>CM057456.1:1180772500-1183272500 GCA_016271365.2 Neoceratodus forsteri | reverse complement strand
AGAGCTGTCTGGCCCAATCTGGAGCAATCAGGATCATCTTGCAGGGTTGAGATCTGATTTTGACCAGCACCTTGAACAGGAGAGGGAAGGGGGGGAAAAGCATAGAGAAACTTCCCTTCCCAATTGAGAAGGAAGGCATCCAGAGGGACTGAGTCCAACACTGGGGGCCTGCAACAAAAAAGGGGAAGTTGGTGATTGTCTGGGGCTGCAAAAAGATCTATCTGCGGAGTGCCCCATCTGGCAAATACTACCTCCAGTACGAGGGGATCCAGAGCCCGTTCGTGATGGCCCTGGGAAATCCTGCTGAGAGCATCTGCCAGGACATTGTCCTTGCCTGGGAGGTGAACTGCCGTAAGGGAGGCATTCAGGAATAAGCCAGAGACACAACGCTCATCGCCTGGTGCACAAGGCCGAGACCAGTGCCTCCTTGTTTGTTGATGTACCACATTGTAGTGGTGTTGTCTGTTCTGACCTGTACCACTTTGTTCTGAACAGATGTGGAAAAACTTGAAGTGCTAGAAAAACTGCTCTGAGTTCCAACAGACTGATGTGGAGCAGAGATTCCTCACGGGGACCACAATCCCTGGGTAGTGAGGTCGCCCATGTGAGCTCCCCACCCCAAGAGGGATGCATCTGTAGTAAGGATTAAGGAGTGAGACTGGGGGGTGAAAGGAACCCCCTGTCTCAGATTGCTCTGGTCCTGTCACCACTGAAGGGCCTGGATCAGAGTTCGAGTCACTGGGATCAATTTGGTTAGAGGGTCTCTCCTTTGAGACCAAAAGGCTCTCAAATGGAACTGGACATCCCTCATCTGAAATCTTGCTCCCTGCACTACTGCTGTAGAAGCAGCCATGTGCCCTAGGAGCTGTAGAAAATGCCTTGCTGGTCGAGAGACCTGTAGGGTGAAAGAGGAGGCCAGAGAGATCAGGGTCCTTGCTCTTTTCAGAGGAAGGAAGGCTCTGGCCTCTTTTGTATTCAGTTCTGCACCTATGAAGGTGAAAAGCTGGACAGGCTCTAGGAATGACTTTGGGAGACTGAGAAGGAAACCTAGAGATGTGAGCAGTTGCTGAGTTACCTGAAGGTGTAGTTTGACCTGGTCTGGAGACTGGCCTACTATGAGCCAGTCGTCCAGATAAGGAAAGATGGCAATCTTTTGCCTTCTTAAGTGGGCAACTGCTACTGCCAGGCATTTTGTGAATACCCTCGGGGCCAAGGTGAGCCGAAGGGCATTGCTCTGAACTGTAATGGCCTGAGGGCAGTTCGAATCTGAGGTACTTTCGATGGGAGCTTCTGATAAGAACATGGAAGTAGGCATCCTTGAGGTCCAGGGAGGCTAACCAGTCCCCTGGCCTTAGAGAGGGTAAAATAATTCCCAGAGTCACCATTTTGAATTTTGGTTTTAAAAGGTGCTTGTTTAGGTATCTGAGATCTAGGATGGGCCGCCATTCTCCTGTCTTTTTTGGGGTAAGGAAGTACCTGAAGTACAATCCTTTGCCCTGGTGTAGGGGTGGAACCCTCTCCACAGCTCTGAGAGGCAGGAGGGTAGAAACTTCTGTTTCTAGGGCAAGAGCCTCTGATGGATTTGCAGGTGGAAAGGACCTGGTTCTCATCTTTGGAAACTTTTTGAAGCTGAGAACCAGTCCCTGGCTTACTACTTCCAGGACCCACTTGTCTGATGTTAAAGACCTCCAGTCCTGGACAAAGTAAACCAGCCTGCCCCCTACCGGTAGTGGAGAATCGGCCCTGGCCACCCCATCAGGGAGCCTGCTTGGCAGGGGCTTTGGGCTGAGGGGTAGAAGTGGGCTTACTTGTACCCCTGGCTGCCTCTCCTCTCCTCTAAAGAACCCCTCTGGGCATAAGCAGAAGAGGAGGCCTGGGCTTGGTAAAAGGCCTATGAAAAGGTCTGCCCTGCCCCTGAGATGCAGCCTTTGAGGAGTGGCTTGCCTTTCTTTGGCCTGTGCACTCCTATAGGTGGTCCTATATTCATCCATTTTTCATATAATTCTCTGTCTGCTCCCCAAACAGAGAATTGCCCACAACAGGAAAATCCATAGCCTTAGACTGGGTATCCTGTGACAGGGTAGTACATCTGAGCCAAGCCATTCTGCGAAGTGCCACAGATGTAGCCATGACCCTTGATGACACATCATTAGAGTCAACTGCAGCATGAAATTGCACCTTGGATGCCTCAATACCATCCGCAGCCACCTGCTCCAGCTCCCTGGCAAGCTGGTCAGGGACTTGTTTCGCTAGGGCCAGCACAGTATCCCATCTGGACTTCTGGTACCTAGCAGCATAAGCCATATAATTTGCCTGTCTGAGTCCTAAAGATGCTGCCATGTATTGTTTCTTTGCCATGGCATCCATCCTCCTAGAGTCCTTTTCAGGAGGGTGCGAGACTAGAAGAATATTTTCTTTGTCACAAGCTGCAGCCTGCACTACCCCCACATGGCTGCATTGCTGAGTGAGGAACTCTGTATCAGAGCCTGATAAAGTATACCTCTTGTCCATCCTTTTATCAACAGGGAGGATGGAGAGGAGTTTTTAGAATTTTTACTGTCTGTTTCCTAAAAGATTTATGCAAGGGAATAGACAGTCTCCTAGACTCTGGAATATCCATCATTTCTACATAATCAGGCTCCTCTTGGTCATCAACAGCTTCCTCAACAGGGAGTTGGAGAGTTTCAGCAACTTTCTTATAGAACATAAAATGAGAAGGGGACTCAGATAGCTTGGGGGGGGGGAACCCTGACGGTCTGTCTGGAGAGATGTCCGGTTCACTGGGCACATCCAGACCTTCAAAATCACATCCACTCTCCCCATACTCCTCCTCCCCTTCCTCTGGTTCATAAAAATCCTCAAAATCAAAATCTTGAACCAGTGGAACCGGCCGAACCAACCGCTTCCCTGATGGTGCCGGTTCGGACGGAACCGGGGAAAGTGACTGGACAATTTGAATTGCTTTAGCTATTTCCTCAGTGGTTGGAGAAATAACTTTTCGCTCCAAACTAGCTGACTTTCTAGCCCTTTTAGTTGGAGCTGGCTCCTCAGAGCTGGCTCTTCATTTGCCCGAGGAAGAATCGCCCTGGTTAGAGGGCACTCCCTCCGGTTCAGTTGAAACCGAACCGGGCTGGCCATCCGGGTCAGCGGACTTTTTGGCCTCCCTTTCCCTGAGCCTACCAACTCTCTTTTCCACGGTGGCAGCAGGAAAATTCTTACAAATCTGGCAGTCTGCATTGAGGTGGTCAAACCTCAGACAATATACACAGGTGGTGTGTGGGTCAGCCTTAGCAAAGGCTTCCCCACAGACACCACAGTGTTGAAACCAGTGGGCCCCGGTTGTTCTTTTGGGTTTCTCAGACATAGTGCCAGCCTAACCAAACTTGCCTCGTTAGTGGCAATCCGCCAACAAGACTTTATTGGTTCCCAGCCAATTACGGGCCGGAAAAACCGTAATGAAATCCGCTTTAGAACTGATAAGAACCGGGAACCGCACTCTAAAGGACTAGAATGTTTTTGAAAATAACCTGATCGGTTCAAACCGAATCGAAACAGCTTACAAGTTCCACACAGAAGAAAATAAATGTAAGCCTATCTATTACTTACGATACCACAGACAGAGCTTGAACCGACCAGTTGCGGTTTAATTTCGGTCAAGAAACCGAAAAATAAGACTTTTTTAACCGACAAACGAACCGAGCAGAAGGAGAAATCTCCGGAGCGACTGTTCAGTGAGGTGGAGTAAAGAATCTGACAGTCTGAGTTTGAAGAACAATAGACAGAGTTTTCAACCGAGCTCGTGCTCAAGGTTCCATGCGTGGCATAGAAAGTTAGCTCTTTCACCGCCGGAGCAGTTCGAAGGTTGGGACTCACTGCATATGTCATAATATAGCAAGACTTCATGTTGTTTGAAACACAGTTAGGGTGGATATCTGCGAAGAAAAAATTACCATAGTGATATTTTTTCTTCTAAGGGATCCCTCACTATGCTTACTGTTGCAATCAGCCTGCAGGTCAGACGTGCCCCGGAGAGTGGAACTGTATGCAAATCAGAGAATGATGGAATGAAATTCAATTCTCTACTATGTGGTCATGCTCCACTCTGCCTTCTGTCAGATTTATTTCGATAGCCAGGTGACCAGTGACCACTAAACTAGCTAAACTCAACCAATAAAAACAGAAACATCATTGGCCCCTACTGGGGCAAATTATGGCAGACTAAATTATGTGTCAAAAACACCACAAAACTGATTGTAGACAATGCAGAAATAATGCTCAAGCAAAGTGATGACTGAAAAAATATATGAAAATTACATACTCACCGTAATTCTTGCTCTTCTAGAAATATCTACATCATTAATTCACACTAATGGGTCTGTGCCAGAGGCACTAGGACCCCGCGGGAGATAGAATTTTTCAGGAGAGCTGGCACCGAGGCAAGCCATGCACATGCACAGCACCGCGAGAGTGGGTCACAGTGTCAGGCTTACCTCGGCACCAGCCACCAAACACCTCACTTCTTTTTTTACCAAGGAGATACAGTATAACCTAACTATTGGTCATGCACTTATGCTAAGGGCATAAGGAGCCTTAGAAAATGGTCTAAGAAATTCCCAGGCTCTGACTGGCTGATAGCCCTGGCAAGGTGGGCGTCTATCAGACAACAGGGCCTGGGTATTAACGAGTGCCAATTCGGAGTGCCCCACTACTTAGCATATCATTGTGCACCCCACCCATAATTTCAAACTGACCAGCTGCCATTTTTTTTCTCGCTTAGCGGCAACTTGGCAGCTGGTCTCCCACACACCCAGTCGGCCTCAGTTTACTTTTATAAAGAAAAAAAACTGCCTACATTTAAAAACAATACCTATTCAATCAATCAATTTATTTAACCATGCATAAACACCATTGAGCAAGCTCATTTTCAAGGTGGTCCTGGGCATTCATACAATACAGTACACTTCACAAGATTACAATTATGGTGGACAGTGGTGCAAAAAAAAAAAAAAAACACTGTGAAGTTGCTGGTCAATATGGGCCTATACATACTGGTCAACATAATTAACATGCAAAGGTACATGATGATAAGCTTTACTGGAATGAGAAGAGACAACAATCCCATATAGTCTCCGCTAAGTAAGAGCTCATACCTAAATGATAAAAAATAAGGAGGTATTAAGGGATAGGGTAGAAATTGGGGTGAAAGAGTAGGCAGCCAAGAGGGAGGCCAGACTAGGTAAAGGTAGAGAATAAGCAGGCCATCTCGGATTAAGGGAACTAGGCTTGTAGGTCCTAGGTTTCTGCTGTTAGGAATGTGGGGTGGATGAGATACTTAGGCGTAGGATTTGAGAGCGGCACCCGGGCCTTAGGGGTCATAGGCATCTGAAACAGTTGCATGATTCCTTCAGATAATCTGTTAATAGAACTTTGAATGTGAAAATGCTTGGAAGTGAGTATAATTTTAATGAGTCTTGCATAGTGTTCCAAAGTGAAGGAATTGAGAAGTTGATTGCTGCTGAGCCAAGGGTAGTTTTCACTCTAGGAATCTGGAAGCAAATTATGGAGAAGTGTCTCAGGCCATAGGAACCTTTAGCCCATTTGAAGAGGTTTGAGATGTATGCAAGGAGGTTATCAGATAATGCTCTAAAGAACCAGAGGAGAGCATTCCTTTTTCTCCTAGTTGAGAGTGAGGTCCATCCCAAAACCTGGTATAGACGACAGTGATGTGTACCACGGGGTAGATTTAGGATAAATCTTAAAGCCCGGTGGTAAAGGGTATACAGTTTGCTTAGCATCGTTGATGGGCAATGACTGTAAAGGAAGTCAGCGTAGTCCAGTATAGGTAGGAATGTAGTTTGTACTAGCCTTATTCTGGCTTCTAACGTAAGTAAGTGTTTAATGCGATAGAATAAAGCTAATCGCTGTCTTAGTTTCTTCGAGGTTTCATTTAAGTGGCACAGAAAGTTGAGCTTGTTATCCAACCAGAACCCTAGGTATTTAAAGGTATCAACTACTTCAAGGGGTTCATCTACGAGTGTTCGGATCTGTGTGATATGTGGACATCCAGAAGTAGACTTTGGTGAGAGAATCATTGCTTTAGTCTTTTTGGCGTTGAGGAGGAGCTTATGAGTGATAAGGTTGTATTGGAGGGTGACAAAGTCTTTCTGTAAGTACTCATGGGCCAAATCCAAGGATGAATTTGTGGTACAGAGTACAGTATCATCTGCGAATAAGTGCACATTGGCTGTGCCCAGCTGCGAGTCCAGATTATTGATGTATACTGCAAGAGGATAGGGCCCAGGATGGAGCCTTGTGGGACTCCTTGTAACAATGATTTTTGTGGGGACAGATCTCCTATGGCTTTGACTTTTTGGAACCTATTGGTTAGGTAGCTGGTGAACCATTAAATGGCAGAACTATCAAGTCCGATGTTACTCAGTGCAGTAAGCATGATGGTATGATCCACAGTATTGAAGTCCTTACTTAGATCACGGAAGAGGGTGAATACATGCTTCTTAGAGTCCAAGGCCATTTGCCAGTCTGTAGTTACTTTGGCAAGAGCCGATACTGTACTGTGTTTGGCTCTGAAGCCGGACTGAGCCGGGTTTAGCAACTTTTGTGAATCCAAATGTTCTCTAGGTTGGACAGATAGTATAGAAATAGGCCGGTAATTGTTCAGATCACTCGGATCCCCAATCTTGAATACGAAAAAATTACTCACCTTAGTAGTTATGTCTCTGCTAGTGGAGTCTTGCTGTATTCTGACAAGTGCAGTTAGCCCCAGCCTTTAAACTGCCCCGGAGAACAATGGGTTAACTTTTCTATGCAGGGCATAGAATGTTGCTCTCGAGCTCAGCTGATGTCTCTGCCTGTTGTATTTTGAACTGCAACCATCAGATCTTTACGAGCAAAACTCGCTAGGTGTTCTGTGTGGAAACTAAAATTTTACTAGCCAACTGGCAGAAAAATAATCCTTTGGGTTCCCGAAGGAAGACTCAAGTCAGAAAACCCACAAAAACAAAAAACAATAAAATTGAAATAACATATCACCCCATAGGTAACAAGAGTGTAAGAGGCACCCTGGGATAGCCGACATCATGAATGCCCACCCACATCCCAAAAATCCGGGTTCTGAGAGGGAAGCGGGGAGGTCAGAATACAGCAAGACTCCACTAGAAGAAACATAATTACTAAGGTGAGTAATTTTTTCTTCAAACAACATGAAGTCTTGCTGTATTCTGACAAGTGCAGACTACCAAGAAGTACCTCCATGGAGGAGGGACAGAACCTACTTTGGGAATAGGCTCTGAAGTACTGCTGTGCCAAACCGAGCATCACTCCTAGCCTGAATATCCAGAGAGTAATGCCTGGTAAAGGTATGTACTGTTTTCCAGGTGGCTGCTTGACAGATTTCTAAGAGAGGGATATCCCTGGCAGCAGCCAGGGAAGCAGCTGTACCTCTTGTAGAGTGAGCCCTCAGGCCTGAGGGTGGAATCTTTCCCAGTTTCTCATAACAGAATTGCATACAAGACTCAATCCACCTGGCAATAGTTCTCTTAGTGGCAGGTTTGCCCTTTCCTACCTCTCCATAAGTGAGGAATAACTGGAGGGAATCAAACCTGTGACCCTTGGTATGCTCTATGTAGTAGCTAAGGGCTCTTTTAACATCAAAACTGTGTAGCCTCCTCTCCCCTGAAGAAGAATGATCAGTGAAGTAAACAGGGAGAGACATAGACTGATTCAGGTGGAAATCTGAAACCACTTTAGGTAAGAACTTTCTGTTAGTTCAAAGGACCACTTTATCTCTGTGAAAAGAGATGAAATCAGGTTCCACTGACAGGGCTTGCAATTCACTGATACATCTGGCAGAGGTAATGGCTACTGAAAATACAGTTTTCCAAGTCAAGTACTTAAGCTCTGCTGAGGACATAGGTTCAAAGGGAGGTTGCATAAGCTGAGCAATGCAAACATTAAGATCCCAAGCAGGAGCAGGCTCCCTAAAGGGGGGACTGGTATGAAGCAATCCCTTGAAAAACTTACAGAATACAGGGCGGGATGACAGTGAGGAAGACTTGCCTACTGATAGGAAAGCAGAAACAGCAGACAAGTGTACCCTGACAGTAGCTGGTCTGAGGCCTAGGCCATTCAGATGGACCATATAATCCAGAACTGTAGGCAATTCAGCAGTATCTGGGGAGATATGCCTCTTGGAACACCAAATGCTGAATCTCTTCCATTTGGAGTTATAAGTCTTTCTGGTGGAAGGCTTTCAAGAAGCTTTGAGAATATCCAGAACTCCCTGAGACAAATGCAAATCTGCAAACTCTAACTCTTCAAGAGCCATGCCTTGAGATTGAGAGACTGAAGATTGGGGTACCAAATCCTCCCCTGAGAGGAGGTTAACAGGTTGTAATTCCTGGGAAGAGACAGGGGAAGATGGACTGCTAGGAAAAGCAACAAGGGCTACCAAGGCTGCCTGTCCCAGTCTGGAGCAATCAGAATCATCACTTTGCAAGGTTGTGACCTTATCTTGACTAGAACTTTGAACAGGAGAGGGAAGGGGGGAAAAGCATACAGAAATCTCCCTTCCCAGTTCAGAATCAGAGCATCCAGGGGGACTGAGCCCAAGACTGGAGGTCTGCAACAAAAGAGAGGAAGTTGGTGATTGTCTGGGGCTGCAAAAAGATCTATCTCTGGAGTGCTCTATCTTGAAAAAATCACCTTCAACACCAGAGGATCCAGGGCCCATTCATGATGGCCCTGAGATATTCTGCTCAGTGCATCTGCTAGGACATTGTCCTTCCCTGGAAGGTGGACTGCTTTCAGAGAGGTTTGCAGGGAATAAGCCAGGGACCACAACTTCATTGCTTCTGTGCACAAGGCCGTAGACCGAGTGCCTCCTTGCTTGTTGATGTACCACATGGTGGTGGTGGTGGTGTCTGTTCTGACCTGAACCACCTTGTTCTGTACTGACTGGGAAAAAGCTTGCAGTGCCAGAAACACCGCCCTGAGTTCCAAAAGACTGATGTGTAGAAGAGATTCCTGAGGAGACCACAGTCCCTGGGTGGTGAGGTCCTCCAAATGGGCTCCCCAGCCCAGCAGGGAAGCATCTGTGGTAAGGACCACCGAATGAGACTGAGTAGCAAATGGAACCCCTTGCCTCAAATTGTCCTGATCCTGCCACCACTGCAAGGCTTGGATCAGAGTTCGAGTCACTGGGATTAGTTTGGTAAGGAAATCCTTTCTTTGGGACCAAAAAGCTCTCAGTGGAACTGAATGTCCCTCATCTGGAATCTTGCGCCTTGGACCACTGGTGTAGAAGCTGCCATGTGGCCCAAGAGCTGAAAGAAATGCCTTGCTGGTCGAGACACCTGAAGGCTGAATGAAGAAGCTCCATGAGAGCTCTTGCCCTTTCCAGGGGAAGGAAGGCTCTTGCTTTTACCATATCCAGCTCTGGCCTTATGAAGGTGAGGAGCTGCAATGGTTGGTTTGAGAACTGACTTTGGTAGGTTGAGAAGAAATCCTAGTGAAGTGAGCACTTGCTGGGTCACTTGCAGGTCTGACTTGACTTGGTCTGGAGACTGGCCCACTATGAGCCAGTCGTCTAAATATGGAAAAATGGAAATCTTTTGTCTTCTTAAGAAGGCAACAACTACTGCCAGGCACTTTGTGAAAACCCTTGGAGCTGAGGTTAGACCAAAGGGCATTGCTCTGAACTGATAGTGGCCTGAGGGCAACTCGAACCTGAGGTACTTTCTGTGGGAGCACCTGATTGATATGTGAAAGTAGGCATCTTTGAGGTCCAGGGAGGCTAGCCAGTCCCCTGGCCTTAGAGAGGGAAGGATAATTCCCAGAGTTATCATCTTGAACTTTGGTTTTAAAAGATGTTTGTTCAGATATCTTAAGTCCAGGATAGGTCGCCACTCCCCTGTCTTCTTGGGGGTCAGGAAGTACCTGGAGTACAGTCCTTTGCCCCACTGTAGGGTAGGTACTCTCTCTATAGCTCTTAAGGCTAGGAGAGAAGAAACCTCTGCCTCTAGGGCAAGGGTTTCTGAAAGATTTGCAGGTGGAAAAGATCTGGCCTTCAGCTTTGGAAATTTTTTGAAGCTGAGAACCAGTCCCTGGCTTACTGCTTCCAGGACCCACTTGTCTGATGTGATAGACATCCAGTCCTGGACAAAGTAAGCCAGCCTGCCCCCTACTGGGATAGGAGAGTCGACCCGGGCAGACCCATCAGGGTGTCTGCTTGGCACGGGCTTTAGGCTGAGGGGTGGATGCAGGCCTGCTCATCCCCCTTCTACCTCTCCCTCTGAAGAACCCCCTCTGCGAAAAGGAAGAGGAGGCCTGTGCTTGGTAAAAAGGTCTTTGAAAAGGCCTGCCCCTGCCTCTAGACTGCTGCCTTTGAGGAGTTGCCTGCCTTTCCTTGGCCTGAGCACTCTTGTAAGTGATCCTGTACTTGTCCATTTTCTTCATGTAATTCTCTGTCTGCTCCCCAAACAGAGAATTACCCACTACAGGAAAATCCATGGCCTTAGCCTGGGTATCCTGTGATAGGCTAGTACATCTGAGCCAAGCCATTCGGCTCGGTGTTGGGACCAGTGTTGTTTGGGATATTCATTGCAGACATAACATGGGACATCAAGAGCAAGATCAGTCGGTTTGCTGATGATACCAAGGTAGGCATGGTGGTGGATGACCTAGGGGGATGGCAGGGGTTGCAGGATGATCTGGCAAAGCTTGAAACCTGGTCAGACACCTGGTAACTGGGGTTTAATGTCAAAAAGTGCAAGGTGCTGCATTTTGGGATGAAGAACCCAAGGATGAGTTACCAGCTGGGGGGAGTGCAGCTAGCCCAGACAGAGGAGGAGAAGGATCTGGGTGTGCTCATTACAGGGTCAATGAACAACTCGGCACAATGTAGGAAGGCAGCTGCAAAGGCCAACAAAATGCTGGGTTGTATTGCAAGGGGTATATCCTCCAGGAGGGAGGAGGTGAATCTGCCACTGTACAGGTCATTAGTTAGACCGCACCTGGAGTACTGCGTGCAGTACTGGCGCCCGTATCTGAAGAGGGACATTAAGTTACTGGAGGGGGTGCAGCGCAGGGCGACAAAGATGATCAAGGGGCTGGGGGACTTATCATACAAGAGGAGGTTGAAGGAGTTGAACATGTACTCACTGGAGGAGAGGAGGGACAGGGGTGACATGAGTGAAACCTTTAAATACATGAAAGGAATAAACAAGACGGGTACAGAGGAGCTGTTCAAAGTAAGGAGGAGGGCCACCAGGGCCATGATATGAGACTGGAGGAGGAAGGTTCAGGAGGAATGAAGAGACACATTTTACAGAGAGGGTGGTGGCTGGGTGGAATGCGTTACCTGCAGAAGTGGTATCCAGTAGAACAGTGGACTGCTTCAAAAGGGGATGGGACAGGACAAGGGGGAGGGTTAATAAAGGGGAAGGGAGGGGCAGTTGCAGAATTAGGGGTGCTAGCTGCACATTCGAGCAGACTAGATAGACCTCTAGGTCTTTATCTGCTGGCAAATTTCATATGTTCGTATTCTCCCAAGAGCCACAGATGTAGCCATGACTCTTGATGACACATCACTGGAGTCCACAGCAGCATGAAACTGAACTTTTGATGCCTCAATCCCTTCTGCAGCCACCTCCTCCAGCTCCTTGGCAAGCTGGGGTGAAGCCTGTTTAGCCAGTGCCAGTACAGTGTTCCATCTGGACTTCTGGTATCTGGCTGTATAGGCCATATAATTCGCCTACCTGAGTCCCAAGGAAGATGCCATGTACTACTTTTTTGCCATGGCATCAATCTTCCTGGAGTCCTTGTCTGGGGGGTGTGATGCCAAGGGAATGTTTGCCTTATCACAGGCAGCAGCCTGTACAACCCCAACATGGCTGCATTGCTGATAAAGGAACTCCATATCTGAGCCTGAAAGAGTATACCTCTTGTCCATTCTTCTATTCACAGGAGGTATGGAATTGGGAGACTTCAGAATTTTTTGTGTCTGTTTCCCAAAAGATTTGTGTAGGGGAATAGACAGTCTCCTGGACTCTGGGATGTCCATCATCTCTACATAGTCAGACTCCTCCCGATCCTCCACTGCCTCCTCCACAGGAAGCTGGAGGGTCTCAGACACCTTTCTGTAAAACATAAAGTGGGAAGGGGACTCAGAAAGCCTAGGAGGAGAAACACCTGAAGGTCTGTCTTGGGAGATGGCCAGATCAATAGGCACATCCAGACTTTCACCATCACCATATTCATCTTCCAACTCTCCTTCCTCCTCAAACTCCGGTTCATAAAATTCTTCCAGGGTATAATCGTGAACCGGGGAACCGACCAAACCGAGCCCATTCCAAAAGGTGCCAGATCAGTCGGAACCGGGCGGCGATTCCACAATAGATATCGCTGGCTATTTCTTCGATGGTCGGAGTATGAGATTCTGGATCCGAACAGACGATTTTTCTTTGCGTTTCTTTTTGCCGGAACCGACCCCTCGGGATCAGATCTCCTTTTGCCCGAAGAAGTATCGCCCTGGTCAGAGGGCACTCCTTCTGGTTCGGTCGGAACCGAACAGGACTGGCCATCCGGGTCAGCGGACTTCTCGGTCTCCCTTTCCCTCAGTCTACCTAATCTCTTTTCAACAGTAGATTTGGGAAAATTTTTTCAAATTTGGCAGTCTGAATTGAGGTGGTCAAACCCCAGACAATAAACACAGGTGGTGTGGGGATCGGCCTTAGCAAAGACCTCCCCACACTCACTGCAGTGTTGAAACCCAGTGGGCCCATTTTTTCTTGGGTTTCTCAGACATGGCCAACCTAACCAAACTTACCCTTTTTTCGGCAACCGCCAGGCAAGACTCCCCTATCGGTTCCTGACCGTGTCACGGGTCTTGGAAAAAAACGTACTAAAATCTGTTTTTTTTTTTCAGAACCGATACGGACCGGTAACCACACACTAAAGTAAAATACAAAATTTACCTAAACGATCGGTTCAACCGAACTGATCCACACTTTTTACAAATTCCACACAGAAAACAGAACAAAACCTATCTAGTACTCACGGTACCACAGACAGAGACTTCAACTGACTATGTGGAAACTAAATTTCGGTAGAAACGGACCGAAAACCGACACTTTAACCGACTTCGAACCAAGCTGCAGGAGAAATCTCCGGAGCGACTGTTCAGTGAGGCGGAGTAAAGAATCTGACGGTTGCGGTTCAAAATACAACAGGCAGAGATATCAACTGAGCTCGAGAGCAACATTCTATGCCCTGCATAGAAAGGTTAACCCAGTGTTCTCCAGGGCAGTTTAAGGCTGGGGCTAACTGCACTTGTCAGAATACAGCAAGACTTCATGGTGTTTGAATGGTAGGATGTGGGCAGTTTTCCACGAGACAGGTAGCTCACCTTGAATCAGAGAGGTGTTGAATAAGTGTGTAATGGGGCGGTCAGATAGGTATGGCCAAGTTTTAGGAAGTAAGGTTCAATATTATCTGCACCCGCACTCTTTTTTGTATCCAGAGAAAGGAAGAGGTCCTCCACTTGCTTGAATGTACTGTAATTGTGAGGAAGCTGAAGGGGGTGGGATGTGATTGGTTATGGTTGTGATTATCAGTGAAGTCAACAGTGCAGTCTCTTGCCGGGCTAAGTTTGCAGATAGGTGAGGTGTCAAAGGCAAGCCCTGCAGTGGCAAAGTGATCATTACACTTCTTTAGTATATCAGCTTTGTCCATATAGGTGGTACCATCAGACACAATTTTGTTTGGAAGGGGTGTTGCAGTGGACTGATCTTTGACTTCTTTGAGGATGTTCCAAAATTTGGCAGAGTTGTTTTTATTGTCTTCTAGTTCTTTTTGGGAGTAACTAGCTTTTTCCTGACCTAATTAGCTTGGTACAAGCATTCCTAGTGGTACGGAATGCTAACCAGTCGGCCTCCAGGTGGGATTTCCTCGCTTTTTTCCACCAGTAGTCCCTATTCCTAAGTTCTTTCTTCAGGATGGGAGAGAACCAGCCAGGAGTTTTATTTTTTGATTTGATCAGTCTTAGTGGGTCTCAGCCACAGCAAACTTATCTCATCTGCCAGAGCACGTCGTGGCTCCCGGTTCTTCAAAAGCCAGCCAATGTAATAATTATGACAAGTCAGTAACGCATCTCCACACATACAGAACTCCTTCCTTGCAGTTTTAATTAAAAAAAAATCATACACACTTTTACTCAGCGTCACCAGTGCTCCTTTTATGTTCAAAAGTGCTTCACTTATTTCTTTTCTCATAAATTGCAGTTTAACATTTTCTAATCTTGGCAGTTCCTCAGACTGGGTTTGTGCATGTGCTCAGCCTTCCCTTCCCAGCTCTCAGTCTTACCTCCATCCCTTACCAGTCTGCATCAGTAACGTTATTTTTCTTTCTTTCTTTTTTTTTTAAAGTCATCTTTTTGGAAGTGCTTACTCCATCAGTCTCCCAATCTCACCACAGCCTCACAACAATCTGTCCATTTACAAGCATGAGGGCGGGCAGGATGGCAGCGGGTGGGCAGGACCATGACTGCCAATACAGAAAAAGGATGACGGGCAGATAAAAAAAAAAATGATAGTCATCAGCCGAGAAGCCGAGGTGGAGTGGAAGTCAGGTGCACCACAGGAAATACTGCACAAAATGAAGGTTAGCACCATCACATTTTCCTTTCACATAGCAAGCTAGAGCACCCCGGCCGGGTTAAACAGTTATAGTAACCCTTCCTTTCCCCGGCTAGCCTTCATTTTCCTGCTACTTTTAAAAATTGTTTTCCATAATGGAATAACTTTTCTGATCTCACCTGCAACAATTAAGGAGCTGCCTCCCGAACCACACTCAATCTCCCGACCGGGTAAAAATTGCAGACTGCATTTACACCAGTAAAACAAAGGTGATGCATGAATAAGTAACTAAATAAATAAAAAAAAAACAATAATGCAACCTGTGGGTGGGAGGGTGTTAACCATGACAACCAGCTTTGAAAGTGACAACTACAGTGGCTCAAGTAGGACGGATGTCCTTAGCTCAGAAAAACACACAGCACTGGCTTGCAGGTGGAAGAACTATTTTATTGCAAAAAATAAATGAAACTCTAAGAGTTTTACCATTTTAACATTAAAATTAACTTGTTTTCAAACATTTATAATACAACGGTCCATTTTCTAAGTGCAATAATACACACCAGGGTGAGTGGTATGGGCTATACCAGACCTTCCAGGGGCTATAAGGCCCTCCGCCTGTGATGTTGGGCCTCATTACGCCCCTGGGCAGTCCGGTATAACCCAATACCGCCCATTCTTTTGGGTATTATTGCTTACCTGATGACCTGCATAAGAGTGATTAGTATGAGAGTAATATAGCGTCTTCACAGTTCAACCCTAGAACAAAAGAGAAGACCAATAAGATACTGGAGTGAGCTCCAGGGATGGTGGGTGGGCGTCTGAATTAAGGGTTAAGATATTCCTAGAAGATTAAGAATTATGGTAAGTATGTAATTTTCATATCTTCCAGGAATATATCTTTACCATTAATTCCCACTAATGGGTCAGAGTACCAAGCTTAGATAAAACCCACCGGTTAGGGAGGTAGGAGTTAAGAGCTCACTCAGGACTAGAGTCCATCCAGGCCAGACTTGCCAAAAATGACATACTGCCTGACAATGACATCCAGAGCAGAGAGTATAACCAGTGGGCCCTGGGATGTAAGTTATAGTTTCGCAGGGTATCACTGACAGGCACAAGAGAACCCATGTACAGGATGTGACAACTGCAGAGGTGAAAAGGACACATACCTGACATTTCAGCATAAGCAGTGCCATGGCATAGCAGAGGTGCAGACAGTTCGCCATCCAGGCAGAATGCACCTGACTGAAAGAGGATGACCTATAAACTGGGAGCGAAGGAGACCAAAAGCTATCTGGATAGCTTGAAATCCTGGATCTGTCCAGGTAAAAAGTAAGCCCCCCCCCCCCGAACATATAGAATGGAGAGGGAACTCCCTGTCATCCTGGAAACTGGCGAGAAGGTAGGAAGCACAGTGGCTGTTGCAGAGGAACCCTGATGCTACTTAGGAAGGAAGTTAACATGTATGGAGCACTAGCTTGTCCCTGTGGAAAACAGTGTATAAGGGATCTGCAAACAAACCAGTGATAAAGATACTCTGCGAGCAGAAGAGATAGCTAGTGGAGTAAGCATCGTAGCTCACATGTCACAAGAGGCTAAAAGGGTCTTAGTTGCGGGTGAGTATGGGCAACACAAGGTTGATTGTGCAGTGAACCAGCAGCTTCCAGAGGAGGAGCCTCATGAGAAAGATGCCCTAAAGGAACCTCAAAAGAGGTAGTTGAGCCAGATAGAGTGACTGAGGGCTGAAGGCATGCAGATATAACACAGAATCAGACCTCGACTGTGGAATCCTGCAATGCAGCATCAGAAAGGTCAGCAAGAGTTTCAGAATGCAACTAGCTAAACACCGTAAGGGCTCTACATGAGTTCTGGAGTGCCAGATGGAAAAACTCTTCCATGTGGCTGTGTAAGTTTTCCTAGTGGAAGATTTACAGGCAGTAAAAGGTACTTCATAGACATACTGAGATACCTTGCACCTATTCGCTTCCTTCTCTTCAGAGTCAGGCTAGAAGGTGAAGGGAGCACAGGCTGGACTAGGAACCTCGAGCCAATTGTCAGTCCTGAGAAGAAGGATCCTCTATTTACTGATTGATAGATCATTCAACAGAGGAAACCATATTTGTTGAGATCAGAAAAGTGCAATCAGAATGATCTCGCTACATGTGCCTGTAGCTCAAGTAATACCCTCTGCTCTGGTTGGGGGGGGGTGAACAAGAGGGAATGCATGCAGAAGATCTGCCATAGCAGTCTGAGGCATCTAGACAGAAAATGCCATGACCTAGATTTCTGCAGTAGAAACAAGACAGTTTGGCACAGTGGGCATGCAAAAGGCCCACACATGGGGTGCTCCTCTTTGAACTAGTGATCTCACAAAGTCATTCATGAAGATGGACCTGAGGTTGTCCGAGCTTGTCTTGCAGAGTATTCAAGACTCCTGGTAGATAGAAGGCTGAGTACTTCAGCTCGGTCTTCACTAGAGAAATGGTTGGACCCATGCCACAGGGAAAAAAGGGGGTAGGTCGGGTGGATGAAACAGGGGGCATATCAAGGAAGACTGGATTTTAAAGGGTCTTAGGGCCCTTTGGGTGGAGAAGGCACCTGGCCCGGATGGCATACACCCGAGAATCCTGGGGGAACTTGCTGGAGTCCTGGCTACCACCCTGGCAGATCTGTTTAACACCTTGCTGGAGACAGGTAGTGTGCCTCGGGACTGGAGAATGGCACATGTGGTGCCACTCCACAAGAGTGGTCCCAGAGATGAACCTGGCAATTACAGGCCGGTCAGCTAACCTCCATTGTAGGCAAATTAATGGAGACCATTCTAAAAGAAAGACCGCTGAACTTTCTGGAGGTAAATGGTATCCAGGATGAAAGGCAGTATGGGTTTGCCATGGGGAGCCTCTGCCAGACCAACATGCTAGACTTCTATGACTGGGTCACAAGGTCATTGGACAAGGGCTAGGTGGTGGATGTCCTGTACCTGAACTTCAGTAAGGCCTTTGACTCCTTGCCACATGGAAGGTCACTCAGCAAACTGAGTAACCTGTGAGTCAGAGACAAGCTGCTGGGGTGGGTCAAGAGCTGGCTGCAAGACAGGAATCAGAGGGTGATGGTGGGGGGGGGGTACTATCCAAGCCTAGACCTATAACCTGTGGGGTCCCACAGGGCTCAGTACTCGGACTAGTGCTATTCAACATCTTTATTAGTGACATAGCAGATGGGGTCAAAAGTAAAATCTGCCTATTCACAGACGATACTAAGCTTGGTAGGAGGGTGGACTCAAAAGAGAGGAGACAGGAGCTCAAGGAGGATCTGGCAAGGTTTGAGAAGTGGTCTGGTATCTGGCAGTTGGGATTCAATGCCAAGAAGTGCAAGGTCATGTACCTGGGAGCTAGGAACCCTGGGGCTAGCTACTGGCTGCGGGGGCATACAGGTGTCCAGCTCAGAGGAGGAAAAGGATCCAGGGGTGACAAGAAACACACTGTGTAGTGCCATAAAGTGGCAGCCAAAGCAAATAAAATGCTGGGATGTATAGCCAGAGGAATCATTCTGCCATTATACAGGTCAGTGGTGAGACCACACCTTGACTGCTGTGTGCAGTTCTGGTGCCGTTATTTGGAGAAGGACATCAGACTACTGGGGGGGGGGTACAGTGCAGGGTGACAAAGATGATCCAGGGCATGGGGAACAAACCATATGATGAGAGATTATGAGAGCTCAATATGTATTCCCTGGAGGAAAGGAGGTGTAATAGAAACCATCAAGTACCTAAAAGCTATAAAAAAGGTTGCAAAGGAGGGCATTTTTAATTTGAAAAGGGAGGGGACCACAAGATGACACAGTCTGAAGCTAATGGGGCAGATTTAAAAGGGAAATATGGAGGAACTTCTTCATGGAAAGGGTGGTGTCAAAGTGGAATGAACTACTGGAGGAGATGGTATCATTGAAAACGGTGGTAAGTTTTAAAGGGGGATGGGAAAGAGTAAAAAGGAGAGTTACAACTGGAGGGGGGAAGGGGAGTAGGGAAAAGAGTGAGGATGGTTAATGCCAGGCAGAAAGTGTAGGGGGCAGATCTAGTAATATAGACTGAGCTGCACATTCGAGCACACTTGATAGACCTCTACAGCCTATTTCTGCTGGCAATTTCATATGTTCATGTGTTTGTATGAGTACAAACCTCTGCTCTAGGTCCTCTTCCCACATTTCCAAAACTTCTCTGCAGAGGGGGAAAGTGTGCTTTTAGTTATTTGTTTGTGTAACATATCCCAGACTGTGGTCTGTCCAGAAGGGGAATGCTTTGTGGTTGACGAGATCTACCAAGGCCCAGGGACCACACGAAAGAGATTGCATCTCCAAAATACTGAAAGGAGAGGAGTCAGAGTTTGGTTCCAGACACCTTGTGTTTGGAGCCCTGAAGTGGGTTGCCTATTCCAACAGGAAGGCACCCATAGAGTGTCAACCGAGGCTCCACTTGGGAAAGGGGAACCTGGAGGAGACTGACCTCCACTGACCATCCAGAAAGGGATCTAACCATGGTCTTGACCACCTGTTGTCAGAGCCAGCCTGCATTACCTGGAGTAGGCTTAAAAAGATTGTGCTGTGAAACTATCTGCAGAGGAAGCAGAATTCTGCCCTCTGGAAGGAGGGTCAGCTGTAATTACAGCTAGAGACCCTATGAACTGCACGTACTGAAAGGGTTAAAGCTGAGATCTCCAGACTCTGCACAGCTGCAAAAAGGAGGAACCAAGGCAACCTGGAACCTAAATTCCTCGGGTGCATGGGGCAACACAAGGCACCTACCCAGATATTTTTTTAAAGCATATCCAAGCAAGTAACCCTGGAGAAAAAGACAGAAACTGTTAAGGCCACAGTCTGCATGAGCAGAAGCTGAACCCCTTGTTCTTTTTTTCTTTTTTTAAGCAGGGGAAAGATAGCTACAAAGGGCTAAAATAAGGGAAAAAACTCCAGGAGCTAGGAAACCCAGAAGGGGCCAGATCTGAGGCACAGCAGAAGGGCCTGTGTCCAGACAGACCAAGCTAGAAAGTCCTCATCGTCCTCTGGGAGACGAGGATGGAATTGGACTCATAGTCCAAAAGACCCCCTTGCCAAACACAGTGCTGAGGTAACACAGCTCTGGGCAAAACATGGCACTGGGTCAAACACAGCACCAGGTCATACCAAGTGCCAAGCCAAACTTGGCACCTTGGGTCACCCTGGCACCAGGGAGATGCAGAAGAGCTGAACTGGCTTAGAACCAGGGATGGGAAGACACCATGACAGGTCCAGAAGGTTGAACTTGGCACCAACTCCAGCCATTCCTACCAAGTGACAGAAGGTACGGATGTGGCCAGCAGGGCAGGAGTCAGTGGCGCATTCACCGACAAGGGCAGAAAGCCATTGCTGGAGCCAAACGCTCTACATGGCTCAAGGGGCCTCCCCTGTGGGTTCAGTGCCACCAACCTACAAGGGCCAGAGACTGGACTCAACAGTAGCAACACCCCAGCCTGAAGCTACACCCACTACTCTGAACAGCTGCCCAGGGAAGACTGCCCACTGGGGACCCCCTAAAGAACGGGGGGGGGGACTCCAGGCCCAAGGTCTCAGTGTCCAGGCACCAAGGCCCATGGTGATGTGGACCATGCCAAAAGGGCCATGTCCCCAGAAACTGAGGGTCTCAAGCAAGATTTCCCATAGGGCGACCGTGAGTAGTACCGGTTCTTTCTCACCCTGAAGGCGAGAGAAAGAATTCTAGGTCGAGTGGTGCTAAGAACCCAAACGGAATCGGGAACCGTCCAGCTCCTTCGTGTTTCAGAGGACTGCCCCTCCCCCAAGCACAGGACTGCTCATGGTCAGAACCCTTCCCTTGTGGGAAAGTAGACCAGACATGGCCCCTGCTGCTGGAGAAGCCTGACAACCATGGAACGAGCCAACACAACACCGGGTCAGACACGGCACCGGGCCAACATGGTGCCAGATCAAACATGGTGCTGAGTAAACACAGTGCCGAGCCAAACACAGCACCAAGCCAAACGTGGCACCAGATCAAACAGGGCGTTGAGTAAAACACAGCGCCATGCCAAACACGGTGCCGGGCCAAACACAGCACTGAACCAAACACAGCGCTGGACCAGACATGGTGCCGGCTCAAATACTGCAATGGGTCAAACACGGTGCCGGGAAGGCTCCCTATCATAATCCTGTAGAGACATCCTGACAAGGCTCAGTAGGGCTGAGAGAAAACTGACAGAAAATTGTTCAGAAAATCACTTAACTGACACAAAAATAAATTCTAGCTTTAAACAACTAAAAACTGAAACAAACTGAAGCTGCTGTCATACAGACTTGAAGTTCTGATTCCTAAAGAGCAAGCAACGTCATCACTGAAGTGCACTTGATGGCGGGGAAAAAAGGAACTGAGGCGGTTGGGACTGTGAGGTAAGCCTGACACCACAAGCCACTCTTGTGATGCCAGCTCTACTGAAAAGTTCTGTCTCCCGTGGGGTTCCAGTGCCTCTGGCACAGACCCATTAGTGGGAATTAATGCTTAAGATACATTCCTGGAAGAACTGATTCTTGGAGAACCTTTTCCAAATTTCCAAAAGGGAAGGTAGGGTGGGTGTGTTAAGCATAGTGAGGGATCCCCTGGAAAAAACAATATTACTATGATAAGTAATTTTTATTTTACACCCCAGAAATCCCTCCCTATGCTTACTATTACAGACTATAAAGCAGTACATTGGGAGACTGGGTACAGAACCTATTTAGGAAAAAGGTTCTACAGGACAGCAGTGCCAAATCTGGCATCCCTTCTGGACTGCATGTCCAGACAATAGTGTCTTGTGAAGGTGTGTACTGTTTTCTAGGTAGCTGCTTTGCAAATTTCTAGCAAGGGGATATCCCTTGCGGCTACATACATAGATACATAGAAAGTGTCGGCAGATAAGGGCCTATGGCCCACCCAGTCTGCCCATTTGAGCTTGTAAGTTCAGTTTGTTTTCCTAGAAGTCTGTTTCCCCCTGACCTCTAGAATTCCTTTATGTCTATCCCATGCATTCTTAAATCCGTGATTGTTTCAGCCCCACCACTTCCTCTGGCAGGGTGTTCCACTTGTCCACCACCGTTCTGTGAAGAAATTCTTCTCATGTTTCCTCTGAATGTCCTCCCTCCAACTTCATCCCATGCCCTCTAGTCCTGGAACATCTTTTCACTTAAAATAGTGTTTTCCTGCACCCTGTTCCTCCCTGTAAGATACTTGTATGTCTCTATCATATCCCTCTCTCCCTCCTCTCCTCCAGGAGTACATGTTCAGTTCCTTCAACCTGTCTTCATAGGACTTGTTATGCAATCCATGCACCATCTTTGTTGCCCTCCTCTGAACCTTCTCTACCCTGTCTATGTCCTTACATAGGTATGGTCTCCAGAACTGTACACTGTACTCAGGTGGGGCCTCACTAGTGTCTTGTATAGCGGAATTATGACCTCCCTTTTCCTGCTGGTGATGCCCCTGCCTATACATCCCAGCATCCTATTTGCTTTACCTGATGCCTTGTCACACTGTTTCCCTACCTTGAGGTCATCAGAGATGACAACCCCAAGATCCCTTTCCTGCTTGGTGCATGCTATATCCTCACCCCCCAACTAATATATTGTGCCAGGGTTTTTGTGCCCCATATGCATTATCTTGCACTTCTTTGCATTGAATTTCAACTGCCAAACCCCTGACCATTCTTCAAGTTTCTGCAGGTCCTTCTCATTCTGTCTACACCCTCTGGTGTGTCTACTCTTTACAGAGCTTTGTGTCATCAGCGAACAGTGAAATTCTGCCTTCTAGATCCTGCGCAATGTCACTGATGAAGATGTTGAATAGGACCGGTCCCAGCACTGATCCCTGTGGTACCCCACTGGTCACTCTTCCCTCTGTGGAGTGACAGCCATTTACCACCAGCCTCTGTGTCCTGCCACAGAGGCAGAGATGCTACACATGGAGTATGCCTTGAGGCCTTGTGGTGGCAGCTTGCTAGTTTTGCTGTAGCACAGAAACACAGAAACATAAACTTTGATGGCAGATAAGGAACGTTTGGCCCACCCAGTCTGCCAATTTCTCTACCTATAGGATAAGCTGCAGATCCTAGTTAACCATCAGCCTACTTCCTCCAACACCGCACTAGAATTGCCTTATGTCTGTCCCATGCATTCTTGAATTCTCCCATGGTTTTTGACTCCACTACCTCCTCAGGAGGGCCATTCCATGCGTCCACCACCCTCTTTGTGAAAAAATACTTCCTAACGTTGCCCCTGAGCCGTCCTCCCTCTATCTTCAAATTGTGCCCCCTTGTCCTTGCACATCTCTTTTTCTGAAAGATGCTACCCTCTTGGGCTCTGTTGATTCCCTTGAGGTACTTGAAAGTTTCTATCATATCCCCCCTCTCCCTCCTTTCCTCGAGGGTATACATATTAAGCTCCTTTAGTCTCTCTTTGTATGGCTTCTGGTGTAGACCCTGCACCATTCTAGTTGCCCTCTTCTGGACCATCTCCATCCTGTCTATGCCCTTGCGGAGGTGGGGCTTCCAGAACTGCACGCAGTACTACAGATGGGGTCTCACCAACTGTCTGTACAGAGGGATAACAACTTCCTGTTTTCTACTGGTAATGCCTCTCCCCTATGCATCACAGTATCCCTCCAGCCCTCATTACTGCCTTCTCACATTGCTTGCCTACCGTTAGGTCATCTGATATCACTACCCCCAGGTCCCTTTCCATTTTTGTTGTCGTTAGTAACTCCCCCACCCCACTGTGTACTCTTCTCCTGGGTTTTTGTTTCCCAGGTGCATTACTTTGCACTTCTTTGCATTGACTCTAAGCTGCCATACATTTAATAATTCCTCCAACCTTGCCAAGTCCCTTCTCATCCTTTCCACCCCCTTGTGCATCAACCCGTCGCAGATCCTTATGTCATCTGCAAAGAAACATATTTTTTCTTCCAGCCCCTCCACAATGTCATCTATAAAGCCTACCAGGTCATAATGTTGTATGCTTAATAGTGTACGACATTATAGCTAAACCGAAAGAGCGCTGTCCAGGACAGCGAATGGTGGAATACGGTGTATTCTGCTGTACGCGGTATGAAAAAATTACTCACCTTAATAATTCTGTTTCTTCTCAGTGATACTCAGGTATTCATAACTTTCTGCAGTAAGCCTGAAGGGTTGAACTGCCCGGAGAGATGGAACATATGCAAATGATGGAATCATCTGCATGTGACAGCTTTTCAAATACTGCCCTATAGTAACTGTCAATGTTCTAAACCTCTTCAGATTTCCTAAGAGCCTGAATAGACCAATGCTAAAGTAAAATTTTTTAATTATTTGAAAAAGATAATTAAAGGTTGACCCCAGTTAAAATAGGGGATAGCTCCAACTGGAGCCAAGAACACCTAAAAAACTCTAAAAGAATTCAAATGTCAGAAAACTCTAAGGGTTTAAGACCCAAAAACCTGTTTTATAAATTGGACCACTATGAGAGGATGCTTGCACAAATTGTGATGTACCTTTTTACGGTAGCACAGCATGCGGAGTGCAGAGGCTGAGTTCTGGATGGGGAGGGAGGGAAGTTATGAATACCTGAGTACCACTGAGAAGAAACAGAATTACTAAGGTGAGTAATTTTTTCTTCTAACCCCAGTAATACTCAGGTATTCATAACTTTCTGCAGACTACAAAGCAGTACCACAGGAGGTGGGCACAGAACACCTATTTAGGAAACAGACTCTGCAGGACTGCTGTGCCAAACCTAGCATCACTTCTAGACTGGATATCTAAACTGTAATGCTTAGTAAAGGTGTGTACTGTTTTCCAGGTAGCTGCTTTACAGATGTTGACCAGTGGAACGTCCCTTATGGCTGCCAAGGTGGCAGCTGTTCCTCTGGTAGAATATGCCCTCAATCCTGTTGGGGGCTCCCGACCAGCCCTTATATAACAAAATTGAATACACTGGACAATCCAATGAGAAATGGACCTTTTAGAGGCTGGATTACCCTTCCCACATCCCCACAGGTCAGAAACAACTGTTTCTTGTCCTGCCTATGATCCTTAGTGGCTGTGATATAGTAACTAAGGGCCCTTTTCACATCAAGGCTATGAAGCCTTCTTTCACCATGAGTAGAGTGCTCAGTGAAAAAGACGGGTAAGGTGATGGATTGGTTAATATGGAAATCAGAGACCACCTTTGGTAGGAATTTTCTGTTCTTTCTCAGTATTACTTTATCCCTGTGAAAAGAGATATAATCGTGCTCTACAGACAGAGCCTGCAATTCACTTATTCTTCTGGCAGAAGTGATTGCCACTAGAAAAACTGCCTTCCAAGTGACATATTTGAGCTGAGCCATCGCCATAGGCTCAAATGGATGCCCCATTAGCTTGGCAATGCAAACGTTAAGATCCAATGCTGGCACTGGCGCCCTGTGGGTGTGCAAATGGGTCACAGCCCTTAAAGAATTTCCTAAAAATAGGGTCTGAGGCAAAAGACACTGTAGTACCAGCAGAAATGTAAGCAGACAAGGCTGCAAGATGTACCTTAAGTGAGGGCTGCAAACCAAAGGAATGCAAATGGGATGTCAGCCTGTAATGGAGTAAAATCCCTAGAGGAGCACCCGATTGAAAATCTTCTCCATTATGAGGAGTAGGTTTTCTTAGTAGAGGTTTTCCTATAGCTCCTTAGAATATGAAGTACTGGTTCAGAAAGTTTCAAACCAGCATATTCTAATTCCTCAAAAGCCAAGCTTTGAGGTTGAGGGATTTGAGGTTTGGGTACAACAGGGTCCCCTGGTTGGAAGTCAATAGATCGTATGTCTGAGGTAGCCGTACTGGCATGGTCACTGACACTGAGAGCATCAGAGAGTACCATGGCTGCCTGGGCCAATCCGGGGCTATTAAGATCAGGGACGCTGAATGGGACCTGAGCTTGAGTAGCACCCTGAAGACCAGGGGAAAGGGAGGGAAAGCATAAAGGAACCTTCCCGACCAATCCAGAGTCAAAGCATCCAGTGGCAGAGTGCCCTGATCCAGTCGCCTGCAACAATACTAAGGCAGGTGGTGGTTCTGGTGGGATGCAAACAAGTCCACCTCTGGAGTACCCCACCTTCAGAAGATTATGTTTAGCACCTGCCTGTTCAAGGTCCATTCGTGATGGGCCTGGTTGATTCGACTTAATGTATCTGCCAGGGCATTGTCCTTTCCTGATAGGTAGACTGCCTGGAGGGAGACTCCTAGAGAGTATGCCAGAGTCCAAATTCTCATTGCCTCTGTGCAAAGAGGCACTGACCTGGTGCCTCCCTTCTTGTTGATGTAGTACACTGTGGTGGTATTGTCTGTCCTGACATGTACTACCTTTGACTGTACCAGCCCTGAGAAAGCCTTTAGGGTAAGATAAACAGCCCTGAGTTCCAGCAAATTTATGTGCTGTAGGGACTCTGAGGTTGACCAGGTGCCCTGGGTTGTGTGTTCTCTCAAGAGGGCGACCCAGCCCGATAGGGATGCATCTGTTGTAAGAACCATAAAGGGAAGGTCCCTCTGAAAGGGAACACCCTCCCTTAGATTGGATACCTCTTTCCACCATAGCAAAGCTTGGAGAAGAGTTCTTGTAACCGGTATGGGCTTCGATAGGGAATCTTTTCTTTGATTCCAGTGAGCCTTGAGATGGAACTGAATGTCCCTCATTTGAAATCTTGAACACAGTACTGTGGTTGTGGATGCAGCCATATGACCCAGAAGCTGCAAAAAGTGCCTTGCAGGCTTGCTTTTGTTTAGAATGAAAGAGTTTGCCACCAACTGGAGATTTTCTACTCTGTCCAGAGGAAGATAGGCCCTGCCTTGCAGAGTGTCTATCTCTGCCCCTATGAACTGCAACTTTTGGGTAGGAATGGGGACTGATTTCTCAAGGTTGACAATGAATCCCAGGGATTCCAACAGATTTTGTGTAAGGCTTAAAAACTGGGAAACCTGCTGAGGCGACTTGCCCATCAGCGGCCAGTTGTCCAGATATGGAAAAAGTGATACACCCTTTTTTCGAAGGTATGCTACCACTGGAGCCAGGCACTTTGTGAACACCCTTGGGGCCGAAGAAAGGCCAAAAGGCAGGGTTGAAAACTGGTAGTGACCAGAAGGGAGTTTGAATCTGAGGTATTTTCTGTGAGATTCCCTTATGGGGATGTGGAAGTAGGCATCTTTCAAGTCCAGTGATGCCAACCAGTCTCCCCTCTGGATTGTTGGCAGGATCAATGCTAAAGTTACCATTCTGAACTTTAGCTTTTTTAAATTTTTGTTCAGGGATCTGAGATCCAATACAGGCCGCCACTCCCCACTTTTCTTTGTGGTGAGGAAGTATTTAGAATAAAAAAACCTTCCTCTGAGGATGCTTAGAACAGATTCCACTGCTTTTAGAAGCAGTAGTTTCTGAACCTCTGCCTCCAGCAGGGTGTTTTCTGCCCGGGATGGTGTACTGAAATCCCTGGCTGCTAGAGGAGGAAGGGATTTGAAATTCAAAGGCAGACCCTGGCCCACCACCTCCAGGACCCACTTGTCCGAAGTGATGGTAAGTCAATTCTGGAGGAAGTGGGAGAGTCTGCCTCTGACAGGGAGTCAGGAGGCCACCTGTACGTCAGGGGGTTTGTTTGGCTTGGAGTGGAAGTTGTTCTTGAGCTCCACGCCTAGATCCTTCGACCCCAGCCCCTAAAGTATCCCTGCCGTGGATACTGTTGATATTGGGGTGTAGGTACTGGCTGAAAAAAGGGCCTGGAATGAAAAGGCCTGCCCCGCCCTCCCCCTTCCATAAGGCCTGGTGGATGGAGAAGCTCTGTCTCTACTAGCGTTGCTCCTGTAAGTGGCCTTATACTCATCCACCTTCTTCATATATGCCACAGTGGATTCCCCAAAAAGAGTATTTCCCTGCAAGGGAAAATCCAGGACCTTAGATTGTGTGTCAGCAGTGAGATTTGTAGCTCTCAGCCAAGCAAATCTCCTCTGGGCTACCGTATTTGCCATCCATCTGGCTGCAGTGTCATTGGTATCAGCAGCCATTTGGAATTGGTATTTAGCTGCCTCCAGCCCAAACCTAGCAGTCTCTGCTAGGTCATCTAATAGGGGTGAGGGAGCTTTCTGAGAGATGACCAATACTGACTGCCACAGGGACTTTTGGTACTGGGCAGTGTGAGGTGTGGGATTGCAAGGAGGACACTTATCCAGTGTTGTAGGTGCACAGAATAATTATATTTATTGAAACAGAACAAATTAGTACGAACTTCAGGCAACAAAATGAAAATAAAAAAAATAATACTTTAGACATCAAGATAACAACAATTTGGAACACTAAGAGAAGCTAGTGTAACATTCAACTGAGGTCAGAATACATCTGTACCTCACCAGACTATCTGCAGAACTAAGCAAAAACCATGCCTTATATACCCTAAGAAGCATGTGACTTACAGAACTCCTCCCCATTCTATCTTAAGTTAACATTCTTGAAAAACAAAAGACTATTTCTTTAAATAATACTAAAGAAAACATTTTTATCGTGATACAATACATCACATCATCCCATATTACAAAAAATAATGTTTAAATATCAAATTACTTTTAAGAGCTACAGGATTAACTCCGCCCCGTTGTGTACCTTTAAATATAGGAGGAGACCAGCCGGCCAGCTCTATAGTACCACACAGGAGACTAGGAGTTAAGCTGCAGTTCTACACAATTGAGCAGGTAAAGCCACCTATAAAAAAAAGGCGTTTGTTTTAGACCTAATTTTTAATTATTTAAGTTTCATGCCTGATACCATAATACAAAAGATACTGTTTTTTCAAAACAAGCCACTTTCCAAATACAGGAGGAAGAGTTTTAATCTGCATCTGCACCAACTTATAATGTTTGCTCTGCTAAAGCTTTTTATATTTTCTCAGAACTCTGTATGAACTTCATTATGACCATAACAGTCACAGAATATGTATAAAATGTTGTGAACTCTTCTTTTATTACCAACTTATAATTCATACTGAGTAAAGCTTTGAAACAGATGCACGCACAGTAGCAGCACTTTGTACAAAACTGCCGCTGCTAAGGGTAATATTTTGACCGTTTACTTTCCTTTCCCCGAACTACCATTCAGCAGAAAGCACAAAGGGGGTTTAAAACCTAATGAAGGCATACATTTTTATTTAGAAAAAGTATGGGTTGTGAAAACGCTGGCTCAGTGGTAACCAGGAAGTGGAATACACTCAGAGGGAGATTTCAGAAAAAACTAACTGCTCGCACTATCGAGCAGCGGCTCCTCTGGATACTGCTTAAAGACACGGAGGATAATTTCGGCATAGCGCTTACATTTGAACAGCTGCCTAAAAGACAGCAAAAGGAGGGGAACAGAACACAGGGGTTAACTGCCTAACTCTAAAATATTACTACAAAACGAGCACTCAACCAGGAAAGACCTTTAAACCCTACACTAGCGTAAAACGAGCGCTTGAAATAGTCGATAAGGGTTATTAGCATGCAACGAATTGCAATTTCTATTTCCTCACACTTACGAAGGGTGTTTATTCATAAAAATAACCTTTATACTTCTTTATGTATTTATTTTATGTATTTATGTTTCACAATGGGGAGAGAAAAACTACAAGGGGGGTACCAAGACAAGAGCTCTATATACCAGACTATGACTGAAAAAGGGATAGTAAGAACGTTATATAGGTGGCCTGCCTATATACGTGGAAATGTAGAGATGGGGAAAAGAGAAAGGCAAGGAAAAGGAAAAGGGCTGTTGCAACAGACTTAAAAAAAAAAAATTGTCTGGTATATGGAGTTATCTCTTATAGGCAGCACAGGCCTGAAAATTAGCCTGTCTCATGGCTAGGGAGGCTGACAGGTAACCTTTCCTAGCCATGCTGTCTATCTTCCTAGAGTTCTTATCTGGTGGATGGGAAGCCAGAGGGACTCTAGCCTTATCACAGGCTGCCTGCTGAATCACCCCTTGGTGGTCTGGATGACAGAACAGGAACTCTGCCCCTTCTCTTTCCAACTGATATTTCTTGTCCGGCCTCTTATCCAGAGGAAGGACAGCATTTGGGGTCTGCAATAGCTTTAGAGCATCCTTTTTGGAAAATGTATTTACTGGGAGAAGGAGGGCCTTGGTGGGAGTCAACCCATCATTTCCAGGTACTCTATTTCCTCCTCATCCTCCACTTCCTCTGTTGAGGAGATGTCAAGGGCATCTGCCATCACTGTCACAAAAGTAAAGTGAGAAGAGAAATCTTCAGATACCCTAGGGGGTGACCCAAAGTCCTGCTCTGGGGATACCTCTGGTAAAATAGGTTCCCCTTCATCCTCCTCATAATCACTACACTCCTCCTCCTCAATAGGAGGAATCCTGGAAGGCTGTCTGTTGGCACAGGGGTTTGCTGTGCAGGGGGCACCAAACCCTGCAAAGCCTGAATAATTTTGACCGCCTGTGCAATCTCCTGAGGATTTGGCATAACATTAGTTGATACAGAAGTCCCGATTAATAGTAGGGGGTTCTGAATGCTTCAGTTTACGTGCCGTCTTAGAGGGAACTGGGGAGCTAGCCGGTTCAGAGCCCCTCTTTATATTCTTATCACCCATGTCAGGGGAGGAAGTTGCAATAGTTGTGGGTTCAGCCACAGTAGTAGAGGGTATCGGCTGGTCAAAGCCAGAGGGACCCTTGGGGAGTTTCTTTTTTAACCGTTCCAGGCGTTTTTCGACAGTTTTTTCAGGGAAAGTCAGGCAGATCTGACAATCCTCCTTCAGATGCTCATAGCCCAGACAAGCCACACACATAATGTGCTTATCTGCTTTCGCAAAAACATCCCCACACTGAGTACAATTTTTAAAGCTAGGCTCACCGGTCTTTTTCTTAGGTTTTTCTGTTATTTTCACCAGAAATAGAGAACCGAAAAAAGGTAATGTAAAATAATAACAATTGTGGGGTTTTTTTCGACGGTTCCAGAACCAAAAAGGAACCAGGTGAACCGAACCGATAAAGATTCTGGAACCGGTACTAGCGGTTCAGTAACCGCAAAAGACGGTTACAAAAATTTAGGTAAACAGTAAAAATAAAATAGAGATAAACGCTATCCTTAACAGAAAATAGGCTAAAAATCAAGGAACTAGCTCAGCTTCCTCCCAGTTATACCGAACCGAGAGGAACTGAGAAAAAAACAAATTTACCACAAAAACCAAGTTTAACTAAGCTAAACAATTAATATAAGGCAGCAAATGAAAATAAAACAATACTTGTATGTTTTTATAGGTTTTCACTTCAGATGAACAGCGACACTCCGGGCGACCAAACTGCTCAGGCAGAGAGTTAAATCTGAAGAGGTTTAGAACATTGACAGTTACTATAGGGCAGCATTTGAAAAGTTGTCATGTGCAGATGATTCCATCATTTGCATATGTTCCATCTCTCCAGGCAGTTCAACCCTTCAGGCTTACTGCAGAAAGTTATGAATACCTGAGTATTACTGGGGTTAGAATGCACCATTCACAAACTCCCAGGCAGAGGATGAGACCTCTGCTGGGAGTGGTTCGCTGAGCAGCTGCCATGGCTCACTGGACAGAGCCACAGCAGCAGGAACCAGGTGCTGTGTCTGGGACCGTGTTTGATTCCGGTCCAAGACATTTTATTTTTCTCACTATTTGGCGCTCTCTGATTGGACCCCCCCCTCGGAATTGAGAATCTCTGGGGGGAATAAGAAAACATACCCCTGTAATGGGGTGGGGGCAGAGCCTCACAGAAAAGAATTACGCTGCATGACAATATTGCGCTGTATTGGCAGCGCGATTTTGACATGCGGCATAATGTCTTGTGACATTATGACCCTGTGCCCCTATAAAGACATTAAAGAGGACCGGTCCCAATACTGAATCCTATGGTACCTTGCTAGTAACCCCCTTTCTTCAGAGTGGACTCCATTTACTATTATCCTCTGTGTCCTGTTGTCCAGACAATTTGTTACCCAGGCTACCACCCAAGCACCCACTCTCAGGCTGACTAACTTGTTTATTAATCTTTTGTGTGGGACTGTGTCAAATGCCTTGCTAAAGTCTAGGTAGACCAAATCCACAGCCCCTCCCTGGTCTACTACTTTGGTCACCCAGTCAAAATAATCTATTAGATTCATCTGACATCACCTTCCCGCTGTGAATCCATGCTGCCTTGGGTTCTGTGCCCCGCTGGCCTCCAGGTACTCAACAATTCTTTCTTTCAGAAGTGATTCCATCATTTTCCCTACCACAGCAGAACTAGATGCAGGACACTATCCAGCAAGCAACAGTTCTCTTGCAAGCTGGCCTACCTTTGCGTATTTCACCATATGTGAGAAAAAGCTGTAAATGGGAAGACCCGAGATCCTTAGTGAGGTCCAGATAGCAACTAAGTGCCCTCTTAACATCTAGACTGTGGAGTCTCTGCTCTCTAGAGCTGGATTTTGCTGTAAAGAACACTGGAAGGGCTCCTTCTTCATCGTTTATGTATACCAACAATATTGTAATCCTGAAACTTCAAATAAAATGTTTATACACAAAAAAGAACACTGGAAGGGTGATGGACTGGTTCAGGTGAAATTCGGACACTACCTTACGTAGAAACTTTCTATTTGTCCTTAGGACCACCTTGTCCCTGTAGAAGATGATGTAATTCTGATCTGTGCAGAGGGCCTGCAGCTCACATACACTTCTGGCACAACTTATGGCCGCCAGGAAGAAAAAATTACTTACTATAGTAATGTTGCTTCTTTCAAGGGATCCCTCATTATGCTTGACATATGCAGTGAGCCTCGCAGGTGAAGCTGCCCCGGAGCGCGTGGAATGGAATTAGAATGCAATTCAAATAACTGCTCTCTGGGCGGTGCTGTGTTCTACGGCTTAACGTCAGATTCTTCATAGCCTACCCAAAAGTGGCCCTCCCTTGTCTATTAATTTATCTAAGCTATATGACAACATAAGCCCAAGGGGCAATAAAAGGAAAAAGGGTGGACCCAAGGGCAAGTATGGCAGACCAACAATTTTTGCAGAAAAAAATGTATCTGTGACTGACAACAAATAATGCTCAAGCAATGAAACAGCAGAGTAATAACTGATTATTGTAAAGCCTTTTCGGTTCTGGAAGGTGAAGTAGGGTGGGACATTCAAGCATAATGAGGGATTCCTTGGAAGAAACAGCATTACTATGGTAAGTAATTTTTCTTCAAACCCCAGGAATCCTCATTATGCTTGACATTTGCAGACTACAAAGCAGTACCTTGGGAGGATGGGTGCAGAATCTGCTTGGGGAAAAGGTTCTGCAGTATAGTAGTGCCAAACCTGGCATCTCTTTTGGATTGTATGTCCAGGCAATAGTGCTTTGTAAAGGTGTGAACTGTTTTCCAGGTAGCTGCTTTAGGGATTTCTAATAAGGGAACATCTCTAGCTGTTGCCACAGAGGCAGCAGTGCCACAAGTGAAGTGTGCCCTGAGACCCTGAGTCCCTGAGGCCTTGAGGTGGCTGTTTGCCAGGAGTGGAGGAAAATAACTGAATGCATGCAACTATTCAATGGGTAACTGTCCTTTTTGAAGCTGGGTTGCCCTTCCCCACTTCATTATATGTAAGAAACAACTGAGAGCAGGAGGATCTATGATCTTTGGTGTGCTTAATGTAGTAACTGAGAGACCCTTTGATGTCCAGACTGTGCAGTCTCTGCTCACCAGAACTGGACTTTTCTGTGAAGAAAACAGAAAGGGTAATGGACTGATTCAGGTGAAACATGGACACCAACCTTCGGAAGACATTTCCTGCTAGTCCTGAGGACTACCTTGTCCCTGTAGAAAATAATGCAGTTTGGGTCAGTGCAAAGGTACTGAATCTCTGAATCTTGCACACCCTTCTGGCTGAAGTGATGGCTACTAGAAAGACTGTCTTCCAGATAAGTAAGTAAGCAATGCTTAATTTCTATTTTGGCGCCCAGTCCCGGAGGCTCTGGAAGCCACTGCAGGTAAGGTTCGGAGAGTACAAATATTCTTGTAATTACTAAAACTATATATATATATATATATATATATATATATATATATAAAAATCAGTTATATGTGATCATAAAATGCCTTCTTAAAAAGATAGGTGACATACTTCAAATCTGCAGAGGCCATAGGCTCAAAGGGATGTTCCATGAGCTTGGCTGTACAGATGTTCAGGTCCCAGGGAGGGACCGGTTCCCTCACAGGAGGATACAAATGCAGACGATCCTTAAAAACCTCTTGAAAATGGGGTGAGAAGCTACTGTTTTCTGCTTACCTGCTGATGCATGTGCAGAAATAGCCGACAAGTGAATCTTTAGGATAGCAGGCCTGAGGCCTAAAGACTGTAGGTGCACCATATCATCCAGGAGAGTGAACAGATCTGCCCGGAGAGGGTCAAGCTGCTTAGGGACACACCACAGGGAAAACCTCTTCCACTTGGAAGCATAAGTTTTCCTAGTGGCAGGTCTCCTGGATACCTTAAGAACCTAGCAGACTTGGTCTGACAAGTGAAAGTACTCTAGCTCCTCAAGAACCAAGCTTTGAGGTGCAGAGAGGGGGTCAGATAAGTCACTCTCCCTTTGACATGGTCAGAAGACTGTGTCTCAGGGGGAGCCGAATGGGTTGTCTGCTGGACAGGGCCAGGAGTAGGGCGTACCAAGGCTGTCTGGCCCAGTCTGGGGCAATTAGAACCATGGAATCAGGTTGGATCCTAAGCTCCAGAAGAACTCGAAACAGCAGAGGGAATGGAGAAAATGCATACAGAAACTTTCCCAACCAGTTCAGGAGCAGGGCCCCATGAGGACTGTACCCAGTGCTGGAGACCTACAGCAAAAAGGGGAAGCTGAAAATTGTCCTTGGATGTGAACTGGTCTATTTCTGGTGTGCCCCATCTCCTGAAGACTGTGGTTAACACCTGTCTGTTCAGAGCCCACTCGTGATGGCCCTTACAAATCCTGCTGAGGGAATCTGTTAGAGCATTGTCCTTCCTTGAAAGGTGGATTGCTGACAGATGGACATCTAGTGAGTAAGCCTGACTCCATAGTTTCACAGCTTCCATGCACAGCTTTGAAGACCTTATGCCTCCCTGTTTGCTGATGTACTACATGGTGGTGGTGTTGTCTATCATGACCTGGACAGATTGACCCTTGATCTGCAGTGCAAATGACTGAAGAGCTACAGCGGGAACACTGCCCTTAGCTCTTGTGGGTTTATAAGGTCTCTGGACTCTCAGAGGGACCATACCCAATTTACTGGGAGGTTCCCCAGGTGGGCACCCAAGCCCAACTTGGAAGCCCCTGCTGTCAAGATAGTTGTGGAAGTCTGTACCTGGAATGGTACTCCCTCACTAAGGTTGTCCGTTTCTTTCCACCAGTCTAGGGCCTGTAAGAAAAAATTACTCACCTTAGTAATGTTGTTTCTTCTAATGGAGTCTTGCTATATTATGACAATTGCAGTTTGTCCCACCATTAGAACTGCTCCGGAGCTGAAAGAGTTAACTCCCATTCTAAGAATGGAACTTGGAAATGACTCGGTTAGAAAGCTCTGTCTGGGTTATTTCAAACCTAAACTGTCAGATCTTTACGAGCAAAACTCACTAAGGTCTGTGTGGAAGCTGTAACCTACACTAGCCAACTGGCTACCTGACTATTAATACATACTTCCGGTCCCAACACAAAGACTCAAGTCAGGGGACCAGAAGTAATAATATAATATAAGCAATAATATGACATAAAATAAAAACATCACACCCCAAAACCCCAAGAAGGGGTGGAAAACATATAATGGGCACAACTAGCGCCCACACTAGGCTGCCCACCCCATACCCAAGTAGAAGTTCTGAGAGGGGCAGGCTGGGAGGTCATAATATAGCAAGACTCATTAGAAGAAACAACATTACTAAGGTGAGTAATTTTTTCTTTCAAACAACATGAAGTCTTGCCATTATGACAATTGCAGACTACACAGCAGTACCTCCATGGAGGAGGACAGAACCTACTTAGGAATAGGCTCTGAAGCATAGCTGTGCCAAACCGAGCATCTCTCCTGGCCTGGACATCCAGGAGTAATGCTTAGTGAAAGTGTGTACCGCTTTCCAGGTAGCTGCTTGACATATCTCTAAGATAGGGATGTCCCTGGCAGCAGCTAGAGCGCTGCTGTACCTCTGGTAGAATGAGCCCCTCAGGCCAGAAGGGGAACTTTCCCAGTTTCTGATAACAAAATTGGATACAAGAGACAATCCACCTGGCAATTGATCTCTTAGTGGCAGGTCTCCTTTTCCGACCTCACCATAAGTGAGAAAAGGTTGGAGAGGATTGAACCTGTGACCCTTAGTACGTTCTATATAGTAACTTAGGGCCCTCTTAACATCTAAACTGTGCAATCTCCTCTACGCCAGAAGGAATGTTCAGTGAAAAACACTGGAAGGAGATAGATTGATTAAGATGGAAATCTGAAACCACCTTAGGCAAAAACTTCCTGTTAGTCCTGAGGACTACCTTATCCCTGTGGAAAGAAATAAAGTCAGTTTCTACTGACAGGGTTTGCAACTCACTTATGCGCCTGGCAGAAGTGATAGCCACTAGGAAAACAGTTTTCCAAGTTAAGTGTACTTAAGCTCTGCAGAAGACAGAGGTTCAAAAGCAGGTTGCATTAACTGGGCAATGCAAACATTAAGGTCCCAGGCAGGGGCCGGATCCCTAAAAGGTGGATCAGAATGAAGTAATCCTTTAAAACACTTGGAAAATACAGGGTGAGCGGAAAGAGAGGAGGGCTTTCCTGCTGAAACAAAAGCAGAGACAGCTGCCAAATGTACTTTCAGGGTAGCTGGTCTCAGTCCCAAGGAATTAAGGTGGACCATATAGTCCAAAACAATGGGCAAATCAGCAGAATCCGGGGAAACATGTTTCCCAGAACACCAAATGGAAAACCTTTCCACTTAGAATTGTAAGTAGCCTAGTGGAAGGCTTCCTGAAGCCTTTAAGATTTCAAGAACACCCTGAGAAAGGTGTAGGTCAGCAAATTCTAACTCCTCAAGAGCCAGGCCTTGAGGTTGAGGGATTTGAGGTTCGGATACCAAACTCTCCCCTGTGCACAGGTTAACAGGTTGTGATTCCTGGGGAGACACAGGGGAAGATGGACTGCTAGTGACAGAAGGAGTGGGTACCAGGGCTGCCTGGCCCAATCTGGGGCAATCAGAATCACCCTGCAAGGCTGGGATCTGATTTTGACTAGCACCTTGAATAGGAGAGGGAAGGGGGGAAAGGCATAAAGAAACTTCCCTTCCCAATCTAGGAGAAAGGCATCCAGGGGGATTGAGCCCAACACTGGGGGCCTGCAACAGAACAGTGGAAGTTGGTGATTGTCTGGGGCTGAAAAAAGATCTATCTGAGGGGTGCCCCATCTGGCAAAAACTATCCCCAGTACTTGAGGATCCAGAGACCATTCGTGATGGCCCTGGGAAATCAAGCTGAGAGCATCTGCTAGGACATTGTCCTTTCCTGGAAGGTGAACTGCTATGAGGGAAGTGTTCAGGGAATAGGCCAGAGACCACAACTTCATTGCCTCGGTGCACAAGGCCGAAGACCGAGTGCCCCCCTGCTTGTTGATGTACCACATTGTTGTGGTGTTGTCTGTTCTGACTTGCACCACTTTGTTCTGAACAGACGCAGAAAACACTTGAAGTGCTAAAAGACAGCTCTGAGTTCCAGCAAATTGATGTGGAGCAGAGATTCCTGAGGACCACACTCCCTGGTGGAGAGAGTCGCCATGTGGGCTCCCACCCCAGGAGGGAAGCATCCGTAGTGAGGGTCAAGGAGTGAGATAGAGGAAATGAAGGGACCCCAGTCTTAAATTGCTCTGATCCTGCCACCACTGGAGGCCTGGATCAGGGTTCGGTCACTGGGACCAACTTGGAAGGGGGTCTCTTCTCTGAGACCAAAAGGCTCTCAAGTGTGAAACTGAATGTCCCTCATCTGAAATCTTGCTCCTTTCACTCGGCTGTGGATGCAGCCATGTGCCCCAGGAGCTGCAAAAAGTGTCTTGCTGGTCGAGAGACCTGCAGAGTGAAGGAGGAGGCCAGAGCCACCAAGTTCCTTACCCTCTCTAAGGGTAGGAAGGCTCTGGCCTGCTTTGTGTCCAATTCTGCACCTATGAAGGTGAGCACCTGAACTGGTTCCAGAACTGATTTTGGAAGATTGAGCAAGAAGCCCAGGGAGAAGAGCAGCTGCTGGGTAACTTGCAGGTGAGATCTTACCTGTTCTGGGGACTGGCCTACAATGAGCCAGTCATCCAGATAGGGAAAGACAGCAATCCTTTGCCTTCTTAAATGAGCCACTGCTACTGCCAGACATTTTGTGAATACCCTTGGGACAGAGGTGAGGCCAAAGGGCATTGCTCTGAACTGGTAGTGACCTGAGGGCAGTTCAAATCTGAGGTACTTTCGGTGGCAGCTTCTGATTAGGACGTGAAAATAGGCATCCTTGAGGTCCAGGGAGGCTAGCCAGTCCCCTGGCCTTAGAGAGGGTAAAATCATTGCCAGAGTTACCATTTTGAACTTTGGTTTCAAAAGGTGTTTGTTCAGATATCTCAGGTCTAAAATGGGCTGCCATTCTCCTGTCTTTTTTGGGGTAAGGAAGTATCTGGTGTACAGACCCTTGCCCTGGTGTAGGGGAGAAACCCTTTCTACAGCTCTGAGAGCCAGGAGGGTTGAGACTTCTGTTTCTAAAGTAAAGGTCTCTAGAGAGTCTGCAGGTGGGAAAGACCTGATTCTCATCTTTGGGAACTTTTTGAAGCTGAGAACCAGACCCTGGCTTACTACTTCCAGGACCCACTTGTCTGAAGTTAGAGACACCCAGTTCTGAACGAAATAAGCCAACCTGCCCCCTACAGGTAAAGGAGAATCGGCCCTGGGCACCCCATCAGGGTGTCTGTTTGGCAGGTGCTTTAGGCTGAGGGGTGGGAGTAGGCCTGCCCACACCCCGTCTGCCTCTCCCTCTGAAGAACCCCCTCTGAGCATAAGCAGAGGAGGCCTGGGTTTGGTAAAAAGGCCTGTGAAAAGGCCTACCTCTACCCCTGGGGGCCTGCCTCTGAGGAGTGGCTTGCCGCTCCTTAGCCTGAGCACTCTTATAGGTAGTCCTATATTCATCCATTTTCTTCATATAATTCTCTGTCTGCTCCTCAAACAGAGAATTTCCAACCACAGGAAAATCCATAGCCTTAGTCTGGGTATCCTGTGACAAGCTAATACACCTGAGCCAGGCCAACCTGCGAAAAGCTACAGACGTAGCCATGACTCTAGAGGATACATCATTAAAATCCACAGCAGCATGAAACTGCACCTTAGATGCCTCAATGCCATCAGCAGCCACCTGTTCCAGCTCACTAGCAAGCTGGCCAGAGGCCTGTTTGGCCAAGGCCATGACAGTGTCCCATCTAGATTTCTGATACCTTGCTACATAAGCCATGTAATTTGCTTGCCTGAGTCCCAAGGACGCTGCCATGTATTGTTTTTAGCCATGGCATCAATCTTCCTGGAATCCTTGTCAGGAGGATGTGAAGCCAAAGGAATATTAGCTTTATCACAGGCTGCAGCCTGAACCACATCAACGTGACTGCATTGCTGTGAAGGAATTCTGTATCAGGACCTGACAAAGTGTACCTCCTGTCCATCTTTTGTCACAGGAGGCACAGAATTAGGAGTTTTTAAAATCTTTATTGTCTGTTTCCTAAATGATTTATGCGAGGAATAGACAATCTCCTAGACTCTGGAATATCCATCATTTCTACAAAATCAGGTTCCTCTTGTTCATCCACAGCTTCCTCCAATGGAAGCTGGAGGGTTTCAACAACTTTTTGTAAAACATAAAGTGAGGGGGACTCAGAAAGCAAAGGGGGAGATTCTAAAGGTCTGTCTGGGGAGATGTCCGGTTCAATGGGCACACCCAGACCCTCAAAGTCACATTCATACTGTTCATAATCATCCTCCCCCTCCTCTGGTTCATAAAATTCTTCCAACAACATATTCCTGAACCGGTGGAACCGACCGAACCGACCTTTTACCAGACAGTGGAGGTTCGGACGGAACCGAAGAAAGTGACTGGACAATCTGAATAGCTCTTGCTATCTCTGCAGCAGTTGGAGAAGGAATTTTGGGCTCCACACCTGCTGATTTTCTTGTTTTCTTTACTGGAACTGACTCCTCCGAGCCAGCTTTACGTTTGCCCGAGGAAGTCTGGCCCTGGTCAGAGCCTCCCTCCGGTTCGGTTGACACCGAACCGGCTGGCCATCCGGGTCAGCGGACTTTTTGGCCTCTCGTTCCCTGAGCCTGCCAACTCTCTTATCCAGGGTGGCTGCAGGGAAATTTTTACAAATCTGGCAGTCTGAATTGAGGCGGTCAAACCCCAGACAATATACACATGTGGTGTGTGGGTCAGCCTTGGCAAAGACTTCCCCACAGGCATCACAGTGTTGAAACCCAGTGGGCCTGGTTTTTCTTTTGGGGTTTTCAGACATAATGCCAGCCTAACCAAAAACTTGCCCTTTTAAACGGCAGTGCCAGGCAAGACACCCTTATCGGTTCCTAACCGTGTCACGGGTCTTGGAAAAAAACGTAATGAAATCTGTTCTTTTTAGAACCGATAAGAACGGGGAACCGCACTCTAAAACCTTCAATTCAAGTTTTAAAACAAGCTGATTGGTTCAAAACCGAACCGATAACATTTACAAGTTCCACACAGAAAATAAACTGAAATTACTTACGATACCACAGACAGAGCTTGAACCGAACGGTTTTGCGGTTAAAATAATAATATTCTCGGTTGATTTGAACCGAGAAAACACTGTTTAAACCGAGAAATGAACCGAGCAGTAAGAGAAATCTCCGGAGCGACTGTTCAGTGAGGCGGAGTAAAGAATCTGACAGTTTAGGTTTGAAATAACCCAGACAGAGCTTCTCTAACCGAGCTCGCGCTCCAAGTTCCATTCTTAGAATGGGAGTTAACTCTTTCACCTCCGGAGCAGTTCTAATGGTGGGACAAACTGCAATTGTCATAATATAGCAAGACTTCATGTTGTTTGAACAGTGTTTCTGTCACTGGCACCAGTTTGGACAGAGGCTGTCTCTTTTGTGACCAATGGGACCATAAGTGGTACTGAATGTCCCTGATTTGAAAGCTTGCCCTTGGGACCACTGCTGTGGTGGAGGCCATGTGTCCTAGAAGCTGAAGGAAGTGTCTGGCTGGCCTGGGCTGACATAGGACAAAAGAATTTGCCAGACTTACAAGGTTTCAGAGCCTCTGCTGGGGCAGGAATGCCTTGCCATGCTAGGCATCCAGTTCTGCTCCTATGAACTCCAGTAGTTGTACTGGTTCCATCTGAGACTTTAACACATTTATGAGGAACCTCAGTCTCTCTAGAGTGCTCTGAGTCAGATGAAGGGCATCCGTGGCCTGCTGGTGTGACTTTCCCACATCTAGCCAGTCATCTAGGTGGGGGAAGACCATTTCCCCGTCTCCTGAAGTGTGCTGCCACCATGGCTAGGCACTTTGTGAATACTCTGGGAGCTGAAGACAGGCTGAAGGTAAGGGCTGTAAACTGGTAATGACCAGAAGGCAGCCTGAAATGCAGGTACTTTCTGTGACTGGGCCTGATGGAAATGTGAAATTATGCATCTTTCAGGTCGAGAGATGCCAGCCAGTCCCCCCACTGTAGGAATGGGATAACTGTGGACAGGGTGACCATCCTGAATTTGAGTTTGCTTAGGTGCGTGTTTAAGATTCTGAGGTCCAACCTGGGTCACTATTCCCCATTTTTCTTGCGGGTGAGAAAATACCTTGAATAAAGGCCCTTTCCCCACTGGGATGGAGGTACTTTTTCTACTGCATTTGCCTGCAGCAGTTTTGTGACCTCCAACTCCAATAGAATCCTTTCTGCTGGAGTGTTGGGGTGGAAGTGTCTATTGGAAACATTTTGAACTGTAGGGTGAGGCTTTGGCCCACCACTTCCAGGACCCACATATGTCTGTGGTGATATTTTTCCAGTCCTGGAAGAAATGAGCAAGCCTCCCCCCCACTGGTAATGGGCTGGCGACCTGGACACACATATCAGGGGTCTTGCTTGGGGTGAGCCTTAGAGGTCAAAGCGTGGTCAGCCCTTCTGGACCCCTTCTTCCTCTGCCCCTGAAGAAACCTCTCATCTGAGAGTAATTGTAGGGCATGGGTAGTAGGCTCGTAGTTAGTAACCTCTACTCCTGCATCCCCTTCCATGGAACCTGTAAGATGTAGAGGCCCTCTGTTTCTCAGTGATACTCTTGTAAGTGAACTTGTACTCTTCCACTTTTGTCATATAAGCCTGTTTTGTCACCAAAGAGAGACTTATTCTTGCAGGAAAAATCCATGGCTTTCGACTGAGTGTCCTGTGACAAGTTAGCTGTTCTGAACCATGCAAACCTCCTAAGGGAAACAGCGTAAGCCAGAACCCTTGAAGCAGTGTAATTGGCATCAACTGCCATATGAAACTCATACTTAATGGCATCCAGCGTAGACCTGACAGTGTTTGCTAGGTCCTGAACCTGTTCTCCATGAAGGCTGTCACACAGGGTCAGCACTACATTCCATAATGCCTTTGGGTACTGTGCTGTGTATGCCATATACACAATCTGCCTCAGAAGCAGAGAGGCAGTAGTGTATACTTTTTTCCACATACTGTACTATCCAGCTTTCTAAAGTCCTTCGTCAGAGGTTGGGAGGAATGGGGAACCTTGACTTTGTCGCAAGCCACTGCCTGAACCACCCCCTCATGGTCAGAGTGAGTGCAGAGATACTCAACACCATGTTTGTCGAGCTGGTACTTCTTTTCAATCTTTTTATCAATCCTTGGCACAGAAGAAAGGGTTTGGAGAAGTTTGTAGGTTGCTTTTTTGAGGGACTTATGCAATGGTAAAAGCAGCTGCTCAGTGGAGGTTAGTCCCATCATATCAAGGAAATCAGCCTCCTCTTCCTCATCCCCCAGACTCCTGTGTGGAGAGGGCAGGTATTCACCATTTTGCTTCACAAAAGCAAAGTGTGAAGAGTACTCTTCTGGACCCTGAGGAGGAGAACCAAACTCTTGATCAGGGGAACCATCTGGTTCAATCGCTTCTCCTTCCTCATCCTCTTCTTCATAATAAAATAATAAAAGTCATCACCTTGATCAGTAAGAACCAGAGGCTGAGGGGAAACTGGGAACCCCATAAGAGTTCCCATGGCCTGAAAAGCCTGGAAAAATCGACACGCCTTTGTCATGTCCTCCTGAGAGGGCATATTTACTGTGTCTGCTGTTGTCTCCCTTTGCTCTTCGGCAGGAGGGACAGCGACATACTTTTTTTTTTTGCTTTTTCTTAGCAGGGACTAAGTCAGGAGCCTGCTCTGGGTTTTTTTTTCTGTTACTCAGTGGTTTTATCAGAATGGTGCTTAGAGGGTTTGGTAGGCTTGGTGTGTAAGGGACCCTCATTGGAACATTTTGGTGACCCAGAGGTGGACTGAGAAGTCATAATCTCTTCCAGCTTCTTGGTCCGCTTCTTAACAGTCTTAGAGCAAAATCTGCTACAGAGGTCACAGTTTTCAAAAATATGGCTGGGACCAAGACACCTCAAACACATCTTGTGGCTGTCTGCCTTAGCCAGGAGGGTAAAACATCTGGCACAATTTTTAAAACCAGTTGGTCCTGTCTTCTTTTTAGGTCTGTCTGACATGTCAATTGTCAGTACAGATCAAACAGAACACCAAATTACTGTGAGAAAAGAAAAAATTGCAGTTTGGTTCCAACTGCGATAAAGAATTCTTTATTGTTGTTGTGTTTTGTTTTGTTTAATATACAAGTTTTTCAGAGGGTGGCACTGGGCACTTTCGGGCCTTGTGCCTTCTGCTGGGTTTTCTTTTGCAGCTGAGGAGGCTGGTTTCTATTTGGGGCCCCTTGGCCTTTTTCTCAAAAGGACTGCCTGTTACAAAAGGGTTGGTGGTTCATGCCTCTTTGAGGTATAGAGGAGACCAGCCTGGCTGTTTCAATGGCAGACCTGGTTTTCTGAGTGGCTTCCCGTGCTTGGTACTTGGTAAAGTAGGACGGAAGTAGGCCTAGGCCCATCGAGTCCATCCCTTACTTTCAGTGGGGCAAAGAGACATCAATAACCCAAAAATGTATCCAGTTCATTTTTAAATTATGTGAAATTTCTGATGTTTACCAGTTCCACTTGAGTGCCAAACAGATAGGTACCTTCGAAGGAGACATTCATAACGTGCTGTTGTGCATCAAGGGAAAATCCCGATGTCCTAAGCCAGGAGTGTCTCCTAATACAGATCCTGGCAGCCGAAGTTCTGGATGCTGTGTCATAAGCATCCATGGCGGCTTCAAACTGGTGTCTGTTGCTTTCTACACCTCTAGTGATAGTTTGCAAAAGATCCAGCTTGGGGTCAGAGTCTGGGAGGAGCTCTACCAGAGATATAAGGGAAGTCCACAGGACATATTAGTACTGGGAAAAATGTCCCTGATAGCTAGCGATATGCATGCCCAAGGTTGTGACAGCGAACACTCTTCCCCATAGTATCAATTTTACGGGATTCCTTATGGATGGGACAAGCTGATACCTCTTGTGGAAGGACAGCTTTGTCATTTTCAGAGAGGACAACCAATGCATCTGCAAAGGGTTGAGAGACTAGAATTGGTCTGTCCTTAGGAGGAATATACTTCCCATCTATGGATTTGCAAATGGAAGGATTAGGTGCTAAGGATTAAGGATTAGGAGGCAGTATAGCGCAGTGGTCTAAGGCTCTGAGCTGCAAATTTGGTGACATCCAGCAGACCAGACCTGGGTTTGAATCCCACAGCTTCCACTTGCATACTGTGTGACCCTGAGCAAGTCACTTAACCTCCTTGTGCTCCCAGGTCGCTCCTGTAAAAAAGCTTTCAGCTTAGTGTGCTACACATAGTTAAACTAAATAAAAAAATTAAAAAAGTGCGGGCCTAGCCCACACCACCTCAGATAAGAGTCTCAAAGGGTGTGGGGACCTGGAGCATATGGTTCACTGGGATATTAGGAATGTGAAGCCAATCGAGGAGTATGAGCCTACCTGGATCCATAGACAAAGTCTGTAAATCTCAGCTAGCCCCCATATTCTTAAGAAGAGACTGGAAAGAGAGGTCCTCTACTGGTGCCTCGACTGGGAGAGGAAGTTTATCCTCTAAACTGTAGAAGGAATCCTCATTGCCCCGTTCAGAAAGTAAGAAATCAGGGTCAGACTAATTCTGCTCTAGGTAACCACCAGAGGAAGCAGGGGCTGTCCCAAAAAGGCCCTCATCTGGCCTGGGAAAAGGAAAGACAGGGGACACCAGGATAGGCAACAGACCCCGCACTGAGGATCCCGGCTCCGAACCCGACTCTGAAGATCTCAGCACCGCGCCCAACACTGTCCCCAACACTGTAGGACATGGCACCATGCATGGCACTGTAAACCCCGGCACTGTGAACCCCGATACTGAACCCAGTTCCACGGATCCCGGCACTGCATGCTGCACCATGGACGATGCCATCCCACAGGGAGATGGCATCGAGCATGGCACCGATGCCAGTGCCATCTAAGAATCCGAAACAGACCTAGAAGGGGAAGGAAGTGGTACCTGTGACGGCCCCTGCAAGGAAAGAGCAAGAGGGGGAAGGGCACATGGAACTGGCGTCAGAGGCGATGACGCTGGCAAAGGAAAACAATCTGTTGCCGGTGCCGCACGCACACTAAGTCCCAAAGGCCCCAACCACAACTCCGGGACTCCTAGGCCCGAGGACCCTGGAACTGGATCAGTAGGAAGGGGCAACCGGGAGGGAAGCTGTACCCACTGCTCCATAAGAGTGGCCCACTGGTGAAACTGCCCACCAGAAACCCTGCCAGAGGACAGAGAGGGGCTCCGGTGTCGAGAACCAAGGCAATCAAGGGCGTCAACCACCCAACCACCAGAGAACTTGGGGGAAACCAGGGTGGTTGGAGGATCGACAGCGAGATAGACTATACGGCGTGAGGTAGTCTCGCAGTGCCACGCATGCACGCCCTATCGTGGCGCTGGCCCTCCTGAAGATTTTTGGCTCCCGTGGGGTCCTAGCACCTCTGGCTAGAACCAAGAAGTGTGAATAAATGGTGAAGACTTAGAGTCCAGGAAGATCAACTGTTTCAACAAAATGCCCTCAGAACCTTCCCTGCAGCACAGCACTACAGTACAGTACCTCCCTCCCTTCCTAGCCCCAACTACAAAAAAGCCTACCTCTGACTGGCTCACAGTACCTCTGGTGGCTGGAACCAATCTCCTACATTGTGCAGAAAGGACCAGCCCAGTAAACCCGAAGGTGATGCTGTATGTCCCTCATTTGAAATCTGACACCTAGGAAGACAGCAGTCATACAGGCCATGTGTCCCGGGAGCCTTAGAAAATGTCTGGATGGCCTGGGCTAGCCTAGGACAAAGGAGTTTACCACTGACAGGAAGTTTTGGATCCTGTCTGCTGGACGGAAGGCTGTGCTCCGATGTGTATCCAGTTCTGCTCCTATAAAGGCGAGGAGCTGTGTTGGATCCAAGTGAGATTTCTTTTCGTTGATGAGAAAGCCCAGAGAGTGCACAGTTTGCTTTGTGTAAGTGAGAGCCTCTCTGTCCTGATGAGGGGCCTTGCCCACCAGAAGCCAGTCATCCAAGTATGGGTAGATTGCAATGCCTTATTTCTTGAGATAAGCTGCCACAACAGCTAGGCACTTGGTGAACACTCTGGGGGCTGATGTTAGGCAGAATAGCATGGCTGCAAACTGGTAATGACCTGATGGCAGCCTGAACCTGAGAAACTTTCTGTGGAACTACCTTATTGGAATGTGAAAACAGGCGTCCTTGAGGTCCAGGGAAGCCAGCCAGTCTCCCTGTTGCAGAGAGTGAATCACAGTTGTGAGAGTGACCAACTTGAATTTTGGTTTCAGTAAGTGCCTGTTTAAGTACCTGAGGTCAAGAATAGGTTGCCACTCCCCATTTTTCTTTACTGTCAGGAAGTATCTGGAGTAGAGGCCTTTTCCCCACTGGGAAGAGGAAATCCTCTCCACTACCTTGGCTGATAACAAAGTCTTTACCTCCAGCTCCAATAGGAGTCGTTCTGTTGGAGTTAAGGATTCTGACATTAAAGGACCCCTGAGAGATGGACATTTTTTTGAACTGGAGGGATAGGCCCTTTTCCACCACCTCCAGGACCCACTTGTCTGGGGTAATGTGGGTCTAATATTGGAGGCAGTGGGAAAGCCTGCCCCCTACTGGGAGAGGGGAGGTGACCTAGTTGCTGGAGTCAGGGCTTAGACTGAGCAGAAGGAGAAGGAGTGGTGGAAACTCTTCTCTGGCCTCTCCTGCCTCTTCCTCTGAAAAAAATCTCATTTGAGAGCAGTCCATGGGCATTGGCATAGGAAAGAATGCCCTAAGATAGAAACCTCTGTCCCCGTTTCCCTTGTACTTTTGTGAAGTATAGTAGAGGCCTTCTCTTTGGCAGCATTGCTCTCATAGGCAGTCTTATACTCCTCCACCTTTTTCATATAGGTTTCCATCCTGTCTCCAAAAAGGGAATTATTTTCACAAGGGAAGTCCAAGGCTTTGGACTGAGTGTCCTGTGAAAGATTCATGGTTCTTAGGCGGGTCAGGCATCTAAGGGAGATATCCTGATCCATGACTCTAGAAGCTGTATCATTATTGTCCACAGCCATATGAAACTGGTACTTAGTGGCTTCAAGACCAGTTTTTGTAGTTTCAGTAATATCATGAAACAATTTGTCTGATTTTTGACTCAGAATGACCAGGATTGTATTCCACAAAACCTTCTGGTATTTGGCAGAATATGCCAAGTAAGTGGACAGGCGCAAAGGAAGAGAGGCTGTGGTATAAGATTTTTTTGCCATAGAGTGCAGTTTTCTGGACTCTTTCTCAGAAGGCTGGGAGGAAAGTGGGACTTTAGGTTTATCAGAAGCCACAGCCTGCACTACTCCCTCATGACTGGGATGAACGTACAGAAATTCAGCATCATTTCTTGCAAGCTGATACTTTCTGTCAAGCTTTTTGTCTGCTCCAGGGAGAGAGGTAGGGGTCTGGAGTAGCTTCATAGTGTTTTTTCTTAAAGATTTGTAAATGGGCAACACAATCTTTTTTGGAGGTGAAAGACCCATCATATCCCTATAGTCCTCATCCTCCTCATCATCCTTAGTGGTCTCCTGGGTAAGAAGGCCCAGGGTGTCCACCATATGTTTCAGAAAAGTAAACAAGGAGGAAAAATCCTCCTGGCCATTTGGGGAAGTGCCAAACTCCTGGTCCAGTTAAACATCAGGTTCCAGAGGCTGGCCCTCTGTCTCATCATCATCATCATCTCCATTCCCATAGAAGTAGTAGTCTGGCCCAAAGGTTGGGGCATGATTGATATGGTGAATAGAAGTAGAAGGGGCAGAGACAATATTGCCCATGCTCAGTATAGTTTGACAGAGGTGCCAAGCCTTGGCCATTTCTTCGACAGGGGATAAATCTTTTTCTACAGAAACATTTTTTGTGTTTCTGGCTCTCTTTTTCTTTATCTTTCTGAGCCACTGGCATCTCCCTTTGCCTCAACGCGGGGAGAGCAGTGGTAATTTTTTCTTTAAATTTCCTTTTGGCAGATACTGAATCTGTGACCTGCTCCCCTTGTCTCTTTTTAGGCTGGTCACCATTGCTATTGTTATTACTCTTATCAGGCTTATTCGCAGTGGTGTCCGTGGGGGATTTATCCTTTGACTTAACCTGGGAGGAGGACCTCTCTTCAGAATTTTTGATAGAAGGTGAAGCAGACTGAGAAGCCATAACTTCCAATATTTTGGCTCTCTTTTTAAGAGTTTTTGAACAAAATTTAGAGCAAAATACACCGTAATGGCCTGGACCTAAATACTGTAAACACAATTCATGGCTGTCTGCTTTCGACACTATTTTATGACACGTTAGGCAATTTTTAAAACCTGTAGGTCCAGTCCTTTTCTTTGGTCTTTCTGACATGCCATTCATCAGACAAACCTAAAATGTTTTGGTTCCCAATAGGGAAAAAGGAGTTTAGTGGTCGGTTCCCTCACGGTAAATAACTGCTAAGAAGCCATAATTTCCAATCTTTTGGCTCTCTTCCTAAGAGTTTCTGAACAAAATTTAGAGCAAAGTACACCATAATGGCCTGGACCTAAAGAAAAAATTACTCACCTTAGTAATGTTGTTTCTTCTAATGGAGTCTTGCTATATTATGACTAATGCAGTTTGTCCCACTATTAGAACTGCTCCGGAGGTGAAAGAGTTAACTTCCATGCAGTGCATGGAACTTAGAGCGCGAGCTCGGTTAAGAAAGCTCTGTCAGGGTTATTTCAAACCGAAACCGTCAGATCTTTACAAGCAAAACTCACTAAGGCTCTGTGTGGAAGCTGTAACCTACACTAGCCAACTGGCTACTAAAATATTAACACATTTTTCTGGTCCCAACACCAAGACTCAAGTCAGGGGACCAGAAAAAATAAGATAAAATAAATAAAACACAGCACACAAACACCCCAACAAGAAGGGGTGGAAAAACATAAAAGGGGGCATCAATAAGTGCCAACAGTGGACTGCCCACCCCATACCCAAAGTAGAAGTTCTGAGAGGGGCAGGCTTGGGTGGGAGGTCATAATATAGCAAGACTCCATTAGAAGAAACAACATTACTAAGGTGAGTAATTTTTTCTTCAAACAACATGAAGTCTTGCTATATTATGACTAATGCAAACTACACAGCAGTACCTCCATGGAGGAGGACAGAACCTACTTAGAGATAGGCTCTGAAACACGGCTGTGCCAAACAAACATCCCTCCTGGCCTGGATATCCAGGGAGTAATGCTTGGAGAAAGTGTGTACTGTCTTCCAAGTAGCTGCTTGACATATCTCTAAGATAGGGATGTCTCTGGCAGCAGCTAGAGGCGAGCTGTACCTCTGGTGAGAGTGAGCCCTCAGGCCTGAAGGGGAACCTTACCCAGTTTTGATAGCAAAATTGGATAAAGAGACAATCCACCTGGCAATGGATCTCTTAGTGGCAGGTCTCCTTTCCCAACCTCACCATAAGTGAGAAATAGTTGGAGGAGTCAAACCTGTGACCCATAAATCGCTCTATGTAGTAACTTAGGGCCCTCTTAACATCTAAGCTGTGCAGCCTCCTCTCACGGAGGAGGAATGGTCAGTGAAGAACACTGGAAGTGAAATAGATTGGTTAAGGTGGAAATCTGAAACCACCTTAGGCAAAAACTTCTGTTAGTCCTGAGGACTACCTTATCCCTGTGAAAGGAAATAAAGTCAGATTCCACTGATAAAGCCTGTAACTCACTTATGCGCCTGGCAGAAGTGATGGCTACTAGATATACAGTTTTCCAAGTCAAATACTTAAGCTCTGCCGAAGACAGAGGTTCAAAGGGGGGTTGCATCAGCTGAGCAATGCAAACATTAAGATGCCAGGCAGGGACAGGGTCCCTGAATGGAGGATTGGTATGAAGCAATCCCTTAAAAAACTTGGAAATACAGGGTGAGCAGAAAGAGAAGAGGGCTTCCCTGCTGAAATAAAAGCAGAGACAGCTGCCAAATGCACTTTCAGGGTAGCTGGTCTCAATCCCAAAGAATTAAGATGGACCATATAGTCCAAAACAGTGGGTAAATCAGCAGATTCCGGGGAAATATGCTTCCCAGAACACCATCGGAAAACCTTTTCCACTTGGAGTTATAGGTAGCCCTGGTGGAAAGCTTCCTAGAAGCTTTCAAGATTCGAGAACACCTGAGAAAGTTGTAGATCAGCAAACTCTAACTCCTCAAGAGCCAGGCCTTGAGGTTGAGGGATTTGAGATTCGGATCCAGACTCTCCCTGGGCACAGGTTAACAGATTGTGGTTCCTGGGGAGACACAGGGAAGATGGACTGCTAAGGACAGAAGGAGTGGGTACCAGGGCTGCCTGGCCCAGTCTGGAGCAATCAGGATCATCTTGCAGGGCTGAGACCTGATTTTGACTAGCACCTTGAACAGGAGAGGGAAGGGGAAGGCATAGAGAAACTTCCCTTCCCAATCGAGGAGAAAGGCATCCAGGGGACTGAGCCCAACACTGGGGCCTGCAACAAAAAGTGGAAGTTGATGATTGTCTGGGGCTGCAAAAAGATCTATCTGAGGGTGCCCCATCTGGCAAAACTATCCCCAGTACTACGGGATCCAGTGACCATTCGTGATGGCCCTGGGAAATCCTGCTGAGAGCATCTGCCAGGACATTGTCCTTGCCTGGGAGGTGAACTGCTATGAGGGAAGTGTTCAGGGAATAAGCCAGAGACCACAACTTCATCGCCTCGGTGTACAAGGCCGAAGACCAGTGCCCCCTTGTTTGTTGATGTACCACATTGTAGTGGTGTTGTCTGTTCTGACCTGTACCACCTTGTTCTGAACAGATGCAGAAAAAACCTGAAGTGCTAGAAAACAGCTCTGAGTTCCAACAGATTGATGTGGAGCAGAGATTCCTGAGGGACCACAACCCTGGGTGGAGAGGTCGCCCATGTGAGCTCCCCATCCCAAGAGGATGCATCTGTAGTAAGGGTCAAGGAGTGAGATAGGGGATGAAGGGCACCCTTGTCTCAGATTGCTCTGATCCTGCCACCACTGAAGGGCCTGGATCAGGGTTTGAGTCACTGGGATTAACTTGGATAGGGAATCTCTTCTTTGAGACCAGAAGGCTCTCAAATGGAACTGAATGTCTCTCATCTGAAATCTTGCTCCTTGCACTACAGCTGTGGAAGCAGCCATGTGTTCTAGGAGCTGCAGGAAATGCCTTGCTGGTCGAGAGACCTGCAGAGTGAAGGACGAGGCCAGGGCCACCAGAGTCCTTACCCTTTCTAGGGGAAGGAAGGCTCTGGCCTGCTTTGTGTCCAGTTCTGCACCTATAAAGATGAGTACCTGGACAGGTTCCAGAACTGACTTTGGAAGATTGAGAAGAAAGCCCAGAGAGGTAAGCAGCTGCTGGGTAACTTGCAGGTGTGCTCTGACCTGGTCTGGAGACTGACCCACAATGAGCCAGTCGTCCAGGTAGGGAAAGATGGCAATCTTTTGCCTTCTTAAATGAGCAACTGCTACTGCCAGACATTTTATGAATACCCTTGGGGCAGAGGTAAGGCCAAAGGGCATTGCTCTTAACTGATAATGGCCTGAGGGCAGTTCGAATCTGAGGTACTTTCGGTGGGAGCTTCTGATAAGAACATGGAAGTAGGCATCCTTGAGGTCCAGGGAAGCTAGCCAGTCCCCTGGCCTTAGGGAAGGTAAAATCATTCCCAGAGTCACCATTTTGAATTTTGGTTTTAAAAGGTGCTTGTTCAGATATCTTAGGTCCAGGATGGGCCGCCACTCTCCTGTCTTTTTTGGGGTAAGGAAGTACCTGGAGTACAGACCCTTGCCCTGGTGTAGGGGAGAAACCCTTTCTACAGCTCTGAGAGCCAGGAGGGTTGAGACTTCTGTTTCCAAGGCAAGAGTCTCTAAAGGATTTGCAGGTGGAAAGATCTGATTCTCATCTTTGGAAATTTTTGAAGCTGAGAACCAGACCCTGGCTCACTACTTCCAGGACCCACTTGTCTGATGTTAAAGACTCCCAGTCCTGGACGAAGTAAGCCAGCCTGCCCCCTACAGGTAATGGAGAGCCGGCCCTGGGCATCCCATCAGGGTGCCTGTTTGGCAGGGGCTTTAGGCTGAGGGGTGGGAGCAGGCCTGCTTGTACCCCGTCTGCCTCTCCCTCTGAAGAACCCCCTCTGAACATAAGCTGAAGAGGAGGCCTGGGTCTGGTAAAAAGGCCTGTGAAAAGGCCTGCCCCTACCCCTACCCCTGGGGGGCTGCCTCTGAGGAGTGGCTTGCCGTTCCTTGGCTTGTGCACTCCTATAAGTGGTTCTATATTCATCCATTTTCTTCATATAATTCTCTGTCTGCTCCCCAAACAGAGAATTTCCCACCACAGGAAAATCCATAGCCTTAGATTGGGTATCCAGTGACAAAGTAGTACACCTGAGCCAAGCCAATCTACGAAAAGCCACAGATGTAGCCATGACTCTAGAGGATACATCATTAGAATCCACTGCAGCATGAAATTGCACCTTAGATGCCTCAATACCATCAGCAGCCACCTGCTCCAGCTCCTTGGCAAGCTGGCCAGGGGCCTGTTTGGCTAAAGCCATGACAATATCCCATCTAGATTTTTGGTATCTCGCAACATAAGCCATATAGTTTGCTTGTCTGAGTCCCAAAGACGCTGCCATGTATTGTTTTTTGGCCATGGCATCAATCTTCCTGGAGTCCCTGTCAGGAGGATGTGAAGCCAGGGGAATATTAGCTTTATCACAGGCTGCAGCCTGAACTACCCCAACATGACTGCATTGCTGTGAAAGAAATTCTGTATCAGGACCTGACAAAGTGTACCTCCTGTCCATACTTTTATCCACAGGAGGCACAGAATTAGGAGCTTTTAAAACTTTTATTGTTTGTTTCCTAAAAGATTTATGTAAAGGAATAGACAATCTCCTGGACTCTGGGATATCCATCATCTCTACAAAGTCAGGCTCCTCTTGCTCATCCAAAGCCTCCTCTAAAGGGAGCTGGAGGGTTTCAGCAACTTTTTTATAAAACAGAAAATGAGAAGGGGACTCAGCAAGCCTAGGGGGAGATTCTCCTAAAGGTCTGTCTGGGGAGATGTCCGGTTCAATGGGCACATCTAGACTTTCAAAGTCACATTCACACTGATCATAATCATCCTCCCCCTCCTCTGATTCATAAAACTCCTCTATATCATATTCTTGAACCAGTGGAACCGACCAGACGACCTTTTGCCAGATAGTGGCGGTTCGAGACCTGGGAAAGTGACTGGACAATCTGTATTGCCCTGGCTATCTCTGCAGCAGTTGGAGAAGGGATTTTGACTCCACACCTGCTGACTTTCTAGTTCTCTTTGCTGGAACTGGCTCCTCAGGAGTCAGCTTACGTTTGCCAGGAAGTCTGGCCCTGGTCAAGGCACTCCCTCCGGTTCGGTTGGCACCGGGGGCTGGCTTCATCGGGTCAGCGGACTTTTGGCCTCTCGTTCCCAGAGCCTACCAACTCTCTTATCTAGGGTAGCTGCAGGAAATTCTTGCAAATCTGGCAGTCTGCATTGAGGTGGTCAAACCCCAGACAATAAACACATGTGGTGTGTGGGTCAGCCTTGGCAAGGCTTCCCACAGACACTACAGTGTTGAAACCCAGTGGGTCCGGTTTTTCTTTTGGGTTTCTCAGACATAATGCCAACCTAACCAAAAACTTGCTCTCTTTTTGGCAGTGCCAGGCAAGACACCCTTATCGGTTCCCAACCGTGTCACGGGTCATGGAAAAAACCGTAATGAAATCCGTTTTTTTTAGAACCGATAAGAACCGGAACCGCACTCTAACAAGCCTTAAGCGCTTCAGAATGAAGTTTAATACAATCTGATCGGTTCAAACCGAACCGATAAACATTCAAGTTCACACAGAAAACCTATCTATTACCTACAATACCATAGACAGAGCTTGAACCGATCGGTTTGCGGTTAAACTAATGATAATCGCGGTTGAATTTAACCAAGCAAAAACTCTTTAAACCGAGAAAATGAACCGAGCAGCAGGAGGAATCTCCGGAGCGACTGTTCAGTGAGGCGGAGTAAAGAATCTGATGGTTTCGGTTTGAAATAACCCTGACAGAGCTTTCTTAACCGAACTCGCACTCTAAGTTCCATGCACTGCATGGAAGTTAACTCTTTCACCTCCGGAGCAGTTCTAATGGTAGGACAAACTGCATTAGTCATAATATAGCAAGACTTCATGTTGTTTGAACACTGTAAACACAAATCGTGGCTGTCTGCTTTGGCCATTATTTTATGACACTTTAGGCAATTTTCAAAACCTGTAGGTCCAGTCCTTTTCTTTGGTCTTTCTGACTTGCCATTCGTCAGAAAAACCTAATAGGGGAAAAAGGAGTTTAGTGGTTGGTTACCTCGCAGTAAAGAACTGCTAAGAAAAAGAGTGAAAGAGCTGTAAAAATTAAGGAAAATTGTGGTTACCGATAAAAAACAGGAACCGCAAGGTAAATAAAATAAAGAACCATAGAATTTAGTTAGACACGATAATATTTTAATTAAAAAAAAATAGAAAGGAACCGCGGAGAATCGCAGTAAAAGTTCAAAAGAAAAAATTACTCACCATAGTAATCTTGCTTCTTCCAGGGTATTCTCCAATACTCATAACTCTTGCAGTCAACCTTTAAAGTAGAACTGCCTGGAAAGAGAACGTTATGCTAATGATGGAACCATCATTGGCTCGTGCCACTTATTCAGATGCTGCCCATATCAACTGCTGCGTTCTAAAAAAAACTCAAGATTTCATGGAGAGCCTGCAAGGAAAGGCCCAACCAAGGATAACATCTACATAACAATAAAACTAACCTAATCTAAAGAAACCCAACAGGACGAAACAACCCCGAATGTCAGAATAACCTGAAGAAGGAAACAATGTAACAGGGCCCAAAAATATAAAATGCGCCAGTGTGTGGCACCCTTGCCCTATTTATTCAGCTTGGAGTGCAGAGGCCACTGGTTCTAGAAGGAGAGCACGATTGGGTGAGCTATGAATATTGGAGAATACCCTGGAAGAAGCAAGATTACTATGGTGAGTAATTTTTTCTTCTTACCCCAGGAATTCTCCAATATTCCTAACTCTTGCAGACTACGAAGCAGTACCTTTGGAGGTGGGCACAGAACCTACTTGGGAAACAGGCTCTGCAGGACTGCCATGCCAAACCTGGCATCACATCTGGACTGGGTGTCCAGGCTGTAGTGCTTTCTAAGGTGTGAACTGTCCTCCAGTTAGCTGCTTTACAGAGTTCCAATAGTGAAACATCCCTGGCAGCTGCTGTAGTAGCAGCTGTCCCCCCTGTGGAATGAGCTCTCAGTCCTGCTGGGGGCTCCTTTCCCGCTTTCGAATATCAAAACTGGATGCACTGAACTATCCAGTAAGAAATGGACCTTTCAGATGCTGGATTTCTTTACCCACATCCCCATAAGTCAGGAACAGTTGCTCTCTGTCCTGCCTATGATCTTTATTGTGAGTCATGTAGTAAACTCAGGGCTCTCTTGACATCAAGACTGTGGCACTGAGGCTCAAATGAACTAGAGTGCTTAGTGAAAAAGACTGGCAGAGTGATGGATTGATTTGAGCAGAACTCAGAAACCACCTTAGGGAGGGATTTCCTATTTGTTCTCAAAACTACCTTAACCCTATAGAATGAGATGTAGTCTTTTTCAATACACAAAGCCTAAAGCTCACTAATCCTTCTGGCAGAAGTGATGGCTACTAGAAACACAGCTGTCCAGGTAACATACTTCAAATGAGCTGAGACCATGGGCTCAAAAAGGGGGCCCATGAGCTAGGCAATGCAGACACTCAGGTCCCAAGCAGGCACCAGTTCCCTGTGAGGGGGGTGCAGGTGGGCCAAACCTATGAAGAACCATTTGAAAACAGGGTTGGATGCCATGGAGACACCATTTCTAGCTGAAATGTAATCAGATACTGAAGTCAGATAAGATCAGATCAGTCAGGAAACTAGCCGTCAGCAAACTTAATAATTCCTGTATATTCCTGTATATGCCACTAAGTCTCATTCAGTCCTCACTCCTTCTTTAAGCTACTCACCACTTTACCCCCCCAGCACTTCACTCCCATTCCACCACCCTTCTTATTCACTCACCACCTTTACCTTTATCCTCATATCCTTTACCACCCATCTATCTAGCCCACTTCTTCCCACCTCGTCCTCCCAAGCCAGCCTCCCCGTCCCACACGCACAAAGCCCCACTCTCTTTTTCTCTCCCCTCCTATAAATGCCCTCCCTTTACTCAATGCCTCCCCCCCCCAGACTGTAGTCAATCAACATGCCTAGCACTTCTGAGCAAGCTTGCATTATTGCTGCCCTGTTGTAATCTTGTACATTAGAAATTGTGTTATCAGACTGCCAAGTGTAATATCACGCATTTACTTTCTGCTACCAACCTTCCAAGTATCAGTTGTAAGAAAAAATTACTCACCTTAGTAATGTTGTTTCTTCTAATGGAGTCTTGCTATATTATGACAATTGCAGTTTGTCCCACCATTGGAACTGCCCTGGAGGAGAAATAGTTAAATTCCATGCCAGGCATGGAACTTGGGAGCGTGAGCTTGGTTAGAGAAGCTCTGTCTGTGTAATTTCAAACTGAAACTGTCAGATCTTTAGGAGCAAAACTCACTAAGGTTCTGTGTGGAAGCTGTAACCTACACTAGCCAACTGGCTACCTAAATATTAACACATATTCCTGGTCCCAACACAAAGACTCAAGTCAGGGGCCAGAAAATAAGATAAGAAAAGGTAAAACAAAACACAACACCCCAAAAACCTCCAAGAAAAAAGGGGGTGGAAAAAACATAAAATGGGCATAAACAAGTGCCCACACTGGACAGCCCACCCCATACCCAAGTAGAAGTTCTGAGAGGGGCAGGCTGGGGAGGTCATAATATAGCAAGACTCCATTAGAAGAAACAACATTACTAAGGTGAGTAATTTTTTCTTCAAACAACATGAAGTCTTGCTATATTATGACAATTGCAGACTACACAGCAGTACCTCCATGGAGGAGGGACAGAACCTACTTAGGGAATAGGCTCTGAAGCACGGCTGTGCCAAACCGAGCATCCCTCCTGGCCTGGACATCCAGGGAGTAATGCTTGGTGAAAGTGTGTACCGTTTTCCAAGTAGCTGCTTGACATATCTCTAAGATAGGGATGTCTCTGGCAGCAGCTAGAGACGCAGCTGTACCTCTGGTAGAGTGAGCCCTCAGGCCTGAAGGGGGAACTTTCCCAGTTTTTGATAACAAAATTGGATACAAGAGACAATCCACCTGGCAATGGATCTCTTAGTGGCAGGTTTCCCTTTCCCAACCTCACCATAAGTGAGAAAAAGTTGGAGGGATTCGAACCTGTGACCCTTGGTACGCTCTATATAGTAATTTAGGGCCCTCTTAACATCTAAACTGTGCAACCTCCTCTCACCAGAGGAGGAATGGTCAGTGAAGAACACTGGAAGGGAGACAGATTGATGATTAAGATGGAAATCTGAAACTACCTTAGGCAAAAACTTCCTGTTAGTCCTAAGGACTACCTTATCCCTGGCAGAAGTGATAGCTACTAGGAAAACAGTTTTCCAAGTCAAGTACTTAAGCTCTGCAGAAGACAGAGGTTCAAAGGGGGGTTGCATCAACTGAGCAATGCAAACATTAAGATCCCAGGCAGGGGCCAGGTCCCTGAAAGGTGGATTAGTATGAAGTAATCCTTAAAAAACTTGGAAAATACAGGGTGAGCGGAAGAGAGGAGGGCTTTCCTGCTGAAATAAAGGCAGAGACAGCTGCCAAATGTACTTTCAGGGTAGCTGGTCTCAGACCCAAAGAATTAAGATGGACCATATAGTCCAAAACAATGGGCAAGTCAGCAGATTCCGGGGAAATATGTTTCCCAGAACACCAGATGGAAAACCTTTTCCATTTAGAGTTATAAGTAGCCCTAGTGGAAGGCTTCCTAGAAGCCTTCAGGATTTCAAGAACACCTTGAGAAAGGTGTAGGTCAGCAAATTCTAACTCCTCAAGAGCCAGGCCTTGAGGTTGAGGGATTTGAGATTCGGATACCAAACTCTCCCCTGGGCACAGGTTAACAGGTTGTGATTCCTGGGGAGACACAGGGGAAGATGGACTGCTAAAGACAGAAGGAGTGGGTACCAGGGCTGCCTGGCCCAATCTGGAGCAATTAGAATCATCCTGCAAGGCTGGGATCTGATTTTGACTAGCACCTTGAATAGGAGAGGGAAGGGGTAAAGGCGTATAGAAACTTCCCTTCCCAATCTAGGAGAAAGGCATCCAGGGGGACTGAGCCCATCACTGGGGCCTGCAACAAAACAGTGGAAGTTGGTGATTGTCTGGGGCTGCAAAAAGATCTATCTGAGGGGTGCCCCATCTGGCAAAAACTATCCCAGTACTTGGGGATCAGAGACCATTCGTGATGGCCCTGGAAATCCTGCTGAGAGCATCTGCCAGGACATTGTCCTTGCCTGGGAGGTGAACTGCTGTAAGGGAGGTGTTCAGGGAGTAAGCCAGAGACCACAACTTCATTGCTTCAGTGCACAAGGCCGTAGACCGAGTGCCTCCTTGCTTGTTGATGTACCACATCGTGGTGGTGTTGTCTGTTCTGACCTGTACAACTTTGTTCTGAACAGATTTGGAAAAACTTGAAGTGCTAGAAAAACTGCTCTGAGTTCCAACAGATTGATGTGGAGCAGAGATTCCTGAGGGGACCACAACCCCTGGGTAGTGAGGTCACCCATGTGAGCTCCCCACCCCAAGAAGGATGCATCTGTAGTAAGGATTAAGGAGTGAGACTGAGTGACAAAGGGAACCCCTTGTCTCAGATTGCTCTGATCCTGCCACTACTGTAGGGCTTGGATCAGGGTTCGAGTTACTGGGATCAATTTGGTTAGAGGGTCTTTCCTTTGAGACCAAAAGGCTCTCAAACGGAACTGGATGTCCCTCATCTGAAATCTTGCTCCCTGCACTACTGCTGTAGAAGCAGCCATGTGCCCCAGGAGCTGTAGAAAATGCCTTGCTGGTCGAGAGACCTGCAGGGTGAATGAGGAGTCCAGAGAGACCAGGGTCCTTGCCCTGTCCAAAGGAAGGAAGGCTCTGGCTTTCTGTGTTCAGCTCTGCGCCTATGAAGGTGAGAGCTGGACAGGCTCTAGAACTGACTTTGAAAGATTCAGAGGAAACCTAGAGAGGTGAGCAGTTGCTGAGTTATCTGTAGATGTAACTTGACTTGGTCTGGAGACTGGCCTACTATGAGCCAGTCGTCCAGGTAAGGGAAGATGGCTATTTTTTGCCTTCTTAGGGAAGCAACTGCTACTGCCAGGCATTTTGTGAATACCCTTGGAGCAGAGGTGAGGCCAAAGGGCATTGCTCTGAACTGGCAATGGCCTGAGGGCAGCTCGAACCTGAGGTACTTTCGATGGGAGCTTCTGATGAGAATATGGAAGTAGGCATCCTTGAGGTCCAGGGATGCTAGTCAGTCCTCTGGCCTTAGAGAGGGTAGAATAATTCCCAGAGTCACCATTTTGAATTTTGGTTTTAAAAGGTGCTTGTTTAAATATCTGAGATCCAGGATGGGCCGCCATTCTCCTGTCTTTTTTGGGGGTAAGGAAGTACCTGGAGTACAATCCTTTGCCCTGGTGTAGGGGTGGAACCCTTTCCACAGCTCTGAGAGCCAGGAGGGAAGAGACCTCTGCCTCTAGGGCAAGTGCCTCTGGTGGATTTGCAGGTGGAAAGGATCTGGTTCTCATCTTTGGAAATTTTCTGAAGCTGAGAACCAGTCCCTGGCTTACTACTTCCAGGACCCACTTGTCTGATGTCAGAGACTTCCAGTCCTGGACAAAGTAAGCCAGCCTGCCCCCTACAGGTAGCTGGGAATCGGCCCTGGCAACCCCATCAGGGTGCCTGCTTGGCAGGGGCTTTGGGCTGAGGGGTGGAAGCAGGCCTGCTTGTACCCTGTCTGCCTCTCCCTCTAAAGAACCCCCTCTGGGCGTAAGCAGAAGAGGAGGCCTGGGCTTGGTAAAAAGGCCTATGAAACGGCCTGCCCCGCCCTGGAAGCTGCCTTTGAGGAGTGGCCTGCCTTTCCTTGGCCTGTGCACTCCTATAGGTGGTCCTATACTCATCCATTTTCTTCATGTAATTCTCTGTCTGCTCCCCAAACAGAGAATTACCCACAACAGGAAAATCCATGGCCTTAGTCTGGGTATCCTGTGACAGGCTAGTACATCTGAGCCAAGCCATTCTGCAAAGTGCCACAGATGTAGCCATGACTCTTGACGACACATCATTAGAGTCTATAGCAGCATGGAACTGCACCTTGGATGCCTCAATACCATCAGCAGCCACCTGCTCCAGCTCCTTGGCAAGCTGGCCAGGGACCTGTTTTGCTAGAGCCATAACAGTATCCCATCTGGATTTCTGATATCTAGCAACATAAGCCATATAATTTGCCTGTCTGAGTCCCAAGGATGCTGCCATGTACTGTTTCTTTGCCATGGCATCAATCCTCCTGGAGTCCTTGTCAGGGGTGTGAAGCCAAGGGAATATTTGCCTTGTCACAGGCTGCAGCCTGCACTACCCCAACATGGCTGCATTGTTGTGTAAGGAACTCCGTATCAGAGCCTGACAAAGTGTACCTCTTGTCCATTCTCTTATCCAGAGGAGGTATAGTGTGAGGAGTTTTTAAAATTTTAACTGTCTGTTTGCCAAAAGATTTATGCAAAGGAATAGAGAGTCTCCTAGACTCTGGGATATCCATCATTTCCACATAGTCAGGCTCCTCTTGATCATCCACAGCTTCCTCCATAGGGAGCTAGGAGGGTTTCAGCCACTTTTTTATAAAACATAAAGTGAGAAGAGGACTTAGAAAGCCTAGGAGGAGACACTCCTGAAGGTCTGTCTGGGGAGATGTCCGGATCAATGGGCACATCCAGACTTTCAAATCCACATTCACTCTCCTCATACTCCTCTTCCCCCTCCTCCGGTTCATAATATTCCTCTAAATCATAATCTTGAACCAGTGGAACCGGCAGAACCGAACGCTTACCTGATGGTGCCAGTTCGGTCAGAAACGGGGAAAGCGACTGGACAATTTAATCGCTTTGGCTATTTCTTCAGCGGTTGAGAGGAAAGTTTTGGCCCACACCAGCTGATTTCCTAGTCCTTTTGCTGGAACCAACCCCTCGATCGGATCTCCTTTTGCCAGGAAGTCTCGCCCTGGTCAGAGGGCACTCCCTCCGGTTCGGTTGGAACCGAACCGGGCTGGCCATCCAGTTCAGCGGACTTTTTGGCCTCCCTTTCCCTGAGCCTACCAACTCTCTTTTCCAGGGAAGCTGCAGGAAAATTTTTACAAATCTGGCAGTCTGCATTGAGGTGGTCAAACCCCAGACAATAAACACAGGTGGAGTGGGGGTCAGCCTGGGCAAAGACTTCCCCACACACACTGCAGTGTTGAAACCCAGTGGGCCCGGTTTTTCTTTTGGGTTTCTCAGACATACTGCCAGCCTAACCAAACTTACCCGTGTATGGCAATCCACCAGGTAAGACCCTCTTATCGGTTCCCAACCGTGTCACGGGTCCTGGAAAAAACCATAATAAAATCCTTTTTTTTTTTTTTTTAGAACCGATAAGAACCGGTAACCACACTCTAAATGACAGAGTAATATATTTTAAACAACCTGATCGGTTCAAACCAAACCGATAAACCGTTTACAAGTTCCACACAGAATAGAAATTAATGTAAAACCTATCTAGTACTCACAATACCACAGACAGAGTCTGAACCGACCAGTTGCGGTTTAAATTCGGTCGAAACCGAGAAAAACAATACTTTAACCGACAAAATGAACCGAGCAGGAGGAGAAATCTCCGGAGCGACTGTTCAGTGAGGCGGAGTAAAGAATCTGACGGTCTGAGTTTGAAGAACAACAGACAGAGTTTCAACCGAGCTCGAGCTCAGCATTCCATGCCTGACATGGAAAGTTAACTCTTTCACCTCCGGAGCAGTTCGAAGGTTGGGACTCACTATATGTCATAAGAAAAATTACTCACCTTAGTAATTGCTTTTTCTTCTCATGGAGTCTTGCTATATTATAACAATAGCAGTCAGCCACTGCAGCTGAACTGCCCGGAGAGGAAGGAGTTAACTCCAGAGGATCTGAGTTCTACAGGCCAGGGCGCTGTGCCAAAGTTTCTATCTGGCCAGTTTCAAATGAAACTGTCAGATCTTTAAAAGCTAACACTAACAACAAGTCTGTGTGGAAAGCTCACGCTAGCCAAATGGTTACCTACTAGTAGTAATAACAACAATATAAACAACAATAGAAACACCAATAACCATAATAACAATGAATAATGGTATTATTATTATTAGTTTCCCCTTGACAAGCACCATTAGGACCCCCTTCCCCCAAGACTCAAGTCCAGGAAGGGGCCAATATATACCTAAACAGACAACTTAGTTCCTAACCCTAAAGAAAGAGGTAAAGGGAAAAACTACAATGGCATGACACAGTGCTTGCACTAATTTGCCACCCCCACCAAGTAGAAGTTCTGAGAGGGGCAGGAGGAGGTGGTTATAATATAAGACTCAATGAGAAGAAAAGCAATTACTAAGGTGAGTAATTTTTCTTCAAACACCATGAAGTCTTGCTATATTGTAACAATAGCAGATTACACACAGTACCTCCATGGAGGAGGTCGGAACCTACCTAGGAAATAGGCTCTGAAGCACAGCTGTACCAAACCGAGCATCTCTCCTGGACTGGACATCCGGGAATAATGCTTGTAAAGTGTGAACTGTTTCAGGTAGCAGCTTGACAAATTTCCAGAATGGGAATGTCTCTAGCAGCCGCTAGAGATGCAGCTGTACCCTGTGGAGTGGCCCTCAGTCCTGAGGGGGTTCTCTACCTAGTTTTTGGTAACAAATTGGATACAAGAGACAATCCACCTTGCAATTGTCCTCTTAGTGGCAGGTTTCCTTGCCAACCTCGCCATAAGTAAGGAAGAGTTGGAGGGATTCGAACCTGTGACCTTTCGTGCGTTCCAAATAGTAGCTTAAGGCTCTTTTGACGTCCAAGCTGTGCAGTCTCCTCTCACTTGAGGAAAAATGCTCAGTGAAAAATACTGGGAGAGAGATGGATTGGTTCAGGTGGAAATCTGAAACCACCTTAGGCAAAAACTTTCTATTAGTCCTGAGGACTACCTTATCTCTGTGGAAAGAAATAAAATCTTCTTCCACTGACAGGGCCTGTAATTCACTTATGCGCCTGGCAGAAGTGATAGCCACTAGGAAAAACAGTTTTCCAAGTTAGATACTTGAGCTCTGCTGAGACAGAGGCTCAAAGGAGGTTGCATTAACTGAGCAATGCAAACATTCAGGTCCCAGGCAGGAGCTGGTTCCCAAAAGGGGGTAGTATGAAGTAACCTTTAAAAACTTGGAAAACACAGGGTGAGAAGAAGGGAGGCAGGCTTCCCTGCTGATACAAAAGGAGAGACAGCTGCCAGATGAACCTTCAAGGTAGCTGGCCTAAGGCCTAGGGAATTTAAATGGACCAAATAGTCCAATAAAATGGGAAGATCAGCAGACTCTGGAATAATCTGCCTCCCAGAGCACCAGATGGAAAACCTCTTCCACTTAGAATTGTAAGTGGCCCTAGTGGAAGGCTTCCTTGAAGCCTTTAAAATATCCAGGACACCTTGAGAAAGGTGTAAATCAGCAATTCTAACTCCTCAAGAGCCTGGCTCTTGAGATGGAGGGATTTGAGGTCTGGATACCACACTCTCCCCTGTGCACAGGCCAGCAAGTCGTGGACTCTGGGCAGGCTCAGGGCAGGGTGGACTGTCAAGGACAGAAGCAGAGGGTACCAGGGCTGTCTGGCCCAATCTGGGGCAATCAGAATCACTTTGCAGGGTTGAGATCTGATTTTCACTAGTACCCTGAAAAGAAAAGGAAAGGGAAAGGCATACAGGAACTTCCCTTTCCAGTCCAACAGAAAGGCGTCCAAGGGGACTGAGCCCAGCACTGGAGGCCTGCAACAAAATAGAGGAAGTTGATGGTTGTCTGGGGCTGCGAAAAGATCTATCTGAGGGGTGCCCCATCTGGCAAAGACAGACCCCAGCACCTGTGGATTCAGAGCCCATTCGTGATGGCCCTGAGAAATTCTGCTGAGGGCATCCGCCAGGACATTGTCCTTCCCTGGGAGGTGAACTGCTATCAGGGAGGTGTTCAGGGAGTAGGCCAGAGACCACAACTTCATTGCTTCGGTGCACAAGGCTGATGACCGAGTGCCCCCTTGCTTGTTGATGTACCACATTGTGGTGGTGTTGTCTGTCCTGACTTGAACCACTTTGTTCTGGACAGAAACTGAAAATACCTGAAGAGCTAAAAGACAGCTCTGAGTTCCAAAAGATTGATGTGGAGCAGAGATTCCTAGAGACCACACTCCTGAGTGGACAGGTGCCAGTGAGCTCCCCACCCTAACAGGGAGGCATCCGTGGTGAGGGTGAGGGAGTGGGAAATGGGAATGAAGGAACCCTTGTTTTAGATTGCTTCGGTCCTGCCACCAGTGGAGGGCCAAGATCAGAGTTTGAGTCACTGGGACCAATTTGGAAAGGGGGTCCTTCCTTTGAGACCAATAGGCCCTCAAATGGAACTGAATGTCCCTCATCTGGAATCTTGCTCCTTGCACTACAGCTGTGGAAGCAGCCATGTGCCCCAGGAGTTGCAGAAAATGCCTTGCTGGTCGAGAGACTCACAGGGTAAAGGAGGATGCCAGGGCAATGAGTCTGTCTACCCTTTCCAAGAGAAGAAATGCCCTGGCTAACTTTGTGTTCAATTCTGCACCTATGAAAGTTAGGACCTGAACTGGTTCCAGAACTGACTTTGGTAAATTTAGCAGGAATCCCAGGAAGTGAGAAGCTGCTGGGTGACTTGCAAGTGGGATTTCACCTGATCTGGACTGACCCACAATGAGCCAGTCGTCCAGGTAGGAAACACAGCAACCCCTTGCCTTCTTAAGTGAGCCACTACCAGCTAGACATTTTGTGAATACCCTTGGCGCAGAGGTAAGGCCGAAGGGCATTGCCCTGAACTGGTAGTGGCCTGAGGGCAGTTCAACCTGAGGTACTTTCGGTGAGAAGGCCTGATCAGAACATGAAAATAGGCATCCTTGAGGTCCAGGGAAGCTAGCCAGTCCCTGGCCTTAGGAAAGCAATATCATTGCCAGAGTCAACATTTTGAACTTTGGTTTCAAAAGATGCTTGTTCAAGTTCTTAAATCTAGAATGGGCGCCATTCTCCTGTCTTTTTGGGTAAGAAAGTATCTTGAATATAGCCCTTGCCCTGATGGCAAGGAGGGACCTTTCCACTGCTTTGCAGTCCAGAAGAGAAGAAACCTCTGCTTCCAAAGCAAGGGCTTCTGAAGGATTTGCAGGGAAAATGTCTGGCTCTCATCTTTGGAAACTGTTTGAAGCTGAGAACCAGACCCTGGCTTATTACCTCCAGAACCCATCTGTCCGAGTTAAGGACAGCCAGTTCTGGCTGAAATAAGCCAACCTGCCCCCACTGGTACAGGAGAATCGTCCCTGGGCACCCCATCAGGGTGCCTGCTTGGCAACCTTAGGCTGAGGGGAGGGGCAGGTTTACTTGTGCCTCATCTACCCCTGCCTCTGAAGAAACCCCTCTGCGCAAAAGCAGAGGAGGCTTGAAATTGGTAAAAGGCCTGTGGAAAGGCCTGCCCCTACCTCTGGGAGCGTGCCTTTGTGGAGTGGCATGCCTCTCCTTAGCCTGGGCACTTTTGTAGGTAGTTCTGTATTCATCCATCTTTTCATATAGTTTTCTGTTTGTTCCCCAAACAGAGAATTTCCCACTACAGGAAAATCTATAGCCTTTGACTGAGTATCCTGAGACAGATTAGTGCATCTGAGCCATGCCAACCTACGGAAAGCTACAGAAGTGGCCATGACCCTAGAGGAAACATCATTAACATCAACAGCAGTATGAAATTGAACTTTAGAGGCTTCAATGCCATCAGCAGCCACCTGTTCCAACTCACTAGCCAGCTGGCCATGGGCCTGCTTGGCTAACTGCAATATTGTGTCCCATCTAGATTTCTGATATCTAGCTACATAAGCCATATAATTTGCCTGCCTGAGTCCCAAAGAAGCTGCCATATACTGTTTTTTCGCCATGGCATCAATCTTCCTGGAATCCTTATCAGGAGGATGTGAGGCCAGGGGAATATTAGCCTTGTCACAGGCTGCAGCTTGTACCACACTTACATGACTACACTGTTCAGTGAGGAAGTCTGTATCAGAGCCTGACAAAGTATACCTTCTGTCCATTTATCTACAGGAGGGACAGAATGAGGATTTTTTAAAATCTTTGTTGTTTGCTTCCTAAATGACTTATGCAAAGGAATAGACAACCTCCTAGACTCTGGTATATCCATCATTTCTACATAATCAGGCTCCTCTTGTTCATCCACAGCCTCCTCTAAAGGAAGCTGGAGGTTTCTGCAACCTTTTGTAAAACATAAAATGAGAAGGGACTCAGACAGAATAGGAGGAGATTCTAAAGGTCTGTCTGGAGAAATGTCCGGTTCAATGGGCACGTCCAGACCCTCCCAGCCACACATATATTGATCAAATTCCTCCTCCCTCCTGTGGTTCATAAAATTCCTCAACATCATACTCCTGAACCACTGGAACTGAACGACCAACCTTTTACCAACTGTTGGTGGTTCGACAGGTCCCGAGACAGTGACTGGACAATCTGAATGGCTTTAGCTATCTCTGCAGCAGTTGGAGACACAATTTTGGACTCCAAACCTACTGATTTCTTTGTCTTTTAACTGGGACTGGTTCATCTGAACCAGCCTTTCTTTGCCTGAGGAAGTCTCGCCCTGGTCAGAGGGCACTCCCTCTGGTCCAGTGGGTGCTGGACCGGCTGGCCATCCGGGTCAGCGGACTTCTTGGCCTCGCTCCCTGAGCCGCCCAATCTCTTTCCAGGGTGGCTGCAGGAAATTTTACACACCTGGCAGTCTGACAGGAGGTGGTCAGCCCCAGACAATAGACACTAGTGGTGTGTGGGTCAGCCTTGGCAAAGGCTTCCCACAGACATCACAGTGTTGAAACCCAGTGGCCCGGTTTTTCTTTGGGTTTCTCAGACATAATGCCAGCCTATCCAAAAACTTGCCTTTTGATGGCAGTGCCAGGCAAGACACCCTTATCGGTTCCTAACCATGTACGGGTATTGAAAAACCTATTTAAAAACCAGGTTTTTTAGAACCGATAAGAACCGGGAACCGCACTGTAAAGCCCAACCAAACACTTCAAAGCGTTAAAATCAGCAAACCGATCGGTTCAAAACCGAACCGATAATTGAATTTCACACAGACTTTAAATTTGTACTTACGGTTTACTAGATAGAGCTTTTTAACCGTAATGCGTAAATAAATACTTTTTGCCGGTTCAAATGAACCGAAAAATACACTTGAACCGAGAATGAACCGAGCTGAAGGAGCTGATCTCGGAGGCGACTGTTCAGTGGAGCGGAGTAAAGAATCTGACAGTTTCATTTGAAACTGGCCAGATAGAGCTTTGGCACAGCGCCCTCTCGCTGTAGAACTCCAGATCCTCTGGAGTTAACTCCTTCCTCTCTGGGGCAGTTCAGCTGCAGTGGCTGACTGCTATTGTTATAATATAGCAAGACTTCATGGTGTTTGAATATAGTAAGACTTCATGTTGTTTGAATAAACACAGCCATAAAGTCAAGCCATACAAAAACAACAGTATTGAACTTTAGGAAGGCTGACTTTGGGAAAATGAGAGAGTGCCTCAGAAAAGCACTAGCAAACGGGCAAGAAGGAAGGGTGGAGGAACAATGGGGAATAATCAAAAGAGCCATCGCAGAGGCAACAAGCCTTTGTGTGAAGCAAATCAACAAAACAAAACAAAGGAAAAAAACACTATGGTTCTCAAAAGAGGCGGGATGGAAGGTTAAGGAGAAAAGGATAGCATTCAGGAAATATAAGGAAACACAGAAGGAGCAGGACAGAGAACTTTATCAGTTAAAGCAGAAGGAGGCAGGGAAGGCAGTCAGAATAGCAAAGGCACAAACTGAGGAAAAGATAGCCAACACTGTTAATAAGGGGGCTAAAACCTTTTATATGTACATTAGGGAGCGAAGAAAGACCAAGGGAGGGATACAGAGACTTAATAAAGGGGAGGGAATGTGGGCAGAGGGTGACAGTGAAAAAGCAGGGATAATGAATGAATATTTCTGCTCAGCATTCACAACTGAAGAGGAGGGGAAGGTACCTAAACCAAACAAGAGAGAAACTCTGAATAGGGGGGTCGATACCAGTCCATTCACAGAAGAAAGAGTTTTGAAAGAATTCTTGAAACTGAGGGTGGACAAAGCAATTGGGCCTGATGGGATTCACCCAAGAATTCTAAAAGAACTAAGGGTAGAACTAGTAAAACCACTGACTACTCTCTTTAACAAATCATGGTAGGATGGGGTGGTACCTGAGGACTGGAGGAGGGCAAATGTGATTTCATTTCACAAAAGTGGGAGCAGGGCAGAGGTAGGAAACTACAGACCAGTTAGTTTGACCTCAATGATAGGGAAAATTATGGAATCACTTCTGAAGGAAAGAACTGTTGAGTACCTAGAGGCCAGTGGGGCACAGGACCCAAGGCAGCATGGTTTCACAGCAGGAAGGTCATGTCAGACGAACCTAATAGATTTCTTTGACTGGGTGACCAAAGTAATAGACAAGGGAGGGGCTGTGGATATGGCCTACCTAGATTTTAACAAGGCATTTGACACAGTCTCACACAAAAGATAAATATACAAGTTAGCCAGCCTTGGAGTGGGTCCCAAGGTGGTAGCCTGGATAAAAAATTGGCTGGATAACAGGACGCAAAGGGTAATAGTAAACGGAGTCCACAGTGAAGAAAGGAGGGTAACTAGCGGGGTACCGCAGGGTTCAGTACTGGGACCAGTCCTCTTTAATGTGTTTATAAGTGACATTTGAGAGCACCTGGAAGGAAAGGTATGTCTCTTTGCAGATGACACAAAGATCTGCAACAGGATTGATACACAAGGTGGGGTGGAAAGGATGAAAAGGGACTTGGCAAGGTTGGAGGAATGGTCAAATATGTGGCAGCTCAGATTCAATGCAAAGAAGTGCAAGGTAATGCATCTGGGAAACAAAAACTCAGGGGAAGTGTACACAATGGAGGGTGAGTTAATAACAACAACAAAAATCAAAAGAGACCCAGGAGTAATTATATCAGATGAGCTAAAGGTGAGCAAGCAATGTGAGAAGGCAGTAAGGAGGGCTGGGGGATACTGGGATGCATAGGGAGAGGCGTCAACAGTAGAAAACAGAAAGTTGTTATCCGTCTGTACAGACAGTTGGCGAAACCCTATCTGGAGTACTGCATGCAATTCTGGAGACCCCATCTCCGCAAAGACATAGACAGAGTGGAGGCTGTTCAGAGGAGGGCAACCAAAATGTTGCAGGGTCTGCACCAGAAGACATACGAGGAGAGACTAATGCAGCTTAATATGTATACCCTTGAGGAAAGGAGGGGGGGGGACATGATAGAAACTTTCAAGTAATTCAAGGGAATTAAAGTACAAGAGGGTGGCATCTTTCGGATGAAGAGATGTGCAAGAACAAGGGGCACAATTTGAAGCTCAGAGGTAATGTTAGAAAGTATTTTTTTCACAGAGAGGGTTGTGGATGCATGGGACAGCCTTCCTGAGGAGGCTGTGGAGTCAGGAACAATGGGAGAATTCAAGAATGCACGGGACAGGCATAAGGAAATTCTAGTGGTGGGTAGAAGCAGCTTATCCATCAAATAGGGAAATGGGCAGACTAGGTGGGCCAAGCGGTCCTTATCTGCTGTCAAATTCTATGTTTCTATGTTTCTAGGTTGCTGTAGTGTCAGTGCGGGACACCGGCACTGCTTTCTGGGGGTCTTGCATCCCCTCCCCAAATCAACTCTGACTCAAAAGAGTTGATTATCTTAGTTATGGGGTGCAGAGGGCAGAGCCCCCAGAAGAAAACACAGTTAAAAGTGACCGCCTTTATGCCGACCGCAAATGCATTCAACATAAAGGTGTTACTATAACATTGGTCGATAATGAAACTGTGAACCGACTGTCATGATCCGTGTCACAGGTACCAGCCTTGAAAGAGGGTCTCATTTTTGGGACCAATAGGCCCTTAGATGGTACTGGATATTTCTTATTTGAAACCTGTCCCCTGCCACTACTGCTGTGGAGGAGGCCATGTGTCCTAATAACTGAAGGATGACCCAGATAGAAGGACTTTGCCAGACTGATGAGATTTCTCACCGTCTCTTGTGAGAGGAAGGCCCTCCCTCGAAGGACATCCAATTCTGCTCCTATGAACTCCAGCATTTGAACAGGCTCTGTCTAGGACTTCTGGATGTTTATTAGAAAGCCCAGATCCTCCAGGGTATGCTAAGTGAGGAGAAGAGAGGCCCTGGCCTCCTGGTGTGATTTTCCTTGGACCAATTAGTAGTCTAGACAAGGGAAAATCAGTACTTCTTTTCTCCTGAGGTGTGCTGCCACCATGGCTAAACACTTTGTGAACTCCATGGCAGCTGATGAGAGTCCAAAGGGGAGGGCTGCAAACTGGTAGTGACAAGTCCCTACCCTGAATCTTAAATACTTCCTGTGGTAGGGCCTGATCGGAATATGGAAACATAAATCTTTCAGGTCCAGATACCCTAGCCAGTCCCCTTGCTGAAGGGATGGAATCACTGGACCACCTTGAATTTTTCCTTTTTGAGGTGTTTGCTCCGATATCTGAGGTCTAAAATGGGTTGCCACTCCCCATTTTTCTTGTGGGTGACGAAGTATCTCCAGTAAAGGCCCTTTCCCCACTAAGTTGGGGGTAGTTTTTCTGCTGCCTTTGTCTGCAACAACTTTTTGACCTCTTTAACTCCAGCAGGATCCTTTCTGTTAGAGCGGGAGGCGTAAAGTTTCCACGAACCTGCAATCTGGGGAACTTTCTGAACTACAGGTTGAGCCTCTGGCTCACTACTTCCATTATCCACTTGTCTGTGATTATGTTCTTCCATTCCTGAAAAAAGTGAGCCAGCCTTCCCCCCATCAGCAATGGATGGGCGACCCGAATCGACTTGTAAGAGGTTCTGCTTGGGTTGACCTTTGGGTGCTGAGATTGGGTCAATGCGTTTGCAGCCCCTCCTACCTCTGCCTCTGAAGAAAGCTCTCAGCTGGGAGAAGTCACAGGGCAAGAAACCAAGGGGGAAAATAACCTTAACTCTACCTCCCCTTCCATAAAGCCTACTGGAAGTGGAGGCCTTTCCCTTCTCAGTGTTTGTTTTACAGGTGGCTTTGTACTCCTCCACCTTTTTCATGTATGCCTCTGTCTTGTCACTGAATAGGGAATTTCCTTCACAGGGAAAATCCATGGCCTTTGCTTGTGTATCTTGGCAGAGGTTTGTAGTCCTGAGGCAAGCAAACTTTCTTCAGGATATTGCATGGGCCATGACCCTGGAGGCGGTGTCAATGGTATCCACTGCCATATGAAACTGGTACTTCTTAGTATCCAAGGCTGATTTAGCAGTGTCTGCTAAGTCCTGTGACAAATCCCCAGCAGCCTTTTCACTCGTTGCCAGGATGGAGCTCCACAGAGCTTTCTGGTATTGGGCAGTATAAGCCACGTAGGCTGCATTCCTTAGCAGCAAGGATGCAGAGGTATAGGCTTTCTTGCCCATACTATCCAGCTTCCTGGAGTCTTTGTCAGGGGGCTGGGTAGAGAGAAGATCCCTTTGTGTTATCACAGACCACATCCTTTACCATTTCTTCATGGTTAGGATGGGAATAGAGCTATTCAGCATCCCGTTTATCAAACTGGTACTTGTTTTCAATATTTTTGTCAATGCCAGGGGTGGAAGTGGGAGACTGTACCAGCCTACAGGTTGCCTTCTTAACGGGTTTATGCACCAGAAGGAGCAACCTCTTGGTCAGGATTAACACCATCATGTCCAAAAACTCTACCTCATCCTCCACAGTTTCCTGGGTGGAGAGGTTGAGAGTGTTCACCATCTGCCTCATGAAACAGTAATGTGAGGAAAAATTATCCTGGCCCTGGGGAGGAGAACCGAATGCCTGCTCAGTAGAACCATCAGGCTCTATAGGCTCCCCCTCTTCCTCATAATAGAACTCGGCCCCCTGATCCTCCAGAACCGGGGTAGGAACCAGAACTGAAGAGGGAACTGGCATGCCCTTAAGTGACCCCATGGCCTCAATGGCCTAGAGAAACTGCTATGCCTTAGCCATGTCCTCCAAAGAGGGCATTTTATTACTGTCCACTGACAGCTCCTTTCCTTCCTCAGGATGAGGAGCAGTGACATGCTTTTCTTTTTGTTTTTTCTTAGCAGGCACCATCTCTGGAACCTGCTCCAAGGGTCTTTTATGTTTACTTGACTCAGAGTTCCCCCATTTAGACACTCTAAGGCATCTTTAGCAGGTCTGTCCTTCGGCTGACTATGAAAGAATGGTCCCTCATCACTGTGCTTAGGTGACACATAGGCGGACTAAGAAGCCATTAAGTCTTAACAGTTTTTTTGGCCCTCTTCTTAAGGGTTTTAGGGCAGAACTTAATACAAAGCTCACAATCGGGGAAAAAAGTGGTCTGAACCCAGGCACCTTAAAATAAATGTGTAAGGCTCCCCAGAGGCCTTTTGCACATAGTATGCCATTGCTAGACATGCGTCAGATGTTAAAGCTGCAATTTGTTTTGTAAAAAAATTGTCATAGTCATTTTATATTATGTATTATCAGCGTTTTGGAACTCCAGTTTCCTGTATGCGGCCACACCCCCAAAATGATGTCATACCAGGGAGCTGTCACTGTTTTACATACAGCAACAAGGAATTCTGGGTAATTTATAATGTTGCCTTAAATGTGCCTTACTCAGATGTATAGTCCCTTATGTTGCTGGTGGTGAGCAGTAATATGTAAATAACTGTAGCAAGGCATTATGGGTAAAATACAAACCTGTTTTACAATTTCCTTACTCTGAGATGCTGTCCCATATTTGTGTGGTGGTGTCAACAATATAAGCTTTTGTTTGTTTATTTTCACCACAAAACATTGTACATACTGTATCTAGCTACACGACTTCTATACTGAGAGATGTTGTGTCCTATTTCTTCGGTGAGGACAGAAATATGGTACCCCGTATACTAATTTACATAGTGAGACATTGTGGGTACAGTAACTTTGTTTCCCTGGTATGATGTTGCAGCACTGAGAAAAAAGGGGCGGGTTACGCAAATGAAGCACAGCACCAAACTAAAAGGATTTTTTTCATGGAAAACAGCACTATTTGGCAGTTTGAATGGTAGGAGACTGATTCACAACACCTACAGGTTACTACTCCCATTTCTTATGGGAACCTTCAACATTTACTTTAAACACAATTCATTGCAGTCAGCCATAGCCAGGAGACTGAAGCATTTTAAATAATTTTTAAAACCTTTAGGTCCTGTTTTCTGCTTGAGTATGTCAGACACACCAGTCATGACAAACACACCAAAAAATCAATTCTCAAATGTAAAAAAGTAGAGTTTGCGGTTTGGTTCCTAAATATACGTGAACCGTTAACAAAAATCACTTATATGTAAACCACTCCCCAGCCCCATCTAGGGGCATATTGCTATCATAGGTGGTCTAGGGGCACAGGGAGAAGTTACATCAAATGCTAAAAATCACCCGAGAAGTGCAGTCCCAACACAAGGCAGGAAAATTGTGGCCTACCTCACTGGCATCTTCATTCACCTGCATACTCTCGATCACATCCACCAAAATCTGGATTCTCCCCAAACGCTGACATCAGACCAGGATTTCCATGCTGCAACTCCTGACTCCTCAAGCCCCAGAGCCCCATGGCCCTGTTTAAGGTAAGGTAAAAATTCATCTGGAATCAAACTTTTGACAAAATTAATTTGGCTACGAAGAAGAAGGAAAATCTCCATTTCATTAGTTCCCCCTTCCAGTTTAAAAAAAAAAAGCATCATTATAAATCTCTTCCCAACCAGGCTCTTTATTTAGCTCCTACATCACAAATGATTCCAGCAATGCAGGGGTCACACACTTTATCTGAATAAATAAATGAATAAAGCAGCTCCATGGAGCTATGCAAACCTTTTTACAACACTTTGGCTGGACATTTCGAGCAGCAACTGATGGATTTACAGGCAGTGCAAGCACGTATTCTCTCTGTCTGCTTGGATGATTTACCCAAAGCACCTCCAGCTTACCAACCCACAGGCTCCTGGCTTTCTTTATCTGGTAAGCCAAACTTTTTCTCTTTACTAACGGGTTACCCATTCTCACTCTGGCACTGGTTGATGCCCTCTCTCCAGCATGGGAAAGCGTGCGGCTTCCCCCACCTGGCCTCGGGACCTTGGCCCAAACCCCAAGGGGGTACTAGGATTTTAGTCCTTCGACCCAGACCCTGTAACCAACTCCATCTTGGCTACTTGCTGGTACTACCAGACTCTCTGCACCTGTTCCCTTCTTTTGGCTCAGCCTCTCCTCTGCATGGCTCCACTGGTGCAGTGGCCCCAAAATCCAGCCCTGCTCCAGTAATTAAGCCCCCTGCTACTGGCTGCCTTGCCACAGGAGAGCTCCTGGGCACTGCCATGGCCCAGGCCCCTCCAAACAACCTGCCTTCACAAATATTGGTGTGTTTCTAGCTCCGCTTCCAGATGACCATTACTTCTGCGGGATACCTGCACAAGCCCATATTTTCTCTGCTACATCCTGGGCTCACATTAAGCTTCAAGCAGAGGCCACCCTCCAAGGCTTGTCCAAATTACCTGTGACCCACCCAGCCCTTATATGCTGGCGCCCCAGGACCTGCCCCTCCAAGCAGGTCCCAAAAATGGGTGAAAGGACCCCTGGCTCCATCTGCCCACCCATGCCACCCTGCCACACCGGGTACGATGGAGCACCACTGACACTGACCTCCTCCCTGTGGGGACCCTGCCACTGTCCCCACACCTCTGACAGCCTGGGAATATCTTCACAGGGTCTCTAAAGGCTCCTGCCTATCCTGGCCCCTAAGGATGCCTAATTTTCCCTGACCCCGATGCAGAACCTGCTAACCATCCTCCCCCATGGAGCTCCTTTACCCAGCTCCTTGACACCACAATGCTGCAAAAGCCGTCCTATCTGTGCTGGGGGAGGGGTTCCCCCCACTGGCACACCCAGTCCACCGAGCTCCCTTTCTTCACTGCCTACATCTGCTCCTCCAGCCCCAGGCCTAGTGCCCGGGCTGGAAAAGGCCCCGAAACTTCCAGTCTGCTCCCTTATATATCCTTAAAGCTTGCTCTCTGCTGCCACCTTGCGGTATCCAGCAGCCAAAGTCCCACAGAGCTCTAATAAATTCCCTAGCTCTTGGAGGGGAGGGGTAGGAGGGGAAAAAAGGGTGCCTAAAATGGGAGCATAAGCCCCTCTTTTAAGGGGGAGCTTACACATAGGAATTCAAGTACTAACTAAAACAAAAATCACCAATCGTGCCTCGGTTCCTGAGGATAAGGGAACTGGATTGATAGCAGCCACAATTCAGCTTTTTTTTGTTAAACAAGATATCAGCAGCTGGCCCGTTGGCGCAGGGGTTGGATTTCCGCTTGCAACGCCGGCGACCTGGGTTAGGAACGGACCCCCGTCGCTGGAGGGTCACAGGAGGAGAAGGCTCGGTGGTCTGACAACTGCTCGCCTTTCTCTCTGGGAGTGGGAGGGGATACAGCTTGTTGTGTGCCACCTCCCGTGGAGGCCGGGAGCATGCCAGTTTGACGAGCCCCACTGAACGCAAGGGGCCTGGTGGATATCGGCATCTACCTTGACATCTGTGGCACACCACACCCGCAGCAGAGCAAACCGGTCAAAACTGCTTCTAGGACGGCTGGATGAAGGCCACCAGCTCCTGCCGCCGCGAGTGCCCTGAGACCCCAAAGCCACCTCAGCAGCTCTCAGGGACTGAACAGGCAGTGCGCTGGTTGTCCTCCCTGGCACTTCCCCCCTCTGAAGAGAGGGACCCATCCAGTAAAGGGATACACTGGGCTACACCTCGGATGACTGCAATATGTAGTAGCTAGAAGGGGTTGGGGTGAGGGTGACGGTGGGGTCCATGGCTGACTGGAAGGAGAGGTGGACTGAGAAGCCTAAGGAAGGAGCAAAAAAAAAACAAGATATCACCACTTAAGAGTGGTATAAAATGAGAAAACTGCAAGGAACAAGGATTTTTCTCCAATACCTGGTCGGACCACCAGGGAGCAGCAGGAACTAAGAGAAGAAGGCAGACACGAGTCCATTTTCAGAGAAAAGAATCCTGAAAAGATTTGTGACTTTGAAAGTGGACAAGGCCATGGTATCAAATGGGATACACCCAAGGGTACTAAAGGAACTCAGGGAAGTTCTAGCTCCCCTGCTGATGCCCTTATTCAAGAGCTCACTGGAATCAGGTGTGGTTCCGGAGGACTGCAGGAAAGCAGAAGTGGTCCATCTACAGAAGAGTGACAGCAGGGAAGAGGCTGATAACTATAGGCTGATCAGTCTCACCTCAGTGGTGGGGAAACTAATGGGAACACTATTAAATAAGAGGTTGGTAAAGTATCTTGAATCCAATGGACTGCAACACCAAAGGCAGCATAGATTCTTTGGTGGGGGGGGGGGGGTCATGCCAGACAAATCTGATTGATTTCTTTGACTGGGTGACCAGGGAAATAGATCAGGGTAGGGCAGTGCACATGGTCTATCTGGACTTTAGCAAGGCCTTCGACACTGTTACACACAGGACACTGATAAAGAAACTCAGCAGCACAGGGGTGCAATCCAAAGAGGTGATTTGTTTAAAAACTGGTTAATGGATAGGTGACAGAGGGTGGTGGTTAACGCTAGTCACTCTAATGAAGGGAGACTGACCCGTGGGGTGCCACAAGGCTCAGTACTGGGAACGATCCTCTTCAATGTCTTCATAAGTGACATTGCAGAAGAACTGGAAGGGAAGGTATGCCTTTTTGCAGAGGACACCAAAATCTGTAATAGGGTGGACAATCACGAGGGGTGGTAAGAATGCTTAGGGATCTTGGGAAACTCGAGGAGTGGTCAAGAGCAGGGCAGTTGGGGTTTGATACCAAAAAATGCAAAAATCATGCCCCTATGGCATAGGAACCCAACAGCCCAATATAGGATGGGAGGTAGGTACTAACAGTCACTAATCAGCAAATGGAGCTTGAGGTTCTATTTTATGAACTCAAAGAGGCAGGAAAGTGTTACAAAGCGGTGGGTAGGGCCAGTGGGATGCTGGGATGCATAAGGAGAGCTATCTCCAGCAGCAGGAGGGAGGTGGTGCTGCCTCTGTATCACTCATTGGTGAGACCCCACCCGGAGCATTGTGTCCAGTTCTGGGGGTTGTACCTCAGAAAGGATGCAGACAAGGTGGAGGCAGTCCACAGGAGGGCAACTAAAATGGTGCAGGAGCTGCACCAAAAGCCATATGAGGAAAGACTGAGTCATCTCAACATATGCAACCTGGAAGAGAGGACTGTGAGGGAGGCATGATAGAGGCCTACAAGTACCTCACAGGGGTGACTAGGGTGCAGGAAGGGAATGTCTTTCCAATGAGGAAGAGCACTAGGACCAGAAGGCATGTGATGACGTTGGAGGGCGGGTAGTTTAACAGGGATTTGAGGATGTACTACTTCACTGACACAGTGGCAGATACCTGGAATAGATGGCCAACAGAAGTAGTGGAGGAGAAAACAGTACAGGGCTTCAAGCATGCATCAGATAGACACAGGGGAATATTAGCAAATAGGTATTGAGCAGAGAGGTTTACCAGAGACCAGTTAGAATCTGTGAAGACAGATTATGCAGGGACCATTAGGGCAGACTGGGTAGACCAAGTGGTCCTTTCCTGTCAACAAATTCTATGTTTTTATGTTTCTAATGGTGACGACCAGAGTAGGAACAAGATCAACAGCAGGACCGTAAGCAATGCCTCAACCTCCTTGAGGGTGCGGGGGTTCACCGGTGGAGACATGTAGTTTAGGCCATAACACTATGGTCAACTTCATAGCGAGCACCAGAGGGGGGACCACCGATGTCAGTATAACTCAGACCAGCTCAACCAGGGGCACTAGTAGAGCATTCTCCTTTTCAATTGAGGAGGGATCTGGGAAGACTGGGGTCTTCAAGGTCAATAAAGCATCACTGACCTCTGAGTCGACCAGGTCAAAAAATATCTAGATTGGTTTGTCAACCCAAGCAAAGTTCGTAAGCTCCACGAGCGGCACCATGGCAGCTTCACCCTTATCTTCAACCTCCCCATCAATGGGTGGTAATTTGACCAGGGCTGACCGATCGGAGGAGTCGAGAGACTGTGAAGAGAGAGAATGTTCCCCCTCCCACAACTGACATGGCACTTGCTGTGCTTCTTTTTGTGGAAGGCACTCTCCCCGAAAGTCTGGAGGGCCAGGTACATTTTCTGGAACTCCAGACAATCCCCGAAGGGAAGACCCACAGACAGCCTTACGGGTACCAAAGCCAGATCAATGAAGAGCTCACCGCCACCACCTCATCCTCCACTGTGACCAATTGGGCTGCTGACCCGGTGGTCGGCAAAGCCTGTTGACTATCTTGAGGCCTATCTTGGAGGAGATGCACCTTCTGTTCCTCAGTTGGCAAAGAATGCATGGGTTGGAAGCAAGGGCACTCACCAACATCATTGTTAGTCCAGGTAGTAGAAGGACATGTCATGAGGATCCATGGCTGACATCTTCTGATGGCACTAAATGCACTGCTTAAAACCAGGTTTCTTGTAGTCCATCCATGAAATGTTGAGGAGCAGTACCCAGAAGTCAATATACACACTATCAATCAAAAACTTTATTGAAAAGTCTAACATTTACTAAAGTATTAGCAGTTGAAAACTGGAATCCCTCTAACACAGGAGCTGAGAAGTTGAAGACTTTTCAGAGGAAAAGATCTGATGTTGGGGGTGGAACTGACGGATGACATCACAAGTCATGGGAAAAGTCCAGCTTGAAGAGGCTTAGTGAAATGAGATAAGCCCAGCAACTGCCAGAGTGTGGATAGTGAATTGAACTCCTGTTGGTAGAAAATAACTTATAGTACAGTATGTGTTTCTTTTTCAGGCTCCAAATGTTTTTCTTAGTCTTTTCAAGGCTACTGTGAGAGGATGATCCATCTGCCTGCCTTATCTTTGAGTCCTTTTTGTCTGTGTATTCCTCATCCATGTGTTTATGCTGTTTTGTGATCTTCTTTGAAGACTCTGCATTATTTATTTATTTGTTTGTTTAGTTATTTATTTTAAAATTGGAACCAGGAGAAGCACACTGAGCTGAAGCTCATTTCCAGGTGCGACCCGGGGGAATGGTTACAGGAGGAAACAGAAGAAAAAATTACTCACCATAGTAATGTTGTTTCTTCTAATGGAATCTTGCTGTATTCTGACTATATGCAGTTAGCCCCAGCACTTGAACTGCTCCAGAGAGGAAAGAGTTAACTCTATGCAGAAGCATAGAACGTTGAGCTTGAGCTCGGTTTTCAAACCTGTCTCTGGTACTCTGCAGTGTAACCATCAGATTCTTACGAGCACTAAACTAACTAACTCAATAGGTAGAAATTGTTTTTAAAATTTTGTGCTAAATGGCAATAACAGATTTTTAGGGTCAAAAGACTCAAGTCGAGAACCCCAAAAAGAATATAAGCAGGTAGTGAAACAACCAACATTCATAATAAAAAAACAGAAAACCCCTTAAAAATATAAGGGCATGCCATGTACACCTCTGGGATGCAGCACTGTGCCTGCCAAACCACATCCCAAAACTACTAGGTTCCAGGAGGAGAGGCAGGGAGGGAGGGAGGTCAGAATACAGCAAGACTCCATTAGAAGAAACAACATTACTATGGTGAGTAATTTTTTCTTCAAACAACATGAAGTCTTGCTGTATTCTGACTATATGCAGACTACCAAGCAGTACCCCCTTGGAAGAGGGAGTCACAGAACCTATTTTGGGAACAAGCTCTGCAGCATAGCCATGCCAAACCTAGCATCACTTCGAGACTGAAAGTCCAAAGAGTAATGCTTGGTAAATGTGTGAACAGATTTCCAGGTGGCTGCTTTACAGATGTCCACTAAAGGTATATCTCTAGCTGCTGCAACCGAAGCAGCTGTACCTCTGGTAGAATGAGCCCTCAGGCCTGAAGCAGGCTCTTTCCCAAGTTTTGAATAGCAGAACTGGATACAGGAGACAATCCACCTGGCAATTGTTCTCTTGGTAGCAGGTTTACTCTTTCCCACTTCTCCATAAGTGAGGAAACAACTGAGAACAGTCATTCCTATGGGCCTTAGTATGATCCACATAGTATACTAAGAGCCCTCTTTACATCAAGACTGTGTAATCTTCTCTTTCCAGAGGAAGAATGATCAGTGAAAAATACAGGCAAGACAGACTGATTCAAATGAAAGTCTGACACCACCTCAGGGAGAAACTTTCTGTTGGTGCGAAGGACCACCTTATCCCTGTGAAACGAAATGAAATTAGGTTCCACTGATAAAGCCTGTAATTCACTGATTCTCCTGGCAGAGGTAATGACTACCAGGAATACAAGTTTTCCAAGTCAAGTATTTCAGCGCAGCTGAGGATAAAGGCTTAAAAGGGGGTTGCATAAGCTGTGCTATACAGATATTCAGATCCCAAGAAGGGGTAGGCTCCCTAAAGGGAGGGTTAACGTACTAAACCCTTGAAAATGTTCTTGAAAACTGGATGAGAAGCTAGGGAAGAGCCATTACCAGCAGAAAGGAAGGCAGATACAGCTGCCAAATGTACCTTGAGAGTAGTAGGCCGGAGGCTTAAGCTATTAAGATGTACCAGATAGTCCAGTACAGTGGCAATATCAGCCAACTCTGGCTGAACAGGTTTCTGGGAACACCAAAACCCAAATCTTTTCCATTTGGAGTTGTAAGTCTTTCTGGTAGCAGGTTTCCTGCTAACCTTTAGGATGTCTAAGACTGATTGAGAAAGGTTTAGACTTGCATATTCTAGCTCTTCAAGAGCCAGGCCTTGATCCTGAGAGTCTGAAGATTAGGGTAAAGGATCCTCCCTTGTGAGGAGGTAAGAAGATTGAACTATCTGGGAAGACACAGAGGCATTGTTACTGACAGTGACAAGAGAAGAGGGTACTAAGGCTGTCTGACCCAGTCTGGAGCCACTAGAATCACCCTGCAGGGCTGAGACCTGATCTTGATCAGGACCCTGAATATCAGAGGAAAAGGAGGGAATGCATACAGAAACCTGCTTGTCCAATTCAACAAGACAGCATCTTGATGGACAGAGCCCAGAAGAGGCAGTCTGCAACAAAAGAGAGAAAGCTGGTGATTGTCCAGGGCTGCAAAGAGGTCTATCTCTGAAGTGCCCACCTCTTGAAAATGACCTGAAGAATTAAAGGATTCAGGGTCCATTCGTGATGACCCTTAGAAATCCTGCTAAGAGCATCTGCTAAAATGTTGTCCTTCCCTGGGAGATGCACAGCCATCAGGGAAGCCTGAAGGGAATAAACCAGAGACCATATCTTCATGGCCTCTGTGCACAAGGCCGAGGACTGAGTGCCTCCCTGCTTGCTGATGTACCACATGGCTGTGGTATTGTCTGTCCTGATATGCACCACTTTCCCTTGAACCACAGTTGAGAATGTCTGAAGTGCTAGAAAGACAGCTCTCAATTTGAGAAGGTTTATGTGTAGAAGGGACTCCTGGTGTGACCAGGTCCCTTGAGCTGTAAGCTGATCTAGGTGAGCCCCCCCCCCCCAACCTAGTAGAGAGGCATCTGTGGTGAGAATCACTGAAGGAGCCTGACTGATAAATGGGACACCTTGTCAAAGACTGTCCTCCTCCAGCCACCACTGAAGGGCCTGGACTAGAGTTTGAGACACTGGAACCAATTTGGAGAGAGGGTCTCTTTTCTGAGACCAATAAGATCTGAGATGAAACTGAATAGCTCTCATCTGAAACCTTGCTCCCTGGACCACAGCTGTGGATGCTGCCATGTGGCCCAGCAACTGTAGAAAGTGTCTGGCTGGACGAGAAACTAGAGAACGAAAAGAGGAAGCCATAGTGACCAGGGACTGAACCCTTGAGAGAGGGAGACATGCCTTTGCCTGAATAGTGTCTATTTCCACCCCTATGAAGGTGAGAAGCTGGGCTGATTCCAGAACAGCCTTTTCTAGGTTCAGAATGAAGCCCAAAACTTCTAGAAGCCTTTGAGTGACCTCTAAGGCTGACTTAACTTGGTCTGAGGACTGGCCCACTAGAAGCCAATCGTCCAGGTATGGGAACAGAAGGATACCCTGTCTCCTGAGGAATGCCACCACTACTGCAAGACACTTGGTGAACACCCTTGGAGCAGATGTTAGGCCGAAAGGTACAGCTCTGAATTGGTAATGGCCTGAGGGCAACTCGAACCTGAGGTACTTTCTGTGGGAATATCTGATAGGTATGTGGAAGTAGGCATCCTTGAGATCCAAAGAAGCTAGCCAGTCTCCTGGTCTCAGAGATGGATGAATTACTCCCAGAGTCACCATCTTGAATTTTGGTTTTGTTAGATGTTTGTTCAGGTACCTTAAATCTAGGATGGGTCGCCACTCCCCTGTCTTTTTTGGGGTAAGGAAATATCTGGAATACAGTCCTTTTCCCCTGTGACAAAGAGGTACCTTCTCTACTGCTTGCAAGAAGCAGAAGAGAGGAGACTTCTGCCTCCAAGGCCTTTGTCTCCAAGAGAGAGGTAGGACTGAAGGACCTTGCTCTCATTTTTGGGGACCTTTTGAAACTGAGAACAAGTCCCTGGCTCATTACTTCCATTACCCATTTGTCTGAAGTAACAGATTCCCAAGCCTGGGAGTAGTGAGCCAACATGCCCCCTACTGGAAATGGGGAGGTGACCCTGACTGACACCTCAGGGTGTCTGCTTGGCAGGGGGCTTAGTCTGCGTGGATGATGGGGTCCTAGTCATCCCACGCCTGCCTCTTTCCCTAAAGAACCCCTCTGTTGGAAAGAAGAGGAGGAGGCATGAGCTCAGTAGAAAGGCCTATGAAAAGGCCTGCCCCTGCCACTAAATTGCTGCCTCTGAGGAGTGGTCTGCTTTTCTTTAGCTGCGGCACTCCTGTAGGTGGTCCTATATTCATCCGTCTTCTTCATGTAGTTCTCTGTTTACTCACCAAACAGAGAATTACCAGTTACAGGAAAATCCATGGCCTTAGTCTGGGTATGTGGTGAAAGATTGGTACATCAAAGCCAAGTCAACCTCCTCATGGAGATATATGTAGCCATTACTCTACAATGGACATCATTCGAGACCACAGCAGCATGAAATTGAACTTTGGATGTGTCTATACCATTTATAGCCACCTGCTCCAGCTCCTTGGCTAGCTGGGGAAGGGCATTCCTAGCCAACTCCAGAACCATATCCCACATCGATTTCTGGCACCTGGCTGTATATGCCATGTAATTTGATTGCCTGAGCTCCAAAGAGGATGCCAAGTACTGTTTCTTGGCCATGGCATCCACTTTCCTGGAATCCTTATCTGGGGGGTGAGATGCCAGGGGAATATTAGCCTTGTCACAGGCTGCAGCTTGCACTACCCCAACATGGCTGCAATATGCGGTAAGGAATTCTGTACCAGGACCTGATAGGGCATACCTCCTGTCCATTTTTTTATCCACAGGAGGAACAGAAGTAGGAAATTGCATTATTTTCCCCAGGAATTTATGCAAAGGATAGACACTCTCTTTGACTCTGGAACATCCATCATTTCCATATAATCAGGTTCCTCCTGATCCTGATTAGCTTCTTCCATAGGAAGCTGAAGAGTCTCAGCCACCTTCTTGTAAAACAAGAAATGGGAGGGGGACTCGGAAAGCCTGGGAGGGGAAACACTGGAAGGCCTATCTGGGGAGATGTCAGGCTCTACTGGCTCATCTAGGCCTGCAAACTCTCCTTCTTCATCATCTTCTTCCTCCTCCCAATCGCCCTCATAATATGCCTCTGGGTCAACTTCTGAGGCACCAACTTCTGACTGAACCGATCGCATTTCAACCGATGTCGGTTCGGTCGGAACCGGGCAAAGCGATTGCACATTAGAAATCGCTTTCGCTATCTCCTCAGTGGTTGGAACATGGGTTTTTGGATCCGAACTGGCTGATTTCCTTTTTCTCTTAGCAGGAACCTACTCCGCAGAGTCGGCTCTCCTCTTGCCGGAAGAGGTATCGCCCAGGTCAGTGGGCACCTCCTCAGGTCCGGTCACAACCAAACCGAGCTGGCCATCCGGGTCAGCGGACTTCTCAGCCTTCCTCTCCCTCAGCCTACTCAAACATTTTTCAAGAGTGGCTTTGGGAAAGTTCTTACAAATCTGGCAGTCTTCTTTGAAGTGGTCAAACCCCAGACAATATACACAGACGAGGTGAGGATTGGCCTTAGTAAAGGCCTCCTTACACTCGGTACAGTGCTGACACCCAGTGGGACTGGTTTTCTTTTTCGGTTTCTCAGACATGCCTAATATTACCAAAAAGTCACCCTATACAGCATTAAGCCAGGCAACTGAAAAACTTATCGGTTCCAACTGTGTCATGGGTCGATTAAAAAAATCCCACAAACCAGATTTTTTTTTAGGAACCGATAAGTACCGGAAACCACAAAATAAACACAAATAAATATAAATTACAATTGATTTTGGTTCTAAACCAGACTGACTGGAAAAGAATCAAAAACCAAAACAATTTCTAGTCAAATTAACACAAAAATAACACTACCTACTACTACCACTTACTGTTACCGAGACAGAGGTAAGAATACCGATAGGATGAGGACTGCGGTTGAAAAAAACGACAATTCAAACTAAAACTGAACTGAAGCGTAGGAGGGATCTCCAGAGCAACTTCACAGTTAGGCAGAGTAAGAAATCTGACGGTTACACTGCAGAGTACCAGAGACAGAGGTTTGAAAACCGAGCTCGAGCTCAACGTTCTATGCTTCTGCATAGAGTTAACTCTTTCCTGTCCAGAGCAGTTCAAGTGCTGGGGCTAACTGCATATAGTCGGAATACAGCAAGATTTCATGTTGTTTGAAAAACATAATACAGTATATTACATGGAACAGAATGAAAAGTGCAGACATAGACCAAAAAATTTACTTCATTGGTACAAACTTGGAACATAATAAAATGCAAGTATGCAGGGAGGGCTATGGCCTGCTGGGTAGCTTCTGAATCGGGCAGCGATGCCAGCACCTGGCCCAGCATCACCCACAGTATGTCATCTGTTAGCACCCTTTGCAAACACTGTGAGAGGCCTTTCGGCACCATACAATTCTGCTTAAAGTTGGACCAGCATAACATTCTGTGGTGATTTGCATATGCAGCCCATGATGCTTTGCATTGTGTGGGCATGTGTGATTTTGTATCACCCACAGATGCCTGTTACAGGCTGTAGTGCGCCTGATGCGAAACAATGGAAAGTACCATCCGTGCAGAGAAGAAAACTCTCCACTCCAGACAATCGAACTCCGCAGAGTCAGGATCCAGGGGTCGGTCGCAGACCGGACATCTGTGCCTGGTAGAGGTGTTCAGCTGCGTCAATCCCGAAGTGGGATGAGACAGAGAGCCTGGTGACCCCTGGGGTGCACAATACCGCCTCCGGCAGTCCATAGAGGCTGGAACTGTGGCACATGGAAGCTGTCAGATGCTGTACAACGCCTCCTGGAAGGGAACTGGCCAGGAAGGGACCACCAAATGGTGTGCCCCAAACTCGCCCAAGAAAACGTGCGTCAAACGCTTGGTATTTTGATGGGCAAAATAGGTGATATGCAAGTCCCTGACCAGCCTCGCTAAGAAGCGCTGATACTGGGTTTGATCAGTGTCGGAAGATACGTGGATGGAGGAAGACAAGAAGGCCGAGGAACTTGTGGAGTCAGACTCTGGCTGCGGAGGGGGAACCGGTCAAAAGATCTGTTCGTCCATAGCCCTAATGTACTGGGGGAAATTCACAGCCTGGGATCTGAACTGTTCCCAGGTCAAAGGCCCCAAAGGACCAATATGGCCTGGGAGAGGTGGAGTTAGATGCAAAGACATGGGCAAACCTATCACCGTATGTGACGTGCCTCTGCCAGGGCTGGAAGACCCAACAGGCGATCCTGGCATAACAGGGAATCCACAGGTCTGTAAAGTCACCATCCTGTTAAGAAAAGTAAAGCTGTCGGGACTGAGCCCTGTAGTGGAAGCTTCCCTATGAGGAGACCAGGGCCATATGGATCCAGAAGGGCGGTCCCTAGCCCCACCCAATGAGTACTCCCTCGAAGGGGACGAGGGAGAGAACCTGGGCTCAGCACTGCGGTTCCTCCCAGGCCCCGGAGGGGTGCCACCATCCCTCACCCCGTCCCCTCAACCCCATCGACTCCAAGGAAGCCCCTTCCTTGCACCCTGTGCCAAAGAACCCCCCGATTCCATCGACTCCCTGAGGAGAGCTGCAGAGGAGGGAGGTTTGGTCTTGACCTTGATAAAGGGGAATGGCACCGGGGACAGCAGCCAACCCCTCCCTCAAAACCCAGACCACCGCCCCCGAAGCAGCAGGACCACCAGCCTGCACCTGCCCAGTCAAGCCACCACCGGCTCGAGAGTCGGCGCAGGCTGCACTCGCCGGAGCTGCAGGAGGGGGCACCTGGGGAGGCGCAAGAGTACTAGGCTGTGGCGAACCCTCTGACTCTGAGGAGTCAGGCTGCCAGCCTGGATCAGCCTCTGAATCATCTGGGTCCAAAGAGAAGACAATCCAGAAGAGCTCCAGACCAGTGGCCCTGGGGGCTGTCCTGCCTGCGGCACTGCAAGCGTCGCCACAGCCGGCCCGGCACCACTCCCTGCACCGTCCAGATCACCTGAGCCGCAAACAGCTCTGGGATCCAAGGCGGTGCAGACGGGCAGCGCTGAGGAAGGCCCCACACTGGGACCCACAGCCGTGGGCCCCAACAATGGGGGAGCCTGCACCTCTGAAGAGGTGACTGCCAGAGCGGTGCTCCTGGCCCAGCCTCGAGTGGAGCCAGACCGGACCTCCGGCACCACAGTAGAGGCAAGACAAGAAGAGGAGGCTCCCTCTTCACTGGACCGTGTAGGTCCAGGAAGAGACCCAGAGGAAGGGCTGAGAGTCCTGCTCTTGGACCGACAAGAACGACGCCACTCCCCTGAAGGTTGGCGGAGCCCTGCCAACTTTTGACACACGGTGCTCCAGAACACAGTGGTCCATAGAGAAGCAGGCATCGCAAGTGTCAATGTCATGCTGGGGTCCAAGGCAGGTGAGACAAACATCATGTTGGTCAGTAACAGAGATTTGCCGTCCGCAGGGTTACCAACACATAGGAGGCCGGCCCGTTTTCTTTGAACGTTTCTTGTCCCGAGGACCAGGCAAGATGCAACAATAACTAAACACAAAAAACAGTAAAGACTCGACGCCACTTAATAAAAAGGAAAGATCTTACCGGCTGCTTGATAAACGGCACTGAGTGGGCTGCAGAACCGAGGCAGAGTCGGCGGAGTCGAACAGTGTCAAATGAAGCTCAGCATCGAGAACGGCCCCAAGGAGCAACAATTCAGAGGACTGAGGCTTCGACCATCAGACTAGGTCGCAGTGTTGTAGTAGAATATTCGAGCTTCTGGCAAGGTGCTGTCTCAATGGTGGGAGAAGCAGAACTGAGGTGGAGAAGGAGCCAACGGCCATTACTGGCCAACTCGTGAGCGCCACACAATGTGTCGGCCTGGTGGGTGGCTCCGGCAGTGCCGGCTCCTCCCTCCCAAAAAAAAAACAAACTCCCACAGCGTGCTTGTCTCTGGCCAATCACCCACCAGTGATGAATGGTGAAGATTTGGCTCAGGGAAGATCTGTTGTTGAAAGGGCTTTCCCTTCCTGAGGTTGTCTCTTTCCTTCCGCCAATCTAGAGCTTGCAATAGCATCTTTGTGACAAGCACCAGCCTTGACGGGGGTCACTTCTGGGACCAATGGGCCCTTAAGTGATACTGAATGCCTCTCATTTGAAATCTGACTCCTGGTATCACAGCTGTAGTAGACGCCATATGACCCAGGAGCTGAAGGAAATTCCTTGCTGGCCTGGGCTGGCCCAGGGCGAAGCTGTTTGCCAGACTTAGGTCTTAGTTTTCCATTCTCTATTGGGGTAGGAATGCCTTGCCCTGGAGGGCATCTAGTTCTGCTCCCATGAACTCTAGCACCTACACTGGTTCACTTTGGGAACTTTTAGGTATTTATAAGAAAACCCAGGGTCTCTCAAGGTGCTCTGGGTTAACCAGAGGGAATCTTTGACTTGCTGATGTGACTTCCCTACTACTAACTACAGGTCCAGGTAAGGGAAGACCATCACTCCTTGCCGCCTGACTCTGTGCTGCCAGTACGGCTAACCACTTTGTGAACACCCTGGGAGCAGATGAGAGACTGAAAGGAAGGGCTATAAACTTACAGTGACCAGAAGGTAGCCTCAACCTCAAGTATTTCCTGTGACTGGGCCTGACTGGAATATAGAAATACACATCTTTCAGGTCCAGAGACCCCATCCAGCCTCCCTGTTGCATGGACGGGATCACTGTGGACAGGGTGACAATGATCATTTTGAACTCTTCCTTTTTTAGATGTTTGTTCAGAAACCTGAGATTCAAAATGGGTTGCCACTCCCCATTTTTCTTGTGGATGAGGAAGTACCTTGAGTAGAGACCCTTTCCCCACTGGGAAGGAGGAACTCTTTCTGCTGCATTTGCCTGCAGCAACATTTTTACTTCCAACTCCAACAGAATCCTTTCTGTTGAGTGGGGTGTTTGAAGTTTTTGTGAACCTGCAGTCTTGGAAATCTTTTGAACTGCAGTGTGAGCCCTTGGCTCACCACTTCCAGGTCCCACTTGTTTGTGGTGATGTTTTCCCATTCCTGGAAGAGTGCCAGCCTTTCTCCTACTGTTAATGGGTAGGTGACCTGGACAGACCCATCAGGGGTTCTGTTTGGGCTGTGCCTTAGGCGCCGGGATTGGATCAGCCCTTTTGGAAGCTCTTCTGCCCCTGCCCTTAGAGAAACCTCTCATCTGAGTGTAATCATAGGGCACATGCATGGGTATCAAAGCCTGGGGGTAGTAGGTGGTTTTGTATTCTTCTACCTTCTTCATATATGCCTCTGTCCTGTCACCAAATAGGGAATTGTTTTTGCAGGGGAAATCCATGACTTTGGCCTGGGTGTCCTGCAACAGATCTGTAGTCCTTAGCCAGGCAAACCTATATGAGCCATGACCCTAGAGGCAGTGTCACTGGTATCCACTGCCATGCGGAACTGGTATTTGGTAGCATCAAGGACAGTTCTGCCAGTGTCTGCCAAGTCTTGTGCTAGGTCCCCTGAGGCCTTCTCACTCAAGGCCAGCTCAGAGTTCCAGAGGGCTTTCTGGTATTGGGTGGTGTAGGACATGTCTGTAGCCTGCCTCAATATTAGGGAGGCAGAGGTACATACATTCTTCCCCATACTGTCCAGCTTCCTGGAATCTTTTTCCAGAGGCTGGGTACAGAGGGGAACCTTAACCTTGTCACAAGCAGACGCCGGTACTACTCTTTCATGATCCAGGTGTGTGTGTGTGTGTGTGTGTGTGTGTATAGAGGTATTCAGCATTTCTTCTATCCAGTTGCTACTTCTTCTCTACCTTCTTATCAAACCTAGGTGTAGAAGTCGGGGTCTGTAACAGTTTGTGGGTTGTTTTCCTGAGGGATTTGTGGACAGGCAAAAGATGAAAATTACGTACCTACCGTCATTCTTAATCTTCTCTTGTATCTTCACCATTCATTACTGCTGGGTGTAAGTCAGATGCGCGCACCCACCACGGGAGTTTTTTTTTTTTTTGGGGAGGGAGGAGTTGGCGCTGATGGCGCCGCCCATGAGCGGAACGCACTACGTGGTGCGCAAGGGGCAGCCGTTAGGTGCCGCAGACTCCTCCTCCATCCCAGTTCTGTAAAGTCAGAGAGGCGTAAATAAGTTAGAAGAAAAAATGACTCACCTTAGTAATGTTGTTTCTTCTAATGGAGTCTTGCTGTATTCTGACATATTGCAGTGATGTCCAACCTTTGAACTGCCCCGGAGATGAAAGAGTTAACTTTCCATGCCAGGCATGGAACGCTGAGCTCGAGCTCGGTTGAGACTCTGTCTGTTGCTGTTTGAAGTTAAACCGTCAGATCTTTATGAGCTATACTCACTGGGTGTCCTGTGTGGAAACTGTAAACTTACACTAGCCAACTGGCTACTAAATATAATAAACAGATTTTTTTGGTCCCAAAACAAAGACTCAAGTCAGGAAACCCAAAAAAATAAAACAAAACACAATACCCACACCCCCAAACGAAAGGGGTGAGAAAATACAGAGTGGGGGCACCTCCCGAGTGCCAACACTGCTACTGCCCACCCACATCCCAAAAACCAAGGTTCTGAGAGGGGAGGCGGGGGGGGGAGGTCAGAATACAGCAAGACTCCATTAGAAGAAACAACATTACAAAGGTGAATAATTTTTTCTTCAAACAACATGAAGTCTTGCTGTATTCTGACATACTGAACTACCAAGCAGTACCTCCATGGAGGAGGGACAGAACCTACTTAGGAAATAGACTCTGAAGCACTGCTGTGCCAAACTGAGCATCACTCCTAGCCTGGATATCCAGAGAGTAATGCTTGGTAAAAGTGTGTACTGTTTTCCAGGTGGCTGCTTGACAAATCTCTAAGATAGGAATATCCCTGGCAGCAGCCAGGGAAGCAGCTGTACCTCTGGTAGAGTGAGCCCTCAGGCCTGAGGGTGGAGTCCTACATAGTTTTTCATAGCAAAATTGAATGCAAGAGACAATCCACCTGGCAACAGATCTCTTAGTGGCAGGTTTTCCCTTACCAATCTCACCATAAGTGAGGAACAGTTGGAGGGAGTCGAACCTGTGACCCTTGGTGCGCTCTATGTAGTAGCTAAGGGCCCTTTTCACATCCAAACTGTGCAGCCTCCTCTCTCCAGAGGAGGAATGGTCAGTGAAGAAAACAGGAAGAGACATAGACTGGTTAAGGTGGAAATCTGAAACCACCTTAGGCAAAACTTCCTATTAGTCCTGAGGACCACCTTATCTCTATGGAAGAGATAAAATCAGGCTCCACTGACAGGCTACAACTCACTTATCGTCTGGCAGAAGTGACCATCAGAAAACAGTTTTCCAAGTCAAGTACTTAAGCTCTGCTGAGGACAAAGGCTCAAAAGGGGGTTGCATAAGTTGAGCAATGCAAACATTAAGGTCCCAAACAGGGGCAGGGACCCTGAATGGAGGATTGGTATGAAGCAATCCTTTGAAAAATTTAGAGAAAACAGGATGAGCTGAAAGGGAAGAGTGCTTGCCTGCTGAAAGGAAGGCAGAGACAGCTGCCAGATGCACCCTTAGTGTAGCTGGTCTGAGTTCCAAGCTATTAAGATGAACCACATAGTCAAGGACTGTGGACAGGCCAGCAGACTCTGGAGAAATATGCTTCCCAGAGCACCATATAGAGAATCTTTTCCACTTGGAGTTGTAAGTGTTTCTAATGGAAGGCTTCCGAGAAGCCTTTAGGATATCTATAACACCTTGAGAGAGGTGCAAATCAGCAAACTCTAACTCTTCAAGAGCCAGGCCTTGAGATTAAGAGATTTGAGATTCGGATACCAAACCCTCCCCTGAGCACATGTTAACAGGTTGAAATTCCTGGGAAGAGACAGGGGAAGGTGGACTGCTAAGGACAACAAGAGAGGGTACCAAGGCTGTCTGGCCCAGTCTGGAGCAATCAGAATCACCTTGAAGGGTTGAGACTTGATTTTGACTAACACCTTGAACAGGAGAGGGAAGGGGGGAAAGCATACAGGAACTTCCCTTCCCAATTGAGGACTAGGGCATCCAGGGGGACTGAGCCCAACACTAGGGGCCTGCAGCAAAAGAGAGGAAGCTGGTGATTGTCTGGGGCTGCAAAAAGATCTATCTGTAGGGTGCCCCATCTGGAGAAGTTCACCTTCAAAACCAGGGGATCCAGGGACCATTCATGATGGCCCTGAGATATCCTGCTGAGAGCATCTGCCAGGACATTGTCCTTGCCTGGGAGGTGACTGCTGTAAGAGGTGTTCAGGAATAGGCCAGAGACCATAACTTCATTGCCTCTGTGCACAAGGCCGTAGACCGAGTGCCCCCTTGCTTGTTGATATACCACATTGTGGTGGTACTGTCTGTCCTGATCTGAAATACTTTGTTCTGAACAGACTTGGAAAAAGCTTGAAGTGCTAGAAACACTGCTCTGAGTTCTAATAGATTGATGTGAAGCAGAGATTCCTGAGGAGACCACAACCCTTGGGTGGTCAGGTCTCCCAAGTGGGCTCCCCACCCCAAGAGGGAGGCATCTGTAGTAAGGATTAGAGAATGAGACTGAGTGACAAAAGGAACTCCCTGTCTTAGATTGTCTTGATCCAGCCACCACTGTAATGCCTGGATCAGGGTTCGAGTCACTGGAATTAGTTTGGTCAGAGGGTCCCTTTTTGAGACCAGAAGGCTCTCAAGTGGAACTGAATATCCCTCATTTGAAATCTTGCTCCCTGCACCACTGCTGTAGAGGCAGCCATGTGTCCCAGGAGCTGCAGAAAATGCCTTGCTGGTCGAGACACCAGGAGGGTGAATGAAGAGGCCAGTGAGATAAGGGTCCTTGCCCTGTCCAGGGGAAGGAAGGCTCTTGCCTTTACTGTATCCAGCTCTGCCCCTATGAAGGTGAGGAGCTGCACAGGCTCTAGAACTGACTTTGAAAGATTCAGGAGGAAACCTAGAGAAGTGAGCAGTTGCTGAGTTATCTGTAGGTGTGACTTGTCTTGGTCTGGAGACTGGCCTACTATGAGCCAGTTGTCCAGGTATGGAAAGATGGAGATCCTTTTTCTCCTTAGTAAGGCAACTACCACTGCCAGGCAATTTGTGAACACCCATGGAGCAGAAGTTAGGCCGAAGGGCATTGCTCTGAACTGGTAATGGCCTGAGGGCAGCTCGAACCTGAGGTACTTTCGGTGGGAGCTTCTGATGAGAATATGGAAATAAGCATCCTTGTGGTCCAAGGAGACTAGCCAGTCTCCTGGCCTTAGAGAGGGTAGAATTATTCCCAGAGTCACCATTTTGAATTTTGGCTTTAAAGGTGCTTGTTTAAATATCTGAGATCCAGGATGGGCCGCCATTCTCCTGTCTTTTGGGGGTTAGGAAGTACCTGGTACAATCCTTTCCATTTGTGTAGGGTCGGACCTCTCTATAGCTCAGAGCCAAGAGAGAAGAGACCTCTGCCTCTAAAGCAAAGTGCCTCTGAAGGATTTGCAGGTGAAAAGGATCTGGTTCTCATCTTTGGGAACTTTTGAAGCTGAGAACCAGTCCCTGGCTTACTACTTCTAGGACCCATTTGTCTGATGTTAAAGACATCCAGTCCTAGACAAAGTAGCCAGCCTGCCCCCTACAGGAGGTGGAGAATCGGCCCTGGCAAACCCATCAGGGTGCCTGTTTGGCAAGGCCTTTAGACTGAGGGTGGAAGCAGGCCTGCCTGTAGCCAGTCTGTCTCTCCCTCTAAAGAACCCCCTATGGGCAGAAGAGGAGGCCTGGTCTTGGTAGAAAGGCCTATGAAAAGGCCTGCCCCTGCCCCAGGAATGCTGCCTCTGGGGAGTGGCTTGCCTTTCCTTGGCCTGAGCACTCCTATAGGTGGTCCTGTATTCATCTATTTTCTTCATGTAGTTCTCTGTTTGCTCCCCAAACAGAGAATTACCCATAACAGGAAAATCCATGGCCTTAGTCTGGGTATCCTGAGACAGGCTAGTACATCTGAGCAAGCCATCCTCTGAAGGGCCACAGATGTAGCCATGACTCTAAATGAAACATCATTGGAGTCCACTGCAGCATGGAATTGCACCTTGGATGCCTCAATACCATCCGCAGCCATCTGCTCCATCTCCTTGGCCAGCTGGCCAGGGACCTGTTTAGCTAAAGCCATTACAGTGTCCCATCTAGATTTCTGATATCTAGCTGTATAGGCCAAATAATTAGCCTGCCTGAGTCCCAAGGATGCTGCCATGTACTGTTTCTTTGCCATGGCATCAATCCTCCTGGAGTCCTTATCTGGGGGGTGTGAAGCCAAGGGTATATTTGCCTTATCACAGGCTGCAGCCTGCACTACCCCAACATGGCTGCATTGCTGGGTAAGGAACTCCGTATCTGAGCCTGAGAGAGTATACCTCTTGTCCATTCTCTTGTCCACAGGAGGTATAGAATTAGGAGTCTTTAAAATTTTTATTGTCTGTTTCCCAAAGGACTTATGAAGGGGAATAGACAGCCTCCTGGACTCTGGGATATCCATCATTTCAACATAGTCAGGCTCTTCCTGGTCATCACAGCTTCTTCCATAGGAAGCTGAAGATTTCACTTTTTGTAGAACATAAAATGGGAAGGGGACTCAGAAAGCCTAGGAGGAGAAACCCTGAAGGTCTGTCTGGGGAGATGTCTGGGTGAATAGGCACATCAGACTTTCGTAATCACCATCACTATCCTCTCTCCTTCCTCCTCCTCCGGTTCATAAAATCTTCTAAATTATAATCTGGAACCGGGGGAACCGACCGAACCGAGCCCCTTCCTGACGGTGCCGGTTCGGTCGGAACCGGGGTTAGCGACTGAACAATCCTTATCGCTTTGGCCATTTCAACAGTGGTCGAAGAAAGAATTTGTGGATCCGCACCGGCTGATTTATCCCTTCTTTTTCTTTTAACCTCGGAGTCGGTTCTCCTTTTGCCTGAAGAAGTTTCGCCCTGGTCAGAGGGCACTCCTTCTGGTTCGGTTGGAACCGAATCGGGCTGGCCATCCGGGTCAGCAGACGTCTTGGCCTCCCTTTCCCTGAGCCTACCAACTCTCTTTTCCAGGGTAGCTGCAGGAAAATTCTTGCAAATCTGGCAGTCTGAATTGAGGTGGTCAACCCCAGACAATAAACACAGGTGGTGTGGGATCCAGCCTTGCAAAGGCTTCCCACACACACTACAATGTTGAAACCAGTGGGCCTGGTTTTCCTTTGGGTTTCTCAGACATGGCCAGTCCTAACAAAACTTACCCTTTTTGGCAATCCACCAGGCAAGACACCCTTATTGGTTTCCTGACCGTGTTACAATTCGTGGAAAAAACGTAATGAAATCCGTTTTTAGAACCGATAAGGACAGTTACCACACTCTAAAAGTAGAATAAACTTTTTTTGAACAACCTGATCGGTTCAAACCGAACCGATCCCACGTTTACAAGTTCCACACAGAAGAACAAGAAAATAAACCTATCTAGTACTCACAATAACACAGATAGAGACTGAACCGACAGGTTACTGATTAAATTCGGTCGAAAACCAAGAAAAACGGTACTTTAACCGACAAACTTGAACCGAGCAAAGAAGAAATCTCCTGAGCGACTGTTCAGTGAGGCGGAGTAAAGAATCTGATGGTTTAACTGTAAACAGCAACAGACAGAGTCTCAACCGAGCTCAAGCTCAGTGTTCCATGCCTGGCATGTAAAGTTAACTCTTTCATCTCCGGGGCAATTCAAAGGTTGGACATCACTGCAATATGTCAGAATACAGCAAGACTTCACGTTGTTTGAAAAAGAAAAGTAAGGCAAGGAAGCCAAGAGACAGACAAATGAAATAAACTGAAAAAGGAATAAGCCAAAGACAGGACAGAAAAGAAGAACCCTACCCTAAGGGACCGCAGGGCCTCACTCCCCGGGCGGCTCTGAGAGAGAAAAAGATAAGGGTAGAAAAGAAAGAAAAGAAAAAGAAAAGGATAGCAGGGAGGAAGGGGGGGGGGTCCTGCCATGACCATTGGGAGAAACTGGCTTGAGCCTACCAGTCCTAAAAAGACTGAGGATAAGGGAGCAAAGATCCCTGCAGTTAATGGCTGCTACTAGGTGGCTCAATTGACCCATCTGTACAGCTCGTTTTCGAGAAGGCAGACTTCCCTTCCCACCCAGCTATCCAATTAACCACAACCTAAGCCAAGAGCTCACAGACTGTCCCCAAAAGAGGAAAAATTATCTGTTCCGAAGAGGAGAGAGCCCCAACTAGGTGTAGGAAAAAATTTGTATACAGTCACATGACTGAGTACAAGTATAGGAGCCCCTTCAAGAAGGGTGCAACATATTTGTGTGGAAAACAAACAAAGACAGGGAAAGAAACTCCTTCTGACTCCCTAGGAGTGTCTTGAGAAGTACAAGCCGTAGGGAAAAACTCCTGAAATATGGAGAAGCCCCAATTCTGGGGACAACACAGCAAAGAGAATCAGAAAGAGCTCTCTCAGAAGGTAAGGGCGAAGCCTTACTCGCCCTCATCTCAGGTTGAACCCTGTGGCTTCAGAGAAGGAACAGAAGGTCCTGAGGTACCAGGGGGACTCAGCCCCCAATTACCTCGAGGGGGGAGGGCGAGCAGGTGAAGGAGATGCCCAAGAAATGAGGCCCATGAGGGGAAGGTGGGCGGTAATCAGTAATGAATGTTGAAGATACAAGAGTAGGTATGTAATTTTCATATCTTCCTTGTCAATCTTCTACATTCATTACTGCTATAATACCAGGCCCCCGAGAGCCTGGCGTTCAGCCCTGAGGAAACAGATCCCTCAGCCTCCTACTGGTGGAAAGCAGGAGTGGAAAACCCTAGCCAATAGACTAAGGCTTCTGAAGACAAGGGGGTGTCCCCCATGGCTGGGGGGGGACTAAGGATGCCCCTGAAAAATCCTCCTTACCCTGCGGGAAAACAGATGGGTCCCCTGGAAAGCAGCGTAAGTCACCCTACCCCGGGCAATGGGTGACAGTCTGGACAGATGAAGCCATGCCATCCACCTTATGCAGATCACTGTCCCTGCCAGTCTGGAAGCCACCTCACTGGTGTCATAAGACGCCCTTGCCTGGTGCCTTGCAAGCTCCAGACCCTGTGCAGAGAGGGCAATGTCTTGTCTGGACTGTTCCGTATCAGGCATAGATGCCAGAACCTGAGCCAGCATTGACCACAGATGCCTGTTGCAGGCAGCAGAGGTGTGCCTGATATGAACCTAAGCACATCAACTGCAGCGAGAGAAGACTCTTCATCCCCACTGGTCGAATCTGCGGAATCCAAATCTGTGGGATGATCGTGCACCAGGCACTAAGGCCCGGAAGAAGTGTCTAGGGACGTCAAGCCCGATGTTGGGTGAGGTAGAGAACCTAGAGACTCGTGGGGGGCACAATACTGTCTCCTGCAGTCTGCCAGGGCTGGAAAAGGGGTGGCTGGAGACTGCCAGCTGCGGAAAGACGCCTCCTGGAAAGGGATTGGCCAGGAAGGCACCACAAGGTGGTGAGCATTGAATTCACTGAGGAATGCACAAGTCTGCCGCTCGGTATTGTTCCTGAGAACAAAGGAAATATGGAGCTCCGTGACCAGCCTCAAAAGGAACCGCTGGTATTCTGTGAAATCAGCATCAGAGGACAGGTAGACAGGAAGTTCCTCTTCCTCAGAAGAGGAAGATGAGGAGGAAGTGGAGCTCGAATGATCAGAAGACTCCTGAGGCGGGGGTGGGGTACAGTCAGAAGACCTGTTCGTCCAAGGCCCTAACATAGGAAGGAAAGGCCACCGCAGTAGCTCTGAATGTCTCCCAAGTTAAGGGCCCCATAGGACCCACGTGGCCCGGAAGAGAGGGGGTCGTCTGCAGAGGAATGGGTGAAGGGCACCTAAGAGAAAGTGTCCAGCCTCTTCTGGGGCTCTGAGATCCAGGGAATGATGCCACCGTGACTGGAGGCCCTGAGACCACACCGGGTTAAGGAGAAGAAAGCTGAGAAAGCAAACTCTGGAAAAGCCCAGAGGGGGAATCTTCCCTGTGATGCGACTGGGGTTGCATGTGTCCAGAAGGGCTACCCTCTGCGCTGCCACTAGAAGGCGCCCTTGAGCCTTCAAGGGAAAGGCGGGGTTCAGCACTGTGACTTAACCCCCTTCCCCGCAGCGCGGTGGGGATGCACCGCCTCTCTTCGCCCCGACCTCTCAACCCCTCAGACTCTGAGGCAGCCCTCTTCCTCAAAACCAGTGTAGGGGCTCCCCACTCTGCAGGCTCCCCCCAAGGGAGGTCACAGGAGCAGGATTTTCCGACCCCTCCCAAGGGGCCTTAGTAGCACCAGAAATGGCAGCCTCCTGAGCTCCCGCAGAAGAGGGTACCCCTCCTGAATCCTGGAGCCATCATCTCGAGGGGATCCCAGGCCACCCCCAGCTGTGGGACCTCCAGAGGCAACCTGCTCCGGGGACTCAGGAAGAGGAACGCTGAGCCACCTGATGCTGTGGCCTACAGAGACCTCCAACTCCAAAGAATCGGTTTGCCAGTCCAGGTCTGCCTCCGAGTCGTCCTCCTCTGAGGAGAAGGTGAGCAGAATGACCCCCAGAGAGGCAACCCCGGGAGCGTCCCTGGCAACAGCACTGCAAACGGTGCTGCCACAGACTGCGACGCCACCAACAGCAGCGCTTGAGTCCCTCGAAACCCAGAGCGGCACTGCTAACGATGCCGCCTAAGTCCCCAGCACCGCAGATGGCGCCAGAACCCAGAATAGCGCCACCTACGGCACCGCCCAAATCACAGGTGCCGTGGACAGCACCAGGATCTAGAGTGGCACTGCTCGGTGGCATCGAGGGTCTGCCAGTGCCAGGCCCCACAACTGAGGGCCGTGACACTGGGGGAGCCTGCACCTCCATGGAGGTGACTGCCCAGACCGCGCCAGTGACGCGACTCCGGGAGGAATCACACCGCTCCTCCAGTGCCAAAGTAGAAACCTCCTCCTCGGCAAGGCTAGAAGTGGAGGAGGCCTCTTCCCCACTGGGCCGTATAGACCCGGGAGGGGACCCAGAGGAAGTGTCTAGAGATCTGGCCTGGGAAGCCGGTGGGTGACGTCATCCTCCAAAAGTCAAAGGAGCCCTGCCGATCTTGAAAGCGTGGATTTCCAGTACACGGCGGTCCATGGAAAAAAGGCGTCACAGTGATCCATATCATGATTGGGTCCCAGGCACCGAATGCAAACATCATGTCGATCCGTGACGGAGAAGTGCCTGCCACAGGGGCACCGACGCATAGGGACACGGCCCGCCTTGGATTTACGCTTGGCCCCCGAATTGGACATGATGCGAACAAATTATCAAAAAACAGCAAAGATCCCAGTGCCGTCGAAATATATAAAAAGAACGGTCTTGCCTGGCTCAACGGCGTCGGGATGTAGAACCGGGATAAAGGAGCAGTGTCGAGAAACTCTGCGTCAAAGGAAGGCCTAATGGCATAGAAACTTTTTCTGAACTTGAGCAGCAGGTGCAGCCTCGACTGCGGAAGAAACAGAACTGGGATGGAGGAGGAGTCTGCGGCACCTAACGGCCACCCCTCGCACACCACGTAGTGCGTTCCACTCGTGGGCGGTGCCGTCAGTGCCGACTCCTCCCTCCCAAAAAAAAAAAGGCTCCCATGGCGGGTTCACGCATCCAGCTTACAACCAGCAGTAATGAATGGTGAAGATTAGCAAGGGAAGATCAGCCTTTTAGTGGGGGTTAGTCCCATCATGTCCAAGAATTCAGCTTCCTCCTCATCCTCCACATTTTCCTGGGTGGAGAGGTTGAAGGTATTTACCATTTGCCTTACAAAGGCATAGAGACAGGAAGAAAAAATTACTCACCTTAGTAATGTTGTTTCTTCTAATGGAGTCTTGCTATATTATAGACATTAGCAGTTTGATCCAGCTCTAGAACTGCCCCGGAGTGAAATGGTTAAAACCATTCCAAAATAGAATTTTGGCACGAGAGCAGCTCTATCTGTGTCATTTCAAACTTGAACTGTCAGATCTTCTGAGCCAAACTCACTAAGGTCTGTGTGGAAGCTGTAACCTACACTAGCCAAATGGCTACCTAAATAATAACAACCATTGATGGTCCCAACACCCAAGACTCAAGTCAGGGACCAGAAATACTAACACCATTCTAATAATATTAAATGGAACATAAGTATAATAAAACACACACACAGCGTACAACACCCCAAAATCCCAAAGGGACAAAATGCTAACAGGACATAAGTAGTGCCCACACTAAGTTGCCGCACCCCACAAGTAGAGGTTCTGAGAGGGCAGGTTGGGGGAGGTCTATAATATAGCAAGACTCCATTAGAAGAAACTACAATACTAAGGTGAGTAATTTTTCTTCAAACAACATGAAGTCTTGCTATATATACATTAAGCAGAATACACAGCAGTACCTCCATGGAGGAGGGCAGAACCTACTTAGGGAATAGGCTCTGAAGAACAGCTGTGCCAAACCGAGCATCTCTCTGGCCTGGATATCCAGGAGTAATGCTTGGTAAAAGTGTATACCGTTTCAAGTAGCAGCCTGGCAAATCTCTAATAAAGGATATCTCTGGCAGCAGTTAGAGGCAGCAGCTGTACCCTGGTAGAATGAGCCCTCAAACCGGGGGCTCTGCCCACTTCTGATAACAAAATTGGATACAGAGACAATCCACCTGGCTATTGATCTCTTAGTGGCAGGTTTGCCTTTCCCAGCTTCACCATAGGTAAGGAAAAGTTGGAGGGATTTGAACCTGTGACCTTTGGTACACTCTATATAATAACTAAGAGCTCTCTTAACATCCAGGCTGTGCAACCTCCTCTCACCCGAAGAGGAGTGATCATTGAAAAATACTGGAAGGAGACAGATTGATTAAGATGAAATCTGAAACCACCTGAGCCAAAAACTTCCTATTAGTCCTAAGGACTACCTTATCCCTGTGGAAAGAAATAAAGTCAGTCTCCACTGACAAAGGCTTGCAATTCACTTATCGTCTAGCAGAAGTGATAGCCACTAGAAAAACAGTTTCCAAGTTAGGTACTTAAGTTCTGCAGAAGACAGAGGTTCAAAAAGGTTGCATTAACTGGGCAATGCAAACATTAAGGTCCCAAGCAGGGGCGGTTCCGAAGGAGGATTAGTATGGAGTAATCCCTTACAAAACTTGGAAAACACAGAATGAGAGGAAGAGGGATGACTTTCCTGCTGACAGAAAAGCAGACACAGCTGCCAAATGAACTCTCAGGGTAGCTGGTCTAAGACCCAAGGAATTAAGATGTACCATGTAATCTAACAAAATGGGCAATTCAGCAGATTCTGGAAATATTTTCCCAGCACACCAAATGGAAAACCTTTTCCATTTAGAACTATAAGTAGCCCTAGTGGAAGGCTTTGAAGCCTTTAGGATCTCAAGAACACCCTGAGAGGTGTAAATCAGCAAACTCTAACTCCTCAAGAGCCAGGCCTTGAGGTTGAGGGATTTGAGGTCCGGATACCAAACCCTTCCCTGGGCACAAGTCAACAGATTGTGATTCCTTGGAGGCACAGGGGAAGATGGACTGTCAGAGACAGAAGGAGTGGGTATCAGGACTGCCTGGCCCAATCCGGGGCAATCAGAATCACCCTGCAAGGCTGAGATCTGATTTTGACTAGTACTTTGAATAGGAGAGGAAAGGGGGGGAAGCATGAGGAACTTCCTCCCAATCCAGAAGAAGGGCATCCAGGGAACTGAGGCCCAGCACTGGAGGCCTGCAACAGAACAGAGGAAGTTTGTGATTGTCTGGGGCTGCAAAGACCTATCTGAGGATGCCCACCTGGCAAAACTATCCCCAGCACTTGAGGATCCAGGGACCATTCGTGATGGCCTGGGAAATCCTGCTGAGGGCATCCGCTAGGACATTGTCCTTCCTGGAAGATGAACTGCTATGAGGGAAGTGTTCAGGGAATAGGCCAGAGACCACAACCATTGCCTCGGTGCACAAGGTCAAGACCGAGTGTCCCGCTTGTTGAGGATGTACCACATTGTTGTGGTGTTGTCTGTTCTGACTTGTATCACCTTGTCGTGGACAGATGCAGAAAAAGCTTGAAGAGCTAAAAAGACAGCTCTGAGTTCCAGCAAATTGATGTGGAGCAGAGATTCCTGGGGACCAAACTCCCTGAGTGGAAAGGTAGCCCATGTGGGCTCCCAACCCAGAAGGAAGCATCTGTAGTGAGAGTCAAGTCACGAAGGGAAATGAAGGGGACCCCAATCTTAAATTGCTCTGATCCTGCCACCACTGGAGAGCTAGGATCAAGGTTAGAGTCACTGGGACCAACTTGGAAAGGGGTCTCTTCTCTGAGACCAAAAGGTTCTCAAGTGAAACTGAATGTCTCTCATCTGAAATCTGGCTCCCTGCACAACAGCTGTGGATGCAGCCATGTGCCCCAGGAGCTGCAGAAAGTGTCTTGCTGGTGAGAGACCTGCAGAGTGAAGGAAGAGGCCAGAGCCACTAAATTCCTTACCCTTTCTGGGGAAAAGGCTCTAGCTAGCTTTGTGTCAATTCTGCCCCTATAAAGGTGAGTACCTGGACTGGTTCCAGAACCGACTTTGGTAGGTTTAGCAGAAAACCAGGAGGTGAGAAGCTGCTGGGTGACCTGCAGGTGAGATTTTACCTGTTCTGGGAACTGGCCTACAACGAGCCAGTCGTCTAGATAGGGAAAAACAGCAATCCTCTGCCTCCTTAAGTGGGCCACTGCTAGACACTTTGTGAATACCCTTGGAGTAGAGGTAAGGCGAAGGGCATTGCTCTGAACTGGTAATGACCTGAGGCGAGTTCAGATCTGAGGTACTTTCGATGGGATCTTCTGATTAGGACATGGAAATAGGCATCCTTGAGGTCCAGGAGGCTAACGAGTCCCTGGCCTTAGGAAAGTAAAATCATTGCCAGAGTTACCATTTTGAACTTTGGTTTCAAAGATGCTTGTTCAGATATCTGAGATCTAAAATGGGCCGCCATTCTCCTGTCTTTTTGGAGTAAGGAAGTATCTGGAATACAGACCCCTGCCCTGATGCAGGAGGAACCTTTCTACTGCTCTGAGCTAACAGGGATGAGACCTCTGTTTCCAAAGCGAGGGTCTCTGAAGCACTTGCAGGTAGAAGAAATCTGCTTCTCAACTTGGGAAACTTTTTGAAGCTGAGAACCAGACCCTGGCTCACTACTTCCAGAACCCACTTGTCTGAGGTTAAAGAAGCCCAATTCTGACTGAGTAAGCCAGCCTGACCCCACTGGTACAGGAGAATCGGCCCTGGGCACCCCATCAGGGTGCCTGTTTATAGGAGGTTTAAGCTGGGGTGGGAGCAGGTCTGCCCACCCCTCGTCTACCCTGCCTCGAAGAAGCCCCTCTGAGCATAGGCAGAGGGGCCTGAGTCTGGTAGAAAGGCCTGTGAAAGGCCTACCCCTACCCTGAGGGCATGCCTTTGAGGGTGGCTTGCCGCTCCTTAGCCTGGGCACTCTTGTAAGTAGTCCTATATTCATCCATCTTCTTCATGTAATTCTCTGTCTGCTCTCAAACACAGAATTTCCCACCACAGGAAAATCCATAGCCTTAGTCTGGGTATCCTGTGACAAACTAAGTACACCTGAGCCAGGCCAACCTATGAAAAGCTACAGATGTGGCCATGACCCTGGAGGAAACATCATTAACATCCACAGCAGCATGAAACTGAATCTTAGAGGCTTCAATGCCATCAGCAGCCACCTGTTCTAGTTCACTAGCCAGCTGGCCATGGGCCTGCTTGGCCAACTGCATAACAGTATCCCATTTAGATTTCTGATACCTAGCTACATAAGCCATATAATTTGCTTGCCTGAATCCCAGAGAGGCTGCCATATACCGTTTTTTTGCCATGGCATCAATCTTCCTGGAATCCTTGTCAGGAGGATGTGAAGCCAAGGGAATATTAGCTTTATCACAGGCAGCAGCCTGAACTACCCTAACATGACTGCATTGCTGAAAGGAATTCTGTATCAGGGCCTGACAATGTATACCTTCTGTCCATCTTTTTTATCTACAGGAGGCACAGAATTAGGAGCTTTTAAAATTTTAATTGTTTGTTTCCTAAAAGACTTATGTAAAGGAATAGACAATCTCTAGACTCTGGAATATCCATCATTTCTACAAAATCAGGCTCCTCTTGCTCATCCACAGCCTCTTCTAAGGGAAGCTGGAGGGTTTCAGCAACTTTTTTATAAAACATAAAATGAGATGGGGACTCAGACAGCATAATGGGAGATTCTAAAGGTCTGTCTGGGGAGATGTCCGGTTCAATGGGCACACCCAGACCTTCCCAGCCACATTCATACTGTTCATAATCCTCCTCCCCCTCCTCTGGTTCATAAAATTCCTCAATATCATAATCCTGAACCACTGGGACCAGGCAGACCGACCTTTTACCAGATAGTGGTGGTTATGACGGACCCTGAGACATGACTGGACAATTTGTATGGCTTTGCTATCTCTGCAGCAGTTGGAGAAGAAGAATTTTGGACTCCAGACCTGCTGATTTTCTTGTTTTCTTTACTGGAATTGGTTCCTCAGAACCAGCTTTTCTTTGCCCGAAGTCTGGCCCTGGTCAGAGGCACTCCCTCCAGTTCGGTTGGCACGAACCGGGCTGTCATCGGGTCAGTGGACTTTTGGCCTCTCGTTCCCTGAGCCTGACCAATCTTTTTCAGGGTGGCTGCAGGGAAATTCTTAATACCTGGCAGTCTGACTGGAGGTGGTCAAACCCCAGACAATAAACACATGTGGTGTGTGGGTCAGCCTGGCAAAGACTTCCCCACAAACATCACAGTGTTGAAACCAGTGGGCAGTTTTTCTTTTGGGTTTCTCAGACATAATGCCAGCCTAACCAAAAACTTGCCCTTTTAACAGCAGTGCCAGGCGAGACACCCTTATCGGTTCCTAACCGTGTCACGGGTATTGGAAAAAAACGTAATAAATCCGTTTTTTTTTGGAACCGATAAGAACCAGGAACCGCACTCTAAAATAGTAACTTTTAGTTTTAAATGAGTTTTAAACCCACTGATCGGTTCAAAACCGAACCGATAACTTACAAGTTCCACACAGACAAAACCTTCATTTACTACGGTTACCACAGATAGAGCTTGAACCGAACGGTTTTGTAGGTTAAATAAAACTATTCTCGGTTAAATCCAACCGAGAAAACACTTTTAAACCGAAAATGAACCGAGCAGAAGGAGAAATCTCCGGGCGACTGTTCACTAGGTGAACAAAGAATCTGACAGTTCAAGTTTGAAATGACACAGATAGAGCTGCTCTCGTGCCAAAATTCTATTTTGGAATGGTTTTAACCATTTCACTCCGGGGCAGTTCTAGAGCTGGAACAAACTGCTAATGTCTATAATATAGCAAGACTTCATGTTGTTTGAAGGAGAAATAAACAACTGAGAGGACAGAAGAAGAAGAAGAAGAAGGAAACTAAGGGGATTGGGTAGGGGCCCCAATCTCTGGAAATAGACAAAAAGGAGAGGGAGAATTTAGGGTAAATTGGAAGTGTAACCATACCCTGGACCTTGACTTGTCTCCAGATTGTATAGAAACTGCCAGGAGTAGTCAAAGGCTTAATGACAGAATTCAAGGCACAAAATTACTGGCACTAACTCCAAAAGGCAGAAAGCGGTTATTGTGGAAGAAAGCTAGGACACAGGGATCCCCCCCCGCCCCCGGAAAGAATATTTTGTGTAAGAAAATTAGTTTTTTTTTTCTTTAATAAGGAGGACATGTCCAATGGACAAGAAATTAAGGATTGACGGGAACAAGGGAAGAGCAGAGGATGGAGGGCAACTGCCAACTCCCACCCACAGGGATGGAGCCAAAGCACTGGAGAGAAGTCGCACCATGACCACTCTCCCATAGAAATATCATCCCCATGTGCCCTGATTATCCCACCCCTTACAAAAAGGAGGGGGGCAAGGGAGGGCACAGAGAGGGAAGGGGACCCAGAGACTGAGGCCCCAGAGGGATGGCGGGCGGGATTGTGATGAATGGTGAAGATACACAGAAAGATAATAATTATGGTAGACATGCAATTTTCATATCTTATCTGTCTCAATCTTCACCATTCATCACATTTGAGTGAGTGCCGAGCCCCCCGAAGTGGGGTTTAACCCTAAAGGACAGAGTCCCTTAGCTCTCGGTGGGTGACACACTAAGAGGGAGAACCTTCAGGGCCTGAGGAGGCCCAGTGTGGGAGGATGAGGCAGGGGACCCCGAAGGGGAAGGAAGTTGCCCCGACAAACGCCGTCTCGCTCTATGGGAGAAGAGATAGGTTCTCTGGTGAGCGGAGTTAATCACCCTACGCCAGGCCAAGGGTGACAACCGGGAAAGACATAGCCATGCCGCCCGCCTAATGCAGATCGCTGTCTCTACAACCATGGTAGCTACCTCATTGGCATCGTAGGATGCCCTCGCTTAGTGCCTTGCTAGCTCCAGGTCATGTGCAGAGAGTGCGATGGCTTGTCTGGTTTGCTCCATGTCAGGCAAAGAGGCTAGGAGCTGACCCAGCCTGGACCACAAGAACCTGTCATAGGATGCATAGTGGGCCTGATGTGCTGCGATGGAGAGCACCAACCGTGCCGAGTGGAATGTCCTCCTCCCCCAGAAGTCAAAATTCAAGGAATCTTGATCTGGGTGCCGGTCACGGTGGAGGGGGCGAAGCCCGTCAGGAGTGTCCAGCTGCGACAATCCTGACAGAGGATGAGGCATGGAACCTGGAGACTCCGAGGGGGCGCAATACCGCTGACAGAGATCCCTAGGGGCGGGAACTCCGGAGAAGGGTCTCTGTCAGGAATGCAACGACGTCTCCCAAAAGGGAGCAGGCCGGGGGGTACAAGGGTGTCCTCGCTGAAGTCGCCTAGATATGATGTGCAGGTCCTCCAACATCCTCAAGAGGAATCGCTGATGCTCCACAAGATCAGCAGCTGGGGAGATGTGGACAGAAGGCTCCTCTCCCCCAGAAGAGGAGGATGAGGAGTTAGAGGACCTCAACTGTTCAGAGGATGGCTGCTCGGAAGGAAGTTGAAAAACCTGACTGTCCATTGCCCAGACATAAGCAGGGTATCGAGCAGCCATGACTCTGAACTGCTCCCAGGAGAGAGGCCCATTAGGACCAAGGATGCCTGGGAGCGCCAGAGAATGTGGCAGAGGAATAGGGGCAGAGCTGAGAAGAGGAATTGGCTGACCTCCGCCTGGGCTAGGGAGCGCATCAGGAGCACCAGCAGAAGAAGGTGCTCCAGAAGACCCCACAGCCGACAGCTGAACAACCATTTTGGAACTGCCTTGGCTGCACCTGGAAGAATTCCCCCTCTGAGGCGACCGGGGCTATGTAGGTCCAGAAGGACAGTCCCCTACCTCCAAAGAACGGGGCCCTCTCAAGAAAACTGAAGGGGAAGAGCGGAGATCCGCACTATGGCTTCTCCCAGAGCCCAGGTGGACTTCAGAAAAAAGCCGCCGCACAGAGCCCATGCCCCTCGACCCCTCGGAATCTGAAAGGGCCCTCCTCCTCGAGAGAGTCAGTCTAGGCAACTGACAGCCCTGGTCAGCCCCCGAAGAAACTATCCAGGGCACAGCACCCTCCTCCGTGGGTGCTCACAGTCATTTAAAGTCGAGCGATCTAGACACACCACCTGAGGTACCACGCTGAGGGTCAGAAACCCTCCGAGGCCAGGCTGCAGTGTAATGGTGGCCTGTGCCGCTGCCTGCTGGTCAGAACCCCTGACCCCAGCCCCGGCAGTCTCTGCCTGCTCCTCAGAGGGGGACTGACTCCAGCCTGTCGAGGACACTACGAGGGTGCTCACGCCAGCAGCTAACTCCAAGAAGCCAGACTGCCCGTCTGACTCAGAGTCCCACTCCTCCTCCGAAGAGGAGGAGATCGAAGCCCTGTGCCAAACAGTTGGTGGGCGCCTGCTGCCATCTCGACCAGATGGGGCACCAGAAACAGAAACCATACCAGAGTCGGTACCACTGTCCTCCGCAGCACCGTGAACGGTGGCCGAAGAAGACACGGCTCCAACCAGGGCAGCAGTTTCCAAGCCAGAAGCTGACACGGCGCCATCCTGTCCCATCCCACAGCACCGCGAGCGGCGTCAAAGACAGAGACGGCGCTGACGACTGCTCCAACAGCGTGAACAGCGCAGAGGCCAGAAACCGTCATGGCGCCATCCCAGCCCACGGCGCTGTGGGTGGCGCAGAGGACAGAGCTGGTGCCGACGACGGCTACGACAGCGCTCTCTGCGCTGCGATCTGAAACCCCCATGGCGCCGTGCCCACGCCCAGAATCGCTAATGACTCCAGAACTGGACACAGCGCCGTGCTCAACCTTGGCACCGCAGATGGCGACGAGGCGAGAAAAAGTCAGAGACGGTGCCATAGAACCTCCCACGGTGCCACTAGCACCACTGACTCCTCGAATGCCGCCGACGGCAGCGATGGTGCCGAGCGACTGACTGGCGCCACTGCCGCCTCCATCAGGGCCCACGGCACCGCAAATGGCGCTGAGGCCCAAGACAGCACCGACAGACAGCATCGAGGACGGCGCTGATCCGGGCCTTCCGAGCCGTGGGTCCAACACCGGGGGAGCCTTAGGTCCCTAAGGCGGGTGCCAATCAGGTGCCTCGGTCCGTCTCCCAAAAGCGGACTGGGCCTCCTGCACCACGGAAGCCTCGGCCATGGCTAGGCTACTAGGCCGAGGCTCCCTCCTCCTCTGCCTGTATAGAACTGGGAGGGACCCGGAGAAAAGGCCGAGAACGTGGCTTGACCCGGCAGTGTCGCCCAACCCTCGGAAAGTCGGAGGAGCTCGCCCCACTTCCCACCACCTTTTCTTTCGATGACCCGGTCCAGTGGAGAAACAGGCATCGCACAAATCCATGTCTTGAAGTGGGCCAAGACACGTAAGGCAAACGTCATGCTGGTTGGTGACGGAGTATTTTCGGCCACATGGGCACCGTCGCATGGGGGGCTGTCCCATCTTTGAAGATTTCTTGCCCTCCAACCGAAACATGACCTACGGAGAAAAAAACAGCAAACAAGACTCGACGTCACAAAACAACAAAAGTAATGGAAAGATCTTACTGGGCGACGTCGAGTGTGGCTAACAGAACCGGCAAGAGGGAGCTGACAGACTACGGCATCGAGAAAACGACACGGGGTCAACGGAAAATTAGCTGCGAAGCAGGTAGGCCTCAGATTTCTTCTCTCGAAACCCTCATGAGGTGACCTCGACGGCGGGAGATGGAAGAACTGGCAGGAGGGTTGAGTCAACAGCACATGACGGCCAACCCAAGAGCGCCACGCAGTGCATCGGCCTTGAGGGCGGCGCCGATGCTGCGTTGACTCTGCCCATCCAAAAAAAAAAAAAAAAAAAGGAAGTTCCCGCGGGGTCATGACCTCCAGCCAGTAACCCAAATGTGATGAATGGTGAAGACTGACACAGATAAGATCAGCAAGACACAAAAAGCTAAAATGGAAACTATTTTTGTTTCTACAGGAAAAACATGTTTTTTTCTAATTTTTTTTCCTCAATTTAATTTTTTGGCATGGGGACCCATTTTATAAGTGCAATAAGAAACTCCAGGGTGGTGGTTGTCATAGTTAATGCAATTCTAGGTGCTGAAGGCATTCAGCACAACTGCCTCATGCCTCGCTACGCACCTAGGCGTGCATTAACTCATGAAAACCACCACCTCATTGTGTCTTATTGCTTACTTAACACCAGGCAGTTACAATTTCATCCCGCCCAGCATCAGACTCACCTGTACTACCCCCATTACAGGACACACAGGTTATCCCCCACCCCAAGTTGCTTTTCTAGTACTGCCTGTCAGTTTCTAAACTTATTCTAAACGTATTTAGTGCCAGTAACTTTTTAAACTTATTTAGTGTAATACAGTGTGTACAATATAAAACCAACTGTTATGCTATTCTACAGTTTCTGCATTTCCAGAATCTAACTCTAGTGCTTTGTAAAACACTTTGGGATACAGAGTGTGAAAGGAAAAATTACTCACCTTAGTAATGTTGCTTCTTCCACCGGTTCAAGATTATGATTTTGAGGATTTTTATGAACCGGGGGAGGGGGAAGAGGAATATGAGGAGAGTGAATATGGTTTTGAAGATCTGGATGTGCCCACTGATCCGGACATCTCTCCAGATAGACCCCTAGGGGTTTCTCTTCCAAGACTTTCTGAGTCCCCTTCTCATTTCATGTTTTATAAAAAAGTTGCTGAAACTCTCCAGCTCCCTGTTGAGGAAGCTGTTGATGACCAAGTGGAGCGGGACTATGTAGAAATGATGGATATTCCAGAGTCTAGGAGACTGTCTGTTCCTTTGCATAAATCTTTTCGGAAACAGACAGTAAAAGTTTTAAAAACTACTCACACTATACCTCCTGTGGATAAAAGGATGGACAAGATGTATACCCTATCAGGCTCCGACACTGATTTCCTCACTCAGCAATGCAGCCATGTGGGGGTAGTGCAGACTGCAGCCTGTGACAAGGCTAATATTCCCCTAGCTTCACACCCCCCTGAGAAGGACTCCAGGAAGACTGATGCTATGGCAAAGAAACAGTACATGGCAGCATCTTTGGGACTCAGACAAGCAAATTATAAGTTATGCTGCTAGGTACCAGAAATCCAGATGGGATACTGTGCTGGCCCTAGAAAACAAGTCCCTGACCAGCTTGCCAGGGAGCTGGAACAGGTGGCTATGGATGGTATTGAGGCATCAAGGTGCAATTTCATGCTGCAGTGGACTCTAATGATGTTTCATCAAGAGTCATGGCTACATCTGTCGCCTGCAGGATGACTTTGCTCAGATGTACTACCCTGTCTCAGGATACCCAGTCTAAGGCCATGGATTTTCCTGTTGTGGGAAATTCTCTGTTTGGGGAGCAAACAGAGAATTACATGAAGAAAATGGATGAATATAGGACCACCTATAGGAGTGCACAGGCCAAGGAAAGGCAGGCCACTCCTCAAAAGCAGCTTCCTAGAGGCAGGGGCAGGCCTTTTCATAGGCCTTTTTACCAAGCCCAAGCTTCCTCCTCCGCCTATGCTCAGAGAGGGTTCTTTAGAGGGAGAGGCAGACGGGGTACAAGGAGGTCTGCTTCCACCCCTCAGCCCAAAGCCCCTGCCAAGCAGGCACCCTGATGGGATTGCCAGAGCCGATTCTCCTCTACCTGTAGGGGGCAGGCAGGCTTAATTTGTTCAGGACTGGATGTTTTTAACATCAGACAAGTGGGTCCTGGAAGTAGTAAGCCAGGGACTGGTTCTCAGCTTCAAAAAATTTCCAAAGCTGAGAACCAAATCTTTTTCACCTGCAACTCCATCAGAGGCACTTGCCCCAGAGGCAGAGGTCTCTACTCTCCTGGCTCTCAGACCTGTGGAAAGGGTTCCTCCCCTACACCAGGGCAAAGGTTTGTACTCCAGGTACTTCCTTACCCCAAAAAAGACAGGAGAATGGCGGCCCATCCTGGATCTCAGATATTTAAACAAGCACCTTTTAAAGCCAAAGTTCAAAATGGTGACTCTGGGAATTATCCTACCCTCTGTAAGGCCAGGGGACTGGCTAGCTTCCCTGGACCTCAAGGATGCCTACTTCCGTATTCCCATGAGAAGCTCCCATCGAAAGTACCTCAGGTTCGAGCTGCCCTCAGGCCACTACCAGTTTAGAGCAATGCCCTTCGGCCTCACTTCTGCCCCAAGGGTATTCACCAAATGCCTGGCAGTAGCAGTTGCCTACCTAAGAAGGCAAAAGATTGCCATCTTTCCTTACCTGGACGATTGGCTCATAGTAGTCCAGTCCCCAGACCAGGTCAAATTACACCTTCAGATAACGCAGCAACTGCTTACCTCTCTAGGTTTCCTTCTGAATCTCTCAAAGTCAGTTCTAGAGCCTGTCCAGCTTCTTACCTTCATAGGCGCAGAACTGAACACACAGGAAGCCAGGGCCTTCCTTCCCCTAGACAGGGCAAATACCCTGGTCTCCCTGGCTTCCTCATTTACCCTGCAGGTCTCCCGGCCAGCGAGGCATTTTCTGCAGCTCCTAGGACACAAGGCTGCTTCCAGAGCAGTTGTGCTGGGAGCAAGATTTCAGATGAGCGACATTCAGTTCCATTTGAGAGCTTTTTGGTCTGAAAGAAAGGATCCTCTTACCAAGTTGATCCCAGTAACTCGAACCCTGATTCAAGCCCTACAGTGGTGGCAGGATCAGACCAACCTGAGACAAGGGGTTCCTTTTATCACTCAGTCTCATTCTCTAATCCTTACTACAGATGCGTCCCTCTTGGGCTGGGGAGCTCACATGGGCGACCTCACCACCCAGGGTCTGTGGTCTCCCCAGGAATCCCTGCTCTACATCAACCTTTTGGAGCTCAGAGCAGTTTTTCTAGCACTTCAAGTTTTTTCCAAATCTGTTCAGAACAAGAGTATTCAGGTCAGAACAGACAACACCACTACAATGTGGTACATCAACAAGCAAGGGGGCACTCGGTCTACGGCCTTGTTCACCGAAACGATGAGATTGTGGTCTCTGGCTTACTCCCTGAACACCTCTCTTATGGCAGTTCACCTCCCAGGCAAGGACAATGTCCTGGCAGATGCTCTCAGCAGGATTTCCCAGGGCCACCATGAATGGTCACTGGATCCCCTGGTCTTGGGAGTAGTATTTGCCAGATGGGGCACCCCGCAGACAGATCTTTTTGCAGCCCCAGACAATCACCAACTTCCTCTTTTTTGCTGCAGGCCCCAGTGTTGGGCTCTCTCCACTGGATGACTTAGCCCTCAGTTGGGAGGGAAGTTTCTCTATGCCTTCCTCCCTTTCTCTCCTGTTCAAAGTGCTAGTCAAAATCAGATCCCAATCCTGCAAAGTCATTCTGATAGCTCCGGATTGGGCGGGCATCTAGTATCCTCTCCTGCTGTCCTTAGCAGTCCATCCTCCCTGTGCCTTCCCAGGACTCACAATCTGTTAACCTGTGCCCAGGGAAGGGTCTGCCCTAATCTCAAATCTCTCAATCTCAAGGCTTGGTTCTTGAAGAGTTAGAGTTTGCTGATTACACCTTTCCCAAGGTGTAATGGATATATTGAAGGCCTCAAGGAAGCCTTCCACCAGGACTACCCACAATTCCAAATGGAAAAGGTTTTCCATATGGTGCTCGGAAAAGCATATTTCCCCAGTTTCTGCTGATCTACCCACAGTCCTGGATTATATGGTCCACCTGAATTCTTTGGGGCTGAGACCAGCTACCCTGAAGGTGCACTTGGCAGCTGTGTCTGCTTTTATTTCAGCAGGTAAATCCTCTTCTCTTTCAGCCCATCCTGTATTTTCCAAGTTTTTTAAGGGGTTGTTTCACACCAACCCTCCATTCAGAGATCCTGCCCCTGCCTGGGATCTTAATGTTTGCATTGCTCAGCTTATGCAACCCCCCTTTGAGCCCTTGTCTTCAGCTGAGCTCAAGTACTTGACTTGGAAAACTGTGTTTCTGGTAGCCATCACCTCTGCCAGACGCATAAGTGAATTACAAGCGTTGTCAGTGGAGCAGGAGTTTATCTCTTTTCACAGAGATAAGGTGGTCCTTCGGACTAACAGAAAGTTCCTGCCTAAGGTGGTTTCAGATTTCCACCTTAATCAATCTATTTCTCTTCAGTGTCTTCTGACCACTCCTCCTCTGGGAGAGGAGGCTGCACAACCTAGATGTGAAGAGCCCTTAGTTACTACATAGGCGTCCCGGGGTCATAGGTTTGACTCCTCCAACTGTTTCTTTACCTATGGCGAAGTTGGTAAAGGGAAGCCAGCAGCTAAAGATCCATTGCCAGGTGGATTGTCTCTTGTATCAATTCTGCTACGAGAAGTTGGGTAAGTTTCTCCCTCAGGCCTGAGGCTCACTCTACAGAGGTACAGCTGCTTCTCTGGCTGCTGCCAGAGACATTCCTATTCTAGAAATATGTCAAGCAGCTACCTGGAAAACAGTTCACACTTTTACCAAGCATTTCTCCCTAGATATTCAGGCTAGGAGTGATGCTCGGTTTGGCACAGCCGTGTTTCAGAGCCTATTTCCTAAGTAGGTTCTGTCCCTCCTCCATGGGGGTACTGCTGTGTAGTCTGCAATTGTTATAATATAGCAAGACTTCATGTTGTTTGAAGACAAAATTACTCACCTTAGTAATGTTGTTTCTTCTAATGGAGTCTTGCTATATCATCAACCTCCTCCCTGCCCCTCTTAGAACCTCTGTTTTGTGATGTGGGTGGGCAGTACAGGGTTGGCACTTCTTTGATGCCCACCTTGTTGTTTTTCACCTTCTCTTTTGGGTGAATTGGTGTTGTGTTTTTTTGCATTTTTGGGTCTCCTGACTTGAGTCTTTGTTTTAGGCCAAAAAATGAGTGTTTATGTTGGTAGCCACTTGGCTAGTGTAGGTTTACAGCTTCCACACAGAACCTTAGTGAGTTTTAGCTCGTAAAGATCTGACAGTTTGTCTTTGAAGCACAACAGACAGAGTTTTCAACCGAGCTCGCGCTGTAAGTTCCATGCCTGCATGGAAAGTTAACTATTTCACCTCCGGAGCAGTTCTAACCTGCGGTCATACTGCAATTGTCATAATATAGCAAGACTTCATGTTGTTTGAAAGCAGAAACAGCTGCCAAGTGTACTTTAAGGGTAGCTGGTCTGAGGCCTAGACCATTAAGATGGACCATATAGTCCAGAACCGTAGGCAATTCAGCAGAGTCTAGAGAAATATTCTTCTTAGAACACCAAATGCTGAATCTTTTCCATTTGGAGTTGTAAGTCTTCCTGGTGGAAAGCTTTCGAGAAGCCTTAAGGATATCCAGAACCCCTTGGGAAAGATGCAGATCTGCAAACTCTAACTCTTCAAGAGCCATGCCTTGAGATTGAGAGACTGAAGATTCGGGTAGCAAATCCTCCCCTGAGAGGATGTCAACAGGTTGTAATTCCTGGGAAGAGACAGGGGAAGGTGGACTGCTAGGGGCAGCAACAGGGGGTACCAGAGCTGTCTGGCCCAGTCTGGAGCAAACAGAATCACTTTGCATGGTTGTGACCTTATCTAGACTAACACTCTGAACAGGAGAGTGAAGGGGGGAAAAGCATACAGAAATTTCCCTTCCCAATTCAGAATCAGAGCATCCAGGGAGACTGAGCCTAAGACTGGGGGTCTGCAACAAAAGAGAGGAAGCTGATCATTGTCTGGGGCTGCAAAAAGATCCATCTCTGGTGTGCCCCATCTCGAGAAAATCACTTCCAAAACTAGAGGATCTAGGGCCCATTCGTGATGGCCCTGGGATATTCTGCTCAGTGCATCTGCTAGGACATTGTCCTTCCCTGGGAGGTGAACTGCTATCAGAGAGGTTTGCAGGGAATAGGCCAGGGACCACAACTTCATTGCTTCCGTGCACAAGGCCATAGACCGAGTGCCTCCCTGCTTGTTGATGTACCACATGGTGGTGGTGTTGTCTGTCCTGACCTGAACCACCTTTTTCTGTACAGATTTGGAAAAAGCTTGCAGTGCAAGAAACACTGTTCTGAGTTCCAAAAGATTGATGTGAAGCAGAGATTCCTGAGGTGACCACAGTCCCTGGGTGGTAAGATCCCCCAAATGGGCTCCCCAGCCCAGCAGGAAAGCATCTGTGGTGAGTATCACTGAATGAGACTGAGTGACAAATGGAACCCCTTGTCTCAAATTGTCCTGATCCTGCCACCATTATAAGGCTTGGATCAGGGTTCAAGTCACTGGGACTAGCTTGGTAAGGGAATCCTTTCTTTGGGACCAGAAGGCTCTTAAGTGGAACCGAATGTCTCTCATCTGGAATCTTGCCCCTTGGACAACTGCTGTGGAGGCTGCCATGTGGCTCAGAAGCTGAAGGAAATGCCTTGTTGGTCGAGACACCTGAAGGGTGAATGAAGAGGCCAGTTCTATAAGGGTCCTTGCCCTTTCCAGGTGAAGGAAGGCTCTTGCCTTTACTGTATCCAGTTCTGCACCTATGAAGGTGAGCAGCTGTACTTTTTCGAGAGCTGACTTCGGAAGGTTGAGAAGGAATCCTAAGGAAGTGAGCACTTGCTGGGTCACTTGCAGATGTGACTTGACTTGGTCTGGAGACTGACCTACTATGAGCCAGTCGTCCAAGTATAGAAACATAGAAACATAGAAGTTGACGGCAGATAAGGACCGCAAGGCCCATCCAGTCTGCCCATTTCTTTTTCTACCTTATAAATGTGCCATCGGCCTTTGCTCTGTCAGTGGCCTATCTATTCATAGTCATTTGTATTGCTCCCTTATGCATATCCCATGCCTGTTTGAAGCCCTGCACTGTATTCATAGCCACCACTTCTTGTGGTAAGCCATTCATCCATCCACCACCCTTTCTGTGAAAAAGAATTTCCTCCATTTCCCCTTAATCGGCCTCCTCTAATCTCATGTTGTGTCCTCTTGTCCTGCTATTTTTCTTATATTTAAACATGTTAGACTCTTTCACCTTGTTTATGCCCTTAAGGTGTTTGAATGCCTCGATCATATCACCTCTCTCCCTCCTTTGCTCAAGGGTATACATATTGAGCTCCGTTAATCTGTCCTCATATGTCTTCTGATGCAGTCCCTGCACCATTTTGGTTGCCCTTCTCTGGACTGCCTCAATTTGGTTAATGTCCTTGTGAAGGTGTAGCCTCCAATACTGCATGAGTACTCCAGATGGAGCCTAACCAGTGTCTTGTACAGAGGATTATTACCTCCCTCTTCGACTTGTGATACCCCTACTAATACACTAACATCCCTAGCCTTACCTACTGCTTTAGAGGTCTGCTTGGATGATTTTAGGTCATCAGTGATGATGATGCCCAAGTCTCTTTCTTCCTTTGTGACTGCTAGCAACTCCCTCCCAGCCTATAGGTGGCTTCAGGGTTTCTCTTCCCTATATGCATGATTTTGCACTTCTTTGCATTAAATCCCAGTTGCCACTCTTCTGACCATTCTGCTAGTTTATCAGATCTCTTCTCATTCTGCCCACCCCATCTGGATCATCTACTCTGTTGCAGATCTTGGTGTCATCTGCAAACAGACAAGCCTTACCCTCTAGTCCATCTGCAAGGTCACTAATGAAGATGTTGAAGAGGACTGGCCCCAGGACTGATCCTGAGGTACCCACTTGTGACTTGCATCTCTTCTGACTGTATACCATTTACCACCACTCTGTTTTCTGCCCGTCAACCAGTTTGCCACCCAGTTGACCAACTTCTGACCACCGAGCCTACCCAGCTTATTTATCAATCTTCTATGTGGAACAGTGTCAAAAGCTTTGCTGAAGTCAAGGTAGGGACATCAACTGCTCCCCTTGGTCCACCACTCTGGTTACCCAGTCAAAGAAATCTATGAGATTAGTTTGACAGGACCTTCCTTTGTAAACCCATGCTGTCTTGGATCCTGTGCCCCTATGGATTCCAGGTGTTGCACTATCCTTTCCTTAAGGGTGCCTCCATAATCTTGCCCACTACTGAGGTAAGACTGACGGTCTGTAGTTCCCGCCTCCTCCCTGCTACCACTCTTGTGGAGCGGGATCACATAAACCCTTCTCCAGTCTTCTGGGACATCTCCTGTGCTCAGAGACTCACTAAACAATTCTGCTAATGGCTCTGCTAGTTCCTCCTTTAGCTCCTTAAGTACCCTGGGATGTATGCCATCAGGTCCCATTGCCTTATCCACCTAAGCATGCAAGCTCTTGTGGGACCCTTTCTTTTGTGAAGGAGTAGTGCTCACCTCCCTCCCCTGTGTCCATGATGCTGAGCTGTGGGCCTGCCTACCTTCTCTTCAGTAAATACTGAGCAAAGTATCTATTTAGGATAGATGCCTTTACAGGTCCTCCTCCTCACATGCTCCATTTTCTCCATTAAGCTTAGCAATACCCCTCTGGATTTTCTCCTTTCACTAATGTATCTATAGAAAGTCTTGTCACCTTCTTTTACTGTTCGTGCTAGTGTTTCCTCAGTTTGGGACTTTGCCTGCCTTACTGCCTTACCTGCTTCCCTTAGGGCAGTTTGGTATGCCTCCCTATCTTCAACCCGCTGTGTTCCCTTATATTTCCTGAAGGCCAGCCTTTTGGCTCTGACCTTTTCTGCTACTGTATTTGAGAACCAAAGTGATTTCCTTCTTCTTTTGCACTTCCTTTTCTGTCTAACACAATGGGATGTTGCTTCAAGTATTGCATCCTTAATGCTTGCCCACTTTGCCTGTACCCCCTCACCTGTGTTTCTTTTTGCCAGGGCTAGCTTAACTCAGTTGGCCATCTTATCAAAGTCAGCTCCTCTGAAGGAGGAGGAGATCTTTTTTCTTCTTAGAAGAGCAACAACTACTGCCAGGCAGTTTGTGAAAACCCTTGGGGCTGATGTTAGGCCAAAGGGCATTGCTCTGAACTGATAGTGGCCTGAGGGCAACTCGACCCTGAGGTACTTTCTGTGGGAGTACCTGATGGGAATGTGAAAGTAGGCATCTTTGAGGTCCACGGAGGCTAGCCAGTCCCCTGGCCTTAGAGAGGGAAGGATCATTCCTGAGTTACCATTTTGAACTTTGGTTTCAAAAGGTGTTTTTTCAGATATCTTAGGTCCAGGATGGGACACCAATCTCCTGTCTTTTTGGGGGTTAGAAAGTACCTGGAGTACAATCCTTTGCCCTTGTGTACGGTGGGAACCCTCTCTATAGCTCTGAGAGCTAGGAGAGAAGAAACATCTGCCTCTAAGGCAAGGGTCTCAGAGATTTGCAGGTGGAAAGGATCTGGTTCTCATCTTGGGAAATTTTTTGAAGCTGAGAACCAGTCCCTGGCTCACTACTTCCAGGACCCACTTGTCTGATGTCAGAGACTTCCAGTCCTGGACAAAGTAAGCCAGTCTGCCCCCTACTGGTATGGGAGAATTGGCCTGGGCAGACCCATCAGGGTGTCTGCTTGGCAGGGGCTTGAGGCTGAGGGGTGGATGTAGGCCTGCTCATCCCCCTTCTGCCTCTCCCTCTAAAGAACCCCCCCTGTGAAAAGGAAGAAGAGGAGGCCTGAGCTTGGTAAAAAGGCCTTTGGAAAGGCCTGCCCCTGCCCCTGGACTGCTGCCTTTGAGGAGTTGCTTGCCTTTCTTTGGCCTGAGCACTCCAGTAAGTGGTCCTGTACTCATCCATCTTTTTCATGTAGTTCTCTCTCTGTCTGCTCCCCAAACAGAGAATTACCAATTACAGAAAAATCCATGGCCTTAGCCTGGGTATCCTGTAAGAGGCTAGTACATCTGAGCCAAGCCACTCTCTGAAGAACCACAGATGTAGCCATGACTCTTGACGAAACATCACTGGAGTCCACAGCAGCATGAAACTGTACTTTCGATGCCTCAATCCAATCTGCAGCCTCCTGCTCCAGCTCCTTGGCAAGCTGGTCAGGGGCCTGTTTAGCCAGAGCCAGCACAGTGTCCCACCTGGACTTCTGGTATCTAGCTGTATAGGCCATACAGTTAGCCTGCCTGAGTCCCAAAGATGCTGCCATGTATTGTTTCTTTGCCATGGCATCAATCCTCCTGGAGTCCTTGTCTGGGGGGTGTGATGCCAAGGGAACAAGGGAATATTTGCCTTATCACAGGCAGCAGCCTGCACGACCTCAACATGGCTGCATTGCTGGAAAAGGAACTTCGTGTCTGAGCCTGAGAGAGTGTACCTCTTGTCAATTCGTCTGTCCACAGGAGGTATAGAATTAGGAGCCTTAAGAATTTTATGTGTCTGTTTCCCAAAGGATTTGTGGAGGGGAATAGACAGTCTCCTGGACTCTGGGATGTCCATCATCTCAACATAATCAGGCTCTTCCTGATCCTCTACTGCTTCCTCCACAGGAAGCTGGAGGTCTCAGCCACTTTTATAGAACATATAGTGAGGGGACTCAGAAAGCCTAGGAGGAGAAACACCTGAAGGTCTGTCTGGGGAGATGCCCAGGTCAATAGGCACATCCAGACTTTCATAATCACCATAATCATCCTCATACTCTCCCTCCTCCTCCTCCGGTTCATAAAATTCTTCCAAAGTATAATCCGGAACTGACCAAACCGAGCCCCAGCCAGATGGCGCCAGTTCGGTTGGAACTGAACTAAGCGACTGCACAATCCTTATCGCCTTGGCTATCTCATCGGCGGTGGAGTATGAATTTCTTGGTCCGAACCGGACGATTTATCTTTTCTCTTTCTTTTCACTAGAACCGACTCCTCAGAATCGGCTCCCCTTTTGCCCAAAAAAGTATTGCCCTGGTCAGAGGGCACTCCTTCTGGTTCGGTCGGAACCAAACCGGGCTGGCCATCCGGGTCAGCAGACTTCTCAGCCTCCCTTTCCCTCAGTCTACCTAATCTTCTTTTCCAGGGTAGATTTGGGAAAATTCTTGCAAATTTGGCAGTCTGAATCGAGGTGGTCAAACCCCAGACAATAAACACAGGTGGTGTGGGGATCAGCCTTGGCAAAGACTTCCCCACATACTCTGCAGTGCTGAAACCCAGTGGGCCCGGTATTTTTCTTGGGTTTCTCAGACATGGCCAATCCTATCCAAAAACTTACCCTTTTTTCGGCAATCCGCCAGGCAAGACTACCCTATCAGTTCCTGACCGTGTCACGGGTCTTGGAAAAAAATGTAATTAAATCCGTTTTTTTAGAACCGACATGAACCGGTTACCACACTCTAAATTAAGCACAAACTTTTTTACCTCACACTGATCGGTTCAGTCGAACTAATCCACAATTTACAAGTTCCATACAGAAACAAAACAAAAAACCTATCTAGTACTCACGGTACCACAGACAGAGACTTGAACCAACTAAGCGGTAAGAGCAATTTGGCAGAAACCGACCAAAAACCGACACTTCAACCGACTTTTTGAACCGAGCAACAGGAGAAATCTCCGGAGCGACTGTTCAGTGAGGCGGAGTAAAGAATCTGACGGTTGCAGTTTAAACAACAGCAGACAGGGGCTTCAACCGAGCTCGTGGTGAACATTCCATGCTGGCCATGGAAAGTTTAACTCTTTGTTCTCCGGGGCAGTTGAAAGGCAGGACCTAACTGCATATGTCAGAATACAGCAAGACTTCATGTTGTTTGAAGGCACTATAGAAATGAAAGAAAAAATTACTCACCTTAGTAATTGCTTTTCTTCTCATGGAGTCTTGCTATATTATAACAATAGCAGCAGTCAGCCACTGCAGCTGAACTGCCCCGGAGAGGAAGGAGTTAACTCCAGAGGATCTGGAGTTCTACAGCACGAGGGTGCTGTGCCAAAGCTCTATCTGGCCAGTTTCAAATGAAACTGTCAGATCTTCGAAAGCTAACACTAAGCAACAAGTCTGTGTGGAAAGCTCTACACTAAGCCAAATGGATACCTACTAGTAGTAATAACAACAATATAAACAACAATAGAAACACCAATAACCATAATAACAATGAATAATGGTATTATTATTATTAGTTTTCCCCCTTGACAAGCACCATTAGGACCCCCCCTTCCCCCAAAGACTCAAGTCCAGGAAGGGGGCCAATATATTACCTAAGCGAACAACTTGGTTCCTAACCCTAAAAGAAAGAGGGTAAAGGGAAAAAACTACAATGGCATGACACAGTGCTTGCACTAATTTGCCACCTACCCAAGTAGAAGTTCTGAGAGGAGCAGGAGGGAGGTGGTTATAATATACAAGACTCCATGAGAAGAAAAGCAATTACTAAGGTGAGTAATTTTTCTTCAAACACCATGAAGTCTTGCTATATTATAACAATAACAGATTACACAGCAGTACCTCCATGGAGGAGGGTCAGGACCTACTTAGGAAATAGGCTCTGAAGCACAGCTGTACCAAACCGAGCATCTCTCCTGGACTGGACATCCAGGGAATAATGTAGGTAAAGTGTGAACTGTCTTCCAGGTAGCAACGACAAATTTCCAGAATGGGAATGTCTCTAGCTAGCCGCTAGAGGCGGCTGTACCCTGGTGGAGTAGAGCCCTCAGTCCTGAGGAGGTTCTCTACCTAGTTTTGGTAACAAATTGGATACAAGAGACAATCCACCTTGCAATTGTCCTCTTACTGGCAGGTTCCCCTTGCCAACCTCGCCATAAGTAAGGAAGAGTTGGAGGATTGAACCTGTGACCCTTGGTGCGTTCTAAATAGTAGCATAAGGCTCTTTTGACGTCCAAGCTGTGCAGTCTCCTCTCACCTGAGGAAGAATGCTCAGTGAAAAATACTGGGAGAGAGATGGATTGGTTCAGGTGGAAATCTGAAACCACCTTAGGTAAAAACTTTCTATTAGTCCTGAGGACTACCTTATCTCTGTGGAAAGAAATAAAATCTTCTCCACTGACAGGGCCTGTAATTCACTTATGCGTCTGGCAGAAGTGATAGCCACTAGGAAAACAGTTTTCCAAGTTAGATACTTGAGCTCTGCTGAGGACAGAGGCTCAAAGGGAGGTTGCATTAACTGAGCAATGCAAACATTCAGGTCCCAGGCAGGAGCTGGTTCCCGAAAAGGGGTTAGTATGAAGTAACCCTTTAAAAACTTGGAAAACACAGGGTGAGAAGAAAAGGAGGCAGGCTTCCTGCTGACACAAAAGCAGAGACAGCTGCCAGATGAACCTTCAAGGTAGCTGGCCTAAGGCCTAGGAATTTAAATGGACCAAATAGTCCAATAAAATGGGAAGATCAGTTCTGGAATAATCTGCCTCTCAAAGCACCAGATGGAAAACCTCTTCCACTTAGAATTGTAAGTGGCCCTAGTGGAAGGCTTCCTTGAAGTCTTTAAAATATCAGGACACCTTGAGAAGGTGTAAATCAGCAAATTCTAACTCCTCAAGAGCCAGGCCTTGAGATGGAGAGTTGAGGTCCGGATACACACTCTCCCTGTGCACAGGCCAGCAAGTCGTGGACTCTGGGCAGGCTCAGGGCAGGGTGAACTGTCAAGGACAGAAGCAGAGGTACCAGGGCTGTCTGGCCCAATCTGGGGCAATCAGAATCACTTTGCAGGGTTGAGATCTGATTTTCACTAGTACCCTGAAAAGAAGAGGAAAGGGGGGAAAAGGCATACAGGAACTTCCCTTTCCAGTCCAACAGAAAGGCGTCCAGGGGGACTGAGCCCAGCACTGGAGGCCTGCAACAAAATAAAGGAAGTTGGTGGTTGTCTGGGGCTGCGAAAAGATCTATCTGAGGGGTGCCCCATCTGGCAAAAACAGACCCCAGCACCTGTGGATTCAGAGCCCATCGTGATGGCCTGAGAAATCCTGCTGAGGGCATCCGCCAGGACATTGTCCTTCCTGGGAGGTGAACTGCTATCAGGGAGGTGTTCAGGAGTAGGCCAGAGACCACAACTTCATTGCTTGGTGCACAAGGCTGATGACCGAGGTGCTTGCCTTGTTGATGTACCACATTGTGGTGGTGTTGTCTGTCCTGACTTGAACCACTTTGTTCTGGACAGAAACTGAAAACACCCGAAGAGCTAAAAAGACAGCTCTGAGTTCCAAAAGATTGATGTGGAGCAGAGATTCCTGAGGAGACCACACTCCCTGAGTGGACAGGTCGCCCAAGTGAGCTCCCCACCCTAACAGGGAGGCATCCGTGGTGAGGGTGAGGGAGTGGGAAATGGGAATGAAGGGAACCCCTTGTTTTAGATTGCTTGGTCCTGCCACCAGTGGAGGGCAAGGATCAGAGTTTGAGTCACTGGGACCAATTTGGAAGGGGTCCTTCCTTTGAGACCAATAGGCCCTCAAATGGAACTGAATGTCCCTCATCTGGAATCTTGCTCCTTGCACTACAGCTGTGGAAGCAGCCATGTGCCCCAGGAGTTGCAGAAAATGCCTTGCTGGTCGAGAGACTCGCAGGGTAAGGAGGATGCCAGGGCAATGAGTCTGTCTACCCTTTCCGAGGAAGAAATGCCCTGGCTAACTTTGTGTTCAATTCTGCACCTATGAAAGTTAGGACCTGAACTGGTTCCAGAACTGACTTTGGTAAATTGCTAGGAATCCCAGGAAGTGAGAAGCTGCTGGGTGACTTGCAAGTGGGATTTCACCTGATCTGGAGACTGACCCACAATGAGCCAGTCGTCCAGGTAGGAAACACAGCAACCCTTGCCTTCTTAAGTGAGCCACTACCACAGCTAGACATTTTGTGAATACCCTTGGCGCAGAGTAAGGCCAAAGGCATTGCCCTGAACTGGTAGTGGCCTGAGGGCAGTTCGAACCTGAGGTACTTTCGTGAGAAGGCCTGATCAGAACATGAAAATAGGCATCCTTGAGGTCCAGGGAAGCTAGCCAGTCCCTGGCCTTAGAAAGGCAATATCATTGCCAGAGTCAACATTTTGAACTTTGGTTTCAAAGATGCTTGTTCAGGTACCTTAAATCTAGAATGGGCAGCCATTCTCCTGTCTTTAGGGTAAGAAAGTATCTTGAATATAGTCCCTTGCCCTGATGGCAAGGAGGGACCCTTCCACTGCTTTGCAGTCCAGAAGAGAAGAAACCTCTGCTTCCAAAGCAAGGGCTTCTAAAGGTTGCAGGTGGAAAATGTCTGGCTCTCATCTTTGGAAACTGTTTGAAGCTGAGAACCAGACCCTGGCTTACCTCCAGAACCCATCTGTCGAAGTTAAGGACAGCCAGTTCTGGCTGAAATAAACCAACCTGCCTCACTGGTACAGGAGAATCGGCCCTGGGCACCCCATCAGGGTGCCTGCTTAGCAACAACCTTAGGCTGAGGGAGGGACAGTTTACTTGTGCCTCGTCTACCCCTGCCTCTGAAGAAACCCTCTCATAAAAGCAGAGGAGGCTTGAATTGGTAAAAGGCCTGTGGAAAGGCCTGCCCTACCTCTGGGAGCGTGCCTTTGTGGAGTGGCATGCCTCTCCTTAGCCTGGGCACTTTTGTAGGTAGTTCTGTATTCATCCATCTTTTCATATAGTTTTCTGTTTGTTCCCCAAACAGAGAATTTCCCACTACAGGAAAATCTATAGCCTTTGACTGAGTATCCTGGGACAGATTAGTGCATCTGAGCCATGCCAACCCTAAGGAAAGCTACAGAAGTGGCCATGACCTAGAGGAGACATCATTAACATCAACAGCAGTATGAAATTGAACTTTAGAGGCTTCAATGCCATCAGCAGCCACCTGTTCCAACTCACTAGCCAGCTGGCCATGGGCCTGCTTGGCTAACTACAATATGTGTCCCATCTAGATTTCTGATATCTAGCTACATAAGCCATATAATTTGCCTGCCTGAGTCCCAAAAAGCTGCCATATACTGTTTTTCGCCATGGCATCAATCTTCCTGGAATCCTTATCAGGAGGATGTGAGGCCAGAATAATAACCTGTCACAGGCTGCAGCTTGTACCACACCTACATGACTACACTGTTCAGTGAGGAAGTCTGTATCAGAACCTGACAAAGTATACCTTCTGTCCATTTTTTATCTACAGGAGGGACAGAATGAGGATTTTTAAAATCTTTGTTGTTTGCTTCCTAAATGACTTATGCAAAGGAATAGACAACCTCCTAGACTCTGGTATATCCATCATTTCTACAAAATCAGGCTCCTCTTGCTCATCCACAGCCTCCTCTAAAGGAAGCTGGAGGGTTTCTGCAACCTTTTTGTAAAACATAAAATGAGAAGGGGACTCAGACAGAATAGGAGGAGATTCTAAAGGTCTGTCTGGAGAAATGTCCGGTTCAATGGGCACGTCCAGACTCTCCCAGCCACACATATATTGATCAAATTCCTCCTCCCCCTCCTGTGGTTCATAAAATTCCTCAACATCATACTCCTGAACCATTGGAACTGAACAAACCAACCTTTTACCAACTGTTGGTGGTTCGACAGGTCCCTGAGACAGTGACTGGACAATCTGAATGGCTTTAGCTATCTCTGCAGCAGTTGGAGAGACAATTTTGGACTCCAGACCTACTGATTTCTTTGTCTTTTTAACTGGGACTGGTTCATCTGAACCAGCCTTTCTTTTGGCCGAGGAAGTCTCGCCCTGGTCAGAGGGCACTCCCTCTGGTCCAGTGGGTGCTGGACCGGGCTGGCCATCGGGTCAGCGGACTTTTGACCTCTCGTCCCTGAGCCGGCCCAATCTCTTTCCAGGGTGGCTGCAGGGAAATTTTACACACCTGGCAGTCTGACAGGAGGTGGTCAGCCCCAGACAATAGACACAGTGGTGTGTGGGTCAGCCTTGGCAAGGGCTTCCCACAGACATCACAGTGTTGAAACCCAGTGGCCCGGTTTTTCTTTTGGGTTTCTCAGACATAATGCCAGCCTATCCAAAAACTTGCCCTTTTGATGGCAATGCCAGGCAAGACACCCTTATCAGTTCCTAACCGTGTCACAGGTATTTGAAAAAACCTATTTAAAAACCAGGTTTTTTTAGAACCGATAAGAACCGGGAACCGCACTCTAAAAGCCCAACCAAACACTTCAAAACGTTAAAATCAGCAAACCGATCGGTTCAAAACCGAACCGATAATTGAATTTCCACACAGACTTTAAATTTGTACTTACGGTTTACCAGATAGAGCTTTTAACCGAAATGCGGTAAAATAAATACTTTTGCGGTTCAAATGAACGAAAAATACTCGCTTGAACGAGAATGAACCGAGCTGAAGGAGCTGATCTCTGGAGCGACTGTTCAGTGGAGCAGCGTAAAGAATCTGACAGTTTCATTTGAAACTGGCCAGATAGAGCTTTGGCACAGCGCCCTCGCGCTGTAGAACTCCAGATCCTCTGGAGTTAACTCCTTCCTCTCCGGGGCAGTTCAGCTGCAGTGGCTGACTGCTGCTATTGTTATAATATAGCAAGACTTCATGGTGTTTGAAATGATTTTCTATTCTACCGTCCATACACTAACCAGTATCTAATGTCTGTGCTTTGCAAAACATTTTGGGATACAGCATCTATGAAAGGCACTATATAAAACCAGAAGAGTTAGGTAGTGTTGCCACTGTATTGCTCACTTCACCTGGAGTACTGAGTCCATTTCTGGAGGCCGCACCTCAAAATGTACAGACAGGGTGGAGCCAGCCAGTCCAGAGGAGGGCAACTAAAATGGTGCAGGGGTTACACGAGAAGCCCTACAAGGAGAGACTGAGAGATCTCAACATGTACACCCTGGGAGAGAGCAGAGGGAGAGCTGACATGATAGAGTCCTAGAAGTACCTCACTGGGGTGAACAGAGTGCAGAAGGAGCATCTCCTTTACAGAAGGAGGAGTGACAGGATTAAGGGGCATGCAAATGAAGCTAGAGGGGACGGGAGTTTAAGAGGCATGTGAGGAAATACTACTTCATTGAAAGGGTGGTGGACACCAGGAACAGACTGCCAGCAGAAGTGGTGGACATGTAAATAGTAGGGGGCTTCAAGTATACAATGGACAGACATGGGGAATATTAATAAATAGGCAGGAAGGAGGGAGGCAGGGTCACTGGAGACCAGTTAGGGTCCGTGGAGATAAATTAGTCATGGACCATCTGGGCAGACTGGGTGGGCCAAGCGCTCCTTTCTGCTGACAAATTCTATGTTTCTGCCATCACAACTCATTTTATAACTCATCATGATCTGCACTTGACTTAAAACAAAGAACAAGTCATTCACCTGCTACATTATTGAAATATACAGGATAAGACTGAAAGAAATACAAAACAGATATACCTCCCAGTATTTTGTTTTGCTGACTCCTTCAGAATACGCTTCTGCAAACTTGCTTCCATTATTCATAACTGTGACTGCAGCACTAAACTGGGACATGGGATGTACACTACTGGGGAAAGTGTCAATTACTTTTATCACATCTTCAGGCACAGTAGAGCGCCTAACCCATTCTTTAGATAACCACGTAACCTGCAAAGCATATGGAAATAAAAACAATAAAAGAAATAATCAAAATATAAGATTAGAAAGAGTAAAACCTGGCAGTTATCCAAAACATCTAAAATGAAAGTTACATACTTACTGTAACTGGTTATCTTCCAGAACATCTCCTTTGATTACCACTTACGAGTCTGTACTGGAGGCACTAGGACCCCACAGAGCAAAACTTTCACCAAAGGGCTGGCAAAGGCTACTGGGCATGGTGTCTGTGCACCTCCATGTAGTGCCACACGCAAGCCAATAACCATTGCTGGCAACCTCCGTTCTGTTTGCCAAGAGAGAAAACAAACTGGGGAAAATATAAGAGAGGGGTTGAGAAATTCACTAGCTCAAAGGGATAGAGAAAAGGGACAACAAAATAAAACCTCGACTACAAAATTTTACACAGAAAAGAACGGGCACACTAAGGTGCCACAGACAGCTAGTCTGGGTATGGAGCCAGAGCCTCAAGTCAGGTAGTAGGACTAAGGCAGCAGCCTTGTGAACATGTGACTCTTGCAGACAAGAAAAAATTACTTACAGCAGTAATGTTGTTTCTACCAAGGGATCCCTGACTATGCTTAACAACTGCATCATTCCCCTGGAATGAGCTGCCCCAGAACTTACAATTTTATGCTAATTATGAATTTGGAATGAAATTCAAACTGCTGTGTGGTCATGCTCAACCTCACATTCTAATGGCAGACATTTCAAAAGCTAGGGTGAGCAGTGACCACTAAACTAGCTAAACTGCTACCAAACATATAACAAAAATACTTTTAAAATGTTACAAAGAATGTAAAAGGCTCAGAACACTGATTAATAGTTGTAAATGCACTATAACAAGTAGTGGTAAACATAAAAAAATACTTAACCATAGTAATATTGTTTCTTCCAAGGAATCCCTCACCATGCTTACCACTGCAATCAGCCTGAAGGGTTAAGCTGCCCTGGAGAGTGGAATTTTATATAAATTATGTCTCTGTCACGGGGTGGTGTTCTACCCTGCTCTCCAACCTTAGATTTATTTCGACAGTTGGTAGAGCAGTGGCCACTAATCTCACTAACCTAACCCTAAATAAATCTAAGAGAAAAATGCAAAAAAAAAAAAAAAAATCCAAGGATTGGTCCCACAGGACAAGCTATGGCAGACTAAGAATAAGTAACCAACACATTCAAATGATTGTAGACAGTATAAGTAATGCTCAAGTAAATAATTACCAAACAACAACTGATCCTTGGAGAACCTTTTCCAGGTTCTGGAAGGGGAGGCAGGGTGGGAAAGTTAAGTGTAGTGAGGGATCCCTTGGAAGAAACAATATTACTGCGTTAATTTTTTACTTCAAACCGTAGGAATCCCTTACTATGCTTACTGTTGCAGATTACAAAACAGTAACTTGGTAGGCTAGGTATAGAACCTATTCAGGGAAACGGTTTTGCAAGACAGCAGTGCCAAACCTGGCATCTCTCCTGGATTGTACATTCAGGCAATGATGCTTTGTAAAGGTGTGTACAGTTTTCCAGGTAGCTGCTTTACAAATTTCTAGCAAAGGGACATCCCTTGCAGCTGCCACAGAGGCAGAAGTGCCATGTGTGGGGTGTGCCTTGCCTTGTGGGAGAAGCTTGCCAGCTTTACTGTAGCAAAACTGGCTGCAGGAGACTATCCAGCGAGCAATGGTTCTCTTAGAGGCTGGCCTGCCCTTGCCCACTTCACTGTATGTGAGAAACAGCTGTGAGTGGGAAGATGTGAGGTCCTTAGTGCAGTCCAGATAGTTGGTAAGTACCCCCCCTTAATGTCCAGACTGTGGAGCCTCTGCACACCAAAACTGGACTTTGCTGTGAAGAACACTGAAAGGGTGATGGACTGATTTAGATGAAACTCATACACCACCTCAGGGCAACATTTCTTGTTAGTCCTTAGCACTACCTTGTCTCTGTGAAAGATAATGTAGTTTCGGTCTGTGCAGAAGGCCTGCAACTTACACACCCTCCTAGCAGAAGTTATGGCCACCAAGAAGAAAAAATTACTCACCTTAGTAATGTTATTTCTTCTAATGGAGTCTTGCTGTATTCTGACAGTAGCAGTGAGTCCCAACCTTCGAACTGCCCCGGAGATGAAAGAGTTAACTTTCCATGCCAGGCATGGAACGCTGAGAGCTCGAGCTCGGTTGAGACTCTGTCTGTTGCTGTTTAAACTCAAACCGTCAGATCTTTACGAGCTAAACTCACTAAGGTCCTGTGTGGAAGCTGTAAACCTACACTAGCCAACTGGCTACTAAACATAAAACACATTTTTTGGTCCCAAAGACTCAAGTCAGGAGACCCAAAAATGAAAAACACAACACCCACTCACCCAAGAAAAGGTGGTGAAAACAACAAGGTGGGCACCTACTGAGTGCCAACACTGCCACTGCCCACCCACATCCCAAAAACAGAGGTTCTGAGAGGGGCAGGCGGGGGGGGAAGGCAGAATACAGCAAGACTCCATTAGAAGAAACAACATTACTAAGGTGAGTAATTTCTTTCTTCAAACAACATGAAGTCTTGCTGTATTCTGACAGTAGCAGACTACCAAGCAGTACCTCCATGGAGGAGGGACAGAACCTACTTAGGGAATAGGCTCAGAAGCACAGCTGTGCCAAACCGAGCATCGCTCCTAGCCTGGATATCCAGGGAGTAATGCTTGGTAAAAGTGTGAATTGTTTTCCAGGTAGCTGCTTGACATATCTCTACAATAGGGATGTCCCTGGCAGCAGCCAGGGAAGCAGCTGTACCTCTGGTAGAGTGAGCCCTCAGGCCTGAGGGTGGAACCTTACCCAGTTTTTCATAACAAAATTGGATACAAGAGACAATCCACCTGGCAATGGATCTTTTAGTGGCAGGTTTCCCTTTACCAACCTCACCATAAGTGAGGAACAGTTGGAGGGAGTCAAACCTGTGACCCTTGGTACGCTCTATGTAGTAGCTAAGGGCTCTTTTCACATCTAAACTGTGCAGCCTCCTCTCGCCAGAGGAGGAATGGTCAGTGAAGTACACAGGAAGAGACATAGATTGATTAAGGTGGAAATCTGAAACCACCTTAGGCAAGAACTTCCTGTTAGTCCTGAGGACCACCTTATCTCTATGAAAGGAGATAAAATCAGGCTCCACTGACCAAGCTTGTAACTCACTTATGTGTCTGGCAGAAGTGATGGCTACCAGAAACACAGTTTTCCAAGTCAAGTACTTAAGCTCTACTGAAGACAAAGGCTCAAAAGGGGGTTGCATAAGCTGAGCAATGCAAATATTAAGGTCCCAAGCAGGGGTAGGGTCCCTGAATGGAGGGTTGGTGTGAAGCAATCCCTTGAAAAACTTGGAGAATACAGGGTGAGCTGAAAGAGAAGAGGGCTTACCTGCTGAAATAAAAGCAGAAACAGCTGCCAGATGCACCTTCAGTGTAGCTGGTCTCAGCCCCAAGCTATTTAAATGGACCACATAATCAAGGACTGTGGGCAGATCAGCAGACTCTGGGGAAATATGCTTCCCAGAGCACCATATGGAAAATCTTTTCCATTTGGAATTATTAGTAGCCCTGGTGGAAGGTTTCCTAGAAGCCTTCAGAATATCCATTACACCTTGGAAGAGGTGTAAATCAGCAAACTCTAACTCTTCAAGAGCCAGGCCTTGAGATTGAGAGATTTGAGATTCGGGTACCAAACCCTCCCCTGAGCACAGGTTAACAGGTTGTAATTCCTGGGAAGACACAGGGGAAGATGGACTGCTAAGGACAGTAGGAGTGGATACCAGGGCTGTCTGGCCCTGTCTGGAGCAATCAGGATCATCTTGCACGGCTGAGATCTGGTTTTGACTAGCACTTTGAACAGGAGAGGGAAGGGGGGAAAAGCATACAGGAACTTCCCTTCCCAACTGAGAACTAAGGCATCCAGGGGGACTGAGCCCAACACTGGGGGCCTGCAGCAAAAAAGGGGAAGTTGGTGATTGTCTGGGGCTGCAAAAAGATCTATCTGTGCGGTGCCCCATCTGGAAAATATCACCTCCAAGACCAGGGGATCCAGTGACCATTCGTGATGGCCCTGGGATATCCTGCTGAGAGCATCTGCCAGGACATTGTCCTTGCCCGGGAGGTGAACTGCCGTGAGGGAGGTGTTCAGGGAATAAGCCAGAGACCACAACTTCATTGCTTCTGTGCACAAGGCCATAGACCGAGTGACTCCTTGCTTGTTGATGTACCACATTGTGGTGGTGTTGTCTGTTCTGACCTGGATAACTTTGTTCTTTAGAGATTTGGAAAAAGCTTGAAGTGCTAGAAATACTGCTCTGAGTTCCAACAGATTGATGTGAAGCAGAGATTCCTGAGGGGACCACAACCCCTGGATGGTCAGGTCACCCATGTGAGCCCCCCCCCCCAAGAGGGAGGCATCTGTAGTAAGGATTAAAGAGTGAGACTGAGTGAGAAAGGGAACCCCTTGTCTCAGATTGTTCTGATCCTGCCACCACTGTAGGGCCTGGATCAGGGTTCGAGTCACTGGGATCAATTTGTTCAGAGGGTCCTTCCTTTGAGACCAAAAGGCTCCCAAATGGAACTGAATGTCCCTCATCTGAAATCTTGCTCCCTGCACTACTGCTGTGGAAGCAGCCATGTGCCCCAGGAGCTGTAGAAAATGCCTTGGTCGAGACACCTGCAGGGTGAATGAGGAGGCCAGAGAGACAAGGGTCCTTGCCCTGTCCAGGGGAGAAAGCTCTGGCCTTTTCTGTGTCTAGCTCTGCGCCTATGAAGGTGAGGAGCTGGAGGAGGCTCTAGAACTGACTTTGAAAGATTCAGAAGGAAACCAAAGAGGTGAGCAGTTGCTGAGTTATCTGTAAGTGTAACTTGACTTGGTCTGAGGACTGGCCTACTATGAGCCAGTCGTCCAGGTAAGGGAAGATGGCAATCCTTTGCCTTCTTAGAGAAGCAACTACCACTGCCAGGCATTCTGTGAATACCTTGGAGCACAGGTCAGACCAAAGGGCATTGCTCTGAACTGGTACTGGCCTGAGGGCAGCTCGAACCTGAGGTACTTTCGATGGGAGCTTCTGATGAGAATATGGAAGTAGGCATCCTTGAGTTCCAGGGACACTAGCCAGTCCCCTGGCCTGAGAGAGGGTAGAATAATTCCCAGAGTCACAATTTTGAATTTTGGTTTTAAAAGGTGCTTGTTTAAGCATCTGAGATCCAGGATGGGCCGCCATTCTCCTGTCTTTTTTGGGGTAAGGAAGTACCTGGAGTACAACCCTTTGCCCTGGTGTAGGGGTGGAACCCTCTCCACAGCTCTGAGAGGCAGGAGGGTAGAAACTTCTGTTTCTAGGGCAAGAGCCTCTGATGGATTTGCAGGTGGAAAGGACCTGGTTCTCATCTTTGGAAACTTTTTCAAGCTGAGAACCAGTCCCTGGCTTACTACTTCCAGGACCCACTTGTCTGATGTTAAAGACCTCCAGTCCTGGACAAAGTAAGCCAGCCTGCCCCCTACCGGTAGTGGAGAATCAGCCCTGGCCACCCATCAGGGAGCCTGCTTGGCAGGGGCTTTGGGCTAGGGGGTGGAGGCAGGCCTGCTTGTACCCCGTCTGCGTCTCCCTCTAAAGAACCCCCTCTGGGCATAAGCAGAAGAGCAGGCCTGGGCTTGGTAGAAAGGCCTATGGAAAGGCCTGCCCCTGCCCCTGGGATGCTGCCTCTGAGGAGTGGCCTGCCTTTCCTTGGCCTGTGCACTCCTATAGGTGGTCCTATATTCATCCATTTTCTTCATGAAATTCTCTGTCTGCTCCCCAAACAGAGAATTACCCACAACAGGAAAATCCATGGCCTTAGTTTAGTTTAGTTTATTGTTCTAGGAATTATTACCTTTCAGCCAACGGCTCTTTTACAAAGGTTCCACGTCAATTAAGTACAGACAAAGGTTACAATAGAATGGCATTACAATTGTGTTGTGACAGTAGCAAGCAAACATAGACAGTAAATATCAAACATATGTACAAGGACAGGTAATACCAATAGACATTTGCATACAAAAAATCAAGCCAGTTGAGGGAAAATCAAGTTTGGGAAGTGTATAGATAGAGGGGGGTAAGACAGTGGTGAGGGGAGCAGACAATAGTAAGAGAAAGATTCTCTAACATGTGTAACCCCTTTGTTACCCGAGGTTACTAGAATCCCAGTAAGACCTAGTGGCAGGCAGGGAAGGCAGCTTGTGAAACTCCAGTTAAATGGGTTTCACACTGTCTCACTCTGTCCTCAGTCACAGCTGAGACTTGAGAGATGACATCATAATAGAATTGTCGCAGCTGCATGAGCCACATTTGGAATCTTCAGCTCAGAGTAAGTTTAGAACCTTGGGAATTCAAAGTCAGTCTTCAGTTTGTCCTTAAGCAAACAAGAAGGACACCAGTAGTTGTCTGTTTACCCCCCTCCCTCGGGGGGGGGTGAGGAAAAGTTCTTTGTGGGTTCCAGGGGCAATCCCCTTCTCCCACCCTGGGAAGAAAGCTGCCTGTTTTAATTTAAGTTAAGTCTGTTCATGTATAACAGCAAAGGTTACAGTTTTTCGCCTGTGGGGCACCTGCAACGAATGGGTGAGTGTTTGGCCCCATTGGAAGGGGCAAACAACTTTTTTTCTTCAGTTGGATTTCAAATATTGGGGACTGCTATTTGGGAGGACTATGTCAACTAGGACAAACAAATAGAGCAGTCATCTGTTTAAAGTGTTAATGGATTTAAAGTCCACTGTAGAGGGGGTGCTTCAGGTCATCCACCGTCAATCTACATTTTAAAGTCTAAAGTTCTGTGTGTCCAGAGAAATGGCCGGGTATGGGCTGTGGGAGCTGGAGGTGGGAAAACCCCCCCCCATCTTTAGTAACCAGGTCCACCTCTCACGGATTTCTTCTGTGTTTCGCTTCTTGCCTCATGCGCTTGGCCAGTGATGGGGTGGGTACCCAGACGTGGGTCGCAACTTGAAAATCTCTCTAGGAGTCGCAGACTCTAAGTGGTGTGGGGAGCCACAGGATGGAAAAATTACTCCTTGTTGGATGGGAGTTTCGAATTGGAAGTATGAAAACAAAATCTCTCTAGGAGTTGCAGACTTCAAGTGGTGTGGGGAGCCACAGTTTGGAAGCCTCCTTGTTTGATGGGATGTCTTGCCAAGTAGAGTTTGGGTCCATTCGCCAAGTGGACCATCAGTTGAGTGGCCGGCAGGGGAGCCAGGCCAGTCGGGCTGTGTATCCAACGCGCATGCAAAGTCCGGGCTGAGTGTCTGGTGGGTCCAAAGCCAGACAACTGTTGTATTGTGTTCATTCCTCAAATGAACCGCTGTGTTTAACCTCTAATCTGCATTACAGTTGCGTAGCCCTGTGGGGGACCATGCAGTGCTTTGTTTATGTTCAGTGAGTTAATAAATAAAGCCACACTGAAAAATCCCAATTCTGGTTCTGGACATTACAGTTATTGCTTCCTGTAGTTGGATTTACTTGGGTGCCCCTGTGCAGAGTAGCCAAACCTAGGTCTCTTGTGCCAGGTAACCTCATCCTTCCCCGAACCCGTAGAGACATATGTATATCCATGTTACAAAAATGGACATATGGCTTACAAAAATGGAGGCACCGCTTTGGATTTGTTTGGGAAGGAAGGTGCTTGGGCAAGTAGGCTAGTATTTTGGCTATCTGGCAGTCGGTAGCCCAAAAAGTTGAAGCAATTTCCCTAGTGTGTTGCTGTGTGCTGTGAATCTTGTGCTGCTGTTTAAAAAATGCCAACTGTTTACCAAGGAGCTGTAAAGCCAAAGTGTGTGTCCTTGTCCTGCATCAACATAGTTTACAGCGTTTGTCAGTTTAAAATAAAGTTCTGTGAAGAAAGTGTGGAAAACTAGGGGTAGCAACAGAGAAATTATGCCCTGGACGTTGGAAATGCTTTCTGTGCAATGCTAGAGACTGCAGAGTTAATGGCAATGTTACATGGTTGAAATGGGCTCCCGCCGTGGAGTCAGTTGAAGAAAAAAAAAAGTGCATCTTTTCAGTTTAAATTTGCCTGCTCGACGATCGCCGTGAGGAGAGGAGCCCTCGTGAGGAAGAAGAGGCTCATTTGCATGGCGTCGTGTGGTTGGTCAGTTTGCCATTAGTCCCGCCCCTCAGCCAGCTCTTCAGAGTCTGCTTCAGCATTCGAGAGGGAGACAGAGAGTAGTGCGTGTACTGGCAGTGGAGGAGCGTTCACGAAGTGTTCAAAGCGCTGTAAACAGTGAAAAGTGACTTTTCTAGTTCAAAATCGAGCTCAACCCGCTTATCGGTCGTGGGATCAGTGAATTGTGTGATTAATACTACGATCGCGGAGACTGCCCGCCCGTTTGAAATCTGAGGCCTTCAAAATCTGGCTGCAGGCGTTTTCCTCCATCATGACAATCTGCTACCATAACAGTGAGTAAGCGATTTAAAACTGCTCAAATCAGTGATTTTCAGTAATGCCATATAAAATGTGAGTGCAGCTGTATAGTCGCTTTGCAAGTAGTGATGGTGATATCCTGCTGGCAAGTGCAAGTCTGTAAAGCCATTAAATATGTGCATAGCAATGAAAGTAGCCTCAGTTTAAAGTTGCAGCCAGAGAGAGACTGTGGGTTGTAAAATAAGTGCAACACTAGTAAAAGCAGGCAATCCTGTGCTGAAACCTGAAGTTTTAAAAGGGACTGTAATTAAATGAATGTTGCCAGCAAGTGAAAAGTCCAAGGAAAATCCTGTAAATGTGTGAACAGCCAGGACAGAGCAAGTTGTGCAGTTTGAAATAAAAGTTATTAGTAGCTAATATAAATCGAAGGCGCAGTGGCTTGACCCAAGTCTGAATGTTGATGCACAGGAGTGCTGCACTTGCCGCCATTACAAGGTGGATAGTAAAGTAAACACAGCAGCAGAGGAGCCATTTTAAAGCTACAGAGTGTGTTCATTTAAAGTGGGACTTTCAGTTACAGTGAACTTTTGTCTTTCTGCAGTTATGGCCTCAGGACCAGCTCGTTACCTGGATCATGCCGGGTTGCAGTAACAGCAGCAGTAAATAGATTGAGAATATTGAAAATTGGTGCTATAGAAGGCGCTCCCTCCTGATGTGGCAATTCCTAATTATCCAGTGCGTGTGCCAGATGTGTTGAGTGCTGGAAGGATGTCTTCATGATTCCTCACTGTGCTGGTTGTCTACAAAATATAGCTTGTATAAAGTGCCTCAGATTCGTTTGGCTCCCACATGGACACAACTTCAAGAATCTGCAGTTGGCAGCACACAGCATCAGGCGGAGCCTGTGGAGGAAGGTCCCCCGGAGGAGTGTGGCACAAAGTTAGAGAGTGCAGTATTAGAGACTGAATCTGAAATTGAAGCATTGGATGCTGGATCTCAGAAGGCAAGTTCAGATAAAGCATCAACAGTCCCCTGTGTGGGGGGGCCTAGCCCAAGTCTCGAAGGTGAAGATGAGATCTTGGAGGCCTTTGAATGGGAGGTGTCGACCTCCGCTAAGGTGATGATGCCACTGCCCTGGCTTCACCAGAAGAAGAAGAAGTCAGATCCGTTTTAATTTCATTGAGGATGCTGAGTTGGCAGAACCAGGACTGGCCACCCCCAAGCCAGGCCAGTGGTCTCAGATTGACCAAAGCAAGTAAAGAGGAGAGACTGGTTCATAGAAAGGCCAATGAAATCTTTGGTATGACTCTCCTACCTTTCCTCGAAGAGTCTGGGAGGAGATTGAGAACTGCAGGAAATCCTGGATCTGGGATGAAGCAATGAAACATGTGCATCCTGGGGCTAACCAGCATGTAAAGAATAGACTGTTCCACGAAAAGTATACACAGTGGAAGAGAGGCAGGACACTGTTTATGGACAGAGTGAGAATAGTGGATGGAGAGGGACGCGAAGTCTCCCACTGTGTGAATTATGTGCGTCCAGATGGAGTAATAATTCAAGCCCCTGACCCCTCTACTATTGGCCTCAGTGCAAGGACCTCCCAGTAATTAAGCCCGTGCCTACAAAATGGAGAGCCGAGCAGTGGTAGTCAATACTGCCACATCTACACTGTGAGTAACCTTATTGAACTGCCAATATGAATAAACAAGAAATCAGGTGCCCATATTCTTCAGTCCACAGTGTACTGCCCTATTCAGCAACCATCTACTGGTACCACCAGATGACTTAGATCAGAGAGGACACCAGCCCAGCTGTTTGCCTGTTCATCGCCTGGTAATCGGGTGACACCGGACCAGCTGTTTCTCTTTTGTTCCTGTTCTAAGGTTCCTTCTCCAGTTATGACATCAGCCCAGCTGTTTCAGATGTGCACTCCTGTGGGTTCCCAAGATGTCCGCCTAGCTGTATCAGAAGAAATGCTGCCAGGGAGAGTCTTGGAAGGACCAGGTTTGTGACGTTCGAATACTTCAAGAGGCTGGTGAGTCAAAATCTCTTTTATTCTATCTTTATGACATTGCAATACACACCTTACACTACAGACTTCAAACAGTGTGTGAACTGTCATAAAGACTCTCCCTTCGAGGTTATTGCCTTAAGAACTGTGCTTCACGGGGCTCCGGCCCAGGAGAGACTCTTTAATGGACTCGCCTTCGTGCCTTGTAGTCACTAGTGGGACATTTAGGGCATTCCATCCCCCCCAAAGGTGTATTGCTACCAATATCATTGTACTTTAATGTAAATACTGTTTTCTACCTTTTTCTAAAAAAAAAAATCTTTTTCTTTTTGGGATTGTTCAGTGCTTTTTCTGTGTGGTAAGGGTTGTTGTTGTCATTGTTGTTGTTTAGATAGACTGTACATGCAGATTAGGATTTTTTTTTTTTTATTGTCTTTTCTTACAGGTGTTCCTGGAAGACAGAAGAAAGACAAGAAGAGATGGGGCTCATCAGTCCCTCGTCAGTGCTTATGGTGTAGAATTTAAATGTACTGTGTTATTATTGCTAATGGTTGTAGTTGCAGGCTACCCAAGGTCAGGGAGGTCCCCGGGTTTTTGTTTTTTATTTGGGAATATTATGTTAGATGCAGACAGGTTTTCCCTAGAGGGTTGGGGGGGATAGACAGGCTGTGATCCTGAGCGGCCGTAGGGATTGCGGCGCTGATCTATCAGGGCTATGCTCTGGACGGTTCTACCAGAGCCACTAGGTGTCCATAGTATGTGGATAGAGTAGAGGCTGATATGTCAGCTATAGGCCTCTAGGCCCTTAGTGTTGCCTACCTATGCTTGCACATGGTAGGAGGGGGCCTGATCACCCCCTCACTTGGGTAGCACATAGGGTGGGATGGCCTAAGGCCGGGTGCATAATGACTGGGGACAGTCATTTTCCTGGTCAAGGGCGAGTGTAACCCCTTTGTTACCCGGGGTTACTAGAATCCCAGTAAGACCTAGTGGTAGGCAGGGAAGGCAGCTTGTGAAACTCCAGTTAAATGGGTTTCACACTGTCTCACTCTGTCCTCAGTCACAGCTGAGACTTGAGAGATGACATCATAATAGAACTGTCGCAGCTGCATGAGCCACATTTGGAATCTTCAGCTCAGAGTAAATTTAGAACCTTGGGAATTCAAAGTCAGTCTTCAGTTTGTCCTTAAGCAAACAAGAAGGACACCAGTAGTTGTCTGTTTACCCCCTCCCTCTGGGGGGGTGAGGAAAAAAATTTTGTGGGTTCAGGGCAATCCCTTCTCCCACCCTGGGAAGAAAGCTGCCTGTTTTAATTTAAGTTAAGTCTGTTCATGTATAACAGCAAAGGTTACAGTTTTTCGCCTGTGGGGCACCTGCAACGAATGGGTGAGTGTTTGGCCCCATTGGAAGGGGCAAACAACTTCTTTTCTTCAGTTGGATTTCAAATACTGGGGACTGCTATTTGGGAGGACAATGTCAACTAGGACAAACAAATAGAGCAGTCATCTGTTTAAAGTGTTAATGGATTTAAAGTTCACTGTAGAGGGCGTGCTTCAGGTCATCCACCGTCAATCTACATTTTAAAGTCTAAAGTTCTGTGTGTCCAGAGAAATGGCCGGGTATGGGCTGTGGGAGCTGGAGGTGGGAAAACTCCTCATCTTTAGTAACCAGGTCCACCTCTACGGATTTCTTCTGTGTTTTGCTACTTGCCTCATAAGCGGCCAGTGATGGGTGGGTACCCAGGCGTGGTGCCAACTTGAAAATCTCTCTGGATTGCCAGACTCTAAGTGGTGTGGGGAGCCACAGGATGGGAAAATTACTCCTTGTTGGATGGGAGTCTCCTTGTTGGATGGGAGTTTCAAAGTGGAAGTATGAAAACAAAATCTCTCTAGGAGTCGCAGACTTTAAGTGGTGTGGGGAGCCACAGTTTGGAAGCCTCCTTGTTTGATGGGATGTCTTGCCAAGTAGAGTTTGGGTCCATTCGCCAAGTGGACCGTCAGTCGAGTGGCCGGCAGGGGAGCCAGACCAGTCGGGCTGTGTATCCAATGCGCATGCAAAGTCCGGGCTGAGTGCCTGGTGGGTCCAAAGCCAGACAACTGTTGTATTGTGTTCATTCCTCAAATGGACCTGTGTTTAACCTCTAATCTGCATTACAGTTACATAGCCCTGTGGGGACCATGCAGTGCTTTGTTTATGTTCAGTGAGTTAATAAATAAAGCCACACTGAAAAATCCCAATTCTGGTTCTGGACATTACAGTTATTGCTTCCTGTAGTTGGATTTACTTGGGTGCCCCTGTGCAGAGTAGCCAAACCTAGGTCTCTTGTGCCAGGTAACCTCATCCTTCCCCGAACCCGTAGAGACATATGTATATCCATGTTACAAAAATGGACATATGGCTTACACATGCCTTTGTCAATTAATGGACCAGAGTGGGTAAATGATAGATAAAGGTTTAATCAAGGCAGTCACAGGAGTTGGAGGCGGCTAGGTGAGAGTATAGCCTAGATTTGAAAGCACCTAGAGAAGTGGAGGAGGTAATAGGAGTGCTAAGGGCATTTAGCCAGCTGGGGGCACGATAGGTAAAGGATCTCTGACCCTGAGTAGTCCGGCATCAGGGGACCTGAAGAGGTTGATGGTCTGATCTTCTGGTGAAACGGATACTAGTGTTCAGGCATAACAGGTCTTGGATACATGGTGGAGTGAGGCCCACGGTGGATTTTTTAGCGTACGGTAGGTAAGGTACTTTAAAGCGGTTTGAGAATTGCAGCACCTGATTCATGTGTAGAGCTCACATGTATGAGTACGTCCGATGAGCTCCAGTGAGCAGTCGACAGGCCTTGTTTAGGGATGTTGTAATGCGTCTGAAGTGCGGTAGTAGAGGCAGACCCATAGATAATTAAGCCATAGTCAATGATAGAGAGGATTGAGGATTGAATAGCAATCCTCAGTGCAAACTGGTAAGGCTGTCGGTTCGGTACAGGATCCCAATCCGCTGATTGATAGTTTTAGCTATACTATCAATATGAGTTGCAAAGTTAGGCCTTGATCAAAGGTGATTCAAGATATTTGAATATTGCCACTTGTTCAAGAGTATTTCCCAGGTACGTATTGATAGTGAGTGGTACTAGCTTTTTCTTGTTTTGCGGGCTAGAGAAAAGCATGGATTTAGTTTTTTTGTGGTTTAGAACCAGCTTATGTTCAAGGAACCACGTCTCGACCTTGGCAGAAGCATGCTGGAGGCTAAGGCATAAAGGGTTCAGATCTTTATGAGTGGAAAGAATCACGGCATCGTCGGCATAGAGGATAATTTGTTCAGGGCAGGATTTAGGGAGGGAGTTTAGGAAAAGGCTGAAGAGGAGCGGGCCTAAGATGGATCCCTGCGGAACTCCTGAGAGAACAGGCTTTGAGTCTGAGAGAACTCCAGCTATTTTTACAGCTTGAGAGCGCTGGGCGAGGTAACTTTTTACCCAGTTACCAGGACCCTGAGAGAGCCCAAGAGACTGTAGCTGATTGACTAGTAGTCCATGGTGTACAGTATCAAACGCCTTAGTTAGATCGATATAAACAGCTCCAGTTAGGTATCCTTTGTCCATGGCCTTGTGGATTGCTCCTGAGAATTCAAGTAGGGCAGTCGATGTACTGTGCCCTTTCCTGAATCCATGTTGCTGAGTGCAGAGGATGTTATACTTTTGCAGATAGTCTGTAAGTTGGTCTGCCACTATGCATTCAAGAGCCTTTGAGAGGGGAGGTAGTATTGAAATAGGTCGATAATTACCAGGCAGAGACTTGTCACCACTTTTGTGCACAGGAGTGACAATTGCAGCCTTCCATTTAATAGGGAATTGGCTGGAGCAGAGGGAGAGATTGAAAATTTTGGTGAGGGGGAGCAGTACTTCCTTCAGGGTGAGAGACAGAAGTTTTAGGTCAGTAGTGTCACTGCTTGCTCGGGACTTAGAAATAGCTTTCTTTATATATTTATAGACTTCATGTGCCTTGACTATTTTGAAATGGAAGGGTGGTTTGGTTGGAGAGGCAGTAGGAGATGTAGAATTTGGAGAGTCAGCATCAGAGAAGAAATCGGATGAGAGGACACCACTAAGGTCTGTGAAGGTTTCATTTAGGGTGTTTGCAATGACCATGGGGTCAAGGGTAGTGGTCCCATCCACATTCATTATTGTAGGTGAGGACTTTGACTGCTTACCCGTGATATTTCTTAAGTTGTCCCAGAAGGATTTCCCTTCACCCCAGGAGTTGGAGAGTGCATTCTTGAAAAAGGAACTCTTCACCTGGCGGATCTCTTTTGTACAGTGGTTTCGGGCCTGTTTATACTTTTGAATGCCTGTCAGAGAGCCTGTGGCTCTCGCAATAACCCAGAGGTGGTCCCTTCCTTTGAGTTGTGCCAATAGCTTTGCCGTGAGCCAGGGATTTGAGAGCGCTTTGATTTTGCGCTTTTTTACTGGTGCATAGGTGTCACAGGCAGCGTTGAAAGTAGTAATAAAGTGATCAATGGCTAAGTCGACATCTCGAGTATTGTAAATCAGGGACCAGTCTTTCTGCCTAAGACTGTCCTTGAGATGAGTAAGGTTGCCATAAGGTAGTACTCTACTTGAGATGGTTTTTGGAGGTGGTTTTCTGAACTTATTTGTCCAGGTACATTTTATTGGAGAGTGGTCGCTAAGAGAGTCCGGGAGAACAGCTACATTGTTTATACAGGCAGGGTGGCTGGTAAGGATCCAGTCTATGAGGGTGCTCGTACCTGATTTGTAGTCTGGGTATCCTGTGACAGGCTAGTACATCTGAGCCAAGCCATTCTTCGAAGTGCCACAGATGTAGCCATGACTCTAAATGACACATCATTGGAGTCCACTGCAGCATGGAATTGCACCTTGGATGCCTCAATACCATCAGCAGCCACCTGCTCCAGCTCCTTGGCAAGCTGGCCAGGGACCTGTTTTGCTAAAGCCATAACAGTGTCCCATCTGGATTTTTGATACCTAGCAGTATAGGCCATATAATTGGCCTGTCTGAGTCCCAAGGATGCTGCCATGTACTGTTTCTTTGCCATGGCATCAATCCTCCTGGAGTCCTTGTCCGGGGGGTGTGAAGCCAAGGGAATATTTGCCTTATCACAGGCTGCAGCCTGCACTACCCCAACATGGCTGCATTGCTGTGTAAGGAACTCCATATCTGAGCCTGACAATGTATACCTCTTGTCCATTCTCTTATCCACAGGAGGTATAGTGTTAGGAGTCTTTAAAATCTTAGATGTCTGTTTTCCAAAAGATTTGTGTAAGGGAATAGACAGCCTCCTAGACTCTGGGATATCCATCATTTCCACATAGTCAGGCTCCTCCTGGTCATCCACAGCTTCTTCCATAGGAAGCTGGAGGGTTTCAGCCACTTTTTCATAAAACATGAAATGGGAGGGGGACTCAGAAAGCCTAGGAGGAGACACTCCTGAAGGTCTGTCTGGGGAGATGTCCGGGTCAATAGGCACATCCAGACTTTCAAAACCACATTCACTTTCCTCATACTCCTCTTCCTCCTCATCCGGTTCATAAAATTCCTCTAAATCATACTCTTGAGCCGGTGGAACCGGCCGAACCGAGCGCCTGCCTGATGGTGCCAGTTCGGTCGGAACCGGGGAAAGCGACTGCACAATTTTGATCGCTTTGGCTATTTCTTCAGCGGTTGGAGAGGAATGTTTTGGCTCCACACCAGCTGATTTTTCTTTTCTAGTTCTCTTAGCCGGAACCGACTCCTCAGAATCGGCTCTCCTTTTGCCTGAAGAAGTCTCGCCCTGGTCAGAGGGCACTCCTTCTGGTTCGGTTTGAACTGAACCGGGCTGGCCATCCGGTTCAGCGGACTTTTTGGCCTCCCTTTCCCTGAGCCTACCAACTCTCTTTTCTAGGGTAGCTGCAGAAATTTTTACAAATCTGGCAGTCTGCATTGAGGTGGTCAAACCCCAGACAATAAACACAGGTGGTGTGGGGGTCAGCCTTAGCTAAGACTTCCCCACACACACTACAGTGTTGAAACCCAGTGGGCCCAGTTTTTCTGTTAGGTTTCTCAGACACTGTGCCAGTCCTAATCAAACTTACCCTTTTAATGGCAATCCGCTAGGCAAGACCCTCTTATCGGTTCCTGACTGTGTCACGGGTCGTGGAAAAAACCATAATAAAATCCGTTTTTTTTAGAACCGATAAGAACCGGTAACCACACTCTAAAAGTACAAATTGAGATTTTCTAACAACTTGATCGGTTCAAACCGAACCAATGAACCGTTTACAAGTTCCACACAGAACAGAATAAAATATAGCCTATCTAGTACTCACAAATACCACAGACAGAGACTGAACCGACAGGTTACGGTTTAAATTCGGTCGAAAACCGAGAAAAGCGGTACTTTAACCGACAAATTGAACCGAGCAGAAAGAGAAATCTCCGGAGCGACTGTTCAGAGAGGTGGAGTAAAGAATCTGATGGTTTGAGTTTAAACAGCAACAGACAGAGTCTCAACCGAGCTCGAGCTCAGCGTTCCATGCCAGGCATGGAAAGTTAACTCTTCCATCTCCAGGGCAGTTCGAAGGTTGGGACTCACTGCTACTGTCAGAATACAGCAAGACTTCATGTTGTTTGAAAACTGACTTCCAGGTGACATACTTCAAGTTTCCAGTAGCAATGGACTCAAAAGGAGATTCCATGAGCTTGGCTATACACAGGTTCAAATCCCAGAGAAGGACTAGTTCCCTAACCGGGGGAAACAGGTGTAGGAGTCCTTTAAAGAATTTCCTGAAAATGTGGTGTGAAACCACTTGTTTTCTCATTACCAACTGAGACATAGGCAGAAATAGCAGCCAGGTGCACTTTAAGGGTTGAAGGCCTAAGACCTAAAGTCTGAAGGTGAACCAAGTAATCCAAACATATGGGCAGGTTTGCCTGTGAAGGACTGAGCTGCCTAGGCACACACCACAGAGAAAATCTCTTTCATTTGGAAGCATAGGTTTTCCTAGTAGCTGGCTTCCTGGAGACAATGGGGACCTTGAGGTCATCCTCCGAAAAATGAAAGTCAGAAAATTCTAGCTCCTCAAGAACCAGGCCTTGAGGCCCAGTGACTTGAGGTTCAGGAAGGTTATTCTGCCCTGAGACATAGTCAGCAGGTGGCATCTCTGTGGGAGATGAATGGGCTGTTTGATGGAAAGGGCAAGGAGAAGGGAGTACCAGGCATGCCTGGCCCAGTCCAGGGCCACTGGTATCATGGTGGCAGGCTAGCTCCTTAGCTTCAAAGTACTCTTAGCAGTTAGGGGAATGGAGGGAAGGCATACAGGAACCTCCCTGACCAGTCCAGGGTCAGGGCATCCACGGGAAGAAAAAATTACTCACCATAGTAATGTTGTTTCTTCTAATGGAGTCTTGCTGTGTTCAGACATAATGCAGTTAGCCCCAGCACTTGAACTGCCCCGGAGAGGAAAGAGTTAACTCTATGCAGAAGCATAGAACGCTGAGCTCGAGCTCGGTTTTCAAACCTCTGTCTGTGGTACTTCCCAGTGTAACCGTCAGATTGTTATGAGCACACTAACTAACATACTATAATATGGAAATTGTTCAACATATAGCCAAAAGGCAAAAAAAAAAAAAATAATAATTTTTGGGCCTAAAAGACTCAAGTCGAGAACCCAAGAAGGAAAGGTGGTGACAATATTTACTGTAAGTATAAAACACCAGAAAAAATAACAACATCCACCCCACCCAAAAGGGAGGGTACAAGGTACACCCCTGAGGTACAACACTGTACCTGCCAGCCCACTTCCCAAAAACCCAGGTTCTGAGAGGGGAGGCAGGGAAGGAGGTCTGAATACAGCAAGACTCCATTAGAAGAAACAACATTACTATGGTGAGTAATTTTTCTTCAAACAACATGAAGTCTTGCTGTATTCAGACATATCTGAACTACCAAGCAGTTCCCTATGGAGGAGGAATGCAGAACCTACTTTGGGAACAGGCTCTGCAGTACTGCTGTGCCAAACCTAGCATCACTCCTAGCCTGGATGTCCAGGGAGTAATGCTTGCTAAAAGTATGTACTGTTTTCCAGGCGGCTGCTATACAGATCTCTAACAAAGGTATATCTCTGGCCGCAGCTAGAGAAGCAGCTGTACCCCTAGTCGAATGAGCCCTTAGGCCTGAAGGTTTCTACCCAACTTGTCAGCAACAGAATTGTATACAAGAAACAATCCACCTGGCAACAGTTCGCTTTAATGGCAGGCTTACCTTTCCCACTTCACCATAAGTGAGAAACAATTGAAGACAGTCATTTCTACGTGCCTTAGTATGCTCAATGTAGTAGCTAAGGGCCCTCTTAACATCCAGACTGTGTAACCTTCTTTCACCTGAAGAAGAATGATCAGTGAAAAACACAGGGAGAGATACAAACTGGTTCAGATGAAAATCCGATACCACTTTGGGCAAGAACCTTCTCTTGGTTCTTAGGACCACTTTGTCCCTTTGTCCAAAGTAGCTTTAGGAAAATTTTTGCAGATTTGGCAGTCTTCTTTGAGGTGGTCAAACCCCAGACTATATACACAGATGAAGTGGGGATCAGCCTTGGCAAAGGCCTCCCCACACTCAGTGAAGTGTTGAAACCCAGTGGGCCCGGATTTCTTTTTGGGTTTCTCAGACATGCCTCAATAAAACAAAGTTATCCTTACCAGCATTCAAGCTAGGCAACTACAAAAACCTATCGGTTCTGACCATGTCACGGGTCAATTGAAAAAAAACGGAGAAATTGTTTTTTTTTTCAGGAACCAACAGACACCGGAACCTCACTAAAATTAGGAGAAAATGAAAGCAAACAGACTTCAGCTCCGAATCAGACCAAACGGAAAGAAACAGAAAAGGAAAAACTATTTCTTGACAAAAACCACTACTACCTACTAATACACTTACTGTACCGGGACAGAGATGTAAACAGCAAAAAATAAAGAAACAGTTTAAACAAACCGACCGATTTTACTGTGACCGAACCTAAGTGAAGGAGAGGATCTCCGGAGCAACTTCTCAGTTAGGCGGAGTAAAGAATCTGACGTCTACACTGAGGGGTAATTGGGACAGAGGTTTGAAAACCGAGCTCGAAATCAACGTTCTATGCCTTGGCATAGAGTTAACCCTTTCCTCTCCGGAACAGTTCAAGTGCTGGGGCTAACTGCATATAGTCAGAATACAGCAAGACTTCATGTTGTTTGAAGCCATACGAGACTAGATGGAGAGAATTAAATCTATACCCACTGAAGGTTAGAAGAGAGAAGAGGTAACATATATGAAGGAGATAAATAAAGTGAATGAAGGTAGATTATTCAAAAGGAAAGCAGGAGTTAAAACAAGGGGTCATAATTTAAGATTGGAAGGGGGAAGATTTAAGAGCAATGTAAGGAGATGTTATTTCACTGAGAGGGTGGTGGAACCCCAGAACAGATTATCTAATAAGGTGGTATGTGCAGAAACAGTGGAGGAATTCAAGAGGGCATGGGACAGACACAAGGGGTTGGCTAGTGGTGAGAGGAAAATATCCCTGGGAAGTGGAGACAAGTAGGGGCGGGTGGGAAATGGGCAGACTAGATGGACCAGGATGGTCCTTTCCTGCTGACACATTACTATGATCCTTCTGGCTGAGGTGATAGCCACTAGGAATATAGCTTTCCAAGTGACAAACTTCAAATGTGCTATAGTCACAGGTTCGAATGGCGGTTCCATGAGCTTAGCAATGCATAAACTGAAACCTCAAGATGGCACTGGTTCTCTGTGGGGAAGGTGCAGGTGAGCTAACCCTCTAAAGAACTTTTTGAAAATAGGGTTAGCAGCCAGAGAAACACCCTTACTCACCAAAAGATAGGCTGAGACAGATGACAGGTGGATCTTAAGAGACAGAGTAGTGGGCTCTAGGTCCAATGAGTGTAGATGGTCGAGATAGTCCAACAGGACTGGCAACCCCGCCCAGGAAGGTAATATCCCACTAGAATTACACCAGATCAAAAACCCCTTCCATTTGGTGGCATAGGTTTTTCTTGGTAGAGGGTTTCCTACAACCCCTAAGAACCCTGAGTACACATTCATAAAGGTGTAAGCCTGCATATTCTAGGTCTTCAAGAGCCATGCCTTGAGTCTGAGAGAACTGAGGTTCGGATAGAGGATCCTCCCGAGAGGAGGTCAGCAGATTGTGTCTCTGAGGCAGGTGTACGGGCTGGGCCACTGATAGGGAGAGCAGTCGTGAGTATCACGGTTGCCTGGTCCAGTCTGGGGCTATCAGAATCATGGTAGCTAGTTGAGACCTGAGCTTGATCAGCTCCCTGAGCAGCAGAGAAAATGGAGGGAACGCATACATGCCCCTCCCTGACCAATCCTGTACTACAACATCCATGGGCACTGTGCCCTTTGTTGCAGGCTTGCATTAGAATAATGGCAACTGATGGTTCGTCTGTGAGGCGAAGAGATCTTTCTGGGTACCCCACCTGTGGAACACAACCTCCAGCACTTGTCTGTTTAGAGACCATTTCCGGTGATTTTGGATAATTCTGCTGAGTGCATCTGCCAGAGTGTTGTCCTTCCCTGGAAGCTGGATGGCCAATAGGGCACCTGTAAGGAGTATGCTAGACTCCATATTTTCATTGCTTCTGTACACAGTAGGTCGGATCTGTAGGAGGCAGAGTGTGACAGAGAGACCTTGATACAAAGTAAGTCACTAACAGTGTGGGTTTATTTTCAGTCTTTACAAATGAAAACAATTCAAGACATGGAAGCAGCATGGCTTATGCTTCTCTTCACTGGGTCAGGTCCACTGAGCAGAAAGCCATTTCTCTTCAGGTACCTACATACAACAGCATGTCCTGGCTCTCACCAGGTGAGTCTCCCACAGACTGACCAATTCAGTCCAGGACATCAGATTATAAAGACAACATGATGTCACAGTTAGTATGACATCACAACCAGCATTGTGACAGACACAGCTGCTGAGCAGCAGCTTTGTCCACATGGTTGCTGGTTGCCTTAAGCAGTCAATAAGATATTTTAGCTACTACTCACCCTTACCTGTGATAGGCCACCTACTGACTCTATCACAGGATCTTGTCCCTCCCTTCTTGTTGATGTAATACATTGTGGTGGTTTTGTCTGTCCTGACCTGTACCATCTTGTTCTTTACCAGGGATGCGAAGGATTGCAATGCCAGAAGCTCTGCCCCGAGCTCTATAAGATTTATGTGCAGGAGTGACTCTGCAGGGGACCATGTACCGTGTACCATATACTCTTCCAGCTGTACCCACCACCATGGGGGGGGGGCATCTGTTGTGAGTACCAAAGCAGGAGATTCCTTTTCGAATGGACCCCTCCCCTGAGATTGGTTCTGTCTTGCCACCATTGCAGTGCCTGCAACAGTGTTCCTGGAACTGGTATGGGCTCTGAGAGAGACAGTCTCTCCTTTGGCACCAATGTGCCCTGAGGTGAAACTGAATGTCCCTCATTTGAAATCTGCAGCCTTGCACTGTTCCTGCGGCCATGTGCCCCAGCAACTGCCTTGCTGGCCTTGGTCTGTTGAGACTGAAAGATCCTGCCAGTCACAGTAAATTGTCTACTCTGTCTAGAGGGAGGAATGCTCTCCCTTGTAGGGTATCCAGTTCTGACCCTACGAAATTCAGTACCTGGGCAGGTTGGGGCACAGACATTTTGGCATTGATTAAGAACCCCAGAGACTCTAGTGTGTCCTGAGTGAGCCTGAGAGCCTCCTTCACCTGTTGTGGTGACTTGCCCATGACTAGCCAGTCATCCAGGCAATGGAACACCGTGATGCCCTGCCTTCCTAAGTGTGCCACCACTACTGCCAGGCCTTTCGTGAATGCCCTGGGAGCTGAGGTTTGGCCAAATGGCAGGGTTGCAAAGAAAAAATTACTCACCTTAGTAATGTTGTTTCTTCTAATGGAGTCTTGCTCTATTCTGACTATTGCAGTTAGGTGCTGCCTTTCAACTGCCCCGGAGAACAAACAGTTAACTTTCCATGGCCAGCATGGAACATTCAGCGTGAGCTCGGTTGAAGCCCCTGTCTCCTGTTGTTTAAACTCCAACCATCAGATCTTTACGAGCAATACTCACTAGAAGTTCTGTGTGGAAACTGTAAAAACTCACAGTAGCCAACTGGCAACTAAATTTATTAAAAAGGGTTTTCTGGTTTCAAAGCAAAGCCTCAAGTCAGGAAACCCAAAAACCAAACACAACACTCACCCAAAGTAAAGGAGGGTGAAAAAGAGGGGCACCACTGAGGTGCCAACACTGCTCCTGCCCACCCACATCCCAAAAACCAGGTTCTGAGAGTAGAGGCGGGGGGTGGTCAGAATACAGCAAGACTCCATTAGAAGAAACAACATTACTAAGGTGAGTAATTTTTTCTTCAAACAACATGAAGTCTTACTGTATTCTGACTATTGCAGACTACCAAGCAGTACCTCCATGGAGAAGGGACAGAACCTACTTTGGGAATAGGCTCTGAAGTACTGCTGTGCCGAAACTGAGCATCACTCCTAGTCTGGATATCCAGAAGTAATGCTTGGTGAATGTATGGACTGTTTTCCAGGTGGCTGCTTGACAAATTTCTAGGATAGGAATATCCCTGGCAGCAGCCAAGGAAGCAGCTGTACCTCTAGTAGAGTGAGCCCTCAGACCTGAGGGTGGGGTTCTACCCAGTTTTTCATAGCAGAATTGTATACAAGAGACAATCCTCCTGGCAATAGATCTCTTAGTGGCAGGTTTGCCCTTACCGACCTGTCCATATGTGAGGAACAACTGGACGGACCCAAACCTGTGACCCTTGGTGCGCTCTATGTAGTAGCTGAGGGCCCTTTTAACATCCAAGCTGTGCAGCCTCCTCTCTCCAGAGGAGGAATGGTCAGTGAAGAAAAGAGGGAGAGGCATAGACTGATTAAGGTGGAAATCTGAAACCACCTTAGGGAAAAACTTCCCATTAGCTCTTAGGACCACTTTATCTCTGTGGAAAGAGATGAAATCAGGCTCCACTGACAGGGCTTGCAATTCACTGATACGCCTGGCAGAGGTAATGGCTACCAAAAACACAGTTTTCCAAGTCAAGTACTTGAGCTCTGCAGAGGACAAAGGCTCAAAGGGAGGTTGCATAAGCTGAGCAATGCAAACATTAAGGTCCCAAGCAGGAGCAGGGTCCCTGAAGGGGGGATTGGTGTGCAGCAATCCCTTAAAGAACTTAGAAAACACAGGATGAGCTGACAGAGGAGAGGACTTGCCTACTGACAGGAAGGCAGAAACAGCTCCCAAATGCACTTTAAGTGTAGCTGGCCTAAGACTTAGGCCATTGAGATGGACCATATAGTCCAGAACCGTAGGCAACCCAGCAGATTCTGGAGAAATATTCTTATTAGAACACCAAATAGTGAACCTTTTCCATTTGGAGTTGTAAGTCTTTCTAGTGGAAGGCTTTTGAGAAGCCTTAAGGATATCCAGAACCCCTTGGGAAAGATGCAGATCAGCAAACTCTAACTCTTCAAGAGCCATGCCTTGAGATTAAGAGACCTGAGGTTCGGGTACCAAATCCTCCCGAGGATGAAAGTTGTAATTCCTGGGAAGAGTCAGGGAAGGTGGACTGCTAAGGACAGCAACAGGGGTACCAGAGCTGTCTGGCCCAGTCTGGAGCAATCAGAATCACTTTGCATGGTTGTGACCTTATCTTGACTAACACCTTGACCAGGAGAGGGAAGGGGGGGAAGCATACAGAAATTTCCCTTCCCAATTCAGAATCAGGGCATCCGGGGGGACTGAACCCAAGAGTGGGGGTCTGCAACAAAAGAGAGGAAGTTGGTGATTGTCTGGGGCTGCAAAAAGATCTATCTGTGGAGTGCCCCATCTCGAGAAAATCACTTTCAAAACTTAGGGGAACTAGGGTCCATTCGTGATGGCCCTGGGATATCCTGCTGAGAGCATCTGCTAGGACATTGTCCTTCCCTGGGAGGTGAACTGCTATCAGAGAGGTTTGCAGGGAATAGGCCAGGGACCACAACTTCATTGCCTCTGTGCACAAGGCCGTAGACCGAGTGCCTCCTTGCTTGTTGATGTACCACATGGTGGTGGTGTCTGTTCTGATCTGGACCACCTTGTTCTGTACAGATTTGGAAAAGGCTTGCAGTGCCAGAAACACTGCTCTGAGTTCCAAGAGATTGATGTGAAGCAGAGATTCTTGAGGTGACCACAGCCCTTGGGTGGTAAGATCCCCCAGGTGGGCTCCCCAGCCCAGCAGGGAGGCATCTGTGGTGAGCATCACTGAATGAGACTGAGTGACAAAAGGAACTCCTTGTCTCAAATTGTCCTGATCCTGCCACCATTGCAAAGCTTGGATCAGGGTTCGAGTCACTGGGACTAGTTTGGTAAGGGAATCTTTTCTTTGGGACCAGAAGGCTCTTAAGTGGAACTGAATGTCCCTCATCTGGAATCTTGCTCCTTGAACCACTGCTGTGGAAGCTGCCATGTGGCCCAGAAGCTGAAGGAAATGCCTTGCTGCTCGAGACACCTGTAGGGTGAATGAAGAGGCCAGTTCCATAAGGGTCCTTGCCCTGTCCAGGGGAAGGAAGGCTCTTGCCCTTACTGTATCCAGCTCTGCCCCTATGAAGGTGAGGAGCTGTACTGGCTCGAGAACTGACTTTGGAAGGTTGAGGAGGAATCCTAAGGAAGTGAGCACTTGCTGAGTTATTTGCAGATGTGACTTGACTTGGTCTGGAGACTGACCCACTATGAGCCAGTCGTCCAAGTATGGAAAGATGGAAATCTTTTTTCTCCTTAGGAAAGCAACCACTACTGCCAGGCACTTTGTGAACACCCTTGCGGCTGATGTTAGGCCAAATCTGGCTGTCTCCACCAGGTCAGCTGTCAACCCAGATGGTGCCTTGTCTATCATGGCCATGACAGAGTTCCAGAGGGATTTTTGATACTGGGCAGCATAGGCCATGTAGTTCGCCTGTCTGATGCCCAGGGAGGCTGCAAGGTAGCCTTTCTTGGCCATACTATCCAACCTCCTAGAATCCTTCTCAGGAGGATGGGTTGCCAGATGCACCCTGGCCCTATCACAAGCTGCTGCCTGTACAACCCCTTCAGGGTCCGGATGGGAGAATAGGAATTCTGCCCCTGCCTGGTTGAGCTGATACTTTTTATCAGCTTTTTTGTTTACTTGGTGTACTGAATTTGGAGCCTCCAGTACTTTTAAAATATGTTTTTTCAAAAACGCATGCACGTGAAGTAATAGCTTCTTAGTAGGCATTAGTCCCATCATATCAAGGTACTCTGCCTCTTCCTCATCCTCCATCGACTCGTTTGTGGTAAGGTCATGGGCATCCACCATTTGCTTGACAAAGGTGTAGTGGGATGAGTAGTCATCAGGGAGCCTAGGAGGGGATTCAAAGTCCTGTTAAGGAGAAACCTCTGGTTCTGTTGGCTCCTCTTCATCATCTTCCTCCTCATATTCCTCACATGAGGGGTCTTGTGCCATTGGAACCAAGCCATGAACCGTGGGTTGATCCAAGCTTGGAACTACTGATGGTTCCAGTAGTACCGGCTGTGTTTTAACCTGTAGCAACCCTTGATCAGCCACAGTCTGCAGGGCTTGTAAGACTTTAACTGCTTGAGCCACTGCTTCCGCTGTAGGTACGGTTGGCTTTGGAACTGAGTGCTCAGTTACTTTTCTAGCCGGAGGTTCGGTATGCTTTTTCTTATCTTTTTTCTTTGCTGGAACTGGGTCTTTCACCGGTTCCCCAGGCCTTTTTGGCTTAGATGTTTCGCCTTTGTCAGAGGCAGTAGATTCAACATCTCTTGCTTTTCCCTTAGTCTGATCAGTGGGATCATTGGGATCGATGGAGGGCCATCCTGTCTTTAAAAGCGCTGGGCGTTTTCTGAACCGCTGGGAAAAGTTTTACAGATTTCGTAGTCAGCTTGGAAATGGAGAACCCTAAACAAAATAAACACAAGTCGTGTTTAGCAGCCTTGGCGAAAACTTCCCCACACTTGGTATAGTTTTGTGAATCTGGTAGGCCCTGTCTTTTTCTTTGGCTTATCGGACATAACCACAGACTATTTAGAATAAAACCCAAATGGAAAGAAGAACAAAAGTTCGGTTTCCAACTGAAGTTAAACCGGGTTAAAATCCAGGCAAGCAGTTTACAGGGTATAGCGGTCTGTTCCTAAACTGAGGAAAAAAACACTAATCTGTAAAAATTAAATGAAAACCGCTATTAACCAGGGAAGGACCCAAGAAAAACAGACTAAGATAGCTGGTTCCTCAATGGCTGCGAGAAACCGATGAAGAACTGCTAACTGAGGTAAAATACAACTAAAAACTAGCATTAACTATAAAAATTAAGTAAAGGCAACAGAATAATAAACAAATAAAAGTGTTGTACTTATTTTCAATGAAAATAAATGTTTTCTCAGTCACGCTGAGGAGCAGCCTCCGAGGCATCTAGGTAGGCGGAGAATGAAATCTGAGCATTATAGAATGCAGCAGTTGGTAAGAGCAGCAGTTTGAATGGTGGCATGAGCCAAAAGATGTTCCATTCCATGAGGCAGTTCAACACAGATGGTAGATTACCAGAGTTAATCATATTGAAGAATTCCTAGGGTTAGAATAATTTTTTTTAGTACCTGCACCACAGTGCATATAGCCAAAGAAAAAATTACTCACCTTAGTAATTATGTTTCTTCTAGTGGAGTCTTTCTGTATTCTGACAATTGCAGTTAGCCCCAGCCTTTAAACTGCCCCTGAGAACAAAGGGTTAACTTTTCTGTGCATGGCATAGAATGTTCATCTTGAGCTCGGTTGAAGACTCTGCCTGTTGTTATTCGAACTGCAACTGTCAGACCTTTACGAGCAAAACTCACTAAGTGTTCTGTGTGGAAACTGTAAAATTTTTAACTAGCCAACTGGCAGAAAAATAATGTTTTGGGTCCTCAAAGGAAGACTCAAGTCAGGAAACCCAAACACAAAAACCAATCAAATGAAATAACATTCCACCCAAAGAAAAAAGAGGGTGTAAAAGGGGGGCACCTCTAGGGTGCCAACACTGCAACTGCCCACCCACATCCCAAAAATCTAGGTTCTGAGAGGGGAGGCAGGGGGAGAGGTCAGAATACAGCAAGACTCCATTAGAAGAAACATAATTACTAAGGAGAGTAATTTTTTCTTCAAACAACATGAAGTCTTGCTGTATTCTGACAATTGCAGACTGCCAAGCAGTACCTCCATGGAGGAGGGACAGAACCTACTTTGGAAATAGGCTCTGAAGTACTGCTGTGCCAAACTGAGCATCACTCCTAGCCTGGATATCCAGAGAGTAATGCTTGGTAAAAGTATGGACTGTTTTCCGGGTGGCTGCTTGACAAATTTCTACAAGAGGGATATCCCTGGCAGCAGCAAGGGAAGCAGTTGTACCTCTTGTGGTGGAATGAGCCCTCAGGCCTGAGGGTGGAGTTTTACCCAGTTTTTCATAGCAGAATTGTATACAAGAAACAATCCACCTGGCAAAAGATCTCTTGGTGGCAGGTTTGCCCTTCCCAACTTCTTCATAAGCGAGGAGCAACTGGAGGTAGTCAAACCTGTGACCCTTGGTATGCTCTATGTAGTACCTAAGGGCTCTTTTAACATCCAAACTGTGTAGCCTCCTCTCTCCCGAGGAAGAATGATCAGTGAAGAAAACAGGGAGAGATATAGACTGATTGAGGTGGAAATCTGAAACCACTTTAGGCAAGAACTTTCTGTTAGTTCTAAGGACCACTTTATCTCTGTGAAAAGCGATGAAATCAGATTCCACTGACAGGGCTTGCAATTCACTGATACATCTAGCAGAAGTAATGGCTACCAAAAAAACAGTTTTCCAAGTCCAGTACTTAAGCTCTGCTGAGGACAAAGGCTCAGAAAGGGGTTGCATAAGCTGAGCAATGCAAACATTAAAATCCCAAGCAGGAGCAGGATCCCTAAAGGGAGGATTGGTGAGAAGCAATCCCTTGAAAAACTTACAGAATACAGGATGGGATGACAGAGAGGAAGACTTGCCTACTGACAGGAAAGCAGAAACAGCTGCCAAGTGTACCTTGAGAGTAGCTGGTCTGAGACCTAGGCCATTGAGATGGACCATATAATCCAGAACCGTAGGCAATTCAGCAGAGTCTGGAGAAATATTCTTCTTAGAACACCAAATGCTGAATCTTTTCCATTTGGAGTTGTTAGTCTTTCTGGTGGGAGGCTTTCTAGAAGCCTTAAGGATATCCAGAACCCCTTGGGAAAGATGCAAATCTGCAAACTCTTAACTCTTCAAGAGCCAAGACTTGAGATTGAGAGACTGAAGACTGGGGTACCAAATCCTCCCCTGAGAGGATGTTAACAGGTTGTAATTCCTGGGAAGAGAAAGGGGAAGATGGACTGCTAGGGACAGCAACAAGGGATACCATGGCTGCCTGGCCCAGTCTGGAGCAATCAGAATCACTTTGCATGGTTGTGACCTTATCTTGACTAGCACTTTGAACAGGAGAGGGAAGGAGGGAAAAGCATACAGAAGTTTCCCTTCCCAGTTCAGAATCAGAGCATCCGGGGACTGAGCCCAAGACAGGGGGTCTGCAACAAAAAAGAGGAAGTTGGTGATTGTCTGGGGCTGCAAAGAGATCTATCTCTGGAGTGCCCCATCTTGAGAAAATCACCTTCAACACCAGAGGATCTAGGGTCCATTCGTGATGGCCTTGGGATATTCTGCTCAGTGCATCTGCTAGAACATTGTCCTTTCCTGGAAGGTGAACAATCAGAGAGGTTTGCAGGGAATAAGCCAGGGACCACAACTTCATTGCTTCTGTGCACAAGGCTGTAGACCGAGTGCCTCCTGGCTTGTTGATGTACCACATGGTGGTGGTGTTGTCTGTTCTGACCTGAACCACCTTGTTCTTTACTGATTTGGAAAAAGCTTGCAGTGCCAGAGACACTGCCCTGAGTTCCAAGAGACTGATATGTAGAAGAGATTCCTGAAGCGACCACAGTCCCTGGGTGGTAAGTTCCCCCAAATGATCTCCCCAGCCCAGCAAGGAAGCATCAGTGGTGAGGACCACTGAATGAGACTGAGTGGCAAATGGAACCCCTTGCCTCAAATTGTCCAGATCCTGCCACCATTTTTTATTTAGTTTTTGTTGACCGGGTAAGTGCACTAGACAAATCCTGCCTATTTTCAGGCACAACCCGGGGGAAGGGGATACAGATGAATGCCAACTGACCTTGAACCAGATTAAGCTGTTGGTGGTATTTTTTTTAGTGAATGAGGGAAATTTGGCCAGGACACCGGGGAAATTCCCTTACTCTTTTCGATAAGTGCCATGGGATCTTTAACATTCACCTGAACTACCACTAATCCAGGCAGATGGGACCTCAGTTTAACGTCTCATCCGAAAGACGGCACCTCAGAAGTGCAGCACCCCTCTCATGCTGCACTACATCCATTGCAGGGCTTGGATCAGGGTTTGAGTCACTGGAACTAGTTTGGTAAGGGAATCCTTTCTTTGGGACCAAAAAGCTCCTAAGTGGAACTGAATGTCTCTCATTTGGAATCTTGCACCTTGGACCACTGCTGTAGAAGCTGCCATGTGGCTCAATAGCTGAAGGAAGTGCCTTGCTGGTCGAGACACCTGAAGGCTGAAAGAAGAGGCCAGCTCCATGAGAGCCCCTGCCCTGTCCAGGGGAAGGAAGGCTCTTGCTTTTACCATATCCAGTTCTGCCCCTATGAAGGTGAGGAGCTGCACTGGTTCGAGAACTGACTTTGGTAGGTTGAGAAGAAATCCTAAAGAACTGAGCACTTGCTGGGTCACTTGCAGGTGTGACTTGACTTGGTCTGGGGACTGGCCCACTATAAGCCAGTCGTCCAAATATGGAAAAATGGAAATCTTTTGTCTTCTTAGGAAGGCAACAACTACTGCCAGGCACTTTGTGAAGACCCTTGGGGCTGATGTTAGGCCAAAGGGCATTGCTCTGAACTGATAGTGGCCTGAGGGCAACTTGAACCTGAGGTACTTTCTGTGGGAGCACCTGATGGGAATGTGAAAGTAGGCATCTTAGAGGTCCAGGGAGGTTAGCCAGTCCCCTGGCCTTAGAGAGGGAAGGATAATTCCCAGAGTTACCATCTTGAACTTTGGCTTTAAAAGATGTTTGTTCAGGTATCTTAGGTCCAGGATGGGTCGCCACTCTCCTGTCTTTTTGGGGGTTAGGAAGTACCTGGAGTACAATCCTTTGCCCCTGTGTAGGGTAGGCACTCTCTCTATAGCTCTTAGAGGTAGAAGAGAAGAAACCTCTGCCTCTAGGGCAAGGGTTTCTGAGAGATTTGCAGGTGGAAAAGATCTGGCTCTCATCTTGCGAAATGTTTTGAAGCTGAGAAGAAAAAATTACTCACCCTAGTAATGTTGTTTCTTCTAATGGAGTCTTGCTGTATTCTGACTATTGCAGATAGGTCCTGCCTTTCAACTGCCCCGGAGAACAAACAGTTAACTTTCCATGGCCAACAAGGAAAGTTCAGTGCGAGCTAGGTTGAAGCCTCTGTCTGCAGTTGTTTAAACTCCAACCATCAGATCTTTACGAGCAATACTCACTAGAAGTTCTGTGTGGAAACTGTAAGACTCACACTAGCGAACTGGCAACTAAATTTATTAAAAAAGGGTTCTTCGGTTTCAAAGCAAACACTCAAGTCAGGAAACCCAAAAAACAAAACACAACACACGCTCAAAGTAAAGGAGGGCGAAAAGGGGACACCTCTATGGTGCCAACACTGCTCCTGCCCACCCACATCCCAAAAATCTAGGTTCTGAGAGGGGAGGCGGGGTGGGGGGAGGTCAGAATACAGCAAGACTCCATTAGAAGAAACAACATTACTAAGGTGAGTAATTTTTTCTTCAAACAACATGAAGACGTGCTGTATTCTGACTATTGCAGACTACCAAGCAGTACCTCCATGGAGGAGGGACAGAACCTACTTTGGGAATAGGCTCTGAAGTACTGCTGTGCCTAACCGAGCATCACTCCTAGCCTGGATATCCAGAGAGTAATGCTTGGTAAATGTATGGACTGTTTTCCAGGTGGCTGCTTGACAAATTTCTAAGATAGGAATATCCCTGGCAGCAGCCAGGGAAGCAGCGGTACCTCTAGTAGAGTGAGCCCTCAGGCCTGAGGGTGGTGTTCTACCCAGTTTTTCATAGCAGAATTGAATACAAGAGACAATCCACCTGGCAATAGATCTTTTAGTGGCAGGTTTTCCCTTAAAGACCTCATGTGAGGAACAACTGGAGGGATGCAAACCTGTGACCCTTGGTGCGCTCTATGTAGTAGCTGAGGGCCCTTTTAACATCCAAGCTGTGCAACCTCCTCTCTCCAGAGGAGGAATGGTCAGTGAAGAAAACATGGAGAGACATAGACTGATTAAGGTGGAAATCTGAAACCACCTTAGGCAATAACTTCCTGTCAGTTCTTAGCACCACTTTATCTCTATGGAAAGGGATGAAATCAAGCTCCACTGACAGGGCTTGCAATTCACTGATACACCTGGCAGAGGTAATGACAACGAAAAACACAGTTTTCCAAGTCAAGTACTTAAGCTCTGCAGAGGACAAAGGCTCAAAGCATGGTTGCATAAGCTGAGCAATGCAAACATTAAGGTCCCAAACAGGAGCAGGGTCCCTAAAGGGGGGATTGGTGTGCAGTAATCCCTTGAAGAACTTACAAAACACAGGATGGGCTGACAGAGGAGAGGGCTTGCCTACTGACAAGAAGGCAGAAACAGCTGCCAGATGCACTTTAAGTGTAGCTGGCCTAAGTCCCAAGCCATTAAGATGAACCATATAGTCCAGGACTGTAGGCAACCCAGCAGATTCTGGAGAAATATACTTATTAGAGCACCAAATAGAGAACCTTTTCCATTTGTAGTGGTAAGTATTTCTGGTGGAAGGCTTTCGAGAAGCCTTAATGATATCCAGAACCCCTTGAGAAAGGTGTAGATCAGCAAACTCTAACTCTTCAAGAGCCATGCCTTGAGATTGAGAGATTTGAGGTTCGGATACCAAATCCTGCCCTGAGAGGATGTCAACAGGTTGTAATTCCTGGGAAGACACAGAGGATGGTGGACTGTTAAGGACAGCAACAGTGGGTACCAGGGCTGTCTGGCCCAGTCTGGAGCAATCAGAATCACTTTGCATGGTTGAGACCTGATCTTGATTAGCACTTTGAACAGGAGAGGGAAGGGGGGAAAAGCATACAGGAACTTCCCTTCCCAATTCAGAATCAGAGCATCCAGGGGGACTGAGCCCAAGACTGGGGGTCTGCAACAAAAGAGAGGAAGTTGGTTATTGTCTGGGGCTGCAAAAAGATCTATCTGTGGAGTGCCCCATCTCGAGAAAATCACTTCCAAAACTAGGGGATCTAGGGTCCATTCGTGATGGCCCTGGGATATCCTGCTGAGAGCATCTGCTATGACATTGTCTTTCCCAGGGAGGTGAACTGCTATCAGAGAGGTTTGCAGGTAATAGGCCAGAGACCACAACTTCATTGCTTCTGTGCACAAGGCCATAGACCGAGTGCCTCCTTGCTTGCTGATGTACAACATTGTGGTGGTATTGCCTGTTCTGATTTGGACCACCTTGTTCTGTACAGATTTGGAAAAGGCTTGCAGTGCCAGAAACACTGCTCTGAGTTCTAAGAGATTGATGTGAAGCAGAGATTCTTGAGGTGACCACAGCCTTGGGTGGTAAGATCCCCCAAGTGGGCTCCCCAGCCCAGCAGGGAGCCATCTGTGGTGAGTGTCACTGAATGAGACTGAGTGACAAAAGGAACTCCCTGTCTCAAATTGTCCTGATCCTGCCACCACTGCAAAACCTGGATCAGGGTTCGAGTCACTGGGACTAGTTTGGTAAGGGAATCCTTTCTTTGGGACCAGAAGGCTCTTAAGTGGAACTGAATGTCCCTCATCTGGAATCTTGCCCCCTGGACCACTGATGTAGAGGCCGTCATGTGGCCCAGGAGCTGCAGGAAATGCCTTGCTGGTCGAGACACCTGAAGGGTGAATGAAGAGGCCAGTTCCATAAGGGTCCTTGCCCTGTCCAGGGGAAAGGAGGGCTTTTGCTCTTATTGTATCCAGCTCTGCCCCTATAAAGGTGAGGAGCTCTACCGGCTTGAGAACAGACTTTGGAAGGTTGAGGAGGAATCCTAAGGAAGTGAGCACTTGCTGAGTTATTTGCAGATGTCACCTGACTTGGTCTGGAGACTGACCCACTATGAGCCAGTTGTCTAAGTATGGAAAGATGGAGATCTTCTTTCTCCTTAGGAAAGCAACCACTACTGCCAGGCACTTTGGGAATACCCTTGGGGCTGATGTTAGGCCAAAGGGCATTGCTCTGAATTGATAGTGGCCTGAGGGCAACTCGAACCTGATGTACTTTCTGTGGGAGCACCTGATGGGAATGTGAAAACAGGCATCTTTGAGGTCCAGGGAGGCTAGCCAGTCCCCTGGCCTTAGAGAGGGCAGAATTATTCCCAGAGTCACCATTTTGAATTTTGGTTTTAAAAGGTGCTTGTTCAGATATTTTAGATCCAGGATGGGCCGTCATTCTCCTGTCTTTTCGAGGGTTACGAAGTACCTGGAGTACAATCCTTTGCCCCTCAGTAGGGTAGGAACCCTTTCTATGGCTCTGAGAGCCAGGAGGGAAGAAACCTCCGCCTCTAGGGCAAGGGTCTCTGATGGATTTGCAGGTGGAAAGGATCTGGTTCTCATCTTGGGAAATTTTTTGAAGCTGAGAACCAGTCCCTGGCTTACTACTTGCAGGACCCATTTGTCTGATGTCAAAGACTTCCAGTCCTGGATAAAGTAAGCCAGCCTTCCCCCTACAGGTATTGGAGAATCGGCCCGGGCAGACCCATCAGGGTGTCTGCTTGGCAGGGGCTTTAGGCTGAGGGCTGGAAGCAGGCCTGTTCATACCCCGTCTGTCTCTCCCTCTGAAGAACCCCCTCTGAGCATAAGCAGAAGAGGAGGAATGGGCTTGGAAAAAAAGGCATTTGAAAGGGCCTGCCCCCGCCACTGGAATGCTGTCTCTGAGGAGTGGCTTGCCTTTCTTTGGCCTGAGCACTCCAGTAGATGGGTCCTGTACTTGTCCATCTTCTTCATGTAGTTCTCTGTCTGCTCCCCAAACAGAGAATTACCAATGACAGGGAAATCCATGGCCTTAGCATGGGTATCCTCTGATAGGCTAGTACATCTGAGCCAAGCCATCCTCCGAAGGGCCACAGATGTAGCCATGACTCTAGATGAAACATCACTGGAGTCCACAGCAGCATGAAATTGCACCTTGGATGCCTCGATCCCATATGCAGCCACCTGCTCCAGCTCCTTGGCAAGCTGGTCAGGGGCCTGTTTAGCCACAGCCAGCACAGTGTCCCATGTGGACTTCTGGTATCTAGCTGTGTAGGCCATGTAGTTAGCCTGCCTGAGTCCCAAAGATGCTGCCATGTACTGCTTTTTTGCCATGGCATCAATCCTCCTGGAGTCCTTATCTGGGGGGTGTGAAGGAAGGAATATTTGCCTTATCACAGGCAGCAGCCTGCACTACCCAACATGGCTGCATTGCTGAGAAAGGAACTCCATGTCCGAGCCTGAAACGTGCACTTTGTCCATTCTTCTGTCCACAGGAGGTATGGAATTAGGAGTCTTTAGAATTTTAAATGTCTGTTTTCCAAAAGATTTATGGAGGGGAATAGACAATCTCCTGGACTCTGGGATGTCCATCATCTCAACAAAATCAGGCTCCTCCTGATCCTCTACTGCTTCTTCCATTGGAAGCTGGAGGGCTTCAGCCACTTTCTTGTAAAACACAAACTGGGAAGGAGACTCAGAAAGCGGAGGAGGAGAAACACCTGAAGGTCTGTCTGGGGAGATGTCCGGGTCAATAGGCACATCCAGACTTTCATAATCACCATCATCATCATTACCCTCATACTCTCCATCCTCCGGTTCATAAAATTCTTCTAAAGTATAATCCGGAACCGGGGGAACTGACCGAACCGAGCTCCTGACAGATGGTGCCGGTTTGGCCGGAACCGAAGTTAGCGACTGAAGAAAAAATTACTCACCTTAGTAATGTTGTTTCTTCTAATGGAGTCTTGCTATATTATGACAATTGCAGTGAGTCCCCATCTTCGAACTTTTCCGGAGGTGAAATAGTTAACTTTCCATGCAGGCATGGAACTTAGAGCTCGAGCTCGGTTGAAAACTCTGTCTGTTGTTCTTCAAACGCAAACTGTCAGATCTTTATGAGCTAAAACTCACTAAGGCTCTGTGTGGAAGCTGTAAACCTACACTAGCCAAGTGGCTACTAACATAAACACTCATTTTTGCCTCAAACAAAGACTCAAGTCAGGAGACCCAAAAATGCAAAAACACAACACCAATTCACCCAAAAAGGAGGGTGAAAAACAACAAGGTGGGCATCAAAAAAGTGCCAACACTGTACTGCCCACCCACATCCCAAAACAGAGGTTCTGAGAGGGGCAGGCAGGGAGGGAGGTCATAATATAGCAAGACTCCATTAGAAGAAACAACATTACTAAGGTGAGTAATTTTTTCTTCAAACAACATGAAGTCTTGCTATATTATGACAATTGCAGACTACACAGCAGTACCTCCATGGAGGAGGGAAACAACCTACTTAGGGAAAAGGCTCTGAAGCACGGCTATGTCAAACCGGCATCACTCCCAGCCTGGATGTCCAGGGAGTAGTGCTTGGTAAAAGTGTGAACTGTTTTCCAGGTAGCTGCTTGACATATTTCTAGCAATAGGAATGTCTCTGCCAGCAGCCAGAGAAGCAGCTGTACCTCTGGTAGACTGAGCCCTCAGGCCTGAGGGGGGAACTTTACCCAACTTCTCGTAGCACAATTGGATACAAGAGACAATCCACCTGGCAACAGATCTTTTAGTGGCTGGCTTCCCTTTACCAACTTCGCCATAAGTGAGGAACAGTTGGAGGGAGTCAAACCTATGACGCTGTACGCTCTATGTAGTAACTATGGCCTCTTCACATCTAGGCTGTGCAGCTTCCTTCACCAGAGGAGGAGTGGTCAGTGAAGTACACTGGAAGAGAAACAGATTGATTAAGGTGGAAATCTGAAACCACCTTAGGTAGGAACTTTCTGTTAGTCCGGAGGACCACCTTATCTCTGTGAAAGGAGATAAACTCCTGCTCCACTGACAACGCTTGTAATTCACTTATGCGTCTGGCAGAGGTGATGGCTACCACAAGAAAAAATTACTCACCTTAGTAATGTTGTTTCTTCTAATGGAGTCTTGCTATATTATGACATATACAGTGAGTCCCAACCTTCGAACTGCTTCGGAGGTGAAAGAGTTAACTTTCCATGCCAGGCATGGAACCTTGAGCGATGCTTGGTTGAAAACTCTGTCTGTTGTTCTTCAAACTCAAACTGTCAGATCTTTACGAGCAAAACTCACTAAGGTTCTGTGTGGAAGTCAAACCTACACTAGCCCACTGGCTACTAAATACAAAACACATTTTCCTTGGTCCCAAAACAAAGACTCAAGTCAGGGATCCAAGAAAGAAAATTAAAACATAACACCCAAACACCCCAAAAAGAAGGGTGAAAATAAGGTGGGCATCTACTAAGTGCCAACACTACACTGCCCACCCACATCCCAAAAGTAGAGGTTCTGAGAAGGGCAGGAGGGGAGGTCATAATATAGCAAGACTCCATTAGAGGAAACAACATTACTAAGGTGAGTAATTTTTCTTCAAACAACATGAAGTCTTGCTATATTATGACATATGCAACTAACAACAGTACCTCCATGGAGGAGGGACAGAACCTACTTTGGAATAGGCTCCAAGCACAGCTGTGCCAAACCGAGCATCACTCCTAGCCTGGATGTCAGGAGGTAATGCTTGGTGAAGGTTGAACTGTTTTTTCCAGGTAGCTGCTTGACATATCTCTAGGACAGGGATGTCCTGGCAGCAGCCAGAGACGCAGCTGTACCTCTGGTAGAGTGAGCCCTCAGGCCTGAGGGAGAAACCTTACCCAGTTTTCATAGCAAAATTGGATACAAGAGACAATCCACCTGGCAATGGATCTTTTAGTGGCAGGTTTCCTTTACCAACCTCACCATAAGTGAGGAACAGTTAGAGGAGTCAAACCTGTCAGACCCTTAGCTACGTCTCTATGTAGCAACTAAGGGCTCTTTGACATCCAAACTGTGTAATCTCCTCTGCCAGAGAAGGAATGGTCAGTGAAATACACAGGAAGAGACATGGATTGGTTAAGGTGGAAATCTGAAACCACCTTAGGCAAAACTTCCTGTTAGTCCTGAGGACCACCTTATCTCTGTGAAAGGAGATAAAAATGGGCTCCACTGACAATGCTTGCAATTCACTTATGCGCCTGGCAGAAGTGATGGCTATCAAAACACAGTTTTCCAAGTCAAGTACTTAAGCTCTGCTGAAGACAATGGCTCAAAAGGGGGTTGCATAAGCTGGGCAATGCAAATATTAAGATCCCAAGCAGGGGCAGGGTCCCTGAATGGAGGGTTGGTGTGAAGCAACCCCTTGAAAAACTTGGAGAATACAGGATGAGCTGAAAAAGAAGAGGGTTTACCTGCTGATAAGAAAGCAGACACGGCTGCCAGGTGCACTTTTAGGGTAGCTGGTCTCAACCCCAACAAATTCAAATGCACCAAATAATCTAGGATTGTGGGCAAGTCAGCAGATTCTGGGGAAATGTGCTTGCCAGAGCACCATATGGAAAATCTCTTCCATTTGGAATTATAAGTAGCCCTGGTGGAAGGCTTTCTAGAGGCCTTCAAGATATCCAATACACCTTGGGAAAGGTGTAGGTCAGCAAACTCTAACTCTTCAAGAGCCAGGCCTTGAGATTGAGAGATTTGAGGTTTGGATACCAAACTCTCCCCTGGGCACAGGATAACAGGTTGTGATTCCTGGGAAGACACAGGGGAAGGCGGACTGCTAAGGACAAAAGGAGAGGGTACCAGGGCTGTCTGGCCCAATCTGGAGCAATCAGGATCATCTTGCAGGGTTGAGATCTGATTTTGCTAGCACCTTGAACAGGAGAGGGAAGGGGGGAAAAGCATAGAGAAACTTCCCTTCCCAACTGAGAAGGAAGACATCCAGAGGGGCTGAGCCCAACACTGGGGGCCTGCAACAAAAAAGGGGAAGTTGGTGATTGTCTGGGGCTGCAAAAAGATCTATCTGCGGAGTGCCCCATCTGGCAAATACTACCTCCAGTACTAGGGGATCCAGAGCCCATTCGTGATGGCCCTGGGAAATCCTGCTGAGAGCATCTGCCAGGACATTGTCCTTGCCTGGGAGGTGAACTGCCGTAAGGGAGGCGTTCAGGGAATAAGCCAGAGACCACAACTTCATCGCTTCGGTGCACAAGGCCGTAGACAGAGTGCCTCCTTGCTTGTTGATGTACCACATTGTAGTGGTGTTGTCTGTTCTGACTTGTACCACTTTGTTCTGAACAGATGTGGAAAAAAACTTGATGTGCTAGAAAAACTGCTCTGTGTTCCAACAGACTGATGTGGAGCAGAGATTACTGTGGGGACCACAATCCCTGGATAGTGAGGTCGCCCATATGAGCTCCCCACCCCAAGAGGGATGCATCTGTAGTAAGGATTAAAGAGTGAGACTGAGGGGTGAAGGGAACCCCCTGTCTCAGATTGCTCTGGTCCTGCCACCACTGAAGGGCCTGGATCAGAGTTCGAGTCACTGGGATCGATTTGGTTAGAGGGCTCTCCTTTGAGACCAAAAGGCTCTCAAATGGAACTGGACGTCCCTCATCTGAAATCTTGCTCCCTGCACTACTGCTGTAGAAGCAGCCATGTGCCCTAGGAGCTGTAGAAAATACCTTGCTGGTCGAGAGGCCTGCAGGGTGAAAGAGGAGGCCAGAGAGATCAGGGTCCTTGCTCTTTCTAGAGGAAGGAAGGCTCTGGCCTCTTTTGTGTTTAGTTCAACACCTATGAAGGTGAGAAGCTGGACAGGCTCTACGACTGACTTTGGGAGACTGAGAAGGAAACCTAGAGATGTGAGCAGTTGCTGAGTTACCTGAAGGTGTAGTCTGACCTGGTCTGGAGACTGGCCTACTATGAGCCAGTCATCCAGATAAGGAAAGATGGCAATCTTTTGCCTTCTTAAGTGGGCAAATGCTACTGCCAGGCATTTTGTGAATACCCTCGGGGCCGAGGTGAGGCCGAAGGGCATTGCTCTGAACTGGTAATGGCCTGAGGGCAGTTCGAATCTGAGGTACTTTCGATGGGAGCTTCTGATAAGAACATGGAAGTAGGCATCCTTGAGGTCCAGGGAGGCTAACCAGTCCCCTGGCCTTAGAGAGGGTAAAATAATTCCCAGAGTCACCATTTTGAATTTTGGCTTTAAAAGGTGCATGTTTAGGTATCTGAGATCTAGGATGGGCCGCCATTCTCCTGTCTTTTTTGGGGTAAGGAAGTACCTGGAGTACAACCCTTTGCCCCGGTGTAGGAGTGGAACCCTCTCCACAGCTCTGACAGCCAGGAGGGTAGAAACTTCTGTTTCTAGGCCAAGAGCCTCTGATGGATTTGCAGGTGGAAAGGACCTGGCTCTCATCTTTGGAAACTTTTTGAAGCTGGGAACCAGTCCCTGGCTTACTACTTCCAGGACCCACTTGTCTGATGTTAAAGACCTCCAGTCCTGGACAAAGCCAGCCAGCCTGTCCCCTACCGGTAGTGGAGAATCGGCCCTGGCCACCCCATCAGGGAGCCTGCTTGGCAGGGGCTTTGGGCTGAGGGGTAGAAGTGGGCTTACTTGTACCCCGTCTGCCTCTCCCTCTAAAGAACCCCCTCTGGGTATAAGCAGAAGAGGAGGCCTGGGCTTGATAAAAAGGCCTAAGAAAAGGCCTGCCCCTGCCCCAGAGATGCTGCCTTTGAGGAGTGGCTTGCCTTTCTGTGGCCTGTGCACTCCTATAGGTGGTCCTATATTCATCCATTTTCTTCATATAATTCTCTGTCTACTCCCCAAACAGAGAATTGCCCACAACAGGAAAATCCATAACCTTAGACTGGGTATCCTGAGACAGGGTAGTACATCTGAGCCAAGCCATTCTGCGAAGTGCCACAGATGTAGCCATGACCCTTGATGACACATCATTAGAGTCTACTGCAGCATGAAATTGCACCTTGGATGCCTCAATACCATTCGCAGCCACCTGCTCCAGCTCCCTGGCAAGCTGGTCAGTGACTTGTTTCGCTAGGGCCAGCACAGTATCCCATCTGGACTTCTGGTACCTAGCAGCATAAGCCATATAATTTGCCTGTCTGCGTCCTAAAGATGCTGCCATGTATTGTTTCTTTGCCATGGCATCCATCCTCCTAGAGTCCTTTTCAGGAGGGTGCAAGGCTAGAGGAATATTTGCTTTGTCACAAGCTGCAGCCTGCACTACCCCCACATGGCTGCATTGCTGAGTGAGGAACTCTGTATCAGAGCCTGATAAAGAATACCTCTTGTCCATCCTTTTATCAACAGGGAGGATGGAGTGAGGAGTTTTTAGAATTTTTACTGTCTGTTTCCTAAAAGATTTATGCAAGGGAATAGACAGTCTCCTAGACTCTGGAATATCCATCATTTCTACATAATCAGGCTCCTCTTGGTCATCAGCAGCTTCCTCAACAGGGAGTTGGAGAGTTTCAGCAACTTTCTTATAGAACATAAAATGAGAAGGGGACTCAGATAGCCTGGGGGGGGGGAACCCCTGACGGTCTGTCTGGAGAGATGTCCGGTTCAATGGGCACATCCAGACCTTAAAAATCACATTCACTCTCCCCATACTCCTCCTCCCCTTCCTCCAGTTCATAAAAATCCTCAAAATCAAAATCTTGAACCAGTGGAACCGCCCGAACCGACCGCTTCCCTGATGGTGTCGGTTCGGATGGAACCAGGGAAAGTGACTGGACAATTTGAATTGCTTTAGCTATTTCCTCAGCGGTTGGAGAAAGAACTTCTGGCTCCAAACTAGCTGACTTTCTAGCCCTTTTAGTTGGAACAGGCTCCTCAGAGCTGGCTCTTCGTTTGCTCGAGGAAGCATCACCCTGGTCAGAGGGCACTCCCTCCGGTTCGGCTGAAACCGAACCGGGCTGGCCATGAGGGTCAGCGGACTTTTTGGCCTCCCTTTCCCTGAGCCTACCAACTCTCTTTTCCACTGTGGCAGCAGGAAAATTCTTGCATATCTGGCAGTCTACATTGAGGTGGTCAAACCCCAGACAATATACACAGGTGGTGTGTGGGTCAGCCTTAGCAAAGGCTTCCCCACAGACACCACAGTGTTGAAACCCAGTGGGCCAGGTTTTTCTTTTGGGTTTCTCAGACATAGTGCCAGCCTAACCAACTTGCCCGTTGGTGGCAAACACGCCAAGCAGGACTTTATCGGTTCCCAGCCGTGTCACGGGCCTGGGAAAACGCAATGGAAACCGTCTTTTTTAGAACCATAAGAACAGAACCGCACTCTAAAGGACTAGAAAGTTTTGAAAATCACCTGATCGGTTCAAACCGAACCTACAAAACACGCGTTTACAAGTTCCACACAGAAGAAAATAAATGTAAGCCTATCTATTACTTACGATACCACAGACAGAGCTTGAACCGACCGGTTGCAGTTTAATTTCGGTCAACAAACCGAAAAATAAGACTTTTTTAACAGACAAACGAACCGAGCAGAAGGAGAAATCTCCGGAGCGACTGTTCAGTGAGGCGGAGTAAAGAATCTGACAGTTTGAGTTTGAAGAACAACAGACAGAGTTTTCAACCGAGCTCGCGCTCAAGGTTCCATGCCTGGCATGGGAAGTTAACTCTTTCACCTCTGGAGCAGTTCGAAGGTTGGGACTCACTGCATATGTCATAATATAGCAAGACTTCATGTTGTTTGAAACACAGTTTTCCAAGTCAAGTACTTGAGCTCAGCTGAAGACAAGGGGTTCGAAGGGTTGTATAAGCTGAGCAATGCAAACATTAAGATCAGCCAGGGGCAGGATCCCTGAATGGAGGGTTGTGTGAAGCAATCCTTAAAAAACTTGGAAAAACAGGATGAGCTGAAGAGAAGAGGATTTACCTGCTGAAATAAAAGCAGACATAGCTGCCAAATGCACCTTCAGGGTAGCTGGTCTCAGCCCAAAGAATTCAGATGGACCACATAATCCAGGACTGTGGGTAGATCAGCAGAAACTGGGAAATATGTTTTTCCGAGCACCATATGGAAAACCTTTTCCATTTGGAATTGTAAGTAGCCCTGGTGGAAGGCTCCTTGAGGCCTTCATATCCATTACACCTTGGGAAAGGTGTAAATCAGCAAACTCTAACTCTTCAAGAACCAAGCCTTGAGATTGAGAGATTTGAGATTCGGATACCAAACCCATCCCTGGGCACAGGTTAACAGATTGTGATTCCTGGGAAGGCACAGGGAGGATGGACTGCTAAGGACAGTAGGAGTGGATACCAGGGTTGTCTGGCCCAATCTGGAGCTATCAGAATGACTTTGCAGGATTGGGATCTGATTTTGACTGGCACTTTGAACAGGAGAGGACAGGGAGGGAAGGCATAGAGGAACTTCCATTTCCAACTGAGGGCTAAGGCATCCAGAGGGAGTGAGCCCAACACTGGGGGCCTGCAGCAAAAAAGAGGAAGTTGGTGATTGTCTGGGGCTGCAAAAAGATCTATCTGCGGGTTGCCCCATCTGGCAAATACTACTCCCAAGACCAGGGGATCCAGTGACCATTCGTGATGGCCCTGGGAAATGCTGCTGAGAGCATCTGCCAGGACATTGTCCTTGCCTGGGAGGTGGACTGCCATAAGGGAGGTGTTCAGGGAGTAAGCCAGAGACCACAACTTCATCGCTTGCGTGCACAAGGCCGTAGACCGAGTGCCCCCTTGCTCGTTGATGTACCACATTGTAGTGGTGTTGTCCGTTCTGACCTGTATAATCTTGTTCTGAACAGATCTGGAAAAAGCTTGAAGTGCTAGAAAAACTGCTCTGAGCTCCAACAGGTTAATTTGGAGCAGAGATTTCTGGGGAGACCACAGACCCTAGGTGGTGAGGTCGCCCATGTGAGCTCCCCAGCCCAAGAGGGATGCATCTGTAGTAAGGATTAGAGAGTGAGACTGAGTGACAAAAGGAACCCCTTGTATCAGGTTGCTCTGATCCTGCCACCACTGTAGGGCTTAGATCAGGGTTCGAGTTACTGGGATCAACTTGGTAAGAGGATCCTCTTTGAGACCAAAAGTTCTCAAATGGAACTGGATGTCCTCATCTGAAATCCTGCTCCTGCACAACTGCTGTGGAAGCAGCCATGTGTCCTAGGAGCTGCAGAAAAGCCTTGCTGGCCGGGAGACCTGCAGGGTGAATGAGGAGGCCAGGAGACCAGGGTCTTGACCTGTCCAGGGAAGGAAGGCCCTGGCTTGTGTGTGTTCAGTTCTGCGCTATGAAGGTAAGAAGCTGGACAGGCTCTAGAAACTGACTTTTGAGAGATTCAGAAGGAAACCTAGAGAGGTAAGCAGTTGCTCGAAGTATCTGAAGATGTAAACTGACCTGGTCTGGGACTGGCCTACTATGAGCCAATAGTCCAGGTAAGGAAAGATGGCAATCTTTGCCTTCTTAGGTAGGCAACTGCTACTGCCAGGCATTTGGTGAATACCTTGGAGCAGAAGTGAGGCCGAAGGGCATTGCTCTGAACTGGTAGTGGCCTGAGGGCAGCTCGAACCTGAGGTACTTTCGATGGGAATATGGAAGTAGGCATCCTTGAGGTCCAGGGAAGCTAGCCAGTCCCCTGGCCTTAGAGGGGGTAGGATAATTCCCAGAGTCACCATTTTGAACTTTGGCTTTAAAAGGTGCTTGTTTAAGTATCTGAGATCCAGGATGGACGCCATTCTCCTGTCTTTTGGGGTAAGGAAGTACATGGAGTACAAACCTTGCCCTGGTGTAGGGAGGAACCCTTTCCACGGCTCTGAGAGCCAGGAGGGAGAGACCTCTGCCTCTAGGGCGAGTGCCTTGATGGAGTTGTAGGTGAAAAGATCTGGTTCTCAGCTTTGAAATTTTTTGAAGCTCAGAACCAGTCCTGGCTTACTACTTCCAGGACCCACTTGTCTGATGTTAAAGACTTCCAGTACTGGACAAAGTAAGCCAGCCTGCCCCTACAGGTAGAGAAGAATCGGCCCTGGCAATCCCATCAGGGTGCCTGCTTGGTAGGGGCTTTGGGCTGAGGTGGAAGCAGGCCTGCTTTGTACCCGGCCTGCCTCCTCCTCTAAAGAGAACCCACCTGAGCATAGGCAGAGGAGGAAGCCTGGGTTTGTAAAAGGCCTATGAAAAGGCCTGCCCCTGCCTCTAGGAAGCTGGTTTGAGGAGTGGCCTGCCTTCTTCTGGCCTGTGCAATCCTATAGGTGGTCCTATATTCATCCATTTTCTCATGTAATTCTCTTTGTTTGCTCCCCAAACAGAGACTTTCCCACAACAGGAAAATCCATGGCCTTAGACTGGCATCCTGAGACCGGTAGTACATCTGATGCCAAGCCATCCTGCTGGTGCCACAGATGTAGCCATGACTCTTGATGAAACATCATTAGAGTCCACTGCAGCATGAACTGCACCTTGGATGCCCTCAATACCATCCATAGCCACCTGTTCCAGCTCCCTGGCAAGCTGGTCAGGGACTTGTTTTGCTAGGGCCAGCACAGTATCCCATCTGGATTTCTGGTACCTAGCAGCATAAGCTCATATAATTTGCCTGTCTGAGTCCCAAAGATGCTGCCATGTACTGTTTCTTTGCCATAGCATCAATCTTCCTGGAGTCCTTCTCGGGGTGGCTAGGGGAATATTAGCCTTTGTCACAGGCTGAGCCCTGCACTACCCCCACATGGCTGCATTGTTGGAGTGAGGAAATCAGTGTCAGAGCCTGATAAGGTATACTCTTGTCCATCCTTTTATCCACAGGAAGTATAGTGTGAGGAGTTTTTAAACTTTTACTGTCCGCTTTCCAGAAAAGATTTATGCAAGGAATAGACAGTCTCCTAGACTCTGGAATATCCATCTTTTCTACATAGTCCGGCCCACTTGGTCATCAACAGCTTCCTCAACAGGGAGCTGGGAGTTTCAGCAACTTTTTATAAAACATGAAATGAGAAGGGGACTCAGAAAGCCTTGGAGGAGAAACCCTAAGGGTCTATCTGGAGAGATGTCCGTTCAATGGGCACATCCAGATCTTCAAACCATATTCACTCCTCATATTCCTCTTCCCTCCTCCTCTGGTTCATAAAAATCCTCAAAATCATAATCTTGAATCATGAACCGCCGAACCTAACGCCTACTGATGGTGCTTCGGTTCTGGTCGGAACCGTGGGAGAGAGACTGACAATTTGAATTGCTTTAGCTATTTCTTCAGCAGTTGGGGAAGAGAACTTTGGCTCTCGCTAGCTGACTTTCTAGTCCTTTTGCTGGAACCGCTCCTCAGTACCGGCTCTTCGCTTGCCCGAGAAGTATCACCCTGGTCAGAGGGTACTCACCGAACCGGCTGGCCATCCGGATCAGCGGACTTTTGCTTCCTTTCCCTGAGCCTACCAACTCTCTTATCTATGGTGGCAGCAGGAAATTTGACAAATCTGGCAGTCTGAATTGAGGTGGTCAAACCTCAGACATAGACATGTGGTGTGTGGGTCAGCTTCAGCAAAAGCTTTCCCACAAACACTAGCAGTGTTGAAAACCAGTGGGTCCGGTTTTTCTTTGGGTTTCAGACATAATGCCAGCCTAACCAACTTGCCCATTTATGGCAATCACAAGCAAGACACTCTTATCTGGTTCCCAACCACATGTCACGGGTCGGAAAACTATAATGAAATCCGCTTTTTAGAACCGATAAGAACCGGGAACCACACTCTAAAAAAGGATTAGTAGATTTAAAGATAACCTGATCGGGTTCAAACCGAACCGATAATGAATTACAAGTTCCACATAGAAAACTAAATGTAAAACCTATTCGTTACTTACATTACCACAGACAGAGCTTGAACCACAGAGTTAAGTGTTTAATTTCGTTGAAAACCGACAAAATAATACTTTTAAACCAACAAATGAACCGAAAGCAGAATGAGAAATTCGGAGCGACTGTTCAGTGAGGCTGGAGTAAAGAATCTGACAGTTTGCGTCTGAAGAACAACAGATAGAGTTTTCAACCGAGCTTGCGATGTAAGTTCCATGCCTGCATGGAAAGTTAACTATTTCACCTCCGGAGCAGTTCAAAGATGGGGACTCACTGCAATTGTCATAATATAGCAAGACTTCATGTTGTTTGAAAGTGCAGTTACGTAAGAACTTACCGTAACAGTAGATCTTCGAGAGAGGCTCTTGCAGTAGGTAATTACTTATAGGACTGATGCCGGCAGGCGAGCAGGACCTCACGAAAAATTTCTAGCTAGTAGTCCTCGGCTTAGGGACTCTACTTCCCCACGCCAGGGTGACTGGCGGCCAGACGCCGTTATAAAGAGGTACGGGTCCCGGATGCCCGCTTCCTTTCCAGTTCTTTCCCGCCAGGCTGAAAGAGGCCGGACGAGAGGAGAGTGAGGCTTCCTTTAAATGGAAAAGGAGCTGAAAAGCCTAGGGGATGGAGGGCGGAAGGTATTACTTATTGCAAGCATTTCTCTCAAGATCTACTGCTACGGTAAGTTCTTACGTAATCTGTACAATCTTACTTTTGAGAGGGGCTCTTGTAGTAGGTAATTACATATAGGACTGAATCCCAAGCAGTCTGGAACAAAGAAAGGCACCGGGAGGAGGAAAACTACTCCAAGAAGCAGTTCTAGCCATGCAAGCCTCAAGACAGGAGGCCTTGCAAAACAGCTAGCCCGAAGCCTGCTCTACGGCAAGAGGCAGTATCCAAACTGTAGTGTTTCGAAAAGGTATGGACGGAAGTCCAGGTGGCGGCAGCGCAGATGTCTGCCGCAGACACATTCTTGAAACAAGTTGCAGAGGCAGCTACTCCTCTTGTGGAGTGGCCTCTGACTTGACCTGGGAGGGTCTTGTGGTATTTGTCATAACTGAAAGTGATGCAATGAGCCAACCACTTACACAGGCATTGCTTGGAAACAGCATTGCCTTCCCTTTTGTGAGCAAAAGAGACAAACAACTGATTAGTCTTTCTGAGATCCTTCATCCTGTTGGTGTAGTATCTCAGAATCCGGTGAACATCCATAGTATGGAGTAAATATTCCCCTTGATTAGAGTACTGCGTAAAAAAGGCCGGTAGCTCTATGGACTGATTTAAGGTAGACTCAGCTACTACTCTAGGTAGAAACTTAGGATTTGTGTGAAGAGCAACTCGCTCCTTCTGGAAAAATCAAGTAGGGGATTACACATAAGGGCCTGAGCTCGAGATTCTTCGTCAAGTAATGGCCACCAAGAAGAGTGTCTTCTGATGAAAGAAATTTCAAATCTGCAGAAGCTGCAGGTTCAAGGAGGAAGGGTAAGTTTTCAAGAACAAAATTCAAGTCCCAAGGGGGGAAGGAGTATAGATGGGGGGCCTCAGATGGAGAAACCCTCTGAGAAAGGTCTTGGAGACCTCCAGCTGAGCAAAATTCTTGTTTGCGAAGGGAACACGATAGGCCGAAATGGCCACCATGTGTACCTTCAAAGAGGAATGGCTGAGACCCAGGTCGAACAGATGACGTAGATACTCCAGCAGAAGCCCTGCTGAACAGGAGAAAGGTTAGACGTTCTTGGAAGCGGCCCAAATAGTGAATCTTTTCCACTTCATGGCATAAGGGTTTTCTGGCCTCCACTAAAATCTCCACCACTTTGGGAGACACTCCAAACGGGATTGGCTAGGTCTAGGAGCCATGTATGCAGTTGAAGGGATATGAGGGCCTGGATGGACCAGGGTCCCTGATCCCTGTCAACAAACCTCGAGATAGAGAGGAAGAGGAAGAGGAGGATCCCTGAGTATTGTTGTAGAAGAGAGAACCAGATTTGCTCTGGGCCAGAAAGGAGCGATCAGAATCATTCTGTTTTCTGAAGCTCAGTTTCTGCAAAACTCGTGGGATAAGAGGAATTGGGGAAGGCATAGACCTAATCTGTCCTTCCAGTCTAGAGACAGAGCCGCTCCAGGAGCGCCTCGCCTGGATCTGAGCGGCAGAAGGTGGGAAGTTTCATGCTTAGTAGGATGTGAACAGGTTGACCTGTGTGTTCCCCAAAGTTGGAAGATATTGTCTAGGACCCCTTGGTCCAGTTCCCACTCGTGAGTCAGAGCAGAAGAGCGACTTAACTTGTCTGCCAGGGTGTTGTCGACTCCTGGAACGTGAATCGCCGTGAGGTGAAGGTCGTGTTGTGTTGCACAATCCCAAACCCTCATTGCCTCCCTGCATAGAGGGTAGGACCGAGCCCCTCCCTGCTTGTTGATGTACCACACAACACACGTTGTCCATCTGGATGGCAAGGTGGCCAGGAAGGATGTATTGGTGAAGGGCTTGGAGAGCATACAACACTGCCCGAAGCTCGAGCACACTGATGTGGAGAGCTTGTTCTAGCCTGGACCAGGAGGCTTGGGTCCGATGAGGGCCTAGATGGGCTCCCCAACCTTCGCCTGAGGCATCTGTGGTTAGAGTCTGGGAGGGGGGAGGATGAAAGAAAGAAACCCCCCGAAACAGGTTCTCTCGAACCATCCACCACTGTAAGTCTCGCATCATCGGCGAGGAGATCAGAATTGAGTGATCTAGGTCATCCACTAGTTGATCCCACTGAGAGCGTAGAGTCCACTGAGAGATCCTCATGTGGGAGTCGAGCGAGGGACCATCGGAGCAGCAGCCATGAGCCCCGGAGAGGCTAAGGACCGACTTCACCGGAGACCATCCTGCAGTCAGACAACAGACTTATCTGGGTCTGAAGGAGGCTGTCCTGTCTGGAGGCAGTAAGGCCTCGCCTGAGGTCGATCGAGGATCGCCCAATAAACTGTACGCCTTGGATGGGTCCAGATGAGACTTGGAATGGTTGATGGTAATACCCAGGCAGGCAAAACCTGCTGGGTAAGGAGAGGAATCGCAGGAGTTCCTCCTGGACGAGCTAGGAGCCAGTCAGTCTGTGTAAGGGAAAACCTGTACCCACTTTTGGTACGCAGGTGGCTGCCACCACTGCTAGGCATTTGCAAATACTGGGGGCCGAGGACTAAACCAAACTGGAGCGCTTTGAACTGGTAGTGGTCCCCTGGAATGCAAAACGTAAGATATTTTATGAGAGATAGGCGAATGGGAATGTGCAGATAAGTATCCGCATATCCAGAGACACAAAGCCATTGACCTGGCCGAGGAGGGGCAGAAGGCTCTGCAAAGAGAGCATCCTGAACCTTTTGTACTTACATAAAGATTCAGGAACTGAGATCCAGAATAGGTCTGAGATCTCCCGCCTTCTTTGGGACCAGGAAGAAATGGAATAGTAGCCTCCCCTGAAGGTGAAGGGGACTGGCATTATCGCTTTGCTTCAGCAGAAGAGCTGAGATTTCTCCTAGACCAAAGGAAGATGTTCCCGTGAATCACGCATTTACCAGAGGGGGTGGCGGTGGTTTCTGAAGAAACTTTATGGAGTGTCCTTCTGCTATGAGCTGGAGCACCCAAGAATCGGGTTATCCTCTCCCATCCCGGAAGGTGGAGGGAAAACCTCCCTCCTACCAGTTCCTCCGGGGAGTCCGGAGGCAGTGGGAGAGGAAAGGAGTCAGGTGGTGTGGGGCAGCGCCGCAGCTGAAGCACCCGCTGCTTTTTTGGGCGGGGGGGGCTTAGCAGCCGCGGGGGCCCAACGTTTTGTGGCCTGCCTTCCCTGGGGTTTCACCTTTGGCCAATTCCATCTACGAAAGGGACGGTGCTGCTGCTGATGGGGACGGTACATGGAATCAACTGACTTCAGAGCCATCCCCTTCTCTTGCAAATCGGTAATGATGTCCTTGATATCACCCCCGCAAAGCACCGACCCCCGGAAGGGTGCTTCCTGGATAGCAGATTGCACCTCCGGGACCAGACCTGACACGCGGAGCCAAGCATGACGCCGTAGGCCTACGGCAAAAGCTGAGCTCCGCCCAGCAGTGTCCACTGCGTCGTATGTCGCACATAGCATGTGTCGACTGGCCGAACGAGCACAGCGGACGAGATCAGCCAACTCCTGTTTGACTTGGGAATCAGGCAAGGAGTCCAGCTTGGCTTCTGCCTGAGTAAGGATGGCCTTTTGGTAGTCCCCCATGTGGCCGACATAGTTTAGGGACCCTAATCCCCAGTGTGGAGGAAGCGTAAATCTTTCTCCCATACTGGTCCAGAAGGCGAGATTCCTTATCAGGAGGTGACGAGCTAAGATGTTTAGGGTTCGCCGACCAGCCGTGAGCGGTTGAGCCATGACCAAGCCATGAGCCACGACCAAGATGGCACGAGGGTGAGAACCCAGGAAATCAACACCCTCTGGAGCCTGATATAGCCTGTTCAACTTCCTAGGAAGTGGAGCTAAGGCCGACAGTTGTTTCCACATCGTGGTAACAAGGTCGGCATGAGGCTCTATCCAGGGTGGCACTAATGTAGAAGCTGTCACGGGCAGATCCAGATGTTCAGCGAGCTTCAGATGCTGAGGATTTGGTTCCAAGGAGTGCCACTGATGAACCTCCTGGATTTTTCTAAGCAACTCCGTAAAAGAAGGATCCTCCGGAGGAGTCCTTGGCCGGGGCTTCGACGGAGAGCGAGGCTTGTCGTCTCTCTCGGAGCAGCCGTCGGAAGAGTCCAAGGAGTCAGAGAGTGAACAGGAGGATGAAGAAGAGTAAGACTCCCTTTCCCGACCCGGGGGAGGAACAGGCCCCTTGGGGAGTCCCCAGGGATGTGTGTCCTGCCCCTCTCTGGATCCAGACGGAAGAACCCTGGAGTCCAGAGGTGGTGAGGAAGTGTGCCGCCTGGGGCGTATGGGAACCTGGGACGGCACCGTCGCCGCAAGGCGGCTCTCTACCTCTTTGGTGAGCTGAGCATTGGCCTCAGCCCACCAGGAGGCCAGAGTCTCCTGCAGGTCCACCGGCGGCCGCGAGGGCGGTGGAGGAGAAGGAGGTGGGGGATAAGAATACGGGTTATACCCATATGGAGCGTATCCAAAACCCGGCTGCAGGTAACCCGGCGTCGGGTATTGAGGCGTCGAGTACTGCGGCGTCAGGAAGCCCAGCGTCGGGTATTGTGGCGCCGGATATGGCGCTCCCAGGTACACCGGTGTCGAATAAGATGGAGGATACCCGGAAGCCGGGGGGGGGGTTGCCTGAGCAGACGGCCCAGCCGGGAACCTCATGGGTGGGTCCGTAGTGGAGAGCCCGGAGGGCGGAGGGCCTGATGGGAGCAAAAGATCTCCCTGAGTTGGTAAGACCGACGTCAGGGCTGACGGCGGAGGCCCTGACGCCGGAGGTACTGACGTCGGAGGGGCCGGCGTCGGAGCCGGTGTCCGGGGAGCCGATGTCAGGTCTGGCGCTCCAGATGGAGGAAGGACTGACGGAGGTAAAAATCCCAGCCGCTTCGGAGACAGAGGGAAAGTCCCCAGGTTCAGGTTGGGGACTCTGGTTCCCCAGACGGCAGCGAAGGCTGCGGTGAACCGGGAAGGATGGACGTTGGGGGGTCCGTCGTCGGTTCCTTCGCCGGCCGGACGTCGGACGAGCTGACGTGAGGTGTAGAGGCGAGCTCTCGGTGGGTGCCGGAGGAGCCGACGTCCGACTTACAAGAGCCGTCACCGGAGACAGGTCGAGAGGAGGGGTCAGCCTGGTCCAGTGGGGAAGAAGCCACGCGTCGCCCCGAAGGGTCGGATGTCTTACCAGCCCTCGCCGGATGTAAGAGGAGCCAGCCTGCCATCAAGTCGCCCGCCCATGGTAGGCCGCGAGCCTGCGGCTGAACCAGGGGCGGAGGCCTCCAACTGCCCGGAGGCACCTGCAAGGCCCGAGCGCGAGCCAGACGGGCGGGCCAACGCCGCCTCAGAAACCTTCGAGGCAGCTGTCGAGGAGCGATCCCCCGGAGAGGATGTTACCTGCGTCCCAGCGACTCCCAAGGGAGACGCGGTGGAGGAGCCTTTGTCCCGGTGCCTGTCCTTGTCCTTCTTCTTTCGATGGCCTTCGGGTGAAGTGGATGCCTGCCTCAGTTTTTTAAGCTCCTTCCCCATAGAGTTCATTTTCTTCTTCAGAATATGGGCTTCCAGGGATTGCTGCCGCCTATTTCGGGTAGCCGCGTTAAAGCTGAGGCAATGCTGGCACTTCTCGACCGGATGATCGGGGCCTTGGCAGAACAGGCACAGGGAGTGGCTGTCCTTGTGCGGTAGTTGGGCGCCGCACGAATCGCACTTATTCTTGTGCTCGGAGGGTGTAGGGGACGACATACGCTGACATTAGTACTGATGTTAGTTCAAAAGAAAGTTCTTTCGTAAAAAATGACGAAGGAAGGGCTGACGGTTACCTAACTTTTCCACGAGGTGCTGGTATGCACTAACGGGCGGAAAGAACTGAAGAAGTGCTTAGACCCGCTCTTTATACCGACATCTCCTGACGCCGGTCATCTGACGGGGCGGTCCTCGCCAGGGACTGCTAGCTAGAAATTTTTCCGTGAGGTCCTGCCGCCTGCTGGCATCAGTCCTATATGTAATTACCTACTGCAAGAGCCCTCTCGAAGTAAGATCTATCCTTATCGCTTTGGCTATCTCATCAGCGGTCAGAGAAAGAATCTGTGGATCCGAACCGGATGATTTTTCCCTTCTCTTTCTTTTAAACAGAACCGACTCCTCGGAATCTGCTCTCCTTTTGCCCGAAGAAGTTTCGCCCTGGTCAGAGGGCACTCCTTCTGGTTCGGTCGGAACCGAACCGGGCTGGCCATCCGGGTCAGCGGACTTCTCGGCCTCCCTTTCCCTCAGTCTACCTACTCTCTTATCCAGGGTAGCTTTGGGAAAACTTTTACAAATTTGGCAGTCTGAATCGAGGTGGTCAAACCCCAGACAATAAACACAGGTGGTGTGGGGATCAGCCTTAGCAAAAGGCTTCCCCACACATACTACAGTGTTGAAACCCAGTGGGCCCGTTTTTTTTCTTGGGTTTCTCAGACATGGCCAATCCTACCTAAAACTTACCCTTTTTCCGTAATCCGCCAGGCAAGACACCCCTATCGGTTCCTGACCGTGTTACGGGTCTTGGAAAAAAACGTAATTAAATCTGTTTTTTTTAGAACCGATACAGACCGGTTACCACACACTAATAAATTCAAAAGTTTTTTAAAACCAATCTGATCGGTTCAAACTGAACCGATCCAATGTTTACAAGTTCCACACAGAAACTAAATGCAAAACATATCTAGTACTCATGGTACCACAGACAGAGACTTAAACCGACAGGTTCAGTAGCAGAAATTCGGTAGAAACCAAGTGAAAAAACAATACTTTAACCGACTTTTTTGAACCGAGCAAAGGAGAAATCTCCGGAGCGACTGTTCAGTGAGGTGGAGTAAAGAATCTGACGGTTGGAGTTTAAACAACAGCAGACAGAGGCTTCAACCGAGCTCGCGCTGAACGTTACATGCTGGCCATGGAAAGTTAACTCTTTGTTCTCCGGGGCAGTTGAAAGGCAGGACCTAACTGCAATAGTCAGAATACAGCAAGACTTCATGTTGTTTGAACCAGTCCCTGGCTTACTACTTCCAGGACCCACTTGTCTGATGTAACAGACATCCAGTCCTGGACAAAGTAAGCCAGTCTGCCCCCCGCTGGTCTAGGAGAATGGACCCGGGCAGACCCATCAGGGTGTCTGCTTGGCAGGGGCTTTAGGCTGAAGGGTGGATGCAGGCCTGCTCATCCCCCTTCTGCCTCTCCCTCTGAAGAACCCCCTCTGTGAAAAGGAAGAAGAGGCCTGTGCTTGGTAAAAAGGCCTTTGGAAAGCCCTGCCCCTGGACAGCTGCCTTTGAGGAGTTGCTTGCCTTTCCTTGGCCTGAGCACTCCTGTAAGTGGTCCTGTATTCATCCATCTTCTTCATGTAATTCTCTGTCTGCTTCCCAAACAGAGAATTACCGACTACAGGAAAATCCATGGCCTTAGCCTGGGTATCCTGTGAAAGGCTAGTACATCGGAGCCAAGCCATTCTCCGAAGAGCCACAGATGTAGCCATGACTCTTGATGATACATCATTGGAGTCTACAGCAGCATGAAACTGAACTTTGGATGCCTCAATCCCATCTGCAGCTACCTCCTCCAGTTCCTTGGGAAGGCGGGGGGAAGCCTGTTTAGCCAGTGCCAGTACAGTGTCCCACCTGGACTTCTGGTACCTGGCTGCATAGGCCATATAATTCGCCTGCCTGAGTCCCAAGGATGATGCCATGTACTGCTTCTTTGCCATGGCATCAATCTTCCTGGAGTCCTTGTCTGGGGGGTGTGATGCCAAGCGAATGCCTGCCTTATCACAGGCAGCAGCCTGTACAACCCCAACATGGCTGCACTGCTGATAAAGGAACTCCGTATCTGAGCCTAAAAGAGTATGCCTCTTGTCCATTCTTCTATCCATAGGAGGTATGGAATTGGGAGACTTAATAATTTTTTGTGTCTGTTTCCCAAAAGACTTGTGGAGGGGAATAGACAGTCTCCTGGACTCAGGGATGTCCATCATCTCTACATAGTCAGGCTCCTCCTGATCCTCCACTGCCTCCTCCACAGGAAGCTGGAGGGTATCAGCCACCTTTCTGTAAAACATGAAGTGTGAAGGGAACTCAGAAAGCCTAGGAGGAGAAACACCTGAAGGTCTGTCTGGGGAGATGTCCGGGTCAATAGGCACATCCAGACTTTCACCATCACCATAATCATCTTCCAACTCTCCTTCCTCCTCAAACTCCGGTTGATAAAATTCTTCCAGGGTATAATCCGGAACCTGGGGAACCGACCGAACCGAGCCCCTGCCAAAAGGTGCCGGATCAGTCGGAACTGATCGAAGCGATTCCACAATACGAATCGCTTTGGCTATTTCATCGGCGGTCGGAGTATGAGCTTCTGGATCCGAACCGACCGACTTGTCTTTTTGTTTTCTTTTTGTGGGAACTGATTCCTCGGAATCAGCTCTCCTTTTGGCCGAAGAAATATTGCCCTGGACAGAGGGCACTCCTTCTGGTTCGGCCGGAACCGAACCGGGCTGGCCATCTGGGTCAGCAGACTTCTCGGCCTCCCTTTCCCTCAGTCTACCTAATCTCTTTTCCAGGGTAGATTTGGGAAAATGTTTGCAAATTTGGCAGTCTGAATCGAGGTGGTCAAACCCCAGACAATAAACACAGGTGGTGTGGGGATTGGCCTTAGCAAAGACCTCCCCACACACACTGCAATGTTGAAACCCAGTGGGCCGTTTTTCTTGGGTTTCTCAGACATGGCCAACCTAACCAAACTTACCCTTTTTCGGCAACCGCCAGGCAAGGCTCCCCTATCGGTTCCTGACCATGTCACGGGTCTTGGAAAAAAACGTACTAAAACCCACTTTTTTTAGAACCAATACGGACCGGTAACCACACACTAAAGTAAAGTACAAATTTTACCTCAAAATGATTGGTTCAGCCGAACCGATCCACACTTTTACAAGTTCCACACAGAAAACAGAACAAAACCTATTTAGTAATCACGATACCACAGACAGAGACTTGAACCGACTATGCGGAAACAACAATTTCGGTAGAAAAACCGACCGAAAACCGACACTTCAACCGACTTTGAACCGAGCAGCAGGAGAAATCTCCGGAGCGATTGTTCAGTGAGGCGGAGTAAAGAATCTGACGGTGGCAGTGCGAATAACAACAGGCAGAGGCTTCAACCAAGCTCGAGATGAACATTCTATGCCATGCATAGAAAAGTTAACCCTTTGTTCTCCGGGGCAGTTAAAAGGCTGGGGCTAACTGCAATTGTCAGAATACAGCAAGAATTCATGTTGTTTGAAAAGCTACATGCACCAGAGACAGGTTAACTGCACTGGCCAAAATAATAATAATAATACTAAAATAAAATAGAAATTAAACTGAGACAGAAAAATACTAACAATTACACTACTCCACTTCACACACTTGATTGTCCCTTCCTAATTAGTCACTAAGAACACTGATTAAGGACATCCACACCAGACAGACTACCCGTCCTCTTTTACGCACTTTTCTTCTCCACGAGAACACTGTATGAACTGCACCAGTGATCTGTGGTCTCACATGCCTCTTATCAAGACTCTTCCCACATCCTCAGTTCTGGACTCCGAATGCTGCTGAACAGCATCCAGCACATGGTGTTACCCAATTAATAGATGCTCTTTACAGCATACACATACACACAAAAAAAAAAACCTGCTCTCCTGATTAGCCATCCAAGACTGACTTCTCAGCACTCACATGATCTCCGATACAGCAAGCCACATAAGTTTACTTATTTTCAGCAACAGTGACAGCACTCTTAATGACTGGTTGAAAGAGACACTCCCTTTTCACACACACACACACACACACACACTGCACAGCAGTGCCAGTCACAGTGATGACCCAGAGACGTTGACTCTGTCTGCTAGTGTAAGGTAAGTGACTGATGGCAGGCACTCCTAGTCCAAATCCTCCCCCCGCCCCACTGCCATGACTGGACCAGGCGCTCTGCCATTCCTCCTCTCTCTCTCTCTCTCTGCTCTCCCCCACTAGTAACACTGAGAGACTTACATGTGCAACACAAGCAGTCTAGAACAAAAGAAAAAAAACTACAGCTCATGCTCACTCCTGGCTTGGTCACACCACCTCCCCCTTCCCAGGTACCAACTGCAACTTACAGTGTAGCGGCATTCTGCAGGCAATGCAGTGACTGGCAGCAGTGCCCCACAAGTCTTAAGACAGCAGGCTCAGTGTTACATGCACCGTGGTGCATGCAAGGAACAAAACTACATGAAGTAGCCAGTTCCTACTTGCACAGGGAACAGGTTTTATATGTTAATTTCAACCCCTGGATCAGGGTCTGATCATGTCTGCTGATTACGCCTGCTATTTTTGTTGCTCTTGCTAAAGCATTTGAGACAGTGGCACACCCCCTTCTTCTGGACAAGCTTAAAGCAGTGGGTTTTTCTCACTCTGCAGTCGGCTGGTTTCGTTCTTACCATGAGGATAGGTCTCAAGCCGTCTGGACAGGTAGCTCAATTTCATCTCCACTCCCTATCTGCTCAGGTGTCCCTCAAGGGTCTGTCCTGGATCCTATTCTCTTTTCCATATTCTTGAATGACCTCCCCTTTGTCTGTTCCTCTGCATTCATTCATGTGTAAACTGATGACATAGTACTTTTTACATCCGGCTCCTCTTCCTGTGATCTTACTTCGCAGTTGCAGACCAAACCAAAATCAAATCAAATCACTCTTTATTTATATAGCGCCTTTCAATATCAAGGAGCTGCACAAATTACACCAGCAAATATAAAAACAGAGAGCAATACAGTTATCTAAAAATCATTCAATCTGGGAAGGCCAGTGAGAATAAATGAGTTTTTAGCATGGATTTAAAACTACTGATGGTCAGGCAGTCTCTTAACTGACGAGGCAGAGAATTCCACAGGGTTGGTGCCGCAAATGAAAACGCATAAGCTCCAGATGTTTTAAGACGAACCATGGGAATCTCTAGCAATCCCTCGTCAACGGATCGGAGAGGGCGATTAGAGGTGTAGGGAGTCAAGAGATCTTTCAGGTAGTCAGGTCCCTGTTCGTGTAGGGCTTTAAAGATAAGCAAGCCTACCTTGTAGGTGATCCGCCACTGAACCGGCAGACAGTGAAGTTTGACAATATTCAGTGCTGGTTCCAGTCTAACCAATTAACTCTCAATGCCAAAAAAACTGTTTCTATGATTTTTGGCACCCATCAGAACATACAAACAAAACTGCCAGCAGAAACAGGTCTCATTGTCTATCGAGTCTGCTCAGGTGTGCAGCTAGCCCCACATCTCACAGCTGCCCCCCCCTTCCCAGTATCCCTTACCCTTACCCTGTCCCAACCCCTCTTGAAACTGCCCACCATCTTACAGGACACTATCTTGTCTGGTAAGGTGTTCCATTTGTCCACCACTCTTTCCATGAAAAAAATGTCTCCTCAACTCCCTCTTGAATCCCCCCCCCTCCAATCTCAGTCCATGCCTTCTCGTGTCCCTCCTCCTTCTCATCTGAAAAATCCCTTCTGTGTTGGGTCTTGTTTATCCCCTTCAGATACTTAAAGGTCTTGATCATATCCCCCTTATCCCTCCTCTCCTCCAGTGAATACATATTCAGCTCTTCCAGTCTGTCCTCGTAGGGCTTGCTCTCCAATCCTTGGATCATCTTTGTGGCTCTTTGCTGCACCTCCTCCAACAATCGAATGTCCTTTTTCAGGAATGGGCACCAGTACTGCATGCAGTACTCCAGGTGGGACCTGACCAATGACCTATACAGGGGCAGGATAATCTCTCTCCTTCTGGAGAAGATCGTTCTCGCAATACACCCCAGCATTTTGTTGGCTTTTGCTGCTGCCTTCCTGTACTGAGCAGAGTTGTTCATGCTTTCTGTAATGATCACTCCTAGGTCCTTCTCCTCTGTGGAGCTCCCCAACTGCACCCCATTCAAGTGATAATCCCTCCCCTGGTTCCTGGCTCCAAAGTGCAGAATCTTGCACTTCTTGACATTGAACCCCAATTGCCATGTTTCTGCCCACTCCTGCAGCTTAGTCAGGTCCTCCTGTAACCCCTTCCATCCCTCCACATTATCAACCACAGCTCCCATCTTGGTATTGTCTGCGAACAGACTGATCTTGCTCCAGATCCCGTGTGACATATCTGCAATAAAAATCCCAAAGAGCACCGGTTCCAGCACAGATTCTTGTGGTACTCCACTCATCATCGCTGTAGGTGATGAGAGGTCCCCCCACCACTACCACCCTTTGCTGCCTTCCCTTTAGCCAGTTTGTGATTCATGTCACCATTTTTGGTCCCGCCCCCACATATTCCAGTTCCCCCCCCAACCTCCCATGCGGCACTAAATCAAAGGCCTTGCTGAAGTCCAAATACAGGACATCCACTGCATGGCCCTTATCCAGTTCCCACATCACCCAGTCGTTGAACTCCACCGTGAGATTGTTTTAAAGATGATTCTCAGAAGCTTTCCAGACTCACCCCTCTCCCTGTATTTCACACACTGGATTGTGCTGTGATTGAGGATGCATCCTCTTTTAAGTACCTCAGAGTCTGGTGAACACCATCTTGATTTCTGGGTTCATGTTGATACCAGTCACCAAAAGCTACACCCCAAGCTTGGTGCACTGTACGGGAACAAACCGAGTATCCCACTTCCTGTCCACCGTGAGATTGTTTTAAAGATGATTCTCCCTTTTTTTGATTATGGTGACATAGTCTACAGTGGTTCACACAAATCCTTCCTTGCCAGACTGGATCCCCTCTTTCACTCATTCTGTCGTTTTGCTTTAGATCGTTCCCCTCGTACCTACCATTGCTCACTCTACTCTTCCTTTTCTCCCCTCTCTCTTGATGCCAAGCACCTTTCCCATTATGTTTCCTTTATTTCTAAATTCTGGTTTGGTTCTCTTCCTTCCTACCTTATATCCCCTCTTATCTTCTCCCCAATTCCTGCTACCCTCTCCGCAGTAATACTTCCCATTCCCTCTTTATTCCTTCTAGAAAAACTACTGCTGGTCAATCTGCTTTCTTTTATCGGTTTCCTAAACTCTGGTCCTCTCTTCCCCTGTCAATTTGCTCTGCTTCTTCTGCTTTCTCCTTAAAGTCTCTTCTTCATTACTTTCTTTTTTCCCTCCTGCAACTGTCCATGACCCCCTTCCTCTAAAATCTAAAGACTGTACTTACCCCCTAATAGTTTGCCTTGTTCCTTTACACTGTTCTATACTTAGAGTGTAGTACTCTCGTCACCAGATCTCGACCTGTACCTTATGTGCATATCTTTTATACTGTTAGTTATGCTTCAGTTTATATTATTGTATCTGATTTTCCACATCCCCTTTCCCCCAGGATGCATCTGGAAATGAGCTGTTAACAGCTCAGTATGTCTTTCCTGGTGAAACTTTTGAAATAATAAAAAGTCTTAAATGCCTTAATGTTCTTTCTTAGAGGGACTTAAGTTGTAAACTTGCAGTGCACATTAGCATTATTACTTGGAGCTTCAAATACCCAGTCATTTCTCGTTAGCCAATACAATGGGCATAATGATTTAGCTGAGTCAAATTCAACCCCATAATTTAACTCCACAGGAATCCAATTAATAATTGTATTTATCAGAAATGAAATCACATTTGGGACAAGTTAGTGTGCTTTGTAAACTGAAAGCAACACTAAAATCACAAGCTGCTGCCAACAGCATAGAGAGTAGGGATCCATAGGGTGAAAGGCATGGACTTCATCTTCCCACAAAAGACACTACCACTTTTATCCTTTTTTTTTTAAACACCTGCCATCAGATGGGCACATCCACAGTGTCATGTCTGACACAGACAGACATCTCAATGGAGCCCGCTCACCTTAAGTCCCACCACAGTCTCCTCACTTCCTGTGCTAACAGGAGGAAGTCAGGGAATAGCTCTGGAACCCTCCCTCACCAGAAGAGGTGAACATCTGAAGGGAAGATAACTCCTCCTTCTGTCAATGAGTTCCTGTCCATCAGGTGGGCACATCCACAATGCCACGTCTGACAAAGACAGACATCATAATAAAGCCCTCTCACTTCAAGTCCCACCACACACAGTCTCCTCACTTCCTGGGCCAACAGGAGGAAGTCAGGCAAGCGCTCTCCGGGGCCCTCCCTCACCAGAACATCCCTCAGAGGTGAACAACTGAAAGAAAGCTAAATCCTTCTTCTACCAATGAGTTCCTGGCCTTAGGATGTGAACCCAGGTTGCCAGCATGCCAGGCTTCCCCTGATGCCAGGTACCATGAAGCCAGCCTGCTAGGGATAGTTTATTTGGCCTCAAAGTGTCCCTAGTTTAAATAACACACGTTATGACTGGTCCCATTCCGTAGAGATTGCTGATGTAGCAGTTTGATTTGGATTCCATTTACTGCCCATCATACTGGTGTTGCCACACAAAAGCATGTTTGTTTACAGTACTTGATCAACTCCCATTGCATCCTTCCAACACTTGGGAACACCCCCAACACAATCTAGCCAGTCAAGATGCAGTAGGAAGAAATGAGACTATTGCATCATGAATGGCTGTACTGTTTTGGGGTGTTTCTAATGTTCAGGAAGAGTAGATCAAGGATCTGAAACAAAATAAGGTTGGGTTTAATTACACCATTAGCATGTATTTCAGTTCTACTAAGAAAGGAAGCAGATAAGACAACCAACAACATCAATGAATTTTAAAGAAAGTAAGCAATCATAAATGTGGGTTTTCAACTAGATATGATGAAAGAAGTCCCCATTGACAAGGTGGAGTGATACAGAAAGAAAAAATTACTCACCTTAGTAATTGCTTTTCTTCTCATGGAGTCTTGCTATATTATAACAATAGCAGTCAGCCACTGCAGCTGAACTGCCCCGGAGAGGAAGGAGTTAACTCCAGAAGATCTGGAGTTCTACAGCGCGAGGGCGCTGTGCCCAAAGCTCTATCTGGCAGTTTCAAATGAAACTGTCAGATCTTTACGAAGCTAACATCAAAAGACGGAAAATCTGTGTGGAAAAAACTACACTAGCCCATGGCTACCTACTAGTAGTAATAACAACAATATAAAGAACAAAGAAACACTCAGAGCCATAATAACAAAAAATTGATGGTTTATGGTTTGTTTTACCACCCTTGACAAGCATATATGAACCCCCTTCCCCAAAGACTCAAGTCCAGGAAGGGGCAATATAAATAACCCAAATGAAACAATCTAGATCCCAACCCAAAGGAAAAGAGGGTAAGGGAAAAACTACAATGGCATGACACAGTGCTTGCACCAATTGCCACCCCTACCCAAGTAGAAGTTCTGAGAGGGGTAGGGGGAGGGTGGTTAGAATATAGCAAGACTCCATGAGAAGAAAAGCAATTACTAAGGTGAGTAATTTTTCTTCAAACACCATGAAGTCTTGCTATATTATAACAATAGCAGATTACACAGCAGTACCTCCATGGAGGAGGGTCAGGAACCTACTTAGGAAATAGGCTCTGAAGCACAGCTGTGCCAAACCGAGCATCTCTCCTGGACTGGACATCTAGGAATAATGCTTGGTAAAGGTGTGAACTGTCTTCCAGGTAGCAGCTTGACAAATCTCCAGAATGGGGATGTCTCTAGCAGCCGCTAGAGACGCAGCTGTACCCCTGGTGGAGTGGGCCCTCAATCCTGAGGGGGTACTTCACCCAGTTTCTGATAACAGAATTGGATACAAGAAACAATCCACCTTGCAATTGTTTCTTTAGTGGCAGGTTTCCTTTGCCAACCTCGCCATAGGTAAGAAAGAGTTGGAGGATTCAAACCTATGACCTCTGGTGCGCTTCTAAATAGTAGCTTAAGGCTCTTTTGACATCCAAGCTGTGCAGTCTCCTCTCACCTGAGGAAGAATGCTCAGTGAAAAATACTGGGAGAGAGATAGATTGATTCAGGTGGAAATCAGAAACCACCTTAGGCAAAAACTTTCTATTAGTCCTAAGGACTACCTTATCTCTGTGGAAAGAGATAAAATCTTCTTCCACTGACAGGGCCTGTAGCTCACTTATGCGTCTGGCAGAGGTGATAGCTACTAGGAAAACGGTTTTCCAAGTTAAATACTTGAGCTCTGCAGAAGACAGAGGCTCAAAGGGGTTGCATTAACTGAGCAATGAATATTCAGGTCCCAGGCGGGAGCTGGTTCCAAAAGGAGGGTTAGTATGAAGTAACCCTTAAAAACTTGAGAACACCGGGTGAGAAGAAAGGAGGCAGGCTTCCCTGCTGACACAAAAGCAGAGACAGCTGCCAGATGAACCTTCAGGGTAGCTGGTCTAAGGCCTAGGGAATTCAGATGGACCAAATAGTCCAGTAGGAATGGGAAGATCAGCAGATTCTGGGATAATCTGCCTCTCAGAGCACCAGATGGAAAACCCTTCCACTTAGAATTATAAGTGGTTCTAGTGGAAGGCTTCCTTGAAGCCTTTAAAATATCCATGACACCTTGAGAAAGGTGTAAGTCAGCAAATTCTAGCTCCTCAAGAGCCAAGCCTTGAGGTGGAGGGATTTGAGGTCCGGATACTACACTCTCCCTGTGCACAGGCCAGTAAGTCGTGGACTCTGGGCAGGCTCAGGGAGGTGGACTGCCAAGGACAGGAGCAGAGGGTACCAGGCTGTCTGGCTCCAATCTGGGGCAATCAGAATCACTCTGCAAGGTTGAGATCTGATTTTTACTAGTACCCTGAAAAGGAGAGGAAAGGGGGAAAGGCATACAGGAACTTCCCTTTCCAGTCCAACAGAAAGGCGTCCAGAGGACTGGAGCCCAGAACTGGAGGCCTGCAACAGAAAAGAGAAGTTGGTGGTTGCCTGGGGCTGCGAAAAGATCTTCTGAGGGTGCCCCATCTGGCAAAGACAGACCCCAGCACTTGTGGATTCAGAGCCCATTCGTGATGGCCCTGAGAAATTCTGCTGAGGGCGTCCGCAGGACATTGTCCTTCCCTGGGAGATGAACCCTATCAGGAGGTGTTCAGGGAGTAAGCCAGAGACCATAACTTCATTGCTTCGGTGCACAAGGCTGAAGACCGAGTGCCCCTTGCTTGTTGATGTACCACATTGTGGTGGTATTGTCTGTCCTGACTTGAACCACTTTGTTCTGGACAGAATCTGAAAACACCGAAGAGCTAAAAGACAGCTCTGAGTTCCAAAAGATTGATGTGGAGCAGAGACTCCTGAGGAGACCATACCCCCTGAGTGGCAAGGTCGCCCAGGTGAGCCCCCCACCCTAACAGGGAGGCATCCGTGGTGAGGGTGAGGGAGTGAGAAATGGGAATGAAGGGAACCCCTTGTCTTAAATTGCTTTGGACCTGCCACCAGTGGAGGGCTAGGATCAGAGTTTGAGTAACTGGGACCAACTTGGTAAGGGGGTCCTTCCTTTGAGACCAATAGGCCCTCAAATGGAACTGAATGTCCCTCATCTGGAATCTTGCTCCCTGCACGACAGCTGTGGAAGCAGCCATGTGCCCGAGGAGTTGCAGAAAATGCCTTGCTGGTCGAGAGACTCGCAGGGTAAAGGAAGATGCCAGGGCGATGAGTCTGTCCACCCTTTCCGAGGGAAGAAAAGCCCTGGCTAACCTTGTGTTCAATTCTGCGCCTATGAAAGTTAGGACCTGAACTGGTTCCAGAACTGACTTTGGTAAGTTTAGCAGGAATCCCAGGGAAGTGAGAAGCTGCTGGGTGACTTGCAAGTGGATTTCACCCGACCTGGAGACTGACCCACAATAAGCCAGTCGTCCAGGTAGGAACACAGCAACCCCTTGCCTTCTTAAGTGAGCCACTTCACACAGCTAGACATTTTGTGATCACCCCTGGCGGTAAGGCCGGGCGGGCATTGCCCTGAACTGGTAGTGGCCTGAGGGCAGTCTCAACCTGAGGTACTTTCGTGAGAAGGCCTGATCAGAACATGAAAATAGGCATCCTTGAGGTCCAGGGAAGCTAGCCAGTCCCCTGGCCTTAGGGAAGGCAATATCATTGCCAGAGTCAACATTTTGAACTTTGGTTTCAACAGATGCTTGTTCAAGTATCTTAAATCTAGAATGGCCGCCATTCTCCTGTCTTTTTGGGGTAAGAAAGTATCTTGAATAAAGCCCCTGCCCTGATGGCAAGGAGGAACCCTTTCCACTGCTTTGCAGTCCAGCAGAGCAGAAACCTTCCAAAGCAAGGGCTTCTGAAGGATTTGCAGGAAAATGCCTGGCTCTCATCTTTGGAAAGTGTTTGAAGCTGAGAACCAGACCCTGGCCTATTACCTCCAGAACCCATCTGTCCGTAGTTAGGGACAGCCAGTTCCGGCTGAAATAGGCCAACCTGCCCCCCACTAGTACAGGAGAATCGGCCCTGGACACCCCATCAGGGTGCCTGCTTAGCAGCAGCCTTAGGCTGAGGGAGGGGACCTGTTCACTTGTGCCACGCCTACCCCTGCCTCTGAAGAAACCCTTTCGAGACAGCAGAGGAGGCTTGAAATTGGTAAAAGGCCTGAAAAGGGCCTGCCCTACCTTCTGGGAGCATGCCTTGTGGCATGGCATGCTTCTCCTTAGCCTGGGCACTTTTGTAGGTAGTTCTGTATTCATCCATCTTTTTCATATAGTTTTCTGTTTGCTCCCCAAAAAGAGAATTTCCCACTACAGGAAAATCCATAGCCTTTGACTGGGTATCTTGGGACAGATTAGTGCATCTGAGCCATGCCAACCTACGGGAAGCTACAGAAGTGGCCATGACCCTAGAAGAAACATCATTAACATCAACAGCAGTATGAAATTGAACTTTAGAGGCTTCAATGCCATCAGCAGCCACCTGTTCAACTCACTAGCCAGCTGGCCATGGGCCTGCTTGGCTAACTCAATACTGTGTCCCACCTAGATTTCTGATATCTGGCTACATAAGCTCATATAATTTGCCTGCCTGAGTCCCAAAGAAGCTGCCATATACTGTTTCTTCGGCCATGGCATCAATCTTCCTGGAATCCTTATCAGGAGGATGTGAGGCCAGAGGAATATTAGCCTTGTCACAGGCTGCAGCTTGTACCACACCTACATGACTACACTGCTCAGTAAGGAAGTCTGTATCCGAGCCTGACAAAGTATACCTTCTGTCCATTTTTTATCTACAGGAGGGACAGAATGAGGATTTTTAAAATCTTTGTTGTTTGCTTCCTAAATGACTTATGCAAAGGAATAGACAACCTCTAGACTCTGGAATATCCATCATTTCCACATAATCAGGCTCCTCTTGCTCATCCACAGCCTCTAAAGGAAGCTGGAGGGTTTCTGCAACCTTTTTGTAAAAAATAAAGAAAGAAGGGGACTCAGACAGAATAGGGGGAGATTCTAAAGGTCTGTCTGGAGAAATGTCCGGTTCAATGGGCACGTCCAGACCCTCCCAGCCACACATATATTGATCAAATTCCTCCTCCTCCTGTGGTTCATAAAAATCCTCAACTTCAAAATCTTGAACCACTGGGACTGAAACTAACCAACCTTTACCAGCTGTTGGTGGTTCTACAGATCCCTGAGACAGTGACTGGACAATCTGAATGGCTTTAGCTATCTCTGCAGCAGTTGGAGACACAATTTTGGACTCCAGACCTACTGATTTCCTTGTCTTTTTACTTGGGACTGGTTCCTCTGAACCAGCCTTCCTTTGCCTGAGGAAGTCTCGCCTGGTCAGAGGGCACTCCCTCTGGTCCAGTGGGTACTGGACCGGCTGGCCATCCGGTCAGCGGACTTTTGGCCTCTCTCCCTGAGCGGCCCAATCTCTTCCAGGGTGGCTGCAGGAAATTTTACACACCTGGCAGTCTGACAGGAGGTGGTCAGCCCCAGACAATAAACACAAGTGGTGTGGGTCAGCCTTGGCAAAGGCGCCCCACAGACATCACAGTGTTGAAACCCAGTGGCCCGGGTTTTCTTTGGGTTTCTTGTGACATAATGCCAGCCTAACTAAAACTTGCTTTTGATGGCAGTGCTAGGTAAGACACCTTATCGGTTCCTAACCGTGTCACGGGTATTTGAAAAACGTTATAATTCTGGGTTTTTAGAACCGATAAAACCGGAACCGTGACTCTAAAACCCACTGTACACTTTTAAAATGCAGACAAAACTAACCGATCGGTTCAAAACCGAACCGATAATTAATTTTCCACACAGACTTAAATTTTAGTACTTACGGTTACCAGATAGAGCTTTAAAACCTAAATGGTAAAATAATAACTTTGCCGTTCAAATGAACCTAAAAATACCGCTTGAACCGAGAATGAACCGAGCTGAAGGAGCTGATCTCGGAGCGACTGTTCAGTGAAGCGGAGTAAAGAATCTGACAGTTTCATTTGAAACTGCCAGATAGAGCTTTGGGCACAGCGCCCTCGCGCTGTAGAACTCCAGATCTTCTGGAGTTAACTCCTTCCTCTCCGGGGCAGTTCAGCTGCAGTGGCTGACTGCTATTGTTATAATATAGCAAGACTTCATGGTGTTTGAAGGGTTGACAGTGTCCCTCTGAATAAAAAAAAACATGAGAGCCAATATCGCACAGAGCTGAAAAGAATATGTAATGCTTTAAAGGGAGATAGGCAAGATGCACAAGAGGCAGTACATGCAACATGGTTCTCTTCTCTGATTATACTGTACATATTGTATAACCAAGACATGTACTATAGGTATTAGGCTGGATGCATACTTAAATTACCTGTTCTTGAGATGGTATTTGTCCTGTAACAAGCAGCCAAAATATTCCTTCTGGTAAGGGTTCTGCACCTCCAGCAGCCTTGGGTAATAATTTTTGGCACTCAGGAATACGATAGTCTCGAAAGCGGATTCCCTATTTAGGAAAAGTGAACATTACTCAGTTTACAAATGTTTGACTAATCTTGCTTATTGTAAGCAAACAATTCTGTTTAAAATGCTGGTGAAAACAAAACCTTGTTCACTAAAAAAATAGACTAGAGGTATGTTTTTCATATTTTTTTTTTATTTTCTATTTTTTCCCTTCCTACCCAGTGGGCCAGGATCTACTTCAGCCTATCACAAGCCCTGGATCTCAAATCTACTGCAAAGGTCACCACAGGCCCTGAGATACCTACTGCCAGTACACTCATATACTGTCCTGAACATACTGTACCCTTCAATGTGGCACCAGCAAGAACTTTCCCGAAGGGCTGGAGGGGGATGTCATGGGCCAAGAAACATAGGTGTTGCAAATGGGTAGGGACAGTCCAGTGTGCTGGGCTCTCCTTCAACAGATCCACAAGCCTTTGATCCAACACTTACTAGAGTGGTCATCACTATCTCCCAGAACACACACATCATGTCCAAAGCAAATGGTAGGCAGCATTAAAAGGCAAAAAGTGCTGTGCACACGAAGTGATTACAGAGTTCAACACCACCACAGAATAAAAAAAAAAAGATGTGGTGTGCTGGCAGATGGGTGAGAGGCAGCTAACTAGGACAGATGGGTGACAGGCAGCTAACTAGGACACAGTCCTTATTTTGCTGTATTTTGCACATTTTGTCTTTTTTACTGTGTGGTGGTAATGAACTCTGTAAGCACTTGGAGTGCATAGCACGAGCATGTATATGCACGAGAGGTAGCTACCCGTTATCCGTACCGCACTTCATTGACATTTGATTTGCACTGCTAAATCCTTTTACCCTCATAGAGAGTCTGTAATAATGATACCAAAAATATTGCAAAAATATGAATTTTTGTATCAGCCATCCCATTAAAGTCAGTTCTGCCTACATATTGGTTGGTGCCAATTTTCTTAGCACTTTGTACCCTAGACACACACACAGCCTGTCCCCTTCATATACTGCACCAGACTTACTGTACTCATTCGTGTGGAGCAGGCCAGAAGCTTCTCAACCGGAACGGAGAGAGGAAGGGATTCAGAGGTTCATGCATTGTAAATGGCTAGAGAAAACATAGCTGCTTCATCCACAAAACATAGTCTGACTTGGCACATCTTTCTGACAGTTTAAATTGGGCTGGGACTGCCCCAATCCCACCCACCTCTTCTCACTATAACTAGCACTAGGTTTCATATATGATGACACCACGTCCACTCAACACCATGTTACACCAGCAGCAGGAATGTATGCTCCATTTAATATTCTAAAGTTTCAACTCCAAGATAACATCTCATGGCTGAGATGATGCTGTTTTGTATGATATTGTTGCTAGAATGACACAAGATGAGTGAAAAAACACCAACTGTGTGGAAAAACACTAATTTTATTAAATATATAGGCGTGTGAAAATCACTTAAGATGAGTGAAAAAGACACAAGAGGAGGGAAAATGTGTCAAGTGAGTGAAAAATATCAACTGCCTGAAAGTAAACAGGCTTGTGAGAAAATCATTCAAGATCAGGTTAGCACCAAGGCTGGCAGCGATGTCAGCACCAAGAGCAGCAGTACTGTCATCACCAAGGCCGGAACCAACCCCAATACTGAGGTAGCCCCACTGTGAAACTTCACTAGAGAAAAATCTGCTAGAGATAGGTTGTCCCACAAGAATCAGCACAGCACTCAGCTTCAAAAGGCACCAAGGTTCTGGCATCGGAATCTGCGCAAAACAGACTCTGGTATCCACCAGAGAAATCCTGCTGGAGACAAGATTGTCCAGAGATGGAGTCTAAGTCGCTAATGTACAGAGGGACCCAATGACATAGTCCATCAACTAAACTGCTCATCCAAGACATCCGAACAGGCAGCAGGGGTGTCAGAGACAGAGGAGCTGGCACTGCTGGAGTAAAGAAGACTGGTATCAAATGCCCCCTCCAGGAAGATAAACGACAAGACACTGGCACCAACCACATACAGAAACTAGCCACGAGTTCGAGGCAGAGTGGCAAAGAAGAAATTAGCTTCATACTTACCGTAATTTCCTTTTCTGTTAGCTCCAATATTGTCAATGGCTGGGTAATCATAACAACTGGGTATAGTGCACCCCTTCCAGGGGAATGGCACAGACCAAGCTTTATAATGTCGAGCATATGAGGATTCCATGCTGCAGCAACTCCCAGTTACTACTTACCTCGCAGTGCCATGAGAACTACACATTTAATCTACCATTAACATAAACGCATTGCCACATGTAAATACAAGCATTTGTCAATGCTGAAGATTTGATGCTTTGCACTAGTACATCCTCAGATGTTATATGGGCACTTGGGCTGTGAGTGCAAGGAATGTTGGGTACAGCAAACAGCTCTCTTACAGGATGCTATGGAGAACACTGAGCGTGCAGGATTCACTTTGGGAAAAAAATCCATTTTGTTTTTTTACACCTAGACAGATATCATAGGGCATTTCGGACAATAATAACTGTCTTGAGGCTAGGAGAGAGCTGGTGCAGAAGATCGCCATGGATAGAAGGCAAATACTGGAATCACTGCAGGAAGGATGGCAAGGAAAACAGTTGCGCACAAGAAAAAAGAGAATACAAGTAGGGATCTGCCAGTTATTCTTTTTATTGAATTTCAATATATGTAATATCATAACCATGTTAAGATCTATGCATCACTCAGATCATGGCATGTCTTGGTATATATATGCAAGAGTTAAAAAGGGAGGGTATGGGTAGCATACAGGGGAGAGGTATGGATGGCTAGGGCATGGGGAAGGGAACATAAGAGTTATGGGGGAGGGGTGGTGAAAAAGGAAGGGGCAAGAGACGATTGTAAAAGTTGGTGACATCTGTATACTCACAGTTCTGTAAGTGTGGGTTCACCTTTCAAACAGCATTCATGTAATATAAACACAAAAAAGTTTAGAATGAACATGTGTCTTTGCCTAGGTTAACACTGTTTGCAATACACACTTGCTGGTGGAGAGAAACAGAGGTATATTATTATTTTTTTTCCCTATATTTAAAAGTTGCCACAGTAAGGAGATTATTTTCCATATTACAGAGAGGCAGGCAAGGGTTAATTTTAGTTCAGGAGACTTTGTAGTTTAGGAGAAAAAAAGGCTATAATTTAAGACATCATGGCCAGTTTCAAACTGCCTACAGACTAGGCAGAAGAATCAGGAAAACCTTGAACAGTAATAAAATAATAAAGACCAGCGCAACACAGTTTAAACTTTCTGTACATCTCCCCTCAATTTTCTGATGTAGTCTGGTCAGGCTGCTGGTGTTGACAGCCCATCGGCTGTTTGTTGAATAGCTTCATTCATATCAAAGGACTGAAGCCCTCAAATTTATTGGCTTGGTTCTTCTGAAGTGCATTCAGCTGAAGAAGAGTGATGTCACAGTTAAAGTGCATGGTTATTGATCTAGACTGCTTCACCCCTACAGTTTTTAACTGCAATAGGCTTACAGAGACTATCGTCGAGACACAGGTCAGGAAGCATAGGAAAAACCAGGAGCAATTATAGAATTCACAAAAAGTGTTTATTAGTACTAGCAGTAACATAAAAAAAAAACTTGTTCAGTATAACTGTTTACAAAGGCAAAATAAACATAGAAGATCCATCTGAGTGTTCCTTCAATCTCTATGTGTCAAAACATTGCAGCTCTCTCTAAGTCTTTGCCACCCCCCTCCTTAACAAGCATCCTGTTTTTTTCTAAAATGTTCTTATAAGTTTCAGGCAGGTGCAGCAAGAACACAATGTCCCAGAACTGAGGTCTCTTCTCCACAGCTTCTAAACAAGGACTTAAAAACTGCTCTCAGATTAACCCTTTGAAATCCCAATAGCTTTCTGCAGTCATCTCAAACTATAATGATAAACATTTCAACAGTAACACTACATAATTTCTAAACAAAGGGATCCCAATATCAGTTACATTTCCACATAATGATTTGCAAATATTTTTATACCAGCAGATATGCAAGAGAGGAAAAGACAGAAACAGCAAATGAGGGTAGAGAGATAGTAAGATGCGAAGAATTGCAAGACTGTCAGGGTGATCATGTCCTAGATCTCACGGGAAAATCTTGTTGCGCAACCAGACAGACAAGAGGCAGGAAAGGAAGGAAGGAACAGAACAGATCTCTGCATTCAAACTCTCCATAACAACTGGGACAGGGTCCTACTCAACCCTGTCACATACACCCCCCTCCTTAAAAGGGAACCTGTTTTATCAAACAGGTTTCCAAAAGTTTCTATTAATTCTCTACTAACATTAGCTTCTACCTTTCAGAAATTAAGCACATGTGCAGTATGCTTTTTTCTATAATAGTATGGCAAACAGTAACGTTCAAACTCACACATTTGTTTTTCAACCTTTAGAACCCTCAATTCCTGATCCATATCTTGACAGAAAATCAGCATTGCTATTCTCTTTACCAGATTTGTGTATCACCTTGAATTTAAATGGCTGTAGTGCAAGGTGCCACCTTGTGATTCTGGAATTTTTATCTTTCATTTGGTTAAGCCAACAGAGAAGACTGTGATCTGTTGTAAGTACAAAGTCAAATAGCAAATAAAACTTAAGGGACTCCATGGCCCACTTTGCAACTAAACATTCCTTTTCAATGGTGGAGTACCTTTTCTCTCTGTCATGCAACTTTCTACTTACAGTATGTACAAAATAGAATGTTCCATCCCATCTATATTTTGACTCAGAACTGCACCTAGGCCTACCTCTGATGCATCTGTTTGCTTCCTGAATTTATAAGTCCCTTCACAGTCTCATCTCCCACCTTCACATCTGTTAATTACTTGCCCCAATTTGCTAAGAACAAATCTGCTTCAGTGTCACTCTTCTTACGGCAATTTCTTGCAATATGACCTAGCTTATTGCAGTTATAGCAAATAACGTCATTGGGCACAGACTTGTTACCCACAGCAGAGTTCTTATCAGATTTGGAGTTTAAATGGGAAAAAGAGTTAGCTGTTACCTCACTGCTGTGGTCTCTGTCTGGCCATTTGGTAGTCCTCGGCCAAAGAAACAGCCATTTCCCCACTTTCTGGTCAGTGTTCCTTTACCCAAATCTGCACGTCTGTAGGCAGGATGTCGATGAACTGCTCCATTGCAAATGTGTCGATCTGTGGGACTGTTTTGCCCTCTGGTTGGAGCCATTTTTATCAGTCCCCTGAGCCTGTTGAAGGCTTCTCAAGGATTGTCAACTGAGTTGTACTTCAGAGATCAAAATCTCTGCCTGTAGGTCTCTCTTGAGATGTCATACCTTTTCAGGATTTCGCTTGTCACTATGTCACAGTTTTCCGACTGTGCAGTGTCCATATTGCTGTAGGCAAGTTGGGCTTTCACTGTCAGGTAGGGTACCGGTCTGATTGTCCATTACTTCTTTGGCCATTGGCAGGCTGTGGCAACTCTTTCAAAAGTTGTCAGGTATGCAATGATATCATCCGAGGGACACAACTTTGTTAGTTTAATGGCTTTTAAGTTGCATGTGTTTTGTTGCTCATCTGGAACTGTGCCAAATCCTCTGCCTTTGATAGCTTGCAAGGCATCCATCCATCGCTGCATCTCTTCTCTCCTCTATGCTTCTAAACATTGAATCTCTTTTTCTCGCTGCTTCTCTGGTACTAGGTCCAGTACCCAAGCACAAAACTCCTGGCTTAGAGTATGCACGGCGTAATCCCACTTAGGCTGACACCATCTATTGTTGAGTCACAGGTCAGAAAGCATATGAAAAACCAAGATCAGGTGTAGAATTCACAAAAAGTGTTTATTAGTACTAGCAGTAACATAAAAAAAAAATCTTGTTTAGTATAACTGTTTACAAAGGCAAAATAAACAGAGAAGATCCATCTGAGTTTTCCCTCAATCTCTGTGTGTCAAAACATTGCAGCTCTCTCTCTCTCTTAAAAGTGTTTGCAACCCCACTCCTTAACAAGCATCCTGTTTTTTTCTAAAACGTTCTTGTAAGTTTCAGTCAGGTGCAGCAAGAACACAATGTCCCAGAACTGAGGCCCCTTTTCCACAGCTTCTGAAAAAGGGCATAAAAACTGCTTTTGGGTTAACCCCTTGAGTTCCCAATAGCTTTATGCAATCATCTCAAACTATAATTATATACATTTCAACAGTAACACTACATAATTTCTAAACAAAGGGATCCCAATATCAGTTACATTTCCGTATAATGATTTGCATATATTTTTATACCAGCAGATATGCAAGGGAGGAAAAGACAGAAACAGCAAGTGAGGGTAGAGAGACAGTGAGAGGCAGAGAATTGCGAGACTGTCGGGTGATCATGTCCTTGGTCTCACGGGAAAATTTGGTTGTGCAACCAAACAGATGAGACAGGAAAGGAAAGAACAGAACAGATCCCTGCATTCAAACTCTCCATAAAAACTGGGACAGGATCCTATTCAACTCTGTCACAGAGACACACCTCTGAAATCTCCTTCCACTCATAACAAAAAGTTTGTTGCATATGTGCATCAAACCAAAAAAAACTGTCTCACCTTCCAGGCAGACATCCGAGGAGGAGAAGATTCTCCATTAGACTCAAGGTTTGAACACTTCGATGCTCCTTGCCTGAAGAACTATCCTATACAAAAAGCAGGTTCTCATCTTTTGCACATCTGGAAAATGAGGCTGACTGCCGCTAAGATAGAATTTCCAGGCAACAACTGGATGCAGTGAGGCCACCTGTTACAAAGAAAAACTGCCTTCAGAGTTACTAGTAAATTGTTAACCTGTGGTCACAGACTGATCGAAAACATATATACAGTATATATGTACAGTACAGCAAGAAGAGGGATGTCCGTACAAAATAGTAGGTTTTTTTTTTTACAACAGGACATCCCTCCTAGCATACAGAATAAGATTCTCCAGCAGGAGCAGGCTCCTGGAAGGGACCCATTGCCATTGTTGGAGTTAACAGAAAAGGAAATTACAGTAAGCATGAAGTTTATTTCTTCTTTCTGTAGTGCTCCACGTTGTCAATGGGTAATCATAACTGGGTTCTAACAAGCAGTAGGCAGAAAAAATGAGAGAGGGGGAGAAGAGTCTCCAATATGCCAGAGACAAGCACTGAGAATGACTTGTGAACTGCTGTCGGTAGCACTCTGAGACCAAACTGCATCAGCCAAACTCTAAACATCAAGATGGATGTTTTGTGCACATGTGGACGTGATACCATGTAATTTCCTTGCATACCTTAAAATAAATGCTTCACCTGCCTGTCCAGGGCGGCGTTTCAGCCTTGGAGTGGTGAGCTTTAAGGACAGCCAGGAACCTCCTTTTACTACAGCGTTGGCCTGAAACAACGCATGCCCACGCCCTTTTAGTGAGGGTGGCCTAAAAAGGAAGGCCTCTTGCACATGCTTGTCTGTTCCATGAGAACAAACAAGACTGTCAAACTCAAGGAATGCAGCTGTCCATTTGGATTAGATCTTAACGGTGCAAGACAAATTCAACTTGTGTAATTCCTTCCCTTAAATACAGAAGGTTGTGGACGGCAGACAGAGACATATGTCCTGGACTCCTGAAAGGCAATAAGCACCTGAGGGACGAACACCGTTCTGAGTACCACCTGTCCTTATGATTAATAAGGTATGGCTTCTTAATAGGAGCCTCTAAACAATACATCCCGTGACGTGTATGGGAGTGGTTCAGAAAACTCCTTGCCAAGAGCATTCAGAACCCAAGAGATCCCGCAGCAAACCAGATCAGGACAGCAGACGTGTCCTACAAACATGCGCAATGAGTTCCTAAGCCAAAACCCCAGGGCTGCGATAGCAGTACCCGGCCTCTCATTGTACTCAATGTCAACCTCTCCGCCTTCTTATAGAAAACCAAAAAAAAAAAACTGCAGAAGAGTCAGTCAAAAGAGAAAAACCTTCCCTGCTGGCCCAAGGAAAAAGAGAGAGAGGTGGACCCTACCAGAGCATAGGCTACAGACATAAAGGATTTCTGGCAGCCATCAAGGAGTCGAGTAGTTTTTATCGAGGAAAACAATACATTACAGTTCCACTATTACAAAAAGGAGTGAAATTCTTTGCAAAAATCTACGTTAATGCAGACATTAGGGTTGCAAAATACAAAGCGCACAAAGACAGGGAATGAAAAAAACATTAGAGATTTGGGTCTCCGAGTATTGGTGAATCAGTGGTGGGGTCTTACTTGGGGTTGTCAAACCTAATGCCCACCCCCCAGACCCACACCCTACTGTCCGAAGTGCAAGATACAGCTCCAACCTAGTATCTCATAGTGATACAGTATGGTCAACATAATCTGTCACAGCACATCACATTGGACCTTGTCTGATCCAGGGTAGGGGTGAGCATTAGGGTTGACAACCCCAAGTAAGACCCCACTACTGATTCACCAATACTCTGGAGACCCAAATCCCTAATGTTTTTTCATTTCCCGGCTTTGTGCGCTTTGTATTTTAACAACCCTAATGTCTGCATTAACGTAGTTGTTTTGCAAAGAATTTCCTTTCTTTTTGTAATAGTGGAATTATATCTTCATTTGCGCAGGTCCCTTTGAATGTTCCCCAAGGTTGCAACAGACATCCCTGCAAACAATGTAACTTAATAAATTCTTTATTTTTCAATATTTTGACCCCAAACTTTCAAAATAGTCTTCTTATGACCCCACCTCATAAACCCCATTGATGAAAATTTTCAAATCCGTGCTGAAACACCATTCCGTGCCACAGGTGTAAAAACACGTTTAGGACAGTATGTGAAAATGGCAGCTGAACTGTTCATAAGGTGGTGTGAAAAAAAATGGGTATGTTGAAAATCTGGAGTCAAAATATTGTAAATTACCAAAGTTATACACCTGCATAGAAAAATTTCAGCACACGCTTGTAACTCGCCTATTTTTAGGATTTTTTTTCCCCACCAAATTTTTAACATGGGCTTTTTGTGACCCCACCTCATGAACACTGGCACTGCAATTTTGTTAACTGGTCCCGAAAGGTGATTTCATGCAGTGACCACAAAATCACCTTTGACCAGCAAGGCATTTTCTTCAGCTTTTGGGCCACATGGCAGCATCCACGGCAGTGGTCCAAGGGGCCAGGTTTCAGATGAGGGACATTCAGTTCCATCTGAGGACTTTTTGGTCCCAAAGGAAAGATCCTCTTATCAAACAAGTTCCTGTTACTCAGACCCTAATTCAGGCCCTTCAATGGTGGCAGGACCCGGACAATCTGAGGCAAGGTGTTCCATTTGTCACTCAGAATCACTCTGTGGTCCTTACCACAGATGCTTCCCTTTTGGGGTGGGGAGCCCATTTGGGGGCTGTCACAGCCCAGGGGCTGTGGTCCCCTCAGGAATCCCTTCTTCATATCAACTTCCTGGAGCTCAGGGCAGTACTTCTGGCCCTGCAAGCTTTCTCTCAGTCAGTACAGAACAAGGTGGTTCAGGTCAGGATGGACAACATTACTACCATGTGGTACGTCAACCAGCAGGGAGGCACTCGGTCCAAGGAGGCCTTGAAAATATGGTCCCTGGCTTATTCCCTACAGGCTTCTCTGGTAGCAGTCCACCTCCCAGGAAAGAACAATGTGCTATCAGATGCACTGAGCAGGATTTCCCAGGGCCATCACAAATGGTCTCTGGATCCTTTGGTGATGAAAGTGATTTTTTCAAGGTGGAGCACTCCAGAGATAGATCTCTTTGCAGCCCCAGACAATCACCAATTTCCTCTGTTTTGTTGCAGACCCCCAGTCTTGGGCTCAGTCCCTCTGGATGCTCTGATTTTGAACTGGGAAGGGAAATTTCTTTATGCCTTTCCTCTACTGTTCAAGGTTCTACTCAAGGTAAGGTCACAACCTTGCAAACTGATTCTGATTGCTTCAGACTGGGCCAGGCAGCCTTGGTAACCCTTGTTATTGTCTCTGGCAGTCCATCTTCCCCTGTCTCTTCCCAGGAATTACAACCTGTTAACCTCCTCTCAGGGGAGGATTTGGTACCCCAATCTTCGGTCACTCAATCTCAAGGCATGGCTCTTGAAGAGTTAGAGTATGCAGACTTGCATCTGTCCCAAGGGGTTCTGGATATTCTCAAAGCTTCTCGAAAGCCTGCCACCAGAAAAACTTACAACTCCAAATGGAAAAGATTCAGCATCTGGTGTTCCAAGAAGCATATATCCCCAGACACTGCTGAATTGTCTACAGTTCTGGATTATATGGTTCACCTTAATGGCCCAGGCTTCAGACCAGCTACTCTCAAAGTTCATTTGTCAGCTGTTTCTGCTTTCCTGTCAGTGGGGAAGCCTTCCTCTCTGTCTGTCATCTCACCCTGTATTCTGTAAATTTGCTTCATACCAATCCCCCTTTTAGGGATCCTGTTCCTGCCTGGGATTTGAATGTTTGTATTGCTCAGCTTATGAAACCCCCCTTTGAGCCTATGTCCTCAGCAAAGCTCAAGTACTTGACTTGGAGAACTGTGTTCCTGGTAGTTACTACCTCTGCCAGACGTATCAGTGAATTATAGGCTCTGTCAGTGGAGCCTGACTTCATTTCATTCCATAGAGATAAGGTGGTCCTTAGAACCAACAGAAGGTTCTTACCCAAAGTGGTTTCTGATTTCCACTTAAACCAATCTATGTCTCTTCCTGTGTTCTTCACTGATCATACTTCCTCAGGACAGTGGAGGTTACACAGTTTAAATGTTAAGAGCCCTTAGTTACTACATAGAACGTACAAAGGGTCACAGGTTTGATTCCCTCCCGTTGCTCCTCACTTATGGGGAAGTAGGTAAGGGCAAACCAGCCACCAGGAGAACTATTGCCATGTGGATTGTGTCCTGTATCCAATTCTGCTATGAGAAACTGGGAAAAATTCCACCCTCAGGCCTGAGGGCTCATTCCACTAGAGGTACAGCTGCATCTTTGGCTGCGGCCAGGGATATTCCTTTGTTAGAAATTTGTCAAGCAGCCACCTAGAAAACAGTTCATAACTTCACCAAGCATTACTCTCTGGATATCCAGGCTAGGAGTGATGCTATGTTTGGCACAGCAGTACTTCAGAGCCTATTCCCAATGTAGGTTCTGTCCCTCTTCCTTGGAGGTACTGCTTGGTAGTCTGCAATAGTCAGAATGCAGCAAGACTTCATGATGTTTGAAGAAAAAATTACTCACCTTAGTAATTATGTTTCTTCTAATGGAGTCTTGCTGTATTCTGACCTCCCTCTCTGCCTCCCCTCTCAGAACCTGTTTTGGGAAGTGGGTGGGCAGGTGCAGTGTTGCACCCCAGGGGTATCTTCAGCCCACTTTCTGTTGTGTAGGGTGCTTTGTGTTTGATTAGTTAAGAATTTTTATGCTATATTACCTGTTTTTTTGTTTTCCTGACTTGAGTCTTTTAGGAATCTAAAACCTTTGCTGCCAGTTGGCTAGTAGAAATTTTACAATTTTCACATTATTTAAGTCAGTGAATTTAGCTCGTAAGAATCTGACAGTTGGGTTTCAAAGTACAACAGACAGAGTTTTCAACTGAGCTCGAGCTCAACGTTCTATGCCTGGCATAGAATTTTAACCCTTCTCTCTCCGGGGCAGTTCAAGTGCCAGGCAAGACTCCTCTATCGGTTTCTCACCGTGTTACGGGTGTTGGAAAAAAACGTTCAAATCACGGACCGGTAACCACACACTAACTTTCCCACAGAAGGTTTTACTAAAGGATCGGTTCAGCCGAACCGACCAAAAAATACAGATTTTACAATTTCCACAAAAGAACTATCCTAAGTACTTATAGTACCACAGACAGAGTCCTGAACCAACAAACGGAACTTTTTGAGGAATAAATCGGAATAAAACCGAAAACTTTAACAGACTTTGAACCGAGCAGAAGGAGAAATCTCCGGAGTGACTGTTCAGTTAGGCGGAGTAAAGAATCCAATTGTTGGGTTTCAAAGTACTACAGACAGAGTTTTCAACCGAGCTCAAGCTCAACATTCTATGTCTGGCATAGAATTTTAACCCTTCTCTCTCCAGTTCAAGTACTGGAGTTAACTGCAATAGTCAGAATACAGCACGATTTCATGTTGTTTGAAAGGTGATTTCACGCAGCGACCACAAAATCACCTTCCAGGCATGATTAATGAAATGGCAGTGACAGTATTCATGAGGTAGGGTCCCACAAAGCCTTTGTTGAAAATTTGGTGAAAAAAGGGCAAAAAACAGCAACGATATCAACATAAGCTGAAAACACCACTGAAATACATTATACGGCAATTAACTTGATTCTTCAGTTTGCAGTTCAGATTTGAAGAGTGCAAACGTGTCGCAGTACACAGAAGATGACATCAGCTGGCCTCCATAGGTTAAGTATAACGTAATGGGAGGTGTGGGGTGGTGGGTACTCAGTGGGAGGGTCAGATTGGGGGTAGGGAGACAGCGGCGACCACGAGGGACCGTTTTCTTTTTCTGCAGATTTAAAAACAACAAAAAAAGACATTGCACGACATTTTTTTCTTTTCAGGGAAATGATAAATGCATAACACTATTTCGAGGCACTGGAGTTGGGCTCTCCAGTGTCCCACACTCCTGGGGGATGTAAATGCCGTCACAGGGATTGGGCCCCCAAATGTCAGCAGTGTTAATAAATACAGGGGCTGCAAAGGGTGGGCATCCCAGTGTCGGATAAGAATCATAAATAATAATAAATAAATGTACTGCCACCAGAGACTGGGGCCCCCGTGTGTAGATAACAGTTTAATTGAGGCACGGTCAGGCTTGAGGGGCTACAATGACAGTAGCCCTGACTTGAGTCATGACAGCAGCAGCCTGTACTATATAACACAGCTGACATTTATTGAAGACAGCTGTGTCATATAGTACTTGCATTATATGACATAGCTGTCGTTTATTAAAGACAGCTGTGTTGTACGTGTCATGGGCCACAGAAGATGACCTTGGCTGACCTCCATAGGTAAGTACAGGGTAAGGGGGGGGGTGTGTGGGGTGGTGGGTGTTCAGTGGGAGGGTCGGGTTGAGGGTAGGTAGATGGCAGCGACTACTAGGAACCATTTTCTTTTCTTCGGGTTAAAAAGAAAAGACATTGCACAACATTTTTTTCTTTTCAGGGAACTTATGAAGGAATAGCACTATTTCGGGACACTGGGGGTGTGCTCCCCAGTGTCCCACACTGCTGGGGGGTGTAAATGCCAACACGGGGACTGGGCCCCCCATGCCAGCAGTGTTAATTAATCAAGGGACTGCACAGGGGGGAAGCATTCGACACTGGGAGTGGGCATCCCAGTATCGGCTAAGAATCATAAATAATAAATAAATACACTGACACCGGGGATTGGGACCACAGGTGTGCAGATAACAGTTTAACTAAGGCATAGTCAGGATGGTGGGGCTACAATGACAGCAACCCCGTCCCTGACCTATGAGTCATGACAGCAGTATCCTGCACTATACGACACTGTTGTCTTTAATAAATGACAGCTGTGTTGTATAGTACAACTACTATATGAGACAGCTGTTTATTAAAGACAGCAGTGTTGTATAGTACTTGCACTATACAACATGGCTGTCATTTATTAAAGACAGCCATGTCGTATAGTGCAGGCTGCTGCTTTTGCAAAAATTCGGTTATGAATAGAACGTTGATTTTCTGAACTGCGCATTCTCAGAAATGGAACATTTTTATTAAATATTTTAAAAACTACTTAACAGCTGGACCTAAAAAACACAAAAGCACATACCTTGGACCAAGGTCTATCAAACCTGAAAGTTTCAGGTTTCAAGCCTCCTATTTTTTAGTTATCAGGTGGCAAAAAAAGACTTAAAATTTAAAAAAGAGAGACTTTTGCATTTGTTTGCACCTCTGTAACTCTTCTCCCACTGAACCCATCTACATGAAATTGATAGAATCAAGAGATCCTGGCTCAAAGGCTGTGCTTTTTTCAAATAAATCGGCTGAACAGGGGCAAAGTTATTAAGGTGCAGACATTTGAATTTAACCCTGAAGTGCTTACTCAACCCTAATATACAGGCACGACAGCGCCTGTATGTATGTACGTATGTGTACATATATATATATATATATATTTATTATTTTGATAAATAGAAGGGCCTCCTACTCTCAGGAGCTAGGGCGCGAGCTGTGACATTCCTGGATTTTTTATGGGGAAGAGAGAGACCCTGAGCAGGTCTCTTCACACCAGAAAGAGTAAGGGTGCTTGATGAGCAAGATTCGATAAGTCTGATAAGAAAAAAATTACTCACCATAGTAATCTTGTTTCTTCCAAGGTATCCTTCAATATGCTTAACTAATGCAGTTAGCCTCCTACACTGAACTGCCCCGTAGAGAAATGGAATGTATGCTAATGATGGAACGCACATTGGCTTGTACCAGTTTCAAACTGCTCCCCCTAGTAACTGCCATGCTGTAAGGCACTCAGATCTATTAAGGAGTCTGAAAGGGTGAAAGCACCCTAACTAGCTATACTATCTATCAGCCTATAAATACTTAAATAACATAAAAAACAAAACAAATGTGTAGCCCCTATAAGAAGGGGCAAGAAAGGGGTCAGAACAAACTGGTTTGTAAGATTATTTAACTATAACAGTGATTCAAATGTCAAATAGAATGACCAGCAGGGAAGCACAATATGGGGAACCCTGTTTTCTGGTTCTGGAAAAGGAGGCAGGATGGGAGCTTTAAGCATAGTGAAGAATATCTCAGAAGAAAACAGATTACGATGGTGAATAATTTTTTTTCTTCTAACCCCAGGAATCCTTCAATATGCTTAACTAATGCAGACTACCAAGCAATAACTTTGGAGGTGGGTACAGAACCTATTTAGGAAACAGATTCTGCAGGACTGCTGTGCCAAATCTGGCATCACTCCTGGACTGAAGGCCCAGGCTATAGTGCTTAGTAAATGTACAAACCGTCTTCCAGGTAGCTGCCCAACAAATATCCAGTAGGGGGACATCCCTTGCTGCAGCAACTGATGAAGCCGTGCCCCTAGTAGAGTGTGCCCTGAGGCCCACAGGAGGTTGTTTCCCAAACTTACTGTAACTGAACTGTATGCAGGCCACTATCCAGCATGCAACAATCCACTTTGAAGCTGGCCTACCCCTGCCCACCTCACCATAGGTGAGGAATAGCTAGGTATGCCCAGGCCTATGGCCTTTAGTCCTGTCCAGGTAATGGCTAAGTGCCCTTTTTATGTCCAGGCTGTGCAACATTTGCTCACCTGAGCTTGACTTGTCTGTAAAGCAGACTGGCAGTGTGATGGACTAGTTCAGGTGAAAATCTGACACCACTTTGGGAAGAAACTTCCTATTGGTTCTGAGCATCACCTTGTCCCTGTGGAAGGAGATGTAGTTGGAATCTGTACACAGGGCCTATAACTCACTAACTCGTCTTGCTGAAGTAATGATGACTAAAAAGACCGCCTTCCAGGTCACATACTTTAGGTCTGCAGTTGCCATAGGCTCTGGTGGAGGCTCCTTGAGCCGGGCAATACAAGTGTTTAAATCCCATGAAGAAACCGGTTCCCTCATTTGGGGGGGGTGTATGTGAAGTAGTCCTTTAAAGAAATTCCTAAATACTGGGTGGAATGCCATGGATTTATCCCTCCCAGCAGAGATACATGCTGAAATGGCAGCCAAATGCACTTTCAAGGTAGTAGGCCTGAGACCTACAGTAGGGAGTGTAAGTGGGTGAGATAATCCAAGAGGATAGGTAAACCAGCTGCAGTAGGATTAATACCAGTGTTCCCACACCAAATCGAGAACCTTTTCCACTTGGAAGCATAGGTTTTCTTAGTTGAGGGCTTTCAGGAGCTCCCTGAGGACAGCCATCACCTCCTCAAGAGAAGTGCAGGCTGGCAAACTCTAAATCCTCAAGAGCCAAGCCTTCAGGTGAAGGGATCTGAGGCTGGGATACAATATCCTGCCTTGTGAGGTTGTGAGCAAATTGTGCCTCTGAGGGAGGCAAATCTATTGTGCCACCAACAGGGACAACGGGAGGGAATACCATGGCTGTCTTGCTCAGTATGGTACCAGCAGTATTATGGTTGCTGGCTTGGACCTGAGCTTCACCAGAACTCTGAGCAGAAGTAGAAAAGAAGAGAATGCATAAAGGAATTTGCCTGTCCAATCCAATGCCAGGGCATCCAGTGGCACTGTTACCTGGGCTGGAGGCCTCCAACAGAACAGTGGGAGCCGGTGGTTGTCTGTGGAGGCAAACAGATCTACGTCCGGAGTACCCCACCTTCTGAACACTGACTGATGTATCTGTGTATTGATGGCCCGGTCGTGGTGGTTCTGACTGATTCTGCTGAGTGAGTCTGTCAGAACATTGTCTTTCCCTGGAAGGTGGATGGCAGAAAGAGACACCTGAAGAAAGTAGGCCAAGGTCCAAACCCTCATGGCCTCTGTGCACAGTGGGGGTTGACCTGGCACCTCCCTGTTTGTTTATTTACTACATGATGGTAGTGTTGTGTGTTCTGACCTGTAACATAGAAACATAGAATTTGATGGCAGATAAGGACCGCTTGGCCCACCTAGTCTGCCCATTTTCCTACCTACCTAACAGATAAGCTGCAGATCCTAGTTAACCAACAGCTTACTTCCTCCTACCCCCCACTAGGACTGCCTTATGCCTGTCCCATGCATTCTTGAAGTCCCCCACTGTTCTTGACTCCACTACCTCCTCAGGGAGGCTGTTCCATGCATCCACAACCCTCTCAGTGAAAAAATACTTCCTCACATTACCTCTGAGCCGTCCCCCTTCTATGTTCAAATTGTGCCCCCCTTGTTCTTGTACATCTCTTTTTCTGGAAGATGCTACCCTCTTGGACTTTGTTAATTCCCTTGAGGTACTTGAAAGTTTCTATCATGTCCCCTCTCTCCCTTCTTTCCTCAAGGGTATACATATTAAGCTCCTTTAGTCTTTCTTCATATGTCTTCTGGTGCAGACCCTGCACCATTTTGGTTGCCCTCCTCTGGACAGCCTCCACTCTGTCTATGTCTTTGTGGAGATGGGGTCTCCAGAACTGCACACAGTACTCCAGATGGGGTCTCACCAACTGTCTGTACAAAGGATAACAACTTCCTGTTTTCTACTATTGATGCCTCTTCCTATGCATCCCAGTATCCCCCAGCCTTCCTTACTGCCTTCACATTGCTTGCCCACCTTTAGGTCATCTGATATAATTATCCCCAGGTCCCTTTCTATTTTTACTGTTGTCAGTATCTCACCCCCATTGTGTACGCTCTGGTTTTTGTTTCCATGTGCATTACCTTGCACTTTTGCATTGAATCTGAGCTGCCATACATTTGACCATTCCTCCAACTTTGCCAAGTCCCTTCTCATCCTTTCCACTCCATCTTGTGTATCAACCCTGTTGCAGATCTTTGTGTCATCTGCAAAGAGACATACTTTTTCCTTCCAGTTCCTCTGCAATGTCACTTATAAAGACATTAAAAGGACCGTCCCAGTACTGAACCCTGCGGTACCCCATTAGTAACCTCCTTTCTTCACTGTGTACTCCATTTACTACTACCCTTATGCGCCCTGTTGTCTAGCTAATTTTATCCAGGCTACCACCTGGGGACCCACTCAAGGCTGGCTATCTTGTGAATTAATCTTTGTGTGGGACTGTATCAAATGCCTTGCTAAAATCTAGGTAGGCCATGTCCACAGCCCTCCCTGGTCTACTACTTTGGTCACCCAGTCAAAGAAATCTATTAGATTCTGCCTGACACGACCTTCCCATCGTGAATCCATGCTGCCTTGGGTCCTGTGCCCCACAGGCCTCTAGGTACTCAACAATTCTTTCCTTCAGAAGTGATTCCATCATTTTCCCTACCACTGAGGTCAAACTAACTGGTCTGTAGTTTCCTGCCTCTGTCCTGCTCCCACTTTTGTGAACAGGAATCACATCTGCCCTCCTCCAGTCCTCAGGTACCACCCCATCCTCCCATGATTTGTTAAAGAGAGTAGTCAGCGGTACCACCTTGCCTCTGAGCTGAGAAGCAAACGATTGTAGTGCCAGGTACACAGCTCTGAGCTCCAGCAGCTTGATGTGTAGTACTGATTCCTGAGGGGACAACGTCCCACTTGCTGTAAGGTCTAACGTGTGTGCCCCACCCTAGGAAGGAGGCATCTGTAGTCAGAACTACAGATGGGTGTTCTACTTGGAAGGATACACCTCTGAGGTTGACCCTGTCCTGCCACCATCGCAGGTCCTGTATTAGAGTCTTTGTGACAGGTACCAGCTTGGACAGGGAGTCTCACCTTTGGGACCAGTGAGACCTCAGATGAAACTGAATGTCCTTCACCTGGAATCTGGACCCTGGGACCACTGCTGTGGCTGCTGCCATGTGGCACAGTATCTGCAGCAAATGCCTTGCTGGCCTGGTCTTGTTTAACTGAAAGGACCCTACCAGCTCCATAATAGGTCCTACCCTGTTCTGAGGGAGGAAGGCCCTGTCTTGCAGGGTGTTCAGTCCTGCACCAATGAAGTCCAGGACCGAGACTAGTTCCAGCTGAGACTTCTGGGTGTTTATTAGGAACCCCAGTGACTCCAGGGTGCTATGTACTAGAGCCAGGGATTCCCTGGCCCGTTTAGAAGACTATCCAATGACCAGACAGTTGTCCAGGTAGGGAAAAAACATGATCCCCAGTCTCCTCGGGTGTGCCGCCACTACAGCTAGGCACTTTGTGACGGCCCTTGGGGCTGAAGTCAGGCCAAAGGGCATGGCTGCGAACTGGTAATGTCTTGAGGGTAATCTGAATCTCAGGTACTTTTTATGACCTGGACGGATTGGTATATGGAAATAAGCATCCTTGAAGTCTAAGGAGGCTAGCCAGTCTCCTTGCTGAAGGGTAGGAATTATCATGGCCAAAGTTACCATCCTGAATTTTTGTTTTGGTATGTGCTTGTTCAAAAGCCTGAGATCTAAAATGGGTCGCCAATCCCCATTTTTCCTTTGTGTCAGGAAGTATCTTTGATAGAGGCCTTTGCCCCTCTGGGACAGGGGAACAGGCTCTACTGCTTTTATCAGCAGTGGATTCCTTACCTCTACTTCCAGCAAGCTCCTTTCTACTTGTGTTGCAGGGGGCAAACAATCTGTTTATCAATTTGGGGAGTTTTTTGAAAGTTAATGACAGACCCTGGCTCACTACCTCCAAGACCCGCTTGTCTGTGGTGATGGAAAACCACTGTTGAAGGAATTGAGCCAGCCTGCCGCTAGAGATGCTGCACAATTACATTTCGCCAGTGAAATTGCTGCAAAATCTGCAATTTCGACACGTGAAACATTTTGCAAAATTCTGCTGTTCTGTGAAATTTTTCGCCGGGTGCAAAGTTGTGAAAGTTTGCCCACAGAACACAGAATTTTGCTGCAAAATGCACAATTTCACCCGAAATGGCAAAATTATGCCTACTTGCGGATGAAACTGTGCTGTTCCCTGGGTGAAATTTTGCATTTCGCAGGCAAAATTTTGCATTCCATGGTGAAATTTTGCATTTTGCACCTGTGAAATACTTCACAAAATGTCTGAATTTCACAAAATATTTCACATAACGAAATTTCATAATTTCACACATCTCTACCTCGCCTTCTGGCGGTGAGAGGAGGTGACCTGTGGAAGCGTCAGTGAGTTTGTTTAGCTGGGCCGTGGCCTAGGTTGCTGGTCCAGCACTCCTCATAGCTCTTCCGCCCCTACCTCTAAAGTACCGTCTGGGCTGCTGGTAGTCTGGGATTGCCTGAGTCTGACAGAAGGGTCTGGAGTATGACCCCCCACTCCACCTTCCCTAGCATGGGCTCTGTAGGATGTGGAAGGCCTGTTTCTTGCAGTGCTGCTTCTGTAAGTGGCCTTATATTCTTCCACTTTTTTCATGTAAGCCTCAGTCTTATCCCCAAAATGTAATTTTTTTCCACAGGGGAAATCCATGTATTTTGTCTGGGTATCCTGTGTTGGGTTTGTGGTTCTTAGCCATGCAAACCTCCTCTTAGACACAGCAAGTGCCATGAGTCTAGCTGCTATGTCATTGGCTTTGACAGCCTGTGAAATTGGTATTTAGTAGCATCTATGGCTGTCCTGGCTGTCTCAGCCAGATCTATCCCTACTTCTCCAGGCACCTTGTCCACGAATGCCAGTACCGTGGACCAAAGGGCCTTTTGATACTGGGCTGTATAGGCTATGTAACTGGCCTGTTTGACCAGTCGGGATGCTGCTAGGTACCCCTTCTTCCCCATAGCTTCAACCTTCCTTGACTCCTTGTCAGGAGGATGGGAAGCCAGGGGTACTCTAGCCTTGTCACAGGTAGCCACCTGGACCACCCCCTCATAATCTGGATGTGTGAACAGAAATTCAGCATTGGCTCTATCTAGCTGATATTTCTGGTTCACCTTCTTGTCTACTGCTGGGACCAAAGTAGGTGTTTCCAGGATTCTCAGGACTGATGAACAGGGAGCATAAGTCTCTTTGTGGGGGTGAGACCCATCATGTCGAGGAAGTCAGCTTCCTCTTCCTCCTCCACTGTCTCTTGCAAAGACAGATTGAGGGTGTCCACCATTTTCCTTACAAAGGTATTATGTGATGAAAAATCCTCCGGTCCCCAGGGAAGGGAACCAAAGTCTTGCTCCGGGGAAACCTCAGGTTGAATGGGTTCCCCCATGTCCTCCCCCACCTCCTCCTCCTCATATTCTTCATATAAATATATTCCAGTTCCAGGGCGAAGGAAGCAGCGGTAGCAACCGAGGCGGGAACCGCTAAGGGAACCAATTGGAAAACCGGAGGAACCAGTAGAGGAGCTATGTTGCCAACCGCCTGAAGGGCCTGAAAAGTTTGCAGGGGCTTAGCAATGTCCTCAGCCAAGGGCATGGTCAGTCTTTCCACAGAGAGCTCCTTTGCCTTTTTGGCAGGAGGTACAGTGGTATGTTTTTCTTAAAGGGAAACAGTCATTTGCAGGGGCTCCCGCCTCTGCAAACCTTACCCTTACATTACAAATACACTGAAGTGCAGGGTGCGGCGCCGCACCTTTCCACTTAATGGAGCTGCCCCATAGTCCGCCATACTTCTGGGTAGCGGACTTTTCGTTCGTAAATTAAATTATGTTCCTGGACACAGAAAAAGGCGCTTTTTGGGCAAAAGCTTAACCGAAGGGTAAGGTTTGCAGGGGCCGGAGCCCCTGCAAATGACTGTTTCCCTTTAACATTTACACTTAGCTGGAATCGGTTCCGCAACCAGTTCCACGGGCTTTTTTGGTTTTGCTGGATCGGCCTTTTCTGAGGGGTTTTCCCCCAGTTCTTTATGTTTATCTTTTTTAGAAGGAATTCCTTTTTTGAGGAGGATGACTCCTCCATTGTTTGAGAGAGATGCAGAACTAGCCATTTCCTCTAATTTCTAATCCCTCTTTTTAAGTGCTTTAGGACAGAACATTTTACAAATTTCACAGTTGGCAAAAATATGGCTGGCACCCAGACAAGACACACAGAGATCGTGCCTATCTGCTTTAGCTATGATCTGACCACAGGTTAAACAATTTTTCAAACTAGTGGGTCCTGTCCTCTTCTTTTGAGGAGTCTATGACATTAGTGTCAGACACTAAAACCCAATACTAAACAAATAACCAAGCGCCCAGTTCCCACACTAAAGGGAACCAAAGAACAGTCAGTTCCTGAGGTAAAAGGAAATGAAAACTAAAGTTAAAAACAACAGAAATATGTAATGGACTACAGTCCCACATAAAATATACAAAGAGAAAAACATTTTTTCTTTCAGAGGTCGCAGTTCCCCGCGGTTCTCAGGAACTGATGAGGAAACGAGCTAAAACGCTAAAATTAACTAAAAACTAACTAATGACACAAATATCACTGGGCAAGCAGTTATTTATAAACAATTTTTAGAATAAAAACGATACTCACAGAAAAAAACTATGCAGTTAGATGTCGAGGATAGCTCTCCAAAGCGTCCAAACTGGCAGGTGGAGAAATAGATCTGAGTGCCTTAGAGAGTGACAGTTAATAGGGGCAGCAGTTTGAAACTGGTACTAGCCAATGAGCGTTCCATAATCAGTACACATTTCATTTCTCTCCGGGACAGTTTAATGCAGCAGACTAACTGCATTAGTTAAGCATACTGAAGGATTCCTGGGGTTAGAACTACAGTCTTCTTGGCCACTCAGCAGCTAACACGAGTCAGCTCCCTCCAGAGCGTCTTTTATTTGTATTTATTATTTTCTCTGTAAACTTTGGAAAAAGAGTTAGTAGAAGGAAAATATGCCCTGCTGAAGGTCCACTCTTGAGGCAGAGCATCCCCACTGCCCTCAGCTGTGGGCAGCTAAAGACTGAAGAACCTTCTTGGATCCGAGCATTGTGGCTGCATGTGAACAGATTGATCTGAGGTCTACCAAACTGGTTGCACAGGAGTTCAAAAATCTCCGGTTCAACCTCCACTCCCCAGGATGAAAATATTTTTGCAGTTTAACCAGACCGCCTGAAGGTTCAACACCCCTGCCAGGTGAACTGTCAACACACTGGCTACCTCTCGTAATATCTCCCATGCCTTAATGGTAATGTACAAATGCACACAATGTTTAGCCTCATGGATGAAACTAAGGGAAGCTAGGCAGACCTTCTCCCTCTCCTGAACATCGATATGTAGATACTGTTCATAGACTGACCAAGTTCCGAGTGTGAAAATGGCTTCGACCTGCTCCTCATCCGGCTAGGCTGATATTTGTTGTGGAATTAACTCTGAAGTTATAATGGAACTTGCTCAGATCTTGCACATCCACTCACTAACTCAGAGAGTGAGGACGCTAAGAGGTAAAAGAAAAACTGGCTAATAATCCCTTCAATGAGGGATCCCAGGTCTATGGGAAACCCATTGAATAGGCCGCATCTGGAAGCATGCCCCAGGGATTAAACTGTCGATGGCTATCTTGAAGCACAAACTGCAGTGAACCAGCGGACTTCTGACCAGTCACTTTCCGGGGAAAAGGGTTGCAAAGCCTTACTGACACCCAAGGTCTGAGACGGTTCAAGAGAGCTCTTCCCCTGGTTCACCCTAAGCCATGTGACTCTGGCATATCTAGAGTGCTGAGTACTGACCTCTTGTTAAGGACAAAGACGGTGCATGAATAAGCAGGTCGTTCAATCAGGATAGACATTAAGCCACCAGGACTACCAGCACCTTCAAGGGAACTCAGAGTGACTGATGTTCAGGTGAAGACGCACCCTATGCTGGAGGGTTGATCCAGTATCAAAAACTGAGATACTCTGAGTAGAACTGACATAGGGAATGTGGCGGCAGGCATCCATCAGATGTACTGGGGCTTAAAAAGAAGCCCTTGACTGAGCAGCCCAGTGACTGACCTCCGGGGCTGCATTCGGGAAGGTTATGAAGCACATATTTGTTCAGATTCTGGAATTTAAGAAAAAGCCTGACAACTCCCTAACTTCTGGGGACCATAAAATAAAACTAACAGGACTCCTGAACTGATTGATTAGCAGGACCTGTACTCTGGTCCGAAGGGAAAAAAGAGTAAGGAGCTCTAATGACACCTGGCCTTCCCGTCGCCCTTGAAAACTGGGGCAGAGAAGTGACCCCTAATAAGGCATCTGACATTGTTCTGGCCCATCTTAAGGAAAACTCCTCTAATCTGTCACTAAGAAAGGAAGTCAGGGATGGGCCACATGCACTCTAGTGAGGCACCATGCTGTGGTGCTGGGCCTCCAGCACGGTGCCTGACAAGTACTTCTCTAATAATGTAACTTGGTTTCCTGAGTAGGCTCCTCTATTCCCAGGAGCCAATTTCTGAAGGAATGGAACTCCCCTTGGAACAGTCTGCACCAGCTGTTACCTTGACACCACTGGGTCATGGTATTCTTGCACCGCTGTTTGACACTAAGAAAAAAAAACTTTTCACCACATTTTTTTGAGTATCCAGGGCGGAGTCAAACCACAGGCCTTCCTCATGGGGAAGATGAACAGGTTAGCTTATGAGGCTTAACCAAACTCAATGACAAGCCACATGGCCCTCATGATCAAAAACAATGAAGCAGGCCGAGACTTCTGGCATGAAATTCTCCAGTGAATAACCACCTGGAAGGTGGAACCATGGCTATGAATTGCAAAAAAAAAGCTTGCTCCTTGAGAAAGGCGGGATGAAACTGGCCAGGGTAGTGCTCTATATGTTGAAGGCTCTGGCTAATAAACTACGCACAAGAAGTACCACTGTTGTGCGCTAATAGAGGTGAAACCCCTCCTGCACGCAGTGTTCACCCACTTAACATGAAAGACTGATAAGGCCAGAGCCACCTATAGGCAATGTGGTGTTTTTTTTTTCCAAAATACAAATGGCCTTGTCTCCCAGTAGAGAAGCTTCCCACCCGAGAGACATTTTCCTTAAAAGGAAAATCCATGGAATGGTTGGGAAGACACTTTTCTGATCCACACCTTCCCAGTGTTGCTCAATAATTTTGGTCACATAATAGTCAAAGAAGATGCAGACAGAGATAGACTGACACTTGCCATCTCTGCAGACTGTACCTCCTGATCTGTAAGGGACTACATGCCTCAGTTATCCAAAAAGACAAGAGCTTATTATGAATCGGAGGAGAAAAACATCCCTGATTCAGACTTTTTTTCTGTTAAGGTCAGGAACTTCCCCAAGATCCCTGTAATTGTTATCCTGGCCTTTAAAAAGGTACGGTTGGGGTCTGCCTGCACATCTGTTATCACAGCTAAACCTCGCTGCGCCGCACCTGGACGTGCCTGAATGGGCCTCCCCCTGACCTGAGGGGCCCTACTGGGGCTAGGTGTATCTGCGTGGATTTCCTGCAGGACATCGGGGCTCAAGCTCACTCTAGCTACAAAGGAAATATCTTGCAATTCTGCTGCCACTGCCAATTAAGAACCAGGTGTTCCCCCTCCCAGGCCAGAGAACCAGCTGGGCGGTGCTGAGCAACACAATAAGGGCAAAAAGAATCCATGGGGGAGAGCCTCAACACCCTTGTTGCAGGACTTATATCGTTTCTTGATTAATGGTCTCTGACAAGTCATGATGCCAAAGAGAAATATAATTGTGCCAAAATAACAATTGTGAGGTAAAAAATAATAATTAACCCAAATCTTTTCTGAGCTAAATTTTTTTTTTATATCGTTGACTTAAAAAACCTTGCTCAGAGTCACACATCACACAAGTGGAGGTCATGGGAATCAAACCCAGGACCACTGAATGTATAAACCATAATAATTGTAATAATTATTAGTACTATTGCTGGTTGGCTACCAGTGGGGATCGTGGGAATCAAACCCAGGACTGCTGGATGTATGACAGTCATAATAATAATAATTATTAGCCCTATTACTTGATGGGCTAAAACCAGCAAAGCAAGCTGTAATCCTGACCTAACGCACTAGAAAAGCGCTAGAATGAGCGTGTGCGCTTCCGGCAGGTGCGCGCACACATTAGCTTGCTTGCGCAAACATGCGCACACTTGCGCAGTGCAAGTCAATGGGGGTTCCACTGTGCAAATGGGATTAACACTTTGCAAGTTCACGCACCATGGGCATGTGCTCTAGACAATGGCTGGAAGCCTAACTGAAGAAGGAGCATGCGCCCAACGCTAATGGTGGCACTTCAAGCAGAAAAACAGAGGTTTGAGGTGAAATATCACCAAAATACCTCTAAATTGTACCACATTTATACATTAGATGCATAAAAGTACCAAACACAAAACCTGAGGGGGGCAAACGGAACCGATGCTGGAGCCGAAGGACCCCCCCAGAGACCCCACACTCCCAATAAATAAAATTGTACCTACTGTACCTGTGGCAGCTTTTTTCTTTATTTTTTTTTAAATGGAGACCATTAAAACACCCTAGTAAGGCATAAGTGGCTCCCAATCCATACAGGAAATGAGAAAAAAAAGGCAAGTTATTCAATTGGAAAGCTGCAGCTTAACAGGCATGATTTTAATTTAGGGGTGCTCCCTGAAACAGGCAGCCCCAACCTGCAGTGCAGAACTGAAGCCTTAAATGAAGTCTTGAAATCTTGAAACTTGAAATTCTTGACAGAAGAGAAAAGTAGCTCTGTCCCCTTTGAATGGCACAGCTTAAGTGGGGAGTTACTGCAGCATGAAATCCTCATATGCCTAACATTCTAAAGCTTGGGCTGTGCCATTGCCCTGGTAGTGGTGCACTATACCCAGTTGTTATGATTACCCATTAACAATGTGGAGCGCTACAGAAGAACAGACCAGGACCTGTGTTTTCGCATCTTTTTGTTGCATGAGGATGGAGTCGAGGTCGAACAATCCAGGGAATCTGACATCAAGCATGAGTGGGACCAGGACCCTTACTTTTTATGACTCCAGAGGACTATCAATCCTCCAGGTTGTGAGGTTGTCTGGTACCAAGATACTCAACCAGAGAGGAATGGTGTTATGAAACAAATTTACTGCCAAATCAACTAGACTTTACAGGCACCTCACATGACATAATGGTCAGAAATCAAGCTGGTTGTGGCTGTGAGAAACTTGAAGATCTGCGAAAAACATTGTGATGATGCCATGAACAGCTAAAGGAAATGAATTACTCACCATAGTGATATTGTTTCTTCCAAGGGATCCCTCACTATGCTTAAGACATGAAATAATTCCCCTGGAATGAACTGCCCCAGAGCCTAGAACTTTATGCTAATTATGGACTCTTGGAATGAAATTCAAAACTCTGCTGTATGGTCACGCTCACCTCTGCCTACTAACATCTGATTTATTTCTGAAGCTAAGGTGAGCAGTGGCCAATAAACTAACTAGATAACTACCAAAAAAAATTATTCAAAAGACGAGTCTTAGGAGACTCAAACATGGCAGAACATATTTAAAAAGATTAGATCACTGAGTACCAATTAAGTTACTGTACCAAGTAATGCTCAAGCAAACTGAAATTGATGCTTGTGAGAACCTTCTCCAGGTTTTGAAAGGGGAGGTAAGGATGGGATTGTTAAGCATAGTGAGGGATCCCTTGGATGAAGCAACTTATGGTGAGTAATTTTTTCAAGCCCCAGGAATTCCTCACTGTGCTTAACAACTGCAGACTACAAAGCAGTACCTCGAGAGGCTGGGTAGAGAACCTATTTAGGGAAAGAAGAAATTAACTTCATACTTACATTGTCAATGGGTAATCATAACAAACTGGGTATTATGCACCCGTACCAGGGGAATGGCACAGCCCAAGCATTAGACTGTAGGGCTCATGAGGATTCCAAGCAGCAGCAACTCCCCAGTCACTATTTACCTCTCAGTGCCATTACAGCTACACATTTTCATGCATTATCAATTACCTACATAAAACATACCTCAACATGTACTAAAAAACTGTCTTAACTCCCATGCAGCCATTTGAGGAGGAAAATGCTCTCCATTGGACTTAAGGTTTGGACAATTTGATCCTCCCTGCAGGAAGAACCATCCAGCAACAAGGCAGGTTCCACACCACTTGCACATTTGGAAAAAACGGAGGCTGACCACCCACTAGGGCATAACATCCAGGCAACAACTGGATGTAGTGAGGCTACCTGTAACAAGCAAAACACCTCAAGAGTTAATAAAACTGTTAACCTGTGGCCGCAGACTGTTTGAAAAACAATCATATATCTTATTTATGAGTACAGTACAGCAAAAAAGAGGGATGTCTGAAATGAAAAAAAATTACTCATCATAGTAATCTTGTTTCTTCCAGGGTATTCTCCAACATTCATAACTTTTGCAGTTATCCTTTAAAGTAGAACTTCCCAGAGATAGAACATTATGTTAATGATGGAACAATCATTGGCTCCCGCCACTTAACAAATGCTGCCCTTTATCAACTGCTGCATTCTAAAAGAAACAAGCATTTGTCAATGCCGAATGTTTGCTTGCTGGCATTGGCACTGGTAGTGTAGAAGTTACAGAGCTGCATAATAGGAATGGCAGTGAAGTATTGAACTGAAGCCAACCCCACTACCACCCTGCAGAGAGTGACAGGCATTGGGGTGTGCCTTTGGGTCGTCAGGCATAACGGCCACGCCATTTCACCACACCCTACCCTGCAGACACTGACAAGTGACACAGTGTGCCTGGGGTCTTTGGCCCTTGTCGTGCCCATTCCATCACGAAATATGGTGAGATGGGTGTATAGGAGAATGGGGTGAACTCTGGGTCAAGAGTCCAAGGCATACCTCAAGGCCCTCACTGGCTGCAGGGTGAATGGTATGAGCATTACAGGCAAGAATCTCAAGTCACATCCCTGATGTCTGTCATTCTCTACAGGGTGGGGCGTTATGGTTGGAAACCCTAACACCTCAGGCATTCGTTGGTATTTTCACTCCAAATTTTCAACATGTTTTTTTTGTGACCCCCACCTCATGAACAGTGGCAATATCAGTTTGTTAGCCAAAGCTGTTATGTACAGCGATTACGGCATTTAGCATCACAGGTGCAAAACACATTCCAACAGGATGTGAAAATGACAGCTGTACTGTTCATGGGAGGTGTAAAATGGCAATGTTGCAAATCTGCAGTAAAATATTAAAAACTGGTGAAGTCACGGCGTATAGAAACTGTGCAACGCACACCTGTAATGTAATTAGTTTGGATTTTTACAGCAGATTGTCAACACAGGCATTTTGGGACCTCTGATCATGAACAGTGTCACTGTGATTTTCTTTATCTGTCCCGAACAATGATTTCCCACAGCGACCACGCATCTCTGCGCTGAAAGTGTGAAAACACATTTCGGCCATGTTGTGAAAAATGACAGCTAGGGTACTGTTCATAAGGAAGTGTGGAAAAATGCCACTGGTGAAAATCTGGACTGAAAATATTACAAAGTCATGAACTTACGAGGGTGCGTGGAAACTGCGCAGTGCTCACTCGTAACACAGTCATTGTATGGACTTTGTCACCAAATTTTCAACATAGCCATTTTAAGACCTCTGCTCATGAACAGTGTAACTGTGATTTTCTTAATCTGTCCCAAACATTGCTTTCAAGAAAATCGAATGCACCATTGTGCGCTAGCATGCGCGGAAACACATTTTGGGCGACAGAAAATGGCAGCTGTACTGTTCATAAGGAAGTGTAATAAAATGGCAATATTGAAAATCTGGATTGAAAATATTGAAAATTAAGCAAATTTACTGAGTGGAGGAACCGCGCAATGCACACTCGTAAAACAGTCATTTTTAGGAATTTTTTCACCAAATTTTCAACATAGCCATTTTAAGACCTCTGTTCATTAACAGTGTCACTGTGATTTTCTTAATGTGTCCCATACATTGATTTCGCACACCGACTGCGCCATTGTGCGCTACATGGGCGGAAACACGTTTTGGGCAAGATGTGAAAAATGACAGCTGTACTGCTCATAAGGAGGTGTGGTAAAATGGCAATGTTGAAAATCTGGAGTGAAAATATTGAAAATTCAGCGAACTTACAGTGCGTAAGACTGCGCGCATTTCGTAAAATAGTCATTTTTAGATTTTTCCACCACATTCTCATATAGACTTTTTGAGAGCCCACCTTATGAACACTGGCAGTGAAATTTGTTACTTGTTCTCTGAAAAGGTGATTTCGCGCAGTGACTGCGAAATCACCCTTCGGGCCCGATCAACGCCATGACAGTGAGAGCATTCATGAGAAGGGGTCCCAAAAACCCCATGTTGAAAATTTGGTGCAAAAATTCCACAAAATGCCTGAGATATGCAGCAAAGTTGAAAAAACCCTATCTATCCCATTATACAGCTTACCGGTATTTCCTCAGTTCATGGTCGGCTTTAAAGACGTGTTCCCGGTCCACCGAAGATTGTCGTGCCGGAGTCCGGAGGTAAGTATGGGATGAAGGGGGTGTGGGGAGGCAGGGTGCGAGTTGGTGGCGCGGTGGGGGCAGGAACAGCGAGGACCGTTTTCCATTTCAGGTTTTTTTTTTAAAACAAAGGAAGAGACGTGCAGGACATTTGCCACGCTGGGGTGGGCTCCCAGCGTGCTTTGAAAACGACTTTGGGGGCGTGGGCCCAGCGGAGGATTGAGCACCCCGTCGGCAAGAGCCTGTTGCCACGTGGGAGGGCTCCCAGCGTGGCACCCTGTACTCGGGGAAGATAGTGGAGCCGACGGTGGATTGGGCACCCCACTCGGCTATACGATGTGTAGCCACGCTTGGGTGGGCCCCAGCGTGGCACCCTGTACTCGGGGAGATAGTGGAGCCGATGGTGGGTTGGGCACCCAGCGTGGCATGTGGAACTCTGTTTGGGGGCGCAGCACACTCGTCAGGCATACAGTGGCAAAGGCATGCAGTATGCTTCATGGTGTGTCTGTGTGTGTGTAGTGTGGGAGCGCTGCATGAGCAGGCGGACATCTTATCGCGCTCCACTGAAGCCGAACTCCCCTTCAACTGTACTCCACTGCATTTCTCGACTGCTGTCATAGATAGCTCCAGCAGGCATTGGAGAACTGCGACCGCGCCTGCAAACACACTAACTGAATTGGAAGAGGGCTGCCACACCTCCGAAAACTCAGATGATGGCACTATGTTTCTTGCACATGCGTGCAAGCAAACATAAAAATTACTCACCATAGTAATCTTCTTTCTTCCAAGGTGTCCTTTAGCATCAGTAACTATTGCAGTCAGCTGGATAGCTAGCACTGCCCCACAGGTGGAATGTACGGTAATGAGAATTATGAATTAGCCAATCAGACTGAAGCTATGGAATGTGCCAAGCAGTGAGAGGGAAGGAGACTTCAGAATTTTTTCAAAGACAGATGGGCAAATGCCCACAGGAAAGAACCAACAGGAATAAAAACATTTAAAATAACCAGAATCATAACCATGAAAACTTTGCTCAAAATGCAATCCAAAGTTTAACGTACTGAAAGTTTTTAAGGCAAAAGACAGAGCTTTCTCTGAAGGTAGGGAAGCAGTATAATGCAGTGGTTAAAGGCTCTGAGCTGCAAATCTGGAGACCTGGGTTTGAATCCCACAGCCCCCACTTGCATACTGTGTGACCCTGAGCAAGTCACTTAACTTCCCTGTGCTCCCAGGTTGCACCTGTAAACAAGCTTTCAACTTAGCGTGTCTCACCTGGTTAAACAATTGGAATGAAAAAAATGGTTATCTGGGGAGGATGGATGGGAGCTTACTGATGCTAAAGGACACATTGGAAGAAAGAAGATTACTACGGTAAGTCACTTTTTCTTCTTACTCTAGGGGTCCTTTAGCATCAGTAACTATTGCAGACTACAAAACAGTGCTGATGGGAGGCAGGTAGAGAACCTATTTATGAAAAAGGCTCTGCAGGACCGCCCTACCAAAACTGGCATCAGATCTAGACTGCAAATCTAAGCAATAATGCTTAGTAAAAGTGTTCACGGTCGTCCAAGTTGCTGCTCTGCAGACTTCCAGAAGAGGAATGTCCTTGCAGCTGCCACTGAAGCAGAAGTACCCCTAGTAGAGTGGGCTCTGAGGCCCTCAGGGGGCTGCTTACCAGCCTTGTCATAACAGAATCGAATGCAGGAGACTATCCAGCGAGAGATAGTTCTCTTAGTGGCTGGTCTTCCTCTACCTACCTTCCCATAGGTGAGGAACAGCTGTGTAGAAGAGCCCCTGTACTGCTTGGTGTGGTCCAAGTAGTAGAGCAGGGCCCTTTTGACATCCAAACCATGGAGCTTTTGTTCTCCTGGAGTGGATTTTTCTGTGAAGAACACAGGTAAAGTGATGGATTGATTAAGGTGGAATTCAGAAACCACCTTAGGCAAGAACTTTCTGTCAGTCCTGAGCTCTATTTTGTCTGTGTGGGATGAATTAGTTGGGCTCAGTGCAGAGGGACTGCAACTCTAAAATCCTTCTAGCAGAAATAATGGCCACCACAAACACAGTTTTCCAGGTCACATACTTAATATGGGTCATAGCCATGGGCTCAATAGGAGGCTCCATAAGTTTGGCAATACAGAGATTCAAGCTCCAAGGAGGCACAGGTTCTCTTATTGGAGTCTGGATATGAAGGAGACCTCTGAAAAACTTTGAAAATCGGTTGTGAATAGACAGACTTGGTCTTCCCTACTGAAAGATAGGCTGAAACAGCAGCCAGATGAAGCTTCAAGGAAGAGGGTTTCAAGCCTGAGTCCTGTAGGTAAACCAGGTAATCCAAGATGCTAGGAATAGAAGCCTTAAGAGGATTCATGTGCTTTTGTTTGCACCAGATAGAAAATATTTTCCATTTCGCTGGTAAGTCTTTTTTGTACTAGGCTTTTTGGACATCCTCAGGATCTTCAGCCCTTGTTCGGAATACTGAGAATCAGTAAACTCTAACTCCTTAGGAGCCAAGCTTTGAGGTGAAGGGGTTTTAAGTCTGGATAAGACACCCCTGTCTGGGGAAAAGACAGAAGGGAGTGATTCAGAGGAAGACAAATAGGCTTGTTACATGACAAGGACATCAGCAGACGGTACCATGCCTGCCTCGGCCAGTCTGGTGCCACCAGTAACATCATTGCAGGCTGATCTCTGAGCTTTAACTAAGTTCTGAAAATGAGAGAAAAATGAGGAAAGGCATAAAGAAACCTTGCTGTCCAATCCAACGCTAGGGTGTCTGTTGGAAAAGTTCCCAGTACTGGGGACCTGCAGCTAAACAGAGGAAGTTGATAGTTCAGGTGGGAGGCAAACAAATCCAGTTCTGGTGTGCACCATTTGCTGTGCCCCTGGTTGATACGACTGAGGGCATGTGCTAGGGTATTGTATTTCCCTAGGAGATGTATGGCTGAGAGACTGACTCCCAGGGAATAGGCCAGGCCTCAAATCCTCATTGCCTCCAGGCACAGGATGGTGGACCTTGTGCCACCCTGCTTGTTTATGTAAAACATAGCAGTGGTGTTGTCTGTTCTTATTTGAACTGTTAGTCCCTTTACCTGTGGAGCAAAAGCTTTGAGAGCCAGATAAACGGCCCTGAGTTCCAGCAGATTGATGTGGGATTGTGACTCCTGTGGAGACCAGGAGCCACTGACAGAACAGTCGTCCATGTGAGCTCCCCATCCAAGCAGAGAAGCATCTGTAGTGATGATTTTTGAGGGGGAGGAAACCTGGAAGGAAACCCCAACTGACAGGTTGGCGGAATCCCTCTACCAGTCCAGAAACTGTAGCAAGATTTTTGTAACTGGAATCAATTTGGACAGGGAATCCTTGCTTTGGGACCAGCGAGACCTTAGGTAATGCTGAACGGCCCTCATTCTGAACCTGACCCCTGGGACCACAGCTGACATAGATGCCATGTGACCCAGTAGCTGCAGGAAATGCCTGGCTGGCCTGGGCTGACCCAGGACAATAGAGTTTGCCACTGACAGGAAATTCTGAATCCTTTCCAAAGGTAGAAAGGCTCTGCTGTGCAAAGTGTCCAGCTGTGCCCCTATGAAGGTGAGGAGTTGGGCTGGTGCTAACTGGGACTTCTTTAGATTTATAATGAAGTCCAAAGATTGCAGAGTGTCTTTCGTTAAGGAAAGAGCCTGTTCCAGAAGAGGAGAAGACTTTGCTACTATGAACCAGTCGTCCAAGTATGGGTAAACTGATATCCCCTTTTTTCTTAAGTGAGCTGCCACTACTGCCAGACACTTTGTAAATACCCTTGGGACAGATGTCAGGCCGAAGGGCATGGTTGCAGACTGGTAGTGCTCTGATGGAAGTTTGAATCTTAGGAACTTAATGTAGGCTAACCTGATCGGGATATGAAAGTAAGCGTCTTTGAGATCAAAGCAGGCTAGCCAATCTCCCTGCTGTAAAGACTGAATCAGCAAATTCAGGGTGACCATCATGAATTTCAGTTTCAGAAGGTGCCTGTTTAGGAACCTGAGGTCTAAAACAGGCTGCCACTTCCCATTCTTCTTTGGAGCTAGGAAGTACACGGAAAAGAGTCCTTTGACTCTGATGGACAGGCACGCTCTCCACTACTTTTGCTTCCAAAAGATGCTTTACTTCCAATTCCAACACAATTTTCTCTGTTGAAGTTAGAGGTTTGGAAATCTGAGTTCTTTTTAAGGGTGGCAACTTTCTGAACTGAAGAGACAGTACCACTACCTCCAGGACCCACCTGTCTGTGGTAATAAGGGTCCAGGACTTGAGGTAGTGGGAGAGCCTGCCCCTACAGTCAGAGGGGAGGCAACCTGGGCTGAGGAATCATGGCTTTTGCTGGGTGGCAGGAGCAGAGGTAGAAGTAGACCTTCTCTGGCCCCTCCTGCCTCTACCTCTGTACTAACCCCTGAACGAAAAGAGGTCAAACTGAGGAGGAAGGGAGTAAAAAGACTTGGGAAAGTAGCCCCTACATCTATTACCCCTATGTTGAGGTCTGTGGGCCCCAGAGGCCTAGTCTTAGCAATGTTGCTCTGATAGGTTGCCTTGCACTCATCACCCTTTTTCATAAACTCCTCAGTCCTGGAATCAAAGAAAAAATTACTCACCTTAGTAATGTTGTTTCTCCTAATGGAGTCTTGCTGTATTCTGACAATAGCAGTGAGTCCCAACCTTCGAACTGCCCCGGAGGTGAAAGAGTTAACTTTCCATGCCAGGCATGGAATGCTGAGCTCGAGCTCGGTTGAGACTCTGTCTGTTGTTCTTCAAACTCAAACCGTCAGATCTTTATGAGCTAAACTCACTAAGGTCCTGTGTGGAAGCTGTAAACCTACACTAGCCAACTGGCTACTAAACATAAAACACATTTTTTGGTCCCAAAACAAAGACTCAAGTCAGGAGACCCAAAAATGAAAAACACAACACCCAGTCACCCCAAGAAAAAGGGTGAAAACAACAAGGTGGGCACCTACTGAGTGCCAACACTGCACTGCCCACCCACATCCCAAAAACAGAGGTTCTAAGAGGGGCAGGCGGGGAGGTCAGAATACAGCAAGACTCCATTAGAAGAAACATTACTAAGGTGAGTAATTTTTTCTTCAAACAACATGAAGTCTTGCTGTATTCTGACAATAGCAGACTACAAAGCAGTGCCTCCATGGAGGAGGGACAGAACCTACTTAGGGAATAGGCTCTGAAGCACACCTGTGCCAAACCGAGCATCACTCCTAGCCTGGATATCCAGGGAGTAATGCCTGGTAAAAGTGTGAACTGTTTTCCAGGTAGCTGCTTGACATATCTCTAGAATAGGGATGTCCCTGGCAGCAGCCAGGGAAGCAGCTGTACCTCTGGTAGAGTGAGCCCTCAGGCCTGAGGATGGAACCTTACCCAGTTTTTCATAACAAAATTGGATACGAGAGACAAACCACCTGGCAATGGATCTTTTAGTGGCAGGTTTCCCTTTACCAACCTCACCATAAGTGAGGAACAGTTGGAGGGAGTCAAACCTGTGACCCTTGGTACGCTCTATGTAGCAGCTAAGGGCTCTTTTCACATCTAAACTGTGCAGCCTCCTCTCGCCAGAGGAGGAATGGTCAGTGAAGTACACAGGAAGAGACATAGATTGATTAAGGTGGAAATCTGAAATCACCTTAGGCAAGAACTCCTGTTAGTCCTGAGGACCACCTTATCTCTATGAAAGGAGATAAAATCAGGCTCCACTGACAAAGCTTGTAATTCACTCATGCGCTCTGGCAGAAGTGATGGCTACAGAAACACAGTTTTCCAAGTCAAGTACTTTAAGCTCTGCTGAAGACAAAGGCTCAAAGGGGTTGCATAAGCTGAGCAATGCAAACATTAAGGTCCCAAGCAGGGCAGGTCCCTGAATGGAGGGTTGGTGTGAAGCAATCCCTTGAAAACTTGGAGAATACAGGGTGAGCTGAAAGAAGAAGAGGCTTACCTGCTGAATAAAAGCAGAAACAGCTGCCAGGTGCACCTTCAGTGTAGCTGGTCTCAGCCCCAAGCTATTTAAATGGACCATATAATCAAGGACTGTGGACAGATCAGCAGACTCTGGGGAAATATGCTTCCCAGAGCACCATATGGAAAATCTTTTCCATTTGGAATTATAAGTAGCCCTGGTGGAAGGTTTCCTAGAAGCCTTCAGAATATCCATTACACCTTGGGAGAGTGTAAATCAACAAACTCTAACTCTTCAAGAGCCAGGCCTTGAGATTGAGAGATTTGAGATTGGTGCCAAACCTCCCTGAGCACAGGTTAACAGGTTGTAATTCCTGGAAGACACAGGGGAAGATGGACTGCTAAGGACAGTAGGAGTGGATACCAGGGCTGTCTGGCCCAGTCTGGAGCAATCAGGATCATCTTGCCACGGTTGAGGAGCTGATTTTGACTAGCACTTTTGAACAGGAGAGGAAGGGAAAAGCATACAGGAATTCCCTTCCCAACTGAGAATTAAGGCATCCAGGGACTGAGCCCAACACTGGGGCCTGCAGCAAAAAGGAAGTTGGTGATTGTCTGGGGCTGCAAAAAGATCTATTGCGGGGTGCCCCATCTGGAAAATATCACCTCCAAGACCAGGGGATCCAGTGACCATTCGTGATGGCCCTGGGATATCCTGCTGACAGCATCTGCCAGGACGTTGTCCTTGCCCGGGAGGTGAACTGCCGTGAGGGAGGTGTTCAGGGAGTAAGCCAGAGACCACAATTTCATTGCCTCTGTGCACAAGGCCGTAGACCGAGTGCCTCCTTGCTTGTTGATGTACCACATTGTGGTGGTGTTGTCTGTTCTGACATGGATAACTTTGTTCTGAACAGATTTGGAAAAAGCTTGAAGTGCTAGAAATACTGCTCTGAGTTCCAACAGATTGATGTGAAGCAGAGATTCCTGAGGGGACCACAACCCCTGGGTGGTGAGGTCGCCCATGTGAGCCCCCCACCCCAAGAGGGAGGCATCTGTAGTAAGGATTAAAGAGTGAGACTGAGTGACAAAGGGAACCCCTTGTCTCAGATTGTTCAGATCCTGCCACCACTGTAGGGCCTGGATCAGGGTTCGAGTTACTGGTATCAATTTGGTCAGAGGGTCCTTCCTTTGAGACCAGAAGGCTCTCAAATGGAACTGAATGTCCCTCATCTGAAATCTTGCTCCCTGCACTACTGCTGTGGAAGCAGCCATGTGCACCAGGAGCTGTAGAAAATGCCTTGCTGGTCGAGACACCTGCAGGGTGAATGAGGAGGCCAGAGAGACAAGGGTCCTTGCACTGTCCAGCGGAAGGAAAGCTCTGGCTTTTTCCGTGTCTAGCTCTGCGCCTGTGAAGGTGAGGAGCTGGACAGGCTCTAGAACTGACTTTGAAAGATTCAGAAGGAAACCCAAAGAGGTGAGCAGTTGCTGAGTAATCTGTAAGTGTATCTTGACTTGGTCTGGGGACTGGCCTACTATGAGCCAGTCGTCCAAGTAAGGGAAGATGGCAATCCTTTGCCTTCTTAGAAAGGCAACTACCACTACCAGGCATTTTGTGAATACCCATGGAGCAGATGTCAGACCAAAGGGCACTGCTCTGAATTGGTAATGGCCTGAGGGCAGCTCGAACCTGAGGTACTTTCGAAGGGAGCTTCTGATGAGAATATGGAAGTAGGCATCCTTGCAGTCCAGGGACGCTAGCCAGTCCCCTGGCCTTAGAGAGGGTAGAATAATTCCCAGAGTCACCATTTTCAATTTTGGTTTTAAAAGGTGCTTGTTTAAGTATCTGAGATCCAGGATGGGCCGCCATTCTCCTGTCTTTTTTGGGGTAAGGAAGTACCTGGAGTACAATCCTTTGCCCTGGTATAAGGGTGGAACCCTTTCCACAGCTTTGAGAGCTAGGAGGGAAGAGACCTCTGCCTCTAGGGCAAGTGTCTCTGAGGGAATTGCAGGTGGAAAAGATCTGGTTCTCATCTTTGGAAACTTTTGAAGCTGAGAACCAGTCCCTGACACTACTTCCAGGACCCATTTGTCTGATGTCAGAGACTCCCAGTCCTGGACAAAGTAAGCCAGCCTGCCCCCTACAGGTAGTTGAGAATCAGCCCTGGCAACCCCATCAGGGTGCCTGTTTGGCTGGGGCTTTGGGCTGAGGAGTGGAGGCTGGCTTGCCTGTACCCCGTCTGCCTCTCCCTCTAAAGAACCCCCTCTGGGCATAAGCAGAAGAGGAGGCCTGGGCTTGGTAGAAAGGCCTATGGAAAGGCCTGCCCCTGCCCCTGGGATGCTGCCTTTGAGGAGTGGCCTGCCTTTCCTCGGCCTGTGCGCTCCTATAGGTGGTCCTATATTCGTCCATTTTTTTCATGTAATTCTCTGTCTGCTCCCCAAACAAAGAATTACCCACTACAGGAAAATCCATGGCCTTAGTCTGGGTATCCTGTGACAGGCTAGTACATCTGAGCCAAGCCATTCTTCGAAGTGCCACAGATGTAGCCATGACTCTAGATGACACATCATTGGAGTCCACTGCAGCATGGAATTGCACCTTGGATGCCTCAATACCATCAGCAGCCACCTGCTCCAGCTCCTTGGCAAGCTGGCCAGGGACCTGTTTTGCTAAAGCCATAACAGTGTCCCACCTGGATTTTTGATACCTAGCAGTATAGGCCATATAATTGGCCTGTCTGAGTCCCAAGGATGCTGCCATGTACTGTTTCTTTGCCATGGCATCAATCCTCCTGGAGTCCTTGTCCGGCAGGTGTGAAGCCAAGGGAATATTTGCCTTATCACAGGCTGCAGCCTGCACTACCCCAACATGGCTGCATTGTTGTGTAAGGAACTCCATATCTGAGGCTGACAATGTATACCTCTTGTCCATTCTTTTATCCACAGGAGGTATAGTGTTAGGAGTCTTTAAAATCCTAAATGTCTGTTTCCCAAAAAATTTGTGTAAGGGAATAGACAGCCTCCTAGACTCTGGGATATCCATCATTTCTACATAGTCAGGCTCCTCCTGGTCATCCACAGCTTCCTCCATAGGAAGCTGGAGGGTTTCAGCCACTTTTTTATAAAACATAAAATGGGAGGGACTCAGAAAGCCTAGGAGGAGACACTCCTGAAGGTCTGTCTGGGAGATGTCCGGGTCAATAGGCACATCAGACTTTCAAAACCACATTCACTTTCCTCATCCTCTTCCTCCTCCTCCAGTTCATAAATTCCTCTAAATCATACTCTTGAACCGGTGGAACCGGCCGAACCGAGCGCCTGCCTGATGGTGCTGGTTCGGTCGGAACCGGGGAAAGCGACTGCACAATTTTGATCGTTTTGGCTATTTCTTCAGCGGTTGGAGAGGAAAGTTTTGGCTCCACACCAGCTGATTTTTCTTTTCTAGTTCTCTTAGCCGGAACCGACTCCTCAGAATCAGCTCTCCTTTTGTCCGAAGAAGTCATCCGGTTCAGCTGACTTTTTGGCCTCCCTTTCCCTGAGCCTACCAGCTCTCTTTTCCAGGGTAGCTGCAGGGAAATTTTTACAAATCTGGCAGTCTACACTGAGGTGGTCAAACCCCAGACAATAAACACTGGTGGTGTGGGGGTCAGCCTTAGGAAAGACTTCCCCACACACACTACAGTGTTGAAACCCAGTGGGCCCGGTTTTTCTTTTGGGTTTCTCAGACATTGTGCCAGTCCTAACCAAACTTACCCTTTTAATGGCAATCCGCCAGGCAAGACCCTCTTATCGCTTCCTGACCGTGTCACGGGTCGTGGAAAAAAACGTAATAAAATCCGTTCTTTTAGAACCAATAAGAACCGGTAACCACACTCTAAAAGTACAATTCAAGATTTTTTTTAACACTTGATCGGTTCAAACCGAACCGATGAACCGTTTACAAGTTCCACACAGAATAGAATAAAATATAACCCATCTAGTACTCACAAATACCACAGACAGAGACTGAACCGACAGGTTACGGTTTAAATTCGGTCGAAAACCGAAAAAAGCGGTACTTTAACTGACAAATTGAACCGAGCAGAAGGAGAAATCTCCGGAGTGACTGTTCAGTGAGGCGGAGTAAAGAATCTGACGGTTTGAGTTTGAAGAACAACAGACAGAGTCTCAACCGAGCTCGAGCTCAGCGTTCCATGCCCGGCATGGAAAGTTAACTCTTTCACCTCCAGAGCAGTTCGAAGGTTGGGACTCACTGCTATTGTCAGAATACAGCAAGACTTCATGTTGTTTGAAGAGAAGATTTCTGTTGCAAGGGAAGTCCATACCTTTGGACTGAGCATCTTGTGACAGATTTGTAGATCTGAGCCAAACAAGCACCTTAGGGAAATAGCTTGGGCCACAACCCTCGAGGCAGCATCATTGCTATCATATGCCATGTGGAACTGGTGTTTAGTGGCCTCCAAAGCTGTCTTAGCTATTTCCACTAAATCTTTGGCCATTGAATCTGAACCTCGTTTGACAATTGCCAACATCGAGTTCCACAGTCTTCTGATATTTGGCTGTATAAGCCATATAAGAGGCTAGGCACAGAAGGAGAGAGGCTGAAGTATATGACTTCTTACCCATGAAATCCAGTCTCTTAGAATCTTTTTCTGGTGGCTGGGAAGAAAATGGAACCCCAGCTTTATTGCGTGCTGCCTGTTGCATCACGACTTGGGTGCACAAACAGAAATTCAGTATCAGTTTTTGAAAACTGGTATTTCTTGTCAGCCCTTTTTTCGACCCCTTGTACCAAAGTGGTGTTCTGAAGAATTTTCATAGGGTTCTTCCTGAAGGGTTTATAAATAGGGAGAACCAATTTCTTAGGAGGGAGAATACCTTTCATTTCTCTCTCTCTCTCTCTCTATAGTCCTGGTTTTCCTCCTCATCTTGGCTGGACTCTTGAGAGGGGAGATCAAGAGTGTCTGCCATGTGTTGCAGGAAATAAAACAGAGAGGAATTATTCTCCTGCTTAGGAGAAGCCCCAAAATTTGGATCAGGAGATACATCTGGTTCTGGGGCCTCACCCTCAGAGGTGTCATCAGGGGGCTCATAACAGTCATCATCATCATCATCATTCCCTTCGTCAGCTTCTATAGCAGATGGAGTATTAGAAGGAGTTTGTCTAGGGAAATCAGAAGCACCAAAAATAGAACCCAAGCCCTGAATAGTCAGATAAAGGTGCCAAGCATTTGCCATATGTTCCACAGAGGGAAGGTCTCCTTGAAAATCTTGAGGGCCACAGCCCTGAGTTTCAATATTTTTTGATTTATCTTTATGCTTTTTTCCCCCCTTGCAGCCTCACTAATGGCATTGCCTGGAGGAGCAACAGGATTTTTTCCTTGCGTATCTTTTTAGATGCCACTTCATCCGTGACTTGATCAGGTTTTCATTTTGATTTAAGAACTTCATTGGCTCCTTTAACCTTATTTTTTGAAGACACTTCATCAGTACCAGACTTAGTGTTCTTCATTTTTAAAGGCACTTCATCAGCACCTGTACGAGAGGCTTAGACTTCAAAGATGCCTCATCAGCACCTACATTATTTTTATTTTTTATAGGCCCTGATCGGTAGCCTTGGGTCTATATCTGGGACCAGATGAAGACCCTTCTTCAGCCATTTCTCTAAGCCTTTTTGCTCTATTTCTCAAAGTTCTGGAACAGAATTAATTTGTAGCAAAGAACACAATAATGATCTGGACCTAAACACTTTAATCACAGGTCATGAATATCAACTGTAGTAAACATTCTATGGCAGTTCAAGCAGTGTTTAAAACCTGTGGGGCCAGTCCTTTTCTTTGGGGTTTCTGACACCGTGACTTTTCTGATGTAAAAAATATATGAAATCATTGGCTCCCGCTATAAAAAGGGAACCACAACATTAATAACCAATAATACAAGCAGGGAATTGTGAAAATACTAGACACGATAACTAAAAACTTTAAAAAATAATGAAAAAGGGAACCGCGAGGAACCGCAGAACCGAGGGATAAACATGGGAACCACTAAACTCACAAAAAAATACTCAGCACACTCAAATTCATAAGAAAATAAGAGAAATACCTAGCAGTCTAGGAGAAAACTTTTTCTTGACAGGAGAGAGACAGTACCTCAGAAACAGTATTGCTCAGTACAGCGGAGAAAAAATTCTGAAGTCTCTTTCCCTCTCATTGCTCACCACATTCCATAGTTTCAATCTGTTTGGCTAATTCATAATTCTAATTACCATACATTCCACCTCCTGGGCAGTGCTAGCTATCCAGCTGACTGCAATTGTTACTGATGCTAAAGGACTCCTGGGCTAAGAAACCTTCAGATTTCATGGAGAGCCGGCAAGGAAAGGCCCAACCAAAGATAACATCTACATATTAATAAAACTAACCTAATCTAAAGAAACCTCCAAATGGAGGAAAAAAATCTCCCTGAATGTCAGAATAAACTGAAGAAAGGGAAACAATGCCCAACAGGGCCCAGAAAGATAAAGTATTCCACTCTGTGGCACCCTTGCACCTATTTATTCAGCTTGGAATGCAGAGGCCACTGGTTGTAGAAGGGGAGGCAGGGTGGGTGAGTTATGGAGGCAGTATAGCGCAGTGGTCTAAGGCTCTGAGCTGCAAATCTGGTGACATCCAGCAGACCAGACCTGGGGTTGAATCCCACAGCTTCCACTTGCATACTATATGACCCTGAGCAGGTCACTTAACCTCCTTGTGCTTCCAGTTCACTCCTATAAAAAAAGCTTTCAGCTTAGTGTGCTATACCTGGTTAAACAACTAAATTAAATAAATAAATAAATATTGGAGAATACACTGGAAGAAACATGATTACTATGGTGAGTAATTTTTCTTCTTACCTGAGGAATTCTTCAATATTCCTAACTCTTGCAGACTAAGAAGCAGTACCTTTGGAGATGGGCACAGAACCTACTTGGGAAACAAGCTCTGCAGGACTGGTGTGCCAAACTTGGCATCACTTCTGGACTAGGTGTCCAGGTTATAGTGCTTTGTAAAAATGTGAACTATTCCCCAGGTAGCTGCTTTACAGATTTCCAACAATGGAACATCCCTGGCAGCTGCTATAGTAGCAGCTGTTCCCCTTGTGGAATGAGCTCTCTGTCCTGCTAGGGGCTCCTTTCCCACTTTCACATAGCAAAACTGAATGCATTGAACTATCCAGTGAGAAATGGACCTTTTAGATGCTGGGTTTGCTTTCCCCACATCCCCATAAGTCAGGAACAGCTGCTGTCTGTCCTGCCTATGATCTTTAGTGTGAGTCATGTAGTAACGAAGGGCTCTCTTGACATCAAGACTGTGAAGTCGACACTCACCTGAACTAGACTGCTCAGTGAAAAAGACTGGCAGAGTGATGGAGTGATTTAAGTGGAACTCAGAAACCACCTCAGGGAGGCATTTCTTATTTGCTCTCAAAACTACCTTATTCCTATGGAATGAGATGTAGTCTTTTTCAATACACAAAACCTGAAGCTCACTAATTCTTCTTGCAGAAGTGATGGCAACCAGAAACACTGTTTTCCAGGTAACATACTTCAAATGAGCTGAGACCATGTGCTCAAAAGGGGGGCCCATGAGCTGGGCAATGCAGACATTCAGGCCCCAAGCTGGCACAGGTTCCCTGTGAAGGGGTGCAGGTGGCCCAAACCTTTGAAGAACCTTTTGAAAACAGGGTTGGATGCCATGGAGGAAAAAATTACTCACCGTAGTAATATTGTTTCTTCCAATATGTCCTTTAGCTTCAGTAACTGACTGCAATAAGCTGACCATGTTGTGCTGCAAGGGAGGTGGAGCCATGAAAATTCATATAATGAATTGGGAAATAGGAAAAGAGTAGGAAGGTGTGCTGTTTGGAGTCAGCCCAGAGGGCACCAGAATGTTTTCGAAGGAAGAATGGGAACATGTTCATGCTAGTGTGGACCAACAGGATCTAAAAATCATGCAATAGCATGAACAAAAAACCATTAAGAAACATGAAACTTTGCTTTAAATGGCATTCAAAAACTTCAGGAACAAATTTGGCAATAATGAGGAAAAATGAGGAAGCAGTGTCCTCTTCTGATAGGTTTCCAGGGGAGGAAGGGTGGAGTCTTACTGATGCTGAAGGACACCTTGGAAGAAACAATATTACTACGATGAGTAATTTTTTTCTTCTCACCCCAGGGGTCCTTTAGCATCACTAACTGACTGCAGACTAAAAAGCAGCATAGTTGGGAGGCGGGTACAGAACATACTTAGGGGAAGAAGCTCTGCAAGACCATCCTGCCAAATCTGGCAACAGACCTAGACTGTACATCCAGGCAATAGTGCTTTATGAATGTGTGTACAGTCTTCCATATGACTGCTTTGCAGACATCAAGCAAGGGAATGTCCCTTGTAGCTGTCACTGTGGCAACAGTGCCCCTGGTAGACTGAGCACTGAGGCCTTCAGGGGTCTGTTTGCCAGCCTTGTCATGGCAGAACTGAATACAAGAGACTATCCAATGAGAGATGGTTCTCTTGGTGGCTGATCTTCCTCTACTTACCTCCCCATAGGTGTGGAAAAGCTGGGTAGTGGAGCCCCTGAACTGCTTGGCATGCTCCAAGTAGTAGGATAGGGCTCTTTAACAATCAGACTATAGAGTCTCTGTTCTCCAGGAGTGGATTTTTCAGTGAAGAAAACAGGAAGAGTGATAGACTGATTAAGGCAGAATTCAGAGACCACCTTGGGCAGGAATTTCCTGTTTGTTCTGAGCTCTACCTGGTCCCTGTGAGGGATAATATCGTTTGGATCTGTGCAGAGTGCTTGCAGTTCTGAAATCCTTCTAGCAGAGGAAATGGCCACTAGGAAAACTGTCTTCCAAGTGACATATTTCGGATGGGCCATAGCTATGGGTTTGAAGGCTTGCTCCATGAGCTTGGCAACACACAGATTAATGTCCCAAGAAAGAACAGGTTCCCTGACTGGGGGCTGAAGGTGGAGAAGGCTTTTGAAGAACCTTTTGAAAAAAGGGAAGGGATTGATTGTCTGCTTCTTGCCTATGGACAGATGAGCAGAAACTGCAGCCTGATGTAGCTTTAAGGATGAGACCTTAAGGCATGAGGCCTGTAAGTGAGCCAAATAGTCTAGAATATCAGGGACTGATGCTTTGGGAGGATTAAAATGCTTCCCCTTACACCAGAAAGAAAATCTTTTCCACTGAGCTGAGTAAGTTTTCTTGGTACTAGTCTTCTTAGCCAATCTTAGAATTTTAAGGACCTGTTCTGAATACTGAGATTCTGGGTACTCTAACTCCTCAAGAGCCAGGCTTTGAGGTGAAGAGACTGTAGATTGGGATAATTTACCCCTGCCTAAGGAAGAGTCAGAAGGGAGTGAGAGAGGAGAAGCCGGATCGGCTTGCTGGAACCCAGGGCTAGCAGGAGGGAGTACCAAGACTGCCCTGGCCAATCCGGTGCTATCATGATCATAGTTGCAGGCTGGGACCTCAGATTCATTAGCACTCTGTGAATCAAAAGGAAGGGAGGAGCGCCGGCCCGGTGGCGCTGAGGGTTGAGGCGCTGGACGCCACACCTCGCTCCACGCCGGCGACCCGGGTTCGGGAGCGGACTCGGGTAGTCGGTGGGTCGGCGGGGAGACAGGCTTGAATGTCCACGACAGCCGCCTGCTCCAGGGAGGATCCGGCCGATGCCGGCATCTTGCATGACCCCGAGCGGAGACTCCGGAACCGCAAGCCCCAGCTCAGGGATGGCTGTTGAGGCAGCACGGACGCCGACGCAGCGGCCATGACGCCAGGAGGTCAGCCGGCTGCTCGGGAGGAGAGCGAGGAAAAGAGCCTGCCTCGTCCGGGAAGATGGGAGGACCTTGGGCGTGCCCATGATGTGCCCGTGCCCGCCCAGCAGACCACAGGACGGCACGAGAAAAAATTACTCACCTTAGTAATGTTGTTTCTTCTAATGGAGTCTTGCTATATTATGACAGTAGCAGTTTGATCCACCACTAGAACTGCTCCGGAGGTGAAATGGTTAATACCATTCCAAAATAGAACTTTGAGCACGAGCTCTAAGAAGCAGCTCTATCTGTGTAATTTCAAACCTGAACTGTCAGATCTCTATGAGCAAAAACTCACTGAGGTCTGTGTGGAAGCTGTAACCTACACTAGCCAAATGGCTACCTAAATACTAACAACCATTGCTGGTCCCAACATCCAAGACTCAAGTCAGGGGACCAGAACTACTAATACAATTCTAACAACATGAGAATAAAACAACAGTATAATAAAACACACCCCAAACCCCGAAAAAGGGGAGAAATGCTAAAAGGGCACAAAATAGTGGCCACACTAAGTTGCCCGCACCCCAACCAAGTAGAAGTTCTGAGAGGGGCAGGCAGGGGGGGAGGTCATAATATAGCAAGACTCCATTAGAAGAAACAACATTACTAAGGTGAGTAATTTTTTCTTCAAACAACATGAAGTCTTGCTATATTATGACAATTGCAGACTACACAGCAGTACCCCCACGGAGGAGGGACAGAACCTACTTAGGAAATAGGCTCTGAAGCATGGCTGTGCCAAACTGAGCATCACTCCTAGCCTGGATGTCCAAGGAGTAATGCTTGGTAAAAGTGTGAACTGTTTTCCAGGTAGCTGTTTGACATATTTCTAGAATAGGGATGTCTCTGGCAGCAGCCAGAGAAGCAGCTGTACCTCTGGTAGAGTGAGCCCTCAGGCCTGAGGGAGGAACTTTACCCAACTTCTCGTAGCAGAATTGGATACAAGAGACAATCCACCTGGCAATGGATCTTTTAGTGGCTGGCTTCCCTTTCCCAACTTCGCCATAGGTCAGGAACAGTTGGAGGGAGTCAAACCTATGACCCTTGGTACGCTCTATGTAGTAACTAAGGGCTCTCTTCACATATAGGCTGTGCAGCCTCCTCTCCCTAGAAGAGGAGTGGCCAGTGAAGTACACTGGAAGAGAAATAGATTGATTAAGGTGGAAATCTGAAACCACCTTAGGCAGGAACTTTCTGTTAGTCCGAAGGACCACCTTATCTCTGTGAAAGAGATAAACTCCTGCTCCACTGACAACGCTTGTAATTCCTTTTCGTCTGGCAGAGGTGATGACTACCAGAAACACAGTTTTCCAAGTCAAGTACTTGAGCTCAGCTGAAGACAAGGGCTCGAAAGGGGTTGCATAAGCAGAGCAATGCAAACATTAAGATCCCAGGCAGGGCAGGATCTCTGAATGGAGGGTTGTGTGCAACAACCCCTTAAAAAACTTGGAAAATACGGGATGAGCTGAAAGAGAAGAGGATTTACCTGCTGAAATAAAAGCAGACACAGCTGCCAAGTGCACCTTGAGGGTAGCTGGTCTCAGCCCCAAAGAATTCAGGTGGACCATATAATCCAGGACTGTGGGTAGATCAGCAGAGACTGGGGAAATATGCTTTTCCGAGCACCATATGGAAAACCTTTTCTATTTGGAATTGTAAGTAGCCCTGGTGGAAGGCTTCCTTGAGGCCTTCAATATATTCATTACACCTTGGGAAAGGTGTAAATCAGCAAACTCTAACTCTTCAAGAACCAAGCCTTGAGATTGAGAGATGTGAGATTCGGGTACCAGACCCTTACCTGGGCATAGGTAAACAGACTGTGACTCTTGGGAAGGCACTGGGGCGGATGGACTGCTAAGGATAGCAGGAGTGGATACCAGGGCTGCCTGGCCCAATCCGGAGCTATCAGAATGACTTTCCAGGATTGGGATCTGATTTTGACTAGCACTTTGAACAGGAGAGGAAAGGGGGGAAAGGCATAGAGAAACATCCTCTCCCAATTCAGGGCTAAGGCATGCAGCGGGAGACAGCCCAACACTGGGGGCCTGCAGCAAAAAAGACGAAGTTGGTGATTGTCTGGGGCTGCAAAAAGATCTATCTACGGGTTGCCCCATCTGGCAAATACTACTCCCAAGACCAGGGGATCCAGTGACCATTCGTGGTGGCCCTGGGAAATCCTGCTGAGAGCATCTGCCAGGACATTGTCCTTGCCTGGGAGGTGAACTGCCGTAAGAGAGGTGTTCAGGGAGTAAGCCAGAGACCACAATCTCATCGCTTCGGTGCACAAGGCCGTAGACAGAGTGCCCCCTTGCTTGTTGATGTACCACATTGTAGTGGTGTTCTCTGTTCTGACCTGAATACTCTTGTTCTGAACAGATATGGAAAAAACTTGAAGTGCTAGAAAAACTGCTCTGAGCTCCAACAGGTTGATGTGGAGCAGGGATTCCTGGGAAGACCACATACCCTGGGTGGTGAGATCGCCCATGTGAGCTCCCCAGCCCAAGAGGGACGCATCTGTAGTAAGGATTAGAGAATGAGACTGAGTGACAAAAGGAACCCCTTGTCTCAGGTTGGTCTGATCCTGCCACCACTGTAGGGCTTGGATCAGGGTTCGAGTTACTGGGATCAACTTGGTAAGAGGATCCTTTCTTTGAGATCAAAAGGCTCTCAAATGGAAATGGATGTCCCTCATCTGAAATCTTGCTCCCTGCACAACCGCTGTGGAAGCAGCCATGTGCCCTAGGAGCTGCAGAAAATGCCTTGCTGGCCGGGAGACCTGCAGGGTAAATGAGGAGGCCAGGGAGACCAGGATCTTTGCCCTGTCTAGGGGAAGGAAAGCCCTGGCTTCCTGTGTGTTCAGTTCTGCGCCTATGAAGGTAAGAAGCTGGACAGGCTCTAGAACTGACTTTGAGAGATTCAGAAGGAAACCTAGAGAGGTAAGCAGTTGCTGCGTTATCTGGAGATGTAATTTGACCTGGTCTGGGGACTGGCCTACTATGAGCCAATCGTCCAGGTAAGGAAAGATGGCAATCTTTTGCCTTCTTAGGTAGGCAACTGCTACTGCCAGACATTTGGTAAATACCTTGGGGCAGAAGTGAGACCGAGGGCATTGCTCTGAACTGGTAGTGGCCTGAGGGCAGCTCGAACCTGAGGTACTTTTTGATGGGAGCCTCTGATGGGAATATGGAAGTAGGCATCCTTGAGGTCCAGGGAAGCTAGCCAGTCCCTGGCCTTAGAGAGGGTAGGATAATTCCCAGAGTCACCATTTTGAACTTTGGCTTTAAAAGGTGCTTGTTTAAATATCTGAGATCCAGGATGGGCCGCTATTCTCCTGTCTTTTTTGGGGTAAGGAAGTACCTGGAGTACAAACCTTTGCCCTGGTGTAGGGGAGGAACCCTTTCCACAGCTCTGAGAGCCAGGAGGGTAGAGACCTCTGCCTCTAAGGCAAGAGCCTCTGATGGAGTTGCAGGTGGAAAAGATCTGGTTCTCAGCTTTGGAAATTTTTTGAAACTGAGAACCAGTCCCTGGCTTACTACTTCCAGGACCCACTTGTCTGATGTTAAAGACTTCCAGTACTGGACAAAGTAAGCCAGCCTGCCCCCTACAGGTAGAGGAGAATCGGCCCTGGCAATCCCATCAGGGTGCCTGTTTGGCAGGGGCTTTGGGCTGAGAAGTGGAAGCAGACCTGCTTGTACCCCGTCTGCCTCTTCCTCTAAAGAACCCCCCCTCAGCATAGGCGGAGGAGGAGGAAGCTTGAGCTTGGTAAAAAGGCCTATGAAAAGGCCTGCCCCTACCTCTAGGAAGCTGCTTTTGAGGAGTGGCCTGCCTTTTCTTGGCCTGTGCACTCCTATAGGTGGTCCTATATTCATCCATTTTCTTCATGTAATTCTCTGTTTGCTCCCCAAACAGAGAATTTCCCACAACAGGAAAATCCATGGCCTTGGACTGGGTGTCCTGAGACAGGGTAGTACATCTGAGCCAAGCCATCCTGTGAAGTGCCACAGATGTAGCCATGACTCTTGATGACACATCATTAGAGTCCACTGCAGCATGAAATTGCACCTTGGATGCCTCAATACCATCCATAGCCACCTGCTCCAGCTCCCTGGCAAGCTGGTCAGGGACTTGCTTTGCTAGGGCCAGCACAGTATCCCATCTGGATTTCTGGTACCTAGCAGCATAAGCCATATAATTTGCTTGTCTGAGCCCCAAAGATGCTGCCATGTACTGTTTCTCTGCCATAGCATCAATCTTCCTGGAGTCCTTCACAGGGGGGTGTGATGCTAGGGGAATATTAGCCTTGTCACAGGTTGCAGCCTGCACTACCCCCACATGGCTGCATTGCTGAGAGAGGAAATCAGTGTCAGAGCCTGATAAGGTATACCTCTTGTCCATCCTTTTATCCACAGGAGGTATAGTGTGAGGAGTTTTTAAAACTTTTACTGTCTGTTTCCGAAAAGATTTATGCAGAGGAATAGACAGTCTCCTAGACTCTGGAATATCCATCATTTCTACATAGTCTGGCTCCTCCTGATCATCAACAGCTTCCTCAACAGGGAGCTGGAGAGTTTCAGCAACTTTTTTATAAAACATGAAATGAGAAGGGGACTCAGAAAGTCTTGGAGGAGAAACCCCTAGGGGTCTATCTGGAGAGATGTCCGGATCAATGGGCACATCCAGATCTTCAAAACCATATTCACTCTCCTCATATTCCTCTTCCTCCTCCCGGTTCATAAAATCCCCAAAATCATAATCTTGAACGGTGGAACCAATCGAATCAATCGCTACTAGAAGGTGTCGGTTCAGTCGAACCGAGAGAGAGACTGGACAATTTTAATTGCTTTAGCTATTTCCTCAGCAGTTGGGGAGAGAACTTTTGGCTCTAAACTAGCTGACTTTCTAGCCCTTTTTGATGGAACCGGCTCTTTGTTTGCCCGAGGAAGTATCGCACTGGTCAGAGGGCACTCCCTCCGGTTCGGTTGGTACCGAACCGGGCTGGCCATCCGGGTCAGCGGACTTTTTGGCCTCCCTTTCCCTGAGCCTACCAACTCTCTTATCTATGGTGGCAGCAGGGAAATTCTGACAAATCTGGCAGTCTGAATTGAGGTGGTCAAACCCCAGACATTAGACACATGTGGTGTGTGGGTCAGCCTTAGCAAAAGCTTCCCCACAAACACTACAGTGTTGAAACCCAGTGGGTCCGGTTTTTCTTTTGGGATTTTCAGACATAATGCCAGCCTAACCAACTTGCCCGTTCACGGCAATCCACCAAGAAGACACCTTATCGGTTCCCAACCGTGTCACGGGTCGTGGAGAAAAAACGTAATGAAACTGCTTTTTTAGGAACCGATAAGAACCGGAACCGCACTCTAAAAAGGGCTAGTAGATTTAACATAACCTGATCGGTTCAAACCGAACTGATAACAAATTACAAGTTCCACACAGAGAAACTAATGTAAAACCTATCTATTACTACATTACCACAGACAGAGCTTGAACCGACCGGTTATGTTTAATTTCGCTAAAACCGAAAAATAATACTTTAAACCAACAAAATGAACCGAGCAGAAGGAGAAATCTCCGGAGCGACTGTTCAGTGAGGCGGAGTAAAGAATCTGACAGTTTACCTTTGAAGCACAACAGACAGAGTTTTCAACCGAGCTCGCGCTCTAAGTTCCATGACTGCATGGAAAAGTTAACTATTTCACCTTCGGAGCAGTTCTAACCTGCGGTCATACTGCAATTGTCATAATATAGCAAGACTTCATGTTGTTTGAATGGACAGTCTCCTTGACTCTGGGATATCCATCATCTCTACATAATCAGGCTCTTCTTGATCTTCCACAGCCTCCTCCATAGGAAGCTGGAGGGTTTCAGCCACTTTTCTGTAAAATATAAAGTGGGAAGGGGATTCAGAAAGCCTAGGAGGGGAAGAAAAAATTACTCACCTTAGTAATGTTGTTTCTTCTAATGGAGTCTTGCTATATTATGACAGTAGCAGCAGTTTGTCCCACCACTAGAACTGCTCCGGAGGTGAAATGGTTAATACCATTCCAAAATAGAACTTTGAGCACGAGCTCTAAGAAGCAGCTCTATCTGTGTAATTTCAAACCTGAACTGTCAGATCTTTATGAGCAAAAACTCACTAAGGTCTGTGTGGAAGCTGTAACCTACACTAGCCAAATGGCTACCTAAATATTAACAACCATTGCTGGTCCCAAGACTCAAGTCAGGGGACCAGAACTACTAACACAATTCTAACAACATGAGAATAAAACAACAGTATAATAAAACACACACCCCAAACTCCCAAAAGGAGAAAGCTAAAAGGGCATAAAACAGTGCCCACACTAAGTTGCCCGCACCCACCCAAGTAGAAGTTCTGAGAGGGGCAGGCTTGGGGAGGTTATAATAGCAAGACTCCATTAGAAGAAACATTACTAAGGTGAGTAATTTTTTCTTCAAACAACATGAAGTCTTGCTATATTATGACAGTAGCAGACTACACAGCAGTACCTCCATGGAGGAGGGGCAGAACCTACTTAGGGAATAGGCTCTGAAGAACAGCTGTGCCAAAACGAGCATCTCTCCTGGCCTGGACATCCAGGGAGTAATGCTTGTAAAAGTGTGTACCGTTTTCCAAGTAGCAGCCTGGCATATCTCTAATATAGGGATGTCTCTGAAGCAGCTAGAGACGCAGCTGTACCCCTGGTAGAATGAGCCCTCAAGCCAGAGGGGAATCTCTGCCCAGTTTCTGATAACAAAATTGATACAAGAGACAATCCACCTGGCAACTGATCTCTTAGTGGCAGGTTTGCCTTTCCAACTTCACCATAGGTAAGGAAAAGTTGGAGGGATTCGAACCTCTGACCTTTGGTACGCTCTATATAGAAACTAAGAGCTCTCTTAACACCCAGGCTGTGCAACCTCCTCTCACCAGAAGAGGAGTGCTCAGTGAAAAATACTGGAAGGGAGATAGATTGGTTAAGATGGAAATCTGAAACCACCTTAGGTAAAAACTTCCTATTAGTCCAAAGGACTACCTTATCCCTGTGGAAAGAAATAAAGTCAGTTTCCACTGACAAGGCTTGCAACTCACTTATGCCTAGCAGAAGTGATAGCCACCAGAAAAACAGTTTTCAAGTTAGATACTTAAGCTCTGCAGAAAACAGAGGTTCAAAAGGGTTGCATTAACTGGGCAATACAAACATTAAGGTCCCAGGCAGGGGCGGTTCCAAAAGGGTGGATTAGTATGGAGTAATCCCTTAAAAACTTGGAAAACACAGGATGAGTGGAAGAGGGATGACTTTCCTGCTGACACAAAAGCAGATACAGCTGCAAATGGACTCTCAGGGTAGCTGGTCTGAGACTCAAGGAATTAAGATGGACCATGTAATCTAACACAATGGGCAACTCAGCAGACTCTGGGAAATATTTTCCCAGCACACCAAATGGAAAACCTTTTCCATTTAGAACTATAAGTAGCCTAGTGGAAGGCTTTCTGAAGCCTTTAGATTTCAAGAACACCTTGAGAGAGGTGTAAATCAGCAACTCTAACCCTCAAGAGCCAGGCCTTGAGGTTGAGGGATTTGAGGTCCGGATACCAAACCCTTCCCTGGGCACAAGTACAGGTTGTGAATCCTGGGAGGCAAAGGAGAAGATGGATTGTCAGTGACAGAAGGAGGGGTACCAGGGCTGCCTGGCCCATCCGGGCAATCAGAATCACCCTGCAAGGCTGAGATCTGATTTTGACTAATACTTTGAATAGGAGAGGAAGGGAGGAAAGCATAAAGAAACTTCCCTCCCAATCCAGGAGAAGGGCATCCAGGGAACTGAGCCCAACACTGGAGGCCTGCAACAGAACAGAGGAAGTCTGTGATTGTCTGGGGCTGCAAAAGATCTATCTGAGGGGTGCCCCATCTGGCAAAGACTATCCCCAGCACTTGAGGATCCAGGGACCATTCGTGATGGCCCTGGGAAATCCTGCTGAGAGCATCCGCTAGGACATTGTCCTTCCCTGGAAGATGAACTGCTATGAGGGAAGTGTTCAGGGAATAGGCCAGGGACCACAACTTCATTGCCTCGGTGCACAAGGCCGAAGACCGAGTGCCCCCCTGTTTGTTGATGTACCACATTGTTGTGGTGTTGTCTGTTCTGACTTGTATCACCTTGTTGTGGACAGATGCAGAAAATGCTTGAAGAGCTAAAAAGACAGCTCTGAGTTCCAGCAAATTGATGTGGAGCAGAGATTCCTGGGGGAACCACACTCCCTGAGTGGAAAGGTCGCCCATGTGGGCTCCCCAACCCAGAAGGGAAGCATCTGTAGTGAGAGTCAAATTGTGAGCAGGGGGAATGAAGGGGAACCCCAATCTTAAATTGCTCTGATCCTGCCACCACTGGAGGGCCTGGATCAAGGTTCGAGTCACTGGGAACAACTTGGAAAGGGGGTCTCTTCTCTGAGACCAATAGGTTCTCAAGTGAAACTGAATGTCACTCATCTGAAATCTTGCTCCCTGCACAGCAGCTGTGGATGCAGCCATGTGTCCCATTAGCTGCAGAAAGTGTCTTGCTGGTCGAGAGACCTTCAGGGTGAAGGAGGAGGCCAGAGTCACTAAATTCGTCACCCTTTCTAAAGGAAGAAAAGCTCTGGCTAGCTTTGTGTCCAACTCTGCCCCTATAAAGGTTGAGTACCTGGACTGGTTCCAGAACAGACTTTGGTAGATTTAGCAGAAAGCCCAGGGAGGTAAGAAGCTGCTGGGTAACTTGCAGGTGAGATTTTACCTGTTCTGGGACTGGCCTACAATGAGCCAATCGTCTAGATAGGGAAAAACAGCAATCCTTTGCCTCCTTAAGTGAGTCACTGCCACTGCTAGACACTTTGTGAATACCCTTGGGGCAGAGGTAAGGCCAAAGGGCATTGCTCTGAACTGGTAATGACCTGAGGGTAGTTTGAATCTGAGGTACTTTCGATGGGAGCTTCTGATTAGGACGTGGAAATAGGCATCCTTGAGGTCCAGGGAGGCTAACCAGTCCCCTGGCCTTAGGGAGGGTAAAATCATTGCCAGAGTTACCATTTTGAACTTTGGTTTCAAAAGATGCTTGTTCAGATATCTGAGGTCTAATATGGGCCGCCATTCTCCTGTCTTTTTTGGGGTAAGGAAGTATCTGGAATACAGACCCCTGCCCTGGTGCAGGGGAGGAACCCTTTCCACTGCTCTGAGAGCCAACAGGGTTGAGACCTCTGCTTCCAGAGCAAGGGTCTCTGAAGCACTTGCAGGTAGAAAAAGTCTGGCTCTCAACTTGGGAAACTTTTTGAAGCTGAGAACTAGACCCTGACTTACTACTTCCAGAACCCACTTGTCTGAGGTTAAAGAAGCCCAGTTCTGACTGAAGTAAGCCAGCCTGCCCCTGCACTGGTAAAGGAGACTGCCCTGGCACCCCATCAGGGTGCCTGCTTAGCAGGAGCTTTAGGCTGAGGGGTGGAGCAGGCCTGCCCACCCCTCTCTCTGCCTCTGCTCTGAAGAAGCCCTCTGAGCATAGGCAGAGGAGGCCTGAGTCTGGTAAAAGGCCTGTGAAAAGGCCTACCCCTACCCCTGGGGTATGCCTCTGAGGAGTGGCTTGCCGCCCTTAGCTTGGGCACTTTTGTAAGTAGTCCTATATTCATCCATTCTTTTTCATGTAATTCTCTGTCTGCTCCCCAAACAGAGAATTTCCCACCACAGTAAAATCCATAGCCTTAGTCTGGGTATCCTGTGACAGACTAGTACACCTGAGCCAGGCCAACCTATGAAAAGCTACAGATGTGGCCATGACCCTAGAGGAACCATCATTAACATCCACAGCAGCATGAAACTGTACCTTAGAAGCCTCAATGCCATCAGCAGCCACCTGTTCTAGTTAAGCTAGCCAGCTGGCCATGGCCTTGCTTGGCTAATTCCATAACAGTATCCCATCTAGATTTCTGATACCTAGCTCACATAAGCCATATAATTTGCTTGCCTGAGTCCCAGAGAGGCTGCCATATACTGTTTTTTTGCCATGGCATCAATCTTCCTGGAATCCTTGTCAGGAGGATGTGAAGCCAGGGGGATATTAGCTTTATCACAGGCTGCAGCCTGAACTACCCCAACATGACTGCATTGCTGAGAAAGGAATTCTGTATCAGGATCTGACAATGTGTACCTTCTGTCCATTTTTATATCTACAGGAGGCACAGAATTAGGAGCTTTTAAAATTTTTATTGTTTGCTTCCTAAAAGACTTATGCAAAGGAATAGACAATCTCCTAGACTCTGGAATATCCATCATTTCTACAAAATCAGGCTCCTCTTGCTCATCCACAGCTTCTTCCAAGGAAGCTGGAGGGTTTCAGCAACTTTTTGTAAAACATAAAATGAGATGGGGACTCAGATAGCATAGGAGAGATTCTAGAGGTCTGTCTGGGAAATGTCCGTTCAATGGGCACACCCAGACCTTCCCAGCCACATTCATACTGTTCATAATCATCCTCCCTCCTCTGGTTCATAAAATTCCTCAACATCATATTCCTGAACCACTGGAACCGGACGAACCGACCTTTTGCCAGATAGTGGCGGTTCGGACGGAACCTGAGACAGTGTCTGGACAATTTGTATGGCTTCTGCTATCTCTGCAGCAGTTGGAGAAGGGGTTTTGGACTCCAAACCTGCTGACTTTCTTGTTTTCTTTACTGGAATTGGTTCCTCAGAACCAGCTTTTCTTTTGCCCGAGGAGGTCTCGCCCTGGTCAGAGGGCACTCCCTCCAGTTCGGTTGGCACCGAACCGGGCTGGCCATCCGGGTCAGCGGACTTTTTGGCCTCTCGTTCCCTGAGCCTGCCCAATCTCTTTTCCAGGGTGGCTGCAGGGAAATTCTTACATATCTGGCAGTCTGACTGGAGGTGGTCAAACCCCAGACAATAGACATGTGGTGTGTGGGTCAGCCTTGGCAAAGACTTCCCCACAGACATCACAGTGTTGAAACCCAGTGGGCCCGGTTTTTCTTTGGGTTTCTCAGACATAATGCCAGCCTAACCAAAACTTGCCCTTTAAGCGGCAGTGCCAGGCAAGACACACCTTATCGGTTCCTAACCGTGTCACGGGTATTGGAAAAACCGTAATAAAATCCTGCTTTTTTAGAACCGATAAGAACCGAACCGTGACTCTAAAATGTTAAACTTTAAAGTTAATAAGTTTTAAACCCAGCTGATCGGTTCAAAACCGAACCGATAAACTTACAAGTTCCACACAGACAAAGCCTTTAATTTGCTTACGATTACCACAGACAGAGCTTGAACCGAACGGTTTTGCGGTTAAAATAAAACTATTCTCGTTGAATCGAACCGAGAAAACACTGTTTAAACCGAGAAATGAACCGAGCAGTAGGAGAAATCTCCGGAGCGACTGTTCACTGAGGCGGAGTAAAGAATCTCACAGTTCAGGTTTGAAATTACACAGATAGAGCTGCTTCTTAGAGCTCGTGCTCAAAGTTCTATTTTGGAATGGTATTAACCATTTCACCTCCGGAGCAGTTCTAGTGGTGGGACAAACTGCTGCTACTGTCATAATATAGCAAGACTTCATGTTGTTTGAAACACCTGATGGTCTGTCTGGGGAGATGTCTGGTTCCACAGGCACATCCAGACCTTCACTTACATCATAATCCTCAAATTCCCCTTCCTCTTCAAACTCTGGTTCATAAAAATCTTCAAGGGTATACTCTTGAACCAGGGGGACCAACCGAACTGAACCCCTGCCAGAAGGAGCTGGATCGGTCGGAGCCGGACGGAGCGATTCCACAATCTGAATCGCCCTGGCTATCTCTTCGGCGGTCGGAACATGAACCTCTGGATCCGAACCAGTCGATTTATCTTTGCGCTTTCTTTTTGTCGGAACCGATCCCTCAGAATCGGCTCTCCTTTTGCAAGAAGAAGTATCGCCCTGGTCAGAGGGCACTCTTTCTGGTTCGGTCGAAACTGAACTGGGCTGGCCATCCGGGTCAGCGGACTTCTCGGCCTCCTTTTCCCTCAGTCTACCTAATCTCTTCTCAAGGGTACATTTGGGAAAATTTTTACATATTTGGCCGTCTGAATTGAGGTGGTCAAACCCCAGACAATAAACACAGGTGGTGTGGGGATCGGCCTTGGCAAAGACCTCCCCACACTCACTGCAGTGTTGAAACCCAGTGGGCCCGGTTTTTTTCTTGGGTTTCTCAGACATGGCCAACCTAACCAAACTTACCATTTTTTCGGCAACCATCAGACTAGACTCCCGTGTCACTGGTATTGGAAAAAAAAGGGTTAAAACACGTTTTTTTTTTACAACCGATAAGAACCGGTAACCACACACTAAATATAGCAAAATTCACAATCAAATGGTCGGTTCAGCCAAACCGACCGCACTTTTACAAGTTCCACACAGAAAAAAGAGAACAATTCCTATCTAGTACTCACGGCATCACAGACAGAGACTGAACTGACTATGCGGATACTTTTTTCCAGTTTAAACTGACGAAAAACTGAAAACTTTAACCGACTTCGAACCGAGCTGAAGGAGAAATCTCCGGAGCGACCGTTCAGTGAGGCGGAGTAAAGAATCTGACGGTTTAAGTTCAAAACACTCCAGACAGAGACTTCAACCGAGCTCGAGCTCAGCGTTCCATGCCCTGCATGGAAAGTTAACCCTTAGTTCTCCGGGGCAGTTCAAAGGTTGGGAATCACTGCAATTGTCAGAATACAGCAAGACTTCATTGTTGTTTGAATACCAATACTGGTGCTGACCACCTTACAGACCAGGTTTATGTGCTCGTGGAAAGAGAGACAGAGAGTGGAATCAAGAGTGATCCCGAGGTACCTGAAGGGTTATACTTGCTGCAGGGGTTTGTGATGGGAGTAAAGAACGGACAGTAGAAAGTCTTTGTTTTTGTTTTGTGGGTTGGCAAACATCATCACCTTTGCTTTTTTGTCATTTAAAATGAGTTTATGACGTGAGAACCAAGATTCGGATTCCAAGAAGAACCTTTGAAGATCAGTTTGCAGAGGGGTTGGGTCGGGACGACTACAGAAGATTACTGCTTCATCTGCATAGAGTAATCTCAGTATAGGGCAGGCTAGGGGGAAGGAGTTGAAGAAAAGACTGAACAAGAGCGGGCCAAGAATTGAACCTTGGGGGACCCCTGAGAGAACCGGAAGTCTAGAGGAAAGAGTGTTGTTGATTTTCACCCTCAGAGTTCTTCCACTAAGGTATTTAGCGAACCAGGAAGTGGCATGATGTGAGAGGCCCAGAGATGGAAGGGAATCAATTGGTAGTGTATGGCTGACCATGTCGGAAGCCTTAGTTAGGTCTATGTACACAGACCCAGCTAAGTGACCACGGTCTAGGGCTTTATGTATGAAATTGGAGTATTCTAGGAGGGCAGTAGTAGTAGTACTGTGGCCCTTCCTGATCTGTGTTGCTGACAACAAAGAAGATTGTACTTTGAGAGGTAGTCAGAGAGTTGATCGGAAACTACCTTCTCAAGGGCTTTGGAGATGTAGGGGAGGATAAAGGTCGGGCGATAGTTGCAAGAGGAGGTTCTATCCCCCACTCTTGAGTATTGAAGTAATCACCGCTGATTTCCATTGTTAGGGGAACTGACCTAGACGAAGGGAGAGATTAATAAGTTTTGTAAGGGGAGGATAGGACAACATCCAGGGCAAGTAGCAGGAGCTTCAAATCCAGTGAGTCACCACTGAATCTAGATCTTCCCAGGATCTTGGAGAGGAAAGATTTAGCTCCTGAGGGGAGACCGTTTTGAAACGGAAAAGAGGGATACCTGGGGGGTGGAGGCTGGTTGGGGTATCTAGGAGTGTGGTTGAAGAAATCTGGGGGTAGAACTTCACTGAGGTCAGAGAAAGCTGAATTGAATGTATTTGTAATAAGCTGTGAATCCTGGGTAGTAACATCACTGATATTTGGGGGGGGGGGGGAGTTAGGTTTGCTAATCAGGTCCTTTATGTTGTCCAAGAACTTCCTCCCCGGGTCCCAAGAGGACAAGAGGCTAGCTTGGAAGTGGGCAGTATTTGCACAGTGAATTTCCTGAGTGCAGGCATTTCTGGACGCCCTATAGTGTTGTCTATCCACAGGGGGACCAGTTGCCAAGGCAATGTGCCAGAGGTTGTCACAGGTACGCGTAAGATTAAGAAAAGCCTGAGTGATCCACAGGGTTTCAGAGTCTTTCGTAATACGCTTGGTGTACGGGGCGAAAATGTCACAGGCTGACTTAAAACTGGAAATGAAAAAAGCTAGGGCACTATTAACATTTGAGGCAGAGTCTAAGGGGGACCAGTCGCAGTTAAAAAGATGAGTCTTGACTTGCCCAAGAGAGCCTTTTTTGAGGGAATGCTGATGAGAGATTTTTGGAGGGAGTTTTAGGGAGTGGTTTGACCAAATGCAGAGAATAAGAGAGTGGTCACTTAGTGTATCGGGAAGGATCGTGACATTGTGGAGTCTCTCTGGCCGATTGGTTAGGATGAGATAAATCAGGGTACTGGTACCTGTCCTGCAGCTGATCCTAGTGGGTGACGGCACAATCTGAATAAGGTTGAGGGAAGCAGCAGCATCCCTATGGGGCGCTACTGAGGGGATGGAACAGGTAATATTTAAATCACCAAGAACAATAACCTCAGCCTTATTAGGCAACTGGGAGACATAGTCGAGGATGGAACTGAGGCAAGGTTTGAGTTTCGGGGTGGGATATAGACAGACATAACTATGAGTGACTTACCCATATTGTCAATTGCTATTTTGATAGTCGGGACCTGAGCCCCATTAGCAGGGTAGGTGGTCTGGAGTACTGCCCTTGGAGGAAGTCACAAAGGTAGATGGCACAACCTCCAACCCTTTCACCCAGCCTGTCTTCCCTGAAGAGCAGACAGCCATTCAGGGCTATGGCAGAGCCAGGTATTTTGGCAGAAAGCCAGGTTTCAGCCACAGCCAAAATGTTAGGCTTGTGTTGCGTAATCCAGCCATGGAGAATGTCATGCTTGTGCAGCAGGCTGCAGATATTTACTGTGGCTAGTAAGAGGCCACGAGCATGATGACTAGTAGGAGTGGGCATAGCAAGGGGCAGAGGGTTAGGGTGCACATTGCCAGAGACAAGCAGAAGTAGTAGTGCAAGCTTATATAGGATGCATTTCAGCAGTTTAGACTTGACTGATGATTTTCGAGAGGGGAGCTTGACACCCGAGGAGGGAATTAGGAGGGAGAGGACATGGGGCAGATGGAGTAGGGACAGTTTGTGCAGGTGGTTAGAAGAGCAGGCTATAACGTCAAGGATATATGTGGTGTGGGTAGATAAATCAATGGGGCTGCCTGGCCCAATTTGGTGCTCTTAAGATCACTGATGTTGACTAAGATCTGAGTTTGATCAGAACCCTGAAGATCAGAGGAAAGGCATAGAGTTCTCTCACTGACCAGTCCAGAGTAAGTGCATCCAGGATTGTACCCCTGGCTGGTGGTCTGCAACAATACTGTGGCAAGTGGTGGTTTTTGTAGAACGCAAAAAGAATTATCTCTAGGGTGCCCCACCTTCTGAACACTACCTCCAACACCCGCCTGTTCAGGATCCACTCATGATGAGCCTAGTTGAGCCGACCCAGTGCATCTTCTAGGGTGTTGTCCTTGCCTGGCAGATGAATAGCTTGCAATGAAGCTTTGAGTGAATAAGCTAGACTCTATATCTTCCTTGCCTCTGTGCAGAGGGGGGTTTGACCTTGTTGTTCTCTGTTTGTTTATGAAGTACAAGGTTGTGGTATTGTCTGTTCTGACCTATACCACTCTGCCTTGCACCAACGGTGTGAAGGCCTGCATGGCTAGGAGTACTACCCTCAGTTCCAGCAGGTTTAGTTCCCCCAGATGGGCACCCCACCCCAGTAATGATGCATCTGTCATGAGAATCACTGATGGGGACTCTTGCTGGAAGGGAATCCCTTCCCTTAGATTGTCTCCTTCCTTACACCACTGTAGGGCTTGCAGTAATGATCTTGTTACTGGAATCAACTTTGAGAGAGGGTCTCTCCTCTGGCACCAATGTGCTCTGATGTGGAACTGCATATCTCTGATTTGGAATCCTGAACCCAGGACTGTGCCTGTTGCTGCAGCCATGTGTCCCAGTAGCTGTACAAACTGCCTTGCTGTCTTTGGCTTGTGTAGACTGAACAAGCCAACAATTTGTAGGATACTCTTTACCCTGTCCTGAGGCACGTAAGCCCTTCCCTTCAGGGTGTCTAGTTTGACCGTATAAATTGCAGAACCTGCATTGGTTGTAGGACAGACTGTTTGAGGTTTATTGGGAACCTTAGGGACTCCAGGAGCTCCTAGGTTACCTGCAAGTGCTTCTTTAACTGCTGCAATGAGTTTCCCATCACCAACCAGTCGTCCAGGCAGGGAAATACTGTGACACCTAGACCTCACAGATGTGCCACCACCACTGCTAGGTACTTTGCAAAACCTCTTGGGGCTGAGGTGAGACTAAATGTCAGTGTCAGTGGCTCAGTAGGTAGCACACCCGCCTCTGAGGCCGGGAGATCAGAGGGCTGTGGGTTCAGTTCCCACATCTGGCACTTGGGTTAATATCCCAGTACTGACACTGTAGTGCAGCATGAGAGGGGTGCTGCACTTCTGAGGTGCCGTCTTTCGGATGAGACGTTAAACCGAGGTCCCATCTGCCTGGATTGGTGGTAGTTCAGGTGGATGTTAAAGATCCCATGGCACTTATCGAAAAGAGTAGGGGAAATTTTTATTGCAAAATACACAACAATCGTAATGACACACTCCATTTCAGCAATTGCCAAACATACATATATACAAACATTTTCAAAAAAAGTATAAAGTACCCTCTTCAATATCTCCCTCCCAACCACACTCCAATACACCGTTTGAAAGACAATATAAAAGTAAGACACCCGAAAGCCCCTATTCACCATATTCAATTCTCCCTTTTTTCATCTCAACCATGCAATATGTTTCCAAAAATCCTGAAAAATATTTTTTTCCAGCATGCATTGTTCATATTGTTTTTGTTTTCCCACTGCTAATTCAATACGACTAAAAAGAACATTATTGGGCAGAATAGTATGTTGTAAAGAAAACTGACATCGTGCTTGCCATAGGTGATACTTGATACAGGCAAATATCAAATTCAGTGTACTTGGGTGATATCTTCGTAAAACCTGAATAGTCCCCAGGACAAGACTCTGATAAGAAATATGAATCAAAATCCCATTCCCACCGTTTGCCAACTCAAACCAAAAAGACTTAACATACGGACAAAGTAATAAAAAATGTTCTAAGGTTTCAATTTGATCTAAACATCCTGGTCTAATACACATTCGATCCTGAATCTGTTTATGTTTTAAATTACCCGACTCCCAACCTCCCATGGCAACAAAGCCACAACACATCCCACATACTAGGGGGTATCCTATGATCCATCAAGAGACGTAATGCTTGGGACAATTTTGTAGGGGTACACAAAGGAAAATCCACTTGGACGTAAAAAAATTGAACATAATTTCTGCATAAAATTCTTTCCTGGGAATGTCCTGCAGTTGGGCTTTTCCTAATTTCCATTCCGTAGTTTTCTGACTCGGCATCCGCATAGGATGGGCTAAAGCCATCTTTCCTCTCATGGGAACCCCCTCCTTCCCAAAATGACATAAAGGGTGAAAAAGTAATTGTGTCCAAGTCGACCAAGGATGATCCTGAGGTTTAACCCTAGTTTGAAAGGCAGCAATCATGAAAAGGAATGAAAAATACCACTGGATTTATCATCCCTACACCCTTGATTCAGTTTTAAATACGTAAAGGCTCTTTTAATTGGATTCAACGACTACCCCAAACCATTTGAAAAACACACTATACAATCTAGTTTCTAAAGCAACGGAACTGGGAAAATTGCAGCTACATGTAAAAAATATGTAGTAAGAACTTTTAATAATCAAAACTGCTTTTGAAAACCCCAGGATTTCCATTGCAGTACTTTTTCTCTGCAATAACCAAGGCTTTTTCCAGTTTAAAAGGTTAAGTCCCTTTACCAAAGTTTAGTCCCAAAACAGAAATTTTATCCTTAACTATAATACCCCAATATTCTGACAGACCATATTCTCCCCAACCCCAGACAATTACATTTTTCTAAGTTTAGTCTCATACCGTTTAAATTTGCTAAACTTTCAATCACTTGATAGCCTTAACCCCTGAGGTGACATCCGCTACCAATAGACATATGTCATCTGCATATGCAGAGATCTTCTCAGCTGGTAAAACACAAGAGGCGATAACCCCGTATTGACCTGTTATGCTCAATTTCTCTCAATACTGGGTCTAATGCAAAGGCATAATAGTAGCTAATTGGGCAACCCTGCCTAACCCCTGCTTCATCTGTATCTCAGAATCTACCCATTATTAATGCATACAAAGAAATTGCATTGCAATATAAAGTGTGAACATATTGCACAAATATTTTGGAAATCCATATTTCAATAACACCTGGAAAAGAAAATCATGAGACACTGAATCAAAGGCTCCCTGATCTAATGCCATAATAAAACCAGACAGTTTTCCTTGACGACAAATTCACATATATCTAGTAATAATCTTAAATTCTGCTGAATTGATCTATATGGAATAGCACATGTTTGTGCCGGGTGAAACACCCTCTTAGCCACCTCTTGCAATCTTTTTTACACAGGATCGAGGAAAGGATTTTATAATCTGTATTCAGAAGACTAATTGGTCTCCAATTACCCAGTTCTGTAACATCCCCTGTCTTAAAAATAAATGTTAAAATAGCTAGATTAAATTTTGAATCTCCAAACCCATATTGTAAGATGTCATTGAAAACTTCTGTTAAAATACCACTCAGGTCATCTGCAAAGGTTTTATAAAATTCATTAGTCAACCCATCTAACCCTGGTGATACCCCTACCTTTAAGGCTCCTATTGCCTGTTGTACCTCCTGCAAAGTAATAGGTCTTTGCAGCATTTCTACTTCTACCTGAGAAATATATGGAATTGGGAAATTAAAAACGTCTTCCCACCCCAAGGTTGAAACAAAACTATTTCCAAATTGGGACACCACCTTCTCCTCCGCTATAACAAGCATTTCTGCCACAGAAGATCTTAATTCTCCAACAGAATTTCTGAGCCCTAACATCACTCTTTTCTCAATCTTAGTCTTACATGCCTTATCTGGTCTTGAAAAGGTTGTTGTTGAGTGCGAATTAAAACCAGCATGAATAGATGCAGCCCTATGATATTGATAAGTAAACATATTTTTTTCACCCTTTTAATCTGGGACTGAATCTCTGCATCCTTACTTCTAGAATGAGACCGTAATTTATAATATTGATTACGAAATTCTAAATATTGTAAATACTCCCTTGAACCTTTCTGTTTCCCATATGTTATAAAGAAATCCTTTAACACCAATTTGGTATCTGACCACCAAGAAACCCAGTCTAAGAAAAATACTGCTACTGATTTACGGCAAACCATAAAGTTTTTAAATCGAGCCAACAATCCTGCTTCTGTCAGCAACCGTGCATTCAACATCCACCTGGCCTGCAAAGCTGGGAAAAAAGTTGGAATCTGATGTAGACCTACGACACTGCATAACACCTTATGATCAGAAAAATCATATGAAATTACTGAACATTCCACCGGAGTTAAATGATAAGATAGAAAAAAATAGTCTATTCTCGTCTGAAAAGATGCCCTTTTATAAGTAAAACCCCCTTTTTCATGTAATTCTCTAAAAGCGTCCTTTAACTTTGCAACCCCTATAGTTTGCGAAAGAGCATGAGAGTCACAATAAGTTTTTTGCTGGACCCCGTCTCTTAACCGAACATCTAGGCTGCAATTCATATCTCCTCCCCAAACTATATGTTTTGAGGAAAACAAATAAGGTTTTACCAAATTAAACAATGCTATCCTTGCGGTTTTGACTTGTGGAGCATAAGTATTAATTAATCTAAAACACAATCCTTTTAAAAACAATCCAACAACAATACCCTACCAGGCAGGACATCAATCAGCCTTGTTACCTGAACTGCTGTGTTAGAAAATAATATCCCTATTCCGTCTGCCACATCTTCCCGAATGACCAGAAGGACTGAGGCCTTCCCACCATAGCTTTGTAATCTGAGACACCTCTGACAAAGAAGAAAAGTGAGTCTCCTGTAAAGGATCACATCTGCTTTCAATTCTCTGCAATACTGTAGGTAATAAGCACGCCTCTATAACTCTTAAGGCTACAGCAATTGAGGGATATAATCTTTAAACAGGCCATAGTATGCTTTGGTCAGTTATTCACTTTATCTTGTTTCCTCTTTCTGCCCTTTTTCTTCTTTCCTTCTAACACTTCCAGTCCCCCCCTTCTTCAATTTCCATGTTTAAGCTCTCATCTGATTTTAACAAATCAGAAACTCCTTCCCCTTCTAAGTCTGCTAGAGCTGTGAAGGAATTCTGAATCAAACACCCCCCTCCCGTACGACTACTTGCTCTCGTTACCCTCCTTGGAGTCTGAAAGGGAATTTCCTTCTCAGGTTCCCTTGTCAGGTCATCCGTGTTTTCAGTTAAGGAATCTGCCCTAGAAATGGGGGGAGGGACCACATTCTGTTGCAAAACTGACCCAGTGGATCTTATTTCACTAATAGGAGACTCTGATAATACGGGAGGCGTCCCTCTTTCAGTTTCCCTTCTTACTATGTTTCTTACACGGGATTGAGTAGGCTCCCCCCTACATTGGGCTTGCGAAATCAGCTCTTCTTTATTCAATCCCCCTTGCCTATTCTGCTCCGCCCAAGGACACTGATGGTAGGCATGTCCTAAATCGTCACATAAATTACATTTGAATTCATTCCTACACAATTCACTATCATGGTCCAATTCCCCACATAAGGCACATTTCACTCTATCACATGCACTGCTCAAATGCCTATGACTACCACATCTATAACACGCTTTTGGCTGGCCTGGGTAAAAACAAACCCCACGATCTCTCCCCAAAAAGAAGCTATTTGGGACATGTTGTATTTCATTATTCACCATAAACAACTTAACTTTAAATTTCCATGCCCCAGTCCAAATGTTTTCAGAGTCTAGGATAGGTTCTGGAGAGCCTAGCACCTCACATTTCTGTTTTAACCAAAACAATATCCCCACATTCACTCCCTCATTCCTAAACATTACATTCACAGTTTTAAAACTGGTTTAAGTAATTGGAGCAGCTAAAAAGGTGTCCATAAAGGTAACATTTTACAACTATCATATTTATACCAAAATTTTTCAAGACTAGCCATTTGTTTAAAGCTTACATCAAAAGTATCCTCCCCACGAATGTTAATTAAGCATAGATATCGAAAGGCAAAAAGTTCATAGAGTCCATCAATAATTTTCTGGCCACATATACCGGTCCGGGTGTTCAGGTAAGCCTCCTCTATAACTTATTCGTACAACGTTTCTTCTTGGGGCTTGCTCCACCTTATTTCTTTTAAAAGCTCCTTGAAAAGTGGGCCCCTCCTTTCTTCCTGCTCTTCTGGCCCAGTCCATGCAAACTTTCAGCAGGAGAAACCTCCCCTCCTCTGCTTGGCTGATGCCCCTGCCCGGCTTAATGCCTGGTCTTGGAAACAAGTCCATTCAAAGCCAAAGACTCACCGCTCATTGTAGGTTCTGTCGATGCCTCCGCTGCCCCTGAAGAAAAAGACAGCCACTCTGGGTCCGTATCCATCTGCCGTCTGCCTGCGAATCCAGCCCGCTTGAGATATGGCTGATTCAGCTGACCAACTGGAGCTGGGCCCTGTTTCCTGGTCCGTTCCTCCGGTCCCACCACGCCAAAACCGGCCGACTGCTTTCCTTCCTCCATTCGAGTTACCGCACTCGCGATACCCGAGACTTCCTCCTTTCCTTCGTGAACTCGTTGATCCATGGCCCTTCCACCCCTCACTGTACCGGGTAGTACCTCTGCTGTGCGACCGATCGCCGTCACGCCTCCTTCCTCCACAGCGTCTCCTGCCATGCTCGACCTCGGGCTGGCTCCCGACTGGCCCTCCAGAGACTCTCCAGGCATTCCGGTCTCTACTGTAGCAGGCTCCGACGCAGGCCTCGCCTGCACAATCTCCGGTAAGCACAGTTGTTGAGTAACAAGAACCTGTACTTCCTCTGATGCCTCCGTTTCCATTTCTCCAACCGGAGCCTCCATGCTCCACACAGAATCTGACCGCGCAGCCATCCTCTAGGTCAGCAGCTCCCCTACTGACCAAGAACAGCAGCGCCTCCGAGTAGGGGAATTTCCCGGTGTCCTGGCCAAATTTCCCTCATTCACTAAAAATACCACCAACAGCTTAATCTGGTTCAAGGTCAGTTGGCATTCACCTGTATTCCCTCCCCCGGGTCGTGCCTGAAAATAGGCAGGATTTGTCTAGAGCACTTACCCGGTCAACAAAAGCTAAATAAATAAAATAAATAAATAAATGGTAGTGTTGAGAACTGGTAATGGCCTGATGGAAGTCTGAACGTGAGGTACTTTCTGTGAGACTCCCTTATGGGATGTGGAAGTAAGCATCTTTTAGGTTGAAGGAAGCCAACCAGTCTCCTTTTTGAAGGGCTGGTAGAATCATTGCCAAAGTTACCATTTTGAACTTTGGCTTCACTAGGTGCCTGTTTAGTAAGCTTAGGTCTAGAATAGGCTACCACTCCCAATTTTTTGTTGTTGTCAGGAAATACCCAGAGTAAAACCCTTTTCCCTTTTGCTGTGGAAGAAAGGTTCCACTGCCTTTGACAAGAGCAGGTTTTGCACCTCCTTTTCCAACAGCTTCTTTTCTGTATTTGAAGCTGGTTTGAAAACTCTTGTTTTTAGAGAAGGAGAAAAGGATTTGAAACTCAGGGACAAACCATGACTCACTACTTCTAGGACCCACTTGTCTGTGGTTATGTTTTTCTAAGCCTGGAAGTAATGAGACAGCCTGCCCCCTACAGGGATAGCGGAGGCAACTTTGGCAAGTAAGTCAGGGATTCTGCTTGGTTTGGGTCTGGGCATGTAAGAAAAAATTACTCACCTTAGTAATTGCTTTTCTTCTCATGGAGTCTTGCTATATTATAACAATAGCAGTCAGCCACTGCAGCTGAACTGCCCCGGAGAGGAAGGAGTTAACTCCAGAGGATCTGGAGTTCTACAGCGCGAAGGCGCTGTGCCAAAGCTCTATCTGGCCAGTTTCAAATGAAACTGTCAGATCTTTACGAAGCTAACACTAAGCAACAACTCTGTGTGGAAAGCTCTACACTAGCCAAATGGCTACCTACTAGTAGTAATAACAACAATATAACAACAATAGAAACACCAATAACCATAATAACAATGAATAATGGTATTATTATTATTAGTTTTCCCCCTTGACAAGCACCATTAGGACCCCCCCTTCCCCCAAAGACTCAAGTCCAGGAAGGGGGCCAATATATTACCTAAACGAACAACCTAGTTCCCTAACCCTAAAAGAAAGAGGGTAAAGGGAAAAAACTACAATGGCATGACACAGTGCTTGCACTAATTTGCCCCCTACCCAAGTAGAAGTTCTGAGAGGGGCAGGAGGGAGGGTGGTTATAATATAGCAAGACTCCATGAGAAGAAAAGCAATTACTAAGGTGAGTAATTTTTCTTCCAACACCATGAAGTCTTGCTATATTATAACAATAACAGATTACACAGCAGTACCTCCATGGAGGAGGGTCAGGAACTACTTAGGAAATAGGCTCTGAAGCACAGCTGTACCAAACCGAGCATCTCTCCTGGACTGGACATCCAGGGAATAATGCTTGGTAAAAGTGTGAACTGTCTTCCAGGTAGCAGCTTGACAAATTTCCAGAATGGGAATGTCTCTAGCAGCCGCTAGAGACGCAGCTGTACCCCCTGGTGGAGTGGGCCCTCAGTCCTGAGGGGGGTTCTCTACCTAGTTTTTGGTAACAAAATTGGATACAAGAGACAATCCACCTTGCAATTGTCCTCTTACTGGCAGGTTTCCCCTTGCCAACCTCGCCATAAGTAAGGAAGAGTTGGAGGGATTCGAACCTGTGACCCTTGGTGCGTTCCAAATAGTAGCTTAAGGCTCTTTTGACGACGTCCAAGCTGTGCAGTCTCCTCTCACCTGAGGAAGAATGCTCAGTGAAAAATACTGGGAGAGAGATGGATTGGTTCAGGTGCAAATCTGAAACCACCTTAGGCAAAAACTTTCTATTAGTCCTGAGGACTACCTTATCTCTGTGGAAAGAAATAAAATCTTCTTCCACTGACAGGGCCTGTAATTCACTTATGCGTCTGGCAGAAGTGATAGCCACTAGGAAAACAGTTTTCCAAGTTAGATACTTGAGCTCTGCTGAGGACAGAGGCTCAAAGGGAGGTTGCATTAACTGAGCAATGCAAACATTCAGGTCCCAGGCAGGAGCTGGTTCCCGAAAAGGGGGGTTAGTATGAAGTAACCCTTTAAAAAACTTGGAAAACACAGGGTGAGAAGAAAGGGAGGCAGGCTTCCCTGCTGACACAAAAGCAGAGACAGCTGCCAGATGAACCTTCAAGGTAGCTGGCCTAAGGCCTAGGGAATTTAAATGGACCAAATAGTCCAATAAAATGGGAAGATCAGCGGATTCTGGAATAATCTGCCTCTCAGAGCACCAGATGGAAAACCTCTTCCACTTAGAATTGTAAGTGGCCCTAGTGGAAGGCTTCCTTGAAGTCTTTAAAATATCCAGGACACCTTGAGAAAGGTGTAAATCAGCAAATTCTAACTCCTCAAGAGCCAGGCCTTGAGATGGAGGGATCTGAGGTCCAGATACCACACTCTCCCCTGTGCACAGGCCAGCAAGTCGCGGACTCTGGGCAGGCTCAGGGCAGGGTGGACTGTCAAGGACAGAAGCAGAGGGTACCAGGGCTGTCTGGCCCAATCTGGGGCAATCAGAATCACTTTGCAGGGTTGAGATCTGATTTTCACTAGTACCCTGAAAAGAAGAGAAGGGGAAGGCATACAGGAACTTCCCTTTCCAGTCCAACAGAAAGGCGTCCAGGGGACTGAGCCCAGCACTGGAGGCCTGCAACAAAATAGAGGAAGTTGGTGGTTGTCTGGGGCTGCGAAAAGATCTATCTGAGGTGCCCCATCTGGCAAAGACAGACCCCAGCACCTGTGGATTCAGAGCCCATTCGTGATGGCCCTGAGAAATTCTGCTGAGGGGCATCCGCAGGACATTGTCCTTCCCTGGGAGGTGAACTGCTATCAGGGAGGTGTTCAGGAGTAGGCCAGAGACCACAACTTCATTGCTTGGTGCACAAGGCTGATGACCCAGTGCCCCTTAGTTGATGTACCACATTGTGGTGGTGTTGTCTGTCCTGACTTGAACCACTTTGTTCTGGACAGAAACTGAAAATACCTCAAGAGCTAAAAAGACAGCTCTGAGTTCCAAAAGACTGATGTGGAGCAGAGATTCCTGAGAAGACCACACTCCCTGAGTGGACAGGTCGCCCAAGTGAGCTCCCACCCAACAGGGAGGCATCCGTGGTGAGGGTGAGGGAGTGGGAAATGGGAATGAAGGGAACCCCGTGTTAGATTGCTTGGTCCTGCCACCAGTAGAGGGCCAGGATCAGAGTTTGAGTCACTGGGACCAATTTGGAAAGGGGATCCTTCCTTTGAGACCAATAGGCCCTCAAATGGAACTGAATGTCCCTCATCTGGAATCTTGCTCCTTGCACTACAGCTGTGGAAGCAGCCATGTGCCCCAGGAGTTGCAGAAAATGCCTTGCTGGTCGAGAGACTCGCAGGGTAAAGGAGGATGCCAGGGCAATGAGTCTGTCTACCTTTTCCGAGGGAAGAAATGCCCTGGCTAACTTTGTGTTCAGTTCTGCACCTATGAAAGTTAGGACCTGAACTGGTTCCAGAACTGACTTTGGTAAATTTAGCAGGAATTCCAGGGAAGTGAGAAGCTGCTGGGTGACTTGCAAGTGGGATTTCACCTGATCTGGAGACTGACCCACAATGAGCCAGTCGTCCAGGCAGGGAAACACAGCAACCCCTTGCCTTCTTAAGTGAGCCACTACCACAGCTAGACATTTTGTGAATACCCTTGGCGCAGAGGTAAGGCCGTAGAGCATTGCCCTGAACTGGTAGTGGCCTGAGGGCAGTTCGAACCTGAGGCACTTTCGGTGAGAAGGCCTGATCAGAACATGAAAATAGGCATCCTTGAGGTCCAGGGAAGCTAGCCAGTCCCTGGCCTTAGAGAAGGCAATATCATTGCCACAGTCAACATTTTGAACTTTGGTTTCAAAGATGCTTGTTCAGGTACCTTAAATCTAGAATGGGCCGCCATTCTCCTGTCTTTTGGTAAGAAAGTATCTTGAATATAGCCCTTGCCCTGATGGCAAGGAGGGACCCTTTCCACTGCTTTGCAGTTCAGAAGAGAAAACCTCTGCTTCCAAAGCAAGGGCTTCTGAAGGATTTGCAGGTGAAAATGTCTGGCTCTCATCTTTGGAAACTGTTTGAAGCTGAGAACCAGACCCTGGCTTACTCTCCAGAACCCATCTGTCCGAAGTTAAGGACAGCCAGTTCTGGCTGAAATAAGCCAACCTGCCCCCCACTGGTACAGGAGAATCGGCCCTGGGCACCCCATCAGGGTGCCTGCTTGGCAGCAGCCTTAGGCTGAGGGGAAGGGGACGGTTTACTTGTGCCTTGTCTACCCCTGCCTCTGAAGAAACCCCTCTGCGCAAAAGCAGAGGAGGCTTGAAATTGGTAAAAAGGCCTGTGGAAAGGCCTGCCCCTACCTCTGGGAGCGTGCCTTTGTGGAGTGGCATGCCTCTCCTTAGCCTAGCACTTTTGTAGGTAGTTCTGTATTCATCCATCTTTTCATATAGTTTTCTGTTTGTTTCCCAAACAGAGAATTTCCCACTACAGGAATATCCATAGCCTTTGACTGAGTATCCTGGGACAGATTAGTGCATCTGAGCCATGCCAACCTCACGGAAAGCTACAGAAGTGGCCATGACCCTAGAGGAGACATCATTAACATCAACAGCAGTATGAAATTGAACTTTAGAGGCTTCAATGCCATCAGCAGCCACCTGTTCCAACTCACTAGCCAGCTGGCCATGGCCTGCTTGGCTAACTGCAATATTGTGTCCCATCTAGATTTCTGATATCTAGCTACATAAGCCATATAATTTGCCTGCCTGAGTCCCAAAGAAGCTGCCATATACTGTTTTTTCACCATGGCATCAATCTTCCTGGAATCCTTATCAGGAGGATGTGAGGCCAGAGGAATATTAGCCTTGTCACAGGCTGCAGCTTGTACCACACCTACATGACTACACTGTTCAGTGAGGAAGTCTGTATCAGAGCCTGACAAAGTATACCTTTTGTCCATTTTTTTATCTACAGGAGGGACAGAATGAGGATTTTTTAAAATCTTTGTTGTTTGCTTCCTAAATGAATTATGCAAAGGAATAGACAACCTCCTAGACTCTGGTATATCCATCATTTCTACATAATCAGGCTCCTCTTGCTCATCCACAGCCTCCTCTAAAGGAAGCTGGAGGTTTCTGCAACCTTTTGTAAAACATAAAATGAGAAGGGACTCAGAGAGAATAGGAGGAGATTCTAAAGGTCTGTCTGGAGAAATGTCCGTTCAATGGGCACGTCCAGACCCTCCCAGCCACACATATATTGATCAAATTCCTCCTCCTCCTGTGGTTCATAAAATTCCTCAACATCATACTCCTGAACCACTGGAACTGAACGAACCAACCTTTTACCAACTGTTGGTGGTTCGACAGGTCTCTGAGACAGTGACTGGACAATCTGAATGGCTTTAGCTATCTCTGCAGCAGTTGGAGAGACAATTTTGGACTCCAAACCTACTGATTTCTTTGTCTTTTTAACTGGGACTGGTTCATCTGAACCAGCCTTTCTTTTGGCCGAGGAAGTCTGGCCTGGTCAGAGGGCACTCCCTCTGGTCCAGTGGGTGCTGGACCGGGCTGGCCATCCGGGTCAGCTGACTTTTTGGCCTCTTGTTCCCTGAGCCGGCCCAATCTCTTTTCCAGGGTGGCTGCAGGGAAATTTTTACACACCTGGCAGTCTGACAGGAGGTGGTCAGCCCCCAGACAATAGACACAAGTGGTGTGTGGGTGGCCTTGGCAAGGCTTCCCCTGAACATCACAGTGTTGAAACCCAGTGGGCCGGTTTTTCTTTTGGGTTTCTCAGACATAATGCCAGCCTATCCAAAACTTGCCCTTTTGATGGCAGTGCCAGGCAAGACACCCTTATCGGTTCCTAACCGTGTCACGGTATTTGAAAAACCTATTTAAAACTAGTTTTTTAGAACCGATAAGAACCGGAACCGCACTCTAAAAGCCCAACCAAACACTTCAAAACGTTAAATCAGCAAACCGATCGGTTCAAAACCGAACCGATAATTGAATTTCCACACAGACTTTAAATTTGTACTTACGGTTTACCAGATAGAGCTTTTAACCGAAATGCGGTAAAATAAATACTTTTTGCCGGTTCAAATGAACCGAAAAATACTCGCTTGAACCGAGAATGAACCAAGCTGAAGGAGCTGATCTCCGGAGCGACTGTTCAGTGGAGCGGAGTAAAGAATCTGACAGTTTCATTTGAAACTGGCCAGATAGAGCTTTGGCACAGCGCCCTTGCGCTGTAGAACTCCAGATCCTCTAGAGTTAACTCCTTCCTCTCCGGGGCAGTTCAGCTGCAGTGGCTGACTGCTATTGTTATAATATAGCAAGACTTCATGGTGTTTGAAAGCCTGGGAGCCATGCCCAGACCCCCTTCTGCCTCTACCTCTGAAGTACCCTGTCTGCTGTTGGTACTGTTAGTACTGGGGGACAGCCTGAGCCTGATAGAAAGGCCTGCTGTAACTAGCTCAACCCCTGCCTCCCCTTCCATAGGGTCTGGCGGAAGATGAAGCTCTATCTTTGGCCAAGCTGCTTCTGTAGGTAGCTTTATACTCAGCCACCATCTTCATATAGGCTTCTGTCTTACCTCCAAACAAGGAGTTGTTTTCTACAGGAAAATCCATGGCTTTCGCCTGGGTATCCTGTGTGAGGTTTGTTGTCCTGAGCCATTCAAACCTTCTTAGAGCTACAGAGAGGGCCATACACCTGGCAGCAGTGTCAATGGCATCTGCTGCCATCTGAAATTGATACCTCGCAACCTCCAGGCTGAACCTGGCAAGTCTCAGCCAAATCAGCTGAGAGACCAGATTGAGCTTTCTCAGACATACCTAAGCCAGACTGCCACAGTGATTTTTGGTACTGTGCAGTGTATGCCTGATAATTGGCCTGTCTGATAGCCAATGAAGCTGACAGGAAGCCCTTTTTGGCCATTCTGTCCCGCTTTCTAGAGTCCTTCTCAGGAGGATGTAATGCCAAATTCACCTTTGTCCTGTCACAGGCTGCAGTCTAAATGACTCCTTGATGGTCAGGGTGAATAAACAAAAACTCAGCCCCTTCCTATCCAGTTGGTACTTTTTATCAGACCTCCTATCCAAAGGTGGAACAGAATTCAGTGTCTGCAGAATTTTTAGGATAGATTTAAAGAATATGTTAATGGGGAGTAGCAATTTTTTAGATGGTGTTAGCCCCATGACCTCTAGGTACTCCACTTCCTCCTCATCTTCTACCACTTCATTAGTGGCTATATCTAGATCATCCACCATCTTCCTCACAAAGGAGAAATGGGAGGAATAGTCCTTAGATGCCCTGGGTGGAGATCCAAATTCTTGATCGGGGGAAACTTCAGGTTCTATGGGTTACCTTTCCTCTTCTTCATATTCTGTGTGTTCCGGGAGTGAGGTTGGAACTGAAGAATGTGTTTGCTGAACCGGGGTTTCAACTGGTGCTTGTGGAACCGGAACTGGTACCAACCCTTGTAAAACCTGAATTACTCTGAATGCCTGGGCAATATTTTCAGGTGTAGGCAAACTGCCGGGCACCACAGAAGTCCCCTTAGGCTTTTCAGCAGGGGGTTCAGTGTGCTTTGTTTTATTAAATTATTTTGCAGGAACCAGAGATTCGACCGGTTCACCGGTTCTTTTCCTGGGTGATGTATCACCCTTATCAGGGATTGTTTGCTTTGGGTTCGTGGTTTCACCCACATTTTTTGAGGGTGAAGGCTAGTCAGAGCCTGAGGCACCCTTCTCCAACTTTTTGTGAAGTCTCCCCGATGTTTTTTAAGTGTCTTCTGGGGGGCAAGACTTACAGATTTTTACACTCAGCAGAGAAGAAAAAATTACTCACTATAGTAATCTTATTTCTTCCAGGGTATTCTCCAATATTCATAACTCTTGCAGTCAAGCTTTTAAAGTAGAACTGCCCAGAGAAAGAATGTTATGCTAATGATGGAACCATCACTGACTTGTGCCACTTATTCAAATGCTGCCCTTATCAACTGCTGCATTCTAAAAACCCTCAGATTTTGTTGAGAGCCTGCAAGGAAAGGCCCAACCAAGGATAACATCTACATAACAATAAAACTAACCTAATCTAAAGAAACCTCCAACTGGAGTAAACAAACCCCCCTGAATGTCAGAATAACCTGAAGAAGGGGAAACAAGAAAGAATTACTCACCTTAGTAATTGTGTTTCTTCTAATGGAGTCTTGTTGTATTCTGACTTATTGTAGTTAGCCCCAGCATTTGAACTGCTCTGGAGAGGAAAGAGTTAAATTCTATGCAGAGCATAGAACATTGAGCTCGAGCTCGGTTCAAACCTCTGTCTGCTGCACTTTGAAGTGTAACCGTCAGATTCTTATGAGCTAATACTAACTAACCCACTATGTGGAAATTGTAAAAAACTTTTAGTAGCCAAATGACAACCAAATATTCTGGATCCCCCAAAAAACTCAAGTCGAGAAATCCAAAACCAAAAACCAGGTAGTAAACAACTTATGACTACTGAAATAAAGAAATATAACCCACTCCCCCTCTCTAAAAAGAGGGTGTGCCCAAATGCACCACTGGGGTGCAACACTGCACCTGCCAGCCCACTTCCCAAAATCCAGGTTCTGAGAGGGAAGGCAGGGAAGGAAGTCAGAACACAGCAAGAATCCATTAGAAGTAACACAATTACTAAGGTGAGTAATTTTTTCTTCAAACAACATGAAGTCTTGCTGTATTCTGACTTACTGCAGACTACCAAGCAGTACCTCCATGGAGGAGGGATTCAAACCTATTTTGCAAATAGGCTCTGCAGTACTGCTCTACCAAACAGAGCATCACTCCTAGCCTGGATATCCAAAGAGTAATGCTTGGTGAATGTATGGACTGTTTTCCAGGTGGCTGCTTTGCATATCTCTAGTAAAGGAATATCCCTGCCAGCAGCCAGGGAAGCAGCTGTACCTCTAGTCGAATGAGCCCTCAGGCCTGCGGGTGGTATTTTGCCTAGCTTCTCATAGCAGAATTGTATACAAGAGACAATCCACCTGGCAACAGTTCTCTTAGTGGCAGGTTTGTCCTTACCCACCTCCCCATAATTGAGGAACAACTGGAGGGAGTCAAACCTGTGTGCCTTAGTACGCTCAATGTAGGAACTAAGGGCCCTTTTAACATCCAAACTATGTAATCTTCTCTCTCCTGAAGAAGAATGATCAGTGAAGAATACAGGGAGAGACATGGATTGGTTCAAATGAAAATCTGAAACCACTTTAGCTAAGAACCTCCTATTGGTTCTAAGAACCACCTTATCTCTATGGAATGAGATAAAATCAGGCTCCACTGGCAGAGCTTGTAATTCACAGATATGTCTGGCAGACGTAATAGCTACCAGAAACACAGTCTTCCAAGTCAAGTACTTCAGTTCTGCTGAAGACAAAGGTTCAAAAGGGGGTTGCATAAGCTGGGCAATGCAAACATTAAGGTCCCAAGCAGGGGGAGGATCCCTAAAAGGAGGGCTGGTGTGAAGCAATCCCTTCAAAAAATTTGCAGAAAACAGGATGAGATGCCAGTGAGGAAGGCTTTCCTACTGACAGAAAAGCAGAAACAGCTGACAAATGTGCTTTGAGGGTAGCTGGTCTGAGGCCTAGGCCATTGAGATGAACCATATAATCCAGAACTGTAGACAATTCACCAGTATCTGGGGATATATGCCTTTTGGAACACCAGATGCTGAATCTTTTCCATTTGGAGTTATAAGTTTTTCTGGTGGCAGGTTTTCGAGAGGCTTTGAGAATGTCCAGAACCCCTTGAGACAGATGCAAATTTGCATACTCAAACTCTTCAAGAGCCATACCTTGAGATTGAGAGACCAAAAGTTGGGATACCAGATCCTCCCCTGAGAGTAGGTTAACAGATTGTGATTCCTGGGAAGAGGCAGGGGAAGTTGGACTGCTAGGGCAGCAACAGGGGGTACAAAGGCCACCAGGCCCAATTTGGAGCAATCAGAATCACTTTGCAGGGCTGTGACCTTATCTTGACCAGAATCTTGAACAGTAGAGGAAAGGGAGGAAAGGCATATAGACATTTCCCCTCCCAGTTCAAAATCAGAGCATCCAGAGGGACTGAGCCCAAGACTGGGGGTCTGCAACAAAACAGAGGATGTTGGTGATTGTCTGGGGCTGCAAAGAGATCTATCTCTGGAGTGCCCCACCTTGAAAAAATCACTTTCAACACCAGAGGGTCCAGGGACCATTCGTGATGGCCCTGGGAGATCCTGCTCAATAAATCTGCTAGCACACTGTCCTTCCCTGGAAGGTGGACTGCTATCAGAGAGATCCGCAGAGAATAAGCTAGGGACCACAATTTCATTGCTTCTGTGCACAAGGCCGTGGACCGAGTGCCTCCCTGCTTGTTGATGTACCACATGGTGGTGGTGTTGTCTGTCCTAACCTGAACCACCTTGTTCTGCACTGACTGAGAGAAAGCTTGCAGGGCCAGAAAGACCACCCTGAGTTCCAAGAGACTGATATGAAGAAGGGATTCTTGAGGAGACCACAGTCCCTGAGCTGTGAGAGCCCCGAGATGGGCTCCCCACCCCAATAGAGAAGCATCCATGGTTAGGACCATAGAGTGAGACTGAGTGATGAATGGGACTCCTTGTCTGAGGTTGCCCTGATCCTGCCACCATTGGAGAGCCTGGATCTGAAATCTGGCCCCTTGGACCACTGCTGTAGAAGCTGCCATGTGGCCCAGAAGCTGAAGGAAGTGCCTTGCTGGCCGAGAGACCAGAAGGTGGAATGAAGAAGCCAGCTCTACAATAGCCCTTGCCCTTTCCAGGGGAAGAAAAGCTCTAGCTTTGACTGTATCCAACTCTGCACCTATGAAGGTGAGGAGCTGTACAGGCTCGAGAACTGACTTGGGAAGACTGAGAAGGAATCCTAGGGAAGTGAGCACTTGCTGAGTCACTTGCAGGTCTGACATGACTTGGTCTGGGGACTGACCCACAATGAGCCAGTCATCCAGGTATGGAAATATGTAAATATTCTTCCTTCTTAAAAAGGCCACTACTACTGCTAGGCATTTTGTGAATACCCTTGGAGCTGATGTCAGGCCAAAGGGCATAGCTTTGAACTGATAATGGCCTGAAGGCAATTCAAACCTGAGGTACTTTCTCTGGGAGCACCTGATGGGAATGTGAAAGTAGGCATCTTTTAAGTCCAGGGAGGCTAGCCAGTCCCCTTGCCTTAGAGAGGGTAGGATTATTCCCAGAGTCACCATTTTGAATTTTGGTTTTAAAAGATGTTTGTTCAGGTATCTGAAGTCTAGGATGGGTCGCCACTCCCCTGTCTTTTTTGGGATAAAGAAGTACCTGGAGTACAGACCTTTGCCCCTGTGCAATGCAGGAGCTCTCTCTATAGCTTTTAGAGCCAGTAGAGATGAAATCTCTTCCTCTAGGGCAATGGTTTCGGAGTTGCTTGCAGGTGGAAAAGATCTGGCCCTCAACTTTGGAAATTTCTTGAAGCTGAGAACCAGACCCTGGCTTACCACGTCCAGGACCCACCTGTCTGAGGTAACAGACATCCAGTCCTGGACGAAGTAAGCCAGTCTGCCTCCTACAGGAATGGGGGAGTCTACCCGGGCTGACACATCAGGGTGTCTGCTTGGCAGGAGCCCTAGGTTGAGGGGTGGATGCAGCCCTAATCATCCCCCTTCTGCCTCTCCCTCTAAAGAATCCCCTCTGAGGAAAAAGAGAAGAGTCCTGCACTTGGTAGAAAGGCCTATGAAAAGGCATGCCCCTTCCCCTAGCTTGCTGCCTTTGAGGAACTGTCTGCCTTTCCTTGGCCTGTGCACTCCTATAGGTGGTCCTATACTCATCCATCTTTTTCATGTAATTCTCTGTCTGCTCCCCAAACAAAGAATTACCCACCACAGGGAAATCCATGGCCTTAGCCTGGGTGTCCTGTGAGAGGCTAGTACATCTGAGCCAAGCCATTCTCCGAAGAGCCACAGATGAAGCCATGACTCTAGATGACATTAGAGTCCACAGCAGCATGGAACTGTACCTTAGATGCCTCAATCCCATCAGCAGCCACCCCCAACAGCTCCGAGGCTAGCTGGGAGGAGGCCTACTTAGCCAGTGCCAGTACAGTGTCCCACCTGGACTTCTGGTACCTGGCTGCATAGGTCATATAATTAGCCTGCCTGAGTTCCAAGGCGGATGCCATGTACTGTTTCTTTGCCATGGCATCCAGCTTCCTAGAGTCTTTATCTGGGGTGTGTGAAGCCAAGGGTATATTAGCCTTATCACAGGCTGTAGCCTGCACAACCCCAACATGACTGTATTTTTGATACAAGTACTCTGTACCTGAACCTGATAAGGTGTACCTTTTGTCCATCCTTCTGTCGACAGGAGATACTGAATTTGGAGTTTTTAAAATCTTTTGTATCTGTTTCCCACAAGACTTATGAAGGGGAATAGACAGTCTCTTGGACTCTGGAATGTCCATCATTTCCACATAATCAGGTTCCTCCATGGCTTCTTCCACAGGGAGCCGGAGGGTTTCTGCCACTTTTCTGTAAAAGATGTAGTGGGAAGGGATTCAGAAAGCCTAGGAGGAGAAATACCAGAAGGCCTGTCTGGGGAGATGTCTGGTTCAATGGGCTCATCCAGACCTTCCACACCATCGTTGTCATCATCATCATCATCATCATCATCATAATCTTCATCCCCCTCCAAATCCGGTTCATAAAAATCTTCAGAGGCATAACCTTGAACCGGAGGAACCAACTGAACCAAGTGCCTGCCAGAAGGTGCCGGATCAGATGGAACCGGGCCGAGCAATTCTACAATCCTTATCGCTTTGGCAATCTCTTCCTCGGTCAGAAAATGGGTCTCTGGATCTGAACCGGACGATTTTTCTTTTCTTTGTCTTTTTGTAGGAACCAATCCCTCAGGATCGGCTCTCCTCTTGCCCGAAGAAGTATCGCCCTGGTCAGAGGGCACTACCTCAGGTTCGGTTGGAACCGAACCCGGGCTGGCCAACCGGGTCAGCGGACTTCTCGGCCTCCTTATCCCTAAGCCTATCTAATCTTTTTTATTACAGGGTAGACTTAAGGAAATTTTTACAGATTTGGCAGTCTGAATCGAGGTGGTCAAACCCCAGACAATAAATACAGGTGGTGTGGGGATCAGCCTTAGTAAAGACCTCCCCAAACACACTGCAGTGTTGAAACCCAGTGGGCCCGGTTTTTCTATTGGGTTTCTCAGACATAGCCATCCTAACCACAAACTTACCCTTTTTATGGCAAACAACCAGGCAAGACACCCTTATCAGTTTCTAACCATATCACGGGTATTGGAAAAAAACACAAGAAAATGCGTTTTTTTTTAAAATAATAAGGACCGGTAACCACACTCTAAGTTTAGAAACAAAGGCAGAATATGTAATTCACTAAACAGTTGGTTCAGCCAAACCGGTCGAAAAGAAAAAATTACTCACCTTAGTAATTATGTTTCTTCTAGTGGAGTCTTGCTGTATTCTGACAATTGCAATTAGTCCCAGCCTTTAAACTGCCCCGGAGAACAAAGGGTTAACTTTTCTATGCATGGCATAGAATGTTCATCTTGAGCTCGGTTGAAGCCTCTGCCTGTTGTTATTCGAACTGCAACCGTCAGGTCTTTACGAGCAAAACTCACTAGGTGTTCTGTATGGAAACTGTAAAAGTTTTAACTAGCCACCTGGCAGAAAAATAATGTTTTGGGTCCTCAAAGGAAGACTCAAGTCGGGAAACCCAAAACAAAAACCAATCAAATGAAATAACATTCCACCCAAAGAAAAAAAAGAGGATGTAAAAGGGGGCACCTCTAGGGTGCCAACACTGCGTCTGCCCACCCACGTCCCAAAAATCTAGGTTCTGAGAGGGGAGGCGGGGGGGGGGAGGTCAGAATACAGCAAGACTCAACTAGAAGAAACATAATTACTAAGATGAGTAATTTTTTCTTCAAACAACATGAAGCCTTGCTATATTCTGACAATTGCAGACTACCGAGCAGTACCTCCATGGAGGAGGGACAGAACCTACTTTGGAAATAGGCTCTGAAGTACTGCTGTGCCAAACCGAGCATCACTCCTAGCCTGGATATTCAGAGAGTAATGCTTGGTAAAAGTATGGACTGTTTTCCAGGTGGCTGCTTGAAAAATTTCTAAAAGAGGGATATCCCTGGCAGCAGCAAGGGAAGCAGCTGTACCTCTTGTGGAATGAGCCCTCAGGCCTGAAGGTGGAGTTTTACCCAGTTTTTCATAGCAGAATTGTATACAAGAAACACTCCACCTGGCAATAGATTTCTTGGTGGCAGGTTTGCCCTTCCCAACTTCTCCATAAGTGAGGAACAACTGGAGGGAGTCAAACCTGTGACCCTTGGTATGTTCTATGTAGTAGCTAAGGGCTCTTTTAACATCCAAACTGTGTAGCCTCCTCTCTCCCGAGGAAGAATGATCAGTGAAGAAAACAGGGAGAGACATAGACTGATTGAGGTGGAAATCTGAAACCACTTTAGGCAAGAACTTTCTGTTAGTTCTAAGGACCACTTTATCTCTGTGAAAAGAGATGAAATCAGATTCCACTGACAGGGCTTACAATTCACTGATACGTCTAGCAGAAGTAATGGCTACCAAAAACACAGTTTTCCAAGTCAAGTACTTAAGCTCTGCTGAGGACAAAAGCTCAAAATGGGGTTGCATAAGCTGAGCAATGCAAACATTAAGATCCCAAGCAGAAGCATGATCCCTAAAGGGGGGATTGGTGTGAAGCAATTATCCCTTGAAAAACTTACAGAATACAGGATGGGATGACAGAGAGGAAGACTTGCCTACTGACAGGAAAGCAGAAAACAGCTGCCAAGTGTACCTTAAGAGTAGCTGGTCTGCGACCTAGGCCATTGAGATAGATCATATAATCCAGAACCGTAGGCAATTCAGCCGAGTCTGGAGAAATATTCTTCTTAGAACACCAAATGCTGAATCTTTTCCATTTGAAGTTGTAAGTCTTTCTGGTGGAAGGCTTTCGAGAAGCCTTAAGGTTATCCAGAACCCCTTGGGAAAGATGCAGATCTCCAAACTCTAACTCTTCAAGAGCCAAGCCTTGAGAGTGAGAGACTGAAGATTGGGGTACCAAATCCTCCCCTGAGAAGATGTTAACAGGTTGTAATTCCTGGGAAGAGACAGGGGAAGACTGACTGCTAGAGATAGCAACAAGAGATACCATGGCTACCTGGCCCAGTCTGGAGCAATCAGAATCACTTTGCATGGTTGTGACCTTATCTTGACTACACTTTGAACAGGAGAGGAGCGAGAGCATACATAAATTTCCTTCCCAGTTCAGAATCAGAGCATCCAGGGGACTGAGCCCAAGACTTGGGGTCTGCAACAAAAGAGGAAGTTGGTGATTGTCTGGGGCTGCAAAAGATCTATCTCTGGTGCCCCATCTTGAGAAAATCACCTTCAACACCAGAGGATCTAGGGCCCATTCGTGATGGCCCTGGGATATTCTGCTCAGTGCATCTGCTAGAACATTGTCCTTTCCTGGAAGATGAACTGCTATCAGAGAGGTTTGCAGGGAATAAGCCAGGGACCACAACTTCATTGCTTCTGTGCACAAGGCCGTAGACCAAGTGCCTCCTTGCTTGTTGATGTACCACATGGTGGTGGTGTTGTCTGTTCTCACCTGAACCACCTTGTTCTGTACTGATTTGGAAAAAGCTTGCAGTGCCAGAAACACTGCCCTGAGTTCCAAGAGATCGATGTGTAGAAGAGATTCCTGAGGCGACCACAGTCCCTGGGTAGTAAGTTCCCCCAAATGAGCTCCCCAGCCCATCAGGGAAGCATCTGAGTTGAGGACCACTGAATGAGACTGAGTGGCAAATGGAACCCCTTTCCTCAAATTGTCCTGATCCTGCCACCATTGCAGGGCTTGGATCAGAGTTCGAGTGACTGGAATTAGTTTGGTAAGGGAATCCTTTCTTTGGGACCAAAAAGCCCTTAAGTGGAACTGAATGTCCCTCATTTGGAATCTTGCGCCTTGGACCACTGCTGTAGAAGCTGCCATGTGGCCCAGTAGCTGAAGGAAGTGCCTTGCTGGTCGAGACACCTGAAGACTGAAAGAAGAGGCCAGCTCCATGAGAGCCCTTGCCCTGTCCAGGGGAAGGAAGGCTCTTGCTTTTACCGTATCCAGCTCTGCCCCTATGAAGGTGAGGAGCTGCACTGGTCTGAGAACTGACTTTGGTAGGCTGAGAAGAAATCCTAAAGAAGTGAGCATTTGCTGGGTCATTTGCAGGTGTGACTTGACTTGGTCTGGGGACTGGCCCACTATGAGTCAGTTGTCCAAATATGGAAAAATGGAAACCTTTTGTCTTCTTAGGCAGGCAACAACTACTTCCAGACACTTTGTGAAGACCCTAGGGGCTGGTGTTGGGCCAAAGGGCATTGCTCTGAACTGATAGTGACCTGAGGGCAACTTGAACCTGAGGTACTTTCTGTGGGAGCACCTGATGGGAATGTGAAAGTAGGCATCTTTGAGGTCCAGGAAGGCTAGCCAGCCCCCTGGCCTTAGAGAGGGAAGGATAATTTCCAGTGTTACCATGTTGAACTTTGGCTTTAAAAGATGTTTGTTCAGGTATCTTAGGTCCAGGATGGGTAGCCACTCTCCTGTCTTTTTGGGGGTTAGGAAGTACCTGGAGTACAATCCTTTGCCCCTGTGTAGGGTAGACACTCTATCTATAGCTCTTAGAGCTAGAAGAGAAGAAACCTCTGCCTCTAGGGCAAGGGTTTCTGAGAGATTTGCAGGTGGAAAAGATCTGGCTCTCATCTTGGGAAATTATTTGAAGCTGAGAACCAGTCCCTGGCTTACTACTTCCAGGACCCAGTTGTCTGATGTAACAGACATCCAGTCCTGGACAAAGTAAGCCAGCCTGCCCCCTACTGGGATAGGAGAATCGACCAGGGCAGACCCATCAGGTGTCTGCTTGGCAGGGCTTTAGGCTGAGGGGTGGATGCAGGCCTGCTCATCCCCCTTCTGCCTCTCCCTCTAAAGAACCCCCTCTGTGAAAAGGAAGAAGAGGCCTGTGCTTGGTAAAAAGGCCTTTGGAAAGGCCTGCCCCTGCCCCTGGACTGCTGTCTTTGAGAAGCCGCTTGCCTTTCCTTGGCCTGAGCACTCCTGTAAGTGGTCCTGTATTCATCCATTTTTCTTCATGCAATTCTCTGTCTGCTCTCCAAATAGAGAATTACCCACTAAAGGATTATCCATGGCCTTAGCCTGGGTATCATGTGAGAGGCTAGTACATCTGAGCCAAGCCATTCTCCGAACAGCCACAGATGTAGCCATGACTCTTGATGATACATCATTGGAGTCTACAGCAGCATGAAACTGAACTTTCGATGCCTCAATCCCATCTGCAGCCACCTCCTCCAGCTCCTTGGCAAGCTGGGGGGAAGCCTGTTTAGCCAGTGCCAGTACAGTGTCCCACCTGGACATCTGGTACCTGGCTGCATATGCCATATAATTAGCCTGCCTGAGTCCCAAGGATGATGCCATGTACTGCTTCTTTGCCATGGCATCAATCTTCCTGGAGTCCTTGTCTGGGGGTGTGATGCCAAGGGAATGCTTGCCTTATCACAGGCAGCAGCCTGTACAACCCCAACATGGCTGCATTGCTGATAAAGGAACTCCGTATCTGAGCCTGAAAGAGTATACCTCTTGTCCATTCTTCTGTCCACAGGAGGTATGGAATTGGGAGACTGAAGAATTTTGTGTGTCTGTTTCCCCAAAGATTTGTGGAGGGGAACAAACAGACTCCTGGACTCTGGGATGTCCCTCATCTCTACATAGTCAGGCTCTTCCTGATCCTCCACTGCCTCCTCCACAGGAAGCTGGAGGGTATCAGCCACCTTTCTGTAAAACATGAAGTGTGAAGGGGACTCAGAAAGCCTAGGACGAGAAACACCTGAAGGTCTGTCTGAGGAAATGTCCGGGTCAAGAGGCACATCCAGACTTTCACCATCACCATCATCATCTTCCAACTCTCCTTCCTCCTCAAACTCCGGTTGATAAAATTCTTCCAGGGTATAATCTGGAACCGGGGGAACCGACCGAACCGAGCCCCTGCCAAAAGGTACCAGATCAGTCGGAACTGATCAAAGCGATTCCACAATACGAATCGCTTTGCCTATTTCATCAGTGGTCAGAGTATGAGATTCTGGATCCGAACTGGCTGACTTGTCTTTTCGTTTTCTTTTTGTCAGAACAGATTCCTCGGAATCGGCTCTCCTTTTGGCCGAAGAAGTATCGCCCTGGTCAGAGGGCACTCCTTCTGGTTCGGTCGGAACCGAACCGGGCTGGCCATCCAGGTCAGCGGACTTCTCGGCCTCCCTTTCCCTCAGTCTACCTAATCTCTTTTCCAGGTTAGATTTGGGAAAATTTTTGCAAATTTGGCAGTCTGAATCGAGGTGGTCAAACCCCAGACAATAAACACAGGTGGTGTGGGGATCGGCCTTAGCAAAGACCTCCCCAGACACACACTGCAGTGTTGAAACCCAGTGGGCCCATTTTTTTTCTTGGGTTTCTCAGACACGGCCAACCTAACCAAACTTACCCTTTTTTTTGGCAACCGCCAAGCAAGACTCCCCTATCGGTTCCTGACGTGTCACAGGTCTTGGAAAAAACTGTACTACAACCCGTGTTTTTTAGAACTGATACGGACCGGTAACCACACACTAAAGTAAAGTACAGATTTTACCTCAAAATGATCAGTTCAGCCGAACCGATCCACACTTTTACAAGTTCCACACAGAAAACAGAACAAAACCTATCTAGTACTCACGGTACCACAGACAGAGACTTGAACCAACTATGCGGAAACAACAATTTCGGTAGAAAAATCAACCGAAAACCGACACTTCAACCGACTTTGAACCGAGCAGCAGGAGAAATCTCCAGAGCGACTGTTCAGTGAGGCGGAGTAAAGAATCTGACGGTTGCAGTTCGAATAACAACAGGCAGAGGCTTCAACAGAGCTCGAGATGAACATTCTATGCCATGCATAGAAAAGTTAACCCTTTGTTCTCTGGAGCAGTTTAAAGGCTGGGGCTAACTGCAATTGTCAGAATACAGCAAGACTTCATGTTGTTTGAAAATCAATTTTTACAATTTCCACAAGTTACTATGTCTAGTTCACTACCTAGTACTTACTGTACCACAGACAGAGGTCTGAACAGAAACTTGCGAAAAAATAATCGGTAAAACTGAGGACTTTAACCGATTTTCGAACCGGGAGCAAAGGAGAAATCTCCGGAGCGACCGTTCAAGTTAGGCGGAATAAAGAATCTGACAGTTGTGCTTCAGAGTGCAGCAGACAGAGGTTTGAACCGAGCTCGAGCTCAACATTCTATGCTCTGCATAGAAAATTAACCCTCTTCTCTCTGGGGCAGTTCGAGTGCTGGGGCTAACTGCAATAGTCAGAATACAGCAAGACTTCATGTGGTTTGAAGGACGTTCCATGTATCCACAAGCCTCTCCATGAAAAAATACTTCCTCACATTGCCTCTGAGCTGTCCCTCGTCTATCTTCAAATTGTGCCCCCTTGTTCTTGTACATCTCTTTTTCTGAAAGATGCTACCCTCTTGGACTCTGCTGATTCCCTTAAAGTACTTGAAAGTTTCTATCATGTCCCCCCTCTCCCTCCTTCCTTCGAGGATATACATATTAAGCTCCTTTAATCTCTCTTCATATGTCTTCTGGTGCAGTCTCTGCACCATTTTAGTTGCCCTCCTCTGGACAGCGTCCATCCTGTCTATGTCCTTGCGGAGATGGGGTCTCCAGAACTGCATGCAGTACTCCAGATGGGGTCTCACCAACTGTCTGTACAGAGGGATAACAACCTCCTGTTTTCTACTGGTGATGCTTCTCCCTGTGCAACCCAGTATCCTGCCAGCCCTCCTTACCGCCTTCTCACATTGCTTGCCCACCTGTAGGTCATCTGATATTACTAACCCCAGGTTCCTTTCCATTTTTGTTGTTGTTAGTATCTCACCCCCCATTGTGTACTCTTCCCCTGGGTTTTTGTTTCCCAGGTACCTTACTTTGAATCTAAGCTGCCATACATTTCACCATTCCTCCAACCTTTTTTTTAAAAACACAGGATATGATCACCAGTGTCTAAGTTTATTCTGCTGTCAGTTGATGATATGACTGGCACTAAGACCCTGGGGAACTCTAAGCCAAAGGCAGATGTAGGTGACCCTGGGGAACTCTAAGCCAAAGTCAGATGTAGGTTGAATTTCCAGGTCCTGCAGTGTTACATTACAGTGAAATGCTGCGGACTGATGAATAAACTGCTAAACTGTTCGCATTTTTTTTTTTTTTTTTTACACAGCTCCAGATAAAGTCACACAGATTACTGTTTATACATATTGACACAGTTTACTTTCATGATTCAAAACAAGTTTGTCTTTCAAATGTTTAGTAATGTAATCCCCTGCTTTCTCAAAACTTTTCACCGTAGAGAAGAGCATAAAACAAATACCTTTCAATACAGTTTGCAGTATTAAAATTGTTTAAATAGTATTAGGGCAGTGCTGGGGTGGTGATGGTGATTCAGGGATGATATACTTTTCAGGGAATGCAGAGGGGAGCGGATGTGTTGGTGGGATTAGAAGGAAAAAAGACTGAGGGTTCCAGCAGTGGTCTGTAGGCTGGGACAGACCTTGAGGGAACAGGCTGCAAAATGAGGTGCGGGTACTGGAAAGCAAATATATAGGGGTGGTCAGTACCAATGGATCCAGCTATGTATCCAAGTAGCACCCACAACCTCATTAGTCCAGCAAAAATCTGTTTAAACCTAATCTTCGCTTTAAATGGTAATATTTTACATTTTGGAGAAGAGTTGCCCCCTTGAAAAAATTCTAGATTCACCCCCAGTGATCAGCAGTGCAGAAAAGTACCACAATTCTGTGTGCAAAATCTGCATTATATGTTGCAGAACAATACACAATTGCCTACAACCCAGGTAAGACACCTCACCTGAGGAAGAGTTGCCCCGTTGAAAAAATTCTAGATGCACCCCTGGTGATCAGCAGAGCAGAAAAGTACCACAACTCTGTGTGCAAAATCTGCTTTATATGGTGCAGAACAATTCGCAACTGCCCATAATTTAGGTAAGACACCTCACCTCTACTGGCTTCACAGGACTACTGCCTCATCACCTTCCTGATGACGCAGTTGTCCTGTAAACCTGGTCGAGGTATCTTATCAGGTCCATAGCTTGCTGGTGGTTGTAAATTGTTTTGCTTCTAATAAAGCAGATTTTACACACAGAATTGTGATACCTTAGACTTAATATTTTACATTGGGCAGATTGCATGGTGAAGCTCAGATTGCTGTCTCTTTGAGTGCATAAAAGTGGCCTAGCACCTAGATACTCAATTAGGTAATCTACAGTAGCTGAGTTTTTAAATGCACATTCAGAGTGCCCCCCATGGCACCCACAACAGGATTTATTCCAGTCACTGTGGAGCGACAGGTGGGGCTAATAGCAGACAGGGTCAATTCCACCATTGGGGTTAGCCCTAAAGCCAGAGGACTGAGCATGCAACACCAGACAGAGAAAAAAGCTTTTTTTTTTAAAAAAAGAAAGTGTCTCCAAGTAACCCTGGCTCTTCAGTACCCCAGTTATATTTCAGTGATGCTCCCCTGGTTCAGATTTAGAGAAATCACCTTCTGGCTAACTTCATTGCTGTGTTTCACAGCTTGCTAACTTATTTAAGGTACTAGAAGCTATAGTGTGGCAGAAGCATGGGCAGAATCTGGAAGAGGGGGTGTAGACTTCCTCACTGCGTCATCAGTGTGCAGACTACTCTGCCCTCCCTGTCAGGTGCTCCATGTTACTACTACTATGCCTTAATGGAGCAGGTGAGCACAGGAGAGATAGCTGCACACAAAAGAAAGGAAAAATGGATGTGCAGAACAGCATGATGTAGTAACCTACAGAAAATGGCAAGTTGCAAAAATCTGAGTACTTTAATTCAAGGCAGGTTATGCCACAGGCATGCACCGCTGTGTGGAGGGTCTTTGAACTTTCATGGAGCAGGTGCACTGTGGGAGGGTGAAGACTTAAGGTAGCCAGGATTTATATACTATTGCTCCCTCCCTAAAATTATAGATCAGATGTTAGGAGGGGAAGGGACCCACCATTGACATACTGGTCACAAAACTATGGGGGCTTAGGTGGGTTTGGAGGTATCCTTGACTTCTGGCACGTAGTGCCAGGGAACCAAACCTATTTAACAACACAAAAAAAAGACTGTGGTGGAGGGCGACAAATGATTGCATTGGGAAGAGGGTGAATGACTTAAGAACTTATCTTAGGCTACCTAGGGGACTTTCTGAGCATTTACTTTTTTTTTTTCAGGCCAAAACATGGTGTCCCAAATATATGCAGGGGCTCGCCAACCCTCCCAGGTTCCTTGCAGTGCTGTGCTGCTGGGGATGTCTGATGTCTCTGCATTTTTAGCCTTCCCCTCTCCTAGCAGCTGTAGTCACCATCAGAGATACTGATATTTCATGATGCATTCATGCACTGATATAGTGACTAGCTGATCAAGTGTCTGTATTTTTCTGGGTGGTGGTCTTGGTGGTGATTGCTCAGGACAATAAAACATTGTAATGGGGCCTCTCTATCACTTCTGTGTAGCAGCACAGTGTCAGAGGTGTTGAGACCTAAGCATTTGGTCAAACCACAGCCATGTGTTTGGAGGTAGGTGGAGCACCAGGAACCAGCAATGAAGTTCTGGCAGTTGGGAAGCAATGACCACCATGACCTCAGTCTCTGCTTAGAGCAGGGTTAGGGGGAGTGAAGCGTTGCATGCCATAGTGCTGAGTTGTTGCCCCTCACATAGGGATACCCACAATAGGGTGAAACATTGGATGAAGGTGATCAGTGCATGGGAAAACAGGCAACAGCAAGATGCATGCCTGGCAATTGCATTTTGCACCTTGCTGGTTGAACTGCATGTTGGTCCCATTGCAGGGGGCTTCGTCCCTGCACCCCCCCTTAAGTACATATAAACATCCCCAGCCTGCACTTAAGGGGATGGACCTCAGTTGGGGCCCCACTTTCCTGTCCACCCACAATTGCCACTGTATTGAAGTCCCAGCCACCCAGAGTGCAGTCTCCCATAGTGCCTCACCTACATTCCTTCACCCTAAGTCCTGTATCCACCTGATGGTATACACCTTCCATGCAGGATCTGGCTCCTTTCATATCTACCCTTAAAAAGCTTTTGTTTTACCATTTCAGGCTCCTTTCCTTTCCCATTGCAACTGCTGCACCAGTGAGTGGCAGATCCAAAGGCTAACTCTCCCTTTGTCACAGTGTGAATGTGAAAGGAATGACAACAGTAGAACTATACTTACAGGTATGTAGATTGGTCTGTTACTGCTCATTACTTTAGTTCTTTTAAAGGTAAATTGAAAATGTTTAAATGGGTTAATTACAGGCTGCCTCGATAGCCCAGAGGCACTGCACCACGAGGTCAACCTGAATTTCAGAGTAAGCCCGAGTCTCCAATTATTGGCAGCCTGGGGAGGGAGGATTTGCCTTCCAACTCCCATAGCAACCCCAACAGTTACCTAAAAAGGTCATCAGATGCATGGGGGATTCGAAGGTTGCAGGAATGTAGGCAAAGGGGAGGCTGCAGTGAGTGCTGGATGTGCAGTTGGTGTAGCTGAGGCTAGGAGGGAAAGGATTGTGTGTTGGCAGTGTTGAAAATGGGGATGTGCTTAATCATCTGATTGAAGTCTGTTCTGCACTGAGACACATAGGTCAGTCCTCCTGCAAGGCAGCTTTCAGTCAGTCGCTCTGTCATGAATGGAGTGTGTGCCAGTAAGGATATTACGTTTTTGGGATGGGATGGTTTGGTCAGCTGACTGGGTCAGCGAACATGACTGGGGGTTATTGGGGGGAAGGGGAGACAAAAGATTACTGCAGGAAATTGCTGCTTTTTCTGTTTGTTTTGTTTTATTTTATCCTCTATCACCATATCTCTGTTGCTCTTACCTTGATGTTAAAGAGCAACTCTGCACTTCACTACATGATTTATCATAAATAAGATTCAGCTGTTTACAATTTACTTTAAAATATTTTTTTTTAATTGTCAATGTACCTTTCCAAAATTCACAGTACATCTTGACAGTCCATCTGAAAAGTCTGTATAGAAAACATTTGTCTCTCCCGTTAACCTCACAGTGCCTTGAGTTTTTAGTGCTCACCATGACTGATTGTGATATCACAAACAGCAACAGTGTGGTTAGCAGGGTAAGATGCATTTTAAAGTCTTAGTGAAAAAAGTGCTGCATTACCTACACTATTTAGTAGACCAATGGCATGGGGAAAAATAACTTAAAACAAAGTTAAAACACAACTGGTATAAATCTAGTGTTTTTAAGTTTTTTATTATAGCAAAGAGATGCTCTTTAACTATCCTTTCAACTTACTTCTATGCTGTATTGTACCCTTTGTATCTCTCCGCTCCCTATCTCTACACATACTACTATAAGTACCTCATACTTACCTAGTTTTACCTTTATTTCCATCGGTCTGGCCAGATGTTGGCTGTCTACCTTTCAGATAAGTATCTTGTTTAATTCTCACTACTATAATCTCTCCTCTAGGACCTCAGACCCTTTGCATCTCCGCAACCTTCTCTGTGCTTTCCTTTTAGGTTCTACTGGAGTATCCCAAACCCAAAAGAACCAAACTCTGTGCACTGTGACTTGGACAGAGCAGGTAAGTCATATTAAATTCAGGGGTCAAAACTGAGTTTTGCAGCCCCTAGCCAGCAGGGCTAGTGACTGGGGAAAATCCCCACAGAATATTTCACTTTACCAGTTGATGTACTTACTGAAGTGTTACCCTCTCCAGCACATGCCTGCAGGGCTACCTAAAGGAAACTCTTAATAGCTGTATACAAAATCTACCAGCATTTGCTAGTGGGATGGTGACAGTTCTGATTCCGGCAAAGGAGGTGGGGTTAGTGTCGGGGGCTGGGGGGCTAGTGTCTGGGGAAGAGAGGTGCTAGTGTTTGGGACTTTGGAAGGTGGGTAAGCTGCGGTCAGGGACTTTGAAGGGAGGGAAAGGGCCAGTGTTATGGCACATGGAGGAAATTGTAGAAGGAAGGGTGTATGCATGCCTCTGGTGTCTGAGTAGGTGGTGTCCAGGAGGACCTTGCAAAGAAGGTGTACAACAAGGGTATGGGTGATTCTCGAATGGTTAAGGAGGAAGGGGTATTGCTTCTGGGAGTCAAGGGACAGGAGGGAGGTGATATCCACAGAGATAAGAAGGTAGGGTGCCTAGAGAGGGAAGGGTGTTCATATGGACTGTGGTGAAAGTGACAAGGATTAGTGTGGCTGGGTTGTGTCAGGAAGCAGAGGGAGGGGGTTATTGTCTGGGGTAATAGGGGGCCGTAGGGGACTGTGCAGGATGTACATTCAAGAAGGCTACTGTCATGGAGGCTGTAAGGGAAACACGCTTGTGTCAGGTGCTGTGGAGGTAAGGGGCTAGTGTCAGAGGGGTCTGTGGAGGGAAGGGGGCTAATATCTTAGTTAGAGGAAGGAGGTGTGGCTAGTGTCTGAGCTGTAGGCTAGTTAACTATACAGAGTGGGAGTACACAAAGTTCCAATGATTACTGGCGTCCATTTTTTTTCATAGAGAAAGACGGTTATAATTTGCCGTTATAACTAGCTGAGCTGGTTATAACGACAAACATACGCCGGATTTCCCTATGACCACGCACGCACCAGTCACTGGTCTTCCGTAACCATAGAGCTGCATACCTCAGTGCCCCTCGCTATCGGCGGTAAGAAAAAACTACTCACCTTAGTAATGTTGTTTCTTCTAATGGAGTCTTGCTATATTATGACAATTGCAGTGAGTCCCCATCTTCGAACTGCTCCGGAGGTGAAATAGTTAACTTTCCATGCAGGCATGGAACTTAGAGCGCGAGCTCGGTTGAAAACTCTGTCTGTTGTTCTTCAAACGCAAACTGTCAGATCTTTACGAGCTAAAACTCACTAAGGCTCTGTGTGGAAGCTGTAAACCTACACTAGCCAACTGGCTACTAACATAAACACTCATTTTTTGGCCTCAAACAAAGACTCAAGTCAGGAGACCCAAAAATGCAAAAACACAACACCAATTCACCCAAAAAGGAGGGTAAAATACAACAAGGTGGGCATCAAAAAAGTGCCAACACTGTACTGCCCACCTACATCCCAAAACAGAGGTTCTGAGAGGGGCAGGCAGGGAGGGAGGTCATAATATAGCAAGACTCCATTAGAAGAAACAACATTACTAAGGTGAGTAATTTTTTCTTCAAACAACATGAAGTCTTGCTATATTATGACAATTGCAGACTACACAGCAGTACCTCCATGGAGGAGGGACAGAACCTACTTAGGCAATAGGCTCTGAAGCACGGCTGTGCCAAACCGAGAACTAACTGGAGGAATGAGAGACATCTGACTTTAAAAGATTAGTAAACCCCAGGATGACCTAAGTAACTTAAACCAGCTGTGATGCAGAGGGCAACTTGTCCTGGAAGGGAAGGTAGGAGGGAGAGTTAATCAAACTGAAGAATACCTTGGAAGAAACAAGACTACTAAGGTGAGTAATTTTTTCTTCTAACCCCAGGAATTCTTCAATATGATTAACTATAGCAGACTATGAAGAAGTACCTTTGGAGGGGGTACAGAACCTTACTTGGGAAAGAGGCTCTGCAGCACTGCTGTGCCAAACCCCTCGTCCCCTTTGGACTGAATATCCAGACTGTAGTGCTTGGTAAAGGTGTGTACTGTTCTCCATGTAGCTACTTTACAGATATCCAGAAGGGAAATATCCCTGGCAGCTGTTCCCCTTGTGGAATGTGCCCTCAGGCCTACTGGGGGCTCCTTACCAGCTTTGCTGCACCAAAACTGGATACATGCTACTATCCATCATGAGATGGTTCTTTTAGTAGCTGGTTTTCCTTTTCCCACATCTCCATACGTCAGGAACAGTTGTTGTCTGTCCTGCCTAAGGTCTTTAGTGTGGTCCAGATAGTATTTGAAAGTTATTTAAAAAAAAAAATTTTAACCAGGAGAGACACACTAAGCTGAAAGCTTGCTTAGAGGTGCGAACTGGGAGCACAAGAAAGTTAAGTGACTTGCTCAGGGCCACACAGTATGCAAGTGGGAGCTGTGGGATTCAAACCCAGGTCTCCAAGTTTGCAGCTCAGAGCCTTAAGCCACTGCACTATTCTGCCTCCAAGTCCAATGTCCAGGCTGAGGAGTCCGTGCTCCCCTGAACTGGAATGGTCAGTGAAGAAGACTGGCAAACTGATAGTCTGGTTCAGATGAAAATCTGAGACTACTTTAGGGAGGAACTTCCTGTTCATCCTGAGGACCACCTTATCCCTGTGGAAAGATATGCAGTCCTGTTCTATACATAGAGCTTGTAACTCACTTATCTTTCTAGCTGAGGTGATTGCCACTAAGAATATAGTTTTCCAAGTGACAAACTTCAGGTTTGTTGTAGCCATGGGCTTAAAGGTGGGGGAAGGGGCCCATGAGTGTAGCAATGCAGACATTAAGGTCCCAGGCAGGCACTGGTTCCCTATGAGGGGGGTGCAAGTGTGCCAACCCTTAGAAATACAAAAAAAAGGATTATGTCCGAGAGAAGTGTCCTTGCCAGCTGACAGATAGGCTGAGACTGATGCCAGGTGGACCATAAGAGTTGAGAGCTGTAGGCCCAAAGAGTGCAAATGGGTAAGATAGTCCAGAAGGACCGACAGGCCTGACTGGCTGAGTATCACGTCCTTGGTGCCACACCAGATAGAAAACCTTTTCTATTTCGAAGCATAGGTTTTCTTTGTAGTAGGCTTCCTGGAGCCCCTAAGCATTCTAAGAACATGTTCAGAGAGTTTCAAGTTAGCATACTCTAAGTCCTCAAGAGCCAGACTTTGAGCCTGAGTGACCTGAGGTTCGGGTACAGGATCCTGCCCTGAGAGGAGGTCAGGAGGTTGTGTCTTTGAGGAAGGCTGATTAGCTGAACTACACAGAGAGAGAAGAAGAGAATACCACAGTTGCCTGGCCCAATCTGGGGCTATCAGAATCATGGTTGCTGATTGAGACCTGAGTTTTATCAGCACCCTGAGAAGTAATAGGAATGGAGGGAAAGTGTAAAGGTGCATCCCCGCCAGAGCATCCAGGGGCACTGTGCCCTTCACTGGAGGCGTGCAGCAGAATCTGGGTAGCTGGTAGTTCTATTCTGAGGTGAATAGATCTATCTCTGGAGTTCCCCATCTCTGAAACACCACTTCTACGGAGCTTTTACATTTGAGACTATTAAAAGAAACCTACACTTACCAAATTCACATAATTATCGCTATTTCCAAGTCAGGCATTATGGGGGGAAAATTACGGCACAGGCCTCCAGAGGGGAAAGGATTCTACAAATAGAAAAAGAAATTAGAGATGCTAGCAGTAATGAAAAGGGTCTGATTGGGAGAGTGGCAAAATTAGACAGTCAATGTTTTGGTGAACCGGCCTCGGTCAGGAGAGTAAAATGGGGGAGAGACCTTGGATCTGATTTTGCCGATGAGACATGGGAGCAAATAGTACTTTCATATGGGCCTGTTAACTTGCAACAAACTTAAAGAGGCACAGTATAGGTTTCTCCACTATATTTTATGTCCCCCGGTAAGGGTCAACAAATATCACCCTAACATCTCTCCAATGTGTGGTAGATGTGTGAAGGAAAAGGGTACCTATCTCCACTGTTTTTGGGATGTAAAATTTTACAGAATTATTGGCACCAGATAAGGAGAGAAGTAGGTAGAATGTGGGGCCAATCTCTGGAAATGTCCCCACTCTCCCTGCTTTTTGGACTGAGAGAGGAGGGACAGGATGAAGGGTCCCTGTATCCATGATGGGCGAGGGTATTGCTTATTTTAGCTAGACAAATCATATTAAATATGTGAGTTTCATGTGCAGTACCCACAATATCTATGTGGAGAAACTTGATGCTGTCCACTCTGGCAATGGAAGGATTAACTTTTGCATTGAAGGGAAGGGTGGATCAGTTTTCTAGGCTGTGGGCTCAATGTATAGCTGCACTTACCCCTGCAGAGTTATACATTTTCTCGGAAAGTTTTGGAGGGGTGGTTTGAATAAGGGGGGTATGAAAATACTATTCACCATTCATAGCTCCATTATATGGAAAAGAGCTGTTGCTTTTGCAATAGCATTTATTAAGTCTAAGTTAATACTGGTGTTGCACACATATGAAATAGGTTGCAATTTTACTATTATAATTCTTAAAAGTTTATTTGAATGATTTTGTTCATTTTAATCTGGTTACTGAATCTAATATGTTTGAAAGAGCTCACAACTCTATTCCTAATTGATTATACAGTCTCATTACAAATGAACATTTAATAATTTTTTATAGGTGGCTGGCCAAACACTGGATTTTGAGGCCAGCAATAAAGACTTTTATAGGTAGACTGATATTTGTAAATAATATATGTAATCTGGTTGATGTAACTATAGAGTATGTGAATTTGGGAATGTCTGTTTTATCTAAAGATAAAATAATAAAAATATCATACAAAAAAATAAATAAAAAAGAAACACCACTTCTAGCACTTATCTGTTGAGGAACCACTCGTGATGGTTTTAGTTGATTCTGCTGAGGGCAACTGCCAGTGTTGTCTTTCCCTGGCAGGTGAACAGCCATCAGAGACACCTGCAAGGAGTAGGCTAGTCCCCATATCTTCACTGCTTCTGTGCACAAGAGGTTGGACCTTGTTCCTCCTTGCTTGTTGATGTAGTAAATGGTGGTGATGTTGTCTGTTCTGATCAGTACCACCTTGCCCCTTATTAAAATGGCGAAGGACTGGAGTGCTAGCAGTACTGCTCTGAGTTCCAACAGGTTTATGTACAGCAGTGATTCTGTTGGGAACATGTACCATGTACTGTGTGGTGTCCCAGATGTGCCCCCAGCCTAGTAAGAGGGCATCTGTAGTGAGGACCAGTGAGGGGGATTCTGCCTTAAAGGGAACCCCCACCCTGAGATTGCTTTTGTCTTGCCACCACTGCAAGGCCTGCAGCAGTGTGCTTGTTACTGGAACTAGCTTTGCTAAGGAGTCCCTTCTTTAGCACCAGTGTGTCCTGAGATGGAACTTAATGTTTCTCATCTGAAATCTGCAACCTTGGACTGTTCCTGTTGCAGCTGCCATATTGTCCCAACAACTTTAGGGAGTGTCTTGCTGGCTGAGGCCTGCTGAGGCTGAAGGAGCCTGCAGTCTGCAATATGTTGTCCACTTTTTCCTGAAGAAGAAAAGCTCTTTCTTGTTGAGTGTCCAGCTCTGCCCCTATGAAGGTCAGGACCTGAGTGGGCTGGAAGACAGACTTTTGGATACTGATGATGATCACCAGTGACTCCAGGGTGTCCTAGGTAAATTTGAGGGCATCTCTTACCTGTTGTGAGGACTGACCCACGATCAGCCAGTCGTCCAGGTAGGGAAACACTGTTATACCCCGCATTCTCAGGTGTGACACCACCACCGCCAGGCACTTTGTGAAAACCCTAGGGCTGGAGGTTAGGCCAAAAGAAAAAATTACTCACCTTAGTAATGTTGTTTCTTCTAATGGAGTCTTGCTATATTATGACAGTAGCAGTTTGATCAAGCTCTAGAACTGCTCCGGAGGTGAAATGGTTAAAACCATTCCAAAATAGAATTTTGGCCACGAGCTCTAAGAAGCAGCTCTATCTGTGTTATTTCAAACCTGAACTGTCAGATCTTTCGAGCCAAACTCACTAAGGTCTGTGTGGAAGCTGTAACCTACACTAGCCAAATGGCTACCTAAATAATAACAACCATTGCTGGTCCCAACACCCAAGACTCAAGTCAGGGGACCAGAAATACTAACACAATTCTAATCATATGAGAATAAAACATAAGTATAATAAAACACACACACACACACCCAAAGCCCCAAAAGGGGACAGAAATGCTAACAGGGCATAAAAAGGTGCCCACACCCCACCCAAGTAGAGGTTCTGAGAGGGGCAGGTTGGGGGGGAGGTCATAATATAGCAAGACTCCATTAGAAGAAACAACATTACTAAGGTGAGTAATTTTTTTCTTCAAACAACATGAAGTCTTGCTATATTATGACAGTAACAGAATATACAGCAGTACCTCCATGGAGGAGGGGCAGAACCTACTTAGGGAATAGGTTCTGAAGAACAGCTATGCCAAACCGAGCATCTCTCCTGGCCTGGTCATCCAGGGAGTAATGCTTGGTAAAAGTGTGTGCCGTTTTCCAAGTAGCAGCCTGGCAAATCTCTAATATAGGGATGTCTCTGGCAGCAGCTAGAGACGCAGCTGTACCCCTGGTAGAATAAGCCCTCAAACCGGGGGAGGGCTCTGCCCAGTTTTTGATAACAAAATTGGATACAAGAGACAATCCACCTGGCAACTGATCTCTTAGTAGCAGGTTTGCCTTTCCCAACTTCACCATAGGTAAGGAAAAGTTGGAGGGATTCGAACCTGTGACCTTTGGTACACTCTATATAGTAACTAAGGGCTCTCTTAACATCCAGGCTGTGCAACCTCCTCTCACCAGAAGAGGAGTGATCAGTGAAAAATACTGGAAGGGAGATAGATTGATTAAGATGGAAATCTGAAACCACCTTAGGCAAAAACTTCCTATTAGTCCTAAGGACTACCTTATCCCTGTGGAAAGAAATAAAGTCAGTTTCACTGACAAGGCTTGCAACTCACTTATCAATGCCTGGCAAGAAGTGATAGCCACTAGAAAACAGTTTCCCAAGTTAGGTACTTAAGCTCTGCAGAAGACAGAGGTTCAAAAGGGGTTGCATTAACTGGGCAATGCAAACATTAAGGTCCCAGGCAGGGCGGTTCCCGAAAAGGTGGATTAGTATGGAGTAATCCCTTAAAAACTTGGAAAACACAGGATGAGAGGAAAGAGGGATGACTTTCCTGCTGACACAAAAAGCAGATACAGCTGCCAAATGAACTCTCAGGGTAGCTGGTCTGAGACCCAAGGAATTAAGATGTACCATGTAATCTAACACAATGGGCAAATCAAGCAGATTCTGGGAAATATTTTCCCAGCACACCAAATGGAAAACCTTTTCCATTTAGAACTATAAGTAGCCCTAGTGGAAGGCTTTCTAGAAGCCTTTAGGATCTCAAGAACACCCTGAGAGAGGTGTAAATCAGCAAACTCTAACTCCTCAAGAGCCAGGCCTTGAGGTTGAGGGATTTGAGGTCCGGATACCAAACCCTTCCTGGGCACAAGTCAACAGGTTGTGATTCCTGGGGAGGCAAAGGGGAAGATGGATTGTCAGTGACAGAAGGAGTGGGTACCAGGGCTGCCTGGCCCAATCCGGGGCAATCAGAATCACCCTGCAAGGCTGAGATCTGATTTTGACTAGTACTTTGAATAGGAGAGGGAAGGGGGGAAAAGCATAGAGAAACTTCCCCTCCCAATCCAGAAGAAGGACATACAGGGGAACTGAGCCCAGCACTGGAGGCCTGCAACAGAACAGAGGAAGTTTGTGATTGTCTGGGGCTGCAATAAGATCTATCTGAGGGGTGCCCCATCTGGCAAAGACTATCCCCAGCACTTGAGGATCCAGGGACCATTCGTGATGGCCCTGGGAAATCCTGCTGAGAGCATCCGCTAGGACATTGTCCTTCCCTGGAAGATGAACTGCTATGAGGGAAGTGTTCAGGGAATAGGCCAGAGACCACAACTTCATTGCCTCGGTGCACAAGGCCGAAGACCGAGTGCCCCCTGTCTGTTGATGTACCACATTGTTGTGGTGTTGTCTGTTCTGACTTGTATCACCTTGTCGTGGACAGATGCAGAAAAAGCTTGAAGAGCTAAAAAGACAGCTCTGAGTTCCAGCAAATTGATGTGGAGCAGAGATTCCTGGGGGGACCACACTCCCTGAGTGGAAAAGTCGCCCATGTGGGCCCCCCAACCCAGAAGGGAAGCATCTGTAGTGAGAGTCAAGTCATGAGTAGGGGAATGAAGGGACCCCCAATCTTAAATTGCTCTGATCCTGCCACCACTGGAGGCTAGGATCAAGGTTCAGTCACTGGGACCAACTTGGAAGGGGGTCTCTTCTCTGAAACCAATAGGTTCTCAAGTGAAACTGAATGTCTCTCATCTGAAATCTTGCTCCCTGCACAACAGCTGTGGATGCAGCCATGTGCCCCAGGAGCTGCAGAAAGTGTCTTGCTGGTCGACAGACCTGCAGAGTGAAGGAGGAGGCCAGAGCCACTAAATTCCTTACCCTTTCTAAGGGAAGAAAGGCTCTGGCTAGCTTTGTGTCCAATTCTGCCCCTATAAAGGTGAGTACCTGGACTGGTTCCAGAACCGACTTTGGTAGATTTAGCAGAAAGCCCAGGAGGTGAGAAGCTGCTGGGTGACCTGCAGGTGAGATTTTACCTGTTCTGGGGACTGGCCTACAATGAGTCAGTCGTCTAGATAGGGAAAAACAGCAATCCTTTGCCTCCTTAAGTGAGCCACTGCCACTGCTAGACACTTGTGAATACCCTTGGGCAGAGGTAGGCCGAAGGGCATTGCTCTGAACTGGTAATGACCTGAGGGCAGTTGAATCTGAGGTACTTGATGGGAGCTTCTGATTAGGACATGGAAATAGGCATCCTTGAGGTCCAGGGAGGCTAGCCAGTCCCCTGGCCTTAGGAGGTAAAATCATTGCCAGAGTTACCATTTTGAACTTTGGTTTCAAAAGATGCTTGTTCAGATATCGAGATCTAATATGGGCCGCCATTCTCCTGTCTTTTTGGGGTAAGGAAGTATCTGAATACAGACCCTGCCCTGGTGCAGGGAGAGAACTTCTACTGCTCTGAGGCTAACAGGGATGAGACCTCTGCTTCCAGAGCAAGGGTCTCTGAAGCACTTGCAGGTAGAAAAGTCTGCTTCTCAACTTGGGAAACTTTTTGAAGCTGAGAACCAGACCCTGGCCTACTACTTCCAGAACCCACTTGTCTGAGGTTAAAGAAGCCCAATTCTGGATGAAGTAAGCCAGCCTGCCCCCTACCGGTATAGAAGAATCGGCCCTGGGCACCCCATCAGGGTGCCTGCTTAGCAGGAGCTTTAGGCTGGGGGGTGGGAGCAGGTCTGCCCACCCCTCGTCTGCCTCTGAAGAAGCCCCTCTGAGCATAGGCAGAGGAGGCCTGAGTCTGGTAAAAAGGCCTGTGAAAAGGCCTACCCCTACCCTGGGGTATGCCTTTGAGGAGTGGCTTGCCTCCTTAGCCTGGGCACTCTTGTAAGTAGTCCTATATTCATCCATCTTTTCATGTAGTTCTCTGTCTGCTCCCCAAACAGAGAATTCCCCACAGGAAAATCCATAGCCTTAGTCTGGGTATCCTGTGACAGACTAGTACACCTGAGCCAGGCCAACACGTAAAAGCTACAGATGTGGCCATGACCCTAGAGGAAACATCATTAACATCCACAGCAGCATGAAACTGAACCTTAGAAGCCTCAATGCCATCAGCAGCCACCTGTTCTAGTTCACTAGCCAGCTGGCCATGGGCTTGCTTGGCTAATTGCATCACAGTATCCCATCTAGATTTCTGATACCTAGCTACATAAGCCATATAATTTGCTTGCCTAGTCCCAGAGAGGCAGCCATATACTGTTTTTTTTGCCATGGCATCAATCTTCCTGGAATCCTTGTCAGGAGGATGTGAAGCCAGGGGAATATTAGCTTTATCACAGGCAGCAGCCTGAACTACCCCAACATGACTGCATTGCTGAGAAAGGAATTCTGTATCAGGACCTGACAATGTGTACCTTCTGTCCATCTTTTTATCTACAGGAGGCACAGAATTAGGAGCTTTTAAAATTTTTATTGTTTGCTTCCTAAAAGACTTATACAAAATCAGGCTCCTCTTGCTCATCCACAGCTTCTTCTAAGGGAAGCTGGAGGGTTTCAGCAACTTTTTTGTAAAACATGAAATGAGATGGGGACTCAGACAGCATAGGGGGAGATTCTAAAGGCCTGTCTGGGGAGATGTCCGGTTCAATGGGCACACCCAGACCTTCCCAGCCACATTCATACTGTTCATAATCATCCTCCCCCTCCTCTGGTTCATAAAATTCCTCAATACCATATTCCTGAACCACTGGGACCGACGAACCGACCTTTTGCCAGATAGTGGCGGTTCGGACGGACCCTGAACAGTGACTGGACAATTTGTATGGCTTTTGCTATCTCTGCAGCAGTTGGAGAAGGGTTTTGGACTCCAGACCTGCTGATTTTCTTGTTTTCTTTACTGGAATTGGTTCCTCAGAACCAGCTTTTCTTTGCCAGAGTCTCGCCCTGGTCAGAGGGCACTCCTCGGTTCGGTTGGCACCGAACGGGCTGGCCATCGGTCAGCGGACTTTTGGCCTCTCGTTCCCTGAGCCTGCCCAATCTTTTTCCAGGGTGGCTGCAGGGAATTCTTCACATATCTGGCAGTCTGACTGAGGTGGTCAAACCCCAGACAATAAACACATGTGGTGTGTGGGTCAGCCTTGGCAAAGACTTCCACAAACATCACAGTGTTGAAACCCAGTGGGCCGGTTTTCTTTTGGGTTTCTCAGACATAATGCCAGCCTAACAGAAAACTTGCCTTTGCTTGGCAGTGCCAGGCAAGAACACCCTATCGGTTCCTAACCGTGTCTAGGTATTGGGAAAAAACGTAATAAACTGCTTTTTTTAGAACCGACAAGAACCGGAACCGCACTCTAAAATATTAAATTTTAGTTTTAAATGAGTTTAAACCCAACTGATCGGTTCAAAACCGAACCGATAACTACAAGTTCCACACAGACAAAACCTTCAATTTACTTACAGTTTACCACAGATAGAGCTTGAACCGAACGGTTTTTGCGGTTAAAATAAAACTATTCTAGGTTGAATCCAACTGAGAAAACACTTTTAACAGAAATGAACGAGCAGTAGGAGAAATCTCCGGGCGACTGTTCACTGAGTGCGGAGTAAAGAATCTGACAGTTCAGGTTTGAAATAACACAGATAGAGCTGCTTCTTAGAGCTCGTGGCCAAAATTCTATTTTGGAATGGTTTAACCATTTCACCTCGGAGCAGTTCTAGAGCTGGATCAAACTGCTACTGTCATAATATAACAAGACTTCATGTTGTTTGAAGAAAAATTACTCGCCATAGTAATCTTGTTTCTTCAAAGGGATCACTCATTATGATTAAACTTAATGCAGTCAGCCTCCTGTGTTGAACTGCCGGAGAGATAAATTTTATGCAAATTATGGAACTCTCAATTGGCTCATGCCACTTTCAAACTGCTGCCCTAGCAACTGCTGCACTCTGAGTGCTTCAGATTCTTCGGAGCCTAACTGGGTAAAAGACCCACTAGCTAAAAATTAACAACCTTAAAAAATATATATATATATTTTTTTTTTGCCCCTTCACGTCAAAACATCTTTAACCAACGAACCTAAGAAACTTGAGACCACCTGGACACCAACTGGCTAAACAAAGCGAGTCTCTATCTTAACCTATATGGGAGAAAAGAAAAAAACCCTAATGCAGGGATGCAGAGCAACTTCTATAGGTTCTAGTAGGGGAGGTAGGGAAGGTCTTTAATCATAATGAGTGAACCCTTTGAAGAAACAAGATTACTATGGTGAGTAATTTTTTTCTTCTAACCCCAGGAATCACTCATTATGATTAAACTTAATGCAGGCTACCAAGCAGTACCTTTGGAGGTTGGGCAGAGAACCTATTTCGGAAACAGGCTCTGCAGTACTGCTGTACCAAACCTAGCATCACCTCTGGATTGCAAATCCAGGCTGTAATGCTTTGTGAAGGTGTGTACTGTTTTCCATGTAACTGCGTTACAGATTTCCAATAGCAGAATTTCTCTTGAAGCAGCCAGTGAAGCAGCTGTGCCCCTGGTGGAGTGTGCTCTCAGGCCCAAAGGTACCTGTTTACCCACCTTACTATAACAAAACTGTATACATGCCACTATCCAGCGAGCAACTGTACGTTTTGTTGCAGCTCTGCCCTTACCAACTTCACCACATGTGAGAAAGAGCAGTGATTGACATGTCCTGTAAGACTTGGTTCTGTCAATGTAGTGCCTAAGAGCCCTTTTGACATCAAGGGAGTGAAGTCTCCTTTCTGGAGAACTGGAGTTCTCTGTAAAGAAGACAGGTAGAATGACAGACTGATTCAAGTGAAAATCAGATACCACCTTGGGAAGGAATTTTCTATTAGTCCTAAGGACCACCTTGTCCCTGTGGAATGAGATGTAGTCCACATCTGTGTGCAGGGCTTGTAATTCACTGATCCTTCTGGCTGAAGCAATGGCAACCAGTAAAAGTTTTCCAAGTGACATACAGTACTTCAAATCTGCGGTTGCCATAGGTTCGGATGATGCATCCATGAGTTTAGCAATGCAAATATTTAGATTCCAGGCCAGAACCGGTTCCCTTAGGGGAGGGGGCAGAAGATTAAGGTCTTTAAAATATTTTCTAAATACTGGATGAAAAGCCATAGACCTCTCCTTACCAACTGACAGGTAAGCAGAGACTGAAGCTAAGTGAACCTTGAGGGTGGAAGGCCTCAGGCCTAAGGAATGTAAATGTGTATGGTAATCTAGAATAATAGCCAAATCAGCCTGGAAAGGGCTCAAACCTTTACCTGTACACCATATTGTATTTCTTTTCCACTTAGAGGCATGTGCCTTCTTAGTAGAAGGCTTCCTGGAACCCCTAAGCACTGTCGGCACCTGTTTTGATAGATTAAGGCTAGCAAACTCTAAGTCCTCAAGAGCCACGCCTTGAGCCTCAGTGATTTGAGATTGAGGTACAGGATCCTGCACTGAGAGGAGGTTAACAGGTTGTGTCTCCTGGGCAGATGGATTGGGGAAACCACTGACAGAGACAGCAGAAGAGAGTACCAGTGCTGTCTCGCCCAATCCGGAGCCACCAGTATCATTTTTGCTGGTTGAGACCTCAATTTCAGTAGGGTCCTGAATATCATAGGGAAAGGAGGAATGCATACAGAAAGTTCCCTGTCCAATCAGGGCCAAGGCATCCAGGGGGATTGTGCCCCTTAGAGGAGGCCTGCAACAGTACATTGGAAGCTGGTGGTTTTCTGGGGAGGCAAAGAGATCCACCTCTGGAGTGCCCCATTTTCTGAAAATTGTACTGAGTACCTGAGTATTCAGGCACCACTTGTGGTGGTCCTGACTTATCCTGCTTAAAGAGTCTGCCAGCACACTGTCCTTCCCTGGAAGGTGTATGGCTGACAGGGATACTCCCATGGAGTATACCAGTGACCACAGTCTCATTGTTTCTGTGCACAGTAGATGTGTCCTGGTACCTCCTTGCTTGTTGATGTAATACATGGTTGTGGTGTTGTCTGTTCTGACTTGCACCACCCTGTTTTGTAGGTAAGGAGCAAATGTTTTCAAAGCCAGGTAAACAACCCTGAGTTCTAAGAGATTTATGTGCAACAGAGGCTCCTGGGGGGACCATGTGCCACTTGCTGTGTGCTCTAACGTGTGCCCCCCCAGCCTAGAAGAGAGGCATCTGTTGTGAGGATTACTGAAGGTTGTTCCCTTATAAAAGGCAAACCCACTCTGAGGTCGTGCTCGTCCAGCCACCATTGTAAGGCCTGGACTAAACGTTCTGTGACTGGAACCAGTTTGGACATAGAATCCGTCCTTTGAGACCAACACTGTCTGAGATGGAACTGAATATCTCATTTGAAATCTGGAGCCCATTACCACTGCCGTGGCAGATGCCATGTGGCCTAATAACCTAAGAAACTCTCTGCCTGTTCTGGGTCTCCCAGACACAAAGGATTTTGTAATCTGCAGAATGATTATTGCCCCGTCCTGTGGCAGGAGGGCTCTGCCCTGTCTGGTATTTAGTTCTGCTCCAATAAACTCCAGCACCTGGAGTGGTACCTGTTGAGATTTTTCTTCGTTTATCAGAAATCCCAGGGACTCTAGTGTGGATTTTGTGAGTGCCAGTGACTGTACTGTATGCTGCAGAGACTGTCCCACTAGTAACCAGTCATCCAGGTAGGGAAAGACTGTTATACCTTGTTTTCTCAAAAACTCTACCACCACTGATAGGCACTTTGTAAAAACCCTTGGTGCCGAAGTTAGCCCAAAAGGGAGAGTTGCAAACTGATAATGGCCTGAAGCCAGCCTGAATCTCAAGACTGTTCTGTGAGAAGGTCTGATGGAAATATGGAAATAAGCATCCCTTAGATCTAGGGAGGCTAGCCAGTCTCCCTTTTGCAATTAAGGAATGATTATGTCAAGAGCGACCATTTTGAACTTTGGATCCAAAATATGCTTGTTCAGAAGCCTTCGATCCAAAATAGGCTGCCAATCCCCATTTTTCTTCCTTATGAGGAAGTACCTGGAATAAAAACCTTTTCCCCTGCTTATTAGAGGCACTGCCTCTACTGCTTTGATTACTAGCAGATGTTTTACCTCTGCTTCCAACAAGATCCTGTCTGCAGCTGTTGCTGGAGCAAAGGTTCTTGTTCTCAGCTTTGGAAATGACTTAAACTGAGTACCTGGCCCTGGCTCATTACCTCCAGCACCCACTTGTCTGTGGTGATGGACTGCCAAGCGTGAAGGTAATGAGCCAGTCTGCCACCTACTGGCGGACCTGTAATAGGGGATGTGACCTGCACTAGCCCGTCAGGGATTCTATGCAGGCTGTGCCTGAACCTGTGGTGCAGGAGCTGCTCTTCTCATGGCTCTCCTGCCCCTTCCTCTAAAATAACCTCCAGCCTGCTGCTGAGGCTGGGAGGCTTGCGCCTGAAAGAAAGGTCTGGGGTAAAAAACCCCGCCTCTACCTCCCCTACTCTGGGATCTATAAGAGGTGAAGGGCCTATCCTTGGAATTACTCCGATAGGTGGATTTATATTCCTCCACCTTTTTCATGTATGCCTCAGTTTTATTCCCAAACAAGGAGTTGTTCTCCAAGGGGAAATCCATTGCTTTAGCCTGGGTGTCTAAGGTTAGGTTGGTGGTTCTAAGCCATGCAAATCTTCTGAGTGAAACTGACAAAGCCATTAACCTGGATACAGTATCATTGGCATACACTGCCATATGAAATTGGTACCTGGTAGCAACAAGTGTAGCCCTTGCTGTATCTTGTAAGTCTACAGCCACTTCATCCGGGACCCTATCAGCTAAAGCTAGAACAGTGTTCCATAGAGCTTTCTGGTACTGCACTGAATATGCCATGTAACTGGCCAGCCAAACTAATAAAGAGGCAGCCATGTACCCTTTCTTTCCCATAGCATCCATTTTTCTTGAATTTTTGTCTGGTGGATGGGTAGCTAATGGGATCCTGGCCTTGTCACAGGCAGCAGCTTGGACCACTCCCTCAGGATCAGGATGTGTAAATAGAAAATCAGCTGTAGTTCTGTCCAGCTAGTATTTCATGTCAGCTTTCTTATCCACACCAGGGATAGAGGTTGGAGTTTTAAAAATCTGCACTGCAGCCTTCTTTAAAGATTTATGCATGGGCAGAAGTAAACGTTTCGTGGGGGTTAGCCCCATCATTTCTAGAAAGTCTGTCTCCTCCATATCCTCCTCTGTTTCCTGAAGAGGAAGGTTCAGGGTTTCCACCATGCTTTTAACAAAAGCATAGTGAGAGTAGTATTCCTCAGGACCCCTGGGAGGAGATCCAAACTCTTGATCAAGAGAAACCTCTGGATTTATAGGTTCCCCTTCAAAGTCATCCTCCTCCTTCTCCTCCTCCCCAACACTTCCAGCACTTCTTGCCTTGCTGGGGCTGTAACAGGAACCGGGATTGCACCCTGTAGGACTTGTAATGCCTTAGCAATGTCCTCAGCCAAGGGCATAATATGCTTGTCTGCTGGGAGCTCCTTAGCCTTCTCGGCCGGAGGCACAGCAACGTGTTTTTCTTTACACTTTTTCTTTAATGGAACAGGTTCAGTGCCTGTTTCCACAGCCCTTTTTGGTTTACCTTGTTCAGATTTACCTGAACTCCTGTCAGGATCCTTGGCTTTACCTCCATCCTTTTTGTGGGAGGAGAAAGAAGCAGAATTATCCCCAGAAGCAGAAGCCATCTCTTCCAAAATTTTAGACCTTTTCTTTAATGTTTTTCGGCAAAAGGTCTTACAAATATCACAATTGGCAAATATGTGACTTATACTCAAACAAGAAATACAGAGAGAATGTCTATCTGCTTTTGCTATAAGTTGCCCACAAGAGTCACAACATTTAAAACCTGTGAGTCCTGTGCATTTTTTAGGTTTATCCAAATGGACCTCTGACATTTAAGCTAGGCAAAAAAGATTGTTTCAAAACACCATTATTTAAAGTAACTTGGAACTGGAGATTACTTTAAAATAACTACCGCTAGCGGTTCCTGGAACCGAGCGCTATTCGGGTCCTGAAGAAAAAGGAACCAAGTCAATTACTAAATTTGGACAAAACTAAAGCGGTTCAGGGAACCGATCGCTAAATCTCTCTAAATAATAATAAATTGAGATAAGAAACCTTTAAAATAGACGCAGCACACTCAGTTCCAAGGAACCATGAGGGAACCATGAATATACTGTAAATAAAAAAACTACTAAAACACTAATTTACTATACTAAACAATGAGTACTTATCTGCAGATAAACTTTAGCCAGAGACAGTTCAAGGAGTGCTCTCCGGGACGTCCTTACTAGGCAGGCAGAGTAAAGAATCTGAAGCACTCAGAGTGCAGCAGTTGCTAGGGCAGCAGTTTGAAAGTGGCATGAGCCAACTGAGAGTTCCATAATTTGCATAAAATTCCATCTCTCCGGGCAGTTCAACACAGGAGGCTGACTGCATTAAGTTTAATCATAATGAGTGATTCCTGGGGTTAGAAGGCAGAGCTACAAACTGATAATGCCCTGAGTGAAGTCTGAACCTAAGGTATTTTCTGTGAGATTCCCTGATGGTGATGTGGAAATAGGTGTCATTGAGATCCAGGAATGCCAGCCAGTCTCATAGGAACAGAGGAATCGTGTTGGCAGATGGGGACCACAAGATCTATCTAGTCTGCCCGTGCTTCTGCCTCCCTCCCTATTTAGACTACACCCTGATGTGTCCACAATGTCTGTCTCATGCGAGTCTGAACTTGCGTACTGTCTTTGATTTCACCACCTCCTGGAGGTAGGCTGTTCCATGGGTCTGTGACCCTTTCTGTAAAGAAGTATTTCCTGAGGTTGCTTTTGAACCTGCCTCCCACCAGATGCAAGTTGTGTCCCCTTGTACATGCATCCCTGTTTTGCTGGAAGAGGTTTCCTGCTTGTGTTGTGCTGATTTCCTTAACATACTTAAAAGTTTCGATTATGTCCCCTCTGTTTCTTCTCTGTTCACAGGTGTACAGATTTAGTTCCCTGAGTCTTGCCTCATATGGCTCATGACACAGTCCATGTACCATCTTTGTAGCCCTTCTCTGTACTGTCTCCAGGTGGTCTATGTCTTTTTTGAGGTGGGGCCTCCAAAACTGACCGCAGTACTCTGAATGTGGCCTCACCAAGGACTTGTAGAGAAGAACGATAACCTCGCTCTTTCTACTTATAATTCCCCTACCAATGCATCCAAGGATGCTACTCGCCCTCTGTGCTGCCTTTTCACACTGTTTTCCAACCTTTAAGTCATCCGTGATGACTACTCTGAAGCCTCTTTCTGTCTTTGTCTCCTCTAACTGATGCCCTCCCAGTGTGTACTTTATCCCTGGGTTTCTTTTTCCTATATAACCTTGCACTTCTTGGCATTAAACTTCAACTGCCAATCCCTGGACCGGAAGTAGTGGGGTACAGGTTGATGAGGTTCCGAGATACAAGTTGCAGATGACTAGGAGGGCTTTTTCTTGGTATACACCCCATCTTTTGAATAAATATATACATCTTACTAAGGGAGTACATAACCTAATGCCATTTAGGAAAGGGCTTTTTACATACTTAAAAAAATGAGACAGTGTGTACTTGTATGTGAAATTATTGTATTGTGTATTTGTAAAGTACTGTATTGTGTATTTGTATTTTTATCTTTATGGTTGTAAGTTTTTTATGTTTTGTTATTGTATAAACGTCAGGAATGGATGAAAAGGAAAAATTACTCACCTTAGTAATGCTGTTCCTTCTAATGGAGTCTTGCTATATTATAGACATTAGCAGTTTGATCCAGCCCTAGAACTGCCCCGGAGTGAAATTGTTAAAACCATTCCAAAATAGAATTTTGGCACGAGAGCAGCTCTATCTGTGTCATTTCAAACTTGAACTGTCAGATCTTTACGAGCCAAACTCACTAAGGTCTGTGTGGAAGCTGTAACCTACACTAGCCAAATTGCTACCTAAATAATAACAACCATTGATGGTCCCAACACCCAAGACTCAAGTCAGGGGACCAGAAATACTAACACCATTCTAATAATATGAAAATGGAACATAAGTATAATAAAACACACACGCGTACACATACACACCCCCAAAGTCCCAAAGGGGACAAAATGCTAACAGGACATAAGTAGTGCCCACACTAAGTTGCCCGCACCCCACCAAGTAGAGGTTCTGAGAGGGGCAGGTTGGGGGGGAGGTCTATAATACAGCAAGACTCCATTAGAAGAAACAACATTACTAAGGTGAGTAATTTTTTCTTCAAACAACATGAAGTCTTGCTATATTATAGACATTAGCAGAATACACAGCAATACCTCCATGGAGGAGGGGCAGAACCTACTTAGGGAATAGGCTCTGAAGAACAGCTGTACCAAACCAAGCATCTCTCCTGGCCTGGACATCCAGGGAGTAATGCTTGGTAAAAGTGTGTACCGTTTTCCAATTAGCAGCCTGGCAAATCTCTAATAAAGGGATATCTCTGGCAGCAGCTAGAGACACAGCTGTACCCCTGGTAGAATAAGCCCTCAAACCGGGGGGGGGGGCGGCTCTGCCCACTTTCTGATAACAAAATTGGATACAAGAGACAATCCACCTGGCTATTGATCTCTTAGTGGCAGGTTTGCCTTTCCCAACTTCACCATAGGTAAGGAAAAGTTGGAGGACTCGAACCCGTGACCTTTAGTACGCTCTATATAATAACTAAGAGCTCTCTTAACATCCAGGCTGTGCAACCTCCTCTCACCCGAAGAAGTGATCAGTGAAAAATACTGGAAGGAGATAGATTGATTAAGATGGAAATCTGAAACCACCTTAGGCAAAACTTCCTATTAGTCCTAAGGACTACCTTATCCCTGTGGAAAGAAATAAAGTCAGTCTCCACTGACAAGGCTTGCAATTCACTTATGCGTCTGGCAGAAGTGATAGCCACTAGAAAAACAGTTTTCCAAGTTAGGTACTTAAGCTCTGCAGAAGACAGAGTTCAAAAGGGGGTTGCATTAACTGGGCAATGCAAACATTAAGGTCCCAAGCAGGGGCCGGTTCCCGAAAGGGAGGATTAGTATGGAGTAATCCCTTAAAAAACTTGGAAAACACAGGATGAGAGGAAAGAGGGGATGACTTTCCTGCTGACACAAAAGCAGACACAGCTGCCAAATGAACTCTCAGAGTAGCTGGTCTGAGACCCAAGGAATTAAGATGTACCATGTAATCTAACAAAAAGGGCAATTCAGCAGATTCTGGGGAAATATTTTCCCAGCACACCAAATGGAAAACCTTTTCCATTTAGAACTATAAGTAGCCCTAGTGGAAGGCTTTCTAGAAGCCTTTAGGATCTCAAGAACACCCTGAGAGAGGTGTAAATCAGCAAACTCTAACTCCTCAAGAGCCGGGATTTGAGGTCCGGATACCAAACCCTTCCCTGGGCACAAGTCAACAGATTGTGATTCCTGGGGAGGCAAAGGGGAAGATGGACTGTCAGAGACAGAAGGAGTGGGTACCAGGGCTGCCTGGCCCATCCGGGCAATCAGAATCACCCTGCAAGGCTGAGATCTGATTTTGACTAGTACTTTGAATAGGAGAGGAAAGGGAGGAAAGCATAGAGGAACTTCCCTCCCAATCCAGAAGAATGGCATCCAGGGAACTGAGCCCAGCACTGGAGGCCTGCAACAGAACAGAGGAAGTTTGTGATTGTCTGGGGCTGCAAAAGATCTATCTGAGGATGCCCCACCTGGCAAAACTATCCCCAGCACTTGAGGATCCAGGGACCATTCGTGGCGCCCTGGGAAATCCTGCTGAGGGCATCCGCTAGGACATTGTCCTTCCCTGGAAGATGAACTGCTATGAGGAAGTGTTCAGGGAATAGGCCAGAGACCACAACTTCACTGTCTCGTGCACAAGGCCGAAGACCAAGTGCCCCGTTTGTTGATGTACCACATTGTTGTGGTGTTGTCTGTTCTGACTTGTATCACCTTGTCGTGGACAGATGCAGAAAAGCTTGAAGAGCTAAAAAGACAGCTCTGAGTTCCAGCAAATTGATGTGGAGCAGAGATTCCTGGGGGACCAAACTCCTGAGTGGAAAGGTCGCCCATGTGGGCTCCCAACCCAGAAGGAAGCATCTGTAGTGAGAGTCAAGTCGTGAGAAGGGGAAATGAAGGGACCCCCGCTCTTAAGTGCTCTGATCCTGCCACCACTGGAGAGCTAGGATCAAGGTTGAATCACTGGACCAACTTGGAAAGGGGTCTCTTCTCTGAGACCAAAAGGTTCTCAAGTGAAACTGAATGTCTCTCATCTGAAATCTGGCTCCCTGCACAACAGCTGTGGATGCAGCCATGTGCCCCAGGAGCTGCAGAAAGTGTCTTGCTGGTTGAGAGACCTGCAGAGTGAAGGAAGAGGCCAGAGCCACTAAATTCCTTACCCTTTCTGGGGAAGAAAGGCTCTGGCTAGCTTTGTGTCCAATTCTTCCCCTATAAAGGTGAGTACCTGGACTGGTTCCAGAACCGACTTTGGTAGGTTTAGCAGAAAACCCAGGGAGGTGAGAAACTGCTGGGTGACCTGCAGGTGAGATTTTACCTTTTCTGGGGACTGGCCTACAATGAGCCAGTCGTCTAGATAGGGAAAAACAGCAATCCTCTGCCTCCTTAAGTGGGCCACTGCCACTGCTAGACACTTTGTGAATACCCTTGGAGCAGAGGTAAGGCCGAAGGGCATTGCTCTGAACTGGTAATGACCTGAGGGCAGTTCGAATCTGAGGTACTTTCGATGGGATCTTCTGATTAGGACATGGAAATAGGCATCCTTGAGGTCCAGGGAGGCTAGCCAGTCCCCTGGCCTTAGGGAAGGTAAAATCATTGCCAGAGTTACCATTTTGAACTTTGGTTTCAAAAGATGCTTGTTCAGATATCTGAGATCTAAAATGGGCTTCCATTCTCCTGTCTTTTTTGAGGTAAGGAAGTATCTGGAATACAGACCCCTGCCCTGATGCAGGGGAGGAACCCTTTCTACTGCTCTGAGAGCTAACAGGGATGAGACCTCTGTTTCCAGAGCGAGGGTCTCTGAAGCACTTGCAGGTAGAAATTGTCTGCTTCTCAACTTGGGAAACTTTTTGAAGCTGAGAACCAGACCCTGGCTTACTACTTCCAGAACCCACTTGTCTGAGGTTAAAGAAGCCCAATTCTGACTGAAGTAAGCCAGCCTGACCCCCACTGGTACAGGAGAATTGGCCCTGGGCACCCCATCAGGGTGCCTGTTCCGCAGGAGCTTTAGGCTGGGGGGGGTGGGAGCAGGTCTGCCCACCCCTCGTCTGCCCCTGCCTCTGAAGAAGCCCCTCTGAGCATAGGCAGGAGGCCTGAGTCTAGTAGAAAGGCCTGTGAAAGGCCTACCCCTACCCCCTGGGGCATGCCTTTGAGGAGTAGCTGCTCCCTTAGCCTGGGCACTCTTGTAAGTAGTCCCATATTCATCCATCTTCTTCATGTAATTCTCTGTCTGCTCCAAACAGAGAATTTCCCACCACAGGAAAATCGATAGCCTTAGTCTGGGTATCCTGTGACAAACTAGTACACCTGGAGCCAGGCCAACCCTAAAAGCTACAGATGTGGCCATGACCCTAGAGGAAACATCATTAACATCCACAGCAGCATGAAACTGAACCTAGAGGCTTCAATGCCATCAGCAGCCACCTGTTCTAGTTCACTAGCCAGCTGGCCATGGGCCTGCTTGGCCAATTGCATAACAGTATCCCATCTAGATTTCTGATACCTAGCTACATAAGCCATATAATTTGCTTGCCTGAGTCCCAGAGAGGCTGCCACATACTATTTTTGCCATGGCATCAATCTTCCTGGAATCCTTGTCAGGAGGATGTGAAGCCAAGGAATATTAGCTTTATCACAGGCAAAGCCTGAACTACTCAACATGACTGCATTGCTGAGAAAGGAATTCTGTATCAGGGCCTGACAATGTATACCTTCTGTCCATCTTTTTATCTACAGGAGGCACATAATTAGGAGCTTTTAAAATTTTAATTGTTTGTTTCCTAAAAGACTTATGTAAAGGAATAGACAATCTCCTAGACTCTGAATATCCATCATTTCTACAAAATCAGGCTCCTCTTGCTCATCCACAGCCTCTTCTAAAGGAAGCTGGAGGGTTTCAGCAACTTTTATAAAACATAAAATGAGATGGGGACTCAGACAGCATGGGGAGATTCTAAAGGTCTGTCTGGGGAGATGTCCGTTCAATGGGCATACCCAGACCTTCCCAGCCACATTCATACTGTTCATAATCCTCCTCCCCTCCTCTGGTTCATAAAATTCTCAATATCATAATCCTGAACCACTGGGACGGACGAACCGACCTTTTACCAGATAGTGGTGGTTTGGACGGACCCTGAGACAGTGACTGGACAATTTGTATGGCTTTTGCTATCTCTGCAGCAGTTGGAGAAGGAATTTTGGACTCCAGACCTGCTGATTTTCTTGTTTTCTTTACTGGAATTGGTTCCTCAGAACCAGCTTTTATTTTGCCTGAGGAAGTCTGGCCCTGGTCAGAGGGCACTCCCTCTGGTTCGGTTGGCACCGAACCGGGCTGGCCATCCGGGTCAGCGGACTTTTTGGCCTCTCGTTCCCTGAGCCTGCCCAATCTTTTTCTAGGGTGGCTGCAGGAAATTCTTACATACCTGGCAGTCTGACTGAGGTGGTCAAACCCCAGACAATAAACACATGTGGTGTGTGGTCAGCCTTGGCAAAGACTTCCCACAAACATCACAGTGTTGAAACCAATGAGGCCGGTTTTCTTTTGGGTTCTCAGACATAATGCCAGCCTAACCAAAAACTTGCCCTTTTAACGGCAGTGCCAGCAAGACACCCTTATCGGTTCCTAACCGTGTCATAGGTATTGGAAAAAACGTAATAAATCCGTTTTTTAGAACCGATAAGAACCGGAACCGCACTCTAAAATAGTAACTTTTAGTTTTAAATGAGTTTAAACCCACTGATTGGTTCAAACCGAACCGATAACTACAAGTTCCACACAGACAAAACCTTCATTTACTTACAGTTGCCACAGATAGAGCTTGAACCGAACGGTTTTCAGTTAAAATAAAACTATTCTCGGTTAAATCCAACCGAGAAAACACTTTTAAACCGAGAAATGAACCGAGCAGAAGGAGAAATCTCCGGAGTGACTGTTCACTGAGGCGGAGTAAAGAATCTGACAGTTCAAGTTTGAAATGACACAGATAGAGCTGCTCTCGTGCCAAAATTCTATTTTGGAATGGTTTTAACCATTTCACTCCGGGGCAGTTCTAGAGCTGGATCAAACTGCTGATGTCTATAATATAGCAAGACTTCATGTTGTTTGAAAGAGCACTGTCCAGTTCACTACCTGGTTAAAAATAAAAAATGAAAAATGAAATGAAATTCCTCGATTTTTTTCAGGTCTGCTTCCATACCTTTCGCTTTCCCCCACGTGTCTACTCTGTTGCAGAGTTTTGTCTCATCTGCAAACAGGCAAACCTTCCCTTCAAGTCGTTTGCAATATCCCCGTTAAATATTTTAAAGAGGATAGGTCCCAGCACAGACCCCGGTGGAATGCCACTGGTCACTTTTCCTTCCCTTGATAGTGATCCATTGACAAGCACTCTCTGCGTCCTATCTTGTAGCCATTTGGTGATCCAGTTCACTATCTCAGGACCGACTCCTGTATGCTCTAATTTGTAAGCTAGCCTTCTGTGGGGGACAGTGTTGAAAGCTTTGCTGAAATCCAGGTACACAATGTCCACTGCTCCTCCCAGGTCGACTGCTCTGGTGACCCAGTCGAAAAAGTTGATCATATTGGTTTGACAAGAGCATCCTGCTGTGATGTCATGTTACCTGGGGTCAATCTTTCTGCTATCCTCCAGTACTTCACTATCCTCTCCTTTAGCAATGACTCCGTAATTTTTCCTACCATCGAGGTCAAACTGAACAGTTGGTAGTTTCCTGCCTTTTCCCTGTTTCCGCTCTTGTGTAAAGGTACTACTGTTGCCCTTTTCCAGTCCTGAAGTGTTATTCCACTTTCCAGTGACTTGCTGAAAGGGTCAGCCAATGGTGTGGTGAGTTCTTCCAGAAGCTCCTTCAGTACCCTAGGGTGGATGCCATCTGGTCCCATTGCTTTATCTACCTTGAGCCTATTCAGTTCTCCTAGGACCCTTTCCCTTGTGAAGGGTATTGTGTCTGCTCCTGTGGTGTTGTGTACTGACCTGCTTAATGCAGGACCCTATCCGCTGTCTTCTATGGTGAAGACCGAGCAAAAGAAATCATTTAGTAACTGTTTCGTCTTCGTCTGTCTCTGCCATCTTGCCTTCCTTTGTTGCTAACCTGACTAATCCCCCCCTTACTCTTTCTTTTTTCCTGTATATATCTGAAGGTTTTGTCTCCCTGTTTGACCTCCTTGCTATTTTCTCCTCCATCTGTGCTTTTGATCATCTAACTGCCTTTCCTGCCTCACTCAGCTTGTTTTTGTATTCTTCTCTATCTAATTCACTTTTAGTTTGTTTATATTTTGCAAAAGCCCTCCTGTTTTCCTTGCTTTTGGTTGCAACTTCCTTGGTGAACCAGAGTGGATTTTTTTTTTCTTTTGGATTTGGTGATCTGCCTAGTGCAAACAGCTGTAGCTGTATTTAAATCAGTTTTTAAGGCCTCCCAACAGTCTTCTACATCTTCCGATTTTCTGCCATCTAGCATGAATGTGACTATACATTCCATTTCACAAAAGTTAGCTCTCCTGAAATCTAGAACCTTGGTTTTAGTGTGACTAGTATCTTCTACCTTGTTCACAGTTAGTTGGATTGTCCTGTGGTCACTGGTCCCCAGACTGATCCCTACTTGCACATCTGAAACTTTTGTGCTGCTTGTGAGCACCAAGTCCAGTATTGCTTTGTCTCTGGTGGAGCAAATCAACAGCTGTTGTAAATCTGCTCCTTGCAGTGCAAACAGGAAATCTTTGCCTCATTCAGAGAATGCTGTGTATGAGGACCAGTCCACATGTGGCAGACTGAAATCCCCTACCAGCAGCAACTCTCCCCTGTTTGCCATCATCAAGATGGTCTCTATGAGCTCTTTATCTATATCAGCTTCCTGGGATGGGGGTCTGCAGATAACTCTGATCCAGACTGGGGCCTTCTCTCCAGCCCCGAGGGTAATCCAAAGTGCCTCTGCCTTGCTTTGCTTCCTTTGGATTTCTGTTGCATTGATGTTCTCTTTTACATACAATGTTAGCCCCCCTCCCTTTTTACCTTCTCAATCCTTCCAGAATAGCAGGTTTATTTTATTTAGGTTTTGTTTACTGGGTAGGTGCACTAGCCAGAACCATGACTATTTTCAGGCACGACCCAGGAGGATACAGTACAATACAACAACAAAATATGACAATTTACCTAAATATCTCTGGGGATAACAATATCAACAGTAAAACAAAGTAGGTCTGGAGAGATAGATAATTACATCAAAACATTACAACAGTAAATCATAACAATAGCCTTACAATAATTGAAAAATAATAGAGATGCAGGAAGGAAAGAAGCAATGCTGAAAGGTGGTTATACAGTATAGAGCATAAAGAGATTGAGAAAAGAGAGAAAGGGATAAAAAGAGATAGAAACGAAACTGAGTGTAAGTGCAGGATAGTGCTGATGTTGAGGGAGTGGGCTAAGGGGGTTTGAAACAGGAGCATTTGTTTGTTGAGATAAGGTACTTGCAAAGCTCAGACTTCAAGGCATTGTGAGACGGAGCAAGGCACACAGATAGCGGAATGGAGTTCCAGTATTGGGGAGCTAGAACCGCAAAGGCACTTTCTCCCTTGGAAGAACCGTGCCTAGGGACACAGACAAGGGACTTGTCCACAGAGCGCAACCTGTAGTGAGAGGGCTGTCTGAGAAAGTACTCGGCAAGAGTCTTAGGAGTTTGTGAACTGATGATCCTATTGATGATAGAGCTAAGAGAGTACAGCCTTGTCTCTTTCGGTGGTAGCCAACTCAGGTCCGAGTAGAGGAGGCAGTGGTGTTTAACTCGGAGTGCAGAGGAAGCATAGCGACAGTTGCTGTCATAGGTGACGTCCCACTTGTGCAGACTAGATTTTGGTGCAGCAGTATAGGTGGCAACACCATAGAAAAGTGAGGGGAGGAAAATACCACAAGCTATTGATAGCCTGGCGGAAGGGGTTAGCACATAGCTTGTGCGATATGCAATACCCAGCTTTGCGTTCACAGACTTGCATGCACTTTGTATATGGAGATCAAAGCTTAGTGATTGGTCGAGGGTAACACCAAGGTATTTAAAAGAGGTACCAGATCCAATAGTGGAGCCATCCAAGGCCGAGACTTTGAGATTGCTTTGGGGGTGCTTGATTTTCGAGTTTGTACCAAAAAGCATAACCTTGGTCTTGGACTCATTTAAGACCAGCTTGAGGTTAGCTAACCATGATTGTGTACGTTGAAAGTCAGCCGAGAGACGCTGATTTTAAGGACAATATCATCAGCATACAGAAGGGAGGAAGTCTCAGATAGGGTAGACATGATGTCATTTATAAAAATGGAGAAGAGGAGTGGGCCGAGGATGGACCCTTGGGGCACTCCAATGTGCAGTTCTGTCTTGCATGAGAAAGCGGAGTTGTATTTGACCATTTGAGTCCTTTTTGATAGGCAGCTATCAAACCACATTACAACATTAAGTGCAAAGCTCAGTGAATGCAGAGTAGAAAGGAGGATAGGGTGGTTAACCAGGTCGAAGGCCTTTGTCATGTCGATGAAAATTGCCCCTGTGTGAAGGCCAGCATCCTTAGCAGATAAGGTGTCGGATGAAAATTTGAGGAGAGTAGTAGTTGTGCTGTATCCCTTACGGAATCCATGATGTGCAGCAGTTAGAAGGTCATATTTCTGTACGAATTTAATAGTTTGGGTTGCTACAAGCTTTTCGAGGATCTTACAGAGGACAGACAGGATGGCAATGGGTCTGTAGTTTGAGGGGTCTTTGGGACCACCTTTTTTAAAAACAGGGGTAACCCTTGCTGACTTCCAGATATCAGGTACCTGGCTTTAGCTAAGAGAGAGAGTGAAGATCTTAGCTAGGGGAGCAGCTATAAAAGGGGCAGCCAGTTTTAGCAGCTTGGGTTCCAGGGTATCAGAGCCAGTAGCCGTTGTCGCCGAGACTTTCTTGAGGAGGATAAGGACTTCTTCACGTGTAACTGACCTGAAGTAGAAAAGGGGGAGTGACCTAGCATAGAAGAAAAAATTACTCACCTTAGTAATTGCTTTTCTTCTCATGGAGTCTTGCTATATTATGACTAATGCAGTTAGCCACTGCACTTGAACTGCCCCGGAGAGGAAAGAGTTAACTCCAGGAGTCTGGAGTTCTACAGCCGAGGCGCTTATGCCAAAGTCTATCTGGGCAGTTTCAAATGAAACTGTCAGATCTTCTAAGCTAATACTAAGCAACAAGTCTGTGTGGAAAGCTCTACACTAGCCAAATGGCTACCTACTAGTAGAAATAACAACAATATAAACAACAATAACAATAATAACAATGAATAATAGTATTATTAGTTACCCCCCTGAAAAGCACCATTAGGACCCCCCCTTCCCCCAAAGACTCAAGTCCAGGAAGGGGGCCAATATATACCTAAATAAAATAACCTAGTTCCCTAACCCTAAATAAAAGAAGGTAAGGGAAAAAAACTACAATGGCATGACACAGTGCTTGCACTAATTTGCCACCCCCACCCAAGTAGAAGTTCTGAGAGGGGCAGGAGGGAGGGTGGTCATAATATAGCAAGACTCCATGAGAAGAAAAGCAATTACTAAGGTGAGTAATTTTTTCTTCAAACACCATGAAGTCTTGCTATATTATGACTAATGCAGATTACACAGCAGTACCTCCATGGAGGAGGGTCAGAACCTACTTAGGAAATAGGCTCTGAAGCACAGCTGTGCCAAAACAAGCATCTCTCCTGGACTGAATATCCGGGAATAATGCTTGGTAAAAGTGTGAACTGTTTTCCAAGTAGCAGCTTGACAGATTTCCAGAATGGGAATATCTCTAGCAGCCGCTAGAGACGCAGCTGTACCCTGGTGGAGTGAGCCCTCAGTCCTGAGGGGTTCTCTACCTAGTTTTGATAACAAAATTGGATACAAGAGACAATCCACCTTGCAATTGTCCTCTTAGTGGCAGGTTTCCTTGCCAACCTCGCCATAGGTAAGGAAGAGTTGGAGGATTCAACCTGTGACCCTTGGTGCGTTCCAAATAGTAGCTTAAGGCTCTTTTGACGTCCAAGCTGTGCAGTCTCCTCTCACCTGAGGAAGAATGCTCAGTGAAAAATACTGGAAGAGATATGGATTGGTTCAGGTGGAAATCTGAAACCACTTTAGGCAAAAACTTTCTGTTAGTCCTGAGGACTACCTTATCTCTGTGGAAAGAGATAAAATCTTCTTCCACTGACAGGGCCTGTAGTTCACTTATGCGTCTGGCAGAAGTGATAGCCACTAGGAAAACAGTTTTCCAAGTTAGAAACTTGAGGTCTGCTGAGGACAGAGGCTCAAAGGGAGGTTGCATTAACTGAGCAATGCAAACATTCAGGTCCCAGGCGGGAGCTGGTTCTCAAAAGGAGGGTTAGTGTGAAGTAACCCCTTAAAAACTTGGAAAACACAGGGTGAGAAGAAAGGGAAGCAGGCTTCCCTGCTGACACAAAAACAGAGACAGCTGCCAGATGAACCTTTAAGGTAGCTGGCCTAAGGCCTAAGGAATTTAAATGGACCAAACAGTCCAGTAAAATGGGCAGATCAGCAGATTCTGGGATAATCTGCTTCTCAGAGCACCAGATGGAAAACCTTTTCCACTTAGAATTGTAAGTGGCCCTAGTGGAAGGTTTCCTTGAAGCCTTTAAAATATCCAGAACACCTTGAGAAAGGTGTAAGTCAGCAAATTCTAACTCCTCAAGAGCCATGCCTTGAGATGGAGGATTTGAGATCGGATACACTCTCCCCTGTGCACAGGCCAGCAAGTCGTGGACTCTGGGCAAGCTCAGGGCAGGGTGGACTGTCAAGGACAGAAGCAGTGGGTACCAGGGCTGTCTGGCTCAATCTGGGGCAATCAGAATCACTTTGCAGGGCTGAGATCTGATTTTTACTAGTACCTGAAAAGAAGAGGAAAGGGGGGAAAGGCATACAGGAACTTCCCTTTCCAATCCAACTGAAAGGCGTCCAGGGGGACTGAGCCCAGCACTGGAGGCCTGCAACAAAACAGAGGAAGTTGGTGGTTGTCTGGGGCTGCGAAAAGATCTATCTGAGGGGTGTCCCATCTGGCAAAGACCGACCCCAGCACCTGAGGATTCAGAGCCCATTCATGATGGCCCTGAGAAATCCTGCTGAGGGCATCCGCCAGGACATTGTCCTTCCCTGGAAGGTGAACTGCTATCAGGGAGGTGTTCAGGGAGTAAGCCAGAGACCACAACTTCATTGCTTCTGTGCACAAGGCTGATGACCGAGTGCCCCCTTGCTTGTTGATGTACCACATTGTGGTGGTGTCTGTCCTGACTTGAACTACTTTTTTCTGGACAGAAGCTGAAAACGCCTGAAGAGCTAGAAAGACAGCTCTGAGTTCCAAAAGGTTGATGTGGAGCAGAGATTCCTGAGGAGACCACACTCCCTGAGTGGACAGGTCGCCCAAGTGAGCTCCCCACCCTAACAGGGAGGCATCCGTGGTGAGGGTGAGGGAGTGGGAGACGGGAATGAAAGGAACCCCTTGTTTTAGATTGCTTTGATCCTGCCACCAGTGTAGAGCCAGGATCAGAGTTTGGGTCACTGGAACCAATTTGGAAAGGGGGTCCCTCCTTTAAGACCAATAGGCCCTCAAATGGAACTGAATGTCCCTCATCTGGAATCTTGCTCCTTGCACTACCGCTGTGGAAGCAGCCATGTGCCCTAGGAGTTGCAGAAAATGCCTTGCTGGTCGAGAAACCCGCAGGGTAAAGGAGGATGCCAGGGCAATGAGCCTGTCTACCCTTTCCGGGGAAGAAATGCCTGGCTAACTTGTGTTCAATTCTGCACCTATGAAAGTTAGTACCTGAACTGGTTCCAGAACTGACTTTGGTAAATTCAGCAGGAATCCCAGGGAAGTGAGAAGCTGCTGGGTGACTTGCAAGTGGGATTTTACCTGATCTGGGGACTGACCCACTATGAGCCAGTCGTCCAGGTAGGGAAACACAGCAATCCCTTGCCTTCTTAAATGAGCCACTACCACAGCTAGACATTTTGTGAATACCCTTGGCGCAGAGGTAAGGCCGAAGGGCATTGCCCTGAACTGGTAGTGGCCTGAGGGCAGTTCAACCTGAGGTACTTTTCGGTGAGAAGGCCTGATCAGAACATGAAAATAGGCATCCTTGAGGTCCAGGAAGCCAGTCAGTCCCCTGGCCTCAGGAAGACAAAATCATTACCAGAGTTAACATTTTGAACTTTGGTTTCAAAAGATGCTTGTTCAGGTACCTTAAATCTAGGATGGGCCGCCATTCTCCTGTCTTTTTTGGGGTAAGAAAGTATCTTGAGTACAGCCCCTTGCCCTGATGGCAAGGAGGGACCCTTTCTACTGCTTTGCAGTCCAGAAGAGAAGAAATCTCTGCTCCCAAAGCAAGGGCTTCTGTAGGATTTGCAGGTGGAAAATGTCTGGCTCTCATCTTTGGAAACTGTTTGAAGCTGAGAACCAGACCCTGGCTTATTACCTCCAGAACCCATCTGTCCGAAGTTAGGGACACCCAGTTCTGGCTGAAATAAACCAACCTGCCCCCCACTGGTACAGGAGAATCGGCCCTGGGCACCCCATCAGGGTGCCTGCTTGGCAGTAGCCTTAGGCTGAGGGGAGGGGGACGGTTTACTTTTGCCCCGTCTACCTCTGCCTCTGAAGAAACCCCTCTGTGCAAACGCAGAGGAGGCCTGAGATTGGTAAAAGGCCTGTGGAAAGGCCTGCCCCTACCTCTGGGAGTGTGCCTCTGTGAAGTGGCATGCCTCTCCTTAGCCTGGGCACTTTTGTAGGTAGTTCTGTATTCATCCATCTTTTTCAGATAGTTTTCTGTTTGTTCCCCAAACAGAGAATTACCCACTACAGGAAAATCCATAGCCTTTGACTGAGTATCTTGGGACAGATTAGTGCATCTGAGCCATGCCAACCTCACGGAAAGCTACAGAAGTGGCCATGACCCTAGAGGAGACATCATTAACATCAACAGCAGTATGAAATTGAACTTTAGAGGCTTCAATGCCATCAGCAGCCACCTGTTCCAACTCACTAGCCAGCTGGCCATGTGCCTGCTTGGCTAACTGCAATACATGTCCCATCTAGATTTCTGATATCTAGCTACATAAGCCATATAATTTGCCTGCCTGAGTCCCAAAGAAGCTGCCATATACTGTTTTTTCGCCATGGCATCAATCCTCCTGGAATCCTTATCAGGAGGATGTGAGGCCAGGGGAATATTAGCCTCGTCACAGGCTGCAGCTTGAACCACACCTACATGACTACACTACTCAGTGAGGAAGTCTGTATCAGAGCCTGACAAAGTATACCTTCTGTCCATTTTTTTTTTTTTTTTTTTATCTACAAGAGGGACAGAATGAGGATTTTTTAAAATCTTTGTTGTTTGCTTCCTAAATGACTTATGCAAAGGAATAGACAACCTCCTAGACTCTGGTATATCCATCATTTCTACGTAATCAGGCTCCTCTTGCTCATCCACAGCCTCCTCGAAAGGAAGCTGGAGGGTTTCTGCAACCTTTTTGTAAAACATAAAATGAGAAGGGGACTCAGACAGAATAGGAGGAGATTCTAAAGGTCTGTCTGGAGAAATGTCCGGTTCAATGGGCACGTCCAGACCCTCCCAGCCACATATATATATTGATCAAATTCCTCCTCCCCCTCCTGTGGTTCATAAAATTCCTCAACATCATACTCCTGAACCACTGGAACTGAACGAACCAACCCTTTACCAACTGTTGGTGGTTCGACAGGACCCTGAGACAGTGACTGGACAATCTGTATGGCTTTAGCTATTTCTGCAGCAGCTGGAGAGACAATTTTGGACTCCAAACCTACTGATTTCTTTGTCTTTTTCACTGGGACTGGTTCCTCTGAACCAGCCTTCCTTTTGCCCGAGGAAGTCTCGCCCTGGTCAGAGGGCACTCCCTCTGGTCCAGTGGGTGCTGGACTGGGCTGGCCATCCGGGTCAGCGGACTTTTTGGCCTCTCATTCCCTGAGCTGGCCCAATCTCTTTTCCAGGGTGGCTGCAGGGAAATTTTTACACACCTGGCAGTCTGACAGGAGGTGGTCAGCCCCCAGACAATAAACACAAGTGGTGTGTGGGTCAGCCTTGGCAAAGGCTTCCCCACAGACATCACAGTGTTGAAACCCAGTGGGCCCGGTTTTTCTTTTGGGTTTCTCAGACATAATGCCAGCCTAACCAAAAACTTGCCCTTTTGATGGCAGTGCCAGGCAAGACACCCTTATCGGTTCCTAACCGTGTCACGGGTATTTGAAAAAACCTAATTTTAAAGCAAGGTTTTTTTAGAACCGATAAGAATCGGGAACCACACTCTAAAAGCCCAACCAACACTTTAAAACGTTAATTTCAGTAAACCGATCGGTTCAAAACCGAACCGATAATTGAATTTCCACACAGACTAAAATTTTTGTACTTACGGTTTACCAGATAGAGCTTTTAACCGAAATGCGGTAAAATAAATACTTTTTGGCGGTTCAAATGAACCGAAAATACTCGCTTGAACCGAGAAATGAACCGAGCTGAAGGAGCTGGTCTCCGGAGCGACTGTTCAGTGAAGCGGAGTAAAGAATCTGACAGTTTCATTTGAAACTGCTCAGATAGAGCTTTGGCATAAGAGCTCTCGCGCTGTAGAACTCCAGACTCCCTGGAGTTAACTCTTTCCTCTCCAGGGCAGTTCAAGTGCAGTGGCTAACTGCATTAGTCATAATATAGCAAGACTTCATGGTGTTTGAAACATAGAATTTGACGGCAGATAAGGACCACTTGGCCCACCTAGTCTGCCCATTTTCTTACCCTAGCAGGAGGAGTATTAGGAATTTGCAGTACCAGGAAGGATGAGGAGGTAAATGCTGTAATGTCAGAGAATCTGCGATTAAAAAAGTTTGCGATGGTCTCAGGGTCATTACAATTTATGCCCTCAAGAATCATGTTACTAGGTGACGAGGGCTGGTATGATCCCAAGAATGATTTGACATGGGACCAGAATTTCCTGGAATCACCATAAGAGTTTGTAAGCAATTTCTTGCAGTATGAGCTTTCTGCGTGCTTGACGTCTTTTTTATAGGCATTCCTCTGAGCTCTGTAGAGGTTATAGTCACTTTGTAGGCCAGAGGTTTTGAACAAGTACCAACTCTTGTACCCCAGGATTTACATTCCATATGTGGTTCCCGGTGAGCCATGTTTCTGTGACAGCGACAAAGTCTAACTGCGCTTCTGCCATCATGGCCGTGAAATCGGGAATTTTGTTCGTCAGGCTATGAGTGCTGATGCAAATTACTTTCAACACTGTTTATTCTGATTAGTTGAAGACTTATCCTGGCTCTGTTGCATATGTGTTTTGTGTTGCTTGTTGTGTGTATAACAGGCACATATGCATGCTGAGCTAGTTGGTGATGAGGGAAGGGCACCTGGCGACCCTTGTGATGTAAGGGGTGCCTGTGTCATGCCCCCGTCCACTAGTTTAACTGTCCAATATGGACGTCAACCTTTTGACCAAGTGCTCTTGTACCTTCTTTAGAGAAGTGCAGGCCATCGAATTTTAAAAACTCCCGTTCCCAGAAGTCCTGCCAATTACTGATATACCAGTGACCTTTTTCTTGGCACCAGTTCTTCAGCAGATGTTAAATTCAGTGATGTCCTTTTCCCTGATCTTATGCCTGATGTCTCCCTTATTCCAGAAAGGCAGAATCTCTGAGAAGGTGAGACCGGTTGCAAGAGAAGAAAGTCTGTCACCCAGCCTGGAACTATTTTGTTTAGTTTCCTCCACTGACTTACTGGCTAGGTCATTTGTACTTATGTGGAGAATGACATGAGTGTTTTGGTCCACTGCGCGTACAATCCCCTCGATGAGGCTTGTGTCCCTCTATGCTGATGTCCCTGGTAAGCACCGAACCACAACTGAAGCATGGTCCTTCTGGAGGTGAAGTTCTATACAGTAAAACCCCAATTATCTGAACCTCAATTATCCGAAACTCTCAGTTATCCGAAACTGTGGTGTGTCTCCCAGCTTAATAGCCTTAAATGAAATGTAAAAGTCCCTCACCCATTTATACAAACAATTTTATTGTCCCCCAGCATATTTGGATAAATGAGGTTGTACTGCACCCCTAATCATGGAGTTGCCTATTATTAGAACAGGTTTCTTCTTTTCTGATTTAGCACGTTTAGTAGTGAAGTGCACCTCCTTGTGCTGGTTTGGATGTGAAGAATGTTCAACACCTGTCACGCAAGTTGCAGAATCACTGACGCCGTCTACGCAAGTCACCCAGGAAGATAGTGGTGCGTATCTGTTCAATATTGAAATAAGATTGGAACTCCCCTTAGCAGAGGATTTTTTTGGTTGAAATATGGTTCCTGACCATCTGCCAGCCCCCTGGCCTGTTTGTCCCTTGAGGTAGGGGTGCTTGTGCAGCATGTCTGACGTTGCCCAGCGGTAGCTGATGTATGGTAGCGCGGAGGTATTGTATCTCAGCCCAGGCTGCATACAGCTGAGATGTAAGGTCCTTGAATGTGAAGCATGTTGGACAGTGCCCCACTCTAAGGATGAAAGCCTTGCTAAACAGTGTGCCGCAGCAACTGCAGTTTACAAGATCCATAGTGGCCGTATTAATCTGTATAGGCTTTTAGGTGGGAATAGATGATTGTTTTATAGCAATACTTGGATGAAAGAGAAGTAGATGCGACTTCTGCCTGAGAGCTTTCTATTAGCCAGCCACTATTTCAGTAGTGGGTACCTTAGTCAGTAAAGATCAGTGAAGCTCAGCAGACAGTAAAGCTAGGGGCTGGACTGCTCTTTGCATATGCCTCTGAGGGGAGACCTTTGTGTTTGACCTGTATGTATGTATGTATGCCCCACTATTGTAATTAGGAGAGGCAGGAAGTGGTGGAGCAAAGTAAACCCTATACAGGAGGATGACCCGAGGGTGGATGGGATTAGCGGGTAGGATGGGTGGGCAGAGCCTTTGTTTCTGCTACCTATAAAAACAATCAGTGATGTTCTGCCTTTTAGATGTACCAAGCCCTTGTTACATCAACTGCACATAAAACCAAAGTACACACAAAACTGATAGGATGGAAAGGAAGAAAACATTACTTACCATAGTAATCTTATTTCTTCTAAGGGAATCTTACTGTATTCTGACAAGTGCAGTATGGTCTCACCGTAGGACTGCACCGGAGCCAAAATGGTTAATAGAACCTATGCTAATAGTGGAATGTTAGGCTCAAGCTTGGTTTTCAAAGAACTGTCCCTGGTTGCACTTCCTGCAACCGTCAGATTCTTACAAAGCATACAGAAGCTAATACTAACCAATTAAGTTACTACCCCCTAAATGCCCCTATTAGGGGAACAAAAACTCAAACAGGAGGCATATTTAAGGCTCAAGTCAACAGATGCCCAACAAACTAATAGGTACCCACAGGTTTCCAACATCAGTAACACAAGAGTGATCAGAGTCTTGAAGGTCCTAGCGGGGGTGAAGGGTGGGAGCTCAGAATACAGTAAGATTCCCTTAGAAGAAACAAGATTACTATGGTAAGTTATGTTTTCTTCAAACCCCAGGAAATCTTACTGTATTCTGACAAGTGCAGACTACCCAAGCAGTGCCTTTGGAGGCGGGCAGAGGACCTATTTTGGAAACAAGATCTGCAGCACTGCTGTGCCAAACCTAGCATCACTTCTGGCCTGGGTATCCAGGCAATAATGCTTGGTAAAAGTATGGACTGTTTTCCAAGTAGCTGCCTTACAGATTTCCAACAAAGGAATATCTCTAGAAGCTGCTATAGATGCAGCAGTCCCCCTAGTAGAATGGGCCCTAAGCCCTTGTCGGGGGCTGCCTACCCACCTTGTCATAACAGAATCGTATACATGAGACAATCCATCATGCTATGGATCTCTTTGTGGCAGGTTTACCCTTGCCAACCTCTCCATAGGTTAGAAAAGTTGGGTTCTATCCCCTCTGTGACCCGTTGTGTGATCTAGATAGTAGCTAATAGCCCTCTTGACATCCAGGCTATGTAACCTATGCTCACCTGAAGAGGAATGATCAGTAAAGAAGACTGGCAAGGTGATGGACTGGTTAATGTGAAAGTCAAATACCACCTTAGGAAGAAATTTGTTATTAGTCCTGAGTACCACCTTATCCCTGTGGAAAGGCCATGTAATTGGGCTCCATGGACCCAAGACTGGAAGGTGGCGCATATAGTGCCTATCCACAAGGGGGGATCAAGGGAGGTGGCAGGGAACTACAGGCCTGTCAGCCGGACATCGGTGGTGGGCAAGGTGATGGAGGGCATTGTCAAGGAGAGGCTGGGGGGGGGACCTGGATAAGTCAGGGTGCCTGGACGATAGACAGCATGGATTCATCCCGGGGGAAATCGTGTCAGACAAACCTGGTGGAGTTCTATGACTGGGTGACAAGTGTCTTGGACCTGGGTAGACCAGTGGATGTCCTCTTTCTAGACTGCAGCAAGGCATTTGACTCTGTTCCCCACGTGGGCCTGTTGGATAAGCTGGGAGAAATGGGGGTGGGGAACCAGATGATCAGATGGATAGGCAATTTGCTCCAGGACCGGACCCAGAGGGTCGTAGTTGGTGGGATAGTCTCATCCCCAAGGAGGGTCATTAGTGGGGTCCCACAGGGATCAGTCCTTGGGCCCCTTCTGTTCAACGCCTACGTATCTGACATAAGGACAGGAATCAGGAGTGAGATGAGTCTCTTTGCAGATGACTGAAACTGGGGGCGGTGGTGGATGGGGAGGAGGGAGGGTGGCCCTACAGGGGACCTGGAGGCTCTGGAAAGATGGTCTAGAAAGTGGAAGCTGAGGTTCAATGCAGGGAAATAAGGTACTCCACCTGGGTGCCAGAAACCCAGGCCAAGTGTACACCCTGGGGAAATGCTACAAGTCTCAATGGCTGAGAGGGACCTGGGGGTGGTGGTGGATGTCAAGATGAACAACTCGGAGACTTGTAGGAGGGCAGCAGACAAGGCCAACAGGATGCTGGGATGCATCGCTAGGGGGTCACCTCCAGAAGGAGGGAAGTGATACTCCCTCTGTATAACTGCTTGGTGAGGCCGCACCTTGAGTACTGCGTGCAGTTTTGGAGGCCACACTTAAAGCAGGACATTAACCTCCTGGAGAGGGTCCAGAGGAGGGCAACCAAAATGATTTGGGGCTTGGGGGACAGGACCTATGAGGAGAGGCTCGAAGAGCTAAATATGTACACATTGGAAGAGAGAAGGGACCGGGGGGACATGATAGAGGTCTTTAGGTACATGAAGAGGATAAATAGGGGAGGAACAGTCGGGGTGCTTCGAAGGAAGGAGGAAGGGCCACTAGAGGGCATGGGTGGAAGCTGGAGGGGAAGATTCAGGGAGAAAGGAGAAGGTGCTACTTCACTGAGAGGGTGGTGGAGCCATGGAATGCACTGCCTAGGGGGCTGGTGGAGGCAGAGACAGTGGAGGGGTTCAAGAGGGGGTGGGACAGGTACAGGGGAAGGGTTCTGGAAGCAAAATCCAATGCAGCAAGAATATCCGGAACTGGGAAGGGAGAAGCCAGAGAAGGCGAGAGGGACAGCAAGGTCAGCACCCAGGCTGGGGACTGACCAAACGAGCGGACACGAAAGACCGTTAGGCCTATTCTGCTGGCATTTTAGTATGTTAGTATGGACAAGGCCTGAATCTCACTAACTCTTCTAGCAGAAGTAATAGCCACTAGAAACACAGCTTTCCAAGTTACATACTTAAGGGCAGACGAAGACATGGGTTTGAAAGGAAGCTGCATAAGCTGTGCTATGCAAATGTTTAGATCCCACACCGGGGTAGGGGCCCTACGATGAGGGTGTCACTGCAGTAATCCTTTAAAGAACTTTCAAAAAACTGCATTCGAGGCCAAAGAGGAAGGTTTACCTGCTGACAGGTAAGCAGATACTGCAGCCAAATGAACCTCTAAAGTAGAGGTCCTAAGACCTAGGGAATGAAGATAGGTAAGATAGTCAAGAACTACTGATAAGCCAGCATGGGTATGATCCAAATTTTTGTCCCTGCACCAGAAAGAGAATCTTCTCCACTTAGAAGTATAAATCTTTCTGGTAGCAGGTTTTCTGGACACCCTAAGGACGTCCATTACCCCCTCTGAGAGATTCAAATGTGCATACTCTTAGGTCCTCAAGAACCAGGCTTTGAGACTGAGAGACCGAAGGTTGGGATAAAGGATCCAGCTCTGGGAGGAGGTGAGCAGATTGTGCCTCCTGAGTAGGCCGATTGGCTTGGCTACTGATAGGGACAGGACTAGAGAATACCATGGTTGCCTGGACCATTGTGGCTGGTTGTGCCCTGAGCTTGTTCAGGACTCTCAGTAATAATGGGAAGGGAGGGAAGGCATACAAGAACTTCCCTGTCCAATCCAGGATCAGTGCATCCATCGGTACTGTGCCTCTTAGTGGGGGTCTGCAGCAGTACAGAGGGAGCTGGTAATTGTCTGGGAAAGCAAGGAGATCGACCTCTGGAGTGCCCCACTTTCTGAACACCAACTATAGTACTTGCCTGTTGATGGACCACTCATGATGGTTCTGATTTATTCTGCTTAGTGCGTCTGCCAGTACATTGTCCTTCCCTGGAAGGTGGATTGCTGACAGTACTATGTTTAGGGAATAGGCCAGGGTCCATACTCTCATGGCTTCTGTACACAGGGGTGTGAAACTTGTGCCTTCTTGTTTGTTGATATAATACATTGTGGTCATGTTGTCTGTCCCGACCTGGACCACTTTTCCCTGCACCATACTGGTGAATGCCTGAAGTGCCATGAATACTGCTCTGAGCTCCAACAGGTTGATGTGCAGCAATGACTCCTGCTTTAGCCATGTACCGTGAACAGTATGCTCCTCTATATGTGCTCCCCATCCTAGAAGGGATGCATCTGTAGTGAGAACCAGAGATAGTTGCTCTTGTAGGAATGGAACCCCTTCCCTGAGGTTTCCCAAGTCCTGCCACCACTGAAGCGCCTGCACAAATGTTAGAGTGACTGGGACCAATTTTGAACATTTGTCCTTTTTTTGGTGCCAGTAATGTTTAAGATGATATTGAATATCCCTCATCTGAAATCTTGCTCCTGACACTGTGGCAGTTGAAGCTGCCATGTGGCCCAGCAACTGGAGAAAATGCCTGGCTGGCCTGAGGCTATGAGGTTTGAAAGAACTGCCAGCTGGCTGAGAGTGTCTGCCCTCAGCTGAGGAAGGAAGGCCCTTCCTCTGACTGAATCCAACTCTGCTCCTATGAATTCCAGGAGCTGTACTGGTTGCAGTACTGACTTCTGCTGATTTATCAGGAAACCTAAGGACTGTAACAGGTCCTGTGCCAATGCCAGGGACTGCTTGACCTGTTGGGGAGACTGTCCCACTAAGAGCCAATCATCCAGGTATGGGAAGACCGTCACCCCTTGCCTGCGTAGGTGTGCCGCAACTACTGCCAAGCATTTTGTGAACACCCTTGGGGCAGAGGTAAGGCCGAAAAGCATAGCTCTGAACTGGTAATGGCCTGATGGAAACCTGAACTTCAGGAACTTTCTGTGAGAGTGCCTTATGAGGATATGGAAATAAGCATCCATTAGATCCAGGGATGCCAACAATCCCCTTGTCTTAAAGTTGGCAGAACCGTCTTTAATGTGACCATTTTGAACTTTGGTTTCATTAAATGCCTATTTAGGTACCTGAGATCCAATATGGGTCACCACTCCCCTGTTTTCTTGGTTGTAAGGAAGTATCTTGAGCAAAGACCCTTTCCTTTCTGTAAGAGAGTAACTGGCTCCACTGCCCCTAGTGAGAGCAGGTTTAGCACCTCCTTTTCCAGCAACAATGTCTCTTGGAGGGGGAAGGAAGGTAGAAAAACTCTTGCCCTCAGTCTTGGTCTGACTTTGAAACTGAGTGCAAGGCCCTGACACACTACCTCCAGGACCCACTGATCTGTAGTGATGGATTGCCATTCCTGGAGAAAGTGGGTCAGCCTGCCCCCTACTGGTTCCAGGGAGGCGACCCGAGCAGATTCCTCAGGGTATCTGCTTAGTCTGAGGTACTGACTGGATGCTGTGGCTAGAACGGTTAGTGCCTCTCCTGCCCCTGCCTCTGAAATAACCTCTCTGTTGTTGATATTGTGGCTATGCCCGACACTGAAAGAATGGCCTGTAAGGTCTGCCCCTATGACCCCTAGCATGCTGCTTTTGTGGGGTAGGAGCCTTCTCCTTAGCAGCAGCACTTTGATATGCTGTTTTGTATTCATCCATTTTCCTCATGTAAGCCTCGGTCTGCTGTCCAAACAGAGACAAAGGCTCACATGGGAAATCCATGGCCTTGGACTGAGTGTCTTGGGTCAGATTGGTAGTCCTAAACCAAGCAAATCTTCTCAATGACACTGAGGAAGCCATCTGCCTGGCTGCAGTATTACTGCTAACCACAGCCATTCTGAGCTAGACTTTGGAAGCCTCTATCCCTCTCTTGGCAGCTTCCTCCAGATCTGTAGCCATTTGAGTTGGCACTGACTTAGTAATCTGTAAGACAGTGTCCCACAGTGTCCTTTGAAACCTGGCAACATAGGCCATGTATGAAGCCTACCTGATTGCCAGTGTGGAACCCAGATATATATTTTTTGCAACAGAATCCAGCTTTCTGGAATCTTTGACAGGAGGATGGGATGCCAGGGGGATACCTGCTTTATCACAGGCTGCTGCCTGTATCACACCCTCGTGGCTAGGGTGGCCAAACAGAAACTCGGCCCCACCCTTAGCCACCCAATATTTCTTATCCACCTTTCTATCAACTGGTGGAATAGAAGTAGGGGTATGCAGAATGTTCATCATTTGCTTCTTCAAGGACTTATGGATGGGGAGCAAAACCCTTTTGGGAGCCTGAACATCCATCATGTCCCTATAGTCCTGTTCCTCCTCCTCATCAGTTGATTCCTGTGTGGGGAGGTCGAAGGATGAAGCCAACTGTTTAACAAACTTAAAATGAGAGGAAAAGCCCTTGGTTCCCTTGTCAGGGGAGCCAGGACGATGAGGATCCGGTGAAATGTCCGAGTCAATGGGTTCACCGTAGTCCTCATCCTCAAAATCATCAGCATCATCATAATAATCCTCCTCAAAAACGTCCACCTCTGATTCCAATGAACTGGGAACCAGAGTGGAACTTGAGGCCTCCAAATGCGGTCACTTCTGAACCTGAACCGGTGTTGCCGGTTGAAGCAACTGAATTATTTTGATAGCATTTGCTATCTCCTCAGCGGTTAGAACCGGGGTACTCGCTTGCGGTTCAACCCCTGAATGCTTTTCTTTTCTCTTTCTCTTACCTGCGGCTGCCGGGTTAGCGGCAGGGTCAGCAGGTTTCTTTTTAGTGGAAGAACCGTCACCCTTGTCAGAGGGTTGATCATCCGGTTATTTTTGATTAGAAATCGGTTTGTCTGCAGCTGGTTCAGCAGCCTTTCCAGACATTCTCTTCTGCAGTCATTTCAAACGCCTATCAAGCGTCGAGTGAGGGAAATTTTTACAGATCTTGCAGTCCCCTTTGAGGTGGTCAAACGCCAAGCAAAACACACAAATGATATGAGGATCTGCCTTTGCGAACGGTTCTCCACACTCTGTACACTGTTGGAAACCTGTGGGTCCCGTTCGCTTCTTGGTCTGTGACATTGATCGTTTTTTTAAACCGAAGTAAAACCGAGAATTACCCTGGTAGTTTTAACTTAACAAAAGCCACTTTACCGAACGGCAACTGTAAATTAAATTAAACAAACTACAGCAATTTGACCCAGTTCCTTCTTGGTTGGAAAAACCAAAGAGGAACCGAAAGACTTACCCAAAACTACACTAATCTAACCAGTTCTATCTGTGAACCAAGGACAGTGCTTCAAAAATCAAAAAATAAAATGGACTTTCAAAATTTAAACCGAGAAATTATTTCTTCAGTAAAAGTGAAGGAGAGCTCTCCAGAGACGTCTTACTGAGGCAAGCGGAGTAAAGAATCTGACGGTTGCCAGAAGTGCAACCAGGGACAGTGATCTGAAAACCGAGCTCGAGCCTAACATTCCACTATTAGCATAGGTTCTATTAACCATTTTGGCTCCGGGGCAGTCCTATGGTGAGACCATACTGCACTTGTCAGAATACAGTAAGATTTCCTGGGGTTTGAAACTTGTTTTTATGTTAAGGGGGTGTGGAGTAAGTGTTCCAACAGCTCCTTATGTCTCCTTGTAGAGTAGGAAGAATCATTGCCAGAGTCACTTTTCGAAACATTGGCTTTGTCAGGTGCTTGTTCAGAGCTCTTAAATGCAAGATGGGTCACCACTCCCCATTCTTTTTCAGTGTGAGAAAGTATCTTGAACCAAATCCTTTTCCCGTCTGTGTGGCTGGTACAGGTTCCACTGCCCTTACTAACAGCAGGCCTGACACCTCTTTTTCCAAGAGTTTCCTTTCTGTGATAGACGCTGGTTTGGAGGATCTTGACCTTAGCTTGGGGGAGGATTTGCAGCTGAGAGCTAGTCCCTGACTCTCTACCTACAAGACCCACTTGTCTGGGGTGACTGCTTCCCAAACTGGAAGGTAGTGAGCCAGCCTGCCCCCTACCGGTGGTGGGGAGACAACCGTGACCTGTGGATCAAGGGAGTCTGTTTTGCCTGGGCTGCAGATTGGGTGGTCTGGTCACCCCGCATGGAGCCCCTTCTGCCCCTGCCCCTGAAATACCCCCTCTGCTGCTGGTATACAGGGGAGGCCTGGACCTGAAAGAAGGATCTGCTGTAACCTGACCTTCCTCTACCTCCCCTTCCTTGGGCCCTGTAGGAGGTAGAAGCCTTTTCTTTAGCAGCATTGCTTCTATAATTGGTTTTATATTCATCCACTTTTTTCATGTAGGCTTCAATCTTGTCTCCAAATAGGGAACTGTTTTCACAAAGGAAATCAGTTGCCTTGTTCTGGGTATCCTGGGTGAGGTTTGTTGTCTTAAGCCAAGCGAACCTCCTCAGGGCCACTGTTAGGGCCATCCACCTGGCTGCAGTGTTGTTAGAGTCCACTGCTATGTGGAATTGATATTTAGTGGCCTCTAGTCCCAGCCTGGCTGTCTCAATCAACTCAGAGGCCAGAGCTGGTGGTATCTTCTCAGCCAGGGCCATCATGGAGTTCCACAGGGACTTCTGATATCTGGCTGCATATGCCATCTAATTGGTTTGCCTCATGGTCAAAGAAGCGGCCAAGTATCCCTTCTTTGCCATACTGTCCAGCTTTCCTCTAATCCTTCTCTGGGGGGGTGAGAAGACAGTGGCACCTTTGACCTATCACAGGCAGCTGCCTGTACCACCCCCCTCATAGTCAGGGTGCTGGAACAAAAATTCTGCCCCGACCTATCCAGCTGATATTTCTTGTCTGCTTTCTTATCAACAGGAGGAATAGAGTTGGGGGTCTGCAGCATTTTTAAGGCATGCTTCTTTAAGGATCTCTGGATGGGCAAGAGGAGCCTTTTTGTTTGAGCCAAGCCCATCATGTCCAGAAAATCCACTTCTTCCTCTGTTTCATTGGTGGGAATGTCCAGAGTCTCCACCATTTGTTTTACGACAGTAAAATAGCAAGAGTAAGAAGCGGACTGAAACTCCTGATCTGGAGAGACCTCCGGTTCGATTGCACACTCTTCGTCCTCATCGTCATCATACTCTTCATATGAGGGGTCTTGGAGCTCCTGAACCGGTCCTTGAACCGGTGCTCTAACTGGTGATGGAACTGAATGCAGTTCCAATCGAACTGGGTTAGCTGGTTGCAGAACTGGTACCAAGTCATGTAAAGCCTGCAACATTTGCAGGCCTTGAGCCACAGCATCAGCTGAGGGCATATTAGGCTTTTCTTTCTTTTTTCTTTTTTTTATACTTTTTATTTATGGATTATATGAAATACAGCATATAGCATATATCACAGTTAGAAACAGCTGTCATAATCACACCAAGGTACAGGATATAATTCACAAAACAATATACAGCGTTCAGTGTTCCACCTGACAGTGCGACTCACAACAATAGGGTATCATAGGAGTTTATTCTCTGGCACGATAATAATATAGGATATACCACTCTCACCTGCATATAACAAAAAACAAGCTATTAGCCATTATTTCTGCCCCTCATAGGAGACCCAAGTAGTGGTGGAGGAGGGCTGAACAAACCCAGTGAGTGGAGACTAAACAAGGTTAACACACAAAGATTGCCTTGACTCAATTACGTTGCATTACACCCCTACCATAATAGTTAGTCCTGCTAACAGGCAGGGAGGCAGGCTATTAAAAGCATATTGCAATAAGTTCACAAATTGAGTGGAGTAAAAAATTCCTAAACTATGAGGTTTCCCTCAATAGGCAGGAAATTCAATAACAGACTTAAATAGTAAAGTCCCCAACATGGCTTGCAATACTATCATAAACAATCTCGACAGTAAGTCCCAATCAGAAGCAACAGTTTCATCTAGATTTTATTTTTATTTATTTATCAAGTCTAGGATTACAAATACCTTTGAGCCATGGCTCTTTTACAAAGGTTCCACGTCAGAGAAATACAAATTATGGGGAACATCAAGACAGGCATTACAACAATGTGAACATTGCAAACAGAGTACAGATTAATACAGTTCAAGGGTAGCATTGTAACAAAGCAGCCAGCGGCATTTGTCAGAGAAAACAGACAACAGATAAGAAGTGCCAGAGTCATAGGGAGAGGGAAGAGGGTAGAGGGGGAGAAGGAATGTAGGAAGGGTGTCGAGAGGGTGAAAAGTGCAGCATTGGGTATACCAAGATGCGAGGGTAGAATCCAGTGAGGAGGGGAGGGGGGGACAACTAGAGCAGAAAGAGAAGTGGAGAAACAAGGTTAAGTTGGGCAGTCACAGGACGTGTTGGTAGTGAGATAGTCCCAGAGCCTAGTTTTTAAGCATACCAATAGTTGGGGCAGAGGAGATGGTTGGGCTGAGGCCATTGAACCAGAGTGGTGCTCGATAAGCAAAAGAGCGTTGTCCCTGTGAAGTGTGACAGTGGGGGACTTTCAGTAGCTGTAGCGTGGATCTCCTAAGGCACCATTTGTTAATTCTGTGTTGTAACAGAGTTGAGACCCCAGAAGGTGCAAGGCCAAGGTAGATTTTTTTTGACCATGCAGCAGGCGAGAAACTTTATGCGGTTGGAGCCAGCCGGTCTGAGTGTACAGGTCACATGTGTGGGTGAGACGGTGAGCACCAGTGATGAGCCGACATGCTTTATTTAAGGCAGTTGAGAGGCATCTAAGGGTAGTGGTTGTGGCCGAGCCATAAATGATGAGACCATAGTCTATTACAGAGATCACAGAGCTCAGGACTGCAACCTTCAAAGCTTCTGGCGTGAGGTGTGGTCTGTGTTTGTAGAGGAGACCAAGCCGTGTATTAGCAGCTCTAGCTACATTATCTACATGAAGTCCATAGGAGAGATTAGGGTCAAGCTGTATCCCTAAGTATTTGAAGGACACCACCTGATCTAGAGTGTTCCCCTGGGTGGTGGAAATAGCCAAGTGGTGTAGCTTGTGTGGGTTATGAGAGCTGCAGAAGAGCATAGATTTGGTTTTCTTGTCATTGATGACCAGTTTATGATTAAGAAACCATGTTTCTACAGAACTGAAACCAAGTTGAAGGTTGTGTTGAAGAGTTGCAGGACCTTTGTGAGTGGAGAATACAACAGCATCATCGGCATATAGTATGATCTGCTCAGAGCAGTGGTAAGGGAGGGAGTTTAAGAAAAGGCTAAAAAGGAGGGGTCCCAGTATGGATCCCTGTGGGACACCCGACCGAACAGGCAGGGTGTTACAAAGAGCGTCCGCAATTTTTACTCTCTGTGACCGGTTGTCTAAGTAGCTTTTAATCCAGAGAGAAGAGCCAGGTGATAGCCCGGCATTCAGTAGTTGGTGTATTAGTAGTTCATGGTGTACTGTATCGAAGGCCTTGGAGAGGTCGACGAAAATGGCCCCTGTTAGAAGGCCATTGTCAAGGGATTTGTGCAAAGCTCCAGTGAACTCAAGAAGGGCTGTGGTGGTGCTGTGACCTTTCCAGAAGCCGTGTTGTTGTGGACAAGGTATATTGTATTTATCCAAGTGGTCGGTAAGTTGATCAGCCACGATGCGCTCAAGTGCCTTAGAGAGTGGGGGCAGTATGGCGATAGGGCGATAATTTGAGTGAATCGTCTTGTCCCCACTTTTATGGACGGGTGTCACGGTGGCTGTTTTCCACAGGTCTGGGAATTTTCCACAGCTGAGAGAGAGGTTTAGGATTTTTGTTAATGGATGAATTACCTTATCGAGGGTGAGCAACAGAAGCTTAAGGTCCAGGGTGTCGCTACTAGATCTAGATTTAGAGATAGCTGCAGTAATATATGACGAGCTTCATTCAGCCTACCTTCCTGAAGTAGAACAGGGATAGTTAGACTGAGGGGCTGAGGTATTTGGGGAGTAGGCCCTGTTTTCGAAAAAGTCATGGGGTAGAACAGCACTAAGGTCTGAAAAAGCCGTGTTAAAGATGTTTGCAATCACCTTGGGGTCAAGGGTTGAAGATCCATCAACCATTAACATGGCCGGAGAGGTTTCTGGCTGCTTCCCTGTGACATCCTTGATATTGTCCCAGAAACTACAACCATTTCCCCATGTATTGGTGACAGCGTCTTTGTAAAAGGTGGATTTCATTAGCCGTATGGCTTTTCTGCAGGCATTTCGTGCTTGTTTGTAATTTTGGATGTCCAGTTGTTTGCCAGTGTTCCTGGCAACTGCCCAGAGGTGATCCCTTAGTTTCAGCTGTGAGAGAAGAGCCGTGGTGACCCATGGGTTAGAGAGAGAGAGATTTTGTTTTGCGCCTTTTAGCGGGGCAAAGAGGTCGCAGGCTTTCTTGAAAATTGAGATGAAGTGATCAAGAGCCAAGTTAACATCTGTTGCTTCATAGATGGGTAGTCAGTCTTGTAGAAGCAGGTGTTGTTTGAGATGTGGAAGTTTTCCACGAGGAAGGACTCTGCTAGCGATAATTTTGGGAGGGGACTTAAGGAATTTGTTAGACCATGCACACATGACTGGGGAGTGGTCACTGAGTGAGTCTGGGAGAATGGTCGTACGAGAAATCCTTGTGGGGTGAGTGGTGAGGACCCAATCCAAGAGGGTACTGGTGCCAGTCTTGTAGTTAATCCTAGTAGGGGAGTTTACCATTTGCGTGAGGTTAGCAGCTGAGATGGAGTCTTTATAGGCACTGGCACTCAATGCTAACCAGTTTATGTTGAAATCCCTAGTAGAATAAGTTCAACTTCGGGAGGATGAGAGTTGATAAAGTTTAGAACTTCGTTGAATCCATGTTTAGGGTCCCTGGGCGGGATGTATACGGAGACAATAGTCAGGGCTTTATGGTTGGGACCTAGGACGATTTTTATTGGCAGAATATGGGCTGAGGCAGAAAGTGATGGAGTTCAGGAGTTGAGTTGAGAAAATTTAGCCCGGGGAAGAAAGGCCCCATTTAGATGTCCCACTAAGTCATTTGTGTCCGATTCTGAGCTTGAATCGGAAGCGGTCGCTTTCTTAGAATCTGATTTTTGGGCCTGTATTAATTTGTGTGCTAAGGCTGCAGCTGCTTCAGGGTCATTTAATAGGTGGATCTTACCCGCACACTTGACCTGGAGTTTTGCCGGGAACAGCAGCTGGGCCTCAACCCCATTCTCCAGGAGCAGTTTCTTTGTGATTTGTAGCGTTTCTTTCCTAGTTTGGGACTGGGATGAGATAGCCGGAAAAAAGGCGATCTTGCTTCCTTCCCACATTTTATCTCCCATTTGTCTTGCCACATGCAGTAAGAAAAAATTACTCACCTTAGTAATGTTGTTTCTTCTAATGGAGTCTTGCTATATTATGACAATTGCAGTATGACCGCAAGTTACAACTGCTCCGGAGGTGAGATAGTTAACTTTTCCATGCAGGCATGGAACTTAGAGCGCGAGCTCGGTTGAAAACTCTTGTCTGTTGTGCTTCAAAGGTAAACTGTCAGATCTTTACGAGCTAAAACTCACTAAGGTTCTGTGTGGAAGCTGTAAACCTACACTAGCCAACTGGCTACTAACATAAACACTCATATTTTGGTCTAAAACAAAGACTCAAGTCAGGAGACCCAAAAAATGCAAAAACACAACACCAATTCACACCAAAAAGGAAGGTGAAAACAACAAGGTGGGCATCAAAAAAGTGCCAACCCTGTACTGCCCACCCACATCCCAAAACAGAGATTCTGAGAGGGGCAGGCAAGGAGGGAGGTCATAATATAGCAAGACTCCATTAGAAGAAACAACATTACTAAGGTGAGTAATTTTTTCTTCAAACAACATGAAGTCTTGCTATATTATGACAATTGCAGACTACACAGCAGTACCCCCACGGAGGAGGGACAGAACCTACTTAGGAAATAGGCTCTGAAGCACGGCTGTGCCAAACCGAGCATCACTCCTAGCCTGGATGTCCAAGGAGTAATGCTTGGTAAAAGTGTGAACTGTTTTCCAGGTAGCTGCTTGACATATTTCTAGAATAGGGATGTCTCTGGCAGCAGCCAGAGAAGCAGCTGTACCTCTGGTAGAGTGAGCCCTCAGGCCTGAGGAGGAACTTTACCCAACTTCGTAGCAGAATTGGATACAAGAGACAATCCACCTGGCAATGGATCTTTTGTGGCTGGCTTCCTTTCCCAACTTCGCCATAGGTCAGGAACAGTTGGAGGAGTCAAACCTATGACCCTTGCACGCTCTATGTAGTAACTAAGGGCTCTCTTCACATCTAGGCTGTGCAGCCTCCTCTCCCCAGAAGAGGTGGTCAGCGAGGTACACTGGAAGAGAAATAGATTGATTAAGGTGGAAATCTGAAACCACCTTAGGCAGGAACTTTCTGTTTGTCCGAAGACCACCTTATCTCTGTGAAAGAGATAAACTCCTGCTCCACTGACAACGCTTGTAATTCACTTATCGTCTGGCAGAGGGATGGCTACCAGAAACACAGTTTTCCAAGTCAAGTTCTTGAGCTCAGCTGAAGACAAGGGCTCGAAGGGGTTGCATAAGCTGAGCAATGCAAACATTAAGATCCCAGGCAGGGCAGGATCTCTGAATGGAGGTTAGTGTGCAACAACCCTTAAAAACTTGGAAAATACGGGATGAGCTGAAAGAGAAGAGGTTTACCTGCTGAAATAAAAGCAGACACAGCTGCCAAGTGCACCTTGAGGGTAGCTGGTCTCAGCCCCAAAGAATTCAGGTGGACCATATAATCCAGGACTGTGGGTAAATCAGCAGAGACTGGGGAAATATGCTTTTCCGAGCACCATATGGAAAACCTTTTCCATTTGGAATTGTAAGTAGCCCTGGTGGAAGGCTTCCTTGAGGCCTTCAATATATCCATTACACCTTGGGAAAGGTGTAAATCAGCAAACTCTAACTCTTCAAGAACCAAGCCTTGAGATTGAGAGATGTGAGATTCGGGTACCAGACCCTTCCCTGGGCACAGGTTAACAGATTGTGATTCTTGGGAAGGCACAGGGGAGGATGGACTGCTAAGGACAGCAGGAGTGGATACCAAGGCTGCCTGGCCCAATCCGGAGCTATCAGAATGACTTTGCAGGATTGGGATCTGGTTTTGACCAACACTTTGAACAGGAGAGGAAAGGGGGGAAAGGCATAGAGAAACTTCCCCTCCCAATTGAGGGCTAAGGCATCCAGCGGGAGAGAGCCCAACACTGGGGGCCTGCAGCAAAAAAGAGGAAGTTGCTGATTGTCTGGGGCTGCAAAAAGATCTATCTGCGGGGTGCCCCATCTGGCAAATACTACTCCCAAGACCAGGGGATCCAGTGACTATTCGTGGTGGCCCTGGAAAATCCTGCTGAGAGCATCTGCCAGGACATTGTCCTTGCCTGGGAGGTGAACTGCCGTAAGAGAGGTGTTCAGGGAGTAAGCCAGAGACCACAATCTCATCGCCGTGCACAAGGCCGTGAGACCGAGTGCCCCTTGCCTGTTGATGTACCACATTGTAGTGGTGTTGTCTGTTCTGACCTGAATACTCTTGTTCTGAACAGATTTGGAAAAACTTGAAGTGCTAGAAATACTGCTCTGAGCTCCAACAGGTTGATGTGGAGCAAGGTTCCTGGAGACCACAGACCCTGGGTGGTGAGATCGCCCATGTGAGCTCCCCAGCCCAAGAGGGCATCTGTAGTAAGGATTAGAGAATGAGACTGGTGACAAAAGGAACCCCTTGTCTCAGGTTGGTCTGATCCTGCCACCACTGTAGGGCTTGGATCAGGGTTCGAGTTACTGGGATCAACTTGGTAAGAGGATCCTTTCTTTGAGACCAAAAGGCTCTCAAATGGAACTGGATGTCCCTAATCTGAAATCTTGCTCCCTGCACAACTGCTGTGGAAGCAGCCATGTGCCCTAGGAGCTGCAGAAAATGCCTTGCTGGCCGGGAGACCTGCAGGGTAAATGAGGAGGCCAGGGAGACCAGGGTCTTTGCCCTGTCTAGGGGAAGGAAAGCCCTGGCTTCCTGTGTGTTCAGCTCTCGCCTATGAAGGTAAGAAGCTGGACAGGCTCTAGAACTGACTTTGAGAGATTCAGAAGGAAACCTAGAGGTAAGCAGTTGCTGCGTTATCTGGAGATATAATTTGACCTGGTCTGGGGACTGGCCTACTATGAGCCAATCGTCCAGGTAAGGAAAGATGGCAATCTTTTGCCTTCTTAGGTAAGCAACTGCTACTGCCAGACATTTGGTAAATACCCTTGGGGCAGAAGTGAGGCGAAGGGCATTGCTCTGAACTGGTAGTGGCCTGAGGGCAGCTCGAACCTGAGGTACTTTCGGTGGGAGCCTCTGATGGGAATATGGAAGTAGGCATCCTTGAGGTCCAGGGAAGCTAGCCAGTCCCTGGCCTTAGAGAGGTAGGATAATTCCCAGAATCACCATTTTGAACTTTGGCTTTAAAAGGTGCTTGTTTAAATATCTGAGATCCAGGATGGGCAGCCATTCTCCTGTCTTTTTTGGGGTAAGGAAGTACCTGGAGAACAAACCTTTGCCCTGGTATGGGGAGGAACCCTTTCCACAGCTCTGACAGCCAGGAGGGTAGAGACCTCTGCCTCTAAGGCAAGAGCCTCTGATGGAGTTGCAGGTGGAAAAGATCTGGTTCTCAGCTTTGGAAATTTTTGAAACTGAGAACCAGTCCCTGGCTTACTACTTCCAGGACCCACTTGTCTGATGTTAAAGACTTCCAGTCCTGGACAAAGACAGCCTGCCCCTAGAGTAGAGGAGAATCGGCCTGGCAATCCCATCAGGGTGCCTGTTTGGCAGGGGCTTTGGGCTGAGGGGTGGAAGCAGACCTGCTTGTACCCCGTCTGCCTCTTCCTCTAAAGAACCCCCTCTGAGCATAGGCAGAGGAGGAGGAAGCTTGGGCTTGGTAAAAAGGCCTATGAAAAGGCCTGCCCCTGCCTCTAGGAAGCTGCTTTTGAGGAGTGGCCTGCCTTTCCTTGGCCTGTGCACTCCTATAGGTGGTCCTATATTCATCCATTTCTTCATGTAATTCTCTGTTTGCTCCCCAAACAGAGAATTTCCCACAACAGAAAATCCATGGCCTTGGACTGGGTGTCCTGAGACAGGGTAGTACATCTGAGCCAAGCCATCCTGCGAAGTGCCACAGATGTAGCCATGACCCTTGATGAAACATCATTAGAGTCCACTGCAGCATGAAACTGCACCTTGGATGCCTCAATACCATCCATAGCCACCTGCTCCAGCTCCCTGGCAAGCTGGTCAGGGACTTGTTTTGCTAGGGCCAGCACAGTATCCCATCTGAATTTCTGGTACCTAGCAGCATAAGCCAGATAATTTGCTTGTCTGAGCCCCAAAGATGCTGCCATGTACTGTTTCTTTGCCATAGCATCAATCTTCCTGGAGTCCTTCCCAGTGGGGTGTGAAGCTAGGGGAATATTAGCCTTGTCACAGGCTGCAGCCTGCACTTCCCCCACATGGCTGCATTGCTGAGTGAGGAAATCAGTGTCGGAGCCTGATAAGGTACACCTCTTGTCCATCCTTTTATCCACAGGAGGTATAGTGTGAGGAGTTTTTAAAACTTTTACTGTTTGTTTCCGAAAAGATTTATGCAAAGGAATAGACAGTCTCCTAGACTCTGGAATATCCATCATTTCTACATAGTCTGGCTCCTCCTGGTCATCAACAGCTTCCTCAACAGGGAGCTGGAGAGTTTCAGCAACTTTTTTATAAACATGAAATGAGAAGGGGACTCAGAAAGTCTTGGAGGAGAAACCCCTAAGGTTCTATCTGGAGAGCTGTCTGGATCAATGGGCACATCCAGATCTTCAAAACCATATTCACTCTCCTCATATTCCTCTTCCCCCTCCCCCAGTTCATAAAAATCCTCAAAATCATAATCTTGAACCGGTGGAACCGACCGAACCGGACGCTTACCAGAAGGTGTCGGTTCGGTCGGAACCGGAGAGAGAGACTGGACAATTTTAATTGCTTTAGCTATTTCCTCAGCAGTTGGGGAGAGGAACTTTGGCTCTAAACTAGCTGACTTTCTAGCCCTTTGATGGAACCAGCTCCTCAGAACCGGCTCTTCGCTTGCCCGAGGAAGATCGCCTGGTCAGAGGGACTCCTCCGTTCAGTTGGCACCAACCGGCTGGCCATCCGGTCAGCAGACTTTTTGGCCTCCTTTCCTGAGCCTACCAACTCTTTATCTATGGTGGCAGCAGGGAAATTGTGACAAATCTGGCAGTCTGAATTGAGGTGGTCAAACCCAGACAATAGACACATGGGTGTGTGGGTCAGCCTTAGCAAAAGCTTCCCCACAAACACTACAGTGTTGAAACCCAGTGGGTCCGGTTTTTCTTTTGGGTTTCTCAGACATAATGCCAGCCTAACCAACTTGCCCGTTTACGCAATCCACCAAGCAAGACACCCTTATCGGTTCACAACCGTGTCACGGGTCATGGAAAAAACCGTAATGAAATCCATTTTTTTTAGAACCGATAAGAACCAGGAACCGCACTCTAAAAAAGGGCTAGTAGATTTAAATACAACCTGATCGGTTCAAACCGAACCGATAACAAATTACAAGTTCCACACAGAGAAACTAATGTAAAACCAATCTATTACTTACATTACCACAGACAGAGCTTGAACCGACCGGTTGCGGTTTAATTTTGGCTAAAAACCCAAAAATAATAATACTTTTAAACTGACAAAATGAAGCAGAAGGAGAAATCTCCGGAGCGACTGTTCAGTGAGGCAGAGTAAAGAATCTGACAGTTTACCTTTGAAGCACAACAGACAGAGTTTTCAACCGAGCTCGCGCTCTAAGTTCCATGCCTGCATGGAAAAGTTAACTATTTCACCTCCGGAGCAGTTCTAACCTGCGGTCATACTGCAATTGTCATAATATAGTAAGACTTCATGTTGTTTGAAAGGAATGCAATTCTCTGGATTAGATAGGGTGATAATGACTGTTAAAGGTCACGCAGTCCCCTGGCCTCTTCTGGAGCATATAGGTATGGCAAAGACCTTGATTACTGTAGTCCCAGGCTCAGCAGGCAGTAACATCAAATCACAAAAAAGCAGTCAATCAGTTTACCGCTGGCAAGATTTCTGCTGTCGATCAAAACCTCGGAGGAAAACCCACAATGCGGACGTTCTGTTGCCTTTGGGCATTTTCCAGCACTTCAATCTTAGCCCATAAAAAGGTGAGACCCTGCACAAACGTGGCGTTCCTCATGCTCTGGGTTTCTCTCACTGACTTGAGCTCCAGGATAACAGTGCCATTAGCTCGCACTTTTTCATCCATTTCAGCAAAGCGAGCCTTCACTGCTGCTAGTCTCCGGTTCCTTTCCTCTCCAGTCTCTTGTATTTTTTGAAGGAGAGCCATAATTTGAGGATTCAGTGCTTCACTCGCTTTTAGATCCACCGAGGAAAATGGCCCCGATCCTGCACTCCTCGATGTTTGCAGCGAGGAGAGGAACACATCTATATTATGCGTAGCGTGCCTGTGGTCTTTTTTAGGACCCATCTTACAGTCCACAGTACTTCTAACACCAGATTATGCTATTTCTGGCTACTAATCTACTTATAATTTATTAAATTTAGGCTTTGGATTGCCATCGAGTCAGGAGCCGAAAATTAAGCATCCGCTACATTGGGAGCTTAACAGCGCCCTCCATATTAGGCCTTTCTACTGATGGCTCTTTCAGTTTTCCACCTGGAGGCTCAATATGCTTCTTTTTGCATTCTTTTTTTGCTGGAGATGGTTCTGGAACTGGGTCAGCAGTTCTTTTTGTTTTAGAACTCTCGCCTTCTTCTGAGGCTTTAGTCTCCGTACTTTTCTCTTTTGGAGGGGAAGACGGTTGTACAGGAATCGATCCACTCAGTTCCTCCATTCTCTTTTTAAAGCATTCCAGGTGCTTTTCCACGGTTTTAGCCGGGAAAGTTTTGCACATCTCACAGTCAGCCTGGAAACGTGAGGAACCTAAACAGAGCAGACACAGATCATCTTCGTCTGCTTTGGCAAATATTTCCCCACTCTTAGTGCAAATTTTAAAACCTGTGAGTCCTGTCTTTTTCTTATGCATATCAGACATAACCAAGGATAACCCTAACTATACCACCAACAGATAGCAGAACCTCTTTGTTGTTGTTTGTTTGTTTTTTTCACAGGAGATGTTATCCCCTAAAGGTTGGGGTTGGTTAATAAACTGAGAAAACCACAAGAAAACTTCAGAATTAACCAAAAGTACACCAAAATACTCAGGAGAGTCTTAACAATAAATAAAATTTACTAAAGTAAAATAATACAATCGCTTAGGAAAACGCAGGTCCCCCATGGTTCGAAGAACCACTGAGGAACCGAAAATCTGAAGTAAAAAACTAACTAAATAGTGTTAAACTAAAGTAGAAAGTAAAGGCAGCAGAAATAGTGGTAAAATTGAACTAGAATACATAAATTTCTGGTGAAATTAAGGAATTCTTCCACAATGACGAGGAGCAGTCTCCGAGGCATCCTTACATGCAGGCAAATAAAGAAATCTAAGCATTACAGAACGCAGCAGTTAGCGAAGGCAGCAGATTTGAATGGTGGCATGAGGTAGTAGATGTTCCATCATTAGGATATCATTCCAAATTTCTCCAGGGCAGTTCAACGCTGGAGGCTGACTGCTATAGTTAATCATATTGAAGAATTCCTGGGGTTAGAAGCATAGGAAATCCAGAAGCAGATATAACATTCGCAAGTAAAACATTTTTTTTTATCAATAATAACAAAATAAAAAATAAAAACATTTATTCGGTATAACTATTTACAAAGGCAGTACAAACACAGAAAACGAAGTCCTTTGTCTAGGGTATCTCTAATTCCAAGTTTCAGTCTCTCCCCAGCAAAATTTGATGCTCTTTTCATAACAAGTCTTGGCCGGACAATTAACTTCTTCGTCCTCAGCTTTTTTTTTTTCTTTCTCAACTTTATTTCTCTCCGGTCACCAGCCCCACTGACATCTCCCTCAGATGTGACCCTGGGTCATTGGTCTTTCTCCCGCCTAGTCCAAGACCATCTCAACTCAGGTAGCCCTCCCTCCAAAGCTCCAACTACCCCCTCAGCCTGCCACCCCCACAGCTTGCACACACCTTGAGTGGGACCACCGCACCTATCTTGGTGCCTTTTCTCAGAATCTAGACAGTAGGCATTGAGTGGGAGAGGAATCAGAAGCCCCGAGTGAGCAGGATCCGGTGTTGGGCATGGGAGCTGACTTTGCAATGCCCATCGTCATCCTCCCAGGAGCTGAGGGTTTTCCCTTGTTCGAGACAGGTTCCTCGCAGCGCCGGACTTCGTACGGCGCTTAGCACGATGGTGCTCCCGCACTCCACGACATCTGCAGTGCCACCCCTGACTCCACATGTCTCCCTAGCCGTATTGCTCCCAGTCTATACTGGGAGCCACTAGAGCTGCAGAGTCCACAGCCCAACCTCCCCAGGAGAGGAGAGCAAGCCTCTGGATGCTCAATCTTCTCCTTCCCCGGCTGACCCCGGTGCCCCGTGTCCATTCCTGAAAATGGGTCACCAGCGTGGTGCGAGATAAGGCAGATGCCTCAGCCCTCAGCACCACCAGGCCAGACTTCATCCTGAGCTTGCTATGGAGACATCCTGTTTCCCATAAAATGTATTAGAACTTTGTCAATTTTCTTGCAGGTGCAACAAAATAGAACATGGTGTCTCAGAACTGACCTTTTGTTGACAGCTCTGCAAAATACTTTGCAAACAAGCCTGAGAGGAGATCAAACTGCATCTCAGGTTAAACCCCAAAATTCCAAATAGCTTTTTGCAATCATTTCAACAGTATAACTATATACATTTCAAACCAAGGGAATCCCAGTTTCACATAAAGATTCACATATATGTTTTATAGCTGGAGATATGCAAGGGGTAAGAAAAGACAGAAACAGTAAGTGAAGGCAGAGAGACAGTGAGAGGCGGAGAATAGCAAGACCATCAGAGTGATCAGTTCCTAGGTCTCACAAAACATTTGGTTGCGCAACCAGACAGATAAGAGACAGAAAAGGAGAGGATAGAACAGAACAGATCCTTGTGTTTAACTCTTTCTGCATAATAAATGGGATAGGGTTTAATTCAACCCTGTCACAAACCATACTTAGTGCCATATGCATGCGCATAATAATGCTTGCTGGACCCAAAAGTTCAGGTTCCCATGGGGTCCTAGTGCCTCCAGCTCTAAGACCAGAATGTGGCTCTTTGTAGACAATGGAATATTGAAGATGCAGTCTTTTTCTTGTAGGGATGGAATTATATCCCTTCAGGATATCAACCTGAAGTCCTCACTTGCGTATATGATAATAAGCTGAGAAACTCCACCTGTAACTTGAGGGCAATAATTGTTTGAAGTACAGTACATCACAATTCTGTGACCATGTTAGTTCAAAGAACTTCTGAAAATCTGCCTACATTGTACAGTAATAATGACACTTTGTCTGTACACTACAAAACAAAAACTGAAACCAATCTTTACCTCCTCTGGATCCAGAACTGATGTTTCTGTGATTAATCCTTTCATTCCTCTCATTCCACCATAGACCTGTAAAACAGCATACAGTCAGTACAGATGGGCAATATCCAAGTAACATAAAACAGCAAAATATAATAAAATTTACCATATCAATGGTGATTTGTCCAATGACAGTCTTTCCATGCTGTTCCCTAAATGTTTTTATTTTAGATTGCTCTTTAGGGATCATTTCTCTTAAGACTTCTTTTAAATCCTGCAGATATAAAGAAAAAAACTACTGAGTAAAACATATCACAACTGCTTCTGGTAATATTTCATCTATGCAGCCTATAAGTCAAGGATTGATTATAAGAATTATTGTTGAAATTCATGTACCAGTTTGATGGTTTCACAGTACTCACATTACTTGCATTTTCCAGTACTACTGCTGCCCAGAAACACTGCTAAAGAGTTAGGGCTCTACTAGGGTTTTCTGTCATAACATTTCAACTTTGACCATGCATAATATTATCAGAACCGGTACGCCAGCTACCCTAGCCAGCATGGTAAAGCATGCCTCACAGGCCTACCTTTTCTGGTCTATGAGTCAGTCACTACTGGCTGTCCAAAAGTGTGCTACTAAGATGGAAGAACAGGCTTTCTCTGTATTTGCTCCCAAGCTATGGAACTAATTACTAATGCCCCTTAGATGCTTTCAGTCGCACCAGGTCTTCAGAAAGAATATCATAAGTTCCTTCTGTCCAATGTAATTGCCCTACTGTTTGCTTACTTAATCTTGGTTTTATCTTTTACACATATTGTAACTATATTCTCAAATCTGTCATGTCTATGTACTGCTCACTGTTTTATGTTCTTCCCTTATTTTGCAGCCCACATGCTGATACTGTATTTTGTGTCCCTGCAATGATGTTCTTCTATTGTCTGCAACTCTCCTAGGTCATGTCTGAAAATAGGCAATATTTCTGTCTAGTGCACTTACCTGGTCAACAAAAACTAAATAAATAAATAAATAATTCTGCCATTATAAACAAGCTCCAGTCAGAGCCATATCATCTGCTACTGTAATAATATTGAAGTAATTTGGATGCACCCACTCATAAGCTCCCATTCCACATTGTAGTGTACTACTCAGATGTATGGAGCTATGCACCGTACCTCTGTACTTGCAGAATGTTTGGGTAACCAGGTTATGTTCAATGCATACAGAAATAAATAACTAAGAGGAAGGGGCATATTGTTGAAATGCAGGGAGGTCAGAAGATTATAACATGCAATTTAATCAAAATTATAGACCAAGAAAGCATGCGTTGAGGAAACTAGGGGGACATACCTCCCATCTTGCTTGTATCAAGCTAAACCCAACTATAAGCAAGCATGTGCATATACCTCCAAACTACTGTTTCAAAAAATCAGCAGAAGTGTAAGAACAATGCTATGACAGTCAAATGAAAATAACAACAGCAGTATTTGAAAGTCATAATGAAGTGCTTGGTGCAGTGCAAAAAATAATCTGTGTAAGGTACAGCGATGTGCAAAATATGTATAAGCAATAACGTACTGTGATGATTTCAGTCTCAAAGACAGCTTAGATATGGTAACAACTAATATTGGGTTCAGCTTGTCCATTCTGTAAAACATTTTTGTAAAAAGGCTAAGTATTACTGAGATGGCCAGACCTGCTCCTTTTAAAGGGCTGTAATTGAAGATAAGATACTGAGAAAAACTAAGAAACTGTCTGTAATGGAATGCTCAAAGTGAAGTCATCCATAGTTAGTTTTTTAAATCCCTACTGTTCACTGAAAAGCTGTAACAGGACAATCCTCAAACCACAGAGTACGGAGGGATGGCCAAACCCAATATGCTGCAGCCGATAAAGCAGACAAATGTAAACTCAGCAAACAGCAGGGATTTAGTAAACTAATCACGGACATTAACAGACAGTTTTTTAGCTTTTCTCTGCATCAAAGAAATTACTCACTGTAGTAATCTTGTTTCTTTCAAGGTATTCTTCAGTATGATTAACTCTAGCAGTCAGCTTCCTGTGTTGAACTGCCTTGGAGAGAAATGGAATTTATGCAAATGATGGAACATCTATTGACTCGTGCCACCATTCAAACTGCTGACCTTATCAACTGCTGCATTCTATAATGCTCAGATTCACTGGTGCCTACGGGGTAATACCCCCTAAGAAAAAATTACTCACCTTAGTAATTATGTTTCTTCTAGTGGAGTCTTGCTGTATTCTGACTAATGCACTTAACCCCAGCCTTTAAACTGCCCCAGAGAACAAAGGGTTAAACTTTCAATGCAGAGCATAGAATGCTGAGCACGAGCTCGGTTGACGTCTCTGTCTGTTTCCCTTTGAAATCTATCCATCAGATTCTTACGAGCAAAAACTCACTAGCTATCCTATGTGGAAATTGTAAAATTTCTACTAGACAACTGGCAACAAAAAGTTTTGGATTGCCAAAGGAAGGCTCAAGTCAGGAAACCGAAAAACACAAACCCAATTCAAATAAGAATAACAACAAAATAAACACCCAAACAAAAACGCAGAGGGTGTAAAGGAGCACCCCAGAGGTGCAACACTACGCCTGCCCACCACTTCCCAAAAACCAGGTTCTGAGAGGGGAGGCGGGGTGGGGGAGGAGGACAGAACACAGCAAGACTCCAATAGAAGAAACATAATTACTAAGGTGAGTAATTTGTTCTTCAAACAACATGAAGTCTTGCTGTATTCTGACTAATGCAGAGTACCAAGCAGTACCTCCATGGAGGAGGGACAGAACCTACTTTGGGAATAGGCTCTGAAGTACTGCTGTTCCAAACCGAGCACCACTCCTAGCCTGGATATCCAGAGAGTAAGAAAAAATTACCCACCTTAGCAATGTTGTTTCTTCTAATGGAGTGTTGCTGTATTCTGACTATTGCAGTTAGGTCCTGCCTTTCAACTGCCCCGGAGAACAAAGAGTTAACTTTCCATGGCCAGCATGGAATGTTCAGTCCGAGCTCGGTTGAAGCCTCTGTCTGCTGTTGTTTAAACTCCAACCGTCAGATCTTTACGAGCAATACTCACTAGAAGTTCTGTGTGGAAACTGTAAGACTGACACTAGCCAACTGGCAACTAAATTTATTAAAAAAGTGTTTTTTTGGTTTCAAAGCAAAGACTCAAGTCAGGAAACCCAAAAAGCAAAACACAACACACACCCAAAATAAAAGAGGGTGAAAAAGGGGGCACCTCTAGGGTGCCAACACTGCTCCTGCCCACCCACATCCCAAAAACCAGGTTCTGAGAGGGGAGACAGGGGGAGGTCAGAATACAGCAAGACTCCATTAGAAGAAACAACATTACTAAGGTGAGTCATTTTTTCTTCAAACATGAAGTCTTGCTGTATTCTGACTATTGCAAACTACCAAGCAGTACCTCCATGGAGGAGGGACAGAACCTACTTTGGGAATAGGCTCTGAAGTACTGCTGTGCCAAACCGAGCATCACTCCTAGCATGGATATCCAGAGAGTAATGCTTGGTGAATGTATGGACTGTTTTCCAGTTGGCTGCTTGACAAATTTCCAAGATAGGAATATCCCTGGCAACAGCCAGGGAAGCAGCTGTACCTCAAGTAGAGTGAGCCCTCAGGCCTGAGGGTGGTGTTCTACCCAGTTTTTCATAGCAGAATTGTATACAAGAGACAATCCACCTGGCAAGAGATCTTTCAGTGGCAGGCTTGCCCTCACCGACCTCTCCATATGTTAGGAACAACTGGAGGGACTCAAACCCGTGACTCTTGGTGCGCTCTATGTAGTAGCTGAGGGCCCTTTTGACATCCAAGCTGTGCAGCCTCCTCTCTCCAGAGGAGGAATGGTCAGTGAAGAAAACAGGGAGAGACATAGACTGATTAAGGTGGAAATCTGAAACCACCTTAGGCAAAAACTTCCTGTTAGTTCTTAGGACCACTTTATCTCTAAAGAAAGAGATGAAATCAGGCTCCACTGACAGGGCTTGCAATTCACTGATACGCCTGGCAGAGGTAATGGCTACCAGAAACACAGTTTTCCAAGTCAAGTACTTAAGCTCTGCAGAGGACAAAGGCTCAAAGGGTGGTTGCATAAGCTGAGCAATGCAAACATTAAGGTCCCAAGCAGGAGCAGAGTCCCTAAAGGGGGGATTGGTGTGCAGCAATCCCTTGAAGAACTTACAAAACACAGGATGGGCTGACAGAGGAGAAGGCTCGCCTACTGACAAGAAGGCAGAAACAGCTGCCAGATGCACTTTAAGTGTAGCTGGCCTAAGTCCCAAGCCATTAATATGAACCATATAGTCCAGGACTGTAGGCAATCCAGCAGATTCTGGAGAAATATGCTTATTAGAGCACCAAATAGTGAACCTTTTCCATTTGGAGTTGTAAGTCTTCCTGGTCGAAGGCTTTCGAAAAGCCGTAAGGATATCCAGAACCCCTTGAGAAAGGTGCAGATCAGCAAACTCTAACTCTTCAAGAGCCATGCCTTGAGATTCAGAGATCTGAGGTTCGGATACCAAATCCTCCCCTGAGAGGATGTCAACAGGTTGTAATTCCTTGGAAGAGACAAGGAAGGTGGACTGCTAAGGACAGCAACAGTGGGTACCACGGCTGTCTGGCCCAGTCTGGAGCGATCAGAATCACTTTGCACGGTTGAGACCTGATCTTGACTAGCACCTTGAACAGGAGAGGGAAGGGGGAAAAGCATACAGGAACTTCCCTTCCCAATTCAGAATCAGAGCATCCAGGGGGACTGAGCCCAAGACTGGGGTCTGCAACAAAAGAGAGGAAGTTGGTGATTGTCTGGGGCTGCAAAATTCAGGAGTGCCCCATCTTGAGAAAATCACTTTCAAAACTAGGATCTAGGTCCATTCATGATGGCTCTGGATATCCTGCTGAGAGCATCTGCTAGGACATTGTCCTTCCTGGGAGGTGAACTGCTATCAGACAGGTTTGCAGGGAATAGGCCAGAGACCACAACTTCATTGCTTCTGTGCACAAGGCCATAGACTGAGTGCCTCCTTGCTTGTTGATGTACCACATTGTGGTGGTGTTGTCTGTTCTGATCTGGACCACCTTGTTCTGTACTGATTTGGAAAAGGCTTGCAGTGCCAGAAACACTGCTCTGAGTTCCAAGAGACTGATGTGAAGCAGAGATTCTTGAGGTGACCATAACCCTTGGGTGGTAAGATCCCCCAGATGGGCCCCCCAGCCCAGCAGGTAGGCATCTCTGGTGAGTATCACTGAATGAGACTGAGCGACAAAAGGAACTCCCTGTCTCAAACTGTCCTGATCCTGCCACCACTGCAAAGCCTGGATCAGGGTTCGAGTCACTGGGACTAGTTTGGTAAGGGAATTCTTTCTTTGGGACCAGAAGGCTCTTAAGTGGAACTGGATGTCCCTCATCTGGAATCTTGCTCCCTGGACCACTGCTGTAGAGGCTGCCATGTGGCCCAGGAGCTGCAGGAAATGCCTTGCTGGTCAAGACACCTGAAGGGTGAATGAAGAGGCCAGTTCTATAAGGGTCCTTGCCCTGTCCAGGGAAAGGAAGGCTTTTGCCCTTATTGTATCCAGCTCTGCCCCATAAAGGTGAGGAGCTGTACTGGCTCGAGAACTGACTTTGGAAGGTTGAGGAGGAATCCTAAGGAAGTGAGCACTTGCTGAGTTATTTGCAGATGTGACTTGATTCTGGTCTGAGACTGACCCACTATGAGCCAGTCGTCCAAGTATGGAAAGATGGAGATCCTTTTTTCCTTAGGAAAGCAACCACTACTGCCAGGCACTTAGTGAACCCTTGGAGCTGATGTTAGGTCAAGGGCATTGCTCTGAATTGATAGTGGCCTGAAGGCAACCTCGAACCTGAGGTACTTTCTGTGGGAGCACCTGATGGGAATGTGAAAATAGGCATCTTTGAGGTCCAGGGAGGCTAGCCAGTCCCCTGGCCTTAGAGAGGCAGAATTATTCCCAGAGTCACCATTTTGAATTTTGGTTTTAAAAGGTGCTTGTTCAGACATCTTAGATCCAGGATGGCCACCATTCTTCTGTCTTTTGGGGTTAGGAAGTACCTGGAGTACAATCCTTGCCCTGTGTAGGTAGGAACCCTTTATGGCTCTGAGACAGGAGGTAAGAAACCTCTGCCTCTAGGGCAAGGGTCTCTGATGGATTTGCAGGTGGAAAGGATCTGGTTCTCATCTTGGGAAATTTTCTGAAGCTGAGAACCAGTCCCTGGCTTACTACTTCCAGGACCCACTTGTCTGATGTCAAAGACTTCCAGTCCTGGACAAAGTAAGCCAGCCTGCCCCCTACAGGTACTGGAGAATCGGCCCAGGCAGACCCATCAGGGTGTCTACTTGGCAGGGGCTTTAGGCTGAGGGGTGGAAGCAGACCTGCTCATTCCCCGTCTGCCTCTCCCTCTGAAGAACCCCCTCAGAGCATAAGCAGAAGAGGGGGCCTGGGCTTGGTAAAAAGGCCTTTGAAAGGGCCTGCCCCTGTCCCTAGAATGCTGTCTCTGAGGAGTGACTTGCCTTTCTTTGGCCTGAGCACTCCTGTAGGTGGTCCTGTACTGCCCATCTTTCATGTAGTTCTCTGTCTGCTCCCAAACAGAGAATGACCAATGACAGGGAAATCCATGGCCTTAGCCTGGGTATCCTGTGATAGGCTAGTACATCTGAGCCAAGCCATCCTCCGAAGGGCCACAGATGTAGCCATGACTCTAGATGAAACATCACTGGAGTTCACAGCAGCATGAAATTGCACCTTGGATGCCTCAATACCATCCACAGCCACCTGCTCCAGCTCCTTGGCAAGCTGGTCAGGGGCCTGTTTAGCCACAGCCAGCACAGTGTCCCACCTGGACTTCTGGTATCTAGCTGTGTAGGCCATATAGTTAGCCTGCCTGAGTCCCAAAGATGCTGCCATGTACTGGTTTTTTGCCGTGGCCATCAATCCTCCTGGAGTCCTTATCTGGGGGGTGTGAAGCCAAGGGAATATTTGCCTTATCACAGGCAGCAGCCTGCACTACCCCAACATGGCTGCATTGCTGGGATAGGAACTCCATGTCAGAGCCTGAAAGGGTATACCTCTTGTCCATTCTTCTGTCCACAGGAGGTATGGAATTAGGAGTCTTTCCAATTTTAAATGTCTGTTTCCCAAAAGATTTATGGAGGGGAACAGACAATCTCCTGGACTCTGGGATGTCCATCATCTCAACAAAATCAGGCTCCTCCTGATCCTCTACTGCTTCTTCCATTGGAAGCTGGAGGGTTTCAGCCACTTTCTTGTAAAACATAAAGTGGGAAGGGGACTCGGAAAGCCTAGGAGGAGAAATACCTGGAGGTCTGTCTGGGGAGATGTCCAGGTCAATAGGCACATCCAGACTTTCATAATCACCACCATCATCATTATCCTCATACTCTCCCTCCTCCTCCTCCGGTTCATAAAATTCTTCTAAAGTATAATCCGGAACCGGGGGAACCGACTGAACCGAGCCCCTGACAGATGGTGCCAGTTCGGCCGGAACCAAACTTAGCGATTGAACTATCCTTATCACTTTGGCCATTTCATCAGTGGTCGGAGAAAGAATTTGTGGATCTGAACCGGATGATTTTTCCCTTCTCTTTCTTTTAACCAGAACCGACTCCTCAGGATCGGCTCTCTTTTGCCCGAATAAGTTTCGCACTGGTCAGAGGGCACTCCTTCTGGTTCGGTCAGAATCGAACCGGGCTGGCCATCCGGGTCAGCGGACTTCTCGGCCTCCCTTTCCCTCAGTCTACGTACTCTCTTATCCAGGGTAGCTTTGGGAAAATTCTTACAAATTTGGCAGTCTGAATTGAGGTGGTCAAACCCTAGACAATAAACGCAGGTGGTGTGGGGATCAGCCTTAGCAAAGGCTTCCCCACACACACTGCAGTGTTGAAACCCAGTGGGCCCGGTTTTTTTCTTGGGTTTCTCAGATATGGCCAATCCTATTCAAAACTTACCCTATTTTCGGCAATCTGCCAGGCAAGACTCCCTATCGGTTCCTGACCGTGTTATGGGTCTTAGAAAAAAACGTAATTAAATCCAGTTTTTTTAGAACCGATACAGACCGGTTACCACACTCTAATAATTTCAAACGTTTTTTTTAAACCAAACCGATCAGTTCAGTCCAACCGATCCAACATTAACAAGTTCCACACAGAAACTAAATGCAAAACCTATCTAGTACTCACGGTACCACAGACAGAGACTTAAACCGACAGATTCGGTGGCAGAAATTCAGTAGAAACCGAGTGAAAAACGACACTTAACCGACTTTTTGAACCGAGCAAAGGAGAAATCTCCGGAGTGACTGTTCAGTGAGGAGGAGTAAAGAATCTGACGGTTGGAGTTTAAACAACAGCAGACAGCGGCTTCAACCGAGCTCGCGGTGAACATTCCATGCTGGCCATGGAAAGTTAACTCTTTGTTCTCCAGGGCAGTTGAAAGGCAGGACCTAACTGCAATAGTCAGAATACAGCAAGACTTCATGTTGTTTGAATGCTTGGTAAAGGTATGGACTGTTTTCCAGGTGGCTGCTTGACAAATTTCTAAGACAGGAATATCCCTGGCAGCAGCCAGGGAAGCAGCTGTACCTCTTGTAGAGTGAGCCCTCAGGCCTGAGGGTGGAATCTTTCCCAGTTTCTCAAAGCAGAATTGTATACAAGACACAATCCACCTGGCAATAGTTCTCTTGGTGGCAGGTTTGCCCTTTCCCACTTCCCCATAAGTGAGGAACAACTGGAGGGAATCAAACCTGTGACCCTTGGTACGCTCTATGTAGTAGCTAAGGGCTCTTTTAACATCTAAACTGTGTAGCCTCCTCTCTCCTGAGGAAGAATGATCAGTGAAGAAAACAGGAAGAGACAGACTGATTCAAGTTGAAATCTGAAACCACATTGGGCAAGAACCTTCTATTGGTTCTAAGGACTACTTTATCCCTGTGAAAGGAGATAAAATCAGGTTCCACTGACAGGGCTTGCAATTCACCGATACGTCTGGCAGAGGTAATGGCTACCAAAAACACAGTTTTCCAAGTCAAGTACTTAAGCTCTGCTGCGGACATAGGCTCAAAAGGAGGTTGCATAAGTTGACCAATGCAAACATTTAGGTCCCAGGCAGGGGCAGGGTCTCTAAAGAGAGGATTGGTATGAAGCAATCCTTTAAAAAACTTAGGGAATACAGGATGAGATGATCGAGAGAAAGACTTCCCCACTGACAGAAAAGCAGAAACAGCCGACAAGTGTACCTTGAAAGTAGCTGGTCTGAGGCCTAGGCCATTAAGATGGACCATATAATCCAGAACTGTAGGCAATTCAGCAGTATCTGGAGAAATATGCTTCTTGGAACACCAAATGTCAGTGTCAGTGACTCAGTAGGTAGCACACTCACCTCTGAGGCCGGGAGATCAAAGGGCTGTGGGTTCAGTTCCTACATCTGGCACTTGGGTTAATATCCCAACACTGACACTGTAGTGCAGCATGAGAGGGGTGCTGCACTTCTGAGGTGCCGTCTTTCGGATGGGTCGTTAAACCGAGGTCCCATCTGCCTGGATTGGTGGTAGTTCAGGCAGATGTTAAATTTCCCATGGCACTTCTCGAAAACAGTAGGGGAATTTCCCCGGTGTCCTGGCCAAATTTCCCCCCTTCACTAAAAATACCACCAACAGCTTAATCTGGTTCAAGGTCAGTTGGCATTCATCTGTATCCCCCTCCCCGGGTCGTGCCTGAAAATAGGCAGGATTTGTCTAGTGCACTTATCCGGTCAACAAAAACTAAATAAAATAAAATAAATAAATAAAATGGTGAATCGCTTCCATTTGGAGTTATAAGTCTTTCTGGTGGAGGGCTTTCGAGAAGCTTTGAGAATATCCAGAACCCCCTGAGATAGATGCAAATCTGCAAACTCTAACTCTTCAAGAGCCATGCTTTGAGATTGAGAGACTGAAGATTGGGGTACCAAATCCTCCCTTGAGAGGATGTTAACAGGTTGTAATTCCTGGGAAGAGACAGGGGAAGATGCACTGCTAGGGACAGCAACAGGGGGTACCAGGGCTGTCTGGCCCAGTCTGGAGCAATCAGAATCACTCTGCAAGGTTGTGACCTTATATTGACTAAAACTTTGAACAGAAGAGGGAAGGCATACAGAAATTTCCCTTCTCAGTTCAGAATCAGAGCATCCAGGGGGACTGAGCCCAAGACTGGGGGTCTGCAACAAAAGACAGGAAGTTGGTGATTGTCTGGGGCTGCAAAAAGATCTATCTCTGGAGTGCCCCACCTTGAAAAAATCACCTTCAATACCAGAGGGTCCAGGGACCATTCGTGATGGCCCTGTGAGATCCTGCTCAGTGCATCTGCTAGCACATTGTCCTTCCCTGGAAGGTGAACTGCTATCAGAGAGGTTTTCAGGGAGTAAGCCAGGGACCAAAACTTCATGGCTTCTGTGCACAAGGCCGTAGATCAAGTGCCTCCCTACTTGTTGATGTACCACATGGTGGTGGTGTTGTCTGTTCTGACCTGAACCACCTTGTTCTGCACTGACTGAGAGAAAGCCTGCAGGGCCAGAAAAACTGGCCTGAGTTCTAGAAGATTGATATGGAGAAGGGATTCCTGAGGGGACCAAAATCCCTGGGCAGTGAGGGCCCCCAGATGGGCTCCCCAGCCCAGAAGGGAAGCATCCGTGGTAAGGACCACTGAATGAGACTGAGTGGCAAATGGGACTCCTTGCCTTAAATTGTCCTGATCCTGCCACCATTGAAGGGCCTGGATCAAGGTCAGAGTCACTGGGATCAGTTTGGTAAGGGAATCCTTCCTCCGAGACCAAAAAGCCCTCAGATGGAACTGAATGTCCCTCATCTGGAATCCTGCCCCTTGGACCACTGCCGTGGAAGCTGCCATGTGGCCCAAGAGCTGGACGAAATGCATTGCTGGTCGAGATACCTGAAGGCTGAAGGGAGAAGCTAGTTCTATAAGAACCCTTGTCCTTTCCAGGGGAAGAAAGGCTCTTGCTTTGACCGTATCCAGCTCTGCCCCTATAAAGGTAAGAAGCTGGACTGGCTCGAGAACTGACTTGGGAAGGTTGAGAAGAAATCCCAGAGAAGTGAACACTTGCTGGGTCACATGCAAGTCTGACTTGACTTGGTCTGGAGACTGGCCCACTATTAGCCAGTCGTCCAGATATGGAAAAATGGAAATCTTTTGCCTCCTTAGAAAGGCAACTACTACTGCCAGGCACTTTGTGAAGACCCTTGGGGCTGAAGTTAGGCCAAAGGGCATAGCTCTGAACTGATAGTGGCCTGAGGGCAACTCTAACCTGAGGCACTTTCTGTGGGAGCAGCTGATGGGAATGTGAAAATAGACATCGTTGAGGTCCAGGGAGGCTAGCCAGTCCCCTGGCCTTAGAGAGGGAAGGATTATTCCCAGAGTTACCATCTTGAACTTTGGTTTTAAAAGATGTTCGTTTAGGTATCTTGGGTCTAGGATAGGTTGCCACTCCCTGTCTTTTGGGGCAAGGAAGTACCTGGAGTACAGACCTTTGCCCCAGTGTAGGGTAGGTACTCTCTCTATGGCTCTTAAAGTCAGCAGAGATTACACCTCTGCCTCTAGGGCAAGGGTTTCTGAGAGACCTGCGAGTGGAAAAGATCTGGCTCTCATCTTCGGAAATTTTTTGGAGCTGAGAACCAGTCCCTGGCTTACTACTTCCAGGACCCACTTGTCTGATGTAACAGACATCCAGTCCTGGACGAAGTAAGTCAGCCTGCCCCCAATGGAATAGGAGAGTCGACCCGGGCAGGCCCATCAGGGTGTCCGCTTGGCAGGGGCCCTAGGCTGAGGAGTGGATGCAGCCCTGCTCATCCCCCTTCTGCCTCTCCCTCGAAGAACACCCTCTGTGAAAAGGGAGAAGAGGCCTGTGTTTGGTAAAAAGGCCTATGAAAAGGCCTGCCCCTGCCCCTGGACTGCTGTCTTTGAGGAGTTGCCTGCCCCTCTTTGGCCTGAGCACTCCTGTAAGTGGTCCTGTACTCATCCATTTTCTTCATGTAATTCTCTGTCTGCTCCCCAAAAACAGAATTACCCACTACAGGAAAATCCATGGCTTTAGCCTGGGTATCATGTGAGAGGCTAGTACATCTGACCCAAGCCATTCTCCGAAGAGCCACAGATGTAGCCATGACTCTTGATGACACATCATTTGAGTCCATAGCAGCATGAAACTGAACTTTTGATGCCTCAATCCCATCTGCAGCCACCTCCTCCAGCTCCTTGGCTAGCTGGGGGGAGGCCTGTTTAGCCAGTGCCAGTACAGTGTCCCACCTGGCTGTATAGGCCATAATTCGCCTGCCTGAGTCCCAAGGAAGATGCCATGTACTGTTTTTTGGCCATGGCATCAATCTTCCTGGAGTCTTTGTCTGGGGGGGTGAAGCCAAGGGTATGTTTGCCTTACCACAGGCAGCAGCCTGTACAACACCAACATGGCTGCATTGCTGATATAAAAACTCTGTATCTGAGCCTGAAAGTGTGTACCTCTTGTCCATTTTTCTATCAACAGGAGGTATAGAATTGGGAGACTTCAGGATTTTTTTGTGTCTGCTTCCCAAAAGATTTGTGAAGGGGAATAGACAGTCTCCTGGACTCTGGGATGTCCATCATGTCCACAAAATCAGGCTCCTCTTGATCCTCCATTGCCTCCTCCATAGGAAACTGGAGGGTCTCAGCCACCTTTCTGTAGAACATAAAGTGGGAAGGGGACTCAGAAAGCCTAGGAGGGGATACACCTGAAGGTCTGTCTGGGGAGATGTCCAGTTCAACAGGCACATCCAGACTTTCACCATCACCATCATCATCTACAAACTCTCCCTCCTCTCAAACTCCGGTTCATAAAATTCTTCAGGGGTATAATCGTGAACCGGGGGAACCAACCACACCAAGACCCTGCCAAAAGGTGCCGAATCGGCCAGAACCAGGCAAAGCGATTCCACAATCTGAATCGCTCTGGCTATTTCCATAGCGGTCGGAACATGGACTTCTGGATCCCAACCGGACGATTTCTCTGCATTTTCTTTTTGTCGGAACCGAACCCTTGAGATCAGCTCTCCTGCCCAAAGAAGTACGCCTCTGGTCAGAGGTTACTTCTTCTTCTGGTTCAGGTTGAACCGAACCGGGCTGGCCATCCGGGTTAGCGGACTTCTCTGCCTCCTTTTCCCTCAGTCTACCTAATCTCTTTTCAAGGGTAGATTTGGGAAAGTTTTTACAAATTTGGCAGTCTAAATCGAGGTATTCAAACCCCAGACAATAAACACAGGTGGTGTGGGGATCGGCCTTAGCAAAGACCTCCCCATACTCACTGCAGTGTTGAAACCCAGTGGCCCGGTTTTTTCTGGGTTTCTCAGACATGGCCAACCTAACCAACCTCACCCTTTTCCACATGTGGTGGTGTTGTCTGTCTTGCCTGTACAACTTGTTCTGAAATAGATTTGAAAAAGTTTGAAGTGATAGAATACTGCCTGAGTCCAACAGATTGATATGGAGCAGATTCCTGAGGGACTATTCCCTGGGTGGTGAGGTCGCGATGAGCCCCTCACCCCAAGAGGGAGCATCTGTGGTAAGGATTAAAGAGGAGACTGAGGACAAGTGACCCTGTCTCAGATTGTTCCTGATCTGCCACCACTAGGGCCTGATCAGACTGTGTTATTGATCACCGGTCAGAGGGTCCTTCCTTGAGACCAAAAGGCTCAATGAACGAATGCCTCATCTGAAATCTTGCCCTGCACTACTGCTGTAGAAGTGGCCATGTGCCTGTGGCTGTAAAATGCCTGTTGGTCACACACCTGCAGGTGAATGAGGAGGCCAGAGAGACCAAGGTCTTGCTCTGTCCAGGGAAGGAAGGTTTGGTTTATTGTGTCTACCTGCACCTGCAGGTGAGGAGCTGACAGGTCGAACTGACTTTGGAAGGTTTAGAAGGAACCCCAAGAAGGAGCAGTTGCTGAGTTATCTGTGTAACTTGATTTGGTCTGGGACTGGCTTATTATGAGCCAGTCGTTCGGTGGGGAAGATAACCTCTGCCTTCTTAGAATGCAACTACTACTGCTAGGCATTTTGTGAATACCCTTGGAGCAGAAGTGAGGCCAAAGGGCATTGCTCTGAACTGATAATGGCCTGAGGGCAGCTCGAACCTGAGGTACTTTCGATGGGAGCTTCTGATGGCATCCTTGAGGTCCAGGAACACTAGCCAGTCCCCTGGCCTTAGAGAGGGTAGAATAATTCCCCGAGTCACCATTTTGAATTTTGGCTTTAAAAGGAGCTTGTTTAAATATCTGAGATCCAGGATGGGCTGCCATTCTCCTGTATTTTTGGGTAAGGAAGACCTGAGTACAACCCTTGCCCTGGTGTGTGGTGGGTGAACTCTTTCCACAGCTCTGAGAGCTAGAGGGAGGAGAACTCTGCCTCTAGGCAAGTGCTCTGATGGACTGGCAGGTGGAAAGGATCTGGTTCTCATCTTGGAACCTTTTAGCTGAGAACCAGTCCCTGGCTTACTACTTCCAGGACCCATTTGTCTGATGTCAGAGACTCCCAGTCCTGGACAGCCGTAGGCCAGCCTGCCCCTACAGGCAGCTGAGAATCGGCCCTGGCAACCCCATCAGGGTGCCTGTTTGGCAGGGGCTTGGGGCTGAGGGGTGGAAGCAGGTCTGCCGGTACCCTGGCCTGCCTCTCCCCCAAAGAACCCCTGACATAAGCAGAAGAGGAGGCCTGGCTTGGTAAAGGCCATGAAAAGGCCTGCCCCTGCCCCTGGAAGCTGCTCTTTGAGGAGTGGCTTGACTTTCGGCTTGCAGTACTTTCATAGGTGGTCCTATACTCATCCATTTTTTTCATGTACTTCTGCCTTGTCTCTAACAGAGAATTACCCACAACAGGAAAACCATGTCTTAGTCTGGGTATCCGTGACAGGCTAGTACATCTGAGCCGTCATTCTTCGGCGCCACAGATGTCATGACTTCAGATGACACATCATTGGAGTCCACTGCAGCATGAATTTCAACTTGGATGCCTCAATACCATCGGCAGCCACCTGTCGCGCCTGGGCATGCTGGCCAGGGACCTGTTTTGCTAGGGCCATAACAGTGTCCCATCTGGATTTTTGATACCAGCAGTATAGGCTATAACTTGGCTGTCTGAGTTCCAAGGATGCTGCCATGTACGGTTTCTTTGCCATGGCATCAATCCTCCTGGAGTCCTTGACCTGGGGGTGGAAGTGAAGGGAATGTTTGTTTTATCACAGGCTGCAGCCTGCACTATCCCAACTTGGCTGCATTGTTGTGTATGAACTCGTGTCAGAGCCTGACAATGTATACCTCTTTGTCCATTCTCTTATCCACAGGAGGTATAGTGTTAGGAGTCTTTAAAATCTTAAATGTCTGTTTCAAAAGATTTGTGCAAGGGAATAGACAGCCTCCTAGACTTGGGATATCCATCACTTCCACATAGTCAGGTTCCTCCTGGTCATCCACAGCTTCTTCCATAGGAAGCTGGAGGATTTTCAGCCACTTTTTTATAAACATGAAATGGAGGGGGACTCAGAAAGCCTAGGAGGAGAAACCCCTGAAGGTCTGTCTGGGGAGATGTCCGGGTCAATGGGCACATCCAGACTTTCAAATCCACATTCACTTTCCTCATACTCCTCTTCCTCCTCCTCCGGTTCATAACATTCCTCTAACTCATACTCTTGAACCGGTGGAACTGGCCGAACCGAGCGCCTGCCTGATGGTGCCGGTTCGGTCAGAAATGAAAATTACGTACCTACCGTAATTCTTGATCTTCTTGGACGAGTCTCCACCACTCATTCACACCTAGGGATCTGCGCCGAGGCACTAGGACCCATCGATAAACTTTTTATTGAGGGTCACGAGAGATGGCGCCGGCTGAGGCATGGCGCCGCGAGCGGAGGCTCACAATGACTATCTCGGCGACGACCCTCCAACTCGTTTTCAGTACCTTTTTACCAAGGAGATGTTAGCAAACTAACGAAAGAGTAAACCTAACCTTACAAAAACGGACCTAAGATAGTCCAGATGACCCGTGTAAGAAGGGTAATAAAAGAATTCCTTCTGCCTAAAGATTTGAGGGAGGAAGACCAACACAGCGGTGAGCTCGGGATGGAGGTAGGTAGAATGAGTGGTGAGACTCGTCCAAGAAGATCAAGAATTCAGGTAGGTAATGCATTTCATATCTTCCTGACACAAGTCTCCACCACTCATTCACACCAGTGGGAGAGTACTCAGTGATAATCCCCAAAGGGCGGCAGGGGAGCTAGAGCTCACACGCCTAGGGACAGAAGTCCATTAGGATACTTCTGTCAAGACAGAATGACGCCTGGCATGAACATCCAGTGCATAATGCTTAACGGAGGTATGCACTGAGCTCAGGTGGTGGCATTGCAGATATCTGCAATTGGAACATTGCTAATTTCGCTAGGGATGTCACTAACGCCTCTAGTAGAGTGAGCCGCACTCTACCTTCCACTTAACCTGTGCCATGGAATAAGCAATGCTCTAAGACATGCCACTAACCATGATGAGATGCATCTGATAGTGACATAGGCCGACCCAGCCGGGTCTCGCTGAAGGAAACAAACAATTGCTGAGTCTTATGGAAAATTCTTGGTTCTATCTAAGTAGAACTCAAAGCCTTCTTATATCCAAGGAATGAAGAGACCGTTTCTCCTTCATTTTGGAAGTTCATAATAAGAGGAAGCACCAGAGGTTGGTTTAGATGGAATTTGACACAACCTTGGAAGAAATTTAGGATGAGTACTAAGAACTACTTTTGTCCTTATGGAACACAGTATACATGGAGGGTCCGTAACTCAGGCATGTATCTCAGAGACTCTGCGGGCTGAGGTAATGGCCACTAGGAAGGCTGGTTCTCCAGGTAAGAAATTTTAGCTCACAGGTATTAGGGTTCGAAAGGCTCCGAGTGAGCATGTCTAGCACAAGGTTAATGTCCCAGGCTGCGACCGGACGTCTATCAGGGGTCTGGTATGCAGAATTCTCTAAGAAATCTCTTCACATATAGGTAACTGAGCCAGAGAGACAAGGAAGAAACTGGCTCATGGAACTCCAAATGGCACTAAGGTGAACTTTTAACTGTGGAGTACTGAGACCTAGTTTGATAGGTCCAAAAGGTACTCCAGAACCTTGTCTGGAGGACAGGAAAAGGGATTCCAAGAGGACTTTGCACACCAGAGAGAAAAGCTTCCAGTTAGAAGCGTAGTTCGGGTGGCTGGCCTCCGAAGCAGCCAGAAGGACGCCTGAGTCTACAGAGACGTTGAACCGTTCACTTCTACCTCTTCAGGAGCCAAGCATGAAGGTGAAGTGACCCCAGGTTGGGATGGACCAACTAACCCTGAGTCAAAGATTGATTTGCAATGGAAGTGGTCTCGGAGAGGCTGTCGGCATACTGCTGAGTAGAGGAAACTATAGTTGCTCGAGGCCAGAGGGAGCAATGAGAATCATCTTGGTCCCTGAGACTCAACTTGAGGAGAACTCTGAATTAAAGGAAGCGTGGAAAGGCGTGAAGAAAGCGCTGTCCACCGCAGCTTGAACATCCTGACAGAAAATGCCAGGCCCTGATTTCTGGAGCAGGAGAGGCAGTTTTGTATTGAGGGGATGCAAAAAGTCCAGGCTCGAGTCCCCACTCTTCTAACAGTGACCGAAAGCATGGTTGGTCGAGAGACCACTCGTGAGGGTCTGCCCTCCTGCTGAGGTGATCTGCTAAGTCGCTTTGTACACCCGCAGATATACCGCTTGAATTAGAGACTTGTGCCCAAGCACCACTCCTACACTCTCACTGCTTCCCCTGTGAAGGGGATAAGAGTGAGCACCGCCTTGCTTGTTAATGTAATACATCACAGCTTTGTTGTCCGTTTGAAGGAGAATGTTCTTGTGACAAAGAACATCCTTTCAACGCTGATCGATAGAGGACCGCCTCTCATCTCCAGAACATTTATGTGAGCTGAATTTCGAGCTGAGTCCAACACCTTGAGTGTGGAGAGAGAGAGAGACAGTGAGCTCCCCATCCCATTAGCGTATGCGCTGTGGTGATGGAGATCTGATGATCCAGAGGAGCAAAGGGGAATCCTTCCAGGAGATTGTTTCTGGAGACCACCAGGTGAGAGACCCTCAGAGGGGCCTGGCCACCTTGATGGGATAAGACTGGGGTGAGAGGTCAGTGACCACTGAGCGGAGAGCATCCATTGGGCGTCCTCATGTGTAACCGAGCTAGGGTACAGTGAACACTGAGGACGCCATGAGACCCAACATACGCTGTATCGAGAGAGCTGTGACTGATCGGTTCTCCCATGTAACGGGCCATCTGAAGGATGTCTGAGTCTTCTGTCCTCTGGAAGGAAAGCCTCATGGAAGAGGTGTCCAGAAGAGTCCCTATGAAAAGGAGCCTCTGGGAGGGCTGCAGCTGTGACTTCCAGATTTTAGCAGAACTCCCATGGACGAAGAAGACGAGAGGCCGCTTTGAACAGCTTCCAGAGTCCCTTGGCTGGAAGGACTCGCTAGGAGCCAATCGCCTCAGGGTAGGGAAACACTCGAATCCCGAAGCTTCGGAGATGCGCCATGAACTGCTACAACACTTTGTAAAAAATCAAGGGCGCCGAGGATAGCCCAAAAGGCAGGACTTGAACTGATAATGCTGACCCAGAGCCACAAACCCAGGAATTTTGCGATGGGTCGGTGGATGGGGATATGCTGTAAGCGCCCCTGCATATCCAGGGAGGCCAGCCAGTCGTGTTGATGCAGCAAAGGTAACAGGGTACCTAGGGAAATCATTTTGAATTTCCCTGGGGAGGAATTTGTTTAACTTTCTGAGGTCTAGAATGGGGCGATCCCCCAGATTTCTTTTGGAACCAGAAAGTAATGGGAGTAGAACCTGTGTTTCGCTGATGCGGGCACCAGTTCTATTGCTCTGTTGTTTAGAAGGCCCTGGATCTCGAGTGAGGAGGTCTGACTGAGAGGTCGAGTAACCTGGGTTGTCGCTGGAGGGCACCGGGGGGTTTTTCCAAAAGATTGAGAGAATAACCTCATAATTATCCGAGGACCCATTTGTCCCAGGTTATAGACTTCCACTGATTGTAGAAGTACATCAGACGCACCTCCCACTGAGGAGAAAAGTTCCATCTCGGGCAGTGTGGATGGAACTGGTGGCCGGCAGTAAAGCGCTGGGGCTTTAGGCCCTGCGCTTTCTGCTGCCTTCTTTTGAGGTTGGGCAGGTTGGCTTTTATGGAAGCTTCCTCTGCCTTTGCCTCAAAGGACTAGCGACTATGAAATTGACGCCACCTCACATGCCTCGAGAGGGGTAGGCGGGTCTAGCCAACTTAATGGCTGACCTAGTCTTCTGAGTGGCCTCTAGGCTTGCTCTACCTGAGGCCCAAAAGATAGGAGCTATCAGCGGCAACGCCATTACCTGCTGCTGAGCATCATTCGTAAGCCAGAAGTACGCAGCCAGGAATGGCGTTGAGTACAAATACCTGCGGTTGCTGAACGAGAAGCAGTGTCAAAGGCCCATGGCAGCTTTGACCTGTTGGTTATTGGACTCAATACCTGATAACGGTTAGAAGGAGCTCTGACTTGGAGTCGGAATCTGAAAGAGCTTCAACCATTCGCTTCATAGAGTGCCACAGGATATACCATACGGAGAAAAATAGCCTTTGATAGCTGGCAACAGATACTTAAAGTTGAGGCAGCAAAGACTCCCTTACCTAATGTATCAATTTTATGAGATTCTTTGTTAATAGGTCGAGCTGTAGTAGCTTGAGGAAGAACGACCTTGTCATTTCCTGCCAGGACTACAATAGATCCGCAAAGGCTTGGGATGCCAAAATGGGACGATCCTTGGGAGCTGAATATTTCTTATCAATGGATTTAGCCACTGAAGGAATAAGAGCAGGATTATTCCATACCATTTGAGACAGCTGCCTGAAGGAGGGTTGAATCGGAGGGAGTCAAACTGTAGGGATCTCCGGGCATGAAGATACTGAGTCTTAATATTTTCCCAGGATCGATGTCCTAGTCTGAGAGAAAGAGTGGATCTCAAGTTCCCTCAACAGAGACTTAAAGGATAGGTCCTCAACTACAGGCTCTGTAGCGTGAAGGATCCTGTTTCCTCCACTTCATCACCCAACCGGGGTCTGGGTCAGGCTCAACATCATCTCCTGATAGTCCAGGAAGGACTGCTTGGACAGGAAAGGAGGAAAATAGGAGAAGAAGAAAGAGCAGATAGAAAGGGAGAGTCCCCGAGGCCCCCGTGCCGAGGAGGCGAAGGAGTCGAAATCGGCGCAGCATCGCAGCACCGCAGCGGCATCACAAGGCCGGCGCGGGCGCCGCGAAAGACACACGGCGCTGCTGGCGGCCTGGCGAGACCTGCCGGCACCGCTGATGGTGCCGCAGCGCCCCGGGGGGCGCCGAAAACGGCACAAGTTACGTTTAGCGACCCGCTGAAGCCGAGACACCCTGAACCTGAAAGCAAGAGAAGGGAAAAACAGGAGATAAGGGCATCGGTGTGGCCTCGCGCCGCAGCCATGTGAGGGGAAACACCTAAGCACGGAGTCGCTGGCAACGGGCGAGGCGCCGAACTAGGAAGGTCAACCGCCCTGCCTGATCGCCTGACGAGCCCGAAGGCTCCGGGCAACTGAGCCAGGCAGAAGAACCAACCTCCGAGCCCATCGCCCATAAGAGCGCCCACTGATGAAACTGCTCATCTGGAGCCCTACCCTATAGGCGGTGGGGCTCGATGTCGAAGACGCGGTAACCGGAAGTTGGCGACTCCGAAGGAGGAGACCGCAACTAGGCATGATAACCGACCGTCGGCGTACAGGCTTATCAGAGGCGACCTCGAGTGATGCCTTCTCTTTTGACCTGTGGGCGAAGAAGAGCTCGAGGCGAACGGGTGCCGAGAATGCGCACCGGTTATTTTATAAGCAGCGGGGACCGCCATCCCCGGCATCGGACTGACCGTTGTCGGAACCCCGCTGAGGAGAAGGGGGCTGACCGGACCCAGCCTGACTGACTGAACAGCTTTCATACGAAGTCTCCCTACCGTCACCTGACCTGCTCATGGTCGACTCCGTCCAGTAGGCCGAGACTTCTTTACTATAAGTTAAATTTTAAAATATAACAGAATAAAATTAAGCGATACTACTATCAAGACAAAATTACAAAAAAAAATAAACTGAAAACTATACGCTAGTTTGAAGTTTGACTCTCGACAGGCGAGCGACGTTGTCACTGAAGCGCACTCAATAGCGGGAAAAAAGGAACTGAGGCGGTTGAAGGGTCGTCGCCGAGATAGTCATTACCTCGCGAGCCACCGCTCGCGGCGCCATGCCTCGCGGCGCCATCTCTCGCGCCGACCCTCCAGCAAAAAGTTTGCTCCCGATGGGTCCTAATGCCTCCGGCACAGATCCCACTAGTGTGAATGAGTGGTGGAGACTTATGTCCAGGAAGATCAGGGGAAGCGACTGGACAATTTTGATCGCTTTGGCTATCTCTTCAGCGGTTGGAGAGGAAAATTTTGGCTCCACACCAGCTGATTTTCTTCCAGTTCTTTTTTAGCAGACCGATTCCTCAGAATCGGCTCTCCTTTGCCAGAAGTCTCGCCCTGGTCAGAGGCACTCCTTCTGGTTGGTTTGAACCGAACCGGGCTGGCCATCCGGTTCAGCGGACTTTTTGGCCTCCCTTTCCCTGAGCCTACCAGCTCTCTTTTCTATGGTAGCTGCAGGGAAATTTTTGCAAATCTGGCAGTCTGCACTGAGATGGTCAAACCCCAGACAATAAACACAGGTGGTGTGGGGGTCAGCTTTGGCAAAGACTTCCCCACACACACACTACAGTGTTGAAACCCAGTGGGTCCGTTTTTTTCTTTTGGGTTTCTCAGACATAGTGCCAGTCCTAACCAAACTTACCCTTTTATGGCAATCCGCCAGGCAAGACCCTCTTATCGGTTCCCAACCGTGTCACGGGTCATGGAAAAAACACCGTAATAAAATCTGGGTTTTTTTAGAACCGAGAAGAACCGGTAACCACACTCTAAAAGCACAATTTAAGATTTTTAAACAACTTGATCAGTTCAAACCGAACCGATAAACCGTTTACAAGTTCCACACAGAATAGAATGAAATAAAACTTATCCAGTACTCACGAATACCACAGACAGAGACTGAACCGACAGGTTATGGTTTAAATTCGGTTGAAAACGGAAAAAAGCGGTACTTTAACCGACAAATTGAACTGAGCAGAAGGAGAAATCTCCGGAGAAATGTTCAGTGAGGCAAAGAATCTGACGGTTTGAGTTTGAAGAACAACAGACATAGTCTCAACCGAGCTCGAGCTCAGCGTTCCATGCCTGGCATGGAAAGTTAACTCTTTCATCTCCGGGGCAGTTCGAAGGTTGGGACTCACTGCATATGTCAGAATATAGCAAGACTTCATGTTGTTTGAAGAAGAAAAACAGGAGCCATCTGGCTTTAAAAAATGAACACAAGCCAGACATGACTAACCTAACAATAAGAGACACCACTTATGATGCAGAGGCTAACTGGTTCTGGAAGGGAAGGTACGGTGAGAGAGTTAGTCATATTGAAGAATACCTTGGAAGAAACAAGATTACTACGGTGAGTAATTTTTTCTTCTAACTCCAGGAATTCTTCAATATGATTAACTCTAGCAGACTACGAAGGAGGTGTGCACAGAACCTCAGTTAGGAAACAGGGTCTGCAGCATTGTTGTGCCAAACCTAGCTACATTTCTGGATTGAGTGTCCAGACTATAAGGCTTTCTAAAGGTATGTACTGTTCTCCATGTAGGCGCTTTACAGCTTTCCAGTAAAGGAATATCCCTGGCCGCGTCTACTGTAGCAGCTGTGCCCCTTGTAAAGTGTGCCCTCAGGCTCACTGGGGGCTCCTTACCAGCTTTACTGTAGCAGAATGGGATACATGCCATTATGCAATGTGCAACTGTCCTTTTTTGAAGCTGGCTTTCCCTTTCTCACATCCCCATAGGTCAGGAACAGCTGCTGTCTATCCTGCTTGTGGGCCTTGATGTGAGTAATATCGCAGCTCAAAGCTCTTTTGACATCCAGGCTATACAGCCTGCATTCTTCTGAACTAGAATGTTCAGTAAAGCAGTGGCATAGTGATTGACTGGTTCAGGTGGAAATCAGAAACCACTTTTGGGAGAAATTTCCTGTTAGTCCTGAGTACCACCTTGTCCCTGTGGAAGGATATGTAGTTCTGTTCTGTACACAGGGCCTGTAACTCACTTATCCTTCTAGCTGAGGTGATAGCCACTAGGACTATAGCTTTCCAAGTGACAAACTTCAAATGTGCTGTAGCAATAGGCTCGAATGGAGACTTCTTGAGCTTAGCAATGCATACACTGAGATCCCAAGAAGGCGCCGGTTCTCTGAGAGAAGGGTGCAAATGGGCCAACCTTTTAAAGAACTTTCTGAAAATAGGGTTAGTAGCCAGAGAAACACCCTCACCCGCCAAAAAATAGGCTGAGACTGATGCCAGGTGGACCTTAAGGGTAGTGGGTTGTCAGCCCAAGGATTGAAGATGGGTGAGATCTTGTCCCTCCCTGCTTGCTGATGTAGCACACTATGGTGGTATTGTCTGTCCTGACCTGTACCACCTTGTCCCTCACTAGGGATACAAAGGATTGCAGTGCCAGGACCACTTCCCTGAGCTCCAGAAGATTTATGAGCAGAAGTGACTCTACTGGGGACCAAGTACCGTGTACTGTGTGCTCTTCCAGATGTGCCCCCCACCTAGGAGGGAGGCATCCATTGTGAGTACTAAGGTAGGGTATTCCTTTTTGAATGGGACCCCTCCCCCTAAGGTTTGTTCTGTCTTGCCACCACTGCAATGCCTGCAGCAGTGTTCCTGGAACTGGTATGAGCTTTGAGAGAGAGTCTCTCCTTTGGCACCAATGCACCCTGAGATGAAACTGAATCTCTCTTATTTAGAATCTGCAGCCTCGCACTGTTCCTGTTGCTGAAGCCATGTGCCCCAGCAACTGCAGAGAATGCCTTGTTGGCCTTGGTTTGTTGAGACTGAAAGATCCTGCCAGCTGCAGGTTACTGTCCAACCTGTCCTGAGGGAGGAACGCCTTCCCTTGCAGGGTGCCCAGTTCTACCCCTATGAAATTTAGTAACTGGGTAGGTTGGAATACAGATTTCTGGACACTGATTAGGAACCCTAGAGACTCTAGTGTATCCTGAGTGACCCTGAGAGCCTCTTTCACCTGCTGTTGTGACTTGCCCATGACTAGCCAGTCTTCCAGGTAGGGAAACACTGTGTTGCCCTGTCTTTTTTTTTTTTTAATTGTCATTTTTATTGAAGCTTCAAAATGTATACATCACATATCAAAGACAGGAAATCATAACAACAGAAAACAAACGTATATGTAAAATACAGTCTAAACAACAGTCTATCCATCAACCCCTTGAAAACCCCCTTAAAACCTTAACCCCCCATCCCGTCTTCCCCACCACCCCAGATGTTAATAACACAGTATATAAAGCATCAAAATTCATGGGTTCAAATAATAGATGGTAAATGTCTTGGCCATTGGTAGGTATAAGGGTAAATGGATATGTATATGTTTGGCCCTAGCCCTGCAGCTTAGAAGCCCATACCTCCAACCAATAGGGATAGTATGAGGGCCCCTCTCTTTCCCCACAGCTGCTGGCAAAGGGACATGGGGTCCCTGTGGACTATCCAAATTAGGCAGTAAGTGTTAAATATTGGTTACTACTGGGTATTAAAATTATTCTAGTTACTGGCCCAGTGCCTTGCGAGCCAGGATGTCCAACAGGGTCACCACCTCTCTCCTGCTCATAAATTTGTAAAAGGGAAGCCAGTGAGTTTTAAACTTATCCGTCTATAAGCGGAGGTATTCTGTCAGCTTCTTCTCCAACTCTTTAATGTGTTGCCAACAGGCCAACCACTGTGAAACCGGTGGGGGGAGTAGCTTAGATAACCAACATTTGGTAATAGCTTTCTGGGCTGCAGCAATAAGTATTTTAAACAAATATTTTTCCCTGGACTAGAGACCCCGGGGGCAGCTCACCCAGTAACATGGTTTGACAATTGTCTGGGACATGTACCCCCAGGACATCATTGATATCCAAGAAGCCAGAAGGGGAAGGAAACATATTCAATTCAGTGCTTTACAGTAACTGGTAACTGCGATTTTTGTTTTAAACTTAGATTGTGGGCTTTTAGTGACACTGTAAGTTCTTTGCTTTCTTTACTTAGAATTGTTTTTGGGCTGTTGAAAATTTAAAACGTAGTGGTGGTGTATTTCTTTGCTGTCTTTAATAGCTGCAAATGTTCGCCCCCCCCCCTTCATCCAACTCTTAATTACATACCCTGTTAAATCTGATTGACAACAGCTAAACATAGGGGATAGTAAGGGGTGTGGAGTAGGAGGGGCATAAGGGGGAAGAAGCCCACCCTCAGCACGACAAGTGTTTTGACACATTTATTTATTTATTTATTGGTTTATTTATTTATTTATTTTTTTAAAGAAAAGTATCTGAGGATCAGTGGCAGGATTTTTAGGACAGTAAATTAATAAAAAGGGAACTAGGAGAGCTTCAGTAACAGACAAGTAGTGGAATAGCAGTATAATGTGGGGAGTGGTGCAATGCGGTGGCTGTGGGGCAGCCATATTCAGGCAGACCTTTTGGACACTGAGGTGCTGCCCTATCTGCATGCATCTCTCTGGACTGCGGGATGAGGTAGCCAGACTCAGAGCGGAAGTAAACTGGGTCAGGAGTACCATCACCCCTATCCAGAGACCACCCAGTCCAATGCAACTGCTTCAAAGGATGCCGAGAACGAGGAGCACTTGGATGACAGTGGGCTCAGGAAGGGTTAGAGCGGTCAGGCAGAGGCACATCCCAGATCCTATTCCACTCAAGAACTCATATGCCACACTGGCAAATGGGGACAACCAAATAGAGGTACCCAGAGAAGTGGAAGGAAAGGATGTGGAGGTTAGCCAAGGAGGTGACCTCAGCAGGGAGAGCAGTGGACCCCAGAGGAGGAGGAAGCGAATCCTGGTGGGGGACTCCATCATAAGAGGGAAACAGCTAGGAACACGGGGGAGACAGGGAGGTGAGGTGCCTACCAGGTGCCACGGCATGGAGGGATGAAAGGAAAATCCTGGGGATCGGGAAGGCAAGACAGGAAGGTGAGCTGGATGTCATTATCCATCTAGGTACTAATGACCTGGAAAATGGGGAGCCAAAGGAAGTTCAGGAAGAGTTTAGCAAATTGGGGAGGGGTCTCAAGCAAGTAGCTACTTCTGTCACTTTCTCAGAAGTACTACCTGCGAGAGGCAAGGGACAGCATATGGGTGCATGCACAAGGAACTTTAATTCATGGTTGAAGAACTGGTGCTATGAGGAAGGGTTTGGATTCACTGGTGACTGGGGACCCACCTGGATGGATGGAGGTTTGTTCAAGCCTGACGGCCTGCATCCATCCTGAAGGGGAATCCGAGCACTCAATGATAAGTTTAAATGCTACATTGACAAGCATTTAAACTAGCAAGGAGTGGCAGGCCAGCAAGGAGGGTACTACTTGCTCACCCCCACAGCTAGCAGTGGAACCAGTGAACCAGAGGAGTGGCTATCTCTACAAAGCAGTGTGCAAAAGATGGAGATTAGCGCCCAAGAAGTGGACAGGCAGAAAAGGGGCAAAATTCAGCAGAAGGGCAGACAGCAAGGAGAACCAGGGATAAACGACAACCAAGGAAGGGTCTGGAGTAGAACAGCGAAACCGTCTAGGGAGGTCAAATCATGGAAAGCCATGTGTGCCAATGCCAGGAGCCTTAGCAACAAGATGGAAGATCTGGAGGCTGTCATGGTGCAGTCAGACCTGGACATTGTGGCCATCACTGAAACCTGGTGTAATGATAACCACGACTGGGAGATGGCCATACCTGGCTACAACATATTCAAAAGAGACAGGGCAGGTAGGAAGGGAGGAGGAGTGGCACTGTATGTGAAAAATGACATAGGGCCACAGAGATCCAGGAGGAACAAAATGGGGAGAGATACTGTGGGTTAAGCTGGAAAGGAAAATGGGCCAGCCATCCGCACAGGTGGGTCTATAGACCACCAGCCCAGGAGGAAGAAACAGATAGGGTGTTGATGCTAGCCATCCAAAGGATGGCAGACAAGGGTGAGGTAGTACTGATTGGAGAATTCAATATTCCAGACGTGGACTGGAGCATCCCAGCAGCAGCATCAACTAGGAGCAGTTTATCCTGGACTTCCTTAGGTGCCTTCCTCAAGCAACTGGTCATGGAACCAACTAGGCAGAAGGCAATACTGGGCCTTGTGCTCACAAACAGGGACAGTGTGATGGGGGAGGGGGGAGCACCTGGGGAACAATGACCACCAGTCATTGTGGTTTGAAATCACAGAAAGAGCAGAACCAAACCACACAAAAACATGTATCCTGGATTTTAGGGGGGCAGACTTTGGGAAAATGGGGAGATACTTGAAAGAGGCATTAAGAGGAATGGGGCAGGAATCAGGGTTGAGGAACATGTGCAGTATTTAAAATGGGGATTACAAGAGCAACAGAATTATGCATTAAGCAGGTTAGCAAGAGGAAAAGGAAGAGGAGACCATCATGGTTTTCCAAAGAGGTAGCAAAGAAAGTGAAAGCCAAAAAGATTGCATTCAGACAATACAAAAAGACACAGGCAGAAGGCGATAGGGAGAAGTACCAGGAGAAGCAAAGGGAGGTAGGGAGGTCAGTAAGGGAAGCCAAAGCTCAGACAGAAGAGCACATTGCAAAATCAGTGGGTTGAGGGGACAAAACCTTTTACAGGTACATAAGTGAATAAAGAAAGGCAAAGGGAGGGACAGTGAGACTGAAGGGGGAGGATGAGGCCACGTGGAGGATGACAACAGTAAAGCCGATATATTGAACAGGTATTTCTGCTCAGTCTTTACTGAGGAAGAGGAGGGTAATGGGTCTGAAGGGAGTACAAGGGGTGAGAATGGTGCAGAAATGGACACAAGTCCCTTTACACGAGAAAGGGTCCTGAAGGAACTGGAAGCAATAAGAGTTGATAAAGCAATGGGGCCAGATGGAGTGCACCCCAGGGTCCATAAAGAACTAAGAGAGGTGGTGGCTGAACCTCTAGCTATCCTGTTTAGCCAATCACTGGAAACAGGGGAGGTACCCAAAGACTGGAGGACAGCAGATGTGGCCCCCTTATACAAAAGTGGGAACAAAGAGGAAGCGGAGAACTACAGACCAGTCAGCCTCACCTCGGTAGTGGGGAAGATCATGGAAGCACTACTGAAGGAGAGATTGGTGGAACATCTGGTTGTCAATGGACTACAGGACCCAAGGCAGCATGGTTTCACCATGGGAGGTCGTGTCAGACCAACCTCGTTGAATTTTTGACTGGGTGACTAGGAGGTGGATCAGGGGAGGGCAGTGGACATGGCCTATCTGGACTTCAGCAAGGCCTTTCACACTGTGCCACATAGAAGACTATTACACAAACTGGGGAATATGAGTGTGGGCAGGACAGTAGTGTAGTGGGTAGGTAACTGGCTGGGCGGCAGGACACAGAGGGTGGTGGTAAATGGCTGTCACTCCACAGAGGGAAGAGTGACCAGTGGGGTACCACAGGGATCAGTGCTGGGACCGGTCCTATTCAACATCTTCATCAGTGACATTGCACAGGACCTAGAAATACAGGTTACTCACCTGTAACAGGAGTTCTAGGAATGGTATATGTTGTTCATCCACACTCATTGGCAGGTATCCTTGCCGCTTTAAATCTTGCCGGAAGGTCTTCAAGCTTGCTCCTCCCACCCACCCGGGTGGTATAACTCTCGGCTCCGCCCCATGACGCCAGATCTGGCCCGCTGGAAGCTCAGGTTTGTGCGTCGAAGCCGGGGAGGTCGGGTGGGTCGTGTGGATGAACAACATATACCATTCCTAGAACTCCTGTTACAGGTGAGTAACCTGTATTTCTAGGGACATGGATATGTTGTTCATCCACCTCATTAACGAGACTCCTAGCAGTTCTCCGGAGGAGGCAGACGCACACCCCAATACTTACTTGGGAAAGAGAGACTGGAGAACCGAGGCCCCAAAACCAGCATCCGGCGTGACTCAAGGTCGATGTGGTAATGGGTAATGAAGGTGTTGCTGACTTCAGGTAGCAGCCCTGCAGATTTCCTGGATAGGGACGTCCTGGAAGCAGCCACCGTTGCACAACAGTATGGCGGGTAGAATGAGCTCTTATCCCTCTGGGAGGCTCCATGCCCGCCAACTTATAGCAGAGATCTATGCAGGAGGTTACCCACCTGCTTATCGTCCGCTTGGCTGCAGGTCTGCCAGATGCGGCTTCAGCGTGGGTGACAAACAGCTGGCGAACCTCTCCCGAATTTCAGCCGTGCGCTCCTTATAATCGAGCGCCCTACTAGAGGTCCAGAGTATGGAGCCTATATTAAACCTCCGAGGTGTGATTGGGGTAGAACACGGCAGAGTCAACACCTGGTTGGGTGAAACTCCCGACCCACCTTCGGAAGGAATTTTCGGGTGGGGCGCAGGACAACCTTGTCCCTGTGGAAGACCAGGTAAGGAGACTCGATGGAAGCGCCTGGAGCTCTCCCATCCTTCTGGCTGACGTGATAGCCACCAGAAGGCGGTCTTCCACGACAGGTGAGAGAGAGCACACCTGTGCATAGGTTGAAAAGCTGCCGCAGGCTTTGCCAGGACCAGCAGTAGATCCACGGAGGTGGGGTTCCCGCACTGGAGGAAATGTGATCAAGGCCTTTGGCGCAGACCACCTTCTCCTGCGCCACTGACTGCTTCCGGCCCGCGCCCGGTAGCAGAGATGGCTGCCAGGTGCACCCTTAGGGTCGTCGACCCTAAGCCCTTGACTAAAGGGACCACAAATAGTCAAGATGCTTGCCAGGAACAGGAGGAAGGGTCAAGCCCTTGCCCTGACACCAAATGAAAACCTTTCCATTTGAAGGCATAACATTTTCTGGTGAAACTCACTGGGACGCCTCAACTACATTGAGGACTCCGTCGGAAAGACCCAAGGCCTGGAACTCTAGCCACCAGGAACCAGGCCGTCAGGTGCAGGGATTGAAGGTCGGATGGAACACCTTCCCCTGATTGACTGAGGAGCAGGTCGGGGCGAGCTGGAAGCTGCCAGGGAGTCCTGGAGCTGAGACTGAGGAGATCTGGGTACCAGAACTGGCGAGACCAGTCTGGGGCTATCAGAATCACCTACGCCTTGTCCCTCCTGCCTTGAGGAAGCCAGCATGGATCAAGGGAAATGGGAAAAGGGCGTAAGAGGCCCAGGGTCCATTGCTCGAAGGCATCCTGCAAGCGAGCCCTGCTGAGGCGGGCATGGAACAGACTCAGCTCAGCGTTCTCCTGGAGGCAAACAGGTCCACCTGAGGTGTGCCCCAAAGGGAGAACAGATGCTGTACTACCTCCGGCAGGAGAGACCACTCGTGGGATGCAGCCCCTATCCGGCTCAGGGCATCGGCCAGGGTGTTGGAGGCTCCTGCCCGTGAATGGCTAGGGAGATCCGCCTCCAGGCTGCGCCGAGTGACCAAATCACGGAGAGCTTCCTTGCATAGAAGCATGGGCGCGTCCGCCCTGGCAGTTTAGATAGTACATAGTAGAGTGGTATTGTCCGTCTGGACTCGGACCACTTGACCCGGAGAGCAGAGCAAAGGCGGTGAGAGCTAGGCGGACGCTCGAAGCTCCAGCAGGTTGATGTGGCATCGGGACTCCAGCAGGGGACCAGGGCCATGAGCCAGTGTTCCCAGATGGGCACCCAACCCATCAGAGAGGCATCTGTCGACAGAGAGACCGTCGGCTCGAGGCGGACGAGCAGGATGCCCTCCTGCAAATGATCTGGAGCGGTCCACCACTGGAGGCGTTCCACATCCCATATCACCGACACAAGCTGGTCAAGGGATCGCAGCATTGTGACCACTGGCTGGCCAGTCCCACTGAAGGGGCGCATATTCAGCGGGCCCAGCGGACCACGCTGGTGCAACCTCATGAGACCCAGGAGGCGCAGGAAGTCCCGGGCAGGCGCAGTGCCCAACCAGAAATGATTGGGCAAGGGAGGAAGAACCTCGGCCCTGTCCGCCGGGAGGCAGCGCTCTGGCTCGAAGAGAGTCGAGCTGCGCCCGATGAATAGAATCACCTGCTTGCTCGAGTTCCGACTTGGCCTCGTTGATAAGGAGGCCCAGTTGAGAGCAGACCTGGAGGGCCAGATCTCTGGACCACTCCGCCTCCTTCCTGGAGGAGCTGCTATCAGCCAGTGCGTCCAGGTGAGGTGCACCCAGACCCCTCGGCGCCGCAGGAATGCTGTCACCACAGCCATGCATTTGGTGAAGACCCTGGGAGCTGGAGACAAGCCGAGGGCATGGCTTGGAACTCGAAGAGGATCCTTCCGCTCGGAAGCGAAGGAATCTGCTGGGGAGCCAGACGGATGGGGACGTGAAAAGCGTCCTGCAAGTCCAGGAAACAGAACCACGCGCCGCATTCAAGGATGGTATTATCTGAGCCAGAGTGACCATCCTGAAGGTTGAGACCTTAGGAACTTGTTTGGGTCGTGTAGGTCGGGGAATGAGGCGCCAACCCCGTCCGTTGGAACCAGGAAGTACCTGGACACAAACCCTGGGTCTGAAGGAGGTCCCACCACTCTTACCACCTCCTTCTGGAGGAGGAGAAGCGATAATAACACCTCAGGCCGCCAGTGAAGCTGGGGATCCGAAGCCCCTCGAGGCGCGGCTCTGAAGGTGGTGCCTGCTTCAATTCCAGAGGGCAGGCCTCTTCCCACCACCTCAAGACCCACCTGTCCGTGGTAACAGCGGACCAGGCGAACGGAAGTGCGGGCCGTCCCCGGGGACCCAGGAGCAGTAGGGGGATGGGGGCGACACCCTCAGCCCGTCACTGGGCAGGCTTGGAGGAGGGACCGGCCGAGGGACCTCCTGGACTTTCCTCCTGCCTCCTGTTAGAGGAAGCCCGGCGGCTTGGGTTTGGGATGCCAAGGCCCGGAGCCTGCGGCCCTGATATGCTAGGCGCGGCGCCGAGGCACAGAAGGCGAAAGGGCTTAGGCTGTGGTTTGCGGCCTTTGTCCTTCTGGAGCTTGGAAGAGACCGAGTCCAAGGTGGCATTGGACTTCTCGATCCTCTGCAGGTGACCTTCCACCCCAGGGCGAAGAGGTCAGTCCCAAAAGGAACATCCGCCAGCTTGTGCTGGGTATCAGTAAGGTGGATATCCTCAGCCAAACCGCCCGGCCTTATAGCCACTGCGGCCGCCACCGATCTGGCACATGAGTCCCCTATATCCACAGCAGTCTGGAGCTGCTGTTTGGCCACTACCCTGCCCTGGTCCGCACCTGTAACCGTAGTCTGCAGATCGGCGGGAAGATGAGATGACCTCATCCAGGGAGCCCAACAGGGCATGAGAAAAATGTGCCATGAGGACAGCAGCCGGCCTGGCTGAAGGCCGAGAGGGCCCTTGGCGTGAACTTTTAAGCCCGACATAGTCAATTTCTTGGACTCCTTGTCAGGAGGTTTGTCACATCCCTACAAGCGTTGCCCGGCCGAAAACGCTGTCGGTAACCAACCCCTCAGCAGAGGGGTGTTCCAAAACCGGACAAGGAACCGGTAGGGACTGATACTTCCTGGCCATCCTGGCCGAAGGCGCAGGGCAGGAAGCAGGGCTGCCAAAGCTCCAGTGCCGGACCCACTATGGCCTCGGCCACGGAAGGCCTCCGTCGGAGAATCCCTCGGTCCAGAATCTCCGTGAGGGATACCGCAGCCCGTTTGGAAGCGGGTTCGAGCTCCATCCCGGTAGACTCCGAGATGAGGCGAAGCAGTCCTAGGAAGACTGACGGGCTATCGTCCATTGACTGACCTCCTGAAGACTCCAAGTCAGTCGCTTGGAGAAAAGGAGGAATCATCTTCGGACTCGGAAGAATCCTCAAGAGCTGCTCTGGCCTGAGCACCCTTCACCTGCCGAGGTCGGTCGGGAGTGAGGGTAACTGACAGCCGATGGGGTAGACCCTTAGCCGACCGAGAATCCTTGGTCGAGCCCCAATGGTGGCTGTGGGCGGAGGTTCCAGGTCGGTGGAGCAGCTGGTTTGGCCGAACAACCGGCCTGGGTAGCAAACTCCTCGGATAAGTAGAGGGGTTGTGTCAGCCCGTTCGAGTGACAGCCACTAATGGCGGGGAAGGCGGCGGTCGGCTTATTCGACCAGGAGGAGCTGTTGCAACATAGGTCCTCGTGCCGTCGGCGTAATTCGCCCAGAAGCCTCCCTCATCCGAGGAGGGCGGAGACGGCCAGCCTTCGCCCGCTTACCGCGGTGCCGAGACCGAGACCGCCTATGACGGTGGGATCGGCTGGACCGCGAAGAGGTCCGAGACCGAGACCGAGAGTCCCGGAATTTCCGAGGTCGGTGCGGGGAGGTGTCGGCCGGAACCGGCACTCCCTTCGGCTCGGATGGTCCATCCGAGGGCTCCGGAACCGAGGCATGACCCGCAGGATCCTCAACTCCTCCGGGGGAACGAGAGAGGAATCTCGGCTGCTAAAAGCGACAGCCAGTCCAATGGGTCGAAAAATCTCGACTTCATCGGAGGAGTCTCGGTCAAGCTGACCTGGCGGGGACACCAGTGAGGCCAGTGGCGAGCGAGCGATCGAGCCGAAGCCCGTGATGCGGCCCGGCCGGGAGGGACCTTTCCAGCTCCCAGGCGTCCGACGGAGGACTTACCCTGTCCCTCTTTTTGGACCGAGAATAAGGTCCAGCAGACACAGGCCCTTCTCCTTTAGTGGAGAGGGACAGACAAAGCTCATCAAAAGAAGCCGTGTAGGAAGAACCCAGAAGGCGGGATAAATACCGCGGCCGAGGAAGATCTGACCCGCCGCCTCCTCTTCGAGGCGACCATCCGCTCGAGCTGATCCGCCGAAACCGCGCGCGAGACACGTCAACCGGGCCTCCTTGGACTTCACGGAGAAGCGCTTCTCGGGGCGGCCCAGTTGCAATCGAACGCACGGTCTTCGGGGGCGTGGGCCGAGAAAGATGAGCACAGCATCGCAAGCCTGCAGGTCGTGCTCAAGGCCTAAGCAGTAGACACCGTGGAGTGTGGATCCGTCCGAGACATCTTCTGCCCGCATGGGCATCTCCGAAATCCGAGTCGGTTGTCCATGCAGCAGCGAGGATAGAAGACTGAAGTCTTTTACCAAAATTTATTTATAAATCATAAGCAACCGAGAATAGGAACCAGTCATAAGCGCCAGGCGTTAATGAGAGGAACCTGAGCTTCCAAGCGGTAAGGAAGATCTGGCGTCATGGGGCGGAGCCGAGTTATACCACCGGTGGGTGGGAGGAGAAGCTTGAAGACCTTCCGGCAAGATTTAAAGCGGCAAGGATACCTGCCAATGAGTGTGGATGAACAATATATCCATGTCCCTAGAAGGCAGAATTTCACTGTTCGCTGATGACACAAAGCTCGTAACAGAGTAGACACATCAGAGGGTGTAGACAGAATGAAGAGGACCTGCAGAAACTTGAAGAATGGTCAGGGTTTGGTAGTTGAAATTCAATGCAAAGAAGTGCAAGATAATGCATATGGGGCAAAAACCCTGGCACAATATATCAGTTGGGGGTGAGGATATAGCATGCACCAAGCAGGAAAGGATCTTGGGGTTATCATCCTGATGACCTCAAGGTAGGAAAACAGTGTGACAAGGCAGCAGGTAAAGCAAATAGGATGCTGGGATGCATGCAGGGCATCACCAGCAGGAAAAGGGAGGTCATAATTCCACTATACAAGACACTAGTGAGGCCCCACCTGGAGTACAGTGTACAGTTCTGGAGACCTTATCTACGTAGGACACAGACGGGTAGAGAAGGTTCAGAGGAGGGCAACAAAGATGGTACATGGATTGCATCACAAGTCCTATGAGGACAGGTTGAAGGAAATGAATATGCTCCCTGGAGAGAGGAGGGATGTGATAGAGACAAAGTATCTTACAGGAGGAACAGGGTGCAGGAAAAAAAATTACTCACCTTAATAATGTTGTTTCTTCTAATGGAGTCTTGCTATATTATAGACATTAGCAGTTTGTTCAACTCTAGAACTGCCCAGAGTGAAATGAGTTAAAACCATTCTCAACAGAATTTTGGCACGAGACAGCTCTCTATCTGTGTCATTTCAAACCTGAACTGTCAGATCTTTACGAGTCAAACTCACTAAGGTCTGTGTGGAAGCTGTAACTCACACTAGCCAAATGGCTACCTAAATAATAACAACCATGGATGGTCCCAACACCCAAGACTCAAGTCAGGGACCAGAAATACTAACACCATTCTAATAATATGAAAATGGAAGATAAGTATAATAAAAACACACACAGTACACATACACACCCCAAAGTCCCAAAGGGACAAAATGCTAACAGGACATAAGTAGTGGCTCACTAAGTTGCCCACACCCACCAAGTAGAGGTTCTGAGAGGGGCAGGTTAAGTTCATATAGTTAAGACTCCATTAGAAGAACAACATTACTAAGGTGAGTAATTTTTCTTCAAACAACATGAAGTCTTGCTATATTATAGACATTAGCAGAATACACAGCAGTACCTCCATGGAGGAGGACAGAACCTACTTAGGAATAGGCTCTGAAGAACAGCTGTGCCAAGCGAGCATCTCTCTGGCTGGACATCCAGGGATGATAACTGGTAAAAGTGTGTACCGTTTTCAAGTAGCAGCCTGGCAAATCTCTAATAAAGGGATATCTCTGGCAGCAGCTAGAGTCGCAGCTGTACTCCTGGTAGAATGAGCCCTCAAACCAGGGGGCTCTGCACTTCGATAACAAAATTGGACACAAGAGACAATCCACCTGGCTATTGATCTCTTAGTGGTGTTTGCTCTTCCCAACTTCACCATAGGTAAGGAAAAGTTGGAGGATTCAACCTGACCTTTGGTACGCTCTATAAAAATAACCAAGAGCTCTCTTAACATCCAGGCTGTGCAACCTCCTCTCACCCGAGACTGATCAGTGAAAATACTGGAAGGGAGATAGATTGATTAAGATGGAAATCTGAAACCACCTTAGGCAAAAACTTCCTCATTAGTCCTAAGGACTACCTTATCCCTGTGGAAAGAAATAAAGTCCAGTCTCCACTGACAAGGCTTGCAATTCACTTATGAATCTGGCAGAAGTGATAGCCACTAGAAAACAGTTTTCCAAGTTAGGAACTTAAGCTCTGCAGAAGACAGAGGTTCAAAAGGGGGTTGCATTAACTGGGCAATGCAAACATTAAGGTCCCAAGCAGGGGCCGGTTCCTGAAAGGGAGGATTAGTATGGAGTAATCCCTTAAAAAACTTGGAAAACACAGGAGGAGAGGAAAGAGGGGATGACTTTCCTGCTGACACAAAAGCAGACACAGCTGCCAAATGAACTCTCAGGGTAGCTGGTCTGAGACCCAAGGAATTAAGATGTACCATGTAATCTAACAAAATGGGCAATTCAGCAGATTCTGGGAAATATTTTTCCTAGCACACAAATGGAAAACCTTTTTCCATTTAGAACTATAAGTAGCCCTAGTGGAAGGCTTTCTGGAAGCCTTTAGGATCTCAAGAACACCCTGAGAGAGGTGTAAATCAGCAAATCTTAACTCCTCAAGAGCCAGGCCTTTGAGGTTGAGGGATTGAGGTCCGATACCAAACCCTTCCCTGGGCACAAGTCAACAGACTGTGATTCTGGGGAGGCAAAGGGAAGAAGGACTGTCAGAGACAGAAGGAGTGGGTACTGGGCTGGCTGGCCAATCCAGGGCAATCAGAATCACCCTGCAGGCTGAGATCTGATTTTGACTAGTACTTTGAATGGGAGAGGAAAGGGGGGGGAAGCATAGAGGAACTTCCCCTCCCAATCCAGAAGAACGGCATCCAGGGGAACTGAGCCCCACACTGGAGGCCTGCAACAGAACAGAGGAAGTTTGTGATTGTCTGGGGCTGCAAAAAGATCTATCTGAGGGATGCCCCACCTGGCAAAAACTATCCCCAGCACTTGAGGATCCAGGGACCATTCGTGATGGCCCTGGGAAATCCTGCTGAGGGCATCCGCTAGGACATTGTCCTTCCCTGGAAGATGAACTGCTATGAGGGAAGTGTTCAGGGAATAGGCCAGAGACCACAACTTCATTGCCTCGGTGCACAAGGCCGAAGACTGAGTGCCCCCCTGTTTGTTGATGTACCACATTGTTGTGGTGTTGTCTGTTCTGACTTGTATCACCTTGTCGTGGACAGATGCAGAAAAAGCTTGAAGAGCTAAAAAGACAGCTCTGAGTTCCAGCAAATTGATGTGGAGCAGAGATTCCTGGGGACCAGACTCCTGAGTGGAAAGGTCGCCCATGGGCTCCCCAACCCAGAAGGAAGCATCTGTAGAGAGTCAAGTCGTGAGAAGGGGAAATGAAGGGGACCCCGCTTCTGAATTGCTCTGATCCTGCCACCACTGGAGAGCTAGGATCAGGTTCGAGTCACTGGGACCAACTTGGAAAGGGGTCTTCTCTGAGACCAAAAGGTTCTCAAGTGAAACTGAATGTCTCTCATCTGAAATCTGGCTCCCTGCACAACAGCTGTGGATGCAGCCATGTGCCCCAGGAGCTGCAGAAAGCGCCTTGCTGGTGAGACCTGCAGAGTGAAGGAAGAGGCCAGAGCCACTAAATTCCTTACCCTTTCTGGGGAAGAAAGGCTCTGGCTAGCTTTGTGTCCAATTCTGCCCCTATAAAGGTGAGTACCTGGACTGGTTCCAGAACCGACTTTGGTAGGTTTAGCAGAAAACCCAGGGAGGTGAGAAGCTGCTGGGTGACCTGCAGGTGAGCTTTACCTGTTCTGGGGACTGGCCTACAATGAGCCAGTCGTCTAGATAGGGAAAACAGCAATCCTCTGCCTCCTTAAGTGGGCCACTGCCACTGCTAGACACTTTGTGAATACCCTTGGAGCAGAGGTAAGGTCAAGGGCATTGCTCTGAACTGGTAATGACCTGAGGGCAGTTCAATCTGAGGTACTTTCGATGGGATCTTCTGATTAGGACATGGAAATAGGCATCCTTGAGGTCCAGGGAGGCTAGCCAGTCCCTGGCCTTAGGGAAGGTAAAATCATTGCCAGAGTTACCATTTTGAACTTTGGTTTCAGAAGATGCTTGTTCAGATATCTGAGATCTAAAATGGCACGCATTCTCCTGTCTTTTTGGGGTAAGGAAGTATCTGAATACAGACCCTGCCCTGATGCAGGGAGGAACCCTTTCTACTGCTCTGAGAGCCAACAGGATGAGACCTCTGTTTCCAAAGCGAGGGTCTCTGAAGCACTTGCAGGTAGAAAAGTCTGCTTCTCAACTTGGGAAACTTTTTGAAGCTGAGAACCAGACCCTGGCTTACTACTTCCAGAACCCACTTGTCTGAGGTTAAAGAAGCCCAATTCTGACTGAAGTAAGCCAGCCTGCCCCCACTGGTACAGGAGAATCGGCCCTGGGCACCCCATCAGGTGCCTGTTTCGAGGAGCTTTAGGCTGGGGGTGGGAGCAGGTCTGCCCACCCTCGCTCTGCCCTGCCTCTGAAGAAGCCCCTCTGAGCATAGGCAGAGGAGGCCTGAGTCTGGTAGAAAGTCCTGTGAAAGGCCTCACCCTACCCCTGGGGCATGCCTTTGAGGAGTGGCTTCCCGCTCCCTTAGCCTGGGCACTCTTGTAAGTAGTCCTATATTCATCCATCTTCTTCATGTAATTCTCTGTCTGCTCTCCAAACAGAGAATTTCCCACCACAGGAAAATCCATAGCCTTAGTCTGTGATCCTGTGACAAACTAGTACACCTGAGCCAGGGCAACCTACTAAAAGCTACAGATGTGGCCATGACCCTAGAGGAAACATCATTAACATCCACAGCAGCATGAAACTGAACCTTAGAGGCTTCAATGCCATCAGCAGCCACCTGTTCTAGTTCACTAGCCAGCTGGCCATGGGCCTGCTTGGCCAATTGCATAACAGTATCCCATCTAGATTTCTGATACCTAGCTACATAAGCCATATAATTTGCTTGCCTGAGTCCCAGAGAGGCTGCCATATATTGTTTTTTTTGCCATGGCATCAATCTTCCTGGAATCCTTGTAAGGAGGATGTGAAGCCAAGGGAATATTAGCTTTATCACCAGCAGCAGCCTGAAGTACCCCAACATGACTGCATTGCTGAGAAAGGAATTCTGTATCAGGGCCTGACAATGTATACCTTCTGTCCATCTTTTATCTACAGGAGGCACAGAATTAGGAGCTTTTAAAATTTTAATTGTTTGTTTCCTAAAGACTTATGTAAAGGAATAGACAATCTCCTAGACTCTGGAATATCCATCATTTCTACAAAATCAGGCTCCTCTTGCTCATCCACAGCCTCTTCTAAAGGAAGCTGGAGGGTTTCAGCAACTTTTTTACAAAACATAAAATGAGATGGGGACTCAGACAGCATAGGGGGAGATTCTAAAGGTCTGTCTGGGGAGATGTCCGGTTCAATGGGCACACCCAGACCTTCCCAGCCACATTCATACTGTTCATAATCCTCCTCCTCCTCCTCTGGTTCATGAAATTCCTCAATATCATAATCCTGAACCACTGGGACCGGACGAACCAACCTTTTACCAGATAGTGGTGGTTCGGACGGACCCTGAGACAGTGACTGGACAATTTGTATGGCTTTTGCTATCTCTGCAGCAGTTGGAGAAGGAATTTTGGACTCCAGACCTGCTGATTTTCTTGTTTTCTTTACTGGAATTGGTTCCTCAGAACCAGCTTTCTTTGCCGAGGAAGTCTGGCCCTGCTCAGAGGGCACTCCCTCTGGTTCGGTTGGCACCGAACCGGCTGGCCATCCGGTCAGCGGACTTTTAGCCTCTCGTCCCTGAGCCTGCCCAATCTTTTTCTAGGGTGGCTGCAGGAAATTCTTACATACCTGGCAGTCTGACTGGAAGTGGTCAAACCCCAGACAATAAACACATGTGGTGTGTGGGTCAGCCTTCAGCAAGACTTCCCCACAAACATCACAGTGTTACAAACAGTGGGCCGGTTTTCTTTTGGGTTTCTCAGACATAATGCCAGCCTAACCAAAAACTTGCCCTATTAACGGCAGTGCCGAAGACACCCTTATCGGTTCCTAACCGTGATCACGGTATTGAAAAAACGTAATAAATCCATTTTTTTAGAACCATATAGAACCAGGAACCGCACTCTAAAATAGTAACTTTTAGTTTTAAATGAGTTTTAAACCCACTGATCGGTTCAAAACCCGAACCGATAACTTAGATTCCACACAGACAAAACTTACATTTACTTCACGGTTACCAAGATAGAGTTTGAACTGAACGGTTTTATGTTGTAATAAAACTATTCTCAGTTAAATCCAACCGAGAAAACACTTTAAACCGAGCAGAAGGAGAAATCTCTGGAGCGACTGTTCACTGAGGCGGAGTAAAGAATCTAACAGTTCAGGTTTTGAAATGACACAGATAGAGCTGCTCTCGTGCAAAATTCTATTTGGAATGGTTTTAACCATTTCACTCCGGGGCAGTTCTAGAGCTGGAACAAACTGCTAATGTCTATAATATAGCAAGACTTCATGTTGTTTGAATACACTATTTTTAAGCGAAAAAGATGTTCCAGGACTAGAGGGCATGGGATGAAGTTGGATGGAGGACGATTCAGAGGAAACGTGAGGAAGAATTTCTTCACAGAACGGGTGGTGGACAAGTGGAACACCCTGCCAGAGGAAGTGGTGGGGGGCTGAAACAATTACGGGATTTAAGAATGCATTGGATAGACATAAAGGAATTCTGGAGGTCAGAGGTAAGGGGCAACAGACTTCTAGGAAAACATAAACTGAACTTACAAGCTCAAATGGGCAGATTGGGTGGGCCATAGGCCCTTATCTGCCGACACTGTCTATGTATCTATGTATATGGAGACCGATCTCATCCCAGTATGGTTTAACCTTAGGGCAACTCCAAAATATGTGTTCATGGGTTCCAATTTGGCCACATCCTCTCCATCAATCAGCTATAGGGGAATCACCCAAAATGTTTTATTATGACAGGCATCCTAAAATATGTAGTGAGAACTTGCCATCTGAACTCCTCCACAAAGAAGAGGATGTGGTCTGATTGGCCTGCTCCTAGATTTGATCCCATTTTCTTGGTTGTATTACTACTCCAGCTTAATTTTCCCACTTCTGTTGTACTGCACTTCTATATTGTATATTATTCTCCCTGCATAACTGATAACAGCTGGGAGATCAGATGCCCCCCCCCCACATTCCCCGGCAGAAGTCCGTCAGAGGATGGTTGGTATTTTGCCCAAAGACGTCCTGCCTATGGGCCGATGTAAGGAAGTGTCTGACCTGTAATTAGCAGTAAAAGTCTTTTCCTGGCAAACCAAATTCATCTTGTAATTGGCTAAAACTTCTCAATAGATTCCCCTGGTAAAACTGGGCCATCTTGGCTAAGCCCTGTCATGCCCAATGGGTGTACACTTGGGTTATTACTTCTTGGAGGAAAATCTCTGCATGCCTGAACTGTCACGAGTCTATAAGCCTCCTTTTCTATCTTCAGGCATAGTTGTACCTCCCTCCTAGTTAATCCTAGAGTTTTAAGCCAAGGGATAGGGAGGGAGGGAGGGCTGCAACCAATTTAGGGTCCCATTTGTTAACTAGTATATCTACTAAGTCAGTGGGACCCAGAAGGTTTTTTTCCATCTGGGTCCAAGCCAAGGATTGGTTATGCCTGTTGTAGGCTGCCAGAAATTGTAATTGTTCGGCCAGATAGTAAGTCTTCAAGTCCGGGACCCCCAGTCCTCCTTTACCTTTATCTAGACAAAGGAGATTAAACTTTAGTCGAGGTTTTTTCCCCTCCCCAAAGAAAGTTTTTAATCACCGTATGGAGATGACCAAAAATATTAGGAGACATACTGGAATGGTGTCAGATAAAAAGAGCAGATGGGGCAGGATATTCATTTTGAGAGTTTCAGAACATCCCAATAGGGAGAGGGGGTAGTGCAGCCCACCTGTCACAATCCTGTCGTATACTGTCCAAAAGTTTTAAATGATTGGTGTGGTATAGTTTACTTAGATCCACTGTGATATGTACTCCTAAGTATTTTAACCCCTTGTTAGATCATTTTAAGTTTGTCAATCCCCTGATTTCTGGGGCAACAGGAGCCCCGATAGACATTGTTTATTGATAAATATCGGATAACACCTTTGAGTCAAAGACTCCTTTACAAAGGTTCCACGTCGTACATAAGACAGAAACAACCATGACAAAAGTGACAACTAACATAGTAATTAAAGACAATGGTTACAGAATGGTTGCAAATGAATACAGAAAATACAAAATAGCAGCAGGGAATACATGGTAACAGAGAGCTGCTAACAAGGTACAAAGTGCAAAAGGTTACAGGTACAAGCATAACATTTCAGGGCGATGGCACTAGCCATGCCCAGGAGTTCTTCATTGGCCAAGGCAGGACATTGGGGTCCATTGTCACGGTATAGGCATGCCCAGCGGCGGCAGACCTGTGTTAGGTCCATGATCAAGGGGGGTGGGTGGTAGAAATAGAAGGTCAGGTTTAGGGCAGTAACTACTGATCCCTGGGTGATAAGGGCCCTTAGTTGGGACTTGAACCAACCAAGTTTGGGTTCAGTGAGGAGGGAATTTGGGAGTGAGTTGAGCCAGGATGGGGCCAGATATCAAAACATTCTTTGGCCTGAGGTGGTCTTGCAGCGAGGTACCCTAAAGTGGGTAGTCGCTGATTGCCGTGTGAGGCGGCTAGACTGTGGGGACTGAAGTAGTGGGGAGAGGGCTGGTGGGAGTAATCCTGAGGTGATTTTCTTAGCAAAGAGGCAGGCCTGGTACTTTAGCCTCCCATCGAGGTTGAGCCAGTTTGCTGAGGCGTAGGGGGTGCAGGTGTGTGTAAGTCTAGGACAGCCTGCAGCAAGTCTGCAAGCCTTATTGAGGGCCAGTCTAACCTTGTGTAAGTGGGTGGTGTCGGCTGCACCATAGATGATGATTCCATAATCAATTAGAGATAGAATAGATGCAGAGATGGCTAGGCAGAGAGATTCAGGGGGGAGGCAGTGCTTATATCGGTGAAAGAGACCAATACGTGTATTGACGGCGGTGCTGAGCATCCGGATATGGATGTGGAAAGTGAGGCCAGTGTCTAGGGTGATGCCAAGGTATTTGAAAGTGGTAACCTGCTCAAGGGGGTCTTTCAATGAGTTGAGAATGATCAAGGGTTGTCCTAGGTTCTTATTTTGGGAGTGTGCAAACATCATGGATTTAGTTTTTTTGTAATTTAGTACTAATCTATGCTGAATGAACCAGGATTCAGCTTCAGAGAAGGATTTCTGGAGTGCCGAGTGGAGGGCTGCGGGATCAGTGTGTGAGTTGTTGAGGACTGCGTCGTCTGCAAATAATAGAATTTTTCCCGAGCAGGCATTGGGTAGGGTGTTGAGGAACAGGGAGAAGAGAAGTGGGCCAAGAATTGAGCCTTGAGGGACCCCAGACCTGACTTGGTGGGGGGATGACAGAGAGTGGGCAATCCGGACTGTCTGAGTTCTCTCAGACAGATAGCTGGCAAACTAGTCAACGGTCTCATGGGGGAGGCCTATCTGAGTGAGGGAGTCCAGGAGAAGCAAGTGGTGCACAGTACTGAATGCCTTTGAGAGGTCTATAAAGACAGTGCCAACAGTGTAGCCGGTGTCCAGGGATGTATGGAGGGCGTTAGTAAATTCCAAGAGGGCAGTGGTGGTGCTATGGTTCTGGCAGGAGCCATGTTGTTCAGGACACAGGATGCTATATTTAGTGAGGTAGTCTGTTAGTTGGGTGGCCTCGATTTTCTCCAGGGTTTTAGAGAAGGGAGGCAGGACTGATATTGGGCGGTAGTTCCCAGGCAGGGAGCGGTCACCACTTTTAAGGATAGGAGTGATGAGGGCAGATTTCCACTTGGTGGGGAACTGGCCCAGAGAAAGGAGTGGTTCAAAAGCATGGTGGGGGGACCTCACTGAATGTGAGTCTAAGCAGTTTCAGGTCCAGTGTGTCATTGCTGAAACAAGATTTACTGAGGCTTTGAGTAGTAGAGGGGCAGCTTCACACTGGGAAACTGCTTTAAAGTGGAAAGGGGTTGGGAAGGGGGCAGTGTGGTGTAGGGTGGGTGGGGGAGAAAAAGTTGGGGGGGAAGAACACCAGTGAGGTCACAGAAGGCATCATTTAATGAGTCTGCAATAAGGGCTGGGTCTGAGGTGATAGATCCGTTGGACCTGATATGGGTAGGCAGGGCAGTGGAGGCTTTGCCATAGCGTTGTGAGTGAGTCCCAAAACTTGCGACCTGAGCCCCATGTGTTGGTGAGCAAGGTTTTAAAGTACTCAGCCTTTGCTTTTCGAATATCCCATGTGCACTTATTGCGCGCTTCCTGGTAGCGCTGCCTGTCAGAGGGTTTTCTGGTATCCTGTGCAATGTGCCACAGATTGTCTTGTTTGCGCATCTGGTCCAAAAGGGCTTGAGATAGCCACAGTGTCCTGGCACCTTTAATTTTTTGTTTGGTCAGGGGTGCAAACAGGTTGCAGGAAGTGCTGAACATATGAATTAAATAGTTGACGGTAAAGTCAATGTTCTGAGCATTTCTTATGGGGGACCAGTCAGTAGCTAGAAGGTACTGTTTAAAGGACTGTAGTTTGCCAGGTTTGAGGCGGCGTTGTAAGACAGTTTTTTTTTGGGGGGGGGGCTTGTTAATACAGTACGACCAGTGACATAGCACTGGAGAGTGGTCACTCAGGGCATCAGGTAGTACCCTGATCTGTGTAGCTTTATGTGGGGCGTTAGTGAGTACTAGATCTAGGAGGGTGGCAGTACTAGTCCTCTGGTTTATTCTAGTGGCAGCAGTCACAAGCTGGGTCAGGTTTTGAGCAGCTGAATTTCAGATTTGGATTCATCGATTTTAAATCAAGAAACTTCCCTGTAGCTAGCCAGGAGTGACATGACCTTAGGGAGTGTTGTAGTCGGGTCTTGCAAATAAAGTAAAGTGTCGTCAGCATAGAGCGAGATGCGATTATCCACCGACCCCACTCCAATGCCGACAATGTCTGGGCTGATTCAAAATGTCTCTGCCAAGGGCTCAATGCTGAGCGCAAACAAGAGTGGGGAGAGCGGGCAACCCTGTGAGGCTCCTCTCTTAATAGGAAAGGCCACCGACAGGACCGCATTCAACTGAATTTGGGCTGATGGTTTGGAGTACAGGGTGGAGACCCACACCCGAAATTTGTCCCCAAACTTAAACCTCTGAAGGGCCGCGTTCGGAAAGAAAAATGTACTCACCGTGGTAATCTTGTTTCTTCCAGGGTATTCTCCAATATGCATAACTCTTGTATTCAGCCTTTAAAGTAGAACTGCCCAGAGATAGAACATTATGCTACTGTTGGAACAATCATTGGCTCGTGCCACTTATTCAAATGCTGCCCTTATCAACCGCTGCATTCTAAACCCCCTCAGATTTCACGGACAGCCTGCAAGGAAAGGCCCAACCCAGGATAACATCTACATAAAAACAAAAACTGGAGGAAACAACCCCCCCGAATGTCAGAAGAAAAAATTACTCGCTGTAGTAATTCTATTTCTTCCAAGAGGTCCTTTAGCATCAGTAACAAAAGCAGTGAGGTGACCAGGTTGAACTGCCTCAGAGGTGGAGCCATGAATATCCATTAAAATAGAGTGGTCAATCAGAATCAAGCAGGAAGTTGTGCTGAGTGCAAAGAGCCCACAGGCCTTTAGAACTGTTCTGAAGATGAAAGGAGAACAATGACTAAATGGACTGTGCCAACAGGCTTTAAAGAGCAACTATCGTGCTCAATTCTAAATCGCTCCCCAAGAAACACAAATGTCCCTTACCTGCCCCCAAATTAAATCCTGTAAAACTTTCTTTTTACAAATGTCCCCAGTTTGGAAGGGAAGAGATCGTATTTTTACTCCGTGGAGCTCCGACGTGCCGATCCCTTCCACTTCCTGGTACCTGTGCCTCGACTGATCTGCCCCCACGCTACCACGTTTTGTGATATCACTGTTTGAGTAGCGCGGTGGCGAGTATCCATTGACTTGAATGGGGCTGTTTTAAAAAGATAAATTTTGATAGTTTAGATGGCCATGATGTATTCCGACTGGCCATCTAAACTATCAAAATTTATCTTTTTAAAACAGCCCCATTCAAGTCAATGGACGCCCCCCCCCGCTCTACTCAAACAGTGATGTCACAAAACATGGTAGCGCGGGGACGGATCAGTCAAGGCACAAGTACCAGGAAGTGGAAGGGATTGGCGCATCGGAGCTCCACGGGGCAAAAGTATGATCCATTCCCTGCCAAACTGGGGACATTTTTAAAAAGAAAGTTTTACAGGATTTAATTTGGGGTCGGGTAAGGGACATTTATGTTTCTTGGGGGCACCAGGTGGAAAGTTGCTCTTTAAAATCATGCAATAGCATGAACTATAAAAAGACTATAATTAACCATTAATATGCTCTAAAAACAATCCAAAAAACTGAACAAATTTGGCAAAAAGATACAGAAGCAGAGCCCTCTTAACGTAGGTGTCTGGGGAGGCAGAGTGGGAGGCTACTGATGCTAAAGGACCCCTTGGAAGGAACAGAATTACTACGGTGAGTAATTTTTCTTCTCACCCCAAGAGTCCTTTAGCATCAGTAACAACAGCAGACTACAAAGCAGTACAGTTGGGAGGTGGGTACAGAACCTACTTAGGGAACAGGCTCTGCAGGATCACCCTGTCAAATTTGGCATCAGACCTTGACTGCACATCCAGTCAGTACGATTTATGAATGTGTGTACAGTCTTCCAGGTAGCTGCTTTGCAGACTCTAACAAGGGGATGTCCCTTGCAGCTGCCACAGAGGCAGCAGTGCCCCTAGTAGAGTGGGCCCTGAAGCCATGAGGGGGCTGTTTGCCAGCCTCGGTATAACAGAAGTGAATATAGGAAACTATCCAGCGAGAGATAGTTCTCTTGGTGGCTGGTTTTCCCTTGCCCACCTCACCAGAGGTGAGGAAAAGCTGAGTAGAGGAGCCTCTGACCTTTTGGTATGCTCCATGTAATAGGACAGAGCTCTCCTGACATCTCAGCTGTGAAGCCTTCTTTCCCCTGAAGTGGAATTGTCAGTGAAAAAGACAGGGAGAGTAATGGACTGGTTAAGGTGGAACTCAGAAACCACCTTGCGAAGGAATTTCCTATTTGTTCTGAGCTCTACTTTGTCCTTATGGATGACCATGTAGTTAGGCTCAGGCAGAGTGCTTGCAGTTCTGAAATCCTTCTTGCAAAGTGATAGCCACTAGGCATACTGTTTTCCAGGTAACGTACTTAACGTGGGCTGTAGCCATGGGCTCGAAGCGGGGCTCCATGAGCTTAGCATTGCAGAAGTTAAGGTCCCAAGGGGGAACAAGTTCCCTAACTGGGGGCTGCAAATGAAGGAGGCCCTCGAAGAACCTTTTGAAAATGGGCTTAGAAATGATAGACTTTTCTTTCCCATTGGAAAGGCAGGCTGAAACTGCAGCTAAGTGAAGCTTCAAAGATGAGGCCTTGAGGCCTAATGATCGCAGATGAACTAAATAGTTCAAAAGAGAAGGGACAGAGGCCTTCAGAGGGTCTGTTCTTTTTCTCTGCACCAGATTGAAAATCTTTTCCATTCAGCGGCATAGGTTTTCTTTGTGCTTGGCTATTTAGCCATACGAAGAATTTTCAGAACTTGTTCTGAATACTGTGTATCTGGGAATTCTAGCTCCTCAAGAACCAGGCTTTGAGGTGAAGGAATTCCAGGTCTGGATAATTCACCCCTACTTGTGGTAGGGAGAGCAGACAGTGAGTCAGAGGCAGTCGATTCAGCTTCTTGTGGAACATAGCCAGCATGAGAGGATACCAGGCTTGCCTTGGCCAGTCTGGAGCTATGAGGATCATGGTTGCAGGCTGATCCCTGAGCTTCAGTCGCACTCTGTGTAACAGGGGAAATGGAGGGAAAACATACAGAACCGTCCCTGTCCAGTTCAAAACTAGTGCATCTGCTGAGAGAGTGCCCATTTGCTGGGGGTCATGCAGCAGTACAGAGGAAGCTGGTAGTTGAAGTGGGATGCAAACAGGTCCACCTCTGGTGTGCCCCACCTCCTGAAGACTGTGGCAAAAACTTGTTTGTTCAGAATCCATTCATTGTGACCTTGGCTGATGTGGCTCAGAGCACCTGCCAGGGTACTGGCCTTGCCTGGGAGGTGCATGGTAGAGAGATTCATGTCCAGGGAATAGGCCAGGGACCAGATTCTCATGGCCTCTGTGCACAGGGCAGTAGACTTCGTGACACCCTGCTTATCTATGTAAAACATAGCAGTGGTGTTGTCTGTTCTGATCTGAAAAGTGTGTCTCTTGATCTGAGGGGTGAAAACTCCTTTGGTGTCCAAGTGCCAGTGACTGAAAAGCTGAAAGGGGATGCCCACTGAAAGGTTTTCCTCTTCCTTCCACCAGTCAAGAGCTTGAAGCAGTGTTTTTGTCACTGGTACTAGCTTGGACAGAGAATTTTTCTTTTGTGACCAGTGGGCTCGTAAATGATACTGAATACCCCTCATTTGAAACCTTACCCCTGGAACCACAGCTGTCATGGAAGCCATGTGGCCCAGGAGCTGTAGAAAATGCCTCGCTGGCCTAGCAGAAAAGAATTTTCTGGTCAGAAAGTTCTGAATTCTGTACTGAGGAAGAAAGGCTTTTGTCTGCTGAGTATCCAAGTCTGCTCCCATGAAGTTGAGGAGCTGAGAGGATTCCAGATGGGATTTCTTTTCGTTGATTAGAAACCCCAGAGAGGACAGAGTTTGTCTTGTGCAGTTTAGAGCCTCTCTGACTTGCTGAGGGGTCTTGCCCACTATGAGCCAGTCATCAAGGTACGGAAAGACTGAGATGCCCTGCTTTCTCAAGTGGGCTGCCACTAAAAACAGGCACTTCACGGATACTCTGGGAGCAGAGGTGAGGCCAAAGGGCATGGCTGGAAACTGGTAATGGCCTGAATGCAGCCTGAACCTCAGAAACTTTCTGTGGGACTGCCTTATTGCTACAGTATGTGAAAATAGGCATCCTTGAGATCCAGGGAGGGTAGCCAGTTTCCCTGCTGCAGAGAGTATATTACCATTTGAAAGGTAATCATCTTGAATTCTGGTTTGAGTAGGTGCCTGTTTAGATATCTAAGTAGGTCACCACTCCCCATTTTTCTTTAATGTCAGGAAGTATCTGGAGTAGATACCTTTTCCATGCTGTGAAAGGGGAACCCTCTCCACCACTTTGGCTGATAATAGTCTTTACCTCCAGCTCCAACAGGTACCTTTCTGTTGGGGATAGGGGTTTTGACAGAGTTGGACCCTGAAGGATAGGAAACTGCTTGAACTGTAGGGGTAGACCTTTTTCCACTACCTCTAAGACCTACTTGTCTGTGGTGATGTGCGTCCAAGCTTGGAGGTAGTGGGAGAGCTTTCACCCTAATGGAGGAGGGGAAGTGACCTGATTGCAGAAGTTAGGACTTAGACTGTGTGACAGGGGCAGGAGTGGTGGCAGCTCTCCTCTGACCCCTCCTGCCTCTCCCTCTGTAATAACCTCTCATTTGAGAGAAATTCAAAGGCATTGGCATGGGATAGAATGCCCTGGGGAAGTAGACCCTACCTCTATTATCCCTAAGTTGAGACTTCTGGAATGTAGAGGCTTTCTGCTTGGTTGCATTACTTTCATAGGTGGACTTGTACTCCTCCACCTTTTTCATGTGTGCTCGAGTTTTGTCCCCGAAAAGGGAATTATTTTCACAGGGGAAGTCCACAGCTTTAAACTGGGTGTCTTGTGATAAATTAGTTGTTCGTAGTCAAGCAAAATGTCTGAGAGAGACAGCCTGAGCCATGACCCTTGTTGCTGTGTCATTAGTGTCTGCAGCCATGTGAAACTGGTATTTGGTGGCTTCTAGACCAGATTTCACTGTTTCAGCAATGTCCTGGAACATCCTGTCAGATTTGTGTGACAGAATGGCCTGGACAGAACTCCAGAGAGCCTTCAGGTACTTAGCAGAGTATGCTAAGTAAGAGGCTGTGGTATAAGATTTTTTAGCCACAGCATCTAATTTTCGTGACTCCTCTTCAGGAGGCACAGAGGTGAGAGGGACCTTAGCCTTATCACAGGCAGCGGCCTGAACCACCCATTCGTGGCTGGGATGGGTATAAAGAAAATCAGCCTCACTTTTAGCCAGATGATATTTTCTATCCACTTTCTTGTTCACTCCTGATAGGGAAGTAGGGGCCCACAGGAGCTTCATAGTGGGTTTCTCGAAGGATTTGTATATAGTAAGCATAATCTTTTTTTGTAGGAGGAAGATCCATCATATGTTTAGTCTTCATCCTCTTCATCATCCTCGATGGACTCCTGAGCAGGGAGGTTCAGAGTGTCCACTATGTGCTGGAAGAAGGTCAGGAGGGAGGAAAGGTCCTCCTGGCCATCTAGAGAGCTACCAAAGCATGGGTCAGGCAAAATGTCTGGCACCAGAGGCTGGTCCCCATTGTTATCTTAATCATTATCATCATAATCATCCCCCTGAACATAGTAGCAGGATGTCCCAAAGGTAGGGACAGAGCTGCTAAGGTTAACAGGAGTAGGGGGAGCAGAAAAAGAGCCCCCCATACCCTGTAAATTTTGATATAGGTGTCATGCCTTTGCCATTTATTTTACAGGGGGTAAATCTTTATTAGGTTCAGAGACCTCAGTGGGTGACTGACCCTCTTTATTCTTTTTTTTTTTTCTTAATGCTTTTTTGACACTGGTGTCTCCCCTTACCTTGATGCGGGAGGGGCAGTGGTATGCTTGTCTTTACATAGCTTTCTGCTGGAACAACTCGGTGGTCTGTTCACCATTTATCTTTTTTGGCATGTCACCATTTTTATTATTTTATCAGACTAATTTTCTGAGGGGTCGTTATCCTTAGGCTTAGGCAGGGAAGTGGGCCCCTCCTTAATAAGAGAAGCATTATTAGAGGACATCTCTTCTAGTCTTTGGGCTCTCTTTTTCACAGTTTTTGAGCAGAATTTAGAGCAAAAATGTTCTGGACCCAAGTACTGTAAACACACCACACTTAATACAGTTTTTAAAACCTGTGGGTCCAGTCTTCTTTTTTGACTTTTCTGACATAACAATGTGTCAGAAAGCTGAAAAACATTGGTTCCCAAAATGTAAAAACTGTAAATGCAGTCGGTTCCCTACCAGTAAAGAAATGTGATTTAAAATAACAAAACTCAGTAGAAATACAGAAAAAAATAGTGGTTTTAAAATAAGGCAGCCTCTATTAAAAAGACCTTGAAAATTGTTGAAATACTCGAAACACAGTATATTTTTACCTCAGAAAAGCTAAAAGGAACCAATTAAAAGAGGGGAAAGTGTGGTTCCTGGGAACCGGCAAGAAACCACAAAAAAAACTTAAAATGATAATAAAATGTAAAATACTTACAAACTCAGCACAAAAGTAAAGATTTAGGCACAAAAAGTTTGCTTCTCAAGAATGAGAAAGAGCATCTCAGAGGCAGTGTTTCTCAGTCTGTCGGAGAAAACATTCTGAAGCCCTATGGGCTCCTTGCACGCAGCACAACTTCCTGCTTGATTCTGACTGGACACTCTGTTTTAATAAATATTCATGGCTCCACCTCCGAGGCAGTTCAACCTGGTCAGCTTACTGCTATTGTTACTGATACTAAAAGACTCTTGGGGTGAGAAGGTACAAATATCCTAAAAAAAAAAAAAAAAAAAAAAAACCTCGCTGGAAACACACAAATTGAATGCAATTTAAAGGAAAAACCCTGCATTACTGCTCAGACAGTTTGCGAAGCTACAGTAATTGAAAGTAATTGTTGTATTTCACGACTTGCTGCAGACAAGCATACTGTGGAGTCAAGGGTGCTAACACATCATGTTTTCATATGCTAATACAGCTCTCAGGGACAATGAGATTTTAACAGTCATAAAATAGAGTCCCAAAGGATAGTTAGAGGGGATTAGTTTGAACAGTGAAAATAAAGCAAACACATACATCACCAACATCTACATGAAAAGAGTTGTCTGTTGACATGGAAACAAATAAAACTGACAAGATATGAGGGTATAGTTTTCATTTAACAAAAAAGTAAGCTCCTCTTTTCCTGTGTCCTTTTTCCTGCTAAGGCTGACAGTTCCGGTTACTAAGCATGGTCAGAAAATACTGTACTCCCTAAGTCTGGATAATGAACCAAATCTAGGTAGTTATAATTGGAAAACTGCCCCATAAAGTTTAATACCAAAATGTATCAGAAGAGCTGGAATTCTTCTACAGATTATAAGAAGAAGGGAAACTACGTTCTTACAAGTTCCAGCGTATTCTGCCTAGGTCATAAATAATCTCTGAACAGTTCTACTTTATGAGAAAACAGGACAATTGAGGTGAAGAAATTTCAATGAATATAAAACTTACAGATGTAGAACTGGCATACCGGAATCCTCTTGCCAACAACGAAGCTTTCTATATTGAAATAATAACAAAAAAAAAAAAAAAAGGAAATTACAAGTTTCATCAAGGAAGGATTCCAGTGGTTTTGGCACATGTAAAGGAAAATATAAACTACTGTATATTCCACTGTTTCTTACTGTATAGTGTTACTAATGACATAAACTAATTTTTTTCATCTCAATAGATAGTATTTATTTACTGGTTTTGGTTACCAGGTAGGCCCAAATTCGTTACATAATGTCACAACCCCACTCAGCAGGTCAGGCCCTCTGCTCCCACAGTGCCAACCTCCGAGTGCAGTACTGTGAACAGTTAACAGAACAGGGTAACCCTCCTGTCCGTTTTGTGGGTTCAAATCAACCTTTGGTCTCAAGTTCTTGAAGGGATTCAAACTGTGAACCTCTTGCTAGCGTACTCAATGTACAGGCTCAGATAATTCTGCTCTTCGGGGGATGCCAGATATCTTTCACCTAAGGGCACCTAACCAGGTGTACAAAATGAACCCTTAAAAACTCAATGAAAGACCTCAGAATAAACTCTTACCTTTTCCCAGTTTGGTATTACCATTAAGCTATGCACAGTGTCACTGTAACCATATATGCTTCACTTGTCAAAGAAAGAATTTCAAAGGCACACCAAGTAGTCTCTAAAGTGAGATGTTTACTTAAAAATCAATCAATCACTTTATTTAACCAGGCATAAACACCATTGAGCAAGCTCATTTTCAAGGTGGTCCTGGGAATAAATACAATACAGTACACTTCATAAGATTACAATTACGGTGGACAACAGTGCAAAAAAAAAAAGAAAAAAACATTGTGAAGGTGCTGGTCAATATGGGCCTATACATACCGTCAACATAATTAACATGCAAAGGTACATAATGATAAGCTTTACTGAAATGAGAAGAGACAACAATCCCATATAGTCTCCGCTGAGTAAGAGCTCATACCTAAATGATAAAAAATAAGGAGGTATTAAGGAATAGGGTAGAAACTGGGGTGAAAGAGTAGGCAGCTGAAAGGGAGGCCAGAATAGGTAAAAGGTAGAGAATAGGCAGGGTCATTTTGGACTAAGGGAACTAAGCTTGTAGGTCCTAGGTTTCTGTTGTTAGGAATGTGGGGTGGATGAGATACTTAGGCGTAGGATTTGAGAGTGGCACCCGAGACTTAGGGGTCATTGGCATCTGAAACAGTTGCATGATTCCTTCAGATAATCCATTAATAGAGCTTTGAATGTGAAAATGCTTGGAAGTGAGGATAATTTTAATGAGTCTTGCATAGTGTTCCAAAGTGATGGAAGTAAGAAGTTGATTACTGCTGAGCCAAGGGTAGTTTTCACTCTAGGAATCTGGAAGCAGATTAAGGAGAAGCGTCACAGGCCACAGGAACCTTTACCCTGTTTGAAGATGTTCGAGATGTATGCAGGGAGGTTATCAGATAATGCTCTAAAAAAACCAGAGGACAGCATTCCTTTTTCTTCTAGTTGAGAGTGAGGTCCATCCCGAAACCTGGTGTAGAAGACAGTGATGTGTACTACGGGGTAGATTTAAGATAAATCTTAAAGCCCGGTGGTAAAGTGTGTCCAGTTTGTTTAGCATCGTTGATGGGCAATGACTGTAAAGGAAGTCAGCGTAGTCCAGTATAGTTTGGAATGTAGTTAGTACTAGTCTCATTCTGGCTTCTAACGTGAGCAGGTGTTTAATGCGATAGAATAAACCTAATCGCTGTTTTAGTTTCTTCAAGGTTTCATTTAAGTGGCACAGAAAGTTGAGCTTGTTATCCAGTCAGAACCCTAGGTATTTAAAGGTATCAACTACTTGAAGGGGTTCGTCTAATAGTGTTCGGATCTATGTGATATGTGGACATCCAGAAGTAGACTTTGGTGAGAGAATCACTACTTTAGTCTTTTTGGCGTTGAGGAGGAGCTTATGAGTGAGAAGGTTGTATTGGAGGGTGACAAAGTCTTTCTGTAAGTACTCATGGGCCAGATCCAAGGATGAATTTGTGGTATAGAGTACAGTATCATCTGCGAATAAGTGCACATTTGCTGTGCCCAGCTGCGAGTCCAGATTATTGATGTATATTGCAAAGAGGATAGGGCCCAGGATGGAGCATTGTGGGACTCCTCGTAACAAGGGTTTTTGTGGGGACAGATCTCCTATGGCTTTGACTTGTTGTAACCTACTGGTTAGGTAGCTGGTGAACCATTTAATGGCAGAACTATCAAGTCCGATGTTACTCAGTGCAGTAAGCATGATGGTATGATCCACAGTATCGAAGGCCTTACTTAGATCAAGGAAGAGGGCAAATACATGCTTCTTAGAGTCCAAGGCCATTTAAATATTAAAATAGATAAAAATGTAAAATATAAATACAGAACCATATATCACTAAACATACAAATCACTTAAAAGAATAAGGTTTAAAAAGTGCAAATTCCTGCCAATAATACACTTAGACCTGTCTACCTAATGTATTCTTATCTTCTTATAGTGCTGTAGATGTTTCTTCCTCAGAGTCCAAACATGCATGTCTCTAAATGGAATACAGACTACAGTTTAAAAACTGGCTTTGCCAACCTCTTTGCATGAAGTCACCTAACTCCTCCCTGTCGGAATACAAAAAAATTATACAAAACAGGATGTCTCATCCTTCAGAAGGTGACATCAGCAAAAACTCATTTCCCCATGTCCTTGTGATCTAGAGTGTCTTCCTGTCTCAAGGACATCAAAGGACTTTTTATGACTCTCTGCCAGATCTCACTGAGGTGACACCCGTCAATTAACTGGTTTTCCCCGAGGACGTCATAAAATGAATATTCCACTTCTTAGCTTTCAAAGCAAACTGAGAAGTTAATTGCATACAGAGATCTGCTGTTTAACATATATCCTGTCTTTTGAATTAATACTTGGGGGGGGGGGGTGCAGTTATCCCACAGGCTGTCTCAGCATGTCTCAAGAGAGACACTCAATAACACATTTTTTTATATTACAAAAAAAAAACAGAGTAATCAGAACCAGCTGTCCAAGCGTCACATATACTACAATCAAACATCAGAAGAGACACTGCAGAATCAAGTTGTGCAGAATATTAGTTCAGAAACTAAAACAAGAGACGACCTTACATCACTTCTACAGATCAAAACAGGAGATCTTAGAAGATGACTACTGGTCAAAGAGGTTAATCACTATACATACTGCACAAACAAAAAAAAAAAATTCCATAAGGGAGTTTAAGTAGCGAGGGAGCAGTTAAGTCTGCAGGTTTGTTGAATAAGGCAGTTAAAAACAGGACCTAGTGTAGAACAGTTGAAGCATGACAGCAGTTACATTTGGCTAGGGTAAGAAGATGATCCTTGAGTACAGATTTGAATGAGTCAGTAGACTGAGATTATTTAATAGTGTGTGCTGGGGAGAGAGTTCCACAGTAATGGGACCTCTGTTCTGCATCCATTTCTGTGCAAGGAATTTTAAGAGGCTCACAGAACATGGATCTCTGGAGGAGATCTGAATAGTCAAGGTTGGGACCAGACTGGGGGGGGTTAAATTTAGGAATTTTTTTTTTTATATATCTTTAAAAAAGTTTGTTAGAAACATAACATAGAAACATAGAATTTGAAGGTAGATAAGGACTACTTGGCCTAACTAGTCTGCCCATTTTCCCTACCAACTGCAACACCACAGACCCTTCTTGATCTCTGGCTTTACCTCCCCCCCCTTACCACTAAGGTTTCCATATACCTATCCCATGCCTGCTTGAATCCCATTATAGTTTTTGCCCCCACCACCTCCGTTGGGAGGCTGTTCCAGGCATCCACCACTCTTTCTGTGAAGAAGTACTTCCTGACATCTCCCCTGAGTCTACCTCCCTCCAGCTTCATAGCATATTCCTTTGTTATTGAACATCTTCTTCTCTGAAAAAGGCTTCCTTCTTGAACCGTATTTATATCCATGTGGTATTTAAAAGTCCAGGGAGTGCATACTGAGGTCTTTCAGTCTCTCTTCATAGGGCTTTTGATGCAGACCCTGCACCATTTTAGTTGCCCTCCTCTGGACTGCCTCTATTCTGTCTATGTCCTTCTCTAGATGAGGTCTCCAAAACTGGACAAAGTACTCTGGGTGAGGTCTCACCGGTAATTTATACAACAATATCACCACCTCCCTCTTGCTGGTGATACCCTCCCTATGCACGTGAGCATCTCACTGGCTCTCCCAACTGCTTTGATACACTGGTCGCCTTAAGGTCATCGGCTATGACTACCCCAGGTCTCTTTCCTGTTCGGTGGTCACCAGCACCATCACCCACCATTTTGTACTCCGCCCCTGCATTTCCGTGCCCCAAGTGCATGATTTTGCAATTATCCACATTGAAACTTAGTTGCCACACTCTTGACCACTCCTCAAGCTTTCTTAGAGCTCTATTCATTTTTTCCACACACTCCCGGACTGTCTGCCCTATAGCAGATCTTCGTGACATATGCAAAAATGCATACCTTCCCTTCCAGCCCCTGTACAATGTCGCTAATGAAGACATTAAAGAGGACCGGTCCCAGTACTAATCCTCATGGCATCCCGCTGGTCATCCTCCCTTCCTCGGAGTGAACTGTATTTACCACCACCCTCTGTCGCCTATCCCCCAACCAATTTCATACCCAGTTTACCACCTTTGGACACACTCCTAGGCTGTCCAGCTTGTTTACGAGTCTCCTATGTGAAACAGTATCGAAGGCCTTACTAAAATCTAGGTAGGCCACATCCACTGCTCAACCCTGATCTAATTGCCTGGTCACCCAGTCAAAAAAAATCTATCAGATTTGTTTGATATGACTCTCCCTAGTGAATCCATGCTGCCTCAGATCTTGTAAGCCACTGGATTCAAGATATTCCACAATCGTTTCCTTCAGTAGTGATTCCATTAATTTCCCCCAACCAAAGTCATGTTGACTGGCATGTAATCGCCAGCCTCCTCCCTGCTACCACATCTGTGAAGTGGGACTACATCTGCCCTCCTCCAGTCCTCCAGGACCACTCCTGTCTCCAGCGAGTGTTTGAACAGGACTGTCAGAGGTGCAGCCAGCACCTCTCTGAGCTCTCTCAATGTCCTTGGATGTATCCCGTCTGGCCCTACTGCGTTGTCCACTTTCAGATTTACAAGTTCCTTCAGGACTCTCTCCTCTGTAAATGGACTAATGTCCACCTCCCTTTCTTCAATGCATTTACACTTATCTGTGGTTCCTTGCCTTCCCCTTCCTCTGTGAACACCGAACAAACATATTTGTTCAGGACGTCTGCTTTTTCCTGATCCCCCTCCCCTCTTTAGCCTTACAGCCCCCCCCCCTTGTCTTTCTCCTTTCGTTTACATACCTGAAAAATGTCTTGTTCTCTTTCTTTACTGCTTTGGCTATTTTCTCCTCTGTTTTCACCTTTGCACTCCTGACTGCTTTCCCTGCCTCCCTCAGCCTCTCCTGCTATACCTCCATATCCTCCTCCCACTGTGTTTCCTTATACTTTCTGAATGCTAACTTTTTTGGCCTTACCTCTCCAGCCACCTCTTCTGAAAACCATAGCATTCTCTTCTTCCTCTTGCTTTTGCTTACTTTGAGTTTGTCCATAATAGATGAGAGACAAAGGACATAAAAAGAAAAAAATACTCACCTTAGTAATTGTGCTTCTTCTAATGGAGTCTTGCTGTACTCTGACAATCTGCAGTTAGCTCCAGCCTTTAAACTGCCCCGGAGAGTATAGGGTTAATTTTCTATGCAGTGCATAGAACGTTGAGCTTGAGCTCGGTTGAGGTCTCTGTCTGCAGCCCTTTGAAATCCAACCGTCAGATTCTTACGAGCAAAAACTCACTAACTATACTATATGGAAATTGTAAAATTTTTAACTAGCCAACTGGCAACAGAAAGTTTTGGATTCCCAAAGGAAGACTCAAGTCAGGAAACCCAAAATCAAAAACCAATCTAAAATAAGGATAATAATACAAAAACATCCAAAATAAAAAAGGAAGGTGTGCAAGAAGCACCCCTGTGGTGAAGCACTGCACCTGCCCACGCACTTCCCAAAAATCAGGTTCTGAGAGGGGAGGCTAGGGAAGGGAGGGAGGTCAGAATACAGCAAGACTCCATTAGAAGAAACACAATTACTAAGGTGAGTAATTTTTTTCTTCAAACAACATGAAGTCTTGCTGTATTCTGACAATCTGCAGACTACCAAGCAGTACCTCCATGGAGGAGAGAGAGAACCTACTTTGGGAATAGGCTCTGAAGTACTGCTGTGCCAAACCGAGCATCACTCCTAGCCTGGATATCCAGAGAGTAATGCTTGAGTATGGACTGTTTTCCAGGTGGCTGCTTGACAAATTTCTAAGAGAGGGATATCCCTGGCAGTAGCCAGGGAAGCAGCTGTACCTCTTATAGAGTGAGCCCTCCGGCCTGAGGGTGGAATCTTTCCCAGTTTCTCATAGCAGACTTGTATACAAGACATAATCCACCTGGCAATGGTTCTCTTCATGGCATGTTTGCCCTTTCCCACTTCCCCAAAAGTAAGGAACTGGAGGGAGTTAAACCTGTGACCCTTGGTATGCTCTATGTAGTAGCTAAGGGCTCTTTTAACATCTCAACTGTGTAGCCTCCTCTCTCCTGAGGAAGAATGATCCATGAAGAAGACAGGAAGAGACACAGACTGATTCAAGTGGAAGTCTGAACCGCTTTGGGCAAGAACCTCCTATTGGTTCTAAGGACCACTTTATCTCTATGAAAGGAGATAAAATCAGGTTCTACTGACAGGGCTTGCAATTCACTGATACATCTGGCAGAAGTAATGGCTACCAAAAACACAGTTTTCCAAGTCAAGTACTTAAGCTCTGCTGAAGACATAGGCTCAAAAGGAGGTTGCATAAGTTGAGCAATGCAAACATTTAAGTCCCAGCCAGGGGCAGGATTCCTAAAGGGAGGATTGATATGAAGCAATCCTTTGAAAAATTTACAGAACACAGGAAGAGATGATAGTGAGGAAGACTTCCTCACTGACAGAAAAGCAGAAACAGCTGACAAGCATACCTTGAGAGTAGCTGGTCTGAGGCCTAGGCCATTAAGATGGACCATATAATCCAGAACTGTAGGCAATTCAGCAGTGTCTGGGGAAATATGCTTCTTGGAACACCAAATGCTAAATCTTTTCTATTTGGAATTATAAGTCTTTCTGGTAGAGGGCTTTCGAGAAGCTTTGAGAATATCCAGAACCCCCTGAGACAGATGCAAATCTGCATACTCTTCAAGAGCCATGCCTTGAGATTGAGAGACCGAAGATTGGGGTACCAAATCCTCCCCCTGTAAGCTTTCTCTCAGTCTGTGCAGAACAAGGTGGTTCAGGTCAGAACAGACAACACCACCACCATGTGGTACATCAACAAGCAGGGAGGCACTCGGTCTATGGCCTTGTGCACAGAGGCCATGAAATTGTGGTCCCTGGCTTATTCCCTGCAGACCTCTCTGATAGCCGACCACCTTCCAGGAAAGGACAATGTGCTAGCAGATGCACTGAGCAGGATCTCCCAGGGCCATCACGAATGGTCCCTGGACCCCCTAGTGTTGAAAGTGATTTTTTCAAGGTGGGGCATTCCAGAGATAGATCTCTTTGCAGCCCCAGACAATCATCAGCTTCCTCTGTTTTGTTGCAGACCCCCAGTCTTGGGTTCAGTCCCTCTGGATGCTCTGATTTTGAACTGGGAAGGGACATTTCTTTATGCCTTCCCTCCCTTTCCTCTACTGTTCAAAGTTCTAGTCAAGATAAGGTCACAACCTTGCAAAGTGATTCTGATTGCTCCAGACTGGGCCAGACAACCTTGGTACCCCCTGTTGCTGTCTCTAGCAGTCCATCTTCCCCTGTCTCTTCCCAAGAATTACAATCTCTTAACCTCCTGTCTGAAGTAACAGACACCCAATCCTGGACAAAGTAAGCCAGACTGCCCCCTACAGGCATTGGAGAGTCAACCCGGGCAGACCCATCAGGGTGTCTGCTTGGCAGGGGCCTTAGGCTGAGGAGTGGATGCAGCCCTGCTCATTCCCCTTCTGCCTCTCACTCTGAAGAACCCCCTCTGTTAAAAGGGAGAAAGAGGCCTGTGTTTGGTAGAAAGGCCTATGAAAAGGCCTGCCCCTGCCCCTAGAATGCTGCCTTTGAGGAGTTGCCTACCTCTCCTTGGCCTGTGCACTCCTATAAGTGGTTCTATATTCCTCCATCTTCTTCATGTAATTCTCTGTCTGCTCCCCAAACAGAGAATTACCTTCCACAGAGAAATCCATGGCCTTAGCCTGGGTGTCCTGTGAGAGGCTAGTACATCTGAGCCAAGCCATTCTCCGAAGAGCCACAGATGTAGCCATGACTCTTGATGACACGTCACTGGAGTCCACAGCAGCATGGAACTGTACCTCAGATGCCTTAATCCCATCCGCAGCCACCTCCACCAGCTCCCTGGCCAGCTGGGGGGGGAGGCCTGTTTAGCCAGTGCCAGCACAGTGTCCCACCTGGACTTCTGGTACCTGGCTGTATAGGCCATATAATTAGCCTGCCTGTCCCAAAGAGGATGCCATGTATTGCTTCTTTGCTAAGGCATCCATCCTCCTTGAGTCTTTATCTGGGGGGTGTGAAGCCAAGGGAACATTAGCCCTGTCACAGGCTGCAGCCTGCACGATCCCAATGTGACCGCATTCCAGGTAGAAAAACTCTGTGTCTGAGCCTGATAAAGTGTACCTCTTATTCATTCTTCTATCAACAGGAGGTACAGAATTAGGAAACTTTAAAAATGTTTGTGTCTGTTTCCTAAATGATTTGTGCAAGGGAACAGACAGTCTCCTGGACTCCGGAATGTCCATCATCTCTACAAAATCAGGCTCCTCTTGATCCTCTGTAGCTTCCTCCATAGGGAGCTGAAGAGTTTCAGCCACTTTCCTGTAAAACATATAGTGGGAAGGGGACTGAGAGAGCCTAGGAGGGGAAACACCAGAAGGTCTGTCTGGGGAGATGTCCAGTTCAAAGGGCACATCCAGACTTTCTGCTCCATCATAGTCATCATCCTGTTCATAATCCCCCTCCTCCTCAAATTCCAGTTCATAAAAATCTTCAGGGGCATATTCCTGAACCGGTGGAACTGACCAAACCGAGCCCCTAGCTAACGGAGCTGGATCGGACGGAACTGGGCGAAGCGATTCAACAATCCGAATCACTCAGGCAATCTCATCAGCGGTCGGAACATGAACCTCTGGATCTGAACCGGCTGATTTGTCTTTCCTTTTCCTTTTTGTAGGAACCGATCCCTCATGATCGGCTCTCCTCTTGCCCCAAGAAGTATCGCCCTGGTCAGAGGGCACTACTGTTTCGGTCGGAATCGAACCGGGCTGGCCATCCGGGTCAGCGGACTTCTCAGCCTCCTTTTCCCTAAGTCTACCTAATCTCTTTTCCAGGGTAGACTCAGGAAAATGTGTACAAATTTGGCAGTCTGTAACGAGGTGTTCAAACCCCGGACAATAAACACAGGTGGTGTGGGGATCGGCCTTAGTAAAGACTTCCCTACACTCACTGCAGTGTTGAAACCCAGTGGGCCCGTTTTTTTTCTTGGGTTTCTCAGACATGGCCAACCTAACCAAACTTACCCTTTTTTCCGCAACCACCAGGCAAGACTCCCTTATCGGTTCCTAACCATGTCACGGGTATTGGAAAAAACGTTTAAAACACGTTTTTTTTTTAGAACCGATAAGGACCGGTAACCACACACTAAAGCACAGTAAGAAAATTCAATATATAAGATCGGTTCAGTCGAACCAATTGAAAAAGCTTACAATTTCCACAAAGTAAATCAGAAAACTATCTAGTACTCACGGTACCGCAGACAGAGCCTGAACCGACAGTGCGGAATAATTTCGGCTTAAAACCGACACTTTAACCGACTTTTGACCGAGCTGAAGGAGAAATCTCTGGAGCGACTGTTCAGAGAGGCAGAGTAAAGAATCTGATGGTTGCGTTTCAAAGGGCTGTAGACACAGACCTCAACCGAGCTCGAGCTCAACGTTCTATGCACTGCATAGAAAATTAACCCTATACTCTCCGGGGCAGTTTAAAGGCTGGAGCTAACTGCAGATTGTCAGAATACAGCAAGACTTCATGTTGTTTGAATAACAAACCGTTCCAGTTATCTATACACTGATTGATAATCTGATGTAATGTCTAACACACAAGGGTCATATAACCCAGTTGGTTGCAGTACATAAACAAACTCTGGTCAGAGCCACAACAGCTGCTAATGCATTAATGCGATAAGCGATTTATTTATTTCAAAGGTTTTACAAGAAAACACATACTGAGATAGTAACAGCTCATTTTCAGATGTGATCTGGGAGAAGGAGAAAGGGGAAAAGATAACAGATACAAAAATACAGAATATAAAATTTATAGATATGGAATAAGTGTAACAAAGATAAAGAGGGCAATTATGTCCAAGAATAAATTGACAGAAATAAGTTATGAAGCAATAAGTTGTGGAACTGACCAAAGAACAGTTGAATACTTATTAACTTATCAAAATAAAAACTAGGGGAATGACTGATACTGGGGTACAGCTATAGAATTAATGTGTGACTTAGTAGTATACTGTGATGTAAAATCCTTCGCTGGTCAGGCTGCTTTCTCTTTCCACAGTCCAAAACTTTGCAACTCTCTCCCCTAACCATTCGTTCTGCCTCATCAGAAGGCTCTCTCTCTCTCCCTCCCCTCTCTGCTCCGTGACCACACAGCTACCTCCTGTGCCTGCCCCTGAGTCATAGCCCTTCCCCACTCCTCAGTTTATCCTCTTCCCCTTTTTCTCCATGATCACACTACTCCCTCCTGTGGCTGCCCTTAAGTGATAGCCCTTCCCCACTGCTCAGATTACCCTCTTCCCTTCTACTCCTCCTCCTTGCCCCTCCACCCACCTCACCAACCCTCCTCCCTCTCTTCTTCCTCCTTCACTTGTCTGCACTTTCTCTTTGCTTCCCCATCTGCACTCCTTCCTTCAGCACCCTATCCCCGGTGCCCTCGCCATTGAAAAGTACTATTGCTTGTATCCATGGGTCAGATTCCCCTCTATGTCCTTTTTATTTTATTTATTTGTATAATTCAGGTTTACAGCCTTTGAGTCAACGACTCATTTACAAAGGCACCTCGTCGCAGGGAGGATAGACAACAATTGGTAGTGAGGTACAACAGTAGAGAATGATACAGGTGAAGCACAATAAACACAAAGCAATTCCAGTGTTACACTGATACATGGACATTGTTGAGTACAGTGGGCCAGGCAGGGGCCTTATATTAGAGGCAGCCAGGGGCTAATTTTTACCTGTCTGACAAACCTTGTCCATGTTCGTTTTGTACTATGTAATTTATATCTCTGTATGAGTTATTGTTCTATGTTGTTCTTACACCTCTCTTCCACTTCCCCCGGAAGCATCTGGAAATTAGCTATTTTTCAGCTCAGTATGTCTTTCCCAGTGAAACTTTTGAAATAAATACATGCATAATGCAAAAGTCCTACATTTACACCACAACAGTAGGAAAAAAAAACCATAAACAAGGTATGCAGCAAACAGTGTTTTTGGTTCTAGATATACACACCCCCTTGAAAATGTGCACAACACGTACACACACACATATAGCTGTTACAACAGTTGTGCACACACATTGGGTCTGAGTGTCAGTAGAACAAGGCAGCAGGGTTTTATATAACTCCAAATATTGATTAGCGTTTTGCTCATAAAAGTGCTAAAACATTGTGAAAATGCATAGCACTTGCCTCAGTGTGTTTAACAAGCATAACACTTCTAGAAAACCTATATAAATACTTTCTGCACAGTTAGCATTGTCCCAAGAAAAAAACTGCTAATCAATTATTTAAAACCCTGGGCAGCTACAATATTTCATTTTCAGTGGGGTCCTGCTTTTACACATTTTTCCAGTGCATTTAGTAGAGTTAGCACAGGTAAAATGCAGAATCTCATTTTTACTGAGGTCCTGCTTTTATACATTTTTACAATGTAGTTATCCAGGATAGGTCAGTTAACATGCAGTATCTCATTTTTAGTGAGGTCCTGATATGTTCATAGGTTCATAGGTGTTTTACAAGCATTGGAGGTCTTGTCAACCTATGTATAGCTTGCCACTAAGTAGTGGAACTTTATACATATTTCTCTAAACCTATGTGTTTATTTAAAGCCATTTTAAACATATACATGGTTTCACTAGTAACTGCAGCTTCTGGAAGTGCATTCCACAGATCAATAATTCTCTGACTGAACCATTTCTGTCTTTTGTTTTACTGACTTCCCCCAATAGTGTGAATCCATGTGATCTTGTATTTGTATTATTCTGATACTTAACCAAAGCTAGAGTTTCCCACAGTTCCTGGTTTTGTGTTGCACTATAGACCAAGCACAGGTCACCTCTTAGTCTCTTGTACTGCAGTGAATACAGGTCCAGATGCCTCAGTCTATGTCTGTATTGTTTGTCCTTCATATATTTAATCTTCTTGGGTGTTCACCTCTGCACTCTCTCCACTAGTTGGGTACAACCTATGCTTTGTGGAGCACAAAAAGGGGAGCAATACTCCAGTTGTGGTCTTATTAGTGAAGAGTATAGTGGAATAATAACTGAGGAGTCCCTACTCTTAATGCATTTAACCTGCATGCACCTACTGTAACACTAACAGGGCTGGGATGCCCGAAATGAGTTGGCTCCATCACGGCCTGTATGTTTTCAGTGACCAGATACCATCTCTCTCTTTGGCCAGCAGGGGGATGTGAATTGTGCTGAATGCACATTTTAGTGCCTTATTTTTGCTTTGGCGGGCTATATTCAAACATGCTTGGGGCACTTACACTTTGCTCCAAACATGTTTGAGTATAGCAAATTTAGTGAACTGTGCTAATCTGCACTCAGGAAAGGGACTTTGCAAGGAGCAGCCTGATATCTTTTAATATGGAGCCATTACCCTGTGTAGTTCTGGCTTTCAATTCTAGGTTTGTCTGCCTATTTATGTTTCAAGCTTTTAGCCACTGACTGCCATGTCAGCAACCCAGGTTCAAGAATGATCCTGGGTCACTTGGGGGCTGAGAGGGAGAATGGACATCTGTAGGACAGGGAGAGGAATCTAGGTGACAGCATGGGAAGGGACCCCATACCTGGATGTCTGAGGTGTCTCTATGGAGGCTGAGTACACACATGTCTGGGCTCAACTGGCGAGAAAATAGAAGGAAAAGCCCTCCAACTGTAGAAGAGTAATGGCCTGCTCTCTTGCAGGCCCCACATTGATGACTAGGTGCCTCTGATTCAAGTTCCTCTGGCAGGACCACCAGAGAAGGCAAGTCCTAGAGAACGTGGGTGACACGGCTGGGAAAACTGGCACAGATGGGGCCAGTCAGGGTGCTGAAGGAGATAAACAACTCTGTAGAAAAAAAAGTATTAACATTTATTGTGCATTCCCAATACATATAAAAGGTATCCTTCTCCTCCTCCCTCTCTCTTTATATACAGTGGTTTGCAAAAGTATTCAACCCCCCCTTGAAAGTTGTCAGATTTGTCTGAATGACAAATGATACATTGAGATTTTGTTCTGTGTAATATTTAATTTAAAAAGACTGACCCTCAAAATAATTATTGTAAAGTGACATTGGTTTCATGTTAGAATATATTTTTTAAGAAAATGAAATAACTGAAATATGCTGTTTGCATAAGTATTCAACCCCTGTGCTCTGGAAGCTCCAAGTTTACACGGATGAAAAATATTGCCCTAACGAGGACACAGTTGGCTTACAATTGGCCTCACCTCCTCTGAAACATTAAAGTAGCTCACATTTTCTGGATAAAACCCCCCCCCAGTTTAATGACCATTGGTCAGACTGTGAATCTGAAGGAAGGGTGTGAAAATGAAGACTAAAGAGCATGCTAAGGAAGTTAGAATAAAGTAATAGACATGCATAAATTAGGAAAAGGGCAGGAATAATACCCAAGTGTTTGGATATCCCAGGTGCACTGTTGGATCAATAGTGAGGAAGTGTAAGCGCATCACACCACCCAGGCACTACCTAGACAAGGCCATCCTCAAAACTCAGCATCCGAACAAGAAGGAGACTAGTAAGGAAGCCACAGAGGCCAACAATCACTTTGAAGGAGCTACAGAGTTCAGTGGCTGAGAGTGGAGGAAGGTGCACCAGTCAACCATATCAAGAGCTCTGCATAATACTGGCCTGTATGGGAGGGTGGCTAGAAAGAGCCATTACTCAAAAGAACCATATCAAAGCACATCTACAGTTTGCCAGAAAGCATGAGAGTGAACCAGCTAAGATGTGGCACAAGGTTTTGTGGTCCCATGAGACCAAGAAAGATTTGTGACACAATTCAAAGCGCTATGTGTGGTGCAAACCTAACACTGCCCATGCCTTGAGAAACACCATCCCTACAGTGAAGTATGGTGGCAGCATCATACTGTGGGGATGCTTTTCATCAGCAGGGACTGGGCATCTTGTTAAAATTGAAGGAAGAATGGATGGAGCAAAATACAGGGAGATACTGCAAGAGAACCTGCTTCAGTCTGCTAAAAAACTAAAGCTTGGGAGAAACTTCATCTTTCAGCAGGACAATGATCCCAAGCACAAGGCCAAAGCAACACAGGAGTGGTTAAACAACAAAAAAGGTGAATGTCCTACAGTGGCCAAGTCAAAGTCCAGATCTCAATCCCATCGATAATCTGTGGCACTGTTTGAAACTTGCAGTGCACAAGCGTCACCCAACCAACCTGAACAACCTGGAACAGATCTGCCAAGAAGAATGGGCAAGAATCACTCCCGAACAGTGTGCAAGGCTGGTAGATACTTACCCCAAAAGACTTAAAGCTGTTATTGCAGCAAAAGGTGGCTCTACCAAATACTAATGTGTAGGGGTTGAATACTTTTGCAAGCAGCATTTTCCACTATTTAATTTTCTTTAAAAAGATCTGCTGACGGATAATTAATTTTGGCTTTGACAATATACTGTTAGAGCATATGAGTTTGCAGTACAAATATTGACTGGAATAATATATGTAAGTCTCATTTATAATCCCAGACAAATCTGATAATTTTCAAGGGGGGGTTGAATACTTTTGCAAGTCACTGTATATATATTATAGTGGCGCGGTCGCGCCACTATAGTTAGGGTTCAGTTGTCACTTCTATGTTATACTCAAAGTTTTGCACGTTAATAACTTTGGACCCATTTAACGGATTTGCCTGAAATTCGGTATGCACATTGGGGCATAGTAGATCTCTTGATTTGTCAAACTGCGTTTCGGTCGGACTTATAGTCTTTGCGTGCGATAACGCCAAAAAATGCAAAATTATCTGTTTTTGGAGGCAGCTTTTGGGATTTTGGATGTGGCCCTACATGGCCGCTGTGTGGCATGCCGCTCTGCAAGATGGCTTGTTTGAAAGACCTTTGGTGGCCGAATATGCCGTTTTTCGTTTGTTGAAAAAAAAATATTAAGGCATTCAAAAGATATGCCACTTTTAAGTTCCCATTATAAATCAATGGGAAAATTTATACGTATGTTTTGCGAACAAAGAATGGGGTTCTGGCCATCTCGTCCCGCCTGGTGATCAAAGAATTTGCAGGCTCGCGGTTCAAGAATCTTTGTCCCTAAGAATTAAAAAAATTCTTTGATCGTGAGGTCCGTCATCTTGTTTTTAAATTTCCGATAGGAAAAACACAAATATCTCAGCTCAGGGGTCACTTCTGAAGTAAAACTTGGATGGGTTTTACTCGGGGGACTCCGATCTATCGAGCCATGCCTTTGATTTCATCCAATTGGTCAAAATATAGAGTTATAAGCTTTTTAAATCTTAATTCGCGGCTCGCTAATGATCTTTGATCGCAACCCTGCAAATTCTTTGATTGCGAGATTCTTTGATCGCGATCGTGCATCACAAGCGAGGGACGAGATGGCCAGATTTAAAAATCACTTTTCTCAGCCCAAGTGTGCCCTAGGAAGTTACAAGAGGGTGGGTTTTGCTCAGGGGCCTTCATTCTGCCCGATCTGAATAAAATCAATACTGTTTGCAATATCCCTGGTAGTCTAGCGGCACCCCCGATGTGCATAAAAAAATAATGTTCTGGATATCCCTGGTAGTCTAACGGCTCCCCCAATGTGCATCCAACAAATAATGTTGTCTGTATCCCTGGTAGTCTAGCGGTCCCCCCGATCTGTACAAAAAAATAATGTTTTCCTTATCCGTGGTAGTCTAGCAGCCCCCCCATCTGTATAAAATTGATAGTGTTCTGTATATCCCTGATAGCCTAGTGCCCCCCCAAGTGCATTAAATTAATAATGGTTTTCGTATCCCTGGTAGTCTGGCGGCCCCCCGATCCGTATAAAATTAATATTGTTGCTCATATACCTGGTAGCCTAGTGGCTCCCCGATCATTATAAAATACATTCCGATCTCCAATTCCCTGGGCATCTAGTGGCCCCCCTCCCAGCCGTGCCAGCCCACCCAGCACCCCCTCACCCTTCCCCAGCTGGCGACTGGCACAGCCCATCTCTCACCTCCACGGCAAGCCGCCAACTGCGTGTACCAATATCAAACCCTCATTAATTCTCTGCAGAGAGGGTAGGAATGGGTGCCTCCTTGCTTGTGTATAGGTACTGAACTACCGTAGAACTGTCTGATTGCACCTGAAGGCAACCGGAGGGAAGGTGTGTGTCGAATGCCTGTAAGGCGCAGAGAACTGCTCGCATCTCCAAAACACAGATGTGGAGGTGGGCTTCTGCTGGCGTCCAAGATCCTTGGGATATAACATGCAGGAGATGAGCACCCCACCCCACCCTGTCAAGGAGGCATCTGTAGTCAGAATGAGACTTGGGATAGGAGAATGAAATAGCAAGCCTCGCATCAAATTGTCCCTGGACTTCCACCATTGTAGACAGGACCGAGGATCGAAATCATCCTCCTTCTGATCCCACTGGACTCTGAGGGATCACTGAATGACCCTCATATGTAACCTGGCATTGGGGACCATCGGTATCGTGGACACCAAATGTCCCAGGAGGTGGAGGTAGTCTTGTGCCGAGACCAATCTTTTTTTTTTTTTTATTTAAAGTTTATTGAAAGTTCAACAAATACAATAGAAAGGGCCATGATATCCAACACATTTAGACATATGACAAAGCAGGTTACATGGCCCTGTCCCCCTCCCCCCCCACCAAAACACCACCCACCCAGACAGTCCCGAGGCATGACAGTCCATACTACATAGTAGTCAGAAAAGTGAATACTAGATGGTATATAACGTATGTAACGGGGCCCAAATCCGTTCATATTTGGATTTGTTATTGTTAATACTCGAAATAGTCTTCTCTACTCGAAGGTTAAATAATAACTCACTAAGCCATTCAGAATAAGAGATAACCTCAGTACTCTTCCAATGTTTAAGCACCAGGTTTTTAACTGACATAGAGATCAAGGCAATATGGAACTTACGCTTGTTAACTGAAATCTGTGAGTAATCCTCGAGAAGGCAAACCTCTGGAGTGAACAAATCCATCAGCCCAAGCAGCGGGTCAGCCTTGTCCTTAATAGCCTTCCAGAGGTGAAGTATCTTAGGACATTCCCAGAAAATGTGAAATAAGGAGCCTTCCATTTGAGCACACCTCGTGCATATGTTGGAAGATGTTACTCCCCATTTGGCCAGTTTCTGTGGATAATGATAAAGGTTGTGGAGGATGTAAAACTGCATTAACCGTACCCTATCTTGTGTTACAAAACGATGGCAGTTATTCCATATAGCCGTCCAGTCTCTATCCCAGTGTGGGAAAAGATCGGACCAAAACTCTGTGGGTCCAAACAGCTCAGGAAAACGCCAGTCGTACAAAATACTATACAGTTTGGAGATACTCTGGGGGGAGTTAGCTAGTGGGCCCAATTCAGACTGGAAAGCGAATTTATAAGATAAAGTGGTACCATCTCCAAACTTTTTAATAAGGAGGTGTCTAAGCTGGAGTACCTTAAAGTAATCACTTTCCTTAAGCCTGAATTTCATCACAATGTCTTCAGCTGATAACCAAGTACCATCCTCCTTAAGAAGTGAAGACACACTCCCTTCCCCTCCCCCAATCTAGGTAACCACCTAGGGGATAACATTTTGTTATCTATTTTAAAAGCAGGAGAGTTCCAGATCGATTGCTCCGCATCCAACCAATTTTTATATTTTAAGAATCCACACAACTGCGAGTGAATCCTCATAGAAGTTTCAATTGTGGTACCTTTTAACTCCTTTGGTAGAGAGGCGATATTGAGGAATAATAATGCGGAAGGGGATATATTTGCAGAACAGATCATTTCCAGTTCTGTTTTGAGCCATGCGGGAAGATAGGCAGAGGGGTTGGGATCCATCCACCTGAGGTATTTAGCCGCGCTGCAGGCCCAGTAATACATGCATAGGTATGGAAGCCGTAAGCCTCCTTTAGACTTGGGTGCACAAGCTTATAAAAAGCTAATCTTGGTTTCTTTTTGGACCAGATGAATTCACCTATCAGACTCTGGGCTTTTTTAAACCAGCCTCCCGGTAAGAAAATATTGAGTAGTTGGAGAGGGTATAAAAAACACGCGAGAACATTCATCTTAACCAGGTTAACTCTTCCCCAGAAAGAGACAGGTAAAGCTGACCATCTGGCCAAATCGAGGGCCACCGTGGATAGTAATGCCTCCATGTTATACTTAGTGGTAAGCTGCGGATCTCTAGTTAATACAATGCCCAGATACCGCAAGGAATCTCTGGACCAGGATAGGCCTAGGGGTGTAATATCGTTCTTAAAAACGTTATGGTTTAAAGGAAATACGACCGACTTCCCCACATTTAGCTTATAATTCGATAATTTACTGAATTGCTCAATAATGCCCAAAATGGCAGGAATAGATGATTCTGGGTAAGAAAGGTGCAAGAGCAAGTCATCTGCATAAGCAGCGACTTTAAGTTCAGTGCCGAGAATGGTAATCCCCTGGACCTTCGGACATAAAATTAATTTTCGGATTAACGGTTCTAGGTAGAGATTGAAAAGTAGGGGAGAGAGAAGACAGCCCTGTCTAGTTCCGGAATGTAGGGTAAAGGTCCGGGAGATTATGCCATTCCCAGAAATTCTAGCAGTCGGATTCTGGTAGAGAGCCTTAACCCAAGATTGATATTGTTGGGGAAAACCAAAGGAATTTAGCGTTTGAAGTAAAAAAAACTCCAATTAACTCTGTCAAAAGCCTTCTCGGCGTCCAGGGAGACCAGTACCACTGGAAAGGATGCATCCCTGGACACCGAGAAGACATGTGAAAGAGTGCGGAGGTGGTCTTCGGATAATCTTCCTTTCATAAAACCCACCTGATGTGAACCAATTAAGTCGGGAAGAACCAAACTAATCCTATCCGCCAGTATTTTTGTTAAAATTTTTATATCTTGGTTCAGTAATGATATGGGTCTGTAACTCTCAACACATTCTAAGTCTTTACCCGACTTTGGAAGGAGCACGATAAGGGCCTCAAATAGAGAGGAGTCTACTTGCACACCCGATGGGATATGATGAAAAAGGGAAAGAAGATGGGGGGTAACTTGTTCCTTAAAACATTTATAGAAGTTTGCTGAAAAACCATCCATTCCAGGTGATTTGTCTAAGGGTAGACCCTTTATCGCCTCCAATATTTCCAACTCAGTGATAGGAGCTACAAGCGCCCTGCACTGAGACTCCGAGAGACAAGGTAACTGGGTTTCCGCTAGATAGGAGGAGAGAGTAAGGGCAGAAGGGGGATTAGGCATTTCACCATATAAGTGTTCGTAATAACTGACAAACTCTGAGACAATCTCCTGGGGACAGGATCTCAGAGCTCCATCTGTTCCAGAACGAATCGGAGGGATAAACCGGGCGGACTCCAATTGTTTAATTCTCTGGACCAATAGTTTACCCATTTTTTTCCCCGTGGTCTATATAACAGGCTCTTGTACATAGCGAATTCTGCTTTTTCATTAAGCATGCTTATATAGGAGTCCCTCAGCTTTGCAAGATCTTGTTTAATCTCATCAGATGGGTTTGATTGTAAATTAACCTCCAATGTTCTGATCCGGGCTAACACCGCTTTCTGCTTCGCCTCCCTCCCCCTTTTCCTTGTCGAGGCCATCCCAATTAGGATGCCCTGAAGATATGCTTTAAAGGCACACCATAATACATCTGGCCTAATGTCCTGTGCAGCATTCAAGTCAAAAAATTGTGTAATATGCTCCCTATTTCGGTCTTTGCTCTTGGGAGTCCTTGAGCAGTTGGCCATTCAATTTCCACCTAGTTTGGCGCTTAGTCAAGGAGGTGAGGGCCAGCTTGCAAAGCACCACTGAGTGATCAGAGGGCGGACCTGGCTGAATAGTAGAGCATGTTACCCCAGGTAACAAAGTCTGAGACAGTAACAAGTAATCAATACAGGACGATGACCTGTGAACAGGGGATAGGAAAGTGTATTCCCTATTCTCGGGAAGTAAAACCCTCCATATATCACAAAGTCCCAACCTATCCATTAACTCATGTACCGCACGTTGTGCCGGGGAAAGGGGCGAAGGTGCGTTAGTACGATCTTTACCTGGCTCCGTCACTGATTCAATCCCCCACAAAGTTATTGTGGAAGGTAGCAAGGAAAGAATATTGTTGAAGTCTACGTAAAAGAAGAGAGATTCGTCTTTATTAGGAGCCATAAATGCTTCCTAATACAAAATCTACGGACTACATAGTGCCCTTAACCAGAATAAATCTGCCATATGGGTCTTTAGTTTCCTGGGTGACCTGGAAAGGAATATCCCTGTTAACAAGAATTAAAACCCCACAACTACTAGAGGTTCCTTGGGCTGAAAAGACCTGTCCAATCTGCATCCGTCTCATCTGAATGGCTTCCGAGTCAAGTAAATGAGATTCTTAGATAAAAACAATATTAGCACGTAAAATATCTAAGTGCTTCAATATCTTGTATTGTTTGGTTTTTTTACAGACCCCCTTAACATTCCATGTTGAAAAACAAAGCTCCTTAGGCATCATACAATTTCAATAAATGGAAACAGCACTTGAAATCACAAACTACCGTAAGAGCGAACCTCAACCTGTCTACAGCGGACTGTGTCCCCCCCAAGCCATCCCCACCATCCCCCAGTCCCCCCACCTCCACTCCACTAAGAACATCCCTTAAGCTACCCAACAAACAAGCAACCCCAATATACAATACCCTTAAGTCCCCGACCCTCCCTCCCCGTTATTCCTCGCATCACTAAGCAGCACTCCTCCAAAACCGCCTTCCCTCCTGCCCCCCTTCGATGCCTCTCCATGAAACCCATATATTGCTAATTGTACAAACCTATGTTCATGTCTGTACAGTCTATGTATGTCAAATTGTATGTGGGCCTCGGCCCCCAGGTCACATCTGGAATCGAGCATGTTACTCAGTATGTTCTCCTGGTAAAACTCATAAATAAATATATAAATATAAAGGAACAGTGGAACGAGGCAAATTCCATACAAATATATAACACGCAAGTACCTAGACTAACTATGAAAAACCCTTTTAAAACCACTGGGTTAATCTCGAATGAACATCAAAAATCCTACCCTTAATTCTATACATTCCAACAATGGAGAGCCCTCCTATTACTAAATACCCCATTACAAGATACCTCCCATCCATTACCTCCCCTCGAGTCTACATTATGAAAACAGACTAATACACTGCCCCCATACTTAAGCAACAGTAAATCCCCTCCCTGTAATAAATGACAAGAGAATAAAAATAAAAGAAAAAGGGAGGATAAGTTTTTATTGGATCAGGCAGCACTTAAGATTGGGGAGCTCCTACCAGCGAAACGGCATTGCCGATATCCTATGGGAACACACTGCACATGACCGCCCAGAGCGAGGATATGCTGGGGAGAGCAGGCTCCACCCCGAAACAATAGCTGTGCAAAGAGCATCTGCATACATTCCGGTTGCCACCAACTCTGCACTGCCAAAGCCTCACACATTTGAGGGCGTCCAGCGATCCAATAAAAAGTGCAACCAAAACCAAGGCAACACTCCCCTCTCATGGCCGCCGAATACAACCACACTCGTTCCATCCTCCCATATGTAAACCCTGTGGCCCCATATGAAGCAGTAAGAAACTGGGAAAACTGGGAAAAGCACCTACCCCGCTGATAACCACTAAAGCTCTCCCGATCCATCAACACCAGCCACAAGCCGGCCTCCTGATCTCCCCTCACATGAACCATTATCTGAAAAGAGCTCCCACTACTTAAGCCATCTGAGAGAGAGAAAGGAGGGAGGGACAAAGCTAGAAACGCAACTCAAAAACAAGGCACAACACAGCCCCACCCTGGGGCTTTGTTTCAGCCCACCAGGCGTCAATAAAGGGGGGCTCGACACAGAGGTGCCCCACTGACCCATAAGGACCTACTCATCCCCCAAACTGGAGCCCCTGGGCAATACAGGGGACCGCCCTCCTATACCCCTAGCCAAAAATGTCCCATCTATTCCCCATGCCTGCCCCATAACGAGTTTGAAGTATACTGAAATAACCAAATCTATAAAGGTACAGGTACTTTCCTCATTTAACCCAAGATAGGGGGCGATCAAAAGAGGTAAATTCTGGGCTAGAAAGCAACATACAAAACAGGTCCATGCATTCCGTTGCTCCTCAAGCTTCCCGAATGATCCCCACAACAAACACCAATAGTATTTAAGTGTCCTTAAAGAGATCGGGCATAGCTTTCTTTGGTCCTTCAGCTGCTGAATCTGAGTCCTCATATGAATGCCACTGTCCAGATATCTGCACCTGCAGCTTAGAAGGGTACAACATTCTGAATTTGAGACCGGCTGCAAGTAGCTTCTTAACCACCAGATGGAAGGCAGCTCTGCGCTAACTGAGAGCGGTAAATCCTGAGTGACTCTAATTCTCGCTCCTTCCCACTGCAACTCTTGGATGGTCTTCAATTTGGGGAAAAAATGCTGCTTCTCCAGAAAATTAAGAAAACGAAAAATTAGCGGTCGAGGAGGGGCCCCCGTCGGAGGCTTGGATCGCAAAGCTCTATGGGCCTGCTCTATAATATAGTGGGGGCCATAGGGAGAGGGCCCTATAATCTTCTCAATGAATTTCTGAACAAATAAAACAGCATCCTGTCCTCCTTCCATTTCGGGGAGCCCAATGATAACCGTATTGTTCCTGCGGCTACGACCCTCGAGAGCCTCAAGCTTCTGCTCTATTCTGCTGAATTTTTGCTTCAATAGAATCACTTCAGGATCCTGCTTATCCACCCTCCTCTCCAAAGAAGTAAGTCGGGCCTCTGTGTCGGATGTTCTCAGCGCTATGTCCTCAATAGCCTGGGAAAGGGTTTTAAATTCAGTAGTGAGGTTTCTCAGCTCCTCCTTAAATGGACGAAACTCGGCCAGGAATCCAGCGAGCGTTAAGGGTGCTTGCTCCGGATTAGGGTGCGACATTGCCTGAGCAGTCCCTGAGATACCAGCTCGCGGCTTCTTAGGGGCCTCTTCTGGGGTGGCCGGGGGTGTGTGTTTGGGCTGAGGCTTTTTCATATCAGCCTCCATTCTTCGCCAAGCACTTCAATTCAACTCCAGAGCACTTCCCACACCATTTAATAACTTTAATAAGGCTCTCAATGTTAGTTAGATCAGGAAGATGTATAAAAATAACAGCGTCGGGCAGAAGAGAACAAGAATGTGTCTTCTCAGGCTTGCTGCATCACGTGATCCCCCGTGCCGAGACCAATCTGCTGGACTCTAATCTGTGTGCCAAAGCAACCAGGGCATCCGCCCGAGCTATGGGTAGATACGTCATCCCCATGGAGGTGTCTAATACAGCTCCTATATATTGGAGGCACTGCGTAGGGTCCATTTTGGACTTCGGATAGTTTACCGCTATCCCCACCTGGGTGAACAACTGCAGGGTTCGAGAAAGCATGAGCAACAGCTGTTGGCTGGAAGACGCCTTCAGGAGCCAGTCATCCAGGTAGAGAAAGACAAAGAGGCCTTCCCTTCGGAGGGCTGCTGTGACCACTGTTAGGCGTTTTGTAAATACCCTCAGGGGCGAGGAAAGGCCCTAAACTGGTAATGATGACACTGAAATATGAAACAGAAAAACTGTCTGTGAGCAGGGTGCATCAGGGTATGGAGGTATGCATACTTCATATCCAGAGAGCAGAGCCAGCCGCCTTTGTTCCGCAAAGAGAGAAGTGTTGAAAGAGACACCATCCTGAACTTTTGGTATTTGATGTAGAGGTCAAGACACCTCAGAACCAAAATGGGGCGCAAGTCCCCCATCCATTTGGGAACCAAGAAAAAATGGGAGTAAAAGCCCACTGTCATCAGGCGTGGGTAAAGGATAACACAATTTCAGGCAGACCACAAGTCAGGTGCATAAAAAAACGCATGGTTGCGTTTATCATTTTATTTTCATCAAGTAAAATATACAGAAAACAAAATAGTTTAGACAACTGCTTAACTTCAGCAGTTTCTAAGGCTTTTTTTCAGCCTAGCATGAATCAAACAGTGTGAAAGCACACACTACCAGGAGATCTTCCACCTTCCTATCTATCCTCTCTCAGCACTGAAGTAAGGCTTTTTATGAGCTCACTAAAAGTTGGAAAAACAATTTCCCCTGCCTTTTGATTAACAGCAGACATAAAACTAGCCACTAGGGGGCCACTGTTGCACCACAGAGAACAACTATTTGGCAGCCACCTGGAGCACATTACATAACTTGTTTACAACACTGTTAAAGTTTAGAGCCGCGGTCAGAACTTTCTGTGCTCTCTTAAATTCTCTTACAGGGTCATATTACCTCATGCTGTCTGCTGCAAAATATATCTTAGAAGAGGGCTGCTAATATCTAGAAAAAGCAGACACAAACTTTTGTTATTCTTCTATTAAAACTACCCTCTCAGTTTTGTAAGTATACTTAATTTATAACCACTCCAGCCAACCAGCTTGTTGGACATTATACAAATCATATGCTGCTTAGGAAAAGGGGTTTCAATTTATCCTAGGGGTGTCCACTATGACAGGGGTCACCCTGTCACACATCACAGAAACACAGAATTTGACGACAGATAAGGACTGCTTGGCCCACCTAGTCTGCCCATTTCCCTACCTAATAGATAAGCTGCAGATCCTAGTTAACCAACAGCCTACTTCCTCCTACCCCCCACTAGAATTTCCTTATGTCTGTCCCATGCATTCTTGAATTCCCCCGGTTTTTGACTCTACGACCTCCTCAGGAAGGCTGTTCCATGTATCCACAACCCTCTCTGTGAAGAAATACTTCCTCACATTACATCTGAGCCGTCCCCCCTCTATCTTCAAATTGTGCCCCCTTGTTTTTGGACATCTCTTTTTCTGAAAGATGCTACCCTCTTGGACTTTGTTGATTCCCTTAAGGTATTTCAAAGTTTCTATCATGTCCCCCCTCTCCCTGCTTTCCTCGAGGCTATATATCTTTAGTACCTCAAGGCCCTGTACACATCAGGCTAGTTAAAACGTTTTTAAGGTGCTTAAAATGTTTTAACTAACGCAAACACGGCCATAATCCGCATTTAATACGGTTTCAAAGCGTGTTAAGAAACCATGCTTAAACCTCTTTCGAGCTAGTCTCAAGTCCATTTTTAAAAACGGTTTGAAGGAGGAAAGCGTGTTACCTTGTGGTGTGTACGGGCGTGCGATTTTTCCATCTATTACAGTGCCAACATAACCGTGCTACAATCGCGGAGGATTACCAGGTTTAAAAACATTCCTCGCTGCTGATGCAGATGGGAGTTTACCGTGTTACAATCGAGTTTGAACTCGGTGAAGAATAATGTGGACGGGCTGCTGTGGTGAGTCTGAAAACGTTTTGAAACCGTTATTTAAAACAGTACAAATCTTCAGTTTTGTAATGTGTACAGGGCCTTAGTCTTTCTTCATATGTCTTCTGATGCAGACCCTGCATCATTTTGGTTGCCCTCCTCTGGACAGCCTCCACCCTACGTCTTTGCGGAGATGGGGTCTCCAGAACTGTACACAGTACTCCAGATGTGGTTTTACCAACTGTCTGTACAGAGGGCCAACAACTTCCTGTTTTCTACTGGTGATGCCTCTCCCTATGCATCCCAGTATCCCCCAGCCCTCCTTATTGCCTTCTCACATTGCTGGCCCACCTTTAGGTCATCTGATATGACTACCCCAGTTCCCGTTTAATTTTTTGTTGTTGTCAGTATCTCACCCCCCATTGTGTACTCTTCCCTTGGGTTTTTGTTTCCCAGGTGCATTACTTAGCACTTCTTTCCACTGAATTTAAGCTGCCATACATCTGACCATTTCTCCAACCTTGCCAATTCCCTTTTCATCCTTTCCACCCCACCTTGTGTATCAACCCTATTTCAGATCTTTGTGTCATCTGCAAAGAAACATGCTTTCTCTTCCAGTCCCTCTGCAATGTCATCCCCTCATCCCCGGGCATAACATACTAATTGCCAGCAGATTAGGCCTTATGGTCTAGCGAGTCTGCTCGAACCTCAGATCCCTAGTTGGGTGCGAGGCCCTCCCCCACTTGTGTTCCAGAAACCCCTATCTTCCATCCCCACCCCTGGGCCAGGCCATCATCTGGTACATCCACTTTCTGTGTCTGTCCCACCTCTCTTGAAGCCCTCCACTGTGGATCTCTGAACCAGCTCGCCAGGCAGCGATTCAAGGGTCCCCACCCTCTCAGTGAAAAACCTCCTCTTTTCCCCTCACCCTTCCACCTTCCAACTTCAAACCATGCCCTCTGGTGATACCTCCTGCTTTAGTCTAAAGATTCCTCCATGTTTACCCTATTTATTCCTTGAGGTACTTGAAGACCTCAATCATGTCCCCCGTCTCTCCTCTCCTCCAATGAAAACAGGTAGAGCTCCTCAAGTCTGTCCTCATCGTCAAATCCCTAGTCCTCGTATCATCTTAGTTGCCCTTCTCTGTACCCTCTCCAGGAGCTGTATGTCCCTCTTCAAGTCGGTCTCCAGTACTGTACACAGTATTCAAGGTGTGGTCTAACCAGTCCATTGTACAGCGACAGAATCACTTCCCTGCTCCTGAGGTGATCCCCTCAGATGCATCCCAACATCCTGTTTGCCTTGCTAGTCGCTCTCCTGCACTGCTCAGAGTTATTCATATATGCATCCACCATGACCCCTAGGTCTTTTTCCCTATTGAGGCCTCCAGCGCCTCCTCAGGGTGTACCTGTGTTAAGGTTTCCCCCAAGTTGTAACACCTTGCACTTGGTGATATTGAAATTTAATTTCCATGTGTGAGCCCAGCTTTCCAGGGTGTCCAGGTCCCTTGCAGGGCCAACCTCCCCTTCCCCCTCAACTACTGCTCCCATCTTGAAGTCATCAGCGAAGACTCATTTCACACCCTATACCCTCCCTGATGTCCGATATGTATGCATTAAACAGGATCAGACCCAGGACCAAGCCCTGCGGTACCTCACTACCGACCTCTCTAGGGTTCGAGAGCTCCCCACCAACCACTACTCTCAGGGTGCATCCAGCTAGCCAGTTTTCAATCCATCTGACCATCTTAAAACTTAAACTTAAATCTTAAAACTCTCTTGCAGGGTCATATTACCTCATGCTGTCTGTTGCAAAATATATCTTAGAAGAGGGCTGCTAACATCTAGAAAAAGCAGACACAAACTTTTATTCTTCTATTAAAACTACCTCTTAGCTTTGTAACTGAACTTAATTTATAACCAGCCAACCAGCATGTTGGACATCATACAAAACGTATGCTGCTTAGGAAAAGGGGTTTTAATTTATCCCAGGGGTGTCCACTATGACAGGGGTCACCCTGTCACACCCATACCCTTCTGAGGAAGGGGAACTGGTTCGATGGCCTGTTCTGAGAGTAAAGCATCCATCTTGGTCCATAAGACCAATGCTTGGTATGGGGGTAAGGAGAGGCCTATGGTGACAAAGGAAAAGATATTTCTACGAACTCGTGTGTGTCCTGTCTTGATCAAATGAAGGAGCCACGTGTCCAAGAAGATGGCTTGCCACCCTTGTAGGTGCAGGGAAAACCTGCCCCCAATGGTCATGGGCAGGGTCTCTGGACCCATGACCAGGGAAGACCTTCAGGCCAAAGGCAGGCCCTGCGGGGGGGGGGGCGCAGGGACATAACGGGTTTTCTCAGCATTCCTACGACCTGGCAATGTTAACTGAGTTTCTCTTTTATTGGCTGGTTGCCTTTGAGCATTGAGATGGCCCTTGTAGGGGCAGCCCCTCGAGGAGCCCCTGAAGGCCACTTTTGCTTTTGGACGGTACAGGGTCTGGACCGATTGAAGGGTACGACCAGAGTCTTGCAAATCCTTTAATATGTCTTAGGTCTGTGGATCAAACAGCCGGTTGCTCTTAAAAGGAGCAATGATAGATTGCTGCACGTCTTGTGAAAATCCTGATACTCTAAAGCCAGGCGTATTCAGGCGTATTTACTGAGACAAACTCCTGCTGAGGACGAACGAGCCGCAGTGCCAATGGCATCATAGGTGGTCCTGAGCAGGTTGCAACATACAGCTGCCACTGTAGACATTTTTACCATCAGCTCCTCCTGGACAGAACCCACCGGGAGAGACTGGACAGTTGCCAGGGAGGCCTTTAGGAATTCTTCCTATTTCAGGAGGTGTCCCATGTAATTAAGTATTCGGAGAGACATAGTGGCCGGGGCATAAACCCTTTTTCCCATAACATCCAATTTCTTGGATCTTATCTGGGGGCTGAGGGTCTATCACGTGTGGCATTAATCACCACAGAGTCCGCCTCAGGCCGACACATGAAATAGGGGTGAGCTGCCAGGGCCTTATAAATGCTATCAGTTTTACGAGGAGTGGAGGGTATTCTGAAAGGTTGCTTCCATGCAGCCCAAACAGCCTCTTCAAAGGTGTCCACCAAAGGGGGATGACCAGAGTGGGACATTCCAGTACATCCAAGTACTGTGCAAATTTCTTTCTGGAAGCATCCTGCTCAGTCAGTGCCCTGGAGGTGCAACATAATGTCCAAAAATGTTGGCTCATCTGGCAGAGAACAGGGGAGCTCAGGGGTAGGTTCACCCTGTACAGAGGAGGCGGCCAAGGAGGACTGTGGGTAATCCTCGTGGTCCATGTCCTCATCCTCCAGGTCAGCCAGATCCCAGTCCTGTAGGAAAGGGCCCTCCATGTCTACATCCTGAGTGTTAAAATCCAGGAAGACAGAAGAAGAGCTGGCTGTCCGCTGGGCCAAAGGGGAGCAGAGACCGGAGCCAACCCCTCACTAGGGGAGGCACAGGGTCCGAGTCAGGTCCAGGATAGTATTCACTATAGCCTGGACATCATGGCCATCTGCCCCGTGGAATTAGCCAGGGTAGAATGGACAGATCGAATGGGGACCACTGACATAATAGAGGTAAGCAGTGGAACCAAACGTGAAGCCGTTGAAAAGGGGGTGCAAGACCCCAGGATCGTTGAGGGCACTAACATCAAGTCCTGTGAGGCAAGGCTGGTCGTCAATGACAGGATCGTCGATAGGCCTGAAGCCCTAGTTGTTGACAGAATCGAGAGGCTGAAAGCCATCGCAGACGATAGGATCATCGATGGGCCAGAAGCCACTGTCGACAGACGATGGCCAGAGCCCACAGAAGGGGGAAGGCAGCTTTGGAAGCTGTAAAATCACCCCAGAGCCTGTCATCGACGGAGGAGCTGCCGACGAGGGAAGAGAGGAGCCCACAATCATCGAAGGTGTAGAAGATGATGTAAAAGGGGCAACCGTCTCCATACTTTCTGTAAAGTACTTTTCGTCTACGACGAGGGAATGGTAGAAACATGCTTAGTCTTTATTTATTGCAATCATCGGAAACAACCTTGGAGCAAGCTGCTCTTTTACAAATGTTCTACGTCATTCAAGCAAGACAAGTACCAGTCTTGCTACTATATTTCTTACCAGGACCCCGTCCGGTCGATAAGGAGGGCTCACCCGGAGAGCGGTGAGCCCCCAAGGAGGAGGTCGAAGACTCCTTGGGGGTGGAGCATTGCTGCTGCTCCAACAGGGCAACCTTTTGGTCCATGAGGAACTCACGGAGCTGCTAAAGCCTTTGACATTTTGTGGCCTTGTTGAACCAGTTACAGAACACACACTCCCTGGTGTCGTGTTCAGGACCAAGGCACCGAACATAAACTTCAGGGAGGTCCTCTGTAACGATTCTGTGACCACAGGAACACTTTCGGAATAAGAGATCGGAAGATATTAATATATCAACTTTTTTAAATGAATTTTTGATTGGTAGAACTGTTTGACAACTAGTAAGCGGAGCTCGGAAAGAGGACTTGTTGCATGCAGTTCGGGGCTGAAAAGAATGGCAAAGTAGCTGGGACCGCCCCCTTTTATACCTGCCATGCAGACACCAGGTGGTAGTGTCGAGGGTAGGGTTGCCACCTGTCAGGTTTTTTTTACCTGGTGATCAGGTTTTCAGGGTCCCTATCAGGTAATCCAGTTTTGCTCTGTGCTGGTCAGGTTTTTGAGCCATTTTGAGTGTTCACATACTTTTGAAACAAATTCATTCATTGTTTCAGCTACATGGCCAGGTTACAAACAAATTATGTTGTCAATGTAGCCCTTTTTTTGTGAATGCAGTCACCCTGGCAGGTGTAAAGTATGGCCATTAACACCATTAGCAGCTACTTAGCCTAATCTTTCCACTGCATCTTAAAGTAGCATAGCAGCACAGCTGCCCCCACCTTTTGTAACAGTAACAGAGCTAGTTGTCCTCCATTGTCATTTGCTGGTAAACATTTTTATTTCTAACAGAATTTAGGTATTTTTAAATGTTTTAAATTATTGTTTTCCTCAAGAAAAAAGTATGGACACTTATTTGGCTTTGAAATAGTACTTTGGACAAGAACAGGAAATGGAGCCAGAAAATGATATAAAGTATGAATACTGTTGTATGTTATTTACAGTATTTTTTTTTTTTAGTTGTTTAACCAGGTATAGCACACTAAGCTGAAAGCTTTTTTACAGGAGCAACCTGGGAGCACAAGGAGGTTAAGTGACTTGCTCAGGGTCACACAGTATGCAAGTGGAAGCTGTGGGATTCAAACCCAGGTCTGGTCTGCTGGATGTTACCAGATTTGCAACTCAGAGCCTTAGACCACTGCGCTATACTGCCTCCTTCCCTTGCCTATTTCCCTTGTCTCTCCCCAGATCATATCTGTAAATGAGATTTATTTTATCTCAGTATGTTTATTTGGTTAACCAATGTAAATAAATAAATACATAAGTAAATAAATAATTAGGAAGAACCTAGGAAAGTAACTTTAACAGGCACAGTACAGCATCTTAACATTTTTATTCAACTGCTGCATTGTTGTTTTTTATTGATATAACAAATGGACTTCTAGGAGGAACAATGCATGATGAATCATGAAAAGGGGTGGAGCTACGGGCGGAGCTTAGGATCCGGTTTTTGCCTCATCCAAAGGTGGCAACCCTACGAGGAGGAGGTCCCAGGGTTGACTGTTGAGAAGTCATTCGGAAGAAATGACCCCTGCAGCGCCATGTGCTAGGACCTGCTGCAAGTGATTGCCTCAAAAAAGATCTGTACCGTTCATATACCGCTACACGCAGGGTGGGTGACGTTATACACATCAAATGCTATGCTCGTGATACTTTTTTAATCGTTCAAAAGTAAAGTATACACTTACATAGAATATACTACTTCATTTTCCAGACAGAAACGCTGAGTAAAAAAACAATGTACCTTATATGCCAGATAAGCCCGGCAAGCGAGTTTGGCAAACGCCATTTGATAATCAATTCGTACACCTTCTCCCACACACACCCTAACGGTAGTGTTCTCGAGGGTCGATCCCCAACACCGCGTGCCACAACAAGGAGTGAGCACTGCAAGGGACGCATGCGCAACGCTAATTTTTCAACCTGATGTTTGCATAATAAAGTTTTCCGTCCCATGTTTTTATGACCACAGGCATTATTTTGCATTTAAAATTCGCTCTTCCTAAGTGCAACAGTTCTTCCTTCCTCCAAGTCTAATCACTCAGGGTGAGATATTTCCCATGTGAAATTCAGACAGGGAAACCAATCAGAGCACAACGCATTGGTCACGCTGTGATGGCGTGCCCGAGGCAGGCGTACTGCACGTGACCTGGTGCCGGTATTCCGGATGTTGAGCAAGTGGTGAGTGCATGGAGGTTCTCTGCTGTCAGAGCAGTTTTGTTCACGGGTCGGAAAAGAATGACATTGAACAATGATATGAAAACTAAATAGAGTTTCATCATGGCAGTACGCTGGGAATCTGGAAAAGCAGGGTAAGCAAAAGTAAAAGGCACTTCTCTTGCTTAATTGACATCTCAGTTGTGCTGTATCAGTATCTAGTCCTTTCAGTTTTTTATTGATCAGATGTGGGACCATTTGGTTGCAAGGGGTTACCAACTGTTCTGATTCGGTCTGGACAGTCCTGGTTTGGGGACTGTGTTCTGAAAATCAGAAGGCAGGAAAGATGTAAAATGTGTCCTAATTTTAAACTAGAAAACATATTTTCTTCTACGCGATACCATAAATAAAATATCTCAGAATGCTAGGAACCATTGTGAACAACTGAAAAATGAAAACCCTTTGTTTTAGTTCTGATTATTTAAAGAAAAGAAGTCTGTTTTGTTGGCCAAAGTTAAATATTGTTCTGCAACAAACTGTGTTTCAGTATGAAATGTTTTTATTTGGGCTTCTTAAAAGGTGGTAACCATACTGTTGGAGAGACAGAGAATAATGGCTAGGCAAGTGTGTATTATGATGTGTTTTTTTTTTTTTTTTTAAACACACCCAAAGTGAGTTATGAGCCATAAATGCTGGAGAGGGTGTGTGTGTAAAAAAAAAAATAAATAAATAAATCATTAGGGTGGACACCCCCAGGAAGGTGGAGGAGATGAGGGAGAACTTAAATACGCTTGAAAATGGTCTGGGACGTGGCAGCTGAAATTTAATGCCAAGAAGTGTGCTGTGATGTACAGGGGGAGTAGGAACAGAAGAGCAGGGTACACCCTAGGTGGGGAGGAAATTAAAGTAACAGGAGAGGGATCTGGGGATCATAGTCCCCTCAAACCTTGAGGTAGGAATCCAGGGTAGCAGGAAAGGCCAGTGGAATGTTGGCATGCATAGGCAGGGGTATTACTAGCAGAAAGAGGAAGGTAATAATTAATGCCCCTTTACAAAGCCATGGTGAGGCCGCACCTGGAGTATGGGGTTCACTGGAGGCCACATCTCCGCAAGGATATAGATGCATTGGAGAGGGTACAGAGAAGGACAACCAAGATAGTGCAGGGTATGCAGGGAAAGTCATACAAGCAGAGGTGTAAGGAGCTGGATCTGTACACGCTGGAGACAAGGAAGGGGAGACATGATTGAAACTTTTAAATATGTAAAGGGGCTCAATAAAGAGGGAGAAGAGGGTTTACTTAAGAGGAAGGAGGGGGTCAAAACTAGAGTGAACAGCCTCAGACTGCAAGGAAGAAGATACAGGGGCAATGTGAGCGGACATTTCTTCATGGAGAGGGTGGTGGAGCCCTGAAACACACTACCAGACAGAGTGGTGGGGGCTAAATTGGTGGAAAAATTCAAGAGGGCATGGGACGAGCATATGGGGCTGAGTATCGGGAAGGGCGGGGGCTGGCAGGGAGGGGGAGGTGTAAGGGGGGGAGCAAACTAGATGGGCCGGTATGGTCCTTTTCTGCCATCAAGCTTCTATGTATGATTCTATGATATCATACGAATACACACCTACCTTGACTATTTTTTATAATTGCTGGTGCAAGACGTTAGTGCAGGAGGCTGTTTCCCCAGACAATTACTGTCATTTCCTGCTGCTCAGTCACACACACGCACTCCCTGTGCAATAAGGAAATTTTTTTCCCTTAAGAAAAATGGTACTGCTGACTGGGAGGAAACCGTCACCTTTGAGATTGCGCTGGATATGACAGAAGCCCTGACCGAAGCGCTACAACGACAGGATCAACAAGATAGCTTTCTTGTTTATTGTTTCCCCAAAAGGCAGAATTAACCAGATAATTTAAAAAAATAACTTACTGCAGCTGGGCTACGCTTACTTCAGGGAGTAGTCTGGTCGTCGCTAACGGGAAGTTGTAGCCACAATGTTTTTTGATGTGTTCGGCCTGCCCTCACTGAGAGTAAGGGCCAGTAATGTAGCGCGCTACAAATGAGTGACAGTGCTAGTGAGAGAAAGTTTTAAGAAACGCCGTAGCATTTGAAAGATACCGTAATCCGTTTGATAAGTGGGATCATCAGTAATTATAATTATTTAACGTTTTGGGAAGGGGGCAGTAGACAGTAACCAGGATACAGAATATAGAGGATAATGTATGGTCCTCTATCGTTAACCGGTCAGTCAACAGTCGAGAGGTTGCCAGGGCGACCATGTAAACCTCGAGAGCGAAGCTCGAGAGGTTTACGTCGCCATGGCAACCTCGAGACGGTTAAAATTGACCGGTTAACGATAGAGGGACCATACATTATTTTTTATAGTGTATGGTCCCACCTCAGAAGGCTGCTTACTTTTCCATAACTAGTCACCGCCGCGGCCCTTCAGTCCTTCCCTAACTGCTGCTGTTCGCGCGTCGGTTCCCCGTCGAAGAAAAAAAAAGCGCACACATGCGCAAACCACTCGCTGTTGTTAACCTATCGATGTGACGTAGGATCAATAGGTTAACAACATATCAACGTCACATCGATAGGTTAACAACCTTAAGAAATGATGATTTCCTAAGGTTAACGGCGTTCTACCATACATTATAAATAAAATAAAGAATACACAGTATAGAAAGATGCTCGAGTAATACAAATACAGTTAATTGGGCAGTAGCAAATTTGCAGATAAACCGGCGTAAACAATATAAAAGGTGCAAGGACAGTACAAAGAACAAGTGCAAATAATAACCAGCAAATCAGATGTTGGGAATTTGTAATCAAATGTTTGACAGAGAAGGTCAGAACAGTGGTAATTAGTGCTTGTGTAGCCACAAAATCTGCTGTTCATTGAACAACAGAGTTTACAATACTTTTTTTTTTTTTTTTTTGCAGGTACTGGATGAGCGAATTCCAGAATGAGTAAATTTGTGTATTCTGGCAGTGCCGACCATTTGGGGTTTTAGAGCATGGAGGGTGGGAGTAAAATATGGAACTGAGCGGAAACAGCCACCCTATCTCACAAATAACCCACTGAAACAGCAGCCCTGACCCAGTGAAAGACCCCCTTGCCTTCTGGAATGGCCTCCTTAGTGTAAAACTGGCCACCAAATGGCTATAATTCCCACCCATATGAGTGGAATTTCCACCGGAGGGGGGATAATTCCCCATCTTGAGGGCAGGAATGGCCAGAGTGTGCATCCTCTGTGCCTCAGTGCCCACTTTGTGCTTGGAAAGGTATGCCAGAATGCCAGCGCAAACAGTTATAATGCTGTGCCTCAGTGCCCACCCAGTGGTCCAGAAAATTCGCTCTGGGGTTTGAAGTGCCCACCCTCTGTGCCTCACTACCCACCATAGGGCCGTAATGCCCACCCTTTGTGTCTCAGTGTTCACCCTAGGGCCAGAATGCCCACCCTCTGTGGGTCAAAACCTTAGTGCCCACCCTAGTGCCAGAATTACCCCTCTGTGTGCCAGAATGCCCACACAAGGGTCTGTATGACCACCATTTGTTTCTCAAGGCCAGCCTTGAGGTGAAAAGTGACACTGGTGACCAGAATGACTACTCTCATTGCCCACCCTGGGAGCCGTAGTGCCCACCTACTGTTCCTAAATGACCTCCCTGGGGCTGGAGTGACCACCCTCTAGGCCTCAGTGCCCATCCTGGGGGTTGGAATGCCCACCCTAGGGGCCTGAATTACCACCCCAGGGCCAGAATGTCCATGATCTAGGCTAGAATGCCCACCCTTTGTGCCTGAATGCCCACCTTAGGGCACTTTTGGGGCAAACATCTTCATTTAGAGACCCATTTTTGGCACCCTCTCCCCCATTTAATGGCAAACTGGTGTTAAAAACATGCTGATTGGCTATCAGTTTGAGGGGAAAATGGATTTTAAGATTTTGCCAAACAGAATTGGCCATTTTTGAAAACTGAAAATCATTGTCTCTAGCATGCCCACCCTCTGGGCCGGAATGCTCACTTCTTACCCCAGGAGTCCTTTAGCATCATTAACTTTTTTGCAGTTAGCTGGAGAGAGATTTAATGAGCATAGGGCCAAGCCAATCAAAAGACAGAAGGGAGTGTGAACTGAGTGAGAGCTGTTGACTGCTTCAGAATTTTTTCTCCGCTGGACTGAGCAATATTGCCTCTGAGGTGTCTCCCAACTTTCCTTGTTGACAGCCTCCTAATACTTATCTGGGTAAAGTTTTCCTCATAAATTATTTCCTTTAGTATGCTGAGTGAAAAATGTTACTTTTTCATTAGCGCTTTGAAATTTTTTTATTTTTAGCGCAATGTCGCTATTTAAACTTTATTTTTACCGCGACTATTTACTTTAAATCCTAATTTTACTGCAGGTGTTTATTTTAGACAGTTTCCTCAATTTTTAGCTAAATTCTTGTGGGAACAGTCGAATTAGGGACAGTTGCCTTGCTTTGTACCTCAGACCTCGCGGGGTTTACCACGAGGCACTTGCAGTAGATTTCAATCTTAAACAGTTCCTGGGGGTTTTCTCTCTAGAGTGGCAATTATGAGGAAACCTTTTTTGTTATATTACTGGACCTTGGTATCATCTGTGTCAGGACTGTCTGTAAGGGTCCAGCAGCTACCTGTGCGCAGTTGGGTATTACTGGTTTCTATTAAGATTGGCACTGGTATAGATCCCAGTTTTACAACAACAACAAAAAAAAAGGCACTGGTAATAGACATTTATTAACTGAGGCAGGACTGCTGGCCAGTGGCATTTTCACAGAAAGCTGCACTCAGTTTGTAGGTCCAGAACTGGTTTGCTTTGTCTAAATTGGCAATCATAGCAGACAAACCTTTGATAATTATGGCTGAGGATAAAAACATAGAATTTGACGGCAGATAAGGACTGCTTGGCCCACCCAGTCGGCTCATTTCACTACCAAATGGATAAGATGCAGATCCTAGTTAATCAACAGCCTACTTCTTCTTCCTACCCCCACCCCTTAGAATTGCCTTATGACTGTCCCATGCATGTTTGAATTCCACCACTGTTTTTGACTCCCAACCTCCTACGGAAGGCCGTTCCATGCATCCACAAACCTCTCTGTGAAAAAACACTTTCTTACATTACCTCTGAGCCGCCCCCTCCCCCATCTTCAAATTGTGCCCCCTTGTTCTTGCACACCTCTTTTTCTGAAAGATGCTACCCTCTTGGACTTTGTTGATTCCCTTGAGGTACTTGAAAGTTTCTATCATGTCCGCCTTCCCCCTGCTTTCCTCGAGGCTATATATATTAAAGTCCTTAAGTCTCTTCATATGTCTTCCGGTGCAGACCCTGCACCATTGTAGTTGCCCTCTTCTGGACTGCCTCCATCCTGTTTGTCTTTGCGGAGATTGGGTCTCCAGAACTGCACACAGTACTCCAGGTGGGGTCTCACCAGCTGTCTGTACAGAGGGATAACTTCCTGTTTTCTACTGGTGATGTCTCTCCCTATGCATCCCAGTGTCCCCCCAGTCCTCCTTACTGCTCTCATATTGCTTGCCCACCTTTAGGTCATCTGATATGACTACCCCCAGGTCCCTTTCCATTTTTATTGTTGTTAGTATCTCACCCCCACTGTGTATGCTTCCCCTGGGTTTTTGTTTCCCAGGTGCATTACCTTGCACTTCTTGGCATTGAATCTAAGCTACCATACATTTGACCATTCCTCCAACCTTGCCAAGTCCCTTCTCATCCTTTCCACCCCACCTTGTGTATCAACTCTGTTGCAGATCTTTGTGTCGTCTGCAAAGAGACATACTTTTCCTTCCAGTCCCTCTGCAATGTCGCTTATAAAGACATTGAAGAGGACCAGTCCTAGTACTGAACCCTGCGGTACCCCACTAGTAACCCCCTTTCTTCAGAGTGGACTCCTGCTTACTGTTACCCTCTGTGTCCTGTTCTCCAGCCAATTCTTTACCCAGGCTACCATCTTGGGACCCACTCCCAGGCTGGCTAACTTGTATGTTAATCTTTTGTGTGGGACTGTGTCAAATGCCTTGCTGAAGTCTAGGTAGACCATGTCCACAGCCCCTCCCTGATCTACTGCTTTGGTCACCCAGTCAAAGAAATCTATTAGATTCATCCGACATGACCTTCCCACTGTGAATCCGTGCTGCCTTGTGGCATGTGCCTCTCTGGCCTCTAGGTACTCGACAATTCTTTCTTTCAGAAATGATTCCATCATTTTCCCTATCACTGAGGTTAAACTAACAGGTCTGTAGTTGCCTGCTTCTGCCCTGCTCCCACTTTTGTGAAGTGGAATCACATCTGCCCTCCTCCAGTCCTCAGGTACCACCTCATCCTCCATGATTTGTTAAAGAGGGTAGTCAGTGGTGTCATTAGTTCTACCCTTAGTTCTTTTAGAATTCTTGGGTGAATCCTATCAGGCCCCATTGCTTTGTCCACCTTCAGTTTTAAGAGTTCTTTCAGAACCCTTTCTTCTGTAAATGGGCCGGTATCAACTTCTGTATCCAGAGTGTTTCTATTGTTTGGTTTAGGTACCTCCCCCTCTTCATTTGTGAATACTGAGCAAAAATATTTGTTTGGTATCTCTGCCTTTTCACAGTCACCCTTTTCCCACCCCACCCCCCTTTATTAAGCCTAACTATCCCTCCATTGGTCTTCCTTCGCTCCCTGATGTACCTATAAAAGGTTTTATCCCACTTCTTAACTGTGTTGGCTATCTTTTCCTCGGTTTGGGCCTTTGCAGTTCTGACTGCCTTCCCAGCTTGGTTTTGCTTTAACTGATACAGTTCTTTGTCCTGCTCCTTCTGTGATTCCTTGTACTTCCTGAATGCTCTCTTTTTCTCCCTAATCTTCCCTGCCACCTCCTTTGAGAACCGTAGGAGTTTCCTACATTGTTTTATTTTGTTTATTTGCTTCACACAAAGGCTTGTTACCTCTGTGATGGCAGTTTTGATTATTCCCCATTGTTCTTCCACTCTCCTCCCTGTCCATTTGTTAGTGCATTCCTTAGGCACTCACCCATTTTGGCAGAGTCAGCCCTCCTGAAGTCCAGTACCTTTGCCTTTGTATGGTTTGACTCTATTGCTGTGTTTATTGTGAACCATCCTGTTCGATGGTCACTAGTTCCCAGATGGATACCCACTTCTAAATCTGTGATCCTCTCGCCATCTCCATTTGAGAGTACCAGGTCTAAGATTGCTCCCTCTCGAGTGGGTTCCAATATTAGTTGTCTAAGGCATGCCCCCTATAGAGCATCTAGAATGACTCCACTCTTAGAAGTGGCTGCTGCAAATGTAGTCCAATTAACATCTGGCATATTCGGTTCCCCCATCAGCAATATCTCCCCTTTTTCTGCCATTCTAAGGATACTTCCTATCATTTCCTTGTCCATGTTCTCCCCCTGAGATGGGGGTCTGTATACAACCCCTGTGCAGATTGTGGTGCCATTGCCTGTCTCCAAATTGACCCACAGTGCTTCCTCTCCTCTCTGTTTACCCCTTTGTTCTGTAGCTTTGATTCCTTTCCTTATGTAGAGAGCTACTTCTCCTCCTCTTTTACCCTCCCTGTCCCTCCTGTAAATAGTGTATCCTGGTATGTGTACGTCCCAGTCATGGTTCTGTGTGTACCATGTTTCTGTGACTGCCATGATATCCAGATCTTCCTCCTCCATCAAGGCCACTAATTCAGGAAGCTTGTTACCCAGACTACGGGCAATAGTGCTCATTGCTCTCCATTTTTTGATGGCTTTACCTCTTGTAGCACCATCCCTGTCCTCATTGACTTTGCTTTCTCCATTCACCCCTGTCCTGCTCCCTACTGACCTTTGTACTTTGGTCTTTCCCTCATTTAGGACCCTGTTTTGTAGGGGGAGGCTGGGAATTCCCTGCTGCTTTCATCATAAATCAAAGGCTTCCGACGAGGGGCCATTCAAAAGTACTAATACCAAAAGCAGAGGTGCTCAGGAACCCTCCAGATCCCAGTCAAAAAATAAAGCTTCCAAAGATGAAGTTCCTCACAAATTGAAAAATAATAAGAGTGACGAAAAAAGGAAGCTTGATCAAGCCTCTGATGAAGTGGCTAAAAAGAAACTCTGTCAAGACAGATATGCTCCCGTTGCTCCTGGGAAAGCCAATAGTGAGACAACAGGCAACTGAAAGCATACAGAAAAAACAAAACACAAACTGCGCAGGTTCTTCTGTCAGTGCAAGATATGGAATAAGCATGGCAACTGTTTCAGACCCTTCCAAAGATGGGTCCTCAATTTTCTGGGGCTCGCAAGCACTCTTCCATAGTTCTCTGTTCTGTAGACTGTGAGGGTGACGCAGATGATGATCGATTTTATGATGTCCCTGACGTGGATTTTGAGGGCCTTGAGCCCCAGGAATTCCCGGGCCCTCGCCTTGGGGATCCCCCGGGTGACCACGAGGATCCTTCCTCTATGTTTACATTTATACAAAATATGCTGGATACCCTGGACCTCCCTATGCAGCAGCCCAACCAGGATGTCGATGAAGACGAAGATTATAGGGAGATGAAGGATCTTTCATCCTCAAAGACCCTGGTCATCCCTATCTATAATGCATTTAGAAAAAATACCATAAAGGTGCTTCAACACCCCACTTCAGTACTAAGGGTTGATAAGCGGCTTGAGAGAAAATATAAATTGTCTAAAAATGGTACAGAGTTCCTGTCAGCACACCCTAGCATGAGAGTATAGTGCAGCAGGCGGCTTGTGAGAAAGCTGGAGTTTCCTTGTCGCCCTCTTCCCCCTGACAAGGATTCCAAGAAAATTGACTTTATAGCAAAGAAAATGTATGCCACAGCTTCCCAGCTTCTCAGGCTTTCTTCTTGCATGGCATTCACAGCCAAATATCAGAAAGCCCTTTGGAAATCTGTCCAGGCTATCGCCCGCAACGGATCAGATTCTGTGGTGCAGGAGCTGGTGGATAAGTCAAAAACTGCCTTGGAAGCTACTATGTACCAATTCCACATGGCAGATAATAATGATGCAGCCTCTAGGGTGATGGCCCATGCCATATCTCTGAGACGCTTCGCCTGGCTTAGAACAACCAGTCTGACCACAGACACTCAGAACAAGGCCATGGATTTTCCCTGTGATCAAAATATGTTGTTTGATTACAGAACCGCTGACTACATGAAAAAGGTTGATGAGTACAAGGCCTCCTGGCAGAGCCATTCATCCAAGCCTAAACCCGCCAACCCTCAGAGATCCCTGTCCCAGGGGCGGTAGGGGCAGAAGTTTTGTTCCCAGGCCTTACAATCCCTATCCTCAATCTGACTTTACCCAGTGCAGGGAGTCTTTCAGAGGCAGGGGCAGAAGGGCCAAAGAAGAGCCACCTTGGCTCTACCCAGCCATCTGCCTCTCAGTCTTAAGTCCTGATGTGAGTGTCCAGGTCGCCTCCCCATTTCCAGTTGAGGCAGACTCTCTCACTATCTTCAGCACTGGTCCCTCATCACGTCGGACAAGTGGGTGCTGGAGATAGTGGAGAAGGGTCTGTCATTACAGTTCAAGCAGCTGCCAGACCTCAAGCGTACCCAGGTGTCAAGACCTCTGTCACCATCGCAGATACCGCTGTTGGAAATGGAGGTACAAAACCTTCTGGCTTTGCAAGCAGTGGAGAGGGTCCCCACCCACGAGAAGGGCAAGGGCCTCTACTCCAGGTATTTTCTGACACAAAAGAAAACTGAGGAGTGGCGACCTATCTTAGATCTCAGATATTTAAACAAACATCTGAAAAAAACCAAATTCAAAATGGTCACTCTGTCATTGGTCACAGTCCTTACAGCAGGGCGACTGGCTAGCCTCCCTCGACTTAAAGGATGCCTACTTCCACATACCCATAAGGAGATCTCACAGGAAGTTTCTCAGGTTCAAACTTCCTTCGGATCACTATCAGTTCACCGCAATGCCCTTTGGTCTGTCCTCTGCCCCAAGAGTCTTTACCAAGTGTCTCGCAGTGGTAGCAGCACATCTTAGGAGACTGGATGTCGCTCTCTACCCCTATCTGGACGACTGGCTCATAGTAGCAAAGTCTCCTTGCCAAGTCAAGGAATCTCTTTCCCTCACAGAACACACTCTGGAGTCTCTGGGTTTCCTTGTAAATCTCAAGAAATCTCACCCGGAACCCACCCAGCTGCTTACCTTCATAGGGGCCCAGCTGGACACTCACAAGGGATATGCTTTCCTCCCACAGGAAAGAATTCAGAGTTTCCTTTCAGTGGCAGATTCTTTTGCCCTGGGACAGCCAAGACCAGCCAGACATTTCCTCAAACTTCTGGGACCTATGGCCTCTATGACTGCAGTAGTCCCAGGGGTCAGGTACAGGATGAGACTCCTGCAAGCCTACCTTGGAGCTCGCTGGTCTCAGAGAAGCAACAAATTTTCAAAGTTAATACCGGTGTCTGAGCAGTTCCTCCAAAACTTGCTGTGGTGGAAGGACCCTGCAAATTTGCAGGCAGGGGTTCCCTTTCAAGCTGCTGTTCCCACAAAAGTGATAACCACAGATGCTTCCCTGTTGGGCTGGGGAGCCTCATCTAGACAGTGCCTCAGTAAGTGGCAACTGGACTCCCGAAGAGTCACAGCTGCACATAAATCTTTTGGAGCTCAGAGCGGTCTTACTAGCTCCCAAAGCTTTCGTTCCCAGTATAGAAGGGCAGGTGGTTCAAATTCGATTGGACAACAGCACTGCAATGTTCTACATAAACAAGCAGGGTGGTACTAGATCAGGAATACTCTGTTTTGGAAGCTCTGGCCTCTAGCTTTCTCCTTGGGAGTCAGCCTCTCAGCTATTCACCTACCAGGCAAACTCAATACTCTGTCGGATGCTCTAAGCCGCATCAGTCAAGGTCAGAGCGAATGGACACTGAACAAGCAAGTACTAGGCACAGTGTTCAGGCAGTGGGGCACACCAGACATGGATCTGTTTGCCTCGCCTCTCAATTTTCAGCTTTCTCAGTACTGTTGCAGGCCCCCAGTTCCAGGAACACTTCCTCTGGATGCCCTGATCCTGGACTGGTCAGGGAGGTTCCTATTATACGCATTTCCTCCCTTTCCCCTGATATTCAGGGTTTTGCTGAAACTCTGGCAGCAGCTTACATCCATGATCCTAGTGGCTCCGGACTGGACCAGGCAAGCCTGGTACCCTCTCCTTCTCTCAATGTCCTGCAACAGGCCCATTCACCTGCTCCTGACTAGCTCCCTGCTGACCCTTCCTCAGATGGGAGTGCAGTATCCAGACATACACTCTGTTCACCTCAAAGCCTGGTTCTTGAGGAGTTAAGAGTTTCCATCCTCATAGTACTCTGAACAGGTCCTTAAGATACTGAGGATGGCTAAAAACCTAAACACTAAGAAGATTTATGCAGTCAAATGGAAAAGGTTTTCCCTCTGGTGCAGAAGTGAAAAGGTCAAACCCCTATCAGCTTCAGACCCTCAGCTGCTAGACTACCTGGTACACCTACAGGCGTCAGGCTTGAAACCATCTTCACTCAAGCTACACCTGGTGGCAATTTCCGCCTACCTTTCGGTGGAAAAGAAATCATTTTTTTCCCACAACATTTTTAAACAGTTTTTCAAAGGCCTCTTGCACCTCCAGCCTCCAACCAGGGAGCCTGTTCCTCCTTGGAGCCTGAACCTTTGCATAGATGGGCTCATAAATCCACCTTTCGAGCCTATGTCCACGGCCCACATCAAGTTTGTAACTTGGAAAACCGTCTTCCTGGTAGCCGTTACGTCTGCCAGGAGGATTTCAGAGCTACAGGCCCTGTGCACTGAGCCGAATTACATCATCCCTCACAATGATAAAGTTGAGCTCAGGACAAATAGGAAATTTCTGCCAAAGGTGGTTTCAGAGTTTCACTTGAATCAGTCCATTACTCTGCCTGTCTTCTTTACTGAGCCATCCACTCCTGGCAAGCAAAAGCTCCACAGCTTGGATGTCAAAAGAGCCATCTTTCACTACCTAGAGCATACTAGACAGTCCAGAGGCTCTTCCACTCAGTTGTTCCTCGCCTAAGGGGATGTAGGCAGAGGAGACCATCTACCAAGAGAACTATTTCTCGTTGGTTGGTCTCTTGTATTAGATTCTGCTATGAGAAAACTGGTCAACAACCTCCAGTGGGGCTCAGGGCCCATTCCACTAGGGGCACCGCAGCCTTGCTTGCAGCAGCAAGGGACATTCCCCTAATGGATGTCTGCAAAGCAGCTACCTGGAAATCTGTGCACACCTTTCTGAAACACTACAGTTTGGATGTGCAGACCAGATCTGATGCCAAATTTGGCAGGGCAGTTCTGCAGAGCCTCTTTCCTAAGTAGGTTCTCTGTCCGCCTCCCACTTAGTACTGCTTGGTAGTCTGCAAAAAAGTTACTGATGCTAAAGGACTCCTGCGGTAAAAGGAAAAAATTACTCACCTCAGTAACCTTCTTTCTTCCATGGGGTCCTTTAGCATCAGTAAGCTCTCACCCTTCCTTCCCGGTTCACCTTGCAGAGAAGGGCTCTTACATCGCCTTTTACCACATTTGGCATTTCTTATTGATGAGTTTTTACCTCGTGTTGCTGTTGTTTCTATTTCCACTTTTGGACATTTGCCTGTTTTTTGAATCCTGTTAATTCTTTTTCGGGGCATTTGTCCTCATTTTTTCCTTGAAAAAATTCAGAAGCGATCAACAGCTCTCCTCCGGTCACACCCCCGCCTGTCTTTTGAGTGGCATGGCCCTACGCCATTAAATCTCTCTTAAAAGCACACCTCCGGGGCAGTTGCACCTAGCCAGCTAAGTGCAAAAAAGTTACCGATGCTAAAGGACCCCGTGGAAAAAAGATGACTACTATGGTGAGTAATTTTTTTCTTTTCATGCCTCAGTGCCCATCCAAGGGCTGGAATGACCACCATGGGGGCCAGAATGATCACCTCTATGCCTCATTGAACACCCTGTGGCTGAAATGGTCTTCTTGACTGCCAGAACGCCCACCCTAGAGCCAGAATGACTTCCCCTGGTGGTCTGAATGCCCAGCCTAGAGCCAGAATTCCCACCTTGGTGGCCAGAATGACTACCTGGGTGCCAGAATGATGACATTCAATGCTGAAATGCCAACCCTGGGGACCAGAATACCCACCTTCCGTACCTCAGTGCTCATCCTCTGTGCCCATCCTGGGGCCACAGTGCCTTTGGTACCTGAATGACCAGCGTCTGTACCTGAAAGCCCACTGTCTGTGTCTGAATAACCATCCTCTGTGCTTCAGTGCCGTCCCAGGAGCCGGAATGTGACCCTAGTAGCTGGAATGCACGCCATCTGTGCTGGAATACCCACCCTCTATGTCAGGATAGAAACATGGACTTTGTCGTCAGAAAAGTACTGGCAGGCACATCTAGTCTTCCCCTTTTCCCTGCCTATTCTGACACCTCTGACCCTATTTTGTCATGGGTGTCCTCCCCCCTCCTGTACCCAGTTTTCCCCGTGCCTATCCCATGCATGCCTAAAGCTTCCCATATTCTCTGCCTCCCACTACCTCCTCTGGCAGTCTGTTCCGGTCATTCACCACCCTTTTCAGTGAAGTAGTATTTCTTTACATCTCTCCTAAACTCCTTCCTATTTAGTTTCATTGCATGCTCCTGTGTTCTAAAGCCTTCTTTTCTCTGAAAGACACAACCCTCTTGCACCTTGTTCACCACTGTGAGGCACTTGTAGGTTTCAGTCATGACCCCTCTTACTCTCCTCTTTTCCAGGGAGTACATGTTGAGTTCTGCAGCCTTTTCCTCGTATGGCTTTTTGTGCTACCCTCGCACCATTTTGGTTGCCCTCTCTGCACAGCCTCCACCCTGTCAAAGTCTTTGCAGAGGTACAGCCTCCAGAGCTACACATAGTACACCAGGAAGGGCCTTACTAGTGAGCGATGCAACAGCAGCACCATCTCCCTCTCCTGCTGCTAGAAATCCTCCTCCCTGTGCAATCCAGCATCCTACTAGTCTTTCCAACTGCCTTGTCACATTAGCTAGCTGTGATAATCAGATATGATGACTCCAAGGTCTTTTTCTTGCTTGGTTACTGTGAGTACCTCTTCCCCATCCTGTACACAGCTCCTGGATTTTCCTGCCCAAGGTGCACAACCTTCCACTTTTTGGCTTTGAACCCCAGCTACCACACCTAGACTATGCCTCTAATTTACCCAGATCCCTTTGCATTCTGTCCACCCCTTCCTGAGTGTCCACCGTCTTGCAGATTTTTGTATCATCCGCAAAGAGACGCACCTTCCCCTCCAGCTTGAAGGCTCTGAAGAGGACCAGTCCCAGCACCGATCCCTGTGGCATCTTCCCACTCCCTGAGTGTTTGCCATTTACCACCACCCTTTGTCTCCTGTTTTTCAATTAGATACCCAGCTTACCACTTTCTCCCCCACCTGAAAGCTTCTTATTTTCTCAACTAGCCTCTTGTACGGTACAGTGTCGAAAGCCTTACTGAAGTCCAGATAGGCCACGTCCACTGCTGTCCCTTGATCTATCTCTCTAGTAACGCAGTTGAAGAAATATGTGAGATTTGTTTGACATGACCTCCCCATTGTGAAACCGTGCTGATGGTAGACTTGCAGCCCATTAGTCTCCAAATACTCCATAAGCCTCTCCTTCAGTAGGGTCTCCATTAATTTTCCCACCACTGATGTGAGACTAACTGGCCTGTAGCTGTTGGACTCCTCACTGCTGCCACTTTTATGCAGAGGGACCACATCAGCCCTCCAGTCCACTGGCTCTACCCCGCCTCCAGTGAGGTGCTTAATAGCACTGCCAGAGGGGTGGCTAGCACTTGCTCTGTTCTTTTAGGACTCTTGGGTGAATCATGTCCGACACCATTGCCTTGTTCTCCTTTAGGGTATCCAATCTCTAAGAATGGACTTGTGTCCACTCCCACCTCTCCTGTTGCTTGCTGCTGCATGCTCCCCCACCATTTCATTTAAAATTTCAGCTTGCCCACTGTACGAATGAAATATCCGCCCTCTGTGACTTAGTGCTCATCCTAGGGCTAGAATGACCACCCTGTGGATGGGAATGCCCACCCTGGGCCTGGAATGACCACCTTCTGTGCCTCAGCAGGGCTAGAAAAAAAATGATATTCCACTCTGTTATGCATACCCATTTTCAAAGCAGAACACCCTTTTCATCCCTGCCGCTGCTCTGCAGTTTAATGTGTAGCACAGTTGTTGGCTAAGCAGAATACTAGATATTTAGGCCGAATACCAAAGTTTGGTTTTGGTATTCTTCTTCCCACTGAATTATTTTCTTAATATCTGCAGTTCGGTGACCACCCTAGGCCCGGAATGGCCACCCTCTGGCCCAGAATACCCTCCCTTTGTGACAGACTGCTGACTCTTTGAGCTGGATTGCACATCTTGGGGGCTGGAATGCTCAGTCTTTGACCCTTAGTACCCATCCAAGGGCTGGAATGATCACCTTCATGCCTCAGTTAACACCACGTGGCAGGAATGCCTACCTTGAATGCTAGGACACCAACCCTAGACCAGAATAACTACCTTGGTGTTCTGAATACCCACCCTAGGGGCTCTCAAGAATGCCCAATGTAGTGTCAAAATGATGACCCTTGGGGCCAGTATGACTACCCTTTATGCCAGAATGACCACCCACAGAAACTCCCACCCTGCCACCAGGATGGCCACCTGCGACGCCCCCTCCCCCAAATGGCCTCCTGCCATCTACAGAGTAGCATAGAGTCACAGAACAAAACAGGTTAATAAAGAGCATCACTTAGTTCATACATACTTTGTTTACATATTTTGGAATATTTAAAAATTGCTACTCTGTATAGAAGCCGAAACTTTCTAACACCTGAAACCAGAATGGTAACCGTTAACCAAAACTTGCTGCCTTTATTTAACTATGCCTCAACAGTGACTAACACAGCTCCTGTAAATATACTATCTAATAAGATACGGAGATTTGCGATATCTGCCGCAAATATGATGCATCATTGTGAGGCACTTAGAAGAATGGGTTGGCTTCCTGTCCCCTTAAATTTATAAACTTTCCTTGTGCCAACTTGTCTACAGGATCTGGAAGACAGGCTCCCTGTCTGCTCTAAGTCTCTCCCGGACCGTGTACCAAGTTTCAACTTGCGCTCCTCGCAAGACTTACACCCCTTAAAAGTACCATTTGCACATACTGTAAGTGGCCAACGCACATTTGCTCACTCTGCAGCATCCACCTGGAATGAAATACCCCCTCACATCAGGTGTCTGCCTACCTATAATGCTTTTTCTACAGCACTGTCAACTCATCTGGCTGAACTTTTCAAATGTGATTGCTTTTAATGCCTTGTACCAATTTATGACACTGATTAATTGACATGTAACTTTATTGTCCCTATCTGTTACTGCCTTGCTGTACCAATTGTTGTCCAATTGATGTGGCACTTCATAGTCTCTATTTATTCCTGTTTTTTGTTGAACTTTCTGTATCTGACTTTGGGTCGTTCCTGTAAACGGAATTGTACTCCAGTGTACTTACCCGAATAGCAAAATAAAAATGAAATGAATATAGACAGAGATGCATATATAGGCACAAGTATGAGGCCCGTATGCTGGGGGGGTCAGACAACCCCTTCTCCCCCCGTAAGACAGATTGAGTTCTGCCCCCTCCTTTTTTTTTTTTGAATTTGTAAAAAAGTGAATACAGTCTCCCACTGGGGCACTCTTAACCAGAAGTCGCCAGGGCACTCTGGGCAGTTCCAGGGACGGACTAGCGTTGGCTTCCACATACTCAAGAGTTGCAGTGCACTGCTGGGCTTCACGCCTTCTTTGCCGCCATTCTGAGATTGCACACTCGGCTGACGACCAATTGAAGTTAAAGTAAAAAGTGTCTGTGCCTACGATTGTGCCGCTCTTGCAGCTGATCAGTCTTCTCTGGTCCCTTGGAGTGAGTCTCGACCTTCGAAGTTAAAGTAAAAAGTGACTGTGCCTACGATTGTGCTACTCTTGCAGCTGATCGGTCTTCTCCGGTCCCTTGGAGTGAGTCTCTATCCTGGATGCCAAAAAGTAATGGGAGTCAAAGGTAGGTATTTTTATTTGAGGATGGTTTGAAATGGTTTTTCCATCCTGTTACATAGTGGCCACCAATGACGCAGTAATTCAGTTTTGCCGGTTAGTCACATTTTTGTTTTTTAGGTGGCTGTGTCTCTGAGGTGGCTAATTTTTTCGCCACTGGCTCAAAAAAAGTAAAAACAAGGACAGTTCTATGTTATGGATGCTACACTGCAGTGACGGGACGCAGTTTGCAATTCTCTTTTGCTGTGGCTCAGATCTGGCAGCCAGCAGCTTACTTGACCATATGGCTCAAGGAGTTTGTCAGTCACCAGTATAGACAATATTTCGCTAGGGATTCTGGCTTGCCCTGCACTAGAAACATATGGATGTTGTATGCATGTCACGTCTTGGCACACGTGTATGAAATCTGCACTTGGTGGAAAATAGTAAAAGCAACAGTCTTTTCTTTCTGCTTGCTACACTGCAGTGTAGTTTGAGTATATTATTTGTGGTTCTTTTGCTGTGGCTCATCTACTGGGCTGGCAGCTGCTGCGTGGCTTTTTTACCAATGAAGCTCAAGACTGAATCTGTTTGTCAGTTGGTCATAATATAGACACCTTTGGTTGTAGAGATTCTGGCTTGCCTTGTACTATAAATACATGGATGTATGCAGCATGTCACGTCTTGGCACACAGGAAATTCTGCAGTGTGTTGGTAGTGCTGGGAATACAGCCCTGATCAAATGCAAGTGTGGTATATGGAACACCCCAACCGCAGACATCTGTGCATCCTTGGTGGTTCATTATAGTCTCAGTTTCCAAATGTGATAGTCCTATATTCCCTGGTGATACAGTGCCCCCCTTACCTCCCATTGCTGGCATTACAGGAACCCCACTAAATTGTTAGTCTTGTGACATATAAAGAAAAACATGCAGAAAACAAGCATTTGTCAATGCTGAATGTTTGCTTGCTGGCACTGGTAGTGTAGGAGTTAGAGAGCTGCATAATAGGAATGGTAGTGAAGTATTGAACTGAAGTCAACCCCACCACCACCCTGCAGAGACTGACAGGCATTGGGGTGTGCCTTTGGGTCATCAGGCATAACAGCCACACCATTTCACCACACCCTACCCTGCAGACACAGACAAGTGTCACGGTGTGCCTTGGGTTTTTTTGGCCCTTATGTTCACCCCATTCCATCAGTAAATATGGTGAGATGGGTGCTGTATAGGAGAATGGGGTGAACTTTGGGGCCGAAGAGTCCAAGGCACACCTCGATGCCTCTCACTGGCTGCAGGGTGTGGAATGGTATGAGCATTACAGGCGAGAATCCTAAGTCACAACCCTGATGCCTGTCAGTCTCTACAGGGTGGGGCGTTATGGTCAGAAACCCTAACACCTCAGGTGTTCGTTGTCATTTTCACTCAAATTTTCAACATGGGTTTTGTGACCCCACCTTATGAACAGGTAGCAATATCAGTTCGTTGGCCGCTATGATTTTGCTGGCAGCTCACGCCATTTACACCACAGGTGAAAACACATTTCGAACAGGATGTGAAAATGACAGCTGTACTGTTCATAGGGAGGTGCAAAATGGCAATATTGAAAATCGGCAGCGAAAATATTAAAAAAAAAAAAATGGTGGTCACGAACGTGCATAGAAAATGCGCAACGCACACCCGTAATGCAATTAGTTTGGGAATTTTTTACAGCAGATTGTCAACACAGGCATTTTGGAACCTCCGCTCATGAACAGTGTCACTGTGATTTTCTTAATCTGTCCCAAACAGTGATTTCCCACAGCGACTACGCATTTCTGCACTAGAAGTGCAAAAACACATTTCGGCCATTGTGTGAAAAATGACAGCTGTACTGTTCATAAGGAAGTGTGGAAAAATGCCAGTGGTGAAATCTGGACTGAAAATATTAGAACTCCGTGAACTTACGAGGGTGCGTGGAAACTGCGGAATGGTCGCTCTTAACACAGTCATTTTATGGACTTTTTTCACAAAATTTTTAACATAGCCATTGTAACACCTCTGCTCATGAACAGTGTCACTGTGATTTTCTTAATCTGTTCCAAACATTGATTTCGTACACCGACTGCGCCATTGTGCGCTACATGCACGGGAACACGTTTTGGGCGAGATGTGAAAAATGACAGCTGTACTGCTCATAAGGAGGTATGGTAAAATAGCAATGTTGAAAATCTGGAGTGAAAATATTGAAAATTTGCTAACTACGGGCGTGCGTAGGAACAGCCAATAGGCGTGCATAGGAACAGCGCAACACATCACGTCAGAACAGTTTTTTGAATTATTTCACCAAATTTTCATCATAGGAGTTTTGAGCCTACCTCATAAACTGTGACACTGTTGTTTCGTAAATCGGTCCCAAAAGGTGGTTCCACGCAGTGACCAGAAAATCACCTTTCGGGCCCGATTAACAAAGTGACAGTGACAGAATTCATGAGGTGGGGTCCCAAAAATCCCATGTTGAAAATTTGGTGAAAAAATTCCCAAAAATGCCTGAGATATGCATCAAAGTTGAAGAAACTCTGTTTATTCTATTATACAGCTTACCGGCATTTCCTCAGTTCGCGGTCGGCTTTGAAGAGTGCAGAAGTGTTCCCGGTCCACCGAAGATAGTCGCTTGGACCCGGAGATAAGTATGGGGTGAGGTGGGGGTTTGGGGAGGGCAGGGTGCGGGTGGGGGGGGGGGTCAGGACAGTCAGCGAGGGAAGGTTTTTTTCTTGCAGTTTTTTTTTTTTCCCTTAGATGACACAAGACTTGTGCCACGCTGGGGTGAGCTCCCAGCGTGGCAGCTGGAAGGCTGTTTGGGGGGGCAGTGGAGCCAGGGAGGGGATTGGGTACCCCCATCGGCCATACAGACTGTTGCCATGCTGGGGTGGGCTCGGCGTGGAACCTGGAACTCTGTTGGGGAGCATGCAGCAGAGCCGACAGGGATTGGGCACCCTGTCAGCCATACAGTGTGTGCGTGGGGATGCATGAGCACGCAATATGTGTGTGGGGGGTGGAGTGCATGAGCATGCACTATCTTATCGCTGCTCACTGAAGCGGAGCTCTCCCTTTCAGCTGTAGGGCACTGCATTTTGAACTGCTGTCATAGATAGCTACAGCATTCATTGGTGAACTGTGGCCGCTCCTGCAAACACACTGACTGAATTGGAAGACAGGGTGCCACACCTACAAAAACTCGGATTATGGCACTATGTTTCTTGCACATGCGTGCAAGCAAACATAAAAATGAGTTTGGCAAACGGTTGTATTTATCCCAGCTTGTTAAGTCGCCGGGTACCACTAATACAGGGACAATCCTAAATGACAGAAATCTGTTTTTTATAATAAAAGTGCCACTTGTCTCATCCATTCCCAAGCTCAGTGCAGATTTTTTGCTATATATGCTTCTTCTTTTATCTTGCAACGGATGTACTTGTACTGCATCCCATGACAATGTAATAGAGAAGTTTAGTGTGCCTCAAAACCCCAAGTCTTGATGTCATTCATAGTGATACCTTTGCAGCACAACTTGTGCTGCACACAGTTCCACTTTGGCCAAAAAAGACCCCCCCCCCCCATTTTCTGACCAGAGTACGGGTCTGTGAGTACATTCCCAAGAGCGAATGAGAATTGCAGAGGAACCGCATCAGATTCATTTGTGTTAACTAATCTTGCTGCTTGTCTGTAAATAATGGCATAGAAACTTAGGGTATGTAGGCAGAAAAAGACCCAGTGGTCCATTAAGTCTGCCTGTTTCATAATCCAGTGTTGATGACATCACTTTCTGTTTCTGTGGAAAAATTATGATGTCATAACCGACAGATAATGGCTGGAAATACAGCACAACTGACGTAAAAAAAAAAAAAGCCTGATTTTCTTATCGTGCTTATTTTTTATTTTTATATTCGCCATTAAAGGCCTGAATGAGGGGCTTTTCTGATGGAACCCCTCCTGCCCCTAAATTCCGGAGTCAAGAGAGTTTCCCGGTGGCTGGCCTTTCAGAGCATCCGCTGGGGAATAGCATGCCAGAGATTGTGGTGGCATCTGCCTGGATCTTCCAAATCTCCAGGGGAGAGCAGCAGGTTAGCTCACCGCATGTCTGCCTCCTGGTGGCACGGGATAGACAGGACAGGGCACCTCACTGTGGCAGGAAAGAGGCTGGCAGTACGGAGGCATGCATGCCTTGGGTGCTTGTGCTTAGAGTTCTCACCACAGCTGCCCTTAAGGAGGTTGGAGCATGGTAAAAAAAACAAGGAACAAAAAGCATGCCAGACTCAAAATGAGGACACCAGCAATCTTGGGCCTGCTCCCTCACCACCTGACCTGCACTAGCTTGTGCTCTGGAGGGACATACCCCTAATGGACATGTAACTGGGGCAAGCTGTGGAAGACTAGGGGACCAGGTATGGGGATGTTGGGCTGGAAGGTTGCTGGGTGAGGTTTGAGTATGGTAGCCCACAGAGTAGGTCATACAATGTAGGTTATACAGTTTTAATAAAAAGATGAAGACGGTGGAGTTAGTTCGCAGAGTTTTATACATCAATGCAAATTAAAATGGTTGTCCTATATGTTGTTTATAGTTTTCAGACAGTGCAAAATCATTACTGACTGCCTGTTAGGGGTTGACAAATTTCAAAATTACGTGCTAGTCCAAGGACAAGTGGCCTAGCCAAAAATGGTAGTCGCAGTGTTGTGAGTGGTAGTCTATGGTCAGAAGGCTATAATTTAAGGACAACTCAAAAAAAAAAAAATATGTAGCAACGAAATACATGGTGTAGGGGGTTGTATTATGAATACAGCGTAACTGTAGCTACTGGAAAACAGGAAACAATTATGTATTTGCTATTAAGTTGATACAGGTGGATGTGGCAGTGTGAGACAAGTGCCAGTCCCAGAACAAAGTTCAACAAACTAACATACGTACTAGTAGGTCAGGATAATAATTTACAACTATGTATGTATGTATTTATTATTTTGTGATACCAAAAATCTGTTTCATAAAGTCACCGTGTGGTGTGTGTATTTTCTGGTGATACGGGTAGTCTAGAATGAAAGGGAACAGACAGACACTAATAAAAGATTGTCTTAAGTAACAGGCTGCTAAACTAAGCAAGACAGGAGGCAGACAGAGTGGATTGGGATAAAGAAATAGCAACACCAGAAGATTTGTTTGCAGGACAGTGTTGCTTGCTTGGATGTTTACTTTTTTAATTTTACTTTTTTTTTTTTTTTTTTACTTTTTTCCCCTCTCTGTGCCCTGCCTGTACTTTGTCCAGTGCCCACCACACACACCCTCACCCAACACACTCCAGAGCCTGACAGCTACCTTCCTGTTCCTAGCACACCCTGACCAGAACAAACAACTTTCCTTTTTTATTGTTATTTAATCTTTATCATTGAGCAGCTTTTGTGATTAAGGTCAGTTGTACTTATTACACTTTGCCTTTATTTTTGTCAGGACAACAAAACCCAACCCTCACTCTCTCTCTCTCTCTCTCTCTTCTTCCCTTAGCTTTACTGCTGTTGCCAAATTTTAGGTCACACTGCTTTCTGCCCTTTACTTTTTCATCAGGGCAACATGAAGCCCAAAGCCAACCCTTGCTCTCTTCCTGAAGTTTTACTGCTTGATCTCTCACCCTTTGGTTTTGCAACCCCTCTTTTTTTATTTTAAGCAAATCTCACTGTCCTTAGACTGCTTTTAGCCAAATACTGCTCATTTGGTAACAGTTCCTGCCCTTTAGTTTTCTTAGAGCAACACAAAACTTTGCCCAGCCCTCTCTCTCGTTTCCTTTAATTTCCCAGTCCATCTACATCCACTAAAGCTATTGTTTTTTTTTTTGCCAGATGCTGAGCTGAGACGGTAGAGTAACACACAGTGCCCCTTTAGCCCAACCCTTCTCTCCCCCCCGCCATGTGAATCTCCTCTCCGACTCCCAGTCCTTAGACTAGACTTTTTTTTTTTAATGCCAGATTTGCTCAGTTTAGTCAGTTATGTTGGTAACAGCTGAAGTTCTTAACCTTTTTCTGCAGTTTAGTTCACTTTGCAAATCCAACCGTCTCTCTTCCCTTCCCTGTGTTTAATATTCATCCCCTTAGAGCAGCCTATTGTTTATTTATTTATTTATTTATTTATTTTTGCCAAATGCTGAGCTGTGATGGTAACACAGTGCCCCTTAGTTTTCTTACGACAACACAACAAAGCCCAACCCTTCTCTCTTCCCCTATGTGACTCTCCTCTCAGACGCCCGGTCCTTAATTTTCTGGGCCAGATTTGCTCAGTTTAGTCAGTTTGTTTGTATCTTTTTCTGCAGTTCAGTTTACTTCGTTTGCAAATCCCAACCCCAGGGTTTTATTTAACTCTAAAAATTGATTAGCGATTTGCTCATAAAAGTTCTAAAACACTGTGAAAATGCATAGCACTTGCCTCACTGTGTTTAACAAACATAACACTTCTCAATCAATCAATCAATCAATCAAATCTTTATTTATTCAGGCGAACATCATTAAGCAAGGCTTATTTACAAGATGGACCTGATACGGTCAAGGTTCAATAGTTGATACACAACAGATACATCATACACTTTATAAGACAGTTATACACAGAGGAAAATAACGTTTATAACACAATGATGTACAGTGAATTCACATGATAAAACTCGGTTACAGGAAAGTTAAGCTAATATTTACAGTATATACATATCCCAGTGGGGGCCATGGCAGACACACAACATAATGAATACTAGGATGGTGAAGGTATTATTGGGTGCCATAAGATGGGGGTGCCTGTCTGGAAGGAATATGCCATATATGGTTTGGAAGTGAGACTTGTGATATGACAATTCTAGCTCTAGTGGTAGCAACTGCATTTCTCTGTGAAGAAGACTGTACAGTGCTGTTTAAAGGATGCAAATGGAATGATAATGGACAGTTTTAGGGATTTTTGTAGGGTGTTCTATGTTATAGTTAGAGAATAGCTGATTGCTGCCCTCCCTAGCCTGGTGTTGAATTTGGGCAATTTGAGCAGGATGATGTTGTTGCTTCTTAGGGCATAGGAGCTAGGAGTGGTCAGGGTGAAGCAGTCCAGGATATAGTTTGGAAGTTTTTTTGATAAGGTTCTGTAAATTCATAGTGCTGCATTTCTGCTCCTTCTGATATGAAGGGAAACCCATCCAACTGCATCATAAAGAGAGCAATGATGGGTATTATATGACAGATCTGTAATGAACCTTATTGCTCTATGATATAAGGTATCCAACTTGTGAAGGTAGGAGATGGGGCAGTGACTATAAAGGAAGTCTGCATAGTCAACAACTGATAGAAAAATGGCCTGGACTAACCTCATCTTTGAGTCTCTTAAGGAAGGGTTTTAATCTATAGAGAAGACTAAGCCTTTGGCGAAGCTTTTTTAACAGTTCTTCTAGATGATGAGTGAAGTCGAGTCTGCTGTCAATCCACACACCTAGGTATTTGAAGTTTTCAACATACTCCAGATTTTCTCCAAGTATAGTGCATAGCTGGGGGAGAGTGATTGAAGAGGATGTGCTGGTGGAGTTTTGATTTGTGAACATCATTGCTTTAGTTTTCTTTGTATTTAACAGAAGCTTTTTCTCGAGCAGCTGATGTTGTAACAAGGAGAATTCTGTTTGTAGGATTTCAAGAGCAACTGCAGGCGGAAGGGTTGCTGACATACAGAACAGTGTCATCAGCAAAGAGGTGTACTGAGGAATTGGTAAGGGTTGAATCAGTGTTATTTATATAAATGGCAAAAAGGATAGGACCCAGAATAGAACCTTGGGGGACTCCTCTTGACAGTGGTTTTAATGGGGATAGGTCACCTTCAGCTTTTACCTGCTGTGACCTACCGGTGAGGTAGCATCTGAACCACTTAAGGAAGGGTGGATCTAGGCCAAGGGAGTGCAGGGATGAGAGTAGCAGCTCATGGTCCACAGTATCGAATGCTTTGCTCAGGTCCAGGAATACTGCACAGACATTATTCTTTTTATCCAATTTGGGTTTGCCAGTCATTTGTGACCTTGGCTAATGCAGTGATAGTGCTATGCTTGGCCCTGAATCCAGATTGAGCTGGATTTAAGAGGTTAGCATTGTCAAGATATTCCCTTAGCTGATTACTCACTAATTTCTCCAGCATCTTGGATAGCACTGGTAGAATGGAAATGGGCCTGTAATTATTAAGATCCATAGGGTTCCCTAATTTTAGAAGGGGGACCACTTGGGCTGTCTTCCACAGTGTGGGAATAGAGTTAGAGTTTAGGGAAAGGTTAAAGAGGTGTGTTAGGGGGACTGCAAGTACATGGCACGCAGTCTTTAGAAAGAAGGGGTCCAGAGAGTCTGCTCCTGCACATTTTTAGGTATCCAGATGCCATAATAGATCCTTAACTTGTTTCAACAGTATAGGTTTGAAGCTAAAGGAAGAGTCAACTCTTTGATCACCAGTGTAATGGGAGCTTAATTGTTCCCCTCAGCAGGTTAGCTGGAGAGGTGTCAAAGGCAAGGCCAGCCATTGTGAAGTGGTTATTGAATGCGTCCAGGATTTCCATTTTGCCAGTGATAGGGCCATAACTGTTGTGTAGTTGAGTTGGAAGGGGGTTGTTAGCGTCCTGCCCCACCATACCCTTGATGGTGCCCCAAAACCTAGCAGGATTATGGAAGGAGGAGTCGAGCTCGGCCAAGTAGAAGGCAGCCTTTGCATCCCTAACTTTCTTGGTGCATCTATTCCTGGCTTTCCTAAAACTCATCCAGTCATTTGCATTCTTAGTTTTTCTTGCCATTTTCCAGAGTTTGTCTCTCTCCAGCAGTGCAGCTTTGAGGTCAGCTGAAAACCAACGACAGGATTTGTTTTTTATACGGATACTAGAGATTGGGGCATGGGTGTTAAGGGCATTTATTATAATGCTATTTAGCACCTGCTGAGCTTTTTCTACAGAATGTGCAAGATAAAACTCTTGCCATTGTGGAGAGTAAGCTAGATCATGCAAATATCCTTCAATATTGATGTTTTTCTTGGATCTCCTCATGAGGAATTTTGCAGGATTTGTTGTTATGCTGGTGGATCTTACCCCTGATGGGGCAGTGATCACTTATATCGCAGAGAAGCACTCCAGCGTGTGTGAATAGATGTGGTTTACTCACTAGCATGATATCAAGTAGTGTGCTGTTATTACTATTCCTTGCATTAATTCTTGTTGGTTCATTAATTAGCTGTGTGAACCCATATGTGTCACAGAATGATACCAGAGGTGTAGCTGCCTGAGTGAGCCAGTTGAAATTCAGGTCACCTAGAATAATGACTTCTTCAGTGCTGGGCTTGACCAGATTCCCCAGGTGGGATAAGAGCTTGTGTTCAGCAGAGGGGGGTCTGTAGCATCCAATTAGTTGAAAAACTGCTGTATTAGGGAGAGAGACTTTAAGGGATAGGCATTCAAACTCCTTGGGCATAGATGTTGCAGCAATACAGGATACAGCTATACCAGATTTTGCATATATGGCTACTCCACCTCCCCTTGATTGGCGATCAGCTCTGAATAGCTGATAGGTAGGTTAACATCCCTGTCTGCTGTGGTGGGTTTGAGCCATGTCTCAGATACCACGAGAAAGTCTCGCAAGGTATGGGCAACCCAGGCTTGTATCAATGTAAGTTTTTTTTAACAGACTGCATACATTAATATGCAGGAAACTGAGGCCTTTAATTGAGGTTAGGTCTGATGGAGAGGTGATGCATTCAAGAGGTCCAGGGTTGATTTCCACATTACCAATACAGAGCAATAGAAAGAGCAGGAGTTTCATGAGGGCTGCCAGTGATGGGGAGAGGGGGGCTGTCTTTGGTCCTCCTTCTTTTATTCTGTTGCCACTCTTTTTTTGGGGGTGCTCCTTGTGGGTTTAAGGAAATGTGTCGAGACACCAAGTAGCAGTTTGGCACTTAGGCTTAGGGGGGGTTCTGTATATCCAGCAGTGGAGCCTTGATTGAAATACATGTGTGGTGGTATGTGTCTCTTTATGGTGATTAGACCACTGTAGTCGATGCAGCAATGGTAGAGCATATGTGAGGGTTTGAGTGTCAACCAAAGGGGATGGTTCAGAGAGACTGGGCGGATGGATCACCCTAATTTGTATGACAGGGACATCTTCTTTGTGGAACCCTACGGCTGATAGTGAAAGGAGTATCAGAAGTAAACTCCCCATTCTGAAAGAGATATTGGTAGTTTTCTGTCGGGGAGTAGTGAAGTTGCTGATTGGTTGGATCAGCAAGCCGGTGTGACTGTCTGTTGGTTTAGAAAAATGCTGAGGACGGGGAAGAGATTTTGGTGGGAAGATGCCTATAAAGTAACACACAAGAGGGGGAAGGGCGGGTGGACAAAAATTTTGCGCCTTTCCCAAGTGCTCCCTCGCTTCTAGCAAACCTATATAAATGCTTTCTGTACAGTTAGTATTGTCCCAAGAAAAAAAAAACTGCTAATCAATTATTTAAAACCCTGCAACCCTCTTTCTTCCCTCCCCTATCTTTAATACTTATCACCTCAGAGCAGTCTGTGATTTTTTTTTTTTTAATTTGCTCAGTTCTGGAACTTCTGGCATTAACCTGGCTCTATCTGTTCTCCTTCTCTCTCTCCTTCCTTACTGGTGTTTGGAGTCCCTTTCCTCTATATCTGTCCCGACGGCCAGTCCAACACCAATAGACTTTCTTCCTTTTTTTGTTAGCTTTTTAGTTTACTTTTTTGAGGGGGTAGATTTCCTTAAGGTAAAACTTAAAGGCAGTCTGAATCTGCACAGTGCTCTCTGTACTAGGCTGGCAGGCAAATCTTACAGTGCCCCATGCCTCATGGCTTCCACCCTTCCCCTCCCCGGCTCACTACCATCTCTTCAGGCACCCTCCGGCTCCCTGTCAATATCCCCCCTCCCCCACACTTCTGCAGCTCCTTCCCTAGTAAAACAGGCAATAAAAAATGAAGTGTTTTTTGCTTTTCAGCTTTTCGCGATTCACACAGAAGCACATGATCGGTCGCACGTCCTCTCCCTAGTTAGAATGAAGTGAAAGGGCGCCTCCGATGAACACCCCCCCAAGTAACCGCTGCGGCCAATAGGTCTCACTTACCCTCAGGCTGATCCTAGCATTGGCAGTATGACCTGCCATTCTGACTGCTATGCTCCTCCTTGCTCAGTGCTGGCTGGTCCAGTGACTCTGACTTCTCCTCTGTTCGCCAGCCCCTTGCTCCCCTTATTCCCTGCTCTGTCTCCCTCATCTTGGTGGCATGCTCTTCAGGTCTCTCCTCATGGCGATTCGGTGGGTCACATGACCACCGGGATGATTGTACCTCGTAATCCGCCAGTGCACCCTGCTGGAAAAGTTAAAGAACTGCGCAGAAAAAAGATTTTAAAAACCCTTCTTGTCCGTGGACAAGTAGCTGTCATCAAAGTGCTTGTCCCTGAGTTTAGAATGATGGCCCGGGATGTCGGGCTATAGAATTTGTCGAGCCCTGCTGTTAGAACCGGCAGTGGGCTTGGATTGCAAAGCTGTAACTGGAAACTAAGCATCAGCTGGGGAATGGTTAGGGAGGGGAATGTGCTCTGTCAGACTGCATAACAAAGGGACTTAGGCTATGGGGGGAATACCAGTGGACGCCAGGAATACATGGTACTTGGTAAGTGGGTAAACGACAGCTTGACTACAAGGGAGGGGGCATGGATGCGGAAGAAATTTTTAGTCAGTTGGCTGTGAAGTATGCCTAAAAGTAAGGAGGTGAGTGGGTTCGAGGACAACTCCATATGACACTGCCCGCACTCACAACAGCAAAGCTTGACCTAGCAACATGCGACTGACACTGCCATGATAAGCTGTGAGAGTGAGCAAAAACCCCATTTACTCCCACTAAACTCTGTGCAGCACATTTATATTGTCATTTAGTTGCACAGGGGCACCTCAACTATGGCTAAGTAAGACCTTTGAGTATAGCGTAAATGAGTGGAAATGCAACAAGGCAACATTTTGCCCCCTGCCCACCCATTTAGACTGTGTATTCAGCCCAATATTGTCTTCCTATGTTTTGAAAACCACATGGGACCAGGGAGCGCTAGATAGGGTAAAAAGGGAAAAAGTTGCAGCTTGCCCAGAAATTACTCACTTTCCACATGACGGTGGGTCCAAAGTGGTGCACCTGTTTGTAACAATAGTCGAAAGATGGAAAAGTAAATGATAGAAAAGTATTTTCACTTGACAGATTTTTTTTTTTTTGCTGTTAATTTCTTTCTCCTTCCAGGCGGCACTCCATCCTACCCGACTCCCCCAGCCCTGTCTCCCACTTGCAGCCTACCTTCCGCTTACCTCCACGGCTTGCCCCTCCGTGGCGGGGCGACAGGGATCCTCAACCCGCCCGGAGCGGATCTGGGTGGAGGTTACTGCCTTTGGCCGAGGCGAGGCCTGCAGGATCAAGGTTCATGCTGCGCCTGGAACTCTTTCCTCATTTTTCTCTCCTTAGAAGGGAGGCGTGCAATGGCGCCCTATGGAAGGCGTGCAGCGTCTGCCTCCTCTTCCCCCGCCCCTTCTGGAGCGTCAGTGTGCTGTCCCCCAGCCACCGCTAGGGGCCAGTCATGCATCAACTGTTGGTAACGCTCAATCCTTCTCCTCCTCTGCCAACCCACGGCGGCCCGTGCTCGTTCCCAAACATGGATCGCTGGCGTAGTGCGAGGTAAGGCATCCAGCGCCTCAGCGCCACCTGGCCGGCCTCACTTGACAAATTAAAGCTTCTGTACTGGTGAAATTTGTACTTGTGATTAGGTTTTGACCCAGTTGTTTCTTATTTTGACTCACAATTTTTACACCAGTGAGTCTAATTTGACCCATGTTTTAAAACCCCTAGAGCTGTCACTGCATGCGACCCATATTCAGAGGTCTTAGTTTACTCCTTGCAAGTTCCTGTCATGAGCGCAAATTAGCATAGTGCCCTAAATTTGCTATATTCTAGCAAGTTTGGAACAAACTGTCAGTACCTTAAACATGTTTGAAAATAGGTGGTTAATTGGATGGCCATTTTTATTTGTTTGTTTTTGTTTTTTTTTTTGTTTTTTTTTTTTTTTTTTTTTTTTTGCTCACCCCAGCTCCGGGCTGTCCTTTCCTTCAGGCCTTCCTATGCCCCTCGTTTCCACACTGCCTTGGTGCAGCCACCCATCACCCCGCACTGCAGCCCCCCCGGGTAACCCGGATGTAACCCCTTTGCTGGGTGGGTGCCTCTCTAGGCAGCGGTGGGGCAGCCAGTGCAGTTCTTGGCCCAGGTGCTGCTGGGATGGTCCATGCACTGCCTGAGGTCTCGCGGGAGCTGGCGACAGTCATCCGGTCAGCCTCAGGACTCTTTTCCCGTTTGCTCCCTGGTGGCGTGGTGTGCCACTAACGTCAGGTTTACGCCGACGTTCATCACGCCCCATTAGTGGGACCCCGCATGTTGCTGTGCTCCCAGCCTCCGCCAGGGGTCAGCAATCGCCGGTTCGGTTCCCCGCCGTCCCCCCCCCCGAGAGAAGGCAAGCAGTCGTCCGACGCTCAAGCCTTCTCTCCCTGGCCAGCCCTCCAGCACCCGAGTCCATTCCCAAACCCGGGTCCCTGGCGTCGCAAGTGGAAATCCAACCGCTGTGCCGACGGGCTGGCCCGGATATCCATTTTTTAATTCAGACACCTCAAATTCTGATCCTAAAGTTGGGATTTAGAATTTTTGGATATAGTTGAAAATCCTAATTATTAGGATTCCAAAACCAGATATCCAAGTCTGGGATCCAAGATTTCTGTGCTAAACATCAGTATAACGGTACTTCTGATGACTTCAGAGATCATTTTTTTAATTTTTTTTTTTTTATTTAACCAGGTATAGCACTGTAAGCTGAAAGCTTTTTTATAGGAGCGACCTGGGATCATGTTAGCGGCCTGATCCTTTTTTCCATTCCTCTGTACAATTACAGCTTTCTAAAAGAAGAGGTGCTGCCATTAAGTTTATTTATTTATTTATTTAGTTTTTGTTGGCCGGGAAGGAGGACTAAACACTTTTTTGCCTATTTTCAGCCTCGTCTGGGTGGTGGAGGGGGATACAGATTGATGCCCACTGAAATTGAACCAGATTTTTAAGCCGTTGGTGGTATTTTAGTGAATGGGGAAATTTGACCAGGACATTGGGGAAATTCTCCTACTCTGCCAGCAGGGGGCTTGACTTCCTTGGAGCATAATGGAGGAGCCCAGTTTAGAGCTGGACAGAGGAGGAAGTGCTGATGTGGCTGTTGCTCAGAAAAAGTTGGAAAGTAACCAGACCACGATGGAGATTTCTGGCTGAAAGGATGCAGTTACGGAGGAAGATGGAAAAAGTATTGAGACGGAGCAGATGAATGATGAAAGTACAACAGCGGATGAGCTTGCAAAGGCGGAGTCCTCTGACTCTAAAATGAAAAAACTAGCAACAGTAAGTCTGACAAAACAGCTTTGTTATTTGAAATTGAGAAAGAAGAATTGTTGAGAAGTAAAAAGAAATGTTTGCTGAAAGAATTGGAGCAGGAGAGCAGTGACAAGGAAATGTCCTGTCGCAGTCAGCGGAGCCATGCTGACGTGGCAACTTCAAAGGAGGCCGCTCCTAATATAGCTGAAACGCCAAGTATGGAGGAGAAAAATGCCCCGATAGGAATGGCCACACAAAGTCAGAAGCGAATCGGTGAAAGACGGGCAGTCAGTACAAAAAAAAAACACCAGGGAAAAGCAAACAAAAAGATAAAGAAAAGAAACAAGGGGAAAATAAAGAAAAAAATGATGGGGGCCCCCAAAAGAAAGGAAAAACATCAGATCTAGACAAGGAAAGTCCTGTAAGCTTTAGCACTACCCCTGAGTGGATATCATCTGCATTAATAAATGCTGGCTGGAGAAAAACAGCAGATGGGTCAGGGTGGGACCCAAACAGACCCAGCGGATCAAAACAATCTGAGCTTGAAACAAGTGAAAATGACTTAGAAAATCCAAATAAGGAGAATGTGGAAAAACCTGAAGGAAAAACGAAATACATCCATAAAAACGGATTACACTAAAGAAATTGAAATATTGTCTGAGAAGGATAGCAAAGAACTTTCTATGGAGAGAGAGCAAAAAACAATTCAGTCAGATAAAGAACAAAGTGAGGAGGGGACAAATGGAAAACAAAATGCTTTTAAGGGCAACACAGGGCAAAAACTGTTTTCAGAAGACGAAATGGAGCAAGCTAAAAGACAAAATGCTGTTTGTCTTAAATTTAAAGGGGTAGCTGCAGATGCCCCTAATAGAATTTATATAAGAAGTAATTTGTTGAAGGAATTTATGACATTTTACCCTTATGAGATATATGCCTTAATTCATGTCCCAGTAAGCTCTGAATATGACATACGTTTTAAACACTCAGGGGGTTTAGACAGATTTTCGAAGCTATTTCACCAACTTAAGCATACGCTACAATGGAATCAATTTTTTGCAATCCCTCTAACTAAGCCTGCCTTGAAAATCGTAACAGTGCTCTTCAGAAATGAGGGGGTAAATGTGTCTGACATTACTTTTTGGTTGAAGCAAAAATGTTTAGTGCACAGTCCCCCAGAGCCAATTTTAGATGAGGAGTACCTATGGACTGGGGGATGGAAATATAAAGTGACCCTGAAACAGCTAAATGGAGAAATACAACACCTGGCAAACTTTTTTTTTTTCTTTTTGGGACGAGATAGAGGAGTGGTATTTTATGCGGGCCAGCCTAGGGCCTGCTACAGGTGTGGGGACAAAGGACATCTTAGTAGTTCCTGTGAGCAAATAAAATGTGGACTATGCAGCATAATTGGACACCATGGGGCGGATTACAAGAACAAGGCTAAATGCAGTTTATGTGAAGAAGAAGGACACTTTATCTACGTTGCCCATGGGCAGCCCACAACAGACCAGATCCAGGGGAGGCAGCTGAGCAAGATGTGTTTCTGTCAGTGGCTCAGAAAGCAAAAGCTAAAGAGGAACAAGTGATTTATGAGGCCAGGAATAAAAATGGGCCCCCTGACCCCTCCTCTAGGCCGAAGGAACAGCAAATAAGACAGAAAGAGGGTGGAATTGCAGAAAACACTAAAAAAGAGGACAAAGGAATAAGAGACTAAACAGAAAGATGAGGGGGGAGGAAACGGAATTTACAGTGGTGACTCTATCTAGGAAAAAGTCACATCCCAGACAACAGAAAGGCCTATCAGTAGAAAGAGACAGGGAAAGGATAGAACTTACAAACAGGTATGCCCTTTTTCAAGACAAAAAATGGGCCACAATAGAAGAAGATTCATTGTTTTCATCAGGGGTCGAAATAAGGGGGCGCCAAGCGCTAAATAGTGCTACAAATGTATAATTCAGCGCCTGCTTCTTGCTGTCAATCTGAAGTAGAGGCGTTGCATCGGGCGCTGAGCGAGCCTGAATGGGGAGGAGTGGCAGAGGCAGTGTCATTCAGTGCGATCACTTAATATGCATTAGGGGCATGATCCAGCTGCCATTCACTCTGAATTGCACAGTGCTTGGCTGCGGGATCAAGGGAGTGGCCACAGTAGGCTTTCAGTCACTGCGTGGGTGTGGTTTTGATGCTGGAGGGTGTGTGTTGCGGCTTTGGGGGGTGACATGAAGCAGCAGCGTCTCAGACTGGAGCCAGCACAGTGAGTAAAAAAAACGGGAGCAAGTGGCGGTGGGATGGATCTTGGCTGACAAACTCGACCGAATTTCAACTAGGGTGGATATGGGCTCCCAGTTGAAGCAGCAGACCAGGCGTGAAATTGGGCTGGGGTGGGCGAATGTGGCAGATGAAATCTAAGGAGGGGCGGTGTGGCAGTGATGATTACTCTGGAGCTCTGTATGAACAGTCAATACGTGACCCGTTCAGATCCACAGCAGGAGAATGAGAATTTATCTTTTTTTTGTCTGTAAAGAAACAGTTAAAATCTCGTTCTTCTGCTGTGGATCCAAGTCGGGTCACATATTTGCACCATCCAAACACAGCTCCGAGAGTAATCATCACTGCCACACTCGCCCCCCTCCCAGATTTCAGGTCTGCTGCTTCTACCAGTCAGGAGGTACTCTTCTTGTATGCCAGTCAGTGTCAGATGCAATTAAAAACAAAAGATAATGTGGCACTATAAAGCTGGCTGTTTGCAGCAGAACAAATGTGTAACATCTCGTCCCCCTGAGATCTAACAATCAGATCCCATTGCTCATGCAGCCTGAGCATACATTAATTCTCGACTGAGGCTGTTCTTAATTTAAAAGAAAAAAACATAAATCAAACACATTCTCGCTAATTCAGGTGAACAGTGTGTTGTCACCTGACTATCCTGTCTGTATCTTGAGAATGTCATGTGGTTGCAGCTCAGTCTGACAGAGGGGCATGTACATTCATCCATTTGGGACCTGCCCATTTATACTTGACTGACAGGTCATGACTCAACAATCCTTGCATCACATGATGGCCTGTGGTGCAGGCCAATCGGGTGGCAATTCAGACAGTGTGTGGTTGTTCATTGGCTAAGTAGCCTGTCACACAATATGTTTTCGCCAATTGTGCATGGAGGTTGGACAGTGTGAGGGTGTCTGTTAAGAGGCAGCTTGCCTCGTTATTTGAGAGAAAACTGTTGGAGAAACGAGTCACATAATACATAGCTCAAATACTCACTTGAAAAATGGATTGACTTACATATTTGGTGGAAATACTACATTAAGGCACTCAGATTAGTGTTAAATGTAATCTGCCCTTTTTCCTTTTGTGGAAACAATCGTGAAATAATTACTGGGGGGAGGGGAGATCATTTCAGTTTAGAAAGAGCACAGAATTGGCACGTTTTGGCTGATTTTTTTTTTTTTTTTTTTTTTCTGTAAAGCTATACTATTATTCAGGTGGGAGGGAGAGAGATCAGAAACAGCATTTTTGACTCTGGATTCATGACGTTCAAGTTTAGCACCTAACCTTTGATTCCAGAATCCTTTCAAGTTATAATTTATTTCTCAACCTTCAGTAAATCAATCTTAATTCTGTTTTACACTCTGACTAAGCCACTTTAGTTCTGCTAAATTCTGTTCTTGATAACTGAACACTGTTGCTTAGCTAAAATAAATACTGTGATTACACTTATTAGTGTGTTTAAGAGCTAAGTTTCGGGTGTAACCAGTCAGACTAAACTTTAAAGCTCCTCACAACTCCCTGAACCCTGTGAGGACAGCATTTTTGTTCCTTTTTAAACCTGGGGATATTTGTGATCTTGATTAAAAAAAATTATCAAGCTTGACTAGTGGTATCAGGACCCCCTGAACATTAGCACGACTACATTGCAAGGCAGTTTACGCCTTGTGTCTGCTTGTTAACTGTTGTGACCTTGATTAAAAAAATTAACTGTAGCTTTGCTAACTGGTCCCTGGACCCTGTGAGCGTCAGCACGACTTATTACAAGGTTTTTTTAGCCTTGTGGTCAGCTTGGTAACGTGTTATACCAGATAAAAAAATAATCCCTGCATTGTAGTTTAACAAAAAAAGAGACTGAGCCAGTGAAATAATTTTCTTCATTTTATTATACCTCAAGTACAACACAACATCTCAATTCATCACGTTCAGCGGTTGTACTTAACATTCTGAATTAATTACATCAAGGCCCAACCTATCTCCTTCCTGGATGGTGGTAATAATGTCACTTCTAAGTTTCGGATTCAGTGCTTCATGTAAACGCAAGCAGCCTGAACCGGATGAAACAGGACAACCGTCCTCCTCTTTGATGCCATTGACCATAACACCAGATAGTGCTACTGTCAGTGAGGCTGCTGTCACAGTAACTAAGGAAAAGAAAAAACAGGCCCATTCCTGTCATGTATCCACAGTGCGCTCATGGCAGTGCCAAAAAGAAAATCCAGATTTGACATGGCTACAGTTTGAAGCAAAAGATGGTATTGCAACCAAGATTTTATGCAAGTTTTGTAGAGAGAAACCAGACGTATTCAAAAAGTGGGCAACTAGAGCTGGTAAAATGAGCAATGTGGATTTGTACATTAGTGGAACTAACAACGTTAAAAAAAAAAAAAACTGAGAGGCATGCTGTATCAGAAGGCCATAAACAAGCAATGGCTGCTACTTTAGCTGCTAATATGCCCTCAGGAGGTAAAATAAAGAAATGTATATTAAAAATGAATAAAAAATCTCTATACAAGTTAGAGAAACTTTTTGATATTGCCTACTACCTGGCCAAAGAAGAGGACCCCTTCCTGAAATTCAAGGGACTAATATCACTAGAAAAGAGACATGGTGTTGACCTTGGTGATGCTTATGCCAATGAGAAAGCGTGTGCTACATTCGTCTCAGCTATTGCCGATCACTTAAGAAAACCAACTGTGAGTCATTTCACAGGAGAAGCAACTCCATACAGATATCATTCAATCTTTATGGATGGGACAACTGACAGGACCACCATGGAGAAGGAGATAGTTTATGCCAAAATTCTCGAGGATGGGCAACCTACTATGAAGTTCATTGGATTAATTGATGTAGAGTCTGCTGTTGCAAGTGGTTTGAGGTCTGCAATGACTATCGCATACTCTCAATTGCTGGGTCAGGACACGGTTGACCTAAAACAGTTATCCTGCATTGGCGCAGGAGCAGATGGTGCGTCTGTCAATTTTGGACGTAATAAGGGTTTGATGGCATTATTGAAAGAAGAGTGCCCACTGCTTGCCATTCATTGCGCTTTCACACAGGCTTGAATTAGCAGCTAAAGATGCTTTTAAAACACCTATTTTCCCAGACCATTAACAACATGTTGATCTCAATATTCTATTTTATGAGAACTCACCAAAGCGTTACAGAGGTTAAAAGAGTGGCTAACCAATCAAACCACCTGCATCACATTTAAAAGTCACAAGGAACAGATGGCTCTCACAAAAAGGATTCTCTCCATGCTGTGCTTCCTAATTTCAGCAGCATATTGGCTCACTGGGATGAGCTTGTGTCTGACACCAGGCAGGATATTCCACCAGCAGACAAGGCGAGAAAGTTAAGGGTTTAGAAAACAGATATGCAATGTAAAATTTCTGCTACTCTCACACTTCTATTTTGACATACTCACAGGTCTGTCAACAGTCTCCCATGCATTTCAGGATGCCCATATATCCCTTCCCATTGTAATGGACACTGTAAGTACAGTACCCTCAGAAACAGAAAATCTAATGGCAGAGGATGGAACCACGCTAGCCAAGTTCAAGATAGAAGTGGTTATCAATGAGGAAGGGACAGCAGTGTTTAAAGAAATTGTGCTCCAAGGGGCAATAGGAGATGCTCTTTTAGCCCTTGCCAAGGAACGTGAAGTGATTGTAAACAGTGTAATGGACTGTCTCAACCAGCGCTTCTTGGGCTTTGCAGAAGACCCACTGTTAACAGATGGCACTGTCATTGACCCTGCAAATTGACCTGACAATTCTAATGAGCTTTCTGAATTTGGAAATGAGATCCAGTTTCTTATTGACCACTTCTCTCCTGTCTTACTGCAGAATGGATGTGATGTGCATACTGCAATGACAGAATGGAAACTGTTGAAATGAAATATTAGCAAGTATCACAAGCAGCTCTCATTCCTTGAGGTATGGCGTGTAATCTTCCAGAACAAATCTCTATAGTTCAGAAAAATTCTTCATGTCATAGCTATAGTACTAGTGTATCTAATATCCAATGCAACACTAGAAAGGGCATTTTCAGCTATGAAAATATTTTTTTCTGACTGGAGAGCTAATCTGAAGACCAGCACCATAGCGGACTTACTTGTAATCTCCATGGAGGGCCCAGAACCACAAGATTTTTGTAGCATACCATCAGTAAAAGAGTGGTTCGTAAAAACAAAACATAGGTTGAGAGCAAAACCTCACAAGTCCTTGTCAGCAGGCCAAAGCAAAGTCTCAGAAGTGGAGGACGTTCACATCACATCTTCTAGTGAAAGTGAGAATGGTGAGGACCTCCATCATCGTTTTGAACAAAATTCAGATGAAGACTGAGTGATTATAATTTGTGGGGAATTCTTAGCTGCTTGTGATACTCGCATGATTTGAAACTATTTGCCCCCCCCCAACCTTGAATTGCATTACACAGTGATCTTTAACAAAAACAATGTGTACAACACGCAAAAAAAAAAAAAAGACACACAAAATAATATATCTTTATTTAATGAGAGTCTAGTGTCTCCTTGTGAAGTTTTAATCTTCAAAGCAGGTTAGGTTTTCTACCCTGTTCCTTTACTCGCTTGCCTTCTTCTACATATTCTGTCTCTGTCATTATTCTGTCCCAGATCTTGTCTTCCTCCTGCCTTTCTCTGTTCTCTCTTCCTCTTGGTACTATATTCTTGCTCTGCCTAGTACTATAGTTATGTGTTTGTCCCTGCCAAGGCAAAACAAAAACAAAAAAACATTTAAAATTGGCATTTTTTCATATGGACCTCTTTTTCTACATTTTTAGGCAATAGCTCCTGGTCAGCCTGAGTAGCTTCTGGTTCACCAAAAATTGCCGATGACCAGGAGCTATTCATGGCTCCCTATTGCCAAAACCTTATTTCTACCCCTGTTTCATGTGTAGACATTTTAGACCTGGAAGACCCAGCTGATGGGGAAGTAGTGGAGGGCGACACTATGGATACGCAGGTCTCGAAGAAATGGAAAAAAACTAAAGATGGCTGAAGGGGGGAAAAGGGAAACTCAACCAAAAAAAAAACACCTTTAAATGGACTGCCTATTTTGTTTTGTTTTACTAATAATGTAAACAGCATAAAATATAGGAGGAAAACAATAACAGTTTTTTATACTTTAAGGGAGTTAAACAGTTACATCATCTTAATACAGAATACCCATTTGCACACCATTGAGGAAATTAGACATGCACAGAAAGAATGGAGCTGGGGGCCATCATTATGGTCTATTGGTGAAGAAAGATGTTCGGGGTGGGGATTGCCTTTGCAACAGTCGAAGTAAAAGTTACTAAAATAGTGGATTTGGTGCCTGGCAGAGTGCTCATAGTAGATGCTACTGTAAAACAAACAGCAGTAAGGATTATAAATATTTATAACCCCTAGACTAAGTTGGAAAGGAAAGAGATAATGGGTCTAGCTGAACCATACCTACGTGCATCAAAATTAGTTTTTGTGGAGGGGGGGATTTTAATTGTGGGTTAACAAAAGATTGGGGGAGGAAAACCAGTAAAATTTACTGTGACTCACTCAGGTTAAAAGAGATTAAAAAAAGAAAAGGGCTAGAGAAGGCATACAAATTAAAAAAACAAATGACATACCTTTTTTAAAGGCAAGTTATCAACAAGGATATATTTCTGGATGATCCCTAAGGAAGTTAAGATCAAGGACATTAAGGTAATCCCTATAGAAACCACAGACCACTTAGGGGTAATAGTAAGGATACATTTAGGTAGATACATGAAATTCGGAAAAGGGTTCTGGAGAATGAACAGAGAGAGACTGCAGGTACCTGAATGTGATGAGAAAATAAGGGATTTATTTAAAGCAAGAGAAACAGTTTTAGAAATATATGACTCTGTGCTGGAGTGGTGGGAGGATACAAAGAAGGACATAAAACAAATAATTGAAATATCACAAAGAACAGAGATGTCTAATTATAGGAACTACTTAGGGATCATGGGTAAACTGCATAAATTACTGACACATCAGGTGCAGAGTAAAATAGATGAATCCAAACAGGTAGAGGAGATAAAGAGACAAATGCAGAATCACCAGTATGAAAGGGCAAAAACTTTAATTATGGAACAGAAGAGTGGCACACAGGGTACAGAATTTCAAACTAATCCCTGTGACAGTAGTAGAGAGTAAATATAGTAATGTGTGACTTAAGAGATACTGAGGGGGTGTTACAAACAGATATAGGTAATATTAAACAAATTGTACAAAAACATATAAAACAAAAATTTCAAAAGCAAAAAGGCAGGAAGGAAATACATTTTTTAAAGAACATAAATATACCCAAATTAGGGAAGATAGAGACCTTGGCATTAAATGGGGAAATTAAATTAAGAGAGGTAAAAGAGGCAATACATTCCTTGACCGTGAATACGGCGCCTGGCATAGATGGCATTCCTGATGCATTCTACAAAAATATGAGGAAGAGTTGTCTAAATACTTTCGTAGTTAATGAAATCTTTAAGATGGGAAGGTTGGCAGAAAGTATGAGGTTAGGGGTTACTACTTTTTTTTTATACAAAAAAGACAAAGCAGATATAAAAAAATATTGGAGGCCAATACGTTTATTAACATCTGATTATATCATTTTGGCAAAAATAACAAAAGATTAATGATGTATGTAGACCAATTAATTTTACAGACACAAACATGTGCCATACCGGGTAGGGACATAAGGCAAAACTTAAAATGCATTAGAGAAATTATGAATGAGGCACAAGAGAATAGACTAGAAGGGTATTTATATACAATAAACCAAGAAACAGCCTTTGATGCTATACAGCATGAATACATTTGGGAAATGTTAGAGGAGTATAATTTACCAAAACAGTTTATGGGTTTAATAAAACATTATACTCAGAAGCACAGATATGCCCTATGGTGAATGGGCACTTAGGTACACCAATGTATATACATGATGGGGTAAGGCAGGGTTGCCCACTCAGCCCACTGTTATATGTTTTTAGTTTGGACCCATTATTAAGAAAGATTGGGGCAGAGCCTAACATAAAACATATAATTTGGGAGAATAAAGTAATACAAAAAACATGTGTCTATGCAGATGATTGTGTTATATTGGTTAAAAACCAGAAATCTGGGGTGGAAATGTTAGAAATCATAAATAAGAACAATAGGTGTATAGGTATTGGAATTAACAAAAACAAAAGTAAAATATATCCATTAGGGAATGTGGGCAGAGGAAAAGAAGGAGGGCTAGAGGTAATTCAAGGGGAAATACACATTTTTGGTATAATTTTTGGTGGGGATAATGCTGCAATCAGAAACTGGGAAGGCAAAATTGCCATATCACAGGGAAAAGTAAAGTGGAAGAACTGGATTAATAAAAACCTTTATCATACCGATATTTTTATATATAGCTTATATCTATCCTATACCACGCAGCAGCATCAAATGAAAATTTTAGGATTGTTCTTTCAGCTTTTATGGGATTCGAGGCTAAATCCAATTAAAAGAAGCCACACATATGGACCTGTAAAGGAAGGGGGATTGAACTTGGTCCAACATATAGATTTTTTTTATAAGTATCTTTATTTATTCTAATATAGTACCTATTTTACAGGGAAATGTACTATGGGAGCAGTTGGCACAAAGATGGAGTAAAACCTTGTTAATGAACATACAGTAGGTAAAAAAGGGAATATAAAAAGGAAACAAGATATACCTGTATACATGGAAAGTTGTAGGAAGTATTTTACACAATGGGAGCTTACTACAGATTTAGTAGGGAGAAAGAGCAGAAAACAGGTGTATAAAGAAATCGTGATGAGAAAGTATTATGAAGACCCAGTTTTTAAAGTAGATAGGCGTATTTGTACTGACACAATCTTAGAAATGACTTTGGAAAAGAGGGTACCAAGCAAAATGAGGGAAACAGTTTGGTTGTGTAGCCACGGGAAGTTGAACGTAAAAGGGAACCAGAAACATCAAAGTACAGAAGAAAGGATATGTGCAGAAATGTCTCGTGGAATGGTGGAGGAACGTATGAGGCATCTTTTTTTTTTTTGATTGCAGTTATATAAATTTTTTCTGGGAGAATTTAGCGAAATTCTGGGGTATGGAGATTTTTGAGAAAATGACATAGTATTTTAGTGTATGGGCAACTGACAAAAAAAAAGGGAACCTTAAAATGAATGTAACTTGTATAGGGAAAAGAGGGCTAAGGAATTATGGAAACATGTAACTGGAATATGCTAAAATCAAGCTTTTAAGAGATAAGAAACGTTGGAATGTGTTTGGATACAAATGTTTGGAACAAGTGTTAATGTTTTTGTTTATTGTGTGTAGATACATAGACGGTGTCGGCAGATAAGAGCCTATGGCCCACCCAGTCTACCAATTTGAGCTTGTAAGTTCAGTTTATGTTTTCCTAGAAGTCTGTTGTCCCTTACCCCTGACCTCCAGAATTCCTTTATGTCTATCCCATGCATTCTTAAATCCCGTGATTGTTTCAGCCCCTACCACTTCCTTTGGCAGGGTGTTCCACTTGTCCACCACCCGTTCTGTGAAGAAATTCTTCCTCACGTTTCCTCTGAATCATCCTCCCTCCAACTTCATCCCATGCCCTCTAGTCCTGGAACATCTTTTTCTGCTTAAAAATAGTGTATTTCTGCACCCTGTTCCTCCCTGTAAGATACTTGTATGTCTCTATCGTATCCCCTCTCTCCCGCCTCTCCTCCAGGGAGTACCTATTCAGTTCCTTCAACCTGTCCTCATAGGACTTGTGATGCAATCCATATACCATCTTTGTTGCCCTCCTCTGAACCTTCTCTACCCTGTCTATGTCCTTACGTAGGTAAGGTCTCAGAACTGTACACTGTACTGCAGGTGGGGCCTCACTAGTGTCTTGTATAGTGGAATTATGACCTCCTTTTCCTGCTGGTGATGCCCTGCCTATACATCCCAGCATCCTATTTGCTTTACCTGCTGCCTTGTCACACTGTTTCCCTACCTTGAGGTTGTCAGAGATGATAACCCAAGATCCCTTTCCTGCTTGGTGCATGCTATATCCTCACCCCCCAACTGATATATATTGTGCCAGGGTTTGTGTGCCCCATATGCATTATCTTGCACTTCTTTGCATTGAATTTCAACTGCCAAACCCCCTGACCATTCTTCAAGTTTCTGCAGGTCCCTTCTCATTCTGTTTACACCTTCTGGTGTGTCTACTCTGTTACAGAGCTGTGTGTCATCAGCAAACAGTGAAATTCTGCCTCCTAGGTTCTGCGCAATGTCACTGATGAAGATGTTGAATAGGACCAGTCCCAGCTCTGATCCCTGTGGTACCCCACTGGTCACTCTTCCCTCTGTGGAGTGACAGCCATTTACCACCACCCTCTGTGTCCTGCCGCTCAGCCAGTTACCTACCCACCACACTACTGTCCTGCCCACACCCATATTCCCCAGTTTGTGTAATAGTCTTCTATGTGGCACAGTGTCAAAGGCCTTGCTGAAGTCCAGATAGGCCATGTCCACTGCCCTCCCTGATCCACCTCCCTAGTCACCCAGTCAAAACTTCAACAAGGTTGGTCTGACATGACCTCCCATGGTGAAACCATGCTGCCTTAGGTCCTGTAGTCCATTGACAACCAGATGTTCCACCAATCTCCTTCAGTAGTGCTTCCATGATCTTCCCCACTACTGAGGTGAGGCTGACTGGTCTGTAGTTCCGCTTCCTCTTTGTTCCACTTTGTATAAGGGGACTACATCTGCTGTCCTCCAGTCTTTGGGTACCTCCCATGTTTCCAGTGATCGGCTAAACAGGATAGCCAGAGGTTCAGCCACCACCTCTCTTAGTTCTTTAAGGACCTTGGGGTGCACCCCATCTGGCCTCATTGCTTTATCAACTCTTGTTACTTCCAGTTCCTTCAGGACCCTTTCTCGTGTAAAGGGACTTGTGTCCATTTCTGCACCATTCTCACCCCTTGTACTCCCCTTCAGACCCATTACCCTCCTCTTCCTCAGTAAAGACTGAGCAGAAATACCTGTTCAATATATCGGCTTTACTGTTGTCATCCTCCACGTGGCCTCATCCTCCCCCTTCAGTCTCACTGTCCCTCCCTTTGCCTTTCTTTTTTCACTCATGTACCTGTAAAAGGTTTTGTCCCCCTCTACCCACTGATTTTGCAATGTGTTCTTCTGTCTGAGCTTTGGCTTCCCTTACTGACCTCCCTGCCTCCCTTTGCTTCTCCTGGTACTTCTCCCTATCCCCTTCTGCCTGTGTCTTTTTGTATTGCCTGAATGCAATCTTTTTGGCTTTCACTTTCTTTGCTACCTCTTTGGAAAACCGTAATGGTCTCCTCTTCCTTTTCCTCTTGCTAACCTGCTTAATGCATAATTCTGTTGCTCTTGTAATCCCTATTTTAAATACTGCACACTGTTCCTCAACCCTGATTCCTGCCCCATTCCCGTAATGCCTCTTTCAAGTATCTCCATTTTCCCAAAGTCTCCCCCTAAAATCCAGGATCGTGTTTTGTGTGGTTTGGTTCTGCTCTTTCTGTGATTTCAAACCACAATGACTGGTGGTCACTGTTCCCAGGTGCTCCCCACTGTTACCCCATCCACTGTCCCTGTTTGTGAGCACAAGGTCCAGTATTGCCTTCTGCCGAGTTGGTTCCATGACCAGTTGCTTGAGGAAGGCACCTGAAGGAGTCCAGGATAAATCTGCTCCTAGTTGATGCTGCTGCTGGGATGCTCCAGTCCACGTCTGGAATATTGAAGTCTCCAACCAGTACTACCTCACCCTTGTCTGCCATCCTTTGGATGGCTAGCATCAGCTCCCTATCTGTTTCTTCTTCCTGGGCTGGTGGTCTATAGACCACACCTGTGCGGATGGCTGGCCCCATTTTCCTTTCCAGCTTAACCCACAGTATCTCTCCCCCATTTTGTTCCTCCTGGATCTCTGTGGCCCTTATGTCATTTTTCACATACAGTGCCACTCCTCCTCCTCCTCCCTTCCCACATGCCCTGTCTCTTCTGAATATGTTGTAGCCAGGTATGGCCATCTCCCAGTCGTGGTTATCATTACACCAGGTTTCAGTGATGGCCACAATGTCCAGGTCTGACTGCACCATGACAGCCTCCAGATCTTCCATCTTGTTACTAAGACTCCTGGCATTGGCACACATGGCTTTCCATGATTTGACCTCCCTAGACTGTTTTGCTGTTCTAATCCAGCCCCTTCCTTGGTTGTCCTTTATCCCTGGTTCTCCTTGCTGTCTGGCCTTCTGCTGAATTTTGCCCCTTTTCTGCCTATCCACCTCTTGGGCGCTAATCTCCATCTTTTGCACTCTGCTTTGTAGAGATAGCCACTCCTCCGGTTCACTGGTTCCACTGCTAGCTGTGGGGGGTGAGCAGGTAGGTACCCTCCTTGCTAGCCTGCCACTCCCCTTTGCTAGTTTAAATGCTTGTCAGTGTAGCATTTAAACTTATCATTGAGTGCTCGATTCCTCCAGGATGGATGCAGGCCGTTAGGCAGAACAAACCTCCATCCTCCAGGTGGGTCCCCAGTCACCAATGAATCCAAACCCTTCCTCACAGCACCAGTTCTTCAACTATGAGTTAAAGTTCCTGGTGCATGCACTATCTCTCCTTGCCTCTACGCAGGTAGTACTTCTAAGAAAGTGACAGAAGTAGCTACTTGCTTGAGACCCCTCCCAATTTCCTAAACTCTTCCTGAACTTCCTTTGGCTCCCCATTTGCCAGGTCATTAGTACCTAGGTGGATAATGACATCCAGCTCACCCTCCCGTCTTGCCTTCCCACTGATCCCCAGGATCTTCCTTCCATCCCTCCATGCCGTGGCACCTGGTAGGCACCTCATCTCCCTGTCCTCCCCCTCCTGTGTTCCTAGCTGGATCCCTCTTATGATGGAGTCCCCCACCAGGATTCACTTCCTCCTCCTCTGGGGTCCACTGCTCTCCCGCTGAGGTCACCTCCTTGGCTAACCTCCACATCCTTTCCTTCCACTTCTTTAGGTACCTCTATTTGGTTGTGTAAAGTTTGTTTTTAATAAAAATTTCCCTTACTCTTTTCGAGAAGTGCCATAGGATCTTTAACATCCACCTGAACTACCACCAGACTAGGCAGATGGGACGTCAGTTTTAAATTCTCATCTGAAAGATGGCACCTCAGGAGTGCAGCACTCCCCCCATGCTGTGCTACAGTGTCAGTATTAGGATTTAACCCAAGTGCCTGGAGTGTGGATTTATTGGAGTGGAGAAGTTTATTTTCAAAAACATAAGAGAAGGTACTTGACACGTGATGGGATGCACAGGGGGCCGCCAGTCAGGCACAGATTTAGAGGATGGCACAGGATCAGCCAAGGGCAGCACCGTGGCTGTGACAGTGATTGGTCACAGGCCTTCTCGACCACCAGAAGCTCCTGGCACAGAACAGGCCCCAAACAGACTGTCTCGATGAAGGATTCCGTTGAAAAATGGACTTGCTGGGAAAGGTCCACTGTTTTCCAGACCTGGCCTACTCTACCAGACAACGCCGCAAGGCATTCAGCACTGTAAGATCTGGGCTTCGAGAACTGGGAGTCTCACATGCTCTACAAGTCCCAGCCCATCTTCGAATCCAGTATGCAGGAAAAACTTATCTTTACATGGATCCTACTGAAGAGGGGAAACGTTTGTCTGCGATCCAAAAGGACTTTGCTCAGCAGGACCTGGGAAGAGAATCAGATGAAGGGTACTGAACATTTATCTTTGATTTTCTTCCTTTTTTGGATAAAATCCCAGTAAGTTGATCCCTTTTTGGCAGCCTTTCATTTAGATGCGTCATGGACACATGCCTAATTTCATTTTTGCTGTATGAAATTTAACCGTATATCTAACTTGTAATTCAGGGCTTGCCAAAAGCTGACACTGGAGGGATTGTTTACTTAGAGTGAAAATACACTGAATATGGGTTATTGTTTTTAGACTGATCGGAGGAGGAGCGAAGGGGAGGGGACCTCTCGGGGGCATCTGCTGGAATTGTGTAAATAGAAATAAATACACTTTTACATAGATGAAATGCTGCCTTTGGCAGCTTTAGTAAGTGCTACGTAAGCACATGGACACAATTTCAATCTACTTGTATGTCATACATGTCTATGTTCTTGCTGCAATGGCGATTTAGATACTTTATCTTGCTTTCATTTTAAACAAGTCATACTTCAGCCCTCTGATGTTGTAAAGATGGGTGCTGAGTTTACTATCCTATTCTGTACATGATCTCAAGCCTATTATTTTCAAATCCAAGGTATGACTTTCTTGTATGTCATTAGTATGGAAAGTAAACATAAAGCTAAAAAAAAAAGAAAAAAAGAAAAATGGACTTGCTTATTAATGAACTGAGGGACCTTCAGAAAAAGAAATCCACTCTAACATGGCTGCGATTCAAACAGAACTGCAAAAGCTTGAGAAGTGCTGTGACACAGTAGATTAGCAGTTTACCCAGTCTGACTGCCGTCAAGACACACTGGTAACAGCGTTCCTGCAAATGTACACTAAGCTATAGCAGATGGAGAATATTTATTTATTTGTTTTTGTTTACCAGGTAAGGTACACGAGACAAGGCAATGCCTATTTTAGGTGAGATCTGGAAGAATACATCAGGGGTCTGTCTTTTTGGAGATGAGGCCTCCAGAACTGAACACAGTACTCCAGATGAGGCCTTACTAGGGAGTCGTACAATGCTACCACCACTTTCCTCCTTCTACTTCTTATACCCCTCCCTATGCACCTTAGTATTCCATCAGCCTTTCCGACTGCTCTGTTGCACTGTTTAGCTACTTTGAAGATGTTTTGTATGACTACTTCTAGATCCTTTTCCTCTGTGGTGGCCTCCAGTGTTACCCCGTCTAGTTCATACTCGACCCTAGGATTCCCTTTCCCCAGGTGCATAGTCCTGTACATTTTTGCATTGAAACCCAATTGCCATTCCTTGGACCAGTTTTCTAGCCCCTTCAGATCTCTCCTCATTTTTTCTAAACCTTCCTGTGTATCTACCCTGTTACAGAGCTATGTATCGTCCATGAACATGGTAACCCTCCCTTCTAGACCTTTTGCAATATCGCTTATGAAGACATTGAAGAGCACTGGTCCCAGCACTGATCCCTGGGGTACGCCACTTGTTACCCGTCCCTCCTGTGAGCTAACCCCATTTACCACCACTCTTTGTGTTCTGTTACTCAACCAGTTTCTAACCCATGTGACTACCTCTGTCCCCACCCCCAAATTTGCCAGCTTGTGGATTAGTCTTCTGTGTGGAACTGTGTCGAAGGCCTTCCTGAAGTCCACATAGGCCACATCTAACGCTTTGCCCTGGTCTATTTCCTTTGTCACACGCTCAAAGAAATCAGTTAAAGAAGTGCAAGATCATGCACATAGGGAAGAGAAACCCTGAAGCCACCTATAGGTTGGGAGGGGAGCTGCTGGCAATCACAAGGGAAGAAAGAGACTTGGGCATCATCATCACCGATAACCTGAAATCATCCAAGCAGACCACTAAAGCGGTAGGTAAGGCTACAGAGATGTTGGGGTGTATTAGTAGGGGTATCACAAGTGGCAAGAGAGAGGTAATAATCCCTCTTTACAAGACACTGGTTAGGCCCCATCTGGAGTACTGTGTGCAGTACTGGAGGCTGCACCTGCACAAGGACATTAACAAAATGGAGGTAGTCCAGAGAAGGGCAACCAAAATGGTGCAGGGACTGTATCAGAAAACATATGAGGACAGATTAACGGAGTGTGTATATCCTAGAGCAAAGGCGGGAGAGAGGTGATATGATTGAAACATTCAAACATCTTAAGGGCATTAACAAAGTGAAAGAGTCTGACATTTCAATATAAGGAAAATAGCAGGACAAGAGGACACAGCATGAGACTAGAGGGAGGCCGATTAAGGTGTAATGTGAGGAAGTTCTTTTTCATAGAAAGGGTGGTGGATGCATGGAATGGCCTACCTCAGGAAGTGATGGATATGAATACAGTGCAGGGCTTCAAACAGGCATGGGATAGGCATAGGGAGCAATACAGATGAGTATGAATAGATAGGCCATTGACAGAGTACAGGCCTATGGCACATTCATAAGGTAGAAAAAAGGGGCAGACTGGATGGGCCTTGCGGTCCTTATTTGCCGTCAACTTCTATGTTTCTATGTCAAGTTGGTCTGGCATGATCTCCCTGCCATGAATCCATGTTCCCTGGGTCCAGCAGCTCCCTTGTCTCTAGGTAGGCCACCAGCCTTTCCTTAAACAGGGTTTCCATCATTTTACCTACTGTCGAAGTCAAACTGACAAGGCAGTAATTTCCTGCCTCCTCCTTGCTACTACTTTTGTGCAGGGGTACCACTTGTGCCCTCCGCCACTCCTCTGGAACCAGGCCTATTTCCAGTGATCCACTGAACAGCTTAGCCAGAGGTTTAGCCAGTTCCTCCCGGAGCTTCTATAGGATCCTCGGGTGTATCCCATCAGGCTCCATAGCTAAGCCGTTCTGGTGCTCTTTTTACTCTGTCCTCTGAAAAAGGTATAATGTCCACCCCTTCTCCCTGTTTGCCCTTCTCCATTAATGGAGGACCGTCCCCATTGTCTTCTTCTGTGAATACGGAGCAGGAGTATTTGCTGGGGACGGTCGCCTTGTCAATGACTTTCTCCCTACCCTGCCTCCCTCTTCCCTAAGTCTCACAATCCCCCTCCCAATTTTCCTCCTTTCGTTAATATAGCTAAAGAACACCTTCCCTCCTTCCTTCACCGATTTTAGGTAGTTTTTCCTTGGTTTTGGCCTTTGCTGCCCCTACTGCCTTGTTCACTTCCCTTCGTTTTTCCAAGTATTCTTGCCTGTCTTTCTTGCTTTGTGTTGCCTTGTACCTCAGAAATGCCATCTTTTTTCCTCTTACTAGCTACTCCATTCAAAAACCAGAGTGGTTTCCTCTTTCTTTTACTCTTGCTGCAGGGCCTGGCGCAATGGTTTGCTGCTAGGTGCAGGGCTTCCCTTATCTTAGCCCACTGTTCTGCCACTCCCCTTATGTCATCATATCCCTGCACAGCCTTCCTGAATTCGTCCTTCATCTTGCTGAAGTCTGTCCTCCTGAAATCCAAGGATTCTAGATCTTGTGTGGCTTGCTGCCTGCGACATCCTTATGGTGAACCCCACAGCCCGATGGTCACTAGTCCCTAGGTTCCCCCACTGTGACTTTCTTTATCCTGTCACCATTGCTTAGGACAAGATCCAGAATTGCATTCTCCCTTGTAGGCTCCCTCACTAGCTTTGTGAGACCCGCCCCTTGCCGGGATTGCAGGATTCCCTTACTCATGGCGGAGGCTACTGCCGGGATGCTCCAGTCCACATCCAGCAAGTTGAAGTCACCCATCAGCAGCAATTCACCCTTTGTTGCCATGTTCTCTATAGTCTCCAGCAGTTCTCTGTCTACATCCTCCGCTTGCCTTGGGGGCCTGTATATCACTCCCGTTCTAAGTACTGTTCCCCTCCCCGCCTCGTCATATGGCGATCCACGCACCCCATGCTAAAGGACCACACACACTTTTCCCACCATGGTACATATGCATGCCCAGACTACTTTTACACACAACAGGAACATCTTGATAAAATCTGCACCTGCATGCATGGGCAAATTCTCTTATCCGATTATGCCCCTGTTTAATTTAGAAATCCAGCTGAGCAGTAAGGAAAGAAGACAAACATATTGGCATTTTTAACGCCAAACACCTAGAAGACACACAAGTCCAGTGGACAAGGGACATAATCCCACGAATCCTGCAGGAAAACAACACCACTAATACTTCCCCAGCTCTCCTCTGGGACACATGTAAAGTAGTCCTTATAGGGGATAGCACTGCATATACAGCAAAAGAGAAAGACAGAAAAGAAAGATACAGCTCACAAAACTACTAACTGAAATGCAAAACAAACACAAAGCAGGGGGACAAAGGACCATTCCCAACACTGCACTGGGCAACCCTTGCGTTGCAGCAAATACAAGACCAAAAAAGGATGGCCTCCAAATACCTTAAACAAAGATATTATGAGCAAGGACAGAGGGTCATGAGGCTCTTAGCCTATAGACTCCAAACACACCCAATCATTCATCACTAAAATGTATGACCCACAAGGACAGCAAATGGTCTGTACACCTGAAGAGGTCCTTTGGGTGTTAAAAAAACTATTACAAACTATACTCCACAGCAGACCACCAACCTCATCCTGGCAACATACCCCAGTTATTCCAAAATCTACGTCTCTACAAGGTTGCCAAAGCTGATGCTCAACAGTTTATTACACCAGTTTTAACTTAGGAGATAGAAAGAACCCTATCATGAAATAAAACACAGAAATGTCCAGGACCAGATGAACACCCCACAGAATTTTACAAATACTTCAAAGAAGATGTACTCCCCCAGCACCTAAAAAATCTTTAGCCATGTACAAACATCAGGGAAGGCCTCTGATACTAGGAGATGCACCCTAATATTGGTGATGCTGAAAACAAATAATCAACTAGAGGAGACTCGCACAGGCCAACCTTCATAATAAATAGTTTATAAATTATTCACTTCAGTTCTAGCTAGAAGATTAAACAAAATAATCCCCTTTCTAATTAACCATGCTCAGACTGGGTTTGTCTGAACTAGATCAGTGCAGGACAACGTCAAGCATACTCTACGCCTCTTGCATCAAATGACCTCAAGCAATCAACCCTCCCTTATTCTAAGCTTAGACACAGAAAAAGCCTTTGATAGGGTGGCCTGACCAGTATACAAAACTCTAAACAAATCTAACTTCCCCAGCATTCTGCTGATGGATCGAAACTATATACACCAAACTGATGGCCTGTGTAACAGCCAACATACACTTCTCCCAAACCTTCCTGCTCACTAGGGGCACAAATCAAGGCTGTCCCCTCCTCTTTGCTCTATACATTGAACCAGTAGCTGAGTCAATTAGTACAAACCCAGTCATTCTTGAGTTTCCTGTTGACCACATTCAACACGAACTAGCCCTGTAAGTAAATGATCTGCTACTATACCTGGCAGAACCTGAATGATCACTGTCATTGTCTCTGCTCTGACACACTTGAGAAATTTGGACAAGTAGCTGGGTACAAGATAACCAAACTAAAAACAGTGATATTAAACATAGAGTACCGACCCTCTCCCTCCACCAAGCATAAATTTTTCCATTCCACTGAGATCTTAACTTCTTTAAATACCTAGGAGTAAAGATCTCAAGGTCTCCATAACAGTTACATGCTCTAAACTACTCCCATATCACTCGACAAATATGGGCGAACCTTCAGTCCTGGGGTGTAGTGCGCCTCTGTCTCATGCAAAGTATTGCTCTAATACAGATGAATACTCTACCTAAGCTACTTTAGCCATTTCAAACACTCCTAATTAAAGTCCACACTAATGACTTTATACAGTGGGATAAAGCAGTATCCCAGTTCATATTGCAGGGCAAGCAAATAAGGATTAAGTACAAAACTTTCCAGCCCCCACGAGGGAGAGGTTTAGCCTTCCCAATTTAAATATTTATTATCAGGCAGCCCAACTCCGCACTGTGTTACTGGTTGTCCTCCGGTTATGAAAGTAGAACTAATATAAGACCATTTGCCACTGCTAGATGGTATCCTCTTCTTCTCAGTGAAACGCAGCCCCCCCCCCCCACTTAGACACATATCACACTGGCTGATTCAAAACATACCAATCCGCTGCGAATGAAGCATTAATCGCCCTGTTCTTGGCTATTGCCTACATGTTCCACATATCGGGACTGTGTAGTATGGTACGATCTGCACACCCATTGGCCCATGCTGTGGACCAATGGGCGGCTAAATCGTACTGTACGCTGTCGTCGGCGATGGCATGCGGTGGGGTGCTGTCCCTGCAGCTTACCGGGGGTAGTGGGGTGGCAGGAAAGAGTGGTGGGTTGGGAGGGGTACGGTACCGCTGGACCTTCAGGGATAATTGAAGTACTGCTTTTCCCGCGATCGGGCAGGGAGATAGGTCCACTGGACCACCAGGGGGTTTATTAATCATTACAGCCCATGATCAGGCAAGGGGATAGGTCCACTGGACCACCAGGGAGTTTATTACATATTACGGCCCGTGATCGGGCATTGGAGCGCGTTGCCGGTGAGGGGCAGGGGGCGTCGGTCCCCAACGGCTGCTGCCTGGCAGGGCGCCAGGCACAAGTCGCCTGGGATCAGCACACCTGCATACAAATGGCCCCGTTTGCACCTTGCATGCATTATGGCCCCATTTGCATGCCCACCGCTGAATAGCGGTTGATGAGCCCAGCGCAGTGGCACTTGCGCTAGCGCATCCCCCTGCTTCTCTCTGGCCACTTGTGCTGGTGCAGTGCCACTATGCCATGTGCTATGCGGGTGGCCACGGAGTGATATTCAACGGTGCTGAGCCATGGCGCAGCACCATTGAATATCACCCTGGCAGCACCCTAGCACATCCCAGTTGCGCTGCACCCAGGCTTGCGCCACAGCCTGGCGCAGTCTGAATATCCTGTAGAGTTTCCTTAGAGTTTATCTGCCTCTGTAACTTACTCCCTACTTCAAGTCATAATCCTCTGTTGTGATATCACAGCCTGTTGCCATGAGAGAAATGGTGATGTCACAAGTAGTGCATTATGACCTCGGGTAAGGAAAAAGCAGTAGGAATAGATGAACTGTTCAGTAGCAGAGACTCTGTTTTCATGCAGATGATCTCAGTAATAAATAATGAGGAGGAGGAGGAATACAGAACTAATGTGATATACGAGCTGAACAGTATCTAAATATTATGTTTTGTTAAAGTTCTCCTGAAGGTGTCAGCTGCTCTATAAACATGTACACTCTGGAGGGGATATGATCGAGACCTTTAAATATCTCATGGGGGTAAATAAGGTACAAGTGGGAGGTATTTTTCAGAGGAAAGGGTGCTCCAGAACAAGAGGCCACAATATGAAGCTGGAGTGGGGTAGGTTTAGGAGGGATGTGAGGAAATACTTCCTTACTGAAAGGGTGGTGGATGCCTGGAACGGTCTTCCAGCAGAAGTTGTGGGGGCGAAAACAGTGGTGGGATTCAGAAAAGCCTAGGATAAGCACAAGGGAGTCATAAGGGATAGGTAAGGTGGTGACAAAGAAAGTGCCATAGACCTGGAGGGGTCTACAGTGTAAGCAATGTAACAAAAAAGGGGCAGACTGGATGGGCCATGTGGCCCTTATCTGCCATCACTTTCTATGTTACTAAAATTATACTGGCACGGTAGTGCCAGTACAGTTAGGGTTGAGTGTTCACTTCTATGTTAAACCCTAAGTTTTACACCATAATAACTTCGCAACAGTTCAATGGATGTACATGAAATTTTGCGTGCATACTCTGTTGGGTAGGTCTCTTGACGTGGCAAATTTCTTTTTTTTTTTTTTTTTGCACCTCCTTTTCCGCTAGGCCCCAGCCACCCTCCTCCATTTAGTCGCTCATCCTGCTGCTCCATAACTTCAGTTGACCCCCAGGTGACCTGACATAACCCTTTGTTGGGTGGGTGCCTCCTCCGGGGGAGAAGTGCCCAGAGGTACAACTTAGTTATCCCTGGGGCTGGCGGTCGGGTAGTCAGCTCGGGCTATCCTGGGCTTCGTGGTGTGTCGGGTACCGGTGGTCATCATCTGGCTGGCCAGGTGGCATTAACACGTTTTTCTGGCCCGCCCACTGCAACCTTGATTGGGCCTGTGGCAGCGGTAACTTGCGGCGGGGACGGGTGGGGCGTGTCGAGGCCACACGTCCCCCTAGCCCGCCACCAATCCGCTGGCAGGTGCTAAGGCTCTGCCCACCCCCGGGAGGGAAGCATCCAATGGACGCTCTGGATCCCCTCCCTGACGGTCTCTGCTCCTGGTACCTGGGCTCGGGGTGCGAATCCAGGTCGCCAGCATGCTGAGCGAACCCCTTCGCTCAGCACCACTGAACCGGCTAACATGGCAAATATCGTGTGAATCTGTTGTGTGGTTTCTGAGATACAGAGTGTTAAAAATCCCTAAATGTACGTGTTTTTTGCTGTTTCTTTGTCCAGCTGTTTCTCAGAAACTGTTTTAAGTTGTGGTCTGAAATATTCAGTGTAGAAAGCCTTTGCCTCACAGATGTGCCTTTTGAAGGTCTGGTGAAAAAATATTAATCAGTTCAAGTTATTAGTTTTAATTTCCCATTATTTTCAATGGCAGTGGGAAAAAATAGATGTCCAGCACAAAAATGGATTCTGTGTCGCAGGAGCTGATCCATTTTTGCGAACGGGTCATCCTGTGTAGCAGGAGCCTAATGGCTTTGTGCACATTGGTCATCGTGTGTCGCAGGTGGCAGATGCTTTTCTGTTGGTCCACCATTTTGCTTTGTCTGTGAGAGAAAGAACAGAAAGAAAACCAATAAAATGACTACATTTAAAAAAAAAAAAAAAAAATTTGGCTACATTCTGATGTTTGTTTTTTAAAATTAGGGCAAGAAATAAATTTTCTGAGCATCCGAAATCCCGAGTGCCCAGCTTACTAAGATGAGTACTTCCCTGCGTTCTCTGTGTGACAACAGTGGGCATTTCCTATAGAATGGTAGTAGATGACTGGCTGGGCAGCCTGAGCTGTTTTAGGGAGGCAGGAGAAATGGGAGCACAAGCTGGCATTTAGCAGAGTCAAGAATCAGGAGGTTCAACAACTTTCACTGTCACACTTACTTCTGCTTGGCCACCACGGTGATTGTAACCTGACTTGTAGTATTCTGGGTTGGTCTTAGTCTTAGTGTCTTGATATATATGTATATAAAACATTTGTTACAGAGTATAATGGAAATAGCAAGGGTACTTTCAGTAGGACTCGCAGAGGATAGGTTATTTAAATAAAATGCTGGTTTATTGCAAGAGTCTGATGGTAGTCGGAAGAGAAAGAGGACTAGATGCTAGCAACAGGACAGGCAGAGGCATGGTGGGGGTAGGCAAGAGTGGCAAAACCAGAGGCTCAGAAGGGGAGAGGGAACAGGGTTATTCAAATAAAAAGAGCACAAATCATTTAGTTTTATTAAGTGACCCTCCCTACTTACCTCTGCCTGTAAAGTGCTCCCGCTAGTGTTTCTGTGCCCACACCCCTTGTTCCCTGTTCCCAGCTAGTCTCTCTCTCTCTCCCTCTCACCAGCTCCCCATCCCCAACAAACCCAATGCCTGTCATCTTTCAAAAACATGACTTGCTCAACACAGCCAGAGACTGTTAGAAGTCCCAGAATCCCCGGTGCTTCGTTTCCTGCCCTCCCCGGAAGAAGCGGGGGTCATCCGTCCATCCATCAGCTTTGGCTCGCCAGTGATCCTGCTGCCTCCCTTTGAGAGAGAGGGGGGACATCTTCCCCCAGTCAAGACTCCACAGTGATTCTCCCCACGGTAAATGAGCCATGGCTGCGCTACAGTACTGCACGTATTCGAGGCATCTTTCTCGTGGTGAAGCTCTGTGGTGATCTTATCAGCCCTCCCCCTCAGAAGAGGTGGCCATCAGTTGCAGAGCTGTGGCTTAGGGGTGTTTCAGGTTTCCCCCCTTGGAAGACAGGGCACCATCACCTGAGCCACAGTTCAGCAGGGGAGAGCACGACGAGCTGCTTACTGTGGCACTGCATTTGCCCCCTGACCCCATAGCAGGCAGCACGGTTGGGAGCAAAGTGAGGAGGAGACACTTAAGGGGCCATTGCATTTAAAAATAAATATATGGGTTGCATGGCCATTTCTATGTTAAGCCTCAAATTTTGCACTTTAATAATTTCTGAACCATTTGTCCAATTTGCCTGACATTTGGAATGTAGAAAGATCTACCATAGATCTCCAGATCTGGAAATTTTTGTATCGGTCGGATGTACAGTTGTGGAACCGTAGCGTGCTCAAAAAGTGAAATTTCCCCAAAGTTGCAAATTCTTTGTCCACCCATAATGCACTGAAGAATGCATTCGAGTGGGTTCAGATTGGGTTGTCTACATGTGTCCTGGGTTGCACTGATGCCTTTTGAAGATTTGGTGAAAAAATATTGCTCCGTTCAAAAGTTATGCCGCTTTTTCATTTCCCATTATAGCCTATGAAAAATGTATGTGTGCACTGCGAAAACACTCACAAACAAATTTGGTCTGGCTTTTCCAAAAATGTTGTTGTGCTGCCGCCATCTTGTTTTCAGTTATCGAGAGAGAGAAAACACTGTAATTCAGAAAATACTGCACTTTTGAAAACTCCAACCATTACACCCAGTCTGGAAATATGTTTTTTTTTGTTTTTTTTTCTGATTTCTGAGCACACTAATATTTTTGTTTGCATGCAAACAATTGTGCTATCTCCAAAACGTTACTGCGCTACATTGTTTTTGTGTGTGCTAACATTCCCATTATAGAGATGGGAAAATAGCGCAAACATGAAAGTAATTGCACTAACGCTGCACGATCAAATTTTGCTAAATGCTGTTTTCTTTGTCTCTTGATTGTGGCAAGCTGGATTGTGATATTGGCCTGAAAATGTCAGGGTTGCAAGCCCTAGTGCCACAGATGTGCCTTTTGGTGGTTTGATGCGGAAATATTGAACAGACTCATCGTTACACCATTCCAAAGTTCAGAAATGTTCCCATAGGATAACATTGTGCCGGTTGTTTTCTTTGTCACTTCACTGTGGCAACGTGGATTGCGCTATTGACCTGAACCTTTCAGGGTGGAAAGCCCTAGTCCTACAGGTGTGCCTTTTGGTGGTTTGTTACAGAAACATTGAACAGGCCCATAGTTGCAGCATTCTGAATTTCAGAAATGTTCCCATAGGATAACATTGTGGCATCTATCACGCCTTTCGGGGCCCGTGTCTCAAACAGTTCGAGATGTGGACTTTTCGTCGAACAAATTCTTTGTCCGTAGGTTGCAAACCCATGAAAACCATGACATGTGAATTTTTCTACCTTGTACGGTTCCTGAGATACTTGCGAATTAGTGTTTCAAGTGCTCATTTTCATGTGCGTAGGCCACTGTTATGCCCGCAACGTTAGCAGCCATGGTGCTTTTTTTCGGTGCCCATATCTCATAAACGATGTGATATATGGATTCCGGCAACTTTTATGTTGCGAGAACTACTCACTCTCACGATTATGATACTTGAATTTTTTTTCTACTTGCTACGGTTCCCGAGATATGGGCAAATTAATGTTACAAGGGCTCCTTGCCTTATGGGGCTGCTGTATGGCTCCGTACTTATGTGTAAGTGGGAGCACAGGGCACAGAGGGCCTGCGCTCCCACAGACACATATCATTATGCACAACTGGGCAGCTTTGTGGAAGCACAGGGCCCTTCCCACTAACACATTCCATTAAACTTTTAAAAAAAGAAAGGAAATTCTTTGCAAAAATTTTGTTAATACATCAGTTAGGGTTGTTTCTACACTGACAAAAGTGTGGAAATTCCACGTTAGGATTACCACCCTACCACCCACCCCCACGCTCCCTCCTCAAAACCCTAACTCCTCATTCCCCCAACCACACACACACGCACACACAGGACACATGCAGCACTGTGCAACACCATACCACTCCGGCACATCTGTAAGCACAATAATCATAACTGTACTGATTTCACATAACCCTATGTAATGAAAAAAACAAATACAGTATAAGCGACTCTATACTGCCAGCACAGTATAATGACACATTACTGCTGGCATATCTTCCTAATACAATGACACTTAGTTTGTACACATTTTCAAAGTATTGATTGATGTGTGTCATAATCCAACAATTGGGTCACTGCAAGTATCGTCACCACCACATAGGCATGTGGTAGCAGGAAAGCTGCACCTGACACTTACACAGAACTTTGAAGATACTGCTCCGGTGGGAAACTACCACCAACACGTGTTGTTATGCTGCTGCGTTACCTGGAAATACTCATTAACAGTATGTTATGATTACCCTTGCATGTTACAACTGTTGCTTTTACATCTTACTTGTAAAATATGCTACAAGACATTACTTTTATTACTACCACTGTTTGTTATTGGGAATGACTCACTGTATCACAAAACAAAATGCAAACATACAGTGACTATTGCTAGGCTCACAGAAACTGTCATTTCTAATACGCTATGTGTGAATAACACACTGTGTGTTTCATCAGCTGTTAACTATTGAAATATGGGCATCTGTGCCACGATTGCCCGGCATGTCTGTGTACCCCCAAGCCACCACGATGGCTGTATAACTCATACACTTGGTGGACTGTGACAATGCCTGTGTCTTTGGTGGACTGTGACAATGCCGGTGTCTTGTGGAACGTTTATAGAGTTGTATGTCACTTCTATTACCTGTTCCTGCTTGTCCATGGTTGCTTGTCTTGCCTTGGCCCTTCCCTTCTTTGCATATGTGTGTGTGGGGATGCTGAGTAAGGGTTTTGAGGAGGGGGCATGGGGGTGGAGTGGTGGGGTGGTAACCCTAACGTGGAATTTCCACACTTTTGTTGGTGTGGAAACAACCCTGATGCATTAACAAAGTTTTTGCAAAGAGATATATGTGTGTGTGTGTGTGTGTGTGTGTGTGTGTGTGTGTGTGTGTATATATACACATATATGTGTCTAATATGTATATTAGATATATTCTATGCAAAAAACTTTGTTAATGCATCATTTAGGGTTAAAACACAAAGTCAGGAAATGAGACCTTTAGGGTTGCCCCCCCCCTCGTGGACCCTCCATCATCCCAAGATTGACAGCTGACGGGTGTGTCATTGAGGTTGTGAGGCCTAAATAGCACCACATTCCATCTGTAATCATATTCACAAGCCACAGTAAAGAAGAATAGGGTGACATTTAGGCCTCACAACCCCAATGACACACCCCGTCAGCGGTCAATCTTGGGATGATGGGCGGGTCCACGAGGGGGGGGAGGTGGGGCAACCCTAAAGGTCTCATTTCCTGACTTTTTGTGTTTTAACCCTAAATGATGCATTAACAAAGTTTTTTGCATAGAATTTCCTTACTTCTTGAGAAAGAATAGAAAAGTAGAAAGTTGCACAAATTAGTGGGAGTGCAGCCCTTTGGGCCCAGTGCTCCCACCAACTTGAAAATTCCTGCCTAAGATAAGAGTTCAGGTGCTGAATATCATATGTATTGCTGGCAGCACATATGGTTGGGAGTGTGGGGCCCACCACCTTGAAAGAAAGCAAAGTGTCAGTCATTAGAGTGGCATAATTCAACACCTGTTTACATGTCAGACACCTAACCACTACAAATTACCTCCATGGCAGTAACACTAGGCACCCTATAAATGTGAAGCCAGTACCACAATGCAAAACGCCATATGCAAAACATAAAGTGTGTTATGCAATATGGGTGCAGCAAATGACTTTTCAAACACCTAAACACCATAATTCACATGGACAGCACATCCCCTCAACACGCTCCAAATTTCAGTGTAAAAGACCAAACTGTTTCCGAGATATAAAATGTGAACGTTTCAGGTTTTCATTCATCACACTGGCAGAATTCTACACCTATTAACATTTTACACACCTAATGACTGAAAAGTACGTCTATGGCAATAAGGCTAGCTACCCTAGTAATTTAAAGTCACTACCACCATGGAAAACGCTGTCCGCAAAATGTAAAGTGCGTCACGCAATATTTCCGCAAAAAATGTATTGTCTGACACCTAAGTACTACAATTCACATCTACAGGACATGCCGTCGACACCCTCCAAATTTCAAGTTAAAAGACCAAACCATTTCCAAGATACTTCATTTGAAAAATTTTTAAAATTGTGCTATCTGGTCCCTCCCAATCTGGCCGTCTAGTCCCTCCCTCGCGATCAAAGAATCTCATGATCAAAGAATTTGCAGGCTCACGATCAAAGAATAAAAAATGTTTAAAACAATTTTTAGAGAAAAATACATGAAACCACAGCCATGACTCGACAGAACAAAGGCCCCTGAGCAGATCCCACCCTAGTTTGCCTTCAGAAGTGACCCCTGTCCTGAGAAAATGTAATTTTTCATGTGGCCATCTAGTCGCGCCCTCGTGATCAAAGATTGCTGTCAAAGAATCTCAAGATCAAAGAATTTGCAGGCTTGCGATCAAAGAATTTGCAGGCTAAAGAATTTGCAGGGTCGCGATCCAACAATAAAAAATGTTAAAAGTCCATTCTAAGGCAGAAATGCATGAAACCACAGCCATGCCTCAATAGAGCGAAGCCCCCTGAGCAAAACCCACCCTCATTTGACTTAATAAGCCAACCCTGATCTGAGAAAATTGTTTTTTTTTCAAGTGGCCATCTAGTCACACCCTCACGATCAAAGATCGTGGTCAAAGAATCTCGGTATCAAAGATTTTGTAGGCTTGCAATCAAAGAATTTGCAGGCCGCGATCAAACAATAAAAATTTTAAAAGTCCATTTTTAGGCAGAAATACATGAAACCACAGACATGCCTCGATAGAACAAAACCTCCTGAGCAAAACCCACCCTCATTTGGCTTAACAAGCCACCCCCGAGCTGAAAAATTGATTTTTTTCAAGTGGCCATGTAGTCATGCCCTCGCAATCAAAGAATCTCGCGATCGAAGAATTTGCAGGCTCGCGAGCCACGATCAAAGAATAAAAAAGTTAAAAACTCTTTTTTTTTTTTTTTTTTTTTTTTTTTACACCATTTTGAAAGAAACCACAGGCATGGCTCGAGCAGAGGCAAGACCCCTGAGCAAAACCCACCATAGTTTCACCCTCAGAAGTCCCCCGGCAGAGATATTTGAATTTTTCTGACTGAAAACTGAAAACAAGGATCTACCATGCCCCACCCACCACGCATACCAAATTTCAGGCAAATTCGTTGAACGGGTCCACCGTTATTAACCGCAAACTAAAAACAAGATGGCAGCCGTCGCGATCAAAGAATTCCTCATGATCTAAGATTCTTTGATCGCAAGCCTGCAAATTCTTTGATCATGAGGTGGGACTAAATGGCCAAAACCCCACTCTTCTTTTACAAAATAACCATATACATATCCCCCATTGGCTTATAATGGGAAAATTAAAACTTTAATAACTTTTGAATGGATTAATATTTTTTCACCAAATGAAAGTGGCATGTTCCTTGACCCAAGATCTTTCAGCTGAGCAGAGTTGCAGAGCAGCACGCCACACGACAGCCACGCAGCAGTACGGACAAAATCAAAAAAGCTCCCCACATAACTGGCGAAAAGTGCATTTTCAGCATTTTGGTGTGCAAACACTGTAAGTCCAGCCAAAATGAAATTTGGCAAATCAAGAGATCTACCATGCCCCACCCACCGCGCATACCAAATTTCAGGCAAATCCATTGAACGGGTCCCACGTTATTAACGCGCAAAATTTTGTCTTTAACATAGAAGTGACATCTCAACCCTAAATATAGTGGCGCGACCGCGCCACTATAACAATAGCCACTCTGGTGGGAGAGGGCCCCGTGCTCCCACCAACTTGCCCATTTCTGCATAACAATATGCATCTGAGTGAGCGCGGGCCCTCTGGGCCTGAGCTGCTACTTACGCATAGCTACAGAGCCATACAGCATTCCTATTGGCCACCAAATGCTTGTAACAGTAATTTGTCCATATCTTGGGAACCGTAACAGCTAGAAAAAACAATTCAAGTGTCATTGTAACCGTGATAGCGAGCAGATCATGCCACAATCACTGTCCATACCCATATCTCACATAGTTTCTGAGCTATGGGCACCAAAAAGCACTGGACAGGCACTCTTTCAACACTTGTGACAGTACTTTCACAATATCTCATGAACCGTGCAACATACAAACAAAATTCCACTGCAGGCTTACTCAACAATGTCAAATCTTTTTCCAGTGGCTAGATCACCTAAAGGTGATCTATGCCACCTGTAGCAAAAATTCTGTATCTCGCTTCGTTTCCGAGATAACTGTGCCAAAAGTCATGACACAGACTGCAGTGTAATCCTATGGGAAAAATGTAAATTATGTCATTGAATATCTCTGCAACAAATTATTTCCCCAACACCTAAACAGCATAGTTCACATCTCTATGACATCCCCCCAACACCCTGCAAATTTCAAGTAAAAAGACCAAACTGTTATTGAGGTATGATCATCCCAATTTGGGCCATCTGGTCTTTCTCATTAACATTCCAAAAATACATACACATTTTCCCATAGGATATAATGGGAATCCCCCCAACACCCTGCAGATTTCAAGTAAAAAGACCAAACTGTTATTGAGATATGGTCATCCCAATTTGGGCCATCTGGTCTTTCTCATAAACATTCCAAAAATACATACACATTTTCCCATAGGATATAATGGGAATTTCAAATTGTAATAACTTTTGAACAGATTAATATTTTTTCACCAAATGAAAAGTGGCATGTTCCTTGGCCCAGCTCTTTCTACTTCCCAAGTTTTAGGACCAATATCCTACCACCAATTATCCTTTGCTGGCTATCACGGACATAAAATGTGCAAAAGTGGCGAAAAGTAACTTTTTGGGCACTTTGCTGCGCAAAAACCGTATGTCTGACTAAAATGCAATGTAGTAAATCAAGAGATCTACTACACCAGACTGTGCATTCCAAATTTTGTGCAAATCCGTCGAATGGTTGCAAAGTTATTAATGTGCAAAATGTTGCTGCCCTATTTGCAGGCAACTGTCAGCTCTGAGGGGGGAGGTTGCCCACCTCCAGGCTGAACTGACAAGGACTACGGAGGCCTCCCCCACCCAAAGAGCACCAGTTCCACAACCACTGCTTCAGAGGTTGCCAAGTGTGAAGAGCAGTTGGACCACAGTGGGTTCTAGGAGGGTGAGGGTGGTGGAACAGAGGCGTAGCCCCCTAGTTGTACCGCTACACAAATCATATGTCAGTCTGGCAAATCAAGGTTCCTCTATGATGACGCCCTCAGTGGAGACCAAGAAGAATGCTGGGTACATCCACAAGGGAGACCCACAAAAGGGTGGCAAGAGACACCACAGGGGAAGGAAACAGCTTCTGATAGGGGTCTCAGTTCTTAGGGGTGTAGACCTGGGGAAGGGAGAGGAGAGGGAAATAAGGTGCCTGCCTGGTGCCATGGCTTGGAGGGACAGGAAGCAAATCCTCAGGATTGCAGAAGCAGCATCACAGGAGAGGGAACTAGATATCATTGTCCACCTTGGGACAAATGACCTAGCTAGGCATGAGATCAGTGCAGGATGAATTTGTGGAGTTGGGGAGGGGCCTCAGACAGGTAGCACGTACGGTAACCTTCTCAGAGGTGCTGCCAGTCTATGGCAGGGGTGAGGCTAGTGTACTGCATACCATGCAGTTTAATGAATGGTTGCAAAACTGGTGCAGAGCACAGGGCTTTGGCGTCATTGGGGACTGGGGGTCCATCTGGAGAGATGGTCTATACTGGCATGATGGTCTGCATCTGTCCAGGAAGAGAAACAAGCTCCTAGGTGACAGGTTTAAATGCTTCCTTGGCAAGCTTTTAAACTAGCCAAGGGGGGAGATGCTGATAGGAAGCAGGAAAGTTCAAGCCCCCAAAACATGGCAGGTAGTAGGGTAAACACTGAGGTACAGAGCTTGACAGAGGGCAGGACAGGGGTAAATGGAAAAACAGACAAGGGCAATAAGAGCAGGGATGGGGTAAAAGAGGATTAAGCCAACATTAAATGGAGGGCAATAAGTACCAATGCCCGTAGTCTGGGAAACGAGCTTCCTGACATAGTAGCCCTGATGGAAGAGGAACACTTGGATATTGTGGCAGTCACAGAAACATGGTACACGGAAAACCATGACTGGGATGTCAACATACCAGGGTACACAATCTACAGAAGGGACAGGGAGGGTAAAAGAGGAGGTGGAGTAGCTCTCTACATAAGGGAAGGGATCAAAGCTACAGAACTAAAAAGTAAAGGGGAGGACAAGAGGCACTCTGGGTCACCTTGGAGACAGGGAATGGCATCACAATCTGCACAGGGGTTGTATACAGACCCCTGTCTCAAGGGGAGGAAATGGACAAGAAAATGATAGAGGACATTCTCAAAATGGCTGAAAAAGGGGAGATACTGTTGCTGGGGGACCTGAATATGCTAGATGTTAACTGGATGACATGGACTGCAGCCACATCCAAGAGCAGGGTCATTCTCGATGCCCTACAGGGTGCATGCCTTAGACAGCTAGTGGTGAACCCACTCGGGAGGGAGCAATATTAGACCTGGTACTCTCAAATGGAGAGAGGATCACAAATTTAGAAGTCAGTAGACATCTGGGAACAAGCAACCACTGCACAGTGTGCTTCACAATAAACACAACCATGGAGACAAGCCATACAAAGACAAGGATACTGGACTTTAGAAGGGCTGACTTTGGCATAATGGGTGAATACCTGAGGAATGCATTAGCAAATGGCCAGAAAGGAGGTGTGGAAGAACAATGGAGAAAAATCAAAACTGCCATCATGGAGGCAACAAGCCTTTGTGTGAAACAAATAAAGAAAACAAAGCAGAATAAAAACCACTATGGTTCTCAAAAGAGGTGTCAGGGAAGGTTAAGGAGAAAAAGGTTGCATTCAAAAAGTATAAGGAATCACAGAAGGAGCACGACAGGGAACTGTATCAATTAAAGCAGAAAGAAGTGGGGAAGGCAGTCAGAAAAGCAAAGGCCCAAACCGAGGAAAAGATAGCCAACCCAGTTAAGAAGAGGGATAAAACCTTTTATAGGTACATTAGGGACCATAGAAAGGTTAAGGGAGGGATAGTGAAGATTAATAAAGGAGAGGGGAGGTGGGCAGAGGGAGACAGTGAAAAGGCAGAGATACTGAATGAATACTTTTGCTCAGTATTCACAAAAAGAAGAGGAGGAGTTACCTAAACCAAACAATAGAAGCACTCTGGGTAGTGGGGTTGGCGCCAGTCCATTTACAGAAGAAAGAGTCCTGAAAGAACTCCTGAAACTCAAGGTGGACAAAGAAATGGGCCTGACGAGTTCACCTAGAATCCTAAGAGAACTAAGGGAGGACCTAGTGACACCACTGACCACACTTTTAACAAATCATGGGAGGATGGGGTGGTACCTGAGGGACTGGAGGAGGGCAGATGCGATTCCCTTCACAAAAGTGGGAGCAAGGCAGAAGCAGGAAACTAAAGACCTGTTAGTTTGACCTCAGTGGTGGGGAAAATGATGGAATCACTTCTGAAAGAAAGAATTGTTGAGTACCTAGAGGCTAGCGGGCACAGGACCCAAGGCAGCTGGATTCACAGCAGGAAGGTCATGTCAGACAGATCTAATCTATTTCTTTGACTGGGTGACCAAAGTAATAGACCAGGAGGGGCGTGGATATGGCCTACCTAGACTTTAGCAAGGCATTTGACAGTCCTGCACAAAAGATTAATAATCAAGTTAGCCAGCCTGGTAGTGGGTTCCAGGGTGGTAGCCTGGGTAGTAAACTGGCTGCACAACAGGACACAGAAGGTAATAGTGAATGGAACACATTCCGAAGAAAGGGGGGTTACTAGTGGAGTACCTCAGGGCTCAGTACTGGGTCCAGTCCTCTTTAGTGTCTTTATAGGTGACATTGCAGACGGTCTGGAAGGAAAGGTATGCCTCTTTGCAGATTACACAAAGATCTGTAACAGAGTTGATACACAAGGGGGGGTAGAAAGGATGAGAAGGGACTTGGCAAGGTTGGAGGAATGGTCAGACATATGGCAACTTAGATTCAGTGCAAAGTAATGCACCTGGGAAATAAAAATCCAGAAGAAGAGTACACAATAGCAGGGGAGGTACTAACAACAACAATAATGGAAAGGGACCTGCAGGTATCATATCAGATGACCTAAAGGTGGGTAAGCAATGTGAGAAGTCGGTAAGGAGACCCAGGGGGATACTGGGCTGCATAGGGAGGGGCATCACACATAGAACAAGCATTTGTCCTTGCTGAATGTTGTCGCGCTGGCATTGGCAGTGGGAGTGGCATAGCTAGAGACGCATAGTGCTGTGATTTTGTGAATGTGTCTCAAAAGGTGATTTTTGCACAGCGAGCATGCCATTGTGCGCCACAGCTGCGGAAACACGTATTGGGCAGGCTGTGAAAAATGGCAGCTGGACTGTTGATAAGGAGATGTGCACAAATGCCAGTGGTGAAAATGTGGCATGAAAATATTGCAGATTGATGAAGTTACAAGGGTGCGTGGAAACCGCGCAGTGCACGCTTGCCACACAGTCATTGTATGGAGTTTCGGCACCAAATTTTCCACATAGGCATTTTAGGACCTCTGCTCATGAATAGTGTCACCGTCATTTCCTCAAACTGCCCCAAAAACTGATTTTGCACAGCGGCCGTGCAATTCTGTGCCGGACCTGCGAAAACACATTTCCGGCAGCTGCAGTGTTCATAAGGGGGTATGGAAAAATGCCAATGATGAACAGCTGGAGTGAAAGTATTACAAATTCACAGTCATTTGTGTGCGTGCAAACTGTGCAACGCACGCTCATAAAACACTCATTTTATTGACTTTCGTTCCCAAATTTTCAACATAGGCATTTTACGGCATCTGCTAATGAACAGTGTCACTGTCATTTTCATCTTGTGTCTCTAACACGGACTTTCCACAGCGACCACGCTATTCTGCGCCGGAACTGCGAAAACAGATTTTGGTCAGGATGTGAAAAATGACAGCTGTACTGTTCATTAGGAGGTGCAGAACAATGGCACTGTAGAAAATCTGGAGTGAGAATATTAGAAGTTTGCGAACGTATGAGCGTGCGTGCAAACTGCGCAACACATGCTTCTAACACAGTCATTTTAAGGAATATTGTCACCAAATTTTCAACACAGGCATTTTAGGATCTCTGCTCATGAACAGTGTCACTGTCATTTTCGTAATGTGTCCCGAACACTGATTTTGCACAACGAGCGCGCTATTCCGCCAAGAAAGTGCGAAAACACATTTTGGCAAGGATGTGAAAAGTGACAGTTGCACAGTTCACGAGAAGGTGTAGTAAAATGCCAAATTTGAGAATCTGGTATGAAAATCTTGCGAATGCGCTAAGTTAAGAGCGTGCGTTGGCAGTTGCTATGCACCTCGTAAAAGAGTCATTTTATGGAGTATTGTCACCAGATTTCCAACACAGGCATTTTAGGATCTCTGCTCATGAACAGTGTCACTGTCATTTTTGTAATGTGTCCCGAACACTGATTTTGCACCACGACCGCTCTATTCTGCACTGGAAGTGCGAAAACACATTTCGGCCAGGATGTGAAAAATGACAGCTATACGGTTCACAAGAAGGTGTGGTAAAATGCCAATGTTGAGAATCTGGCATGAAAATATTGCGACTAAGTGTTACGAGCATGCATGCAGTTGCTACGCACGCTCGTAAAACAGTCATGTTTTGAATTTTTCTCACCAAATTCGCAAAATAGGGTTTTTGAGAGCCCCCCTCATGAACAGTGGCACTATCATTTCCTTACGCGGTCCCGAAAGGTGATTCCGTGCAGTGACTGAGAAATCACCTTTTGGGACCGAATAATGCCATGACAGTGCAAGAATTCATGAGAAGGGGTCCCAAAAAGTTCTTGTTGAAAATTTGGGGCCAAAATTCGCAAAAATGCCCGAGATATGTACTAAAGTTGAAAAAACCCTATCTATCCCATTATACAGCTTACCGGCATTTCCTCAGTTTGCGGTCGGCTTTGAAGAGTGCAGACGTGTTCCCGGTCCACCGATGATCAGTCACGCGGCTCCAGAGGTGGTAAGATAGGTGTGGGAAGGCAGGAGTGCACGAGGTGGGGGAGGGAGGCACGGAGACTACGAGGGACCATTTTCCTTTACAGGTTCAGAAAAAAAAAAAAACATCGTGGACAGTTTTTTCCCCAGAGTTTGGCACGCTGGGTTGGGCTCCCAGTGTGCCACCTAACTGGGGGGGGCTGGCTGACGGGGTGGGTGCCCTCGCTGGCAAACAACACAGGGGACAGAATTTATGCCAAGGATTGGGCACCCCTCGGCACACAAAGAAGGGGGCAGAGTCAAGGGGATTGGCACCCCTCAGCATTAAACAGTTGGGGGTTATTTCTGCCGATGGGAGTGGGCTGCCCGTCAGCACACAAGGAAGCGAGGGGCGGTAAGAGCCGAAGGTTGGGCACCCCTCGGCATTAAACAATTGGGGGTGCTTTATGCCGACGGGTGGGCTCCCCATCGGCACATTCACAGGGGCAGGGCCAGCCAACAGGATTAGGCACCCCAGTCGGCAGTTCTATGGCCAGTGTCCGCCCAGGCATAGCATGGCGCCTGTATTGCAAGAAAAGGACCGCTGCATCTGACGGTTTTTGCTCGGATTGCAGTGGACCTTTTCTTAGATGTGCTCACCATTATGTATGCATGGTGTGGCTACCGGCATGCAGGCTGATTGGGGAATGGACGACCTACTGGTGTGTGCCCCATATCTCACAACAGCGACCGCCTCTAAGCTGCACTGTCCCATGATGTTGGCTGCGCAAGTGTGCCAACATAAAAGGAAGTGGTTATCCTCTGTCACAGACAGTTGGTGAGACCTCATCTGGAGTACTGCGTGCAGTTTTGGAGACCTCATCTACAGCAGGACATAGACAGGATGGAAGCAGTCCAGAGAGGGCAACTAAAATGGTGCAGGGTCTACATCAGAAACCATATGAAGACAGACTGAGAGAGCTTAATATGTATACCCTTGATGAAAGGAGGGACGGGGGGACATGATAGAAACTTTTAAGTACCTCAAGGGAATCAACAAAGTCCAGGAGGGTAGCATCTTTCAGAAAAAGAGGTGTGTAAGAACAAGGGGGCACAATTTAAAGATAGAGGGGGACGGCTCAGGGGTAATGTGAGGAAATTTTTTTTCACGGAGTGAGTCGTGGACGCATGGAACCGCCTTCCTGGAGAGGTTGTGAGGTCTAAAACCGTGGGGGAATTCAAACATGCATGGGACAGACATAAGGCAATTATAGTGGGGAGTTGCAGGAAGTAGGCTATTGGTTAACTAGAATCTGCAGCTTATCCAATAGGTAGGGAAATGGGCAGACTGGGTGGGCCAAGTGGTCCTTATCTGCCGTCAAAGTCTATTTTTCTATGAGGTTTAACATTAAACGTGCCTACCACAATGCAAAACGCTATACGTAAAATGTAAAGTGCGTCACGTAATATCTCTGCAGCAACTTAATTTTCCAACACCTTAATACAATAATTCACATGTACAGGACATCCCCTCAACACCCTGCAAATTTCAATTTAAAAGATCAAACCGTGTCCGAGATATAACATTTTAAAGTTTGAGATTTTCATTGGTCAGAGTGGCAGAATTCCACACCTGTTTACATTTTACACACCTAACGACTGAAAAGTATGTCCATGGCAGTAAGGCTAGCTACCCTATAAATTTCAAGCCACTACCAGAATGCAAAATGCTGTCCGCAAAATGTAAACTGCGCCATACCATATCTACGCAACAAATGTATTTTCTGACACCTAAGTACCATAATTCACATCTACAGGACATCCCGTCAACACTCTCCAAATTTCTAACATACTAACATACTATTTGCCAGCAGATTAGGCCTTACGGTCTATCAAGTCTGCTCGAACCTCAGATCCCTAGTTGGGTGCCGAGGCCCTCCCCTCCCTTGTGTTCCAGAAACCCCTGTCATCCATCCCCACCCCCCTGGGACAGGCCATCATCTGATACATCCACTTTCTGTGTCTGTCCCACCCTCTCTTGAAGCCCTCCACTGTGCATCTCTGAACCAACTCGCCAGGCAGTGCATTCCAAGGGTCCACCACCCTCTCAGTGAAAAACCTCACCCTTCCTCCTTCCAACTTCAAACCATGCCCTCTGGTAATACCTCCCTGCTTTAGTCTAAAGATCCCCTCCATGTTTACCCTATTTATTCCCTTGAGGTACTTGAAGAACTCAATCATGTCACCCCTGTCTCTCCTCTCCTCCAATGAAAACAGGCAGAGCTCCTCAAGTCTGTCCTCATACGTCAAATCTCCTAGCCCTCGTATCATCTTAGTTGCCCTCCTCTGTACCCTCTCCAGGAGCTGTATGTCCCTCTTCAAGTGTGGTCTCCAGTACTGCACACAGTACTCAAGGTGTGGTCTAACAAGTCCATTGTACAGCGGCAGAATCACTTCCTTGCTCCTAGAGGTGATCCCCCTCACGATGCATCCCAACATCCTGTTTGCCTTGCTAGCCGCTCTCCTCAAGAGTTATTCATACATGCATCCACCATGACCCCTAGGTCTTTTTCCCCTATTGAGGCCTCCAGCGCCTCCCCTCCCAGGGTGTACCTGTGTTTAGGGTTTCCCCGCCCAAGATGCAACACCTTGCACTTGGTGATATTGAAATTTAATTTCCATGTGTGAGCCCAGCTTTCCAGGGTGTCCAGGTCCCCTTGCAGGGCCAAGCTCCCCTCTTCTCCCTCAACTACTGCTCCCATCTTGGAGTCATCAGCGAAGGGACTCATTTCACACTCTATACCCTCCCTGATGTCAGATATGTATGCATTAAACAGGATCGGACCCAGGACCAAGCTCAAGTGGTACCCACTACCAACCTCTAGGTGTCTAGAGAGTCCCCACAGACCACTACCTCTGCGCGCCCAGCTAGCCAGTTTCAATCCATCTGACCATCAAAGGGCCTACTCCTAACCCCATCAGTTTCTCCACCAGACCATTGTGGGGGACAGAGTCAAACGCCTTGCTGAAGTCCAAGAATAATACATCCACAGGCTTTCCCCTGTCCAGTTCTGATGTTACCCATTTGTAGAACTCCACAAGATTGGTTTGACATGATCTACCTGGCACAAACCCATGTTGCCGACTATCCCGACCTCCACCTCCTCCAAGTACACCCCAGTCGTTCCTTTAGTATACTCTCCATTAATTTTCCCACCACGAGGTCAAACTGATGGGTCTATAGTTACCTGGTACTTCCTGACCCCCTTTATGGATTGGCACCACATGTGCCTCTCGCCAATCCCTAGGTACCTCCCCTGTCTCAAGTGACCTGTTGAAGAGCTCCACCAGGGCAGCCACTATGTCTGCCAATTCCCATAGTACTCTCGGTTGAATGCCATCCGGCCCAGGAGATTTGTCTTTCTTTAGGGCCTTGAGGGCTAACCACACCCTTTTGGTGGAGATAGCATCATCCGTCTCCTCCACCTTACTGGCCTTTTTATCCTTATCCTGATGTGACACCCCTGGGGTACCTCTCCCTCCCTCTTGCTCCATTTCTGTTGCTCCCCTGATCCCACTCACTGCCGCTTCTATCCCCATCGTGCCTTGCTTTGTAGATATCCCATCCCCCTCCCTAGTGAACACAGAGGCAAAGTACTCATTAAATACCTCTGCCTGGTCCCTCGCCTCTTCCACCCACCCTCCTTCTGATCTCAATCTGCTGAGATGGCCCTTAGATTTTCTCTGCTCCCCAATGTACCGGAAGAACCCCTTTTCCCCTCCATGTATCCCCTGTGCCAGCCGCTGCTCTTTACTGGACTTTGCTCCCCTCACCATCCGGGTGACTTTTCTAGATGCAAGATGGTACATTTCCTTATCCCTATCCCCTCTTGTTGTTTTATATTTTTTGTAGGCCGCCTTCTTTTCTCTGACCACTACCTGTACCTCACTGGACCACCAGCATGGTGTATGTGACCTTGCTCCCTTACGTTTCAACTTAGCGCAGATCCTGACTGCCTCATGAAGTCCCCGTTTTATGACCTCCCATCTCCTTTCCACACTTGTCATCGATGTAATCCCCTTCAAGTGATCCTTGAGAATACTTCCCATGCCCACAAAATCTGCCCCCCTGAAGTCCACTACCACTGTCTTAGATCTCCCCCCCCCTCCCCCCATGCTTATTTGAAACCAGACAGTATTGTGGTCGCTCCCAGTCAGGGGTCCTCTACAATCAGGTCCCTTACCAGATCCCCATCTGCCAGAACCACGTCCAGGACATGCCCCTCCCTTGTGGGCTCCATCACATGCTGTGTTGAACACATCCTGGAAGCCGATCCAGCAGCCTCTGCTCCTTGGCCCTTAGAGGATATGGTTCCCCAGTTAGTACCTGGCATATTAAGGTCCCCATCAACACCATTCCTTCCCTTTGGTCCACACTGGCAATGATGTTGTCCAGCAAACCATCCTCTAGAACATCCTCATCCCGGGGCCTATATACACCCAGCTTGACCTTATCTCCTGCTGGGATCGTAAGGTGACCCATAAGGCCTCCACGCTTCCCTCTGCCTCTTCTACCCTAGCAATTTCTATGTCATCTCTAATGAACATAGCCACTCCACCCCTCCGCCCTCCTTTCTATCCTTCCTAAGCATAGTGTGCCCCTTGCGTTTAGGTCCCAGTCATGGTTTTGTTGGCCACGTCTCCGTGACCACTGCCACATCCACCCCCAAGACAGCATGGCCTGAACTCTGGCAACTTGTTTCCCAAGCTCCTGGAATTTACTAACACCAATCCCACCCCTTATCCCTGATCCCTTTGTCGAACCCACCCAGGTTACTTATACTTCCATCCTCCCTCTGCTCCTCCTGAAACCTCCATCCCCAGTCTGTTTCCCCCCTCCCCCCTTGGGGTTTAGCTACTCCTCATCTGGAGGAGAGGGCTTCTGGTCAGCCCCTCCCTTATCCCTCCCCCTTCACAAATTTAAACCCCACCTTTCTTGAATGTAGTCAGCCATCCCCTGTTTAAGGACTTCCTTCCTAATGGGGCAAGATGAAGCCTGTCCTTGGCATACAGTCCCTTATCCTCCCAAACTCCTTTCTAGTTCCCTAACACCCCAACCCACTCTTTCAATTTAAAAGACCAAACCGTTTGAGATATTTAATTTTAAAAGTTGTTAAAATTGGGCTATCTGGTCCCTCCAGATCTGGCCATCTAGTCCCTCCCTCGGGATCAAAGAATCTTTGATTGGGAGCCTGCAAATTCTTTGATCGTGAGGAGGGACCAGATGGCCAAAACCCCATTCTTTGTTCGCAAAATAACTATATAAATTTTCCCATTGACTTGTAATGGGAACTTAAAAAAGTGCTATAATTTTTGAATGCCTCAATATTTTTTCACTAAACGAAAAGTGGCATGTTCGGCCAGTGAAGCTTTTTCAAACAAGCCATGTTGCAGAGCGGCACGCCACACAACAGCCGTGCAGTGCCATGGACAATATCCCCAAAACTGCCTCCAAAATGGGATAATTTTGCATTTTTCAGCATTTTCATGCGCAAAGACCGTAAGTCTGACTGAAACAAAATTTGGCAGATCAAGAGATCTACCATGCCCCACCTTGCATACCAAATTTCAGGCAAATCCGTTGAATGGGTCCAAAGTTATTAACGGGCAAAATTTTGACTTTAACATAGAAGTGACATCTCAACCCTAAATATAGTGGTGCTGAATACACATGTGTTATATATATATATGTGTGTGTGTGTGTGTATATATATGTGTGTGTGTGTGTGTGTGTGTGTGTGTGTATGTATGTATGTGTGTATATATATATATATATATATATATATATATATATATATCCTAGGGTCTGATAACATTTGCGAGGGAAGGATGGTAGCAGTGGGACTGACAGAAGCACAGGTGAGAAACGAGGCTCAGCAGGGGCGAGGTTATTAAACAATTCAGTACCGCAATCACGTTCATACTTGTAGTGTAGTGGGCGGTTAAGTTCTTCCTGTGTACCCAACATGATCACAGTCTCCCCAAAAAAACTCACAAAAAACAGTTGATCACAGTCCGCATTGTTGGTGATCAAAACCTCTTGTTACTCATCTCATCATGGAGACATGGGAGTACAAGTTTGCATTAGCAGTGTCAAGAATCAACTGATTTAACAACTTTTATTGTCACGCTATCTCCTGCGTGTTCTCCACGGTGATGCAATCTGACTTGTGTACTGGGCCAGCTTAGGCCTTTGGTGTCTCATCATATTGTTACAATTGTCTGATGGAAATTGGAACGGATACTAAAACGGGAATCGGCAGAGGATGGGTTATTTAAAGAAAATGCAGGTCTATTGCAGGGGTCTGCTGGCAATTGGAAGGGAAGGAGGGATAGATACTAGCAACAGGACAGGCAGAAGCATGGTGGGGTAGGTGGGAGTGACAAAACCAGAAAGAGCAATGACCTCGTAGTCTAATGCCCCCCCCAATGTCTGATCGCTGTCCTAATAAATAAAAACATACCTGGTAGTCTAGTGGTCCCTCCCCCCTACCCGATGCCCCATCCTCATCTGTTTTAAAAAAAAAAAAAAAACTGTGTGTGTGTATATACAGTGTGTGTATGTGTGTGTGTGTGTGTGTGTGTGTGTGTGTGTGTGTGTGTGTGTGTGTGTGTGTATATATATATATATATATATATATATATATATATAATGTGTGATGTGTATATATATATTATATATATATAAATATATATATATACACACACACATATATATATATATATATATACATATATATAATATATATATATATATATATATATATATATATATATATATATATATATATTTTATATATATATACAATGAAATGATTTATCTAATGTATGTTTTTGTGAGTTGGGCAAAAAATTACAAGAGATTGTTAAGTATGAGAAAGAAGTAATGCTCCTTGAGAAAACCAAGTTCCAACTGGATGAGGACTACCATCAGGGTATAGCACTGCAATGGAGCAGGGGTCAGAGATCATTTAGGAGAGGACATTCACAGGGAATAGAACTATGTCAGGAAGGGGCTGCATAGCAAAAGGAATAAGTCTTCCTGTGTTCATTTCAGAGTGGGGGATTGGGATAATTGTAACACCGTTTTCAATTTTGACCCACCTTTTCTTCTACCTTGGTGACAACTGATTAACTGTTCTGTTTGACACTGCTGCTTTACGAATCTGGGTTCGACTGAATAATGCGACCCATAAATTTTTTTATTTGACCCTTACTTTTTATACTCTGGGCAGCATCCTGCATAGACAGATATCTGAAATGAACCCTGGTCTTCAGTTCTTACTGGCTGAACAACCATTAGACAACAGTCCACTGTCTTCCAGCAGTCACCCAGCACTACAAAATCGTAAAACTGTTGATCTTCTTCGAGTCAATCTCTTGCAGTAGGCCGTAACACATGGGATATCCAGCCGTAGGCATCACTTCCTCTGGATGACTTCCCAGCAGTCTCTCCCAGGGGCAACCCCTTCCTGTCACCTGATGTGCTCTTGCACATATATAAAGGGGAGGACCCTGGTACTCCTCAGTTCTTTTCCAACCGCGACCAAATTCACAACAAGTTCTCCTTCAATAGTACCAGCTTTCTGTAGTACCGTCGACGACGAGTTCTAAAAGTCACCTAAGAAGCTTCATCCACTGATGTCTTTGGAACCCTTATTTCAGAAGTGTTCCTGTGGCCTTAGAATCACATCGGAGGACCTTCATGACATGTGTGTTCTATGCCTGGGTCCACAGCACAATTCAAGGGAGTGTATCCTCTGTGGACGGTTCAACAAGGCCACCCAGCGCCGAAAGCTCCAGCAGCTAAGGGGTACCTCATGGAGCAGAAGGTAGCCCTTTTGGAGCAGCAGCAGTTCTGCTCTGCAAGGGAGTCTTTGACCTCCTCCTCCTCGGGGCTTCGAAGGGGTGAACTCTCATCATCACGGAGCATGGGGCCAGGTGGAAACATTCTTCCAAAACCAGACATGTTTCCCCTGCACTGCCATCTTCGTCATCGACGGCCTCGAGCTCCTCAAAGGTAAGTAGGAGGGCTCCCACGAATAACACACCGTCTTCTCCACAGTCGACAGTAGTGGGCCCCTCAGTCATTGACGGCTCCTCCGACAACTGCAGTTGTGCTGCAGCTTCCACCGCTGCCTCCACCAACCTACATTGTCAGCCATCGTCCATTGACGATGGCTTTATCTGCTTCAATGGTCCTTCCGTTGGCGGGGTATTCTCTGGTCCTCCCGTCGATGGGGCACTCTAGCAACTCTTCAGCTGCTCCGACGATGATGCTTCCGTTGACACATTCTGGCTGTCCCTCGTCGACGGTGGACCATGTGGCTTCTGTTCTATTTTCGTCAACGGGACCTTCTTGTCTGCCTCCCTCGTTGACGGCTTCCCTGGCGAAGATCATGGCACCACCCCTTAGACAGCTTGGGGGACATCTTTTTTTAAGTGCTCCCCCATCCTCTATTTTGGGGTCTTATGTCCACCTCACGGTACCATCGAGCCGTCCTAGTCCTTTACCCTCAGCTCTCTCCTCTGTGGTGCCCATCCATGGCCCCTCCCTCTTCGGGGTGTTGTCTGGCCATTGTGGACGTCCAGGCTCTAGTTCACTCCATCATGGGTCTTACTAGACCCTCTCCTCCTCCTTTGGGGGAGGCGGTGGTCCCTGCCTTAGTCCCCTCCAGGCCTTCTTTGGCAACTAGGACAAGGAGTTTCTCTCCTTCCTCCACTGGGTTCTGTCCCAAACCTGAGGACCCATCCCTCCCAGACTGGGATCTGGAGGACGAGGAGAATGAGGAAATTGAACAGGATTATGGCTTGCAGATCTCTTCCTCAGAGACATCTTCAGTGCCCAGAGATGCCCCAGAAGTGCTCCCCTGCTCTCCTCCTGATGACCCATCCTTTTCTGATATTATGGTGCATCTGCAGAAAACCTTTGGTTTCCAGACTACGGAACAGGATGCCGCAAGAAGCAAGTTGGCCAGGTACCTAGGCCTTCCTGATGGCCCCTCTCTGGTCGTCCCTCCCCTAGTGGATGCTTTTGAGGAGGCCATGTTGCTTGCCTGGCAGCAGCCCTCCCAAGTCCCCTCTCTTCCCCTCAAAGTGGACAGGCTTTATAGGGCCCCTGTGAACCATTCTTATCTTTCTACTCCTCCACAGGCGGACTCTGTGATTAAGAATGCGGCTCATGATAAATCTGCTAGACCACAACACATGAGTGCTCATCCCCCTGATAAAGAATCCAAGAAATTGGATATCGTGGGGAAGAGGGTCTATGCCATGACCACTTTGTCCCTTCGCATTTTGAATTGTATGGGCCACCTCCTCAAATATCAAGAGGAGATCCTTAAGGCTGCTAATGCATCAGTCCAGTTCCTTCTGCCTGGCCAGCCTCAGGAGGACCTTGATGACAAACTTTCTACCGCTGGGGCTGTCTGTCGACACCTTCTTAGGGCCACCTGTGATGCCATTGATAATTTGGCCTGGGCCTCCTCGACGAGTGTTTGCCTCAGATGCCATGCATGGCTGAGGATTTCAGGATTTTCGCAAGCTGTTCAACAATCCATTCTGAATACTCCCTTTAAAAGAGACACATTATTTTGGCCACAGACCTAAGACATTCTAAAAGACCTGCAAGACTTCGGTTTGTACCCTTCCGTCTGTTCGGACCCTACATCGCCCACAGGTGAAGCCTACCTACAAGGGTACCTTTCGGAACCGTTCTTCTAAAGGTAAACCTACTACTTAGCAACAGGCTGCTCACAAATGCGAGGCTCAGTTAGCTCTACCGGACAGGCTTGCCCCAAAGAAGTCCCAATATGTCTCTGCTGTCCCTCAGCAGGGTCAGCCTTCGACCTGAAGGCGTGTCTCCGGCCATGGAGGTGGAGCCCCCCTCCTCGGCCATCGGGGCAGGTTCTCCCTGCATCTCAGAGGTTGGCAATGGATCACTTCAGACTGGTGGATCCTTCAATTGATCCAGTATGGTCATACGTTGGACTTGATAAGTCTTCGTCCTCCTTTACCTCCTCGAGTCTCACACGACCCTCCGGACCATGCTCTAGTACTACAAGCAGAAATACATGCTTTGTTACAAAAACATGCCATAGAACCAGTTCCTGCCCATCAAAGAGACTCGGGGGGTGTTTACTCCTGTTTTTATCTGGTTCCCAAATGCACAGGGGAGTTGCGTCCCATTCTGGATCTCAGAGGCCTCAACCTCTATATAAGGTACCAGAAATTCAGGATGGTGACGTTGCCCACCCTTCTTCACCTGCTAAACACAGGAGATTGGTTTTGTTACTTGGACATGAAGGCCGCCTACCTTCATATCCTGATCCACCCTGCTCACAGGCGGTTCTTATGATTCCAGTTTCAAAGCCATCATTTTCAGTTTCGGTCCCTCCCATTTGGCTTTTCCTCGGCCCCCAGGGTATTCACGAAATGCCTGGCAGCAGTAGCAGGAGCTCTTTGCCAGAAGGGTCTGTACATCTTTCCATACCTAGATGACTGGCTTCTAAAGGCGTCTACTTGCCCCATGCTGGACTACACCTTGACACACACCATGGCGACGTCCTTCATGGTGGGCATCACAGTCAACTATCCAAAGTCTCGGCTGACCCCAGCCCAGACTCTCCAGTATATCAGAGCTGTACAAGATATTTCCCAAGGCATGGCATTTCTCCCCGAATCCAGGGCGGATTCCATACTGACCCTCGTTCTCAATTTGGAAGCATGTCTGTATGTCTCTGCAAGGGACTGCCTTGGGCTCCTGGGACATTTGGCAGCTACCATCCCTGTTGTCCCTCATGCCAGACTTCATATGAGGATCTTTCAGTGGAACCTCAGGGTTCAGTGGGATCAGAAATGGGCCAACTTTGATGCCCCAGTCCTTCTGTCCTCCCCAGCACTTCACACACTACAATGGTGGAAGTACAGGGACAGTCTCCTGCAGGGCATGTCATTCCATCCCCGGGTCCTAGACCTCATTCTAACAGCGGATGCCTCCTTGACGGGCTGGGGTGCCCATCTTTCAGGGGTTCAGTCTCCGGGCTCTTGGACTGTGATGGAATCTTGTCTTCACATCAACATCCTGGAATTAAGGCTGTTCTCTATACCTTACAGGCGGTGGAGATGTTACTCCCTCAGGGTTGCGTTAAAGTGCAATCGGACAATTCCACGGTTGTTCACTACCTAAACAAACAAAGTGGCACCCATTCATACCCTCTCTGCTGGGAGTCCATGAGGGTGTGGCACTGGGCGACCCAGAAAGGCATTCATCTTCTGGTAGTTCACATTTCAGGGGTTTCAAATACTCTGGCAGATGCCCTGAGCAGAATTCCTGCTCAGGCTCGTGAATGGGAGCTCCACCCAGACGTCTTAGCGGATGTCTTTCTCTGGTGGGGTTGCCCAGAATTAGACCTGTTTGCTTCTCCTCAAAACTGCCTATCTATTGCTCTCTAGAGCGAGGTCCTGGAACTTTATGGCTGGACGCCTTATCTCGTTCATGGACAGGAACATATCTTTACACTTCCCCGCCCTTTCCTCTCATACAGAGAGTACTTCTGAAACTGGTCAGAGATGAGGCATCGATGATTCTCATAGTCCCCTACTGCCCGAGGCAGATTTGGTTCCCCCTACTGTTGCAAATCTCTGATCGGGATCCTCTTCCTCTACCTAATTGTCCAGCCCTCCTTTCACAGGAGGATGGCTCCCTACTACACCCAGATCTGGGCTCTCTGCCCCTGCACACCTGGCTCCTGAGGACATAGTCCTCTCTCGTTATCAGGTGTCCCCAAGGGGTAGCAGAGATTCTGAGAGTGACATGGAAGCCCTCCTAGAGCCTCCTACTCATTGAAATGGAAGCGTTTGTCCATTTGGGCCTCTTCCCGGGAACTGGAACCCTATGAGTGTTCCCCACAGAGAATACTGGACTACCTCCTTTCTCTGTCAGAGGCTGATCTAAAAAATGAATCACTAAAAGTACACCTATCGGCTTTTTCTGCTTTCCATTTATCTGTGGACAACGAGCCATTGTCCCAGTTACCTCTCATTAGAACCTTCCTGAAAGGTATCCTATATTTGCATCCCCTATTTGGGACCCTGTACCAGTGTGGGATTTGAATTTTGTACTTGGAAAAATTGACTGAAGGTCCTTTTGAGCCCACTGAAACATGCGAGCTCCAGTGTTTGTTGTGGAAAACAACGTTTTTGGTGTCGATTACGTTAGGTAGACATATCTGAATTACAGGCGCTTATGTGCAAGCCACCTTATTTACAGTTTCATGTGGATCGGGTGTCCTTGTGTACTAACCCCTCCTTTCTACCTAAAGTTGTTTCTGAATTTACTCTAAATCAGTCCATTCAGTTGCCAGTATATTTTACGGAGCCTGAGAATCCAGGGGAAGCCCTGCTTCATACTCTCGATGTGAAAATAACATTGAGAATTAATCATCTCCACACTAGACAGTTGCGTAAAACTGAGCAACTCTTTGTTTCTTTCGCCCCAAGATGACTGGGCGATCGGGTTTCTAAGCAGTGCTTGTCCACATGGTTTGCCAACTGCATTACGTTCATATATAACAAACATGATAAACCGCTCACAGGATCTGTGAAACCCCACTCCACTAGAGGCATGGCTACCTCCACAGTGTGTTTTCGAGGCATCTCTGCTTCAGAGATTTGTGAGGCCTCCACCTGGTCTACTGTATATACATTCACAAAACATTACAGTCTAGGCATTGCTTCTAAGAAGCGTGCCGCCTTTGGGCGGCCCATCCTCAACAGCCTTCTGTCTTAATTCCTTCCGTGGGTATCATAAGTGCTTTGGTTTCTTCCCATGTGTTATGGCCTGCTGCAAGAGATTGACTCGAAGAAGATAGTACAGTTGCATAAGAACTTACCGTAACAGTAGATCTTGGTATCTCTTCCCGAAGGCATGTTCCCCAACCACCACCACTCACCATCCCCTTGCTCCTGCTTCAGAAGGTGCCTTTCTCCATCCTCACCTGGAAGCCTTGAGCTACTGCCCTTTGTTACTCTTCTCGGTTCCCATCAGAGACCTATGATTCACTTTTCATATCAGTTGCTTAGATGTAAAACAGAACTGAGGAGTATCAGTGGCCTCCCTTTAATATGTGCAAGCATACCTCTCAACTGTCCCTGATTTTGCCTCAAACTTATGCTCTGGCCCTCCTAAATATTGTGTTTCTGTGACCAAGCAGTGGGGGTTATAAGCACAAAATAATATCAAACATTACAGTTACAGACTTGTTTTTCCTTAGGAAATGCATTTTACATTAAGCCCCTTATTCTACCAGCATCCTGAGTGGATATTGCCAATTTTGAAGATGTGTCCCTGATTTTGGTCCTTTGTCCCTGATTTTTTAAGCCTTGTCCCTAATTTATAAGGCAGGAGGTTGAGAGGTATGTGTGCAAGAGCACATCAGGTGACAGGAAGGGGAGGCCCCTGGGAGAGACTGCTGGGAAATCATCTGGATGAAGTGATGCCTACAGCTGGATATCCCACGTGTTATGGCCTGCTACAAGAGATGCTCTCTAATATCTACTGTTATGGTACGTTCTTACGCAACTGTACTTTGTTTTTTTAAAAAAGGGGAGGTTAAAGGGAAACACTGGAAAAGGCGCAGCTTTACCCAGGCACTACAGACATTCCTGATTAGTGCTTTCAGACAGTATTTTTTTTTTTTTATTCCTCTAATTGCTTTTTTAGTGATTTGAACAGTGGCCTTCAGCTTTCACTTTCCGTTGCTGACAGCCACCATTTCATGAGTAGCAGAGAGCTTCCTGAGCTCACTTTATGCTGAGTAAACCCCAAGAGAAAAATGCCCATTTTCAAAGTGAACCTGGGAAGATACTGCTTTATGACCTGACTGTCTCCTCTCAGGAGTTACCTGCATCCAGGGTCAAACGCCCAAACCCTATACGGGTAGTATACACGGCCTCTCCAGCTGTATCTTCTCATTGTCCGCAGCCTTGTCGACATTCAAGGTTCAGGTCGAGATTTCTCGCACTTTTGGTTTCGCTTGACTGGGAGTAATCAGTGTCAGTGCTCTTCTTCCTCCCAAGAGGCTGAGCGGTTCCACTGACATATGCAGCGGCACCATGAAGAGCACCTTTGGCAGCAGCTGGCCTTGGCTGGGCAGGGTAGGGTTCTGCCCTAGACTCCTTAGTCACTGAGTCGTCACCAGTCCAACCCATACTGGTCCTGCTGAAACAGCTGTCCCTAACATGAGTCTCGTCACCAATTTAGGTGGAACTGCCTCCACAACAGCCCTTGCAGAGAGCTCCCTCTAAATACTCCCATCTGACTATGGTTTGCCAGGCTGGTTTTCTGTGGAAATCACGTACTCAGATGAGTCCTGAGAGGTGCACGGTGGCAAACAGCTGAGGGCCATCTTCAAAGATTCTTTGGATGACTCCAGTCGATCCTTGATGCAGTCCTCAAGGACTCGTGCGTTTGACCGTGATTCGACCGAAGAATTGACCATTGACCACAGGCAGGTGTATTTCAGGGCTTTCCTCAGGCTTGTATCAGAGTCCATGAAGGCTCCCATGGAGCCAGTTCAGAAAAGGACTAAATAAAGGAATAATGCATGACAGGGTTTGTGTCGTGCTGGGATAACGCCACGCCTGGGGGGTTGGGCACGAGGCAGCAGGCCGAGTGCATCCAATGCCCCAGGCATGGCGTTATCCCAAACGACACACACCCTGGAGTGTATTATTCCTATTATACAATGGCTCGTTGTTATATATAAAATAAAAAAATAATTTTAAAGAATGTTTTTATTAGTGTGGAAAAATATTTTGTTTCTGAAGAGGAGATGCTAAAAAAGAGCTCATCATCCAAAAAATTATCAGGCTCCTCATCCAAAAAATCATCTGGCTCCTCATCCCAAAAATCATCTACATTGGTTCACAGTGCTAAGACTAGACCTGTGGCGACCTGCTGGGATAACGCCATGGGTCCAGCCCCAAACTGACCAATTACAGTCCAAGATTCTTTCTTGCCATTGTATAATACACATTCATTGGGTCTTAGATAGGGACGAATCTCTAGGGGTTGCCTTCCCAGGGGCCGAGGCCATCCTGGGACCAGCGCTGGAACTTTGGCAGCACCCAGCTTACTGCCTGGCACCCTCTGGTCATATGGTCTGCAAGTATGTGGTCCCTACCGGCACCTTGTCCAAATTTTTGAACCACCCCTCAGCCGAGCGTCTGGTCACAGACTTGGTATTTTGTAAGTCCAACAGTACTGAGGACGTGGACAGACCCCCTGACAAAGAGTACAAAAAGCTTGACCATGTGGTGAAGAAGGTCTATGCTGCATCCTCCATAGGTCTCCGTTAGGCGAGCTACGCACTGATGATGGCCCAGTTTGGTCATACCCTGCTGGGAGTACTGGATCATGTCCTTCCATATCTCCTTGCCGACAAGCAGCAGGCAGTAAAAATGGTCCCAGATCAGGGTCAAGCACTGACAAAACAGCAGCTTCAGATGACCTTGGACGTTGGTGATTCTTGTACCCGTGCTATGGCAGCGACCGTTGTTAAGCATCACAAGGCCTGGCTGCAGATTTCCTCCTTTACAGTGTACACCCAGCACAAGTTGTTCGATGTCCCCTTCTTAGGCACCAAACTCTTTGACCCTGGGATACGACACCTCAGTAGGATCAAGCAGTCCATTGCCACCCTAGATTCTGTGACTTTCTCTCAGAAGGACCTAAAAGGGCAGAAACAGAAGTAGTAGTCTTTTCCGTTTCAGCCCTTTCCGTCACAGCAGCCTAGGCAGCAGCAGCCCCAGCAGGAGCAGTCACAGGCTTGGTGCCCCAAGACAGAGTTCCCCAGTCGGGGCCCCAGAAAGGGCGGGGGTCATAGGCACAGAGTTGTATGGCCCCATGGGGCATGTGCCCCAGCAATATTTTGTGATGTGGGCACAGCCCCACCAATAATCTTACCATTTTTTTTTTTTGCTCTGGGATTGCACCTGGACCTGGGCTGCAGACTCCGCCCCCAATCACGATCCCATCCCATCCCGCCCGTGTGATCCCGACTCCAGTGAAAATCATTGATGGTCCGTTGGAATATTTTTCAAATTTGGCACCAAATCCCTTCAAGCACATGTGCCTTAAAAAGAGAGCTCAGAGAGGGCATTCTGATTGGGCGGCAGGCTGACAACAGGAGGGCTTAAATTAAGGCGGGCGACGAGGTGACACATCACGTGCCTGACTTGAGATACGGGGCGAGAGAATGTTGGTGAACAGATCCAGTCACAGAAGACTTGAGGAAGAAAGCAGAACGTGCAGAAGAAGAAGAGGAGGTACTGGACTGTCGGACTGTTTGGGAGACTAAGATGCAGATGGGCAGGCAGAGCAAGGGCAATGACCGATGAGGGAGACCGGGAGCAAAAAGTGTGCATGCAGCAGACTGGCGAAATCATCGGTGGGCCGTGGATGGCTGGGCAGGTTGTCTGTCATCGGTTGGGCAGCCAGCAGCTGTTGTCCACTGAAGAGAACGAGAGCAGCCAGGAGTCGAGATTTGGGAGGCTCAGAGGAGACAGAGCAGTGCTGTAAGCAGCATCACCCGGGCAGTGGTGGTGTAATGTATACCCCCCCCAAGCAAGAGAGCTGGCAGCAGCAACTGAAGTCTCAACACTAGCCAGGTAAGGTGCAGTGGCGGGGATAAACATAGAAACAGAAGTTGATGGCAGATAAGGACCACAAGGCCCATCCAGTCTGTCCATGGTTTACTACCCATCCACCCAGTGCCCTTACTCAGTTACCTACTACACACCCCTAATGCCCTCACTCATCTACTAGACACCCACCTTTACACACCCACTCAGTGCCTTACTCTGCCACCTACTACACACACCAACCTACAGCTCTCATTCACCCACCGACCCACCTAGTACACATGCATGCAGTGCATTTGCCTGCGTGTCACCCTCCAAATGCCCTTACTTACCCACTTACAGTGCAGTTACCTACTGCACACCCGCCTAGGGCTACCAACCTGATGCTCTCACCCATAGTGCTCTCACTCATTACACAATCACAAAGTGCTCTCAGTCAGACACCTACTACAAATCCATCCACTGCTTTCACCCAGTTAATACATATCCACCCTGTGGTGTCACTCACCCATGTACTAGACATCCTCCCAGTGTTCCCACCCACCTACTATGCACCAACACTGTGCTTTCACTCAGTGATGCTCACACACAACCACTTACCTCCTTCTCTCTCACCCACTTGTCCACCTACATTCAGAGCTCACCATTCATCAACACACCCACCCAGTGCTGATGTTTACCATTCAGTCATAACCTGTGCTCTCACTTGCCCATCCAGTGGTATTACATACTCAACCAGTGCTTTCACTCACCTATCCCCCTGTCCTCCACTTTCCCAGTAAGTCATCCACTCACACACTGACCCACCCACCCAGTGCTTTCAAAATTACTTACATGCTCCACTCAATTTTTGCTCACCGAGTTCCACCATATTTAATTACTCATCCATCTACCCACTCAGTCCCTCCCCCAGTTACACACCTACTTGCTCCTCATTGTCATTTATCACTTATGGGATGCAGCAGGAAGGGGAAGCCGTGCCGAGGAGCCCTAGTGGCTGGAGGAAGGTGGTGGGGGGGGAGAGAGCTGACCTGTCAGAGATAAAGGTTGTTCAGAGTTCCCTGGCCCGAGGCTGGCTGAGAAGGCCACTGTCACACTAGACCAGCTTTAAGCTTCAACATGTAACCTTAAAATGATGTGCCCCTCTGGAATTGCTTTTTGGGATGTCAAATGCATGTAGAAAGACACATGGGTGCTTTAATATGGCTCTTCTTAATTACGCCAACTTTTTACAATGGAGCAATGCATCCAGCAGACTGTTGAGGGTAGAATAAAGGGGATATGTCCACATCATGTGGACACACATCCAGCATCCCCTTTTTCCGTCTGTTGGATACATATTACTCGTAAGAGTATGCATCATTAAGAAGAGCCGGGTCGCACCATTGTTTTTCTATGCTGAGATCCCTGAGAAACAATTCCAGAGGGACATAATTAGAGGTGGTGATAGGCAGACATCCTAGTTAACCATGCTGTCGCTCTCCACTTTCTCCTCAAAGATATATGCAGAGAGAACAGATATCCACTGGTACTGACTGCTGGAGGTAGTGGTAGTGGTCAGAGGTGTCAGCAAGTGAATTGTGGGCCAGCAAACAGCAATGCTCTGTACTGCCTTGAATTGTTTCATAGAAATTAATGCTACCTGAATGGGCATCCAGGGAGAGCACTCCAACTGTATGGTAAGAGGTGTTTGGTCATGATATATCTATGATTTGTGGCACAGGAAGGGTTCTGAGGTCTGATCCAATGACGATACTTTCAAAGTCTCCTCATTGGGAGTCTCCCTGATTTATTTGGCATCATTGCAGTCCTCCAGAATCACCAAAATTAAAAAACAGACAGACACTGGACTGAATGGGTCCAGCATTGCATTTCTGATATTCAGCTAGGAGGGATATGTGAGCATTCTGGTGGGCATAATCAGGAGCTCTCCCAGTGTTGGAATTATATTTGTAACATGGCATTAATCGTGTAGGGCAAATTGGCAGCTGCGATAGGCACAACAGGGTCACGGGACCGGAGCCGGAGCGGGCATTAACCCAGCTTATATGCCATGCCCGCTTCGGCAGTACCGCGAGCAGCCAGAGCCCCAGGTTAGCAGCACTGGGCACAGCAGGGGCGAGTGTTAAGCGAGGAAGAGTGGCGCGGCGGCGGGAGACCAGCTAGATGCCGAGAAAGCGGAGACAGAACCAGGGGCACACAGAACGCAGAGATAGCATAGCAGGAGACAGATAGGGGATGCTGGCTAGCGGGGACTCAGCGAGAGGGAAGGAGACCTCCAGCACCGGGTATGAAGCAAATACCCATGCAGATCGGCAGAAGCACCGGACTGTGATGTCAGCCGAACTGTCTTGTGTACTTACATCCAGTAAATATGTTGACCGCATCAGTAAGTAAATGTTGGTTTCAACAAAGATTTCAAAGTGCAGCACAAATGTGTCCTCACAGCTCCGACCCCCCGTCTTATGTCGCTCAACGCACAGTAGACAGGCCCCTGGCGACTCCATTGTCCCGTGGTCCATGTTACAAGCGCATTAAGCCACTCCGGAGGTGGCATCTAATGCGATTGATGCATGGTTGGGCGGTTGTTCACCCTCCGCCCACAACCCTCCCAACCATGCATCAATCCAGCATTAGATGCCACCTTCGTCGTGGCTTAATGCTTACTTCATGAGCTTTGGGGGGGAGGGGGGCAGAGGGTCTTACTGGTAAACTTGGTTTCCCACACCCACTCTCTTCCATTATAAGTCAATGGCATTGATGTTGTGAGCTCATCTCAGAGCTGTAGGTGCTGAGTCCTTGAAAGTTCTCTGTAATATAATTCCAAAACTGAGAGTCCCCTCAGTTGGGTACCTGCCACCATAAAACTATGAAAAGACGTGACTAAATCATGTTGTCTTAATGTAATGGAGTTTCTGGAAGAAATTATAATCCAGTAGTACCAGTAGAATGCTGAAGTGACTGTGCTGTGCTCTCCGGAGACTCCACCGATTTTCCAGGTAGGCTCCCTGAATCAATTAGGCCCTGGCCCCTGGGCCCACACCCTGAGTCTCATTCGGACCCTATGAAATTCAAGGCATACCTCTCAACTGTCCTGATTCAAGGGATGTTCCTCCTTTAACCCCTCAAAATTACCTGTCCCTCATCCATCCATCATAGAAAATGTGTTGCCATCACACAGAATCACAGAGAATGTGCTGTAAATTGATACATTAAAAGAGAACTCCACTGCTCCACTGGACCTGCAGATTATTTTCCCGGTAGAACTTGTCTGTTAGAACTAATTCCAATTTGGTTATTGTTTATATCTTTACAAGCTTGTCAGTAACTATAGTGGGCATTTCTGATTTATACACTCTGGTGGTAAGTGGCTATTTGGAACTATACAATGTAGTTAATGTACCTTCCAGCCATAGAGTGCTATAGTAGAACTGAAATACATTGTGTGAACAATGGAAGAGCAGAACAAAGGACATAATGTACAGCATACACTTCTAAAATGGTCCTGTCCAGCTGTTTGTAAATCGGAGATGCACACACTGGCTGGCATAACTAAACATCCTGTAGAGATAGAACAAAGTAACAGAATTTGAACCAGTATTTAAAAATCTGCTTCTACCATGAAAAATGACTTGCAGATTCACTTTAGTTCTCCTTTACAGCACACAATCATTATTCTTAAGATGCTAATTTAAATAAATCTCTTACATGTGATTTCCACAGTGTTCTGAGCTTCTATCTCTATTTTGAGGATGTGTCCCTCATTCTGGTGGTCAGTATACCTCATTGTCCCTCATTTTGAGTGTTCGTTTCCCTTATTCCAGTGACAAAAGTTAGAGTTATGTTTCCAGGTGGGCCTCCAGTGCCAACTGTCCTTCGCCTCCTGTATGTCAGTTGGAACCAGTGCTATCAACTGTATGACTTGGGTGATGTTGACTTGCAAGCTCACACACACTGGCAGGATCTTGGCGAACTGCATTTCTCCTTGGACAGTCCTGTTGACAGTCACTGTAGTGACCAGCGAGTTAGGCAGTTCGACTTTGTCGATCGCCATTAATTATGAGGATTTTGCTAGTTTACACTTTTGTATTGGTGAATTGCCAAATGAAACTATTCTGTGGTCCCGCCTGGATATCTGACCATTAAGGCCTCTGCATATTTTAATTCTGAGATGTTAAGAGGCATGAAAAAAGAAGCTATTGATTTAGGTTTCGTCCGTTTATGTGAGTTGGGGGCTCTCCCCACTAACTCACTGTTTTGTTTTAAACACGGGTGTGGGAAGCCCCCTACTCAAATAAACAAATAAAAAAATATATAGTCTGACGTAGTGTACAGTGTACTGTAACTGAGGTTTTATCAGTTTATTTGTGCTGGAGGGCTCTGCCCCCAACACCCTGGGGGTATGGGGGAGTGAAGCCCCCAGCAACTCAAACTACAACAAAAATAAGAACCAGCTTGCCGTGACGTAGAGTGCGCAGTACTGTAAGGGGCCAAAGTAGCGTAACTTCAGTGCTGTGCTAATAGCAAGAGTCCCAGGGGTGGTCCAATAATGCACACATTCGCCAGTTATGGGTCGTCTCTCACACTTCTGAATACTAACATACATTCTAAAGTAACTAAAAGCCAGCAGAATAGGCCTAATGGTCTATCGTATCTGCTTGATAGCCAGTCCCCTACTGGGTGCTTGCTGTACCTGTCCCACCCCTTCTTGAATCCCTCCACTGTGCTCTCTTCCACCAGCCTCCTGGGCAGTGCGTTCCATGGCTCCATCACCCTCTCAGTGAAGCAGTGTCTCCTACGTTCCCCCCTGTAATTCCCCCCTTCCAGCTTCCACTCGTGCCTCCTGGTTTCCCCCCTTCTTAAGCCTGAATACCTCCTCCGCTCTGCCCTTGTTGATTCCCTTTACATACTTAAAGACCTCTATCATGTCCCCCCTGTCTCTCCTGTAGTGCGTACAGGTTGAGCTCTTCCAGTCTCTACTCATAGGGCCTACCCCCCATGCCCCGACCATCCTGGTTACGCTCCTCTGGACCCTCTCCAGCAGTGCTATATCTCTTTTAAGGTGTGGTCTCCAGCACTGCACACAGTACTCGAGATGTGGCCTGACCAGGGCATTATACAGAAGGAGGATCACCTCCCTCTTCCTGGAGATTATCCCCCTGGCTATGCAGCCTAGTGTCCTGTTTGCTTTTGCTGCGGCCCTTTGACAGTTCTCAGTGTTATTCATTTTAATGTCCACCACAACCCCCCGGTCCCTCTTGCCCGACCAGGTGTGCAGTGTGACGACCCCCCCAGGGTGTATGCATGCCCCGGGTTTCTGACCCCCAGATGCAGCACCCTACACTTCCCTGCATTAAACTTCAGTCCCCACCACCTTGACCACCCCTCCAGAGTATCCAGGTCCCCCGGAGGGCCACTCTCCCCTCCTCCCCATCCACTAGTGCTCTCAGCTTAGAGTCGTCCGCAAAGAGACTCTGCTTACTTCTAATACCCCTCCCTATGTCTGAGACATAGACATTGAACAGGAGTGGCCCCAGGAATGAACCTTGGGGGACCCCACTGATGACCCTTCTGGGGAAGGAAACTATCCCGCCAGCCACTACTCTCTGTACTCACCCAATTTTCTACCCACCTGAGCAACTTCCCACCCCATCCCCCCAGCTTTGTTAGCAGGCCGTTGTGGGGTACCGAATCAAACGACTTGCTGAAGTCCAGATAGAGGATGTCCACCAGCCTATGTTGGTCCAGGGCACCCGTCACCCAGTCGTAAAATTCCACAAGGTTGGTTTGGCACGATCTCCCCGGAACAAAGCCATACTGCTTGTCGTCCAGGTATGCCAATCTTTCCAGCTGCCCAGCAAGCCTCTCCTTGATAATGCCCTGCATCACCTTGCCTACCATGGACGTTAGGCTGACAGGCCTATAGTTCCTCATCTCCTCTCTTGATCCCCCCGCTTTATGGATAGGCACCACACAGCCACCCTCCAGTCTTGAGGCACCCACCCTGTCTGCAGAGAGATGTTGAAGAGTGCAGCCAGTGGAGCTGCCAGCACATCCGCCAGTTCCCTTGGATGCAGCCCATCCGGCCCCGGCGCCTTCTCAGTCTTTAGCGACTGGAGGGCTGCCCTCATCCTATCCACTGTGATTTCATCCTCCCAGCCCCCCAATACACCAGTCCCTCCTGCCCCCCCCCCCAGTTTGGGCCCTTCCCCAACCCTAGCCACATCCAGTCCACCAGACACCAAGTGACCTCCCGTTTCTGTGGGCTCCCCTCCCTCCCGTAGGGATGGAAGGATCCCCTGCCTCCCTCGGTAAGGGCCGAGGGCAAAGTACTCATTTAGTACCTCTGCTTTTCCCCTACTTCCTGAGACCATCCACCCCCATCTTAATCCTGCTAATTGTGCCTTGCTTTCCTTTTCTCCCCTATGTATCTAAGAACCCCCTCGGATATCCCTGGCCAGGTTTGCTCCATCCTCGCCTTGGCCCTCTCACCACTCTGGTGACTCTCCTGGACAGCAACTCATCTCCCCCTCTCCCTTTCCCCCTGGATTGATTTAAGTCTTGCGGGCTGCCTTTCCCTCCCCCACCTCCTGAACCTCCGGGTCCACCAACACTGCTTACTGGCCCTACAGTGCTTGAGCCTTACCTTTGCTCAGGACCTAGTAGCCTCTTGCACCCCCTTCTTAATGGTCTTCCACAAGCTCCCAGCATTCATGTCTGTCCTTAACTCATCAAAGCACCCCTGAAGAATCCTTCCCATGCCCTCGAAATCCGCTCCCCTGAAGTCTGTTACCACTGTATTCGTGTGGTTTTCTCCCCCCCGTACAGAAGAAACCAGACTGTGGCGTGGTCACTACCTGCCAGTGGGCTGCTCACCTCTAGGCTCCTAATCTGGCCACTGTCTGCTAGGACCACATCCAATATCCGGCCCTCCCTAGTAGGCTCCCCCACCTGCTGGACTAGGAAGGCATCCTGGAAGACATCCATCAGTCTCTGCTCCCTGGCCACTGAGGACGTCATAGTGCCCCAGTCAGCCCCTGGCATGTTTAGGCCCCCGTGACCACCACCCTGCCCTTTCCCAGGCCACGGTGACCCCTGATATTCTCAACCAGATTGTCCTCTAGGTCCACTGCCATTGCGGGGGGGGGGGGTCTCTACACCACCCCTATTTTCAATCTTTTACCCCTCTTTGTTTGCAGGGTTACCCAAATCACCTCCACACCCCCAGCCTCCTCCCACTCCACTAGCGGCAATGTCGTTTTGACTAACAACACCACCCCACCCCACACCCTATCCTTCCTGAACATTGTGTAGTCCTCCAAGTTTAGGTCCCAATCATGCCTCTGGGTGGTCTATGTCTCAGTAATTGCTGCCACATCTGCTGCTCCTTCAGCTAGCATCGTTTGGAGCTCAGGCATTTTATTGCCTATGCTCCTGGCTTTGATCAGGACCTTCCTCCACCCCGTCCCCTCCCCAATCTTCGTGGCCCTGTGCAGTCCCCTATCCCACTTCCCTGTACAGTTCCCCTTGGTGTTGCAATGCAACCCGCAGCCCCCTGTGCATGTCCTAGTCCTGAACCTTCAGTCAGCCCCCCTGGAGCTGTCCTTATTTCCAACCCTCTCCCCTTTACAAGTTTAAACCCCACCTCTCGCCTATGAATCCAGACAGTTTTAGTTTAAGGATCTCCCTCCTCTCCAGGTTGAGGTGTAGCCTATCCATAGAAACATAGAAACATAGAAGTTGACGGCAGATAAGGACCGCAAGGCCCATCCAGTCTGCCCATTTCTTTTTCTACCTTATAAATGTGCCATCGGCCTTTGCTCTGTCAGTGACCTATCTATTCATAGTCATTTGTATTGCTCCCTTATGCCTATCCCATGCCTGTTTGAAGCCCTGCACTGTATTCATAGCCACCACTTCTTGTGGTAAGCCATTCCATGCATCCACCACCCTTTCTGTGAAAAAGAATTTCCTCACATTCCCCCTTAATCGGCCTCCCTCTAATCTCATGCTGTGTCCTCTTGTCCTGCTATTTTTCTTATATTTAAACATGTTAGACTCTTTCACCTTGTTTATGCCCTTAAGGTGTTTAAATGTCTCGATCATATCACCTCTCTCCCTCCCTTGCTCAAGGGTATACATATTGAGCTCTGTTAATCTGTCCTCATATGTCTTCTGATGCAGTCCCTGCACCATTTTGGTTGCCCTTCTCTGGACTGCCTCAATTTGGTTAATGTCCTTGTGAAGGTGTGGCCTCCAATACTGCGCAGTACTCAGATGGGGCCTAACCATGTCTTGTACAGAGGATTATTACCTCCCTCTTACGACTTGTGATCTCCTACTAATACACCTAACACCCCTAGCCTTACCTACTGCTTTGGGGTCTGCTTGGATGATTTTAGGTCATCAGTGATGATGATGCCCAAGTCTCTTTCTTCCTTTGTGACTGCTAGCAACTTCCTCCCAGCCTATAAGTGGCTTCAGGGTTTCTCTTCCCTATGTGCATGATTTTGCACTTCTTTGCATTAAATCCCAGTTGCCACTCTTCTGACCATTCTGCTAGTTTATCAGATCTCTTCTCATTCTGCCCACCCATCTGGATCATCTACTCTGTTGCAGATCTTGGTGTTATCTGCAAACAGACAAGCCTTACCCTCTAGTCCATCTGAGGTCACTAATGAAGATGTTGAATAGGACTGGCCCAGGACTGATCCTGAGTACCCACTTGTGACTTGCATCTCTTCTGACTGTATACCATTTACCACCACTCTCTGTTTTCTGCCAGTCAACCAGTTTGCCACCCAGTTGACCAACTTCTGACCACCCGAGCCTACCTAGCTTGTTTATCAATCTTCTATGTGGAACAGTGTCAAAGCTTTGCTGGAAGTCAAGGTGGCGACATCAGCTGCTCCTTGGTCCACCACTCTGGTTACCCAGTCAAAAATCTATGAGATTAGTTTGACAGGACCTTCCTTTGTAAACCCATGCTGTCTTGGATCCTGTGCCCTATGGATTCCAGGTGTTACTATCCTTTCATGAGTGCCTCCATAATCTGCCACTACTGATGTAAGCCCGGCCGGTCTGTAGTTCCCGCCTCCTCCCTGCTACCACTCTTGTGGAGTGGGATCACATGAGCCCTTCTCCAGTCTTCTGGGACCTCTCCTGTGCTCAGAGACTCACTAAACAATTCTGCTAATGGCTCTGGCATATAACCCCTTATCCTCCCATGTATCCCCCCAGTCCCCCACTAACCCATACCCCTCTGTCTTGCACCACTCCCTGAGCCACTGGTTCACCACTCAAGTTTTTGCTTGTTCTTCCCACTCGCCCTTGGTACTGGCAGTATTTCAGAGAAGGAGACTGAGCATCCTATAGAGTGGCAAACCCTGGTCAACTCCCAGAATCTCGCCTGTATCTCTAGTTCACTGTTCCCATCGAAATCGTTTGCTCCCAGGTGCAGTAGAAAGTCTGGGGATCCCCCACATTCCCTTGCCATTGAGTATAGCTGGAATTTTGCCTTATGTATGGATAGGCCTGGGATACATTTAGCCTTGACTGGGCTGCATTTTCCCTCCCCAACCCCCTCCCACTGGAAACCCCTGATCGTTGTTTTTTTTTTTTTATTGTTTATTTGTTTAATTAAGATCTAGGATTACAAATACCTTTGAGCCAAGGCTCTTTTACAAAGGTTCCACGTCAAAGGAATACAGAATTGGAGAAAAACAACATTTCAAAGGAAAGAAGACATTTCACAGTGTAATAGCAGACTATAAAAGTTATCATGGAGTCGCCCAACAGGAGCACCTTCACCTCTCCCCCCCAAGTTGCAAACCAGTTTGTGCCCTTCCAGGCTCCTCCTCCTGTCTATGGCCCCCCCACTTACTCCTTGCTCCCTTCACAGCCTGGGTGTCACAAGTCAACCCCCAACCCTCCCTGATCTCCCTGTTGAACTGGTGCCTCAGAACCCAAGCCAGGTTTCCTTTTCGATCTCATTCTCTTCTCTCTCCCCTCCTTGGGTTCTTAGCTATCTGAACCTTCTGCATGAGTGCTCCCCACATCCTCACCCTCCTACCCCCCTTCTGCTGAGTTCTCCAGCCTCAAAACTAGCCTGTCCAGTTTGCTCCCTACCACTGTCCTCCTCTCTACCCCCGGCTGATTTCTTCAGCCTCGAAACTAACCATCAGGTTCTGCCACTTCGCCCTGATTTTGCTTTTGTCGTCCCTATCTGCCATACACCTCAAACTGAACTCCCTTTCCCCACCCTGTCCCTCCGGTGCCCTGGTCTCAGGGTCCCCATGCCCTCCCCTCCTTTGGATCTGGCTCCTTCTCCTGTCCCTTGCCCCAATCTGCTTCCTGACCAATCCCTCCCAGTCAGCCTGTCTTCCCCCCCACAGCCTCTTCCTCCTCATCATCCGGGCGCAGCATGGCAGGCGATTTGTAAGTGTGATGCCTGCCCCAGGTTGCCCCCTCCTGCCCCCGACTCCCTCTGGGCAACTCCCTTCCATATGGGGTAAGTTCTGTATGTTGCGTTTATCATGTTTCCCCACCTCTGGCGACCCTGTGGCCCTAGTCCTCCACCCCTGCCTCTGTCCCTAGGTTAGACCATTGTGTCTCCATCTAGCATCATATGATTCTACCCCCCTCCTCTCCGACCTCCCCCCTCCTGCCCCTCATCTGCCTCCTAATCCTCGACCTCCTCCTAAGACCTGTCAACTGAGACACACTGGGCATCCTCCAAACCTCCATGCCCAGTCCAATATAGCCGCCCTGCACCCGTCACCAACCCAACCACCTACCAAGAGTGCCCGCTCTTGACCTGCACTCCCGTCCTAGGTCGCAAAAACAGCCTAGAGCAATTTGGCCCCCACTCATAATAACAGATCCACTCAGTCAATACACATCAATCAATTTACTCCCTCCCTCCAACAATAGTCAGCAGTACCCAATCAGTCAAGACACAAGTAACCACTGCCACCCCCCCGTAGCAGTCAGGTGCTAACACTGATCGGCAATCTATACAGTACAATCACAATTGCCCCCTCCGGCCGTGGCGACAGTACCCAACCAATCAAGTCACAATACCCAAATTTGCCCCCACAGTCAGCATTTAGTCCAACAGACTCTTGGTGTCCCAGTTCACCCAGTCCCTCGTGCCCTCCTCCAAGAGGCTCCACCCCCACCACCTATTTTAAGAGAGGTCAGGGTGTGAGTGGGAAACGATTGCAGCTCTCCTCAGGGTCTGTCTCGCGCAGGGCTCCCTGGCTTAAATAGCCTGACGCTCTTCAAAACTTGGCACCCTGCGCTCCGATTGGCTCTCAGCTCTGTCCCCTCTCTCTCCTGGCTCAGTACTTACCGCCGATGTCTCCCCCGGCTCCTCTGCCGGCCACCGATGCAGTCCCCATACACACTAGCTGCGGCAGCCGCCCGGATCCACAGCCAGTGCATGATGCAACTTTACAATTGCAGCTCTTCTCAGGGTCTGTGTCGTGCTGAGCTCCCTGGCTTAAATAGCCCGGCGCTCTTCAAAACTTGGCGCCCTGCATACAGTAGTATTTATTTGGGGCTGTGACCCAGTGCAGTAGAGTTCACTGTGATTTGCAGGCCAGCACAGCACATGTGCACAGTTCCACCAGACCTTATTTAAAAAGTTACTGCTGACTACTTAAAAATGTGTAGTTGCCTGTCTGCCTGTTTTGTCTCCACTGGCTCTCTGAGTTTATGGGAGAGGATGTTTTGGCCTTGTAATACTATTGTGTTTTCATTTGACTGGTAAACTAACTGTATGTTCTGATCCGTTTCTTATTGTCCGTTGCACCTGATGTCCGTTGTTGACTGGACTTTTAACGAGTATTTTCAGTTTTGTTTCTCATGTGTGAGGCCAGGGACTTAATCCCCAGACCCCCATGTTACTGCTCAGGTGGCTCTGTTCCCATAGACTCCTGGGGGGGAGGCTCTGACCCCTGGGCCAGGGCTTTGATCCCTGGACCCCACCAAAAATTTTACAAACCCAGCTCCTATGGCGGGGGTAGGGGTAATGGTGCCCCTCTGGTGACAGGCACCGGTGCCCCTCCCAAAACTGCCCAGTGATGGGTCAGGGGGGTCTACTTCCGGCCCATCAAGTCTCTGCCCCAGCTCCACTTCTTGCACAGTTGGTCTGTAGTTGCCTTGGACAAGTGGGTCCTAGAAGTGGTGGGCAGAGGGTTGCCTCCCAACTTCGAGGCCTTCCTGTCATACCGACTCCATGGGTCAAAGGGGTCCATGGTGTTGCAGGACACACTGTTCCCCCTCAGGGAGGACATTGCTCAGCTCAAGAAAGAAGCCATAGCCCATGTCCCAGACTACATGGCAGGCCAGGGCTTTGTGTCCAGGTACTTCCTGGTCCTGAAATCAATGGGGGTTGGTGCCCCATACTCAATCTTGAAGATCCGAACCAGTTTTTCAGGAAGCACAAGTTCAGGATGGTCACACAGAACCAGATAATACCATCTCTGGAATAGGGTATGTGGTTCTGCTCTCTTGACCTCCAGGACATGTTCCTCCACATTCCAGTCCGTGCACCCCACTAGTGGTACCTGTGGTTCCATGCAGAAGGGGTTCTGTACTAGTTCTAGGTCATGCCATTCGGCCTCTCATCGGTGTCCAGGGTCTTCACCAAGTGCAAGGCAGTGGTGGCAGCATTACTGTGGTGCCAAGGTGTCGGGATGTACCCGCCGGGCCGAAGGAGGCTATAGAGCAGTTCAGGGACCTGGCCCTCCAGACCTGCAGAGACTTAGGACTTCTGGTAGTCCAACCAAGTCCGAACTGAACTCCTCACAAGTTATTCACTTTATCTGGGCTGATCTAGACTCCCTTCAGGTCAGGACCCAACTTCCTGCGGACTGGGCACTGGATCTTACCTCCTTTGCCCAGTCATTTCAAGTTGGGCACTCACATCCTGCCTAGGACTTCCTGCAGCTGCTGGAGCACCTGCCATCCTGCACCATTGTGGTCCGCTGGGCCAGCTGACTGATGCAGCACCTACAGTGGGAGCTGAGCCATCAGTAGTCCCAGCACCTCGGTCACCTGGACCAACCAGTCACAGTCACCCAGCCAATGTGGAATGCCATCTAGTGGTGGCTCATCCCAGAACATCTGGAGGAAAGCATTCCATTTGTCCACCCAGAGCCGACAGTCACTCTTACAACAGACGTACCTCTGGTGGGGTAGGGAGCACACCTGGGTAACCACAGAGCCCACAGGTTCTGGATTCTTGGGGAGTACTGTCACCACAGCATCCTTCTGGAGTGCTGGGCAGTGCACTTAGCTCTGACAGAACTTGCCCCTTTTGTCCAGGTCAGGTCATGCAAGTCCAGATGGACAACACCACCACCATGCTCTACCTGAACAAGTAGGTCAGTATACACTCCCTTCCTTTGTGTCAGGAGGCCCTCCACACCTGGACCCTCTTGCACAGTTTGGGTGCAGATCTCCTGGAGATCCATGTCGCAGGAGCAAACAGCCAGCTGGCGAACACCCTCAGCCGAGTGGGCGAGACATTGCACGAGTGATTACTGCATCAGGAGGTGGTGAATCACCTGTTCTTCCTGTGGGGCACTCCTCTGGTGGACCTCTTTGCCTTCATGGAGAACACAAAGCTGAGGCAATTTTGTGCCCACACCCTTCAGTCAGGGACACTGTTGGGGGATGTCTTTGCAAGGTCCTGGGCCCCAGGCCTCCTGTACGCCTCCGGCCCCCTTCCCTTGATCCACAAGGATGTGATCAAGGTGCGGAGGGACAAGGCATGAATTATCCTGATAGCCCCGGACTGGCCTTGCCAGTTTGTGTACCTGGATCTCCTTGGCCTCAGCAGCAGACCTCCATGGCGGTTGTCTCTGCACCTGGATCTATTGTCTTGTCACTGGGGGAAGATACTGCACCCAGATCTTCAATCCCTGCAGCTCACAGCCACTGGTTCCTGATCGGCTAGAGTTCCAGGCTCTGGGTCTTCTGGAGGATGTGCTCCACATTGTGGCAGCTTCCTGAAAGGAGTCAGATCGCCAGTGCTATGCTTTTAACCGGAAAAGATTTTCCATGTGGTGCCCGGGCAAAAAGCTTGATCCCTTTGGCTAACATTCTGGATTATCTCTGGTCCCTCTTCCAGCTGGGGCTAAGATCAACAAACCTCAAGGTGCACCTGGCAGCCATCTCTGCACAGCTGGCATGGGCTGGTATGCCAGTGGTGAAGCAGGAGAAGGTGGTCAGGTGCCTTGACCACTTAAACCCACTAGTGTGTGTGAACCCCCTCCACCTTGGGACTTGTTGCTGGTTCTGGCAGCGCTCCTGGGCAAATCCATGGGTCAGCATGTCGAGACTATGCACAGGTGTGAGATGTCACACCTGTTGTGGAAAGCCACCTTCTTGGTGGTTGTCCTCTCCATCAGAAGGATCAATGAGCTCCAGGCGCTTTCAGTGGAGTCTGTGGACCTGGTGTTCCACAAGGACAAAGTAGTCCTTTGTCCCACCCAAAGTTCCTCCCGAAGGTGATATCGGAGTTTCTCTTTAACTAGGTGATTAATCTTCTGCTATGCTTTTCCAGCCCATCTTCAGAGGCTGACCGTAGGCTCCTTATTTTGGACCTGCAGCAGGTGGTCTCCTATTATAGAGAGTGCATGATTGAAGTTCAGGGTGAGGTTCGCTAGCTCTTTGTAACATATGGCAAGCCGCGCTTGGCAGACTGATAGCTAAGAGGATGATTGGCAGAGGGATTGTCTCCTGCATCGACCTCTGCTATAGGTTGGCTGGTAGGGAGCCTCCCATAGGGCGTAGGGCTCATTCCATCAGACATATCGCTGCCTCGGTGTCTGCTTTCAGGGATGTCCCTATACAAGAGATCTGAAGGGCGGCTACCTGAAAGTCAGCACACAACTTCATCTCTCATTACAGCATCAACCTTGAGTCATGCTGGGATGCGGCTTTGGGACCTCTGTTCTCCAGTCTCTGTTTGCCACATAGTGGTGCATGCCTTGCCCCCCTCCTCCCGGAGAACTGCTGGAAGTCCACCTTAAGTGTGGAAAAGTGAACTATATCCACATCCCTAGAAATGAGGGTTACTCACCTATAACCGTAGTTCTAGGAGTGGTATATGGTTCACATCCACACAACCCACCTGACCTCCCCTGGTAAGTGGCAAACAGATCCCTGCTTCCAGCATGCAAGATGTGACATCATGGAATGGAGCTGAGGGATATACCACCCATGTGGTGGGGGGAGCTTCTTCTTTTTTTTTTTTGGACTCTTTTTTTTTTTTTTCCCTCCAGTCACGGTCTGCGGAGCCTCTCTCAGGCGTCCTGCCTACTCCTGCCCCACCTGAAGTCCTCCTACCTGTGCCTCCTCACTCCCCCTCCTCTAGCCACGATCAGTGCCCCCAGTTTAACCCTTCTGGGATGGGGCTGCCCCTCCTCTTTGGGCGCTCTCAACAGTCAGCTCTGATGTGGCAGAGGACCCGGGTGGAGGAACCTGGAAGGCCAGACAGGAAGGACCCGGCTGTGGGCATGGGGGCAGGTGCCATCACCTACTCCGCAGACGGGGGTTTTCCCTGTTCTGGTGAGTTCTTCTCCCCTCCCTCCCATGCGTGTGCACATCCCCGACACATGGCAACCCCTGCCTGCGTCGGGCACGCCAGCTATGTGCTGCTCAGCGAGCTACAGCACTCCCGGTCTCCACCAGGAGCTGCGAGGCTATCAGCGATCCTAGAACCCCCAGAGGAGAGCAGCCCTGCGGCGCTCAATCCTTTCCGCCCTGCCATCCCCAGTGCTCTAGCTCGCTCCCGAACTCGTGTCGCTGGCGTGGCGCAGGTGTGGCATCCAGCGCCTCAACCCTCAGCGCCACTGGGCCAGTGAGGAGCTTCTTTTAAAGACAGTCCGACAAATCAGCTCTTTGAAGGGGAACTGTCATGAACAGGATTTCTTAATGTCAAAGCCCATAAAAAGCTAATTTAATTGAGCTATTGTGTTGATCTGTGAATCTTTGCAGTCCAGAGTTATTCATATGTAAATCACGCTGTAATTAAGGGCTGGTGGCAGCCATATGTTTGGGCTCCTGACAGGAAATGATGTCACCGAGGGTCTAGGTTCTCCTTTGACTGTATTTAATCCAACAGGTTAAATAAGAAATACTGTTTTTATTAAGTGTGTTTTAAGGTGTTATTACAACATTTCCTACATCTATAATAATTGTTTTGTATGTGCATTGAAACTAGTGAGTTATCACCTTTACATTTCAAACTGTTAGTCAAAATAATCCATCTTCAGAATTGCTTTAATCTGTAGGCTATACTGCCAGTGTCAGCTGATCATCAAAAATGACACATCTCAAGGCTGGCTCTGGGGTGCCAACAGGTATTGAGACCCCATATCAGGATTTCTAAACGCTGGCTATGTTCCTGTCAGTACAAGTTTGTACCTCAGTGCCCTTAACTGCTGTGCTATACTGCCTCCTAATAATCCAATAGAATTCTGGCATTGTTACAGTAGAAAATCCCATTCCATCCAAAGTATTTCAGTAAGAAACTTATAATTTTAACTTCATCAAAATAAATAAAATACTCTTTAATAGCAGCCGGCCCGCTGGCGTAGAGGGCTAAGGTGCTGGCACCTTACCTCGTGCTACGCCAGCGACCCGAGTTCGGGAATGACCTTGTGTCACTTGGGAGCTGGCTTGGGTGGGGGTTGGAGTGGGATCGAGCTGTGGCTGTCCCCTTCAAAGGGGTGGATGCCCACTCCGCTGTAGTCCCGTTCCCACTGGGTGGAGGTCCAGTGGGCAGCGCAGGCAGTTGGAGCAGTGACGCAAGTCTAGGGAGGGGCAGATGGGGCCACCTGATCCTGGCGTGTGCATGTGCCTCTACACGCACGTGTACGCCGTGACCCTGGGGGGGAGGTGAGGTGAGGGGAGGAAAAAACCTGAAAAATACCATAAATTACAAATGGAAAAAAAAATACTCTTTAATTAATGGTTATAATTTTTTATATACAGATAAAGACACATTTATCTCCAGTTACAACCTCCCGGTTGCTATTTGTGGTTACAACCAAGCGGTTGTAATCAACTCCTGTCAGACAAACATCACCTCAGAAAGCTAAGTGGTAGGTAGTTTCACTGTGGGCGGGCTGAACATCTTGCCCAACATAGTGGCTACATTACCGAGCACCGGTACCAGTACTCAAGCTTTGCCACACACTGTTAAGATAAGTAAGATTTTAAATATTTTTAAATATCTATCTAGTTGATCCTTCCTTGAAAATGGAAAAAAAAATCAATCTGGTTGATCCTGCTGCTTATACCCTTTAGAGCGTGTCTTACACTGTGCAGCAATGCTGATGGACCATGACTTTCCAGAATGTTACCACCACTGTAATGTAAAGAAAACAAAAGAAAAATACAAAAGGGAGAGACAGTGTGTGTGTGTGTGTGTGTGTGTGTGTGTGTGTGTGTGTGTGTAAAAAACAGAATTTTACACACACACTCGGTGTGCAATGCTTTTATAAACCCCTCTGGGTTTATGTTGCATCCCACACCTACACACCCACCCATATATTATTCTATATTTTAATAATGCATTTCACATTATGCATGTTTTAACAATGTTGTCCATCTGTGTGTTTTGCCATTAATAAACAAGTAATTGTGTCCTATCTCCCCACCCCCCAAAGTCAAATCTGGATAGAAAGAGTATAATATTTTCAGAATCTTAACACATGCTCAGAACCCATTCTGATGGATGAACGAAGCTTGTTCAGCTGTACTGCCAGCTGATAATCAAAAGCTACACATTTCAAGGCTGGCCCCATGATGCCAGGCCAGTAGGTACGTAGCCACATTTGCATCTTGGAGACCAGAGTTCACACCTGAAATTGAAAGAGAAAAGGCTCAAGAGAGGGAACGGGGAAAAAAACGAAGTTGGTACTGTAGCAATCCCAGAAATCTGTACTGACATGAACACAGCCAGAGTTTAGAAATCCTGATATGGGGCCCCAATACCTGTTGGCACCAAAGAGCCAGCCTTGAGGTGTGTCATTTTTGATGATCAGCTGGCACTGGCAGTATAGCCTAGAGATTAAAGCAGTTCTAAAGAAGGATTATTTTGACTAACAGTTTGAAATGTAAAGGTGATAACTCACTAGTTCCAATGCACATACAAATCAATTAATATAGATGTAGAAAGTGTTGTAATAACACCTTAAAACACACTTAATAAAACAGTTGATTTCCTATTTAACTTGGATTAAATACAGTCAAAGGCGGACCTAGACCCTCGGTGACATCATTTCCTGTCAGGAGCCCAAAACATATGGCTGCCACCAGCCCTTAATTACAGGGTGATTTACATATGAATAACTCTGCACTGCAAAGATTCACAGATCAACACAATGGCGCAATCAAATTAGCTTATTATGGACTTTCAGACATTAAGAAATCCTGTTGGACAGTTCCCCTTTAAAGGGAGACTCCCAGAAATGTGGATGTGAACCATGAACTACTCCTAGAGCTACGGTTACAGGTGAGTAACTCTCATATTTCCACTCCAGCTCAAAGAACAACGGATATTTCCACTCCAGCTCCATAATGCATAACCTTCCTTTATACCAAGCATTCTTTCCATACCTACCAGTGAAAAATGGCACAAAAAAAATTACGATCAGATTTGCGTGGAGAAGAATCAGCATCATATAAATGACACATGCCATGGCCTGCATGAAAATAAATTATTTGTTTTGAACAGTTGGGTATGACCTCTATAGATCTCACTTGTGGCGTCACCATTTGTGAGGTCAGTATAGGTCATAAGCAGCCGTTCCGAATAAATAATTTATTTTCTTGCAGCCCATGGCATATCCCCTTTTTCCTGTGAATGCAGCGCTGGACTCTGTGTCCTTAACTTGCAGGTCCATCTCTGCGTTCATCATTACCAAATGTAGCATATGACTCCACCTGTGGTCCATCAGTTAAACATCCAAGAATCAGCTACTCCAGCTTCTCTTTGGCAGTGTCTTGATGTTCGGTGAGGCACTGGACAAATCCATAAAGGACTTGGGAGGGTGGAAGAAAGTTCACCGGAACCTGGCCCTAAGGGTCTAGAACACTACCTAGGGATCCATTTGCTTATAGCAGTTAGGTCAGTGCTAGGACCACTAAACAAACAGAAGATCACTGGAGGCTGACAGTGAATTTGCCAACCTCCCGCACAGCAACAGCACAATACCGACAACGGTATTGTGCCGTCTCAAAATGAAGTTTTTTTGTTGTTTTTTGGGGGCATAGCCACCACGCCCCGCCATGTGGGGGTCTTTGCCCCCACACCCTCGGATTTCTATATAATCAACTCCAGATCAGAGTTGTTACAGGGAGGGGGCAGAACACCGGGAGAAAGGAATCACCCGAAAACAGACCAGGAGAAAGACATCACCCAAAAACAGACCATTACAGCGACAGTCACTGTAATGGTCTATTTTCGGGATTCACTGTCAGGGGCAACCGTAAATAAACACACACCACACACACACACATACATACATATACAGGCTTCACTCCCACAGTAGGGTTTTCTGGGCAGGTCAGAAAAAAGGACATCCAAAATGTAGGGCTATAGAATGTGAGTACCCCACACACACCGTACACAAATTTTGATAACAGTGTTAGGCGATTGGGTGCCTCCATGACCCCCGGTCACTGACCTAGCAGCAGATGGCACACTCCCTCCCAGGAGGCACCACACTTCTTGTGGTCTCCTGCCGGCGCTCCTGGGATCCCAAACTTGGGACATCTCCCTTGGCCCAGTAACTATTAAGCTGCCAGGCCAACCTATCATTTGGCACATTTGGGTGCTTTAACATTACTACTAACACATCCAGCACACTAGTTTACTTGAGTAGCTCTTATAAAGATTTCCAGAAAAGATCTAATTTCTGCTAACATTCCTGTTGGACTTTTCATTCAGGTTGTAACTTCTACAGATGAACCAGTGCACCATGGCGCATGCTGCTGTTCAGTGGTTATTGAGAGGGGCTTACAGAACCATCCCAGGAAAGGCCCTGTCATTACAGCTGAGGTCCTCTACACTGTGCCACTGTTCACTAAATAGGTAAGTAGTATCAATAGAATTCTGAATGACGGGATGTTTTTTCTGCAGTAGCTGACTGTCAAACTACTTTAGGCTTGTGTGTGTTTGTACATTTGCTTTAATCATATGCACTATATTGCTGGGATCTGAATATTATGATGATTATTTTAGTGGTGGTGGAAAGAAAATCAAATTTAGACTCTGCCCTTTTTATGTTTGCTTGCATATGCAGCATGAAGAAAACCTCTTGTTACAGTAGCGTCATTTCAGAGGTGTGTCACTGTCGAGTTCAGTGTAGTTTAGGCTGTAATGCGCTCTCGGCAGTGACAGACCAATGATCAGTGAGGCTGATTGTGTCGTGTTTTTCTCTTTTCCATGCATGAACTTTGCATACTTGAAAGGAGCCAATGGCTCCATTCACAGAGTGACTGGCTCCTTTCATTTGCATAAACCAGCCTTGCTGTCATGCCAAGAAAAAAGAATGATGGAACAAAAGAGTTTGTGGGGTTTTCCCTGGAGTGCTGGTTCTCTGCTTTGCTCTACGATGCTTGTACTTCAACTGATTCAGTTCCTCAGGAATGGGTGTGCTGTGAAACCCCTGGTCATAACTTCTAAAGTAAGATGAGCACTACATTTTTAAAAACTGTGTTAATAATTACAATTTTTTTTTTTTTTAAACTTTCTTTATCCTCTTGCACTGGCCCCATAGGACTCTCTCCGACCGATCCTGATCCTCTCGCCTGAGACCTCTCACACCATGCCTCTGTCCCGGAGTGTCCCCTACTGCATCGCCAACTCGCCATCCCCCAGGCTTTGAACCCCCCTGAGGTGGGACCACCAACTCCTGACCGGCGCTCTATCTAGAATCTAGAGTGTGGTCGGGACACAGAGGAGAACCAGAGGCTGGGTGAGGAGGTCTAGCACTGAGCGTAGAGGGCCCGACCGCAGGACCTGTCTTCGCCTTCCCGGGTGCCAGGGTATTTCCACATTTTCTGGTCCTGGAGGTGCGGATGTGCAGTGACGTCCAGTGCACGACTGGCGCGCTCCCACACCCGTCCACAGGACATCCGCCGCAGCCTCCATGCCCCTTTCAGCATGTCTCCGCAAGCTGTGATGCCCCCAGTCCCCACTGGGAACCGCAAGAGCAGCAGAGACAGAACCCACCCTCCCCAGGCGAGGAGGCAGTCCTCTGGATGCTCAGTCCTCTCCTTCCCTGCCGAATTTCACCCACTCCAGGCCTACCCTCAACTAGGGAGCCGCCGTGGCACGAGGTATGGCGTCCAGCACCTTAACTCTCAGTGCCACCGGGGTGAAAACAATTATAAATTATCTACATCTTTCAGGCAGCTAATGTGCTAGCAAAGTTGTATAATGCATAATTCTTTCCAGGACCTCCTTGAAAATTAGTTTTCTCAATGGAGTCTCTTCCTGGTAAAATAAACGTGAACTTTCAACAGTCTTTGTTTAAGCAATATTGATGCCTTGACCTCTGATCTGGTTTGTGACCTCTGGTTTGACTCGCTGTCCTTATTAGAATATTGACTTATGATTCCTGGTCTAGATTACCTTATCACCATATTGTTGACTATCAATAGTTGGATTTTACAGTTTACTTGGTTCTAAATGTATTTATTTACATGGTCTTCTACTATTTCCACAAATTGTCTTTAATAACTTCCAGTGTTTTTTTTTGAAGTTCAGGCAACCCAGTGCAGAAAGACCAAATAGTCTTTTGCCAGTTGTTACTGCATTTATATCATTATTTTCTACCCAAAATCAAAGAAATATTCACCATAGCAGACACAGTGAAACACATGTGCATTTGGTTGTATACCTAAAAATGGCCACATATTAGACTCTTCACATCTTTTAATAATTATATGGCTTTTATGGTGTTTTTCACTTGCAGTTTCTTCATTGTTTATTTATACATTAGTGCACAATTGTTTTTAGTAAACCAACACTTTCTACATTTCTATATGTTTTAAAACATGGCTGGAGCAGAGTGAAGGGCTTAGTGGTTGCTCAGGATGGTAGCAGTAGAGCAGGCACCAAAGGGGTTGATAGTAGGTTAGAACCCTGTATGGACAATAGGTCCCTGGTTTGTTAAGATTTATGGCAGACTGGATGGAGCAGTGGTCTTTTTTTGCTGTCATTGCCTACAAGTCCAGTTCTCCCCGCCAGACCACCACTATCTCCAAAGTGACAGCGGCCACCCTGCACAGCCTCTTTATCAAGACCGACATGACTAACTCCATCCCGTTGGTGCTTGCCTACCAGAGCCGACACACCCGTGCATAATTTACTGCCGGGATTCGGACAAGTCCAGTTCTCCCCACCAGACCGCCACCATCTTCCAAGGGACGGCAGCCACCCTGCATGGCCTCTTCATCAAGATGGACATGACCAACTCTATCCCGTTGGTGCTCATCTACCAGAGCCAGCACACCCACATCAGTTTCCGCTGGGATTGCCTGGATACCAGCGGTGACCCAGACTTGTCACATAAGTGCCAAGGTATGGTACTGGTTGGGGGCATCAGGCAACAGCCCTCACCTCCCTCTGCACTTTAACTCTTTCTAATCACTGTGTGTGTGTGTGTGTGTGTGTGTGTGTGTGTCTCATGATGATTTATTTATGTATTTAGTTTTTATTGACCAGGTAAGCACACCAGACATACAAATGCCTATTTTCAGGTATGACCCAGGAGGTTACAGGGTATGAAGGCATACAATGTTAACAGTGAAAAGACAATAGCATATGGGTAAATTAACAGTAAAGATCACAGCAATAATAACAGTATATACATAGACACTATTGGCAGATAAGGGCCTATGGCCCACCCAGTCTGCCCATTCGAGCTTATAAGTTCCCTTTACGTTTTTCTAGAAGTCTGTTGCCCCTTACCCTTGACCTCCAGAATTCCCTCATGTCTATCCCATGCATTCTTAAATCCCATGATTGTTTCAGCCCCCCACCACTTCCTCTGGTAGGGTGTTCCACTTGTCCGCCACCCTTTCTGTGAAGAAATTCATCCTGACATTTCCTCTGAATTGCCCTCCTTCCAACTTCATCCCATGCTCTCTAGTCCTGGAACATCTTTTTCACTGGAAAATAGTGCATTTCTGCACCCTGTTCCTCCCTGTAAGGTACTTGTATGTCTCTAACATATCCCCTGTCTCCCAGGGAGTACATATTCAAGTCCTTCAACCTGTCCTCATAGGACTTGTGATGCAATCCTTGTACCATATTTGTTGCCCTCCTCTGAACCTTCTCTACCCTGTCTATGTCCTTACATAGGTAAGGTTTCCAGAACTGTATACTGTTCTCCAGGTGGGGCCTCACTAGTGTCTTGTATAGTGGAATTATGACCTCCCTTTTCCTGCTGGTGATGCCACTGCCTGTGCATCCCAGCATCCTGTTTGCTTTACCTGCTGCCTTGTCACACTGTTTCCCTACCTTGAGGTCATCAGAGATGATAACCCCAAGGTCCCTTTCCTGCTTGGTACATGCTATATCCTCAACCCCCCAACTGATATGTTGTTCCAGGGTTTTCGTGCCCCATATGCATAATCTTGCACTTATTGCTTTGAATTTCAACTGCCAAGCCCTTGACCATTCTTCAAGCTTGTGCAGGTCCCTCCTCATTCTGTCTACACCCTCTGGCGTGTCCACTCTTACAGAGCTCTGTGTCATCTGCGAACAGGGAAATTCTGGCTTCTAGGTCCTGCGCAGTGTCACTGATGAAGACATTGAATACGACCGGTCCCAGCACTGATCCCTGTGGTACCCCACTGGTCACCCTTCCCTCTGTGGAGTGACAGCCTTCTACTACCACCCTCTGTGTCCTGCCGCCCAGCCAGTTACCCACCCACCGCACTACTGTCCTGCCCACTCCCACATTCCCCAGTTTAATAGCCTTCTATGTGGTACAATGTCAAAGGCCTTGATGAAGTCCAGATAGGCCACGTCCGCTGCCTTCCCCTGATTCACCTCCCTTGTCTCCCAGTCGAAATATTCAATGAGGTTGGTCTGGCATGACCTTCCCCCGGTGAAACCATGCTGCCTTGGGTCCTGTAGTCTGTTGGCAACCAGATGTTCCACCCGCTTTTGTATAAGGGAACTACATCTGCTGTCCTCCAGTCTTTAGGTACCTCCCCTGATTCCAGTGATCGGCTAAACAGGACTGCCAGAGGTTCAGCCACCACCTCTCTTAGTTTCTTTAGGACCCTGGGGTGCACCCCATCTGGCCCCATTCCTTTTATTGACTCTTATTCCTTACAGTTCCTTTAGGACCCTTTCCTGTGTAAAGGGACTTGTGTCCATTTCTGCAGCGTTCCCACCCCTTGTACTTCCTTCAGGCCTATAACCCTCCTCTTCCTCAGTAAAGACTGAGCAGAAATATCTGTTCAGTATGTCAGCTTTACTTCTGTCATCCTCCATGTAGCCCCCGTCCTACCCCTTCAGTCTCACTATCCCTCCCTTTCCCCTTTTTTTTTTCACTTATGTATGTGTAAAAGGTTTTGTCCCCTCTACCCACTGATTTTGCGATGCACTCTTCTCTCTGAGCTTTGGCTTCCCTTACTGACCTCCCTGCCTCTCTTTGCTTCTCCCTATCCCTTTCTGCCTGCGTCTTTTTGTATTGCCTGAATGCGATCTTTTTATACAAATGACACAAATGTATACAATCATGTTCCTGAGCAGACCAGGCCAAGGTCTGGAGCCCACCAATCATAGGAGGGAGAAGAGTACCAAAATTAAGTGCAATTACAAGTTCATGTGACCCCACAGGGACCTTCTAAAAAGGTAGTGGGAGGTGGCACTGCGAGCAAGCAGTGGGAGGGAGTTCCATAGCCTGGGTGCACAGACAGCAAAGGCCTGCTCTCCCATGGCAAGTTTTTGGAACGGAGAGCAGAGACAAGTCACTAGACCTGAGAGGGTAGCTTGAGTTAACAGCTCTTAGTTGCCCCACCAGGATGGGAGATGCGGCAGTTCTGATCACTTTATCAGTAAAGCAACCCAGTGCAACGGTGCATTAGTTTCCTGGAGGTAACCATTCCAGCTTCTCCTAGAGCTCACCGTGATGAGTGAGACGAGCAGCTGAGAGGGCAGAATGACATACATTGTTATAGGCGACATCCCACTTAGATAAGCAGTATGAGTAAAAGTTAGGAGCCCATAATTAAGGGCAGGAAGAAGCACTTCTCTGGCAAAGGCAAGACGTGGCACGCTGGTGAGGATGCATTTGGTACTGTAGGCCAGGCAGAGCTTTTTATTAACTGCCTTATATACATAATAGATGTGCTGGGAGAGACCTAGCTGAGGGTTGAGGGTGACTCTCAGATATTTGAAGGAGTCCACAATAATAATGGAAGAGCCATCTACACTAGTAACATCCGGGGTTCAGAACATGCACTGATCTTTGCTAGAGATCCAAAAAGCATTAGCTTGCATTTTTCTTAAGATTAAGGATTAATCTAGTTTACATAAGCCAGGATTGGGCTTGGTGGAAATCAGCCCTTTGTTGGGAGTTTATGATTTTGATATCTTGGGAGCTAGTTAGTAACACCAAGTCATCAGCGTAAAGGGTGGAACTACAATGAGCTGGCACCTGTGGTAGATAGTTTCTGAACAAGGAAAATAAGATTGGTGCAGGATGGAATCCTGAGAGACACCCACCACAACAGGAGTTGTCTCAGAGAACGTCCTGTTTTATTTGACTAGCTGCTGCCTACCCTGCAGATAATTTGGAAATCGGGCTGGAGCAGGGTCAGGCAATCCAAAAGAATAGAGCTTGGAACAAAGGAGTGTATGGTCTACCAAGTCGAAAGCTTTGGGGAGATCTACAGAGATTGTGCCAGTCAGCTTACTATGATCCATGGCACACCTGACTTCGGAGGTAACTTTGCAAGGGCATCAGAGGTACTATGCCTCTTTAGGAAGCCATGCTGCGCCGGGAACAACAGATCAGATTTGTGGAGGTACTTCATTAATTGAGATACTTGCTGATGGCAGACAGTATAGCTATGGGACAATAATTTTCAATACTTTTGCCCCCAAAAAAATTTGGTCCTTCCTCTCTACCACTAAAGTGAGCACAGACTATGTTGTTTTTCAGTCCTCAAAACAGGCACCGCTCCCTCCCTGTCAGCATAAAAAATGAGTCTGGGGCCTCATTGGAACTAGTTCATAACTTTAAGTACTTAGGTGTCACACTTGACAGCACCATGTCATATGCTAATCACAGTGACGCCACGGCCAAGGCCGTCAGCACCCACATAGGTCTGCCTTATAGGCGCAAGCAGAGGCTAACTCGTGAAGCCCTTGACATTGCAATACTTGGTTCCACTGTGTCGCCTGTCGACTACAGGCTAGTAGTCTGTGGCTCTGCAACAGACTCAGCCCTCCGCCAAATCACAGTTGCCTTAAAGCTTGTCACCTCCTAGCTGGGTCCGCACGGCTTACATATACATGTGATCTGTATGCCCAGGCTGACTGGCTCCAGCTCTCAGGCAGGCTCAAATTCCAGCCTGCCTGATGGCAAAGAAAACTAGCCTGGGCCTCATGCCAACGGGGGTGCAGAAGCTCCTCTCCCGCTGTGAATGTAACTGCTCCACCAGAAGCTCGGACAATATGATCTTTAAGATTCCCTGATTATTTATTTAGTTTTTGTTAACCGGGTAAGTGCACTAGCCAGCAAGTGACTATTTTCAGGCACGACCCGGGAGGTACTGGAACAATACATAGTACAATGCAAAGATAATAAGGCAGAGTTTCATGTCAAGGTACATTGAAATAACAGAAATTGTTTTACAAATAAACAGGAGAGAACAACGGGTACTGGTGCCGGAACAGACCTCAGAGTGTAGGAGAATGGAAAGAGAAAGGGGGACATGGTAAAGGTGGGGGCCAGGGATCGGTAAGGTCTGTGCTCCGACAAGTTCCATGGTAGGTAGCAGGGCTGGAGACCAGAGTAATAGGTTAGCTACCGCTAGCAGTGTAGGGGAAGGCGTAGGGTCGGAGACGAATGCTGTATAACTATGCATCGCGGCTGAGAGTAAGAAAGTGTCCGTCAGCTGGTTCTAAACTGGGCGAGGGAGCAAGCCCCAGTCGGGTGGGATGAGAAATTACGGTGTTTGCGGTAGAAGGCTGGGGTCTGAGACCAGGCTCATGGAACCGTTTGCCGGCTTGGAGTAATTCAGGAGGCAGTGGTCGGGGTGAAACCGGCAAAAACTTGCGGCATCTGTGGTTGATAGTAAGAAAAGTGTCCGGGCCGCTGGTTCTATAACCGGGCGTGGGAGCTGAGCCTCAGTCAGGTGGGACGAGAAATTACGGCTTTTGCGGTAGGAGACAGGGGTCTGAGACCGGACTCGTGGAACCGTTTGCCGGCTTCAGAGTATTCGGGAGGCGGGGGTCGTGGATAGGAAACGGCAAAAACCAGTTTTAGCGGTCGTACATGCGAAAAGTGCCAGGACTCATGGTTTCGTTCCGGGCATGGTATCTGTGATAAGTCGGAGATGGGGGTTACGGTGGTCAAGCAGCTTTGGAAACCGGATGAGTCATTACTGAAACAGATCCATCGAGGGGCAACAGGAGTGATGCATAGTTTGGTATAGGGGAGAAATTGTAAAGGGGGGGGCCAAACGGAGCCAGGCTGGCTTTAATGGGCAAAACCAGGGGAGAGACCTACAAAGTTAGGGGGCTGAACGGAAGCGAGGAAGGAGTCCTGGCCACTGATTCTATTTCAAGGCATAGGAGCAGAAGAATTCAGTCTGGGTGCGAGTGTGAATTTTACGGCTTTTGCGGCAGAAGCTGGGATCTGTGTCCGGGCTCATGGAACCGCTCACCGGCGAGAGCGTGTGCAGGAGGTGGGGTCAGAGGTGTAGTACGGCAAAAGGCAGCCTTAGCGGGCTAGGGTGCGGAAAGTGCCCAGGCTCATGGATCTGATTACCGGGTAATAGGTCTGGGCTTAGTCTGTGTGGGGGGGAGGGGAATGTATCAGCACCCAATACAAAAAACCTTCACCTCAAGTATATAAGCAACAAGTTGAAACAACAGGCAAACAGTGTGAGGGAGAGAGGCACTGTCAGACACTAGGTATTGTAGAGGCATAAACAGTAAGGTCTTGTTTTTATACATAATCATTAAAAGTGCAAAACAGGCTACCTGACATATAAGGCAGACAAGGGAAATATAGGCAGCCAGCAGATAGATAGGATAAGGAAGCGATAGTAGAAAGAGAGAGTGATTAAGGAGAGGGAGTCCAACACATTGGGGAGAAAAGGGGTTGGGGAAAGAGGGCATGAAAGGACAGGCTCAGGTAGGGTCATAGAAGGCACATTGGTCCATTGTAGTTAGGTGGTTGAGTAGCCCTCGCTTGAAGAGGTAATGCGAGGAGGCATGTTTTAGGTCGAGTGGTAGCAAGTTCCACCTTTGTGGGGCAGTATGCCCGAACGCACCAGAACCCTTTGAGGTGCGGCAGAGGGGAACTTTCAGGAGAGATTTATCTGATGATCTCAGTTCACGCGAAGAGGCAACGGGCTGAAGCAGTTCCGATAGTGAGGCTGGTCTATCCATTCTGATGATGGAGTCGGAGAGGCAGCATAGATAGTAAAGTCTGGTGGCAGAGGGAGAGAGCCAGCCTAGATCTTTGTACAGTTGGCAGTGATGCTTGAGCCGGGGGGCCTTAGAGGCATACTGGCAAACATTGTTGTAGGTGACATCCCATTTTTGCAGGGTAGTTTTATGCGCCATAGACAGGATGGGAGCACAGTAGGTTAGGGTGGGAAGGATTCCTCTGGCAATGGCCAGTTTGGCAGCAGGTGTAAGCATATAGCTGGTTCTGTAGGCAGCCCCCAGTTTACAGTTTTGCAGGTTTCTTGAATATGCAGGTTCAGGTCCAGGGATTGGTCAAGCAGTATGCCAAGATAGCGGAATGTGCTGACAACCTCAAGAGGGGTCCCATCAAGGTCAAGTATTTTTAGGGGAGATGAGCAGGATCTTGGCTTATGGGCAGTATCCAATAGCATTGCTTTGGTTTTACTGGTGTTTAGGATAAGGCGATGTGAGTTTAGCCAATGTTGAGCAGAGTGGAAGGCAGATGTCAGAGTCACGCTTAGGTGGTCAGTATTATCCGACCAAGCATAGATGACCAGGTCATCTGCATAGAGGAGAGAGGCACCAGATACTATGCTGCTGGGAAGATTGTTTATGAACAATGAGAACAGGAGAGGGCCCAGTATTGAACCTTGAGGCACTGCAATATTGATAGTGGTGCAGTCAGAGATTGCAGAGTTGAGTTTGACAGCATGGGTCCTGTCAGTTAAGTAGCTTCTGAACCAGCTCGTTACAGGAGATGAGAAGCCAAGATCTTTGAGGGTGGTCAGTAGTAGGGGGTAATCCACAAGGTCGAAAGCCTTGGTGAGGTCGATGAACACAGCCCCAGTAAGCTGGCCTTCATCCATGTTTTGAGAGTATCCGAGGTGACACGTAGCTAACGCAGTTGTGGTGCTGTGATTTTCCTAAATCCATGTTGTGCTTCACAGAGCAATTTTGAGGATTCAAGGAACTCAATTGTCTGGGTGGCTACAAGTTTTTCTAAGACTTTGCTGAGGACCGAGAGAATCGCTATAGGTCTATAGTTTGAGATTTTGTTCTTGTTTCCCTTTTTAAAAATGGGGGTAATTCTTGCAGACTTCCAGATACCTGAGACAGTGCCGTTGGAGAGGGACAGTGTGAACACCCTGGCTAGTGGATAGGAGATGAGATGAGCAGCTGCCTTCAGCAGGCGTGGTTCCAGAGAGTCAGAGCCAGGGCTGGTATTGTCAGATATGGTGTTTAGTAGTTTAAAGACTTGTATTCCAGACACAGCTTTGAAGTAGAAAGACTTGGTTGCTTGAGGCACAGGTTTATTGGTCGAAGGGCAGGCTTGTTCACCGGTAGAAAAGGGCTGAGGTGCAGCGGGTGCAGTTGGTAGTGTGGATGCGTAGAGGCAGACAGATCGAGAACTGTTGATTGAAAGCATTTGCTATGGTGAGGAGTGGTTGCAGTGGATCCCATGTAGAATCATTTCGAGGGTGACTGATTGTGGGGTGCCCAGGAAGTTCTTGATATGACCCCAGAATTTCGAGGGATCATTTGCAGAGCTGGTTAGCAGGTTTTGGCAGTATTTGCTTTTTGCAAGCCTGATTTGTTTTTTGCAGAAGCTTCTGTGTTGTTTGTAGATTAAGTGATCCCTGGGTAGACCAGTGGTCTTGAAATGCTTCCATAGATTATCTCTGGTTCTGAGTTGTCGGAGAAGATCTTCATGGAGCCATCTCGTTTGTTGACCTCTAACCCTTCTCTGCACTTTTGGTGCATGCCTATTTTGTACATCTCTGAGCCTGGTCAGGAACACATCTAGGGCATCTTCAACTTTTGTTGCTTGGTAGATTTCAGTCCAGTCAATGTTGGCTATTTGTAGGAGAAAGGCGTTTAGATCCATATGTGCAAAGTTAGTAAATGTGACCAGGCAGGACTGAGGAGAGGGTGATGGACCAGAGCGCCAGTGGCAGATAGTGGGCGAGTGGTCAGTTATAGCATCAGCCAGGACGGATGCCTTTGTCATATGATCAGGTCTGTTTGTGAGGATCCAGTCTAACAGCGTACCCGATTGGGAGTTGGTCATTCTGGTGTTCTCAGTTATACGCTGGTGGAAGTTGTGCCTTTGGACTAGTGATGCCAGACCGCTATGAGACCGGCCCAGCCAGTTTAGATTTACATCACCAAGTATGATGGTCTCATTCATGTTAATTACTTGTGATGTTTGTTGGAGTAGTTCCTGGAAACTTTCCACCCTCCAGTGGGCGGATTGTAGAGACATATTATGTGAAGATTTTTCGCACCTAGGGACAGAGTTACGTGCAAGGACTCACAGAGCCGTTGGGGGTTAGGGACAGGAGCCACTTTTAGGGTGAGGGGGTTTGTGGTAAATGGCAACACCCCCGCCCCGATTAGACCCTGTCCTATCCTGTCGGATAATAGAGTATCCAGGAAGGGTACACTGGGCATCCAGGATACGGGGTTTAAGCCATGTTTCCGTGAGGCATAGAATGTGAGAACCAACCACTTTGGTCCAGGCCTCAAGTTCAGCCAGATGGCCCAGAAGACTTCTAATATTCATGTGAGCAATTAGAAGACCTTTTTTTGGCTTGGTATGAGGGTTTATCGGGGTGCTGTTTTGGTGAGGGCCAGGGTTAAGTTCAACGTCGCCTGCCAGCAGTAGTAATAGAGGTGCTAGGAATTTAAGCTACGCCCTGTTTAAAGTATAGGAGGATTTCCGCTTTTTCTTTTGTGGCAGGTAGTTAGTGAGAACCAGGTACGTGCATCCTTTTTTAAGAAGAAAGTAGTAAAAGGCAGGTTTAGGGTAAGTTGGAGAGGAGTAGGTTTGAAAAACTAAAGTCACTGAGTGATGGGGTATCATGTTGTATGCCATGAGGTAGAGACAGAGATTTTGTTTAGTCAAGCAGGAAAAGAAGGCAGAGCAAGAGGGTCAGTACTTTTAGTCTACCACACGATGGCGACGGACCCTCGTGGAGGAGGAGCATGATAGCGATTTTGGAGAGGGGAGTAGGATTTAGAAGGAGTAGCAGAAAAGTAAGGGAGGAGGCTAGAGGGTGAGGTAAGGAATATACAAGGGGGTTTTTAGGAAAAACTACGTAGAAATATGGTAGGTTTGGGAGAGCAAATACACAGCGAAGGAGAGGCGCCCTGGTAAGGTGAAGGGGGAGGGGTGGAATAACAGTTTAGAGAAAAGGGCCGAGACCCGACCGTATAGCTACTAGCAGAACTGCAGCAAATGCTAACTGTCGGTGTGTAGGATTAATGCCCCAGTGGTTAGAGAATATAAGGAGCCAATGGGAAAGTGGACACTGTCATATGACCAACAGAAGCCTATATAGCTAAAGGGTTGACCAGGGTGGGTGAGGTGGGGGCGGGTGGGAGCGGCGCAGCGCCCGGCAGGACTTAGTATTCACGAGGAGCTGTAACACTAGCCTGAAATGGCGCTCACAGTCCCGGGGGTCGTTTAGGCAGTCCAAAGTCCAAAAAACAAGGTGAAAACAGCCGCTTTCAGTGAAGGGTGGAACCAGCTAGAGCCACCAACCCCTACTGGAGAGAGCCGGTGGGAAGAAATCGGTGAGAACATACCTTACGCCTTTAACGCCTTTAGCGGCACGAGGTACCAGTGAGCAGCCGAGCTCCTGGTTCCCTTCCTGGGCGAGCGTGCGGCGGTGCGGCCTCTGACAACAGGCTTCCTGGAGGAGCGCAGCTTTTCTCCGGTGGGGGCCGCTGGGCAATCGGAGACCCCAGAGGCTTCCTTGGGTGCGACAGTGGGTCCTTAGGTCCATGGAGGAGCGGGTCCGAAGCCCTGGCGGGCTTGGAGAGGTTGTTAAGTAGGCAAGCCAGGTAAAGCAGGACAAAAGGAGAGGCCGGGAGGTGAGAAAAAGATGGAGATTAGCTAGAGGAAGGCAGTTACAGTAATTAGGCAGCTTGTTTTTACGGTTTTAGGTTACCAGCAGTGCTTAACAACAGAAAGTGAAAATTCAAATAGAGAAAAGGCGGGAAGAGAGTAGTTTGCAGCAGAGGACAGTTTTAGGTCAATTTACAGGATTAGGGTGGCTAGATTAGGACTTTACACTTAAATGAGACCAGAAATCACTGATTTACAATAAAGCACAGCAGGCAAATACGTCTAAAATTTTTACCGGAGGAGCTGTAACACTAGCCGCGGAAACGGCATTCACAGTCCCGGGGGTCGTTTAGGCAGTCCAAGGTCCAAAAAACAAGGTGAAAACAGCCACTTTCAGTGAAGGGTGGAACCAGCTAGAGCCACCAACCCCTACTGGAGAGATCCGGTGGGAAGAAATCGGTGAGAACGTATCTTACGGCTTTAACGCCTTTAGCGGCACGAGGCACCAGTGAGCGGCCGAGCTCCTGGTTCCTTCCTGGGCAAGCGTCTTGGTCGAGCCCCTGACAACAGGCTTCCTGGAGGAGCGGCTTTTCTTCGGTGGGGCTGCTGGGCAGCGGAGACCCCAGAGGCTTCTGGTGCGCGGTGGGTCCTTGGGTCTGAGGAGGAGCGGTCCAAGTCTCGTGGGCTTGGAGAGGTCCTGTGGCTTTAACGGCACGAGGTACCAGTGAGCGCCAAGCCCTGGTTCCTTCCTCTGGGCGAGCGCAGGCAGTGCGGCCCGCGACAACATGCTTCCTGGAGGAGTGTGGCTTTCTTCGTGGGGCCACAAGCAAGCCGGAGACCCCAGAGGCTTCCTTGGGTGCAGCGGTGGGTCCTTAGGTCCATGGAGGAGCGGGTCCGAAGCCCCGGCGGGCTTGGAGAGGTCCTTACGGCTTTAATGCCTTTAGCGGCACGAGGTACCAGTGAGCAGCCGAGCTCCTGGTTCCCTTCCTGGGCGAGCGGGCGGCGGTGTGGCCCCTGACAACAGGCTTCCTGGAGGACCCACTTCCCTGGGTCAAAGAGCTTTTGCCCACCGAGCTCTAAAATGGTTTAACACTGTCCCACCAACTTTGATCGCAGAAACCAAGATGGGCCCCTTTAAGCGGGAGCTCAGAAAATACCTTGTTGCTCAAGCCAGCTGTGACTGTTTTCACTAGAACCTGGATGATGGCCTAATAAGGCTTCGGCCTCACCCCACACATGACTGTGTACTATGTAGCACCTATGTCTCTTTCCTACCTAACATTTCTGCTGGTTATGTCAGTGCAGACGTGGCCTTTTCTGGGCTGAATTATCTCTCTCTCTCTCTTTTTTTTTTTTTTTATATTACATGCTAAATAACGAGGCTCAATTTGGCTAAACACCCCCACCACTTGCTCTTCACCTACACTTACTCTGTTGTTGTCCTCTTCCCTCCTTGTTTAGACTCTGCCAGTCTTCTTAATTTTGATCCCTGTGAATATAACTTCCTGCTCTGTCTGGTTGTAATCCTGGCCTACATTTCTGATTGAATGCATAAAGCTATTTGTCAAAGTCAGTTTTACACTTGTGTTTTTTTTTCTCCGTGAACTTACTGTATTACTGAATTAGCTGTATCTACATTACGTCTGTACAGCTTTGTTTTTACACTGTCTTGGAACCTATGTAATGAGCTTGTTCTCAAGCTATACTGTACTGTCTTCTTTTTTTTTTTTGTAAATGACATGGAACCTGTGTAATGAGCTTGTTCTCAATTAGTGTTATCCTAGATCACAAATAAATAAATAAACAGCGTTAGATGCATTGATCACAGGGACAGAGATTCAATACCATATTAAAGGGTTGCACAATATGAAGTCACCCAATCCAGATGGGCTACCTGCTGAGTGGTATAAAAAATACTCTCAGATCCTACTCCCATTGATGTGGCAGGCTTTCAGTGAAATCTTAGAAGGGAGGGACTGCCCACTGTCTTAACGTCAGGCACAGATAACAGTTAAGGCAGGAGAAGACTGCAGGTCATATCAACCTATTTCATTACTGTACTGACATGAACATTTGTACAGGAATAATTATTTATTTATTTCACAATTCAGAGAGTACCTTTGAGTCGAAGACTCATTTACAAAGGTTCCACATCACATTTAGTAGAACAATACAACAGTAAACACACTACAAAGTAGTACTCAAACAAACTTGTTACAGTGAATACAGTAAATAGCTAACAATCTGAATCAGAGTTATTGTACAGAATAAAAGCTTGGTAAATAGTTCCTGTACAGTAGCCGAAGTAGGCCACGTTGAGGGGAGAGGGGGAGTGCTGGCCTAAGGCCATTGTTAGGGGAGGTAAGGTAGATCAAGGACAGTCACATGGGGTGGAGGACTGGAGGTGGTCTCTGAGAGCGACTTTGAAGGGGCCAATTCTAGTTTCGTTAGTAAGAGTACTGGGCAGACAGTTCAACAAGGAAGGAGCCCTGTGACTGAAAGTACTTTGGAATTGGGAGGTTCGACACCTGGGAACCGATAGGAGCATCTTGCCAGCGCTACGGGTGTTTCTATGCATCGGTGCTGGTTGGATAATAGGGGTGAGGCCATCGGGTGTGCGACCCAGGGCAATCATTTTTGCCATGAGACATGTGTGGAACCGTATTCTGTTGTCAAGGCTCAGCCAGTTTGTGGCAGTATATAGAGAGCATGTGTGTGTGAGACGATCACAGCCAAGGACTAGTCAGCAGGCTTTGTTCAGGGAGAGCCTGAGATGGCCTAGGGCAGAAGTGTTTGCAGCTCCATAAATAAGAATGCCATAGTCAAGGAGGGAGAGGACCGAGGAGGAAACAGCAAGCCGAAGGGCTTCAGGGGTAAGACAGGGCTTGAAGTGATAGAGGAGACCGAGCCGGACGTTAAGGGCAGTAGAGAGGTGATGGATATGCTGGTGGAAGTTGGGGGCTGGGTCTAGGGTTATGCCCAGATATTTGAAAGTTTCCACTTGTTCTAGAGGGGTTAGATTGGTGGTAAGGATATGAGGGCAGAGCGCCTTCCGGGAGTTCAGGGAATGAGAGAAGTACATGACTTTGGTCTTCATGTAGTTTAGAGTAAGACGCTGTGTAGAGAACCATTTTTCAGCATCTGAGAAAGAGGATTGAAGGGAGATATGTAGTAGGGTGGGGTCTGCATTGGAGGAAAAGAGGACAGCATCATCAGCATATAGTATTAGATTGCCCAAGCAGGACGAGAGGAGGGAGTTAAGGAAAAGACTAAAGAGGAGAGGACCGAGGATGGACTCCTGGGGCACACAAGAGTGGACTGGAAGTCTGCTAGATAGGGCAGCACCGATTTGGACCTGCTGGTATTGATCCGACAAGTAGTCTGTGAACCAGCTAACGGCACCCAGGGAGAAGTCTGTGTTGGAGAGGGTGTTAAGTAGAAGGGAGTGGTTGACAGTGTCGAACACCTTTGATAGGTCGACAAATACAGCGCCAGCAATGTGACCTCTGTCTAAGGTGGAGTGGATGTGAGAGGTGAACTCCTAGAGGGCAGTCATGGTGCTGTGCTCTTTGTGAAAACCATGTTGCCGTTTACAGAGTAGGTCATATTTGTTAAGGTGTTCGGTGAGCTGATCGTCGACAATACACTCAAGCGCTTTCGATGGGGGAGGATAGAGATCGGGCGATAGTTGTTAGTGGAGGTACGGTCCCCGCTTTTAAATAGGGGGGTAATGGAAGCAGATTTCCACCGGGAGGGGGCTTTCCCTTGACAGAGCGAGAGGTTCAGAATATGGGTGAGAGGGTGGAGTACCTCATGAAGTGTGAGCCAAAGAAGTCTCATGTCCAAGGAGTCACTATTGTAGTTGGAGTTGCTAAGGGCTTTCTCCAAATAAGGTGCAAACAGACTGTAAGAATACATCTTGTCCCTAGTACATCCAGACCAGACAGGTTTTATTAGAGACAGCTTTATCTAGGATAACATTTGCTGCCTCCTAAACAAAAATTTCTCCCAAAGCAACAATCCTGATTTACAGTTGGCTATTTTTGTGGATGCAGAGAAAGCTTTCAGCAGGGTTAATTGGCACTTTCTAAATTAAACTCTGTGCTTCTTTCAATTCAGCTCCAAATTCCTTCATGCTTTTGAAGCCCCATATACCAAACCTGAAGCCACAGTTAAAGTTCATGGGTGCATTTCTGAGGTTTGAATTAGGCAGGGGACATGTCGAGGTGCCCTCTGTTTCATATTTTATTTGCTCTAAATTTGGAGCCACTGGTGGCTGTAGTACTCAAGAATCCACTAATTGTGGGCATTAGGATAGGTCAGGAGGAACATAAGGTTTCCCTTTGTGCTGACGACATTGTTTTGCTTTCCAAAGTCAAAACATCAGTTCTTACCCTACTAGACCTTTTAGCTGAATTTGGTGTGCTTTCGAGATATAATTTAAATTATGCTAAATCAGAGGTGATACAACTTAGTGGTACATGCTATGCAGAATATAAAAATAGCCTTCCATTTGCCTTGGCATTAAACAATCAGATCAAATATTTGAGGGCACAGGTTACTCCACAGATCTGTAAAATTATTCAGATTAAATTATCAACACCTGTATGTGGCCATGCAGTCAGATGTAGCTGGAGTAAACTACTGCCTCTTTCCCTGCTGGGACAGATAAACGCCTTTTAAGATGATTCTCCTGCCAAGATATTTTGTTCTCATTTCAGATGCTGCCAATCACAATCCCTTCATCTCATTGGAAATTGGTGCGACAGGAAAATACAAAAAACATTTTTAGGTGTGGGGGACACAAACCTAGAATTAGTAACTGTCCGCGAACCCCAGGGACAAGGGAGGACTGGCCATGACGGACCTGAAATCCTATACTTGGCGGCACATGCTGCCTCACTTATCACATGGGCAGACCAGAGAATAGTCTTGCAACGGTACACGATGGACTATAATAGCAGGGCAGGGATCTCTTCATTTGCGTTAATCTACTCCCATCACGCTTGACCTGCTTAAAAAAGTCACCAACTCATGGGTCAAACATTCATTGTGGACGCTCTCAAGACTTTGACGCTGTATGCAGACACATCAATCCATGGGTTAAACATTTGTTGCAAATGCTGTCAAGACTTTGGCGCTATACACAGACATCTAACCAGTTGGGTCCCCTGTCACTAATAAGACACACAGCAAGATTCATGTCCCACAACAGGACAGAGCATACCAATTATGGGAACAAAGGGGGTTAACCTGTTTCACACAGTGCTTGACAGGGATACAAGTGAAGAGCTTTCAAGAACTAGTCCATCAATTTCAGCTACCCCAAAATGAATTTTTCCACTTCCTGCAGGTTAGACACCTTATTCAGTCAAATGGAATCAGTCAGGATTTGACCAGTTGACCCCCTTGGAAGACTTCTTTTGTTAGGGGATGACCCTCAAAACAAGGTTTCATTATATCTCTGACATATATGCCATTATTCAGAAAAGAACAGCTTCTCCACTAGAAAAAGTTAGAACTAGGTGGGAATAGGATAGTGGCTACAGATCACCCAGTCTGCATGGGAACGCACCTAAGCAGAGGGCTGGAGGGTCACATCTTCCCCAGCATGGAGGGAATTTAAAGAGCCTGACACCGTTAAAAAAAACTTGGGGGGGGGGGATGTGAGATTTTATATTTCATGTATTTCCTATAATTATTTACCTTTTTTCTTTATTACCGAGGACAGCTGTACAAAAGAGGCTTACTGTCCCTTAGACTTTCTCTGCTCTTTCTGCTGTCCTACATATGACATCATAATCCGGGTTGCACCTGGAAACGAGCTTCTAGTCATGGTGCTTTTCCCAGTTACCAAGTTTTAAATAAATAAGTAAAATAATTCCCTGTTTATGGCATTGTAATTCTCCCCACAGCAACTGACTGTGCTGTCATAAACAGAACTGTGATGTCATATGTAGGCAAGCAGCCAGAACAGATAGGGCAGTGATCCTGTTTACATGCAGATGTCCTTAGTAATAAAGAAGAATGAGAAATACAGAAACAATATTGAAATATAAGCTCACTTGTGCTAAACATTACATTTTCTCAAATTTGTCTCAATGGTGTCAGGGGCTCTTTAAATGGAAAGTATTGGTCAGATTCTTCTGCACGCCCACAGTTACGAAACATTTTCAGACAACTAACACTGACACATGTTGGAGACCTTGTGGGGGTAGGGGATATCATTTCCATGTGTTTTGGACCTGCCCTAGGTTAACCCACTATTGGATGGCAGTCAGAAATATTATATTATACAGAAAGAGGTACAGACCACAATACCACATACTTTCTGCACTGTAGTCCTGGGCATCTTGCTATCCCCCATTAAAAACAAACAACAACAAAAAATTACATTCTAACAGCAGTGTTGAAATGTATTACATTGTGCATGACTGTAACCCAGCAGGTTGCCATAAAGACAACAGACATTCACCTTCAACCTTTATGATTGTAGTACTTTGATTTCTTAAATGATTGTATATGTTTAGCTCAAACATTCACAGCACCCTATTCACCATATATTTATTTATTACAGTTTCGGATGAATACGTTTGAGCCTAGATGGCTCTTTTACAAAGGTTCCAAGTCTGTAGATGCAAACAATACGCTACAATACCAATAATACATAATACGAGACATTTGGCAGAGCCGCGAACACACTGTGTACAGAGGATTGGCAGTTTTAAGTGCAGTCAGAGGAACAACATCACATCACATCGGTAAAATAGAAGCTTGGAATCACAGTTCAGTTTCTAAATGCCGGTAGAAGGGTGATAGCAGCCAGAGAGGGCTTTGTCCTGTTGGGCGAGTAGGGGAGAGGTAGAGTGGCAGGGATAGTATGAGTTTAGGTAGGACAGTCACAGTGATTTGCTTGGGTTAGAAGTAATTAGAGCTCTCTCTTTTGAATGGCCCAATCTTTTCAGGTTCTAAGGGGGAAGAGGGGAGGTCATTTACCCACTGAGGCCCCCGATAGGCAAGAGAATGCTGGGCAAAGGAGGTCCACTTGAAGGGGACCTGGAGCATACCTTTAGCTGATCTTCTGGTCATTTTGGTGGTTATATTTTGTTGAAAGAGAGTGGTCGTGGAGTCGGGTCCTAGACCTAGGAGGGCTTTTTTCTCCAATTAGACAAGCCTGGTACCTGGCTCTAAGGTGCAAGGAGAGCCACCCAGTGTTTGAGTAGAGGCTACAAGTGTGAGTCAAGTGTCCAGCCCCTAAAACCAACCAACAGGCCTTGTTTAGTAGAAGCTTGACCCTTTGTAGCGCCGATTCCGTGGCAGCACTGTAGATGATTAGCCCGTAGTCTATGGTCAACAGTACTGAACTCTGACTAACAAGGCTCGGAGCCTCTGGGGTCATTGCGTGTGGTGTCTGTGGCGATAAAGGATTCCGAGTTTGGCATTTGCTGTTTTTAATTACGTGGTCAATGTGTGTGGTGAAGGAAAGGGGTCATCTAGGTGGATGCCAAGATAGTTAAAGGGTGTTACTTGTTCAGTGGTGTCACCCTTTAGGCTAAGGATGGTCAATGGGTCGTATCTCTTCTTTGAGTGTGGGAGTGAGAAGTGCATGATTTTAGTTTTTGTTATAGTTCAGGAGGAGTTGGTTTGGAAAAAACTAGGACTCAAGCTTTCTGAAACTATTTTGTAGGTTAGCTGCTGTCTTAGTCGGGTGGTTGCCTGGCACGAAGATTACAGCATCGTCTGCATAGAGCAGCATCTTAGTTGGGCAAGCATTAGGTAGTGTGTTTATAAAAAGGCTGAAGAGTAGGGGTCCTAGTATTGATCCTTGGGTGACCCCCAGTGTTAATTCCCTTGGGTCAAATGTTACACCTCTTATCCTCACACATTGCGATCTTTGTGACAAGTAGCTACTAAACCAGGAGACAGTGTCGCAGGACAGGCCGAGCACTAGTTGGTTGTCTAGTAGTATCTGATGAGTCACAGTATCGAATGCTTTAGTGAGGTCTATGACGATAGACCCCACTGTCTTACCGGTGTCTAAGGCTTCATATAGGTGAGAAGTAAAGTCTATGAGCACCGTGATTGTGCTGTGTTTTTGCCAAAACCCGTGTTGTTGCGGGCAGATTAGATTATGTTTATACAGAGATTGAGTAAATTGATCGGAAGTTATTCTTTCTAGTGCTTTTTGTGGGGGGGGGGGGATAATGTGGCTATGGGTCGGTAATTACCCAGGCTGGTTCTGTCCCAATTTTTGAATACCGGGGTGACAAGAGCTGTCTTCCACTTATCTGGGAACACTCCAGTCCTTTTTCTTTTTTTTTTTTGTTACTGATTTATACTCATCTTGCGCTGTGGCCCCTACCTCCGGAGGGAGCCGCCAGCCCCGTCCCCCCAGTGTCCACCATCTGGTACTGACCCATGCCCCCAGGGCTTGCCCCGCTGGTGGGGCTCCCCAAACCCCCTGGAGACCAGAACCAGTGTGGCCCATGCCGTGGCTAGCCGGAAGCGGAGCCTGCGAGGCGCCCTCCATCATTCGCCGCAGCAACCATTTCCTCAATTTTTTTCTGTCTTGCAGAAGGTGAGGTGTGCAGTGTTGCCCGCGGAGGGATCATGCATGCGTCTGCACATGCTCCTCCAAGTGTCTTCCCCATCTTCTCCCCCTTTCTGCAGCGTCGGCGCACTGTCCCCCAGCCTCTGCTAGGGGCCAGTCACATGCCAACCACTGGCAATCCCCCTCCCCAGAGAAGAACAGTCCGTCAGGCGCTTGATCCTTCTCCCCTGCCAACCCGTGCTCGTTCCCAAATGCGGATCGCCGGCACTGTGTGAGGTAAGGCGTCCAGCGCCTCAGCCCTCAGCGCCACCGGACCGACAACACTCCAGTTCTTAGTGATGTGTTAAATAGCTTTGTGAGTGGAAGAGCTAGTTCGTTTAGAGAGAGGGCTACTAGTTTCATATCGATTGTGTCACTACCAGTCCTAGTTTTGCCTAGGACCCTCTTGAAATGTTATTGGTTCTATGTTCTCTGCCCCTTTTTATTTTTTTATGAAGAATATACCACTCTGACCAGACTATGCTAAGATGTAGTAATTGAAGGTGTAACAAATGTGACAATTGCTTGTGATCAGTAAAGCTGAGTTACAAAAAAATAAATACTGGGACAACCCTAGCTATCTTCCAAGGGTCAAGAACCACTCCAGTAAGCAAGGATGTATTGAAGATGTGGGAGATGGGCAAAGCAAGAAAAAGTGCACTCAAACAGGTAGACTTTGGTTTCATAGTATCGTGGTCAGAGATAGTAAAGTGAGAGAGGTTAGCCAGGAATCTGCAAATCTCACCCACCAACACAGTTTTAAAGTAAAAGAGAGGATGAGGGGCAGGTGAGGAGCCCACAGGCTCACCATGTGAGTTAGGATCAGCAAACATGGAGGTGAGGGACGACAATTCAGAGAACTATATGTTAAAAGCATTTGCAGTTATTTGAGTTGTTACAGTTTACCCCACTAATGAGCATGTCAACAGTCTGATAGTTGAGTGAGCTGTCCACAACATTTTTAATACTGTGCCAAAAGAACCTAGGATCCCTGGCAGAGAGAATAAGGTAGATTTACAAAATTCAGTCTTGACTGCACATATAGCTTTCTTGCAGACATCGTGAAGTTGCTTATACTCACAAAAGCCAGACAAAGCTTGGGTAGCCTTAAATCTGGTCCAGCATTTATCCCTAGACTTCATGAGTGATAGGTCGCTTTGGAGCCTTTTTCGTGACAGTACCTCTAACTCTCCTGTTTATAAAAGTGTGGCATGCTTGTCTTGCAGGAAGGAAAAGATATTTAGGAAGTTATTTAGGGCGGCAGAGGTATCTCCAGCAGATAAGACAGGAGACCAATTATAGAGGGCAAGGTCCCTGTGAAATAACTCCTCATCTAATTTGTATAAATCTGTATGGAGAATAATTTTTTGAGGAAGTTTAGGCATTGTGATCCTCCAAACACAGTAAGTGGTAGTATTGTCAGAGATACAATCAGGGAGGGTCCCAGACTCCGGGATCCTCTCAGCCCTGTTTGTCAAGATCTTGTTGAGGAGAGTATGCTGGCCACCAGAAGTGGAAAAGTTGGTAGGATCTGAGATAAGCTGCTTGTGGCCAAGACCAGCCCAGCCGGCAGCAGCTCACGATGCCTAGCATTTCTCCCTGTCCAGTTTAGGTTAAGGTCACCTGGTATAAGCAACTCATTGGAGCCTACATTTTTACTAATATTGTCAAGGAGGCAGTTTAGGCCATTTATTCCACTAGTGGGAGGGTTATAGGCACAAACTAGGTGTATCTTCTTGGTATTACCCAGAAGGAGCAATGAGTGAGGGAGCTCACAAGCTGGGGAGGGGAGGTACGTATGGGGCATAAGGGAGACATTGGGATGGCTTTTCTAATATAACAGAAGGCCTCCTCGTTTCTGCTCATTACGATCAAGCGTGATAAAATTAAATCCAGTGAGGGCACACACAGACTCAGGAATCAAAGGATTAAGCCATGTCTCTGTCAAACCTACAATGTCAGAATTATAGTGAATTATCTGTGCAGTTAAGTTCAGCACGGTTAAATAAACTCGGATATTTAAGTGGGCAGTTTTGAAACCTTTAGCATTTAATCAGACAGAGAAGTGTACATGCTGGGAGGCAACGGGCCCAAGGTTGGGTTCAGTGTCACCAGCCAAAGCTGTATGTAGTGAGGACAGCCAGCAGAGATAAGACCGAACTAGCCACCTTTCTGAGTTTCTGGGGCAGCATAATTTGTATTTAAAGTGGCTAATTAGTAAGCTTATCTGATATTAAAGAAGCCAGGTTGGTTGTTGGTACTCCTGTCTAGCAGCAATAAGGTTATAAAACGAGTAATCTGCTAGAGGGCATTTGGTTGAGGGCCAGTAGATACGGCAGGGTAAGGGGAGGTAAATAAAGGCAGCTTGCATGATGAACAGGGTTTCAGAGACACCAACTATAAGATGCATCATAACAGGCAGTGGTCATACTTAAATGGTCTTCCTAATGCAGTAGCAGTGCAGGCAGTCAGCAGGAATAGTATAAAACCTAGTAGATTAAGAACAAGGTCCTTACAAATTCTTGAAATTCACAGAGCCCTAACCAAGTCCAACAGTAATACAGCCCTTTTATAGAGGAGTATAGCAGGACCGATGGCAGTACTGGTAGTGATGTACAGGTTACAGCCAACAACATGATCTAGCTTAGCTCCATCTGTTCTGGCTGACTCCCAGGTAGACTCCAGTTGATGTCCTTTGCGTGAGGACTGTAGCACTAGGACCTCTAGGGGTATCGAGATTTGAACTGAAACGTCCTACCCACAGTCCTTGTGATGCCATCCGATTGGTCCATTGACTTGACTGCCTTTGCTGGGTTCCTGGGGGCTGAATGCAGCCAAAATGGTGATTGGCGTTGTGGAGAGGGTCTGCCTGGCACAGTTAAGCCCTCTCAACTCTGTGGCTGGCTTCCGACACTGGTCCAGCAGTGGTAGGAGCGAAGAAAAAAAAAAAGCTTAATTTATATTTCAGTTTGAGGGGACTTTTCTGGCCCCATCCACAGTCTTTGTGAAACTGCCCAATTGGTCCATTGACCCAACTGCCTTTATTGGTTTCCTGGGGCTGGATCCAGCCAAGACAGCAGTCAGTGGTGGGGAGAGGGTCTACCTGGCATAGTCAAGCCCTGTTGACCCTGTAAGTGGTCTAATGGGCATATGTTATAGTAGCCCCCATCCATCTGTGAATGTGAAGTGAATACAGGATATTAAATACGCTAAAAAAAATTGAATAGGGTTTTTATTGTTTGGAAGTGCTAATCAACTGTTAAAATGCATAGCGCTTGGCACACGTTGATTAGCAAAATCAACAATAAAATTTAGTTTTATTTATTTAGTCTCCAGTGTCATGGACTCGCTAAAAAAATAGCAGTTCACTGCTGTGTATTTCTGGAAATAATTAGCATTACCCCTTGTTTTGAGTGGCATTTTACTATGTTGTACCAGCTATTTAATACCCTGGAATGGAGAATACATGTCATGACATATCATCAGCCCCCCTGCTGTGTCACTCATTCACAGGCAGAAACAATTTGACATTACAGTGCAGTACAAATGTATTTCTGTAAGTACAACAGAAATGAATGCTCAGTTGCTTAGAGTCCCTGATGTTTAATTGCTAAGTAGGTGCATATGCAGTCAATAATCTGTATTTTTCTTCACTTTATTAGACATTCTGCAGTGTGGCATTATAATTGTTTATTCCTGAGCTGGGATTTTCATAAAGATTTTATTTTGTCTCATTCACTTGTTGGGGTGGGGGTTCTGAGCCAAAATAAATCCCTTTGAAAGTCCCAGCTTTCATAAATATTGCATCTGATGAGATGGGCTAATGAAGAACATTAGCGACAAAGACAGTCTCAGCCCTGTTGTGCTACGCATACATAACTACAAAGCTTCTAGTTACTTGTCCTAAAATTTACATCACGTCTTTTACTAGTATGATGAAAAGCTTTGTACTATGTATCGCTCTGTGTCTGGTGTTTTAATCACACATGCTAGGACAGTGATGAACTGACTTTAATGTAGGAGGACATATGACTTGTTCATTGAGGAAGCCAGGATGTATCCTTGAATGAAACTCATGAATGATTGAGTGCAGACTTACAAGGGGAATTACAGAAATGTAACTCTATAAATATATGCTGCACATCAGGTGATTGTGCCAGATTACTGCAATACTATGCATGCGACTGTGAAGACTGGTAGCTTTCTGGTGACCCTGCATCAAAAGTCAGAGTACTTTTCAGCAGTTTACTGCACTTCTTTTTACAGTAACAATTGGTGGGGAAAGAGTTCTTTGTTAGTAGAGGCTGATAGTGGCAGCACAGCTGACTTTAAGGGTGCTCTGCTGTGAGGATGCTCATGGAGATATGGGCCTGTATTCGTGATTATTTACCTCTACTGTTGACACTGCTTTACGCTGCCTTTCCTAACCCAGTTCAGCAGTGGGGCCTTGAACAACATGGACGATTGTTGAACAGAGTTAGTTAAGGCAAAGTAAAGTGGTATTGCTGCTGGAGATAATGCTCATGAATACAGCCTGTTGAATCCCTGCTGTTACCAGTGGGTGATCTATGCAAGGAGAATGAGGGCCACATTTAGGGGTGAGGGCAAGATTGCAGGAATACTGTAATGTTACATTCAGGCTGCAGTCGGGAAAATTCCTGTACATTCACATTCATCAAATACTCAAAATGTCTTTGATAGCAAGGCTTGTATTAGCTTACGGAATGTGTTTAACTCTGTTATTGTAACCCCACCCCGAAGGTGTGCCTAAGCCTGACTTCAGGAGGTTATAGTGCTTAATTGTTTTTACCTGTGGTCAGATGGCCCCAGGTCAGATGTTGTTCTTTAGAGATTCTCCTCTGGCATAGTGCCTCCACCCAGGGTGTCTACTGTTACAGGCATAGTGCCTCCACCCAGGGCGTCTACTGTTACAGGCATAGTGCCTCCACCCAGGGTGTCTGCTGTTACACTGTGGGTACAATGGTGCTGCCCCAGGAAATAATACCTTAGTGCAGTAACAGTACATGGTACTCTGAATAATATAAATCAAATGCAGGAAATGCATTATACAAACTCAGTGACTGAAGTACTAGGTGTACAATATTTAATTGGGTTAGTGAGAATAAGGGGGACTGAAAACAAATGTCAAATATTGACCGGAGCAGGCAAACAATATACAGTGTAGTACCCTATAACCTATCTGGTGCACTAGTGAAACATTAACTCATCATTCACTCAGTCTCCAGGAGTATGGTAGCCTCAGCCGCTGTGATAGCCACTGCAGCCAAGAAATAAGATGTTACATTGGGTACCTTTTTACACCCCAGACTACTTGTAATGCACAAGGAAAGAATGTAGCTAAACCAAACGCAGAAACAGAAATAGGGAGATCACAAAAGTGAAACTCCAAACATTTTATTTTGCAGGTCTTTACCTGGTTGGTTATATAATGCAGTTCTCCCCCAGGACTTTCTAAGCCCTAATCTACCTTACTAATGATGCTACATATGAGAGGGACAAGCTCTTTTCTGTACGCACAGTTACAACACCCCTTGGGCAGTCATGCAGTCCCACTGGAACCTGTATAGAAAGAAATGTACAGGTCAGCGGAAAGTTTTGTGAATTGGTGTTGAACACCTGTGAAGGTGTTGTGAATTGGGCCTTAAGCATGCTTTCTTCACAACTTCAGAAAAGGGTGCGTTCCAACAGTTTGTCACTCTTCAGTAGAAGCTGACATGTAAGCATTAATCACAGAGACAAGAGGCATTTCCCAGAAATTAATGCATGGGGGGGGGGGTGCTTCCCACCACCCAACCATGCATTAATTCCTGGGAAATGCCTCCTGTCAAGGGGATTAAATGCACTTGTAACATGGCACGTGCAAGGTGCCTATTATTTATATATGATATAGTTTAAAATACATGACACATGCATTGTTTACATGAATTTGTATCTATTTTATTACGATGCGATGCGTTTTTGGAAGCACACTTGTTTATATAGTGATGTATCACATACGTAATTTTACAAACGCTGGTTTGACTTCTTGTACTGTTTAGAGGGTATTCGAATACTTCATGCTATGTTCTAGGTGGTGTATAACTGTGGAATGCATTCGTTATGAACTCGTAGTCATTTGCTGTGTGTTGTGGGACATATTGGTCATTTACATAGACTGCCACGGTGGTTGTCCACACAACGTTCCTCAACTATTGCCTTCCACCCCATGACTTTACTTTCTATTATTATTTTTTGCATAGCTCCTATCTTTTCGATAATATGACTGTTAGTTTTTTGTGGAGTTTTGTGCCCCCTTGCTACCCAGTGCAGTACAGGCAGTGATCTGCGATGTAGTGGTCTGATCCATATGTGTCTTATTTATGTTCTCTAAGGACCTTGTAGCAAGGTAGAGCACGGCATTTACATGTACCTACTCTGCATTCAGGTTGTTGGGAGTGCTACACTTGCATTGCTCATTGACAGCATACAAGAGTTGGAAAACTGTAGAGTTGAAGGCTGACACATAGCAAGATTGGTGGGAAGGTCAGAGATATTTCATTCAGACTCTCTTTGCAGTATGCGACATGCTGATTTGCCGCTGCCTTGCGTGTGTTAGAATGCGATGGTGAGGGACCGGGATCGGATGCTGGGTGTGCTATACAACTGCCAGAACAATAATGAGTCAGGTAACAGTTGTGTACCCTGTGGAGTCGTCAGGAAAAATGTGTTATGTGCCCTGGCTTAGTGGCTCACCAGCACTGCTGTACATTTCTGACAGATGGGTCCCTCTCGTGGCTATTGAGAGGAGTACACAAGCGAGCATATCTAGGGAATTAATGCACAGCATTAATAGTTGCATGTGGTGTGTTTTGACCAATGATCTACGTTTCTGATTATATGAATGCCATGTTACAAGACAAGATACTGAAGTTGTTTTGTAGGACTAAACCATACAGCTTCTGTTATGGGGAGGGAAGACATATCTAGGTGCATGCCCGTATCTAAGTGCGGTCTCTGCCTACCATCCTGCCCTGCCTATCTGTGCCCAGCAGCTACACAGCAAATACAAGCAAGCAAAACTTCGGCATTGACAAATGCTTGTTTAAAGATCTGTTTACTTTAATGCCAATTGGTAAATGCTGTGGAGTATAATTCATCGGATGTAGCGATAAGTACACTGGCAGAGAAGCTGATGTGATTTTTGAAATGAGTACGTGAAAGATTACAGTTTCTGAGCAGTCTTATTAAAAGGCTAACATTGTAATTTTAATCAGCAGAAGTAGTACTGTAAGTGGAGACAAAAATAGTATTCCAAGCAGTAAGCCTAAAACCTGAAGAGTTACAAGCGAAGCTCATACAGGGAACAGTAGTAGGCATTGCTTGCTGGAGAGTCCTTCATCCCACTATTGGTGGCAATGATTGCCGACTAATTAAGGAAAGGTTTATCTACAGATATGACCTAATTTATGTACATATTTTATTTCTTTTCCATTCACAAATATTTTTGTTTAAAGACAATTTTCTCTCTAACAGGAGAATGTCATCACAAAGGAAAACTGACCACTTGGAGAGAACAGTTAATAATTTTCGACAGGAGGTTAGTAAAGTTCTATTACTTGAAATGTAGACTTGCATTTAGTTAAAAAAAAAAAAAAAGGCACAGTAAGTTTTAGTAAGCACCCTATGCTGTAGGACTGGGGCACTGTACAGTTCACAGAAAAGAGTGCAAACAGCAAGTTAAAATTGAATCAAATACTGGCTGTCCTGGTAGCGCAACTGTAGTACTACTGCTTGCTGTGCCGGTGACCTGGGTTTATCAACAGATTTGGGTCTTCCGGGGGCTGGCCAGGGGTGGGAAGATTGAGTGTCCCAAGGATAATGGCTCTTCTCCCTTTTGGGGTGGGGGAAGAGACTCTGCATTCCACCGCTTGCCTGTTGCCCAGTAGACACCTGCTGGCAGTACAGTGGAAATGTACACTTGGTGGAGCGTTCAGACTTTTGATACCCATGTGTGTGCCTCTGTGCACTGCAGATGTGTCTTTGCACTGTTGCTATCCCTTGGGGTGAAAAATGCCCGACCAGCAGAATGACACCAGAACTCTCGCAGGCCTTGCACCTCTGATTATGGCATTCCCCCATCAGATGCTTGTTATGTGTAAGTGGTGAAGGTAAGTCCCAGAGAAGGTTGGTGAAGGGGTTGGAGGGTGAAGGCAGATGGCGGCAGGCTGGGCAAATGGAGGATAGAGAATGGGGGGGGGGAGAATTGAACTAAATAAACTGAACAAATTAACATTACTAAACTCATTATAAAATCAGGTGTTCAGTTGGCCAGATACAGTGGTAGCGGTCACACTCACCATGTTGGCAACCCTTGTTTGGAAATGGGCTTAGGGTGCTTAGGGGCCAGCAGGGGGGAGAGAGGCTTGAGAACACCAAGAAATGCTCTCCTTGGCAGCCCCCGCACATGTGCATACTTCTCGCTGCATGCCGGCACCCTCAGGGAGAAAACCAGGAGCTGGAGAGAAAAAAGCCCTGATATGCCATTGTGCCAGCACCCCCATGCAGTTGCATGTATGACTGACATGGCAGGCCACCCACCACTGTTGTGTTCTTTTTGGGTAAGTGAAGGACAACCAATAAGTCCATTAGAAGGTTGATGATAGGGCTTGGGGGTACCATTGGTTGAGCCGTGGGAAAGAGGAAAAGCTTGAGTTAAATGAATAAAATCATGTATTCAGAGATAGTAAATTAAAACCATATGAACAGTTTAAAGAGAAAGTTACGAGTGGCGTGGAGGGCTGAGGCGCTGGGTGCCTTTCCTCCTGCCATGCCAACGACTCAAGTTCGGTAACTAGCTTAGGTTGTTGGGGGTTGGCCAAGGTGGGAGTGGATCGAGCATCTGATGGACTGCTCTGTTCTACTTTCCTGGGAGGGGTGGCATGTTTGTCTGGTCTTAGACTGCTGCCAAGTGGAGGCCTGACAGTGGCGCAGCTTCAGGTAGCAGTTGTAACAAGCTGTGTGCTTGCCTCCACACACATGCATGTGTGCGTGCATGCACAAACAGTGGTAGGGACGAGGGAGAAAAAATAGAAAATGGGAGTCAGGTGGGCTTCATGAAGCCCTATCCACTCTCTCTTGGCCCGCACCGCCAGCTGGTCCTGGGCATCTCTGGATATGTGCACAGGGTGGGGCCTCCATCCTCTGGCATCATCACAGGGAGAAGTCCGTGTGGGACTTACCCTGTGGGACAGAGGAGGTGTGTTTTGATCATGAAGAGCAGGGACAGGGCTGCAAGCCTGCGTACCTGACCCCAGTCTGTATGGAAAAAAGGGAACGCTGCAAACGGACTCCTAGTATCTATTGGCCACTAGGTACCACTAAAAGCCTACCCAAACAAGTGAAACTTTAGCCCCTTCTTAAACACTTGCGCTGAGGGAGGCCACAGGCTAATAGGCAGATTGTTCCAAATAGTTAGAGTCACTAAGGAAAATGCCCTGTTCTCAGACTGCTTCAAATAAGATTGAGGAACAGTCATCAGATTTGCCTTGGTGGAGCAGAAAGGGTGACCGGAGTATAACAGGCCAAGAGATTGTTTAGGTAGATTTGACATAGTCCATGCATGTTTTTTTACGCAAGCAAAGCAATGTTGAAAGTGGTGCTGCCAGTGTAGTTCGCACACCACAGGAATGATATAATCAGAGGCTAACTCCAGCTATTAATTTGGTCACAGCATTCTGTACCAGTTGCAGGCGAAGCACCAACTTTCCAGATAGCCCTAGGTAAAGAGCATTACAGTAATTGAATCTGGATGTCGCAAAAGCTTGTACTAGGGTCACCAGGTCCTCATGCACTAGATAAGGCATAATCCAGACGATATTCCTTAGTTAGAAAAATCCACTGTGGACCTTAGCACCTAATGTTCTAGTGACAGGCTTCAGTCCACAATGATTTAACCCTATCCGCAGCTTGCAGAGAGACACCATTTAAAGACGGATATGTTGCCATTCTGCTGAGTAATTGCTAACCCACGAGAGCCTGGTTCCACCAGCGTCACTTCTGTCTTTCCCAGGTTCAGTCTCAGCCAGCTGTAGGCCATCCAATCATAAATTTCTTTTAGATGATGTGATCTAGCACAGAGACCACATTGTGCTTCTCTAGTGCAAAAGGCAGGTACAGTTGAGTATCATCTACGTAGTAGTGAACTCCAACTTGTACCTTGAATAACATGATAATACTCTGATTCAGAATATATAAATTGCTTACAAAGCACTGAGCAGTTAAGAACCATTTTTGACTGGGAGATAAACAGTAATTAATGGTTGTGATCCAGATATTAGCCAAGGAATCAGACAGAGGATAACTGAAACATCACTGCCCTATTTGGTTATTTTTAAGTACATGATTTCAAAAAACTATATATTGCAATTGTGACTTAAAGCAGACATTCTTGAAAGCCCTTATTTTATTATGCTAGAGATGGTAAAACATTTGGGGTGGGCAACCCTCTGATGTGCCCCAACCGCGATATTCAAAAGGGAATGTGCCTGGCACAAATCCCGATCTTGGCGGGCTTACATCAATGTGTATGTATGGCGGCACAAGTGGGAGGGTGTGCCTTGCATGCTCCGACATCCCGATATTCAGTTGGGATGTGCTGAGCCCATGCGGGCACAACCCCTACTTGCGCTGCACACAGTTGATTAAAAAAAAAAAAAAGGAGCAACAGCTGGCCACCCACAGGTGAGCTGCCGTTTGCAGGGCGCGACACGGCAGCTGCCAGCTGTGGGTGGCCACCCGAGCTCTGGCGGCATCTTCGTGGTAGCGACCCTCCATGCCCGATCGCGGGCATATGTAATAATATGAAGGTCCAATATCCCTGGTGGTCCAGTGGACCGCTCGCAGCCTCGATTGCGGTGTCAGTAATAAAACATGACAAACCGATCCATCCCTGGTGGTCCAGCGGTACCCCTCCCACTGGTCCCAGCACCCCGGTCAGCGTGAGCGGCAGCCCCCAACCGCCCCCGCCCACTGACTGATCCATACAGTAGGGCTGTATGTCCATTGGTCCACAGCGTACAGTGGGCATGCAGCCCGCACTGCACTGCACAGACCAGATATGTGAATGGGCCAATGGGCGATAGCCCTACCCCCACGGAGTCAGTGGGCGGGTGGCTGGCAGGTGGGGAGCTGCTGCCGCCACTGACCGGGGTGCTGGGGCTCAGTGGGAGGGTGGTACCACCAGGGATGGATTGGTTCGTCATATTTTATTACTGACGCGAGCGCCGTCCACTGGACCACCAGGCATATAGGACGTTTTACATTTCATACATATGCCCGCCATCGGGCAGTGGGCACTTTGCTGCTTGTATAGGTATCGGTCCTCGACGGCTGCAGCCTGGCAGGGTGCCAGCGCATGTCACCGGGATGGGCGACCTGTATGCAAATAGGGCTATAGATTACATGCAAATGGTCCCATTTGTTTTGGGCTATGGGCCCTCATTTGCATGTGTGCACTTTTTTTTTTTTTTTGTGGACTCCTACCACCAAGTATCTGCCCTGGTCACAGCCCCCAGTCTTCCTCCCCGCTGCCAGCCATGATCCCCCAATCACCCCTGGCTTTCCCCCCAGAGGGTGGGGCCGCAGAGCTGGCGCCCCATATACCAGCCCACAATCCTTTTAACTAGTTGGGGGATCCGGCGACATGAGTCAAGGAAGCCCGCGGAGGGCTTCATAGAGGTGGAGGTTCCCTGCTTTTCCTTGTATTATGGCTCACTGGAGAGCCGGACGTGCAATGACGCCCGCGCACTACGTGCAGACGCCCGCGGCTCTCCCCATCAGATCGCTCACTATTGTCAGACACCCAGCCTCCGCTGCGTGTCACTATAACGCCCGCATGTACCCGCACCCACCCGAAGGAAGGAGAGCTGTCGGGACGCGATCCTTCCTTCCCCTGCGGCCTGAGTCCGCTCTCGACCCGGTCGCCAAGCGCAGGCGAGGTGTGGCGCCCAACGCCTCAACCTCAGCACCACCGGGCCGGCATGTGCACTTTTGAATATCGCGAGTGATGCACCTAGCGCAGTAGCAGTTGCGCTAGCGCATCCCGCTGCCCCTCTCAGGCCACTTGTGCTGGTGCAGTGCCACTGCGCCATGCACATAGTGGGTAGCCACAGCGTGATATTCCATGGTGCTGCGCCATGGTGCAGCACTGTTGAATATCACCCTGTCAGCGCCCTGGCACATCCCAGTTGCGTTGCGCCACAGACTGGCGCAGTCTGAATATCCCACCCTTGGAATAAGATCAATAGAAATGCAAACAAAGATTATTTTGAAGACTAAATCAGAAGCAGAGAAAGCGTTAAGTATTTGATATAAAAAGTGAGAAATATTTTTATTCTTACATGTGGAATTAGTGGGCAAAAATTATTATTCATTTTGCATAATTTCAGTATAATAAGGTATGTATTTCATATTATTGGACTCTTAATAATCTCTTTGGCCCAGGGTTAAAATTGTTCACATACTTTTGATTAAATAAATGACAATGTATTTAATTTTGTATATGTATGAGATAAAAAAAATGATGATTTTTGTTGGTCTGTTGTTATAAACACAAACTGTTGGATGAATATTTGACAATTTATTGCTGTCATGAAATGAGTAAGCATAAAATCAATACATATTGGGTAAGTGAATCATACTGATACTTTGGTCAGTTAAAAAACTGGCAAAGGCAGTGATTTGTGTACTTTTTCCAGCTGGTGAATACCAGGGATGTAGAAAATTGAAGTCTGGTAAACTATGTAATTTAGACTGGAGAGAGGATCATAAACATTTCCAAATAATGAGCTTCATTAAGATGTCAACAATAGAAGACCAATAGGGCAGGCCCATTGACTCAGCAGTAACACTACCGCTCACAACGCCGGCAACCCGAATTCAGGAACAAGTTCCGATCATCAGGGGCCAGCCGGCAGAAGGAGGATTGAGTGCCCCAGAGGACACCCTCCTTCTCAGGGGAGGAAGGTTTCCGTCCTCCACCACAATACTACCACAATACTGCCGCTTGGGTGACCGCAAGTGTAGTGCAGTCAGAAGGGCCGAGGGGAGGGTGGTACATCATTGCTGTTGACAGGCAGATGCACACACAGCATGTGTGAGCCCACCGTGACATCCATGTAAAAGCAACGTCCCAGGAACAGGAGAAAAACAAGGAACATGGCCCTGGCACCTTTGCAGTGATGGCCTGGTAAATCCTGGGTGGTCTCCTCTTCGGCATCTGGCAACACCTGATGAGGCGGAGAAATGCGGGTGTTTCCACACCACCCTGACCCTACCTGGGGGGCATAGCCAAGGCTATATGGAAGTCGGTGACCATAGCAGAGAGAGGGTGAAGCATTAAATCCAGAGGGACAGGAGGAACCAGTGTAGAAGGGGGCAGAAAAAGAAACAAAAATACCCTAACTAAATAAATAAAAAAAAAAACAATAATTTATTTGTAATTTTAGTCATAGTAATCAAACAAGAAAAATTCACAGGGTATAGATAATTACCCAGCTAAACGCGTTCTCCTGACTTCACATGATAGGTATCCATCTAAACGACAAAGCAAATTGAATGCATTATTTCCTGAAAAACACCGGAACAGATGTGGACTAATGTGCATCATGTACCAAACTTAGGAGTCTGCTTGTAAAGTGCAATTCGAGTTTTATTTAAATACTGGTCATTTTAAGAAAGTATGATGAGGATACTTTGGGTCTTGCTGGGAAGACTGCTGTGCAGAAATCTGACAGCACACATTTGGATATATAGTAAGCTGGGAAAGTATTGTGAGGAGCTCAGCTCAGAGAGAAAATGGGACAGAGGATTTTTTTTTTCTTTTTCGTTTTTGTAAAATCTGGTCATTAAGTTTATAAGCAGTCTTTACAAACAGAGTAACAAAGCTAGTACATTACTTTTACAAGAGTGTCCTGTGTACTTACAGTAGGGAATCTGCGTGCTCAGGATAGTATGTTGTAGCGGAGTGGAATAAACATGTCCCCCTTTGGGTCAAACCATTGAAAAAGATAACGCATAGCCCCGACTGATTGCCCCAATGTGGTGGACCAAACAGAAATGGCATAACATCATCCATTACATAGGTTTCTTCATCCGGTCTTTAGGTCCTTAACCAACCATCAACCTTATACACTTTGCAGACAATGTACTTTTCCTACTTCTAATCAGAACTAATAAGCTCCAATTTAAAATACAAGCATAAACCTTTCCAAGGCCTTCAACATGGTGAACTGTAACACATTATTGGGGAAAGTTGAAAGAGGACGGTCTTGGGGATAGGGCCCTGTTATGGTTTAATAACTGTCTTGTTGGCAGAGCTTAAAAGGTTTTGGTGAATGGGAAACAGTTTGGTGAGCTGTTTATTAAGAACGTATGTAGTTCTGCAGGTGTCTGTATTAGGCCCTTTACTATTCACATTATATTTGATGGGTTTAGGGGAGAGCATCGGAGGTGTGGACTGCCATCTGATTAGCAGGTGATATGGTGGTCTACATCTCCGATGCCTCGATTGGGGCAGTGCAACTGTTGTTGCAGATGGCCTTTAATGGTCATCAGTCATTTTTCAATCAGATCTCCCTAAAGATAAATGAAAAGAAAACAAATGTAATGTTACTTGAAACAGCAAGTTGGATAACTCACTGGTCATTTTCTCAAATGCAGGTAATAGAATTGAGTGAGTAGAGTGGTATAAATATTTAGGTTTTCTGTAGCACTCCACCATTGTCAATGGATAATTGTTACAGATGGGTATTGTGCACCCCTGGTAGGGTAAATGGCATTGCCCAGTGCTGTTAACAGAATAGAATGTTGGGCACACGAGGATTCTGGACAGCAGCAACTCTCCAGTCTTAGCTGTGCCACCAAAGGGGAAACATCTATCAAGCTTCTCTAAAGAACAAATCAGCTTATAGGCTTTGGGGCTGCAATTCTGCATAGCAGGTTGGGGCTACCTGGTAACAGGGAGCACTCCTAAATTAAAAGCGTGCCTGTTAAGCTGCGGCTTTCAAATTGGCTAACCTGCTCTCCCCCATTTCCACTGCCTGTTCTTGATTGGGGGTCGCATCTGCCACTTAGTTCAGGGTGTTTTTTTTTTTCTCAAAAAAGTCCCCACTTCCCTTTTCAGGAAAAAAAAAAAAAGGTGCCACAGGTAAGTAACTGTTTTCTATTTCGGGGTGTCTAGTCTAGGGTGTTCCTGGGGGTGGGTCTCCCACCATCTTTAAGCATTGCACCCCCACCCCCGTTTTTTTACGATCTTTTGTCATTTTTGTTTAGTTGGCAGTTACTCGTGTGTTTGTTTTGAGGGGGCATTTCTCCTTTAACTTAGCAGCCTTAATTAACAACAAAAAAGCTCCCAAACAGAAAGGAAGCTGCTAGAGAGTGAACTGTTTGTCTGGAAGGGAACAGAGTATTTTCAGCGGATTCTGCAGTTCTTTTTTCCACCCTTCACTTTGGTGATTTTCACGGCTCCATTAAGCCACGTAGTTTCCGTCGTTTTCCCACTCTGCTCTACCGTTGAGCGTGTGCCCTTGTTTTCATGGGTAGCTCCTTGGCCTCAGTGCACCATTCTTGCATCTGTGGTGTGCGCACGCCCCCAACTAGCATGCTGACGTCACACACAGCATTGTGACATCACGCATGCGCCCTTGTGAGCTTGCGCACCTGCACTTCCTCATTGCGAGCTGCAGTGGTTCCTTTCTCCTAGACTGCTCCTGTTTTGCCTGCTCATTTATTTCGCTCCTGGCAGCCAGCTCGGTTGGGGGGGGGGCATATACTTTTCCAATTTTTTTTCTGTATTCCTCACAGAGGGGGGTATTTCAGCTCTAGTCCTCTAGATTAAAAAAAAAAAAAAGGACACACTTCTGTTCCTTAGCCTAGGCACCTGCAGGGATATTTTACTTCGGCATCATGGCTTATCGGAGACCTCTAACCCTTAAGAGATGCAAGACCTGCAAGAGGATAATGCAACCCTCTCCAGTGGGTTCCTATTGCCCCCATTGTGTTACTCAAGCTAATATGTCTCTTATGGTTCCCCTCAGTCACATTTCTGAGCTGGGGGGTTGTGCACCTGGTCTACCAGTAGTGGCAAAGTAGAATTGTGTAAATCTTTCTTATTGATCCAGACCGGGTCCCTCAGGTTGGGGGGGGGGGCACACAGGCACATCCAAGTGTGCTGCTGCAGAACAGGGCTGCTTCTGCAGGCGGACCCCGACCCTGACCATACAGAGGGTTAGGATGAGGATATTGGGGATCTTGGGGAAAATCCTGACCCTAGGAAGCTTCTTGATAATGAGGAGGATGAACCCTCTGAGGAGGAAGAGGAAGGGGAGTGGACAGAGATGGAGAGGAGGATTCCTATCCCTCCCTTGTTTGACACCAAGTCTTTGTCCTGTCTGATAACAGAGGCATGCAGGTCATTATAGCTCAAGGAGGTGCAATCCATGGAAGCAATGTATGTAAGTCCTGTCCTGTCCTGTCCCGTGTCTGTCTTCGCTCCAAAGTGTTTTCCGAACTTTATTCACTGTGACCAAATTATTGAACAGGAATGGGCAGGTGTGGACCGAAGAAAATATCTGCCAAAACCTAAGATATGGTGTTTCCCTTTTTTGGAAGAAAATGCCCGCAAGTAGCAAGGATGAGAAGGACCTGGGAGTGATGATCACTAGTGACCTGAAGCACTCCACGCAGTGCAAGAAAGCAGAAGCAAAGGCAAACAAGATGCTGGGATGCATAGCTAGGGGGATCAGTAGTAGGAGAGAGGAGGTTATGCTGCTCTTGTACAGGTCACTGGTAAGTCCGCATTTAGAGTATAGAGTTCAGTACTGGTGCCCACACCTCAAAAAGGACATTAACCTGCTGGAGAAGGTACAGAGGAGAGCTACAAAGATGATAGCCGGTCAGCAGGGCAAGGCATATGAGGAGAGGTTGAGGGCACTGAACATGTACTCCCTGGAAGATAGGAGAGAGAGAAAGGGGACATGATTGGGACATTTAAGTACTTGAAAGGAATAAATATGGTTGATAAGGAGAGTCTCTTTAAGCTGAGTGGCAACCATATCACAAGGGAGCACAGTCTTAAGCTGGAGGGTGGGAGGTTTAGGAGGTCAGATCTCTTCCCAGAGAGGGTGGTGGGCACTTGGAATGCACTGCTGGAAGAGGTCACTTCATTGAAGACAGTGGGCAGCTTTAAGAGAGGCTGGGATAGGCTTAGGCGGAAGGTAAGAATCATGGGTAGTGAGGATGGGAGGAGTGGGGAGGGAGGGCAGGGACATTAGCTCAAGCTGTGGACCCTGCAATACAAGCAGACATGATAGATCAAATGGACTTCTGCTGGCTTCTTCGTATGTTCGTATGTATGTAAGTGGAAAACCCCTCCTCTGGTGGATAAGGTGGTTCATAATTCCATCAGACATACCACTGTTCCTATTGAAAGGTCCTCAGCCTTAATGAATTCGTATGATAAGTAAGTGGATGCTGCATGCAAAACAGTCTTCGCCTCCAACGGCACCAACCTGCGTACCTCCTACACCTCCTTTATTGTTGCCAGAACTTTAAACTTGTGGGTTACAACCCTGGGCGGCTTCTTTCCCTTGATTCGGAGGGGGGGTGAGCATCTTGCAGCTGGTATCCATGGCCTCCACCTTCTTAGGGGATGCCACAGTGGAAAACTTACACATGTCGGCGCTCTTCACCTGTCACATTGTGTCAGCTTTGTGAGGTGTGTGGCTCTGGCATTGGGTAGCTGATCAGGCTTCGAAGACCAAGCTCTTCAGTCTAGCCTTTGAGGGAGGCTTGTTGTTTGGTTCTGGCCTGGAAGATATTTTGAAGGATGTCCAGGTTAAAAAGGGCCACCTTCCAATGTCAAAGCAACAGCAAAAGGCCACATCAGCTCCAAAAGTTCAAGGAGGTGGCGGACAGAGGCAGTTGAGGGTTTTCGTCCCTTTCAGAATGTCAGGAACCAGGACAGTAAAGGAGCCTGTTCTGGTTTCAAGAGCAATAGTAGCAGAGGAGCCCTTGTCCAAAGACTCAAAGGAGGCCCAGGGCAAAAAGCGGGCACCTCACAGTGAAGGTGCACAGACCCATCTCTGCCTCCCTTCCCTTGTTGGAAGACTGCACAATTTTTTTTTTTTTTTTCACACAAGATTGGCCCAGATAACATCAGATGCTTGGGTTTTGGAAATCCTAGCTTTAGGTTTTGCAATGGAATTTTCAAAAAGCAGCTCAAAGGGGTGCTTTCTGCCTTCCCTGTTCCCAAAGGACTCTGTGAAGAGACAAGTGGTATTGGAGACCCTGGACCACGTCACTCAAATTGAGACAGTTGTGCTGGTGCCTCTCAGCAAGCAAGGCCAGGGATTCTACTCCATCTATTTTGTAGTTCCCAAGAAATGGGGGGGGGGTTCAGGCCTATTCTGTATCTGAAACACCTAAACAAGTTTGCACGCCACACAATCTTCAAGATGGAGTCCCTGCATTCCATCATCCGAGCTGTCCAGCCAGTGGATTATCTAGCTTCCATAGATCAGAGGGATGCTTATCTCCACATCCCCATCTGACAGTCCTATCAGAGGTTCCTCAGGTTCACAGTCCTGGGACAGCACTTCCAGCACAGGGTGCTTCCTTTTGGGCTGGCAGCAGCCCCCAGGGTCTTCTTGAAGGTGCTCATAGTCCTGGTGGCTCAACTCCATCAGGGGGGACATCAAGTCTATCCCTACCTGGGCAATCTGCTCATCCGAGCACCGTCTGTGCCATTGGCAAGGATGTCTGTGACCAGGACCCTGGAGGTGTTAAGAGTCCCATGGTTAGGTGGTGAATTGGGAGAAAAGCTCTCTCAAGCTGTCATAGACCCTGGAATACCCATGTACCATGTGCGGTGTTCGGTATGAACCAGGGGAAGATGTTCCTCTCACCAGCCAGGAAGGAGACCCTGTTGAGAGAGGTTCAGTGGCTGAGGAGCCAGTCGTCTACTTCAGCTCACCACTTGCTACGAATTCTGAGCCTCATGATGGCAGTGATGGAACTAGTCCCATGGGCTCACCTTCACATGCAGTCCCTACAGATGTAGTTACTGTCAGCCGGCCTGTCGGCACAGCGGTTTGATTTCTGCTTTGCAACACTGACGACCTGAGTTTGGATGCGAACTTGGGAGTCTGAGGGCTGGCCTGGGGTAGGAGGATTGAGCGTTTGACTCACTGCTGTCCTCCTCTGGGGGGGGGAGGGGGGAAGCACTTGCTCTGCGATTGGCCCCTATTGGAGGCTGGGGACCAACGCAGGTGAGGCTTAGCAGTTCTGGGAGGTGTGTCAGATGTGGGCGTGTGCGCCAGTACATCATTGCATGCCGCAGTTCCTATCACTAAGGGGACAAAAATAGACGTCTGAATCCAGTAGCCCTGGCCCCACGAAGCCGAGCCCGGAGATCCACAAACCACCGGACTAGACAACACAGCACAGTTTGAAGGGGGTAGCCCCTCCCAGCAGCATCCGGGGTGAATGCCTGCAGGGAGTGACAGTGGTCCTGGGGGATGGGGAGAGGTGAATGGGAGGAAAGTGAAGTCCCAAAAAAAAGATGCAGCTACTGTCAGTCTGGGATCTGACCTCTGAAGATTATCAGGCCAAGATCCCTCACTCACCACAACTGCGGCAGTCTCTGAGATGGTGGGTGGGTTTGGAGAATCTGACCAAAGGGTCCCGCTTGGAAGTCACGCCAGAGTTGATTCTGACATCCAGTGCCAGCCTGTCTGGTTTGGGGGCAGTCCTGGACCACATTCCCATTAAGGGGACTTGGTCAGCGCAGGAACAGCACCTACACATAAACGTTCTGGAACTGAGGGCGGTGCACCTTGCTCTCCTTCATTTTCAAAGCCAGGTGCAGTCAAGAGGCGTGAAAGTAAGGTCAGACAGTGCTGTCACGGTGATGTACATAAACAAGGGGGCAGAAAGAGCAAGGAGATACTGAAAGAAGCCACTGATCTCCTGAATCTGGCTGTTGTGCTTATGCTTACTTTACGAGGGCAGGAATAGAACACTCAGTAGTGTGGTACTTAGTGTAGCAGCAGCAGGTAAACAAAACTGCAGTGCTTTACTAGTGGCAAAGTGGTAAGTTAACTATAAAGGCAGTAGGCACACACAGCAGAGGTTATATTGTTAATTCAGCCCCCTTTCCCTTTTTATTTGTTTTAAATGTTTTTTTTTTTTTTCTGTATAGCTTTTTCCAGTCGGGGCTTGGGGGCAGGCAAGCTACGGTCCTCCCATGGAGGATCTCAGTCTGCCCTGTTCTCAGGGTTTCATTGAGCCTTCTCCAGTGCCCATTTTCCATTTTCTCTCCCCTGTAATCCTGGGACCCCAGAACACGGTCGCACATGTGGGTGGATGGGCACATGCGCTTCTTGGCTCTGGTGACGGCCCCTTCCTCCCACCCAGCCTTATGCCTGGCTCCCTTTTGGCTTGGCGCGACCACCTAGCCTCCACCTGGTGGCAGCCAAGAGCTGGGGAAGCCCACGCTCCCTCCACGGGAGCGGAGAGTTGCCTTGCGGCAGCTCAATCCAGATTCTCACCCCCCCGGCCGACCCCCGACGACTCAGGCTCGTTCCTGAACCCGGGTTGCCGACGTCGGAAGAGGTAAGGCGTCCAGACCTCGGAGATGTACACCACTGGGGCAGCCCATTTTAAATGTTTTTTTAGTTTGTTTTTTGTTTGTTTGCTTTAAGATGTCAGTTGTTCTGCAATCCCCACATTCTGAGAGACTTCAATTCAGTACTGTCTTTCCCCTTGAATGCTTTGATTCTTTTTTTTTTTTTGTTAATTTTAAATGAGGTTCCTTTATTTTGTTGTTGTTGGTTTAAGCTGTCAGTTGTTCCCTGATCCCCAGTATCTCACAGTCACCCCCCCCCACTGAGTGACCTCAGTTCAGACAGTACTTTCCTCTTAATGCTTTGATTCTTCTTTTTTGTTAATTGTAAAAGCTTTTCCGTACTATAAGCTGTCAGTTGTCCTGCAGTCCCCACGATCTCAGTCACCCCTTCCCCACTGAGTGACTTCAGTTCAGTATTTCCCTTAAATGCTTTGATTCTCCTTTTTTTGTTAATTTTACATGCTTTTTTTTTTTTTTTGGTTTGTTATAAGCCCAGTTGTTCCAATGCCCATAATCTCACCCCCGACTTCAGTTCTTTTTCTTATCAAAATGTTTTTCTTTATTTTATTTCTCTAAATAAAAACGTTGTTTTTGTTTTCCTATACTTTCTACCAGCATTAGACAAGACTGTCTATCCCTATGTACATTCACCCACCTTTATGTTGTTCCTCACTCATGATCTGACCCACCCACTGAATTCAGTAAGTTACAAATCTGTTTTTTTCTTTTTTTTAAAAAAATATGTCTTTCTTGTCTTTTTCTTAATAAAATTATTTTTTAAATTTCTCCTTTATCCTGTGACAGACCAGCTGTCTGTTCCCAGCTGCCTTGAAGTTGTTCCTCCGACACCTCCCCACAGCCTCTCACCCCCAAGACTTCAGGTGTTTCCTTTAAACCCCTTTTAAATTCCTTGTTGAATTAAATTAAAATCGAATTTTTTTTTTTTTTTTTTTTGAAGTTTGCTGTGAGAGTGAGAGCATCTTGTGACTGATCCCAATAAGGCAAGAGCCCATGAGCAAGTATGTCCATCCACTTCGGTGCTCCAAGTAAAATGGCGCCTCTTCATAGGTGTGCAGCGCGAGTGACTCTTCCAGCCCCCATCCCACATGGCTACTAGCCAGGACTGACAGGCAGTCTCCTGTCGCTATACGCTGGCTAACCTGTCAGTCCTGCTGAATCATGCAACTGCTGCTGCTGTGATGGCTAGAGTGAGGGTCAGAGGGCATCTCAAGCATGTCTGTCCTGCAGCCACGGCACACTCACTCCTGCTGCTCCCAGTGCACGGCAGCTATACTCTGCTGCTTGGAGCGCGAGTGCTGCCATGTAGTGCCAACTTGTGGATGTCCTATGACTGCCAAGCTCCAGACAGCTCGGACTGAGGAAAAATTGAACATCATCCAGTGGTTGGGACCTGGCAGTACAACAAAGCAAAAAAAAAAAAACTTGGTTGTCCATGAGACAGCCTAGGCAAACAGAACTGCTTGTCCGTCCGCCAAGATTTGTAGCCTGGGACGTCTGGCTATGGGATTAGTCGACCCATGGTTACAAGTATAGTACAGTAAAAATTACCAGTAGAAGAAACATGGTTACAAGTAGAGTACAATAAATGACTTTCTTCTTGACATGAAGTCGGTTAATAAAACATTCAGAATAATCACATCTTGGATCTCATACAGATGGTGTAGTTTCCTTTTTTCTCATGATTTGTTTTATCGTTTGTCTTTTGTTCCTGATTAATTGTCTGATTTTCATTATAGATCATTTCTCAAGCAAAAGTCTGTGGGATCACCACTGAATCTGAAACTGTCAAAAGGATCCGTTTTGCTGTACAAAACAGGGATTTCACCTTTAAAGCTGGACAGTGGTGAGACTATTTTTACCTTTTCACTACAGCAAGATGAATTGATCTGCTCTGGAACAGGAGGAAAATATTAACCTTTTTCTTCCATTTTAGCTGGGACGTGGTAACAGGTTAAATGCAGGGAGACTGGAACAGTTTTTCGATTGCACAGCAAGATCTTTTGTCTTAGGGGCACATGTATTATGGAACTTGTTTTTACTGCATCATGCATTGTTTAAAAGCAGTGGGTTACTTAGGTTTCTTTCCACTGGAAGTACTAATGGTAACTTTACTCACCATGCAGTGTTATGTGCACTTCCAGCCAGTGGGGAAGGGGGGTGGGGCAGTTTGTGGGGTGCCCAGTCCCTGCTTTAGTCAAATCCACAGAAAGAACTGCACTCAACATCTGTGTGGTTCATCAATTTAGAGCTGTATCTATGGAATTCCCAGAGGATGAATGAATAAACTCATTACTGATTGCAGCACACTCAGTTGTCGTGCAGTTCTTTCTGTGAAAGTACTGGTGTCACCTGCATCATCATTTTCAGTGAGTTGCATCTGTACACCTGTTGGGACCGGGAGGGATAAAATCCTGTATGAACAATAGGTCCCGGGTCAGATAGGGAACTGCGGGCAGACTAGATGGACCTTTTGCCTTTTTCTGCTGTCATTGTGTATGTTTCTGTGTTATTGCAGCTGCTGCTTCCCCCCCCCCCCCACCACGATCCTCTTGGAAATGAGGTCCTACCCTGAAACTGGACCATTCTGGTGTGGGATCAACTAGAAATAACTAAATAAAGAACCCAGTCATTCGTTAGAGCAAGTTAAAGTGTGTGTACAATCTTGGCTAACATTTTAAAACTTGAGTACATTTCAGCAATGAACTGTAATCACCAAACAGTTCTCTCTCGTGACCTGGCTGCTAAAAGATGCAATTTAGTGGCATGTGCAAGGCCAGAACAGCAAACCTAGCACCTCTTGACTTTTTATCACCACAGGGAGTGCAAGACCTCTGGTCACCCCCTCCAGCCCAGATCTTCTGACGTGCAGTCTGATGTTCTTCAAATGAGTTGTCAGGCAGGACCCTACCTGTAGTAGTTTGCCTCACAGACTCATAAAAGAAATCAGTGATTGGGCTGCATAATGATCCAGTGGTTAAGGCACTTGCCTTTCACATGGAAGAGGTCGAGGTTTGATTATTGAAAGGGAAAATGCAGTTACACATGCTCACGGCTAGAGGGGACTGGTGCTGAACAGAAACCAAGTATGAACCAGAACACAAGCAGTAGCACTCGTAAAGCCAAACAAAGTAGCCAAAGAAAACATTTTATTCCAAGGTCACACAATGATGCGAAGCGTTGGGGCATAATGCTGTACTGTTGTGTCCAGGTGTGGAATTAAATGTTTTGGTTTGACTGCTATACTACTTTTGTGAGTACTTTAAAAAAATTGGGGGGCTTTACGAGTGCCACTATTTGTGTTCTGGTTTGATTATTGAAACTCTGACTCCAGCCGGGCCAGAAAGAGGTTGCATGCTTTTCCTTACTGCCTGTAATAGAGAAACAGTTGCTCTCTGGTTGACCCAGGAGGGTGGGAGTAGTTTGTGACTGGGTCTGCCCTTGCGCCTCTTTTCTGCCTCAACATGGGCTTATCGGGGGCCCTTTGGTAGGAGAGCACAGAGGTGCTAGCACCAAGTCCTTCAGCCACATAGGCCACGCTCACGTTACGCATTCCTTCCAGGCCAGATGCCATTGGCCTGGGGGCTTTCCTTGATCCCTTCCCAGTGCACAAAGGAGGGGCCCTCCAGCTAGCATGCCAGACAGAAAGACTGGTACTGTTACAGCCCTGCCCTGTACCTATTTCCTAGGGAAGCTTACAGGTTTCTGCCAGGAGGAGCATTATGAGGCTGCATTCTGGAAGGGAAGTGATACTGAGGAGCTCTAGATAGGTGAGAACCCTGGAGTGGTGATCAGGCAGAGGGAAGTAAGGGAGGCCTTTTAAACTGAGGTAAAAACAAAAGGACAGCCCTGCCCAGTGATGCTGGTGAGTGTATTGTATTATGTTCTGCTCCCCCGCTCACCTAACCTCACACATCACTACCTTTGCTTGCTTTACTACTCCCCACCCTCAGTCTGTCTTCTCCTCCATCTCTCCACTCGGCATCTAATTTCTCTGCCCACTTAATCTTACCTTGCAACCTGCACTTGTCTTGCTGCTCCCCTACCCCACCAGACCTCTCGCTACTTGCCTAACCCCCCACCTCCTGTCTAGCCTGCCTTTGTTTAGTTTCTAGCCCTCATAGAAAAATAGAATTTGACGGCGGCAGAGCTGGACACGCCTGGCCCAACTAGTCTACCCATTTCCGATTCTAATGAATAAGCTGCAGATCCTAGTTAACCAGCAGCCTACTTCCTCCTACCCCCCACTAGAATTGCCTTTTATTTCTGTCCCATGCATTCTTAGATTCCCCACTGTTTTTGACTCCACGACCTCCTCAGGAAGGCCGTTCCGTGTATCCACAACCCTCTCCTCAAAAAAATACTTCCTCACATTACCTCTGAGCCATCCCTCCTCTCTCTTAAAATTATGCCTCCTTGTTCTTGCACATCTATTTTTCTGAAAGATGCTATCCTCTTGGACTTTGTTGATTTTCTTGAGGTACTTGAAAGTTTCTGTCATGTCCCCCCCCCCCTTCCTAGAGGGTATACATATTGAACTCCTTTAGTCGCTCTTCATATGTTTTCTGGTGCAGACCCTGCACCATTTTAGATGCCCTCCTCTGGACAGCCTCCATCCTGTCTATGTCCTTGTAGAGATGGGGTCTCCAGAACTGCACGCAGTACTCCAGATAGGGTCTCACCAACTGTCTGTACAGAGCAATAACAAATTCCTGTTTTCTACTGGTGATGCCTCTCCCTATGCATCCTAGTATCCCCCCAGCCCTCCTTACTGCCCTCTCGCATTGCTTTCCCACCTTTAGGTCATCTGATATGACTACCCCAGGTCCCTTTCCATTTTTGTTGTTAGTATCTCACCTCCCATTGTGTACTCTTCCCCTGGGTTTTTGTTTCCCAGGTGCATTACTTTGCACTTCTTTGCATTGAATCTGAGCTACCATACATTTGACCATTCCTCCAACCTTGCCAAGTCCCTTCTCATCCTTTCCACTCCATCTTGTGTATCAACCCTGTTGCAGATCTTTGTGTCGTCTGCAGAGAGACATACTTTTCCTTCCATTCTCTCCGCAATGTCACTTATAAAGACATTAAAGAGGACCAGTCCCAGTACTGAACCCTGTGGTACCCCGCCAGTAACCCCCCCCCTTTTTTTTCAGAGAGGACTCCGTTTACTATTACCCTCTGCATCCTGTTGTCCACCCAATTTTTTTATCCAGGCTACCACCTTGGCACCCACTCAAAGGCTGGCTAGCTTGTATATTAATGTTTTGTGTGGGACTGTGTCAGATGCCTTGCTAAAGCCTAGGTAGGCCATGTCCACAGCCCCTCCCTGGTATACTATTTTGGTCACCCAGTCAAAGGAAATCTATTAGATTCATCTGACACAACCTTCCCCACTGTGAATCCATGCTGCCTTAGGTCCTGTGCCCTGCTGGCCTCTAGGTACTCAACCATTCTCTCCTTTAGAAGTGATTCCATCATTTTCCCTACCACTGAGGTCAAACTAACAGGTCTGTAGTTTTCTGCCTCTGCTTTGCTCCCACTTTTGTGAAGTGGAATCCCATCCACCCTCCTCCAGTCCTCAGGTACCACCACCCCATCCTCCCATGATTTGTTAGAGGGTGGTCAGTGGTGTCACTAGTTCTACCCTTAGTTCTTTTAGAATTATTGGGTGAATCCCATCAGGCCCCATTGCTTTGTCCATTTCAGTTTTAAGAGTTCTTTAAGAACCCTTTCTTCTGTGAATAGACTGGTATTGACCCCCATATCCAGAGTGTTTCTATTGTTTGGTTTAGGTACCGCCCCTCCTCCTCTTTTGTGAATACTGAGCAGAAGTATTCATTCAGTATCCCTGCTTTTTCACTGTCACCCTCTGCCCATATTCCTTCCCCTTTATTAAGCCCCAGTATCCCTCCTTTGGTCTTTCTTCGCTCCCTAGTGTACCTATAAAATGTTTTATACCCCTTCTTAACAGAGTCGCCTGTCTTTTCCACAGTTTGGGCCTTTGCTATTCTGACTGCCTTCCCTGCCTCCTCCTGCTTTAACTAATAGTTCTCTGTCCTGCCCCTTCCGTGTTTCGTTGCATTTCCTGAATGCTATCCTTTTCTCCTTAACCTTCCCTGCTACCTCTTTTGAGACCCATGGTGGCTTTTTCCTTCGTTTTGTTTTGTTGATTTGCTTTACACAAAGGCTTGTTGCCTCTGTGATGGCAGTTTTGATTTTTCACCATTGTTCTTCCACCTCCTTCCTGCCTGTTTGTTAGTGCTTTTCTGAGGCACTCTCCCATTTTGTCAAAGTCAGCCCTCCTAAAGTCCAGCACCCTTGCTTTTATATGGCTTGACTCTACAGCTGTGTTTATTGTGAACCACACTTTTTGGTGGTCGCTTGTTCCCAGATGGCTTCCCAGATCCCTCCCACTGATTTAGGCCTGGCCGCACCTCTTGGCCCAGTTTAATTCTTCTTTTTCTTTTCCCTTCCTCCAGATCTCTGGCCCTGAACGGGCGCACACCTGCGCCCTGTAGTGGTGGCTAGCTGTTATACAGCCGCTGACCGCTCACCAGATCTTGTCGGACCCCAAGCTGTAAGGTACACTGCCTGCCACCATTTGAACTCCCTGCAATCTCCTGGCCTTGAAAGCCACCGTGGCCATTGGTTGTCTTTCTACTGCTGGCGGCTCCTATTGGCTGCCCTGTTTTCCTTGCTGCGCTCTATTGGCTGAAGTGATTTGTGCTTCTTAAGTCCTATCTCTTTACTTCTCTCCTCTGCTACGCTGTCTCTCTCTACATCTTTTTACAGTTTGAATTTTCTCCGCCACCTCCCTTGCCTCCGGCACCCTGTAAATGGGCTTTTTGCCTTGATGATTCTGCCCCAAAGCTATCTAGCCAATCACTGTACTCTCTCAGCTGTACTCCTGACGGACACCCCTCAAACGCTCCCTACGTTGCTTGCTACCCAGCATAATTGCTCCTGTCTCTCCACCTCAATCTCCATTCCTAGATCTTTTACTACTTACCCTCTCCCCCCACCTACGCTTGCCCACCTGTGTTCTCTCTGTCACAAAACTCCTGTGCAAGCGCTTATCACTGCTCCTCTATTTCGCACTAGTAGATCTTCGGCCCCCCACCCCACCCCCAGGGCAATTACTCCCAACTTTCTCCTGGAACTAGTTTCAGTTACTACTGCACTCCAGCACTACTTAACCTCTAGCAAGCATAAGGAGCCTACTCGGTTCCTCTACTCACGGGACTTGTGCTGTCTCTTCTTATATAGTTCTTGCTACTTTCTTGCTCCCAGTATTCTAATCCCACCCCACTAAATGGCAAGAACTTCTTTTTCGCCAATCAGTTCCTTAGACAGGCAAAACAGTGTTACCTTACCCCCCTACTACTCCCTAGGCATTTCTCTTTCCTTGCCTTCTATACTTTCAGAGGGAGTCTGCTCCGCTCGGCCCTCATCCAATCTCCCTTCATCCACTGCAAGCTCTGGTACCTCCCCCTCCTAGCCCTCCTGCTGTTGGATGATGTGGAACCAAACCCTGGCCCTCTGGTCCGCTACACACACTCAGATACTGACTGGACCAACTGAAAGGGGCTACGTGTAATCCACCTAAATATTAGGAGCTTATTATGCAACCTTGCTGAACTGGAGGCTTGGGTAGCTCAATACAGTCCAGACATTCTCTGCCTAACTGAGACCTAATTTAAGCAATCAGTCCCAAACTCTCTCTGCACCCTACCAAACTATAATCTCTTCAGGTGTGACAGGCGCTCACACAAAAGAGGCAGTGGTGTTGCCATTTTTTACAAGTCCCACCTGAATCTCACGGTCTCTGCTATACCTAATCTCTGTTTGCGTGAATCCATTCACAACACCCTATTACTCGGTGCAAAGAAGCTGCATATAGTTTGTGCCTACAACCCGCATAGGAGTGGTCTTGCGGGACTTGAGGAACTTTTAGACCAGACTGCTCCTGCCTCTGGACAAAATTAAGTACTTATCCTTGGTGACCTGAACCTCAAATGGGCAGGCAAAGCACATAATACCTTCTTATCCCTAATTCGGAGTCTCAACCTTCACCAATTGATTACAGACCCTACGAGACACACACCATCCACTACCTCTAGCACCGTGATAGAATTTCGACTGCTGGCATCCTTGCAGATGCTGTTAGCGACCATGCCCCATCTTCTGTTGTTGGAGCCCCTCCCCTGTCCCCCTGCCACCCCAAGATATATTTCCTTTAAAAACGTTGCCACCCTTGATCAAGTGGGCTTCCTTCTTGATATCCCCTCAGTTGATTGGTCTTATAACAGACACAGGATGTACAGTCTGCCCTTGACTATTTTCTCTATCAATTTGAGGCATTACAGGACAAACACACCCCTCTTCCTACACGTTGCGTTTGTGGGAAACAAACCAGATGGCTTCATAAAGAGCTCCTCTCCCTAATCCGCTTGAGAGATAAATGCTGGATGCACTTTAAATATTCTTGTCTTCCAGCTGACTACAAGTATAGGAAGCTGCGGAACTTGTGTATAAAGCAAATCAGACTGGTGAAACGTTCCTACTGTAAAGGTCTCCTAATGGACGCTGCAGGGAATTCTAGAAAATTTTGGACACATGTCAAAGCCTTTCTTGTCTCTTCTCAACCCCATACAGCCAACAATACGGTCCTAAATGGGGTGCACTGCAGTGATCCTGTAACCATTGCAAACTCTCTTACCCTACATTTTTCTGATCTAAGTTCACCTCCTCATTCCCTCAAACCCGGCCATTGTCAGGTCCATCACACAGCAACGATAGACCTATGAACCCACCATTTCATTTTAAGTCTATACAGAGGGCTGATGTTTTAAAACTGTTAACGCTATATCTGACTCTACCGCTTTTGGATCAGACAGTCTTGAGCCCAAACTTCTAAAACTCACTGCCCCCTTCATCGCTGCGCCCTTGGCTAGAATATTTACTCTATCCCTTTGTCACAGCAAAGTCCCTGACATATGGAAAATCATGAGAATCACCCCCGTTTTCAAAAAGGGGGATAAAAAGGATATCTCCAACTATAGACCCATAGCTCTCCTCTCTGTTTTGAGTAAAATCCTCAAAAAATTAGTTGCCTCTCAAACCATTGATTATCTCACTAAGTATGATCAACACTGTTTCCGCAAAGGATACAACACCGTCACTGCCTTTCTTAAGTTCACAAGTGACACAATCTGCGCCATGGATTCTGGTCTTCTGACAGATGCTATCTTTATTGATCTTAACAAAGCGTTTGATCTTGTGGATCACCCTCTTCTTCTTGACAATCATCTCTCCCTGGGCTTCTCACCACAGGCCATGGGATGGTTCGAAAATTACTTATCAAACAGATCCCAGGGTGTCAAATTCAACTCTGCCATATCTGATCACACCTCTGTCAACATAGGTGTCCCTCAGGGCTCAATACTGGGCCCCCTGCTCGTCTCTATTTTCATAAACCAGATTGTATTTGATACCCTTTCTGTTCATCCCTCCTTTATGTGGATGATCTGGTCCTGTATTCCAGCTTGCATGCCATATCCAAGATCAATTTCAGCCTCTCCGCGTCTTTTCACATTATTCAAACCTGGCTCCATAGAAAGAGGCTTGTCCTCAACGTAGGCAAAACGAAAGCTATGTTATTTAGCTCGGCAGCCAAACTTAAAGCTAGGCAAATGCTTCTGAAAATCTCCTGTCTTGATGGCTCCATGCTGGAAATGGTAAGCTCCTTTAAGTATCTGGGGATTCTACTAGATGGGCCCCTTGTCTTTGATCAACATATTCTAGCCATTTGCAAATCTGTCAACTCCAATGTTGGGGTGGCATATAAAACTAGCTATGCCCTGACCTCCTCTGTGAGGCTGGCTATTGCCAGAGGCATCCTACTCCCATCTCTCACCTGTGGTACAGCAACCTATGCTAATGCATCTAAGGTTTCTCTCCACAAGTGGGACACTACGTACAATAATATCTGCCGCTATTCCTCAGCAGCCCCCTGGCTCAAACACCACTGTCAACTCTACGCCAATCTTAACTGGCCCCCTTCTGTCCTCAGGAATCTCGCCCTTGGCTTCATTACAGACAGCATTATGAGATCTAACACCCCTGTCTCACTCGCCTCCTTGCTGCTCCCCTAGTCCTCCTCCTATGGCCTCAGATCAGTTGACCATGCCCTTCTTCAAATACCTAGGTGTAAGATCGCCAAGGGTGCCTGTGCTTTCGCTCATGCTGCCCCAAAATACTGGAATGTACCTCCTCTTGATTTACGGCTCTCACCCACTCATGCGCTATTTAAAAAGAAACATCTCTCTCTTCTCACCATTGGTGCACAATGCAAATGCTTTAATCCCCCCTTGAGCATACAGTCTTGCAACTACAAGCACTTGCTTACCTCCTCTTCCTCCCTATTAACTCTTCTCCCTATCACTCCACCTCTGGTCCAATATACCTTCTCTTCCTACCTCGGTTGCACTGACCCTATATTCTCCCTCTATCAACCCCATCTGCACCCCCTAGCTTGTTTATTTTTCCCTCTTGCTGTATCATTCTCCTATTCTTAGGGACCTTGCGTAGCTCCCTGTCTGGTTTTTGCCTTGTCCAATTAACCTCTGATACTGTTTTTCCTACAGTTGTTACCAAGGTATGCTATAGCTATGCTTCTGCCCCTGTTAACGATCCACTTACTGTGTACAACTTGTATGCTGGCTAGCTTTAATATTTTGTATTTTATTTTATTTTGCCTATTAAGAAGTGCTTAGTTTGCTTTGCATTGTCTCTGTTCTGTATTGTTCAGATCCTGTCATGTATTCTGTATCATTATTTTATCTTGTCATGTATACTGTACCACTACTTTTTCATCTATATTTGCTCAGATCATGTCATGTACTCTGTACCACTACTTTGTAACTTCCCAGGTCGTGGCTGAAAATAGTCATTCATATGGTTAGCACGCCTTACCCGATTAACAAAAATAAATAAATAAATGTTGACCCCCCCCCCCCCAATATTTTTAGCACAGAGCTTGAATACATCTCCATGGGCAATTTTGGTTTCAAAATCTGACGTTTTAGTAGCCTTTGCAAGGACTGTAAGACTGCCTCAGCAGGAGCTCCTGTAATTGCTTACACTCTGATGGCTGCCCTTCCTTGTGTTGCCAGTTTTACTGACTTGCATTCTGCTGACCTATACTTTTCAGATACTTTTATTTTTATGTATTTACAATATCTGGCCAAGAAATAAGGAATAACATCTTGTTTCCATTTGTGTTGAGGGGGAATCGCATAGAAAAGAAGATAAAAGAATTATAACAGAAATAACATAATTGTAAACATAATAAAAATCGGATGACTATGCTAAATATAAAACTATCAGTCTTTAATATTCTAGTTATTTTATCTGGGCGATTTACTGATCAGAACTTTATTGGAACATACAGCAAGATGTTCTGTAGCCAGGACATTACCTGGAACAACACGGCTGGGTAGTCAACAGAGAAAGAGTTCACTTACTCCATCTCAGAGACTGGAACTCCTGAGAGCCTGTTTCCAGATGGACTTGCAGCAGGTCTGCCTCTTCTCTTCCTGAGAGGAGACTCTTCAGCAGACAATCAGCATCTCAGAGTTCAGAAGGTGGTTTCTGCTCACCATTGCCTTCAGACCTTGGGTCAGATGACCACCTCAATAGAACTAGTCCCATGAGCTAACCTTCATATGAGGCCTCTCAAATCTCACCTTCTCTCATCTTGGTTTCCTGCATCAGAACGATACTAGACTCCCATTTGGATTAACCCCTCTGTTCATCAGTCTCTTGGCTGATGGGAAGATTCAAGGAATTTGGCAAAGAGATCCCTACTGTTTTCCCTTCCAGACTGAATTCTGACAATCAATGTCCACCTCCAGGGATGGGGGAGCTGTTCTGGACCAGGTTCGGGTCCAGGGTTTTTGAATGCCAGAGGAGAAAGTCCTTCAGATTAATGTCTTAGAAATGTGAACAGCGTTTCTTTCTTTCTTGTCTATATTTTCAGGAACAGCTCAGGTCCACAGCAGTGAAGATTTGCTTGGATAATGTAGTGATAGTCACATACATGCATAGTCAAGGAGATACAAAAGGGAAAAGCATGCTTCTGGAAGCTAAAAAAGTTAAGTGGGTCGAAAGGAATCTTCTGTTTCTGTCAGCCATTGATGTAGCTGAGGATGTGAACGTTAGGTGGATTGGCTTAGTCACCAAGGGAGGCATGTTACTGAAAAATAACCTCCAGTCAAGGAGTAGGCCTGTCTTATGCAGATCTAATGATACAGATACAAAGACATACTGTAGGAGAAATTACCTACTCTCCCAGATTTATAACTTCAGAATATTTATTCATACATTCACAGAGGTTACAGCATCTGCTGCACCTCCCAGGTGCTGTAACCTCTGTATATGTAAAAATAAATATTTGAAGTTATAAAACTGGGTGAGTTTGTCAGTTCTCCTATGTCTTTAGGTAGCTAGATTGGCTGAACTGACAGATCTTCCATTCAGGGAAGTATTAAGCCTTTTATGCAGTCAGTTTGGGACCCCTTAGATCGATCTCTTTGAATCCAGGGAAAATGCGTAGGTTACCAGATTCTTCAGTCAGTTTTGGTGTCCACTTGCAGAAGCAGTGGATGCTTTCTAATGGTGGGACCTCAAAAGGGACTACCTCCTTCCTCCAAATCTGCTGATCAAGGGTTTGTAAAAAAAAATTAAGCAATCAAGAGGAAGCTTCCACTTAATAGCTCCAGAGTGGCTAAGAAGGTCATGGTTTTAGGATCTTATAAATCTTGCTATTCATAAGTCATTTCAGCCAGCCCAGTGGCGCTGAGGGCTGAGGCTCTGACGCCTTACCTCCTGCCACGCCGGCAACCCGGGTTCAGGAACAACCTCTGGTCACCGGGGAGCCAGATTGGGGGGGGGGTTGGAGCAGGATTGAGCTGCAGCTGTCCCTTCCAAAGAGGTGGATGCCCACTTCTCTGTAGTCCTGCTCCCACTAGATGGAGGCCCAGTGGGTTGCACAGGCGGAACGGAGTCGCGACTAAGTCTGGGAAGGGGTTGAAGGGCCACCAGAACCTGGCGTGTGTGCCCACCACGCATGTGTCGCTGTGGCCTCGAGGGACGAAAAATACCATAAAGCATATATGAAGGAAATAAAATAGTCAGTTTGGCTCCCTGTGGCAAGGGAGCCATTTCAGCTGTACTGCTGCAGGGTCTTCTGCATCGGGGACCTTTTCTATATCCAAACTCAGGGTTGTTTTAGTTAGCAGCCTGGCTTGTGAGAGGAAAAGGCTTTTAAAGCAAGGTTTCTCTGCTAAGGTCATAGGCACCCTTCTGTTGTCGGGAAAGCCTTTGACCTTCTAAGCATACAACGGGACCTGGGACTTTTTTTTGCCTTCTGGTCTAAGGAACAGTCCTCTAAAGCCAAAATCTCTCAGATTTTAGATTTCGTGCAATCCGGAGTAGACAAGAACTTGGGCCCCAGCACTCTCAGGGGTCAGGTTTCAGCTCTAAGGGCCGTACTGGTCCTTTGGACAGGTTCATACTTACGTGCTCATTCCACTGTTCACTTTTTTTGAGCAGTTGGCCTTTCCAGACCTTCAAACCACTCTCCAGTTTTTCGGTGGGACCAAAATGGTGTTCTTGCAGTCATTTACAAGCTGTCACTTGAACCTTCATCCTTCATTTCCGAGGATATCCTCTCTTATAAAGTTTGTTCTTGGTAGCTGCCTGCTTTGCTAGACACATCGGTGAGCTTTAGACCCTCTCTTGCGAGGAATTGTACATCATTATCTGTGCGGTTTTGTTGCCAGGTAATCTGTGTGTTTTAAGTCAAAAAGCTTTACAGGCCATCTTGGCAAAGTGGGTCAATCTTGTATAGCAAATACTTATGTAGTGGCAACATTGAGGCCGCTAGCACTGATCAGAGCATATTCATCCAGGACTATGGCAGCATCCTGAACTGAAAGAGCAAAATCATTTGCGTCAGAATTGTGCAGCATGGCCACGGGGTCCTCCCTCAACACCTTCACCAAACATTACTGGCTCGATGTACAAAGCTCGTCCAATGCATCATTTGAGCTCAAAGTGCTGCAGGCAGTTACCAAAAGGTAATCAGCATTTCCTGTCAGAGACATATATGGGTCAGTGTCCCCCATCCCCGATTATGAATGGGTATTACTTCTTAGAATCTGTGTGGTAAGTAATTTCCATTGACGTGGAGTAACAAAGAAAGAAGAAATATCAGACTTACTATATTTTATTAACTTCAGCATTATTAATGGGGCCACAAAGTGTTTTTGTTTGTTTGTTACTCTCATGGATAATATTGTCCTACATTAATATAGCTAGAATATATACGTGTACTACGCATGTATGTGTGTGTGTATATGTATGTGTGTGTATATATATATGTATACACACACACACATACGTGCATGTACATGTATATGTATATATGTGTGTGTGTGTGTGTCTTCCTAGAGGGGGTGGTTTCGGGCAGACTGGATGGGCTGGAGTCCTTTTCTGCTGACAGATTAGATAGATATACACACACATATACTGTGTGTATATATGTAATAGATAACCCACTCTAAGGTATGCGGTCGCTCTGTGATATTCGCACACCTTGGTGTGCATGTCAACCACCCAAGGTGTGTGTATATCAGAGCACGACCACACACCCTAGAGTTGATTATCTGTCTTATAAAATGGCAAAATTGTTTTGGTGGGGGGGTAAAAGTGCAGGTGTGTGGTTGCGCTCTGATATATACACACAGTCATGTGATATTTTTCATACAATCGGAACATTGCATTTGTATTGTATTTTTTACCGTTTTTATAAATATGTTTTATAGATATATATATATATATATTTTTTTTTATTTAAAATTTGATGACCGGGAAAGGCACACTGAGCCGAGGCTCGCTCCCAGGTGCGATCCGGGTACAGGGTTTGCAGTGAAGAGAAAAAAGGGCAACAACAGGTGAAGCAAATACAAACAGTATGTACATACATTTTTTACAAAGAGTATGCTACATTAACCCTGGTTATGATACATTAATCATGATAAACAAATTAATAAGAGCTGAAAGTACATGAGTGGAAGGACAGGTTGGAGACCGAGGCTAGGGTGGGCGAGTAGAGACAGTGAGGGGCCTCAGCTGCAGGCTGGGAGCATTTGAACATATAGGGCAATGTGGGGGTAGGGCCTGAGGAGTTGGGGAAAAGGCTGAACGAGAAGGAGCCAGGTGGAAATTGGGGGGGGGGGGAGGTTGTTCCAGAGAAGGGGGAGACAGTATGAAAAGGCAACTTGGCCGAGAAGAGTGTGAGGATGGGGCAGGTGAAAGGTGTGCGGGTCCCTGTGGCGAAGAGAGTAGTTTAGGGAGGTGTCTGGTGTGAGGTGGTGGGGTAGGGAGTCGAACCAAAATGTCATGAAGGAGGCGCTGTGGATGGCTGTCCTGTGGGAGAGCAGGGCAAGGGATAGTGCAGCGTAGAGTAGGCAGTGGTGAGTGAGTGGGGGGAGGCAGAGGCGGCAGAAAGAGCTGAGGAGGAGATCTGAGTCTGGAGAGAGGATGAAGGAGCCATTTGTAGGCGATCGTGGCATTAATCTATAATGGGCAGTATTGTTCTCGTACAAGCTACTTAACAGGTGAGGATAGGCAAACTGGCTTTATGGCAGTAGAGGATGGCGAAGTTTGGGCCAGAGTTTGGAGCAGATGGCCTCAGTGTGATAGGAGAAGTTAAGGTGGCTGTCCAGCCAAATACCCAGGTACTTGAAAGCTGGGACTAGTTCGACGGTGAGCCATCCAGGATGGTGATTGCTGGGGGAGCCATTTTTTGTCTGGAAACAAAGACCATGGTGACAGTTTTTTTTCCATTGAGTGTAAGCAGGTTGTCGAGAAACCATGACTGGACTCTACTGAAGTCATTCTGGAGTGTGGGGAGGACAGAGTCGTATGAGGGGCCCGAGGCGAAGACGATAGTGTCATCTGCGTATAGATGCACACTGGAGAAGAGGCAGGCAGAGGGAAGGTCGTTAATGAAGAGAGAGAAGAGGATGGGACCAAGTACAGAGCCTTGGGGGACACCTGATAAGATAGGGAGAGGAGTGGAGATGGCGCTGCCTATTTGAACAGATTGTTGTCTTTCGTGAAGATACAAGTGGAACCAGGCGATGGCAGGTTGGATGATGCTGAAATAACTAAGTTTGCAGAGAAGCAGCGGGTGGGAGACAGGATCAAAAGCTTTAGCCAGGTCTATGAATATGGCAGCTGTGGTTAGGCTGTGGTCCATGGCAGAGAGGATTGGGTCAGTTACACATAGAAGGGTGTGATGGTGGAGTGGTACTTTCTGAAACCTGACTGTACAGGTGAGAGGGAGGCTGACAGTTTGGACAAAATGAAGGATTCCTGTACTTTTGCAAGGGTAGGGAGGAGCGAAATAGGCCTGTAATTACCCGGGAAGGAAGGATCCCCCCCTTTGAACAGAGGGATGATAATGGCCTATTTCCAGGCTTTTGGGACAGTGGCTGTGTATAAGTAGAGATTTAGTATGTGAGTCAAAGGGGCCGCAATGACGGCGGCAGAGATCCGGAGTAGTTTAGGGTGGATACCGTCTGGGCTGGTTTTATTCATGCTAAGGGAGGATAGTGTGTGGAAAACTTCTTGAGGAGTGAAGGGAGGAAAGAGGAAGCCAGAGGATGGAGAGGAAGGCTCGTCCAAGGTTGGGGGGGGCGGAGTTTGGCAGGGCGCAGGAGACGAAGAACTTGTTGAATAGCTCTGCCACGGTTGCAGGGTCTGAGACGGCACTCCTGTCTATTTTGAGGGCCGGGCATGCCTGCTTAGTAGGGGGGTCAAGGAGCGAGTTAGTCATCTTCCAGAAGGACACATGGGGGTTCTGGTTTTGCATGAGTTGTGCTTTAAAGTATGAAGATCTGGATAGCCGGATGGCCTTGGTACATTTATTTCTAAGCTGTCTGTAGGGTTGTGGGTCCCATGAGGCATAGGAGGCTTTGTACTGTCTCCATGCCTTGTCCCTGCTGCGACACAGGGAGATAAGGTAGGATGTGATCCATGGGTGGTGGTGGCGTTTTACCCTGACCTTCCTGAGGGGGGCGCGTAGGTCCTAGATATGCCGGAAGATAAGGTAGAATTGGGAGAGAGTGACATCGACATCAGACGCAGAGAGGACAGGTAGCCAGTCTGCATTTGAGAGGTTTTGCATCAGGGCATATTCATTTGGGAGATGAAGTGGGCAAGACCAGATGAAATTGGGATGGGAGAGCGGGGAGTGGATTTTGCAGACGCAGTAAGTAACACAGTGGTTACTAAAGACATCGGGGAAAATTTCTGAGGCAGATATGCGGTGGGGATGAGTGGATAAGATCCAATCCAGAAGGGTGTGGTTTAGGGACTGATGGTTTAGGTGGGTGGGTTCCTGAATAAGCTGAGCGAGGTTCAGGGCTTCAATTTTTAAGGTGGTGTGTTTAACGGAGGGGGAGAGCCAGTCAAGATTGAAGTCACCTAGAAGCACAAGTTCGCCGTTGGATGTTCTGGAGGAGATCGATGAGATGGCAGTGATGACTGCATCAGGCAATGTCTTAGGAGGAACGTAAAGAGCTCCGATGTAGAGCAGGGGTGGAGGAGGGGAAGGATATGTGCGCAACAATAGATTCGTGGGAAGAGGGGCAGGATTCACTGAAAATGATAGAGCATGTGAGGGATTGCCTGGTGTTAAGTGCCACACCCCCACCTCGCTTGCCTCTATCCTGGCGAAATAGGTTGTAGTCGGGAATGGCAATAGAGGAGTTGGGGATTTTGGCAGATACTGGGTAACCCATACAGTTATGGCATCCAGTTTAGAGAGAAGGCTCCTAGTATTGATATGGAATATGCAAAGGCCTTTGGGGAGTGAGTCTGGGGAGAGGTGAGGGGGCAGAGCAGCGGAGTTGGGGGTGAGTTAGGGATTTTCCTGGATGCAGCGGGGCCAGGGTTGGGATGTATGTCACCCCCCAGCAGCAAGATGAGGATGGAGCATATGAGAAGAGGGGGTTGTTTGGATGTTGCAGTGCAACGATTGGATGGAGGGGAGCGGAGGTTCAGGCATCGTAATAGAACCTCCAGGTTAAAGAGGTGGGAGTGGAGCAGAGAGGGGTGAGTTGATGGAGAAAGTAGGAAGGGGTGGCTGGGGGGAGAGAAGGAGAGGAGGATGGGAGAGGGGAGAGGAGAACAGTTTGTATGGGGGTGGTTCCTGGGGAACGAAGGGGGTGGAGGATATAAAAGCAAGAGGGGAAAGGTTGTCACTAGGAGTGCTAATGAAGGGTGGAGTAGGAGCAGAGAAGAGGGTTGTTAGTAGGAGAAGGCATAATAGAAGAAGCATCTGCATTTTGGCTTTAGCTTTTGCAAGGAATGCAGCAGATTGTAGTTGTAGTAGCGGTCACTAGGGTCAGGAGAAGGCAGGCTGCAGAAAAGGAATCTATGCTGGCAATGCTGGGTAGAGGGCTAGCGGCCACTAGAGGCAAGAGCAGATAATCTGCAAATGGGGAAAGCGCCCGATAGGTTGTAATCACATGTCAGGTTAAAACCTGACATGTGATTACAGCTATAAAATACAGAGTCCACCAAGGGTGGTAGTGGGGCAGCCGACGCAGAGCATCGGCAGGGCTCTCCTAGCCATTGCAGCCGAGCGCGCTGGGGCTCCTGCTTGTTTCTGACACAGGATTCGTACCTTACGCCGAGTTTAGGAGCTGTGGGAGAAGGCTGCGGTGTCCTGCCCTTGCGACCTCCTGGCACCCTTGGGGGAGCCTTGGAATCTGTGGAGAGAGAGAGGGAGAGGAAGTTTATTAGAAGCAAGTATGTAACATGAGAGGCAGATCCGGGGGGTCACGATACTTTGCTGTACAGGAAAAGGCGCCGAAATTAAATGGACCTGACTCTGGGATTTGGAATATAGAAAGGAGTTTAATTGTGCATGCAGGTAGCAATGGCTGCTGCCTAGTTTCTGAATTTAAGTCGGTTGTAACAGTAATTTAATTTAATTTAGAGGGGAAAGCAATGTGTCACAGGAGCGAGTATTAGGTTAGAAATGATTTAGAATAGGATGGTGCTCAGATCAGCTGATAATGAAGTAGACTACAAGTGCACTAGGCTGTTTGGCTAGCAAAATGTACAAAATAAATTAAACTAGCATTAGCACCAGTAGAAGGCAGATTTTAAAGTGCACAAACCATTACCTCAGGCAAAAGAAAAATACTAGCATCAGAGTCTCGATTAGGTGTACTGCTAGAAATAGCAAAAAACACTAACTTTGGCTAAAAACTAAATACTACAGCACTGCAAATCTCTTAAGGTGTACAGTTATAGCTGCCTAAAAGCAGTACATTTAGCTATGAATGACTTGCACAAAAACTATCAGCATTTGTATGGGGACACAAATTTAAAAGAAAAAAGGCGCCAAGATGGTTTCTCCAGGGGCTCTCCTAGCTGTTGCAGCTGAGTGCGCTGGAGCTGTTGCTTGTTCCTGACACAGGATTCGTACCTTACGCCGAGTTTAGGAGCTGTGGGGAAGGGCTGCGGTGTCCTGCCCTCGCAACCCTCTGGGTAGCCTTGGAATCAATATATACTTATACAATGGGGGCAAGAGCTATTCCAGTGCAATAAATTTGAGATATTCTCATTGCAGTGAGATAAATGCTGATGACATCAGTGGAGTGAGATATATTCTGCTGATGTCATCACTCACTCACTCAAGCTAGCATTCCAAATGAAAGTGCTTCAGAAATCAGTTTGTGTGTCTCACTGAAGCCTGCAAATCACTCAGTTAGCATTGCAAAACAACTTACCTCTATCCCAAAGTTTCCAACAATCCTAGGCCATTTCTGTGCTAATCTCAGCACAAAAGCAACCTGAATTCAAATGAAACTCATTTACAAAGCAGTTTATTTCTCACTGCAAGCAGCAACTAACACATATAGCATAGAAAAACACACTTACCTGTGTTCCAAAGTTTCCAAAACTCTTAACACATTTCTGTGATAAACTCAGCTTGAAAAAAAACCTAAATTCAAATGAAACTCATTTACAAGCAGTTTCTTTTTCACTGTAAGCTGCAACTAACACAAATAGCATAGAAAAACACACTTACATGTGTTCCAAAGTTAACACTCTTAGCACATTTCTGTGCTACTCTCAGCATAAAAGCAACCTGAATTCAAATGAAACTCATTTACAAAGCAGTTTCTTTCTCACTACAAGCTGCAACTAACACAATTAGCACAGCCAAACACAATCACCTGTGTTCTACAGTGCTTCTAACAATCACAGCCCATTCAGAAACACTCCCACACTCTCAGACCACAGACAAACACTGCTTTCAGTATGGTCTAGATCTTGGAGTAATGAGCTCTGAACAAGTTTGAGACAGTCAGCAGACCAGACCTGGGTTTGATTCTCACAGCCTCCACTTGCATACTGTGTAAATCTGAACAAATCACTGAACTTCACAGTACCCCTAAAATAACTCACCTGCCTACCAAAAATTAGTTACTAAAGACTAAAACTCAAACAAACAAAAAAAAAAGCACATAGATACAGGGGAAAAAAATGCAGCAAAACATGGCACTTCATACGCTCTCACACCATTTGTATAAATAGCACACAGGATGTGCAGATCGTGAGATATGAGAAATATTCTCACTCTGCAGGAGTAAGAATATTTCCCATATCTCACTCCTGCCCATCATGTATCCCCTATATATATATATATATATATATATGTATGTATGTTTATATATATATATATATATATGTGTATGCAATAAGACATTACGGGGAGATGTTTGTCATGGGATAAACGCCCAAACAAATAAGCTGTGAGTGCCGAGGGCCTTTAAGACCTGGGAGGGTGTTTATCCTATGACAATCACGTAACTGAATGGAATGTCTCATTGTGCTTATAAAATGGGTCCTCCACCACCACCCCAAAAAAAAAAAACAAATATAAAGGGGGGGAAATGCTTTTTAAAGTTTTTAAAATAAAAAAGTCCCTTATCAAGATTTTCCACAGTGTAGCACTGTAGTGTGAGTCCGTTTTTAGTTCTATAAAGTAGATTTTTAGTTTGTGTGAGAGTCATTTTTAGAGAGAGAGAGAGAGTCCATTTTGGCAGTAGTGTGGCCGAGTGAGAGCATGACTACAGCACAAGGAAGCATGAGCCTGCGTGCTGCTAGTATGACAGCCAGGTTGAGCATTGTCCAATCATGTCAGCATCTCTGGTAGCTGTGGCAGAAGAAAAACTTTTTTTTTTTTTTTTTAAATAAGTCAGGCCATTAGGCAAGTGAGCAAGTGGAGGAGACATGCCAGTCACCTTGCACAGGCAGGCAGAGTCGATAACATTGGGCTGGCATGTCCCCGATGAAGAGGTTCTAATACCTTGAAACACCGGGGCTCAATTGTCTGTCCTTGATTTTCTTGTAACTTACACATTGGTGTTTTAAAATACAGAATTTATTGGGCTTCCTGGAGTGTTTATCTCTTTCTTGTTTTGGTATTCTTGTTTATGAGCACCCAGTCTCTTCCTGGAACCCACCCAACTCTGCTGTAGTATGGCCAGGGTTATAGGGTGATATGCACCCCTGGGAAATGGACAAGGGCTGTTTTCGAGGACCTCTCTAACTCTGAAGATTCATGCATGGCCTCAGCTTGGACTCACCTGATCGACCTTGACTCCTCTGACGGTTGATCCTCGCAAACGGGTTCATGTGGCTGTACTCCACCATATGTCTGGTTCCAGGGACGTCCCTTTGGAGCCAGTGCAGAAGAGGGATAATACCCTTTCAGCAAAATCCTAAACGGATGATTTCCTGTGGTGGCTGTCCCCATAGCTGAAGCCATTGTGGGACCAGCTTTGGACCTGTGGCAACACCCTGTGTCCTGGCCAGCACCCCCAATCCATAGCAGTGTCAGTGGCTCAGTAGGTAGCACACTCACCTCTGAGGCCAGGAGATCAGAGGGCTGTGGGTTCAGTTCCCACATCTGGCACTTGGGTTAATATCCCAGTACTGACACTGCAGTGCAGCATGGGAGGGGTGCTGCACTTCTGAGGTGCCGTCTTTCGGATGAGATGTTAAACCGAGGTCCCATCTGTCTGGATTGGTGGTAGTTCAGGTGGATGTTAAAGATTCCATGGCACTTATCGAAAAGAATAGGGGAATTTCCCCGGTGTTCTGGCCAAATTTCCCTCATTCACTAAAAATACCACCAACAGCATAATCTGGTTCAAGGTCAGTTGTCATTCATTTGTATCCCCTTCCCCCGGGTCGTGCCTGAAAATAGGCAGGATTTGTCTAGTGCACTTACCCGGTCAACAAAAGCTAAATAAATAAAATATGGCCTGCAAGTATGCAGTCCTCGTCAGGAACCCCTCGAGGTTCTTGGACCACCCTAGGCCTGTGTCCAGTGCAGTCTTTTGGAAGTCAAAGGGCCAAGGGGTTGTTGATAAGTCTGAGAAAAAAGTAATCGCTCCACAACATGACTGCCAGGCTGGAGTTAATACAGCATTAAAATAAAATGCTGGTACCAGTCACGGAATGAGTTGGTTATCAATTTATTGAAAGATACAAAGTGATGTGCACAATAACATTGTAACATAAATGCAGATTTACTCACAAGCAGCAGTACCAGCAGGTCAAGGACCTGGCGCCAGACAGAAGAGCTCAATCATTTTTTTCTAGGCTTTTTCCATGGGACTTAAGTGAGAGTAAATTTGCACATTGTATTGCACTGTTATTGCACACAGCATTTTGTGGCTTTCAGTAAATTGATACCCGACTCATTCCGTGACCGTTTCAGTTTTTGTTTTGGCTTTGATGATGTGAATAAGTCACCTGACAATCCCAAGAAGTTGAACAGTGCGGCCAAGAAGGTCTATGCAACTTCCTCTTTGGGTCTCCCGCAGCCCAGATATGCCATGATGATAGCTTGCTTAGTCCAGACAGTCCACATCCATTGTTCTTTCCTGATCTCTTTCCCTAGTCACCCTGTTGAAGAAACCAGATTTGTCTGGCAATAATTCCCACCCCGATGTATCCATGCTGCCTTTGGTCTTGTTGCCCATTGAATTCAAGATATTCCATAAACCTTTCCTCATAGTTTCCATTTATTTTCACACCACCAATGTGAGAGTGACCGTCCTATAGCTGCTAGCCTTCTCCCTGTTGCTGCTCTTATGGAGAGGGACCACATCTGCCCTTCTCCAGTCCTCCAGAACCATGCCTGTTTCCAGTAAGCTGTTGAGTAAGTTCGTCAGTGGTGCAGCTATCGCCTCCCTGAGTTCCTTTAGTACCCTTGGGTGTACTGTGTCTGCTCCATAGCTTTTTCCACTTTCAGACCTGCAAATCTCTTCGGGACTCTTTCCTCTGAAAATGGACTTGTGTCCACCCCCCTCTCTCTGGTGGTCCATCTCCCCTCCCTCAACTGTGAAGACTGAGGGTACTTGTTCAGGATGTCTGCTTTTTCTTGATCCTCTTCGTCTCCCTCTCCCTCTCTCCTTATCCTCACTGTACTTTCCCCTTGCTTTCCCCTTTCCACTTATGTACCTGAAGAAAGTCTTATTTCCTTTAGCTGCCCTTTTGGCTATCCTTTCCTCTGTCTGCACCTTTGATCCCCTCACTGCCTTTCCTGCTTCCCTCTGTTTTACTTTGTATACCTCCCTGTCTTCTTTCTTCTGTGATTTATACAGGACCTCCTGAATGCCACTCTTTTTTTCCATCACCACCGTGGCCACTTCCCTAGAGAACCACAATACTTGGCCCCTTCCCCCAGCGGATTGTCTCACAGCTGGTCATGGGGGTAATACCAAGGGGACTTGCGGGGTGTAACTAGCTGTACCTGTATAATATATATTAGTTGCCACTGCCTCCAGGGCTGACACTCAGAAATGGCTTGTAGCAGAGACACCCTGTTCTGAGCATTGGTTAAAACTTTGTAAAAATATTGGGCCAGCCCAGTGGCGCTGGAGGTTGAGGCACTGGTCGCTACATCTTGCACCATGCTGACGACCTGGGTTCGGGAATGAGCCCAGGCCATGGGGGGTCGGCAGGGGGGAGAGAGGTTTGCATATCTGAAGGACTGCTCTTCTCTCGGGGGAGGGAACACGCTGTCCCGCTCGCTGATTGCCCTCCAGTGGTGACCCAAGGGCAGTACAGGTCGGGAGGCCCACTCCAACGTGATTACGTCGGTGGGAAAGGGGGCAGGGAGAAAATAGGAGGAAAAGAGCTCTGGCAGGGCTCCATGATGGTCCACCGTGCCGCGGGCTGACCCCAGGGTTCTGGATTGGGTCTCTGGGGAGGGGGCACCACCTCCCTGGTGCTGCCGCGGGGGGGGGCAATCTGCATGGGAAATACCGGGGGGGCAGCTAATTGTGGCACGATGGGACCTGAGAGAGAGTTCCTCCTTCCTCCTTCAGGAGGGACCAACACACTTGCCAGGGCTGAGGTGGAAAAATGTATATGGGGGAGACTTTGTAAAAATATTAAAGATTTCTGTATTGCTCAACGTTGTCAATGGGGAGTTAATAAATATGTGTAATGAGCTCCCCTCTGGGGTAGTGGTACAGCCCAGGGCTGCCAATCAAGCATAACACCCTGGAGGCATGAGGATTCGGAAGGCAGTAGCTACTTGGTTTTTGCTGTACCACTGAAGGGCAGCCTGCATAGATAGGGCTCTCTGGAAAAAAAAAACCTGTTGTTTTTTTTTTTGTTTGTTTACATCTGCTACTGTTTGTTTTAACTTTAGTTGGACTAAGCAACTGGGAGGCAGGTTGGGGTGACCTGGTGACGTGGAGTATCCTCAGATTTTGAAATCATGTGTGTTAAGCTGTGGCTTTCAAATTGACTAACCTGATAGCTAAACTCTCATTCAGTGCCTACAGTACCTAAATGAGAACCACTCACCTTGCTTTACTAGGATGTCTTTACTGGGTTCTCTGCCTTCATTCTTGAGAGCTTGGTGCCTCAGGTAAGTAATTCTTGGTATTTGGGGAAGGGATTTGGTTAGATTAGGCTGGGGAGTAACAGGTGATTTATATTTTATTTTGTTCCTCTGTCCTTAGCATTCTCTCTGTCACGGTCTCTTCCTGCTTAAGCTGCGTGGGTATGAATTTTTGTTTGGAAGCGCTGCAGAACTTGGGAGTTTCCAGCCCTCAGCTGGGTTATCAGTAGCTCCATTTTTGGGGAATCTGATAGATCAGTGTCAAAGCTGTACTGCAGATGTTGCTTTAAAGTGCTTTTAATAGCATACTCATGCAGTGCTTCTATTCCTTTAGTAATTTTTCCACCATTCGGCAGCATTTGAACAGCGCCACGCACGCTGGCAGGCTGCCAGCCCTCTGGTTTTTGAGCTGCTCATCATGGAGCGTGCTCCCCTACACAGCATCTGCTTGTACTGATGCCATGCTATGCTGATGCACTTATGTCATTGTACTATCACTGAGCACATGTCAGCAGCACGCCCTCCCGACCTGGGAGTGGGAAGAGATCTCTCATGAGTGCTGCCGGTAACTCACTTGGCGGTTCAGTTCACAACACATTTGGCTCCTAAATTAAAGAAAATGCACCAGCGTGAAGGGGGCACAGTCAGCGGAGTTTCTGCAAATGTAAAGGGGGCTTCCCTAGAGTCCCCAGGTCCAACCTCCAGCCTGTACTGAGTTACAGAAACTGTACTAGCCCACTGATGAGGTAAGAACGCAGGGTGTGGGGAGGGTGATCAGGGCATATTTATTTTTTTGGCACAGGTGTCGGTTTTTTTAGCAACAGTACCCTAGTACAGTTCTGCATGTTTGTCTAACTAGTAAAATTAGAAGAGCCAGAGTTAGGATGACATAGAGGTAACTGCAGGGGCTGCTGTGGATAGCTCAGAGTGTGTTTTCATACTGACCTGATTTTCTTTTGAGTTGCATCACAATTTGTAGGAGAATAGTAGTTTTTAAATGATGTAAGACTTGCAGGAGGATGAGGAATACCCTATCCCTTGGAGTTGCATTGTCCCAACTGTGTAACGCAATCCAACATGTCTGTATTGGTTTCCTGCAGCCAAACCACTGAGCTGGGGGTGCACCTGTGTTACCAACTGGCAGTGGTAAGGCTGAGTTGCGAAAATCCTTTTTGCTTCTTTTGAATGAGATGTTGAGTGCAGATGATCTGCAGGTCATCCTCACCGATACACCTGAACCCAAGGCAAGCCCTTCAGGTCAGGGGAGAGCCCTACAGGCACATCCAGGTGCACCGGAGCAGAGCGAACATACTCACCAAGATCTGCAGGCAACGCCTGATTTTAGCGGCTTGGAAGGTCAAGTGGTGGATGCAGGGGCGTCTAGGGAGAATCCTGAACTGACGAATCTGGATCTGTCAGATGAGAAGGAGTATCCCTCTGAGGAGGGGAGGGAGTAGACGGAACCAAAGAAAAAGATCCCGAGTGCCCCTTTCTTTGACATCAAGACACTGTCCTATCTCAGACTTAACAACAGACTTCCCACATCATACCCCAGTAGAGTCATCCTTTATGCAGATGACGCAGTAATTCTGAGCCGAAATGAAAATATAAGTGGACTGGCAAGTAAGCTGAAAACTACCTTCAACTTGTTGGAGGACTGGTTTATAAACTACAAACTTCTCCTCAACTATAAAAAAATAAAAGTGATGTTACTAACCAGCCCCTGTCTTATGAAAACGAATCCCATGTTGACCATCACCAACAACAAGAACGCCCCACTCGAGCAGGTACAGGTATTTAAATACCTGGGTATTCACATTGACAAATCCTTCACCTTCTCCTGTCACATCGATCATGTGGTAAAAAGCATCAGTGCTAAGCTTGGAATCCTGTATAGACATAGGAAATACCTCATGCCCGATGCCCTGCGACAGTCGGTCACGAGTTCTGTACTGTCAGTGGTTGATTATGGTCTAGTGGTATACATCACAGCCTCTGACACTGCCTTAAAAAAGGATCTCCACTGCAGTAAATAAGACCTGCAGGCTTGTCCTAGGGGCTGACAGCCAACTGCTCACATGCCTGCTATATAATCATACAAACTGGCTCAACCTTAGGGACAGGATAAATTCCTGACCTGCATCCTAGGCAAAAAAGCACTGCTAGCTCCTGTACCACCTTGCATCCAACAGATGTTCCAGACAGCTAGTTCCCAGCACAATACCCATGGGATTTCACATTGCGCTTTCAAAGTACCTTTCAGAAGAACATCCCTGGGGCAGCGCTCCTTCTCCTACAAGGCTCCGCAATGGTTGAATGATGTCCCAGTCCACACAACTGGCTTACAGAGCCTGAGGATCTTTAAAACACAACTTAAACAGCACCTCGGCAACTTATCTACTTGCAACTGCTTCAGGTAATACCTACTTCCCTATGGGAGATCCATCCCTTCACTTCGTAGCAGCACTTAGCCTCTCACCCCGACCACCCCTACCTGTAGTAACAACCCTTACTCATAGCACTTGCCTTGTGAGTCTCTAATCCTTCCCACCGCCATCTGTTCATGTATCTGAGTACTCCCCCAGTCCAGCCTAGGGCCTCACCTCCTATGCCTGTGAGGCTGCTCCTCCCACTTCCCTCTCCCACCAATTCACCCCACTTTTCCCTGGACACTTCCCCTCCCATCACATCACTGACTCCCTTTCGCCCCATCCCGCTTGGCTGTATCACTAACTAAGCTCTGACAAAGCCTTCCTCTGGCGGCACAGGGTTTCTCTTTCCATCTCTATAATCCTTTCTAGTCTTTCTCATTCTCCTTTAAAAGGTCATGTAGTAGCCTAAACTGTACATGTATTATGTCTCCGCTCTTTACACTAGAATGTATAAACAACTCTAAAGTCTGTAACTGAGTGAAATTATTGTTTAGAACCTTGCCAAGTGACCTTGTAGTTGATTCTTGTGACATTGCTATTTTTCTGTATTGTATGTCCTGTCTAGACGTGGAACCTTTGTAAATGAGCATCCAGCTCAAAGGTTGTTTCCGAATCAATAAACTTGAAATGTCATAACAGAAGCATGTAGAACATTACAGTTGAAAGAAGTCCAGGACACTGAGACTTTGGCTGTTAATCCCATCCTGTCTGTGTTGGCCTCGGCCCTGAAGTGTTTTCCAAACTTCCAGCACTACGATGAGATTATTGAGCAGTAATTGGCTGGGTAGGATGAGAGGAAACAGCTTCTTAGGCTGAGGGTAAGATGTTACCTGTCCCAGGAAGAGAGCTTGAGGAATTAGGAAGTTCCAGCAATAGCTGACAAGGCTACATGCAGCTTGGTCAAACGCATGGCCATATGTCTAGCAGGTGTGGCAGCATTGTTGGATGTTAATGACAAGATGTTGGATACCTTATGCAGATGGGCTTTTGCCTCGAACAGAGTCAACTTTCTGACAGCATATGTGTCCTTTATTGTATCTTGGGCCTTAAACTCCTGGGTGCCTACATTAGGCAGTTTTATTTCTGAGGATTTAGAGGGGTTGCACATTTTGCAGCTAGTGTCTATGGCTTCCACCTTTTTTAGGAGACATAGAAGTGGATAGCGTGCTGATGTCTGCCCACTCATCTTATCATATTGTTGTAGTTACGTGGAGTATATGGCTTCACTACTGATCCACGGACCAGACGTCTAAGACCAAGTTGTTCCAACATGTTGTTTGCAGGGGAGTTATTTGGATTGGAACTGGATGACATTTTAAAGGATATCCAAGGCAAGAAATACAGTTACCAGTGTCCAGGCAACCTCAGAAAGGACACCCGGCCCAAAGAGGGTAGAGTTTTGGCCGACAACCGCAAACTGGAGGAGATTTTCATCCCTTTTGGAACTTCAAAGGCCATAGAAATATGGAGCCTATTCTGGATGCAAAGGTAACAGCAGCAGAGGTTCCTTTGCCCACAACCACAGTGGAGGTACTCGACGTAGGGGAGGTTCCTCTTAATGAAAGTACATGGGCCCATCCTTGCTCTCCTTCCCTTGGTGGATCAGACAAGTAGGTGTTGCAGATTATAACTAGAGACTATTTATAGAGTTTTTTGTGATCCCCACAGCATGTTGTTTCCTACAGTCTCCGGTGCCACAAAAGCAAGTAAAGAGGCATGCAGTGAGGCAAACCTTGGATCACTTGAGACAGATAGACGCAGTTGTGCCAGTCCCTCAAATGAGGAGCGTTTGGGATTCTACTCGGTTTACTTCGTAGTACCCAAGAAGTCTGCGCGGTTTCAACCCTTTCTGGCTTTGAAACATTTATACAAGGTCATTTACCACACACGGTTCAAGATAGAATCCTTACGGTCCATCATTTGGGCGATCCAACCATGGTATTTTCTAGTGTCCATAGTCTGAAGGATGCCTATCTCCACATGCCTATTCACCATTCGCACCAGAAATTCCTGAAGTTTGGGATTCAGGGACAGCATTTCCAGTACAGGGTTCTCCCCTTTGGTCTGGTAACAGCCCCCACGGTGTTTTAGAAGATTCCCACTGTGCTAGTAGTGTGACTGAGACAGGAGGGGCGTCACATGTACCCCTACCTGGACTGTTTGCTCATCTGAGCTCCGACTGCCAGGATGGCTGAGTGATTAGTAACAAGGACTTTGGAGGTCCTGGAAACACTAGACTGGATCATTAACTTGGAGAAAAACTCCCTGATGCCATCTCAAAGGTTAGAGCACTTGGGGGCCATGTTCCAAACGGACGAGAAGAGAGTGTTCTTCTCTGCGTCCAGGAAGGTGACCTTAGTCTGAGAGGCCCAGTGGCTAAGGGTCCAGCCAGCAGTTTCTGCTTTCAGATTACTTCAGATTCTAGGCCTGATGACAGCAGTGAAAGAGGTAGTGCTGTGGGCACATCTCCACATGTGGCCTCCACAGAACATGATGCTGGAGGTCAGGGGCAAATAAAGTACAGGAAGGTAGTATTTTTCAGAGGAAGAGATGCACGAGAACAAGGGGACATAACAGTGAAGCTGAAAGTGGGAAATTCAAGCGAGAGATGAGGATGTACTTCTTCACTGAAAGAGCAGTGAATGTCTGAATAGTCTTCCAGCAGAGGTGATAGCGATAACAGTGTTGGGATTCAAGAAAGTCTTTTGAACAATCGGTTTAAATGCTTCATTGGCAAGCTTTTAAACTAATCAAAGGGGGAGGCACTGATAAGCAGCAGGAAAATCCCAGCCTCTCCCTACAAAACAGGGTACTAAATGAGAAAAAGACCGAGGTAGAAAGGTCAGTGGGGGATGCTGCAACAGAAGGTAAAGCCATCAAAAATGGAAGCAATGAGTACCAATGCCCATAGTCTGGGTAACAAGCTTCCTGAATTAGTGGCCTTGATGAAGGAGGAACATCTGGATATACGTGGCAGTCACAGAAACATAGTTACACAAAACCATGACTGGGATGTAAATATACCAGGATACACTATCTACAGGAGGGACAGGAGGGTAAAGAGGAGGAGGAGTAGCTCTTTACATAAGGAAGGAATCAAAGCAACATAACAAAAGGGTAAACAGGGAGGAGAAGAAGCACTGTGGGTAAATTTGGAGACAGGCAATGGCAACACAATCCGCACAGGGGTTGTATACAGACCCCCTTCTCAGGGGGAGGAAATGGACAGGAAATGATAGAAAGTATACTTGGAATGGCAGAAAAAGGGGAGATATTGCTGATGGGTGATCTGAATATGCCAGATGTTAACTGGAGTGCAGTTGCAGCAGCCACTTCGAAGAGTGGGGTTATTCTAGATGCCCTACAGGGGGCATGCCTTAGACAACTAGTATTGGAGCCCACTCAAGAGGGAGCAATCTTAGACCTGGTTCTCTCAAATGGAGATGGAGAGGATCGCAGATGTAGAAGTGGGTAGCCATCTGGGAACTAGCCACCATCGAACAGTATGGTTCACAATAAACACAGCAATAGAGTCAAGCCATGCAAAGGCAAAAGTACTGGACTTTAGGAGGGCTGACTTTGCCAAAATGGGTGAGTGCCTAAGGAATGCACTAGCAAATGGGCAGGAAGGAGGGGTGGAAGAACAATGGGGAATAATAAAAACTGCCATCACAGAGGTAACGAGCCTTTGTGTGAAGCAAATAAACAAAACAAAACGATGTAAGAAACCACTGTGGTTCTCAAAGGAAGTGGCAGTGAAGGTTCAAGAGAAAAAAAAAGCATTCAGGAAGTACAAGGAATCACAGAAGGAGCAGGACAGAGAACTGTATCAGTTAAAGCAAAAGGAAGCAGGGAAGGCTGTCAGAACAGCAAAGGCCCAAACCGAGGAAAAGATAGCCAACTCAGTTAAGAAGGGGGATAAAACCTTTTATAGGTACATCAGGGAGCGAAGGAAGACCAAGGGAGGGATAGTGAGGCTTAATAAAGGGAGGAGGGTGGGCAGAGGAGACTGTGAAAAGGCAGTGATACTAAACAAATATTTTTGCTCAGTATTTACAAATGAAGAGGAGGAGGTACCTAAAACAAACAGTAGAAACACTTTGGATACAGAAGTTGATAACCAGCCCATTTACAGAAGAAAGGGTTTGGAAAAAACTCTTAAAACTGAAGGTGGACAAAGCAATGGGGCCTGATGGGATTCATCCCAGAATTCTAAAAGAACTAAGGGTAGAACTAGTGACACCACTGACTACCCTCTTTAATAAATCATGGGAGGATGGGGTGGTACCCAAGGAGGGCAGATGTGATTCCCCTTCACAAAAGTGGGAGCAAGGCAGAAGCAGGAAACTACAGACCTGTTAGTTTAACCTCAGTGATGGGGAAACTGATGGAATCACTTCTGAAGGAAAGAATTGTCGAGTATCTAGAGGCCAGAGGGGCACAGGACCCAAGGCAGCATGGATTCACAGTGGGAAGGTCATGCCAGACAGATCTGATAGATTTCTTTGACTGGGTGACCAAAGTAGTAGATCAGGGAGGGCTGTGGACATGGTCTACCTAGACTTTAGCAAGGCATTTGACACAGTCCCCACAAAATATTAATATACAAGTTAGCCAGCCTGGGAGTGGGTCCCAAGATGACAGCCTGGGTAAAGAATTGGCTGGAGAATAGGACACAGAGTAACAGTAAATAAGTCCACTCTGAAGAAGGGGGATCTTACTTGAGATACAGCTCTTGCAGCAGGTTACACCATTAGAACTGAAGCGCAGGCGTCAGGACCTGAGAAAAATTCCAGCTAGCTATCTTCGCGGGACACATGACGTCAGTCCCACCTCCGGCGTCGGAGTGCGCGTGAGGCGGTCCACGCAGACTCCCAGTTCTTTCCACGGCCGTGACTTGCATGTCTCGACCCTTGAGTTTACAGTCTAGCGCGACGCGTGGTTCAGAACTTTCCTTCGAAATTTACCTTTCTTCAAGCAAGATTCCTGCGATGTCCCTCTCCGACCTCGGTCACTCCTCCAAGTGTGCTTGCGGAAGCAGATCCTTCAAGGACCCCACACGGCCTGCGTTGATTGCCTGGGCCCAGACCACGATACCTGGGCCTGTTCGTTCTGCCAAGGTTCAACAGTCGAACTAGGATCCGACGTCAGAAGGCCCTTCAGGCTTTTGTTGGAGGAAAAGCTGAAGACCATGTCCTCAAAGGGGGAATCCTCTTCCAAATCCCACAAGCACGCGGAGAAAAGAAGGGAGAAGGCCCCTTCCAGGTCCCCTTCCAGGGCTTCGGAGCCCCGCAGCTCTGGTTCTCGGTCCGACTGCTCTCCTTCCAGGGCCAGCTATCAGCCTCCCCCGGCTGCGGTAAGGAAGCCTTCTTCTCAGGCCAAGTCCGCCAGACCGTCGTCCTCTTCTTCATCCAAGGCCTTGGTGAAGTCCGGGGAGCGCCATCACCACCATCACAAGTCGGGTTCCCGCCCTTTGGTTCCCGACGTCCGGTCTTCGTCTGTGCCTCCTCGGAAAACCTTGGAACTCACACCCTTGAAGAGACCTGTAGACCTGATGCCGGCACGACCGTCGTCGGCCGTGCACCATTCCTCCCTGGAGCCGCCGTCGCCGGCAAAACCATCCCAGCGGATGCCGGTAGGGGGACCGACGTCTGCTCCTCCTGAGAAGAGGATCCTGACGCCTCCGACCGACGTCGGTCAGGAGTCCTTAACGGAGGAGGACTTAATGCAGCCCGAAGACCAGGCCGGGCGACCCCAGCTCACCGAAACGCCCAGGGCACCCTCGCCCTTACCCGAGGCCCCTGTGGAACAGACGCCGGGACCCGACGACCGCCCACCGGCGCCCGGGCCGTCGTCGGGTCTTTCTTTAGCAGAAGTGAAGGATCTCTTCACTTATTGGTGGGACACCATTAAGAGGGACATGGTCCCCACCTCTCCTCCTCCTCCTCCTCCTCCGGTTCCTGCACCCCCTTCACCATCGAGGTCGACAGGCCGTTTACCTCCCCCCCGGGAGCCTAGATCCTCTCCCAGGGGAAGATCAGAAAAGCGGAGACCTCCGTCGAAATCCTCTTCTGGGTCACCCAGCCCCAAGAGATCCAGGAGACACCGACGTTCGCCGTCGACGGAGGACATGGGATCAGTCTACTCTTCCTCTAGATCCCCATCTCCTCTCTCCATCCCTTCTCTGGACCCATGTGAGATGCCAAGATCTCCTCCGGATGACCCTTCGTTCATGGATATTATGAGACATATCCAAGAGAACATGGGATGGGATGCAGAAGAGCTAGACCCCGAAAGGCTACGCCTCGCCAGATATCTTCATCAGAAGGACCCCAAGCCTGTGGTGATACCACACTTGGTGTCCACTTTCGTGGACGTCACCAAGGCAGCGTGGAAGCGTCCACATTCGCTCCCGGTGATGCCGAAAAAAGCTGATCGCTTGTACAAGGCTCCTAAGGATGACCAGTACTTGACGCAGCAGCCTCAGGCCGATTCTCTGGTCATCACAGCCTCACATGACCGGTCACAGAGGCCGCAACATTTGAGCACCCTGCCACCGGACCCAGAGTCCAAGCAGCTGGATGCACTGGGCAGGCGCACGTATGCTTCCGCTACATGCGCCATCAGATCCTTAAATTATCTGACCCACATGGTTCAATTACGGAACGCTTTGTGGGAACAGGGTCTGGAGGCGGCTCAAAAGCTGCCGGAAGGTGAGCAGAAGGAGGAGATGCTTCAGCTCGTCCGTACGGGTTCAGACGTGGGGACCCAAGTGCTTCGAGCTGCGTACAACTCCGCGGACTCATCGGCCCGAGCAGCAGCTTCTGGCGTATGCCTCCGGAGACACTCCTGGTTACACGTCTCTGGTTTTACCCCGGACGTCCAGAAGAACATTATGGATGCTCCGTTCGAGGGAGAAGTCTTGTTTGATAATCCTTCCGAGAAGATCATTACCAAACTTCAAGAGGCCGGGAAGGCGGTAAGGTCGGTTCAAGCCATGTACCGACCCAAGCTTGGTTCCTTTCGTAGGAACCAAAGCCGTTTTCGTGGGCGGACACAGAGGCAGCAGCCCGCTCCGCTACACATCAGAGGGCTCGGCTTCCAGAGCCAGGAAACAGCCCGCCAGCCGAGGTCGGCGTTCTCCTAGGCCGGCCCAGCCAGCGGGCCCATCTGCTGCCACAGCCTGACTCCTTTCCGGCCCCGGCCCCTCAGGATCAACGGGAAATCATGGTCGGGGGTCGCATTGCGAACTTCCTGCCGGGATGGCAGGCTATAACCACCGACAGGTGGGTTCTTCAGTTGGTCAGTCTAGGCCACTTTATAGAATTACGCGAAAAGCCACCCTCGAGGCCTCCTTTGCTCTCCGGTATCGGGTCAGCACAAAAATTTGATCTGGCAAGAAGTACCGCGCTCCTGCGAAAGAGGCGATAAATGCGTCCGGAGAACCAGAGAGGACAAGGATATTATTTTCCACTTCTTCCTGGTTCCCAAGAAAACAGGGGACCTCCGTCCGATTCTGGACCTCAGCGACCTCAACGTGTCGGTCGCCTACAAGAGATTCCGCATGGTGACTCTTCCGGGTCTTATTCCCATGCTGAAACAGGACGCCTTTTTAGCGTCTCTAGACATGCAGGACGCATACCTGCATATCCCTATAGCTCAGGCGCACCAGAGGTTCCTGCGCTTCGAGTTTCTCGACCACCACTTTCAGTTCCGAGCTCTTCCGTTCGGACTGTCATCCGCACCAAGGGTCTTTACCAAGTGCATGGCAGTTGTGGCAGCATCTCTGAGGAGACAGGGCCACTATGTGTTCCCGTACCTGGACGACTGGCTTCTCATGGCAGCCTCAAAGGCGTTGTCTCTCATGTACAGAGCACCCAGGATCTGTTCCAATCTCTGGGCATTCTCAGAAATTCTGAGAAGTCTCCCTGGTACCGTCGAGAAACTGCAGTTTATAGGCGCAGTACTGGACACTGTTCAGGGAAGAGCTTTTCTTCCGGACGACAGAGCGGGCGCATCAGATCCCTCATAGGGATTTGTCGTCGAACAAGATCGTACCTGCCAGGTCGGTCCTTCGCTTGCTCGGACACATGGCTGCGGCCATTCCTACTGTCCCTTTCGCAAGGCTTCACATGCGGGTAACCCAGTGGATGCTCAAAGTGCAATGGGACCCAAGGCAAGACCACTTGCAGCATCCGGTCAGGATCACGAACTCAGTGATCCGAGACTGGCAGTGGTGGCTAGTCCCAGGGTCGCTCTCCACGGGCGTCCCGTTTGTAGCGCCGTCCCCGGAGGTAACCCTCACCACAGACGCCTCAGGTCTTGGGTGGGGGGCGCACCTGGACGGGTTAAAGTCCCAGGGTACGTGGACCCCATTGGAAGCTCATCTCCATATCAATGTCCTAGAGATGAGGGCGGTTCTCTATGCCCTGCAGGCCTTTCAGTCAGTAATCCCACTGTGTACTCTTCTGCTTCAGACAGACAACACGGCGGTGATGTATTACCTCAACAAACAAGGAGGCGCACACTCTTACCCCCTTTGCAGGGAGGCCATGAGGGTGTGGGATTGGGTAATTGGACACGGCGCCAAATCTGATCACTGTGCATGTTCCCGGGGTGGGCAACACGATTGCAGATGGCCTGAGTCGGTCCCAGGCCAGAGTCCACGAGTGGGAACTTCTTCAAGAGGTAGCAGAGGATCTGTTTCTTCGATGGGGATTTCCAGAGCTAGACTTGTTCGCATCCCCATCCAACGCAAAACTGCCCAATTTTTGCTCGCTAGATCCAGGGCCTGGTGTTTTCTGGCGAGACACGTTATCCCTCTCCTGGGTGAACAGATTCCTCTACGCTTTCCCTCCCTTCCCGTTGATCCAGAGAGTTCTTCTCAAACTGCGCAGGGAGCACGCACTCATGATCCTGGTGGCCCCGTTCTGGCCCAGACAGATCTGGTTCCCTTTGTTGGTGCAACTATCTCGGGAACCCCCGCTCCTGTTGCCGCTCAGCTCCCACCTCCTGTCTAAGGAGAAAGGTTCATTAGTCCATCCGGACCTACGCTCTCTGAACCTGCATGCTTGGCTCCTAGAGACATAGCCATCTTGCGTCACGGGGTCTTGCAAGAGGTTGCAGAGGTTCTTTCTGCAGCCAGAAAGCCGGCAACGCATGCGACATACGCCATGAAATGGCGCCGTTTTTGTTTATGGTCACGAGCTCGTGATCTTTCCCCTTTAGGTTGTCCTGTGGGAGTAGTGTTGGATTACCTCCTCTCCCTTTTTCATTCAGGCCTAGCCTACTCCTCTATTAAGGTGCACCTCTGTGCCATTTCTGCCTATCACCTCCCGGTGGGACAGCGTACTATAGCTCAATTGGACGCCTCTCGGGAATTTCTTAGGGGAGTGTTACACCTTAGGCCTCCCATTAGGGACCCTGTGCCTCCATGGGATCTGCTCTTTGTCCTGGAACAGCTCACGCTCCCTCCCTTTGAACCTGCCGCGGATTGCGAGCTACGTTTTCTGTCGTGGAAAACGTTATTTTTAGTTGCTGTTACTTCAGCGAGAAGAATTTCTGAGCTTCACGCTCTCATGTGCAAAGAGCCTTATTTAGTTTTCCACCGGGACAGAGTATCCCTGAGGACGAATCCTAAGTTTTTACCTAAGGTGGTCTCTTCACTCTCTCTAAATCAAGATATTGACCTTCCGGTCTACTTCCCGAGTTATTCAAATAGAGGAGAGGCTTTGCTCCACACCCTGGATGTTCACCGCAGCCTGAGGTATTACCTCAACAGAACTAAACCCTCTCGTGAGTTCTGAACAGCTTTTCGTTCTTTCTCTGAGAGAATGATGGGCCAATCAGTATCCAAACAGTCTCTTTCTCGCTGGCTTGTCCAGTGTATTTCTACTGTTATGATATAAACAAAAGCTCTCCCGGGCTCGGTCCAGGGTCATTCTACTAGGGTGTGGCCACATCCTTTGCAGCACTCAAGAAACGTCTCCACCTCTGCTATTTGTGCAGCCACTTGGAGCTCTGTGCATACCTTTATCAGGCATTATAGCCTGGACATCGCCTCTGGCCGAAGGGCTGGTTTGACCTTTCGATTGCTACAGGGTCTCCTGTCCTGGGTTCAGGACCTGGAATTTACTTCCTATTTTCTCCTCCCGAATTTCTGGCAGCGTTACTGCTTGGGAATCAGTCTAATGGTGTAACCTGTTGAAGAGCTGTATCTCAAGTAAGATAGTACAGTTACGAAGAACTTACCGTAACAGTAGATCTTCGAGAACAGCTCTTGCAGCAGGTACCTTCCCGCCCACCTTCCCCCTTGGAGGAGGCATGGCTTTGCCTTTTCATGTTGGGACTTTTCTCTCTTATTATCTTCTGACGGTGGATCCTCGGTCTCCCACTCTGATGTCATCCTGCGGCCGGGAGTCTCCGGCGGGAGAACTGGGGAGTCTGGCGGGACCGCCCCCTTGTGTACCACGCCTGATGTCGGAGGCGGGACCGACGTCGGGGGCGGTCCCCACTGAAGATAGCTAGCTAGAATTTTTCCATGGGGTCCTGACGCCTGCCGGCTTCAGTTCTAATGGTGTAACCTGCTGCAAGAGCCATTCTCGAAGATCTACTGTTACGGTAAGTTCTTACGTAACTGTACTTTACTAGTGGGGTTCCGCAGGGTTCAGTATTAGGACCGATCCTCTTCAATGTCTTTATCAGCGTCATTGCAGAGGGACTGGAAGGAAAAGTATGTCTCTTTTTAGATGACACAAAGATCTGCAACAGAGTTGATGCACAAGGTGGGGTGGAAAGGATGAGAAGGGACTTGGCGAGGTTAGAGGAATGGTCAAATGTATGGCAGCTTAGATTCAGTGCTAAGAAGTGCAAGGTAATGCACCTGGGAAACAAAAACCCAGGGGAAGAGTACACAATGGGAGGTGAGATGCTAACAACAACAAAAATGGAAAGGGACCTGGGGTAGTCATATCAGATGACCTAAAGCTGGGCAAGCAATGTGAGAGGGCAGCAAGGAGGGCTGGGGGGAGACTGGGATGCATAGGGAGAGGCATCACCAGTAGAAAACAGGAAGTTATTATCCCTCTGTACAGAGAGCTGGTCAGACCCCATCTGGAGTACTGCGTGCAGTTCTGGAAACCCAATCTCCGCAAAGACATAGACAGGATGGAAGCTGTCCAGAGGAGGGCAACTAAAATGGTGCAGGGTCTGCACTGGAAGACATGTGAAGAGAGACTAAAGGAGCTTAATATGTATAGCCTTGAAGAAAGGAGGGAGAGGGGCACATGATAGAAACTTTCAAGTACCTCAAGGGAATCAACAGAGTCCAAGAGGGTAACATCTTTCAAAAAAAGAGGTGTGCAAGAACATGGGGCACAATTTGAAGATGGGGGGCAGCTCAGAGGTAATTTAAGGAAGTATTTTTTCAAAGAGAGGGTTGTGGATGCATGGAACAGCCTTTCGGAGGAGGTTGTGGAGTCAAAAACAGTGGTGGAATTCAAGCATGCATGGGACAGTCATAAAGCCATTCTAGGGGTTGGGGGTAGGAAAAAGTAGGCTGCTGGTTAACTAAGATCTGCAGCTTATCCAGTAGGTAGGGAAATGGGCAGACTGGGTGGGCCAAGCGGTCCTTATCTGCCATCAAATTCTATGTTTCTATGGGATAGGCATAAAGGAATCTTAGTGGAAAGCAAGGGGGGGCGGAGAGCCACTGATCAAGTAGGGTCTGCGGTGACTGTATAGACAGGGAACAAAATGGGCAGACTGGGTGGGCCAAGAAGTCATTATCTGCTGTCAAAATTCTATGATCTTACTTCGAGGGTATCTCTTGCAGCAGACCATCACCAGTAGGACTCACTTGTCAAGTGCTAGGACCACACGGAAATCTTTCTAGCTAGCAGTCTACCAGAGGTGGTCGCCCATTTCCAGTGCTGGCGTCTGATATCAGCCTATCCTATGTAAGCTGAGTGGCCCCATGCCCTCCTCAGTTCTTACCCACCATCGACCAACGCACATACCACAGACTCCGCTGCAGCTACAGTCGATTACCAATTTCCCACATTTTAAAACCTCTCTTTCTTTTTCTTGCTTAGTCGGGTAAACATCGAATTTTTTTGATGTCCGATCCTTCTTTTATGTCTTCTCAGCCTTCTTCAACATCCAAACACTCCATTAAGTGCGCCTGCGGCAAACAGATCCTGGATAAGGATGGCCATTCTGCTTGCCTCTTCTGTCTAGGCCCTGACCACGACATTCAGGCCTCCGGCGCCTGCCAGAAATTCAATCTGTCCATCAGAAGACTACTCCAGAGGACCCTCAAGAGCCATATCCTCAAGTAAGAGGTCGCCCAGATGGAAGGGGGCCTGCAGGCCCGGAGCACCTCCACCTCCACCTCCCCAGCCCAGTCATCTGGCTCTTCCTCCTCTAAATTGAAGGAAAAATTTTCAGGGAAGCATAGACATCGGAACAAAGACTGGGACTGTTCCAGCTCTCCCTCCCACTCACGGCTGCCGCATAAGGCTCCACCGTCGACCACTTATGGGTCTACCTCCCTCGGGGGGTCAACCTTCTGGGCCCTGCACGCCCTTTGTCCTTCAAGGCTGCCGGTGGCCCTGCTGTCCACTCCAGCTCTCTGTGACTGGTGATGGCTCCTCACGGCAGGGTACTTCTTATACTTCCCAAGAAAACGGGATCTTTGTCCCATCCTGGACCTGAGCAATTTCAACTTGTACATAGAGTACAAGCATTTTTGGATAGTCACCCTGCATGGTCTACTGCCTCTACTCCACCAGGGGGACTGGCTATGTTCTTTGGATATGCAGGATGCTTATCTGCACATCAAAGTGTTTGCAGCCCACAGGTATTTCCTCCATTTTCATTTCATGGGAGGGCAATGCCAGTTTCGAGCCCTGCCCTTTGGTCTAACCTCGGCCCCCAGAGTGTTTACCAAGTGCTTGGTGGTAGTGGCTGCAGCCTTTAAGAGACGAGGATTTTCCATTTTTCCATATCTGGACAACTGGCTCCTGGCAGCCCCATCCAGAGACAGTCTTTTGCAAACTCTGGAGAGTACCTGCAGCCTGGTCCAGTCCCTGGGCATTGCATTACTATCAACCTACCCAAATCTTTCCTTACCTCCTGCCAGGGCCTCCTTTACATAGCGGCTGTCCTGACAAGGCCCAGGGCAAGGTCTTTTTGCCTCTGGACAAGCCAGAGCAGCTCATGAGTCAAGCCCGCCTCCTGCTCTACAGCCACATGTTCAGGCGAGGGAATTCCTAAGGCTTCTGGGACTTATGGCCACAGCCATTGCAACGGTTCCTTAGGGCACCATGTGAAAACAACGCCAACCAAAAACAGCTAATACAAAACAGCTCTGTCAAATACAGCAAGTTTTGTTTTTGCGGGGAGGGGGATTTGCCCCCCACCCCTTCTTACATATACCAACTCCAGGGGGGATGAACCTTGGGGAGGAGGGCAATTTTCAGTTGCTGTATTTGACTTAGCTGTTTTCACTGGCCTCCTTCCCTTAGCAAGGCTACATATGAGGATCCCTCAAGTGAACCCTGTGGGTCCAGTGGGACCAGCGTGTAGACTCCCTGGATCAACTAGTGTTGGAGTCGAGCCCAATCAAGAAAGTGCCTTTATGGTGGCTCGAGCCCAGCAACCTGTCTCGGGTGTGCCCTTCACTGTCCCTTCCCTTCAGCAGATTTTCATGACCAACACCTTGAGCCTCAGTTGGGGTGCCCATATACGGTCCCAGCAAGCGCAGGGGACTTGGTCCGAGATCGAGCAGGATCTCCACATCAATACCCTGGAGGTGCAGGCAGTCCTGTAGGCCCTTCAGGCCTTCCAGACTCAGCTGTTCTCAGGGTCCGCTCTAGGTTCAGAAGGACAACATATGCGTTGTTTAAACTGGGGGGGTCTCATTCCTACCCACTATGAAATGAAGCAATAAGGGTCTGGTATTAGGCCATCGAGCACGGTCTTCAGCTCTTGGCCGTCCATGTTCCTGGCATCCAAACTGTCCTGGCGGTCACTCTAAGCCACTCCCGATCCAAGGCTCATGAGTGGGAGCTTCTGACCTCTGTGGCAGAAAACCTTTTCGACAGATGGGGTCAGCCCGAGCTGGACCTTTTTGCATCCCCACTCAGTGCAAAAATGCCGCATTTCTGTTCGCTAGATCCAGGGCCTAGAATTTTCTGGTGAGACACATTGTCCCTCTCTTGTACTGGGAGGTTTCTGTGTGCCTTCCCTCCCTTCCCACTCCTTCAGCGAGTTCTAATCAAACTCCAGATGGAAGGGGCGATCTGGTTCCCCCTGCTGCAGCAACTGGTGGTGGAACCTCCGCTGCCTCTCCCCTCTGCACAGGCTTGCTCTTCCAAGACTAGGGCACCCTAGTCCATCCGGACCTCAAGTCACTTCATCACTACACATGGCTTCTGAAGATGTAGCCACAGCCAGATCTGGGTTTTCCCCCAGAGTGGCTCACATGTTGGTGGTGGCCAGGAAACCCTCCACCCAGGCCACCAGTTCATGAAATGGAAACGCTTTGCTCTATGGGCTGCCTTGCACCAGTTGAATCTCTTCACCTGCCCAGTGGATCAAGTCCTGGAATACCTCCTGTCCCTCTCGGACTTGGGTTTATGATACTCTTCTATCGAGGTACATCTTTCTGCCATCTCTGTATATCATATACCTGTCGACAGATGCACACTGGCCCAACTCGATGTGTCCCGCACCTTTCTGCGTGGGGCATTCTGTACTTAAAACTCCCCCATTCGGGATCCTGTCCTGCCTTGGGACCTTAGTTTTGTGTTAGAAAAACTTATGTCTCCTCCCTTTGAACTGGCTGCGTCTTGTGAGCTACACTTTCTGTCATGAAAAGCGTTGTTTTTGGTTACCATTACTTCTGCTCAAAGGATTTCAGAGCATCAGGCCCTCATGTGTAATGAGCCTTATTTAGTTTTCCACAAAGACAGGGTGTCTTCGCGAACCAGTCCTAAGTTTCTTCCTAAAGTGGTGTCAGAGTTTACTTTGAATCAGTCCACCCACCTGCCTGTTTATTTTCTGGAGCATTCCAATTGGCGGGAGACTTTGCTCCATACCTTGGAATTACAAAGAATTCTGATACTGTACAAACAGGACTAAGGACTCTTGTAAGTCCAGTCAGTTAATTGTTTCATTTGCCCCTGGGAGAGGGCTCCTCAGTTTCCAAACAGTGTTTGTCTAAGTGGTTAGCAAACTATTGTTTACTACTACCAGAAGTATGGTAAGGAACTTCTGGTGTTGTCAAGGGCCATTCGACACGGGGCATGGCCGCATCAGTAGCTTGTTTTCTAAATGTGTCTACTGTTGACATTTGTGCTGCAGCCACCTGGAGTACTGTTCACACTTTTACCAAGCACTACAGTTTGCACATTGCCTCTAGATGGCACGCCAGTTTTGGCCTAGCAGTTCTCCAAGGCCTTCTTTCTTAGGCTGTCATCTTTACCTGCCAACCTCCCATCCTGCCTTCCTATGCTACAAGAACTGCTTGTGACTCAGTCCTTCCCATGATGGCCTGCTGCAAGAGATGCCCTCGAAGTAAGATAGTACAGTTACGTAAGAACTTACTGTAACAGTAGAGCTTTGAGAGGATCTCTTGCAGTAGGCCCTGCTTTTCCTTCCCTCCTACCCGCTTTCTTTTTCTATGTTTTGCTCGCCTTCCATCAGTACGTGCCTTCTGCTTCTTTTCTCTACTACAGGGTTAACTCGGTGTTCTCCTCGGTGCCCCCCCCTTTCCGGACTATTGCCTCTGGTTTACGGTCCCCCCTTCCGGAATGCAACTTCTGGACTCCAGCAGGAGAACTGAGGAGGATATGTGGGCCCACCCACCTTATATAGGATAGGCTGACATCAGAGGCTCACTTCGGAGGTGGGCGGTTCCCTCTGGTAGATTGTTAGCTAGAAAAGTTTCTGTGTGGTCCTAGAGCCTGATGGCTGAGTTCTACCAGTGATGGCCTGCTGCAAGAGGTCCTCGCAAAGATCTACTGTTATGTCTTTTTTTGGCTTTACTTTTCATCTGTGCTCACCTCTCTGCCTGAATTTCCATCACGAGTTGCCTGAGGTAATTTACAACTACAGCCTGCTGTTTGTGAACTTCCCCCCAGCACAGCTGAGAGAAGGAGGGGACTGGAGGACAGCGTCAGTTAATAGGAGGGGCAAGACTGTTTAAAACACTCGCTACAGCAGCGCTTTACTTTTCATCTGTGCTCACCTCTCTGCCTGAATTTCCCCTGAGTTGCCTGAGGTAATTTACAACTACAGCCTGCTGTTTGTGAACTTCCCCCCAGCACAGCTGAGAGAAGGAGGGGACTGGAGGACAGCGTCAGTAAATAGGAGGGGCAAGACTGTTTAAAACACTCACGCTACACAGCAGCGCTTTACTTTTCATCTGTGCTCACCTCTCTGCCTGAATTTCCATCGCGAGTTGCCTGAGGTAATTTACAACTACAGCCTGCTGTTTGTGAACTTCCCCCCAGCACAGCTGAGAGAAGGAGGGGACTGGAGGACAGCGTCAGTAAATAGGAGGGGCAAGACTGTTTAAAATACTCGCGCTACACAGCAGCGCTTTACTTTTCATCTGTGCTCACCTCTCTGCCTGAATTTCCATCGCGAGTTGCCTGAGGTAATTTACAACCTACAGCCTGCTGTTTGTGAACTTCCCCCCAGCACAGCTGAGAGAAGGAGGGGACTGGAGGACAGCGTCAGTAAATAGGAGGGGCAAGACTGTTTAAAACACTCGCGCTACACAGCAGCGCTTTACTTTTCATCTGTGCTCACCTCTCTGCCTGAATTTCCATCGCGAAGTTGCCTGAGGTAATTTACAACTACAGCCTGCTGTTTGTGAACTTCCCCCCAGCACAGCTGAGAGAAGGAGGGACTGGAGGACAGTGTCAGTAAATAGGAGGAGGGCAAGACTGTTTAAAACACTGGCGCTACACAGCAGCGCTTTACTTTTCATTTGTGCTCACCTCTCCGCCTGAATTTCCATATGATTTGCCTAGGTAATTTACAACTTACAGCCTGCTGTTTGTAGAACTTCCCCCCAGCATAGCTGAGAGAAGGAGGGGACTGGAGGACAGCGTCAGTAAATAGGATGGGCAAGACTGTTTAAAACACTCGCGCTACACAGCAGCGCTTTACTTTTCATTTGTACTCACCTCTCTGCCTGAATTTCCATCGCGAGTTGCCTGAGGTAATTTACAACTACAGCCTGCTGTTTGTGAACTTCCCCCCAGCACAGCTGAGAGAAGGAGGGGACTGGAGGACAGCGTCAGTAAATAGGAGGCAAGACTGTACAAAACACTTTCGCCACACTGCGGCTGATGGCGATGGCGTGGTGGCACCACTCAGGGAGAAATCAGCTTTGAGCAGACTTAAGTAAGTCTTCTGGCATAAAATAATTAAAACTGTATTTATATTTCTAAACTTTAGTACCTATAAGGAGTTTGGTTAGATTTATATAGTATTTGAATTTATAGATTAGCGATAACGTGTAGTTAAGTAGAGAGGTTTATGCACCTGTGAGATAAGGAAATAACATAAAGTTAATGATAAGAATCTATAGAATCTAACTTTAAATAGAGTGTTGATAAAAATTTTTTTTAAAAAATGGAAATTGGTGTTAGATTGATGTTTTATGTTATTGTAGTATGGATGTCTTATGTGAAGATCTTAGACTTTCACCATACAGAAGTTTCAAGTGCTTTGGTTTTAGAAATTGGATATACTTTGAATATTAGAAAATGCTTATTTACTGAAGGGAATCGGTTTAAAATTAAAGGAAGAAACCCATTTGTAAAGATCAGAAATCAAGCGTTAAATAAAACTTTTATTACTTCAGTAGTGGGTAATGATAAACAAAAATTAATAAATTGTTTAATAGTGGTTTCGATCCTGGGTGGGGACATTGAAATAAATCAGGACCTAAAATTGAAACTGATCTTAAAATAATATATGATAATGCTCGTTGTTTAAAAATAAATTGGATCTTTTTAGATCCTGGACTGCTCTGAGTCCCCGTTTGATTGCATTAACAGAATCATGGTTAACAAATAAAATAAATACAAGTGAGGTTGTGCCAGATGGTTTTATTGGACATCGATTAGATAGGGTAGGTAGAAAGGGGGTTCTTTATTCACTAAAGAGAATTAGGACAAACAAAGATACAATTTGCAGGTCAGATAGGTCAAATTGACTGTTTATTAGTAAAGATACAAAAGTTAGCCCTTACTGTGGGAGTTGTATATGCCCCTCAAAATCTTTAATCAATACTTTTGACAAGTTAGCCATAACCATTCAGAAATGTACTATGGGAAGTGAGTTACTATTAATAGGGGACTTTAACGCGGCCTGGGGAAAACCTCGTGGTATTGCATTGCAAAAATGTTTTAAATTATAATATTTGGAGCAAAAGGTAGCTAATCCAACTAGGAAAACTTCTTTAAATAGTATAGGTAATATTTTGGATTTAATTTTTGTCTCCACAGAGATTGAAATACAGCAATTGGAAATAAATCAACCAATTATGGGAGACCATTGTTCCATAAGTTGTATCTTTAAATTTAAGGAGAGGGATCCTATGGGACAGATTTTGACAAAGGTTAAAAGGAGATGTTTTAAGGGGTATAATAAGGATGCTTTTTGGCTAGATTAGCCTCTATAAATTGGCAATGTTTAATTCCATCAATAGATTTAGCTATTCAAGAATTTTCAAAATGGTTCCTAGAGGTTTGTAATGAAATGGTTCCATTTAAATCAATAAAACAGAGGAAAAATCATGTTCCTTGGGTAACGGAAAATTAAAAAACAGATTAGAGGAAAAATAAATTATGGAAAATAGCGGGAAGTCCCTAAGAACAGAGGATTGGGAAAAATATAAGATTAGAAATGCATTAAAATCCCAAATTAAGAAAGCAAAATATAAATTTTTGAAGCTAAAACTAAGGAGACTACTGATCCAGGAAATTTTGGTCTTTGTTAAAATCTTTTGATCCCTCTGTAAATTCAAAACCCATAATCCAAATGGAAAGTGGGGCATCCTTAAATCGGTTAGAGATTCAGCAAATATTTTGAATAATTATTTTATAACATTACCAGATTTAAATATTCCCCAGCCCGTTATAGGAAATGGTTATGTTAATAGTTTTAATGGTTCAAAATTTAGCTTTAAGTATTTTACTTGCAAACAGATTAAGGAAGAAATGAGAAAACTTAAGATAAAAAAAGCCTTTGGTTTAGATTACATAGAAAACCGATTTCTTAAGGATTCTATTCAGGTTACTGCACCGGTGATAACCAAACTCTTTAATTGGAGTTTGAAGGAGGTGTATTCCCATCTACTTGGAAGAATGAAAAATAATTCCTATTTTAAGGGGATGGTGATACTACCTCTCCTACAAATTATAGGCCTATTGCACTGTTATCTTGCCTATCCAAGATTTTGGAGAGGTTAGTGCAGAAACAACAATGATTTTTGGAGGAACATTCTTTACTTACAAAATATCAATCGGGATTCCGTAGAGGTTTTTCCATGGGCACTACGCTCACGGACATGGTAGATATTGTAGCATCAAAAATGGAGGATGCCATGTCCGTGGGCGCAGTGTTCATGGATCTATCTAAGGCTTTTGATACTGTAGCCCATGACCTGTTGGAGAAACGTTTGGAAGAAATAGGAATTGGAATAGTGCCATTAAATTGGTTGAAATCCTATCTGGGGAAAAGAACCCAACAAGTATATATTGATGGTATTCTATCTGAGAAAGCTAAGGTAATCAATGAGTGCCCCAGGTTCGATTTTAGGACCAACTCTTTTCCTCATATATATTAATCAGTTAGTGGACAGTGTTAAAAATTCAAGTATTAGTTATATGCAGATGATACCATACTGATTTCAGGTGGTAAGACTCAGAACTTATGGGAAAGTACTTACAGGAAGACTTTATAGGGCTTTGTACATGGCTATCCAACTCTGGTCTAATAGTTAATAATAAAAACAAATTTAATGATATTTCAGAAACAAGGAAAAGAGTTGAATATAGGAAATAAATTAATTCAAATAAAACATTACAAAATGAAATTTTGCCACAAGTTAAGGAATATAAATATCTTGGAGTATGGATCGATAATCAGTTGAAATTTGACTACCATATAATTAATACATTATCGAAGATATATAAAAAGCTGGGGGCGTTTAGACGTTCCAGCTTTTGTATGAATAGACAAATGAGAGAGATGGTGATAAATCAGCTTATTTTACCTGTGTTGGAGTATGGTAGCCATGTATATGGACTAGCTTCAAAAAGTTTGCTTTCTAAGATAGATGTGATGTATAATCGTTTGGCTCGGTTTATATTAAAAAAGGATCACTACGAACATCACTGTAAATTATATGAGAGTTGGGATGGATGACTCAGGATAATAAAAGGAAAATTATTTGGTCCCAGCAGGTTTATAGGGTTATAAATACAAATCAACATTTGTATCTTCTGAAAAATTGGAAAATAAAACTTATAATTATAATATGAGGTTCAATTATTAGGAGTTTTAAGTCCCTAAATTAAAGAATAAATTTAGTTATATGCGCTTCCTACAATTATGAATAGGTTACGAATTTATTAAAACCATATATAGCAAATCAATATGAATCATTTAAAGATTTTATAATTATTCTAAAAGCTGGACTAAGGTAAAATGTGAATGTTTGGGATAAATTCGGTTTTATTGTAATATAGTGTCTTTGTCCATTTTATGTTATGTTATATGGTTTTGTAATGTATGGTTGTTAAATTAATATTTTGTGGAATTGTATGTATATGTATGTGATTTTGCTTTATACACAGGACCATCTTGAAAATAGGATTCGTCCTAATGATGTGAAATTGTCACCTACTATCCTGTATAAAAATAAAGGTTTTTACTACTATTACTACTACTGTTACGGGAAGTTCTTATGTAACTGTACTTTTCTATGAAAGGTGATTTTGCAGGCGACTGCGAAATCACCTTTCTAGACAGATTTGAAAAATTTCACCTATCCTGTCCATGAGGTTGGGTTCCAAAAAGGCCATGTTGAAAGTTTGGGAGAATAATATTTAAAAAAAAATGACCAGTTGTGAGTAAAAGTTAAAAATGCATTGACAGTACATTAACTGGGCTTACCTGATTTGCTCATTGCATAGTTGAAGTTCCAGGAGGAAGATGTCTTTTGGCTGGGAGACAGCATTTTCAGTGCTGAACCTGGCTTAGGTAAGTGAGGAGTGGGGGAGAGTGTTGTTAAGTGAGGGGCTGGGGGGAGGGGACAGTGGTGCAAGACGCTGATGGACCATTTTCTTTATTACAGGTTAAAGAAAGAAAAAAAGACATAGAGCGACCATGTTTATATTTACAGATTCTGACACTGGAGATTGGACACCCTAATATCATTGTTATGTCAGGGGAAGGGGGTGGTCTAAGTCAACACTGGGGATTGGGCACCCCTCTGTCAGGATCTGGCCGCGGCGGGCAGGGTGGGGATCCTAACGGGAGAAGGAGGGGACTGAACCGGCATGGGGGTGGGTACCTCTGTGTCCGGATATACACCAGTTTAGCTGGTACTGGGGATCAGGCCCCCTGGTGTCCAGTTTTAAGAAAGTAGGCCACTGATGTGGCTAATGGGTTGACAGACAGCCAAAACAAAAACAAGGTATGGACAGCTTCATTCAGCAGGGGCAGGGCTACACACAGATGCATAGCCCTGCCCCTCCTGAACGAACAGTATCAAAATGCATTCAGACCCTGTTTTCAGCATCTGGATAGACCATATGAACGGATTCACGTAAAATGACAACATTAAGAAATGTGGTTGTAAAAATTCAGTTATCGTTAAAATGCTTATTTTTGTAACTGTGCATGCTCTGAAACAGAAACATTTTTCTGATATATTTTAAAAAACTACTAAAGTTTAGGAGATGAAAACCACAAAAAATACACACCTTGGGGCAAACTCTATCAAATCTGCAAGTTTAAAGTTTGAAATCTCTCTAGCTTTTTATTTATAGGTGAACAAAAAAGATCTTAATTTATGTAATTTTTACTTTTTTTGCACCTCTGTGATTTTGTTCCTGTTGAACAGATTGCCAAAAAATGTTCAGTATCTTGAGATCCTGGTACCAACTCTGTACCTTCCAGTTTCAGGTAAATCGATTGAACAGGAGCAAAATTATGTTAAAAAATCAGGGTTTGACATTAAATGCCTACTCAACCCTAATTTACAGGCACAACCACGTCTGTATACAGCCATTCTTCTTTGGGTTAAAAAAGGCATTATAATCTTCAACAAATTAAATCGACTTAGTTTACTTAGGATAGCCTAGCTGAGATGCAACATCTCATTTTCAGAGGAGTCCTGCTTCTGTCCAGTGTTGCAGTTGAGTGGACTGACATACAGGGAGGTTAAGTGATTTGCTAAAGGTCTCACAGTGAGTCAGTGACTATGGTAACAATTCAGCAAGTTCATATTCTAATCTAGTCTGATCAAAAGTGTCATTAATTTGAAAATTACCATGTTACATTTTAATGTCCACACGAGGGTGCTGTAGTAAAATCTGTAGCAGCTATAGAGAGCATTTTGTAAATGTAACCTACCATTCGGACATGTCCAACCTTATGTAGCCTGAACTTGTAGTGTTAAAGCCCCTGGCCTGAGCTATCAAGGAAATATGAAAAAACATAAATTCTAGATGAATTTCAGATTTTATTTCATATACGTTTTGTATTTAGTGTCTCCCTTTTTCTTTGTAAGTATGCACATTTACATAAAACGATATCATCAGCCCCTAGACGTCATTTTCTTTACTGCACTTGACATCCCAATCCTCTGCTTGTGACCACACAATCTGTTGTCATGGGCAGGATTGTGATGTCATAAACAACGGATTACGGTAAGTCTGATGTGGACAAACAGCCAGAGCCAGTGACGTCTAAAGAACCGTATCCTGTATTCATGTTAATGTGTGCAGTCATCAAAAGCATGACACACTACTTATACAAAGTGTGAATTCTGGGCCAAAATGTGTCTGAAAGGTTTGTTTGTCCCAAATTTCCCCCTGTGATGTATGGAACTCATGAATTCCTTTCATTGACAGACCTGGGCTGTGTCTTATTATTATAAATGTTTTTACAGGGATCTTTCTTTTAGATTGATTCTCAACAACACTGGCCAGCACAAAGTAGTTGCAGAGACCAAGTGGCACCAGCCAGTACTTTGCAATCCCATTGAACCACGCTCTCTGGTGACTGCAACCCTTCAGGAGTAGGAATTTGGAAAAAATCTGATGTGGGAAGGATAATACCAAAAACCCAGATTTTACATCGGGGTCTGATATTCCACCTCTTCCATAGAACTGTGCTGTAGATTAAGTAAACAGTAAGGCATGTCATGTCATCTGATGGCACAGCGAGTAGCATATCGTACTCCTGCACCGGTGACCTGGGTTTGGGAGTGAACTCAGGAGCTGGTCAGGCAGCTGAGGGGGCTGGGGTAGCGCTGCCATGTGCCACTGTCGCTCCCCCACTACTGGAGCCAGTAGGGATCCACACAGTGTGGGCCCTGAGAGTGCCAGCGGCCATCATACTGTTGGTACGGGGACATGGGGATTTTCTTAACTTCCTCCTTTGTCTCCCTAACCCCTCCCACCTCCAGACACTAGGCACCGCCCTGACAGGCCACACACGCAGCAACATCCCTGCAGACAAGGCAGGCTCTCTGGTCCACTGCAAGGGTTGCTGTGGTGACAGAACTGCAGCACCATCCCTCCCTCACTGGGAGCTTTAAAAAGATAAAAAAATAATTTACATCCTGTTAGTGTAGCTGTAGCTCAGGTGCTTGCTGTGCTAGTGACCCGGAGTCAATACCTGATGGTTACTCAGGAGCAGGCTAAAGAGGGAGGATTGAGTGGCCTCAAGATAGCTCTTCCTTTGAGGAGGCGTGATCTGTGTTTTGCTGTTCACTAGTCACCTGGCAGAGGCTGGCTGGCGGCAAAGTCCGGAAATGCATACTTTGGGAAGGGTCCTTCCTCTGTCCTTATATTGTGCATGTGTGCACTGTTGCATGCTTGGCAACTGGAAAGAACCCAGCTGCAGCTACATAAAACCTCGGCTCCTCACAGGTCCCACACCACCAACTAGGCACCTCCATGTCTGAATTGTGCTCTGGGGTGGGGATCACCAAGGCCTTAAAAATAAAGCCAATTTAATTTAGAAAAAAATAAACATTCTTTCCTTTTATGATCTCCTTTTTACACACACAAATTAAAAAATGGAGTACAGTTCACAATTTTAAGAACTGGTGTTTCTTTGGTGTCCATAAAAAATTCCCCCTCCTATCCTTACCAGCTTGCCTGGGCAATCTCTGCTGCTTACCCTGACGCAGATAAAATTGAGACCTTGGCTTCATAGAAGGCCTTCTGTTGTGTGAGAGGGGTGAATATGTAAGCAGTAAGACATGACGGGGTGTGTGTTAGACATTTCTAACGCACGCCTTGGTGGCATAGTGAGGCACGAGGCCACAGGTTGAGTGCATCCAGACCCCTAGTCATGCATTTAAACTAATGCACATCCATGGAATGGCTTATTGTATTTATAAAATTGACTTTTTTACATGACAGAAAACATTTGAAAATAAAATGTTTAAATATATATAAAGAAAAATGAAAACTTATTTTGTTATAAGGTAGTCCTTCCGCTTATTTTAAGTTGTTTTTTTTTTTGGTTTTTTTTTTGTGCATTTGTCCTGATCTGGCCACTGTATTTGTAGTTTCTTATACTGTAGTGTTCCCCCAACCCCCAAGAACAAGTGTCTCTGTGCCAGCTACTGTTACTGTGTGTTTTACAGGGAGATATGCGGTCTAGTCAGACACATGTTTGTAACTAACTATTCAGTTTTTTTTTGGGGGGGGGGTTCATTTTTCTTGACTGTAATGTGCATTGTTGGTGTTTGTGGAGCAGAAAGCGTGCGCCCAATTGGAACACTAACAAGAACACAAACTAAGAAGAGAATTGACTGGTGGCAGTGTTGAGGAATGTGCTTTTGGGACGAATGCTGCAGTATTTCCTACAGCTAAGTGTATTTGTTTAATGTTGAACATGGAGTGAATGAGCAATTCATCTGGAGGACAGGTGTGCTGTAGGGCTGGCAGGGCATGAAGCAGAATAGTGAGGGGACTTTGCTAAGTCGGAGAAAAAAATGGCAGGTGTAAATCTTTTTTTTTTTTTCCTCAGAAGGTTAGCCTTGGTTGCTGGTGCTGACTGTTCTCTGAGCGAGTACTTCAAGAAGCGAGTGGGAGAGGGGGCGGCAGAGCAGTCGGGCTGGTAGCACAGCAACCAAGTCAGGTGTAGTGTTCAGTTTTGAAAGTTGCAATGTTGGCAACTTGGCACAAGGAGTTCCAAGGTGTACTACACCCTGTTTAGAAGATAAATCCAAAGAGGCAGCACTCCAGAAGAATAGACAATAGACTCAAATTTAATGCAGAATCAAAATGTCTTTATTTGGCTAATGCCATGAGGCTGCTAGCCAGTCACTTCAAGTGAACAAGTTGTACCTCCACCCAGCGCTTTGCCTCGAAAAAGAGACTTTGTCAGGGGGCTGACTACAGAAACATAATACAGTACATTTATAGTGACATAGCTTGTGACATCATCACTCAGAGATTCATTCATTGGTTCATTCAAAAAAAAAAGGAACATTAGGTACTCTATATACTGATAGCTAATAGCCTAGTAAATTTAATTATTTTAACTTGTGCATAGCACTAGATTATTTTAACATTAAGTAACTTTAAGTGTGTCGATACAAACCATAACTGTAAAATTGACTAAAATAAGCATTTGTCATGTTGAATGTTGTCTTGCTGGCATTGGTAGTGCAGAAGTTAGAGCGATACATAATAGAAATGGCAGTGAAGTATTGAACTGATGCCAACCCCACCCCCACCCTGCAGAGACTGATAGGCATTGGAATGTGCCTTTGGGTCATCAGCTGTAACGCTCATGCCATTTTACCTCATCCTACCCTTCAGACACTGACAAGTGCTGCGGTGTGCCTTGGGGTCTTTGGGTTTATGCTCACCCCATTCCATAAGGAAATGAGCAGAGATCGGTGCAGTATAGGAGAATGGGGTGAATTTTTGGGCCGAAGATTCCAAGGCACACCTCGATGTCTGTCACTGGCTGCAGGGTGGGGCAGGGGTGGAATGGCATGAGCATTACAGCTGACGATCCCAAGTCATACCCCTGATGCCTGTCAGTCTCTACAGGTTGGGGTGTCACGGTTGGAAACCCTAACACCCATGGCGTTTGTTGGTATTTTCATTCCAAATTTTCAACATAGGCTTTTCGTGACACCGCCTCATGAACAGTGGCACTACCAGTTCGTTAGCCGAAAGGTGATTTTGGACAGCGACTATGCCATTTGGCACCACAGGTGCGAAAATACATTTCAGGCAGGAAGTGAAAAATGCAACTGTACTGTTCATGAAGAGGTGTCAAAAAATGAAAATATTGAAAATACGGAGTGAAAATATGAAAAATTGGTGAAGTCACGAGTGTGCATAGAAACTGCACAACCCATGCCCGTAACACAATTATTTTTGGGATTTTTTTAACCACATTTTCAGCATAGGCATTTTGGGACCTCCCATCATGAACAGTGGCACTGTGATTTTGTTAATCTGTCCCAAAAGTTGATTTCCCACAGTGACCGCGCCATTGTGCGCCACAGTTGTAAAAACACATTTCGGGCAGGATGTGAAAAATGGCAGCTGTACTGTTCATAAGGAGGTGTAAAAAAACAGCAATGTTGAAAATCTGGAGTGAAAATATTAAAAATTGTCGAAGTTACGAGCATGTGTGGAAACTGCGCAACACATGCTCTTAACGCAGTCATTTCACCAAATTTGCAACATGGGTTTTTTGGGGCCCCACCTCATGCACAGTGGCACTTTTGTTTCATTAATCGGTCCTGAATGGTGATTCCGCACAGTGACCACAAGCTCACCTTTCGGGACCGAGTAATGAGTCAACAGTGCATGTTCATGAGGTGGGGTCGAAGAACCCTAATGCTGGAAATCTGGTACCAAAATTCCCCAAAACGGCTGAGATATCTACCTAAGTTGAACCCCCCATTGCCTGCCATTATAAAGCTTGCCACATTTTGTTCAGTTCCCAGTCGTCTTTTAAAGAGTTCAGACATGTTCCTACTCCACAGGAGATCTCAGCGCCAGCCCTCCGGAGGCAAGTATGGGGTGAGGGGGGATGTGGGGAGGTGGGGTGCGCAGAGGTGGGGTGTGCAGTGGGTGGGTGAAGATTGGGGATGCGGTGGACTGTTTTCTTTATTTACAGGTAAAAAAAAAAAGTTATTTGGTGCACACTGGAGTGGACTCCCAATGTGCCACAAGTTTGGGGGGACAGACATGATGCTGACAAGGATTGGGCACTCCGTCGGGAAAGAAAGTGTGTGTGTACGTGTGTGTGTGTGGGGGGGGACATGATGCTGATGGGGATTGGGCACCTCTGTCGGCAAACAAATTGAACTGGGGGAGGGACATGCCGACACGGGGATTGGGCATCCCCTTTGTCAGATTTGTAGGAATTATGTGCTGGGTGGCTGGAGCCGCCATTTTTATTGGAATGTTTCACCAGGAAAGGCACATATCGAAGCCTTGTCATCTGACACTCCAGTGAGGAAACTGCATCTTATTGGAGCAGCATGTTTCTTTCAACTCCATGGCTCTCTCTGAAACTGCTGTCATTGCCAGCATGCTCACTAATTGGTGGCTGAGGGATGCACCCACTAAAGCGTTCTCTGCATTCGCCACAACACTGACACACCTCTGAATGTGCCACTGCCGCAAGATGTTGTTTGTGCACATGCAAGACAACATAAAAAGAGAAGAACTGACTCAAAAACAAACTGGATCCAGAGAGATGTATTAAACTGAACATTACAACTGAACAACATTTGTCTAAATATTATTTATATTTTTTAGTATATAAAAGTACACATTATAAGATTCCAATTATTTGAAGTAGCGATCTACCCAAATATTCAAGGCATTGTCGGGGATCCACTGTCAAGTCAAATACTGATGGAACTTGTTTCTTTTGTGTGATCTTGATTCAGATCATCTGTCCTGCAAAAGTAAAGGCACAGATTGTAAGAATACCTACTGTATTTAAAAAATATATATATATATGTTTAAGCAACCTGCATAAGAGCAATAACAAAAAACATTTCTTATGTTTTGCTAGACAGATATCAGATGTAAGTGTAACCCCCTACAAATGGGGGTTCCCGAAAAGTCTTCATTGAGCTTGCCTAAATGCTCACTGCCAGGCTGGTGTTCTGCATTTTAGCAGTTTAAATGTATTGCCAGAGAGTGGCTGTATAGCCTCTGTGTACTGTCTCTTTAAGAGCTGCCTGGATTGCAGTCATACTTATCTGAGAGGGAGCTCTGTTAGAAGATGTACTTGTTTGCTGATCATTTGTTAGAGTAGTAATAATATTGCAGTTTGTTGTAACCTGCCTTCTTTGCAGCATGGACAGTTCTGTTTGTTTCCATCATCTTGGTCCTGGAATGCAGAATGGGCCAGTCAGTACATTTGGGACTCTAAAATGGAGCTGCCTACAGGGGCTTGGTGGGGCCAAAACTTGTAGAAATTGTAGTTTTGGGCTTTTGGCGCCTAAAACAACCTGGAGGGGGAGCCCTTGTTGTGACTGACAGACAGATCAGCCAAGCAAACCTTTTGGATCTTCGGGAAAGTCTCTCACTGCTTGCAGTTTCAGTTAGATCTGTGTTGGGAAGTGAAGAAGAAACAGCTCGAGATAGTTCGAGCAGCAATCCATAGTGGATTTGTTCGGGAGAACTGTGGAAAGGCCTGAGTTTGGCCTGCCTGTCTGCTGTTCCTGAGAGGGAACTTATGCTTTTTTCAGACTGAGTCCGAATTTGGAGAGTGAGTTAAGCCACTGAATTGTGACCAGGCTTTAACCTGAAGAAGACTGAAGATTTGCTGAATGTGGTAGGCCTGTCAGGACTTCCAGCTACCTCTGAACTCCCGGATTGTGCAGAGACTCTGTAATTGCTACCGGAGAGCCATTTGCCTGGTACAGTGGAATTTCCATACATGTGAATGTGCTGTGTGCTTGTAGTGGGTCATGATTTGGTTCCCAACTGTGTGTCTGAAGTGTGTTTTGCTTGCTGGAAGCTGTATTCAACTCCATGGACTGAATCCATATCCATTTCCGTTTGCCTGGGCTCTGCTACACTGGCCCAGCCAGAATACCTGCTATGCAGAGAAAGTCATTGAAGAGAGACCGGCCTGGGGATCAGCCCTCTGCTCAACGCCTTGAACAGGAATGACGCCTTGGTGATTCGTGTGGGCCCTACTTCTCCAGGCACTCCAGCTCAACAGCCTGCAGTCTCAATTTCGTCCTGCCTGTGTCCAGTATTTGGTATCATGAGTAAACATCAGGGTAGCTCCCTGCAACAACAGCTAAATCTAAAAGTGTTGTCATCTAATTGTCTTGTTGCCTTTTCTTTCACGAACTGAGCCCTCCGGCTCTGGATTACAAATAGTGTGTGTTCTGCATGTTGCTTTCTTCCATCACAGGGCCCCAACCAGCTGCAACGTTCCTGGCTAGCCCACCATTTTCCTAAAAGGGTACCCAGAGTGTGTGACTGTGTAGGGACTCTGAACTGCATGCATAACTGTCTGATTAATATAGCTTTTAAGCAAATCAACCTGATTATGCTCCTCCCTTGTTCAAGTCCCCTGAATAAATCAGATTTAACTTTGTTTGCATTTAACCTGACTTTGGTTCCAGTTTGTGCCAAGAGTATTGTACTGTTGTTATTTGCTGTGCTTAACCTTGTTTTACAGGGGGTCCCCAGGGTCAAGCTGGAGGAACCAGCCCTGGTGGCAAGTGCAAACAGTGTGGGTAATTGCCTGGTGAATAAGGGTAATTGTGAAGTAATTGTGTATATTGTTCGGGCCACTAGAAAGGAAAGAGGGGGGTTACAGTGTCCCGGAGGGCTGTGCCCAGGTTAGCTTACCACTAACAACCCTGACCTCCGAGTGGAGGCACCCGTTTCATTACCCAGGCCCCTTAACCTGCTACTAGCCAAGCAGGCAGGGGTTGTAGCCCTTGGGATAGCGCCACCTAGGGGTTACATAAGGACAGGTAATAGCCAAACCAGCAAAGTGGCAGTCAGATGGGGGGGGGGGAGTGGGTAAGGAGGTAGATTAGTCAGTATAAGGACATACACCTTAAAAGTTAGTTGATTTCACTGAACAAATAAATTACAGGTAAGGTTTTAAGTCCAATATCTCATTCATACCATTTGGACTCGGAGTATTTAATCTGTATATCAAATAACTTTTCCGTTGTGACAGTTTATTTTGCTTGTCACCTCCTCTTTTACCACACTTACTGATTTCCAAGCCCATGCAATGCAGATCCTTTGGATTGGAATTATGTTTTTCTTTAAAATGCCTTCCCACAGCTTTGTCAAGTCGAGCATTGATGACGTATCTGATGTGTTCTTGTATTCTCTCTCTTTCAGAGAGCGAACAGTTTTACCTACATAACCCAGACCACACGTGCACCAAATTAAGTATATCAAAAAAGTAGTACTGCACGTAATGAAATCTCTTATTTCTATTTCCGTGTGCTGCTTAAATGCTCCTAAATTCTTGTTTGTATTTAGGTATTGGCACATATTACATTTTATTTATTTATTGAAAAGTTTCACCAGGAAAATTGCACTGAGCAACCAGATGCTCATCTCACGGTATGTCCTGAGGGAGGGTGAATGGGATACATAGCAAAGAATACAATCAACAAGCAGTAAGGACAATGCAAGAGAATGTGCAACCCAGCAACTTATCTGGAATGGATATCATTAACTGCAGGTACTGTGGAACAATTTTCAGAAGGACAGTCTTACAGGATTTAGGACACTGTCCTACATGCTGAGCCTTTGGAGATCTTAGGGCTCAGCTCCGGGCAGCATGGGAAGAGATTGCACACCTCAAATTTCATATTCAAGAGGAAATACATTATAAGAACCACCCGCCATTTCCCCAGCATCCAACAGAAAAACCTCGACCGCAGAGGGTAGTTGGTCCAGGAGGTTTGCAGGTAGTTAGGAGGGGCAAATCGTGTGCCCCATCACTCTCTGCTCTCCAACATATTACCTCCAAAAACCATATAAATACTACAAACAGGTATCTGCCTCTATCTCTGAAGTCAAACAAAGAGGCAGAAGACACTGCAGAGCAGGACACTGCAGCACAGGAGCTAGCACAAGAGTTGATACCCATCTCCAGCCAGGGGTAATGGTCAGATGTCTCCCAGGTACATCAGCATGGAGAAACAATGACCGCATTGCTAAAATTGTTCACAAAGCAGGAGAAAACATTGATGTCCTAGTACACATAGGGACTAATGATCTCGCCAGCCGGTCAGTTATGGAGACCAAGGAACACCTGACCATGCTGGGTGACAAAATATCATCTATTTCTTCCGGCACCTCCTTCTCTGAGATCCTGCCAGTCTGGGAGAGGGGAGCAGATGGATGGAAGGTCAGAGAAGGGGAGATATGGGAGCTAAACACGTGGCTCAAGGGCTGGTGCCAGGAAAAAGGACACAGATTTGTAGGGAACTGGCAACAGTTCTGGGAGTGAAAGTTCTTTAAATTTGATGGACTGCATCTGACTAAGGAGGGAGTCAGTGCATTGGGGCAGAAGTTTGGCGTCTTTGCAGAATATTTAAACTAGCAAATGGGGAGGGTGCACCGTGCGTCGAATGGGAGAACACCCTCCCCTCAGCTAGTGGTCAAACAGGGATTCAGCATGTTTGCAGTTCATTTGCATCACCAGGTAAGAAAAAAGGTTTGTCTCCCCATACGACGCACTGGGGTAATGCCAAACCTCACCCAACAACTAACACACCAAAATCTGACCAATGGAAAATCATACTACACAAATGCTCACAGCCTGGGAAATAAGATCCCAGACCTGCAGGCAATAATGTCAGAGGCTAAACTGGACATAGTAGCAATTAGTGACACGTGGTTTACCAGTAACCACACTTGGGAGACTTCAGTACATGGCTATGTATTGTTCAGAAGAGACCGAGGTGCAAAAAGGGGGGGAGGAGTGGCCCTGTATGTCAATGAAAATATCAAAGCTACAGAAATTCAGAATACACATAAGGAGCCAGAAGAACTGTGGGTCACCCTGGAAACAGGAAATGGGACAGCCATAAGAACTGGGGTTGTCTACAGGACCCCAGACCAGGGGGAGGACATAGACACATTACTGTTAGAAGATATACAAAACATGACAGCTAAAGGGAGGTTCTGACAATGGGAGACTTCAACATGCCGGATACAGATTGGTCAATACCAGCAGGAACATCTGCCAGAACTAGACACATAGTGGATTCCTGCAGGGAGGGCCTCAAACAATTGGTACAGCAACCCACAAGAGACAGGTCTATCCTAGATCTAGTACTGACTAACAAGGAAGGGATCACAGATCTCCAGGTAGAAGGTCACCTGGGGCCAGTGACCATCACATGGTATGGTTCAATTTGTACTACATCTAAATCATCCCATTCCAAGGCAAAATATGGGACTTCAGAGGAGCTGACTTTGATAAGATGGCCAACAGAGTTAAGCTAGCCCTGGCAAAAGAAACACAGGTGAGGGTACAGGCAAAGTGGGCAAGCATTAAGGATGCAATACTTGAAGCAACATCCCATTGTGTTAGACAGAAAAGGAAGTGCAAAGAAGAAGAAACCACTTTGGTTCTCAAATACAGTAGCAGAAAAGATCAGAGCCAAAAGGCTGGCCTTCAGGAAACATAAGGAACACAGCAGGATGAAGATAGGGAGGCATACCAAACTGCCCTAAGGGAAGCAGGGAAGGCAGTAAGGCAGGCAACGTCCCAAACTGAGGAAACACTAGCATGAACAGTAAAGAAGGTGACAAGACTTTCTATAGATACATTAGTGAAAGGAGAAAGTCCAGAGAGTGTTTGCTAAGCTTAATGGAGAAAAGGGAGCATGTGAGGAGGACCCTGTAAAGACATCTATCCTAAATAGATACTTTTGCTCAGTATTTACTGAAGAGAAGGTAGGGCAGGGCCCACAGCTCAGCATCATGGACACAGGGGAGGGAGGTGAGCACTAACCCTTCACAAAAGAAAGGGTCCTACAAGAGCTTGCTAAGCTCAGGGTGGATAAGGCAATGGGACCTGATGGCATACATCCCAGGGTACTTCAGGAGCTAAAGGTGGAACTAGCAGAGCCATTAGCAGAACTGTTTAGTGAGTCTCTGAGCACAGGAGAGGTCCCAGAAGATTGGAGAAGGGCTCATGTGATTCCGCTCCATGAGAGTGGTAGCAGGGAGGAGGCGGGAAACTACAGACCAGTCAGTCTTACCTCAGTAGTGGACAAGATTATGGAGGCACTCCTTAAGGAAAGGATAGTGCAACACCTGGAATCCATAGGGGCACAGGATCCAAAACAGCATGGGTTTACAAAAGGAAGGTCCTGTCAAACTAATCTCATAGATTTCTTTGCCTGGGTAACCAAAGTGGTGGACCAAGGGGGAGCAGTTGATGTCGCCTAACTTGACTTCAGCAAAGCTTTTGACACTGTTCCACATAGAAGATTGATAAATAAGCTGGGTAGGCTTGGGGTGGGTCAGAAGTTGGTCAACTGGCCTGGGTGGCAAACTAGTTGACGGGCAGAAAACAGAGAGTGGTAGTAAATGGTATACAGTCAGAAGAGATGCAAGTCACAAGTGGAGTACCTCAGGGATCAGTCCTGGGGCCAGTCCTCTTCAACATCTTCATTAGTGACCTTGCAGATGGACTAGAGGGTAAGACTTGTCTGTTTGCAGATGACACCAAGATCTGCAACAGAGTAGATGATCCAGATGGGGTGGGCAGAATGAGAAGAGATCTGGATAAACTGACAAAATGGTCAGAAGAGTGGCAACTGGGATTAATGCAAAAGTGCAAAATCATGCACATAGGAAGAGAAACCCTGAAGCTACCTATAGGCTGGGAGGGGAGTTGCTAGCAGTCACAAAGGAAGAAAGAGACTTGGGTATCATCATCACTGATGACCTGAAATCATCCAAGCAGACCTCCAAAGCGGTAGGTAAGGCTAGGGGGGTGTTAGGGTGTATTAGTAGGGGTATCACAAGTTGTAAGAGGGAGGTAATAATCCCTCTTTACAAGACACTGGTTAGGCCCCATCTGGAGTACTGCGTGCAGTATTGGAGGCCACACCTTCACAAGGACATTAACCAAATTGAGGCAGTCCAGAGAGGGCAGCCAAAATGGTGCAGGGACTGCATCAGAAGACATATGAGGACAGATTAGCAGAGCTCAATATGTATACCCTTGAGCAAAGGAGGGAGAGGTGATATGATCGAGGTATTCAAGCACCTTAAGGGCATTAACAAGGTGAAAGAGTCTAACATGTTTAAATATAAGAAAAATAGCAGGACAAGAGGACACAGCATGATATTAGAGGGGCGATTAAGGGGAATGTGAGAATTCTTTTTTCATAGAAAAGGTGGTGGATGCATGGAATGGCTTACCACAAGAAGTGGTGGCTATGAATACAGTGCAGGGCTTCAAACAGTCATGGGATAGGCATAAGGGAGCAATACAAATGACTATGAATAGATAGGCCACTGACAGAGCAAAGGCCGATGACACATTTATAAGGTAGAAAAACCAATGGGCAGACTGGATGGGCCTTGCGGTCCTCATCTGCCGTCAACTTCTATGTTTCTATGTAAGTGCAGAGAGATTGTACAACAATTTCATGACACAACCACTTAACATTGTCTAACCGAGAATTAGGAGAGGAAGGGGTGGTCTGGTCTAGTCTAGACAGAGAGGGCATTAAAGGGGATGGAGGGGAGGGGGAGGAGGGGAGATAACTGCAAGAAGGTGCTTATGGGGAGGAGGGAGAGGGAGGCAGATTAGTCAAGCTAGTACAAGGGGGGGGATATATAATTACAAGCTCAAGACATGCTTGGGAGATTAGCAGCAATCACAATTAGGGAGAAAGAAATTTGTTAGTGAAGTGGAGAGAGAACCAGCAGAGGAGGAGTGGCACCTGTGATTCCCTAGGGGATTAGGGGGCAACCATGTACTGCTCAGTGGTATGTCTGGCTTACAGTGGCTATGTACTAGCTTGTCACGTATACTGGGGGCCTTATAAAAGGTTACCCTTGGTTCAGGGCCTACTGCTCTCCTCACTATTGGATCAGCTACTGTAAAAGAATGGACCAATTTTTCCATCACACTGCCAGTAGGTCCTGCTTTCGAGCTGAATTCAGTTGAAAATGTGATTGGGCCCCATTCGTTGGATTTCCCCACTGGTGCTTTTTTCCAGCAATTCCTTTTGGGTTTGAGCCTTAACTTTTAGAGAGGCTGTTTCTATCACATCATAGCTGTACCCTTGCTTTAGGAAACAATCCCTCAGCTCCACGGCCTGGTTCTCAAAATCCTCATCTCTAGTACAGTTGCTCCTAATGCGCAACATCTGACTAAATGGGATTTACTTTTTAACTTCATAGGGTGTGCGCTGTCATACCTAAGCAAAGACTTAGTGGATGTGGTTGTTTTTTTTTTTAATACCCTTTTGTTGTTACTTTGTTCAAAATACAATCCCCTTGCAATGTCAAATCAAGAAAGTTAATGCTTTGTTTTCCCTTCATACAAGTTAACCTCAGGTTCAAGTCATTGGTGTTCAAGCATTTCACAAAGTTTTCCGCAGATTCCTCACTACCCTCCCACACACAAAGGCAATCATTGATATAACATAACCATAGTTTAATGTTGCCAAAAAAGGGTTGATTTCTGGATTATAGATCTTAAACAACTCCCAGTGCCTTAAAAAAAGATTATCATATGAGGGGGCCATTACTGCCTCCATCACGGTCCCACACCACTGGAGGTAATAGTTGTTGTCAAAAATAAAGGCACTGTGTGTCAAAAATAAATCTTAAGACCTCTTTTAGAAATTCAGTGGGTGTGGTAGCTCTAATTTGGCTATTCTCAAGGAAAAATTCATGTTTTTATCCCATCATCATGCTTTATAGACATATACAGGGATTCTATATCTATACTCGGCCAAATAAAGGTATCTTTACATTCACAAGCCACGATTTTTCTGATGGTATCCCCACTATCCTTTAAAAAAGATAGGATGTTCACCGCTCATGGTAGAAAAAAATCTGCAAGGTTTCCCAGCTTTTCTATTAGTGAACCAATAGAATCAGCCTTCTGGGTGGGGTTACAGAATTTGTGTGGACTTTAGGGAGTGCATAAAATGTGGGTGTAATGGGGTGTTCAGTCCGTAAATACTTGAACTCTTGGTCATAAATGGAACCATCCCCTACTACTTCCAGCAGCAAATAATAGTAGCTCTTTTTTGAAATTTAGGGTGGGATTAGAGGGTAACTTCTGATAGTTGGTTTCAACATTCAATAAGTCATATACCATGGCCATATACTGTTCTCTGTCTTGGATCACAGCATTACCCCCCTTGTCAGCTGGCTTAATAACAATACCTGTGTTTTCAGAAAGCTGTTTTAAAACTAGTTTCTCAGGGAGGGCAATATTGTGATTCAGATTTCTATTATATGAGTTCAGCTCTGTATATGTGTGTGTGTGTGTGTGTGTGTGTGTGTGTGTGTGTCTATCTATATATATATACATATATAATCTGCTTTGGAAGCAGCAATGTTTTCAGCAATCATGATTTACAATGAAATTAATTTATTATTATTGTTATTTATGTTTAACATGGATTAAGCATCTCCCTTCTGCTGTTTCCTAAGCCTCACAGCAAAAAATATAGGATGGAATGGTTCTTGTAACATCCAAAATAATAGTTTGCTATGGAAGGATTTTTTTTTATCGTAATTGTGTGTATGTGTATACATATATAGTACTATGTTACATTGTCTGCCTAGCCCTTTAAAATAGCTTTTTGGTAACTTGGCATTATAAGTTAAGCCTGATTTAAATATGAACCTTAATGTTCAAATTGATAGGTAGCAATAACAGAAAATGTGCCTTACCAAGTTTTATTGTATTTTAGGTTGCCCTTTTTACCCCTTTGGTGTTTTAGCACTACTCATGGAGTTATAGACTTACTATTTCTTTAAATGATTTTGTATTTAACTGGCACCACTAGGGGCATTAGGCCATCCCTGAGGAAGCGCGCATGCGCGAGACCAGTCAGGCCTAGCATGCAGGGGTCACACACCATATGGCACTGTTTTTGTATGTTGTTTTTTTGTTTCTGGGCATATTATTGATGTGGTGGTCGGTGCTTGTTTTTTTGCTATATTCAGATTTCTATTACCCTGCTCTTTCATTATTTGACTCAACACTGTATTTTCGAATGCTGTGATAGAGTGATTATAAACATTTGGACAAAAAGTTGATTTACCTTGAAAAATTTATTTTCTTATGTTTTCAAGCTCATTCATGTCAAAATGTGTGCTGTCAGAACCTTCATTCAATAGTTCTGACAGCATATTTAGGAGGCAGTATGGCGCAGTGGTTTAAGACTCTGCTGCAAATCTGGAGACCTGGGTTTGAATCCCACAGCCCCCACTTGCATACTGTGTGACCCTGAGCAAGTCACTTAACTTCCTCGTGCTCCCAGGTTGCACCTGCAAACAAGCTTTCAGCTTAGTGTGTCTCACCTGGTAAAATAATTGGTAAAAATAAAAAAAAATAAAAATTCAGGTTTGAAAAATCAGTTGTGTCATAGAGCAAATCAGTATTCACTTCAGATGTTTGAGTTCTTTTACCTTCTTACATTTCTGTTAGTAGGAAGTCCAGATCTTCATGTATGTCCTGGGACTCTATTGCATTATTTTTCTGAGCTCCCATGTTTAAGTCCTTTGTAGCAAAGTAAAACTTTAACTCGATCTTGCGAAAGAACTTGAAAAGGTTGACCTGAAGCTGAAAGTTATTCCCCAGCAATGTTGGAATGAAGTTCAATCCCTTTTTAAGCAAGTTGTTTTGTATAGGGTTTAAGGAATAGCTGGACAAATTTATCATTTGTAACTCATTGATTTCTTCTCTCTCAGTGCTCGTTTTGTGCCTTGTCCTGCCCTTTCCTCTCTATCCTTGTCTAGTCCTTCCTTTTCTTGGTTTTGTACATTTGTTTTGAGATCTGAAGCTGGGTTGGCTTGGGCAGTTTTTCTTAAAAAATGTACAGTCTCTTGGCTGCCTGCTGAGTCACTTCTCCCACTCTTGCTAGATGAGGCTGTCCTATATCTCTGACGCCCTCTACTGTAGGACCCATTTCTTCCACCTTCTGACGGCCAACTAAAAATGTTGCCTCTGTTAAAATCCCTTTGATCTCGCAATAGCTTCGTTTGTTTTCTATCCACCAGATCTTTTTTGTATTTATCTACCTTGCTTTTTCGTTTTTTGTCACGAGCTGAACATTCTAAAAGATTTGTAAATGCCAAAACTGCTTCTTTGACTTTTATAATTTTGGCAGTAAGAATTTCATACTTTTTGGTATCTTCTTTGATTAATAATTTAATGAATCCAGTGGAGCAAGTTTCAGCTAGCTTTGCCCAATCGTTTTTATACTTAAATTTGTCAAGACCACAGGAAGGTATTTTAAAACCCGAAGACCGCGAGGTATTAAACCTTTTTAGATAGGTTTCCAGGGTAACAATATTGTATGAAATGATCAGACCCTGTTTAGAAGGACTAGTTTTAGTTGTGTGTTAGACACTTCTAACGCATGGCTAACAACCAATCGCATTGCTTGAAATCCTTTGCCCATTTTATAATCTGCAAGTGGAACTCTGAAGAAGTTTACATTCCTGTATTTTATGATAAGTAAACATTCCATCTGTTGAATGTGTGGAAAGACAGATGATTGATGGGTGGGGCGGGACTACTTTTTGCTAGCTACATTTAGCAAAAGAAAATACCTGTTTTGTAACTAAAAAAAGTTTGCATTTTTTTTTAAATTGATTTTTAGTTTACCCATTTTATTAAGGTGATAAGACAGTCCAGGTCACTAGTTGTCTGCAGTTAAGGTGCAAGCACCTCTTACCTCACTACCCACCACCTGGGCATGCAATAACCTCAGACAAATAGTACCCTGTCGTGTCTTGTTTGTTTCCCTTCCTAAACCCTGCTTCTTTTTTTCTGGCTTTTCCCACATTCCACAGATGGAATGTTTATCATGGAATAAAGGAATTCAAAATTCTATACAGTTACACTAGTTGAGCATTTGCATGTCACAACATACACATACAACAAAGTCCTCAAAGGGAGCCAGAGCATCTGTTTTATCTGTGGCAGCGTAAACAGCAGTGGTTTCCCTGGTAAGCAGGGAAGAACAGGAGGGAGATTTTTCATGGTCATAAAATGAACCCTAGTAATGAAAACTGTGAGCAGTACTTAAAACGAGCCCTAGTAATGAAAACTGAGCAGTACTTAATTTTTTTAATTTGTGTGAGAAGCGTGGCATGATCAGGGAGACAACAATAATTGTTTTATTTTCAGAACTTATTTAGAAGTTTTTAGTAAGTAAATGAGGCAGCCATATTTGGAGCTGGCAGGTCAACTCTGGGTGTATGTGGATTGACTTGCTCATTGTGTGATGTGACTACTACCAAGTCCCAGGTCTAAAGTGTGCAATTATGGTGACATAATTGCACACTTTGGAGAGCCTGTTAGCCATTTAGGTCGCTTTGTTTTTCTTACCCATGATATAAATTACAGTGGTGGCATGCTGTAGAAGTACTTCAATCAGAATCCCAGTACGACAAAAATAATACTCTGCCTTGAGAACTGGTATGCAGAACAGGCAGAATATCTTTAGATCTTACTTTGAAGAGGCTCTTGCAACAGGCAACATTAGTAGGACTGAAGCTGCCAGGTGCCAGGACCACATGGAAAACATCTAGCTAGCAGTCTATCATAGGGGACCACCCCCGCCGACGTCAGCACGCTGATGTCCGCCTATCCCATAAAGGGGGCGGTCCCCCAAACCTACCCCAGTTCTGTTCCTGCCATTGAGCCATGCATGTCAGACCTCCATGGACGCTTGCTTCTGTCGACTGCCATTTTGTTCGCGTTCAACCCACGCTTTATTTCTTTTCTGTCTGTAACATTGATTTTCAGTGTTTCCTCCTTCTCATTTTGTCTTCTTCTCCAGCCACATCTTCCAACCGGCCGACAAGGTGTGCTGGCAGCAACCAAATACCCGCCAAAGACGGTCACTCTTCCTGCCTGCTCTCCTTAGGCCACAACAGTGACACCAAGGCCAGCCAGCACTGCCAGAACTTCAACGAGGACACACAGAGATGCTGCTTGAAGACTCTTGAAAGCTACCTGCTGAAGCAGAAACTAGCTGTGATGGAGAAGGAGCTTCAGACCAAGAGCTCTTCTACTTCCTGGCCCAGTCTTCTAGGGCATCTTCTTCTTCTGCTTCCCAGAAGGAGAAGTTGAGTGGGAAGCAGAAGCACTGAGTCCTTCCTCGGTCAGCCTCTCACTTGTGGTCACCACATAGACAGGCTTCAGCTTCTGGGTCTTCCTCCCACAGGGGTCAGCCCCTCCTTCCTCAGCAGCCCTCACTCCCTCCAGGCTGTTGATGGTGCAGCCACCTGCTCTCATCTCCATTTCTGGCGGCAGCTCTTCGGGGCAGTGGACTTCGTCTCCTATCTCCCAGCCCCCTGACACACAGACCTTTAACTCCCACTGGTCCTCAGCCAGGTGGTTTGACCAAGGTTGGATCCTCTGGTTGTGGGTCTTTGCCTGTCGGTCCCCGACTCCGGGGCTGGTGCTAGCCCTTACAGAGATCGCCCAGTGCAAGCGCTCACCTCTTCTTCCACACAGATGATGCCACTGCCCCTGTTTTGGGGGAATTCTCCCTAGAGGTGCTAGCCTTGCCTTTGGGGCCAGTGTCAGCTACTTTACCAGACTGATGCCAACCTTTGCCTCTCAGGCCAGCGCCGGCTATGCCGACACCTCTGCCAATGACGCCTCAGTCGTCATTGCCTGAGCCTCAGCCTGCTGGCCCTCTTAGGGATCCTCAGCCAGTGCTTGGTGGACTTACGCAAGGGTACCCTATGCCAGCCTCTCCACCCTCGTACCCTACCCTCCTCCTCAATATCCCTATCCACCTTATACTCCTCCTCCACCAGTGGATTACAGTGCCTTGTTTACTGCCTGGTGGTCCTTCATGCAGAACAAGGACACTCTCAGGTGACCCTCTCCTCCTTGTCCTCCCTAGGACCCCGTCCTCAGGACCCAGACCAGGCAGGACCTAGCAATCCCTGTACCACATGGGCTGCTGGGGGATGCATGGGGAGCTCTGACCAGCGTTCGGATGAATGTCGCCCTCAAACCCCAGTCCCTAACAGCGATCAGTCAGGGGATGACTCTGTCTCCTCAGAGTCATCTGAGGACTCGAGACTCCTCTGATGGTCAGGAGCTTCCAAGGAAGACTCCCCCAAGTCTCCCTAGATGATACCTCTTTCCTTGATGTGATGGGGTTTGGGCTGGCAGTATAGCCTAGGGGTTAGAGGAATGAGGTGTGAACAAGCTTGATACATCCAGCAGACAGACCTGAGTTAGATTCTCATAACCTCCACTTGCATACCGTGTGACTCTGAGCAAGTCACTTAACCGCCCAGTGCTCCTAGGTCGCCCCTGAAAACCGGCTCTTGTGTCTAGTGGGTCTTACCCAGTTACCAAAGACTAAAATAAAATAAAAAAATAAATGCACCATATCCAGTCCCTCGTGGGGTGAGAAACTGAGGAGCCTGACCCAGAGCACCGTCATCTGGCTATATATCTCCAGAAAAAGGAGACCCTCCCTTTGGTGGTGCCTCCTCTTATTTTTTTGTTACTAAGGCGGTTTAGAACCACCCCTCTTCCACCGCAGCTTTGGCCAAGAAGGCGGATCACCTTTTTCACGCACCAGAGGGCAAGCCCTTCTTTGGCGAGCACCCCACAGCAGACTCAGTGGTCATGAACGCTGCCCATGACCATACTGAAAAACCAAAAAATCTCAGTACTCCCCTTCCCCCGGACAAGGAGTCCTGCCAGCTAGACCAGCCTGGCAAGAAGATGTTTGCCTCTGCCATTCGGGCACTTAACTACCTGGCCCATATGGTGCAGTACCAGAATACCCTCTGGGATTCTGTGAGAGATCTGGTCCAAACCCTCCCTGAGGAGTCTACTAAAACACAGTTGGCCCAACTCCTTAAATCTGGGTTGGATGTGTGCAACCATGTTCTCAGAGTGGCATATGACACTGAAAAAACAAGTGGTAGTGAACAGTGGGGTGGTGGTGCTTCTCTAAATTGTTCACAATGGCATGTGACAGAGTTGACGCCTCTGGGTGTGGGGCGGTGGCAGGGATCTGCCTTCACTGCCATTTATGGCTTAGCGTATCTGGTTTTGCGCCTGATGTTCAGGCCAAAGTAGTGGATGCCCCTTTTCGGGGTTCTCTCTTGTTTGGGGGAGATGCCCAGGATATTGTCTCCCACCACCCAGGATATTATCTCCCGCCTCCTTAAGATCGGTGCATTCCCTCTACCAATCCCAACCTCGGTCTTCCCAACATCCGTCCTTTCATCAGTCCTCTCATCAGCCCTCCAAGGGCCAGCAGCTGAAAGGACCCTTTAAGCACAAGGCAAATACCCCCAGCAGGAGTACGTACAGCCTCTCTGCCCACCCTTGAGGAGGCACCACCAAAGAGAGGGTCTCCTTTTTCTGGAGATATATAGCCAGATAATGGTGCTCTGGGTCAGGCTTCTCAGTTTCCCACCCCATGAGGGACTGGAAACGGTGCATTTATTTTTTATTTTATTTTAGTCTTTGGTAACTGGGTAAGACCCACTAGGCACAAGAGTCTGCCTGACTCCTTGCCTGCCCCCCCAAGCAGAGGCCTTGGGGAAGGTGGTCGGTGGTTGATGCTCCCTATACCTCGATGGGTGGCACACAGTGACCTCAGTTCAATGGGCACTCCAGATTATTGAATGGGAACACACCCTTGAATCTCTGGAGCGTCTTCCGGAAAGCCCTCCCTTGCTGTCCCATTACCCTCAGGCTCACATCTCCCTCATCTGGAAAGAGATTTAGGCTCTCCTGCACAAAAAGGCCATAGAGCCCATTCCCCCAGCTCAAAGGGGAAAGGGGTTCTACTCCTATTTCTTCCTCATCCCCAAGAAAACAGGGGATCTGTGGCCGATCCTGGACCTCAGCCGCCTGAACCTCTACATAGAGTACAAACACTTCAGGATGGTTACCCTCCAAGGACTGCTGCCCCTCCTTCATCAGGGGGACTGGCTCTGTTCCCTGGACATGCATGATGCCTATCTTCACATTGGTTTCACCATACCATGGCGACAAAGATTTTGCCAGCTGTCAGAACAGTGATGTAACAACACTGCCAATTGATGTGCCATTTATGGGGTAGATTGTGTTTTCTGTGGGGGGCTTTACCCCCCATACCTCCCGCACTTAAAATAACCAACTCCAAGTCGGAGTTGGTTCGGGAAGGGGTCGAACACCCCGGAGGCAGCAGTGTCGGGAACCCAGCAAACAGTCGAAAATTTTGCTGTGATGGTCTTCGCTGTATTCCCATCACTGTTACAATGCAATGCCCTTCACATCCTGGTTTTCCCAGCCCAACGCCATTTCCACTGCTTCTGCTTCCAGGGGGATCACTTTCAGTTCAGGGCCCTCCCCTCTTGCCTTTCTTCAGGTCTTTACCAAGTGCCTAGCCATGGTGGCTGTGGCTCTGAGGAGACAGGGTTTGTACGTGTTCCCTTGGCTGGATGATTGGCTGCTGACACCCCCTTCGAGGGGCCTTTTGCTGCACACCCTGGAAAGCACCGTTCGGCTTTTCCAGGTGCTTGGGATCATGATAAACCTACCAAAGTTTTGTCTGTCCCCAAGCCAATGCCTTCAGTACATTGAGGCGGTCCCGGACTCGTCCCAGGGCAGAGTCTTTCTGTCGGTGGACAGAGCAAAGCACCTGATAGCACGGGCATGGCTAGTCTCCTCTAGTCGTCAGATACCAGCCAGAGCATTCCTTCGACTGTTGGGGCACATGGCAGTAGCTATAGCCACAGTTCCTATGGCCCATCTGCATATGAGGGCTCCCCAGCGGACTGTTGGGGTCCAATGGAACCAATGCACCAATGAGCTGGATCAGCCAGTGATAGAGAAACATAGAAACATACACTTTGACAGCTGATAAAGACCGCTTGGCCCACCTAGTCTGCCCATTTCCCTACCTACTGGATAAGCTGCAGATCCTAGTTAACCAACAGCCTATTTCTTCCTACCCGCCCAAGAATTGCCTTATGCCTGTCCCATGCATTCTTGAATTCTCCCTCAGTTTTAGAGCCCACAACCTCCTCAGGAGGGCTGTTCCATGCATCCACCACCCTCTCTGTGAAAAAATACTTTCTCACATTGCCCCTGAGCCGTCCCTCCTCTATCTTCAGATTGTGTCCCCTTGTTCTTGCACATCTCTGTTTCTGAAAGATGCTACCCTTTTGGACTTTGTTGATTCCACTGAGGTACTTAAAAGTTTCTGTCATGTTCCCCCCTCCCTCCTTTCCTCAAGGGTATACATATTAAGCTCCTATAGTCTCTCCTTGTATGGCTTCTCTTGCAGTCCTTGCACCATTTTAGTTGCCCTCCTCTGGACTGCTTCCATCCTGTCTATGCCCTTGCAGAGATGGGGTCTCCAGAACTGGACACAGTTCTCCAGATGGGGTCTCACCAACTGTCTGTACAGAGGGATAACAACTTCCTGTTTTCTGCTGGTGATGCCTCTCCCTATACATCCCAGTATCCCCCCAGCCCTCCTTACTACCTTCTCACATTGCTTGCCAACCTTAAGGTCATCTGATATGATTACCCCCTGTTCCCTTTCCATTTTTGTTGTTGTTACTACCTCCCGAGGTTCCTATATGCCTTTCCTTCCTTCCCGCTCCTGCAGAGTGTTCTCCTCAAGCCCTAGTTGGAGGGGGCAGAGATGATTCTTATAGCCCCCTATTGGCCGCGTCAGATTTGGGTCCTCCTGCTGCAACAGCCTGCAGTGGAACCTCCAGTACCCCTGCCCTGTGCAATGGCTTGCTCTCCCAGAAGCAGGCCACCCTGGTCCATCCGACCCGATAAGGAGAACCTTAGAGTGGTGGCAGAACCCCACGAATCTCTTGCAAGGGATTCCCCTCCAGGCTGTGTCCCCTCAGCAGATTCTCACTATGGCTGCCTCAGGTCTGGGCTGGGGTGCTCACCTAGCTGACCGCCAAACCCAGCGGATTTGGTCCAAGTTGGAGCAGCATCTGCACATAAATGTACTGGAGATGTGAGCAGTTTGTTATGCTCTGCAGGCCTTCCAGACCCACATTCACCTGACCTGCTTCTGGTACAGATGGACAAAATGTCTGTAGTATACTACATCAATAAGCGGGTGGCACTCATTCTTAGCCCCTTTGTCGGGAGGCAGTGAGAGTCTGGTACTGGGCCATCACGCATGACCTGGAGCTCTCAGCTGTCCTTGTTCAGGTGACCAAAACACCCTGGCTGACAGTCTAAGCCAGTCCAGGGCAAGGATTCACAAGTGGGAACTCCTGTACTCGGTCAGAGATCTCTTCGACAGGTGGGGCCGTCCAGAGTTGGAACATTTTGCGTCCCCTCGTACTACAAAACTGCTGCTTTTCTGCTCGCTTAGTCCAAGGCCTGGAGTTTTCTGGCATGACACGCTGTCCCTTTCCTGGAAAGGGAGGTTCCTATATGCCTTTCCTCCCTTCTCGCTCCTTCAGAGTGTTCTCCTCAAGCTCCAGTTGGAGGGGGGGCAGAGATGATCCTCATAGCCCCCTATTGGCCGTGCCAGATCTGGTTCCCCCTGCTGCAACAGCCTGCAGTGGAACCTCCAGTACCCCTGCCCTGTGCACCGGCTTGCTCTCCCAGAAGCAGGCTACCCTGGTCCATCCCAGCCTCAAGTCTGTGCATCTCCATGCGTGGCTCCTGCAGACTTAGCTATCGCCCACTTTGGGGTTCCTTCCAGGATCACTGATGTGCTGGTGGCTACTAGAAAAGCTTCCACTAGAGCCACCTATGCCATGAAGTGGAAGCCCTTTTCTCTGTTTGACGCTGCTCACCATCTGGATCCCTTCACCTGTCTGGTGAATCTGAGTTTTAGAGTACCTTCTAGCCCTTTCAGACTGCGGCCTAGAGTACGCATCTCTGAAGGTGCACTTTTCTGCCATCTCTGCATACCATCCACCTGTTGAGGGCAAAGCTGTTGCCCAGCTGGAGGTATCTGGCACTTTCTTGCTGTGTATTTTACATTTGAAACCTCCCATTAGGGCTTCTGTCTCTCCATGGAACCTTCTCTTTATGTTGGAAAAGCTCACTGTGCCTCCCTGTGAGCCTGCTGCAAGTTGCGAGCTACGCTTTCTGTCATGGAAAGCAATGTTTTTAGTTGCAGCTACTTCTGCTCAGAGGATTCCCGAGCTTCAGACTTTGATGTGTAAAGAGCCTTACCTAGTTTTTCACAAAGACAGAGTGTGTACTAATCATAAGTTTCTGCCTAAGGTGGTGTCTGTGTTCACTTTAAACCAGTCCATCTACCTGCCAGTTTATTTCCCTGAGTATTCTAATCAGGGGGCGGCTTTACTGCATACTGTAGACGTTCATAGGGTGCTCCACTATTACACAAATCGCACCCAATCGGTTAGAAAGTCTAATCAGTCGTTTGTTTCGTTTGCCCCCAGAAGAGAAGAGGCACCTATTTCGAAACAGTGTTTGTTGAAGTGGTTGACAAATTGTATTGCTTACTGTTACTGTAAGTGCAACAAACTCTTTTCTGGGGCAGTCGAGGGTCACTCCACCAGAGGTATGGCCACTCCTACTGCCTGTTTCAGGAATGTCTGCTGCGGACATCTGAGCAGCTGCCACTTGAAGATCTTTTCGCACTTTTGTACATCACTACAGTTTGGACATTGCCTCCAGACACAGGGCCAGTTTTGCACTTGCTGTCCTTCAGGGGCTACTTTCCTGAATTTTTCTGCTTGTATCTTCTGCCTCCTCCCGGCTGTCCTTTGGGCATAGTTCCAGTACTGCTTGGGACTCCGTCCTACTGGTGTTGCCTGCTGCAAGAGCCCTATTGAAGTAAGATAGTACAGTTACGTAAGAACTTACCATAACAGTAGATCTTCAAGAGGAGCTCTTGCAGCAGGCTCTGATTTCCCTCCCTCCTTCCCCCTGATAGCTGCTTCTCCTTCTCTGTTCGTCTTTTCCTTGGCTCTGAGGAACCGCTTCGATTCTCCATTTTCACCTTTTTGTGCCGGGGTCTCCAGCGGGAGAACTGGGGTAGGTCTGGGGGACCTCCCCCTTTATTGGATAGGCAGACGTCAGTGTTCTGGGGTGGGGGTTGGGGGGTTAGTCCCCTGTGATAGACTGCAAGCTAGAGGTTTCTGTGTGGTCCTGGCGCCTGGCAGCTTCAGTCCCACAGGTGTTGCCTGCTGTAAGAGCTCCTCTCGAAGATCTACTGTTACGGTAAGTTCTTGCATAACTGTACTTTTTCACGTACACTTTCAAAGGTCATTGCTGGCGGTTAGGAAAGTGGGAGGGGCTACTATGGAGATGGCCTGCAGGCTCATTCAAATATGGATGATTGTCTTCACAGGACATGGCACACATAGCTGTTGGCCAGCTGCATGCAGCATGTTTAGCAGGGTGTTTGCTCAGCACCTAGGCTCAATCTGCACCAGACTGCCTGGAACTCAGGCAGTTATAGCAGAGACTACTGGAGATGTTACCCTGTGAAGGAGCATGTGAGGGGGTCCATTGAGCCACCAGGAAAACTTAGACCAGGATCTTCCGGCGGGGGGAGGGGGGTGACAGGGTTAAATAGGACCCTGTCCCAGTTGTTATGGAAAGAGTTTGAATGCAGATATCTATTCTATTCTCTCAATCAATCAATCAGAATATTTATTTATCCAGGTGGGCAGCATTGAGCAGGGCTCATTTGCAAGACGGACCTGGTCATACAAAAATCATAGTACAGTAACATGGTAAAACATAATACAGTATTATACAAAGAAGAAAAATATACATATGTACATCAACATTTGAGTGAGAGTACCCCTACAGCAGATAGGCTCATAACTGGGTACAGCTGAATGTTCACTTAAAAGGAGAGAGAAAGGCAAGAAGAGAGATACCAGCTTAGGAAGAAATTATGGGGTTGGAATAGTTAACTGGCATACTTCAGGGAAGGGGGTGGAACTTGGCCATGGCTAAAGAGAGGCAGAGAAGCCGGTATTTTGGTAGGGAGAGAGAGAGAGACAGGGTGGGAGGCAGGATGGGCAGGAGGGAAACTGGAAAATAGGTGAGCTAGCGATGTGGGAAACATTTGCAGGATTCCTTCATGGAGCAGTCATAGAGCAACTTGAAAATATTCAGGCTAACAGGACAGCTCAGCTTCAAGGTTTTTTGCATATTGTTCCACAAGGAAGGCAACGAGAAACTTATGGCAGCTCTGCCAAAATGAGATTTGACCTTGGAGGCAATTAGGGAATAGCTTCTTAGAGCATAGGCACCTATCACACTCGGGGGAATACAATCAGAGAAGTATAGGGGGAGCTTGTTGGTAACCGCTCTGAAAGCCCATAGAGCGGCATTTCTATTTCTTCTATAATGAAGGGAAGTCCAGCCCACCGCAGTGTACAAGGAGCAATGGTGTGTGGAAAGTGTAAGGCCCATCATGAACCTGATTGCTCTGTGGTATGGGGTGTCCAACTTAGCCAGGGCAGAGGCAGTACAATGGCTATAGAGAAGGTCTGCGTAATCTATTAATGAAAGGAACATGGCTTGAACCAACCGCTGCTTGGCATACCTAGTAAGGAAGTGGTTAATTCTGTAGAATAGTCCTAGTCTTTGTCTTAGTTTCTTCTGCAGTTCTTTGAGATGTTCAGAGAAGGAGAGTTTGTGATTGAGCCGTACACCCAGATATTTGAATTTTGGCACATACTCTAGATTTTCTCCAAGTACTGTGGTAATCTGAGCGATAGCCCCAATGCAAGCGGGGTTCACTGCATAGGAGGAAGGGGAAAAGAGTATCACTTTTGTTTTCTTTGCATTAAGCAGAAGCTTTTTTCTTATGAGCTGGTATTGGACAGGTTAAATTGACTAGAGGTCTTCACAGAGGCGGCTTCTAGCGTAGGATGACTCAAATAAAGTACTGTGTCATCAGTGAACAAGTGGATATTGACCTTATTGATGTTGTCATCGATGTTGTTCATGTAAACCGCAAACAGGGGACCAAGGATAGACCCCTGAGGCACACCTCTCTGTAGGGGTTTAAGTGGTGAAAGATAACCTTCAGCTTTAACCTGCTGTTTCTGATCTGCGATGTAGTTGGCAAACCAGCACATAGAGTTAGGATCCAGACCTAGATTACATAGGGAGGAAAGAAGCAGGCTATGGTTGACTCTGTCAAAGGCCTTACTTAGATCCAAAAAAATGGCACAGACAAAAATTCTATTGTCAAGGTCAAGGAGCCAATCATTAGTCACTTTTGCTAGGACAGTTATGGTGCTGTGTTTTGCTCTGAATCCAGACTGCACTGGGTTTAACAGACTCCTGGATTCAAGGTACACCCTTAGCTGACCACTCACTATGTTTTTCAATAATTTAGACAGAATGGGGAGGGAGGGAGATCGGTCTATAATTATTAGGATTGCAAGGGTCACCTGATTTGAGCAGAGGGATGACATGGGCTACTTTCCATTGCTAGGGGAGGCTCCCCTGGGATAGTGACAAGTTGAAAAGGTGCGTGATTGGCACTGCCAACACATGGTATGCACATTTCAGAAAGTAAGGCTCTGTAGAGTCTGAACCTGCACCCTTCTTGATATCCAACTGCAGCAATAGATCTTCAACCTCTTTTATAGAGAGGCAGGCAGGGAGGAGAAGGCCTGTTTGGTAGCAAACTTGTGAAACAATAATCCCTGCTGAGTGTGGATGGCATTAGCAGGGGATGTGTCAAATGCTAGCCCAGCGGTTGCAAAATGATTATGGAGGGCTTCCAGTATCTCCGATCGGTATGAAATGGTGTTACTACAGAATATAATTTTTGATGGGAGGGAATTTCCAGGTGAATGACCAGACATGTCCTTTATTATTTTCCAAAATTGTGAAGGATTCTTTGAGGCAGAGTCTAGCTCAGTACAACAGAAAGTGGCCTCAGCTGCTCTGACCAACTTGGTGCACTTATTGCGGGCCCTCTTAAACTGATACCAATCCAAGTCATTCTTGCTTCAGCATGCTTTTTTCCAAAGCATATCCCTATCTCGCATGGAAGCTTTGAGTTCTGGTGAAAACCAGCGGCAAGTGTTGCTCCTTACACGTACTTTTACCATGGGGGCATGCCTGTTTAAGGCTGCAGTTAGTATTTCCTGAAAGATAGTATATGCCTCATTAACTGCTTTGGCCAAGTAGAAATCCTGCTATTGCAGGGAATGTTTCAATTCGTTGAGGTAGGCAAACAAGTCGAAGTTACGTTTACCCCTCTTGATAGAGAACTTTGCTACAAACTGTGGATTATGCACAGATCTGATGCTGGCGATGAAACAGTGATCGCTGATGTCAGAGAAAAATGTTCTGACATGGGAGAACAGGTGTGGTTTGTTAACCAAAATTACATCAAAAGGGTGCTGTTACTAGGGTTTTCTTTATTTGGGCGAGTGGGTTGCACCAGCCCCAAGGTGTCACAAAAGGATTTCAAGGGAGCCGAGGCTTTTGATAACCAGTTGTAGTTCAGATTGTCAAGAATAATAGTTTCCAGCGTACAAAGCCCCAGGGCAGACCTTAGATTTGACAAGAGATGTGACCCTGCAGACGGGGTCTGTAATAGCCCATTACACAGAGTGTACAAGAAGGTGATAGTTCAACCTTTAGGGACAAGCATTCGAATTCATTAGGGGAGGAGGATGATTCTAGACATGATACAGAGAATTTGTCCCTGACATAAATCGCCACCCCTCCGCCTCTCGATTGCCTATCAGCAAGGAAGGGCAAATAAGCTGGGATGTTGATTTCCCTGTCAGGAGCGGCTGGTCTAAGCCAGGTCTCTGTGATCACCAGAACATCAGGTAGGGTGTGGCTAACCCATGTCAGGATCATGGTGATCTTTTTTAAAAGGCTGCAGACATTGACATGCAGGAATGACATTCCTTTAATTCCAGCAAGGTCGGAGGGAGAAGCAAGGGTATCTAGAAGCCCCGGGTTGAGCTCGAAATTGCCCGAGCACAATAGCAATAGCAGCAAAATCCTTTTTAAGGCAGCAAAAGTTAATTTGTAGTTTTTGTTCTTTGAGCATCTGGGGGCCGGTGAAGTTGAACATAGTTATCTCCACTCCTGGTGCTATACTGACGTAGGGTTGCAGCCAGTAGAATCCTGACAGAAACATGCCAGGAGAAGAAAGTATCGAGATGGGAGGGAGGAGTACCTTGCAATGGCAATTCAGGAAATGTCCCACTTCCAGGCAAATACAGCTGTATGATCCAGTAATCATGTAGAAATTCATGAGAGGAGTTGTTGAGCACATAACAGGGAGAGGCGCAAACCTCATCTCCACACTGGGAGGAATGTGAGATCTGATAGAGCAGGGCGCTAGCAAGACAAGGGACATACAGAGGAGCCAGCTGTTCCCTCCCATGGTAAGGTCTTCCTATATGCCACAAAATAGGGTGATGAATGTCTCTCCTTTTCTGTCTCTTCTCTGTCTGGTTGTGCAACCAAATTTGATCACCCTGACAGTCTCGCAGTTCTTTGCCTCTCGCTATAGCTCAGTTTTCCCTTGCTGTTTTTGTCTTTTCCTCCCTTGCATGTCTGCTGATATAAAAATATATGCCAGTCATTATGTGGAAATGTAACTGATATTGGGATCCCTTTGTTTAGAAATTATATAGTGTTAATTTTTGAAATGTATATAATTATAGTTTGAGATGATTGCAGAAAGCTATTGGAAACTCAAGAGGTTACCTCGGTGCACTTTTTAAGCCTTTTGCAGAAGAGTTGTGGAAAAGGGGCCTCAATTCTGGGACACTGTGTTCCTGCCAGAAATATCCGAGGACATTTTAGAAAAAGCAGGATGCTTGTTAAGAAGGGGGGGGGTTGTTGCAAGGACTTATAAAAATACAGAGCTGCAATTGCTTGCAAGAGGAGGGACACAGAGACTGAAGGAAAATGCAGATGCATCTTCTGTTTATTCTGCCTTTGTAAATAGTTAAACTGAACAATTTCTTTTTTTTTTTTTATGTTACTGCTAGTACTAATAAAACTCTTGTTACAAACTTTACAACTGCTCCTGGTTTTTCCTATGCTTTCTGACCTGTGCCTTGACGACAGATGGTGGCAGCCTAAGTGGGATTTACGCCATGCATACTCTAAGCCAGGAGTTTTGTGCATGGGTACTGGACCTAGTACCAGGAAAGCATGGAGAAAGGTATGGATTCTGCAGCAGCAAGCACAGAAGTGGTTACCAGGAGAATGGCAGTCAAACTAGCAAAGACAGAAGTCCAGGCTGAGATTGTTCAGCCAGCACAAGTTATGGAAAAAGAACCTGAAAGCCTGAAGGATGTTGTCAAATGGTAGGCTATACAACAAAAAGAGACGGAGAAGTAGAGAGAAAAAGAGCCTCAACGTTTAGAAGCACAGAGAAAAAAGAAGAGATGCAGCAACAGAAGCAGCAGATGAGAGAAGAGATGCAGCGATGGCTGGATGCCTTGCAAGCTATCAAAGGCAGATGATCTGGCATAGATCCAGACGAGCAACAAAACACAAGCAACTTAAAAGTCATTAAACTTACAAAGTTGTTTCCCTCTGATGATATTGAGGCTTACCTGACGACTTTTGAAAGAACTTTTGAAAGAGTTGCCACAGCCTGCCAATGGCCAAAACAACAATGGACAATCAGACTGGTACCCTACCCGACAGGGAAAGTCCAACTTGCCTACCAGCAATATGGACACTGCACAGTCAGAAAACTATGACCTGGTGAAAAGAAAGATCCTGAAAAAGTATGACTTCTCAAGTGAGACCTACAGGCAGAGATTTCAATCTTTGAAGTACAATTCAGTCGACAATCCTCAAGAAGCCTTCACCTGACTCAGAGAACGCCTGATAAAATGGCTCCACCCAGAGGGCAAAACAGTTCCACAGATAATTGACACATTTGCGGTGGAGCAATTCTTCAATATCCTGCCTACAGATGTGCAGCTTTGGGTAAAGGAACAGCGACCAGAAAGTGGGGAAAATGCTGTTTCTTCGGCTGAGGACTGCCAAATGGCCAGACAAATACCACAGCAGCAAGATAACAGCCAAGCACCTGTAAGACCCTCTTTTTACCATTTAAACTCCCAAGTCTCATAAAAACTCTGGTGGGGGTAACAAATCTGTGCCCAAAGACGTTATTTGCTATGAGTGTAATAAGCCAGGTCATAGTGCAAGAAATTGCCGTAAGAAGAGTGACACTGGAGCAGATTTGTCCTTAGCAAATTGGGGCAAGTACTTAACAGATGTGAAGGTGGGGGATAAGACTGTAAAGGGACTCATTGATTCGGGAAGCAGATGGACCCTAGTGCATGTTAGAGTGCTGAGAAAATGCTATGCAAAAGGACCAGGTACTGGTGTCATCTGCATCCACAGGGATACTCGATGGTTTCCCACCACCCAAGTGACTCTGACCATTAAGGGTGTGTCGCACTAAATGAAAGTGGGGGTAGTACCTAAGTTACCTGTACCTGTGATTATTGGAAATGACTTTCCAGGATTTACTGAGTTAATCAAAAAAGGAGTAAATCCTGATGTTTCATCAGCTGTGGTAACAAGAGCTCCGGCAAAGAAAATCTCAGATAGTGGGGACTCTGTTCCTTTCAGTGATTTTGATTCGGACTTGTTTGAGCACAGCTCCAAGATCAGGAAATCCAGGAAAAAAAGACAATGCCTGAAGAAACTGTGGCAACAAATGACTGATGGACATAAGGAGTTAAGATATGAAAATACTGAAACTAAGCTGATAACTGATTGTGATTTTCTTTCAGAGGAAGCTAATGATGTTTCTCTTCAGGGTCATTTTAAGCAGTTGGGGGTGAAACCAAAACAGGGTGGACCAATGTTTAAAAAATGTAATGGGTTACTGTACAGAGTTTGAGTTAAACCTTAGACACAGGAACAGACAGAACAATTGGTTATACCACAGAAGTGTAGAACAGAGTTGTTACAGATAGCACATGACAGTCCTATGGCTGGTCACTCAGGAAAGGATTGCACCCTTGCCAGATTGCTGTATAGATTTTACTGGCCTGGAATTCATGAAAATGTTGCTACCTTTTGTAATTCCTGTGCTGAGTGTCAGAAAGTAGCCCCAGTCACTAGAAAAGACACGGTGCCCCTACCCATGATAGATGTGCCTTTTGAGAGAATCGCAATGGGTGTGGTTGGTCCTTTAGACAAAATTAAAAAGGGTAATAGATTTATCCTGGTAGTATGCGACTATGCTACTCGATACCGAGAAGCAGTTCCAATGCGTACTGTCACAGCTTCAAAAGTGGCAGCAGAGCTTGAAAAAATTTTCAGCAGAGTGGGCATACCTAAAGAAATTATTACTGATCAGGGTAGTAATTTTGATGCTGCATTACTCATGGAGCTGTACAGACTACTAGGTATCACTGCCTTAAGAACCTCCTCCTATCACCCTCAGACAGACAGTCTTGTTGAGCGTTTTAACCAAACCCTAAAACGCATGTTAAAAATGTTTGTAGAAGGGGAAGGGAAAGATTGGGATCAATACTTGCCTTACCTACTTTTTGCTTACAGAGAAGTGCCACAGGCATCAACAGGATTTTCACCATTTGAAATGCTGTATGGTAGGCAGCCAAGAGGGCCACTGGATGTGACAAAAGAAACATGGGAAGATAACCCCACTCAGAAACAATCTGTAACGTCTTATATGTGTGCCCTAAGAAAGAAGCTGGCAAAATATGTTGAAATTGCCCATAGTAATCAGAAAGATTCCCAAAACCAGCAGAAGATATATTATGGCCATGGGGAAAAAGGAACACGTTTTCGAGCCAGGTGAAAATGTTTTACTACCGTTACCCACAACAGAAAATAAACTGTTAATGAAGTGGCAAGGACCTTATAAAGTGCTTAGACGTACTGGTACCATTAACTACGAGATTGGGACCCCTGATAGGAAAAATCCTACTAAGATATACCATGCTAATCTGCTTAAGAAATGGTTTGAAAAATACCAAAAGGTGCTTTGCTAGTTTTATCAGAAACTGATAAAGAAGATACTGATATAGCTTATGATAGACTGGAACAAACTGTTCTAGGGACATGGATATGTTGTTCATCCACACTTATTGGCAGGTTCCTTGCCGCTTTAAATCTTGCCGGAAGGTCTTCAAGCTGGCTCCTCCCACCCACCCGGGTGGTAAAACTCTCGGCTCCGCCCCATGACACCAGATCTTCCTTACCGCTTGGAAGCTTAGGTTCCCTCCTTAACGCTCTGCGTATAAGACTGGTTCCTAATTCTTCGAAATTTCGAAATTAAAAGTTTTTTGCTAAAAAGACTTCGGTCTTCTCTCCCTCGGGCTGCGATGGACAAATCGACTCCCGGTTTCCGGAGATGCCCTTGCGGGCAGAAGATGTCTCGGACGGATCCGCACTCCACGTGCGTCTACTGCTTAGGCCTTGAGCACGACCCGCAGGCTTGCGACTTGTGCTCTTCTTTTTCGGCCTACGTCCTCGAAGACGTGCTGCCCGTTTACAGCTGGGGCGTCGAGAAAGATTTCCTCTGGTTAAGTCAAAGAGGCCCAGTCGCGGTGTCATGGCCAGTGGCTCGGCGGATCAGCTCGAGCAGATGATCGCCCTCGAAGAGGCGGCGCGGCCACTTCTACCTGCTGCGGCATTTGTCCCGCTTCTCTCGGTGCCTCGTGTTCGGCTTCTTTTAAGGAGCTTTGTCTGACCCTCTCGACGAAGGTGAGGTCCAACTATCTCGGACCTTTCTCGGTCCAAAAGAGACAAAGTAAGTCTCACCGTCGGCGCTCTTGGGAGGCGGGAAGATCCCCCTCCCTAGTTGTCGAGTCGACGGTCAACCCTCGGCCGGCCACTGGCTTCACGGTGTCCCCGTCAGGCCAGTTGACGAGACTCCTGTCGCGTGGTCGAGATTTTTCTCGACCCGTCAGGACGGGTTGTCGGCTGGAGAAGCTGAAATCCCCTTTCCAGTTCCCCGGTGGAGTTGAGGATCCCGTCGGCTCGTCTGTGCCTCCGGTTCCAGAGCCTTCGGTTGAATCGTCCGAGCCGAGAGTGCCGATTCCCTGCGACACCTCCCCGCACCGTCCTCGGCCTAGCCGAGGTTCTCGATCTCGGTCTCGGACGTCTTCGCGGTCCAGCCGATCCCGCCGTAATAGGCGGTCTTGGTCTCGGCACCGTGGCAAGCGGCGCCGCCGCTCATCCTCTTCCTCTTCCTCGGACGAGGGGAGGCTTCGGCGCAAGTTGTGTCGGAGGTATGAGGAACTCATGTGGCAACAGCTCCTTCTGACCGGGAATAAGCCGACCGAGTCGTCTTCCCGGCCATTAAGTGGCTGTCACCGGAGCGGCGAAACAACCCCTCGTTGTAGCCGAGCCTGTTCCCAGGCCAGTTGTTGTGCAATTCCAGCTACCACCGATTCCGGTGGAACCTCCGCCTCCACAGCCGTTATTTGGGGCTCCGACCAAAAATTCTCGGTTGGCTCAGGGACTGCCCCATAGGCTGTCACCCTCACTCCCGATAGACCTCGGCAGGTGGAGGGTGGCTCAAGCACGAGGCAGCTCTTTGAGGACTCATCCGAGGATGATTCCTCCCTTTTCTCCAAGCGAATGGACTTGGAGTCCTCAGGAGGACAGTCGGTGGACGATAGCCCTTCGTCCTTCCTAGGATTGCTTCGGCTCATCTCGGAGTCCACCAGGATGAAGCTCGAACCCATTTCTAAATGGGCCAGGTATCCCCTCACGGAGATTCTGGACCGAGGGGATTCCCCTACGGAGGCCTTTCCGGTGGTCGAGGCCATAGTGGGTCTGGCCTTGGAGCTCTGGCAGCGCCCTGCTTCCTGCCCTGCGCCTTCGGCCAGGATGGCCAGGAAGTATGCGGTCCCTACCGGTTCCCTGTCCGGTTTTTCGGAACACCCCTCTGCTGAGGGGTTGGTTACCGACAGCATTTTCCGGCGTGCCGGGAACGCCAGGGATGTGGACAAACCTCCCGACAAGGAATCCAAGAAATTGGATTATGCCGGGCGAAAAGTCTATGCTGCGTCCTCTCTCGGCCTTCGTCAGGCCAGTTCGGCCGTCCTCATGGCACATTTTTCTCATGCCCTGTTGGGCTCCCTGGATGAGGTCGTCCCTCATCTTCCCGCGGATCTGCAGACTACGGTCAGGCAGGTGCGGGACCAGGGCAGGGCAGTGGCCAAACAGCAGCTCCAGACTGCTTTAGACATTGGGGACTCATGTGCCAGGTCTGTGGTGGCGCGCAGTGGCATCGTCGTCGGGCTTGGCTGAGGATATCCACCTTTACTTCAGATACCCAGCACAAGTTGGCGGATGTTCCTTTTGGGGACTGACCTCTTGACCCTGGGGTGGAAGGTCACCTGCAGAGGATCGAGGGAGTCCAATGCTACCTTGGACTCTGTCTCTTCGCTCAGAAGGACAAGGCCGTAAGCCACAGCCTAAGCCCTTGGTCCTTCTGCGCCGCAGCCTTGACCCAGCAACGTCAGGGCCAGCAGGCTCGGGCTTGGCATCCCAAACCCAAGCCCGGAGCTTCCTCCAACAGGAAGCAGGGAGGCAAGGGCCCAGGAGGTCCCTCGGCCGGTCCCTCCTCCAAGCCTGCCCAGTGACGAGCTGAGGGGTGTCGCCCCCAACCCCGTCACCTCACCCCAGGTTCCCCCCGTGGGGGGACGGCTCCAGCACTTCCTTTCCGCCTGGTCCGTTATTACCACGGACAGGTGGGTACTGGAGGTGGTGGGAAAAGGCCTGCCTCTAGAATTCGAGCAGGCCCGCCCTTCAGAGCCGTCGCACCTCGGGGGCCTCGGGGTCCGCAGCCTCACTGTCGGCTCGTTGGGCCGACATCGCTCTCCTCCTCCAAAAGGAGGTGATCAGGGAGGTAGCGGACCCTCCCTCAGACCCGGGGTTTGTGTCCAGGTACTTCCTGGTTCCGAAACGGACGGGGGCTGGCGCCCCATTCTCGACCTACACGACCTGAACAAGTTCTAGGTCTCGAACCTTCAGGATGGTCACTCTGGCTCAGATAATACCATCTCTGGAACACGGCGTGTGGTTCTGCTCTCTGGACCTGCAGGACGCGTTCTTTCACGTCCCTATCCGTCCGTCACATCGGAGATTCCTTCGCTTTCGAGTGGAGGGATCCTCTTCGATTCGAGCCATGCCCTTCGACCTGTCTCCAGCTCCCAGGGTCTTCACCAAATGCATTGCAGTGGTGACAGCTTTCCCTCTGGCCGAGGGGTCCGGTGTACCCTACCTGGACGATTGGCTGATAGCAGCCCCTCCAGACAGGAGGTGGGCGGTCAGAGATCTGGCCCTCAAGGTTTGCTCTCAAGTCGGCCTTCTCATCAACAGGGCCAAGTCGGAACTCGAGCGAAGCAGGTGATTCTGTTTCAGAGGCAAAGCTCGACTCTCTTGAGCCAGAGCACAGCTCCTGGCGGACAGGGCCGAGTTCTTACCTCCTTTGCCCAATCATTTCTGGTTGGGCAATCGCGCCCTGCCGGGACTTCCTCGCCTCCTGGGTCTCATGGCGGCCTGCACCAGCGTGGTCCGTTGGGCCGCTGGCACATCGCCCTTCAGTGGGGACTGGCCAGCCAGTGGTCCTGCGCTGCGATCCATTGGACCAGCTAGTGATGGTGACCCAGGAGATGTGGGCAGCTCTCCAGTGGTGGACCATTCCATCTCATCTGCAGGAGGGCATCCCATTTGTCCGCCCGCAGCCGGTCTCTCTATTCGACCGATGCCTCTCTGATGGGTTGGGGTGCCCATCTGGGGAACACAGTGCGCGGCCTCTGGTCCCAGCGGGAGTCCGATGCCACATCAACCTGCTGGAGCTCGGCGGTCCGCCTAGCTCTCACCGCCTTTGCTCCGTTTCTCCGGGGTCAAGTGGTCCGAGTCAGGCGGACAATACCACGACCATGTACTACCTAAACCGCCAGGGCGGGGCCGCGTTCCATGCTTCTATGCAAAGGCTCTCCGCATTTGGTCACTCATGCGCAGCCTGGAGGCGGATCTCCTAGCCATTCATGTGGCGGGCCTCCAACACCCTGGCCGTGCCTGAGCGGATAGGCTGCATCTCACAGTGGTCTCTCCTGCGGAGGTAGTACAAGATCTGTTCTCCACTGGGGCACACCTCAGGTGGACCTGTTTGCCTCCAGGGAGAGCTGAGAGCTGAAGCTGTTCATCCCGCCCCCTCAGCAGGCTCGCTGCAGGGGAATGCCTTCTCGAGGCTGTGGACCCCGGGCCTCTTCTCGCCTTTCCCCATTTCCCTTGATTCACAGGTGCTTCTCAAGGCAAGGAGGGACAAGGCGCAGGTGATTCTGATAGCCCCAGACTGGCCCGCCAGTTCTGGTACCAGATCTCCTCAGCCTCAGCTCAGGTTCCCGAGGCAGCTTCCAGCTCGCCCGGACCTGCTCTCAGTCAATCAGGGAAGGTGTTCCATCTGGACCTTCAATCCCTGCACCTGACGGCCTGGTTCCTGGGCTAGAGTTCCAGGCCTTGGGTCTTTCCAACGAGGTCCTCAATGTTGTTGAGGCGTCCCGTAGAGTCGACCAGGAAGTGCTATGCCTTCAAATGGAGAGATTTTCCATTTGGTGTCAGGGCAAGGGCTTGGACCCTTCCTCCTGTCCTTTGGCAAGCATTTTGGACTATTTATGGTCCCTTTCTAGTCAAGGGCTTAGGTCGGCGACCCTAAGGGTGCACCTGGCAGCCATCTCTGCTTACGGGCCCGGGCCGGGGAGCAGTCGGTGGCGCAGGAGAAGGTGGTCTGGCGCTTTTCAAGGCCTTGATCACATTTCCTCCAGTGTGAGAACCTCCACCTCCATGGGATTTACTGCTGGTACTGGCAGAGCTCATGGACAAGCCATTGAACCAATGCACAGGTGTGAACTCTCTCACCTGTCGTGAAGACCGCCTTCTTGGTGGCTATCACGTCAGCCAGAAGAATGGGAGAACTCCAGGCGCTCTGCATCGAGTCTCCTTACCTGGTCTTCCACAGGGACAAGGTTGTCCTGCGCCTGCACCCGAAATTCCTTCCGAAGGTGGTGTCGGAGTTTCACCTTAACCAGGTGTTGACTCTGCGGTGTTCTACCCAGTCACACCTCGGAGGCCGAATACAGGCTCCATACTTTGGACCCTAGAGGCGCTCGCTTATTATAAGGCTTACGGCTGAAATCGAGGAGAGGTTCACAGCTGTTTGTCACCTACGCTGAAGCCGCACCTGGCAGACCTGCAGCCAAGCGGACGATAAGCAGGTGGGTCACCTCCTGCATAGATCTCTGCTACAAGTTGGCGGGCATGGAGCCTCCCAGAGGATAAGAGCTCATTCTACCGTCATACTGCTGCATCGGTGGCTGCTTCAGGGGCGTCCCTATCCAGGAAATCTGCAGGGCTGCTACCTGGAAGTCAGCACACACCTTTATTACCCATTACCACATCGACCTTGAGTCATGCCGGGATGCTGGTTTTGAGAGCCTCGGTTCTCAGTCTTTATTCCCTAAGTGGGGTGTGCCCTTGCCTCCCTCCTCCCGGAGAACTGCTAGGAGTCTGCCAATAAGTGTGGATGAACAACATATCCATGTCCCTAGAAATACAGGTTACTCACCTGTAACAGGAGTTCTAGGAATGGTATATGTTGTTCATCCACCACCACCGACCTCCCGGCTTGACGCACAGACCTGAGCTTCCAGCGGGCCAGATCTGGCGTCATGGGCCGGAGCCGAGAGTTTTACCACCCGGGTGGGTGGGAGGAGCCAGCTGGAAGACCTTCCGGCAAGATTTAAAGCGGCAAGGAACCTGCCAGTAAGTGTGGATGAACAACATATACCATTCCTAGAACTCCTGTTACAGGTGAATAACCTGTATTTACTGCTGATGCTGTAAAGGTGAATGTGTCCTTAGCCTCCGAACAAACCGCAGAAATTTGTAATGTGCTAAAGACATTTAATAGTACTTTTACCACAGTACCAGGCTGAGCAAAAGGGGTTGAGCATGTTATAGGGACAAGGAATGTTTGTTCTATTAGGCAAAAGACATACAGGTTACCAGAGCGGTTAAGAACTGATGTGGTTAAGGAAATACAAAAAAATGAAAGAATTGGGTATCATAGAGGAGTCGAGGAGTGCTTGGTCATCGCCAGTGGTAATTGTAAACAGAAAAGAAGGGGGTGTTAGAATCTGCCTTGATTTTAGGAAACTTAATCAAGTGTCAGAATTTGACAGTTATCCTGTGCCCAGAATAGATGATTTGGTGGACAGACTGGGGAGTGCAAAGTATATCAGTACCCTCGATCCCACCAAGGGTTACTGGCAAATCCCTTTAGCTAAAGAATCCAGAGACAAAACTGCATTTGCCACTCCTGTTGGATTCTATTAGTTCACCACACCATTTGGTTTACATGGTCGCCAGCTACATTCCAGTGGTACATGGATATAATTTTATCATCTCACGCTGGTAATTGTGCTGCGTACCTGGATCATGTCGTGGAGTACAGTCCAGACTGGAAAAGCCACCTGAAACACCTACGAGCAGTTAGCCAAGCTATCAAAAATGCAGGTCTGACTATTAATCCTGCCAAATGTGCATTGTGCATGCAGGAAACCAGATATTTGGGAAATTGAGAAGTTAAGCCAGAGGTTTCTAAAATAGAAGCTGTAGCTAACAGCCCTGTCCCTGAAACAAAGAAACATGTCGGGTCATTTTTAGGGCTAGCTGGTTATTGTCAGAGATTTGTTCCCAGCTTTGCTGAGTTAGCTGCTCCTCTCAGTGAACTCACGAAGAAACGGTTCCCAAATAATGTGAAATGGACCCCAGAGTGTCATGAAGCTTTTCAAGCCATTAAGGCTGCATTATGTTTAGCCCGTTTTGAGAAGCTCAGACTTTGAGAAACCATTTTTGTTATGAACAGATGCATCACTGGTAGGTCTAGGTGCAGTCCTGAGTCAAAATATAGATGGGACAGAACATCCTATTCTTTACATAAGTAGGAAGTTGTATGACAGAGAGAAGAGGTACTCCACCATTGAAAAGGAATGTTTAGCAACAAAGTAGGCCATGGAGTCCCTTAAGTTTTATTTGCTAGGAACTGACTGTGTGCTTATAACAGATCACAATCCTCTCTGTTGGCTTAAACAAATGAAAGATAACAATTTCAGAATCACAAGGTGGTACCTGGCACTACAGCCATTTAAATTTGAGGTGATACACAAATCTGGTAAAGAGAATAGCTATGCTGATTTTCTGTCAAGATATTGAGGGTTCTAAAGGTTGAAAAACAAATGTATGAGTTTGTTACTGTTTGCTGTACTTTTATAGAAAAAAATGGTACTGCGCATATACTTAATTTCTGAAAGTTAGGATCTAATATTTATTAGAGAATTAATAAAAGGTTTTGGAAACCTGTTTGATAAAACAGGTCCCCTCTTAAAAAGGGATGTGTTTATGTGACAGGGTAGAATAGGACTGTGTCCCAGTTGTTTTGGAAAGAGTTTGAATGCAGGGATCTGTTCTATTCTCTCCTTTTCTGTCTGGTTGCGCAACCAAATTTTCCTGTGAGACCTAGGATTTGATCACCCCAACAGTCTCGCAGTTCTTTGCCTCTTCCTATCTCTCAGTTTTCCCTTACTGTTTTTGTCTTTTCCTACCTTGCATGTCTGCTGATATAAAAATATATGCAAATCATTATGTGGAAATGTAACTGATATTGGGATCCCTTTGTTTAGAAATTATATAGTGTTAATTTTTGAAAAGTATATAATTATAGTTTGAGATGATTGCAAAAAGCAGTTGGAAACTCAAGATGTTACCTGAGTGCAGTTTTTAAGCCTTTTGCAGAAGAGCTGTAGAAAGGGGGCCTCAATTCTGGGACATTGTGTTCCTGCCAGCACTTGCCGGAAATATCCGAGGACATTTTAGAAAAAACAGGATGCTTGTTAAGAAGGGGGGTTGTTGCATGGACTTATAAAAATACAGAGCTGCAGTTGCTTGCAAGAGGAGGGACACAGAGACTAAAGGAAAATTCAGATGCATCTTCTGTTATTTTGCCTTTGTAAATACTGTAGTTATACTGAACATTTTTTTTTTATGTTGCTGCTAGTACTAATAAAACTCTTGTTGCGAATTGTACAACTGGTCCTGGTTTTGCTATGCTTCCTGACCTGTGCCTTGTCGGCAGGGGATGAATACTAAACTAACAGGGCCCTTAAAACCTAGATGGGTTAGGGAGGTAGGGAGGATACATCTGAACAACAGACCCGTTTGCCCAGCAAAAAACACCATGGTGCAGTCTTCAGTGTGGCAGCATGCACCAGGGGCATTTCGCCATGCTTGACCATAGGAGTACGTCAGAGCTTTCTTTCACTGATTTTATGTTGCACCTTGATTGCAGAGAGGACTCCACCATCTTCCCCGTCATGACTTACACCCTACTTTGTGAGTCTCAGCATCAGTCACTGGTTTTCTACCGCACTGTCTGGCTGCAGCTGACAATTGTGCCTTTCTTCTTTGTAGCAACAATACAGGAGCACGTAAAGGTATTCACACTGTCATACATTAGAGAGAAGAACTGGGGGAGTTTCTAGTTGCTGCTGGACCTGACGCAAGTGAAAATGTAATGACCTGTAAGACCGTTTAGTGGTCCACATAAAGGTGTCCTTTGTGGTCTGTTCATTAACAAATTAAGGTTTAATTCCATACTGAAATAAGTTGTATATTTTTGGAGTCCATTGAGAGGGTATTAGCCAAGAGGGTCCGCAAAGATGGAATCAGCATTGGCCCAGTTAAAGGACAGTTCATTCAGGAGTGTGTCATTTCTTAAGGGCACTTGGAATCCGGCTTGTAGCTGTTTGTGGTATAAAAGTGGTCTGGTGTATAACAGCTGTGCTAGAGTCTTTCACAGATGGACGCAGTCCTTGTCCACAACCTGAAAACTACATTCAGAAGCTTTTGTGTGAAAATGCTTTTTCAGGTGTAGCAGGAGCTGCTAGGAAAAAACTACAGGGTAATAATATTAAAAGAGGAAAGCTGAGATCATTTTGGGCACTGCTTGCTAATGCAATATTGCCTCCTGGGGATTTTGACAGCAGGAAGCAGTAAAAATAGTTTTTGCCATGCGTGGGAGGCCTTTATTATCTAAACTATTTGCATTCATAATTTATGCTTAAAGGCACAGTGATTCCTTATAAAGAGCACTAAGCACAGGAGTGCTCATAATTAGAAGCATTCTTAGCAGTAAACTAAGAATCTCAGTATAGTGAAGATGGTTTTCATGCCAAATGATTTTTATTTCTTTCAGGGTAGATTTCTTTATTCCTGGGGTTCCCAAGGTTGGTGGCTTCTCTATCTGTTCAAGCCCAGGTCTACTGGAGAGAGAAGGAGTATTAGAGCTTGCAGTAAAATACAGCAAACATCCCCCAGCTGACTGGATTCACACTCAGGTAATTGTAAAGGTGAACAGATACTTTTTGTATTCTGGTAGTCCACTGGGCCACCACTGGTGTTACCTAGATAGTCCAAAATGAAGCCCTGGTAGCCCACTGTACTCACAACTTAATTAAATGTAGAGCTGCTAGTTACCCTGTGGGCAGATTGTCTGCAGAAGTATGCAGCCTCATTTACAGTAAGTCCACTTCCAGGTAGTGCACGACCAGCTTCTTCATCACTGCCATAAAGTATGGCATTAATTCTGAACCCTGAATCGATACATGTGATTGATGAAAAGCAAAGCACCAAGCTGGAAGCAACATAAAAAAATAAAACAAATCAAATACATTAAATATGAATGGAGGCTGATCAATGATAGGAGAGCGTTCCTTTCATTAGTCAGTCAAGGTCACTGGTAAATGGTTGTTATGCAATGGACAAAAAATAAATCCTTTAACCTGATTGGTCAGCTAGAGTCTTTACCCATGGGTAAACCCTTCAATAACCCACTGCTGTGGAAGGGCATTTGTAAAAATGTAAACAAAATTAAATTATTTTATACATAGACCATAGAAACATAAAATTTGTCGGCAGAAAAGAACTGCTTGATCCACCCATTCTGCCCAGATGTTCCCTGCCTATTCTGCCTTCACAGACCCTATCTGGTCTCTGGCAAGCACCCTCCTCCCTGCGTTTTTTCTGACATGACTCTGTGTTTATCCAGTGCATGCTTGAAGCCCCCCCCCCCCCGTTGTTCTAGCCTCCACCACTACCGCTGGAAGTCTGTTCCAGGCATTTACCACCCTTTCAGTGAAGAAATATTTCCTCACATCTATCTCTAGAATCCACCCCCAGCTTCATCAGATGCCCCCTGGTGGTCCTTGTGCTAGCTCTTATTTGAAGAGACTTCCCACCTGCACCCTGGTCATTCATGTGAGGTACTTGTAGGTCACAATCAAGCCCCTCTCCCCCAGATGTATATGTTGAGATCCCTCAGTCTCTTCTCATAGAGATTCTTGTACAAACCTGCACCATTTAGTTGCCCTGCACTTTACTGCCTCCTCTTTTCTGTGTCCTTTCAAAGCTGTGGTCTCCAAAACTGGACACAATGCCCCACTGGGGGGGTCGCACAACAGTGAGTAATACAGCAGCATCACCACCTCCTTCCTTCTGCTGCCTGCTCCTCCCTGTGCAGCCCCTCATCCCACTAGCCCTGTTCACTGCCTTAGCACACTGCCCTGCCCCCATGAGGTCTTCAGATATTATAACCCCATGGTCCCTTTTCTGTCTAGTGACTGTCTGTACCCCCCGTCCTATAATCGTCGCTGGGGTTTCTATGCCCTAGGTGCATGAGTTTGCACTTTTTGGCATTGAACTCCAGCTGCCATGTTTTTGACCACTCCTTGAGTTTTCCAGGCTGTCTGTGGATTTTCTTCTTCCCTTCCTGGGTGTCCACCTTTTTAATTTTTTTATTTATAGCATTTTGTACATTAAGCATACAAATACTTTCATGCTGAACAGGTATAACTACTTGATTGTCTAGAAAGACATAACATAGGATGTGGACTATCTGTTCGATTGGTACAGCATAAGGGGTGACCAAGGTTACACATTTCACATCAGTGTATTCAGTTTCAGTTCAGGAGCAGTAAGCTGCCAATGCCCTAATTTTCAGTTAAAAATTTTAACAACAAGAAAAAGTTTTCAGTCTAACCTTATGAGGTCTATATTAGTGATGCACAACAATATTTTAGTTAAGTCTCCACTCTAGAGCTCCCATGGGCTAGGTGGGAGAATACTTCTAGTTAGGTAGCTTTATATTCTCAGGAAGAAAGAAAAAATATAATAATCTGCCAGGTCTGTTTATGCTTCTATTAAAATATATTAAGGCACTCAAAGAAGGAAAGAGGAGTTCAAGTCTCCGAGCTTCCTGAGAAATACTAACTAGCTGTAACAAACTAACCTGCAGCTAGGCAGGTTATACTTTTATTGTATCCCATATTAAACATACCATGACTGGTTGCCCATTTCAAAAAAAATATATAATATCCATGGAAATTCCCACCTGTTTGAAAAACTAAGTAAGCAATTGTTTACATTACAAGTTGTTTTTACAGGAAAAAACGGCCTAGGTAATAGAAAGGAAGAAAAAACCACCAACAGAATGTCTTTTAGAGTCTCAGTTCTCCAACACAGCCAGTTTGTAAAGAAAGTCTTCATTAAGTGGACTTTTAGCCTACAGACCGGGATTCCTTTGAGAGAAAAGACAACGAGAGTCCCTGTACTGTAGGGAACTACTGGCTCATTAGGAGAGACAAAATGCAGGATATAAAGTACGTTACTCTTACGAATGAAAGCTTCAGTCTCCTTCCAGGTCTTCTTCTTCGGAAGTGCTTCTCTCTCGCTGTCTTTTGGCTGCAATTCTCTCGACACAGGATCCAGCTTCTTTCGGGTCTGTGAAGCGGTATTGTCTGCGGCCCTCCGAGAAACAGAGTCGAGCTGGGAAAGCCAGAGTGGATGAGATGCCTAGGTCTCTGAGTCTGTTTTTAACTCCATCAAATGCCTTTCTTCTAACACGTGTAGCATAGGCGACATCTGGGAAGAACAAAATACGAGCCTCTTGTGTGTGTGTGTGTGTGTGTATATATATATATATATATACCCCTGTTTCTTAAAACCCCAAGCAGCCTATCGAGGGTTGTCCATAGCATTCTGGGCTCTTCTGGGAGTGATCCTGTAGGCTCTTGTTATTGAAATCTATGAGGTCGATATGTCCTCCAGCCAGTTTTGAAGATGAGAGAAGAGCTTCTCCTTCCGATTGCTTGGGGAGGCCGAGAACCCTTACACTTGCGGCCCTCACTGTGTTCGCCAACTGTTCCACTCGAGTAGGCAGAGCTGCTTGTCCTTTTAAGGATGTAGCGGTTGCAGCTAGGGCCTTTCCCGCTGTGGCTTCAATCGTCTTCATAGTCTCTCCCATGGCATCCAATCTATTTTCCATAGTCAGAAATTTTTCGGAGAAGAAGCAGTCCAGTTTCTGATTCATTTGTTGTACCATTTTGGTTAGGGCATTTACTGCAGACTGTAAAGTTTTAAAGTAGCACCCTCCGAGTCGGAACTCGTAGCTTGCATGGGGCCTGCCGCCTCGTCTGGAGGTTTTGAGCTGGAAGCGCATAGTAAAAAGAAATCTTGCTTAGCGGTTTTATTTCGACCCATCTTCATTTAATTTTAGGTCTCTGGATGCAGGAAGTCTTCCTCTATCAAAGTATATGCACAGCTAGGTGTTTCTTTTTGTAAAACAAAGCTTTTCTTTTAAATATTAAGCCTCAAATTGGGAGCACTAAAAGCTGCTATTGCTGGCTAGGCTGCTGGTTCAGCGCCCCAGGTGTCCACCTTATTGCAGATGTTGTTGTCATCTGCAAAAGAATGCCAGTGAGAGCATCGCCATGATAAATGGTGTTCTAGGATCGTGGATATGTTGTTCTATCCACACTTCATGGCAGGTACCTTGCCACTTTGAGATGTGTCAGAAAGTCTTCAAGCAATGTGAGGAAGTTCTTTTTTACAGAAAGGGTGGTGGATGCATGGAATGGTATACCTCAGGAAGTGGTGGATATGAATACAGTGTATGGCTTAAAACAGGCATGGGATAGGCATAAGGGAGCAATACAGATGAGTATGAATAAATAGGCCATTGACCGAGTAAAGGTCTATGGCACATTCATAAGGTAGAAAAAATGGGCAGACTGGGTGGGCCTTGTGGTCCTTATCTGCCATCAACGTCTGTGTTTCTATGTAAATGTGTATCTGGTGAGGTGGCGGTTGGGCAAGTTGCCATTGACAGAGGCGATTCTGCACTGTTAACAGGGTAAATTTAGAATGGTAGAGGAAAAAGATAATTTTTTCTAAAATGTGTAGCAGGAAAAGGCATACCATATTAGGAGCTGCACATTGAGCACTGTTGCTGGGTGGGGGCAGCGGGGCCTCTGTGTTTCACTGAAAGTAGGTAGGGGAATGCAGGGCTTGAAATATAGCCTTTCCGCATTTCCGTGGAAATGCGGTTAGGCTGCAGGAAATGTTCATTTCAGTTCTGCTGTAGCATTGTACCTCAGTTTTCAGCTGGTTAAGCAAGCGCGCGAGCAAGCGTTCAGGCTCGCCAGTCTTCAGGTCCTGAGCGGGTGGGTGGAGCACGATTGTGAGTGCTCAGGGCTGACTTTTTTTTCTAATCGGGTGCTCCTTTGACAGCCAGGCAGGTCTTTTCACCAGCGCGACCCATCTGATCACAAAATAAATGCACATGTGATCACCATTTAGCTGGCTTCAGTGATTGGCTGCCCAGGAGCCTTCCTGATGAACTGACCGCGAGAGTCATCAGAAGTCAGTTGGCAGCGGGAGAGGAAGAGCTTACAGCGCTTCAGCACTTCAGTTAAAGTGGGCGGAGTTTCTTTTTCTTTTGGAGCTAAAAAAAAAAAAGTAAATACACAAATCCTGCATCAATTGAGTGCATTGCAGCACTCAGAGAACTGAAATTTTCCAAGGGGGAGTAGCGGTGGGTTGTGACTTGTTGGTATAAGGAGGGGGAAATAAAATAGTCATGGCGTCGATCGATCTCTGAGTGCATAGCAGTCAATGAGAGCTGCAGCACTCGGAGAACACATCAGAAGTTGCTGTTAAATTTTGCTGAAGATGGGGGTGGAGGAGGAGTAGACTGGGGCGTGGGAAGAAGTAAACAAGAACACACAATTTAATTTGAGCTTCACTGTGCAAAGACTGGTCTGTCTAGTAGGGGGGTACATGCAGTAGGCAGATCAGCAACTTTCTAAGTTGTGTGCACAGGCAGACCTTTTGATTTAAAATAAAGGACTCTGCTGTGGTAAAAAAAAAAAAAAGTCAAGTCAGTAAGGGGTACAGGGTGACTGTGAAAACTAGACTGCTGCAGTATGAAAGAAAACACATTTGGATTGCCATAAGGGAGAAAAGACAAGTGTCCTGACAATTTTGATCTGTACTACTGGCTTAGCCCTAGTACAGTAGAGACACCCCTTTGAGGAAATTATTCTGTAAACTTCAGTGTAAACAAACAAAAAAAAAAAACATTTTGGGTGCTTACTGAGCTCTGCAGTCATTGCCCTAGGTACACTACAGGGAAAGCCCTGTGAGGATTATTAATCTGAGCTTCAGTGACTGGTCTAACAGCCCTTCAACTGTGTCTGCTCCCTGAGTGCCCTGCCTACAGTAAGGAGAATTTTGGGGAGATTCTCTCTTGGGCTAGTGTGTGTTAAACAGAAATACTAGTATTCCTGCCTTCAGTAAGGAGATTTTGGGGAAAGCTGCCTTGGAGCTAAAAGTGTGTTTTTTAAAAAAAAAAAGATATATATAATTCCTGCATTCTAAACTGCTCCCTGTCCTACACTAGGGGATCCTATAGTTGGAAATCTAGTCGGAGCTTTCTGTGTTGTTTAAAAAAAATAAATCTATAATTCTAGGGACATGGATATGTTGTTCAATCCACACTTCATGGCAGGTTCCTAGCCACTTTAAATCTTGCCGGAAGGTCTTCAAGCTGGCTCCTCCCATTCAACCGGGTGGTAAAACTCTCTGCTCCGCCCCATGACACCAGATCTTCCTTATCGCTTGGAAGCTCAGGTTCCCTCTTTAGCATTGTGCGTTTAGACTGGATCCAAACTCTTTGGTTAACCCAAAACTAATTTTAAAGTTTACAAGACTTCAGTTTGTTTGTTCCTTCTCGGCTGCAATGGATAAATAGACTCCTGGTTTTCAGCGGTGCCCATGTGGGCAGAAGATGTCTCAGACGGATCTGCACTCCACATGCATATATTGCCTCGGGCTTGACCACGATCTGCAGGCCTGTGATTTGTGCAAGTCCTTCTCGTCCAATGTCCTAGACAACTGTGCTGCAAGACTCCAACTTGGGCACCCCGAGAGACGAATTCTGCAGGTGAAGTCGAAGGAAGCCCGTTGGGCGGTGTCCGCGGTGGCGGGCTCGGCTGAGCAATTTGAACAGATGATCACCCTCAAGGAGGAGGCGGCCCAGGCCGCATCTTCGTCCTCCTCGGTCGCGGCATTTATCCCGCTCTCGTTGGGCTCCTCCTACACGGCTTCTTTTAAGGAGCTTTGTCATTGCCTCTCCACGAAAGGTGAGGGTCCATTGGGACACTCCTCTCGGTCAGAAGAAGGACTCGAGGGTAAGTCCCACCATGGCGTTCATGGGAGAGGTCCCTTTCCCGGACAGTCGACACTCGACTTCAGTCGAGGTTGCGGCTAAGGCCGCTGGCTTCACGGTGTCCCCGTCAGGTCAGCTGGCAGAGACACCCGTCGACGTGGTCGAGATTTTTCTCGACCCGACAGACGGGTTGTCGACTGGAGAAGTCGACAACTCTTCTTCACCGGTTCCCCCGGTGGAAACCGAGGACTTGCCTGTGCCTCCTGTGCTGGAGTCCCTGGTTAAGGTTCCCGAGCCAAGGGAGGAATGGGTTTACCCCGCTCCCTCCCAGACCCACCCTCAGAAACTCCGGCGGTCTCGGTCTCGGACCTCCTCTCGGTCCAGCCGATCCTGCTGACACTGGCGGTCTCGATCTCGGCACCAAGGGAAGTGGCAGCGCCACTCGTCCTCGTCATCTTCCTCCTCGGGAGGAAGGCTTGGCGCAAAATTAAATCCGACTCTCACGAGGACAATGTGGCAACAGCTCCTTCTGACCGGGAACAAGCCGACCCTATCGCCTTCCCCGGCCATTAAGTGGCTGTCACCTGACGGGCCGAATCAACCCTTCGTGGTTGTTGAGGAGCCCAAACCGGCGCCGGTTGTTTGGCCTAAACCAGCTGCGCCACCTATTGTGGTGGAACCCCCACCTCCACAACCTTAATCTGGGGCTCTGACCAAGAATTCTCGGTCGGGTCAAGGGTTGCCCTATCGGTTGTCGGTCACCCTCACTCCTGACCGTCCTCGGCAGATGGAGGGTGGCTCAGGCCCTAGGCAGCTGTTCGCAGACTCCTTGGAGTCTGATGATGACTCTTCCCTGTTCTCCAGGCCCTTTGACCTGGAGTCCACTGGGGGACAGTCGGTGGATGAGAGCCCATCCTCGTTCATGGGTCTGCTTCGGCTCATCTCAGAGTCTCAGAGTTGAATTTTTTGACTGGTTGACTAGGGAGGTGGATCAGGGGAGGGCAGTGGACATGGCCTATCTGGACTTCAGCAACGCCTTTGACACTGTGCCACATAGAAGACTATTACACAAACTGGGGAATATGGGTGTGGGCAGGACAGTAGTGTGGTGGGTAGGTAACTGGCTGGGTGGCAGGACACAGAGGGTGGTGGTAAATGGCTGTCACTCCACAGGGGAAGAGTGACCAGTGGGGTACCACAGGGATCAGTGCTGGGACCGGTCCTATTCAACATCTCCATCAGTGACATGGCGCCAGGACCTAGAAGGCAGAATTTCACTGTTAGCTGATGACACAAAGCTTTGTAACAGAGTAGACACACCAGAGGGTGTAGACAGAATGAAGCGACCTGCAGAAACTTGAAGAATGGTCAGGGTTTGGCAGTTGAAATTCAATGCAAAGAAGTGCAAGATAATGCATATGGGGCACAAAAACCCTGGCACAATATATCAGTTGGGGGGTGAGGATATAGCATGCACCAAGCAGGAAAGGGTTCTTGGGGTTATCATCTCTTATGACCTCAAGGTAGGGAAACAGTGTGACAAGGCAGCAGGTAAAGCAAATAGGATGCTGGGATGTATAGGCAGGGGCATTACCAGCAGGAAAAGGGAGGTCATAATTCCGCTATACAAGACACTAGTGAGGCCCCACCTGGAGTACAGTGTACAGTTCTGGAGACCATACCTACGTAAGGACATAGACAGGGTAGAAGGTTCAGAGGAGGGCAACAAAGATGGTGCATGGATTGCATCACAAGTCCTATGAAGTCAGGTTGAAGGAACTGAACATGTACTCCCTGGAGGAAGGAGGGAGAGGGATATGATAGAGACATACAAGTATCTTACAGGGAGGAACAGGGTGCAAGAAAACACTATTTTAAGCAAAAAGATGTTCCAGGACTAGGGGCATGGGATGAAGTTGGAGGGAGGACAATTCAGAGGAAACATGAGAAAGAATTTCTTCACAGAACGGGTGGTGGACAAGTGGAACACCCTGCCAGAGGAAGTGGTGGGGCTGAAACAATCACGAGTTTAAGAATGCATGGGATAGACATAAAGGAATTCTGGAGGTCAGGGGTAAGGTGCAACAGACTTCTAGGAAAACAAACTGAACTTACAAGCTCAAATGGGCAGACTGGGTGGGCCATAGGCCCTTATCTGCCGACACTGTCTATGTATCTATGTATCTACTGGGATGCAGCTCGAACCCGTGTCCAAGCGGGCCAAGTATCCCCTCACGGAGATACTGGACCGAGGGGATTCTCCCATGGAGGCCTTTCTGGTGGCTGAAGCCATTGTTGGCCCAGCCTTGGAGTTATGGCAGCGGCCAGCTTCTTGTCCTGCTCCTTCAGCCAGGATGGCCAGGAAGTATGCAGTCCCAACCGGTTCACTGTCCGGTTTTTCGGAGCACCCCTCTGCGGAGGGGCTTGTTACTGATGGTGTTTTCCGACGTTCCGGGAACACCAGGGACGTGGACAAGCCTCCCGACAGAGAGTCCAAAAAGCTGGACTATGCCGGGCGTAAGGTGTACGCAGTGTCTTCCCTAAGCCTCCATCAGGCCAGTTCGGCCGTACTGATGGCACACTTCTCCCATGCCCTTATGGGTTCACTGGATGAGGTGATCCCTCATCTCCCGGCTGACCTCCAGACTACGGTCATGCAGGTGCGGGATCAGGGAAGGGCGGTGGTGAAACAGCAGCGCCAAACTGCTCTGGATATTGGAGACTCTTGTGCCCGGTCAGTAGCGGCCACGCGCCACAGAGCTTGGCTGCGAATCTCCACCTTCACGGTGGATACCCAGCACAAGCTGGTAGACATCCCCTTCCTGGGTACCGACTTGTTCGGGCCCGGGGTGGAAGGCCATCTCCAGGTGATCGAGAAGTCCAATGCCACCTTGGATTTGGTCACATCTGCCCAGAAGGACAAAGGCCACCAGCAGCAGCTTAAGCCCTTTCACCCTTCTGCCCCTGCAGCACGTCCGGCCCAGCAACACCAGCATCAGGGCCAGCAGGCTCGCACTTGGCACCCCAAAGCCAAGCCTGCAGCTTCCTTCAACAGGAAGCTGGGAGGAAAAGGCCGGGAGCCCTCGGCGGTCCTACTCCAAGCCTGCCCAGTGACGGGTTGAGGGGTGTCACCCTCAGCCTCGTCGCTTCCTCTGGGTTCCCCCGTGGGGGGACTGCTCCGCCACTTTCTTTCTGCCTGTCCGCTATCACCACAGACTGCTGGGTGTTGGAAGTGGTAGGAAAGGGTCTGCCTCTGGAGTTTGAGCAGGCCCCACCCTTCCGAGCTGTCGCCCCACGGGGGGGGGCAATGGGGTCTGCAGCCTCTTTGTCAGCCCCTCGAGCCGACATTGCCCTGCTCCTCCAGAAGGAGGTGATCAGGGAGTTGGCGGATCCTCCACCAGACCCAGGATTTGTGTCCAGGTATTTCCTGGTCCCGAAACGGACGGAGGTCTGGCACCCCATTCTAGATCTGCACAACCTGAACAGGTTCCTAAGGCCTCAAACCTTCAGGATGGCCACTCTGGCACAGATCATTCCATCCTTGGAACGAGGTGTGTGTGGTTCTGTTCTCTGGACCTCCAGGACGTGTTGTTTCACGTCCCAATCCGTCCATCCCACCAGCGATTCCTCCGCTTCAGAGCAGAGGGGTCCCTTTACGAGTTCCAGGCCATGCCCTTCGGCCTCTCTCTAGCTCCCAGGGTCTTCACCAAATGCATGGCAGTGGTGACAACATTCCTGTGGCGCCGAAGGGTCCGGGTGTACCCTTACCTGGACGACTGGCTGATTGCAGCCTCTTCCAGACTGGAGGTGAAGCGGTCCAGGGATCTGGCCCTCAAGGTTTGCTCTGATTGGCCTCCTCCTCATCACCAAGTCAGAACTCGTGCCAAAGCAGGTGATTCAATTAATCGGGGCGGAGCTCGACTCTCTTCGAGCCAGAGCACGGCTCCCGGCGGACAGGGCCGAGGTTCTTTCCTCCTTTGCCCAATCATTTCAGGTTGGGCAAGTCCGCCCAGCCCAGGACTTCCTGCACCTCCTGGGACTCATGGCGGCCTGCACCAGCGTGGTCCGTTGGGCCCGTTGGCACATGCGTCCCCTACAGTGGGGACTGGCCAGCCAGTGGTCACAGCGCTCCGGTTCTTTGGATCAGCCAGTTGCAGTGACCCAGGAGATGTGGAACGCTCTCCAGTGGTGGATCATTCCAGCTCATCTGCAGGAGGGCATCCCATTTGTCTGCCCCGAGCCGACGGTCTCTCTATCGACCGACGACTCTCTGATGGGTTGGGGTGCCCATCTGGGGGAGCACAGAGCGCATGGCCTCTGGTCCCCTCGGGAGTCCCGATGCCACATCAACCTGCTGGAGCTTTGAACGGTCCGTCTAGCCCTCATCGCCTTTGCTGTTTGTACGGGGTCAAGTGGTCCAGGTCCAGACGGACAATACCACGACCATGTACTACCTAAACCGCTAGGGCGGGACGCACTCCTTGCCCCTGTGCAAGGAAGGTCTCCGCACTTGGTCCCTCATGCACAGTCTGGAGGTGGATCTCCTAGCTATCCATGTGGCAGGAGCCTCCAACACTCTGGCCGATGCCCTAAGCCAGATAGGGGCTGCATCTCACGAGTGGTCTCTCCTGACGGAGGCAGTATAAGATCTGTTCTCCCACTGGGGCACGCCTCAGGTGGACCTGTTTGCCTCTAGGGAGTATGTGAAGCTGAGGCTGTTTCATGCCGGCCCCCCCTCAGCAGAGCTTGCTGCAGGGGGATGCCTTCTCAAGGCCGTGGACCCTGGGCCTCCTCTACGCCTTTCCCCCATTTCCCTTGATCCACAAGGTGCTTCTCAAGGCAAGGAGGGACAAGGCGCAGGTGATTCTGGTAGCCCCAGACTGGTCCCGCCAGTTCTGGTATCCAGATCTCTCAGCCTCAGCTCCAGGCTTCGAGGTGGCTCCCAGCCCGCCGGACCTGATCTCAGTCAACCAGGGAAGGTTCTCCACCCGGACCTTCAATCCCTGCACCTGGCCTGGTTCCTGGCGGCTAGAGTTCTAGGCCTTGGGTCTTTCCGGCGAGGTCCTCAACATTGTTGAGGCATCCCGTGAGTCGACCAGGAAATGCTACGCCTTCAAATGGAAGAGATTTTCCATTTGGTGTCAGGATAAGGGTTGGACCCTTCCTCCTGTTCCTTGGCCAGCATTCTGGACTACCTGTGGTCCTTTCTCAGCTAGGGCTTGATTGATGACCCTTAAGTTGCACCTGGCAGCCATCTCTGCTTACCGGGCGTGGGCTGGGAAGCAGTCGGTGGCGCAGGAGAAGGTGGTTGGGTGCTTTTTCAAAGGCCTTGATCATATATCCCCTCCGGTGCAAGAACCTCCACCTCCATGGGATCTACTGCTGGTATTGGCTAAGCTCATGGGCAAGCCATTCGAACCCGATGCACAGGTGTGACATCTCTCACCTGTGGTGGAAGACCACCTTCATGGTGGCTATCACATCAGCCAGAAGGATGGGAGAGCTCCAGGTGCTTTCCATCGAGTCTCCCTATCTGGTCTTCCACAGGGACAAGGTTGTCCTGCGCCCCCACCTGAAATTCCTTCTGAAGGTGGTGTCAGAGTTTCACCTTAACCAGGTGTTGACTCTGCTGGTGTTCTACCCCAATCACACCTCGGAGGCCGAGTATAGGCTCCATACTCTGGATCCTAAAAGAGCGCTCTCTCATTATAAGGAGCGGATGGCTGAAGTTCACCAGCTGTTTGTCACCTATGCTGAAGCCGCACCCGGCAGACCTGCAGCCAAGCGGGCGATAGGCAGGTGGGTCACCTCCTGCATAGATCTCTGCTATAGGTTGGCGGGCATGGAGCCTCCCAAAGGGATAAGAGCTCATTATACCCACCATACCGCTGCTTCAGTGGCTGCTTCCAGAGACATCCCGATCCAGGAAATCTGCAGGGCTGCTACCTGGAAGTCAGCACACACCTTTATTACCCACTACCACATCAACCTTGAGTCACGCCGGGATGCTGGTTTTGGGACCTCTGTTCTCCAGTCCTTGTTTCCTAAATAGAGGGTGTGCGCCTTGCCTCCCTCCTCCCAGAGAACTGCTAGGAGTCTGCAGTGAAGTGTGGATTGAACAACATATGCATGTCCCTAGAAATACAGGTTACTCACCTGTAACAGGAGTTCTAGGAATGGTATATGTTGTTCACCCACACAACCCACCCGGCCTCCCCGGCTTCGACGCACAACCTAGCTTCCAGCGGGCTAGATCTTGCGTCATGGGGCGGAGCCGAGAGTTTTACCACCCGGGTGGGTGGGAGGAGCCAGCTTGAAGACCTTCCTGCAAGATTTAAAGTGGCAAGGAACCTGCCATGAAGTGTGGATGAACAACATATACCATTCCTAGAACTCCTGTTACAGGTGAGTAACCTGTATTTCCTGCATTCTAAACTACTCTCTGCCCTACCGTAAGGGGATCCTTGTGGTGAGATCTGTCGGAGACTGGTGTGTGTATTAAAAAAGTAATAAAACATAATTCCTGCATTCTAAACTACTCTCTGCCCTACCAGAAGGGGATCCTTGTGGTGAGATCTCTGTCGGAGACTGGTGTGTGTATTAAAAAAAAAAAATAAGATTCCTGCATTATAAACTACTCTCTGCCCTACCATAAGTGGATCTTTGTGGTGAGTTCTTTGTCAGAGACTGTGTGTGTATTAAAAAAAAAATAAAACATAATTCCTGCATTCTAAACTACCCCTGCCCTACAATAGGGCATCCCCATCCTAGTTGTGTGGAAATCTGTCTCTGGGCTTTCTGTGTTGTTTAAAAAAATAAATCTATAATTCCTGCATTCTAAGCTGCTCCCTGCCCTACACTAGGGGATCCTATAGTTGGAAATCTAGTCGGAGCTTTCTGTGTTGTTTAAAAAAAATAAATCTATAATTTGGCTGCATTCTAAGCTGCTCCCTGCCCTACACCAAGGGGATCATTTGGAAAACCTCTGTCGGAGCTATTATCTGGATTTAAAAATAAAAATTGTTCTGTGCTACCATGTTATCGTACCCTACAGTAAAGGGATGTCCCTGTGAGAGGTGATTGCTCTCTGACTGACCTATTTGTGATTTTTTTCTCACTAAAAGAAAGTGACAGAGACTCACACAAGTCAGTTTAAGAATAATCTTTATTAACAAGCCAAGTGTTTTGCATATTAAAGCACGTCTCTTCTTAGTTTTGGTTTTACATAGAAAAATACTGTGGAACAATTACCACAGCCAGGTCCCTCACCCTCCACCGAACCTGAAAGCTCCCCTGACAGTAGTTCTATGGCTTTTGTGGAGGCAAGTACAGTGGAAACCCCTCCACCCACCAAAACAAGCTCTGGCAGAGCCACTACGACTGTGAATGCATTAACTAGATAAGGGTGTTTCATGGGCTTAAACATAAACATGTATTTATTTATTTACAAAGTATCAGATTTACAATCCCTTGAGCAAGCTAGCTGGGGTTTCTGTAAGACAACAGCTACTAAATAGCTCTAATTCACTATTTTTGTTTTCTCTGTGCATCAGGTCTAGCTAGCAGGAGTGTTTTAACATCAAAAACACAAATAATGAATTAGAGCTATTTAGCAGCTGTTTTCTTACAGAAACCACAGTTAGATAGCTTTCAGGTATCTACTAAGCTAACTTGACATTTGTGCTCCCTGGATAAGAACAGTTACAAGGCTGTGCTGCTGCTAAACTAATTTTAAAGCAGTACACATGCTAAATCTAAGGGCATGGCTACATCACTGTCACATGAGACGGGGCATCGTAGGAGAAAGAAAGCCAATAAAACTATTTGTTATGGAGATCCCCAGGGGTCGTAAAACTACCATACAGCTAGCAGGCAATTTAGGAAATACTCCAAATAGCAGACAGAGGGAAGAACACACTAGGACTTAACATACATATCAAAACACTCTACATAACACATGTTTTTTGCACATTCTGGATGGACTACTCCTTTAAGTGATTTGTGCAGGGTCACACAGTATGCAGCTGGGGGCTGTGGTAGTCAAACCCAGGTCTCCAGGTTTGTAGCTCAGAGCCTTAAACCACTGCCTACTTAACCATTTACAACATGGTTACAATACATACTTCTCAAACTTGAAAGAAAAAATACACTTTATCATCAAATGCTGTATTTACCAAGTACTGTGCCCATATTTAAAATAATTTGAACCCTCCCAAAACATTTGCCCTGACATGAAACTGCATGTTTAACTGTAAAGACAATTAAGAATGTTATTTCTAAATGCATTAGTAACACCAATGCTTCATGATTAAAACAATTTCAATCTCTCCCCCCTCGTGACATATTGCATTCTGGGAAGATTACCTTGGCAAGCTACTATAAAAAAAAACTGAAAAACAGGTTTAATGGAGTGAATGCTGATATCCTATTTCTAGAGTCCATGCTAAAATAAAAAAATAAAGATTTTTTTTATGTCAGCTCTGATTAGAATAGCTTTTAAAATCACCAATTGTTTTCTTGTTCAAAGTTTTTTAATACATCTCAAACATAAAAGAAAAAAACACACTTTATCATCAAAGTCTGTTTTCAGCTTCCTACCATACACTTCATTTGTAAAAAAAAAAAAAAAAAAATGATCTTGTCACAGACCCCAATCAGCACTAACTACTAACAGAATGCTGATACGTACATTTACAATTTAGCAAATACTTGAAATCTAACTGAGTGGGGTTTCTGTAAGAAAACAGCTAGAGTCTGTTAATTATAGCATTTTATAGCATTGATGATCTGGGTTTGAATCCCACAGCCCCAAAAAAAGAACATTTTCTTACAGAGCTAGATGTGTGTGTAGGTCTCCTTCTGAGGCCCCAGTTGGCTCTAATAATCATTTGTTCCAAAGGATTTTTAAGTCAGTTTGAAGGCATTAAATAACTTCTGTTCTGTTCTCCACTGCCAGGGCATCTCTGTTGGTTGATAAGGTCCCAAACTAGTGTATCTCGTTACAGCATGCTTGAGTTATCTCATGCCCCTCCCACATGAATCAGAAAAAAGATTGGGGTGGAGGCAGAGGTGGATCTTACTCACAAAAAAAAAAGCCTAATGCTGCCTCCCACTACTCAGGTTCCAGTTCTTGTACCACCCATTTAAGAAAGAAAATAGTACTCTGCAACCATTGACTAGCATGAAAGCATATTTATTTGAGGGCGGAAAACATTGCTTGGAGGAGGGTAAGGCGGAGGAGACTGTTTATACCTTCAGTCAGTTCCACGGACAGAAAACATGACGTCACTTCTTTTGTACATGCAATACTCCTGTAGGCTCCGCCCACAGTTGTAAAAATAATGCGTGGGCACCCAAACCAAGGAAAAATGTAACAAAAAGAAAATGAATATGAAAAACAAACCAGATACATTCAAGAGTAAGGGAAAAAGATAGAGAATGGCTTTTAGTAAATAATGACCGAACGGAGATGTACTGCCAGTACTGCAGAAAAATATTTTCAAATGACAAAGGTTCATTTGTGGTTGGCTGCAAAACCATGATGCTGGGCACAATAAAAACACACGAAACTAGTCACATTCATCACGAGTCAAGCAGCCGTATTGCTGCTCAATGTCACCCCAGCAAAAGCCCAATTGTCAGGGGGTTGCTGTCAGTGGATAAAGAGACAACAGAAATCATGACCCATGGGTTGCTGACTGCTTTTAAGGTTGCTAAAGCAGGGCAGCCATTCATTAGTTTCGTACAAGACATGAAACTACTGTCACGGATAGGGAAACAGGAAAAGATTGGGTTGAGGTACACCAGTGACAAGGCCTATACCAGTTTTATTAAATTTCATCAGTAAGGATATTAATGCACAACTTACAGAGGAGGTCAGGGAGTCCAAATATTTTTCAGTGTTGTGTGATGGTAGTACCGACTTGGCTGTAATAGAGGAAGAGCTAATTTATATACGCTATGTGAAGGATGGTGAACCTGTGACAACATTTCTCACCATCGTAGACATAGGCAGGCCTACTTCTGATAATATTTTTCATGCAGTTATGAACAGCATAACAGAAAATGCAAAAGTCAAGGATTACTCCTGCATGGTAGGATTATGTGCTGATGGTGCAGCAGTAAATTTTGGACTTAATAATGGGGTTGCCAAAAAAGTTCAGGATCAGGTTCCTCACGCTGTCCCGGTCCACTGCTCAGCCCATTGCTTTGAGCTGGCATTGCTAGATGCAGCCAAGCCTTGCTCTTTAGTACAGCAAATTGATGACCTATTACGACTGATTTTCTGGTACTACCATTCATCAGCAGTGATGCGTAATGCACTAAAACAAACATCTTCTGTTCTGTGTCTCCAGTACCTTGTGCCTGTGAATGTGTTGGGAACCAGATGGCTAGCCCACAGAGTTCGAGCATTAAATGTGCTCATTAAAATGTGGAAAAACGTGCATGTGACACAGGTTAGTGATGGTCCGGTCTGTACTAGTGGCCATGTGGACACCCAAATGAAAGCTGCTAAGCTGAGAAAAAGGCTCGTCTCACTTAAATACCTCATTGCAATACATCTAAGTCACAAACTTTTACAGATGATTGTGTCTGTGTTTTTAGCATTTCAACAAGAAAAGCTGCTAATTTTCCAAATTGCAGAAAGTGATGAGGCTGCTGTTCTTTCATTGGAACATTATGACATACAGCAGGCCTGTGAGCGCTTCCTTGCTGTCAACAACATTTGTGCTGACAGAATGGAATTCAAAGATGATGAGGTGTTTGTGCTAGAACGGGGGCAACAGTTCACTGGCACTATACATACTGTTACAAAGGAGGTGACCCACTTAAGAGATGAAGTTGTGAAGTCCATGAAACAGCGTTTCAGTAACGTAAGTCCATCACCAGAGGAAGACTGTGATGAACAGCTTAATGTTGTACAAGTGTGTGAAATTTTCAGTCCAAACAACTGGCCAGCAGTGCATCCTGACAGCAATGATGTTGTTGCATATGGCCGAAAAGATGTGACATTCCTAGCAGAACACTTTTCTAAGGCACTTGAAAGCCAAGGCCTTAACCCAACATTATGTTTTGGGGAATTTTGTCTGCTTGCTCTTGAACCAGTACTGGCTAACAGTCCTCATGCACTACTTAAAAAGTTGTTTAGAAAACAGGATGACCTGCCCAATATAATAGCTCTGTTGAGCATTGTGTTAGTTTTAAGTTCCAATTCGAGCATTGTTGAGTCTGGGTTTTCAGTCTTGAAATGCATTAAAACTGCCTGGAGATCATGCTCGATTCCAGAGATGCTAGGGCATTTAATGAATGTCAAACTAAGTCCAGTGCAAATCAAGGAGTTTGATGCAACTGGTGCATTATCCCTGTGGGCACTGGAGAAAAAGAGGAGACCAGAGACTGCAAAGTACAAAAGAAAAGACAAAGTGTTACAAAAACACATGGAATGCAACTTATCAAGCAGTTCCTCTGAGGGAGACCATAAAGGGGAGGCATAAATTATGTTACATAGATACATAGACAGTGTCGGCAGATAAGGGCCTGTGGCCCACCCAGTCTGCCCATTTGAGCTTGTAAATTCAGTTTATGTTTTCCTAGAAGTCTGTTGCCCCTAACCCCTGACCTCCAGAATTCCTTTATGTCTATCCCGTGCATTCTTAAATCCCATGATTGTTTCAGCCCCCACCACTTCCTCTGGCAGGGTGTTCCACTTGTCCACCACCCATTCTGTGAAGAAATTCTTCCTCACGTTTCCTCTAGATAATCCTCCTCAACTTCATCCCATGCCCTCTAGTCCTGGAACATCTTTTTTGCTTAAAAATAGTGTATTCCTGCACCCTGTTCCTCCCTGTAAGATATTTGTATGTCTCTATCATATCCCCTCTCTCCCTCCTCTCCTCCAGGGAGTACATATTCAGTTCCTTCAACCTGTCCTCATAGGACTTGTGATGCAATCCATGTACCATCTTTGCTGCCCTCCTCTGAACCTTCCCTACCCTGTCTATGTCCCTGGACAACTCTGTTTTCGCTGTTAATTCATTTTAATTTTCTAATATTTTGTTGTGTGGAAATGTACAATTTGGTCAGGAAATGTATGGCGAACCATCCACATTTCTAGTGGAAATGTACCCTTTTGGACACTATTTCAACCCCTGTTGAATGAAGCTGTGCCGGCAGGATGGGGATGATTGACGGGGAGGGTAGAATAAATCTTCGTTAACACCAGTGAAAATAAATGAGTTAATATTTAACAGATATTGTGTACTCATCTGTGGCATATATAAAAATATATGATGGCAAAGTCCCACGTACTGACAAAGAACCAGGAATTAGGTGGCTACTCAAGAGAAGGCTGGAGCCTCAGTAAAAAATGTAGGGAGAAAAGCTGAAGCTGGGCATCACAGCAAACACTGCACAGACTAAAAGGTAGTCATGCTAAAAAACTAATTTATTTTACAAAATAAAGTTAAAAGCATCAGCAGCAGCAAAAAACAAATATGGTGGTATGGTTTTTGCTGCTTCTGCTTTTAACTTTATTTTGTAAAATAAATTACTTTTATAGCATGACTACCTTTTAGTCTGTGCAGTGTTTGCTGTGATGCCCAGCTTCACCTTTAAAGTGCCATATACTCATGAAATATTACTGTCTCGGAGCCTAATGAGCTCATAAAGACCACTCATGCTTCAGGCTTGTGGATGTTTTCGTTGGTCCCTCGATGGTAATATCTCCTTGTATGTGACACTTTGCCATCAGATATTCTCTGTATATTACAGTAAAACCCCATTTATCCAAATGCTTGAGAGTCGTAAGAAACGTTTAGATAGGCAGGGTTTCAGATTATTGAGGGGCCACACAAGTGTGCATTCTTTTTCTGTTCTCTGTGCTGACACTGCAGTCCATTGCTGCAGTGAAATCGCAGTGCTTTTTCTTCACCCCCCCAATGTCACATACAGTGGCATTTCCCACACTAAATTGCCAAGCTACTTCTGCCACTTTCTGCCCACTCTCTGGGCACTCCAAGATGCAAAATTTCTGGCTTCTGTTTAAACTGCATCAACTGAAAATTAGCAAGGTACATTTAGCAATATGGTCAAAACTACTACTGTTGGCACCATGCGCTATGACCATGAAATTCAATATGTAAATGGAGACAGTAATACAGAGTACTGTAGTAGAGAGTGACGAAAAATGATGAGTGATGGAATCATATCAGGGGTTCAGATAAATGGTGTTTTACTGTACGTGGTTGGGCCCTCATCCACATAGAAATTGCTATCAGATATTTCCCGATATGTGATGATAATCAGCAGATACACAACCAGTTAACTGTCTACTATTACTGTATTAATGTGCTGTTAACACCTTAGTAACACATTTTTCTCAACCCAGGAATCCATCAGTATTCTTGACTATAGCAGTTAGCCAGCTGGGTTCAGCTGGCCCCAGAGGAGGAGTTTATGTAAATACAAACCTGCATCACTGCTAAGAAAATCATGATGGGAAAGGCACCACCAGGAGTCATCACCCTCCTCAAACCCAAAATCACCAACTGCAACACCAGGAGCTCTAAGCCCCAAATCCTTCAAATCCCCCGCTGCCGCACGTCCCAAGGCCAAAGGTCATTTGCTTACAGGGCTCCGAGTTGGCTGAATGAGCTCTCTAGTGACACCTCATCCACAGCAACGCTTGGAGCATTCAAAAAAAAGCTCCGCCACTCCATAACTGGCACCTCCACCTGTGCTTGTACCCCATAACATCTTCATTCTCTACGCTGCTTCTGACCTTATAGGTGTCAGTTTCTGCCCTCTCTTCTTGCACTTACCTGTCCAATGCAACTTCTAATGCACTTGCCCTGTGTCTGTCCTGACAAGGCCCCTTGGCTGCCTCACCCTGACCCTCTACACCTATGCCTTCCCCTACCATCAGCCCTCTCCCCTTCTTACCCTCTTCCTCCTATTGTTTCTTGAGTTACTCATCGCTCAGTCTGATTTTGTCAAGCAAAGTTACTGTCTAAAGCCATGTACCTGTAACTGTTTTATGTTTTAGTGTCTGTTACCCTGTAACCAGCATGACGTGGAACCTTTGTAAAAGAGCCTTGGCTCAAAGGTACTTTGTAATCCTAGATAAAAGTAAATAAATAAAAACAAAAACTAAACTACCAATCAGATTGTAGTAAGAGATTGCTGACTGTAGGTTGTGCTGTTTGCTAGTGAGATTATTTTCTCCGCAGTAGTGGACAGTTGGCTCTGGAGTTTCACTCCGTTCACTTGGAAGAAAGTTCTTTTCTGTTTATAGTGTAATATTTTTCAGTTTTACTGCCTTTAGGTTGTTTTTTTTTTTTTTACATTTTTATCTCATTTTAGTGTTTTTTTTACAGGAGGAGGCTGAATAGTGCAGTGGTTTGGGGTTCTGAGCTGTAAATCAGGAAACTCGGATTTGAATCCCATAGCTCCCACTTCATACTGTTTGACCCTGGGTAAGTCAGTTAACTTCCTTGCGCTCCCAGGTCACACCTGGAATCAAGCTTCAGCTTATTGTGCCTTTCCTGGTTAAACAATTTCCCTTTTTTCTGGGCTCCCAGCGCTTTCCGGGAACAGTTTAAATTTTCCCTCACAGGAGTTACTTCAGTTTTTCCATGTTGCATTCTGCGACTGAAAACTACATTTTCTGAGGTAAAAACAGCTAATTTTTTTCTTATTTTAAACTCATTTTCTACTGTTTTCTCCCATTTTGGGGGAAACTTGTTTATTTTCAACTCTTCTTTTGTAACCTAGTTTTGGGAATCATTTCCACAGCGCCACAATGCTTGGGAATAGATTGTTTTACATTTTTAGCTCCCTTTGGGAAACGTTTTTTCAGTGTTCTGATTTTTAGTTTCTGTCAGACAGACTTTTAAACTGAGCTGGACCTACATTTTTTCATAACAATCTGCTTCATTTATTTTTAATCGTGGTCACTGCTGTCGATCATGACCTTGCTGTTTTTTCCTGTGGGTCCAAGTTTTTATTATTTGCCGTGTATTCAGTTTAAAAAAATAAAAAAGTGTTGAGCAGAGGTCAGAATTATGGCTTCTCGGTCTCCCTCCCTATCTACTAAGCCCATTGAGGAGGGGACTTCTTCCCATAATAGATATAAAGATAGGTCCTCTAAGGACCCCAGTGAAAATAAGTCTGATAAAAATCATGTTGACCAAGCCAAGCATAAAAGACATTCTGAGCAGGTTTCCGATTCAGTGCCTGCTGAAAAGAAACAAAAAGAAAAACATACCGCTGCCCCTCTCACCAAAAGGCAAAGGGAGACGCCAGTGACAAATCAAAATATGCCTTCTGAGGAGTTAGCAAAGGCTTGGCAAATGTATGAGACATTCCAGGCTATGGGCAACCTGTTCATAGACCCACCTGGGCCGTCTACCCTTGCTCCATCTAACCCCAACCTAGGTCAGGGTTTTTATTTTGGTGAAAATGAAGAGGAGCAGGAGGATGGGTAGAGCCAGGCGAGTCCCCTGACCAGGAATTTGACTCCCCCCTTACTAGGTCAGGAGGATTTCACTTATCACTACGCTTTTGTCCAACAGATGGTGGACAGCCTCAACCTCTCTATTCAAGAAGCCTCTGAAGAGGTTGAGGAGGCAGACTTTTTAGACATGATGAGTCTCCCTCCCCTCAAGAAATTTCTCTTGCCAGTCCACAAGTCCCTTCACAAAGTGACATTTAAATTGCTACAAAGCCCAACGTCCATCCCAGGTGTGGACAAGAAAATAGAGAAAAAGTACCAGCATCATAAGAATAAAGCTGACTACCTTTATACACATCCTGATCATGACAGTATTGTGCTAGCAGCAGCCTGTGACAAGGCTAAACTACCCTTCTCATCATAGCCTCCTGACAAAGAGTCCAGAAAACTGGACGACCTGGATAAGAAATCTTATGCTACAGCCTCCTTGCTGATTCGCCTCGCCACATGTATGGCGGCATACTTAGCACAGTACCAAAAGGTTCTATGGAATGCTGTTCTGGCTATTAGCCAGAAGCTCCCTGACAACATTGCTGAGAACCTGTCCGAAACAGTACAGACTGCCCTGGATGCCACCAGGTATCTGTTTCACACGGCTGTGGATACAAACAATACCACCTCCAAGGCAATGGCGCAAGCTATCTCTCTTAGGAGATTTGCTTGGCTACGGACCACTCACTCACTCAGGATACCCAGAATAAGGCCATGGATTTTCCCGTGAGAACAACTCACTGTTCGTGGATAAAACTGAGGCCTGCATGAAAAAGGTGGATGAATACAAAACCACCTACAGAAACAATGCAGCTAAGGAAAAAGCCTCCACTTCCTACAAGCCCCACGGAAGGGGAGCCAGAGGTAGGGGTACTACCCCAGAGCTTTCTATCCAATCCTCATGCCAATGGACTACTCTCAAATGAGAGGTTTCTTTAGGGGAGGAGGCAGAAGAACCCAGAAGCCTGCTGACCCTGCCCCTTCCCACAAAAACCCAGTCCAAACAAAACTCCTGACAGGAATGTCCAGGTTGCCTCTCTTCTCCCAGTAGGAGGAAGGCTCCCCCACTACCTCCACAATTGGCAAAGCATCACCATAGACAAGTGAATGCTGGAGGTAGTGGGCCAAGGTCTTACCCTACAGTTCAAAAAAATTCCCCACTCAGCAGGGACACGGAAGTTTCAAACCTCTCACCCCAACAGAAAGGATTCTGCTAGAGTTAGCGGTAAAGTCCCTTCTTTCATAAAATGCAGTAAAGAAAGCACCCCCTTCCCAGTGGGGAAAGGGCCTTTACTTCAGATACTTTCCCAGCCCAAAGAAAATTGGGGACTGGCAATCTGTTTTGTACCTCAGATACTTAAACAAGCATCTACACAAACCAAGGTTCAAAATGGTCATCTTTTGGTGGTCATTCCTTCCTTGGAGCTGGGAGACTGGCTAGCCTCTCTAGACCTCAGGAATGCCTATTTTCACATTCCAATACGACCTTCACAAAGAAGGTACCTCAGATTCAGGCTGCCTTCTGGACACTACCAGTTTACAGTCCTGCCTTTCAGCCTTACCACAGTACCCAGGGTTTTCACAAAGTGCCTGACTGCAATGGTAGCTTACCTCAGGAGACAGCATGTCTCAGTTTTCCCTTACCTGGACCACTGGCTCATGGTAGGCAAGTCTTCTCAACAGCTCAAAGACTCCCTAAAGCTCACTCAGCTCACCCTGGAGTCCCTGGGGTTCTTGATCAACTTGCAGAACAAACAAACATACAGAACTTGCCAGCAGAAACAGGCCTCATGGTCTATCAGGTCTGCTCGAAGGTGCAGCTAGCCCCCTTATATTACAGCTGCCCCATCCCACCAATCCCCTCTGGAAACTGCTCAGCGTTGTTTCTCCGGCCCCCCCCTTGCCCAGTCCCATGCCCTTTTGAAACTTGCCACCATCCTACATGTCACCACCTCTTCTGACAGAGAGTTCCATTTTGACACCACCCTCTCAGTGAAATAATGCCTCCTCATTTCTCTCCTGAACCTGCCTCCCTCCAGTCTTAGCCTGTGCACTCGTTTCCCTTTGCTTCCTCAGCTTAAACAATCCTTCCATGCCAGACTTGAGACCCCTCAAGTATTTGAAGGTTTCAGTCATATCCCCTGATCCCTTTTCTCCTCCAGTGTAAACAGACTCTGGTGTCTCAGCCTTTCTTTGTAGGTTCTGCCTTCCATCCCCCTTATCATTTTCATCACCCTACGCTGCACCACCTCGAGCAGCCTGATGTCTTTCCTCAGATACTGGCGCTAGTATTGTACGCAGTACTCCAATTGCATCCTGACCAAGGACCTATACAGGGGTAGGATCACATCCTCGCTCCTTGACGAGAATTCCCTGCTCGATGCACCCCAGCATGCTATTGGCCCTGGCCGCAGCCTTCCTGCATTGAGCAGAGTTGTTCATGCTACCCGTTATTATGAGCCCCCCCAGGATCTTTCTCCTCCTCAGTGACACCTAACCTCCCCCCCCAAAAAAAGAGTATTCCCTCCTTGGGTTCTTTGCCCCGAAGTGCATAACTTTGCACTTCTTTGCATTAAAACCCAATTGCCACCTTGCTGGCCACTCTTCAAATTTGGTTAGGTCATCCTATAGCTTCCACCATCCCTCTATATGCTCCACAACAGCCCCCATCTTGGTGTCGTCTGCAAACAAACTGATCCTGCTCCTGACCCCATGTGCAATATCTGATATAAACAGACCAAACAGCACCGACCCCAGCACAGAGCCCTGTGGCACACCGCTGGTCACTGGCTTGGGGGATGAGAGTCCCCCCAACCTAAACGATCACCCTTTGTAATCTATCTTCCAGCCAATTCCTGATCCAATTTGCCATCTTAGGCCCCACTCCTACATATTTCAGCTTTGCCCCCAGCCACCTGTGAGGGATCGAATCAAAGGCCTGTCAGAAGTCTCAGTTGGAACCAGTCCAAATACCGGAGTTCATTTGAGCAGAACTGGATATCCGGCAGGGAAAGACTCTGCTTCCATTGGACAGGATTCAGAATCTCCAGTCCCAGGCAGATTTGTTTGTGCAAGGCCAGTCTGACACTTCCTAAGGTTACTAGGACACATGGCCTCTACCACAGCAATGGCTCCAGCTGCCAGATTCCAAATGAGGGACATTCAGTACCACCTCAGGGCACATTGGTCTCAGAAAAGAGGGAACATTGTTTCACCAGGAGTAGCACACTAAGCCGAAGCTTGTTTCCAGATGCGACCTGGGAGCACAAGGAAGTTAAGTGACTTGCTCAAGATCACACAGTATGCACCTTGGCGGCTTTGGGATTCAAACCGGGGTCTCCAGATCTGCAGCTTAGAACCATAACCCACTGAGCTATACTGCCTCCTAAAAGAGATTCCTGTCAAAGCTAATTCCAGTCACAAAGACGCTTCTGCAAGCTCTGGCCTGATGGAAAGATAGGCAAAATCTCAAGGAAGGGGTTCCCTTCCAGCAGAGGAAGCTCTCCAAGGTACTCGCAACAGATGCCTCCATCCTAGGTTGGGGGGGCCCATCTGGAGGACCAGTCCATAAGCAGAGTGTGGTCCCCTGCGGAATCCAGCTGTCGTATAAACCTTCTCAAGCTCAGAGCTGTGTACCTGGCCATAAAACCCTTTGCTCCCCAGCTCAATGGTCAGTCTGTCCAGGTCAGGACAGATGGTACTACCACCGTATTCTACATCAACAAAAAAAGGGGGCACAAAATCCTCAAAACTCTGCACAGAAGAGTTGAGGATTTGTCTGCTAGCTTACTCTCTGAACATGCAGCCATTTTAGACTCTCTGAGCTGTATCAGCCAGGGCCACCACGAGTGGACCCTGAACAGCCAGGTACTAGCTGCAGTGTTCCTGTATGCTTTCCCCCCATTTCTCCTGATTCTGAGTACTCCTCAAACTTGGGAATGAGCCTGCAGCAATTATCCTAATAGCCCCGGACAGGGCGAGACAACCTTGGTGCCCCAGCTTCTCCACCTATCAGTTCAGCAGCCTGTTCGTCTGCTTCTCAGTCACAGTCTCCTGATTCTATCTCCGAAGGCAGTCCCATACTCCAGTGTCCAGTCACTTCACCTCATGGCCTGGTACTTGAAGAGCTAGAGATCTTATTTCGAGTAAGAGCTTCTGCAGCAGGCTACACCTTAAGGACTAGGCCTCCAGGCACTAGGACTCCACAGATAACTTCTAGCCAGCAGTACCCAGCTGAGGCCTGCCCCTTACATAGGTCCGCCCACTGACGTCACCCTTTGTATACAGGGGGCGGGTCTCCAGACCCACTTCCGTTCTTTTCCTGTCGTAGACCCGTGCGCTTCGGCTCCTCGGACGCCTCATTGCATCTGCCAACCGCCATCTTAGTCTTCTAGTTCAAGAAGCACCTGTTTTTTTCTTCGATAATTAGTTTTTTCAGCGTAGTTTATGCTTTCTCCGCCTTCTTCAGAACAGTGATGGAAATCAAAGTGTCCGTGCAGGCGACAGATTCCAGCAAAAGACTTTCACTCCCAGTGCCTCTTCTGCCTGGGGCCTGACCACAGTGTGGACGCCTGCCTGGACTGCAGAAAATTTAACCAGTGGACCTGCATCCATCGCCACAAGATACTCTAGGCCTACATCAATGAGCAGTAGCTCATTGCCCTTCGATGTCCATCAAAGGCCAGCTCTTCAGCCTCCAGGTCGCTGACTTCCCACAAGGAGAAACACTCGGGAGGGAAGCACCAGCACAAAGAGCACAGTAGGTAAGAGTCCCATTCAAAATCTCCTTACAGTAAGGACAAACCTTCCGGTTCACACTCTGGCAAGAGAGCGGACTCTACCCCCCGTCAGGCCTTACATCCTCTGGCCTGCCATTGGTGAAGGCTCCCGCCCTTACCCTCTCAGAGGGCAGCAGCTCTTCAGGGCAAAGACCTTCAGGTCCCTCCCTAAGCCTTAGGCTCTTCCAGCGATCATCGGGGCCTAAGGCCGGGACTTCAGCCGATAAGGCTCTGGCGTCTTCGTCTTACTCCAGCTCATCGTCGACGACAGGCGCAGACGCCAGGAGCATTCCTGCTCAAAGGAATGATCTCCCCAAGACACGTCAGCTGCAAAAGCCCTGACGCAGGTCTCGGACCACCTACCTTCTGACAGGCGGAAGGACCAGAGGCAAACGCTGCAGGGTAAGGTGCCTAGCAAACAGACGTCCAGGTCAGCTACTCTTGCCCAGATGCCCCAGGGTCTGCCACCTCAGAACCTGATGATAGGGCTGCTGTCTCCGACGGATCTTCAGCCTGACTGTCGGGTACCTGCAGACACAGCTACAGGCCATACACCCTCTATTCCGGTGCCAGATCAGGCATCTGGGACCAGTCAACGGGCAACCAGGCAACAGGCTCTAACGCACCATCGAGCCCTGATGATAGCCCACAAAAGATACCAGGGCCTAGCAACCCACCAAAGGCCCCCGTGGAACCCAGGCTACACCACCCCCGCACATACCCATGGTTCCCCTGGTGGACATCGGACAACTGTTCACGTTTTGGTGGAACACAGTTAAGGGGGATTTGCTCAAGAAAAATTACCCCCACCTCCTCCACTGCCTCAGCTTCCTACCCTGGTTCAAAACAAGACACTGGTTCTGGACCCTCTGCCATTGTCTCCGCTTTTACCCAGGAGTCCAGCTCCACGAAGTTCAGAAGAGGAGCATCACTGGCGCGGGGCAGACGTCGCCGCTCCTCATCCAGGTCGTCTTCCTCAGATGATAGGAGCAGATGCCGGCACAGGTGCAAGCATTCAAGGTCGGCTTCCTCTACAGGCCGCTCTTGCTTCTCAGACTCCTCTTCCAGGGGTTACTCCCCAGAGCCAGAAGGTCCTCGGCAAGTCACCCAGGTCTTCCCCAGATGACCCGACCTTCATGGATGTTATGCGCCACATCCAATTCATAAAACAATGGGATACGAAGGAATTGGATCCGGAGAGGAAGAGGCTCCACACCTTTTTGGGCATGAGTGACCCAAAACCTCTGGTCTCCCCCCCCCCGGTTCCCCCCTTCCAGGATTTAACCAAATTGGCTTGGGAGCACCCTTCCTCTTTCTCAACTGTTCCCAAGAAGGTGGACAGACTCTGTAAGCCCCCAAAGGCTGAGCCTTTCCTGGGAGAAAATCCAACGGCAGATTCCACGGTCCAAACCGCAGCACATGGTAGGACCACGCAGCCAAAACACGAGTTCACAGCCCACCAACAAGGAGTCTAAGAAACTGGACCAGTTTGGGCGGGGAGTCTACACTTCTTCCACCTGTTCCATGCGGTCTCTAAATTTTCTAGCACACATGGTGCTTTACCAGAAATCCCTTTGGAAGAAAGCCCTGGAGCTAGCCCACAAGCAGTCTGAAGGCCCATCCCGTATGGAACTTTTGGATGTCCTTCAGTCCGGACTGGATGTAGGGAAGCATGTGCTGAGAGCATCCTATGATTCTGCAGACGCAGCCACTCGAGCCGCACCTACCGAGATCTGCCTCCATTGTCACTCTTGACTGAGGGTATCCGGGTTTAGACTGGACCTCCAGGATTCCATCCTGGATGCTCCTTTCCATGGGTCTGTCCTCTTCAGAGAGGAGGTACAAAAAAAAATCATTACCGATCTGCAAGACTCAGGGAAAGCGGTGCAGTCTGTCCACCATATGTACCAGTCAGAACCTCAGCAGCCCAAGCATAGGCCATTTCGGCACCCGGGTGCCAACAGACAGAGAGGCCAACAGCCCCAAGGTCTTTTCAAGGGAAAGCCTCCTTTACAACCATCTGGGAACAGTGGACCTAGGAATGCCAAATCCTCCCAGCCCTTGCTGCCCACCCCAGCCACCTGTGCATGACTCCTTGCCAGTCCCCCCCCCCCCCCCCCCCTCCAGCGGAGGCGATGGGGGGAGACAGTAGGGTGTCAGTTCTCCCTCTACCTAGACGGGTGGACACCAACATTACAACAGACGTTTGGGTTTGGGACGTCATAGAAAAAGGTTATATGCTGGAATTTGACGAACATCCCCCAAACAATCCTCCAGCCCCTCTCGATACTCCCGGACCCACATGGCCCTCATCAAGGAAGAGATCCAGGCCTTGCTCTTAAAACGAGCCATCAAGCCTGTTCCTCCATCCCAACAAGGAACCGGGTATTACTCTCACTTCTTCTTAGTCCCCAAGAAGATGGGAAACCTAAGGCCCATACTGGACTTAAGCCAGTTGAACAAGTACATCAAATACAAGAGGTTCAGGATGGTGACCTTACCCCCATCTGATCCCCATGCTAAGTGAGGGAGATTGGTTATGCTTCCTGGATATGCAAGACACATGCCTTCATGTACTGGTGTATCCACCTCACCAGAGGTACCTTCAGTTCGCTTTTCAGGGGAACCACTACCAATTCCGAGCTCTATCTTTCGATCTATCCTCGACTCCAATGGTGTTCACCAAGTGTCTCGCGGTGGTGGCAGCCACTTTAAGGAGACAGGGTCATTTTGTCTATCCTTACAGGGATGATTGGCTCCTAACTGCCCCCTCTAGGTGGCAGTTAATTCGCACCCTCTCATATACATTCCTGATGTTCCAGCAGCTGGGGGATAGCCATCAGCCTTCCAAAGTCCTGCCCTTGGCCCTGCCAACATCTGCAGTACATGGGACCATTCTGGATACACAGCAGGGAAGAGCTTTTCTCCCACCCCACAGAGCCAGTCAGCTGAGAGACCAAGCCTTCGAAATAGCTGCGTCCAACCGTGTCATGGCAAGGTATATGTTGCAACTACTAAGGCACATGGCGGCAGCCATACCCACGGTACCACTGGCACACTTGCATGTGAGAGTTCCTCAATGGAACCTGCGGGTTCAATGGGACCAGAGGTCCGACGACCTCGAACATCCCATAAGTGTGTCAAGGGCTGCTCAACAGACACTATCATGTTGGCTGACTTCTCCCAATTTGGAAGCGGGAGTCCCGTTCCAGTCGGATTCACCAAGCCAAATCCTAACCACTGATGCATCGAGTCTAGGATGGGGAGCTCATTTTCAGAATCACTGTACTCCGGGCACATGGTTAGCCATAGAAGTGTCCCTGCACATCAACATTTTGGAGATGAGGGTGATTCTGTACGCTATGCAGGCCTTCCAGACTCACCTTTCCCAGGGTTCCCTACTTCTACAGACCGACAACATGTCGGTGGTCTTTTATATCAACAAGCGGGGGGACGCACTCCTACCTTCTATGCTAAGAAGCCATGAGAGTGTTGTACTGGGCCCTGGAACACGGACTCACGCTGACAGCGGTTCATGTCCCAGGCGTCCAAAACATCCTGGCAGACAAGGTCAGCCGCTCCCAGTCCAAGAACCACGAGTAGGAGCTGCTTCAAGAAGTGGTGGACGACCGCTTCAAAAGATGGGGACGTCCAAAGCTGGACATCTTTGCGTCCCCGTGCAATGCAAAACTGCCCAATTTCTGCTCGCTAGATCCAGGGCCTGGTGTTTTCTGGCAAGACGTGTTGTCCCTCTGTTGGACAGGGAGGTTTCTCTATGCATTCTCTCCCTTTCCCCTGCTACAGAGGGTGTTGCTCAAGCTACAGGCAGAGGAAGCAACAATGATCCTGGTGGCTCCGCTTTGGCCGTGACAAATATGGTTCCCTCTCTTGCAGTGGTTGGCTGTGGAGCCACCTTTTCAACTACCTCTATCGTCCTGGTTCACCCGTATCTTTAGTCCCTACACCTTTATGCATGACTCCTGTAGACTTAGCTGTCTCCAGGTATGGAGTTTCGCAGAGGGTGGCCGAAGTCCTAGTAGAGGCAAGAAAGCCACCTACAAGAGCTACACATGTCATGAAGTGGAAATGGCTTCTGCATATGGGCAGCCGCACGTTCCCTGGACCCTTTAACGTACTCTGTGAAATCAGTGTTGGAATATCTCCTGTCACTTTCAGATGCAGGGCTACGTTACTCTTCCATTGAGGTGCATCTTTGCTCTATTTCAGCTTATCATGCACGGGTGGAGGGTAGGAATGTTGCTTAGTTGGACCTTACCCACACATTCCTATGGGGCATGCTTCATATAAAGCCTCCAATCAGGGATCCCGTACCCCGATGAGACCTTTTATTCATTCTAGAGAAATTGACCTTGCCTCCCTTCGAACTGGCCATGGACTGCGACCTCCGCTTTCTCTCTCTTGGAAAACGTTATTTTTGGTTGCCATCACTTCAGCTCGAAGGATTTCAGAGTTGCAAGCGCCGATGTGTAAAGAAGCTTATTTAATTTTTCACAGAGACCAGGTGTCTCTTCAAACTAATCCTAAATTCCTTCCCGAAGGTACTGTCTGAGCTGACACTGAATCAAGACATCTTCCTTCCAGTTTACTATCCTGAGTATTCGACTTGGGGCATTCTTCACACTCTAGACATTCATAAGATCCTTCACTACTACCTGAACCATACTAAATCGATTCGAAAATCGGATCAGTTGTTCATTTCCTTTGCTCACAGGACTATGGGGAAACCTGTGGCAAAACAAACCATGTTGAAATGGTTAAAGAATTGTATCGTTTTCATTTATGACAAGTATGAAAAAACGTTGCCTGGACCGGTCAAGGGACATTCCACCAGGGGGATGGTTGCATCTGTTGCAGCTCTGAAAAACGTTTCGTCGGCAGGCATCTGTATTGCCGCAACATGGAACTCTGTGCACACCTTCGTTAAGCACCACACTGGACATTGCTTCGGGAAAGAGAGCAGGGTTCAGCCTAACTATGCTCCAAGGCCTAATTTCCTAAACCTTTAATAGGGGTTTATCTTCCACCCTTTATTTCAATTTTCCCCCTTCTGGGACACTGCTTGAGACTCCATCTTTAAGGTGTAGCCTGCTGCAGGAGCTCTTACTTGAAGTAAGACAGTACAGTTACGTAAGAACTTACCATAACAGTAGATCTTCGAGAAGAGCTCCTACAGCAGGTGCTATTTTCCTTCCCTCCATCCCCCTATTATGTTTCTCCTTCTGGGAATTTTCGGCACCTGCCTCAGCTTCCTCCTGCTGAACATCCTCAGTGTCTCCAGCAGGCGAGCTGAGATGGTGCTAGGGACAGCCCCTCTATACAGAGGGTGATGTTGGTGGGCTGACCGACGTAAGGGGCAGGCCCCAGCTGGGTACTGCTGGCTAGAAGTTTTCCATGGAGTCCTAGTGCCTGGCAGCCTAGTTCTTAAGGTGTAGCCTGCTGCAGGAGCTGTTCTTGAAGATCTACTGTTACAGTAAGTTCTTATGTAACTGTACTTTCCCTGACTCTCAGTATTCAGAGCAGGTCTTGAAAAATCCTCAGACTGACTAAAAAGCCTAGCACCATAAAGACTTATGTCTCCAAATGGAAGAGATTTATGTGTAAAGATAAATTAATTGATTCCATGCAGTCAAGCCTGTCCTCTGTTCTGGATTATTTGGTGCACCTGCAGGCCTCGGGCATGAGAGCCTCCTCTCTGAAAGTTTAGCTGGTAGCCATTTCAGCTTACCTTTCGGTGGGCAAAAAGAAATCCATTATTTCTCATCCCATTTTTAAGGTCTGCTGCACGTCCAGTCCCCACTTAAGGAACCTGTCCCTCCCTGGGACTTGGAACCTGTGTATAGCCATGGTAATGGATGCCCCATTCGAACCTATGGCTACAGCAGACTTAAAGTATGTTGCCTGGAAAACAGTATTTCTTGTAGCAATTACTTCTGCCAGGAGAATTTCTGAGCTACAGGCTCTTTGTACTGAACCCATCTACATTGTCTCCCACAGAGTCAAAATGGTTCTCGCAACCAATAGGAAATTCCTTTTCAAAGTAGTTTTGGAGTTCCTCCTCAACCAGTCTATCTCCCTACCTGTCTTCTTTACAGATAAATCTACCCCAGATGAACACAGACTTCATAGCCTGAACATTAAGAGGGGACTGACCTACTATCTGGAGTGCACTAAGGAGCTCAGGACCTCTCATACCCAGCTTTTCCTTAACTAGGCTATGGTGAGGTAAGCAAAGGTAGACCAGCTTCTAAGAGAATCATCTCTTACTGGATAGTTTTCCTGCATTCAATAAAGCTGGCAAGCAGCCTCCCCAAGGTCTCAGGGCCCACTCTACCAGGGACACTGCAGCCTCAGTGGCTGCTCAAATAAACATTCCTTTGCTTGATATCTGCAAAGCAGCTACTTGGAAAACTGCACACACTTTCACAAAGCACTACTGCTTAGATGTATAGTCTAGATCGGACTCCAAATTTGGCACAGCAGTTGAGCAGAACTTGTTTCTGAAATAGGTTCTGTTCCCTCCTCCCAACTGCACTGCTTTGTAATCCTCTATAGTCAAGAATGCTGAGGGATTCCTGGGGTGAGAAGAAAAAATTACCATAGTAATCTTGTTTCTTCCAAGGGATCCCTAAGTATTCTTGACCTCCTGCCTACCCTTCCCTCACAGAACCCCCTCTGTTTGTCATTCTACAGTCCTTTTTCTGGCCAAATGTTTTCTTGTAAAGCAGCATTTTTGGTACAAAGCTTCACAGTTCATGCAATGTTTTATTGTTCGCCTTGGGCGGTTTGGTGTTTTTCAGGTTCTTTTTTTTTTTTGTAGATTGTTCTTTTTTCCTTAGGCATAGGGTTTAGAGTGGGGCCTTCTGCTCCCTTTCAGCTTCAAAAAGAATCTGACTAGCAAACAGCACAACCTACAGGCAGTAATCTTTTACTACAAGTTGATTGGTAGTTTAGTTTTCTCATTTATATAAACTCTTCATCCAGAGTCAGCTGAACCCAGCTGGCTAACTGCTATAGTCAAGAATACTGAGGGATCCCTTAGAAGAAACAAGATTACTATGGTAAGCAATTTTTTCATACCTAATAAACACACTACAAACAAACTTATTACAATGTATATAACATCCACTTATTTAACAGCCACCTTATTAACACGTGGAACAATCACCCTAAAAAACTTGCAGCTTCTCACTACTACAAACCCTGAAAACCAACAGACTGCATACAAAGACTGCACCTGCAAAAATTGTCCTAACCTAAAACCCTCACTCACACAGCACTCCCTACCCCCCTACTTACAAAGCAATGTCCCTTGACCCTCCAGTTCTCTCTCCTCCACAGGAAAGCCCTTCTTGCTGCTTCCATTGACTCCATGCTGCTGCCATCGACTCCCACAACTCTCCCAACTGCAAACTCCAAGCCTCTTGAACCGAAACGTGCCATGCCACTCCCAGGCACCAAGTTTTGGCCAACCGCGGAAGTTGCAGCCAACCGCAGAACTCTCTGAAAACAGTAACACTCTGAGGTACTCAGGGCAGGCTTGTTGAAAACAGTAAAGCCGGCGACTTCTGGTGACATCACCAGCTGGAATGGAGTGAAAGTCTTGAGCTCGGTTCCACCCTTGACCAAACACCTTCATTTTCCAACCTCTAACATCCATTATCCAGCTTCAGTGAGTGTGAGAGGTGACAGAACGCAATGGGTGATTCTGGGAAGGAAAAAAATATCAGCAGCAGTTACAGGATGCTAAATTTGCGTACCTTGTAGAGTAACGGGCCACTGACCTGCTGGGAGACTTCTCTCCCCTCCTCTCTCCCAGCAGCATGGCATCCTCTCCAGCACACTCGGATCGCTCCAGTTCAGACACCACTTATGCCCAAATCTTTGCGGAGCTCAAATCTTTCTGATCAAGAAGTGGCCACGTCATTGCAAACCCTCCACACTGATGTGGATGCCCTGCAGAAGGAGTCAGGAGAAATGCAAGGTGTCATCACAGCAGTGACTGAACACACAAACATTATCAGTGACCAATGCTGGAATTACACTCTATGAGCTAGGAGGGCCCATACGACTGCTATCTTTAAACTGAGCCCCCCTTCCCATTATAAGTCAGTGGCAGTGATGATTGAGCTACTGGAGCTCACTTCAGAGCTGGGGGGGGCTGAGCCCTGGCAATCCCCCTTGTAATTCCAACACTGTTAGTGACCTGATTTTGCAACTGCATCATCGGCAAACACTGCACAAACAAAAATGCTGTGATCTTGAAGGTAGCATCTGCAGAAAGAACCTTCATCCCTATGACTTGCCTGATGGTGAAGAGGGCCCTCACATTACACAGTTTATTGAAAAGTTGATCCATGAGGCGCTGAACTTCCCGGCCTCAGAACTGCTTAATTTGGAGATAGTACACCATGCACTTGGACCTAAACTGGTGCCAACGGACCACCTCAGCTGCATTATTATGCGTTTCCTCAGTTACATTGTGAAAGAAAAGGTGCTTGCAGCAGCATTGCAGAAAAAAGTAGTAGTTTGGGGCAACACTCGGATTTATTTTGACCAAGATTATGCACCTGCAGTACAAGCAGTGTATGGCCTACTCCTCCTGACACAAAGCATTACGCCTAGCTGGCTTGTGGTTTCAGACTCCCCCTCCTGCCATGCTGCGAGTACACTTTCCAGATGGCGCCGTGGCATATCACTCTGCTAAGGAGGCCCTAGCTGACCTACTTCACGGGGAGCTAGAGGTATCGCAGCCCGCATGGACCAGACCAGCAGGGAGACGCAACTGGGGACTCGCATGCAGACCCCTAGACCTAGACGGCAATCAGGGAAAGGGAAGTGGCTTGATGGTAGCAAAGAAGGGCCAAACAGCATGCTTCCACAATGTTGCAAAACATTGAAGACGTTCTACATTATTTTCAAAAGGTGCCATCTGAAAATTGGTTTGGATGGTTTACTGACTTTTATTATGACCATCTCAGGGAAATGGTATTGAATTAATTTTTACAGTATATTGCAGCTTTTTGCTATGAGTGCTGTATATATTCTGTTTTCCCCTTTTAACTACATGTTCTCTTTTATACACCCCTGACCTTGTATCTACGCTGTGGATGGCAGGTATGTGGCATAATCACTATACTGTAGTTTATAATTGGCACGATGCATAGTGCTGAGTAGCACGGTGGGGCGGGGGGCTCCACTTGTCTGACTTCTCTTTTGGTTCCGTGGGCATAGGGCGGTCATTGAGTGCAGCCAGTTTCATACCTCCCTCTAGTCTGTTGTGCCATCCCTACCGTCTCACCACTTGAAGTGCATAGGATTGACCTAGGGAGACCTGTCTTCATGCTTTGGGCCCACAGGAGGGGTGCATCTGTGGCCCTGCTCCCTGGTACCTTGCATGAGACAATGGGCCCTTAACAAGATGTTTGTCTAGCAGATGGCTTTCTTTATTTAAGGTGCCAGTTTTGCTGGTCTGAATCCCTGGTCTCAAGCTCTTGGGGGCCATCCCCAGCTTCTCGGGGGGGGGGGGCACTCAGGCACCCACATTCCGTCTAATGATGCATAACTCACAGAGCATAGAGGCAAACTATCCACAATACGCTCTGCTAGGAATGAAGTACATGAAATTGGCACCCTGCACATTAGAAAAACCATCAGCTAGCTGCAGTAGAGGAGGGTAACACTAGTCAGTGGGAACCTACATAAAACACTGTAATGTGATAAGGCCTACCCTCTAGTGGATATGGAAATTTGAGGGGGGGAGTGGGCTTGGGGGCTTCCCTTGCCCCCTTCTGGTTCAGAGCTGGCATACCAGGAGGTTCTCCAATGTTGGTGTGGGCCTCTCCATGCAGCCAGAGCAACATAACTGGTAAAACCTGGCTTCCATAGCATCAGACTTACTTTCACTGACCTACCTCTGACAACCACTTTAGGCAGTGATTAATGCCCCTCGCTACTGTAATTAGGGCTTGGTTATAGCCTTTTCTTTGCATAGCCTTTACTTCCCCTTTAAGTTCTATGTATGTATCTTGGCTGCCTCAGCTGTAGAACCTGACTCCCCACTGCATTAAGTCCCTTGTCAATCTTCACCATTCATTATTACTGCTGGGTGTGAGCCGGAGGTGCGACCCACCGGGAACCTTGGGGCTCGCCAGCAGTGCCTCCCATGAGGCTGATGCATTGCGTGGTGCATGAGGGTTGGCTGTTAGGCGTCACAGACTCCTCCTCCACCCCAGCTCTGTTTCTCCCGCTATCGAGGCCGCACCTGCTGCATGAGTTCTGAAAGTTCATCTGCGTCACTAGCCTTTGCCATTCAACGCCATTTTTCCTGCCTCTCCATCTCCATCCTGGTTCTGAATCCACCCGACGCTGTTGGAATCCGGTAAGCCTGTTCCTTTCATTTCTGCCAACGGCACCAGGTCCTTTTTCTTTAAAGTTTGTTGAATTTCTCTCATGTCATGTCTGGTTCTGGGGCTAAGAGAAAATCCGAAGTGGGCCGTGCCCCCATGCGTCAGTGCCCCTGTGGTCGGTGTTTTTCCGATACGGACCGACATGATGTTTGTTCAAACAACATGAAGTCTTGCTATATTATGACAATTGCAGTGAGTCCCCATCTTCGAACTGCTCCGGAGGTGAAATAGTTAACTTTCCATGCAGGCATGGAACTTAGAGCGTGAGCTCAGTTGAAAACTCTGTCTGTTGTTCTTCAAACGCAAACTGTCAGATTCTTTACTCTGCCTCACTGAACAGTCGCTCCGGAGATTTCTCCTTCTGCTTGGTTCATTTTGTCGGTTTAAAAGTATTATTTTGTCGGTTTTTCAGCCGAAATTAAACTGCAACCGGTTGGTTCAAGCTCTGTCTGTGGTAATGTAAGTAATAGATAGGTTTTACATTTAGTTTTTCTGTGTGGAACCTGTAATTCATTATCGGTTCGGTTTGAACCGATCAGGTTGTCTTTAAATCTACTAGTCCTTTTATAGGGTGCGGTTCCCAGTTCTTATCGGTTCTGAAAAAAAAACGGATTTCATTACGGTTTTTTCCATGACCCGTGACGCGGTTGGGAACCAATAAGGGTGTCTTGCTTGACGGATTGCCATAAACGGGCAAGTTGGTTAGGCTGGCATTATGTCTGAGAAACCCAAAAGAAAAACCGGACCCACTGGGTTTCAACACTGTAGTGTTTGTGGGGAAGCTTTTGCTAAGGCTGACCCACACACCACATGTGTCTATTGTCTGGGGTTAGACCACCTCAATTCAGACTGCCAGATTTGTCAGAATTTCCCTGCTGCCTCCATAGATAAGAGAGTTGGTAGGCTCAGGGAAAGGGAGGCCATAAAGTCCGCTGACCCGGATGGCCAGCCCGGTTCGGTACCAACCGAACCGGAGGGAGTGCCCTCTGACCAGGGCGTTACTTCCTTGGGCAAACGAAGAGCCGGTTCCAGCAAAAAGGACTAGAAAGTCAGCTAGCGAGAGCCAAAAAGTTCTCCCCAACTGCTGAAGAAATAGCTAAAGCAATTCAAATTGTCCAGTCTTCTCCGCGGTTCCGACCGAACCGACACCATCAGGGAGGCACCGGTTCAAGATTATGATTTTGAGGATTTTTATGAACCGGAGGAGGGGGAAGAGGAATATGAGGAGAGTGAATATGGTTTTGAAGATCTGGATGTGCCCATTGAACCGGACATCTCTCCAGATAGACCCTTAGGGGTTTCTCCTCCAAGGCTTTCTGAGTCTCCTTCTCATTTCATGTTTTATAAAGAAGTTGCTGAAACTCTCCAGCTCCCTGTTGAGGAAGCTGTTGATGACCAAGTGGAGCCTGACTATGTAGAAATGATGGATATTCCAGAGTCTAGGAGACTGTCTATTCCTTTGCATAAATCTTTTCGGAAACAGACAGTAAAAGTTTTAAAAACTCCTCACACTATAACTCCTGTAGATAAAAGGGTGGACAAGAGGTATACCTTATTAGGCTCCGACACTGATTTCCTCACTCAACAATGCAGCCATGTGGGGGTAGTGCAGGCTACAGCCTGTGACAAGGCTAATATTCCCCTAGCTTCACACCCCCCTGAGAAGGACTCCAGGAAGATTGATGCTATGGCAAAGAAACAGTACATGGCAGCATCTTTGGGACTCAGACAGGCAAATTATATGGATTATGCTGCTAGGTACCAGAATCCAGATGGGATACTGTGCTGGCCTCTAGTAAAACAAGTCCCTGACCAGCTTGCCAGGAGCTGGAACAGGTGGCTATGGATGGTATTGAGGCATCCAAGGTGCACTTTCATGCCGCAGTGGACTCTAATGATGTTTCATCAAGAGTCATGGTTACATCTGTGGCACTTCGCAGGATGGCTTGGCTCAGATGTACTACCCTGTCTCAGGATACCCAGTCTAAGGCCATGGATTTTCCTGTTATGGTAATTCTCTGTTTGGGGAAAACAGAGAATTACATGAAAAAATGGATGAATATAGGACCACCTATAGGAGTGCACAGGCCAAGGAAAGGCAGGCCACCTCAAAAGCAGCTTCCTAGAGGCAGGGCAGGCCTTTTCATAGGCCTTTTACCAAACCCAAGCTTTCTCTCTGCCTATGCTCAGAGGGGTTCTTTAGAGGGAGAGGCAGACGGGCACAAGCAGGCCTGCTTCCACCCTCAGCCCAAAGCCCCTGCCAAGCAGGCATCCTCATGGGTTTGCCAGGGCCGATTCTTCTCTACCTGTAGGGGGCAGGCTGGCTTACTTTGTCCAGGACTGGAAGTCTTTAACATCAGACAAGTGGGTCCTGGAAGTAGTAAACCAGGGACTGGTTCTCAGCTTCAAAAAATTTCCAAAGCTGAGAACCAGATCTTTTCCACCTGCAATTCCATCAGAGGCACTGGCCCTAGAGGCAGAGGTCTCTACTCTCCTGGCTCTCAGAGCCGTGGAAAGGGTTCCTCCCCTACACCAGGACAAAGGTTTGTACTCCAGGTACTTTCTTACCCCAAAAAAGACAGGAGAATGGCGGCCCATCCTGGATCTCAGATACTTAAACAAGCACCTTTTAAAGCCAAAGTTCAAAATGGTGACTCTGGGAATTATCCTACCCTCTCTAAGGCCAGGGGACTGGCTAGCTTCCTGGACCTCAAGGATGCCTACTTCCATATTCCCATCAGAAGCTCCCATCGAAAGCACCTCAGGTTCGAGCTGCCCTCAGGCCATTACCAGTTCAGAGCAATGCCCTTCGGCCTCACCTCTGCTCCAAGGGTATTCACCAAATGCCTGGCAGTAGCAGTTGCCTACCTAAGAAGGCAAAAGACTGCCATCTTTCCTTACCTGGACGATTGGCTCATAGTAGGCCAGTCCCCAGACCAGGTCAATTTACATCTTCAGATAACGCAGCAACTGCTTACCTTTCTAGGTTTCCTTCTGAATCTCTCAGTCAGTTCTAGAGCCTGTCTAGCTTCTTACCTTCATAGGCGCAGAACTGAACACACAGGAAGCCAGGGCCTTCCTTCCTTCCCCTGGACAAGGCAAAGACCCTATTCTCCCTGGCCTCCTCGTTCACCCTGCAGGTCTCCCGGCCAGCAAGGCATTTTCTGCAGCTCCTAAGACACATGGCTGCTTCCACAGCAGTTGTGCAGGGAGCAAGATTTCAGATGAGGGACATCCAGTTCCATTTGAGAGCTTTTTGGTCTCAAAGAAAGGATCCTCTTACCAAGTTGATACCAGTAACTCGAACCCTGATCCAAGCCCTACAGTGGTGGCAGGATCAGAGCAACCTGAGACAAGGGGTTCTTTGTCACTCAGTCTCACTCTCTAATCTTTACTACAGATGCATCCCTCTTGGGCTGGGGAGCTCACATGGGCGACCTCACCACCCAGAGTCTGTGGTCTCCCCAGGAATCTCTGCTCCACATCAACCTGTTGGAGCTCAGAGCAGTTTTTCTAGCACTTCAAGTTTTTCCAAATCTGTTCAGAACAAGAGTATTCAGGTCAGAACAGACAACACCACTACAATGTGGTACATCAATAAGCAAGGGGGCACTCGGTCTACGGCTCTTGTGCACCGAAGCGATGAAGTTGTGGTCTCTGGCTTACTCCCTGAACACCTCCCAGGCAAGGACAATGTCCTGGCAGATGCTCTCAGCAGGATTTCCCAGGGCCATCACGAATGGTCACTGGATCCCCTGGTCTTGGGAGTAGTATTTGCCAAATGGGGCACCCCGCAGATAGATCTTTTTGCAGCCCCAGACAATCACCAACTTCCTCTTTTTTGCTGCAGGCCCCCAGTGTTGGGTTCAGTCCCCCCTGGATGCCTTAGCCCTCAGTTGGGAAGGGAAGTTCCTCTATGCCTTCCCTCCCTTTCCTCTCGTGTTCAAAGTGCTAGTCAAAATCAGATCCCAATCCTGCAGAGTCATTCTGATAGCTCCAGATTGGGCCAGACAACCCTGGTATCCACTCCTACTGTCTTTAGCAGTCCGTCCTCCCCTGTGCCTTCCCAGGAATCACAATCTGTTAACCTGTGCCCAGGGACGGGTTTGGTATCCGAATCTCAAATCTCTCAATCTCAAGGCTTGGTTCTTGAAGAGTTAGAGTTTGCTGATTTACACCTTTCCCAAGGTGTAATGGATATATTGAAGGCCTCAAGGAAGCCTTCCACCAGGGCTACTTACAATTCCAAATGGAAAAGCTTTTCCATATGGTGCTCGGAAAAGCATATTTCCCCAGACTCTGCTGATCTACCCACAGTCCTGGATTATATGATCCATCTGAATTCTCTGGGCTGAGACCAGCTACCCTGAAGGTGCATTTGGCAGCTGTGTCTGCTTTATTTCAGCAGGTAAATCCTCTTCTTTCAGCTCATCCTGTATTTTCCAAGTTTTTAAGGGGTTGCTTCACACCAACCCTCCATTCAGGGATCCTGCCCTGCCTGGGATCTTAATGCTTGCATTGCTCAGCTTATGCAACCCCCCTTCGAGCCCTTGTCTTCAGCTGAGCTCAAGTACTTGACTTGGAAAACTGTGTTTCTGGTAGCCATCACCTCTGCCAGACGCATAAGTGAATTACAAGCGTTGTCAGTGGAGCAGGAGTTTATCTCCTTTCACAGAGATAAGGTGGTCCTCAGGACTAACAGAAAGTTCCTACCTAAGGTGGTTTCAGATTTCCACCTTAATCAATCTGTTTCTCTTCCAGTGTACTTCACTGACCACTCCTCCTCTGGTGAGAGGAGGCTGCACAGCCTAGATGTGAAGAGAGCCCTTAGTTACTACATAGAGCATACCAAGGGTCATAGGTTTGACTCCCTCCAACTGTTCCTCACTTATGGCGAAGTTGGTAAAGGGAAGCCAGCCACTAAAAGATCCATTGCCAGGTGGATTGTCTCTTGTATCCAATTCTGCTACGAGAAGTTGGGTAAAGTTCCCCCCTCAGGCCTGAGGGCTCACTCTACCAGAGGTACAGCTGCTTCTCTGGCTGCTGCCAGAGACATTCCTATTCTAGAAATATGTCAAGCAGCTACCTGGAAAACAGTTCACACTTTTACCAAGCACTACTCCCTGGACATCCAGGCTAGGAGTGATGCTCGGTTTGGCACAGCCGTGCTTCAGAGCCTATTCCCTAAGTAGGTTCTGGCCCTCCGCCATCGAGGTACTGCTGTGTAGTCTGCAATTGTCATAATATAGCAAGACTTCATGTTGTTTGAAGAAAAAATTACTCACCTTAGTAATGTTGTTTCTTCTAATGGAGTCTTGCTATATTATGACCTCCTTCCCTGCCCCTCTCAGAACCTCTGTTTTGGGATGTGAGTGGGCAGTACAGTGTTGGCACTTTTTGATGCCCACCTTGTTGTTTTCACCCTCCTTTTGGGTGAATTGGTGTTATGATTTTGCATTTTTGGGTCTCCTGACTTGAGTCTTCGTTTGAGACCAAAAAATGAGTGTTTATGTTAGTAGCCAGTTGGCTAGTGTAGGTTTACAGCTTCCACACAGAGCCTTAGTGAGTTTTAGCTCAGAAAGATCTGACAGTTTGCGTTTGACAACAACAGACAGAGGTTTCAACCCAGCTCGCGCTCTAAGTTCCATGCCTGCATGGAAAGTTAACTATTTCACCTCCGGAGTAGTTCGAAGATGGGGACTCACTGCAATTGTCATAATATAGCAAGACTCCATTAGAAGAAACAACATTACTAAGGTGAGTAATTTTTTCTTTGCACTGCCTGGGTCCCAACCATGGTATGGACAACTGCGATACCTGTTTCTCCATGGACCACCATGTTCTTGAGATCCATGCGTTTAAAGTCGGCAGGGCCCCGCCGTCTTTTGGAAGACGGCATTGTTCTAGGGTTGCCATGGCAAGATCTCTTGACCCTGCCTCCAGGTTCCCTCAACTCATTGAGGAGGAAACCTCCTCGGATTCTAGCCTTGCTATTGAGGAGGTTTCTTCCGCGGTGCCGGAGGAGCAGCTTGGTTCCCTGTGGAGCTGGGTTGTGAGCACCACCACGGCAGTCACCTCCACGGAGGTGCAGGCTCTCCCAGTGTTGTGGCCCATGGTTTCTGGGCCCGGCACGGGCGGACCCTCGGCGCTGCCTGTCGTGACCACTTCGGATCCAGACGCCATTCGCGGTGCTGGTGATCGGGGCAGCAGCACAGGCAGTGCTGTGTCCCTCGCTGGCTCTGTTCTCAGCGCCATTGCTAAGAGAGCCCCCGGGGTCGCTGGTCTGGCAGTATGCATGGTCTCCTCTTTGGAGGCGGATGACCCGCTAACCGATCCGGACTGGCATCTCGACTCCTCTGAGTCAGAGAGTCCTCTTGGACATGGCACCAGGTGGCCCAGTGTTCGCCTCCCGGACTCCCTGAAACCTGTGGTCCCTGTGGCCCCATTCGATGTCGGTGTTTAGCTTGCACTGGAGAACAGCCCTGGGGACCTGGTAGACGGGTTCTCAACTATGCTGGTCGTGGCAGCTGCCAATCTCTGGTGCTGCCATGGCCTTTCAGTGGGACTGGTCCCCTCTATGTGGCCTCCCTCGGGGGGCCTGCGGGATTGGGGGACCCTTTATCTATCAATCAATCAATCAGTATTTATTTATAGCGCGCTTTTCAAAAATCAGAGCGCTAATACATCATAGACAAAACTACAGAACATTCAATTAATAAAAACATATACTTAAAAATAAAAAGGCTGCAGAAATAAACTAAGCACAATCTCCAAAAGCCAGAGTAAATAAATACGTTTTCAAAGCGGAAGAGGGCGGCGGCCTCAGAGTCCAAGGGGTTGAGAGGCCAGGGTGAGGTGCGGAGGGCTTCTTCCACTACCCTGCTGGGAGTGGGGAGGAGCCAAAGTGCTGAGCTACGCTTCTCCTCCTTTGAGACTTCAGGGGCACCCTTGGTTGGCAATGCTGAGGGTTGCCCTTCTGGAACCATGCAACCTCAGTCGCACCGCAGCGGAGATTCTCCCTCAGGGCTCAGCCAGGATTTGTTTACACATTTGCAGCATTCACTGACTGGATCGACCCCCGGGTCTCCCCGCATGGGAGGATCTGCTGCTGGGGCTCAGAGCCCTGGCAGAGGCTGGACACTTTATGTGAGGTGCCCTTCCCCAATCCTTCTGCAGACACCTCCGGTTCCACGTCAATTGCCTGCAAAATATTTCAGCTCGATCATTTACAGCGCTGACATTTCAGCGCTAGCATTGTCAGCGCACTAGTATTTCAGCGCTGTCATTTACATCACATAGAATTAAAATTTAGAGTTGCAGCATCGGTACATACCTTATTTTATTACTTAAAGCAAATAGTATCAGATGTGTCAGCCTGTGGCAGCAGATGTGTTAGCCAATGGCAGCAGGTGTGTCAGCCAGTGATGGTGAGCTATCTAGCATAGTGTAACCTTATGCTAATTCCTAATACATTAATGTTACACTCCTAGCGGCACCCTTCCCAGGTTAGACATGCGTTTTGTGTTGAGCACCAGAGGACAGCCTCTCCTGACATGCGGCAGATATATGTACTGCAAGGAGAGAATGTATGGTGACAAGGAGTACTGGAAAGTCTGCAATACGACACTTATAAGTGTCCTGCTCAGGTTCACACAGCAAATGATGAAATAGTTAAATATATTTTAAGTGCACAATCATGTTCCTAATCCAGCCAAAGCTGAGGTCAGAAAAGTTGTTAATGATTTAAAAGACCGTGCTTGCACCTCACAGGAAACCACACAGCAGGTTGTAGCGAATGCCATTAAGTGGTATTATTCAATCTGCCAGTGCCAAATAACCCTCAATTCAAAGTTTAAAAAGAAGTGCACAGAGGGCAAGGCAAACAGCTGCTGTTGCTCCAAGTCAGCCTTTATTCCTTAGTGAACTTAAAATTCCACCTGAATACTGTACAACGGACAGTGAGGAACAGTTTCTTTTGTATGATTAAGGCTGTGATGACCCTGAAAGATTTCTTATTTTTTTTGACAAAGCAAAATCTTAATTACCTGATAAATTCAATGTATTGGTATGCAGATGGAACATTAAAGGCTACACCAACTCTTTTTTCTCAGTTATACACTGTACATGGTGTCAGTTACTTCTTTGTTATACCCTCAGTTTTTATTTTAATGTCAAATAAAACATGGCAGCTATGTGCGAGTCCTTGCTGAGTTAAAGCAGTTGTGCACTGAACTTGTGCCACAGACTGTAATGCTTGATTTTGTACTGGCTACATCAGAAGCATTTTTAGCACAGTGCCCTACAGCAGTAACAAGGGGGTGTTTTTTCACCTATGTCAATCAGTGTGGCGCAAGGTGGAAGAACATCATGACATTTAAAAAAACCCTGATTTTGCTCTTCAAATTAGAATGATGTCTGCACTAGTCTATGTTCTACCTTGTGATGTAATCAGTGCATTTGAAATTATAAGGGAAACTGAATTCTACAGGACACATGATGGCCCCCCTCGTTGACTACTTTGAAGATACTTGGATAGGGAGGCCAGCTGGTCATCATAGACCACACTTCGAAACTGAGTTTTGGAACTGCTACAATGCAGTAATAGAAGGTTTGCAATGCACCAATAACTTGGCTGAAGGGTAGCACAGAGGCTTTCTCTGCTGAGGGAAAGCCACCCCACTATATGGAAGCTGATCAATGCTATCAAAGTGGAACAAAAGATGAACGAATTGAAATTGGAACAGTACCTTTCAGGCATGGTCCCTCCAGCTTCAAGGAAAAAGTATAGAGACACTGGAAAACATTTCAAGTTGGTTGTTGAATCTTATGGAACATCCAGTTGCGCTGATTATCTCAGGGGATAGCACATAAGTTCCAGTTGCAGGTCTAAGTGGACAGACAGCGAATTTTTAAGTTACTCAAGCTTTTAATCTTTTACAAATAAAGGTTATATTTTAAATTATCTAAATTAACTCTGAAATGAATATGGAAATGTGAAAGTGCTGTTGGTATGAGCGAGGTACGAGGTGCCATATGACATCATCAAGATGCGATAGAGAACAAGATGAAGGACTAATCATAAGTATGTATCTCAATCTGCCTGTGCCAAACTATTGCTCTGTTCATTTTGTCTCCATTTATATAGAGTCTTTCCTAATGTATTACTGATAACTGATCAGACCGTTGCGCTGTACTGGTATTAGGCTATATGTCTAATAGTGCTAAATTGTTATGCGATGTATGTGATGCGCTGAATTGTTTGCGACTAATTGACTTGCTACCGACACCCCCCCCAGGCCATGTGGCTTCTACAGGTCCTTTAGCCTGGGAGACATTCAGGGCCACTGCAGTGGCCTTCCTTAGGTATGTTAGAGCTGTGGACAAACAGATCTTTCGCCTGTTTCCCTCACCGCAGGAGGACTCCGAACAGCCGAGCTCCTCTACTTTCTCGGCTTCCTCATCTGAGGAAGAGGAACATTCTGTCCATCTTTCCTCAAATGCTGATTTCACCAAATAGCAGCAGTTCCTCTTGAGGCTAGTTCAGGAGCTCCATATCTCCATGTAATAAGATGCAATACTGAGTGGGAGAAGCACTAGTTTCTGAGTGAATTCAGTGCTAACCACCTAGTGGTGCCTTTCTGGCCTATTCCCTTCCAGGATGCGTCTATCTGCACATGGCAGTCACCAGCTGCCTCAGCCCCAGCAGACTGCAGGAGGAGGTATTGCGCTCCCCAGGAGTCTCTTGGTCCTCTGCTTCACCCACCTTTGGGGCTGACAGCTTTAGATACTCCTCCCGGGCTTCAACAAGTGGCACACGACCTACCACCAGATCCAGATTCCGCTCAGTGCGACCGGTGGGGAAGAAGAGTTTTCTCATCAGCTCGTGTGTTACTCTGCATCAGCTCACATCAGGCTCACCACGCTGCCCACAACAGACACCTGTGGTCAGTGCTGGTGCAGGTTTTAGCATCTTTGCCTGATTCGGAGGAATGTAGGCAAGCCATTGCCCTCTCTGCACAGGGTCTGGAGCTTGCAGGGCACCAAGCACGGGCATCATACGACGCCAGCGAGATGGCCTCCAGACTGGCAGGGACAGCGATCTGCATTAGTTGGATGGCATGGTTTTGCCTGTCTAGATTTTCAACTATTGCCCAGCATAGAGTGATTTTCTCCACTCTCCGGGGGACCCATCCTGTCTCCCGCAGGGTGAGAAGGAATCTTGAGGGGTGTTTTCCATCCTCCCGGCAACAGGGGACACCTTCTTGACCTAACCAGCCTTGGGCCATTTTGACCTAGTATGGCAGAAGGGTCTCTCCCTCCTTCGTCTCCCCCACAGGAGGCTGAAGGAATCTGTTCCCTCAGGGCAGTGCCAGGTCCCCTCTGAGGGGCTTGGTACTCACCCAGCAGTTATGAATGGGGAAGATTGACAAGGGAAGATGTGAAAATCATGTACCTTCCATAATTCATGACCTTGTCTTGTATCGTCACCATTCATTGCTGATTCCCGCCCACCTTCCCCTCTTGGGCCTCTGCTCTTGGGCACCGCCTCCACCCTGGTCGCCTTCCCCCTGTTCGAGGCCTGTTGGAGGCAGAGTCCCCCTGGTACCTCTGTTTCCTTCTCTAAAAAAGTCACAGCGCGCCCATTCTAGGAGGGTGGTGAGTAGTGTCTTCACCCTGGCCTCGGAGGGAACTCTGGGGGATTTTCAGTGGGGTGCACTGTGGTATTCTCCTTAATCTGACACAGATATCCATTTTGTTTTCCTCTTCTTGAAGTGGGGTCTGCATCAGAGCATCTCGTGGGAGAACCCGTATGGATTTTCCTCCCCTTTTTCGTTTTTCCCTCTTCCTTAGAAGTCATCCTGGACAGAGTCCCTTCTTATTTAAGGGTTCCCCCACCCCCCCCAACTAAGCCGTCAGGTGTCAGTCTGTAGAGGGCAATGTTCCAGGACTTTCATCCCAAATGTGGATTTAGGGGTGAGAAGGGGGGGCTGACCCCGCCATGTTTATATTCTCCAAGACCATTTCAAACTCCCTTGATCTGGACCTCCGTCCAGTGATCCCTGAAGTTGATGGGATCCTTACACCTGTGTCTTCATACCTTCAGGTTTTTGAGCCTAAATAAGCCAATGGTCTTCCATCTCAACATGGCTGAGGGCCCCTTCTTCCCCATGAATGCTATATATTTCTCTCTTCTCATTCTCTCCTTTTTTTCTCCCCTTTTCCTGTGCTGCCGCCCAAGGGTTGGAGCCCTATGACCTCTTAGGGTAAAAAGTCCAAATCCTTTGTTTTCTGGTCGGCTTCTTCCTTTTTCAGTTTATATCCTTTCCTTTTCCTATCCCTCAGCTCTGTTGCCTCACCTTGGTTTTCCGTACCCCCCCCCCCAAAAAAGCTCCTGTACATGTGCGCGCCTCCAGCTCACACCCAGCAATAATGAATGGTGAAGATACAAGAAAAGATCAATAATTACAGCAGGTACATAATTTTCATTTATACAAACTCATTTCACAGTTTAACTGTTGTATTTGACATCTTTATCTGGAGACTGAGTCAAACTGAATTAAAGCTGCCTCACTCTACTGCAGCATTGCAGACTGTCTGATATGGGTGCCCACAACATTGTTGTGTTATTTCTCGGAACTTCCATCAGTTCCCACCTAGTATAGGACTCTCTTCTTCCTACCTTGGAAGAGTCATAGAAGGTATTTCCCTCAAATCTTGTTTGCAGTAGGGTGCCCAGTTGCGCGCCCCCCCACTCCTCGTTTATCAGTGCCCCTTAACTGTGGCTGCCCAGTTGGTGCAGTGCTTGCACTGTGTACAGTTTTGATCTTTTTTTATTGGGTGGACCAGCTTCGCTTGGTCACTGTGTTGTACTTTCTCTTTTCTCTCTTTTGCTCCCACTTTGTTTTCCTGCTGTATCCCTGGCGGGGGCGGCCAGTACTGACTAGAACTACCCTGTTACTGTGTCATTGACAATAGTTAGTCCCTTGAAGGTGCAATTTTTTTAATGTTAATGGGATCCACAGCCTGGTGAAATGCTATCATATTTTACAACTTAAACTGGAAGGCCCTGAGATAGTGTTCCTCCAAGAAACCCATGTCTCTGAGGCAGAGCATGCCAAGTTCACCAACTCAGTCTGCTTACTTTGACATCCCCAGAGGAGTCTGTCCGAGATGTCTGACAAGTCCTGTCCTCTTTTAGTGAAAAGAGAAATAAATGCATCCCTTTCTTCAGATTTCACAAATGTCCAAAATTGGCTTTCTGCACATAAGCTTGTAATTAATGCTAAGAAAACCCAAGCAATGTTACTTGGATCTGCCCCTAAACTTAGGACATGTCAAACTCCCCTACTGGTACAAGACCACAGTGGCACACAAATAGAATGCATTACATCTTTTAAGTACCTCGGAATTCTTCTGGACCAATCCCTGGACTACAGCCTGCATATACAATCTGCCTGCAAGGCAATGAATGCTAAACTGGGGGTTGCTTACAAGTCCAGTTTCATGTTGACTCCCTCTGCTAAACTTGCTGTTGCCAGAGGCATATTATTCCCTGCCCTCACCTATGGCATGCCGACCTTTGCTGCCACACACAAAACCATCCTTCATAAGTGAGATGTCACTTATAATAATATCTGTCGATACGCCTCCTCGTCACCACGGCTTAAGCACCACAGCCAACTGTACAGGGACCTGGGCTGGTTATCCACCTCAGGTTGCCGTCAATACTCCCTGGGCTCCCTGATTGACTCTGTACTCAGAAACCAGACCCCTTCAGCGCTCGCAGCATTGTTGGTTCTTAAACCTCCTCCTATAGACTGCGATCAGTAGATAAATCCGTGCTGAATGTACCTAGATGTAAAACATCAAAAGGCTCTGTTGCCTTCAATCACTCTGCTCCTAAGCTTTGGAACTCTCTCCCCCAAGCACTTCAAATATCTGGATCCCATGACAACTTCAAAAAGGAGCTGCGCTTCCATCTATCCCTTGCTGATCCCTGCACTTGTTTTAATCCTCCCTAATCCACTCACCCGCCAGATGCTACCTGGCCTAACTTTAACCTTCCTACCTCATAGCACTTCTTACCCTTACTATCTCCTTGGCAGCTAATCTACCCCAACTCCTCCCCCCCCCCACACACACACACCTGATCCTTGTTTCAGAGGCCGTGATAATGTATCCTGCCCAGTCAGGAATTTGCCCTTGCCTTGTTTCGCAGCCTATTTGAATCTTCACTGGTGTGACTAATTTTAACAATATTTCTTGCTAAGTTGTGGTATCTCTTCCTAGACTGTGTAGGTTTTCTCTGCCTAAAAAGTCTATGTGAATTGCATTGCTTGTTATTGTCCTGGCTGCATGTATTCAATACTACTAACTGTTTTGACCTATGCTATTGTAATTTCATTGTACTCATGCTATGTACAGTACCTGTCTTTGATTGTTGTACTCTCCCGGGTCATGCCTGAAAATATCCATTTCATGGCTAGTGCACCTACCCGGTTAACAAAAACTAAATGAAATAAATAAAAATCAATCTTTATTTAGCGAGGTGACACTCCATTGAGCAAGCTCATTTTCCCCGGGTTAGGAAACGGATCTGGGTTGTCAGAGGGCCAGCCGGGGGGAGAAGGATAGAGCTTCCTCAGACTGCTCTCCTTCTCCAGGGGGATGGGGGGTCCATGTGTTCAGTGTCTAGCGATGCCCTGCAGAGGCTGGGCATACCACAAGAACACCAACGCCTGTGTCACTCACGGGCGGTGCAGACGCTGGCTGTCATTGCACGTCCCCGCCCCTGCCTACAGGGGAAGAAAAACCTGGGCCTGGTCCGTCTCCGTGATGCCTTCCCCCTGAGGCCTCCATTAGCCTACGATGCCAGATCCCCAACCAGATACTGTACTTGCGGCGGCATTGGGGCCATTGCCGCGACCCCACCCTCTGGGGGGGTACACCAGGGGTGACTGGGGAGCACTGGCTATGATCGGAGGTGGAGGCACAGGGGGCCGTCTCCAGGGCGGATTCCTGATGGTCCAAGGTACCGCAAAAAGCATAGTAAATATATATATAAAAAAAAAAAAAAAAAAAGCTCATTTTCAAGGAGGGCCTGCTAAGTACAGAATAAATAATACAGTAGCACAAATGGGCATAGTAATACAATACATACCAATAAAAACAAGGTACAAGAATAATCAATGAGGCACGGTCATAAGGTGAAGCCTCAACCCAGTAAACAGTACAGCAGAGCGGTAGAAGCAAGTCAGCACCAATGTGCAGAACCAGTGATTTTAGACACTGATAGCTCTAGTAGAGCAGAGTTAATGCGAGTGACAGAGCAAGCTGGGGGCTCAGCAGCAAGTAGAAAGCAAGGATGAATCCAGGAACATGGCTTAGGGTAATTCTAATGAGAGGATAGAAAGTGTAGAGGGTTGACTGTAAGAACAGCAATGTATAGCTACAGTTTAGCGACAGGGAGGGCATTGACACGGCTCTGAGAAGTATCTCAAATAGAGTGACTTAAATTCCGCAAAACCAATAGGATGCACCAGTTTTATGGATTTCTGCATGTTGTTCCACAGCTGGGGCAGCACATAGCTGAAGGAGGCTATGCCAAAATGGGAAAAGACTTTAGGCACAGCTAGTGAGATGTACGAATGGCTTCTCAAGGCATAGTTTCGTAAGGTACAGGAGGGCAGATAGTCAGAAATGTAGGAGGGTAGCATCTTGGATATAGATCTATATTTCCATAGTATAGCGTTCCTTTGCCTCCTGCACATAAGTGAGGTACATCCTACAGTGGAATAGAGTACACAGTGATGGGTATTATATGCCGCACCTGAAATTAAACGTAAGGCCCTGTGATAAAGGGTGTCAAGCTTAGATGCGGCGGTTTTTGGGACTTGGCCATACAAGTCTGCAAAGTCCAAGATAACTAGGAATGTGGTTTGTACTAAGCTTTTTCTGGCCTCCTGGGTAAGCAGATGCTTGATTATTAAAAAAAGTCCAAGCCTCTTAAGTTTTTTTGAGAACTCATCTATATGATCAGCAAAAGAAAGTCTGTTGTCAATCCACATACCTAGGTACTTGAACTTGGTCACATAGTCAAGTGACTCGCCAAGCAGGGTGGTGATAGTGGGAATATTGTCGTGCTTAAGGGAGTTTATGGACTTGGTCGTTGGGGATAACAGCATAGCCTTGGTCTTTTTGGCATTCAGTAGGAGCTTTTGACTCAGGTGTTTTTTTGCAGCATAAGGAAATCTGCTTGCAAATCCGAGCAGGCACTTTCGAGAGTAGGCCTGGCTTTGTAAGGGACCATGTCATACGCATAGAGATGTACACTGGAAAGTTTGATTCCACGGTCGATGATGTTGATATAAAGTGAGAAAGTAAGGGCCCCAAGATGGAGCCTTGAGGTATGCCTCTGCTAATCTGTTTTAGAGTGGAGAGATCTCCTACTGCTTTTACTTGCTACATCCACTCTGCCAGGTAGCATGAGAACCATTTTAGGGAAGGTGCATCCAGACCAATGTTTCGGAGAGTAACTAAGAGCAGTGCATGGTTGACAGTATCGAAGGCCTACTTAAGTTGAGGAATACCGTGCATACGTGATTCTTTAAGTCAAGGGCTCCCTGCCAGTTGTTTGTGACTTTAGCCAGAGCTGTGATTGTGCTATGGCATGGCCTAAAGCATGGCTGCACAGGGTTTAGCAGATATGAGGCATCAATGTAGTTTCTAAGTTGCCAATTCACTAATTTCTCCAGCAGTTTTGATAGGGTGGGGAGTAAGGAGATTGGCCTGTGGTTATTTGGGTCACTGGGATCTCCTGATTTGAAGAGTGGTAAAACTTGGGCAGTCTTCCAGACAGAAGGGAGTTTACCTAAGCTGAGGGACATATTAAAGGGGTGCATTAATGGAGCTGCCAGCACTCGGTGACCGAGCTTTAGGAAAAAAGGACCAATGAGGTCCGCTCCTGCGCTTTTTCTGGCATCCAGCTGAAGGAGCAGGTCATCCTGAAAGGAGCATTTCCATTTAAGTGGCATAAAGGAACATTATAGTATCTTGGGTCATGCTCACAAAATGGCTTGAGCACTTAGAACTGCTCAGTTGTGAACTTCTCATCCCTGGTAAAAACGCTATCGTATTTTACAACTGACATGGGAAGGCCCTGATATAGTGTTCCTCCAGGAAACCCATCTCTCTGAGGCAGAGCATGTCAAGTTCCCCAGCTGTGGTTGCTTTACTTTGACATCCCCCGGAAGAGTCTGTCCCAGCTGTCTGAGAAGTCTTGTCCTCTTTTGGAGAACTGGCAGAATACAAACTGAACACGCAGGAGACGGAAGTTCTGCTGTACCATTATACTCCTTCCCCTGCCCTGAAAAGAGCATTTCCCTTTAAGTTGCATAAGAGAGCATTGCAGTATCTTGGGGTCAAGCTTATGAAGCAGCTTGAACACTTAGAACTGCTCAATTTTGAACCTCTCATCCAGCAGATTAGACAGTCTCTCCAAGTGGATGCATTTGTATTTAGTCTTTTTTTTTTTTCAGAGATTAGAAGTGACACATCAAAATAGCTTCCCTAGGATCCTATCTTTTTTCACAGACACTTTCTGTCATGCCAGCCTATGTGTACTTAAAACCCTAGAACAAGGTTATTTGACAATTTATTTGACAGAGGGCCCCCTCCCCCCACCCGAGTTTGCTTCTGTTTTGCATTTGCCTAGCGATCAGGGCAGGGTGATACTACCTAATCTCAGGTGGTATGCAATGGCAGCCCACCTCAGGATGCTGTACATCTGGTTGTCTGATACCTACAAACCATAGTGGAAGTATATAGAATTTACTCTGAACAATATTTTTAACTTAGCCTGTTTTCTGTTTGCCAATCCCTTGGGATGCCCCCCCCCTACCACCACCAAGTTCACAATATACATGGCAGAAGCCTTTCGACATTGGATAACTGTTTGTAGCACCTTCTTTTCTGCCTCTCAGCTTTTCCAGCTTCGAGATATCCCTTATGACATGGCATACCCTCCAAATAAGGTGGACCTAGTGACAAGGTGTTGCAAACTGGGACTTAATTTTTTTCTTTCAGATGTTGGACTTTTGAGGTATTCTTCCTTTTGCACATCTGCAGTCTACTTTTCAACTCCCTCCCACCATCCATTTTTGGTGTCTTCAGCTAAGGTCTCATTCAACAGAACAAGGAGAAGGTACTTTAACCCTGCCAGACAAGCTTACCCCTCCCCCCACCACCACCACACACACACACACCTGCTCAGGATTCTTATGTCCCATTTGTGAGGTGAACTTGGACACATCTTATTTGGCACTTATGTAAAGCTCTGTTGGAGTCCTCGCCAGACTCGGCGGAGTCCGTCTTACAGTGATGGGATAAGGAGTTGGATGAGGCCCACACTGGCCATGTGGCATAAGTTTGCAGTGCCAGCATGGAAATGCAGATATAATCTTTCCCACTGTCCAGTAATAGTAGCGAAATATGCTGGGCTGGCGAAGGGCTTTTGTTCGCAGGCATGTAGTCACGCCATTTCGCACCCATGTATTTTAGAAATCCCTAAACTTGTGTCATTCTGTCAAGGGGTAATCCAGGAGCTGGAGGAGATTTTCAGCTGTCCTGGAAAGGCTGCTCCATCACTAAGACTGATGGCCATTCCCCCAGATGTGAGTGCCAAACGGTGTCCACCTCTCCAACTACTGCTGACTTTGCTTTTGGCAGCTTAAAAAGAAATAACCGGACTGTGGCACACTACCCATGCCCCTACAATCGCGAAGTGGTGGAAAATACTCTTAGAAATGTATTCTGTAGAAAGACGGACTTATACTTTAGCTAACAAAACTAAGTTCTTTGAAACCCAGTGGCAGAAGTGGTGATGCAGCAGCTAGATAATTATCCAGACTTTGTTCCGTGAGGCGACCCCTCTTCCCCTCTGCACGTTTCCCTCTTGTCCTACACTGCTATTTCCTTTTATCCTACTCCTCCTCTTTATCTTTACAATCTCATTCCCTTGTCCTGCTTTGGATCATTACCAGTTGTGGTGCTAAGTAAATGTTTGCTTTCACTACAGGCACTTTCCCAGATATTGTGGCCAAGTGGCTAATTAATTTGTGTCTACAGGTACATTTCCAGATTTAAGCTGGAAAACCATGGCCTTTCCGCAAGTCTTCAATTTGGGACTGTTACCAAACAGACAAAGAAATGGACATTAGGCAGTTTCATTTTTTTTTTTTTTTTTACTTTTTATTTTTTATATCACAGATATCTGCATTACATAAAATATGCAAAGAGTAGGGTACGCAGACCCTTAAATCGAATGTACAGGATACCTTACATATTTCCTTTGTCTAAACATCTATAAGTCCATACCATCAAGTTGCTACTAGGCAATAGATCTAAGGAGTAACGTTTGTTCCCCTTATATTATAGGTCTATTACACTCTCACCTATATTTTATATTCAGTAAAACTTTAACACCAATATAGAAGACCCCCTGCAGAATTTGAGCTTGGGATGCGGGGGTTGCACACCTATTACTACTAGTAGATAAACAGTGGTGCTGGAACGGTTTGAAAAGTGGTAGGGCCAAGGACATAAGGGGTATATTTTCCCCTATTAAATACATTACCATGATAGCAAAAAGTGATAGGGCCACTTATGAAAGTGGTAGGGCCATGGCCCTAGTGGCCCCCCCTGTTCCGGCACCTATGTAGATAAAACATTTTAAAGAAAGTCTGGTCTCAGTTAAGTTTGGAGGCTTCCCCACAGCTAGCAGCAAGACAAGGCAACCTGCCCTGTAGGTTCACAAGTATTTGCTTAGGATATAAATCACATTCGCAAAATGAAATGGTGACAATCAACACCCTCGTTAAACAGTTGTACTGTGCTAATAAACATGTTAATAAAAAATAAGCATTGGAGCTGCAAAACGTGCTGTATTAGAACAAACAGCAATGTTCTAAAGTCCTGTATCCACTTTATTACTACAATTCATCCTGATTACTAGGACCTCACTCAAAAACCAGAACAATTAATTAGAATGCAAGTAGCATTTAACAGATATATAAAGTACAATAAAGAGCAGTCCCAAATATTGTAGGCATTATAAGGGTACTTAGCCAGTCCTTGGTATTTCACCCTTTGTCTTCATCGGACGCTGTTTCCCTGGGTAGATGAGTGGCTAAAATCTTCTCTGCAAAAGCTGCTGCAGAAATCGGATCGACAAAGATGTGGGCCTTAGAATTATGACACATTTGCAGGAGAGCGGGGTAACTGAGCTGTACATCTACGCCATTTTGAAGAAGCTCCTTTTTAATTTTTTTGGAGCACTTTTTTCAGTGACTGAGTTTGGGTAGACAGATCTGGAAAAAGGGCAATTCTACTACTCTCCCTCTCAGTGTTCCCTCTAGTGCGAGCGGCAGCAGAGGTATCCACGCTTCAGGGGGGAGACAAGGTTATTGTCGTCGTCATCGGCTGCTGTATAGGATCTCTTCTCACCCACGCCCATTGAGGAACAACAAAGGCCTTGGTGATCCAGATAGTGGAATCCTCTAGCAGCAATTTCAGGGCGATGAACACCAGTCTATTTACTGCTGGCAATAGTTCAATTTGAGAGCCATATCGAGGCCGGGAACCCAACAGTTCAAACATTGGCCTGGCGCTGGACATTTTCCAGGCTTTCAATTTTGTTTTTTTAGAAATGTCAGATCCCATACCTGGGCGGCAGTGCACTCTGTTTGCCAAGCATTTGCTGCCTGGAGTTTATTTATATATAATTCGGGGTTTACAACGTTTGAGTCAACGACTCATTTACAAAGGCACCTCATCGCAGCGAGGGTAGACAACAATTTGTAGTGAGGTACAACAGAGGAGAACGATACAGGTGAAGCACAAATAAACACAAGGCAGTTCCAATGTTACACTGAGAAAAAAAAAAGAAGCTTATAAGTAATTACATTCAAGTTTAGCATATATATATATATATATAGAGAGAGAGAGTAAGGTATGCACTGGAGATTCCAAGTAGGGGGAATGGGGATGGAGGGTTGGTTGGGGGGGGAGGCAGTCCAGAGGACGTTGTCAAGTACAATGGGCCAGGTAGGGGCCCTAGGTAGAGGCAGTCAGGGGCATTTACAGTTACGAGAGTCAGAAAGGGCTGATTTTGGGGATGTTCGTGATATGGGGGGGGGGGAGTTGAACCAGGAGGGGTTCTGTAGTGGTAGCACCTTTGGGCGAGGGAGGTCCTGGTTCTAGGTACATGGAAGGTGGCCTTGGCTGCGCTTCATGTGGAGACCGATTGGGAAGTCGGTTTTAGGGATGCAGCAACCCCTGGGGGGAGAGCCCTAGTAGCGATTTTTTGGCCAGTATGCAGGTTTGGTAGCGTAGGCGCTCATCAAAGGTGAGTAGATTCATTAGGCCCGGTGGCACTGAGGGTTGAGGTGCTGGACTCCATACCTTGCTCCATGCCGGCGACAGGGAGCGGACTCGGGTCACTGGTGGGTCGGCCGGGGGGGAGTTGGGCTTGAGCGTCCCACGACAGCTCGCCTACTCCGGGAAGGTTAAGGCCATAGCCCGAACACTTGCCTGATTCGAAGGGGCTCAGAGTACTGCAAGCCCTAATGTTAGGGGAGGGTGGTTGTACACAGCGTGGATGTCGGCGCCATGCTCTTGACATCAGGGTCCTACGCTGTAGGGGTGGGCGAAAAGTGAAAATGCCTGCCATCGCTGAAGACGGAGCCCCGGAGACGTGCCTCGATGTGCCTTCACCTGCCCGATGGCCCCTGGACCAACAAAAGTTGATTGATGGGGTAAGGGGCTCTGCCCCATCTCACCCGGGGCAAACCAAGCTCCATGGGGATCCAGGGGGGGAGTCATACGGGCGGGGTGGAAGGTAGAGGGATCTCTACCTTGAGGCTCCTGAAGGGTCGGGGTTGGCAGGCAGGAAGGCGAATAAACAGTAATTTAAAAAAAAAAAAAAAAAGGTGAGTAGGTTCGAGGAGGCATAGAGGTGACAGGTGTGTGTTCAGCTGGAGGCGCCGGTCAGGAGCCTGCAGGCCTTGTTGATTGAGGTCTGGATTTTGGTGAGGGCGGTGTTGTCCGCTGCAGTATAGATGGGAAGTCCATAGTCTACCAATGACAGGATGGATGAGGTGATAGCCAGCCTGAGGGCATTTTGAGGGAGGCTGTCTCTGTGGTGATAAAGGAGTCCTATCCGAGTGTTTATGGCAGAGGACAGGGTATTAAGATGGGAGTGGAAAGTGAGAGCCGAGTCGAAGATGACGCCCAGGTATTTATATGTTGGCACCTGTTCAAGGGGGTGTAGAGTGCTAGAGAGGATGAGGAGGGGAGTATTTTTGGCCTTGTTCTGGCGGTGGGCGAAGAGCATAAATTTGGTCTTTTTGAGGTTCAAGACCAGACGGTGGTCATGGAACCACTCTTCAGCTTGACTGAAAGTGTGTTGAAGGATATCCTGGAGGTTCAGGGGGTCGGGGTGGGAGGCAATGAGAACTGCATCGTCGGCATACAGGAGAATTTTGCCTGAGCACGAGCTGGGGAGGGTGTTGAGAAAGAGACAACAGTGTGGGTCCCAGGATGGAACCCTGGGGGACACCGGAGTGAACTGGTAGGATGGTAGATAGGGTGTCGTTTATCTTGACCCGTTGGGATCTGGCATGGAGGTAACTGGAGAACCATGCAAGAGAAGCCCTGTTGGTGGAGGGAGTCGAGCAGGAGGGGGTGACACACAGTGTCAAAGGCCTTGGAGAGGTCAATGAACACTGCCCCAGTGACGTCCCCTTAGTTGAGAGTGATGTGTAGGTGCTGCAAGAACTCCAGGAGGGCCAATGTGGTGCTGTGCCCAGGGCGGAAGCCATGCTGTTCAGGACACAGTATGTGATATTTGGCCAGGTACTCCGTGAGTTGGATGGACACTATTTTTTCCAGTGCTTTAGAGAGTGGGGAAGGATGGAGATTGGCCTGTAGTTGTTGGGCGCTGTGCAATCTCCATTCTTATGGATTGGGGTGATTTCAACTGTTTTCCAGGCACTTGGAAATTGACCGAAACATAGAGACCGGTTTAACAGGTCAGTGAGAGGGGCTAGCATGACATCCAGTACTAGACAGAGGATCCTGGAGTCAGTGGGATTGCAGCTAGGGTTGCGGCAGGAGAGGGCTTTTAGCAGGTGTGGTCTTGCTTCATGGGGGGATATGGCACAATGGAGAAAAGGGGGGCAGTCCGGGGGCAGGGGTTTGGGTCAAAGAAGTGTCTAGGAAGGACTGAGCTTGAGTCGGAGAAGCCTTATTGAGGCAGTCAGCAATTTGGGGGGGGGGGGTCGGTGGTGATAACGCTGTTGACAGATATCTGAGATGGAGGGGGGAGTGGGTTTGTCCATTAAGCTCCTTCATATTATCCCAGAAAGCATGTGCGGAGCCCCAGGTGGAGGCCAGGGTTGTTTGGTAGTGTTTGGCCTTGGCTTGCTTTACGGCCCAGGTGCATTTGTTACGAGCGGCCTTATAAGCCTGTCTGTCTGCTGGTCTGCCTGACTCCACCGCAGTATGCCAGAGGTTGTCTCGTAGCCTGGCATTTTGTCTTTTGGCATGGGTACTGGTAATGGGGGTGAAAAGGTCACAGGCCTTGTAGAAATTACTGGTGAAGTAGGCTAGCACAGTGTCAATATCATCCTCGAATAAGATAGTGGACCAGTCAAGCTGGACTAGGTGTAGCCTCCGCTTCCTGAGGCCCCCGGGCCAAAAGCGGTGGCGGGAGGTAACCTGGGACATAGGTTTCTGTGTGGGGAATAACCAGCAACAGAGGATAGGGGAGTGGTTGCTAAGCGAGTTGGCTAGGACATTGACATCCCTAATTTTGTGGGGGCGGTTTGACCGTACTACGTGAAGGAGGGTGCAGGAGCCTCTTGACGGATTAAATGTGGTTGGGGATGTGACTAATTGTGTTAAGTCAGGAGCAGCAAAGGGGTCCCTTATGTGTGCAGTAGAGGCACCAAGCCAGTTCACATTGAGGTCACCTAGGACGAGCTGCTCTGCTTTGTGAGGCAGGGTGGAGAGGTAGTCAGTAAGGGAGTGGACTCCCGGTCCCTGGTCCCTTGGGGGTATGCATGAGACTGTGAGAAAGAGAGGGCCCCTGCCCGGGTAGGGGTGATTTTTATGGTGATGGGTTGGGCACCAAAACCAAGCTTAGGGGCAGGGACAGCGTGGCTTAGGAGGGAATCACGCAAGTAGACTGCGCATCCGCCTCCACGTTTACCAATGCAATCCTCTCTGAACAGGGTGAAACCAGGGAGCGAGGTGGCCAAGTCGAGGGTTGACTCTGAGAGCCAGGTTTCCACTATGGCAATAATGTCGGGCCGGTGTTGAACGACCCAGCACTGGAGTTACAGTATAGCAGCTGTGTTTTCAGAAATTTTATTTTCAGATTCAACAATTTTGTGTTCAAGATCGTTCAGCCGCTTGTTTGTTTCATCCCCAGTGGCCTTTATCTGGGTTAACATGGCTAGTATTTGGGCCATCAGTAGTTCGGGTACAGTCAGGCTGGTAGTTGGCACAGGCCCCGAAGTCTTCGAGGAGCTGGAGGAGGAAAGATACAGCCCATGTTCTGCTATGACGATGTCTGGAATCCTTTTCGGCTCATTGCGTTTCAGAATCTTTCTGATGCACTTTAGTTGCTTCAGCTATCAAAAGTAGTAACTTTAACAGCTTTTAAAGCAAAGTATGTTGTGTTTCAGATGGAGCTATTTTAAATTCTAGCCACCATGTTGCTGCTCCACAGCGTCCCCCAGGCAGTTTAATTTTAATATGATTTATTTATTCTGTTAATACTTGGCACTGGAACAATGATTAGTGTGGCCCAGATTATACCAAATCCTTACCACCAATTCTTTTCCCTGTACCCATTTCCATCTTTGTATTGTGTTAAAATCTTAATTTTTATTTTATTCTTTTGGTAACCGGGTAAGGCCCACAGGGCACAGATGCCTGTTTTCAGGGGTGACCCGAGAGCACTGGGGTGGTTAAGTGTCTTGCTCAGAGTCACACAGTATGCAAATAGAGGCTGTGGGAATCAAACCCAGGTATGCAGGATGTACCAAGTTCATTCACAGCTCGTTACTCTAACCTCTAGGCTATAGTGCTAGCCCCAATGAAAATGAAATTAAAAAAAAGAAAGGTAAAACCCTTCTATGCTGAGACCCGCTCCATGCGAACAGTTTATAACTAGCACAGACTTTGAAGGAAATAACCACCCTTTCTGGGCTCCTCTGCCTGACATGCAGTGGGACTTAAAAAAAAAAAAAATGCCTCTCAGAGCAGAGAATTCTGACGAAGAAATGCCCGTCTTGGGCTGAGACCCACTCTGAGCAGGACAGTTCAAAGTATGAGTAAAAAAAATCTTTGGCGGAACCCTCCTTCACCCAAATCCTGATATTCAGCACTTCGTGACAGTGAGGTGCCCTGGGTCCTCAGTGTCACCTCTGGTCCCACTATTTTTTGTGTGTGTAATTTCAACCTGAAAAAAACATCTCCATTAATGTGTTTGGCCTTCTTTGTTTGGCTGAGCTCTGCTGAGACACCCCCACATCCTGATATTCAGCCCCCCCTTGTGACAGTGGTGTGCCCAGTCACCAGTGTCACCCGTGGTCCCTCCATTTGTTTTGTAAATTTCAGCCGGAAAAACAGAAAACTGTCCATTGATGTGTTTTTCATCCGTCCCAGATCAATTCCCCCCTCCACCCACCTGACTCCCTGTACCCACTCAGCAACCCCCCACATCACCTTATAGAGTCCGGCGCCAAAAATCCAGTCTGCAAAGAAATCATGCCATTCTTCTTCTTCGAACACCGACCAGGAACTGAAGAAACAAGGTAAGTGTGGTCAAGGGTTTTGTACTTTTACTCATAACTTTGTCATTTTTAAATATTTTTTCACTAAAATTTTCAGTGTAGCCTTTTTTGGACCCCACCTCATGAACAAGGTAGGCGAAAATTTTTAAATCTGACCTGAAAAGTGATTTTGCAGTCGCTCCTCAAAATCACCTTTTGGGCAGGATTTGAAAAATTTCACCTTCTAGGTTCATGAAGTGGAGACATAAAACGACTATGTTGAAAATTTGGGGTACAAATTTAAAAAAAAATACCAAAGTTATGAAGGTATTTACAGAGTCATACTCACTCATAACTTTAGTAATTTTAAATATTTTGACCCCACATTTTCAACATAGTCTTTTGGGACCCCACCTCTTGAACAAGGTAGGTGAAAGTTTTCAGATCCAGCCCAAAAGGTGATTTTGCAGTCACTTTGTAAAATCATGTTTCAGGCAGTATTTGAAAAATATCACCCACCAGGTTAATGAAGTGGTGTGACTGGTGTCATAAAATGATTGTTGAAAATTTGGGGTCAAAACCTTGAAAAAAAAATACCAAAGTTATGAAGGTATGTTGACATTTTTCAACATTCACTCATAACTTTAGTTATTTTCAATATTTTTGATCTCACATGTTCAACATTGTCATTTTTTCAAACCTCCTCTTGAACATGACAGGATATTTTTCAAATCCTGCCTGAAATGTGTTTTCACTCTTGTGGTGCAAAATCTTTTAGTCAGTAGTTTAAAAATTACACCTGTCATGTTCAAAAAAGGGAATCATAAAAAGACTGAAATTATGGTTCAAAATTAAAAAAAAAAAAAAAGTTATGAAGAAATGTATGCAGGGCCAGCCATTTGCCCAGTGGGTAGGTTGTTGTTTTCCAGTTTGGGACACAGTGGTGATAGTGGCGGGAGCAGTTGAGGGGAGTGAACACGCCTCAAGCAGTGTTGTACAAAGTAGCGACTGAAAGTGAAGCAGTGGGGAGTGAATGATTCATGAGTGGTGGTTTGTAGCTGGAAAAGAAAACAAGGGTATTTTTTTTTATTTTATAAGTTAGGATGGTTAGTTTCAAATTGTACGAAGGTGCTAAGGACAGAGATACTGTGGAGCTGAGGGAATGAGTTTTTCATAGTGAAAGTGAATCCCTGTATACAGTAAGTAGTGCCAGGGGGGAGGGGGGGAGAGACACGACATGAAGACGTTTCTGCTGTGTACATAATGCTGATAACATGTCTGCTGTGTACATAAACATTATATACACAGTAACTTAGATATCAGCATTTATGTAATGGCTTTTGTGTCCACACCTGTTGCATACATATATTTATATACAGTGTAAGATACACAGTTAGGACCTGTGTGATAAATTATTTATCTAACAAGTGCTGTTTGACCTGCTTAACCTCACGAGTGGCATAAACAGCATGAGTATAGATAAATCATTTATCACATAATGTCACCTCTGCTTGTTTTCATTTATGCAGTAGGATAGAACCTTGTGTGACAGATTTTTTAGCTTTTTTAAAAATATTATTTATAAAAGTTTGTGGGTTTATTTTGTGAACTAGTGGTTTTGCACATTCCCCATCCCAGTTGCCATAGGCGTTGCCCTGGACACAATGTCCAGAGAACGAGCTGGCAGTGCAACATGGCAGTTTATTGTTGCTGCAGAAATTACAAAACACCACCTTAGAAGTTCTTTGGCAAATGGTAACCCTGCCACAGAATTTGGTTCCCAAGTGCCACAGAAAAATCAGGGCCTTGATTGTAACAGTCTGAGAGAAATTTTCAGACACACCCCTTCCAAGACTCCCTCAGTCTTTACAGTCTGTCCTGGCTTGTAGACCGGTCCCTGCTCTGCAGGGATACTTTTCCTTAGAAAGTGGATTTTTTCTTCATTCTCCTTCACTTTTTTCCTGCACTCTTCAGCTGCTGCACCACTTGTCTCTCAGCAGTTGCACAGAAGGATTGTTTCTGCAAGATTGCTGCTCAGCAGCGGTAGCGTTACTGCCTGTGATGCCAGCGACCCGGTTTCCGGAATGAGCCTGGGCTGCTGAAGGGCCAGCTGGAGGAGGATGGTTGAGCGTCCCCTAGATGCTTGCCTTCGGGGGGGGGGTGGAAAGGATCTTGGTGTCTGCCACGACACTGCCACCTGGGTGACAACAGGTGGCAGTGCAGGCTGGAGCCAGAACACAGGGAGGGAGCATCGTTGCTCTGACATCTCGGCACCTGACGCATCATTTCCATGACATTCGGGGGTGGGGTAGAAAACACAAAAATCTTAGACTGATCAAGATGCGGCCTGCCACAGGTCCTGCACTCCGACCGAGGCTCTTGCTCCCCTACTGATACTGTAACTTTATCCAGGATAAGGGGTGGTACCCAGGCAGTCTTTACCATGGAGAGTCATCCACGGGGCACAAGGAGCGAGGTAAGTCACGAGAATGGCAGGTGACGGGGCAGGGTGGGGGGTGGCTGAAGGGAGCTGGTCGGAATTCAGATGAGAGAAGGTACAGTAAATGCAAAAAGAAAAAAGATTGTTGCTCAACAGCAGTGACTCGGTCTGCATGTTGGGAACCCAGTGCTGCAGTGCCTGGTAAGACTGTCATAGCCCATACTTTACTTCTGGTGCCTGATGGGGCCACTTTTCTCCTTTCACTGACAACAAGGTAGTGTATGAGTTAAGGGAGAGCGCCTTGAGGAGCATGTGATCGGGTGGGTTCCTGCACTACCATCTGTGCATGCATGATGGAGGCCATCTTGGTACTGGCTGTATATTGCACAGGGGCCATCTTGGTATAATCCGTGAATTTGCATTAAAGCGCAGTGGCCAGCTTGGACTGGATTTCAACATGCACACTCTGCAGTAGACTCAGTGCTCAATAATCATCCTTGCTCTGTAAAAGACTATTGTTATAGGACCTCACAATCGCCCAATGAGTATCGTTACGTGATCCCATGCTAGCGACCTGAGTCCAGGAACAGTCTCAGGATCCTGCTGGGTGGCCCCTTGAGGACTGGCAGCACTCCCAGCTGGGAGGGATGCATGTCCAGGTTCTGCTACACCAGTCACCAGTGACCCCTGCGGTTGGCCAGGGAGATTGCTTCTCCGCAGGGGCACACAGGCTGCATGCGAGGACTGGGACACGGCCTGATGCTCATGAAGGGGCATGGGGGGGGGTGAGAAGAAGACACAGGGTAAAAACCAATGAGTACAGGCCACCATTAATGATGGTGCTGGCACTCTCAGACCTTGCCCCATGTGGATCCCTGGTGGCTTGACCATGGGGTGTGGGGGGGGAGTGGCGGTCAGTGTTGAGGAGCTGGGAAGAATGCCTGAAGAAGGCTAGGGTGGCAGTTGGGTGCCAAACAGTTGTATAAAAGAAAGACCATTATTGGTACTTGAAATCGGCTATTTGGACAAACCAAAGCCGCAGGATCATTTTTGCATACCCTCATCATTGCATCCTCAGTGCCCACCCCTAAGGAAACAAAATCTAAGGCCCCCAAGTGTGGAAAGTGGCAGTTGAAGCACCAATCCATCGTGACCAACTCATTTTGTCCAACCTGTGACAAGTCTTCTTCTCTAAGCAGAGCAAAATCCAGGACTCCTTCCACTCCTCCAGAGGGACAGTGGAGCAGAGGGTCGCCCAGGTCCAAGGCATCAATATTATCATCCAAAGGACCTTCTCACCTCTCCCCAGTTATTATGCTAGGGGTATCATGATCACCTTCTCTGCAACAGAACACATAAGACTTTGTACCCAAAAAAAGCGGAACTCACAAAAGTTGTGGAAATTCTGAAGGGACACCGAAGGAACCGCACTCCAACAAAAGGAAGATGCCCTCATATGCATCCTAGAATCTCCCAAGTCATTGCTGAGTTTTCCAGGCCGCAACCCAGCAAAAAAATCATCCAAGGTGTTTCTTCTGAGTATCCCAGTCCACAGGGGTCTTTTTTATTTTATTTTTTTATCCAGAGCTGTAAGCCATTATTAAGCAGGTTTCAGATTCTAAACAAGCTATCCCACGGGATGAGAAACCTACAGTATGATGCTCCTTTCATAAGGCATGTCGGTACCACCGAGGCTGGCACTTTAATTTTTTACATGGCAAGACACAAAATTCTCTCAACCGAGGATGCTTTTGTTACAACAGAAGCAGCAGAGGAAGTCTCAGAGACATCAGAGAGCATAAAGACAACCGACCATACTGAGATCAGATCTGTCCTCGATACCCCCTAGGTGTGAGACTGCTGAATTGTGTGGACTATTGGATGAAAATCACCACGGATCAGTGGATTTGGGACATTGTGTATAATGGCTACTCCATCAAATTATGACCCACCCTCACCAAAGCAAGACTTTTTCCTACAATCTTCGGTATGACACATTTCCGGTCTAACTACTGGTGATTCGCAATATCATAGCACGTCTCACAGAATCAAGGCAATACAACCTGTTCCATTGCCACAAATGGGATTGGGCCTTTACTCCATCTTCTTCATCGTTCCCAAGAAGGACTGGGGACTTCTGAGTCATACTGGATCTCAGACTCCTTAAAAGAAGAATCAAATCATCACACATCAGGGTGGAAATGCTATGCTCCGTCATAGCTGCCGACCTTCAAATGTGTATCTGCATATCCCCATTCATTAAGTCACATTGCCAGTTTCTGCGTTTCTTTGTTCAAGGGCAACATCTTCTGTTCACAGCTCTCTTATGCGAGCTTTCTACTGCACCGAGAGTGTTCACAAAAAGTCATGTCAGTGCTGGCAGTACACCTCAGAGAGAAAGGCATACACACTTATCGTTACCTGGACAACTGGCTCATTAGGGCACAGTCATTGTAGCAATGCAGGCAGCAGTTTCCAAAGCCACCAGGAGTCTGTAGCACCATAGCTGAATAATCCACCCTTAACATGAGGACGCAGCAACCAACATGGTGCATTCAACCTCTTGGGGTGCTGTTCAACACAGTCGCAGCCATGTGGCTCTCAGCGGACAGAGTATAGACCCCTCTCAGGCCTGCTAAAGGCTCAGACGCAAGTCTGCAGTGACTCCAAGTGTAAGGTGCATCTTACACTCTGGATCTCATGGAAACAAGCATCGGCTTGGTACAGTAGGCCAGGCTTCACACGTTCCCTTCAGCTCCTTTTCCTATTCCTGTGGAATCTGCAGATGCTGTCCCTGTTGGACGCCATCTTGCTTACACCTGCAGTGAGATCATCCATCAAGTCATGGTCACTACAGAAGAACTTAACTGAAGGAATATCTGTTCGGGATGTGCAACAGCTTACCCCTCACAGCAGGTGCCAGCTTGATGGAAGGGGGAGCAGTGTTAGGCATGGGACTGGCTAAAGGGATGTGGAGTTTAGCAGAGCAAAAACCTCCCATCAGCATTTTTGAGATGAGGGTGGTATTTAGGGCAGTGCTCACATTCCGGAGTGGACTGCAGAACCAGCATTTTCTACGGTTGGACAGTGCAGTGACTGTAGTGTACATCAGGTGATGTGGTGGCACAAGGAGGGCAGCAGTGATGCTAGAAGCATGCCAGTTGCTCCGCTGGACAGAGGTGAACCTCGTCTCCCTGTCCACAGTTCACCTGACAGGGACCTTCAACTGTTGAAGTCGATTGGCTAATTGGCAACACCGTCAGTCAGGGAAAAAAGATCTCAATCATGACTTTTTCAACTGGATTTTTAGGCGTTGCAGAATGCCAGTTCTGGAGAGGAGGGCAAGGCTGCTCAGAATACAGACGGTGCTCATGGTATAAAACAATGGACAAGCAAGCAAAGCAGCCAGACATATGCCATACCAGACAGTAAAGGCAAATGCTTTGTCTTGTTATGTTACAAAGTTCATTAGTATGTATAGCACAAACAAAAAGACAGCACCAGGAGCCAGCACCCAATCCACCAATGTTTTGTGCAGCACTGAGTGCTTTCCCAAGGTAGCATGCCACCTACAGGGTAGATACGTACATTTATAGTTAGAATTTAAAGTGACAGTGCAATAAATACCACACGCAATTATTAAAGTGGCACACCAAACATAGAGAAGGAGGCAGACCCTCTAATAACACAAAACTGTATTCTAACTAGTATGTGAAACACAGTGATTAAAAGTATATACTAATAATAGATCATAGTTTTGATTGTAATGCCTAAACCAGTGTCCCAGTAAAAATGATTAAAGGTTCTACAGCTGACAATAAGTGAGCTGGCCCAGTGGCATGGAGGGCTGAGGCATCACGGGGTCAGCCAGGGAAGGAGAGGATTGAGCATCCGGGGGACAGCTCTCCTCTCCCAGGGAGGGTGGGGAACACGGACTGGCATTTGTCTGACCCCTAGCGGTGACTGGGGGTAGGCATGCCATGTCCCACAAACGTGGGGGCAGAGGCGGAGCAGTCGCCCGACATGCAGCGTGCAGACGTGCGCACTGCACACCATTGGCGGCATTGCACGCTCCCTTCCGCAAGGAGAAATGCGTTAAATCGTCCCCTGCCATGGAAGAATGACGATTGTTCCCCGCAGCGCCGCCCCGAGAGGGCACCTCCTGAGCAGGATCCATTGTGGTGGGTCGAGGAGCTCCTCACCCCCTGCCACAAAGGGTAAGTCGTGGGGGCAGTAGGGGAGGGGGTCTGATTCTCTGGGGATGGTGCAGGGGGACATCAGAAAGTAGCCAGCAGGGGACCGAGGTAGGAAAAAAAAAAGGGATAAGAGGAGTGCCTATGTCCACATTAAAAAAAAAAAAAAAAAAATTGTGCTTGTCAGGGAGAAAAGAGCCTTGAATTTAGAAAGTCAAAACTGATGAAAACGTTTGACAGAGCTGTAGATAGAGAAGACTAAGAAAAGAAATATGTCTGTTGGGGGACTAGGGGTAACTTAAAGATGAAACCAGAGAAGAAAACGACAGGGTGTAGGTTGTGCTGTAGTAACCCATACTCCCAGTTATTTGTGAGGCACAAGGCATAGCAGACAGTCTTCAGCCACCTGGGCAGTGGGTTATTACAGTACAACCCACAGACCATGGAGTGTGTTTGTTAGTCTGTTTATAAAATAAGTAATAGTAATTTAAAAAGCATTTTAATTTCCACTGTGGAGTGAATGAGTTGATGTAATGTGGATTACTGCTGAAGAAGTGCAGAATTGTGAGTTGTGTAATAAGCACGCTCCTTTTGGTCACCAACTGCAAATGACATTTTCCCAACCCATGTTATAAAAAGTATTATAAAATAGGCCATGAAAGTCCTGTAACCTTACTGGCTGAAACATGTCACTTGACCATTGATTAACTCCAAACTTCACCTCAGCTACCTACGAACATACGAAATTTGCTAGCAGATAAAGGCCTAGAGGTCTATCAGGTCTGCTCGAATGTGCAACTAGCACCCCTTATTCTGCAGCTGCCCCATCCTTCCCCTTCATTAACCCTCCCCCTTGTCCTATCCCATCCTCATTTGAAGCAGTCCACTGTTCTACTGCATACCACTTCAGCAGGTAACGCATTCCACCCAGCCACCACCCTCTCTGTAAAAAAGTGTCTCCTCATCTCCCTCCTGAACCTTCCTCGCTCCAGTCTCATATCATGGCCCCTGGTGTCTCCCCCCCCCTTTACTTTGAACAGCCCCTCTGTACCTGTCTTGTTTATTCCTTTCATGTATTTAAAGGTTTCAATCATGTCACTCCTGTCTCCTCTCCTCCAGTGAGTACATGTTCAACTCCTTCAACCTCCTCTCGTATGATAAGTTCCCCAGCCCCTTGATCATCTTTGTGGCTCTGCGCCCTCAGTAGCTTAATGTCCCTCTTCAGTCTGGACGTCAGTACTGCATGCAGTACTCCAGGTGTGGTCTAACTAATGACCTATACAGTGGCAGAATCACCTTCTCCCTCCTCGAGGATATACCCCTTGCAATACAACCCAGCATTTTGTTGGCCTTTGCAGCTGCCTTCCTACATTGTGCGAGTTGTTCATTGACCCTGTAATGAGCACACCCAGATCCTTCTCCTCCTCTGTCTGGGCTAGCTGCACTCCCCTAGCTGGTAACTCCTCCTTGGGTTCTTCATCCTAAAATGCAGCACCTTGCACTTTTTGGCATTAAAGCCCAGTTGCCAGGTGTCTGACCAGGTTTCAAGCTTTGACAGATCATCCTGCAACCCCTGCCACTCCCTAGGTCATCCACCACTGCTCCTACCTTGGTATCATCAGCAAACAGACTGATCTTGCTCTTGATGTCCCATGATATGTCTGCAATAGAATATCCCAAACAACACTGGTCCCAGCACCGAGCCCTGTGGAACACCGCTCGTCACTGCCCTTGGTGTGAGCTCCCACCCACCACCACCCTCTGTTGCCTTCCCTGCAGCCAGTTTCCTACCCATCTCACCAGCTTTGCACCCGTCCCTGTGCCTACTAACTTCCTTCCCAGCCTTCCATGTGGCACTGAGTCGAATGCCTTACTGAAGTCCAGATACAGGATATCCACTGCATGGCCCCTGTCCAGTTGCCTAGTTACCCAGTCATAGAACTCGACCAGGTTGGTTTGGCAGGATCTGCCACGTATGAAGCCATGCTGTCTGCTGTCCTGTAGTCCTTTGGCCTCTAGGAGGGCCACCAGCTTCTCCTTCAGGATAGTCTCCATTAGCTTACCCACGATGGATGTGAGGCTCACTGGTCTGTAGTTTCCCAGTTCATCCTTGGGGCCACTCTTGTGGAGGGGCACCACATGAGCCATCCTCCAATCCTGAGGTACACACCCTGAATGTAGTGAGGCATTAAATAGGTCTGCCAAAGGTCCTGCAAGGACCTCTGCCAGCTCCTTCAGTACCCTGGGGTGGATGCCATCTGGGCCTGGCGCCTGTCCACCCTCAGTGCCTTCAAACCTCTCAAACTCTGCTCTCCATGACTTCCCATCTGTCACCACTTCCCACCCTGCTTCTGCCATTTCTCCCACCTTGGTGTCACCCCTCTTCTCCTTAGTAAATACTGAGCAGAAGTACTTATTTAGTGCTTCCGCCTTATCGCACCCTTTGCTTCCACCCAACCCCCTCCTTCCTAATCCTTACTATGGTCCTTACAGCTCCTTTTCTCCTGATGTACTTAAGAAGTCCTTCTCCCCCTTCTTAATGCCTTTTGCACTATTACAAGGTTCGTAGATGCTTTGTCCCCTTACTGCCCTTGTCACCTCCGATTCTGTCAGTACTCCTCCCTGTCCTCCCCCTCCCTGTTTTCTTGTACTTCCTAAAGGCAGCTCTTTTCCTCCTTACCTTTTACATGACCTCCTTGCTCAACCAGATCGGTTTCTTAGCCCTAGCCTTCTTGCTCTGGGCTTTGCAGCAGGTTTTGGTTGCCTCCTCTATCCCCAGCTTTATGAGCTCCCACCTCTGGTTAGTGTCCATACTAGATTGAATTCTGGCCAGGTACCTTTTACCACTTCCCCCATCCTCCCAAAGTCAGCCCTCCTGAGTCCAGCACTATTGTGCCAGATTCACTCCTTCCTTGCCCATATCCAGTGTGAGCCATATTGAGTGGTGGTCACTCCTGACAGCGGTTCCTCCACTGTAAGTTCTCTCAAAAGTCCCCATTTGCCAGCACAAGGTCAAGGGTATTCCCTAACCTGGTTGGTTCACTGACCATTTGCAGCAGGAAGCTGTCCTGGAAGGCATCCAGCAGTACCTGCTCCCTTCTGTTCCTGGTTGTTGGGGTGCTCAGTCCACTCCTGGCATGTTGAAGTCCCCACAATCACCCACTACCCTTCTCACAGGTCCTCCGATCTGTCCCGCTAGTTCCTGTCTGACTCCTCCGTCTGAGATGGTGGCCTGTACACCACTCCCATTCTAAGAATCCTGTTCTTGGAATCCTGGATTTGCATCTAAAGTGATTCCAGTACCCTCCTCCCTTCCTTCCTTACACACTTCAGTCCTTCCTTCACATATAGTGCCATCCCCTCCTTTCCCAATCACCCTGTCCCTCTGAAATAACCTGTACCCTGGTACAGACAGGTCCCAATCATTGTATTGGTGGCCCATGTTTCGTGATAGTGCAATGTCTACCCTCCCTCTGCCATGAGAACCTGTAACTCTGTAGTTTTCTCTCCCAAGGCTCCTAGCATTAAGGGTAACCACCTTCCACCCTCCCCCCATCCTGCCCTCCTTTCCTAGCATCACCAACAGTACTAGCCATTTGTCCTTTGTCACTGTTATGGGGTAAGCTCATATGGTTTCCCAACCTGTGGTCTCTGCATATCTCTTCCCCAACTGCCACCCCCACTCCTAGTTTAAATTCCCAACATCCTCTATGTATTCCTCCATCCTCTTTTCAACACTTTCTTTCCTCCTCACTCAAGTGTAGTCTGTCCTTGGCATAGAGACTACTGTCCTCCCAGGTCCCTCCCCACCCCCAACAGCCCATACCCTTTAGCACAACACCAGGTTCTTAGCCATCCGTTAAATTCCTCTATTCTCAGCTTCTTGTTGTGCTTGCCTTTGGCACGGAAGTATCTCTGAAAAGTTACTGATCTTCCTGCCCCTCACATAGTGTGCTAGTTCTCAAACCTCCTCTGGACTGTATCTACTGTCTTGTCAGCCAGGTCGTTTGTCCCAAGATGTATAATTAAATGAGGTTGTCCTAACCTGTCTAGCATATTTCAGAACAGACTGTCCCACCCTTTAGCTGTCATTCCTGGCATGGCCTCCACCCAAATGCGACTATGCCTCTCCCCCTTGCTACCCCACCTAACTCCTCTTAGTATTGAGTCCCCCAGCACTAAGATTCCACCCCTCTTACTCCCTGGTTGCTTCAGTTCATCTCTCTCTCTCTCATTTCCAGCTCCTCTTCTTCCTCCCGCACATTATTTCCCCCTTTTACCCCTGTTGCAATTCTCCCAGCAGAACTTCCCCCTGCTCCAGTTTGGTCCAGGCATTTATCAATTACTCCTCTAATTTCATCATTTCCTCCTCCACCTTCTTCCTCTCTAGCAGTGCACAACTATTTTCTGAAGGCCCTTCACAAATGCCCACTCCTCTCTCTTCATAGTAACCTGTTTCCTCCTTTCCACCCATGACTTTTGCCTACTTCTTCCCCTCACAAGTCCCTATCTCCTCCTTCCATTTGTCTTTTGTCTCCTGACCTGGTTTCCCCGGCAATTGTTCTTCCAGCCTGGGCCCCTTTGTCTCTGCTTCCCTTCTTCTGACCCTCTCCTCACCACTGTTGGCTTAAATCGCCCTCCCTCATCTCCCCTTCTTCCTCCCTCCAGTACTGGGCTAAACCCACCCCCAATCTGCCTTGCCTATCTTAGTTCCTTCTGCAGACCCTCAATCTCCTTTATAAGTTTTTCTATGTGGTTACACACTAAACATCCTCCCACACTCCAGGCAATTTTTAGAAAGATTGGTGCATCACAGTTGTTGCAGCCTACCACCCTACCCATTGCTGTTGTTGCCCACCAGCAACCCCCCCCCATCCTTCCAGATGCAGGATGCCAAACACTCGCCCAAGTCTCCCCTCTCCTTCCTCTATCAGTGCAAAAACATTTTCATTATTTCCTTGCCTCCTTTGTTGCACACGTTTAGATATATTGAGCAACTGCTTTTTATATTCCTATCCTTCCTATCCACACTCAAAAACTGACTTTAAGTAGCCATTGCACAACCTTCTTCAAACTCCTACTCCTACTCCTCCTTCCCCCAATGCAATATCAATACGAAGAAGTAATAATGAAAGCTCCTAGATTTGCATTTACTTCCCTTCCACTGAGAGAGCAGTCACCTCTTCACTTGCTGCTGTTCCTTTCCTGGTATGCCCCTCCTACTCCACACCCCTACTATACAGTGTTTAGCTCCTGTCAATCAGATTTAACAAGGCATATAATCAAGAGTTGGGGAAGAGGGGCAAAATTTGCAGCAACCAAAGACAGCAAAGAATACACCACCACCACGCTTTAAATCCTCAGCAGCCCAAAACAATTCTAAGTAAAGACAACAAAAGTACAGTGTCACCAAAGCCCACAATCCAAGTCTAAAAGAAAACAGCAATTACCAGTTACTGTAAAGCATTGCATTGAATATGCTTCCTTCCCTTCTGGCTTCTATAACATTCAAAATACATACATTTCTGTCTCAGCTCTTTACCCTTACCATCAAAGGTAACTTCGTAACCAATAATACCCGACAGAATTGGGCGGTGACAAACATGCGGACCGCTCAGGGGCGATGAGGCCCTGACCCACAGGCAGAGGGCCTTATAGCCCCTGGAAGGTCCAGTATTGCCTATACTGCCCACCCTGGAGGGTATTATTACGCTTAGAAATGGGCTACCGTGGACATTTTAATAAAATAATAAAATAACAGGAAATTACTGTGAAAAAATATGTATAAGCACTACAACATTTTCTTTTAGGTAAAGTAGTCCCTGGTTTCTGTGCTGTCCCATCTTATGTTGCACCCCCCCCCCACAGAGCTATTCTCTTGTACATATGCCCCCATTTCCAGAAGAAGATACAGTTTCTAAACGTTTTGCCCAAGTAGTCTCTTAGTGTCACTTTTTGAGCTTTAAATAAATAAAATGTTTTACCAGTTTTCTTGTTTTTCTTCTTTCTGAGGTCGTAAATTGAGACTGTTAAGATTGGGAGCGTTACCCTGCGACGGCTTTGAACGAGACGCGAGACAACTGGAGTGAAAAGGGAGCTGGTATCAGCTTTTTTTTTTTTTTTTTAAAGTAAATTTCAGAAGCTATTTCCTTAAGATGGTGCAGGGAATGCATGTTCAGGAAGTGAACTGAAGGCAGGGAGGCTTTGAACAAGTGAGCTATGGAGTTTCACAAATTTAAAATAGAAGCTGAGGCTTTAACAACAGACCCTGGTGCTGAGGCAGAAACACATTGGGTAAGGGGAGGTGTCTATGGTGTGTAACGAATAACCTAACTATTGGGGGGGAGAGAGGCAGTGACCAAGTAAATGTTTTTAAAATATGGATGCTAAACTTCCTTTTTGCTGTGAGAGGTATGCTCCGACAGCCAAGCCAAGTTTGGCAACTGTTGCACCTGAATGCCGTGCCAAGACTCCCGACCACCAGGAGAAGGTTGCAGTAGCAGTCAACATGAGCAAGAAAAAAAGCGCAATCGCGTTCGCAATCGCAAAGTGTACATAGCTGGGGGTCAGGGAGCGTGGTCGGGAATGTTATGACACTAGGGGCACTTTTATCTTTCCTTTTTTTTTTTTAAATAGCTTCAGCATGCTGATGCCACAGATGGATGGATGAAGGGGGCAAACTGAGCAGAGAAAAGGGTTCCGTTTCTTTTTAAACAGCTTCTGAATGCCACATTGGGGGAAGGGGGCAGTGAGAAGAATGTGAATGTGTGAAGTCGCTTGTCAGAAAAAAGGGCATAGTGTGTGCCACACTTTTTCAAAAGTCTTGCTAGGTGGCTTAACATGTTTTTTATGGACGGGGGGTTGCATCTCTTGACAGCGAGAGAACAACATGTGGGATACCAGTTAGAAAACAAAAACTGCTTTCTGACATAGCGAGGGGAATCTGAATAAAATAACCTAGAGTTGCTAATTACAGTAAGTACAGTGACTGTAGTATGAGTGAGGGGATGGGGAATTCAGTCACTCAGTGAAAGGCTAAAACAAATCATGGTCAGTTTGCGGTTTTGGAGCCGACAGGTGGAGAATGGGAGTTGAGTGTCGGCTCTCGCTTACCGAGGGGAAAAAATGGTGGCAGTTTGAAATTGTGTACCCAGTACTTCAGCCAATGAGGAAGCAGGGTGCTGGGCACACAGATACTTTGCTGGCTATCAGACAGGATTAGGCGGGGCCTTTTTATTTGGTGGGCATCTATTGTCTGATAGATGCCCACTTAAATAAGTGTCTCAGCCAATCAGAAGAGGGAATGGTCTTTGCCCATTTTCTAAAATCACAATAATCTACCTTCTACTAATACAGATTCTATCACAGAACCAGAGCACAATGCAAAAACATCTGCTGCTTAGCAACAACAAACAAGTGACAACATACCAAGTTGATGTACCCTTTTTTTTAAAATAGAAAAACAAATGTAATCTTTTAAACCAGCAGAAATCAGCAGTCCCAAAATCACCTTGAACTACAAGAAAGAACACAGTACCACACCTCTGTCACAATAACTAAACGGTTCTAAAACATTGGAGAAAGAAGAAAAACTCAGAGATTGCACAAAAAGATAACAATCTACTATAAAGTATTAGGTAATAGTATATCAGTTGTTTAACAGAGAAAATAAAGTACCTACCAAAACAGACAGAATACCCACAAATGACACTTAGGTTCTCAATATCAGACACCACCAAAGGCACACACAGGGTTTAAAGTGTAGTATTAAAATTAACCACATCAGAGTAGAAAGATCACACTAAATAAGTGTGTTGATCCTTCTGACTTCCAACGAATATCTACCACACAAATTTTATATCTTCCTGGAGCCTACAGGGTTGTCTTTCACAATCGCCTAAATTCACATAAAACAAGACAATTTTTAAACTGAAAATTATAGCTAAAAAACACTTAGCTTTGGGAGCTCTTCTCAAACACAGCCACTCAGCTCAGAGTTCTAGAATCTGCTTTTCAACAAATAAAAGATGTGCTGGGAGAACCACTGACTGCCCTTTTCAGCGCATCACTAGAGACAGGGGAGATACCTGAGGACTGGAGGAGGGCAGATGTGGTCCCTCTCCACAAGAGTTGAAGCAGAGAGGAGGCAGGCATTTACAAACCTGTAAGCCTGATCTCAGTAATGGGGAAACTAAAGAAGTTCTTACTGGATCAATGGCAGGACGTGATGATCTCTGTCTATAAGTTGGAGAGTCTCACGACCTCTATTAACAAGAGACAGGTCCAGTTTGAATTGCTTTGGAGAAGATGGGTCATATATACCTTGACACAGAGACCTGATTTTGTGCCATGAATGGAGAAGTAGTGGGTGGCTCGGACCACATTACTCCAACTATATTAAATTTTGGAACTCCCTTCCCCGAATAACAAACCACAATTTTCCCCCTTATTGGGACAAGGCACTTCCCCCCTTTGATTTTGATTAATGTCCTCTTAATCCATTCCCTAGAATTCACAGCTTAATGACTCCCTAGTTTAAATAATTACAATCATAATGTAAGCTTTCCCGGTAGTGGTTGGATCATTATCTAGTACTTCGAACTGCACCTCAGGAAAGTTAGATAAATTCCCAATTTTTTATTGTGATCCTTTGTAAGGCATTTTAATCACAAGAAATTGCAATTAAGTTATCTACTAAGATGGCACTAAGTGTTTTATGTATATTTATGTAAGTTGTTAGTTATGTATGTGTTTGTATGGTTATGTGAAAAAATTCAATAAAAATTTAAAGTAAAAAAAAAAAGAAGTTCTTACTTAAGGAGAGGATTGTGACATTTCTGGAGGATAGCGGGGCACATGATCCAAGGCTGCATAGATTCTCAGCGGGAAGGTCCTGTCAGATGAGTCTTATAGATTTCTTTGTGTAACCAGGGTGGTAGATCAGGGAGCGGCAGTGGATGTCACCTACCTGGATTTCAGCAAGGCCTTCGACACTGACCCACACAGGAGATTGTTAAATAAATTGAGGAGCCTGGGAGTGGGTCCTACAGTGGTAAAGTTGGTTGAGAACTGGCTAAGGGACAGGACTCGGAGGGTGGTGGTAAATGGCATGAAATCTGAGGAGAGGGAGGTGACCAGCGGAGTGCCACAGGGGTTAATGCCCAGATCAGTTCTATTCAGTGTCTTCATTAGCAACATTGCAGAGCATCTGGAAGGAAAGTGTGTGTCTCTTCGTAGATGACACCAAGATCTGCAACAGAGTGGACGCACTGAAGGGGGTGGAAAACAATGAGAAAGGACCTAAGCCTATTAGAGGAGTGGTCGAGTGTCTGGCAGTTGAGTTTCAATGTTGAAACGTGCAAGACTGTGTACCTGGGTCACTGGAATCCGAGGGAGGAGTACAGGATGGCCGGGGAAATTCTGGCCACCATAAGTCAGGAGAGAGACCCGGGGTTATCATATCTGATGACCTGAAGGTGACCAAACAGTGTGAAAAAGTGGTGGAGAGAGCAGATAGAATGTTGGGGTGCATAGGAAGGGGCATAACAAGCAGGAGGAAAGAGGTGGTGATGCCACTGTACAGATCACTGGTGAGGCCTCAGCTAGAGTACTGTGTCCAGTTCTGGAGACCAAATCTCTGGAAGGACATTGACAAAACAGAGGCAGTTCAGAGAAGGGCAACAAAGATGGTACATGGACTGCACCAGAAGCCCTACGAGGAAAGACTTAAAGGAAAACTACACCCTCATATCTTCTAAATGTAATTTGTTTCCATGTCAACAGACAGCTCTTTTCATGTAGCTGTTAGAGATGCATGCAACTGCTGTAGTCTATTTTCACACTTTAACTGTCATGGTCGGCTCAATTTGGTGATAGTTGAAATAAATCTCATTGTCCCCGAGAGCTGCATTAGCGTATGAGAACATGATGTGTAATCAACCTTTAAATGCCTCAGTATGCCTGTCTGCTTAACTAGTCTTCAAAGAATCAAGCTGCAAGAAGGTATGAAATACAACTTTTACCTTCAGTGAGCTTTGCGAACTATCTGAGTTGTATTGCGGGGTTTTTCCCTTTAAAATTCATTCAGTTTATGTGTTTCCAGAGGGGTTTTTGCAGGGTATTTGTTCTTTCTTCATAGTGATATGTGATACAAATGGTTGATCTCTGACATCATGTTCTCATATGCTAATGCAGTTCTCATGGGCAATGAGATTTCAACAACCATGAAACGGAGACCCCCCAGGGCAGTCACAGGGGCTACCATAAGCAGTGAAAACGAACTAAAGGTAACACATATAGCCCTAACAGCTACAGGAAAGGAGTTGTCTGTTGGCATGTAAATAAATAACATTTAAATGATATGAGGGTGTAGTTTTCCTTTAAGGACCTTAATATCTATTCACTGGAGGAAAGAAGAGACGGGGAAGATATGATAGAGACTTTCAAGCACCTTAGGGCAGTAAACAGAGTACAGGTAGAAGCATATTTCAGAGAAAACTCTGCACAAGAACAAGGGGTATGATATGAGGCTGAAAGGTAGAAGTCTCAGGGGTAATGTTAGGAAGTACTTTTTCACTGAGAGGGTGGTGGAGCCATGGAACAGCCTTCCAGCTGAAGTGGTGGGGTTAAAAACAATATGGGGTTTCAAGAATGCATGGGATAGACATAAGGGTACCCTGGAGTTGCGCAGAGCAGGAGAGCCACAGATCAAACATGATCTGGGGCTGCAGCAATGAGTAGGGAAATGGGAGACTAGGTGGGCCGTATGGTCCTTATTTGCTGACAGATTCTATGTTTCTGTGTTGTAAGTGGGATAAGGTGTGCAGTAAAAGGCATGTTACATTTCTCAAGTAGTTGTGACACTCAGCTACACCTTGTGCTGTTAACCACCCGAGGCTTGCATTTATTCCCTTATAACCACACACACATTGTCATGTGTGATACCTTACATGGTCGTTAGCAAACAAGGGGTAAAAACTGAAAAAGGAACTCACACAAACCCTCCAAAGCTGGTTACAGTACTATGCGTCAACATTAGAAGGGTGGCTTACGAGTGGTAGAGAACAGTAGTGTAAGGACTCGGACAAATAGCAGTGTTCTGAGCTTGAATTATACTAACATACTAACATACTATTTGCCAGCAGATTAGGCCTTATGGTCTATCAAGTCTGCTCGAACCTAGATCCTTAGTTGGGTGCCGAGACCCTCCCATCCCTTGTGCTCCAGAAACCCCTATCATCCATCCCCACCCCCCCGGGACAGGCCATCATCTGATACATCCACTTTCTGTGTCTGTCCCACCCTCTCTTAAAGCTCTCCACTGTGGATCTCTGAACCAGCTCACCAGGCAAAGCATTCCAAGGGTCCACCACCCTCTCAGTGAAAAACCTCCTCCTCTTTTCCCCCCTCACCCTTCCACCTTCCAACTTCAAACCATGCCCTCTGGTGATGCCTCCCTGCTTTAGTCTAAAGATCCCCTCCATGTTTACCCTATTTATTCCCTTGAGGTACTTGAAGACCTCAATCATGTCCCCTGTCTCCCTCTCCTCCAATGAAAACAGGCAGAGCTCCTCAAGTCTGTCCTCGTAAGTCAAATCCCCTAGCCCTCGTGATCATCTTTGTTGCCCTCCTCTGTACCCTCTCCAGGAGCTGTATGTCCCTCTTCAAGTGTGGTCTCCAGTACTGTACACAGTACTCAAGGTGTGGTCTAACCAGTCCATTGTACAGTGGCAGAATCACTTCTTGCTCCTAGAGGTGATCCCCCTCATGTGCATCCCAACATCCTGTTTGCCTTGCTAGCTGCTCTCCTGCACTGCTCAGTGTTATTCATACATGTATCCACCATGACCCTAGGTCTTTTTCCCCTGTTGAGGCTTCCAGCACCTCCCTCCCAGGGTGTACATGTGTTTAGGGTTTCCCGACCAAGATGCAACACCTTGCACTTGGTGATATTGAAATTTAATTTCCATGTGTGAGCCCAGCTTTCCAGGGTGTCCAGGTCCCTTTGCAGGGCCAACCTCCCCTCTTCTCCCTCAACTACTGCTCCCATCTTGGAGCCATCCGCGAAGAGACTCATTTCACACCCTATACCATCCCTGATGTCCGATATGTATGCATTAAACAGGATTGGACCCAGGACCGAGCCCTGTGGTACCCCACTACCAACCTCTCTAGGGTTCGAGAGCTCCCACAGACCACTACTTCTGAGTGCGCCCAGCTATCCAGTTTTCAATCCATCTGACCATCAAAGGGCCTACTCCTAACCCCATCAGTTTCTCCACCAGACCATTGTGGGGGACAGAGTCAAACGCCTTGCTGAAGTCCAAGAATAATACATCCACAGGCTTACCCCTGTCCAGTTCTGATGTTACCCATTCATAGAACTCCACAAGGTTGGTTTGACATGATCTACCTGGCACAAACCCATGCTGTCGAATTACCCAAAAGTATTTGACCAATTTTATCCCAATAGGGAACAAATCCAGAGAATCTGAAATCCCTATTCCAAAAGAGTGACATCTTTATAAGTTGTGCAAAAATTGACTTTTAACATACCATCAGACCCCAACAGTAGGATCAACATTTCTGAAAGGTGAGGAAGTGGCAGGACTGTGAACTGGAGACTGCATACAGTGTAGGGCACATGGCAGACTTCTCCGAACTGTTCTGCTTGTGCATCTCAAGCCGAACATGAAAGAACCACCTTCTTGTGGAGTAAAAGGATGATTTTTAAGAACAGCTAACTTTGAAAGAGTAGGGAGATTTATTTTTTGTTAGATTGCTGTCCACGAAGCAGTAAACTGAGGCTACATACTTATTTCATTTGAGACTGACTCCAAGATTCAAACTTCTGAAAAGCTAGAGGATTTTTCATTGAGCCACCCACCAGACTGCTGTTCAGGGAGCTTAACTCTTAATTCCTCCATTTCACTTCTAGGAAACCCGAAAGTGGTTGGGTGACCATGATTTAAATATGGCTGTTGCTCTTGTGGTGGAATGAGTACTGCTAGTACTAACAATGCACCATGATGACTATCTGGAACTCTGAAGGGTATCTACTTTTAGTTTTCATAACCAAGTCTCATGCAGACCAAGAAATGACAGTGTCAAAAAAGTTTTGACATCGCCCCTTATTTGTTTAGTCCTGTTTCTTGGAAGTATGTTGATAAGTACCTAGAATGATGATGTACTTTTTACAGCACGTTTCACGATAAATCACTAGTTATAAAAAAAAAATTACATTTACAGTATATAGTTTCAAGAATTTAAATATAGACTGTAACTGATTTTATGTCACGTCTCACAAACAGATGTAATGTTCAATAAAATCTGCAAAGTTGTATCATAGCATCAGTCTGAATAATGCTGCAAAAATGGGTTTTGTGACACTTAACATTTAAGCTCAAAAAGGAAGCGAGTAAAAGAGGAACAAACAGGCTCCTTACACGCTTCAGACTTGCTGAAGCAGACACAGAGGTTACTACTAATAATATGCAGGAGCAGATTCCTGACATCAGTTACTCTTAAAGAGAATGGCACTGAAGCAGTAAATAATTTTCCCAGTATAAGCTGTGTTTTGAATATTGGTTCCAATTCTACTACCGTTTCAGCGCTACAGGTATTTTTGTTATCCTAGTGGGTGTTTCTGATTTACACACAGGTATCAGTTTATAATTGTATGGTGTCATTTATATGACCCTACTAAAAATGCCAGCAGAAAAATTCAAAAGGTCTGTCTTATCTGCTCGTAATGCGGATCTCTCCGTGATTACCGAGGGGTGCCCCTCCCCCATTGGAAGTGTCTCTCCCCAGTTTCTGCCCTTATGCTAAGAAAATCATAACTATGCTTTTTGGCCCCCCGTCAAGAATCAGATATCTTACTCCAGACTTATTGATACATTCTCTAGATGACTTCCCTCTTGAATTCGTTACCTCCTTCAGGTATCTAGGAGTTACTCTCGACCCATCTCTTGACTTTAACCTCCACATTGCGGCTACATGTAAGACAGTTTACTCAAAACTTGCTCTTGCCTTTAAAATTAGGTCCTCCCTCAATGATGCTGCCCGGCTTGCTATTGCACAAGGATTTCTCCTCCCTGCTCTGCCATATTGCTCTCAGGTTTACCTTAAAGCTAGCAAAGAAGTGCTCCAGAAATGGAGCACCTGCTATAACAGTAAATGCAGATTTGCTCTCTCCGCTCACAGACTTACCCATCATTGCCTGATTTACTCGAAACTAAATTGGCTCTCCCCAGACTCGCTCAGACACTATTCTGCAGGCTGTACAATTGATAATATGATCAGAACGGGGTCCCCTAAATACCTTGCCGAACTATTAACTCAGCCCTCCCAAGCATACCACCTCAGGGTATCTGCTCAAACCCAACTTGAAATTCCCAGGTATCTCACAAAAAAAGGAGAACGATCCTTCGCCATATCTGCCCCCCGCTCCTGGAACTCCATTCCCTGCGACATCAAAGTCTCCAAATCCCACAAGGCCTTTAAACTGGGTCTTCGGGCACACCTATTAGAATCCGACTGCTGCTCTTGTGCTGTAACTTGAGCTTCTCTCCTAGCATTTTCTCCTCCCTATGGCACTTACTGATTTCCTGCTGGTCTCCAAAATCTTAAAGTTTTCCACACCCAGCAGAAATCCTATTGTTATAATGCTACTTCATTTAAGTTTTGTTTGCTGTTTGTCTTTTCAATTTAGTCATTGATATATCATCAGAACGAAAATAATTAATGTAATGTTATCTGTTTCTCTTTGTCATCACTGATAATGACTGTACCTAGCTGTATACTGTTCAAATGTTTGTTCTCACCTCATGCTGCTTCATGAAATACTCTAATGTTGACTCTGGTCTCCCCTGTCTGTACTCTCCCGGGTCGTGCCTGAATATAGGCAACATTGTTGTCTAGTGTACTTACCCGGTAAACAAAAACCAAATAAATAAATTGCAGCCCTCCTCTTTATTTTGTCCCAACCCATCTTAATGCTACCACTGTTTTTAGGGACACCACGTCATCTGACAACTCACTCCACCTAGCCACCATCCTCTCAATGAAAAAATGTCTCATTATTGCCCTCTTGAATCATCCTCCCACCAGCTTTTGGCAGTGTCCTCTAGAGGCTTTGTTACAGCTAAGGCTGAAGAGACCCTCAGATTTCATCTCGTTTCTACCACTGAGGTATTTAGATGTTTCAGTCATGTCTCCCCGCTCCCTCCTGTCCTCCAGGGAGTACATTTTGAGGTCTCTGAGCCTCTCTTCATACGTCATACCCTGCTGACCCTGGATCATCTTAGTTGCCCTCCTCTGGAACATTTCCAGAAGATTGATGTCTCTTCTTAGGTATGGGCACCAGTATTGCACACTGCATTTTAAGTGCGGACACACCAGGGATCTGTACAGCAGCAGAATGAACTCTGCATTCCTGCTAGTTATTCCTCTGGCTATGCAGCCCAACATTTTATTTGCTTTGGTTGCTGCCTTTCTTCACTGCGCAAAGTGTTTCAGGTCACTTGTGATGATTGCCCCCAAATCTTTCTCCTCTTCTGACTTGGCAATCTGCACACCACCCAGACAGTATTCGGTCTTTGGGTTCTTAGCCCCCAGGTGCATGACTTTGCTTTTCTTGGCATTGAACCCCAGCTGCCAAATACCTGACCAGCTCTCAAACCTGACTAGATCTTCCCTGAGATCCTGTATTCCCTCCTCTGTGTCCATTCTCCCACAGAGTTTGGTGTCACCTGCAACAGGCAAATCTTACCCTTTTCCCCATTTGTTATGCCGCCAATAAATAAATTAAACTGCACCAGACTGAGCACCAAACCCTGTGGGACCACGCTAGTGACTACTGTAGCCCCCAAGAATTCACACCCTCGACCATAACCTTTGGACTCCTGTCCTGCATCCATCTTTTTCCCTCATCAGGTGTTTGTGCTGCACGGCGGGCAGCAGTCCCATGTTGGCCAGTTGTACTGGACTCCATGGTTATTCGAGGCACCTTCCCTCTCATGCCTCGGCAGACCACCGCAGCCAGCCTAGGGGCTTCATTCAGCCGTGGCCCCCGATTTTTGCAGTTTTCTCCCTTTCCTACCCAAGGCCTCAGGTTGCGGTTGCCCATGCACGTGGAGCCGCGCATGCACACAGCAGCTCCAGTAACAGCCTCTTCTGCCCACCTGGCCTATTGCCAGGTTCCTTCTCTGGCATGGCACTGCCACCTAGCATCCACTGGGAGGCAGCCAAGGACCAGGGAAACCCCTACATCCCTCCCCGAGGAGGAGAGCTGCCTGCCGGCTGCTTCAGTCCGCCCTTGCCCTCCCCAGCCAGCCTCCGCAGCTCGAACATGGGTCCGGGCGCAGCGGGCGGTGGCATCCAGTGCCTCAGCCCTCAGTGCCAACAAGCTGGCTCTGTGACCAGTTTTTTACCCGGATCTTTAGCTTTACTCCTACACAGAGATCCTCCAGATTCTTGATTAATCTCCTGTGGGGACAGTTCCGAAAGAAAAGAATTATCCCTGCACACAAAATTAACTACAGGATCCCAGTTTTGAATGGTAGTCATACTTTCTTTAAAACTACCACTATGGTGTCAGTGAATCATTCCAGAGATTTTGCCATAATTTTCAAAGGCAAGCTGCTTGCCCATACATTTATTGAGATTCATCCAAATGCAGCATAAAATCCATTAACAGCTGTAGTATGGCTGTCTAAGGTAGCTATGCTACCAATCTTCTAGACATTGCTTTTCACAGTAGATAGCATTTAGCTTAGCAGCTTGTTATAAAATGTAGGTTAACGTGCAGTTAGTTACTAGAGCAAATGGCATGGAAATCATTAACAGGCAGAGAAATATTGCACCAAAGGAAATTCACGTTAATGCTTGTGCTTGAGCATAAAGGTAGTTTTAAAGAAAGTACAACTACCATTCTAAACCAGGAGCCTGAAGTTAGTTTTGAGTGCAGGGGTAATTTTTTTCTTTTGGAACTGTTTGTGCATTTTATCAGGCACTAGCCAGCCTGTTCCCCTGCACCAGCCCTGATTAATTATAGCAGCTCGCAGTTTACCTTTTCCTGGGAAGTAATCTCCTGTGAGGAACAGAGTCAAAGGCCTTACTAAAATCCAGACACACGATGTCCACAGCCTGGCCCTTATTCACTGTTTTGGTCATCAGAGAAATCAATCAGGTTTGATTGGCAGGATCACCCCGCCACAAACCTGTGCTGGCCCTCATCCTAGAGCCCATTATCCTCAAGAAAGCACACCAATCAACGCAAAACTTTATAATGCAGTGGACCTTTTGGGTGGTTTGGTATGAAGCCCTTCAGATTGGTCAGCAAAATGTGGTAGACAGAGGTACAATGATAGATAGCCAGGAAAGGGGAGGGGAGGTGCTGAATTAGCATGTTTTTATTTGTGTGGACATATAACAGAATGTATCAATATAACTGTAAAATGAATTGATTTTATCAATGTGTTCAGCACTAAATAAGAGATGTATTTGTGCCTAAATAATCAATGAACTTGAATTTAAAAAAAAGAAAGCACACCAGTCTATCCTTTAGTGTGGTCTCCATGAACTTTCCTACTATCGAGGTCAGACTAACCAGTCAGTAATTGTTAGGATAATGCTTGGCCCACTTTTGTGGAGCGGCACTTGTGTGCTGTTCTCCAGCCTAAGGGTACCTGCCCAATACCATTGAGCTGTTGAACAGGTCAGTCGGGACCCGCTAGCACATCTGCAAATTCCCTCAGCTCCCTCAGATATATACCATCCAGGCCCGGTGACTTGTCCACTTTCAGGTCCCTTAATCCCTTCCTACCATATCCTCTCCAATAACCTCATCAGTGTCACTTCTCCCCTCATTGTCCACCCCTTTCTTCCCTTAAGGCATCAGACCATCCTTCCTTGAAGACTGAGCAAAAATATTTATTTAGTACTTCTGCCTTCTCTGAACTACCTTCCACCTTCCCCCCCCCCTTTTCTGCTTGACAGTCCCATCCTTCATGTACCTTTTCTCCTTGATATATTAGAATAAAGCCTTCTCCCCTTTTTCCACCCCCTCTGCCAGTTGGAGCTCGTTTCTGGCCTTTTCCAAGTGAACTGTTGTGCCCACCAACCTAGCCTTAATGTACTCCACCCTGTCTTCTTCCTGGGTCATTTTGAATTTCTTGAAGGCCGACCTTCTGTCCTTTACTTTTTGAGTTACCTGCCTATCAAACCAGCTGGATTCCTTGGACTTTCTACTTTTCAGTTTTGCACATTGGTTAGTGGCTACCACCGCCCCACACCCCCTTTTGATTATGGCCCATTTCTGGTTCACTTCCATCTCTTCTTTGATACCAGCAAAGTGCCACTTAGAGTCTCTTCAGCCCTATTGCATTTTGCCTCCCTAAACTCTAGTACTCTGGTTTTGGTGTTATTTTTCTCCATACCCATGTCCAGATGCATCTACACTGTGTGGTTGTCACTCCCACCAAGGGATTTCTCCACTCTCGCCTCCTGAACATGTGCTCCATTCATCAGCACAAAGTTCAGGATGGCTCTCTCCCTTGCTGAGCCCTTCTATTGTTGCCACAATGCATCCATGTTCTCTTATAGAACTCTGACTGAAAGGGGGTTTAGGGGTAACATTTTGGTGTAGAGGTGTATCCATACTCAGTCTGAGTATAGTCACTGCTCTGTGGCAGGATAGCACACAAGATCTTCTGTCACCACAAAACTATGTAACATATAGACTATTTTTTCCTTGAACTACAGTATAAGGTAAGATTTTAGTGTTCCATATCTTTAGTATGTATAGCAGGAACTCTTCACGGAATTCTGTCTCATGCTGCCAGTGGTGCAGAGATGTCTGTCCCATCCTTTTGTTCATTCAGTCAGTCAGTGGAACAGACATCTTTTGTAATACTTACACAAGAAAAGTACTGTTCTTTTCCACTTAGAAATGGTTCCCTGCCCCCAAAAGAAAAAATGTGAACTATTTGCAGTATGTTTTTGTAACATAAGTTCTACACAAATACTGCACCTCAACAAAAACAGGAATTTGTTGAATTACTCTTACTTATGAGCAGTCTTTCTATGTAAGCTTTTGTAATACTGTTGTTTAAAAACATGACTAATATGTTTGTTTGTGGCCTGGTAGCACAACGGTAGTGCCAACGTTTGCTTTGCCAGTGACCCACATTCATTCCTGAGTCAGGGGGCTGGCTGGGGGAGGAATGATTGAGAATCCCATGGGGGCTGCTCTCCTTCCTCGAGGAGGTGAGAATGCTGCTCCTGCACCAGTCAGCAGCACAGTCAGGACTCATCTGGAAATCTAGTGCTTGGTTCCTACTTCGGCTTCAGTTTTAACCACTTCAGATGACTGGTGTGGTTTTAGCACATTATCGGCTAGCATGCTTCACAACCAGAAATATGTCAAAACCAGTAATTTTGTAGTTTTGAGGGCATTCTTACCTTGAGTCTGTGACCTGTTGTATGTGCTGTTATTTATCATTGTTGCCATTTATCTCCACAGTGTACCCCTGGATTCAGAAGTAGCCCTGCGAGTAGGTGGTGATTTCTACTTCGACCCTAGTCCAGTCGACCCTCCTGTAAATCTGCTGCTTATAGCCGGTGGAGTAGGAATTAACCCTCTGGTTTCTGTATTGCTGCATGTAGCTGATCTTCATAGACTTCATCAGAGACAAATCGCTGAGTATGAGCCGGGCTCACTACAGCTGTTATTTAGTGCAAAAGACACAAATGAATTGCTATTTAAGGTAAATACGTTTGTTAACTTTTCTTCTGTTTCTCAGTAAAATCACTTTCTCTGTTAGATTTGAACTCCACCATTGCCATTTCTGTGCGACACTGAGCAAGTCACTCAACCTCCTCGTGCTTAACTCCTCTGTAATATTTTTCCCTCTTAGCTGCGTCTGTGCTGTTTGAATCTGCATGTGCAGTGTAACTAATGACAGCAATAGTCTCTCCCCCCTTCTTCTCCTTAATGGTAAAGTGCTTTGGGTTAAAGTTCATATGAAACGAGCTACAATATATAGAATCAAATTTCTTTCCATCTCTAAGCATTTATACATCCAGACTACAGTATATTTTGAAATTGTAGCTGTAGCCATTTTTTCTGGCTTTGCTGTCTGAAAATGCTTATTTTTCTATAGAGGTTTTTCTACCCTCATGGGTCCATCATGCCCTTATGTGACCAGGACAACCACTCAGTATCCTCACCCAATAATTCATCACCAGCCTGGTGGCAAGGCCCTTGGTACAGGGCCACATGGTATCCAGACGGTATCCTGGCCATCATGTTCAGAGATTTCTTTTTCCTTTTTTTCTCTTTGCCCACCCTTCACCAACTAGATGGAGCTGCCCATGGCTACTATTGGCCTTGAATGCCACAGAATCCCTGGGGGGAGCAAGCTCCCCAGCCCACCACAGGGACTGATGTGGTTCCAGAAAATGTGCCATCGACTCCCAAGCTGGGAAGCAGTGCCATCATCAGAAATATCTCGCAACCCCAGCCACTCACACGTGTACCCGAGTCCACATCCTAACCTGTCTCGGCAGCATGTTCAGGCAGTCCTTATGAAGAAGCTTTTAATGTAGTGGGAACAAAATTAAGAAATACCTAACTAAAATGATCAAATAAACTCAAACAAAAACCTGCTTAGTGAAAAAAACAAGCAAAATGGTCCACTGGAACTCACCGGAAGTGCCGGTTGTCTTCACCAGTAGATAAATAAAAGGCACTGGCTACCAGACGGACACGGTCATTAATCACAAAATCTTCACCAACAGACCCTGCAGCAAACAGGCTTGTTGAACTTTAAAGGATGTGGTGGGGGAGACGGACATTTATTCATCTAGTAATTCTTCACAGCAGTTTTTAAGGAATCGACATTACATTTGTCAGGACAGAAGGAGACTGTACCTATTACAGGCTTATACTTTGTTACACTCTACTTTTGTCTCACTGCTTTGCAGTTTACCTCACCTTTCTTTCACCCCCACCCCCTTAATATATCATGAAAAGCCTCATAAGAGACCTCACCAGTCTTCAGAGCTGAGGCAGACCTGCCAGACTTGCAGTCAGACTAGATATGTGTTATGGCAGCCAAACCTGCTCCATATTTGACTCCTTTGCTCTCTCATATTTGTGCTGCTGGAAGCTCACCACTCTGCCAAGTCTGCGAAACCTGCAGAGTTGGGGTGGGGTTGAAGACACAACTGACCCCATTAAAGAGATACGTAAGTGTCCTATAGGCCATAGGTCCATAAAATTTGAACTGACCTATCAGACACCTTGCAGTTCAGGACAACTTTAATATTCATGATCAGCCATTGTCCAGCACTTAAAAAAAAAAAAAAAAATACGCCACACACTGTTTTTTTTTTTTTTTTGTACTTTATTTGTTTCTGGGAACCGGGAACCTAAACGAAGATCGCTTAACACCACCAAGCAACTAGGGAGGTGAATCAGGGGAGGGCAGTGGATGTGGCCTATCTGGACTTCAGTAAGGCCTTTGACACCATACCACACAGGAGGCTGATAAAGAAACTTAGCGGAGAAGGTGGGGAGCTGGGTAGCCAAATAATTGAAGGATAGGAGGCAGAGGGTGGTGGTTAACAGTAGTCACTCGGCGTATGGGAGCATGACCAGTGGAGTACCACTGGGGTCGGTACTGGACCCTGTCATCTTCAGTGTCTTCATAAGTGACATTGTTGAGGAATTGAAGGGGAAGCCGGTGTGTCTCTTTTCAGATGTCAGAAAAATCTGCAACATGTAGACACCCAGGAAGGTGTGGAGAGAATGCAGAGAGAGATCTGGGGAAACTTGAGAAATGGTCTAGGGAGTGGCAGCTGGGTTTCAGTGCCAAAAATTGCAGAGTCATGCATTTTGGGAGGGGAAACCCAGGGGCTGACTATAAGATGGAGGAGGTAGTTACAGTTACCAAGCAAGAGAGGGACCTTTGGATGATCATATATGATGATCTCAAAGGGGCAGGGCAGTAAGACACAGTAGTAGGCAGGCAAGCCGGATGCAGGGGTACATGGGCAGGGGAATCTCTAGCAAGAGAAGGGAGGTGGTGTTGCCTCTGTATCGCTCACTTGTGAGACCCCATCTGGAGTACTGTGTCCAGTTCTGGAGGTCACACCTCTGCAAGGACATCAACGGGGGGGGGCCATCCAGAGGAGAGCTACTAAAATGGTGTGGGGGTTGCATGAGAACGCAGTCCGTTGGTTAAGTCTCTTAGGGTTCCTTTTCAAGTTTATATACAGTATATAAATAAGGGGAGTGAGACAAAAAACAGAAAATGACAAAAATTCAAAATATGTGATGAGAAACCATACAAAGAATGGCAGTGCGAACTCCACATGTACTCCCTGGAGGAGAGGCGAGTGAGAGGAAACATGATTGAGACCTGTAAGTACCTCACCAGGGTGAACAAGGTACAGGAGGGGAGTCTCTTTCACAGGAGAAAGAGCACCAGAACACAGGGGCATGCTGTGAAGCATGAGGGGGGAGTTAGGAGGGATGTGAGGAAATACTTCCTCACGAAAAGGGTGGTGGACACCTGGAACAGCCTGCCAGAAGAGGTGGTCGGGGCAAAAACAGGGAACTTTAAACATGCGTAGGACAGGCTCATGGGTATGATAAATGGAGGCAAGGGAGGAGTGCAGGACACCTCTGACCGAATAGAGTCCAGGGTGTAGTGTTAGGCAGGGAAAATAGGGCAGACTAGAAGGGCCTACTGGTCCTTTTCTTTTTTTTAAATTCAAGTTTATTGCATATTTTGACACAGGTTTACAATAATTATAAATCATTTCCATCACTTTCAGCTTAAGAGTACATACATTTTACTTCAAGGAAGTCTTAGTGCATAGTCTCATTTCATCCATTGTGACTTCTTTTACCTCATTAAGTTTGTTTTACTTTACTTTACAGAGAGCAGCCTGGAAGTGGTGTAACCCTACTATTCTTTAATAGGGTTCTCATTCCTTATGTCCCTACCCAAGGTCCCTTCGTCCTGATTAACTCCCGTTATCTCCTGTATCATCAGCCATGGATTCCATCGTCTCACGAAATTCTGTGTCCTTAGATTTATTCTATAAGTGATTTCCTCCATGTCCTTAATCTCATTGATAGTTGCCACCTAGTCCTGACTTGTCGGAGGACATGGTGAAAACCATCTTCTGGTTATGGTCTTGTGGGATGCTGTGAGAAAAATATTCCACAGATAAATTTTGTCTATTCCCCTAACTTCCTCTGGTTTCATTCCCAGTATTAAGTTCCTCGGGCCTAATATAGATTGTATGGAGAATGCCTGTCTTATCTTTTGCTCAGTTTCTGTCCAATAATTTATAAGGGTCGGGCATGACCAAAATACATGCAAATAGTCTGCTTTAATCATCCCACAACCCCTCCAGCACTCTCCTGAGCAAGTCTTGTCCCACTTACACTGGGTAATTGGTGCAATAAAAAATCTTATTCTTACCTTCCACTCAAACTCCTTCCACATCGGGGAGGATGTGGTCCTGAGGGCCAGTGCTAGGGCAGAGATCCAATACTTATCCTCTAGGGGTTCCCCCATCTCCCGTCCCCATCTGTTCTTGATCTGAGTGGTCTTATTCCCTCTTCTATCTCTCAGAGCTCCGTATATAGTTGAGATCAACCCTCTAAGTCTTATTGAGTTCAGGATTTCACCTGTGATGTGTAACAGCCCTGCTGAGGCTTTGGTTTGTGTATAAAGATTTTGAAACCTATGTATATAGGCCCTTATTTGTAAATATCTAAAATAATCTGCCTGTCTCAGAGAGAACTCGTCTCTGATCTGGGTAAATTCCACAACATTATTTCCGTTCAGGAATTGACTTAGGGAATATAGGCTCAACCTCCCCCATCTTTTAAAGGTAAGATCTTGTCTGGACGGGGAAAATCCCGGATCCCAGGCGAACCACCTCAAAGGCCAAAGCTCTTCTTCCAGTCTGTTTAGTCCACAGCCGTTTTAAGGACCCCAGAGTGTTTTGTACTGACATGAGTGAAATATTCCCGTCTCCAGTCTGGATCCCTGGTGTCAAGGCTCTCGCCCTTAGGGGCACCCCATCTGTTAGGGCATCCTCTATTGTCTTCCAGCAGGCTGAGTGTGCTTTAACAGACCACAAAAGAGCCCATCTTAACTGGGTGGCTAAAAAATAATCCTCTAAATTAGGAACATTCCAGCCTCCATATTTTTTATTTGTCTGCATTATTACATTTTTAAGTCTAGGTCTCCTATTATTCCAGATGTAGTTTGCCAGCATCCTTTGCCATATTTGGAATTGGTTCTTGTGGATTTTTATTGGAAGACATTGAAAAAGGTATAAGTATTTAGGAAGAATATTCATTGATACTGATTGTATCCTTGAGTATAAGGGTAACTGTAGAGTCTCCCATCTTTTAATGTCTTGTCTAATCTGGGCTATGATTGGCTCAAAATTAACAGAGTATAGCATTGCCAGGTTCTTTGGGATTTGGGTACCTAAGTATTTTATTTTCCCCCTATTCCAATTCGAGTCCAGGAGCTGCATTATATAGGTGGGGGTTATAATGAAATTTCAAAACTTCAGTTTTATTTTTATTTAGTGTGTACCCTGAGTATTGACTAAATTTGTCTATTATGGACCATATTTCCGGGATGGATCTGTCCGGGTTAGTTATGTATGAGAGGACATCATCCGCATATAAAGAGATTTTGTGTTCTTCCCCGTTTACGTCCACTCCTTTCACCTCCTCTGCTTCCCTTATCGCCTGGGCTAGGGGTTCTATATATAAATCAAAAAGGAGGGGTGATAATGGGCAGCCCTGTCTAGTACCCCGCCCTAAGTCAAACCTCCGCGACATGCCCCCGTTCACCCTTACGTAGGCCCGTGGGGAGGCGTATAAAGCTTTAATCGCCTCCAAAAATGTTGGTGGGAAGCCCATTCTCCTGAGAACCAGGAAGAGGAAGCTCCAGCTGACTTTATCAAATGCTTTTTCAGCGTCTAAACTCGTAAGACAAGCAGGAATACGTTTTTTATTAATAATGTCAATTATGTTTATAGTCCTTCTTACTCCCTTCCGGAGCCTGCCTGCCCTCTACAAAACCCGTTTGATCTGGGTGGATCAGGTCTGCCAGAAAGGATTGAAGTCTTCTGGCTATTATAGCCATGAAGATTTTATAATCTACGTTAAGAAGGGAAATTGGCCTGTATGATCCACAGTCTTTCGGGTCCTTACCTTCTTTCGGGATCACCGTTATAGTGGTGTAGATCCATGAAGGGGGGACCGCTTCTCCCTCCAGCCATACCTGGTTATAGACCATTTTTAGAATAGGGGCCACATCTACCACAAACATTTTATATAACTCCCCCCCCCAAACCCGTCCCGTCCTGGGCATTTACCTGCCTTGAGTTCTCTCACTGTGCCCAAGATCTCCTGTTGGGTAATTGGGTGTTCCAAGGTTTGCCTATGGGTCTCTGTAAGCCTGGGTAACTTTAAGGTTTCGAGAAATCTCGAGGCTTCCTCTGAATATGAATCAGGTTGGGGTTGATATAGATGTTTATAAAATGTGACTAGCGTTTCCGCTATCTGCTCCCATTTATATGAGATACAGCCAGTGGCCAGATTCCGGAGACTTGTGACATTTGCCCTGGCAGATTGCTGTTTCAGCCGATACGCCAGAAAGCGGGTGACCCTTGGTCCTCCCTCATAATAAGTCTGTTTTGTGTATAGGAGAGCTTTCTCATTCTCCAAGAGCTGTATTCTCTGAAGTCTTTGCTTGAGCTCCTTTATTTCTCTTTCTCTATTTCTACAGAATTTTGTTTTCTGTTGCCCTTCCAGGGCATTAATTTCCTGATTTAGCTGCTCTCTTTGTTTACCCCTCTCCCTCTTTTTATACGTGGCTATTGAGATCAGCCTACCTCTAATCATTGTTTTAATTGTATCCCACAGAATTTGAGGCGTGGTGTCAGGGCCATCATTTAGTTCAATGGTCTGTTTTATTATTTCCCGTATTTCCTCTTTTACCTTTTCATCCCTGAGCAGACTGACGTTTAACCTCCATTGTGTCAGCTTTCTAGGTAACTGGAGATCAATGTGCGCATATATGGGTTTATGGTCCGATAGACTCTCGGAGCCCACCCAGACGGATTCAAAATTTGATAGGTCTCTATTATATGTGAAAAACATATCTAGTCTCGAGTAAATTTTGTATCTTGGGGAGTAGTATGTATAGTCATGCGCTAATGGATACTTTTCCCTCCATACATCCGTCAGACCTGTGTCTCTCATGAGTCTCTTTAAAAGTTTGGAGACCCTCTCATTAGGTGCCAGGATATTTGAAGTAGTGTCCAAGATCCTACTCATGACGACATTCCAGTCCCCACCCTCAGTCACCACTCCCCCTGCCTTTTCCGCCAGTAGCTTAAATAAATCTGCAAAAAAACCTATATTTGAACCTGGGGGAGCATATACGTTTAGTAGCGTTATCCGCAGATCTTGGACGCGTCCCACTACCATCACATATCTAGCCCCTGCATCCACTATTACCTCTTCCTCTTCAAACGGGAGGGAAGACGACAATAGTATCACCATTCCCCTCTTTCTCCCCTTTGTAAGAGATACATGATATACAGTCGGGAATTCTCTACTTTTTAGCTTTAAGGCTTCCTTAGGGGATAGATGTGTTTCTTGTCGAAATTGAATCTCGCACTTCTGTCTCTTTAGGAATTTTTGAAGCTGTTTTCTCTTGATAGGATGGTTTATACCATTCACATTAAGAGAACCAATTTTGGATTTGATCTTATCCATACTCTAAATTTCTAGTTTCTTCTATTGTTTTGTATCCTTTCATGTTTTTAAAAGGTCTGTTCTTCACCTCCCTAGTCTGTGTGTCCTCTTTCTGCTTCGAGGCTGCTCTTTGTCCCTTCCTTTCCCTTCTAATTAGCATATGCACTCATCTATAATCATCCCTGTGCCATACATTATGCCTGATTAATAGTAGCAATCTACTGGCTTTGAACCGCCAGCCAACCTGTGTATAATTAAGAACGTATAAAACTCTGTCCTCTTCAAATGAAAGTACGAATCTTTTAACAATATAAAACCAAGAAACCACTAACTTATACTTCACAAGTTTCAATAACATGTTAATAAACTTCTTTAAACAGTTAAGAAATATCTCTCCCTTAGTTTTCCTTTTCTTGAGTAGTCTTTGTTTTGGAGGTGTGTGACACAAAAGGGAAGTGATAATTCCTTTTTGAAAACTCCAACTTCCTAGGTCAATCCAACTCCATATAGTTGGACTGGTTTGTGTCCCATTTGGGGCACTTAGCCCTGTATGATGACTTGGGCTTACCCCCTTAAGAGCACCATTTTTGGGTTCTAACCCAGGGCTCTGGGGTAGTACAGACATCAGCAGCTCAGTAAGTGTCGATATTCTGCTTCAAACTGCGATCGCTAAGTGCTCCCACCGCCTTTTTCTTTTAGATCGCATAAAGAGACCCACCTCTCCCCAATCTCTCTGCAAATAAGGCAGTCTTCTTGATCCTCCTCCTCCTGTAAGACAACTTGGGGGGAAAGAAGGACCTTAAAAACATAGAACTATGCCTTTCCAGCTGTCTGGCTGCAGAGGCCAATCATCCCATATAGGCATTTTATTTTCGCCCCCAAATAATGTATTTTCTTTATTCTTCACTTCATATTCCCCCACCGCCTCTTTTACAGGACTCTCGCAAGACCTCTTGCAGCTGCCCATGTTACGCTTTAACGCTTCCAAGTATCCGGGTCTCTGTGGCACTTTTCCCAGGCCCTCATCGAATATGTACAGGGAGAAAGGGGTCCCCTCCCACCCCGGAGCCATCTATATTTTAAATATCCATGTTTCTATAGCTCTTTTCACCAGGCTCCAATCAGGATAGTCATGGGAGGAAGGGAAATGTCCCACTCCCTCCTCCGCCTGTAACTATACATGTTTAAATTTCTTCCACGCCTTTCCACATCCCTAATCTGGATATGCGGAGGAGAGAGAGGAAAAGAAAAAAAAAAGGGGGGGTAGGAGAGAGCCATCCATACTCTAAATGTCCAAGTCTCTGTAACCTTTTCCCTCGGGCCCTCTTCAGAACCGGTTTGGTAAGGGAGAAGAAAGTGCCCCCCCATCCCTCAAAACCATCGATATCTAATGAGGACCTTTTCCAGCCCACTGGATGGACGGTAAATGAGGAGTATCTCGCACTTTACACCCTCTCCCAGGATACATTCAAAGGATCTGGTGGGCCCCATTGGCACATCCACAAGGCCCAGTTCTGTCTTAAATATAATGGCTACACCACCACCCCTACGATCCAGCCTCGGGCGGTATATCACTGAGAACCTGGCTGGAACAGCAGAGGCCAGTATAGGGCCCCATTTTCGTCCAGGAAGGTCTCAGTGATGCATGCCAAATCTGCTGTTCCAACAAGATCAGCTATAGTAGCTGTCTTGTTCTTAATAGCTCTGGCATTACATAACACCGTCCGAGTAGGATGGGTTGTAGAGGAAGACCTCAGCTTCTGCCCATTTACTGTGGAGCCCTTGGGTATGGGTATGGGGACAAGACAGGGAATACCTCTGTCCTGGCTCCATTTCACCCCAGGGCATCTCCTGGTCCCCACTACCTCAGTCCAGCCCCCCTTTTCCCTTCCCCCATCAGGCCCAGTTCTCCCCCTTCTCCTTCGCCTCCTAACTATCCCGAAGGCTCGACACCTTATTTAGATCTGTGATGGTAAAAGAGGGCATTCAGAGGGATGCAATTCCCCGAGCCTAGTGGGGGAATACTGCCTGACTGTCTTTAATCCCTCCCAGCACATTCTCTTAACACAGCAGGAGCAGGTAAAAATCGAACCATAAAACTCATATACACTCACACAAACAGTTTTGCACAAATTAAATATATAAAATTACTACACACTATACTGTAATAATTTCCAAGACAACTAATCCGGCCCTGGAGAATACAAATCAACTTTCAAAAAACACAACACACACTACCATATATAAAATCAATAACTAACACACACAGTTATCATTCATCTTGCACAGTTAAACCATTCTACACACCTACAATCACACACCCAAACCCCCGACTAAGTAAATCAAGTTAATTTACTAGTAAATGATAATGTAAAGTCCTTTAAGCAGCAGGCAGGCAAGAGAGATTTTAAATAAAATATTATAAGTAATCCAAAATGAGTTTACAGTGGGCCGCAGATCTCACACCTCTGGGCTGTGTCCATATGTATATTTTAGTTCACCTCTCCTTGAACATATCGTATACCAAACAGAATATTCATAGATATGCGAGTAATCTAGGTACTGTCACTGCCTAAGTGTTCCTTTTGAGTTGAGAATTTATTCATGCAGTTTCTTCTTTTCCAGAATACAGGGACTATCAGGGACTTACTCCTGTTTAGAAACATGTAGAGTTTACTTGTCAATGTTTTTTATGATACGGGATAAGATAATATGTGTTCCTCTTACTGTCCTCCCATGTCTGGGAGACTTTACTCATTTTAGGGCACAAACCTTGCATCTCTGTTTCAAGATATGCTCCCTTCACCCCTTCTCCCCAGTTTTTTATTTTTTGAGACTGTTGGCAGCGGAAGTGGATTTTCTTCTGGCACGCGTAGACCGTACATTTACGAGATGGCATCAGTTAGGGCTGTCTTATATTTTTCAGTTTTTGGATGCACAAGCAGTCAGACCCTATACAGACTTGTAGGCTCAATATGGTTGAACAAATAGAGAACATTTAAGACATCTGCAACTCGGTGCCTTTTTACTACATAAGGGCACTCAAAGGAGTCATCTCCGAGACCCTGCACCACTTATACTGTCTATAATCTTAGACTCTATAAAAGGAGACCTTGAGCAACATGTGATAGGTTATCTTTACAGGGGGCTACTTGACCTCCTTGAAGATTCTGCACACTTCATCCTAGATGCATGGAATGCAGAATTGTCATCCAATATTTTCTTATACTGTTTGGCTCAAATAAACCACCTCATCCATCATAGCTTCTTCAGCATCTTACTGGCCCAAATTTTCCTGGAAATGCAGAAATATGTCCCTAATATGTCTTTAATATCCCTACAGCTCTAACGAAGTTTCTCCCAGCATAGATTGGTTACTGCTGATGGCAGTGTGGGGAGTACCCTGGCTACGCACACACACGTTTCGGGCATGCCCCCGCTCGCTTCTTTTTGGCAGCTGGTAGGGGAACATTTTATTCAGTTGGTGGGAGAAACTGGGCTGATGACTCCAGAAATGGTGCCTCTGTCTATTCCTCCACTGCATCTGCGGTACATGTCTATATTTTAGCAGCTAAAAAAGCAATAACCCGGTTGTGGAGACAGCTGCAGACCCCCACAGTTAATGCTTGGCATGAAATTATCAATGAGCTGTATAGCATGGAGCGGCTTATGGCTCAGTGTACTGGCAGAGTATCTCAGTTTGAATTGAAGTGGAGGAGCTGGGTTTTCTGCATCACCGGGTAGGATGGAGCATTTGTTCCTTGATTTTGGGTGCACCCTTTGGGGTGAGGTGGAGGTTTAACATCACCTGGGGAGATTGATTGGGGCAGTGCTGGGGCAGCCTGGACCTTGGAACTTGTAAAATGACAGAGGATAAGGAAGTACTTCAGCGCTTGCTTACTAAGTCTGCCTTAGGGGGCATTATCGCTGTTATGAATGTATCTGTATAAAATACCCTGTTTGTTTGATCAGACCAATATTCATGGCCTTGTAGTATTAGTAGTAGTGCTGATTGTGTTATGACTGTACCATCCTCTGTTGTATATAAAGAATTAAAAAAAATTGCTTTCAGCTCCTGGCAAAGGCAGACAGCCACGAGCTTTGCCTAAGGTGCGTTGGTCCTGACCATGACTTTTTAAATTGTGAACTCTGTAACATTTTGCCCTAAAACACAAAAGAAAAGAGAAGACTTCATGGCTTCTCAGTCTGCTTCCATGCCACCTACCAAAGGCTCAGTTGAGGGTCCTGCTCCCAGAACAAGCAGCAGTTCCTGTCGAAGGGGACAGAAAAGAAAGAAAAAGCTAATCAGCCATCAGAAAAGCACAGTACAGAACTCAGGGTGTTCAAAAGGGGGAACCCTGATTCCTGCAACTTGCCCCCGGTCAGGTGGCAGCCTAGGCCGAGAGAGGACAGGCAGGGCTTCATGAAGCCTGCCTGTCCCCGTGTTCAGATCTCCGTTCCCCTGTTGCAGTGACACATCGGGACATGCTCGTGGAGGTGCACACAAACTGCAGAGCTTATGCCCCCCCTTTGAGATGCTCACTGACCAGCAGTACCACTGGGCCTCCACCTAGTGGCAGACAGAGACCAAGATGGATTCCTCTCTCACCCTGCTGACCCCAAGCAACCTGTGCTCGTTCCCAAACATGGGTCGCTGTCATGGCAGGAGGTGTAAGGCCTTCAATGCCTCAGCCCTTCATGCTACCAGTCCAGTTACAGCCATGTGTTTCTGGTGTTCCTTCTTCTGCTTGGCGGTTATGTGAAGGTGAACCCAGGCCCCCTCCCCCCTATTTCCTCTGCCTCCTCTATGGTATCCTTACCAAAAGGTCTCCGGTTATTCCACAACAGTACTAGAAGTCCTTTCCTCAAATAAGACCAGATCAAAATATGGGTTAGTCAATATAACCCCGATGTCCTCATTTTATTTGAGACCTGCTTGTCTCCCAGGATTAACTCCACTGCTACTGCCATGAGTTTCTGACTCTGTCCTCTTGCTCAATATACATTAGCTTTGGTCTTATATTAAATAGCCCTTTCTGCTTTATCTCTAATTAGTTCCTGATACTTGTTCCTCAAAATGTTCAGGTTTATTCTGTCTTCCTCACTTTTGGTAGAGCTTAAAGTTTTTTTCTTTTTCTCTGATTTTCTTGAGGGCATCAGTAAGTTCCTGTTTGTTTTTCCGTTTCCTAGTTGCTGCTAACCTTAGCGGCTCCTCCCCCAACATTACATTTAGTTGCTGCCCAGAGAGTGTCCAGATTCTTATCTGATTCTAGGCTGTTAGAGTAGAAGTTTGTGACGTAAGTGTCGAGGTGCTCTACCGATGTTTTGTCCTCCAGGAGTTGATTATTGAGGTGCCACACCCTATCCTGCTCTGTGACAGAAGCAAATTGGTGCACTATTGAGACGGATGTGTGATCAGAAATTACTTTGGCCTCAGTCTCTCAGTAACTTAGACCTTGTATCCATTCTCCCATTGCCAAGAAATACAGTAGTCAAGGTGGGAGTCTGTGTTTTGGGAGTTGCTGAACTGAAAGTGTGGGTGGACAATTCTCCAGAAGTCTACTAATCCCAGACTCTCCTGTGGATCCCTCATACTACTTTGTGCTGGTGTAAACCAGTATACACCAAGTAGAACGATCTTTCTCAATATCTTGGGCAAGATTCAAGTCCCCTTGTAATAACATGGAAATTCCAGTAAATTGGCTCAGCTGTTGAAGTATTTCCATGAAAAATAGAGGTGAATTTGCATTTGGACCATATCTATTGCCTAGTACTGCTTCGTTATGGTTCAGCATTTCCTGTAAGGGGAGATGTCTACCTTCAAGATCTGCAGCTTCTTTCTCAGGTTGGAACCTCAGGCTCCTCGCAAACAAAATGGCCACCTCTTGTTTCTTAGTATCTGCCCCAGCTCTGAACAATTGGCCCACTCATTGCCTATGGAAAAGATTAATCTTATTAAACAGTTTGTGTGTCTCCTGCAGGAAGCAAACATGGGCACCAAGTTGCTTTAAATAGCGTAACACCTGATAACACTTGTTGGGGGACTGACCTCCCTTAATATTCCACAAGACAAATTTAATGTTCGACCCCATGGTGACATGATATTGATATCTTAGCCTGGGTTGTGAAACTAGTAATATTAACCCTGAAAAATTCCTTGTCTAGACTATTTGCCCTTTGTAGTGTAGTACTGTCAAACACTGATGCCCCCCCCCAAATAAATAAACACGTAAGCATTCCCTTTATAACACCAGGAATGAACATGTAACACATTAGACAAATGTTGGTGAGATCCATAAGCAGTAACTGGATCTGCTCCCTGCTTGGTGTCCCAGTTAGCCCCCAGAAGGTAACTCAAGTGAACTTATACCACTGAGGGGTACAAGTCTACCTCCTCACACCTCTAATACCGTTCAGGTCCATGTCAACGCATCTCCACAGGTGCAGAGAGGTATCCAGCTTATTTGTAGAAAAGGTTTAACCAACCTGTTGCATTAACCATTTTAGTTAAAGAATTGTTGGCTAGTAACTGATTGTTATTTTAATCTCCATTAGAAATTAACATCGAAACTTGAACTACTTATACTGTGAGTCAAACTTAGACAGAACCTTGGACTTTATTAACTGCTTGCATCAAACCATTTTGGTGAAACACAAAATCACACATGCCTCCACAATGCAAAGCATCATGGGCTGCATATGCAAATCACATAATAGTATGCTGGTTCGACTTTAAGCAGAAATGCATGGTGCTGAAAGGCCTCTCACATAGTTTGCAAAGGGTACCAACAAAAGACATAGACACGTGTTTCATCCTACCAGGACTCATCAGTATGCCTCGTCTGTTTAACACCCCAATGGAATGAACCAGCTACCCTAAGATGGTCTACCTGGGTTACGTTGTAGTGAACCCAATTAAAACAAAAAAACAATGCAAAAGACAAAGAACCTCTGTGCGCAAGCACTGAGGCAATGGTTACCCCAAAGGGCATTTGGCCGGGAAGCCAGATTTCAAAGAAATACAAAATCACACATGCCCCCACAGTGCAAAGCATCATGGCCTGCGTATGCAAATCACCACAGAATATTATGCTGATTCAGCTTTAAGCAGAAATGTATGGTACCGAAAGACCTCTCACACAGTTTGCAAAGGGTGCCAACAGAAGATATAGACACATGTTTCGTCCTACCAGGACTCATCAGTATGCCTCTGGTGTTGTCCATATGGATTATAGAAGAATGAATGCTTCCTCCCCCAATAGTTCTTAATGTCATGACCATCGTATAGACTTGGCAGGATGCTGAGAAGGACAAATGGAGAATAGCCAAGCTGGCACACCAAATGGTATAAAGGTGAACTTAGTAGATGTCTGACAGAGATGTACCAAGTGACTATGATGAACCTGACCTGGCGACTGGCATACCCGACCAGTGCCTATATTGTCACTGATGGTCCAAAGCACTGGAAGGGAGATCCTGTTTAGTGCTATAAACCTTGCTGTGGCACTCCTAATCACAGCTACAATCCCTGAGCCATGAGAACCAGAGAATATGTCAGCAGATTAAAATGTAACAGTATCTGATGCCCCCTGATCAGTTGGCATACAGCTGGAGGTCATGCTGTTAGGAAGTCGATCTGAAGGTGAGCTCCAATTGAGTACAGTGCATCTGCTGTTCAGGAGCATGTTTATTTATTTTATTTATTTATTTATTCAGAATTCGGAAAATACCTTTGAGTCAGAGACTCATTTACAAAGGTTCCACGTCACGTTAATGGTACAAACAGTAATAAGGTAAATACAATGTAGGAAACGGGACAAGCTTGTTACACGGTAATAATACCATTAAATACAGATAAAGGCTGACAATCAGAATTAGTATCAGACAATCTTAGATCAGATGAGCATGTAGGCATGTAAGCTGGGATGCTCGAATGTTGGTGGTAGGGGAGGAAAAAAAGGGTTGGGGGTGGGGGGAGGAGGAAGGTAGAGAAAGCCAGCTAGAGGCCATTGTCGTGGCAGGGGAAGGAGCGAGTGACAGCAGTATCAATGGCAGTCACAGCTGTTTAGGGACTGGAGATGCCCATTAAGATGGGATTTGAAGAGGCTGATAGCATTTTCGTTTGTGATGGAGCTAGGTAGGCCATTCATCCATGAAGGGGCCTTGTAGCTGCAGGATCTTTGAAATTGGGAGGTTTGACAGTGGGGAACTGTGAGGAGTTTCTTGCTAGTACTGCGGGTTACTTTTTGGGTTGTAGCCGGATAGATTAGGAGCTAAGACGGGGGGTGGGGGGACCAAGGGTGATTGTGGAGTTATATAGTGAGTAGGTATGAGTGACGCAGTCACAATTTCAGTACAAGGCGATAGGTTCTGTTGAGGGAAAGGCGGAGCTGGTGGCAGCGCTATAGAGGAGAATGTCATAGTCGAGTAGGGAGAGGATAGAGGACGAGACGGCAATTCGGAGGGCGTCTGGGGTAAGGCAGTAATCTGATAGAGCAGGCCGAGGTGGACATTAATGGCAGTGGACAGGTGATGTATGTGCAGGTGGAAGTTGAGTGCCGGGTCAAGGGTGATGCCCAGGTATTTAAAGGAGTCCACTTGCTCAAGAGGAGTTTGGTCCGCTGCTAGGATCTGGGGGCAAAGTTCCTTCTTAGAGCTCTGAGGGTGGGAGAAGAACATGAACTTGGTCTTCTTGTAGTTTAGTATAAAGCGTTGATCAGAAAACCACAGTTCTGCTTTATTAAAGGAGGACTGGAGGGTTTGGTGTAGATGAAAAGGGTCAGGGCTGGATGCGTAAAATACTGCATTATCCGCATATAGTAGAAGGTTGCCAGGGCAGGAGGCGGGGAAGGAGTTAAGGTAAAGGCTGAAGAGGAGGGGACCAAGGATGGACCCCTGAAGGACCCCTGAGAGGACTGGGAGCTTATCGGATAGGGTAGTACCAGTTTTGACCTGTTGGAACTGATTCGACAAGTAGTCAGTGAATCAGCTCAGGGCATCCTGGGAGAAGCCAATGTTTGAGAGTGTGACTAGCAGAAGGGAGTGATTGACGGTGTCAAATGCCTTAGTAAGGTCAATAAATGCAGCACCATGTGTGGCTGTCTGCTTCCTGATGCCATCTTAATCCAGTGTTTGTATCCTGGGATTCTGGAAACGAGGCATGTTCAGTCATATAGTAATGAGACATGGACACCAGTTCCCCACCTTGAGTAGCCACTTGTTTCTGTTTCCAGCACTGAGTCTTCTTCACCCTGGTAAGTGTTGCTGCCAAAATGCCATCCTATGGCCATTTTAGTGAAGACGTGACAGAATTTCTGTTTGAGTGGAGGAGCGTATTTCAGCGTGCCTTTCAGTTGGGAAGGTGGGAGGAAGAATGATAATAAGGCAGGTGGGTGACCAAGCAAACAAACCTGGATCCCCGGCCAAATGAAATGTGCAAGTAGCTTCTGTTAAATCCAGTCTATTTATTTATTTATTGTAAACTTGGATTAACACCTTTTGAGGACAAGCTCATGATATAGATTCCACATCAGAGATGGACAAACAGTGAAAACAAAAAGTTACAAGATTTCAAGAAAACAGATTTAACAAGGTAAAATAAATTGAGCAAAATAATAGACTTTGGCAATACAACTAGCACTGTGCAAGACTTAGTAGTGTACAAGGAGATCCTACTTTAATTCAAGGGGCAGGGCCCATCAGGATGTTCAGTAGGAATGAGTTACAGGGCAGGAGAGAGACTTATCAACCCAGAGGGTGTCGTTCGGTGAAAATAAGAGTAGTGAAGAGAAAAGGTAAGGGTTAGAGTGTAGTTGGCAAAGGGATAGAGAGAGAGAGAATCAGTATTTATATAGCGCTTTTTCATACACGGTATCCCAAAGCACTTTACAAGCAATGCTAGACTGGTAGTGTAGTGACTGAATGTGTGGTGGCGGCCATATTGCACATCATCACCCACACACAGCCTGGATAATTGCATGAACCGGTTTATGGGAAGAGGAATGTTGGCCAAGACACCGGAAATGTTCCCTGGTCTTTGTGAAGAGTGCCCTGGGTTCTTTTATTTCCACCTGGACACCCACCAGGACAACACCAGGATGAACAGAAGGGACCTTGGTTTAACGTCTCATCCGAAGGACGGCACACCCCAGCAGTACAGCACCCCCCAATACTGCACTTGGATGCCAGCAATTTTTAGGTGCAAGTCCAATCCCAGTGTGGGACGAGAACCCTCAGCCTTCTGGTCCAGAGGCGGATGTGTTACCATCTGAGTCACGCTGACACCATAGAGTAGGGAGGTAGATGTAGGGTAGGAGGGAGAGGGGGATGGCGGATTTTTGGTCAGATAGTAGTGTAAAGGGGGAGTTATAGGAAGCGGTCGCAGCTGGAATTCGCAACTAGTTGACAGCTTAGTATTTTTTTAAATGGACCAGTGGTGCCCAGAGAGGAGATGCCAGGTGGGAAGGCATTTAGCCAGTTAGGGGCACGGCTTGCAAAAGATCTTTGATCTAATGCAGTGTGTGAACGTGAAAGGTTGAAAATCATAAAATTAGAACTTCTGGTACAGCGATTGGATTCAGATTGGGTAAGAAGTTTCCCTACCCCAGGAGGAACTAGGCCAAGACTTACTTTTTTTGCCATGAGACAGGTTTGGTATTTGTCTGTCTGTAAGCTGGAGCCAGTTAGCCTTGGTGTGCAAGTCACACGTATATGTGAGCTGAGCAGCTCCAGTTGTTAGACAGCAAGCTTTATTTAAGGCCACTTTGAGGCAGTGGAGGGCAGTATCCATAACAGCGCCATGGATAATTAGGCCATGGTCTGCAAAAGAGACCACAGAGCTTTGAACGGCAAGGCTGAGGGCCTCAGGAGTTAGGCTATTCTTATGCCTATGGAGCAGACCTGGGCACATATTGATTGCCTTGACTGTAATGTCAGTGTGTTGAGCGTAGGACAAGGTATAGTCCAAAATAACTCCAAGGTACTTGAAGTGTTGTACTAGCTCAAGTGGTATACCCACCTCATTTAGGACTGAGAGAGGGTAAGATTTGTGCCTGCTTCTGGAGCTAGCGAACATCATTTTAGTACTGTTCGTTCTATAAACGTCATCGACAATGTAGTTGCATAACTATATATATATATATATCCGGGACAGTCCCATCATTTTTCAGAGTAGTCGCCTGCATGTAGAGAATTATCATTTTCTCTTGATGCAGAAGATGCTCCCGGGAGCAGATTTGGCAGTATTTGAGAGAATTCCTTTCCTGCTGTCTGCTGTTTGATACTGCCTTTCTTTGCCTGCCACGTTTACCATTAGCTGAGTGGGATAGCTCATTCTGAACTTGAAACCAGCAGTGTAAAGAGTTCTTTTAATGTCTTTAAAGGCGGTCTGCTTCTGTCTAACTTGCAGGCTAAGGCCACTGAACATCAGAAGCTTTTGTCCCGACTCCCTCCCATTCCACTGTTTGTAGCTGTAGGTCCCTTGCTTGAATGTGGAGCTTATCGAGAAAGTTTAACAACTTAAAGATTATCGACTTCGGCCTTTCCCCCTCCTTTGGTGGTAGATGGAGGGCATGATGAGTGCATTCAGTAATGTAGCTTGGACTGTTGGGTGAGGGGCCGTCGATTTTCCTCACAAAGCTATTGCATAAATTTAACTGCATCTCTGCCCTCTGGCATCCCAACGATGACCAGGTTATTACAACAGCTTTGCCCCTCCTGGTCCTCGATTCTGTCTTCAAGCTGAGAGACCTTCCTTTTCAGAGCAATGAGTATTTTGCTTTCCCTCTTGTCCTGATCTCCAGTGGAACTGATGCGAGCCTCTGTGTCCCCTACTCAAGTGTGCAGAGCTTCCAGAGTTGACTTTATAGTTTTGAAATTCCCAGCCAGATCCATTAAGGTACTCTCCTGGGCTGGCAGATCCACAGAGACAATTGGTGAGGCATCGAGGGATGAAGACTGCTTCTCCCATTTTGCCGCTTGTGATCAGGCTTGTAGAGGTGAGCAGAATAGACTGTCAGCTATTTCTCCTTCCATTCTAGTTCTTTTTGCCCGAGATTCAGCTCAATGAAGCTCTCAGTGTTAGTAAACTTCTGACTGTTGTGATCTGTACAGAATTATTCATTTTCTATAGTTTTTGGAGTTTAAAAAACAGACATTAGCTAGAGCTCTCCTTCCATGCTCCTACCCGCATGAGTGGATCACGTATCTCCCCACCTCAGTTCAGTTTTTCTCACCACTGAGTGCACACCATGGGGGCAACAGCACTTCAGTGTCCTTGTCACCATTTAGCAATTGCATCACTACCAAGTTTATTTTCCCAGTGCCTTTTCTCTTAATTATTTTTTTTTTCAGTTTCAGCGATGCCAAAATCCAAAAAGAAGGGGGCCAAGAAGAGCAAGAAAGTCTGTTCCCCATCATGCGTTGCTGCCCCTGTGGGAAGCAGATGACTTCGATGGACCCGCCTTGGCCCTCAGCACAACATTTCTCCATGGGCCACTGTACCCTTGAGATCCACATGATGAAGTGAGTGGGCTGACCCTACCTTCAGAGGCAGACATTGCATCATGGGGCCAAGTTAAAGTCAATGGGCCTTTTCCTTGGCCCCTTCCTGGGATCTCTGGTTCCATAGAAGTGCAGGGCCCTCCTCAACCTTTCCCTGTTGAGACCTCAAAGGCCCTGGTGGACATCTGGTTCCTTCTGGGCAGCCAGCTGCGATGCCCTCACAGTCTATCTGCCCTGTTGTGAGGCCAAAGCTATGCACTTGGTCTCACTTATTGTTGCAGTCTGGTGCCTCCCTGCTCCTGTCACCATTTGTAGTGTCAGTGGGGTGGCCTAGGCTGCTGTGCTGGGCCCCCTCTGACACCTCAGTCAGAAGAGTGGCCAGCACCAGGGCTGTGCTATGTCCTGTTATGAAGGTGGAGGTGGTTCTTTCCTCTGGTGTCGCTAGAGAGAGAGAGGAGGAGTTTCCGAAGAGGGAGTAAAGTATCTGTACTTTGTTGGCCGCCTTAGGCTGTGAGAGGGCCTCGGGGGGCTGATGATGATTTTTGTGTTTTTATTTGAATTTAATTTGGGTCTGTGTTAATAGATTGTTTTAATATGTGTAGGGAGGGTCAAACGATGGTCAGGCAGTATTCTTCCACCAGGCTCAGGGAACTGCACCCCTTTGACTGCCCTTTTTTATCAATAGAGACTTACAAACGCTGTCAATCCCTTGGGATTGTTAGGAGGCGCAGGAAGGGGGGCAGGACTGGGCCTGGTGGGGAAATGGAAAAGGGGGTCTTATTGGGGTGGTAGGGACCAGGCGACGCCCTGGGGCGAAATGGTGCCAGGACCGGGGTAGTCCCTGTCTTGTTCCCATACCCAAGGGGGCCAGAGCTGCTGGTCAGGAGTCGAGGTCTTCCCCAGCATCTCATCCAACCCGGGCGGTGTTATGTAATGCTAGGTCCATCAAAAACAAGACAGCTATTATAGCTGATCTTGTTGAAACGGTGGACCTGGCATGCATCACTGAAACCTGGCTGAATGAAAATGCAGGCCCAGTATTGGCTTCTGCAGTTCCAGCTGGGTTTTCGGTGATTCACCGCCTGAGGTTGGATCGTAGGGGTAGGGGTGGGGGTGTAGCTGTCTTTGTTAAGACCAAACTATGGCTTGTGGATGTTCCAGTGGGGACCACCAAATCCTTTGTGTGTGTTATGGGTGAGGGTGTAGGCTGCAGGATACTCCTCATCTACCGTCCACCAGGTGATGGGGGTGTATTCCTGCAGGAGATTGCGGACTTCGTTGTCGATATGATGTTGGAGTCTCCCAGATTGATAATTCGGGGGGACTTCAATGCCTGGATCAATGACGAACTCTTGCAGGTTGGTCAAAATCTCCTCCAGTTAATGACAACACTGGGCCTTACACAGGTAGTTGCCTCCTCTACCCATATAGGAGGTCACTCATATAGGAGGTCACTCATTGGATCTGCTGTTCCTCCTGGGGATGGAGATCACTGACTTGAGGGTGGAACCAGTCGGTTGGTCTGACCATCACACCATAGGGTTTAGTTTCGGGGCCCCCTAAATGGACCTACCCCTTTGGAGATGGTCCAGTACCGCCCTTTAAGGGGAGTTACCCCAGATGGTCTGTTGGTGGTATTGGACCTATCGGGATTGCTGGGTGAAAGCACGAGTCCAGGGGATCTCGTGCTAGCCTATAATAAGGCAGTGGGAGAGGCCTTGGACTTGATTGCTCCTGTTCATGTTCGACCACTCACTCTTCGCCCAAGGTCCTCTTGGTCCGATGGGTCCTTGAAGGAGTTGAGGCGGGTTGGTCGAAGGCTGGAGAGAGCATGGCAGAAGTCCAGCCTGGATGCTGACAGGCTTAGATTGATGGAACATTATAAGGGCTATCAATCGGAAATTACCTGTAAGAAGGCAGAGTTCCTGTCCAGGGAGATTTCTGCTGCACAGAACTGACCGGCTCAACTTTTTTGAACTGTTGACAGATTGTGCAATCCAGTCTGTCTCCAGTCCAGAAGAGTTTTTTTCACAAATTGAGTGTGATGAGCTAGCTCGTTTTTTCGCGGATAAGGTTGCCAGCATCGGGTCCGGAATCGGCCCGGCTCTTTCTGTGAGGGGTTGTGGAGATTGTTGGGAGGTGGTGAGTGTGACACTTGGACAGCTGGTTGTGATAGCTGTATGATTTTTGTAATAAAAAAAAATATATAGTGTGATTTTCTGTCATGAGAAATCTGGTGCTCTTTGAATGACCTCACTCACCGCCCCCACCCCCCCCCCGGTCTCAGCTAAAAGATGAAAGCCAAGAGATAATTAAAGGCTAGAAGAAACATAAATCAAGGATATTCTGTTTATCTAGCTCATTTATAGCTGTAGCTGCTAACAGGGAAATCATAAACTTTTATGGCATTTAGGGGAAGAGTGCAGGTTATGTTACTTTGGTGCGAAGTTGTAAATGTCCCTTGATGCCTGTGTGAAAGAGGATGCTGCTCAGAGATGAAAGAAGATCTTGGAAATTTACAGACTTGATTGGGAAGTCACGTGGGGAAAGGAGTTTTTTTCGGGGGTCACCTTAATTAACTGACCTTCTGAAATACAAGACATCCTGGATGTATGTTTTTTAACAAACAGGGGAGGAGCTAGATGACCTCACGTAAAGAGGTTGGCAAATCCAGGTTTTAAACAGCATTCTGTTTTCCATTTGCACACAAATGTTTGGACTGAAAAAGAAACAGCACTGTGGGATAAGAATACCTTAGAAAAGACAATTCTAAGAGTACTGTGGTAGGAGATTTTGTGTGCACTTTTAAACCTGTTTAAGTGATTTGTATGTTTTGTGATATATGGTTCTGTATTTACATTTTACATTTTTTATCTATTTTGAAGTAAACCTCTATTTTAGAGACTACTTGGTGTGCCTTTCAGTTTCTTTTTCTTGACAAGGAAAGCATACATGGTTAAAGCTGACACTGCACAAAGCTTACTGTTTTTTCCAAACTGGGAAAAGGTAAGAATTTATTCTGAGGTCTTCAATAGAGTTTTAAGGGTTCATGTTGTACATCTGGTTAGGTGCCCTTAGGCAAAAGATATCTGCCCCCCCCCCCCGAAGAGCAGAATTATCTGAGCCTGTACATTGGGTACGCTAACAAGAGGTTCACAGTTTGAATCCCTCCAAGATTTGAGACCAAAGGTTGATTCAAACCCACAAAACAGACAGAAGGGTTACCCTGTTTCTGTTAACTGTTCACAAGACTGCACTCAGAGGTTGGCACTTTGGGAGTAGAGGGCTGACCTGCTGAGTGGGTTTGTGACAGATTGGTTGGCAGCGGTGCGAAAATGTTTGGTATTACAAGCTTTTATTGTTCAGTGTGTCAGCTTGAGACAGTCAGCTCACTTGCACAGAAAGAAAAAGGCAGTGATTTAAAAAAAAAAAAAAAAAAAGGAGACAGAACTATATCACTTGGCGTACAGTCAAGTTCCTACCCGTTTTTTTTTTTTTCTAAAGTGCAAGTCAGAGTAGCAGTAGTTAGGGAAGAATATGGCTTCTAACTACAGCAGGCACACTGTAGACTACTTAAAGCAGTTGTGCGGGGACAGAGGAGTCCCTTTCGAGGTGAAAGCCAGCAAACAGAACTTCGTAGATGCCCTGATGGTAGCAGATACCCAGAGCAGCAAGTCACAGACAGTGACTGAAAAGGACCAAACCTCAAGTGCGGCGGGGCTAGCGCCCAGAGCAGTGTCCAGATCCGATGAGGAGGGCAACAGGGCCACTGTCCGCGAAGGGCCACAGCAGCAGGGGAAGGTCACCAGTATCCTGGATCCAGAAATACTCAGGCTGCAAACTGAGTTGCGCAGAAAGGAGCTGAAGTTCCAGAGGGAGAGGTGCCGTGAACAACGGGAGGCAGACCGTGAGGAGCGTGAGTGCCAGCAAGCGGCAGAGGAGAAGAGAGACCGTGAACAGTGGGAGGCGGACCATGAGGCAGAGCGAGAATGCCGAGAGGCAGACCGTGAGGAGCAGGAGCGCCAGATGCAACACGAACTGGAGAAGCTACGACTCCAACCAGCGGCACCAGAGCAGGTAAGTGGTTTGGGTTTAACTGGGACTACAGGACTGGGTTACAAATTGAATTCCAAATTAATAGCCAGATTTAAAGAGGGGGAGGATATGGATGCCTTTTTAAATTCTTTTGAAAAAGTTTGTATTCAAGCTAAAATTTCTAGAGAGTCCTGGAGCTAGCAGCTATCCCCGCTATTTACCGGGAAAGCTCAGGATGCATTGGGTCAAATGGACAATGAGGACAGTGATGATTACAGCAAACTTAAAGCTGCACTGTTAAAGAAATTTGAATTAACTGCTGAATCATACAGAGCTAAATTCCGTTAGCCCAGGAGAAGCCCTGACATGAGCTACGAGGAGCTAGCCACGAAACAACGTCAGCTTTTAAAACGGTGGGAAGGAATTGAAGCAAACTCTGTTGATAAAATTGAAAATGTGATTCTGTTAGAACAGTTTTTCTGGGCATGCCCAGCAGAGCTGAAAACCTAGCTGGAGGACCAAGATCCTAAAACAGTGCAAGAGGTTGCTGAACTCTGGACCACTATGCCAAGAGCAGACCTGCTCTGAGAGCTTAATGAGCAGGCGTGCAGCCGAAAGGAAAAAGCGCGCCTTCAGGGCAGCTAAAACCCTCACTGCCACCACCAAACCAGTTAGGTTCAGGTGGTTTCAGAGAAAAGATTTCTCTGAAAAGAGAAGGGAATGTTGGTTATGCAAAGAAACTGGGCATATTGCCAGACAGTATCCCAAAAGAATGAGCAATAATACGCAGAATGGTACTAGAAAAGAAGTGGGTTGTTTGTGTGTCCCTGGGAGCATGCCAGTGAACATGAGGGAACACATGACCCAGTCATGGTGAATGGTGTACAGATGCAAGGGTTAAGGGACACAGGGGCATCCTTGACCTTGGTAAAGGGGGATCTAGTAGAGCCTGCTCAGCTTATACCCAATAAATACGTCACTGTACAGGACTTTACTGGTGAGGTGAAAACATTGCCCCTCACTAGTGTTCTCCTAGACTGGGGTGAAACAGGGAAAACTGTGCAACAAGTGGCAGTAGCCAAAACGTTAGCAGTGGATGTGATCCTGGGCAACAGTCTCAAACAGGGGATGGTATGTGCAGTTGCCCGTAGCCAAGTGGCATGGGAAAATTGTAGTTCCCTGAACCCACAGAAGCCATTGTGGAAACCTCTGAGAGGCTGGTTCCCCAGCCTGTGTCTCCAGATGGGGAGACTAATGAAAAGGGGGTAAAAATTTCCCCAGTAGCAAGTAACCACACAGCTACAGAGGGTTACTCCGAAGAGGGAGGGGTGAACCGTTGTCAGAGGGTTGGGACTGACAGTGATCCTGAGTGCCCTGACGCTAGTGCTAGGGACCCTAGTTTAGCGACTGAAGGGGACCTGTCCCATGCCTTGGGAATGTGTGAGGGGTTTGCAGCTGCTCAGAGAAGTGACCCTAGTCTAGAGAAGCTGAGGGCCTTGGCAGACTCTGATGGCAGACATAAGATTTATTGGGAAAATGGACTTATGTATACTCAGGCAGTACAGACAGAGGAAGGGGTGCTAGGCAGACAGCTTGTCATTCCCCAGTGGTATCGTGAGCAGTTGCTCAAGATTGTACATGATATTCCCTTGTCTGGTCATCTGGGAATCGCGTGCATGATGCAGCGGTTGGCCCAGAATTTCTACTGGCCTAACTTCACCAAGCAAGTGAAGGAGAATTGCAGGTCTTGTCACCGGTGCCAAGAAATAGGAAAGGCGGGCAAGAAAATCCAAGCCGCTTTGATTCCCTTGCCCATAGTGGAGGAGCCATTTCAGAGGGTGGGAATGGATTTTGTGGGGTCTTTAAATACCCCCAGCTCCTCAGGGAAGAGATTCATCCTGACTCTGGTAAATTATGCCACCCAGTACCCAGAGGCAGTCGCCCTATCCTCACTGAGGACAGACAAAGTGGCAGATGCCTTACTTGGGATTTTCTCCCGTGTTGGGTTTCCGCAGGAGGTTATCACTGATCGAGGGGGTTCCTTCATGTCGGACCTGATGAAATGTATATGGGAGAAGAGTGGGGTGGTGCAGAGATGCACAACACCATGTCACCCACAAACCAATGGGCTTGTGGAATGATTCAGTGGTACCCTGAAGTCAATGCTCCAGGCATTTGCTGAACAGCATGGGAAGGACTGGGAGAAATACCTTCCCCACCTGTTGTTTGCATACAGGGAGGTGCCCCAAGAGTCGGCAGGATTTTCCCCCTTCAAACTCGTATATGGACGCTGGGTACGTGGGCCCCTAGACTTGATCCGGGAGGACTGGGAAGGCAAGCACGTCACCCAGGGAACTCCCATTGTGGATTACATCCTTAGGTTTGGGGAAAGGCTGAAGGAGCTTCTGGGGGCAGCCCAGAGCAACCTGGCAGCTGCCCAACAGAAACAAAAAGTGTGGTACGACCGCAGAGCCAGAACTCGCTCGTACATGGTGAGTCAGGAAGTCGTGGTCCTTATTCTGGTCCGGAAAGACAAGCTGCAGGCTGAGTGGGCAGGACCGTACAAAGCGGTTAGGAAGGTAAATGATGTGAACTACATTATAGAGTTATGTGACAGAAGACAGACAGAAAGGATGTACCATGCCAACATGATGAAGCCATATGCAAATATGGCAGACATGGTGTTTGCAGTGTATAGTCCTGGGGAGGGGATGGACGAAGGAGACCCCCTTCTTGACTTGCTGGAAGAAAGTAAGCAGGAGTCCTCTGTGGAGGCAGTAAAACTGTCTCCCCAGATGACCCCGGACGAGATCCAGAAAGTAAGGGAGGTTTTAGCAGACTTTGCCCCATTGTTTAGTGCCAAGCCTGGACTAACCCCCTTAGGGACTCACGTTGTGGAGACAGGGACACAGACGCCCACACAGCGGACAGCATATCTGGTGTTCTAGGGACGTGGATATGTTGTTCATCCACACTGTCTGGCAGGTATCCTTGCCGCTTAAATCTTGCCGGAAGGTCTTCAGTTGGCTCCTCCCACCCACCGGGTGGTAAAACTCTGCTCCGCCCATGATCGCCAGATCTTCCTTACCGCTTGAAGCCTGAAATTCCTCCTTAACGCTTCATGATAAGACTGGTTCTAATTCTTCGCTTTTCCGAATTTAAAAGTTTTTGCATTATAGACTTCAGTCTTCTATCCCTCGCCGCGAAGGACAATCGACTCCGGTTTTCTGCGGTGCCCTTACGGGCAGAAGATGTCTCGGACGGATCTGCACCCACGTGTGTTCTACTGTTTGGGCCTTGAGCAACGCACCCGGCAGGCTTATGACCTGTGCTCTTCCTTCTCAGCCTACGTCCTCAAGACCGTGCTGCCCGCTTACAACTGGGGCGCCCGAGAAACGCGTTTCTCCGTAAAGTCCAAAGAGGCCCGGTCCAGCGGTTTCCGTGTTGCAGGCTCCGTGGATCAGCTAGAGCAGAGTGGGATTGCCTCAAGAGAGGCGCGCGGGCCGATCTCCTCGACTGCAGTATTTATCCGACTCTCCTGGGTTCCTCTACACAGCTTCCATTAAGGAGTTTTTGTTCGTCCCTCCACTAGAGGAGAGGGACTAACGCCTGCTGGACCTTCTCTCGGTCCAAAAGAAAGACAAAGGTAAGTCCTCCGCCGACGCCTGGGAGCGGGAAAGGTCTCTTCCCGGAGTTGTCGGCCATTGACTGGCCGATCGTTCAGCTGCCACTGGTCTCATGGTGTCCCCTGCCAGGTCAGCTGATCGAGACTCCCATCGACGCAGTCGAGATCTTTCGACCGCTGGACGGGTTGCTTCGACCAGCCAGTTTCTAAAATCCCTCTCCCTGGTCTCCTGTGGGAGTTGGAGGATCCGTGGGCTTGCCAGTGCCTCGGTTCCGGGCCCTCGGGTGAACCCTTCCAAGCTGAGGGAGGGTGGTTCACCGTCCCCTTCACTTCCGTCCTCGGAAGGCCGAGTTCTCGGGTCTCGGACTTCTTCGTGGTCCACCGATCCCGGCGCCATGGCGGTCTCGGTCTCGGCACCACGGTAAGTGGCGCCGGTCGTCCTCCTCCCTCAGATGAGGGAGGCTTGCGGTTACGGGCCAACTATACGAGGACCTCATGTGGCAACAGCCCTTCTGACTGGGAACAAGCCAACGCCGTCACCTTCACCGGCCATTAAGTGGCTGTCACCGGAGCGGCCGAAACAACCCCTCGTTTTACCTGAGGAGCCTGTTCTCAGGCCGGTTGTTCGGCCAAAACCAGCTGCTCCACCGATCCCGGTGGAACCTCCACCTCCACAGCCGTTGTTTGGGGCTCCGACCAAGAACTCTCGGTCGGCTCAGGGTCTGCCCCATAGGCTGTCTGTCACCCTCACTCCCGATCGCCCTCGGCAGGTGGAGGTGGCTCAGGCCGAGGCAGCTCTTGCGGACTCTTCTGAGTCCGGCGATTCCTCCCTTTCTCCAAGCGAGTGGACTTGGAGTCCTCTGGAGGTCAGTCGCTGGACGACAGCCCCTCGCCCTTCCTGGGTTTGCTCAGGCTCATCTCGGAGTCCACCGGGATGCAGCTCGAGACCCATATCCAAGCGGCCATGATCCTCACGGAGATGTTGGACCGAGGGGATTCCCCTATGAAGGCCTTTCCTGTGGCCGAGGCCATTGTGGGCCCAGCCTTGGAGCTCTGGCAACGCCCTGCTTCCTGCCCTGCACCTTCGGCCAGAATGGCCAGGAAGTATGCGGTCCCTACCGGTTCCCTGTCCGGTTTCTCAGAACATCCCTCAGCCAAGGGGTTAGTTACCAACAGTGTTTTCTGGCGTGCCGGAAATGCTAGGGACGTGGACAAACCTCCCGACAAGGAGTCCAAGAAATTGGACTATGCTGGGCGAAAAGTCTACACTGCGTACTCCCTTGGCCTTCGTCAGGCAAGCTCGGCCGTGCTTATGGCACATTTCTCCCATGCCCTGTTGGGCTCCCTGGATGAGGTAGTCCCTCATCTCTGGCTGACACCACAGACCGTGGTTAGGCAGGTGCGGGACCAGGCAGGGCAGTGGCCAAGCAGCAACTTCAGACTGCTCTGGACATTGGAGACTCTGCGCGCCAGGTCAGTCCGCGCCGCAGTGGCTATCGCGCGTTGGCATGGCTGAGGATATCCACCTTCACAGCGGATACCCAGCACAAATTGGCGGATGTCCCCTTCCTGGGGACCGACCTCTTCGGCCCTGGAGTGGAAGGCCATCTCCAGAGGATCGAAAAGTCCAATGCCACCTTGGACTCGGTCTCATCCACTCAGAGGAACAAGGGCCGCAGACCGCAACCCAAGCCCTTTCGTCCGTCTGCGCCCCTGTCACGTCCGGCCCAGCAACACCAGGGCCAGCAGGCTCGCGTTTGGCGTCCCAAACCCAAGCTTGCGGCTTCCTCCTCCAGGAAGCAGGGAGGTAAAGGCCCAGGTGGTCCCTCGGCCGGTCCCTCCTCCAAGCCTGCACAGTGACGGGTTGAGGGGTGTCGCCCCAACCTCGTCACCTCACCCCAGGTTCCCCCCGTGGAGAGACAGCTCAGTACTTCCTTTCCGCCTGGTCTGCTATTACCACAGACCAGTGGGTGTTGGAAGTGGTAGGAAGAGTGCCTCTGGAGTTCGAGCAGGCCCACCCTTCAAGACCGTCACCTCGGGGGCGGGGTCCAAGCCTCACTGTCAGCTCGCCCGAGCCGACATCACTCCTCCTCGAGAAGGAGGTGATAAGAGTGGCGGACCTCCCTCAAACCGGGTTCGTGTCCAGGTACTTCCTGGTTCCGAACGGACGGGGGCTGGTGCCCCATTCTCGACCTAAACAAGTTCCTGTTGTCTCGCACCTTCAGGATGGTCACTCTGGCTCAAATAATACCATCCTTGGAACGCGGTGGTTCTGCTCTCTGGACCTACAGGGGCGTTCTTCCGTCCTATCCGTCCATCCATCAAAGGTTCCTTCGCTTTCGAGCGGAGGGATCCCTTTTCGAGTTCCAAGCCATGCCCTTCGGCTTATCTCCAGCTCCCAGGGTCTTCACCAAATGCATGGCAGTGGTGACAGCATTCCTGTGGCACCGAGGGGTCCAGGTTTACCCTTACCTGGACGATTGGCTGATAGCAGCCCCCTCCAGACAGGAGGTGGAGCGGTACAGAGATCTGGCCCTCCGGGTTTGCTCTCAGGTCGGCCTCCTCATCATCGAGGCCAAGTTGGAACTCGAGCCGAAGCAGGTGATTCTTTTCATCAGGGCAGAGGCGACTCTCTTCGAGCCAGAGCACGGCTCCCGGCGGACAGGGCCGAGGTTCTTTCCTCCTTTGCCCAATCATTTCTGGTTGGGCAATTGCGCCCTGCCCGGGACTTTCTGTGCCTCCTGGGTCTCATGGCGGCCTGTACCAGCGTGGTCCGTTGGGCCCACTGGAACATGCGCCCCCTTCAGTGGGGGCTGGCCAGCCAGTGGTCCCAACGCTGCGATCCATTGGACCAGCTAGTGACGGTGACCCAGGGGATGTGGAACGCTCTCCAGTGGTGGACCGTTCCAGTTCATCTGCAGGAGGGCATCCCGTTTGTCCGCGCGAGCACGGGTCTCTAGCGACCGATGCCTCTCTGATGGGTTGGGGTGCCCATCTGGGGGAACACCGAGCGCACGGCCTCTGGTCCCCGCGGGAGTCCCGATGCCACATCAACCTGCTGGAGCTCCGAGCGGTCCGCCTAGCTCTCACTGCCTTTGCTCCGTTTCTTCAGGGTCAAGTGGTCCGGGTCCAGACGGACAATACCACGACCATGTACTATCTAAACCGCCAGGGCAGGGCGCGCTCCATGCTTCTATGCAAGGAAGCTCTCCTCATCTGGTCACTCGTGCGCAGCCTGGAGGCGGATCTCCTAGCCATTCATGTGGCAGGAGCCTCCAACACCCTGGCCGATGCCCTAAGCCGGATAGGAGCTGCATCCCACGAGTGGTCTCTCCTGCCGGAGGTAGTACAAGATCTATTCTCATTGGGGCACACCTCAGGTGGACCTGTTTGCTTCAGGAGAATGTGAAGCTGAGGCTGTTCCATGCCCGCCCCCTCAGCAGGGCTGGCTGCAGGGGATGCCTTCTCGAGGCCATGGACCCGGGCCTCTTCACGCCTTTCCCCGTTCCCCTTGATGCACAGGTGCTTCATAGGCAAGGAGGGACAAGGTGCAGGTGATTCTGATAGCCCCAGACTGGCCCCGCCAGTACTGGTACCCAGATCTCCTCAGCCTCAGCTCCAGGCTCCCGGGCAGCTCCAGCTCTGCCGGACCTGCTCTCAGTCAATCAGGGAAGGTATTCCTCGGGACCTTCAATCCCTGCACCTGACCCTGGTTCCTGGCGGCTAGAGTTCCAGGCCTTGGGGTTTTCCGGCGAGGTCCTCAAGTGAGTTGAGGCGTCCCGTAGGAGTCGACCAGAAAATGCTATGCCTTCAAATGGAAGAGATTTTCCATTTGGTGCCAGGGCAAGGGCCTGGACCCTTCCTCCTGTTCCTTGGCGAGCATATTGGACTACCTTTGGTCCCTTTCTCAGCAAGGGCTTAGGTCGACAACCCTTAAGGTGCACCTGGCAGCCATCTCTGCTTACCGGGTGCGGGCAAGGAAGCAGTCGGTGGTGCAGGAGAAGGTGGTCTGGCTCTTTTTCAAAGGCCTTGGTCACATTTCCCCTCCGGTGCAAGAACCTCCACCTCCGTGGGATCTACTGCTGGTACTGGCAAAGCTCATGGGCAAGCCATTCGAACCAATGCACAGGTGTGAACTCTCTCACCTGTCGTGGAAGACTGCCTTCTTGGTGGCTATCACGTCAGCCAGAAGGATGGGAGAGCTCAGGTGCTCTGCATCGAGTCTCCTTACCTGGTCTTCCACAGGGACAAGGTTGTCCTCGCCCCCACCAGAAATTCCTTCCGAGGTGGTGTGGGAGTTTCACCTTAACCAGGTGTTGACTCTGCGGTGTTCTACCCCAATCACACCTGGGAGGCCGGAATATAGGCTCCCATACTCTGGACCCTAGAAGGGCTTCACTTACTATAAGGAGTGCACGGCTGAAATTGGGAGAGGTTAGCCAGCTGTTTGTCACCTACGCTGAAGCCGCACCTGGCAGACCTGCAGCAGCCAGGCTGATAGGCAGGTGGGTCACCTCCTGCATAGATCTCTGCTATAAGTTGGCGGGCATGGAGCCTCCCAGAGGATAAGAGCTCATTCTACCCCGCCATACTGCTGCATCGGTGGCTGCTTCCAGGGATGTCCCTATCCAGGAAATCTGCAGGGCGGCTACCTGGAAGTCAGCACACACCTTCATCACCCATTACCACATCGACCTTGAGTCACGCCGGGATGCTGGTTTTGGGGCCTCGGTTCTCCAGTCTCTATTCCCTAAGTAGGGGGTGTGCGCCTTGCCTCCCTCCTCCTGGAGAACTGCTAGGAGTCTGCCAGACAGTGTGGATGAACAACATCTCCATGTCCTTAAATACAGGTTACTCACCTGTAACAGGAGTTCTAAGAATGGTATATGTTGTTCATCCACCACCACCGACCTCCGGCTTCGACACACAACCTGAGCTTCCAGCGGACCAGATCTGGCGTTATGGGCGGGGCCGAGGTTTTACCACCCGGGTGGGTGGGAGGAGCCGGCTTGAAGACCTTCCGGCAAGATTTAAAGCGGCAAGGATACCTGCCAGACAGTGTGGATGAACAACATGTACCATTCCTAGAACTCCTGTTACAGGTGAGTAACCTGTATTTAGATGCTGTCAAAAGGACATTAGGGAAGTGGAGGAGATGCTGATTTTGGGGGTAATCCAGAGATCCCACAGCCCCTGGGCCTCACCCGTAGTCCTTGTGCCCAAGCCAGATGGCTCTGCTCGTTTCTGTGTGGATTATCGTGGACTGAATGCAGTCACGAAGTCAGAAGCCCACCCGATTCCCCGAATAGACGAACTCCTGGACAAGTTGGGAGGGGCAACTTACCTTACGACCATTGACCTGACAAAGGGGTATTGGCAGGTAGAGTTGACAGACAGAGCTAGGGAGAGGTCGGCCTTCATCACTCTGATAGACTTATTTGAATTTAAAGTAATGCCTTTCGGAATGAAGAACGCTCTGGCCACTTTCCAAAGGTTGGTGAACCAGGTGTTAAATGGTGCTGAGGAGTATGCCGTGGTGTACCTGGACGACATTGCCATCTTTAGTACCAGCTGGAAGGAACACCTATCCCACCTTAGGGAAGTGCTGGGCAGGATACAGAGGGCCGGGCTCACTGTCAAAGCCGAGAAGTGCCAGGTGGCCATGGGAGAAGTGGCATACCTCGGGCATGTGGTAGGCCGGGGACAGCTCCGTCCTAACCAAATAAAAATAGAGGTAATCCAGGTGTGGCCCAGACCAGAAATGCAGAAGCAGGTCAGGTGTTTTCTAGGGACAGCAGGGTACTACAGGAAGTTTGTACCCAATTACAGTGCCCTAGCTGCTCCCCTATCTGACCTGACAAAGAAAAGGATGCCAAAGAAAATTACCTGGGGCCCAGCCTGTGAGGAAGCCTTTTCCAAACTAAAGGAGGCACTGTGCAGTGCTCTTGTTTTGACAAGTCCTAACTATAAGCAGACCCTTTATAGTTCAGACTGATGCCTCAGACGTGGATATTGGGGCAGTACTGAGTCAGACATCCAGCCAAGGGAAAGATCACCCAGTAGTGTACCTGAATAGGAAGTTACTTCCCAGGGAGCAGGCATACTCTACTGTGGAAAAAGAATGTCATGCCATAGTGTGGGCCCTAAAGAAGTTTGAGCCATACTTATATGGGCAGCATTTTGTGGTGCAGACTGACCACAGCCCCCTGGTTTGGCTGACGCAGATGGGGAAAAACAGTGGTAGATTGCTAAGATGGAATCCTGCTTTGCAAGGGTATGACCTGACAATCGTACATAGGGCTGGAGCCAGAAACCAGAACTCAAATGGCTTGTCTTGTGTCCATGAGGAGTGAACTGATTTGGGAAGCTCATCCCATGCAAGGGATAGAGCCCCCAAATTCAGTCTAGGTGGGGAGGATTGTAACACTTGGACAGCTGGTTCTGATAGCTGTATGATTTTTGTAATAAAAAAATATAGTGTGATTGTCTGTCATGAGAAATCTGGTGCTCTTGGAATGGCCTCTCCCCCCCCCAGGTCTCAGCTAAAAGATGAAAGCCAAGAGATAATTAAAGGCTAGAAGAGACATAAATCAAGGATATCCTGTTTATCTAGCTTAATTATAGCTGTAGCTGTTAAGAGGGAAATCATAAACTTTTATGGCGTTTAGGGGGAAGAGTGCAGGTTATGTTACTTTGGTGCGAAGTTGTAAATGTTCCTTGATGCCTGTGTGAGAAAGGATGCTGCTCAGAGATGAAAGAAGATCTTGGAAATTTACAGACTTGATTGGGAAGTCACATGGGGAAAGGAGTTTTTTTTTTTCTGGGGTCACCTTTATTAAATGACGTCCTGAAATATAAGACATCCTGGATGTATGTTTTTTAATAAACAGGGGAGGAGCTAGGTTACCTCACGCAAAGAGGTTGGCAAAGCCAGTTTTTAAACAGTATTCTGTTTTGCATTTGCACACAAATGTTTGGACTCTGAAAAAGAAACAACTACAGCACTGTGAAGTAAGAATACCTTAGAAAAGACAATTCTAAGAGTACTGTGGTAGATTTTGTCTGCACTTTTAAACCTGTTTTAAGTGATTTGTATGTTGTGTGATATATGGTTCTGTATTTACATTTTGCATTTTTTATCTGTTTTGAAGTAAACCACTACTTTAGAGACTACTTGGTGTGCCTTTGAATTTCTTTTTCTTGACAAGGGAAGCATACATGGTTAAAGCTGACACTGCACAAAGCTTACTGGTTTTACCAAACTGGGAAAAGGTAAGAATTTATTCTGAGGTCTTTAATAGAGTTTTAAGGGTTCATTTTGTACGCCTGGTTAGGTGCTTGTAGGCAAAAAATATCTGGCCCCCCCAAAGAGCAGAATTATCTGAGCCTGTACATTGAGTACGCTAACAAGAGGTTCACAGTTTGAATCCCTCCAAGACTTGAGACCAAAGGTTGATTCAAACCCACAAAACAGACAGGAGGGTTACCCTGTTTCTGTTAACTGCTCGCAGTCCAAGACTTGAGACCAAAGGTTGATTCAAACCCACAAAACAGACAGTAGGGTTACCCTGTTTCTGTTAACTGCTCGCAGTCCAAGACTTGAGACCAAAGGTTGTTTCAAACCCACAAAACAGACAGGAGGGTTACCCTGTTTCTGTTAACTGTTCACAAGACTGCGCTCAGAGGTTGGCACTTTGAGAGTAGAGGGCTGACCTGCTGAGTGGGTTTGTGACAGTGAGCACCCGGTCTGTCTGAACGGATTTCAGCCGACCGGAATTCAAGGACATTGTGAAGATTGTCCAGACTCTGCGCCCAACCTGTTGTAGTTTGGATACGGGCCCTACCCCCTTTTAGATATCTGCCCGATCCTAGCTGAAATTGTATGGAGATCCTTGGAGAGGAGAATCTTTCCAGACCCCCCTAAAGGAGGCGGTCATTCAACCACTCGCACTACTTAAAAAATCCTTCTTGGATCCCATCAATCCAGCTAACAACCGACCTGTCTCTAACCTTCTCTTTGTGGGGAAGGTTATTGAGACGGTGGTTGCGCTGCAACTGGACAATCACTTGGAAACTCACAGTGTCTATGAAGCTCTCCAATCTGGTTTCAGGAAGAGGCATGGCATGGAGATTGCCCTTGTTTGGGCATTAAATGACCTCCTAATGGCTAGAGATCGAAAGGCTCGTACCATCTTGGTCCTTCTCGATCTCTCAGCAGCTTTTGACACTGTGGACCATGAGGTGTTTTTGGAAACCCTGCGGTTCCTTTGTGGACTGTCTGGTACAGTCCTCGAATGGTTTTGATCCTTCCTTGTAGGTAGGTCTTAGAGGGTGGTCATCAGAATTTATTCTTCTGACTCCCTCCTCCTGTCCTGCGGGGTGCCGTAGGGTTCCAGATTGGCACCCATGTTGTTTGCAGTGTATATGCTGCTATTAGGAGATATCATCAGACGATACGGCTTGAGTTTTCACTGCTATGCAGATGATACTCAGCTGTATATGTCCTTTGTGCATGGACAGGTTGATGCAGTCTCTGTGCTAAATAGTTGCCTCTCTGAGATCAAAGATTGGATATGCTCGAGTTGGTTGAGATTAAATCTGGATTAGACTGAGGTGCTGGTTGTGGATCCAGGTCGCCCGGGGCGGGTCTTGGAGCTGGGCTCATGTCGGGCCTGTGGCTCGATGGTGTCCAGCACATTACCGCTGATCAGGTGCGTAACCTGGGCATTATTTTTGATGATGGCTTGACCCTGAAGTCCCAGGTGTCAGCTGTGGTCAAATCCTCATTTTATCATCTGAGGAATATCGCCCGGGTGAAACACTTGATTTCACTGGGCGACCTTCCAACATTGATCCATGCCTTCATTATCACCCGTCTTGACTACTGCAATGCCCTCTACCTAGGGTTGCCTGGGGTTGATATTTGCTGCCTGCAGCTAGTGCAAAACACTGCTACCAGGCTGTTGACTGGTACATCTAGGACCAGTCATATTACGCCTGTGCTGCGCGAACTGCATTGGCTGCCAGTTCAGTGGTGGATCACCTATAAGGTAGGCTTGCTTACCTTTAAAGCCCTACATGAACAGGGATCCGACTACCTGAAAGATCTCCTGACTCCTTACTCCCCCAATCACCCTCTCTGAGCCCCCAACGAGGGATTGCTAGAGATTCCCAAAGTTTGTCTTAAAACATCAGGAGCTTGTGCTTTTTCATTTGCAACACCAACCTTGTGGAATTCTCTACCTCGTCGGTTAAGAGAATGCCTGACTGTTAACAGTTTTAAATCTCTGCTGAAAACTTATTTATTTTGATTGGCATTCACTCTCTAATTGTTAAATTAAATGACTGTTTTTAAAATGTATTATATTATGGTTTATGTTGTCATTTTACATTATGTACAGTGCCTCGGTTATGAAAGGCACTATGTAAATAAAGTTGCTTTGCTTAGTGACACCAATGTGGAGGGCGCCGCCACCTCAGGCGACAGACATACCGCTGGCCACGGTGTCCTAAGCCCAGAACCAAGCACGATGCCAGTGATGGTGTCGTCCATGGGGTCAGGGATGGCTTTGTGGTTGACTGTGTTGATCCTAGCACTGATGACGGCACTGGATGCAGCAATGATGGTGAAACAGTCTCCGAGCCAGTTGTTGACCCTGAGCCCAGTGCCAGAGGTGGCGCCAGCTTCAAGTCTGATGGCGGCCCAGCGGTGGTGCTCGTCTCAGAGCTGCGGACTGACAGTCACCAGTGGGGACCTTAGCTGCCCTACAGGGACTTTATGGCTCCGCTCTCGTCACCTGGGAGAATCCCCTCTTGAGCACTGTCCAGATTGTTCCTCTAATGTAGGATAACCCCATTTGGGCGGTCCTGCCAGGCCCTCCCCTCAGGTGAGGCCCCCTGTGCAGTTCTATAGCCCAGGTAAAGGCCCTTGAGACCCAATGTCTTGTCTCCCTCTGGGGCCTCTCCATCTCCTGCAGATGTAGCCCAAGTTCACAGTCCCTCAGGGGTCAGTTACTCAGGAACAGCACAGAGAATTCATTGGTGCCCTTGAGATTTTCCACAGGGACTCTGACAGGGCCCAGTATTGGCCCTTCTCCCCGGTACCATGAACCTCTGGGGTCGGCACCTCCTGTCCATCAACCTCCTCAGAGGACACAATCTTCTATTCACCTGTCTTCTGTTGCTAAGTACACTCTGTACCATCGATTCCTGGTGGGTATTCTGGAGGCGCTTGACATTGGGTCCTATGTAGCATGTGATATGGCAGTCTTGCCTTTGGGTATCCTTGGAGTTCTCAATGATGGCACTTTGTCATCCCTCCCTGGCCTAGAGCCTTCAAGGAGGCATCAGGGTAGCATGTAGGCATCCTTTCTCTTGTTCTACTGCCCCAGGTGACCTCATTGCACTGATATTGTGCACCCACGGATTTTGCAAATGCAGCATCTCACCTGTCTTCAGGGCTGGAGGTGTTGCCAACCCCGTCAGGGCCAGGACACCCCACACATGAGGCAGATTCTGCTGAGACAGATGCTTTGGGCAGGAAGGTTTTTACCTCAGGATGCACCCATATGTGCTTTGCAGCACAACAGTCACATCAGGCAGCCTTCAGTCGGCATCTGTGATTACAGTTAGGTCAGCTCCTAACTGAAATGCCTCAGTGCAAGTTCGTTGAGCAAGCCATTTGCCTTTCTGCTCAAGGTCTGGAGGTAGCAAGGCACCAATCAAGGGCATCGTACGATGCCAGTGTGGTGGCCTCCAGGCTTCCAGAAACTGCAGTGTACCTCAGGTGGATTGCATGACTTTACCTTTCCAGACTGGCAACTTTGGCCCAGTGTAAGGTATCACAGGAGCCTCCACAAGGCCCTGACCAGTCTCGGGTCCTGCCAGACCCATGATGAGCCCCTGCCCTCAGGCATTCTTCCCCACACACAGGGCTGTGGAAACTTGTTACCTTCAGGGCGAGCCAGCTTCTCCCTGAGGAAGAAGGGAGCTGGGTACTCGGACCCATAAGTGGGAATCAACGGTGAAGATTGATTCCTGGAAGATTTAAAAATTACATACTGTACTTATCATAATTGTTGATCTTCCAGAATATATTCACCATTGATTACCACACCCCGCCAACCATCCCCTACTCAGAGCGAGGGCCTAATGGAATGTTCACCCTACTGGTACTGGCAGCTACTGGGTATCTTCCTAGTCATACCCCTCCCTCCCCCCAGTCTCCTTTTTCTTGTTACAAGAAAACACTGGAGAGAGCTGGGTATTCATTGGAGGCCCACTCTCACAAAAAACTACTCGATTGAGTGGCCTTCAGGGCCCCTGCACCAACCAAAAAAAAGGATTTTGTGGAAGGTGGCTCCTTACCTCCTTTCCCTGCCCCTGGTATATCCCCTCTGGGGGTATCTCCCTGTTGGTTGCTATGTGCAACACGTGCTCCTCTGCGCTATCCAATCGTAACTCCACTTGGCAACTACATTGCATGTGGAGGGGAGGTGCATACACCTTTTTTGGATCAGCTACAAAGGTTCTCACACAGGGTACATCCCTGTAGTTGAAGGAGAAGCAGGCCATTTTTTAATGGAATCTTTCTTCTGACTATATCAGACTTTTTTGGTTGATATGCATGTTTTTTTCCTTATGTATTTGGGCCCTTAGCCACTACCCTTAGAGGTGTCTGGGAGATGTACACTTCTAGGATCATGGATGTGTTGTTCTGTCCACACGGTTTGGCATGTCCTGTCCCTTTAAGAATCTTGCCGGAAGGTCTTTAAGCTGGCTCCTCCCACCTACCCGTGTGATATATCCCTCGGCTCCGCCCCTTGACGCCAGATCTTCCTTTCCGTTGGAAGATTCAGATTCCCTCCTTATCGCTCGTGTGTTACAGTAGGCTCTGGTGAACAAATCTCCGGATTTACCAAAACTTCAACTCATTCGAGTTTCCCCAAATCGCTACGCGATTTCGACCGTGATGGAGGACAAGTCCTCGCCCAGTTTCCGCCATTGCCCATGGGGGCAAAAGATGTCTCGGACCTACCCGCATGCATCGTGCATCTATTGCCTGGGTCATGATCACGACACCCAGATGTGCGAAATGTGTCACGCGTTCCAACCCAATGTTTTGGATGATCGTCTCACACGACTGCAGTTGGGCAGACCAGAAAAATGGAACCTGACAGTCAAATCCAAAGAGGCCTGTTGGGCGGTCTCCGCGGCTGCAGGGTTCGCTGAGTAGCTGGAGCAGATGAAGGCCTTCGAAGAGGAGGTGGCATGAGCCGCTGATTGGTCCTCTTCTCTGTCGGTCTTCATCCCGCTCAATCTGGGCTCCACCTTCTCAGGCTCCTTTAACTCACTCAGGCCTAGAGACGTCTGTAGGCGGCGTCTGAAAGCATAGCCACTCAGGACAATAACGCCTGTAGACGTACTCAACTGACTTTCACTCAGGCCTAGAAACGTCTGAGGAAGTCAGCAGTTTTTACCTAACTATTAAACAAACCGAATTGCTTAGAATTGAATGCATAGCACTGTTACAAAGGTAATTTTGCTCTGAACAATTTTGCTGCAGATACTTTGTGTCTATCATGTATACTTTAGGAGTTATTCATATTTGTTTAAGGTATGGTGTGCATGGCTAACATTTGTCTATCTCAAGCCTCACCTAAGCACCTTGAATAAATCTGAAAAAAACAGTTGTTTGGTGTTTCAGCTACTATAAAATAAAAACTAAATGGATCACAAATGATTGCATAGCACCATAAGAAAGGTTATTTTGTGCTGAACAATTTTGCCACTAATACTTTGTGTCTACCACATATACTTTAGGAGTTATTTGCATTTGTTTAAGGTATGGTGTGCATGGCTGACATTTGTCTCTCATGCATCACCTAAGCACCTAGAAAAAAATCAGTTGTTTGGTATTTCAGCTAGTATAAAATAAAAACTAAATTGATTACAACTGATTGCATAGCACCATTGGAAAGGTAATGTTGTGCTGAACATCTTTGCCACTCATACTTTGTGTGTAGCACTTACGGTTCAAGAGGTAGTCACATTTGTTTGTGGCATGCTGATTATGGCTTGAGTTTGCTTAGAAAGGCCCAGGATGCAGTGCTAAGAGTATACAGGGCACAAGTGGTGGAAGTCTGAAAGAGCTCTTGTGGTGTGAATGAGTTAAGGAGATGTCAAGTCTCTCCCCACCAAAGAAGGGGGTCCTTTGGGCGCGCACATCTCTTGTTCCTGTAAAAAGGACAAAGAGCAAAAAGAAGGTTCATCTTGCCAATGACATTCTTGGAATCATGAGAGATCTTGATCCCAGGAATCTGCTGTCTTGACTTCGGTCGAGGTTACGGCCTCGGCCACTGGTCTCACAGTACCCCCGTCAGACCAGCCAGCCAAGACATGGGACGACGATCTAGTCGAAATTATAATTGACCCCATCGACCCATCGTCCCAAGATGAGGCCAACAACTCCTTATTCAGGACCCCGGTCCTGCGTGGATCCAATGAGGAGGAGACCCAGCCCGCTGGGAACCTCTTCATGGTCCCTGACTTGGAAGAGCCGCGGTTTTTCCCAGCTCCTTCCAAGTGACCCCGTCAGTCTCCTCGATGGTCTAAGTTGAGGTCTCAGACCCTTTCAACCAACAGGTCGAAGAAGGCGCATAAGCGTTCCAAGAAGCGGCACCTCCATCATCATTCCTTCTCCTCCACGGAAGAGGAGAGGAGAGGCTTCAGCGTAGGCTGCGCCAACACTATGAGGATTGGATGTGACAGCAGCTGATTATAACCGGCCCGAAGTCGACCCCGGCTTCTGCTCCGCCCATTACTTGGCTGTCGCCCTCCAGGTCGATGCCGACTCCTCAGGAGCTGGTCCATACCATCCCTCCACCTGTGGAGCCAGTCAAGACTCTCCCGGCTCAGCTGAAACCGGCCTCTCCACCAATTCGGGTGGAACCGCCACCTAAACAGTCTGTCTCCGGGGCTCCTGCTAAGGAGTCTTGGCCCGTTATGGGCCCTCCGCACAGGCTGTCTGTCACCCTCACTCCTGACCATCCTAGGTGGGTGGAAGGCGACTCAGGTGGCCGATCGATCTATCTGGACTCCTCAGAGTCCAAGGACTCTGACTTGCATTCCTGTCCTTTGGATGACAAATTCACAGGGAGTCTCTCGACAAAGGAGGGTCCCACTTCCTTCATGGATATCCTCCATCTTATCTCCGAATCCACAGGGATGCCCTGGGAGCCCGTCCAGAAATGGGCCGAATACCCCTTCATGGATATCCTCAAATGAGGAGATTCTCCGACAGAGGCCTTCCCAGTGGCTGAGGCCATTGTTGGCCCGGCCTTGGAGCTGTGGCAGCACCCTGCCTCCTGCCCTGCGCCTTCAGGCCGGATGGCCCGCAAGTACACAGTCCCCATCGGCTCCCTTTCCAGATTCATAGAGCACCCCTCAGCCAAGGGGTTGGTGACTGAATCTGTGTTTAGGCGCTCAGGAAATTTGGGAGACACCGATAGACCTCTGGACAAAGAGTCCAGCAAACTGGACTATTCGGCCTGGAAAGTCTGTGCCGCCTCTTCGCTTGGCCTTCGTCAGGCAAGCAGGCATTCATGGCGCATTTTCTCACGTCCTCTTGGGCTCTCTGGATGAGTCTTTCCTCACCTTCTCTTGAACTTCAGACCACGGTTAAGCAGGTCCTCGACCAGGGCCAGGCGGTTGCGAAGCAACAACTCTAGACAGCTCTGGGCATCAGGGACTCTTGCACCCGCTCAGTGGTGGCCGTGGTTGCCATGCACTGCAGGGCCTGGCTGAGGGTTTCAACCTTCACGGTGGACACTCGGCACAAACTGACAAGACATCCCTTTCCTGGGTACTGATCTTTTCGGCCCAGGAGTGGATGGTCACCTCCAGCGCATAGAGAAGTTCAGTGCCACCTTGGACTCTGTGACTTCTGCTCAGGAGGAATCTCAGGGTTCCAAAAAGCAGAAAAGAAAGCCTTTTCAGCCTTCTGCCCTGCAGCCAAGCAGCCCCATTTCCAGTCGGGGCAGCAACAGAAGCAGGCTGAACCCTGGCACCCTCTGCCCAAGCCAGGGCCCCTGGTGGCCCGTAAGCCTGGAGGAAAGGGTCCCGGTGGTCCCCAAACTGGATCCTCCTCCTCCAAGCGTGCACAGTGACGGGATGGGGATTGCCAACCCCATACCCGCCACACCAGCTCTAGGTCCTCCCGTGGGGAGCCGGCTCCGCCACTTCCTTTCCACCTGATCTGCTGTTACAACGGACAGGTGGGTTTTGGAAGTGGTCAGCCAGGGGCTGCCTCTGGAATTCGAGCAGTACCCACCAAATCGAACCCACGCCCCACGGGAGGAGATGGTGTCCATGCACACTCAGTCGGCTCTCGAGACGACATCGCCCAACTCCTCCGCAAGGAAGTAGTGGCCAGAGTCATGGATCCCCCATCTACCCGGGGTTCATTTCCAGGTACTTCCAAGTCCCAAAACAGATCGGGGGCTGGCGTCCCATTCTATATCTGCATGACCTGAACCAATTTCTCAGGTCTTGCACATTCAGGATGGTAACTCTGTCTCAGATCATACCATCCCTCGAGCAGAACATGTGGTTCTGCTCACTGGATCTCCAGGACACGTTCTTTCATGTTCCGATCCGTCCATCTCACCAATGGTTCCTCCGCCTCTGAGCAGAGGGAGCCCCCTTCGAGTTCCAAGCCATGCTGATCGGCCTGTCATCGGCCACCCCAGGTCTTCACCAAATGCATTGCAGTGGTGGCGGCCCACCTTCAGCGTCGGGGATCAGAGTGTACCCCTAGCTTGTTGACTAGCTTATAGAGGGTCCCTCCATACAGGAGGTGAAAAAATCCAGGGATCTTGCTCTCCAGACCTGCGCCGAACTTGGTCTCCTTGTCAACGAGACCAAGTCGAAACTTGTGCCTTTACTGGTGATCTGCTTCATCGGGACAGAGCTCGACTCTTGCTGAGCCAGAGCCAGGCTCCCGGCGGACAGGGCAGAGGTTCTCTCCTCCTTTGCCCAATCATTTCTGGTTGGGCACTTGCGCCCTGCCTGGGACTTCTTGCGCCTTCTGGGCAACATGGCAGCCTGCACCGTCGTGATCCGATGGGCCCGGTGGCATATGTGCCCCTTCCAGTTGGAGCTGGCCAGCCAGTGGACTGAGTGACACGGTCACTTTGACCAGCTGGTCACTGTGACCCAGAAGATGTGGGATGCTCTCCAATGGTGGACTGTCCTAAAACACCTGCAGGAAGGGATCCCGTTTGTCCTCCCCAAGCTGACGGTCGTTCTGACAACTGATGCCTCTCTCACAGGCTGGGGTGCTCACATGAAGAATCACAGAGTACTCAGGCCCTGGACCCCCAAGGAATCCCAATGTCATATCAACTTGCTGGAGCTCCAAGCAGTTCGGCTGGCACTGACTGCATTCACTCCATTCCTTTGGGGTCGGGTGGTGCAAGTCCAGACGGACAATACCATGACCATGTACTATCTCAATAAGCAGGGCGGCATGCATTCCCAGCCTCTGTGCAGGGAAGCGCTCCCATCTGGACCCTCATGAGCTGACTGGAAGCAGATCTCCTAGCCATCCATGTGGCAGGAGCCTCGTATCAACTGGTGGATGCCCTTAGCCATGTGGGCGAGGCATCCCACGAGTGGTCTCTCAACCCGGAGGTCGTACACAGTCTGTTCTCCCACTGGGGCAAACCTTAGGTGGACCTGTTCACCTCCAGAGAGAACGGAAAGCTGAGGTAGTTTCATGCCTGCCCCCTCAGCATGGGATGCCTTCTCGAGGCCATGGACCCAAGGCCTCTTCTATGCCTTACCTCCACTTCCCTTGGTTCACAAGGTGCTCCTCAAGGTCAGCAGGGACGAGGCCAGGTGATCCCGGTAGCCCCAGACAGGCCTCACCAATTCTGGCATCCAGATCTCCTCCGCTTCAGCTCCAGGCCACAGAGGCATCTTTCAGCACGCCCAGACCTGCTCTCAATCAGTCTAGCGAAGTTGCTCCATCCGGACCTTCAATGCCTGCACCTGACAGCCTGGTTCCTGAACGGGTAGCGTTCCAAGCTTTGGGTCTCTCCAGAGATGTACTCACTGTAGTTGAGGCATCTAGGAAGGAGTTGACCAGGAGGTGCTATGCCTTCAAATGGAACAGATTCTCCCATTTGGTGTCAGGGCAAGGGCTTGGACCCTTCATCCTGTCTGGTGGCTAGCATCTTCGACTACCTTCGGTCTCTCTCCAAAGGGGGTCTTCGGTCTATGACCCTTAAGGTGCACCTGGCAGCCATCTCTGCTTATCGGGTGCCAGCCAGTCAGCAGACGGTGGCTCGGGATAAGGTGGTCTGGCATTTCTTTAAAGGCCTTGACCACATTTCCCCTCCAATGCGTGAACCACCATGACCATGGGATCTACTGCTGGTACTGGCAAAGCTTGTGGACAAGCCATTCGAACCAGTGCACAGATGTGAGATGTCACATCTGTCGTAGAAGACCACCTTCCTGGTGGCTGTCACGTCAGCCAGAAGGATTGGGGAGTTACAGGTGCTCTCTGTCGAGTCTCCTTACTTGGTCTTCCACAGGGACAAGGTTGTCCTACCCATCCACCCGAAATTCCTTCCGGAGGCGGTGTCGGAGTTTCACCTCAACCAGGTGTTGACTCTGCCGGTGTACTTACAGCTGTTACACCTCAGAGGCCAAGTACAGACTCCATACTTTGGACCTGAGACAAGCGCTCTCTTATTACAAAGAGTGCACGGCTAGAATTTGGGGAGCGGTTCGCCAGCTGTTTGTCACCTATGCTGAAGCCGCACCTGGCAGACCTGTAGCAAAGTGGACAGTTGGCAGATGGATAACATCCTGCATTGATCTCTTTTACCGGTTGGCGGGCAAGGAGCCTCCCATAGGGATAAGAGCTCATTTCACCTGCCATACTGCTGCATCAGTGGCTGTTTCTAAAGGACATCCCTATCCAGGATATCTGCAGGGCTGCTACCTGAAAGTCAGCAAACACCTTCATTTCCCACTACCACATCGACCTAGAGTCATGCCGGTATGCTGGTTTTGGGGCCTGAGTTCTCCAGTGTCTCTGTTCCCTAAGTAGGGGATTTGCGCCTTGCCTTCCTCCTCCCAGAGAACTGCTAGGAGTCTGCCAAACAATGTGGATAGAACAACATATCCACGATCCTAGAAAAACAGGTTACTCACCTGTAACAGTAGTTCTAGGAGTGGTGTATGTTGTTCATACACACGAACCCACCTGGCTTCGACGCACAGCCCCCTGCTTCTAGCGGGCAAGATCTTCTCGCGTCAAGGAGTGGAGCCGAGGGATATACCACCCGGGTGGGTGGAAGGAGCCAGCTTAAAGACTTTCTGGCAAGATTCTTGAAGGGAAAGGACATGCCAAACAGTGTGGATGAACAACATATACTGACTCCCTTGGACTGTCTACAACTCCAGATACATCTAAGTTCCTCCTTTCTTCTTCCCTGATATAAGAAAGAGGGACATGGTTAGCTCACAAGTTCAATCAGTTCTCTATCTGGTAGCATGGAGTTGCCTTTTTTTTTCCAGAAGTCTACGTATCCCTTTCAGTTTTTATTTTTTGGCCCACCATGCCATCTTATTTACAAGAAAGTCCCATTCATGGGCATCCTCCTCGTGATTCTGCCAGAGCCATATACTCATGGCTGCTGCCCTATTTTTTTTTTTTTAGACAACTGTCCACCTTCTGTGTGGTTAGTGGTGTGAGTCTCTGGCTCTGTAAACCATACAATCCCTTGTGCCACCTAGTGTGCCCTGTTCTTATTCTGAGTTGGTAGTTAGGTTTTATTTTGTTGTTTATTTGTTTCCCTAGACCCCTCCCTATCCCTTTGGACTAGTAGACTAGACTTCCTCCAGTTGATGATATCATTGGGCTTCACACAGGTGGTTTCCTCCTCGACCCATGTTGGTGGACACTCATTGGACCTGGTGTTCCTTCTGGGGATGGGGATATCCGACTTGGTGGTGGAACCGGTCGGATGGTCTGACCATCACCTCATTAGGTTCAGTTTTGAGGCCACCCAGTTAGGTCTGCCCCTTTGGAGATGGTCCGATACCGCCCTTTGAGGGGCGTATCCCCAGATGACCTGATGGCGGTATTGGACCTATCAAGCCTACCGATAGATTGCTTAGATCCAGGTGACCTGGTACATGCTTATAATGAGGCAGTGACAGGGGCCCTGGATTCTATTGCACCAGTTCGTGTTCATCCTCTTACTCCTCGCCCCAGGTCTCCTTGGTTTGATGAGACCATGAGGGAGCTGAGGAGGGTTGGACGAAGGCTGGAGAGGTGTTGGCGGAGGTCCGGTCTCGATGATGACAGGCTTAGTTTGATGGACCATTATTTGGCCTATCAATCCGCAATCTCTCGTAAGAAGGCAGAGTTCCTGTCCAGAGAGATAGCGGCTGCACGGAATAGACCAGCTCAGCTCTTTCGGACTGTGGACAGATTGTGCAATCCAGTCTGTCTTCAGCCCAGAGAACCTTATCTCAGAAATGGTGTGATGAACTTGCTCTCTTCTTTGCAGATAAGTTTGTCAAAATCAGATCGGATATTCTCTTCCCTTCCAATGGGAGCTGACGGTGGTCGGCAGGGAGAGGTCGAACACCCAGTTTAGATGGTCTGACTTCAGCCTTCCCGCAATCGATGATGTTGTGATGATCATTCGCGCTGCCATGACCGACTAAGCTGTGATTTGGACTTCGCCCCACACGCCTCTTAGTGAGTTGTGTGGATAAATCGGCCCAGTCCTGGCTTTAATCGCCTGGAAGTCTTTGGAGAGGATCTTCCAGATCCCTTAAAGAGGCTATAGTTAAGCCTCTATTAAAGAAATCCTCCCTAGATCCAGATTGTCTAGCAAATTACAGACCAGTCTCTAACTACCCCTTGTGGGTAAGTTATTGAGAAAGTGGTCGCAGTACAGTTGGAGGATCATCTGACCAACAACAATATCTCTGATTCTCTCCAGTCTGGATTTAGGAAAAGGCATAGTACCGAGACAGCGCTTGTCATGGAGTACTAAATGACCTCTAATAGCGAGAGATCGTGGGACCCGATCCATCTTGGTACTACTTGATCTCTCGCTGCGTTTGACACCTTGACCATGGTGTGCTGTTAGAGCGCTTACGGTCTGTCTGTGGACTGTCTGGTACGGTCCTCAGATGGTTTCGATCTTACCTCAAGGGTAGGACTCAGAGAGTGGTGTCAGGAATTTTTTCCTCGGCATCACTCTCCCTATCCTGTGGGGTACTGCAGGGTTCTATCTTAGCGCCTGTGTTGTTTGCGGTGTATATGCTGCCGTTAGGGGTGATTATTAGACGATACGGTTTGGGTTTTCATTGCTATGCAGATGATACCCAGCTGTATATGTCTTTTGTGCCCGGCCAGGACGCCGCCTTGTCGGTATTTAATAACTGCCTTGAAGAAATCCAAGACTGGATGAATAGAAGTTGGCTGAGGTTAAACCGGAGAAAACTGAGGTGTTGGTTGTGGACAAAGGCCGCTGTGGTGGTCTGCGGAGGATCACCCTCAGGCTTATGGCTTGGAGGTGTTCAACTGGCGACCTCAGATCAGGTGCGGAATCTTGGCGTAATAATTGACGGCATCGCCTGACACTTAAATCTCAGGTGTCAGCAGTGGTCAAAACTTCCTTTTCCATCTGAGAATATTGCCAGGGTGAAGCACCTGGTTCCTCCAGAGGACCTCCCAACATTGATCCACGCTCGTACCTCCCGTCTGACTACTGTAATTCCTATACCTAGGGCTATCGGGGTTGAACTTCGCCGTCTGCAGCTAGTGCAGAATGCGGCAGCTAGGTTGTTGACTGGATCTTCTAGATCCAGCCATATAATGCCTGTGCTTCGCGGACTGCACTGGCTGCCAGTGTTTTGGCGAATCACCTTCAAGGTCGGTTTACTGACCTATAAAGCCCTACATGATCTGGGACCTACCTACCTGAAAGAGCTCCTTTGCCCCTACTGTCCCTCCCGCTCCCTCCAATCCACTGACGAGGGATTGCTAGAGATTCCCAGGGTTCCTTTGAAAACATCAGATGCTAGATCGTTTAGTTTTATGGCACTGACCCTGTGGAACTCTCTACCTCGCCAGGTGCGAAATTGCCCGACCGTCCTTAGTTTTAAAGGAGCTTTGAAGACCCACCTTTTTAGCATAGCTTTTAAGGATTTATATTAGTTTTAATTTTATTGTATTTATTATTTGTGAATTTGTACAGGCACTTTGGTTTTAAGAAAAGCGCCTTTTAAAAATAAAGATGAATTGAATTGAAAAAAAAAAAAAATAGTACATATCTAGCCCTCGCTTTATTTCTCTCCACTTTGTTTCTCTCCTAGCGAACAGAACTGAGGTGCATGAGGGAGCCGGTGATGGTTATTAGTGCATGCGGCACCATGAGAGGTCCGCAGACGTCATCAGTAGCCAACAGTGGCTCCCTTCCTGTAGGAGAAGCAGGCCATTTTCTTTTATGAGATCTTCTGATCTTCTACAGTATCTTCTCCATAGAGCCACCCTCTGGTCTTAGAGGTGGTAGCAACAGAGTAACAGCTTTGTAATAAAAAGCGCAACAACTCCTAACTAGGAATAAACTTATCTGGAATGCAGGCATGAACCACACGCCTACAGAATGTATTAAACTTTTCCATAACAGAACTGACATACTAAGCAAATATGTCCTCAGGATTTAGGAACACTCCCAATTTGCTTCACTGGGATCTTAGTGCCTCCAGCCCCAGACCTATAAATGGTAATCAATGGGGAAGATATTCTGGAAGATCAACAGTTAACGGTAAATACGCTTAGGAGTTATGGTAATTACTGTAACTTTCCTTTACCTGTAAAATTAGTCTTTTTGTTTTTGTTTTTTCTTTTCCAGTTCGAGATAATTTTCTCTTTGGGGGGGTGATATCTCTTGCTGTCTTTCCTCTTGGGCTCATACACTGATTCAGCAAAGTAAAAACTTACAGAGATACTGACGTATTGTCAAATACTTGAGTTTTGCACAAGCTGACTCTAGTTAACAATTTTCAGATGTGTGTGTGTGGTGTAAGGGGAGACAGGGAGAGTTATAACTATGCCTTAGCTGCGCTCTTTGGAGTTATGTTCCCCAGCAGCTTTGAGGTGATGTGTCAGTATAACTAATCAAGGATCAAATCCTGTAGGTTTTTTTTTTTTCTTTTGAGGGGGAGTTGGCTCCAAATGAATTGGTCTTAAATTTCTGTGCAGGGATTGAGGTTGTTAAGGGCCAGGATTTATGTTAGCATTTCCAATAATGTTTACAAAAACATGTAATTCTACCAATTCAATTAATTAAATTATTGTGTTAGATTTTATTTGACCCTTGCGTGACCTCTTTGATGGCTGATGCTGCTTTTTTCTTTCTCAGATCAACATGGAATGTAGCTGTCAACTAGAACATTGTTCCTGTTTTGCTACTAAAAAAAAGGGACGGGGGATGCCATGCAAGGAAAATTAGGTCTAGGATACCCTGGTATTTGACATGTCCTCTGCCAGCCATGACTTGAAATTGAATTGGTTTAAAAATAAATGATTACTGTACTGCTACTAAAGTTGCCTTTTGGTAATTAATTTATTTATTTATTGAAATGTTTCACCAGGAAGGGCACACTGAACAACACGTTGCTTGTCTAATGGTGCGTCCTGGGGGAAGGGGAGAGGGAGGATACAACCAAACAATCAAAACACGTTTATACAGAGTCAAGACATTTGAACATAGTTAGGAATACAGTAAATAATATACATAATAAGTGCAAATACATATAAACAAACAGCAATAATGCAGTAGATTTTTGTGGAAGAGGTCTGGGCTGAGTGCTAGAGTATACACTATATACGAGGGAGAATTACAGTTAACCAGAGCAAGGGACTAATGGTAGAGAGGAGGTAGCAGTGTGGTGGTGGTGGTGGTGGTGGTGGGGGGGGATGTAACATGGAGGGGTGAAGTAGGCGTATTAGTTCTGAAGGGGTGGAAGTGGGTAGAGGTGCATAAGGGATTTGCTATGGGAATTGGTAGTTATTGTATGGCGAGAGGAAAAAGGGAGAAACGGGGATTAAGTACAGGTACAGTTTACTGAGAAGAAGTTGTACTGTGCAGAAGATATGGAGTAGGGGGAGGATGAGAGCTGAATCTGATGAGGAAGAGAATTCCATAACTTAGTGAAGCGATGGGAGAAGGCCGTCTGCCCAACTGCAGTTGACCGGCAGGGGACAACCATTAGACGGTAGTCAAAAGAACGGAGAGTGGGCTGCGGGGAAGGGTGGAGAGGGAGGAGGTAATATAGGGTTGGGAGTGTGCCAAAAACAAACTTTAGATACAGATTTGGCGCAGTGAAGGTGCCTTCGATTTTCTAGTGAGGAAAATGCCAGAGTGTGATAGAGAGCACAGTGATGGGTGGTGGGTGGTGGTGGGGGGGGCCAGAGCGAAGCAACAGAATGAGTTAAAAAGGGTGCCCAATTTGGATAAGGAAGACTTGGGAGCAGCTCTGTAGACTATGTCACAGTAGTCAAAGATAGGTAGTATCATCTTCTGGATAAGTTCACGTGAAGCCTGTTGCAGGAGGCAGCTACGGTTCCTGTATAATGCACCTAGCTTGGGGTGCAACTTTTTCAGGATGGCATCCATATGCCCAGAGAAATGTAGGTGTCGGTCAAGCCACACCCCAGGGTACCTGAAGAAAGAAGTGTCCTCAAGGACTGTCCTGTCAAGGGCGGGGGAGGAAGGAAGGAAGGAAGGCCTAGAGATCTTCTGCCTAGTGCCTAAAATATCATCTTTCATATTTCCTCTGTTATACACTTTGTTCTGGGGTTTGGATATTTTCACTGCTGTTCGTGCAACCTTCTGCATTTTCAGGCACAACTTACCTTTCATCTCTTCTTCTGTTTATTCTTTATCCTCCTGGGCTCAGGATCACACACTGTTAGCCAATGCTCACTCTCAGCCCCATCATCTTGTCCACCCTGGGAGCTTGTACCCCCACAACCAATCATTCATGGTGGGCAAGGCCCACCAGGTTCCCCATCCCCCCTCAGGAGATCGAATCCAGTGCTTCTCCCACTGTGGATATTGGCACAGGGCCTGTGAGTACTGCTTCCTCTCACTGAACGGCCCACCTGTTTTTCTTATATAGTACCTGATTGAAAATGAGCTCTGCTCAATGGAGTGGTCCCGATTCATTTGACTGAATAAAAATGATTTACTACTACTACTACTTCTCTTTTGTCCTAGCCCTTAGGCTGCCACATTCTAGAGTTTCAATGCACAAGTAGGCATGCAGTGCTTGCCAGCATACAAAAAACAGACAGTGTTCTCCCTCCTTAGTCTTCTCTTCACCTAGTCACCAAGGTGGCAGTTGTGCTGTACCTTACCTCCCTGGAGAAGAGCATCCTCTAGGATGCTCGATCCTCCTTCCTCCATCAGTCCTCCAGTGATCCAAGCATGTTCCTCGGCCTGGGTTGCTAGCATTACATACAACAGTACTGAGGCTGTGCCAACAGGCTGGCTTACCTTTGAGCATTAACAAAATTCTGTCCTGGGGGACAGAGTCCTCTATGTGCAGCAGTAGATCTTGCACCACAGTGACCTTAGGTTTCAGTAGATTGAACCACTACTCCAACATCAGATCAAATAATGAAAACATTTGAGAGTCCTTTATGGATGATCAAGTGAGCATGGAATATTAAAAGGGATGCCATCATAGAAACATAAAATTTGACAGCAGATAAGGACCGCTTGGCCCACCTAGTCTGCCCATTTCCCTACCTGATGGATAAGCTGCAGATTCTAGTTAATCAACAGCTTTCTTCCCCCTAACCCCCCCCCACTAGAATTGCCTTATGCCTGTCACATGCATTCTTGAATTCTCCCACTGTTCCTGACTCCACAACCTCCTCAGGAAGGCTGTTCCATGTATCCACAACCCTCTCTGTGAAAAAATACTTCCTAACATTACTTCTGAGCCGTCCCCCTCTATCTTCAAATTGTGCCCCCTTGTTTTTGCACATCTCTTCTTCTGAAAGATGCTACCCTCTTGTACTTTAATTCCATTGAGATACTTGAAAGTTTCTATCATGTCCCCCCTCCTCCTTCCCTCAAGGGTATACATATTAAGCTGCATTAGTCTCTCCTCGTATGTCTTCTGGTGCAGACCCTGTACCATTTTGGTTGCCCTCCTCTGAACAGCCTCCACTCTGTCTGTGTCTTTGTGGAGATGGGGTCTCCAGAATTGCACGCAGTACTCCAGATGGGGTCTCACCAACTGTCTGGACAGAGGGATAACAACTTCCTGTTTTCTACTGTTGATGCCTCTCCCTGTACATCCCAGTATCCCCCCAGCCCTCCTTACTGCCTTCTCACATTGCTTGCCCATCTTTAGGTCATCTGATATAATTATTCCTAGGTCTCTTTCGATTTTCTTTGTTGTTATTAGCTCACCCCCCATTGTGTACTCTTCCCCTGGGTTTTTGTTTCCCAGATGCATTACCTTGCATTTCTTTGCATTGAATCTGAGCTGCCACATATTTGACCATTCCTCCAACCTTGCCAAGTCCCTTTTCATTCTTTCCACCCCACCTTGTGTATCGACCCTGTTGCAGATCTTTGTGTCATCTGCAAAGAGACATAGCTTTCCTTCCATGTTCTCACCATTGTCACTTATAAAGACATTAAAGAGGACCGGTCCCAGTACTGAACCCTGAAGTACCCCGCTAGTTACCCTCCTTTCTTCACTGTGGACTCCGTTTACTATTACCCTTTGCTTCCTGTTGTTCAGCCAGTTTTTTATCCAGGCTACCACCTTGGGACCCACTCCAAGGCTGGCTAGCTTGTATATTAATCTTTTGTGTGAGACTGTGTCAAATGCCTTGCTAAAATCTAGGTAGGCCATATCCACAGCCCCCCCCCGGTCTACTACTTTGGTCACCCAGTCAAAGAAATCTATTAGGTTCATCTGACATGACCTTCCTGCTGTGAAACCATGCTGCCTTGGGTCCTGTGCCCCACTGGCCTCTAGGTACTCAATAATTCTTTCCTTCAGATGTGATTCCATCATTTTCCCGACCACTGAGGTCAAACTAACTGGTCTGTAGTTTCCTGCCTCTGCTCTGCTCCCACTTTTGTGAAATGGAATCACATTTGCCCTCTTCCAGTCCTCAGGTACCACCCCATCCTCCCATGATTTGTTATAAAGAGTAGTCAGTGGTGTTACTAGTTCTACCCTTAGTTCTTTTAGAATTCTTGGGTGAATCCTATCAGGCCCTGTTGCTTTGTCCACCCTCAGTTTCAAGAGTTCTTTCAAAACTCTTTCTGTTGTGAATGGACTGGTATCAACCCCCTATTCAGAGTTTCTCTCATTTGGTTTAGGTACCTCCCCCTCCTCTTCCGTTGTGAATACTGAGCAGAAATATTCATTCAGTATCCCTGCTTTTTCACTGTCACCCTCTGTCCACATTTCCTCCCCTTTATTAAGTCTCTGTATCCCTCCCTTGGTCTTTCTTCGCTCCCTAATGTACCTATAAAAGGTTTTATCCCCCTTCTTAACCGAGTTGGCTTTCTTTTTCTCAGTTTGTGCCTTTGCTATTCTGACTGCCTTTCCTGCCTCCTTCTGCTTTAACTGATAAAGTTCTCTGCCCTGCTTCTTCTGTGTTTCCTTATATTTCCTGAATACTATCCTTTTCTCTTTAACCTTCCCTTCCTCCTCTTGTGAGAACCATAGTGGTTTTTCCTTCGTTTTGTTTTGTTGATTTGCTTCACACAAAGGCTTGTTGCCTCTGCGATGGCTGTTTTGATTATTCCCCATTGTTCCTCCACCCCTCCTTCTTGCCCGTTTGCTAGTGCTTGTCTGAGGCACTCTCTCATTTTCCTAAAGTCAGCCTTCCTAAAGTCCAATACTCTTGTTTTTGTATGGCTTGACTCTATGGCTGTGTTTATTGTAAACCACACTGTTTGGTGGTCACTTGTTCCCAAATGGCTACCCACTTCTAAATCTGAGATCCTTTCTCCTTTCCCATTTGAGAGTACCAGGTCTAAGATTGCTCCCTCCCGAGTGGGTTCCAACACTAGCTGTCTGAAGCATGCCCCCCATAAGGCATCAAGAATGACCCTTCTCTTGTATGTGCCTGCAGAAAAGGTACTCCAGTTAACATCTGGTATATTCAGGTCCCCCATCAACAATATCTCCCCTTTTTCTGCCACTTTAAGGATGCCTTCTATCATTTCCTTATCCATTTCCTCCCCCTGAGATGGGGGTCTGTACAAAACCCCCATGCAGATTGCGGTGCCATTTCCTGTCTCCAGGGTGACCTATAGTGACTCATCAACTTCCTGTTTACTCTCTAGTTCTGTTGCTTTAATCCCTTCCCTTATATAGAGAGCTACTCCTCCTCCTCCTCCTCTTTTACCCACCCTGTCCCTCCTGTAGACTGTGTATCCTGGTATGTTGACATCCCACTCATGGTTCTCTGTGTACCATGTTTCAGTGACTGCCACAATATCCAGGCATCCCTCTTCCATCAAGGCCACTAGTTCAGGGAGCTTGTTACACAGACTATGGGCATTGGTACTCATCACCTTCCATTTTTTTATGGCCTTACCCCTTTTAGCCCCATCCCTGTCCTTACTGCCTTTTTCTGCATTTACCCCTGCCCTGCTCCCTACTGATTTCTCTACCTTGGTGTTTCCCTCTCTTAACTACTGTGTTTTGTTGGAGGAGGCTGGGATTTCCCTGCTCCTTTTCAGTGCCTTCCCCCTTGGCTAATTCAAATACTTGCCAATGAAGCATTTAAACCTATCACCTAGGATCCTGGTTCCCCCCCAGACAGATGCAGACCATCACGCCAGTATAGGCCTGCATCCCTACAGGTGGCTCCCCAGTCCCCAATGAAGCCAAAACCCTGAGCTCCACACCAGTGTTTCAACCATTCATTGAATCCCATGGTGCAGAATACCCTAGCATCATCCTTGCCATACACAGGCAGCACCTCCGAGAAGGTTACCGTACATGCTACTTGTCTAAGGCCCTTCCCCAACTCTACAAACTCCTCTTGCACCGCTCTGATCCAATTCACAGCCAGGTCATTTGTCCTTAGGTGGACAATGACATCCAGCTCCCTCACTCATGCAGCTGCTCCCACGATCCTGAGGATTTGCTTCCTGTTCCTCCAAGCCGTGGCACCTCCCTATCCCCTTCCGCCCCCACTTCTACCCCCCCCCCAATGATTGAGTCCCCCACCGAGTTGTTTCTCTTCCCTGTGGGATCTCGTGCCACCCTCCTGTGGGTCTCCTTTGTGGAGGTTCCCAGCATCCTCCTTGGTCTCCACTGTAGGTGCCTCCGTAGGAGGAACCATTCTTTGCCAGAACAGCATATGAATTGTGGAGAGGTACAACTGGAGGGATGCATCTCTGACTGAGCAACCTCCTCCCTCAGACCAGAGAGGTGCCTGCAAACAGGGCAGCATTGCAGCCTCCAGAATGTCTCCCAGAAAACTGCTGCCCCACAGCCATTGCACTGCACCACTCCCATCTTGACTTATTTTATGTCCCCTCTCCTGTTGCTTTGTATGCTTACTGTCTCCTTCCTCTATGTATTTTAACACTTACTTTCCTACTGCCTATGTGCCCTTACAACTCTCGCCCTTCCTGTTCTGGGACAGGAACTTCCTGTAGTCTTCAGTAGTCTCCTTCTTCCGTGCTTGGATTCAGACCTCCAGCAGCCGGGGGGTTACGTTTCTTCAACGTTGATGAAACTAATGTGTCTCACTGATCCTTCCCTTCCTACTGCCAAACATGAAGTTCCTGATTGTCAGTCAAATCCAGTCAACCTCTTTTAGTCCTAACTACCCATTTCTTACTAGAACAGGTATTTTTTATTTGATTTTTTTAACTTGTGTGTTTCTGTTTTCAAATAAAACAGTAAGCTTTACGCCGCATGTCAGACCTATATGTCCCCAGGATTTGAAAACACTCCCAAAATAAAGCTAAATTCAACAGTTTATTGTTGAGATACATTTAGTACTGTTATTCTCTGCAGTACCCTGACAATAGTGACACTCTAATAACGGATCCCAAAATGTAACATAGTCCCAATAAGTTCATAAATAACACGTGGAGTGCACCATCTTACCTGAGTGTACTCTCATAGTCAAACTTTTAAAGAACAGTATTACTACGTGACTATATTTTGAAGGAGTAAATAAACCCAGAGCCACATTGCTCTTAATCAACCTCCCCCTTTGCATGTAATGTCCTTTTTAGAGCATTCTGTCCCCCTGAGATACACTGCAAGAAACATTAAATATCTGTAGCCCAATATTTACAGTCCATGTCTTGCCTTTTGGTACCTCTGTTTCTCTGGCTGTCATGGCGTTAAATTCAGCCTTAATAAGCTCCAGTAAACATAAGCTCTATCTTTATTTCAGAGATATACACATTTGGAAATACTGTACTTGTCTAGGACAAAAAGCTAAAGGCAATCTACTTTTCCTCCCACAGTACCTGGTAGCTTGGCACTGCATAGCCAGTCAGTTTCCAGTAATCAGGACTGAACTAAATGCTGCTCCTAATTTTCATTGGGTTTGTTCATAAGAGTCTTATTCATAATCGTGATTGCTCTGGGATCTAAATTACAGAATTTGTCAGGCCCAGCTTTATACATCATGTCAAAAAAAGTTATTTTCAGTTACAATTATTGATTTTTAAAATGACAAACATCATGGAATACTACGGCACTAAATCAGTATTCCATTAAATCAACTAACATTCTTTATTTCACAGAGCAAATATGTGCAGATAGAAATTTTTACGTGCCTTGGCACTGTCATGGTTGTTTTTATTTAAAGGAGAACAGTCAGCACAAAGGACCCCACACTCAAGCGTTGGGCTGCTCCTAATTCCCACTTTGTGTTCAAGAACATTTTGGTTTAATTGCTGTTTACTGTAACATAGTACTTTGTATCGGACTAATTTTGTTTAGTTCTAGGCTGTCATCTTCTGTTACTACAAATCCTAGAATCCCCTGCAGCTGACATCAGGGCAGTAGGCAGCCGTGGGAGAGTCAATAAAGCCTGCAGTGCATGTTAAGAGTTCATATAAGCTCTGGTGTTTTGTTTGCTGGTCCTGCCATCCACCCTGGGCTAAGTACTGTCACAGAGGACAGTACTTGGCCCTGGAGAAAAACAGATCTGGAAAGCATCTGATCGGAGAGTATGAAAGCTCTAACATGCACTGCAGGCTGTTGAATCTCCTACTGCTCTGATTTCAGCTGCAGGGGATTCTGGGATTTGTAGTAACAGAAGATGTCAGCCTAGAACTAAACAAAATCAGTCTGATACAAGCAACTATGTTACAGTAAACAGCAAGTAAACCAAAATGTTCTTGCACACAAAGTGAGAATTGGGAGCAGACCAACACTTGAGTATGGGGTCTTTTGTGCTGACTTCTCCTTTAAATTAAAATAATCCTCTTATCCGAGTTTGTAGTCAAGTTGTTTTGCCTGTGTCAAAACAGTATGCAGGCAGTAAAAATAAAAATATTATTTTACAGTAAAAATAAAAAAAAACTTATTTTACAGGTAAAACATTTCAACCTGATAAACAGTTCTTCTTCTGGTACAAAGATACCAAAACAGACAGAGGCATGTATAGGCAGTGGAACGGCTAAACATACGAGAACAAAGAGAGATTACAATGAGAAGGTTGGGGATGTAGGCCAAAGGAAACTGAGTGCATATTAAACTTCAGAGAGTCTTTTGGCATGAGAACGAGTCAGCGTCCCCCTCCCTAGGTCACCCATCCGCAGCTTTTCCACCTGTTGTCACCCAGTTGGCAGTGTGATAGTGGGGAGTGTCCTCTGGGATACTTGATTTCCCCCCTTCATCACCACCGGTCCTTCAGTGACCCAGGCTCAGGCGTGAACCCGGGTCACTGGCACTCCTGGGTCCATTGTTATTTTAACACATTTATTCGCTTAGGATAGAAAATGTCAAATTAATGTATGCAGTATTTTTCTACATTTAAAAGTTCAGCTGGTTCTTTGGTATTCTGAATGACTAAGAGAACATCATCCCTCTTACCTGTGTTAAAGTAGTTAACACATCAGAAAATTTATAATAGCAATTAGGACCTTTGTATCGATGAGCGAAGGGCCAGTTTGGGCAAGTGCCTGAGGTAAATAACCATCCTATCCTGTCCTTATCTAATTAATAACCTCCAGCAGAATCAGTCCTTATTGCTTGTATGATGACCTAGCATTGTTTACTTGTCATTTGCAGAGTGGATACTGTAGAAGATATCCATGAGTTAGTGGAGAACTTGGAGTAATCTAAGAGGTGATCAAACATCTGGCAACTGAGCTTCAATGCCAGAAATGTGAAAGTTATGCACATGGAAAAAAAGAATCCAGGAGCGGAATACAGGCTTTTTTTTTTGTTTGTTGTTTTTTTTTTTTGGGGGTCATTTATGGTGACAGTGGAAGAGACCATGGTGGTGACACCTAATATTCTCAGATAATCAGCACGACGTAATAAGGGAATAGGGAAGGTGAACCAAATGCTTGAAAGCATTGGTACAGGGTTCAACAGCAGAAAAAGGAAATTGTATTGGCTCTGCACAGCACCTGGTGAGATCATACCTTGAGTACTGTGTGAAGTTCTGTAACCCTCTCCTAAAAAGCATATCACCAAGCTGGAGACCGTGCAGAGGTAGGTGATCAGAATTAATATGGGGCTGCAGGGGAGGATGTACGAGCAACAATTAGAGTGCCTCAACATATACTCATTAGAGGCCAGAAGGGGGGACACAATTGAAATACTCAAATATGTGCAAGGTATTAACAAAGTGGGTTCCAGAGGGATGTTCACAACCTGTGGCAATACAGATACCAGGGGTATTAGTAAGAAACTGGTGTGGCGGGAGTTTCAAAAGGGACCTGAGGAAATAATTACTTCACAGAGAGGGTGGTACAGGGGTGTAGGAAGCTACCAGAAACAATAGCCAGTGCAAAAACAATGATGAGTTTGAAGAGGGGGGTGGAATAAGCACAATGGGTTTGTCAAGGGAACGGGGGGGCAGAAGTGGGGTAGGTCGTTCATGATCCCCTGGGAACATCTACAACCTCATGGGGCAGGCTCGATAGACCACAGGGCTTTCTTCTGGCAGATTTCTCTGATATTCTTTGAGGGTATCTCCCTGCATTAAGTCACATCATGGAAGTGTAAGCCATTGGTGTCAGGACCACCCAGATATTTTTGCTAACTGGGGCCACCCACATCAACATGCATCATCTCTGCCTATTTAATGTGGGTGCCCCATCATTCTACAGTTCTTTCTCCCACCATCAACCACTTGTCACTGGACCACTGAAGAATGCTGCCAAAGTTTGCAGTTATCTTTAATGCTACTGCTTCTTTCTCTCTTTTAATTTAAGTATAACAGTTGTTTATGCCACAGATGAAAGACGAACCATTGTTCCACTACTGTTGTTGCGGTTACAGTTAGGATATGGATGAGGCACAGTGGTTCTGGTGACATGAAGGTAGAGGAAGGAGCAGAGTGAGCACTGGTGGGTATGAGAGGCGGAGTTGCTAGAAAATGACAGAAGGTATTGCAGAGGGTATCCAGTGTGGCCAGGGAGGTGGAAGGAGTAGTTCCATAGGCCATGTTCGCATAGTCAAAAACCGGGAGCGCCATTTTGGTCACAAGCTCATGGCGTACCTTCTGAGACAGACAGTCTTTATTGCAGTACAAGGCACCAACTTTAGGATGGCGCTTGCCATGGATGGCATCAGTGTGGGCGGAGAAGTCAAGTTTGCTGTCTAGCCATACACCAGTGTATTTGAATGAATGAACCACTTCAAGAGGGGTGCCATCCAAGGTGGAGAAGATAGGCAGAGTTGGGAGTCTGGACAATTTTTGGCTGGTGCCAAAGGTCATGGACAGTTTTTGTTGTGTTGACCTGAAGTTGGTTAGATTGAAAACCAGTGCAGGAGACAGAAACTTAAACAATGATGGCAGAAAAAGACCAGTGGTTCATCCAGTCTGCCCAAGTTCCCTTTGTAGCCCTAGTACCTACGGGCCCTCCAGGGTCCCAGTCCTATTCAACCTCTGTACACCCCCCCCCCCATTCTTTTTCCCCAGTTTCTGCCACCCCGGGCAAACAGACAGTGACAGCAGAAAAAAGATGTTGTAGAAGTCTTGCTGGAGCAGACCTTCCACAGCTGTAATGGAGGGACCAGAGGTGTAAATGACTGTGCCATAGAAACATAGAATTTGATGGCAGATCAGGACCGCTTGGCCTATCCAGTCTGCCCATTTCTCCCTACCTACAGTGTTATTGCAGACCATGCCCGATCTACAGCGCTTTCTCCCCCCCCCTTCCTTTCCCCTATGATTCCCTTGAGCTTATCCCATGCATTCTTGAACCCCACCACTGTTTTCTCCCCCACCACCTATGCTGGAAGGCTGTTCCAGGAATCTTCCACTCCTTCTGTGAAGTACTTTCTCACATTTCTCCTGAATCTACCCCCTCCGGCTTCATAGCATGTCCCCTTGTTCTTGAGCACTTTTTCTGCTGAAAAATACTCCCTTCCTGTATATTATGTACCCTCATGAGGTATTTAAAGGCCTCTATCATATCTCCTCTCTCCTCCTCCTCTGTTCCAGGATGTACATATTGAGGTTCTTTAGTTTCTCTTCATAGCGTTTTTGATGCAGACCTTGCACCACTTTAGTTCCCTTCCTTTGGACCACCCCTACTCTGTCTATGTCCTTCTGGAGATGTGGTCTCCAGAACTGGACACAATACTCTAGGTGGGGTCTTACCAGCGAGCTATACAGAGGCAATACCACCTCCCTCTTTCTGCAGTGATTCCCCTCCCTATGCACCTCAGCATCCCACGCCCTCCCTACTGCCTTGTCGCATTGCCTGGCCGCCTTTAGGTCATCTAATATGATTACCTCTGGGTTCTCTTTTCCTGCTTGGTGGTCGTCAATACCACTCCACCCATTTTGTACACCACCCCTGGGTTTCTGTGCCTGAAGTGCATTATTTTGCACTTTTTCACATTGAAACCCAGCTGCCATACCCTTGACCACTCCTCTAGTTTTCTCAGGTCTCTGCTCATCTTTTCCACCCCCACCTGGGGTGTTCACCCTATTGCAGATTTTGGTGTCATCTACAAAGAGGCAGACTTTCCCTTCTACCTCCTCTGCAGTGTCATATATAAAGACATTACAGAGGACTGGTCCCAGCATTGATCCCATCTGTATACATGTGGATATGTGAATGGGCACAAGCTGTGGGGAGATCATTAAGGAAGATGGAGAACTGGATGGGCCTCAGGATGGAGCCTTGTGGGACCCCAGCCTGGATGGGAAGTGGAGGTGACAGGGCACTACCAACCTGTACTGACTGCAGGCGGCCAGAGAGGTAAGAACAGAACCAGTCTACAGCAGGAGCTAAGAGGCCAGCTGCACTCTGCTTATCCAAGAGGAGAGGGTGGAGTAGTGAGTCAAAGGCCTTGACCAGATTGTTGAAAGTGACAGCAATGATGTGCCACTGATCCAGCCCTGAAGAAGTAGAACCAGTTTCACGCAGCAAGGAGGAAATGATGGAGTGATGCTTCCGTAATCCAGACTAGAATGGGGAAAGGAAGTCGGTGTAGGATAGAAAAACAGTCTAGTGTAGGCAAGCTTCTCTTGCAGTTTAGCAAGGGAAGGGAAGAGGAAGACTGGTCGGTTGTTACCGGGGAGGAAGGGTCCCCACTTCCCCCCCCTTTGTAGAGAATCAATCCCTCCTCCACAAGGGAGCCATAGAGCCCATCCTGAGTCCAGAGATGAATTAGGACTGCTATTCTTGATACTTCTTTGTACCTAGATAGACAGGGGATTTACATCCCATCCTGGACCTTTGCGGCCTCAACCTGTTTATAGAATACAAAAGGTTACATATGGTCTCACTACAGTCTCTGCTTCCCCCTGCTGCTGCAGAAGGATTGGCTATGTGTCCTCCACCCCCATATCAGAATCTGCAAGTCCCACAGACGGTACCTGTGGTTTATGCTGCAAGGCTCTCACTATTTATTGTATTGCCCCTTGGCTCGTACTCTGCACCGCGCTTCTTTATCAAATGCTTTGCAGAAGTTGCAGCTGCCCAGAGCCTTTATGCTTTCCCGCACCTTAATGATTGGCTTCTGAAAGCCCCACTGTGGGAGGCAATAACTCACATGCTGTTCCACACCAGACAGCTCTTCGAGCAGCTGGGCTTTCTGGTGAACAAGCTGAAGTCAGTGTTCATTCCTTCAGCATGTCCAGTATATAGGAACAGTCCTGGACACTGGACTGGGTCGGGCTTTTCTTCTTTCAGATCATGTTACGGCGTTGGTTGCCTAGGCTCAGCTGGTTTCTTCCGGTGACTGTCTCAGTCAGATGTCTCTTCAGATTGAGTGGCTGCTGCTATTCTCACTGTCTTGCTAGCACGTCTGCATTTAAGGCTTCCACAATGGTTCCTCTATGCCCAGTGGGCTCAGTATTCTGATGAACTGGAGTTTCTCATACAAGTGACTTCTGCACTTCACTGCTTCCAGCTTTGGTGGTTCAACCGCTCCAGCCTGGAGATGACGCCCCCTTTCCCCACCCATGTCCTCTTTTGGCAGTGATGACGGATGCCTTGGGTTCGGGATGTGTTGCCCATCTGGACCCCTTCATGACTTAGGATCAGTGATCCACCTTAGATGCTGTACTTCACAGGAACACTCTGGAGATGAGGGCTGCTCTACTTGGCCTGTAGGTCTTCACTGCCCTCCTTCAGGGTCATCAGCTGTTGATCCATACACATAACATATCGGTGATGTAAAAGAGGCACTGAGAGTCTAGCACTGGGCTGTGAAACACAAAATGTTCCTGTTGTCCGTTTTTCTGCCTGGTACATTCAGTGCCCTAGTGGATCATCTCAAGTTGGTCCCAGGTGCTCTGCCACAAACGGAAGTTGTTGGACTCCACTGTGGGTGACCTCTTCCTAAAGTAGGGTCACTCAGAAATTGACCTCTTTGCATCTCCATACAATGCAAAACTGCTACTTTTCTGACCGCACACCCCAGGGCTGGAGTTTTTTGTGAGCCACGTTGTCCCTCTCTTGGAAAGGGAGGTTCATGTACACATTTCCTCCATTCCTTCTGATATAGAAGGTTCTGGTCAAGTTGCGGGCCAAGTCAACCACCCTGATTTTGGTGACTCCATACTGGCCCAGGCAGCTCTGGTTCCCCCTGCTTCAGCAGTTGGCGGTGGAACTCCTTATCATGCTCCCTCTAACAGCAGAATTTCTGTCACAGGAGCAGGGCTCTCTGGTACACACAGATTATCAATTGCTGTACCTCCATGCCTGGCTCCTGGAGACGTAGAACTGTCCTGCTTTGCGGTATCCCCAGCGGTTGCAGCCGTTCTGTTAATGGCTCATAACCCATTTTCTAGATAACTCTACTGGCAGAAATGGAGATGCTTTATGGTTTGGTGTACTGCCTGTGGGCTAGATCCCTTTTGTGTCGTCAAGTTGTGGACTACCTCCTGTTCCTTACGGACGCAGGCCTCTGGTATTCCTCGATAAAGTTTCACTTGGCTACGGTGTCAGCTTTTCGTGCCCTCACCAACAGCAAAATGGTGGCCCAGCTTGAGGTTTCACTTAGGCTCCTCAAAAGTATTCTATTTCTGCACCCCCAATCTGTGATCCGGTTCCAGTGTGAGACTTAAATATTGTTCTGTAGACCCTTAGTGGGTCTCTGTTTGAGCCTGCTGCTACTTGTGATTTATGCCTCCTCTTTTGGAAGGCACTGAGCTTCTTCAGGGGTATCTCACTCATCAAGTAACATCGTAGGAACCTTTGCCATTGGTGATGGGGAATCCACACAGAAGATTTTCAGCAGTACAACTGGGGCCACCCACGCTGTCGACGTCAGCAACCCTATATAGGCGTAGGTGGCCCCACTCCCTCCTCGGTTCTTTCCCACTGTCAACTTGCTTGCACAGTCTCTGTGGAAGCTCTGTCACAGTGTTTGCGCCTTTTCTCGGGCTACAGCCTTTTTTCCTCTAACTTCTCCCTAAATCTCTTTTATAGAGATTTCTTCTTTATGTTTGTCGCGAGTTAATCCTTCATCTTCTCTTTTCTGTCACTGCCACTGTGGAAAGAAGATTGCCTCTACAGATGAACACTCTGTTTGTGTCTGCTGTTTTGAGCCTGACCACGACGTCTCTGACTGTGAGCTCTGCCAGACGTTTAACATGACAACCCTTTGGCGACGCAAAAAGACTCTCAAACAATTCCTGATGGAACAGCAGGTAGCCAGCTCCGGGCAGGGATCCTCCCGGGCCCCATCTGCTCAGTGGCCCACTGGTTCTTCTAGCTCCCAGTCCTCCAAGGCCCAAGACAAGTCCTCAGGGAAAAGTCATAAAAAAAGACCGGGATCACAACTGCTCCCCCCGGCGGTGCTCCACCTCACCGTCAACTTCTCCTTCTTCGAGGGGCTCTTTGTTGGAAGCTCCGATGAACAGACCAGCTGTCCAGGTCTCTTTACCTACCAGACCCATACTAACAGCACTTCCACCCGATTCACAGGGCACCCGGACGTCGACCTCCTGGTCATCGGCTCCTCCGTCGCCAAGGATGGACTCATCGTCGTCAGAGCCTGCCCCTTCTCCTTCCAGGGCTACAGGCTTATCGAACACCTAGGACACAGCTGAAGGGTCATCAACTCCTGTACCATCGAACCCTCCTCCATCAACATCCACCATTGATCTTAATGAAGTACTGGTCAAGTTTATGAATGTACTCGTTCAGCAGTTGGGCACCTTGAACAGGCCCTCTTCGCCAACACCGTCGATGACAGCTTCATCATTGGCACCTGTTTATCAACCCTGGGAGACTCCTTGTGGGCCACCGCCAGCAAATCCAATGCTAGACCCCGATGAGGAAGTCGACATCGAAGAGCAGCATCACCCTGCTCTCATCCTCCTGGATGATGTAGAGGATGAAGAGGAAAAAAGAGATCCTGATCTCAGATAAGTCCACTGCCTCTTCGGTCTATGAGGACTCAGTCAAGCATACACCAAGGTCTCCTCCTGAGGATGCCACATTTTTTAATGTAATGAAGCAGTTGTCTGCCACCATGGGCTTCCAGACTGAGGAAGAGGATGTTACCAGGAAAAACCTGGTGTATTTCCTGGAGATCCCTGAGTCTTCCCCGAAGATCATTCCTCCAGTGCCACCAGCCTTGAAGAATGCCAGCATGGCAGCCTGGCAGAGGCCAGACATGGTGCCAGCTATGCCATGCAGGGTGGACAAGCCTTATAATGCCCCTCAAAGTCTTCCTTATTTTACTGCCCAGGCTAAAACAGACTCTGTTGTCATCAAGGCAGCTCATGACAGGTCTAAGGCACCTAAGGACCTTAGCTCACTTCCCCAGACAAGCAATCCCGCAGGATTGACCTCTGGGGAAAAAAGGGTTTATGCCTTCTCTTCTTTGGGTGTGAGGATTGCAAATTATCTGCCTCACATGGTTAAATACCAAAATGGCAACTGGAGAAAGGGCAAAGCTGCTGCTCTGGCCCTTCCTGATGGCTCCAAGAAGCAGGAACTGCTTCAGTGTTTCCAGACTGCTGAGGATGTTAGCAAAACCTTCTCAGGGCCCTGTATGACATGGCCAGTACAGTGGCCAGAGCTGCTGCCACTGGCATATGCCTTTGTAGGCACTCATGGCTCAGGGTCTTAGGATTTGCAGCTGATGTACAGAACAAAGTGCTTAACGCCCCTTTCAGTAGCACCAAACGTTTCGGCCCTGATGTTCAGAACCTCATAAATGATCTGCAGGCCTCAGGCACAGCCATTAAATCTGTTCACTCCCTCTACTACACTCAGCCGAGGGGTAGAGGATGGCCTACTTTTCATGGACAGACCAGTAGGCCAGGATCGGCTTCCCGTACCCAGGGAAAATGTAGAGCCCAGGCTCCCTTGCCCGCCCCTGCCAATTCTGGAGCGGCGACCAGACAGCACAGAAATGACATACTAGCCTCTGCGGCTGGCTCCACCTCAGCCTGACTCCCTGCCAGAGCCCCCCTCCTCTGGTTCAAGCCCAGGAGGCGATGGTCGGAGGTCGGTTCACCCTCCATCTGAATCAGTGGCGAACCATAACTTCAGATGCATGGATTCTGCAGATCATAGAGAGAGAGAGGTCGCACCCTGGAGCTTATTCAGCAGCCTCCAGACACCTCCTCCCCACCCTCCAACTATCTTGCGGCTCACATGTCTTGTCTAGGAGGAAGTATAGTCTCTTCTGCTCAAGCAGGCCATCGAAGCAGTGCCCTGGTGCCATAGAAACCAAGGGTTTTATTCCAGGTTCTTCCTGGTCCCCAAAAAGACCAGAGATCTGAAGGACCTCAATCTCTGTCCAGTACAAAAAGTTCTGGATGATAACTTTGCCAGGCCTAATGCCCCTTCTCAAGACAGGAGACGGACTCTGTTCTCTGGACATGCAGGATGCTTACCTGTACATCTCGGTCTTTCCTTCTCACAGGAATTTTCTTCGTTTCACTTTTCAGGGTGAGCATTATCAGTGCAAAGTGCTGCCCTTTGGCTTATCCTCTGTGCCGGGAGTCTTCACCAAGTGCTTGGCAACGGTTGCAGCAGCTCTCAGAAGAGAGGGACTGCATGTCTTTCCTTATCTGGACAATTGGCATCTCAAAGCCCTGTCCAGGGAACAACTTTTACAGACTCTAGAGCATACTCTCCCGCTCCTTGGGCATCACTGTCAGTCTGCCCAAGTCAGTTCTGGTACCGTCCCAAAGACTGCAGTATATTGGGGCGGTTCTGGATTCTGAGTAGGGGAAGGCTTTCTTGCCCTGAAACAGGGCGGAGTGCCTCATGGCCCAAGCTCAGGAGGTCGCTCAGAGTCGGTGCATTCCCGCCAGGATGTGCCTTAGACTGTTGGGCCTAATGGCAGTGGCAATTCCTACCGTTCTGCTGGCCAGGCTTCATATGTGCTCCCTTCAGTGGACCCTTAGGGTACAATGGGACCAGTGCAAGGATGAGTTGGACTAACTACAGTAGTCCTGATCTCCTCTCCAATACTCAAGGTACTGCAGTGGTGGTTGGACCCCTTGAATCTTCCTAAGGGGGTTCCCTTCCAGATTTCTTCCCCACATCAGATCATAACTACCCAGGACTCCTGGTCCCAGTGGGAAACTGCTCTGCATATCAGTGTCCTGGAAATAAGGGCAGTGCTATATGCTATACAGGCATTTCAGGAGCACCTTGCTCCGGGCCAGCTGCTGGTGCAGTCAGACAATCTGAGTGTCTACTACATCAACAAGCAGGGCGGGACTCACTCATACCCCTTTACAGGGAAGCCATGAGAGTGTAATATTGGGTTCAGGAGCACAATCTTACACTCTTTGCGGTGCACGTACCAGCCGTCCTAAACACCCTGGCGGACAGTCTCAGCAGGACCCAGTCCAGCGTACACGAATGGGAGTTTCTTGCATCCATAGCAGGTGATCTGTTCGACAGATGGGGTCATCCAGAGTTGGATCTTTTTGTGTCCCCAGTCAATGCAAAACTGCCCATTTTCTGCTCACTAGATCCAGGGCCTGGAGTTTTCTGGCGAGACACGTCCCTCTCTTGGAGCAGGAGTTCTGTATGCATTCCCTCTGTTTCCCCTAATACAGAGGGAGCTGATCAAGCTGCAAATGGAGGGGGCCAGCATGATTCTAGTGGCTCCTTTGTGGCCTCGCCAGATATGGTTCCCTCTGTTTCAGCAGCTGGCAGAAGAACCTCCAGTCCCCTGTCCCTTTGCAGGAGTCTGCTGACCCAGGATCAGGGGACCCTGGTCCATCCCAATCTCAGATCACTGCATCTGCATGCCTGGCTCCTGAGAACGTAGCCATTGCCAGGTCTGGGGTCTCTTAACAGGGTAGCAGACATCCTGGTGGCCGCTCACAAGCCTTTCATCCATGCCACATATGCCATGAAGTGGAAGCAGTTTGCCATCTGGGCTGCCAAACATTCCCTAGACCCTTTCACGTGCTCGGTGAATCATATCCTGGACTATCTGATTTCTTTGTCTGACTCAGACCTCCAGTATTCCTCACTCAAGGTCCACTTTTTGGCTATTTCTGCCTTTCAGGAGCCCGTGGATGTCCGCACGATTGCTCAGCTAGATGTCACCCATACTTTCCTCAGAGGCATCCTGCACCTAAAACCTCCAATCCATTCCCCTGTCCTGGCTTGGGACTTAAATTTTATTTTGGAGAAACTGACCCTGTCTCCTTTTGAGCCAATCACGACTTGCAATTTGCGCTTTCTATCTTGGAAAGCGCTGTTTTTGGTTGCAGTTACTTCTGCTCGAAGAATTTCAGAGCTTCTGGCCCTCTAGTGTGAGGAGCCTTATTTGATTTTTCACAAAGACAGGGTATCTTTGCACACAAATCCTAGTTTTTTGCCCAAGGTGGTTTCTGGGTTTAACCTAAATCAATCTATCTATCTACCTTCCTGTTTACTTTCCTGAGTGTGCCAATCCAGGGGAAGCACTGCACCATACCTTAGATGTGCGCAGATCTGTGAAGTATTATCTGCTTCGGACTAAAGAGTCCAGGAAGTCTAAGCAGTTATTTGTTTCTTTCGCCCCAGATAGACAGGGTGCTTCAGTTTCTAAGCAATGTTTATCCAAATGGTTGGCAAATTGCATTGTGTTCTGCTTCAACAAATATGGCAAAGAATTGCATGGTGCTGTCAAAGCTCATTCCACCTGAGGCATGGCTACCTCTGTGGCTTGTTTCAAAAGGGTCTTGCCACTGACATTTTTTGTGGCAGCCAGCTGAACTACAGTATACACTTTCACCAAGCATTGCAGTCTGGACATTGCCTTAACAGCCTGTGCAGGCTTTGGTAGGACTGTATTGCAAGGCCTCCTGTCTTAAGTTTATGGAGATCCAGCCTCCCAGACTGTCTGCACTTGTCACTGCTTGGTACTTGTTCCTACCAGTGTTACCTGATGACTAAGGTACCCCCAAAGAAGATAGAACAGTTACGTAAGAACTTACCGTAACAGTAGATCTTCAAGGGGATCTCAGTCATCAGGTATGCTTTCCATCCCACCATCCCCCTTCTTGGGGCCCCTGTATAGGACCTGGCTATCTGCTGTATCCAGTTTTTTAATTAGAGCTGAGTCCCTCTTTCTCTCCTCTGTTCCCCAGGGCGTGAACCTTTCTCTCTTTGTATCCAGAGGGAAAGAACTGAGGAGGGAGTGGGGCCGCCTACACCTATATATGGTTGCTAACGTCAACGGCGTGGGCGGCCCCGGTTGTACTGCTGAAAATCTTCCATGTGGATTCCCCTTCACCAACAGCAAAGGTTCCTGTGGTGTTACCTGATGACTGAGACCCCATTTGAAGATCTACTGTTACGGTAAGTTCATACGCAACTGTTCTTTCCTTCTGGCTATGATGTCTGCTAGACAAATTTCTGAATCACAAGCTGTGGTTGCAGAGCCTCCTTATCTTGTTTTCTGCAAGGATCGGGTTACCTTGCATACATGTCTTCATTTTCTGCTGAAGGTCATTTCTGAGCACACTCTAGATCAGACTACTGACCTTCTATTTTACTTTTTTTTTCTCCCACGGATAATGGAGAATGTCATCTGCACACACTTGATGTCCGTTGGACATGTGTTAGTAACTTAATCGTAGCAAGGATTGTAAAAAGCACTCTCAGATAATTGTGGCTTTCTTTCCTAGGATGATAGAATCCCCCATTTCTTAGCAGGTCCTTTCCAAATGGTTGGCCCGTTGTATTACTTTCTGTTTCCAGAGGTGTAGTAAGCTGCTTCCTGGTCCTGTCCATGCTCACTCCATCCATGGAGTGGCTACTTCCGTGACTTGTTTTCACAGTGTTTCCACTGGTTGTCTAGGCAGTGTCTCATGTAGACATGCCAGATTTGGCCTTGCTGTCCTGCGAGGCCTCCTTACTCATGGTATTTAGATTCTTCCTTCCTCCCTCAGTGTTTCGGTACTGCTTGGTAATCATTCCATGATGAGGCTCAATGGAAGGAGATATCCTCAAAGAAGGTAGAATTGTTACTTACTGTAACAATAGGTCTTCAAGAGATCACATCCATTGAGCCACAGCCCTCCCTCCCTCTTTCCTGCTTTTCTGGGTGGTGGGTAGTTATCCAACCTGTTCTCGCAGACTGGTTTTCCTGTTATGACTGATTTGGGCATATAGTAATCAGGTTTCTTTATCCTCTGTTGTGTGTCTGGTTTGGCCCTGGGTGCTTTGGTCCTTGCTGGTCCAGAGATGCTCCGAACTTGTCTCCGACGGGGTACTGAGGCATGATGGGGGCCACCCACCTTATATAGGTGGTGATGATACATGTTGACATGGGCAGCCACCAGCTAACAAAAGTTTCCAAGTGATCCTGACACTGACGGCTTACAGTTCCATGATGTGGCTCAATGGAGGATATTCTCTTGAAGATCTATTGTTACAGTAAGTAACTGTTCTTTTCTAGTTCTGAATTTTAGTGGTAGCTCACCAGAATAATAGATTGCTGTTTTCTCTCCTGTACATCTCTGCATGAAAATCATCTTTTTAGAAATACAAACCACAGAAATCGTTCTGTGTTTAATGGAATTTTACATTTCTGTTTTAGCTAGAAAATGTATTTTTCAAGCCCTGGTCGGCATGTCGCTGTAAGCAACTGTACTTACGATTTGTTTTGCTCTGGTTGACAAACTGCATTATTTCCTAATATAGAACACCATACTAGACCTGGCAGAGGAGTTTCCGGGAAAGATTTCTTGCAGTTTCCATGTTACACAACAGAGGACACAAATCTGTGAGGAACTCAAACCTCATGTTATTGGTAAGTACCAAGTAGGACTGTGCTAAGCTTAATCTGATCATTCATTTTTCTAAGTAGTTACGAACATCTGATTTTTATGAATGAAGGAAGGCCATTATTTCATCAACTTCTTTACTGACCAGCTCAATGGAAATATCCTGTCACCCCATTTTCTGTAAAGTACCTGTCCTGTCTGAGTTCATAGGCAGTAACAGTATCGGCTGATACCACCTGCTTGGAGAGTTCTTTCCAAATACTGTACCCACTAGTCTGTGAAACAGTTCTTTTGACTTTTCTTCTGAATTTTCATCCTTTCAGTGACATCATGTATCCCCTCATTTTTTCATCCTTGGGCATTGTGAAAAGCATGAACCTTAGGAACAGCCTACCAGTAGAGACAGTGGACGTGATGACATTATAGGCTTTCAGTGTGAGCCTCAACAAATTTTCTGCTTACCAAGGGAATATTAGGGTACACTTGGTCGTTAGCATGGTAGGGAAATACCTATACGTACATGTGTACACCCCGTACTTGGTGGTCCCTGCATATGAAGACGATGTGGTGGATTTGATGGACCTAGAGTCCTTTCTAGCCTTGAAATACTGTGTTACTATATTATTGATGAACCCCTCAGTACCTGTATCTGGATTGCCATGGACCAGACTGTGACGTCAGAAACTACAGGCTGCCACTTCATTAGGAGAGAGACACTGGCACATTGTAAAATCAAACCTGTTGGATGGCTCAGAGAAATCTACTAAGTCCAGCCCTTCAGCTTCAGGTGACAACCAAGAATGGAGTACTCTTCTCAACTCCTCAATTTCATCAAAGGGTCACAGATTCAATTTCTTAGCCTCGAATTTGGCCTGCAAGGCTGATACCCATCTCTGCTCACTGTCTCCCTGTTGAATCAGGACCCTAAGAACTTGGTCCTCATTCGAATAGTTCAGTTCATGACTATTTTCAAGGAGCTCTGCTGGGCACCCACAACAACTGGGCCAGTGCTCATCAATAAGTCTTTCTAGGGAAGGTCATCATTTTCAGTCCAGGTCAATCTTTGGCTCAGCATTTTTCTCACTTCTCAGTTCTTTGGGAGGCCAGTCCCAAAGCCTGATCTTCGCACAAAACTGGAAAAGGTTTTGGCCCTCTATAGATCTCACTCTTGGTGTTGACCATTCATTAGTGTTGCTAGTGTAGTTGAAGGATGTTAATTCTTCCCTGCCCTTGGGTCTGGTAGTGCAGTTGACCGATTACCCACAGCTGTTAGATAATGAGTAGGTTGAATGTGCTGCTGATGGATCTAGTTTAACTCTGGCCAAGAACATGCCCTTTAGTAATGACCACAATCCTGATTAAGCCCCACCTCGAAAGCAGGTAGTACATCTGGTTCCCCCACCCCAGCCACTTCAGGGGTTCTTCTTAACTGTGTGATGGTGGAGACAGTCCTACCAGTCCCCATGATGCGTCATGCCGGTTTCACCCATGGAGGTCACATTCACAGTCATGTTAGTCTTCATTCTCGAGTTCTTTTAAAACCTTTTTTTTCTAACTCAGTTTTATTGATGGTCTGATAAGTAGATAAGAGCATTACATGTAGACTCTTAGGTGAGATGTTCAGAGAATAGCAGTACCAATAACTGTCCACAAGAATTAAGCAGAGTCTTTTGTTTTGTAGGTATTGTCATCTTCCTTCTTCGAGTTCTTTGAGTGAGGATTCCATGAGTTTGGGCAGTCACTGTTGCCATCAGTATTGCAGCATGGGTAGAAGAGGCACAGAGAGTGAAAGTATGGCAGTAGGTCCCATTCACCATCAGCTGAACAGCTGCCAAGTGTGGCTGGAGCAGGAGAGGCAACAGTCCTTGAAGTTGGCTGTTCTCCTCTTTGCTGGTGGACCATCATGTCTGAGCGCTCCACTACCTCAGAGGTTGCGAAGAAAGCACAGCAGTTGGACCACAGTGGGCTCAGGGAGGGTGAGGAGGGTGGAACAGAGGCACACCCAGTCAATTGTTCCACTCCACAATCCATACACCATTCTGGGGGAGCATAGCTCCCCTATGAATACACCATGAAGAAGACTGATGGCAACTGTCACAAGGGAGGCCCACAGGAAGGAGGCAGAGGACACCACAGGGAAGGAAGCAGCTCCTGGTGGGGACTCAATTATTAGGGTATAGAACTGGGGAGCTGGAAAACTGAAGTAAGGTGCCTGCCTGGTGCCATGGCTTGAGGGACAGGAAGCGATCCTCAGGATCACGAGAACAGCTGCAAGGGATTCTGAGCTGGGCGTAATTGTCCACCTAGGGACAAATGACTTGACTCATCATGAGATTAGAGCAGTGCAGGAGGACATTGCAGAGTTGGGGAGGGACCTAAGACAAGTAACACGCACAGTATCCTTCTCAGAGGTGCTGCCTGTCAAAGGCATGGGGAGGCGAGGGTAATTGGCACCATGCAGTTTAATGAATGGTTGAAAAAATGGTGCGGAGCACAGGGTTTGGCTTCATTGGGGACTGAGGTTCCACCTGAGGGACACCAGCCTATACTGGCAGGATGGTCTGCATCTGTCCAGGAGGGAACAAGTCTTTTGAGCAATCGGTTTAAATGCTTCATTTGCAAGCTTTTAAACTAGTCAAAGGGGGAGGCACTGACAAGCAGCAGGAAAATCCCAGCCTCTCCCTACAAAACAGGGTACTAAATGAGAAAAAGACCAAAGTAGAACGGTCAGTGGGGGATGCTGCAACAGAAGGTAAAGCCATCAAAAAATAGAAACATAGAAACATAGAAGTTGACGAGATAAGGACTGCAAGGCCCATCCAGTCTGCCCATTTCTTTTTCTACCTTATAAATGTGCCATCGGCCTTTGCTCTGTCAGTGGCTCTATCTATTCATAGTCATTTGTATTGCTCCTTATGCCTATCCCATGCCTGTTTGAAGCCCTGCACTGTATTCATAGCCACCACTTCTTGTGGTAAGCCATTCCATGCATCCACCACCCTTTCTGTAAAAAGAATTTCTCACATCCCCTAATCGGCCTCCCTCTAATCTCATGCTGTGTCCTCTTGTCCTGCCATTTTCTTATATTTAAACATGTTAGACTCTCTCACCTTGTTTATGCCCTTAAGGTGTTTGAATGCCTCAATCATGTCACCTCTCTCCCTCCTTTGTTCAAGGGTATACATATTGAGCTCCGTTAATCTGTCCTCATATGTCTTCTGATGCAGTCCCTGCACCATTTTGGTGCCCTTCTCTGGACTGCCTCAATTTGGTTAATGTCCTTGTGAAGTGTGGCCTCCAATACTCCGCAGTACTCCAGATGGGCCTAACCAGCATCTTATACAGAGGATTATTACCTCCCTCTTACGACTTGTGATACCCTACTAATACACCCTAACACCCCCCTAGCCTTACCTACTGCTTTAGAGGTCTGCTTGGATGATTTTAGGTCATCAGTGATGATGATGCCCAAATCTCTTTCTTCCTTTGTGACTGCTAACTCCCTCCCAGCCTATAGGTGGCTGTAGGGTTTCTCTTCCCTATGTGCATGATTTTGCACTTCTTTGCATTAAATCCCAGTTGCCACTCTTCTGACCATTCTGCTAGTTTATCCAGATCTCTTCTCATTCTGCCCACCCATCTGGATCATCTACTCTGTTGCAGATCTTGGTGTCATCTGCAAACAGACAAGCCTTACCCTCTAGTCCATCTGCAAGGTCACTAATGAAGATGTTGAAGAGGACTGGCCCCAGGACTGATCCCTGAGGTACCCACTTGTGACTTGCATCTTTCTGACTGTATACCATTTACCACACTCTCTGTTTTCTGCCCGTCAACCAGTTTGCCACCCAGTTGACCAACTTCTGACCCACCCGAGCCTACCCAGCTTATTTATCAATCTTCTATGTGGAACAGTGTCAAAAGCTTTGCTGAAGTCAAGGTAGGCGACATCAACTGCTCCCCCTTGGTCCACCACTCTGGTTATCCAGTCAAAGAAATCTATGAGATTAGTTTGACAGGACCTTCCTTTTGTAAACCCATGCTGTCTTGGATCCTGTGCCCCTATGGATTCCAGGTGTTGCACTATCCTTGCCTTAAGGAGTGCCTCCATAATCTTGCCCACTACTGAGGTAAGACTGACCGGTCTGTAGTTCCCCGCCTCCTCCCTGCTACCACTCTTGTGGAGCGGGATCACATGAGCCCTTCTCCAGTCTTCTGGGACCTCTCCTGTGCTCAGAGACTCACTAAACAATTCTGCTAGTTCCTCCTTTAGCTCCTTAAGTACCCTGGGATGTATGCCATCAGGTCCCATTGCCTTATCCACCCTGAGCTTAGCAAGCTCTTGTAGGACCCTTTCTTTTGTGAAGGGAGTAGTGCTCACCTCCCTCCCCCCTGTGTCCATGATGCTGAGCTGTGGGCCCTGCCCTACCTTCTCTTCAGTAAATACTGAGCAAAAGTATCTATTTAGGATTCAGTGGAAAGCAATGAGTACCAATGCCCGTAGTCTGGGTAACAAGCTTCCTGAATTAGTGGCCTTGATGGAGGAGGAACATCTGGATATTGTGGCAGTCACAGAAACATGGTACACACAAAACCATGACTGGGACATAAACATACCAGGATACACTGTCTACAGGAGGGACAGGGAGGGTAAAAGAGGAGGAGGAGTAGTTCTTTACATAAGGGAAGGAATAAAAGCAACAGAACAAAAGGGTAAACAGGAGGAGAAGAAGCACTGTGGTAGATTTGGAGACAGGCAATGGCACCACAATACGTTATTGGTAAGGTTAGAGCAGATTCTTCTCAGGGGAGAAATGGACAGGGAAATGATAGAAAGTATACTTAGAATGGCAGAAAAAGGGAGATATTGCTGATGGGTGATCTGAATATGCCAGATGTTAACTGGGTGCAGTTGCAGCTGCCACTTCGAAGTGCAGTTATTCTAGATGCCCTACAGGGGCATGCCTTAGACAACTAGTACTGGAGCCCACTCGAGAGGGAGCAATATTAGACTTGATTCTCTCAAATGGAGATGGAGAGGATCACAGATGTAGAAGTGGGTAGCCATCTGGGAACTAGCGACCATCGAACAGTATGGTTCACAATAAATACAGCAATAGAGTCAAGCCATACAAAGACAAAAGTACTGGACTTTAGGAGGGCTGACTTTGCCAAAATGGGTGAGTGCCTAAGGAATGCACTAGCAAATGGGCAGGAAGGAGGGGTGGAAGAACAATGGGGAATAATAAAAACTGCCATCACAGAGGTAACGAGCCTTTGTGTGAAGCAAATAAACAAAACAAGACGATGTAAGAAACCACTATGGTTCTCAAAGGAAGTGGCAGTGAAGGTTCAAGAAAAAGAAAGCATTCAGGAAGTACAAGGAATCGCAGAAGGAGCAGGACAGAGAACTGTACCAGTTAAAGCAAAAGGAGGCTGGGAAGGCAGTCAGAACAGCAAAGGCCCAAACCGAGGAAAAGATAGCCAACTCAGTTAAGAAGGGGGATAAAACCTTTTATAGGTACATCAGGGAGCAAAGGAAGACCAAGGGAGGGATAGTGAGGCTTAATAAAGGGAGGGAGGGTGGGCAGAGGGAGACTGTGAAAAGGCAGGGATACTAAACAAATATTTTTGCTCAGTATTTACAGATGAAATGGGAGGTCATAAAACAAACAGTAGTAACACTCTGGATACAGAAGTTGATACCAGCCCATTTACAGAAGAAAGGGTTCTGAAAGAACTCTTAAAACTGAAGGTGGACAAAGCAATGGGGCCTGATGGGATTCATCCCAGAATTCTAAAAGACTAAGGTGGAACTAGTGACACTGGCTACTACCCACAACAAATCATGGGAGGATGGGTGGTACCGAGGACTGGAGGAGGGCAGATGTGATTCCCCTTCACAAAAGTGGGAGCAAGGCAGAAGCAGGAAACTACAGACCTGTTAGTTTAACCTCAGTGATAGGGAAAATTATGGAATCACTTCTGAAGGAAAGAATTGTCGAGTATCTAGAGGCCAGAGGGCACAGGACCCAAGCAGCATGGATTCACAGCGGAAGGTCATGCCAGACAAATCTGATAGATTTCTTTGACTGGGTGACCAAAGTTGTAGATCAGGGAGGGCTGTGGACATGGCCTACCTAGACTTTAGCAAGGCATTTGACACAGTCCCACACATAAGATTAATATACAAGTTAGCTAGCCTGAGGTGGGTCCCAAGATGACAGCCTGGGTAAAGAATTGGCTGGAGAATAGGACACGAGAGTAATAGTAAATGGAGTCCACTCAGAAGAAAGGAGGGTTACTAGTGGGGTACCGCAGGGTTCAGTATTAGGACCGGTCCTCTTCAATGTCTTTATAAGCGACATTGCGGAAGGACTGGAAGGAAAAGTATGTCTCTTTGCAGATGACACTAAGATCTGCAACAGAGTTGATGCACAGGGTGGGGTGGAAAGGATGAGAAGGGACTTGGCAAGGTTAGAGGAATGGTCAAATGTATGGCAGCTTAGATTCAGTGCTAAGAAGTGCAAGGTAATGCACCTGGGAAACAAAAACCCAGGGGAAGAGTACACAATGGGGGGTGAGATACTAACAACAACAAAAATGGAAAGGGACCTGGGGGTAGTCATATCAGATGACCTAAAGGTGGGCAAGCAATGTGAGAGGGCAGCAAGGAGGGCTGGGGGGATACTGGGATGCATAGGGAGAGGCATCACCAGTAGAAAACAGGAAGTTATTGTCCCTCTGTACAGACAGCTGGTGAGACCGTATCTGGAGTACTGTGTGCAGTTCTGGAGACCCAGTCTCCGCAAAGACATAGACAGGATGGAAGCTGTCCAGAGGAGGGCAACTAAAATGGTGCAGGGTCTGCACTGGAAGACATATGAAGAGAGACTTAAGGAGCTTAATATGTATAGCCTCGAGGAAAGGAGGGAGAGGGGGGACATGATAGAAACTTTCAAGTACCTCAAGGGAAGCAACAAAGTCCAAGAGGGTAGCATCTTTCAAAAAAAGTGGTGTGCAAGAACAAGGGGGCACAATTTGAAGATGGGGGGGCGCTCAGAGGCAATTTAAGGAAGGCTTTCACAGAGAGGGTTGTGGATGCATGGAACGCCTTCCGGAGGAGATTGTGGAGTCCAAATCAGTGGTGGAATTCAAGCAGGCATGGGACAGTCATAAGGCAATTCTGGGGGGTGGGGGTAAGAAGAAGTAGGCTGCTGGTTAACTAGGATCTGCAGCTTATGCAGTAGGTCGGGAAATGGGCAGACTGGGTGGGCCAAGCGGTCCTTATCTGCCGTCAAATTCTATGTTTCTATGTAACTCAGCTGATCCCAAACCCACAAGGAGGATCCCCTTGAGTCGCACCTCTCAACTCTTTGGTTTGGTAGTCTGCTTATTTCAGTGGCCCCATTACAAGGGCTCGGTTCATCTGTTCCACCAGCTGACAGCAGTCACAGACACTGTGAACCTATGCCATCAGGCAAGTCTGACTACCTGAGAGGGCTCACATTACTCAGGCCAAGTGAGACTGTCACCCTTTCTGAAGGCAAGACTTTGGGTAACTTGTCTGTTGAGGTGGAAGTCACTGAAAGCCTGTCTCATTCCCACATGTCCTGGCTAGAGGACCTTGAGTCCTTCACTCTTTGAATTGGGAAGATATCCAATCCAACACACTGAAGGTTCCCTTGCAGGATGTCTACTATTAGGGGTCACCTGAGTTCCAGGATATTTTGTTGCAGGAGAACACCTCCTGCTTGGTCTTCCTCATCAGTGAGACATTATGGAAATGACCTAGGCCAGCTAAAACCATTCGGCATCCATAGGTGCATCCTTTGGAGGTACGACTGCTGTTTTGTCCCATTTGAGGCTTTCAAGCCTTTTGTCAAGCACTATGCCCAGGAGGGCGTATGGCTGATGCTATTTTACAGAGGGCTAATAAGTCCCCAGTGACGCCACCTGCTCATCCTCTGAACAACAGGTCAAAGCAGCTGGACAAATATTGATGCCAGTGAAAGATCTACACCTCATAAAGGTTTGATTAACATATTTCTTGGTGTATATTACTCCCAATACTGAATAAAGCTGCCTTGGATTTGTAGAATGTGCTCCAGCTGGAGCACTGGAAGGTGTCCCAGTTGGTTGATTATTTGCAGGAGGCCAGTTGATCTGGCTGATGTGTCCTCGCGCTGCATGACTGACGAGTGTTTATTTGTGATGGTACTTCTACAAGGAGATCCAGCACTGGGTGGCAGATCCTTCCCTCCATGTGTCAGTGCAGTTTGGATCAGTAGATGAGGAGCTGCTGAAGAATGACTTGTCCCATAACCCCACTCACTGGGAGGCAGTTTGGCCTAGTGGTCAGAACTCAGAGCTGTGTACCTGGAAAGACCGGTTTGAATACCACAACTGCCACTTTCTCACTGTATGATCTTAATCAAATTACTTAACCTCCCCATGTTTAACCTCTCTTTGATTTGTCAAATCTGTTTTTCTGCTCTTTGACTCTCTCTATATGTTAAAAAAAGCAGCAATATTCTCTCTCCTCCATCTCCTGGATCAGAAAGCATGGTGGAATATAGTTTTGTATGAATGACAATGGTGGTGTATAAAACAATTATTTTCTTCCACTTTGAATTCAGTCTAGTCCATCACTGGTAGATTCAGTGCTCTATGGCTCACTCCACAGAGACATCTCTCCTCTTCTGCTTCTTCATTTTGTGTCAGATCTCAGTCCAAGCAACAAAGGAAGAAGCCATGTGACTACCGCCCTCGAAGTAAGAGCAGAGGCTGTGTGAGCCCCACCACTGACCAGGGCTCTGGACAGACTTGATTTTCAGTGAAACTTGAGGAGAAACATCTGCTGTCCTCGCTTTCTGCTTAACCTCCTTGTCAGGGCTGTTAGTCTCACTTTTTTCCCCTGTGGTCATTGATCTCTTCTGACTAGTGGGTGCAGGAGGTCTTTCGAGATGTCTCTCCTTAGAGAATGTGTCACTGCCCCTTCAGCTATACCAGTTCAACAGCTAGAGATGCTTCTGGAAATCTGCCTGCTCCTGTGTTTAAATGCACTCAAGCAAGTTCATCTAGAAGAAACAGGTTGGTGATACATCTGCAGGTACTTCCTAATGACAAGGAGGTCCTCTGGACCATTGTCAGCCTGCACAGCCTGAATTGTCACATCAACCACCAGATATTTTCAGTAGTCACTGGTACAAAACTTCCCATCTCTGGAACAAGTATCAAAATAATGTGTGCGTTCACATCACAGTTCAACCCATCAGTTGGAGTTCTTTTTTTTTTTTGGGGGGGGGTTGGGGGGTTCAGTTCAAGGTGGAAAGGGACCTTTTCTAGTTCTGAACAATGCCATTTGACCTCTCCTCAGTGCCCCCAGATTTTCATTAAGTGCCTGCCTCTCAGCGGTGGCAGCCTATATGTATTAGCATGGGGATCAGTGCCATCTCTACTTAGATGACAGGTTGGTTCGAGGCTGGTCAGCTATACATGAGCAGGAGGCTTTCCCAGTGACCGTGTAGACCTGCATTTTAGACTCCATCTTGAACCTGAATAAAGTCGCAGCTCCTCCTTACCCAGTGCCTGGATTATATCCTGCTTGAACTAGAATCTGACGCGAACATACAAAGAAGCCAGCAGAAGAAGGCCATTTGGTCTCTCTAGTCTGCTTGTGTTGCAGGATCCACAGCTTGAGCTACTGTCCCTGCCCTCCCTCCCTACCCCTTCCATCCTCCCTAACCATGATCCTTACCTTCCCCCATGCCTATCCCAGCCTCTCTTAAAGCTGCCCACTGTCTTCGACGAGATGATCTCTTCTGGCAGCGCATTCCAAGTGTCCACCACCCTCTCTGTGAAGAAGTGCGTCCTGACATCCATCCTAAACCTCCCACACTCCAGCTTAAGACTGTGCCCCCTCGTGTTATGGTTGCCACTCAGCTTAAAGAGACTCAACTGAACTACCTCCATAGAGGATTCTTCTTTGTTTTTGGTCAATTTTCTTTGTCTCTCAGGCACATACAGGGATTTATCCCTATTTCAGCTCCTGGACTGGCCACCCAGAATTCCTCCCCAAGCCACCCAGACTGGGAGGCCCACAGCTTGCCCCACTGTGGCGGGGCTTCCCAGAGGGAGAGACCAAGGTTTACCTGAGGCTTTCATATAAGGCATCATTCGGGAAGGTGTCCAGAGAGCGTCATTCTGCTGCTTTCTCAAGGGTTTTTGGCTTGATGTTTCCTGTAGAAGTGCAGACGTGCAGTGATGTCAGCGTGGGACATGTGTGCTCTCACACATGTCCAGCAGATATCTTCCGTCGCTTCTGCCCCTCTTGTACATGGCCACGGCCGATGTACACCCAGTCTCCACTGGGTGTCACTCGTACACCAGTAGCTCACGGGCCCCCACCCTGCAGGAGGAGAGTTGTCCATGGGATGCTCAACTAATCTCCCCGTAGTTGCCCTCTGATACTCTGGGTTCATTCCCGAAGCCAGGTTGCCAGCATTACAAGCAGTAGCACTACCGCTGTGCCAGTGGTCCGGCTGTACAGAAGGTTCTTGATCTGATGAGTGTGCCCACTCTTTTTGTGTGTGGGACTGCTTCCTTCGCAGGGATTTCCAGCAACTTTGAAGGTGCATGTGGCTGCTGTTTTAGCCTACCAAGTGACAGTGGTGCTTGCAACAGTGTCCTGATTAGGTCATCCAACACTTTTTTAAAGGGCTGGACCATGTTTCTCCTGCTTCACGAACCAACACCTACTTGAGACCTGAATCTGGTTCAGGCTCATGGAGGAACCATCGAGCCCCTGGCAACTTGTGACATGGGTTTCTTATCCTGGAATAGGGTTTTCCTGGTGACCATCACAATGGCCTATGGTTTGAAGTAGCCGAAAGTGCTCTCTGTTGAAACTGTTTATTTGGTCTTCCACAATTAAATAGTTATGTTGTGTATTTACCTGACTACCCAAGGTTGATCCTGAGTTCCACCTAAACCATTCCTTGAAGCTGCCATATTTCTTTGCCTCAATTCATGCCAGTCCCTGTGCAAAAGGGTTGCATATGTTGGATGGCAGGTGGGCATTTCAGGGGCGTAGCTATAAGGGTGCAGGGGGTGCAGTCGCACCCGGGCCCACGAGGTTTAAGGGGCCCAAATCATAATTTTGATGTTTATTCAAAACCGTGGGGGGGTTAATTGAGTAAGAGCACTGGACCAAAGGCCCTTCCTCCGGCTCAACCCGGAGACAATAAATACAAATACGAAAATCATACAAGTCAAGTACAATCACATAAATTACATAAATATTTCGTCAATAGATGTTGCTTCAAAAACAATCTTACGTGTAAGCAGACCATGTCTCAATCATTTGTGATGTGCGTTCAGCACTGTTGCACTCTGTCCTCACCAATGCACCCTGAGGGCTTTGAGCTTATTCAACCAGGCACCTAGCTGTTTTTGGTAAGATTTGTTAGGCTATCCCATACACACGTTTTTGAATCATTACAGTCTCTTGACTTGCAGTCACATAGGGATGCTGCTTTTGAGTCCTCAGTCTCCAAGTCTCTCTTTCTCTGAACCAGCCACATCTAGCCCAAGCAGTTTGTAGTCTTGACTAGTCTGACTACTGAAGGAGTCCAAGTAGTTCTAAAATTAAGTTACTTACTTGTAACAGTAGCTGCACTACTGTTATTCCTTCCACAGTCACAAGGCCCACCCAGCCTCTCCTGGCTACTTGGCTCCATACTTTCTGCTCTAAGGTAGCATCTCCTCACTTCTCTTGCAGTTCAATTAAGATTTAAGGTGTTTTTTTTTTTTTTTTAATACGCCTTTTTTATCTCATTTTTTCCACCTCCTGCACCAGACCATTGGTCTAGACAGCTTCCATGCTGTGTCCTGCCACCAGCCCCTAGTCAGCACAGTATCCATTTAGGGTCCCACTGGCTGGGCTAGGCGGTAGTCTGGTTAATGGAAACTGGGATGAGGACAGAAAATAAATAAGTCTAAAAAAAGTTGCTAATCCACATAGTGCTGATGTCATTCATGGCAGAGCAGGGCTTTGTCCCCCCCCTCCTCCCTCTTGAACCCCGCAGCTACAGTACACAGGCATGCCTGTCCCTCTCAAGGTACCTAACTACCTTGTCCGTGACGAGGACCACTGCAGCAACTACACATCCCTTCCTAGCTAGAACATGTTGCCAAGTGGCAGCATTCTCCCCAGCTCGGCTGGCCAGCTGCAGGAACACGGGCTTGTTCCCAAACCCAGGTCACCTGAACAGAAGCACAGTGGACGTACTGTAGGCCATCTGGCAGCCCTTTGAGTTACTATTATCAAAATGATTTCTCCCATTCTTAGTCTGTGACAAAATATCTTTTGAAACTGGAAGGCTTTAAGTGTAAAAGGAAGTGGAGACAGTAGAGGAAAGAGAGAAGACCAAGTTAGTCTTTGGGCATTCTGAGAACTTCACACATGCTCAAGTGGAACCACAGTAGTGTAAGTGAATGTAAAACAATAGTAAAACTACAGTTGCATGTAAGTAACTTAATCTTTATTATTATGTTTTTACCACTGTTAACCAACCATTATTGTTTTTGTCCAGTTTCCAATTCATAGATCTATTTTTCCCCTTGGTAACTGAAACGGTTACTTCAAATCCAAAATAAAATCTGATACTATGCTGAAATGATTATCTGTTGATCTCAGTTCGAGATAGAGCTCTTGCAGCACGTAATAACCATTAGGAATGTGCCACCAGGCACTAGGACCCCGCGGAAACATTCTAGCTAGCTTTCCAAGATGGTGGACCGCCCCTGACGTCGGATCCACCCCCCCCCCATGTCACCCTCAGTATATTAGAGGCGGTCCCCTGGCACCACCCCAGTTCTTTTTCCACCATCGACCCTGCATTTTGGCTCCACAGACACCTCCTGCTACTGTCGAGCACCATTTTTTCTCGACGCTCCACACAGTTCAACTCTTTGAGTTTATTGATTGCCTCTTTATGTCTGCCGAGTCTTCCATTTCTACACTGCGACGAAAGGCAAAGTGTGCATGTGGCAAACACATTCCGGTCAAAGACGGCCATTCGGCTTGCCTCCTGTGCCTGAGACTGCAACACAAGTCGGACTATTGCCCGCACTGCCTCGGCTTTAACAAGCGCACTGGAATTCCCCACCTGAAGACACTCAAGGCTCACCTGCTGGAACAAGAAGTGGCCACGATGCAAAAGTCTCACTCCGGGCACAGCTGTTCTTTGTCCTCTGCCCACGACGCCTCCCCCTGAGAAGGAGTAGTAGTCAGGGAAGCATCACTGGACAGACACAGACAGGTCCAGGTCAGACTCTCGGTCCCATTCCCTGCACAAGGGTTCCAAGGCCTCCGGCTGGAGGTTGGATTCTGCCCCCACCCCGGGGTCGCTAGTCCTCCCAGGGCTTTCGACCACTAAACCCTCCGCCTCAACCCTGGTGTCAGGAGGAGGTTCGGGGCAAGGGCCTTCCCCAGCTCTCTCTTCATTGTCTCTGGGCATCAAACCCCACAAATAGACACTAGGGTCTAGGATCAAAGGACTCTGCCTCTGTTACTTCTACTTCAATGGGAGTCTGTTCAGGTCCTGCCATTGGTAATTCCTCGTCCTCCGGTTCGTCAGCCTTGCCATGACAGGTGCCAGTGTCGCGAGCATGCCTAGGAAGCGCCCTCCATGCTGAAACTGTTGGCCGTTCCGTTGGACCAACGACAGCCTCCGGCATCATCTGTCTCCATCACTCTGTAGTCAGACCAGATGTCATTCTCCAAGCCGTCATCAGCCTCACTAGAGTGGCATGGGACTACGCCAGAGGACCTGATGACCACTGATCTGATGTCCGGCCCCACTAAGCCTATGACCACAGGGCTTGACACCCAGTCTTCAGCCAAGGCCAAAGCATCTGATGCTGAGACGGAGGACTAGAAGCCAGGTGATTTGCCTGTCGGCAGTCAGGCGCTAGAAGCCCCTCAGATGCCAGGTGCTTTGGGATCAACCAACTAGGCATTGCACCAGCCGTCAGGCTCGATGGTCCCCTTGATGGAAGTAGAAGCACTCTTTTCCAGTTGGTGGAACACCAGTAAGGGTGACCTACTGCCCAAACCAGAACCCGGAGGGCCATTCCTCAGCCATAGCCTATACCTCCCCACAGGACTCCGTTGCCACCCCCTGATGCCAGACCACCCAACTCCAGGTGGCTCAGATCAGGACTCTGATGGACGTCTTTGAGACACCGACGTCACCCGTCCACAAGGTCTTCGTCCCGCAGGCAGAGTAGGTCTAGCTACCGTTGCTCCCGAGGGCGAAGCCGGTCAAGCGCAAGTCGTTCCTGACATCGGAGTAGGTCCACCAACTGTCACTGCAAGCCATCGGATGACTACAGTGGTTCCTCATCACCTTATGACTCTTCCGAGGATGACCTCCCTCTGCCTTCACTAGATTCGAAGAAGGATTCACCCAGGTCTCCACTGGATGATTCCACCTTCCTTAAGGTTATGAGGCATATCCAGTTCCTCAACCAGTGGAAAACAGAGGAATTAGACCCAGAAAGGAGATGCTTGGCTAAATCTTTAGGAGCTACTGACCCAAAACCACTAGTCATTCCCCCGTTGGTGAAGCCATTCCAGTATGTAACAAAGCTGGCATGGAGGCATCCTTCCACTACTTCTGTGGTGCCCAAGAAGGCAGGTCGCCTCTACAGGACCCCAAGAAATGAGCCCCACCTTGGTGAACAGCCCAAGGAGGACTCCATAGTCCTTACCGTGGCTCATGGCAGGTCACAACAGCCTAAGCATACCAGCTCCCAGCCACCAGATAAGGAATCAAAAAAGATTGACCAGTTTGGGGGGAAGGTGTACACCTCTTCCACCCATACTATCAGGTCTCTAAATTTCTTAGCACATATGATCATGTACCAGAAGTGTCTGTGGCAGAAGGCTATGGACCTAGCTAAGACACAGCCAGATTCTGACAATCAGTCAGAGCTTCTGGCAGTCCTGCCATCTGGAGCAGATGTGGGCAAGCATGTTCTCAGATGCTCGTATGATGCGACAGATACAGCAGCCAGAGCCACAGCCTCAGGTGTATGCCTCAGACAACACTTGTGGTTTTGAGTGTCCGGGTTCCAACAGGACCTGCAGAACACTGTCGTGGACCTGCCATTCCAGGGCCCTGTGCTGTTTGGTCAATAGGCTGAGAAGGTCATCGCTGGCCTACAGGACTCAGGGAAGGCCGTCTCTGAAGTACACAAGATGTACAAGTAAGAACCCTATCCCCCCAGTTGCTGGCCCTTTTGGAAGCACCAAGGACAGCAAGCAAAGAGACAGCAACAATGAGGAGGGCTCAAGAGAAAAGCACCCACTCAGGCACCAGGAACTCGTGGAGGCCGTGAACGGCTAAGCAGTCCTGAGCTCCTCTTGCCTCCTCCTCAGCCTCCGCCTGACTTCTTGTCCGCCCCCCTTCAGCAGAGTCGATAGGGTAGGCAGTGGGAGGGTGATTGTCCCTTTACCTCGCAGGTTGGGAGAACATCATGACAGATCAATGGGTGCTGCAGCTTATAGACAGGGGCTACGCCCTGGAGTTTTCCTAACTACCCCCGAACAACACCAGCCCACGTGTTCAATTACCCATCCCATGCAAGCCTCATTCAGGTGGAGATACAGGCCCTCCTGTCAAAGCAAGCGATTCAAGTAGTATTGGAATCCCAGAGGGGCAAGGGTTACTACTCGCACTTCTTCCTAGTTCCGAAGAAGATGGGGGAACCTTCATCCCATCTTGGACCTCAGTCAACTGAACTTCTTTATAGAGTACAAAAGGTTCAGGATGGTGACACTCCAGGGGTTGCTTCCCATGCTGTGCCAAGGAGACTGGCTCTTCTCCCTGGACATGTAGGACGCGTACATGCACATAAAGATCCTGCCATCGCACAGGAAGTATCTCAGGTTCACATTCGAAAGAGAGCACTACCAGTTCAGGGCCCTGCCTATCGGCCTGTCCTCGGCACCTCGGGTATTCACCAAGTGCCAGGCAGTAGTAGCTGCAGCTCTCAGGAGGCAGGGTCATTACATCTACCCCTACATCAACGACTGGCTGCTAGCTGCCCCATCCAGAGAACAGCTATGTCTCATCCTGGAGTGCACCTTCAAGATGTTCCAGGACCTTGGGATAACTAAATCTCCCAAAATCAGCCCCTTGGCCATACCAGAGACTCCAATATTTTTATTCAAAATTTTTTTTTTTTGCCAGGAGAGACACAAAGCTGGGACCTGAGAGCATAAGGAAGTTAAGTGACTTGCTCATGGTCACACAGTATGCAAGTGGAGGCTCTGGGATTCAAACCAAGGTCTCCAGGTTTGCAGCTCAGAGCCTTAAACCACTGCGCTATATTGCCTCCTAAATTTATAGGAGCTATCTTGGATACAGTTCAGGGAAGAGCCTTTCTCCCATCAGACAGGGCAGATCACCTTCAGGCACTGGCCCGGAGATTACTCTCTGTGGACCAGGCTCCAGCCCGAATGGTACTACAACTCCTGGGTCGTATGGCCGCTGCCATAGTGGCCGTGCCTCTCGCTCGCCTGCACATGAGAATTCTGCAATGGAACTTCAGGATGCAGTGGGACCAGTGAAGCAACGATCTCGACCAGAGGGTCAGAATCTCCAAGGCAGCACACCAAACCCAGCTATGGTGGCCGAATCCCTTCTGTTTGACGATAGGGGCCCCCTTCAGGAACCCTCCCCTCATCAAGTTATCACCACGGATGCGTTGGGCATGGGATGGGGTGCCCACTTTGGGAGCAATCCGATCAGGGGATCTTGGCATCAGACATAACTCTCTTTGCATATAAATGGTCTGGAGATGAGGGTGGTGCTGTACACCTTACAGGCATGCCAGGATGATCTCTGGCCAGGCCCAGTTCTAGTCCAGATGGACAACATGCCCATGGTTTTGTATCTCAACAAGCAGGGGAGCATACATTCATCATATCCCCTATGCCGAGAAGTCATGAGGGTCTGGTACTGGTCAGTAGATCACAGCCTGGAACTGTTTGAGGTACATGTCCCAGGTCTTCAGAACACCTTAGCAGACAGCCTCAGTCATTCGCAATCCCAAGCTCACGAATGGAAACTACTCCAAGAGGTAGTAGACAACCTATTGGAAAGATGGGGGACTCCAGAGTTAGACCTCTTTGCGTCCCCACGCAATGCCAAACTGCCCAATTTCTGCTCGCTAGAGCCAGGGCCTGGTGTTATTTGGCGAGATGTGTTGTCCCTCTCTTGGACAAGGAGGTTTCTCTATGCCTTCCCACCATTCCCAAATCTGCAGCGAGTTCTTCTCAAGCTACAGTCGGAACCAGCAACCGTAAGGAATCAAAAAAGACTGACCAGTTTGGGAGGAAGGTGTACACCTCTTCCACCCATACTGTCAGGTCTCTAAATTTCTTAGCATATATGATCAGGTACCAGAAGTGTCTGTGGCGGAAGGCTATGGACCTAGCTAAGACACAGCCAGATTCTGACAATAAGTCTTTCACCTGCCCTCACAGCTGGAGGAAGGGTGCAACCATTATTATCCAGTTGTCAGGCTGGGGAAGTGTATAAAACTGGAGGGGTAATCAAAAAAACTATGTGAGATAAGTAGTTAAGCAGTCTAATGGTAGAGATGGGGTTGGTTCTTTCTATCACTTGTTTTAAGGAAATATACAACTTCTTTCTGTTAGCATTCGTAAGTTGTTAAGCCTTGTGCTTACAATGAAGTAACTTCCACTGCTCAAACTTTCTGCAAGCCTTACTGTACAGCTGCCAGATGTGTAGCCAGTAAGGGCTACATAACGCATACGCCATAATTACAATGGTTCCCCACCATGAGACAGCAGTACAGTCACATATAACAAAGTGTTAATACTCAACACAGACATTGACACAACTGCTAACAACAGTGGAGCTTTCCCTGTACTTAAGTTCAGAACCCAAATACATAACAAAAACGTTGATTAGAAACGGATCTTTGAGTACAGTGACCCACTTCATGAAGTACTCTCCCATTAGCTTGCTTGTGACATTCAGTTGCTAAACCTTGAGCTGGACGGTTAACGTAGTGTTAGCACTAGCTCTCGTGATGCTAACGACCCAGGTTCAGGAATGAGCCTGAATCATCAGGGACCGGCCAGGGAGAGGAGGATCAAGCATCCCAGAGGATGTGCTCATCCCTCGGGTGGGAGTTTGTCTGCGCTCCACTGTGTGGGTGCCACCTAGGGGTGCCTGGGTGTCGAAGGTCACATGGAGATGGCAGTGGAAGGAAAGATGCAAAGGCCTTGTAGCGCCCAGGCCCATTGCACACTGTGTTGTGTGTTCACAGTCCACCATCTCAGGGGAAGGGAATACGACAGAGGGGGAAAACTCCCCCATCATGTCATAGAATGAAGAAGTCACATGCGGACCCCACTCTGCCTGCCCAGCATAAGGAATTCCCACTGCCACCAAATTACCAATCCCACTGACTCTACCATGTGAGGGTTTCATCCACAGTGCAGGTAAGCAGGGCTCTTTGGGGTCCGAGATTGGAGTGGGTGTGGGAGCCTCAGGTGACCAATGCACATGATCTTCACTTGTCAGTCTTCACCATTCATTACTGCTGGGTGTAAGCCAGAGGCGTGCACCTATACGGGAGCTTTTTTTTTTTTTTTTGGAGAGGAGTTGGCACCGACGGCGCTGCTCATGAGGCCAACACATTGCGTAGTGCACGAGGGTTGGCCATTAGGCAACGCAGACTCCTCCTCCAGCACAGTTCTGTTTCTCCTGCTGTCGAGGTTGCACCTGCTGCGCGAATCTCAGTAATTTACTGCGTCATCTGGCCTCCCGTTCATCAATGTCATTTCCTGCTTCTCCATCCTGGTTCTGATTCACCCAACGTTGTTGGGATTCCGGTAAGATTGTTCCTTTTATTGTTATTATTTCCAATGACGCTGGGTCTTTTTCTGTGAGTTGTTTGATTATTTTCTCATCGTGTCAGGTTCAGGGCCAAAGAAAAAATCCAAAGCGGGCCGTGTCCCCATGTGTCACTGCCCCCTGTGGCCTGCATTTTTCCATGACGGACCAACATGACATTTGTATGCGCTGCCTGGGTCCCAACCACGATATGGACAACTGCGACGCCTGTTTCTCCGTGGACCACCACATTCTGGAAATCTGCACGTTTAAAGTTGTTAGAGACCCGCCAACTTTCGGAGGACAACGTTGTTCTAGGGATGCCATGGCAAGATCTCTCGACCCTGCCTCCGGGTCCCCTCCCAGGTCTATACGGCATAGTGAGGAGGAAACCTCCTCGGAGTCCAGCCTTGCCATCGAGGAGGTTTCTTCCACGGTGCCGGAGGAATACCTTGGTTCCTTGTGGAACCAGGGCGGGAGCACCGCCAGAGCAGTCGCCTCCTTGGAGGTGCAGGCTCCCCTGGTGTTGCAGCCCATGGTTGCTGGGCCCAGCACTGGCGGACCCTCGGCGCTGCCTGCCGTTGCCGTTCGCGGTGCCGGGGTTCGGGGTGGCACCATAGGGGGTGTCATATCCTGCGGCGGTGCCGTTTGTGGTGCCTTCAGTTCTGGGGCTCCCGGGGTCACTAATCTGGTGGTGTGCATAGTCTCCTCTTCAGAGGAGGACGACTCGCTGGCCGATCTGGACAGTTGTCCCGATTCCCCGGGGTTGGGGAGCCCTCCTGGACGCGGCACCAGTGTTCACCTGCCATGCTCCCCGGAGTCTGTGGTCTCTGCTGGTCCCCTTTCCAATCCCAGTATCAGGGGTCTTGTGGTGGAGAGCAGTCCCGGCGGACTTTGTGTGGCAGTCTCGACCTCGGGGGGGCTGTAGCAGCTGCCATGTCTGGTGCTGCTTTGACCCCTTTGGTTGGGATGAGGACTTCTTCTGCAGCCTCCCTCAGGGGGTCTGCGGGATTGGTTGTCCCCCTAGCACTGGGATCGAGGAAAAGGGCGGCCTTGGAATCCGAGGGGTTGAGAGGCTGGGGTGAAGCACTGGGGCCCTCCTCCACTTCCCTGTGGGGGGTGGGGAGGAGTCACAGTGCAGAGCCCCACTTCTCGTCTTCGGAGGTGCCCTTTGTGGGTGGCACTGAGGGTTGCCCTTCTGGAACCATGCAACCCCAGTTGCACCACAGGGGAGATTCCCCCTCATGGCTCAACTAGACTATGTTTTCACATCTGCAGCATATGCTGACTGGGTTGACCCCCAGATCCCCTCGAGCTAGAGGATCTTCAGTGAGGTCTCAGAGCCCTGGTAGAGGCTGGACACTTTTAGATAGGTGCTCTTCCCCAGTTCCTCTACAGTCACCTCCTCCTCTCCTGGGCCATGTGGGCCCTATGGGGCCTTTAACATGGGACACGTTCAGGGCCGCTGCATCGGCCTTCCCTAGGTATGTTAGAGTCATGGACGAGCAGGTCTTTCGCCTGTCTCCTCTGCCGCAGGAGGACTCTGAGTACCTGAGTTCCTTGGCTTCCTCTTCCGAGGAAGAGGACCGTTCAGTCCACCTTTCATCCGATGCTGATTTCACTGAATATCAGCGGTTCCTCTCGAGGTTGGTACAGGAAACTCCATATATCGCACATGGTAAGATGCAATACCAAGTGGAAGATGCTCTCCTTCCTGCGCGAATTTAGCTTGCATCACTTAGTGGTACCATCCTGGCCCATTCCCTTGCAGGAGGCATCAGTCCGCACCTGGCAGCCACCAACCGCCTCATCTCCAGCCCCAGCGGATTTCAGGAGGAGGTATTGCACTGTCCAGGAGTCTCTTGGTTCTCTGCCTCACCTGCTTTCGGGCTGACGGCCTTAGATACTCCTTCTGGGCTTCAACACCTGGCGCATGATGGACCACTGGATCTAGATTTCCGCCGAGTTCGACCGATGGGGAAGAAGAGTTTTCTCTTCAGCTCGTGTGCTACTTTGTATCAGCTCACATCAGGCTCACCACGCTGCATACAGCAGGCATCTGTGGTCAATGTTAGTGCAGTTTCAGAGGAATCTAGGCAAGCCATTGCCCTCTCTGCACAGGGTCTGGAGTTTGCAAGGCACCAAGCAAGGGCATCTTATGATGCCAATGAGATGGCCTCCAGACTGGCAGGGACAGCGATCTGCATCAGGTGGATGACATGGCTTCATCTATCCAGGTTGTCACCCATTGCCCGGCATAGGGTGATTTCCTCCGCTTTCCAGGGTACCCAGCTTTTCTCCCACAGGGCGAGGAGGAACTTACAGGGGTGTCTTCCGTCCCTCCAGCCACTGGGGACACCTCCTCATCCTGACCAGCCTTAGGCTGTGTACGGTCTAGTAGAGCTATGGGGTCTCCCCCTCCTGCATCTCACCCGCAGGAGGCTGAGGGAATCTGTTCTCTCAGGGCAGTGCCAGGTCCCCTCCAGGGGGCTTGGTACTCACCCAGCAGTAATGAATGGTGAAGATTGACAAGAAAAGATATGAAAATTACCTACCTACCATAATTCTTGATCTTCTCTGGTATCTTCACCATTCATAACTGATTCCTGCCCACCTTCCCCTCTTGGGCCTCAGCTCTTGGGCGCTGCCTCCACCCTGCTCGCCCTCCCCCTCTTCGAGGAAAATTGGGGGCAGAGTCCCCCTGGTACCTCAGGGCCCTCTGTTTACTTCTCTAAAAGTCACAGAGTGCCCATCCTAGGAAGATAGCAAGTAGGATCTTCGCTCTGGCCTCGGAGGGAACGCCCTGTGATTCTCAGTGAGGTGCACTGTGGTTTCGTCTTCACCTGTCACTGATTTCCATTTGTTTTTTCCCCTTCTTGAAGTGGGGACTGCGTCAGTGCATTTTGTGGGAGAACCCGTAGGGATTTTCCTCCCCTCTGTCTTCCTCTCTTTGCCTCTAACTTAGAGGTCCTTCTGGACAGGGTCTTCTCCTGTTTAGGCTCTCCCCCCCGACTAAGCCGTCATGTGTTGAGCTGTAGAGGGCAGTGTGCCAGGGCTTTCATCACAGATGTGGGTTTAGGGGTGAGAAGGGGGTGGCTGACTCCACCATGTTTTATATTCTCCAAGACCATTTCAAATTCTCTTGTTCTGGACCTCTGTCCAGTGGTCCCTGAAGTTGATGGGATCCTTGCACCTGTGTCTTCATACCTTTCTGGTTTTTGAGGCTAAAATAGGCCAATGGTCTTCCAAATCAGCATGACTGAGGGACCCCTTCTTCCCCTACGTGTGCTGTATCTTTCTGTCTCTCTTCTCTTTCTCTCCTTCTTTCTCACTGTCCTGTGCTGCCACCCAAGGGTTGGGGCCCTATGGCCTCTTATGGTTAAAAGTTTAATCCCTCTGTTCTCTGGTTGGCTTCTTCCTTTTTCAGTTTATATCCTTTCCTTTTCCTATCCCTCGGCTCTCTTGCCTCACCTCGATTTTCTCTATCCCTCTTTGTATCATCCTTTCCAGCAAAACAAAACTGGGGTGGAGGAGGAGTCTGCAGCGCCTAACAACCAACCCTCATGCGCCACGCAATGCGTCAGCCTTGTGGGCGGTGCTGTTGGCGCCAGTTCCTCTCACAGGGAAAAAAAAAAGCTCTTGTACAGGTGCGCACCTCCGGCTTACTCCCAGCAGTAATGAATGATGAAGATACAAGAGATGATCAAGAATTACAGTATGTATGTAATTTTCATTTTTTTGGCTATGTACTGAACTCAGGGAGTTTTGGGAGGATGTCAGCCAAGCACTTTGTAAAATGTTTAACATCTTACCTCCACTGTCTCCTGTACATCTCATTCTAGGGTCCCATACCCCCTCTCCCCAGGCTGCAGTTGCAGGGAGAGAGGGGATATATATTTATGGAATGTTTTGATTGCAGCAGCAAATGAAGTAATAAGTTGCTTCTACAAACTTGGATTTAATTTACTATCTACACTTAGGCAATTGCTTGTCATAGCTCATTTCATCTGATGTCTTCAAACTTGACTACTCCCACTGCCTGTGGTGTTGTCCTCTGACTCTGCCCTGTCTGATGTCTCATCTCTCTTTCCCCTGGAAGGGACAGGTCTTTTCCTTCATAGCTCCTGTAGCAAGAGGAATTCCAGTTCTCAAGTGCTAAATTCTTGGTGAAAAAGTTACTTTTTTTTCGATCATTTCTATCAGTAGTGTGTGCCTCTTCATCCAGTAACTGCTCCATCAGCAGTTCAGCAATGGAACATAAAGAGCTGGATTTTAACAGGTGTGAAAGATGTTGACAGAAAATGTATGTGATGGGCAGCCACAACACGATCCTGTACTGCTTACAGAACAGCCACTATGTAGGGCAGTGTCCGCACTGTCTGGCCATGCACCGGGTATCATTGGATGACCACTAGGTGCAACTCCACCTCAGTAGGCCTCAGGAATGTAAACAGGCCTCAGACACTATAGGGTCAGCAGCCCAGCTTGTGATGGAAGAAGATGCGGTGGCAGCAGGGCCTTTGTCAGCCATGGTCTTGGTCCCTGTAGGGCAGGCCTCAGGCACTCTATTTTTGGATTGCTATAAGTTCAGGGACATATACTTTGCTCTTCAAATCTTTGAAAAGAGCCCCCATTATCAGAGGAAACTCAGAAAATATCACTGCCGTCCATCATGGGAGAGGGAGCATTCCTGTTCTTCCTGTTTCTTCGATTCTCTTGACTGGTTATCCTTGATTGAGCTTCTGCCAGTAAAGGGTTCAATCAGCACTTCTGTGGTACCCCTGATTGACAGTTATGTAGAAAGTACGTGGAGCCACACCTTGGAAGTGTAGTGCCGCACTATTGAGTACGGTTCAAAAAGCAAAAAGGAGTAGCTGGCACCTGCATACTATGTGGCAAAACTGCTTAAACTGCAGAAAGGAACAAGAAATGAGAATACCATCAAAAGTGCTTTCTTTATTTCATGCAGTAGCAACAAACATGCTTAATTCTATAAAAACAGGCAGTCATTTCAAAACAGCTTCTTTTCCTGGCTCCCCCTTCACTCATCTGTGTGATATCATAACGTCATCAACCTGATGCGTTTCATGCCCTCATGCTGTCTCAAAGGCTGGTGAACTGATCTTAGCACCCTCCTTTTATGTTACAACTATTAAAGGCATATACTGTACTTCAAAAGCGATCTTTGAAACTTAATAAAATGAAGTGCAAATCATGATGTGCCGCATACATCAGAAGTTAGAACTGACGCCATAATATTGCATCTATGTCTCGTAACATATATTACATAGCAACATGACAAAAACAGCCATAAATATATAAACATAAAATTGAATGACAAAAATGACGATGAAAAATGGTTAAACAATATACATACAGTAATAAAACTCGTCAAGATGCAGAGTAAGAATCCATATCCAGATTTCACTTTAAGGCACAGGATCAGCCCAGTTGCTTTTAACATTTTCCCTTCTTGCCCAGTCTTTCTTAATACCAGTAAAATAAACAAAGGTGATATTTTGTAAACCAGCAGTATAAATGGAGAAAGTGAAATTAAGATTCCTTATCACTGCCGTCAATCATGAGAGCGAGAACGTTTCTGCTTTTCTTGTTTCTTCGATTCTCCTGATTGTTCAATCTTGGTTGAGCTGCCACTGGCCGAGGATTCAGTCGGTACTTCTGTGGTACCCCTGATTGAGCAGTGAACTTCGACTCCAGATGACACTCCATAGAAACATAGAAGTCGATGGCAGATAAGGACCTCAAGGCCCATCCAGTCTGCCCATTTCTTTTTCTACCTTATAAATGTGCCATCGACCTTTGCTCTGTCAGTGGCCTGTCTATTCATACTTATCTGTATTGCCCCCTTATGCCTGTCCCATGCCTGTTTGAAGCCATGCACTGCATTTATAGCCACCACTTCATGAGGTAGACCGTTCCATGCATCCACCACCCTTTCTGTGAAAAAGAATTTCCTCACATTCCCCCTTAATTGGCCTCCCTCTAATCTTATGCTGTGTCCTCTTGTCCTGCTATTTTTCTTATATTTAAACATGTTAGACTCTTTCACCTTGTTAATGCCCTTAAGGTGTTTGAATGTTTCGATCATATCACCTCTCTCCCTCCTTTGTTCAAAGATATACATATTGAGCTCCGTTAATATGTCCTCATATGTCTTCTGATGCAGTCCCTGCACAATTTTGGTTAATGTCCTTGTGAAGGTGTGGCCTCCAGTACTGCATGCAGTACTCCAGATGGGGCCTAACCAGTGTTTTGTAAAGAGATATTATTACCTCCCTCTTACGATTTGTGATAACCCCTACTAATACACCCTAACATCCCCCTAGCCTTACCTACTGCTTTAGAGGTCTGCTTGGATGATTTCAGGTCATCGGTGATGATGATGCCCAAGTCTCTTTCTTCCTTTGTGACTGCCAGCAACTCCCCTCCCAGCCTATAGGTGGCTTCAGGGTTTCTCTTCCCTATGTGCATGGTCTTGCACTTCTTTGCATTAAATCCCAGTTGCCACTCTCCTGACCATTTTGCTAGTTTATCCAGATCTCTTCTCATTCTTCCCACCCCATCTGGATAATCTACTCTGTTGCAAATCTTGGTGTCATCTAATGAGCTGGCCAGTATCTTCCTCGAGGTGGTCAACCATGAGTCGGAGGCAGATGAGGCTTCGTCGCACTTCAGAACCCTGGTTCTGACCAGGCCGTCCCCAGCCTGGGAGGGGGTTGCACCTTTTTCACCCACTTTTTTGTTTTTCTTCCAATCCTTTTAAGATGGCGCTACCACGCTTTGATAAAGCATTCTTTGAAACATTTGCGCTATCAACATTACTGCTATACAGCATAGGTCCCGTTTGTAGCATTGTGTAAATTACACTCGTGTGTTTTTTTATTTTTGTTTTGGAAAATTTATTTATGAACTATATAACTGCAGACATCATACAAACATATCAGGAGAGGACACAGCCTCTAGATTTAGAGGAACCAAATTTACATTTAGTGACTAAAATAACATGCAGACTATAGGTCTCTCCAAGTGCGAGAGACTTCTACTAAAGGTGCAGGAATAAAGTCCAGTACAGTGAGCATGTAGTCCTGTTTTGCTCTCACCTACTCTGAAACTATAATGTTCCTTTGCCTTGTTCCCCTACCCCTTGCAGGATAGAAAAATAAACATTAGGCTTGAAGAGTTCAGTGAGAAATGGAAGTTTGAACTTGGATATAAAACGCAGTTATAAAGTTCACATGCCTTTTTTTTTTTTTTTTGGCACCAAACCATGTTCATTCCCTAATCCCCAACCCCAGTTCAGGAGAGAATATTATAGTATAAAATTGAACAGAACAAACATGACAGAAGAAACATAGAAAACATTCCACCGTCAATACACTTCTGAACCAGTATAAACTTCGCCATATATTTCCAAGAGTCTTGAGACAGTCCACATGCTGGAAAAAGGAGAAATTATATGACCCCCCCCCCCCAATTCAGTTTTCAAGTGTCCTCCATGTGTTCCTAGTCCACTGACGAATCCATAGAAAGCAGCTTTTCTGCAAATGCCTCTGCTGCTGTGGGGTCCGTAAATATGTGTGTTTTATTCTTTTGGCACACCTGTAGTCAAGCAGAAAGTAGCAGTTGGCCCCCACTCCAGCAGGGTTCTCTTTATGCGTTGCAGTTCTTTTTTCCTCATGAAGTGTATTTTCTAATGCCTTTTTCTTATCATGATATTTTGTTGTTCACTGATTACAAACTTCTGTACCTAGTTGTAATCTATCTAATTACCTATTGGTGTATTGTGTTCATCATTTTAAAGCAGCAGTGCAATGAAAAATGTTTTTTCGTAAATATTTAGTTTCAGCTATAGTTGATAAAATATTAGCATCCCTATCAAAACTACTTTTCTAGGTACCTCCTGTGCTGTAAATCATAAATTTGTTTCTTAATGACCCCTACCAGGTTTACAATAGAATTTCTAAGCCAAATATGGCAGACGTCTTTTTTTCTCTCTGAGAAAACCTGAAACAAAATATCACTAAAATACTCAAATTTTCATGGAACTAGAAAATGTTACCCCCAATAAAACTATAAGATGCCTGGAATCTTTTACTGTATAATGAAAAAAGGGTAGGGTCAAATTTTTTGCCCAATTTCATTGCACTGTTGCTGTAATTTAATTTTTTTTACTAAGTTTTTGATAATATTGGCATGTTTTGGAGATTTATAGATGATCATTCTTATTTAAATATGTCTTTAAATTAATTTTTTTATATAATGAGGATAGTCTCTAATTTGTTTTGGCTTCGGTTGCGGAGGGATTTTGCCCAAGTTTGATTTTGGAAGGGGGTTTTCAGATGGTCATAACTGATTAAGTTAAAACTGAATAATAATTTTCTTATAAAAAACCTTTAATTTGATTTTGGCTGAGTAAACAGATTGACATTTTCCAAAAACAGCCAATCAAAGACCACTGACTAGTATTTAAGTAGCCTCCCCAGCAGGTGTTGCCACCCCTGATGAATTGATTTACTCACAAAATGTTGGGTCATCCTGTTGTAACAGGCAAGGGGTGAGGTAGTCCTATGCTAGCAGCCCTTTCAGCTCCATCTTGGGTGCTTGCACCCTCTGGGCTTCAACAGGAGGTTCCACAGCCTGCTTTTCCTCCCAGTTGACTGATTGTGGTGGAGTCTGTATCCCTGCAGCTGCGGGAGGGGGTGCCCATGAAGAATTCTCAGTAAGGTCTCGGGCCACCTGGGCTCCTGTCAATAGTGGTCACCCTTGACAGGAGGTGGAGAACACTGCTGTAAAGACTCTTCAGCCCTTGTTTAGGGATTGAGACTCCGATTCGGGGGGGGGGGTCTTATTTGGCATCCTCTGCCCATGGTCGAAGGGACTTGACTCTTCTCATGTTGTGTTCCCCGCAGCTGTGTCAATGGGCTTTGCTGCCCTTCTGCAGCACGTCTGCTAACTTTAATGTCCCTCTAGAGGAGGTTCAGAAGCATGAGACGTACCCTGTAATGGACATCCTTGAGTGGAACAACTTCCCAGGGGTGGCATTCCAGTAGCCAAGGCTGTCCTGGGCCCTGTACTCAGCATCTGGCAGCAGACCACAAATACTGGATCCTTATTGGGGGGTCTCCACATTCTCAGAGCACCCTTTGGCTGAGGAGCTCATCTTAGAATTCAGCCTTCAGGAAGTTGAAGATTCTAGGGAGATTCGGACAGATCGCTGGACAAGGCTACTTTTGGACTGCGTCAGACCAGCTAAGCAGCTCCGCTTTCTGATAAGCTTTATAACATGCTATCTCTGCTCCCAGTGGACAGCCAGGCAGAAGCTTGGACCTTGCTGGACCTGGGACATTTGCTGTCTAAGCACCAGCTGCAGACCACTTTGGATATAGGCAGCATGTACACACACACAGTGACCACTTCAGTGTCCAAGCACAGGAGGGCCTGGCTGCATCTCTTGACATTTACTCCAGAGATCCAGCATAAGTTGGTGGATGGGCCCTTTTTCAGCACCAACGTCTTGAGCCCTGGAGTGGAGGATCATCTCTCCTGGATTGAGAAGTCCAGTGTCACCTTGGATTTGGTGGCTTCATCTTAGGAGGCTAAGCAGCCTCTCAAGCCTAAGAAGAGCTTCTTTTGTGGTTCAGACTACCAGCCCCAGCAGTAGCAGCTGAGGCAACAATCCCAGCATTACTGCCTGGCAAAATCCAAGTCTAGTGGGTGAGGGGCATAAAAAGGGAGGAGGGTGCATCCAGGGGTAAAAAATGATGGGTTGTAGGGTGCCTTACCCCATCCCATACAGTCCCTGATGCAACTTCTTGTGGGGGAAGACTCCTCTGCTTTCTTCCACTGTGGCCCGTCATCACATCAGACAGGTGACTGCTGGAAATGGTGTGCTCAGGTCTGTCTCTAGGGTTTAAGACTCTCCCGCCATAAGCACAGTGGGAGTCCATGGTGCCCATGGATATACTAGCAACACTGAAGAGTGATATTGCTCAGCTTCTGGGGTGCAGTGCTGTCAAGTCTGTCCTGGATACCCTGGTCTCTCAGGGATATTTGTCTCTGTACTTTTTGGTACCAGAGTGGATGGGGGGCCTGGCACCCTATTCTAGACCTGCATAATCTGAACAAGTTCATTAGCAGGCAACGTTTACATATGCTCACTCTCAGTCAGATCATACCATCTTTGGAACCACAGGCTCAGTTTTATTCATAGAAACATAGAAGTTGACGGCAGATAAGGACCGCAAGGCCCATCCAGTCTGCCCATTTCTTTTTCTACCTTATAAATGTGCCATCGGCCTTTGCTCTGTCAATTGCCTATCTATTAATACTCCTCTGTATTGCTCCCTTATACCCATTCCATGCCTGTTTGAAGCCCTGCACTGTATTCATATCCACCACTTCCTGAGGTAGGCCATTCCATGCATCCACCACCCTTTCTGTGAAAAAGAACTTCCTCACATTACCCCGTAATCGGCCTCCTTCTAATTTCCTTGAACCTCCACGATGCCATCAACCCAGTAAAGTCCCATCTAGTCCCCAAGCACGTGATCCTGTTCATTGGAGCAGAGTTAAACTCCCTTCAAGCCAGGGATCGCCTACATGCAGACTGAGTGGAGGATCTTACTACTTTTGCCTGATCATTTTAAGTTGGGCAATTGCGTCCAGTCTGGGAATTCCTCTGGCTGTTGAAGTGCATGCCGACTTTGACCACCGTGGTTATCTGGGCCCGCTGGAACATGCGTCCCTTCAGTGGGAGTCTGGGCACCAGTAATCTCAGTGACATGGTCATCTGGACCAGCGGGTTTGGGTGATGCATCCGATGGAGGATGCCATACAGTGGCAGCTGTGTCCCAAGAACCTTGCAGAAGGAACTCCATTTGTCTGTACAGAGCTGATCATCACCTTGTCCATGGATGTGTCCCTGGTCAGATAAGAGGCTCACCTGCCCAACCACAGAGCCTAGGGCTTCTGGTAGCACAAGACGACCACCAGCACATCAGCCTGCTGGAGCTCCATGCAGTGCACCTGGTACTGCCTAAGTTTGTTCTTCTGATTCGGGATCAGGTCATGCAAGTCAAGACCGACAACAGAGACCACCATGTTATTTTTGAACAAGCAAGGCAGGGCACACTCCTTTCCACTGTGTGAGGTGGTGCTCCACATCTGGTCCCTAGTTTGCAACCTGCAGGCAGATGATCTGGCCATGCACGTAACAGGGTAGGACAACCAGCTGCCAGAAACTCTCCGCTACATGGGTGAGGTTTCTAACTACTGGTGTTTGCGCCAGAATGTAGTGACACAGCTGTTTGGCCAGTGGGACACAATTCTGGTGGACCTGTTTGCTTCCTGGGAGAACAGAAAGCTGAGACTCTTCTATGCTTGTCATCCTCAGACAGGAATGCTGAGGAAGGATGCCTTTTGCCAGTCCTGGACCCCAGGCCTTCTATACATCTTTCCTCCCTTTCCCTTGATCCACAAGGTGGTGCTGAAGGCACTTGGGGACAAGGCAGAACTGATTCTGATAGCTCCAAACTGGCTGAGACAGTTCTGGTACCAGGATCTCCGCAGCTTTAACAGCAGGTCCCAATGGAAGCTTCATCTGTGTCCAGAGCATTTTTTTTTTATTTATTTCCACTCCTGCTTCATGATGAGCCCCACTTGGCCCTCGCAGTTCCCCCAACCCTGTCATCTGCTGTCTCTGAGACTTACCTGGGGTGCCACTGAGTCCTCCACAGATTTCCTCCTGTGGCAGGGCTGTCGGGGAGGGCCCCAAACCCCCTTCCAGTGGCATGCTTGGTCTGGTGGTCCCTTGCCCAGTAGGCGATGCGAGGTCTGTGTGCGGCATCCTGCCGCCAATGGGGATTTTCTATTTTCCTGGCTTCCCTGACCAACGTATGCTTATAGAGGCGATGGCCGGAGATACACACATCAAAGGACATGCTGATGTGTACCGTTAGGGAGCGTCCCCCACCTGGAACTGCTGCTCCAACTCACATCGCCACCTATGGTCACCTAGGTGGCAGTAGTGAAGCGGAGCCATCTGCCTCCCTCCCTCCCTCCCCCAGAGGAGGAAAGCATCCACTGGGATGCTTGATCCTCCAACCCCGACTGGCCCATGTCCGTTCCCCAACCCAGGTCACCAGCATGGTGGCAGGTGAGGCATGGATGCCTCTGCCCTCCGCAGCACCAGCCAGCACATCGTCCAGACCAGTTGAAGAGACAGGGAGGACCGGTCCAGCATCCAGACTTTGTCCCTGCCCCTCTCTGCCTGGTATCTGAGTAGCTGGAGTTCCTGGCTTTGGGCCTTTCAGAGAGCATTCTCCAGGTTCAGGATGCATCCCATCAGGAGTCGAATCATAGAACGTACTCGTTCAAGTGGAAGAGGTTCTCACTCTGGCGTGCAGACAAGGATATTAATACCTTTGCTTGTCCAGTGGTGCAGATCCTTGACTATCTCTTGTCCCTGTCTAAGTTCAGGTTGCCAGCCACGAGTCACCTGGCTGTTATCTCTGCATACCAGGCAGGGGCCAGTATGCTGATGGTTGCACAGAAAAGAATGGTTTGGTGCTTTTCTAAAGGCCTGCACCACTTTTTCTCTCTGGTTCATGAAGCTATACCTCCATGGGACTCACTGCTAGTGCTTGCTAAGCCTGGGTGCAGATCTACTGATGATCCATGTCATGGGAGAAGACAGTCTGCTGGCAGATGCTCTCAGCCAGGTCAGAGAGATGTTACACAAGTGGCCCCTGAATCAGGAGGTGGTAGACAACCTGTTCTCCTAATGGGGCACCCCTCTGGTGGAGCTGTTCGCTTCGAGGGAGTACAGAAAACTGAGGCTGTTTTGTGCCTGCCTACAGAGTCCAGGACCCTATTGGGGGATACCTTTTTGGGACCCTGAACCCCAGGTCTCCTGTACGCCTTCCCTTCCTTCCTTCCTTCCCCTTTGTCCACAAAGTTGTAGTCAAGGCCTGGGCCCTGATAGCTCCAGACTGTCCCAGGCAGGTCTGGTATCTAGATCTCCTCAGCCTTACCAGCAGGCGTCAGTGAAGGTTGCCACTCTGCCCAGACCTGCTGAACAGACAACAGGAGAAGGTCCTGCATAAAATGTTTCCCACCCTCCCTCCCTAACCCCGGTTAAGTCTACATGCAAGTTTTGCAAATTTTCTTTACCTTCCCCTCCCCCCCTTACCTCATCTTTATCCTTAGCTCAGTATGTTTCACAAGTGGTGGAGATTAAAAAGTCAGTTATAATATAGGGACAGTTATGCATACATGTATTGAGGTTGTCTGTTCCTGCCCCCTTTTGTCCTCCTTACTCCCCTTTCCCTCCCCCCTTCCTCTCTCTTATTACTTTGTGCATGACCACCAGGGGTCAAGTTCTTTGACTATGTTCATATATTAGTTTCATCCTTCATCATTTTATTCTGTTTCAGTATTTTAGTTAGTAGCCTGAAATCTCAAGCTGTCACCAAGGTTTCCAAATAAGTTTTTTTTAAATTATTTAGTAAACCACCAAGTTGGTGGCAGCCAGGTCCATGGCGGCGTTCAGACGTGGGTGGGATAGAGCAACGGCTGCCTTAGATTCCATGGGAACATTAAAGGGTAAAAACATAAGCAGGGGGAGCTAGGTCCAGTGACTGTTAGAGGTCTCGGAAACCACTGAGCAGACTAAATAGACCCCTGGTCTCCTTCTGACATCATTTTCTCTGTTTCTCTGTAATATTTATAGTATATATGTGGGAGATGGTATACATATTTGTTTGAATTGGAGGTATCAATACTTAAACACTTCACCTTGAAGGCAGCCATGTTTAAGATGGCTTGCTTGTCTGTTTGTCGCGCCTCTGAAGAAGACCCTATGTGGTCAAAGCAACGGGGATTTTGTCTTTTTGTTTTCTGGGCTTGTTTGCTCCATGGATAATAAAACAGTTTGTTTTGGCCGGTAACATACAGTTGAAGTCTCTTTAATTTATTTAAAACTTCCAGTGTGTGGACTGGCTTTGTGATTTGTTACCCACACCTTCGATCCCTGCACCTCTTGGCCTGATTCCTTATGGTCTAGAGTTCCAGGCTGTGGGCCTTTCAGGAGATGTCCTCCACGTTATGGAGGCATCCTGTAAGGAGCTGAGCTGTAAATGCTATGTGTTTAAGTGGAAGAGGTTCTCAGTCTGGTTCCATGGTCCTGCCTCATGGTGAGCATCCTTGACTACCTTTGGTCCCTGTCTCAGTCAGGACTGCAAGCAACAACCCTTAAGGTGCACCTGGTAGCTATATCTGCATATTGGGCATGGGCTGGTATGCCGACGGTGGCCCAGAAGATGGTTGAGTACTTTTTTAAAGGCCTGAATCTCTTTTCCCCTCCAGTGCACAAACCTGTGCTTCTGTGAGACCTACTGCTGGTGTTGACAGTGCTTATGGGCAAGCTGTTTAAATCAATGCTTTGGTGTGTGATCTTGCATCTGTTATAGAAGACTGCCTTCTTGGTGGCCCTCATGTCAACCAGAAGGATCAGTGAGCTCCAGGTCTCTCAGTGGAATCTCCTTACCTAGTCTCCCACAAGGACAAGGCCATCCTTCACCCTCACCAGAAGTTCCTCCTGAAGGTTGTATTGGAGTTTCACCTTAACCAGGTGATTAACTTAACTGATATAGTTTACTAACCTGTCCTCAGAGGCCGATCACAGGCTCCATACGCTGGGCTTGCTGAGGGCACTCTTACTACAAGGAACACATGGCTGAAGTTTGAGGTGAGGCTTGCCAGCTGTTTGTGACTTACATAGAAGTCGCGCCTGGCAGACCAGCAGCAAAATGGATTATTGCCAGGTGGATTACATCCTGCATTGACCTCTGCTATAGTTTGGCTGGTAGGGAGTCGCTCAAGGGGCTTAAGGTTTATTCCACCAGACATACTGCTGCCTCGGTGGCTGTTTGTGAAGATATGCAGGGCTGCAACCTGGAGTAAAGCACACACCTTCATCTCCCATTACAACATCAACATCATGAGTTGTCAGGATGCTGCTTTTGGGTCCTCAGTCCTCCAGTCTCTGTTTACCAAACAGGGGGTGCGTGCCTTTGCTCCCTTCTCCCGGAGGGTGGCTAGGAGTACGCCAGAGTGTGCATAGTGAACCGAATCCATGTTACTAGAAATACAGGTTTCTCACCTGTAACTGTAGTTCTATTAGTGGTATTCTGTTCACATTCAAACAACCCACCCGACTTCTCCTGGCAAGTGGCACCCGGACCCTGCTTCCAGCATGCAGAAGATGTGACATCAAGGGATGGAGCCAGAGGATATACCACATGGGTGGTGGGATAAGTTTAGCTTGAAGACCTCCGATGACTGAGCTGTCTGTAGCAGAACTGCCAGAGTGTGGATGTGAACTGAATACTACTAACAGAACTAAAATTACAGATGAGTAACCTAAATTGTTTCATTACAGTTGCGGCTGCAAACCTACATTAATAGATGGATGAGGTAGGAAGTATTCCACAGTAGTCATGATGCGCAAGTCCTTTCTTCCCTCCCTTTAATAAGTGGGCTTGGTTGAGTATCCCCTATTCTGGAGGGGTGAGGTGGTCTCTGGTCTTAGGAGAAGGTGATTATCATGCAGTGCCCCATGTGGACTCGGTATACTTAATAAGCCTTGGAGAGTCTGCATTCTACATTGCCAGTGGGGGGGGGGGACAGAAAGAAGGAAAATTTAGCAGCAAGTTCTGTAAATAAACTAATGAAAATAAGAGATAATTGCCCAGTAACCAAGCTATTAGAGCCTCTTTAAAGTTCATGTTCTTTTTTTTTTTATAGTATTTTATCCAGGTTTCATTTGCCATGAAGGACAGTAAAGGTCAATTGTGGTAACAGAAAAAGTATTGAATTGACTTACATAATGTACCCACTACAATAATATGCTGCTTGGTATGTTATCTTCTGACTAATTGTATGCATTGTGTTCTTCTAATAAAGAAGTATAAAAAAAGAGCACTAGTTGACAGGTCCTTGAGCTGTGTAGAATTGGCCAGAAATTACAGTACAGTCACACTTCTACATTTAACAGTTTTGAAAGAAAATACTAATGTGACCTTGTTGCACTTGACATCTCAAAAATTCCTATCTCCTATAAAAAAAATACATGACACTTGTGGGGAAGAGCATGCACAAGTAATATACCGAAAACTGTGTTACAGGTCCACTCACACAGTGGGATAATCAAGTTAGAATTTACTGTGTAATAAGGTGTTATGGCCACTAGATCCACCCCAGTGTTTTGGGACCCCACCATTTCATCAGAAGAATGGTCCACATTTCTAGTCTGCTGTGCCAAAAAATGTTGCGGCATATCCCATGGCTATAGCACCTTGTTTCACAATAAATTGTAATTTGGTTATACCACTGGGTGAGAAGATGTGTATCATTGTTTTTGATAAAATATTTTTCCCATTTGAAGTCAGGTAAGTTGAGTGTAGAACAGTGCTTTCACTGTGGAGAGTTCACAAAGTAAGGTGCTCTAATTGGTAAGGCTTGGAAGAATGATCATAGCCTTGTTTAGATTTCTCCAACTGAAGTACAGTATGTACACATTTCTTGTAGGAACAGTTTACTACAGAAGTGGCATTTTCCTAAGTTTACTTCACCATTCAACCCAAATAAAGTCAGTTAATAACTTGTGTGCATACACAGCAGACAGCAAACACAAAAGTGTGTCTTACATTCCAAGCAGTATTTTAAGTTGTTAAATTTGTTTCCAACAGAAGGAAGAATATCTGAGGAAAACCTGGCTAAACGTTTGTCTAGAGACTGTCTGTGTTACATCTGTGGTCCTCCTCCAATGATTGAATCTACCTCTCGACAACTAGAAAACCTTAGTGTGCCCAAAGACTGTATTCACTTTGAGAAATGGTGGTAGCAGACAATACAAATAACACCTGATTCCAAACTGATCGTGAATGCATCGTTACCATGTGACTGACGATACCTCTGAAGGCACAGAACTTCCTTTTTGTACCAGAATTGCAAAACTTGGGTTTCGCCAGGATTAAAATTAGTCACTGCACCTGGGTTAGCTTGTGTTTCTGTTCAGTGTTTTCCATTTTAAAAGACTAAGTAAATCTGTGTTTTGCCACCTGGTTGGCTAATTGAATGAACTGTATTCCTTTATCTTTTTTTTTGTTTTGTTTGTTTGTTTGTTTAATTAAGCACTGTGTATCTTTGTATGGGTTAGGTGGGCTTACTATAGATAGAGCCACAGAAAGTGATTGTCTTCATGATCTGGATTTTCCCCCTGTAAAACAAAAAAAAAAAAGTTTTTCCCTTTAGTTTCACGACTGCACCCCTTCCTCTCCCTGTCCCCTCATATGTTCTCCCTGGTGTGCACACCCATCCTGATCCCACGATGGCAAGTGGCACAACCCTCCACTCGTCCCTGCAGCTCTCAGACTGCATACAGCATATGCTACGGTACTTCGTGGTTTGCACTATTTGTAATCAAACTGCAGTCAGATACAGAGGTGAGTAGAGGTTTGTGCTGGTCACTGTCGTGGGACCACGATAGGAAGGTTGTGGAGCTCGGGGGTGGTGCCTCTAGACATCAGTAAGAACTTGCAAGGGAACAGGGAGAGGGTGCCACTGGATGCCAGGGGGTACTTGGAAAGAGACAGGAAGGGAAGGTGGTGTGCCATTGGTCACCAGGGGTTACATGGAATGGGAAGGGAGGAGAAAAAGGGTGCCACTGGAGACAACATCTAGGATAACTTGTAAGGAGACTGAGAGAGGGAGGGGTGACAGTGGACACTAGAGAGTACTTAAAAAGGAGAAGAGAGGGTATAATACCAGACACCATGGATTGCTCAAGACTAGGAGAAAGCTCTTATGAAGTTTGAGATTTTTTAAGATGTTGTTCACCACTCCATGATGTTGGTTAAAAAAAAAAAAGAAATCCAAGGATCAATTTTTTGTTGGTGGTTAAAAATGGCCTGTTTTTGCTGGCCATTTTATATGTTCGTATGGTGGGCAGTTTCAGGAGGGGTTGGGAGAGGGGAAGGGATACTGGTAAGGGGGGTTGGGAGGGGCAGCAGCGTGAAGAAGGGCTAGCTGCACACTCTAGCAGACTCGATAGACCATGAGGCCTGTTTCTGCTGGCAATTTCATGTTTGTATGTTCGTAAAATATATTTTCAAGGCTCAAGACTCTTTACAGTAACATGAAAACCAATAAAACCGTTAGCTACATTAAGCTACAATAAGTACAGTACAGACAATGAATTAAACGATATGCATAGCAACGGCTACACAAACCGAGGTACAATTAAGGTTCTAGCATATTTTTGTTTATAAACATAGAAACAAAAACATTGATGGCAGAAAAAAGCCACTCAGCCCATCCAGTCTTCCCCAACCCTATCTATAATATGTTGCGAGTACCCTTGTGGTCACTCTGTACCTCTTCTCTCATGGTCTTCTACTACCTTCATCACCCCGTGTGCCCATCTCAGTCATGATTAATTCCTACCACTGATTTGATAGACTACTCCCCTTGGTAGTTTATTCCACTTCACCACCCATTCTGTAACAAAATAAAAATCCTGATGTCCTTCTTTTGAATTTCTGTCCCACCAGCTTCATAGAGTTCCCTCTTGTGCCTGTACTCAGTGTTACTATTTCCCTGCTCGCCACTCTGTTTATCCCAAGTAAAAATGTGTAAGTCCCCATCTGTGAAAGTATTTAAGGGGAGGCTAAAGACTTTTCTTTTTAATTTGGCTTTTGGGACCATCTGATAACATTTCGATTTAACATAATTATTTGTTCATGTTTTATATCTGTTGACCTGACCTGTTTAGCTATTTTCTGTGTCTGACTTTAATGCTGTTTATTTAATTTGCTTTGCTTTCTGCATTGTGCCCACAGCCTCTGGGATGGGCCCCCAGTAAATAACTTGCCTTGCCTATAATGTCCCCCTCTCCATATATTTCTTCCCCTGCTGCCCATAAATCATCTTGGTTACCCTCTTCTGCATTGCCTCCACCCTATCTCTGTCCTTCTTCAAGTGCGGACACCAGAACTGCATGCTGTACTCCCAAGTGCATATGACCAAGGATCTACATGGGCAGGATCACCTCCCTTCTTCTGCTACTGATTCCTCTGCTTACATTTCCTATCATTCTATTTTCCCTCCCCACCACTCTGCTACACTGTGCTGGTTATTTTAAGTTGTGTAGAAATTACCACCCCAAACTTTCTCTTCTGTTGTCCTTTCTATCACGACACATACCATCTTGTATTCTGTCTTCGGGGTCCTGGCCCAGTGCCAGACCCTTGGCCATGTCTCTAGCCTCCCCTTACCTGACTTCGTTGCCTTTACATATTCCTTGCTGCCCACTCTTTTGCAGATTTTTGTGCCATCTGCAAAGAGGCAGATCTTTCCCTGAGTTCCCGCCCCAATGTCATAAAAAAGAGACGTTAAAAAGAACCAGGCCGAAGACTTATACCTGTGCACTCCATTAGTGCATTCACTAACCTTTGCAAATTCCCCATTCATGATGACCCTCTGTGATCTCCCACCCCCCGCAAGCCAATTCCTGGCTCACCCTGAAATCCTATTGCCTACACCCAAGTCCCTCAGTTTTTTAACCATCTGTTCCTGTGGGACAGAATCAAAGGGTTTACTAAAAGTCCAGGTACTGCCTGGCTCTTGTCAGCCACCTTCCTGACCCAGTCGAAGTCTATCAAATTTGTCTGACAAGACCTTCCCTGATGAACCCATGTTACCTCTTGTCCTGGAACCCATTAGTCTCCAGGAACTCCACTAGTCTTTCCTTTGTAATGCCTCTGCAGGTTGCTAACAGTAGACATCCGACTTACTGGTCTATAGTTCACCAGTTCATCCTTACTCCCACTCTTATGCAGAGATAATACGCTTGCTTTTCTCCAATTCACTGATACCACCCCTGTTAACCTGCAAGCTATTGAAGAGATCTGCCAATAGTTCAGCCACTTCCTGCCCCATTTCCTTTAATATTCTAGAGTGCAACACCCTTGTTTTATCAATCCTCAGCGCTTTTAGACCCTTAAGCACCCTTTCCTGAGTGATCGGTTCCATGCCCCCCCCCACTTTCTGAGCATGAGTCATAGAAACACAGAATTTGATGGCAGATGAGGACCGCTTGGCCCACCTAGTCTGCCCATTTCCCTACCCGATGGATAAGCTGCAGATTCTAGTTAATCAACAGCTTACTTCCTCCTACTCCACACTAGAATTGCCTTATGTCTGTCCCATGCGTTCTTGAATTCTCCCACTGTTACTGACTCCACAACCTCCTCAGGAAGGCTGTTCCATGCATCCACAACCTTCTTTATGAAAAAATACTTTCTAATATTACCTCTGAGCCGTCGCTCCCTATCTTCAAATTGTGCACCCTTGTTCTTGCACATCTCTTCTTTTGAAAGATGCTACCCTCTTGTACTTTAATTCCCTTGAGATACTTGAAAGTTTCTATCATGTCCCCCCTCTCCCTCCTTTCCTCAAGAGTATACATATTAAGCTGCTCTAGTCTCTTCTCGTATGTCTTCTGGTGCAGACCCTGCACCATTTTGGTTGCCCTCCTCTGAACAGCCTCCACTTTGTCCATGTCTTTGCAGAGATGGGGTCACCAGAATTGTACGCAGTACTCCAGATGGGGTCTTACCAACTGTCTGTACAGAGGGATAACAACTTAGAAACATAGAAACATACAATTTGACGGCAGATAAGGACCGCTTGGCCCACCTAGTCTGCCTATTTTCCTACCTAACAGATAAGCTGCAAATCCTAGTTAACCAACAGCTTACTTCCTCCTACCCTCCACTAGGACTGCCTTATGCCTGTCCCATGCATTCTTGAAGTCCCCCACTGTTCTTGACTCCACGACCTCCTCAGGGAGGCTGTTCCATGCATCCACAACCCTCTCAGTGAAAAAATACTTCCTCACATTACCTCTGAGCCATCCCCCCTCTATCTTCAAATTGTGCCCCCTTGTTCTTGCACATCTCTTTTTCTGGAAGATGCTACCCTCCTGGACTTTGTTAATTCCCTTGAGGTACTTGAAAGTTTCTATCATGTCCCCTCTCTCCCTCCTTTCCTCTAGGGTATACATATTAAGCTCCTTTAGTCTTTCTTCGTATGTCTTCTGGTGCAGACCCTGCACCATTTTGGTTGCCCTCCTCTGGACAGCCTCCACACTGTCTATGTCTTTGCGGAGATGGGGTCTCCAGAACTGCACACAGTACTCCAGATGGGGTCTCACCAACTGTCTGTACAGAGGGATAACAACTTCCTGTTTTCTACTATTGATGCCTCTTCCTATGCATCCCAGTATCCCCCCAGCCTTCCTTACTGCCTTCTCACATTGCTTGCCCACCTTTAGGTCATCTGATATAATTACCCCCAGGTCCCTTTCTGTTTTTACTGTTGTCAGTATCTCACCCCCCATTGTGTACACTTCCCCTGGGTTTTTGTTTCCCATGTGCATTACCTTGCACTTCTTTGCATTGAATCTGAGCTGCCATACATTTGACCATTCCTCCAACCTTGCCAAGTCCCTTCTCATCCTTTCCACTCCATCTTGTGTATCAACCCTGTTGCAGATCTTTGTGTCATCTGCAAAGAGACATACTTTTCCTTCCAGTTCCTCTGCAATGTCACTTATAAAGACATTAAAAGGACCGGTCCCAGTACTGAACCTTGCGGTGCCCCACTAGTAACCCTCCTTTCTTCACCTATGTTCCATTTACTACTACCTTTGTGTCCTGTTGTCTAGCCAATTTTTTTATCCAGGCTGCCACCTTGGGACCCACTCCAAGGCTGGCTATCTTGTGAATTAATCTTTTGTGTGGGACTGTATCAAATGCCTTGCTAAAATCTAGGTAGGCCATGTCACAGCCCCTCTCTGGTCTACTACTTTGGTCACCCAGTCAAGAAATCTATTAGATTAGTCTGACACAACCTTCCATCATTGAATCCATGCTGCCTTGGGTCCTGTGCCCCACTGGCCTCTAGATACTCAACAGTTCTTTCCTTCAAAGTGATTCCATCATTTTCCCTACCACTGAGGTCAAACTAACTGGTCTGTGGTTTCCTGCCTCTGTCCTGCTCCCACTTTTGTGAAGAGGAATCACATCTGCCCTCCTCCAGTCTCAGGTACACCCCATCCTCCCATGATTTGTTAAAGAGGTAGTCAGCGTGTCACTAGTTCTACCCTTAGTTCTTTTAGAATTCTTGGGTGAATCCATCAGGCCCCATTACTTTGTCCACCTTCAATTTTATTAGTTCTTTCAGAACCCTTTTTCTGTAAATGGACTGGTATCGACCCTCGTCTTCAGAGTGTTTCTCTTGTTTGGTTTAGGTAACTCCCCTCCTCTTCCTTTGTGAATACTGAGCAGAAATATTGTTCAGTATCCCTGCTTTTCACTGTCACCCTCTACCCACATTCCCTCCCCTTTATTAAGCTTCAGTATCCCTCCTTTGGTCTTTCTTCGCTCCCTAATGTACCTATAAAAGGTCTTATCCCCCTTCTTAACAGAATTGGCTATCCTTTCCTCAGTTTGGGCCTTTGCTATTCTGACTGCCTCCCCAACCTCTTTCTGCTTTAACTGATAAAGTTCTCTGTCCTGCTCCTTCTGTGTTTCCTTATATTTCCTGAATGCTGTCCTTTTCTCCTTAACCTTCCCTGCCACCTCTTTTGAGAACCATAGCGATTTTTTCCTTCGTTGTGTTTTATTGATTTGCTTTACACAAAGGCTTGTTGCCTCTGTGATGGCTGTTTTGATCACTCCCATTGTTCCTCCACCCCTCCTTCTTGCCTGTTTGCTAGTGCTTTTCTGAGGCACTCTCTCATTTTCTCAAAGTCGGCCCTCCTAAAGTCCGGTACTCTTGCTTTTGTATGGCTTGATTGTATGGCTGTGTTTATCGTGAACCACACTGTTTGGTGGTCGCTTGTTCCCAGATGGCTACCCACTTCTAAATCTGAGATTCTTTCTCCATCCCCATTTGAGAGTACCAGGTCTAAGATTGCTCCCTCCCGAGTGGGTTCCAGTACTAGCTGTCTGAGGCATGCCCCCTGTAGGGCATCAAGAATGACCCTGCTCTTGGATGTGCCTGCAGCAAAGGTGCTCCAGTTAACATCTGGCATATTCAGGTCCCCCATCAACAAAATCTCCCCTTTTTCTGCCATTCTAAGAAAGCCTTCTATCATTTCCTTGTCCATTCCCTCCCCCTGAGATGGGGGTCTGTATACAACCCCGATGCGGATTGTGGTGCCATTTCCTGTCTCCAGGGTGACCCAAAGTGCCTCATCTGCTCCCTGTTTACTCTTTAGTTCTGTTGCTTTGATCCCTTCCTTTACATAGAGAGCTACTCCTCCTCCTCTTTTACCCTCCCTGTCCCTCCTGTAGATTGTGTATCCTGGTATGTTGACATCCCAGTCATGGTTCTTTGTACCATGTTTCTGTGACTGCCACAATATCCAGGCAACCCTCTTCCATCAAGGCCACTAGGTCAGGAGCTTGTTACACAGACTATGGGCATTGGTACTCATCACCCTCCACTTTTGATAGCCTTACCCCTTTTAGCCCCATTTCTGTCCTTACTGCCTTTGCCTTTTTACATTTAAATCTGTTCTGCTCCTAATAACTTCTGTACCTTGGTGTTTCCTCACTATTCACCATGTTTTTGTAGAGGCTCGGGTTCCTGCTCCTTTTCAGTGCCTCCCCTCTTGGCTGGTTTAAATGCTTGCCAATGAAGCATTTAAACCTCTCACCTAGGATCCTGGTTCCCCCGGACAGATGCAGACCATCGCACCAGTATAGGGTCTCCATCCCTCCAGGTGGCTCCCAGTCCCAATGAAGCCAAAACCCTGAGCTCCACACCATTTTTTCAACCACTCATTGAATTCCCTGTTGAGAAGTGCCCTAGCATCTCCCTTGCCATAGACAGGCAGCACCTCCGAGAAGATTACTGCGCTACTTGTCTAAGGCCCCTTCCCAACTCTATAAACTCCTCTTGCACTGCTCTGATCCCTTTCCTAGCCAGGTCATTTGTCCCTAGGTGGACAATGACATCCAGCTCCCTCCCCGTGCAGCTCCTCCCACATCCTGAGGATTCGCTTCCTGTCCCTCCAAGCCGTGGCGCCAGGAAGGCACCTACCTCCTCTCCCTCCCCCATTTCTACCCCCCTAATGATTGAGTCCCCCACCAGGAGTTGTTTCCTTCCCCGATGGGGTCCCATGCCACCCTCCTGTGGGTCTCCTTTGTGAAGGTTCCCAGCATCTTCCTTGGTCTCCACTGCAGGTGCCTCCACAGAGGAACCACTATCCACCAGAAGAGTGAATGAATTATGGAGAGGTACAGCTGGAGGGATGCAACTCTGTTCCACCACCCTCTCCCTCCTTGAGCCCACCCTGGTCTAGCCGCTCCTCTTTCTTGGCAACCTCTGAGGTAGTGGCATTGACCCTGGTGGTCTCTGGGTGGAGGAGGAGGTTTCACGAATCCTAGCCAGGTCAGCCTGGAGACGGGCAACCTCCTCTCTCAGACCAGAGAGGTGCCTGCAAATAGGGCAGCATCGCAGCCTCCAGAATGTCTCCCGGAACACTGCCGCCCCGCAGCCATTGCACTGCACCACTCCTATCATGTCTTATTTAGTGTCCTCTCTACTGTTTCACTGGATGCTTATTCTCTCCTCTTCTTACAACTCTCGCCCTTCCTGTTCTGGGACAGCAACTTCCCATCTTCTTCAGTAGACTATGTCAAATGCCTTGCTAAAATCTAGGTAGGACATATCCACAGCCCCTCCCTGGTCTACTACTTTGGTCACCCAGTCAAAGAAATCTATTAGGTTCATCTGACATGACCTTCCTGCTGTGAATGCACAACAAAAACCTATCTCGACCCAAACTGAATATGAAATTCAGAGTCAATATATATAGCTCTTTCATACAATGTGTATTTTATTTATAAGATACAAAATGTCTTCACACTTAAAAATAAGCTCCAATATATGTATTCCTGCTGTGAAACCATGATGCCTTGGGTCCTGTGCCCCACTGGCCTCTAGGTACTCAACAGTTCTTTCCTTTAGAATTAATTCCATCATTTTCCCTACCACTGAGGTCAAACTAACTGGTCTATAGTTTCCTGCCTCTGCCCTGCTCCCACTTTTGTGAAGTGGAGTCCACATTCTAGTAGTAGAGCCTTGTCTTCCATTATGAATACTGACTAGAAATACACATTTAGTATGTCTGCCTATCCTTATCCCCCTCTTTCCAGCCTTCCCCCTTCTTCAGCCTAAGTATCCCCTCCTTGGATTTGCATTTTCCCAAATCTAGAGGAAGAACGCCTTGTCTCTCCTTCTTCATCCCATCCACTATCCTTAACTCTGCATCTGACTTCACTCTTCTCACCTACTTGCAGGCCTCCTTCATTCTGTTAAGGTACACTTCAGTTTTTCGGCTATCTGGCCGTGTAATTTCTAAAGACCTTCCTTTTCTCCTTAACTGCCACCTCCACTTCTTTTGCATACCACATTGGTCTTCTTGACCTACTGTCTTGACACAAAAATTTGTAGCCTCAGTTAATCCCTGTTTAATTAATCCCCAATTGCTATCTACCCCCATTGCATCCCCACCCCCACCAGCCTTTCACTAAGCAGTTCTCTCATCTTTCTAAAATCGACCCTTCTAAAGTCTTGTTTATGAGTGCTTGCTTTGTGCCTCTAATTTTATATCCAGCTGCACAGTCTGGTGCTCACATGATTCCCAGAGGCTTCCAAACTGCCACCTCCCCCATGCTGTCCCAATTTGTGAGGACCAAATCTAGAATAACACTCTCCCTTTTAGACTTCTCTACCTTCTGTACCAGGAATGCATCATGCAAGGCCTCTACCACCTTTTGATTTCTAGCATTTATTACTACTGGGCACTCCAGTATCAGCTATGAAGTCCCCCATTAGCAGCACCTCACCCTCTTCCACCACCCTGCTTATCTCTGCCATCTTCTTGTCTGCTGCCTTCTTCTGAGAAGGGAGGCCTTTATGCTTCACCTACCCTGATAATCCTCCCACCAGCCATGACTACCAGTATCCACCATGTTTCTGCATCTGTGCCCTCCTCGTATCCTTGACATCTGTGGCCTTCATGTCCTCCTTCAGACACAAAGCCACCCCTGCCCCTGGCCCACCTGTATAGTGAGTAGCCTGCAATGGATAGTTCCCAATCATGGTGCTATGTATCCCGTCTCTGTAACATACTGATCTCCAATATGTTTGCTTCCTTCGCCTTGTGTCCTTGTTTTTGATCCCCTGATCTCTTGGACCATGCCACCCCCAAGTCATAGCCCCTTCCTCTACTGTGTAACTGTTGCTCCATTTCCTTCCAGTACAGTATTCTCTTTCTTGAGTTCTGTCTGTCCTAGCCCCCACTCCACATTTGCTATGCTTCCCTCCTTCACTAGTTTCTTTCTGTTCCCCCAACTTCTGCACGTTAACCTCTGCCTTGGTTAATGTTGGGAGAAAGCCCTCCTGGCTCCCCTCAGTTGTGTTAATATATGTATTCTCAACTGATCTGCCTCACCCCTCACCTAGTTTGAACTGGTGATGATATGTTGTACAAACTTCTGCCCTATTACCCTGGTACCCTCCTCTTTGGGTGAAGCCCATCTCATCTGAGCAGGCTCCAGTCTCTCCAACAGGCAGCCCACTCTCCCAGGAACTGAAAGCCTTCCTGCTTGCATGGCGCCATCCATTTAGTCATGCATTGTCCTCCACAATGTCCTCCACTGGTTTCATTCTAACCAACTTAGAATTAACACTAACACAATTCTCCATGACCTTTGGTACCGGTCAGAAACTAGCCAGACTCACTGTCCTCCCTGTCTTCACCACTCTGGATGGCACCCCATTTGAAGTGGTTCAGTCCTTCAAGTACCTGGGGTGTGGCTTGACAGTAAACTTGAATTCTCAACCCGCATGGATGCCATCCAGGTCAAGCTCCATCCCAAGCTTGGTGCCCCCATTGTTACAAAGACTGCCTGTCTCCGCATATCCACATGGAACTGATTACCAAAATGGTGCTTCCTGTCTTCGACTATGCAGTTGTAGTCTGTGGCGCTGCCCCCTCGGCTTCCCTTACCAAACTGGATACCCTCAACTCCTCCTGCCGTTTTGTATCTTACTCTCCTCCATGTACACATCATTGCTTGCTTTACTCTTCCCTTTCTATCCTCCCTCTGCCATCCCACCAACAGGCCCATTGCACTACATTCATCTCCAAATATTGGTTCAACACCCTTCTCTCCTACCGTTCCTCACTCCTGTCTTGAATCCCCCGCCTCCCGCTCCCTCCACATTAGGGACCATTGCACTATTGCCATTACTCACCCTTGCTCCTCTACTGGACAATCTACATTCTCCTATATGCTTCCCTCTCTTTCTGGAACAAACTTCCCTCCTCCCTCCACATCTCCCCATCCTTCAAATGCCTGCTGAAACTTCACCCCCCCCCCAACTTGCTAATGCTACCCATCTTCTGATTACCCTTGAAGAACTGATTTTAACACATATAGTTTTTGGTTGTGATTCTAAGCACTGCTAAAGTTCACTGCACTTAGTTTAATTGTGGTACATGCAGATTCTCTTTATTCTGTTGTAACTCATTGCTCGTCTGTCTGTTCAGATGTTGTTTTGGTATTGTCTATTGCTGTTTTGCTCCATCTGCTCACTTGCTCTCTGTCTCTGTCTGGGTGTCCTTCCTAGAGTATAAAAGCTGCCCTTTACCTTTTCCACACTACTCCAGGCCAGGTCACTTGCCCAACATGCACCACCACATCTGGCCTCCTTCCTGAGTTCCTCCACCTTGGGTCAGAGTCTGTATGCAGTGGCCCCAGGGAAACGGTGGGTTTTCCCCTTGTGGGAGAAACTCACAGTGCCTTCCATTTCCCATACTGTTGAATCCTGTACCGCTAGTACCTTCTTTCTGACTCACTTGGGAAACCCAACTGCTCATCCTTAATGGATGGCACCCCCTTGGCAGTTGTGCTGTTCCCAGCCCCGTTGTTGCTGACTTCTGGTAGAACCTGTGCCATGAGAGGCAGGTCTTTATTGGAAGCTACACACTGTGCTCCACAGGAATCACTTTCCTCTTCCCACCCCAACTACTGTCCAGCCACCTATGCTGGCTCAAGGTGTCCCCAGTGGCAGAGAAGCAGGTAGCATTTCTATTTCCCTGCTAGCTTTGGCTTTTAAGACGTGTATCTCGGCCTATGCAACTTCAGGCTTATTCCTTAGGGCAAGGGGTTTCCTGTAGCTTAGGTAGCAGCTGTAACCTCAGATACCCTCTGAGACCCCACAACCCACAATCAACTGCACCATTCCCACTCCCCAGTGTTGGCTCCACCTGCATGTTTGAGTGTGATGTAATTTGTGATATTAGTAGTACTGTCTGCTAGTGTTGACTGTGCCAGATAGGAGGTTTTGCTCTGTTGGCTTCCTTCCCAGCATCCCCGTTTCCTGCTTAGAAGCCTGAATGACCTTTCTCTAGAGAGGGTGTTGGTTGCTTTAACTTGTTACCCTCTTTCTAGAGCCTTTAAGCATGTAAAAGGGTGGTGTAACCTCTCAGCACACGTTTTTAACATAATGTTTTAGGACCTCAAATCTGGAATTTTAATTTCATGCATGACTATATGGAAAACTCTAAATGCTCAAGCTAAGGGTATTTTTAAATAAAAATAATACAAAACAGAGTTCCCCCTAAAGCATTTATGCAGGTGGGTACCCCTGTCCTTTCATTTTGAGCCCCCATCCTTTTGCAACACCCCATGCTCCCTTCATATTTAAGGCAAAGCCATGGGTACCAATTGTATTACAATTACAGCATTTGGGGGAACGTGCAAAGGAAAACAGTAAAGGAAAGACGACCTATACGTACAAGGAAACCAATGAAAAGAAGAAAAGTGAAAGGACTTGAATAAAAAAATGGGGAGAAAAATCAAATATCGGAGATGACTTTATGAATGTACAACATGAGTGGGGTTAAAAATGACAAGATAAAAAAGATACCTTAGTGACATCAGTAACAGCAAGATATCAAAAAATGTCATTGTTACTGTTGTCACAATGTATATCTTTTAAGTTACTGTAATCACAGTGGAATACTGAACCAATCAGAGAGCAGCTTCTACAATGCTGATGACATCATAATGCCTAGTGCAGCACTAAAGCAGGCAGTTCAAAGAAAAGCAGCAACATTTTTAAATAAACTGCAGATTTAAAAGCTATAACTTGTAAATTACGGTTGTACATATCAAATATACAATAGGCTGACTCAAAATAGGCAATTTATCATCACTTGTGAGTGGGCAGGACTTTCATAACTCACTCGTGGCTCTGCCATTCATGAGTTATGGTCCTGGCCCCCTCGCACTTGAAGATAAATTGCATATTTTGAGTCAGCCTATTGTATATCCTATAATCTGCTTGTGTTGTTTAAGAAATGCCCCCATCCTTTCAAATTTCCAGGGGGAGAACTCGCATGTGATTTAGAGTTGTGGGACTTTTATATTGTGCATGTACTAGCTGTAACAAAAAGTCCTTTCTCTGTTGTTCAACATTGTCACTAGGCTGTTTATGACTACTGAGTTAAATCATGTAATGTAACTAACAAGGCTGACAGATGCACACAAGATCACCAAGGAACCTTAGGCTGCTTCACCATTCCATGAGTCAGTTACTAGCTGAAGATTGTCAGTTCTGTGTTGGTTGAGGGGCATACAGCTAAACCTTCAAGCTAGTTTACCTGACTTGTGGCTCACAATTTTTATTGTTTTTTTTTTTTCACTTGTGTAACTCTTAGCAGAGAATCCAGTTTGTTTTCAACAAGCTGTATTTTAAATTTAAAGTGTGCCTGTTTATTTTGAGTTATTTGGCTTGTGCTATTTTGAAACCAGGTCCAGTTGAGATGTGGGTATTCTGCCTTCCTAAATTATTAAGGGTGTTGGATGAATATAAAAACGTGGTTTGTGGTCCGACTGCTAGATTGACGTTTAAGTCAGTTTACGTTTTTCTCAGTCGGGACAGTTTCCCTCCAGTTCGGAGTTGTACCCTCAGTGTTTTTCCTCAGAGTAGGTTACTACCTTTTGAATCTCACACCGTTTGTGGACCTTGTAGTTTTCCTCTGGTCAGCCTGGCTATTTTATAGATATACTGTATATGCATTTGTACACTGAGCAGGTTACACAGTTCTGTAGTAGAGTTGCTGCAGAAAACAAGGCAGTTTCAGTAGCATGTAGTAATCCGGGACACGGCATTGCATGTTGATGGACTCCACTGTACAGTTTGGTTACTACATCATGTTATGACAGGATGAAATTTGACACCTTACTGTGTTAGTGCATAGTGGGGTCTCCATCGTTTTACCAAATTGTACCCAAGAGTTACATGTGGCCAAGAACATATTAAAATAATCTTTTATCATATTGTATGTGTTATCTTCATACAACTAGAATTAGAAAAGCCCAGTGAAACTTCTGCATTATCTCTGAGAGGGAGATGGTGCCCCAAAACTTAGAATCCATTTTAAAGATGCTCCTTCTTACTGTGCTGGCTTAGAGACTTCCAGCATTCCAGCAGTAGATCATTTGATCTTATTCGAGATTCACTTTTGCAGCAGGTAACACCTTTAGGACTAAACCGTCAGGCACCAGGACCCCCACAGAAAACTTCTAGCTAACAGTATCCAGTGGGGGCGGTCCCCCAACCCATCCCCAGTTCTTTTCCCCCCATCGACCGTGCAAGTCGGACTGCCACAGACTCCTTCAGCTTGTCGACCGCCATTTTTCATGCTACCCACGTTTTCTTATTTTCTACCAAAAACAGTACCATTTTCAAAATTTTGCATGTCTTCTCCTTCTTCCAACAAGCAGCGGCTGTCAAAGTATGTGTGTGGGAAGCAAATTTCCTATAAAGACGGCCATTCGGCCTGCCTTTTCTGCTTAGGCCCGGACCACAACATCGAGGCCTGCCAGCACTGCCAAGACTTTAACCAGCACACCAGATTCCATCGCCAGAAGACCCTCGAAGTCTTTTTGCTCTCCAAAAGATTATCTGAAATGGAGAAGGAGCTTCACCACAAGAGTTCATCATCCTCTCCAGTCTCAGCTTCTTCTTCTCATAAAGGGAAAAAATTGAGTGACAAACACAAGTACCGAGAAAACACCATGAGAAACTCCAGGCAGAAGATCGATCCAGGCCCCTGAAGAAGTCGGCGACCGCTCCAGGGTCCACTGCACTATCGGTGTCTAAACCTCCCTCCCTTATCTCAATAGTGGGAGAAGGTTCCTCAGGATGCAGGAGTTCTTCTCCCACCTCTCATCCACTTATGCTTAGGCCCATTGTCACCGTGTGTTCTAAGCCAGTTGGGTCGGCCAATGGATCTTCGGGCGGCAGGCCTTTGTCTATGGATGTGATGCGTCACATCCAACAACTTAATGGCTGGGACACTGAGGAGTTGGACATAGAACATAAGCGACTGGCTATCTTTCTTAGGAGGAAAAACATCTTGCCTATGGTGGTCCCTCCTCTGGTCGAATTCTAGGATGTGAACAAGCTTGCTTGGAAGTGCCCCTTTTCTATGCCGGCCATATTGAAGAAATGCAACCAGCTGTATACTGTACCTAGGGATGACCACTGTTACAGGGAGCAACCAGAGGTGGACTCTGTCATCATTAATGCTGCCCACAGCAGATCCAGGAGACCTCAGCACCTCAGTACAATCACCAGATAAGGATACAAAGCAATTCAGTTATCTGGCAAAGAAGGTTTACTCTTCCTCCATGTGTGCCATTCATTCCCAAAACTTCCTTGCCCACATGGTTCATTTCCAAAACACCCCTTGGGACAAGGGGGTGGAGGTGGTCCAGGCCATGCCAGACTGCCCAGGCCAGACTGAGCTGATGGTGATTCTGAAGTCTGGCTCTAATATCAGTAACCACATCCTCCAGGTATCCTATGATACCGTTGACTCAGCCAGCAGAGCCACTGCTTTGGCTGTTTGTATCCAGTGGTACTCTTGGTTGCGGGTGTCTGGGTTTGCGCTGGATTTACAATTCAAGATCATGGATGCCCCCTTCAGAGGACCAGTTTTATTCGGTGAGGATTCACAGAATATTATCACCCGGCTGCAAGAATCTGGCAAAGCTGTTAGAGCCGTACATATGATGTACAAATCTCAGCCAACTCAGAACTCCAAGTAGCCCTCACAGAGGAACACCAGATGTCAATGCAGAAGGCAGCAGAAGAGGTCAGGCTTTCAGCGAAGGGCCTCCACCCCTACCTCCAGTGGTTTAGCCCCTCTGGGCCCCTAGAACCTCCCAGTCTGCACTTCCCTTCCCCAGCACCTCAGCCTGACTCACTGCCTGCCCCCCTGCCCCGGTAGACACCTTAGGGGAGGAGGTGGGGGGTTGGTTTTACTTGCACAACCAGGGGTGGCATTGAGTAACCACTGATTGGCGGGTTCTGCATCTTGTCAAGAGAGGGCACACTGTCTAATTCACCGAGTTTCCTCCAAACAACCCACTGATTCAATCCCATTACACCCAAGCCCACAGCATTCTCATTGCGGAAGAAATCCAGGCTCTTCTGCAAAAGCGAACCATAGAGCCAGTTCTGCCAGCACAATAGGGGAAGGGGTTTTACTCCCACTTCTTCCTGGTGCCAAAGAAAACTAGGGATCTGTGTCCATTCTTAGACCTCAGCCACCTGAACTAGTATATTGAATACAAGAAGTTCAGGATGGTCACCCTAATAGGTCTTCTACCTTTGCACCATCAGGGAGATTGGCTGTGCTTTCTGAACATGCAGGACGCATACCTCAATATTCTGATTTTTCAACCACACAGGAGGTTCCTGCGCTTCCAGTTTCAGGGGCATCACTATCAGTTCAGGGCTCTGCCTTTCGGCTTGTCTTCGGCACCCAGAGTGTTTACCAAAAGCCTTTCAGTGGTAGCTGCAGCTCTTGGGAGGCAGGAGCATTATGTCTTCCCCTACCATGATGACTGGCTCTTAACCACTACAACCAGGGACCGGCTGCTGTGCACCAAGCAAGCCACTTTTCACCTGTTTCAGGACTTGGGGATCACTCTAAATCTCCCGAAGTCCCTTTGGCCAAGTCAGTGGCTACAGTACATAGAGGCAGTTCTGGATACGGCCCAAGAAAAAGGCTTTCTTCCCCAAGACAGAGTGTAACACCTCCAGGCTCGCACATGGCAGCTGTCCTCAGCTCATCAAGTCTCAACCAGAAATATCCTCAGACTCTTAGGGCACATGGCAGCTACCATTGCCACAGCTCCTTTTGCCAGGTTATACATGAGAACGATCCAGTGGAACCTGAGAGTTCAATGGGATCAGAGGTCAGACGACCTGGGCCAACTGGTTCTGGTATCCAACCCAGTCAAACAAGTTCTGCTTTGCTGGTTGAATTCCTCCAACCTTTCCAAAGGAGTTTGTCTCTGGAAAGAGGCCCCAGACAGATCCTGACCATGGATGCATCAAGTCAGGGCTGGGGAGCTCACCTGGAAGATTGCCAAGTGTCCTGGGAGCAACATTAGCTTCATCTCCATATCAACATTTTGGAGATGAGAGCAATTCTGTATACCCTTCAGGCCTTTTCAGACAGTCCTGCTGTTGGGCCCCCTGTTGATTCAGACTGACAACATGTCTGTGCTGTTTTACATCAGCAAGTAAGGGGGGACACATTCCTATCCACTCTACAGGGAAACCATGCGAGTGTGGACATGGACTGTAGACCATCACCTGGACTTATCAGCAATCCACATCCCAGGCATCCAAAACACCCTGGTCAACAGCCTGAGCTGTTCTCGGTCCACAGCACACGAGTGGGCACTTCATTCCTCAGTGGTGGAGGATCTTTTGACAGATGGGGTCGTCCGGAACTGGATCTGTTTGCCTCTCCATCCAACTCAAAACCATCCAGTTTCTGCTCGCTAGATCCAGGGCCTGGTGTTTCCTGGTGAGACACATCCGTCTCCAGGATGGGGAGGTTCCTTTACACGTTCATTCCCTTCCGTCTACTGCAGAGGGTCCTCCTCAAGCTGCAGTCGGAAGGGGCAGACATGATCCTTGTGTCACCCTTCTGGGCCATGCCAGATTTGGGTTCCACTTCTACAGCAGCTGACTATGGAACCTCCGCTTTCCCTGCCCATCCGATTAGACTTGCTCTGCCATAAACAGTGAACCCTGGTCCATCCGGATCTCAGATCTCTGCATCTCCATGTGTGGCTCTTGCAGACTTAGCCATCTCTAGACTCAGGGTATCACCCAGCATAGCAGACGTCCTAGTGGCAGCTGGGAAATCCTCCACTAGGGCAACTTATGCTATGAAATGGAAGCGGTTCTCCATTTGGGCCACGACTCGGCATTTAATCCCATTATGTTGTCCGGTGAACTCGGTATTAGAGTACCTCCTCTTTATCGGATGCAAGACTCAGTTACTCTTCACACAAGGTGCACTTGTCTGCCATTTCAGCCTACCATGTGCCAATTGAGGGCAAGACTATTGCCCAGCTGTAATTTCCCTACCTTCCTATGGGGCATTTTGCATTTGAAGACTCCCATCACAGATCGTGTCCCGCCATGGGATCTTTTACTTGTTCTTGAGAAGCTCACATTGCCTCCATTTGAACCTGTCGCAAGTTGCGAGCTGTATCTTCTGTCATGGAAGGTGTTATTTTTAGTTGTTATTACTTCTGCTTGAAGGATTTCTGAGCTTCAGGCCCTTGTGTAAGGAGCCTTATTTGTTTTTTTCACAAGTACGGTTTCCTTGCAAACTAATCTAAGTTTCTCCGGAAGGTGGTGTCAGAGTTGACTTTGAATCAGGACATCCATCTTCCAGTGTATTACTCGGAGAACTCGAACTGTGGGGAGGTATTACTGGATACTCCGGATGTCTACAGGGGGTCTCCGTTATTATTTGGAGCACACCTGACCTACTCGAAAAAACGATCAGTTGTTTTGCCCACCCCAACCCCCAGCATGGTAGGAGCTCCTGTTTCTAAGCAGTGTTTGTCCAAATGGTTGGTCAATTGCATTGTTTTTTGCTACAAACAGCACGGCAAACCCCTACCGGGCTCGGTTAGGGGTCACTCTACCAGGGGCATGGCTGCCTCCTTTTCCTCACTGAAGAATGTGTCTGCTGCTGACATTACACAGCAGCCACTTGGAGTTCTGTTCACACTTTTGTGAAGCACTACAGTTTGAACATTACTTCTCACCACAGGACAGGCTTTGGACTTGCAGTCCTTCAGGGCCTCCTGTCCTAATTTCTTTGGAAGATTTCTGCCTCCACCCTACTGCTTGGGACTCTGTCCTAAAGGTGTTACCTGCTCCAAGAGCGAATCTCAAAGTAAGATAGTACAGTTACGTAAGAATTTACCCTAACAGTAGATCTTTAAGAGGAGCTCTTGCAGCAGGTACTGTATTTCCCTCCCTCCTTCCCCCTGGTAGCTGCTTCTCCATCTCAGATACCTTTATTTCCTCTGCTGGAGGAACCTCCTCGGTTCTCCAATTTTACCAACTTGCTGGGGTCTCCAGTGGGAGAACTGGGGATGGGTTGGGGGACCGCCCCTTTTATACTGTATGTGATGCCGGGGGTGTTCCCCAGCTGGATACTGCTAACTAGAAGTTTTTTGTGAGGTCCTGCTGACTTAGTCCTAAAGGTGTTACCTGCTGCAAGAGCTCCTCTAGAAAATCTGCTGTTACAGTAAGTTCTTACGTAACTGTACTTTTTTGCTGAAGAGATAATCTACCTTGAATGGTGCTCCCATTTAATTTGATGGCTAAGTCTTAAAGATTTGTTCTTTTACAAAATGTACAGTTTATTTAGTTAGTATATGTTTGCTCTCTCCTCAGATTTGTGTTTTAGCATGATTTATTTACACAATTCCCAACAGTTCTGGGAAACATGACTTAAGCTGTATTAGATGCTGTACTCACAGTGACTGTGATGGAATTTGCAGTTTAGATTTACAGCCTAATGTTTCCATTTTAATGGTTCTAATTTAAATTAAAAAAAAGTTTTTAAAGTGCTTCTGCCTTTACTTTTTGAGCACTTTAGCCTTTTTTTCTGCTCACTACCAGTTTTGTTGACAATAAAGTGCTTCTGCCTTGCTTTTGACAGCACTTTCAAACTGTTTTTAGTTCACAGTGACTGTGGCTGAATGACTTGAAACTGGTTGTCTCAAAATAACTGTAACCAACATAAATCTACCAACTCTCAGTGGCTGATGGTAATTTATTTATTCGATCTTGGATTTACATACCGTTGAGCTAGAAGCTCATTTACAAAGGTTCCACGTCTAATGAGAAAAAAGAGAAATAAAATACAATACAAGACATAACCATACATACAGTATATAGGAACTCTTAGTTACATTGTTTCGAAGAGGTTTAGCAAACATGTTAGAAAACAGTTTTTGTCTAAGTGCAGTACATGCATTTCAGGTGTAGTTATGGCTGTTGGCTGAGCAGAGTGGACATTTACAGATGAAGAGATGGATTAGCCTGGTGGAGCTAGGAGGATTACAAGGAATAGGACACAGGACATTTGGATGGATAGAGGTGAGAGGCCGGTTGCAGTTTCAGTGGCTATGTACTGAAGTTGATGGGTTGGGGGATGGGACCATGTGCTGGTATGGTCCTTGGGAGGTGGAGTGAAGTGAGGAAGGGAAGTCTTAAGGCGGTAGTGAGGTGGGAGGTAGATGTTGAGTTGGGGGATGAATTTCCAGTTGGTAGGTGGGGGGAGAAGTAAAGTGTGAAACAGTAAGTGCAAAGGTTGAACATGGTTTTCAGGCCAAGCTGGTGCAGTTAGGAGCTACAGTCACAACTACTGTGTGATGCGAGATGGGCACGAAGCTTTCATTTAAATGAACCTAGTTTAGTTTCTGACAGAAGGTTGTCACTGAGCGTATTTAACCAATAGGGCACATGGTACTTAAAGGACCATTGCCCTCAGGATGTCCGTCAGCAAGGGACATGAAGTGGCTGGCTGTTTGTTTCTCTGGTATGCTTAGTTTTCTTGGCCAAGCTGAGGAGATTCCGCACAGCTGGGGGTGTTACTCCAAGGGTGGATTACTTTGCAAGGAGGCATACCTGGTACTGTATACAGCAGTCCAGGTTTAGCCAACTGGAGTGTGCAAAAAGCTCACAAGTGTTTATTAGGTGGTGTGCACCCAAAATAAGCCTACAGGCCTTATTGAGGGTTGTTCTTACCCACTTGAGAGCTGTGTCGGTTGCAGCACTGTATACTGCTAGTCCATAGTCAATTACAGACAACACAGAACTAGTTACTGCTAGTTTTAGTGCTTCTTGATTTTACTGTGGTGCTTTTTTCTGGTCCAGTGAGTCACAAAACTAAAGCCTAAAAAAACCTGGGCCCCCAGGTTTCAGAAAGTTTCAGAAGTTTGGCCACTACATACAGGATGCTAGAAATGTTTGGGTAAAAATCACGACTGAGTAAACTGTGATCTGTTCAAAGTGTTTTGTCCTAAGACACAGAATCGCTATCAGCACCTGTCTCTTTGTCAAGCTCCAAAGAGTGTTCCCCTGTCAAAAAGGTTGAGAACATCTGTTTAATAATTTCGACTGACACCGCTTCCCATAAAAAACAGGCTAAAGCAGTCTGCAAGGAAGCTTATGAAAGAGCATAAATCCTTGGCTGAGGAACCGTCGTCTTCTCACACTAGCCTAAAAAAAAGTAAAGAAAAACATTTGTAGCCTGAGAAAGAAAACATACTGTATATGATAAGCCCATCATCCAGCCTGCCGTCGATATATGCCCTCAATGGAGGAACTTAAACAAATGTGACAATTCCTTCAGACTGTGAAAGAACAGGCATAAAAACAAGTCCTCCCTTAGTTGCACCTGCAGTAGTGTCCTAGAGGAGGAATGCTAAAGTACTTTGAGAAAGAACATGTTACACCCTGAAGTCACAGGTGAAAAGGAAATAGGTTTGTCCCATGGCCTCTAAAGGACTATGCCTCATATTCTTGCTTCTTTATAGGGGCATGGCAGCTATGGGCAAGGCCCCTGGAATTCTGCGGTTGTGGAATTTTCCGCAGAATTTGCACCATGCCGCAGAATGTATAAAGTGCAGCAGAATTCATTGCTTTTGGTGAATTTTCATTCAAATATACTGTTTTTTTTTTATAGTGTCAGGCTTTCTTTCCCATCTCGATTATCCTGAAGCCCCTCTTCTATGCTCAGCATGTGGTGTCGTCAATGACATCACATCATATTTAGTCAATGGCTGGACTGCGTTCTGCCACAGAAATGAATAAATCATACCGTAGAAAATGCTGCCGCAGAAGCCAAGGAGCCCTGCTGCAGGAATCAGAAAATTCTGCCGCAGAGCACTAGGGGCCCTGGCTATAATTAATATCCCTACTTTAGAAACAGACTGACATTGGGAGTCAGATTTCTTACGAAAAAGGATCAGTACTCCCATCTGTGACAATTTTAATAAGAATTGTTTGCTGTATTGGTCCTTGTACAAAAAGATGAGCAAAATGGGTGATGTGATACCTTTCATTGGCCCAACAAAGGATTCACAGAATGTTTTAATCTTTCTAACTACTCAGAGTTCAGAAAAATGGCAGTTGTACAAAGAAAACACTATAAGTACATAAGAGCAGAATTGATGAAAAAAAAAATTTGCACATGGATGTGACTGCTCTGTTGATACATAAGGAGAATAATTGGATATAACCAGGGCCCCTGGTGGTCTGCGGCAGAATTTTCTGATTTCTGCGGCAGGGCTCTTTGACTTCTTCGGCAGCATTTTCTGATTTCTGCGGCATTATTTATTCATTTCTCTGGCAGAGTGCAGTCCTGTCATTGGCTAAATATGATGTGATGTCATTGATGACATCATATGCTCAGCATAGAGGAGGGGCTTCAGGATAAGCGAGGTGGGAAAGAAAGCCTGACACTATGGAAAAACAGTATATTTGAATGAAAATATACCAAAAACAATGAATTCTGCGGCACTATATATATTCTGTGGCATGATGCAAATTCTGCTGCAAATTACGCAACCGCAGAACCGCAGAATTCCAGGGGCCTTGGATATAACACAGAAATAGAAAACGGAGATAAGAAAGCAGTCTTTGAAAACCTAATTGGGTGTAAATTAATTCCTCCTAGGATAGAATGTGATGTGGCAGCAGAAGGCCTATGAATTGTGAATTGCTAATTGTCTTCTTGAAAATAGACAGCAGGGTTTGTGTCTGTATGTGGGTGCGAGCTCAGCACTGAGCAACAACACTTCTGTGTGTATGAATCCAAAAAGCATGAAACCAGCAACCATCAATCATAATCAGACATATAAAGTTATATACATTAAATAGAACTATGTTAATATATAAAGGTACATTAAAATATATATAACAAATATAAGGCAAGTCGATATGCTGTACCTGAGACAAGAAAAATGCAGTTGCAGTTTAAATTGTGTAATAGGCCATGAAACTAAGGTCCACATTAATTCCCTCATTATATGTATTAAGAGGAAAAATAAGTCTGACCTCATACACCCTACCTTTTTTCTGTATTCCTGAAGTGTCCCTTGAGAACCACGACAGAGAGGTCAGAGATGGAGTGATCAGACTGAGAGAAATGTTTTCGCTCTGGTTTTACAGAATGTTTCATATTAATGGTATGCCTGTGTGAGTTCATTCAGGCTCAAAGGGGTTGTTCGGTTTCCACCACATAGCCTGTATACAGACATTTCTTGCATTAAATGTAAACATTCTGAGATGCACATGTATAATTCCCATGTATCTTGAACTTTCTTGCACTTTTAAAAAGATGAGTAAAAATGTCTTGCAATTTACCTGCCTCAACAGCAGCAACAGATAAGAAAATAGAGAAAGATACATAGCAACCAGGTCTGGTTTAGAATATCTTTACCAGTGTCCAACACATGAAGGCCTGCTACAGGCTGTTGCATGTGAAAAGGCAAAAACAACATTTTCTAACACCACCAACCATATACTGTAGTACACCCAAAAATAGAGACAAGGGAGCAAAAGGCAAGCATCAGTTCCAGCTTATCCACAAACAAAAACCAACCCCTGACAAGTCACAGGTTGCCACAGTTCAAACCCCAGTGGCGAGAAACCTCTCTCACCATTTCCAGCACTGGCAGATTGCAACAGCTGACAAATGGTTACTGCAGATTGTAAGAGAAAGCATGTCTGTTTTGTTACAAATCCAAAACAAAAGTTCAAAATATTTAAGCCAAATGTGTCAGCACAGACTATTAAAACTGGAAGTTCAAAAGTTCCACACACTGAATCCTCTGGAGAGAGCATCAGTAAAAGAAATGGCCGAGTTTTTCTCAAACAGAGACCACCCCCTCCCTCGTGGAGACCGGAGGTCATGAGGGCCTGCCCAGAAGCCCTCCCTGCCCAGAAGCACGCTGACCCAGAGACCACCCCTTCCCCCATGGAGACCGGAGGTCGTGAGGGCCTGCCAAGAAGCCCTCCCTGCCCAGAAGCACGCCGACCCAGAGACCACCCCCCTCCCCCATAGAGACCGGAGGTCCTGAGGGCCTACCCAGAAGCCCTCCCTGCCCAGAAGCGTGCCGACCCAGGTAATTTCAGCTCCCCTGCAACAAACCGTTGGCCTCTGGCCCCTTTTTTAAATGGCCGCCAGCCCCCAGCCTTGCCGCACGTCTCCCCAGCCAAAGCTGCTGCCTTGCCCCGCGAGTTGCTGCCCAGGCTCAAACGGAGCCGAACTGTGTACTTGGTGGCCCGCCCTATTGTTGGACACAATCGTGCAAATTAATTTCAGGAGCAAGCAGTATATTCGTGTGGCAGCCTGTACTATAATTGTTTGTAAACCCAGCCTCACTGCGAGCTCCACGGAGACCAAGGCACAGATTTGTCCCCTGTTTGTAACCTGTTGGAGACTGCTAGTGATTTGTATTTTATGCATTTACTGTGGGACTTAATTAACAGACCTTGGGGAATACTGTGAGGGATTACAGGGTGATTCTGGAAAAGTGCTTTATTTTTACAAGCCTTTAGACGCTACAGCAGCACTGCTCTGAAACATTGCAGTAGCTCCTTTGTTCGTCTCCCCCCAACCACTCCCAGCCCACCCCTGCTTCTCAATTACCATGTCAGTACTGTAACTGTAAATAATGCATGTCAAAATTTGTCATATACTGTCTTGTTTTCCCTCCACCCCCTGTAACCAACGTGGAGCCGGTGTATAAAAGACTGTCTGTACTGAAATCTGTATATAATTACCTGTTCCATCTGTCATCTTTGTACTTTGTCTTCCCTCCACCCCCTGTAACCTGACGTGGAGCCTTTGCAAAAGAGTCTGTGACTCAAAGGATTGTAATTCCGATTATACAATAAATAAATAAATAACAAAGGCAAAAATCAAAGTAGAGACCAATACTTGACTAAAGGTGTCTTGACCGACACATAAGAAGGAAATGTTTACAATAGTGTCCTTGCAAACAGTATTCCATCATTACAACAAGGAGACTGGCTCTGCTGTCTTGATCAGTGTGATGCTTATTTCCACATTCCAGTATGAGCAAGCCACAGGAAATACCTACACTTCAGAGTAGGCATGGGTCAGTACAAGACAATCATTTTGGCCTGACCTGTGCCCTAAGAGATTCACAAAGTGCATAGCTCTAAGTAGTAGCAACACTTCAAACACAGAAACATAGAAAGTGACTGCAGAAGGGGCCACCTAGTAACCTATTAAAGGTTTTGAGCAGACTAGCTGGATCTTATAAGTAAAGTAAGTATTTATTTATATTGTGGCGTCGAATTCCAGAGGCTCTGGGCACCTTTACAATTCACAGCAGGGTACAGACATCATATAATGAGTCATATTAACTACTAAAAACAAAATATCTATAAAATCACAGTTAAAAACTATTTTGGAATGCTTTATTAAAAAGACAGGTCTTCAGGCCCCCTTGAACACCTCCACCGTTGGGGCCTCCCTCAAGGATCTTGGCAGCGAATTCCAGAGGGCCAGGCTGGCCACCTTTAAGGAACGATCTCTCAGGCAGAAAACCTTGCATTAATTCTGAACTATTTATTGCATTTAATCCTTCAATGCAGTGCTCTCAGACCTAAAACAAGTTGCTTTTATTTTTCCCTGCCATACTAACATCCCAGAAGATGAGACTGTCCTACACTGGAAAGACCTATCTATTTAACGATCCTGTTGAGTCTGGGAAATGGCTTCTGAAAAGCAAAGCAGTCTTTTCTAATAGTGCAAACTTTTTGCACTCTATAAACTAATACCTGTGTACTTCCCCAGTAATTTACTATGCTGAAACAATGATTCTTTTCTTATATGTGCATAGGGGAATGGTTGGCTTGTGGAGTTAGTTGATTCCTACATAGCCCTTTATTATGCTGGGACAGGAATGTCTTTTGCTTGTTGGGAATGGCGCTCTCATCAACCAAGGTTATTCTTGGAGACCTTGGAGGAGACTGGCTCTAAGATGCCATGACTTCTTGGTCGCTTTTGCTACAGCACTACTGTATATGCGCCATCACGTACCATGCCTGCACAGAGCTCGCATTACCACGGCCCACCAGAATGTAAGCCATTAAACTCACGCTGTTATCATTTTCATTTATAGCCATTACTAGCATAATGTTATGCTAGAATGACTTTTGGCTTTTCATGCATGAAAGACCGTATACTGGGGACTATTATCTAGGGTATTTTTTTCCAACAGATTGGGCAGTTTTACAGTTAATAGATTGTAATCTTCCCTTGTCAATCTTCACCATTCATTACCACTGGGTGTAAGCCAGAAGCACACACCCGCTATGGGAGTTTTTTTTTGTTTCGGAGGGAGGAGTCTGCGCCTATGGTGCCACCCATGAGAGCAACGCACTACGTGGTGCATGAGGGGTGGCCGTTAGGCACCGTAGACTCCTCCTCCGTCCCAGTTCTGTTTCTCCCGCTATCGAGGCTACACCTGCTATGCGAGTGAAACCGTCTGCTGCTGCACCATTAGGCTTTGTGTCATTTTTCGACGACTGTTTCGATCTCCTTCATCCCAGTTTGAATTCCCGATGCCGTTGAAACCGGCAAGACCATTTAATTTTTTATCCTCGACGGCGCCGGGAGCTTTTCTGTTTATTAAATTGTTTTTCATCATGTCTGGTTCGGGAACCAAGCGAAAGTCAAAAGCAGGCTGTGCCCCCATGCATCAGTGCTCCTGTGGCTGGCATTTCTCTGTGATGGACCGACATGATGTTTGCCTTCGGTGCCTGGGACCTAGCCATGATATGGATAGATGTGATGCCTGTTTTCCATGGATCACCACGTTTTTGAAATCCGCGTGTTCAAAGTCGGCAAGGCCCCACCAACTTTCAGAGGACGGCGTTGTACTCGAGCTTCCCAGGCCAGGTCTTTAGGCCCTTCCTCCAGGTTCCCTCCCAGGCCTGTACGATCTGGGGAGGAGAAGGAGGAGGAGGAGGAGGCCTCCTCATCTTCAAGCCTTGCTGAGGAGGAGGAGGCCTTTTTTGTGGTGTCGGAGAAACGTCGTGACCCTTCCCGGGGTCGTGTCGTTGACACCGCCTCAGCAGTCACCTCTCCTGAGGTGCAGGCTCTCTCAGTGTCGCTGGACCCGAGACGCCGCTTTCTGGCACGATGTTGAATCCTGGTGCCGTTCATGGCACTGGTGATCAGGGTGGTGCCGCATGCATCACCAGTTTGGTTCTAGATGCCACTTGTGGCACCATTGACCCGGTTGACTCTGTTGGCGGTGCCGTGTTAGTTTCTGGTGCTGCACGTGACACCGGGGATTCGACTAGGGCCATAGATGGGTCGGGACGGGTTCCGGAGTCGTGGGTGGTGCGCTGGGAACGGCCAGCTTTGCAGGTGACGCCGGCGCCATTTGCAGTGCCATTTCTCAGAGGATTCTCGGGGTGGCCAGCATCGAGGTCCTCCTGGTCGACTCCTCTTCGGAGGGAGAAGACTCAGATATGAACCCGATCTGGCTCCCTGATTCTTCAGAATCAGAATTCTCTGTGGGATGCGGTGTCAGGCGGCCCAGCGCCCCATCCCTGGATCTCCACAGTGGTCTTCCTCTGAGGACTCCTAGGCTGGGGGTGGCCTGGGGTCCACGGGGGAGAGCAACTTGGGGGTTGGGGAGGGGACTGTCCCCCCAGAAGGAGCCATGGCAGCTGCCAGCCTTGGTGCTGCTGCGCCCTCTTGGGGGGGATTGGGAGTCCCATCTTCGGGGGCCTCCCTCGGATCGAGGGACCTCTTCGTTGGGGTCGAGGAGGAGGGCGTCCTCGGAATCTGAGGGGTTAAGGGGTCTGGGTGGGAGGCATCGGCACTCCTCTGCCACCCCTCAGGGAGCCCCGTCTCTCCTTCTTAGGTTCAGGGGTCCCTTCCAGTGGCGCTGCCATGGGTTGCCCTTCTGGACTCATGTAACCCCAGGTGCATCACAGGAGATATCCCCTGTTTTGGCTCTTCTGGAGTTCGCATCCCCAGGGTTCCGTCATGCGACCTGGTTTGATTTCAGGGATCCCTCCAGCTCGGGCTCCGTTCCCTGGATTTCAGTGCCCTGGCAGAGGACAGTCACCTCCTTGGAGATGTCCCTCTTCCATTCCTCTGCATCCACCACCTCTCTTCCAGGCCACGTGGGTCCTACAGTACCATAATGCTGGGAGACGTTCAGAGGCACTGCGGCAGCCTTCCCGTCATATGTTAGGTACATGCACAAATGGGTCTTTTGCCTGTTCCCACCGCTGCAGGAGTCTTCTGGACATTCGAGTTCCCCATCCTCCTCGGCTTCCTCCTCAGAGGGAGAGGAACCTACTGTGCTCACCTTTCTTCCGACGCTGATTTCACTGAATATCAGCACTTCCTTTTGAGGATGGTTGGGGACCTTCGTATTTCCTATGTTAGACGGGACAATACTGAGCGGGAGATATGTGAATTCCTCAGCGAATTCAGTGCCCAGCACTTGGTGGTGCCATCCTGGCCTATTCCTTTCTAGGAGGCGTCTACACACACCGACCCTCTCCCGGCCCCGGTAGACTGCAGTAGGAGGTATTGTGCTCCATCTGAGTCCCTAGGTTCTCTCCCTAACCCACCCTCAGGCTTGGTGTTCCTAGAGACCCCTTCCGGGTGCCGGCACCTGGCGCACGACCAACCACCGGACTCTGATTCCCTACAATTCAAGCGGTTGGGACGAAGAGTGTTCTCTTCTTCTCGTGCAATGTTGTGCATTGCGTCACATCAGGCATACTATGCTGCCTATAACAGGCACTTGTCGATGCTGGCTCAGGTGCTAGCATCAATGCCTGATACGGAGAAATCTCGACAGGCCATTGCCCTCTCCGCTATAGGCCTGGAACTGGGAAGGCACCAAGCAAGGGCATCTTACAATGCCAGTGAGGTGGCTTCCAGGCTTCCGGGGACAGCGATCTTCATTAGGCGGACGGCATGGCTTCGTCTGTCAAGGTTGTCACCCCTGGCCCAGCGTAGGGTGATTCGCTCCGCCTACCGAGGGACCCACCTCTTTTCTACCAGAGCTAGGAGGCTTCTGCAGGGGCTTCCTCCGTCCCCTCATCTTCAGGGGACATCTTCTAGCTCTCCTTGGCCTTAGGCTTCCAGTTTAGTACGGCAAGGGTCTCTTCTTCCTGTTTCTCACCAACAGGAGGCTGAGGGTCTTGTTCCCTCAGGGTTATCTTAGTCCCCCTCTGGGGGTTTGGTACTCACCCAGCAGTAATGAATGGTGAAGACTGACAAGGGAAGATATAAAAATTACATACCTACCGTAATTCCTGATCTTCTTTTGTATCTTCACCATTCATTACTGAATCTCGCCCACCTTTCCCTCATGGGCCTCCTTCTGGGGTGTCCCCTCTGCTCTGCTCGCTCTTCCTCCCTTTCTCCTTTCATGGGTTTTAGAGCCTAAATCCCCTAGCCTTTGGGTCTCTGTTCTTCTCTCAAAAGAGGTAACAAGCCTGGAGAGGGAGGAGAGCAAGTAGAGCTTCATCTTTCTCTGGAGGGAACTCTTTCTGAGTACCCTTGAAGGTGTCCCTTCTGGCACTTTTTTTCTTAGGCCAAGTTAGTTTAATCACCAGTTAACAGGAATAGTTCTTGAACGGTCCTGGTCCTTAGTTCTCTGGATCTTGTCCTGTGTGTGCCAGTCTGGTGCTAGTTGAAGTCTTTCTAGCCCATTTTCAAAATTGCCTTCAGGAACTGGTGGTCTGATTCTTTGGCCTCAGCCTCCCAGGGAGTCGGAACGAGTTTCCTTCCCTATCTCTGTCCACTTTCTCAAGGGGGTGCCCCTTTAGGGCTTCATTCCCCTTCCCCCCCACCACCTGTATTAACATACCGCAATGGGCTAGTGGGGTCCTTTTTCTCCTTTCCTAAGTTGGGCGCTCTTCCTTCAGAGCAGATTGTGTGCCTTAGCAGTCTGTGAGCTCTCGGCTTGAGTGATGGGCCTCGGGATAGCGGGGGAGTAGGAAATCTGCCTTTTGTGTATCAAGCTATGCAAATGGTTTGGTCGAACCTTTAGGCCAGTTTTGTTTGAAGGGGTCCCTGCTACCTTGCCCTTTGGTTCCGAGCTGATAACCCTTAAGCCAATTTAATTCACAACTTGGCAGTATTTTTCCTCCTCCCAGCATCCCCCCCTTTTTCTTCCTTTTCGGTCTTTCTTCCTCTCCCTTATCTGTTCCCCTCTTGAAGCTGCTCCAGGAGTGAGGCCTTGCAGTCTCTTAGGGTAGGGTTCTCCTCTTTCCTGTCCTCTATCAGCTTATTCCTTTTTCAGTGTGTTTCCTTTCCTTTTACTATCCCTTGGCTTTCTTTCTTCTATTTTATTCATCTCTCCAGCTTACAGAACTGAGATGGAGGAGGAGTCTGCGGCGCCTAATGGCCACCTCTCGCGCACCACGTAGTGCATCGCTCTCGTGGGCAGCGCAGAGGCACCGCCTCCTCCCTCCGAAAAACAAAACTCCCATAGCGGGTGCGCGTTCCCGACTTGCACCCAGCAGTAATGAATGGTGAAGATGCAAGAGAGGATCAGGAATTATGGTAGGTACGTAATTTTTATTTCTTGACAAGTTTGAATTACTATCTAAGAGCTGGAGGAGTGATGTGGAGAATGTTTACTGCACTTATCAGAATATATTATCAACAGCATGGACTTTTGAGGGTCTTGTTAAGAATTTTGCACCAAATTTTCAACATGGGCTTATTGTGACCTCCCCTATTGAACACTGGCACTGTCATTTTCGTTAATCGGTCCCTAAAGGTGATTCCTTGCAGTGACCGTGAACATCACTTTTCGGGACTGAGTAATGAGAAGACAGTGACAGTGTTCATGAGGTGGGGTCCCATAAAGCACATGTTGAAAATTTGGTGAAAAAATGTTGAAAAATGCCAGAGATATCAACATTTTTTATTTATTTTTATTTAGTTTTTGTTGACCGGGTAAGTGCAGTAGACAAATCCTGCCTATTTTCAGGCACGACCCGGGGGAGGGGAATATAGATGAATGCCAACTGACCTTGAACCAGATTAAGCTGTTGGTGGTATTTTTAGTAAATGAGGGAAATTTAGCCAGGACACCGGGAAATTCCCCTACTCTTTTCGATAAGTGCCATGGGCTCTTTAACATCCACCTGAACTACCACCAATCCAGGCAGATGGGACCTCGGTTTAACATCTCATCTGAAAGACGGCACCTCAGAAGTGCAGCACCCCTCTCGTGCTGCACTACAGTGTCAGTACTGGGATATTAACCCAAGTGCCAGATGTGGGAACTGAACCCACAGCCCTCTGATCTCCCGGCCTCAGAGGCGAGTGTGCTACCTACTGAGCCACTGACACTGATAACATAAGTTCAAAATGCTGTAGACAGCCATTATACAGTGCTTACCTTGATTATTCAGTTTGCAGTTTGGCTTTGAGGAGTGCAGACGTGTCCTGGTCCACAGAAGATTGCACCCACCAACCTCCGGAGGTAAGTATGGGGTAAGGGGGTAAGGGAGGTGGGTGCACAGAGGGAGGGTGGGGATAGGGAGGGGACAGTGGAGACGACAAGTGACCATTTTCTTTTTAGGATTTAAAAAAAAAAGATTTTGGTAACTGTTTTCTTTATTTCAGGCATACATTTGCACAGTGCTGGTGGTGATGGAAGGGGGCATGATATAACTGGGGACTCTGGGAGTGGGCTCCCCAGTGTCCCCCTTTGGAGGGGGGCTACTGTCGACACGGGGATTGGGCACCCCATTGTTGGATGTGTTTTGTTTTTTTTTCTGTCGGGGACACTGAGAGTGGGCTCCCCGGTGTTTTTGGCTCATGACCTAGGATCCCACATCGTATCTCAGTATACAAAGTAGGATCCTAGGGTATACTATGCGAATACAAACTAGGATTTAAATGATTCAATTAAACACATTTTACGGGCATATTCATCATATTCGTAGTTAAATAAGGATACTATTATGCTATCTCAAAAAGAAGGGAAATTCATTGCAAAACACTCCATTAATGCATCAGGGTTTCTATTACGGAGACAAAAGACTGGAAATTCAGTGTTAGGGTTACCAACTCTACCACCCCACCCCCACCCTTCACACACCAACAGGTGTTGGAGTGTGCCTTGGGGTCGTTGGTCCTAACTCTCACCCCATTCTCCTACACTGTAACATCTCAGCTTGTTTAAATATGGAATGGGGTGAGAGGCCTGATGATCCCAAGGCACACCCCAAAGCCTGTTGGGTGGGTGGGGGTGGCTGGTAGGGTTGGTAACCCTAACACCAAATTTCCAGTCTTTTGTATCTGAAATAGAAACCCTAACTGATGCATTAACGGAGTTTTTTTTGCAATGAATATATATATATATATATATATATATATATATACACCTGCACAGTAGTGCAAGTATAGTTAGGGTTGGAGGGCCACTTTAATGTTAAACCCAAAAGTTTGCACTTCAATAACTTTGCAACCATTTGTCTGAAATTTTGCATGCGCATCATCCAACCATAGATCCTTGGATCTGGAAAGTGTTGTTCCAGTCAGATGTACAACTGCGGAACTATAGACAGTAAAAAAAGTGAAAAAAACACTTTTGCGCAGTTTTCAGTCAGGCGCGAAAACATTCCATTATAAGGTATAGGGATGTCATAAAAACATTTTTGTTGTTGCAACAGCATTTTTGTTATTGCGAAAACAATGCTTGACAACATTGTCCCATGTGTTGTTTTCTTTGTCACTTCATTGTGCCAAGGTGGATTGTGCTTTTGGGATGAAATTTGCAGGGTGGCAAGCCCTGTTCCCACAGATGTGCCTTTTCGTGGTTTGGTCCCAAAACCATTCAACAGGCCCATAGTTACAGCATTCTGAAGTTGAGAAATTTCCCATAGGATAACAGTGCGGTGCCTTTCGATTCAAGATACAGATTTTTCGCTACCTGCAGCTTAGGTAGACTAAGCCCGCGAGGAAATTTCAAAGTCATAGATTACACCTGCAGTGGAATTTTTTTCATACTGTAGCTGCTACGGTTACTGAGATATTGCCAAATAAGTGTTACAAGGATTAGTTTACAATACTATGGGGCTGCTGTATGACTCCATATTTAAGTGTAAGTGGGAGCACAGGACCTGGAGGATCCGTGCTCCCACATACGCATACCGTTATGAATAAAATGGGTAATCAAGAAGGGAAATTTGCAGCCAGATGGGCCAGGTGGCAGGTATACTACATGCTGAAGGACCCCGCTTTTGTGCCATGAGGAGAGGTGGATTGGCAATGGTGGAGCCCCCTGGCCTTCCCCTGTTGTGGGTGGCCCAAGAGCTCCAGGGAGGGGGTGATGACTGCTCCGCTGAACAGGGGAGCCAATGGTCTGCTGCCATGGAGGGTACTCCCCCAATGGATCCCTGTAATGTAGGTAATGAACACGATGTCGTCTGATGCGCAGTACGACCGGCCTGACTGGGGTGCCGAGAACTTCTAGAGAATGGAATTGATCTCCTTAACCAAGGAGATGCTTTATAATATTGAAAATCTGATGAACTACTAGTTCGCTTATAAACTAATAGGCCCAGACCTTTTTAGTTAGAAAGTACTCCCACCTGGGATCTGTATTTAACCTGGACTCTTATAGAAACATAGAATTTGACAGCAGATAAGGACCGCTTGGCTCACCCAGTCTGCCCATTTCCCTGCCTACTGGATAAGCTGCAGATCCTAGTTAACCAGCAGCCTACTTCTTTCTACCCCAACCCCCTAGAATTGCCCTATGACTGTCTCATGCATGCTTGAATTCCACCACTGTTTTTGACTCCATGACCTCTCGGAAGGCCGCTCCATGCATCCACAACTCTCTCTGTGAAAAAATACTTCTTAAATTACCTCCGAGCCGCCTCCCCATCTTCAAATTGTGCCCTTTGTTCTTGCACACCTCTTTTTTTGAAAGATGCTACCCTCTTGGACTTTGTTGATTCCCTTGAGGTACTTGAAAGTTTCTATCATGTCCCCCTTCTCCCTCCTTTCCTCGAGGCTATAAAGCCTGTTTTACACTGTCATGAACTTTGTTACCCACTCTGGAACTGATACTGTCGATCTGGCTGACTTATTTGTATATATGTTATAAAATCCTAATAAAGACTATATTTAAAAAAAAAAATGAATGAAATGGGTAATGTGAAGAGAGCGCAGGGCTAGGAGGGCCTGCACTCCCACAAACACATACCACTAACCACTTGTATTACATTTTCTCAAAAAGAAGGGAATTTCATTGCAAAACACTCAGTTAATGCATCAGTTAGGGTTGATGTCACAGCAACAAAAGTTTGGAAATTCAATATTAGGGTTACCACCCCAGCCCCCCACCCACCCTACAGGCACCAACAGGCATTAGTGCGTACTATGCAGTCATCAGACCTAACTCTCACTCCATTCTCCTATACTGTAGAGTGTTAGCTTGTTTACACATGGAATGGGGTGAGAGTTGGGCCTGGCGACCCCATGGCACAGCGTTTTGAAGTTAAAAATTATCTCTTAGGATAACACTTCGGTGCCTGTATCTCGAAAATGATTTGAGATGCATGCCTGGATTGCATTTGCTGGCTCTTATAGTTTACACCCCCTCACACACTTCGCATGCCTAATTGAATCTTTAGGATAGGTAGTTCTGATAGTCATTTTAGAATGTATAAATGTGAGGGCCTTTCTTTATTGCACAGACAGCTAAAAAAACAGCCAGAACCTGGGTTATGTAAAACTGAGAAACTGACAGCTGCAGTTTGTTGTAAATCTCTTCTTCTTTAGACAAACAGGAGGTGGGGGGTGGACTTGTCTAATGCACAGTGCCTCATTCTGGAATAACATTGTATACTATTTTATGCATGCTGTAGCCAGTCTGTTTATTTTGAGCATGCTTGACATTGTACTTCAAGGACATGATTTAGATCAGTTTGTTTGTTTCGCTAACATATGATGGTAATGTAAATTACATAGATACGTAGACAGTGTCGGCAGATAAGGGCCTATGGCCCACCCAGTCTGCCCATTTGAGCTTGTAAGTTCAGTTTATGTTTTCCTAGAAGTATGTTGCCCCTTACCCCTGACCTCCAGAATTCCTTTATGTCTATCCCATGCATTCTTAAATCCCATGATTGTTTCAGCCCCCACCACTTCCTCTGGCAGGGTGTTCCACTTGTCCACCACCCGTTCTGTGAAGAAATTAAAGCAAGATGCCTATCTGTGATTCAGTGAAAATGTGTGGAAAAAATGGTGCCAGCACAATACCCAACTGCAGCCACATACCCCCCAAAAATGCCAGTGATATGATTGAAAGTATCTGATAAATGACTCTATGGACATGAACTATCCCCCATCTACTGTATATTGGTCCTAACCACTAGCTGATTTATTGTGCTTCCATCAAGCATGCATGGCTTGCATTTGCTGGCTCTCAAAGTTTACCCCACCTCCCTCACCCCCACACACACACACACACACACGCTTCACATGAACAACTGGATCTCTAGAATACATAGTAAATATTCTTTGATTTTCATGTTTTGCACACCTATAGTGTGGCATCTTTATCATTCAGATTTTTCCTATGGGCATGTGATGCTGCTTCTGGCTGGGACAATAGAATAACATATTTTCCCATTTAAAATTACCTGTTTTTGCCCATTCCATGTTGTCCCTTAGCTGTTACATCAGAAGTACTGGTAATGCATGAAAATGCATAATACTGTATGGGCACTGTACAAGTATCAGACTTATACTTTTAACAGAAACGTTAAAAATGGTGTTCAAAAGTCATGTTCAATTTCAACTGTTGTGTAACCCAGAAGGAGCATGTATATCAACAAAATCATGATATACTGCAAAAACTCTTTATAAATAAAGGTTCAAAATTAGAAGACAGAGGTGCAAAGTGGGAGTCGAAACATGCAAGCTACAAAGGGTAACAGACAGTACAAACATAAACAGAAATAAATTGTAGTACATATAACTGTTATAAGGAAATGTTGCCCCCCCCATATACACGGATGGTGAAACTGGGGTGCCCATTGCTGGTGCCACTTATGGATAAATGCCAACAGTGGGATGCCCAATCCCCAGTGTTGACTCCCATCCCTTTAAAGAAAAAAAACTATCTCATTTTTTTTTCTTAAATTTTAGTAAACCTGTAAAGAAGGAAATGGCCCCTTGTTGATTTTTTTAAAACTGCAAAAAAGAAAACAGTCCTTCGCCAATCTGAGACCCCAACCCACCCCACATTGAGCCCCCTCTCAGCACCACCTCACAAACCCCTACACACGCTCTCAGTCACCTAAAATGGTCCCACATCATAGATCTACTTTCCAATTAGATATTCTCCTTTTGGAACCGCAACTGCGATATGAGAAAATAAGGTATATCCGGGTTAATGTATTCCAATGTGTTTTGAACATTTACTCATAACTTTATAATTTTTCAATATTTTTAAGCCAAATTTTCAGCATGGACTTTCTGGAACCCCACCTTGTGAACATGGTAGGTAAAAGTTTTCAAATCCATCCTGAAAAGTGATTTCACAGTCACTCCACGAAATCGCCTTTTGGGGAAGATTTGAACATGTTCACCTACTAAGTTCATGAGGTGGGGTCACAAGACGTTTGGTGGAAAAATATGATAAAATGACCAAGTTATGAGTAAACATTGAAATATTTCAACATTCATCATAACTTCACTAATTTTCAATATTTTCCCACCAGACTTTTAATATGGCCTTTTTGTGACCCCGCCTCATGAATAGTGCAGGTGAAATTTTTCAAATATTGGCTGAAAGGTGATTTCTCAGTCACTCTATCAAATCACATTTGGGCAGAATTTTTAAAATATCACCTACCAGGTTCATGATATGGGATCATAAGAACACTATGTTCAAAACTTGGGGTCAAAATATTAAAAAACAACAAGGTTATGAATGTACATTTAAATTTTTCCATGCTCACTCACAGCTTTGGAAATTATCAATATTTTCACTCCAAACTTTCAACATAGCCATTTTTTCTACCACCTCATAAATGTGACTGGTGTTTTTCAAATCCTGGATGAAACGAGCATTCATATTTGTGGCACAAAATGATGTTTAAGGGGGAGTCATAAAATAACTTAGCTTGAGAATTTGTGGTCAAAATAAAAAAAAAATAATAATTATTAAGAAACGTGTGTACTGCCAACCTTTACTCCAGCAGGTAGTGCTTTGTGATCCCGTGCCAGTAAGCAGAGTTGGGGGGCGAGCTGTGTGAGCCAGTTGGATGGGCCGAGGCAGAGGAGATGGTGCTGTAATGCTGCACCACCACTCCAGCCTGGGAAGGTGCAGAGTTGTGTGAGGGAATTTTTATATATGCTTCTTTTATATATCCTAAAGCTATATTTGCTATGCTTGCTTTGAAAGCCATGCTGTAACAAAGTAATAATGAATGTAGTAGAAATTTCTGAGTTCATGTTTTCTTTTTAAGGGTTATAGAATTTGTACTGAGGTTACTTGAGGTACATTTGTGAAAACAGAAAGCTAGATAAAACTGAGCAGAACTGGTTGTACCAGCCTGAATAACAGGCTTGGACAAAATATAAAGATAAGAGCATGCCTGGGCAAAATATAAAAGATAACAGCATGTAGTGGCATTGAAGGCAAGCTGTGCGTTGCTATGGTGTGAGTGAAACTCATTGTCTCTCTCAGGTCAGCTTGACCCAGGCATATGTATCAAGCAGTAATGGGAAAGAAATGAATTGCAGTGGAAAAGTACCTCATACATATCAACATTTCTTTTTTTTCTTTTTACATTGCTAAAACTTGTTATGCTGTTTTATGATTGGCTCATACTGAAATGTTGGTATTTTTTCAAGATAAGAAGTGCAAAATCTAGCTTATAAAAAGTTGCTGTAAACTTTAATCAGGGACGATCTCCTTTGTAGAAGTCCCACATGCATGTGTAAGATTTGATCAAATAAAGCGACGTTAAGACAAAACCCAGTGGTGTGGTTTTGGCCCCGTGACGGCGGGAGTGGTTGCTCAGGTAATACTTACAGTGAGAAAATTTGTGATCACAGTTTTGGCGTAGTCGGCAGGATGAGTTCTTCGGTCCGTGTCACCTCGTGATCGGGTTGTTTCCCTTGGACAAAAAGGACTTTTTTGTGGAACCCCATCAGGACGTGACGCCTAGGGGCCGGCGACACTCATCATCACTGTAAGTACATAGTATACCTTGGAGCGAAGTGCACTATAAAGAACAGGCCTAAATAAAATGGAAACAAGGGAACAAAAATAACCTAGGTCCAGAGTTAGTATTATCTGGACCAGCAAAATGTATGGTTGATAAGTTTGGCCAGGATTGGTCTCTGAGATAGGACAATGGCATAAGATGACCAGGGGAATATTTCCCCTTATAGGTACTTTTAGTATAGATGTACTAAAGGAAGCAAGAATAGCATTGGAAGGAAAAGAAAAGAGCAAACAAAAAGGGTGCAAGGTAGACTGGTCAAGGTTTAGAATATGGGAAAGAGAGGCAGAAAGGCGACATGAAAATCAGGTAAAGGGATTAATGGTAAAGCAAGAGGAGGAAGAAACTGAACGCTGTATGAGGGTGTTTCACCATCACGATACCCCCACCATATCGGCCCATTCCACCAACTGTTCAGCCGGAACCACAGGCAGGGATGGTGCCAGAAGGGCCACCAATACAGGGAGTAGTGCAGCCTGAACAACAAGCTGCCCCAGCTGTGCAGGCTGCCCTTCCTGCTCAGCAAGTACAGGTGGCCCAACCAGCCCAAACAGTACAACCAGCGCAGGTCATACAACAGGCTGCCCTACCAACTCAGGTCCCACCAATTCAAAAACAGCCTGTTCAACCTCCTGTGACTCCTATGCGGGAGGTTGCGGTCAAAACCCCCCAATGGTCCCCCACCCCCGTTCAGTTGGACACTGACTCGGATGAGGAAATAAAAATAGAGGGGATGGAAGAGGAACTGGTTGAAGCAGTGGGATCTATGTCACTGGTGGGAAAGGTACAGGGCCAGGGAGATGGAAAGGCTTGGGTGTTTAGGCAAACTAATGCAAGGGCTAAGGGCCCAAAACAGGCAGGGGGAAGAAAGAAACTAAAACAGCAGTTGCCTTTAATACGTTATCCCAACCCACACCCCGAGGCAGGGAGACTGGCTACCGCAGACCAGCCTGCAGTCCCTAAATACATTGAAGTGGACCGCCCATGAATTTCAAATGTCTTTGACTATAACTAACCAACTTAATTTATTCTCAATAAAGGATGTTGCAACTTTACAACAGTCAGCCAGTGTAAAAAAAAAAAACGTAACTGGCAAACAAACTGTAAATTTGATGCTAGCACTAAGGTGTGGACAAACCCCGATGGCAGGCTCTGCCTGCCCTCAGCAGTATTTCCCTTTTTGGCAAAATTGGCCCATGGGGCCGATCATGTTTCAAAAAGTGGAGTGGTCGACCTTGTAAATAAACATTGGTATGTTGTTGGCTTTACCGTATATGCTGAAAATTTTTGTAAAAAGTGTGTAATATGTATGCAAAATAATGTTGGCAGAGGACTCCAGGTAACCCCCTCTGCCCATCCTTTTCCTACAGGACCTTTTGAACATTTAATAATGGATTTTATTGAGCTAAACCCGTGTGAAGGGTATAAATATTGCTTAGTGATTATAGACATGTTTTCAAAGTGGGTAGAAGCATTCCCAGTATGGAAAACCACGGCCTGTACAGTAGCAAAGGCCCTAATTAGAAAAATCATACCAAGGTGGGGGATTCCCACTCGGCTCTCCAGCAATAATGGCTTGCATTTTGCAAATGAAGTCATCAAAACCTTGTGTGAGGCACTGCAAGTGAATTTACAAATGCACTGTGCCTACCACCCAGAATCGGGAGGGGCAGTAGAAAGGGCAAATCAGACATTAAAGCTAAAATTGACTAAAATTATGGCAAATACTGGCCTTAGTTGGGTAAAAGCACTACCAATAGCCCTAATGAGTATGAGGGGGAGAGCTGGCCCCGTGGGTTTCTCACCTCATAAAATTTTGATGGGAAGGCCTCTCAAAATGACAAATGTCCCCTTCCCACAAAACCAAATAACATTGCACGGTTTAAATAATAAAATAATTGCCTATTGTTTATCTCTTAATGCTGTTTTAAGATCTCTCTATCCTAGGGTAAAAGCTGTACTTCCAGTTCCCTTGGAGGGACCCTTGCATAGAATACAGCCAGGAGACTTCGTAGTTATCAAGGACTTCCAAAGAAAAAGTGGTGCGCCCCGAGGTGGCGAGGACCGTTTCAAGTGCTCCTGACTACCGCCACTGCCATAAAAATCGCGGAGAGAGAAACGTGAATTCACGCATCTCATTGTCGTTTGGTGACAGCCTCTACAGTCGATACCGTTGCACAGTGAACTGAGCAACCATAAAAATTGTTATCGTTCTGTTTTCGTTCGGACTATCGTTGCTATTTTTGCTATGGGGCTCTAAATACGAGGGAGGCAACTGCTCCCGCCGCAGCACAGAGCCATTGCATATTACAAACACTTGGTGGACTTTAATGAACTTACATGCTAATAATGCTAATGTCTCTGATTGCTATGTATGCACTAGCTCTCCTTTCTCAGCAGCCGTAGGGCTCCACCTAAAACCCAAGCCTGTAAATAGCACTGAGGCCAGCGAAATTCTCGGTGCCATCAGGGGAAAAAACATCACTAATGCCCCAAATTATGCTACAAACAAAATAAAAAACCTAACTGTGTTTCGGGGGCATAATTTTACTGCATGGTACAGCCCACCAAATAAATACAAATGTGTCAACCCCGTTGTATCTAAATGTTAGACAACAAAAAATATCAGCCAGGCTTTGCCTGTGTAATAAACAATTAACCGTGAGTTTAGCACCACTGAAATGGTCCACGTGCCAATATTGTAGGCACTACAACAGCACCACCAAGTCCGAGTCCACCATAACCAACTGCTCTCAAGCAAATGCCCACACAATACATCCTAATTTCACTGCGATGGGCAGTCTGTCAGGTCTATACTGGGTATGTGGGAATAGGGCTTATTTTTTCCTACCTATGGGGTGGACAGAATGCTGATATCTAGCCACACTCCACCCTGCGGCCCATGTATATAAGTACAATGCATCTGCTATATATCAGCGTGTAAGCTATATAAATCAAATTCAAAAAAGGGAGGTGCTGGATGCAAATAAACGTGTCCCAGTGGGGGAAAAATTTGGGTCAGGAATCTTCCCATGGTGGGGTGTTGTTCAAAACATTACATTGACCAGTTAAGCTATGAGTTAAAAACGTTAATTAATGATACCTTAAAATCAACTGACTTGCTGACAGCTAAAATTAAAGCACTTAAAATCGTAGCTTTGCAAAATAGAGCCGCACTTAATTATGTATTAGCTTCGCAAGGGGGGATGTGCGCCATTGTAGGGAAAAAATGCTGCACCTATATACCAAATAATTCCCAAGAACTTGAGCAAGTAATTGAGGGAATACGAACGCTACAGCAATGTGTTCTAAGTGAGCATGCACCTGTATCGCAGGGCTGGGACCCCTAGTCATGGTTCTCAAGCATATTTGGTGACTGGGGCACTACCCTCCTCCACTGGGTGGCAGTAATCGTGGTGGTGATACTGGCATTATGGCTCCTAATTGTGTTGCTCAAATTTCTCTTGCGACAATTGTGTAGCACCTTGTCGCCACATGCAATCACCCAGCTGCACCCCTTACTACACCCCGAGGACCAAGACCCTAGCAAATTAGCCAGGGTGTTCCCGTTCTGTAATATACCAAATGTGACTAAAGTATAATAGTTAACAAGTTAATACAAAGTATCAAAAGGGGGGAGAGTGTGAGGGAATTTTTATATATGCTTCTTTTATATATCCTAAAGCTATATTTGCTATGCTTGCTTTGAAAGCCATGCTGTAACAAAGTAATAATGAATGTAGTAGAAATTTCTGAGTTCATGTTTTCCTTTTAAGGGTTATAGAATTTGTACTGAGGTTACTTGAGGTACATTTGTGAAAACAGAAAGCTAGATAAAACTGAGCAGAACTGGTTGTACCAGCCTGAATAACAGGCTTGGACAAAATATAAAGATAGCATGCCTGGGCAAAATATAAAAAGATAACAGCACGTAGTGGCATTGAAGGCAAGCTGTACGTTGCTATGGTGTGAGTGAAACTCATTGTCTCTCTCAGGTCAGCTTGACCCAGGCATATGTATCAATCAGTAATGGAAAGAAATGAATTGCAGTGGAAAAGTACCTCATACATATCAACATTTCTTTTTTTTCTTTTTACATTGCTAAAAACTTGTTATGCTGTTTTATGATTGGCTCATACTGAAATGTTGGTATTTTTTCAAAATAAAAAGTGCAAAATCTAGCTTATAAAAAGCTGCTGTAAACTTTAATCAGGGATGCTCTCCTTTGTAAAAGTCCCACATGCATGTGTAAAATTTGATCAAATAAAGCGACGTTAAGACAAAACCCAGTGGTGTGGTTTTGGCCCCGTGACGACGGGAGTGGTTGCTCAGGTAATACTTAACAGTGAGAAAATTTGCAATCACAGTTGCCTGTATGGGCTCAAGTACCATATGGTGGTGAGAACTTTTCTCTTGGCATAGGGCCCGGCACTTCTGCACCCATGGGTGCCACAAGGCCCTATGATTTGGCTGACAGATGGGCTCTTTGCGCTGTGCATCTGCGTCTGTCACCACCAGATAGACCCACAAATTCTTGACATCCATAGGCAGACAGATTCTTCCCTTGGCGTAGTGCCCTGAGGGCCCTGCACATCTGCATCTGTTCATACAGGTCCTGAAGTGACCTGCATGAAATAGGATATGTTGCATTATCTCAAAAAGAAAATAATTTCAAAAAATAAATGCATTAATGCGCCAGTTATGGTTCAACTTTTTTTTTTTTTTAACTCTGCTGATTCACCTTATGGAGGCTGGAGATGTACTCCATGTCAGTAGCTCCTTTCAGTTTCACTTCTGTACTCTTGTTGGCTGTGAGGACCTGCTGGGGAAATCTGGCAGACTGTGGCTTACCCCCCCTAGTGGGGCCACCCTGTCCTGATGGGGAGGACTGAGATGCTAATCCAGTCCCCCCTCCCCCGGCATCTAAGAGAGCATGCTAGAGGTGCCTGTGAGGGCCCTGGCATCATTGTGCGGCTGCGTCAGGGATTTCTTTCTTCTTAGCATGCCCTTGGAGAAGCCAGCAGGCACCCCACAGACCTCTGCTGACGTCCCCTCCCAATGATGTGGTCCCATGCTGGTGTTGTGCTCCAAGCCTCCACTGGGAATCACACTTGTGCCAGGAACCACAGCCAACTCCCTGCTTATCTTTCCTCCCCCTCAGCCAGCCTTCTGATGTTCCACCCAGCATCACAAGCAGTAGTGCTACTGCTGGGCTGGCAGGCTGGCTGTTATGGTTCATCTTGTAGGGAAATGTGGTGTTAGGGTTTCCAACCTTAACTCCCCACCCCCTCCCCCCAAGCAGCAAAAGGACAGGATGACACAAGCAACCACAGACAGCCATGTAAGACAAATGACATAACTGTTTCCAGATGACACAAATGCAATAGCACTGATGTGCTACCTTTGTGGATTTGTATCTGTGGCTGCAGAAGCACAGACCCCACAGGGGCCTGTGCTTCAGCAGCCATAGCTGTGTGTGTATGTCATACAGCATCCATGAGTACCTCTGGCTGCAGAAGGGGCAGTCCCTATCAGAAGCACTATTCACTGTGGGTATCATGGTTTCAGCAGCAGATCTAAAATTTTTCAAGGGGGTGGCAGGTTTGTCTGGGGAGGTGGTATTTTCCCTGAAAAAGTAAAATACTACCCTTTAAAGCTCAGATTATGGTAAAACAGCTACTTTTTGTTGGCCTAACGGGGTAGTGGGTGGTACCTTGCTACATCGCTGGATATATTACTGCATGGTTTTCTATATTCAGCTGCATAAGTGCAGGTGCCACAGGGGCCTGCACTTCTGCAGACGGAAGTCTGTGCATATGTCTTATACCTATGGCAGAAGAGGGCTTGTGCTTCTGCAGACAGAAGTACTGTTGCAATTTTGGTATCATGGTTTTCGTGGTGCCTGTCATTCTGCAGCCAGAGGTTGATGTGTATGTTTTACACCTGCAGCTGCAGAAAGCTTTCTGCAGACAGAACTGTGCATATGTCTTACATTCTGGATGAGTTCCTATAGCTACAGAAGCACTGGCCCCATGGGGGCCTGCATTTCTGCAGACAAAAGAACTCTTGTAATTTGGGTATTATGGATTTGTATCTGTGGCTGCAGGAGCCTGTGCTTCAAGTAGTGCGATTTGAATATCATGACTTTCTCTATAGCCAGAAGTGAGTGTGTATGTCTTGCAGTGTGCATGACGCATGTACAAATCCACAAAGTACATCAGTGCTGCTGCATTTGTGTCATCTGGAAATTGCATGTTTGTCTTACCTGATAATGGGTGTGTGGTTGCTTGTGTGGTCTTGTCCTTTTGTTTCTTGGTCTAGCGCCACATTTCCCTATTTTTGTGGTGTTAAGCTGAACCCTAACTGGTGCATTAATGCAGTTTTTATGCATAGAATAGCAAAACAACTACATTAATGCAGGTATTAGGGTTGAAGAATGTAAAGCGCACAAAGTAAGGAAATTAAAAATTATTAGGGTTTTGAGTATCTGGATTGTTGGTGAATCAATGGTTAGGTCTTCTTTGGGTTGTTAGCTGTAATGTCCACCCCTTTCCCTAAGCAAACAAGGTTAGACATGATCTCTCTTCTTTATGCAGGGCCCTATGTGAAGAAAGATACAACTGATTCTATGTGGGCCCTGCATGAAGAAAACTATGACTGGTTATGTTGGCAACATGTAGTGAGCCATACTTCTCTATCTCTGAAGAGTACATCACTATGAGGCACTGGTAAGGAGCTGTACCTTGTGCTTTGGGCAGGAGGCTACAAACTGGGGGGAAGGGAGTGGGCATTAGGGTTGACAACCCAAGGAAGATCTGTCAGTAATTTGCCAAGACTCTGGAGACCCAAAATCCCGATATTTTTTCATTTCCCTACTTTGTGCACTCTGCATTCTTCAACCCTAATGTCTGAAGTAACCTAGTTTTTTGCAGTGAAATTCCATCATTTTTGTTATAGTGAAATCATGGGACCTGAACAACTGTAGACACACAGAGTTCTCTTGGCCTTGCACCAAGGAAAGAGTCTATCTGGCTGTGGAAGTGCAGGGCCCTTTGGGCCCTATACTTCCTTGTGACTACCAATGCCTGGTGCTGCAGAAGCGCAGTGCCCTCTGAGCCCTTTGCTTCCATGTGACTACAGATGGGAATGTGCAGGACCAAGAGTCCATCCCACTGTGGAAGCAATGGATGCAAAGGTTGATTATTTGTTGACTGCACAGCATCGTTTCCCCCAGCCTCGGCACATCCGGCTGGTTCACTGAGCTCACCCTCGAACTCCACTCACCGGCATTGGATCTTGAAGAGCTACCCTCTGGGCCAACTGCCTGCCCTGCACACAAAATTTATTCATAACTTTTTTTTTTAAATCATTTTGACCACAAATTTTCAACATAGTCTTTTTATGATCTCTTTTTCCGAGCATGACAGGTGTCATTTATAAAATATTGGCTGAAATGTAATTTCTTTCCCCAAGTGTGATAACATATTTTGGGCAGGATTTAACCTATCACATTCATCAGGTGAAGTCAAGAAATGGCAATGTTGAAAATGTGGGCCAGGAAATTGAAAAATAGCAAAGTTGTGAGTAAATGTTGAAGAAAGTCAATGTTCCTTCATAACTTTTTTTTTTTTTAATATTTTGAGCCCAGATTTTCAACATCGTCTTGTTATGACCCCACCTCATGAATATTGTATGTGCAATTTTTTCAAATCAGGGCCAAAAGGAGATTTCATAGAGTGACCGCGAAAGTCAGATTTGAAAAATGTTACCTTCCATGTTCATGGGATTGGGTAAAAAAAAAAAAGGCCATTTTAAAAATTTAGAGTCATAATATTGAGAAAATAGCAAAATTATGGGTGAACATTGAAATATTTAAATGTTCACTCATAACTTAGTCATTGTACCACACTGTTTAATCAGATTGTCAGCATAGTCTTTTTATGACCCTACCTCATGAACCTGTTAGTTGAAATTCTTCAAATCCCACCCAAAAAGTGATTTCACAGAACAATTGCAAAATCACCTTTTGAGATGGATTTGAAAAGTGTCACATGCCTTGTTCATGAAGTTGGGTCCCAAAAAGGCTATGTTGAAAATCTGGTGCTAAAATATTTAAAAATGACAACGTTTTGAGTAAACTTTAAAATGCATTGTAAATACACTGATGGCACTTTCCTTAGTTTGCTGCCGTACTTCAAGGATGAGGCATATACACCCCTGTCCATCTGCTTTTGATACCAATTTGATAGCTTAGCTGGGATAAACCCTTTCTCTGCCAACCACCATGCATATCTCCAGATATTTCTACCTGTATGACCCCTTCCAATACCCTGATACCAACCATTCAAAGTCGCCGTGACTGAGGACATTGATGTTCCCAAATCTAAAGGTCTGCTATGTGGGTCAAAAAGCTTGGCACATAACTGTGTCTTGCCCATCTGATGTAGTTCAAGTTGTTGCCAGTGTGCCCTGTACTTCTGATGAGCCCACAGCAGTGCAGTTTTCATTTGAACCGCAATCCAGTAATCTATTATATGTGGACAGGCTCTCCCTCCCTCTTGTTTTGGTAGATATAAAGTGTTTTTTGCTATTCTGGGATGCCTATTTCCCTATATAAAAGCCATGACCCATTTTTGCCAACTAATAAATTCCTTTTGTAGAATTGTACATGGGACTGTTTGAAATAAGTATAGGAGCCTCGGCATTATGTTGGTTTTAATTATTTGTAATCTGGAATAAAATGGAAAAGGTATACAGTTCCACCTCTGTAAATCTGCTCTCAATTGCTTGACCAAATTTGGGTAATTGTCTACATAAAAAGTTGTTGGGGATTTACCTACTCTAACCCCATGTATTTAATAGTCTCACTATCCCACTTCATAGGGTATTTTAATTTTATATCCTCAGGGACTGTATCGGATAACACCAACACCTCAGTCTTTGACCAATTTAAGGTATAACCAGAAAGATGAAAATCTCTTAATTTGTTTAAAAACCTCTGGTAAAGAATCCGTTGGATTCGCCAAGTACAATAAGACATCGTCCGTGTAGAGGGCCATTTTATGATTAGTACACCCTATAGATACACCCGTTATCCCCTCGTTTACCCGTATACTCTGAGCCAGAGGCTCTATGTACAGTGCAAAAAGCAAAGGAGGTAGGGGACAACCCTGCCTGGTGCCTCTCTCCTGCATGAAGGAGCTGGACATGTACCCGTTGGCCTTAATATATGCTATGGGATGAGTATAGATTTTGGATAGAAAACTCAAAAAGAGGGTAGGAAAGCCAAAGCCAGTCAGGGCACCCCACAGAAATGACCAAGATACTTGATCAAAAGCCTTTTCGGCATCCAAACTCATCACATATGCTGGAATTCCCGACTTTTGTAAATGTTCAATTATATCTACCAACCTCCTAATATTATCACAAGTCTGTCTTCCCGGGACAAACCCCATCTGATCCAAATTGATTATATCTGGTAGTATTTTTTCGAGCCTTCTGGCCATTAACCCTGTTAATATTTTGTAGTCTGTATTTAATATGGAAATTGGTCTATACGAGGAACATATAATGGGGTCCCTGGCCGGCTTTGGCAAAACTGAAATAATGGCCTGGGTCCAGGATGGGGCACAGCCTCCCTCATTCTCCCATAAAGAATTATAAGCCTTTCTTATTAAGGGTATAATGACCTCCTTAAATTCTTTATAAAATTCATTTGGCAAACCGTCAGTGCCAGGACATTTTCCTGCCTTCAGGCGGGTTATCTCCTTCTGTATCTCTCCCACTGAAAATTGGGGAAGTTAGGGTCCTCTGTTGTTCAGAAATGTTGGGTAAATGAAGGGGGGCGAGGTATCTTTTAATCCCTTCGGGAGCAGGATTTGCCCCTTTACTATATAATGTTGTGTAATAATGTTTGAAAGCTTCAGCTATCCCTTCCACCTTGACTTGCCAAGTTTTGGTTTTTGGGTCCATTATTTTTGAAATACAGGCCTTGGCCTTCTGCTGTCGGAGCCTTTAAGTTAGGAGTCTTAACGCCCTTGGGCCCCCTTCATAATATCTTTGGCGTAAATATAGTAGCTTTTGTTCGACTTGGTAGTCGAGTATATCTAACGTCTCTCTTTTCAGTTTTTTCAACTGCCTCCCTCTGTCCATATCTAGTTGCTGCTGTTGGAGTTCCAAGTTGGCTATCTGGTCCTGTAACTGCACTTTTTCCTTTTCCCTCAGCTTCTTATTTCTTATTTCTGGATGAGATCTCTATGAATTTGCCACACACTATGGCTTTCACTGTATCCCATAAAATCCCTGGGGATATTTCGGAGTCACTATTATCCTTTACAGCTTGTTCTATTACCGTTTCTATTATTTCTTTAGTCTCCTCCTCATGTATTAACGAGAGATTCAATCTCCAGAAAGTATTACGTTTACCAGGGCCTAATTTAAGTTTCAAGTAAATTGCTGAATGGTCCGAAATTACCATATCCCCCAACCAGGAGTCAGTGCACAAAGCCATGTTTTCTCTAGGTAGAAAAAAGTAGTCTAATCTTGAATACATCATAGCCAGTGTTCAAAAGATTTTCAATGTTCTGATTCACCTACATCCCCCCTCCATTGAGGAAACCAGTCCCACCACAGAATTTGAACAGTTGCCTGGCACCACTCTTAGAGCCTCCTTTTGAGCCAGTGGCCTCAGCAGATCTCAAGTATGTTACATGGAAAACAGTGTTCCTCATAGCAATGATTTTTGCAAGTGGGGTTACTGAATGGCAAGCTGTATGTATAGAGCCTAACTAAATTATCACACATAGGGATGAAGAGGTGATTAGGATGCATAGGAAATTCCTCCCTAAAGTGTTGTCAGAATTCCACTTGAATCAGTCTTTATCTCTGTACTACCTGTAGTTTTGCCTAATCACTTCAGCACAGGTTAACAAAAGTTGCATTGCCTAGATGTGAAAAGGGCATTGAGCTGCTACCTCAACAGAACCAAGGACACCAGCACTAACAGCACACAGCTGTTTGTCACTCATGGAGACTTTGGTATACCAGCAGCCAAAAAGACTATCTCACATTGAATAGTTTCTTGTATCCACTTTTGTTATGATAAGGCTGGCAAACAGCCTCCTGGAGGTCTAAGAGCACACTCCACAAGGAGAACTTCAGCCTTAGTGGCAGTTTCAAGCAGCATTCTCTCTCCAAGATATATGTAAAGCAGCCACCTTGCCTGCTGCTCACAACTTTTACACGGCATTATTGTCTGGACCGCCACTCTAGGAGGGATGCCAGGTTTGGGATTGCAGTCTTACAGAACCTTTTTCCTATATAGGTCCAAGATGTTTCAGCCTCCTAAGGTACTGCCACAAAGTCTGCAACTTGTATGACATCACTATTGGACTCCTTCTGATAGAAATGAAAATGACCGCAGTAATGATGTTTCTTCTGGGAGGCGGAGCTTGCAGACAACTCTAGAAGACACATATTCTTTTTTTTTTTCTTTATTTAGTATGCTTTCTCTCCTCAGTCAACTGTCTCCCATCAGTCCTACCTACTCGCCCAGCTCCATCACCCGCCTTCACCGGGACTTACTACCCCTCCTTCTACACCCTGACTTACCCCAAGGTGGGGCTGTTGGGAGGGGGCACTATTGCTGATGGAGACTCAGACAGTGCTTTGAGAATGAGAGTGCCATGGTTGGCCATGTGGGGCCTGCAGTGAGGGGTGGTCATCCTTCTGCAGCAGTTGGCTGTTTTTTCATTTTCTTCCCCAGCCCCATAGAGTGCCAAGAAGAGCTCCCGACATGCATGCACGCATATGTGTGCGTTGTGCATCAGAGCACATTGGCATCCTCCCTGGCAGTTCCTCAGCTTTGCTTGCACTACCACCTGTGGTCACCCAGGTGGCAGTGGTGCACTGGATACCAAACTCCTTCCCTCCCTGAGGTGGAAGAGTGTCCTCTGGGACACTTACCACACCTCCTCCAGCCGGCCCTCCAATGACTTGGGCTGTTTCCCAAACCCAGATAGTCGATGTCACGATCCTTAGTTCTGCTATTGCACCAGTGGGCCATCCTAGAAGACGTATTTTCATGAGCTGTTGCTGATAGTATAGCTATACTTTGAAATTTCTTCATTTAACTCAGTTCAGGGTTTTCTTTATACCAATTGATAGAACTCCCTAAGCTGTGCAGTGTGATAGTAATTTTTTTATCTGTAAAATGCCACATCCTAAGGTGAAAATAGACTTGAGGTAAACAAAATCAGTGGCCCTGGCTTTTGGAACAAACGTCTTGGGTGATAAAGTTTCACTGCCCGAGGGAGAACAAGAACCGTCCAACAAGATGATACTACAAGCTGTTTGTGACCTGGAAAAGAAACTGGATAGTTTTAATTTGAGGCTTACCTCAACGGAAGCAAAACTTGAATGGTGTCTTCTAAATCCAAGGAGGTGGTGGTTGCCACAAACAAAGCCATGATGGCCACAGCTGGGATGATCTGAGAAAAAAGCTCCTCCGGGAGCAATTAAAACATCTTGAGAATATGGCAAGGAGCCCCAATTTGAGAATGGTCAGGCTCCCAGTGCGGGAACAAGGACAGGATCTTTCCCATTTCTTGTCTCTATATCTTCAAGATCTGCTTCATCTCGATGAACCTATTCTGATCCGAAGGACCTATTACACCGAGGCACAGACCAACTGCTGAGGCGGTACCACGTACTTTCCTGGTGGTCTTGGACAGAGCCCACAAAAGGGACTGCATTTCACAAATTGAACGAGCAGCCAGCAGCCTTTCTACACCAGTGGGAGACCCGTAATGCATATTCTCAGACTACAGTTTTGCGATATGTGAGAGGTACCACAACTTTGACTCGGTCTGGGCAGAGCTTCAATTTCTGGGAGTGGCAAACACTTTACAGATCCCAATTCGGCTGAGACTCATGCCAGTAAGCAGTACTTTTACACAGTCCTGTTGATGCTGTAAAAATGGTGCAGAACAGAAAAGGGGACTTTGCCAAACAAAACCCAGTTGAGGGAGAAGTGTCCAACAATGATGAGTGACAGTCTTTCATTTGACCACCCCGATTTTAAGGCTGTAATAAAATCTAAAGAGACTTCCTTCCTTTCTTAATGGTAAATAATGGGGCCTGCTGGGCTCTTGAGGCGATGTGTAACTTGTTCCTCAAGTTGAATCGTTAAAGCCTTAAATGATGTTAATGATATTCCTGCTTGCGTTGATACTGTGTTTATGTACTTGATTTTTTCCTCCCGTAATCTGTTTAACTTCCCTGGCCAAGACAGGCTTGGGTTCCCTTCTGCCCTGCCTCACTGACCCCCACTATCCACTTCCTCTACAGGCTTACCTAACCAGTCCAGGTACCCCACAGATTTCCCACCATGGTGGGGTCAGGAGAGGATAGCCATCCTCTCCACCTCCTGAAGTCCAAATCCAGTTCAGTCGACAGGTTGTCCTGCTGGTGGGGCAGGTACAGTAGGGGCTCAATGGGCAGAGCATCATGCAAGCCTTTCTCACCTTATTTTCTGCTGTCCCGCCCCCCCAGCCATGGCAACACAGCATGCGAATTTAGGCACATGAGTCCTGGAATGGCGGCTTACCCTCCCTTGACTTTTGTCACTTGAGCATCAGCACCACCACCACCAGGCCTCCACCTGCTAGCAGCTAAGAGCCAAGACAACCAGTCACCACAATCTGGGAGAGGAGTACTGACTGCTGGCAGCTCAGTCCACTCCCTGCCCTCTCCCCTGCCCAGCCAAGCGATTCAAGCTGGTTTCTGAACTCGGGTCACCAGTGTGGTGAGATTTTAAGGCACACAGCATCTCAGCCCTCTGCACCACCAGGATGGCTAAGTGTACTTGATTTTAAGACTTGACTAGGGGCTAAGTGATGGGATGGAGATACTGCAAGTTTGCTTCCACTACATTTCTGTGCAAATTTAGAAACCAGCATTCTGAGAGAATGCTGACTAGAGAATAGCATCTCTGCCAATGTGGAGAGGACCTGATGGCAATAATATCATGGAGTTAGGATCTATGAGAAGTAGGTTTTCTGAGAGCTCTAAAACTGGTTATATGTCAGTAAGCAGGGTACATCTCCAGTGTTCTTTATCCCTGTAAGACATCTCTAAGACCTTGCAAATGACTGTTATTGAAACTTCAGTTTAAATCAGTGCAATGAAACTGGGCAAAAGATTTGGCCATAACTTTTTCATTATAAAAGTTTCCAGGCATCTTCCAGTTTTATTTGGTGGTGCAATTTTCTATAGCCACCAAAATTTGAGTTTTTTATAAATGTTTTAATTTAGCTTTTTCTCAAGAAAAAAAAATTATGGATGCCACATTTTGAACTGAAAGAACACTGCAGTCCTGGTGAGATTTAGGATCAAGAAAATTAAAAAAGACCCATGGTGCACAGCATAGGAGATACCTAGACAAGTACATTTTACAGGTACAGTAACTTCTCACTATAACGAACGCTTTCAGGAGCCAGAGTACACGTTTGTTATAGCTCCCCATTCGTTGTAGCGAGGGATGCTATTTTGGGCATAGGTGGTTCTGACGCTAATCACGGTTATGCTAAGTAACACTGCTGTATTATTGGATTTTGTCTTGTGTGGGGCATGATTTTTGTGATTTTGTGCAACATTGCTTTTTTTATTATTTTTTACTTTGCTTAGTGTGATTTAGAGTACTATACAGTATCATTAAACAGGGCAGTTAATTGTGCAGTTCCACTCTTCAGTTCTTGTCTGGCTGATGACAGTAGCGTAGCAAATTCCCAGAGGGCCTGGGTGCAAGGCCGTGTTACAGGGCCCCTCCCCAGTTTTGAATAAATATCAAAATTATGTTTTGGGCCCCTCAAACCTCATGGGCCCGGGTGCCACTGCACCCCTGCACCCTTGTAGCTACGCCCCTGGCTGATGAAACAAATCTGTCATCACCGTCTGCTTTGTTTTCTTTCTGCTGCAACATCTTTGCGGAGATGAGTTAGTATTTTTAGGCAAGAAGAGATCTCTTATTTTGCTATCCCTTGAGCAGAGTTCAGTTTCAGATGGATGTGCTAGACATTGGTCCAGCAGAAGAAGAGCTTTAGGTGGCAGTTTCTTTTTTTGCAGATAGGCAGGGACAGAGGGCACAAACGACTCAAAAAAATAAGTATGGAAAATCCTGAATGTCATCCACTTATTTCAGCTGTTTCTGTACTGTATGGGCAGTGATTTCATATTTACGTGGTGGAAGCACTATAGGTTCTGAAATTTCCCTATGCACAATGGCTAGTTTATCATTGCCTGTGGCATTGCAACAAAATAAAAAGGTGACGTGGTCCTTGCTGACCTTAAACCCTTTGCTCGCATTTGTTTCTGAGCGACTGGCTAAACTTACATCTGGTAGGCAATGCCAGAACAAGCCACTTTCGTTGGCATTGTACACTTGATCTGGGGTATATGCCCCATCTGACAGAATTTGTTAAAGTCGGGGGAGAAACTCGGTGGCTGCGGCATCGTCACAGGAGCGTTGCTCACCTGTGACACAGACCAGCTGAAAGCCATGCCTACTTTGAAACCTCCGCAACCACCCAGTGGAGGATTTAAACTTCGATGTTTCGCCATAGATTTCTTTGGTGAACTGCGATGCCTTCTCTCTTATTATGTTTCTGGACACTGGGATGCCACTTGCCCTTTGTTGTGAGAACCAGAGCTGTGTGACCAGGTCTATCTCACTCTCATCAGCCCTCTGAGGTTTTTTTTCTCTTCAGCGCTTCAAACTCATCCGCCTCCAGTCCGAACTCCCGCAAGGATTGCTCCAGCTTGCGCCACGTACAGATCATGGATGTACAGCATGACGTCTATTTATAGTGCCCTGAAACACTAACACAAACAATGATCCACAGTGATCCAGTCTGGTGCAGTAATTAAACCGCTGTGATTCACAACATTAGTCAGGCACAAGGGCGGGAGTCGGGAAGCACAAACAAAATGCAGTAACAGGCACTGCAATCAACAACTTAAGTTTCCTGTTGGGAGCTAAACGGACCATTCACTATAACCGAGCATTCGGAATAGCGGGGTTCATTATAGTGAGGGTCTACGGTATGCTAATATTTTTAATTGTAGCTGAAACTAGCTTTTTTTAGAAAAACATTTTTCGATGCACTGTTGCTTTAAGATGCTCTGAAGTATAACATTAACTTCTGTTGTGAAGGCATAATCTGGAAGTTAGTAAATCATTAAGGTGGGCAAATCAGATCAGCCGCAATATATATGGTCAATAACAATACACTAATGCATTGTATTTATGTTGTTAAAAAGTTTTATGGGTGTATTGTGGATTCTGCAACCACCAGGAGTGGTTTTTATTTTCAATGTTGGATGATTGAGTCCTTCAACATTATGATCTACAGTCTTGCTATTCTGCAGCTCTTCTTGGACTATGTTTGGGACTTTAAAATCTACAAATCCTGATAATGTCATCTTGATCTGTTCAGCAATTTTTGAATTACAACTTTCATGCCAAGAGAGTAGTTTTAAAGATTTGACATTTTCATGTATTGCAAAGGGTTGGTAGTTACCAACAAATAGCACTAAAACTAGTACACAGATTGGGCAAACATTTGCAGGATTTGGTGGAGGTGGCTGATCCTACAATCCCCTAAACATTCCTCTGTGCACTGTGGAATATTGCCAATATAACAGTTTTGAAGATGTGATGATGTTTTCATAAATTGAAATGCGTAGGTAATTACTGACCTATAGATACAAAACTTGTAAACAGATTGGGCTGGAACTTTCAGAATATTGTGGGAGTGAAAGATCCTATAAACCCTGAAAATTTCTTCCCAGTCTGCTGAATAGCTTTTCAGTTACAGGTTCATGACAAGATAATAGTTTTACAGAATTTAACATTTTCATTGATTGCAATGGATTGGTAGTTACCAACCTGTCATTATAGAACCAGTGCCTATATTGGGCTGACAGTTTCAGCATGTAGTGGGCGTGACTGCACTTACAAACCTTGAAAATCTCTACTCATTGAGTATGTTTTGTGTTAAAGGGTTCAAGCCAAGATAACTTAGTTGGTGCCCACCAACTCAGAGGTGGTAGGAGCTCTGAGAGTAGGGGGGTCACTAGGAAACAGTAACTACAGCTCTGTTTGGTTCAAATTGGTCCTTGGCACCAAAACCCGAATCAAGAGCTGAGGTCCTTGATTTCAGAAGGGTGGACTTCAATAGGTTGAGAAAGTTGGCCTGGGACAAGTTAGGGTAGATAGTATAGGAGGCGTGGAAGAGAGATGGATGGCAATTAAGGGGGCCAGTCTTGAGGTGTTTAAGTTATGCATGTGAACGATAAACAAAAGTAACAAGTACAAGAGGCCGCTATGATTCTTGGTAAGGGTCAGGGAAGCAGTGAGTGTCAAAAAAGGCTTTCCCCAGGTACAAAGAAAAATGGAGAGGAAGAATGGGGAAAATACCAACTGAGAAATAAGGAGGCAAAGAGACAGTCTGAAGAAAGGGGAGTTACTAGCGGGGTACTGCAGGGTTCAGTACTGGGTCCAGTCCTTTTTAATGTCTTTATAAGTGACATTGCAGAGGGACTGGAAGGAAAAGTATGCCTCTTTGCAGATGACACAAAGATCTGCAACAGGGTTGATACGGGGGTGAAAAGGATGAGAAGGGACTTGGCAAGGTTGGAGGAATGGTCAAAAGTATGGCAGCTTAGATTCAATGCAAAGAAGTGCAAAGTAAGGCACCTGGGAAACAAAAACTCAGGGGAAGAGTACACAATGGGGGGGGGAGAGGTATTAACAACAACAAAAATGGAATAAATAACGTCTGAAAATATCTAAATCCAAATATTGTGAATAATGTCTGTAACACATGCTTAATGTAATTGTTATACTGTGTTCTGTATTACCATCTGTCTTACATGTGATGAGGTACCTTTGTAAATGAGCCTCTGGCTCAAAGATTGTAAACCGATATATCAAATAAATAAATAAATAAAGGGACCCGGGGGGGGGGGTAATCATATCAGATGGCCTAAATGTAAGCAAGCAATAAAGAGAAGGCAGTAAGGATGGCTGGGGAGATACTGGGATGTACAGGGAGAGGCATCACCAGCAGAAAATAGAAAGTTGTTATCCCTCTGTACAGACAGTCGGTGAGGCCCCATCTGGAGTACTGTGTACAGTTCTGGAGACCCCATCTCCGCAAAGACATAGACAGGGTGTATGCTGTCCAGAGGAGGGCAACCAAAATGGTGCAGGGTCTACAACAGAAGCAGTACAAAGAGAGACTAAAGGAGCGTAATATGTATACCCTTGAGGAAAGGAGGAAGGGGGGGAACATGATAGAAACTTTCAAGTACCTCGAGGGAATCAACAAAGTCCAAGAGGGTAGCATCTTTCAGAAAAAGAGATGTGCAACAACAAGGGGACACAATTTGAAGATAGAGGGGGGACGGCTCGGGGCAATGTAAGTATATTTTCACAGAGATGGTGGTGGAAGCATGAAACTGCCTTCCTGAGGAGGTTGTGGGGTCAAAAACAGTGGGGGAATTCAAGAATGCATGGGACAGACATAAGGCAATTCTGGTGGTGGGTAGGATGAAGTAGGCTGTTGGTTAACTAGGATCTGCAGCTTATCCAATAGGTAGGGAAATGGGTAGTCTAGGTGGGCCAAGCAGTCCTTATCTGCTGTCAAAAGTCTATGTTTCTATGGAGGCAAAAGCAGACACTGAGCTGCATATTGTGGAGAGAGTCAAGAGTGGAGAAAAACAAATCTTCTGGTATATTAGGGGAAAAGGAAGAAAGGAGGGGGAATTTTTACAGTATCTGAGGAGGGTAGGGTATTAGAGGAGGAAGTGCAAAAGGCTGCTGTCCTTAATGATTACTTTTGCCCTTTCTTCACAAGGGAAGACAGTGGGCCCTTTCCAGAGTGTGGCATCAGAGCTGCAACAAAGGGGGTCCCAGAGATGAAGCTGCCAGTATTTACATGTGAAAGGGTCTAGAAAGGGCTAGCAGCCTTAAAGATATATAAGGCCTGGAAGTGGATGGGATGATTCCGAGGGTACTCAGGGAACTGGTAGCAGAACTGGCTGACCCCTGGTAGGAATACTCAATAGCTCATTACACTTGGGGGTAGTTACGAAGGACTTAAGGGTGGTGGACATAGTTCCGCTTCATAAGTGGGGGGACAAGGGACAAGTGGGGAACTACAGACCAGTCAGTCTTACCTCTGTAGTAGGGAAGATGATAGAGTCACTGGTCAAAGAGGATCTCGTGAACTACCTGAAGAGCAGTGGTCTCCAGGATAGTAAACAACATGGGTTTGTGGCAGGGAGGTCTTCTCAGACTAACCTGATAGTTTTCTTTGACTGGGTGACAAGGGCATTGGATAGGGGCCATGCTGTGGATTTACTCTGACTTTAGAAAGGCTTTTGACTCAATGCCTCACTAATGACTGCTGATGAAGATGGAGGATCTGAATGTGACTAGGGACCTAGCAAGATGGGTAGGTAACTGGCTAAAGGAGGGGCAGAAGAGGGTTGTGGTTAACGGGGTCAAATCAGAAGAGAGGGAGGTCATGAGTGGGGTACCACAAGGATCTGTCCTTGGCCCAGTCCTCTTCATTATGTGTATCAACAACACTGAAGAAGGAATCCGGGGCAGGTTGTGTCTCTTTGCAGCTAACACTAAGCTCTCTGGCCATCCATCCTGTCTATGTCCTTAGTGACAAGGGACTCGGGGGAGTGACCTGCAAAGATCACCAAAATGTACAAGATGATGCACTTAGGGAACAAGAACCCCTGGACAGAGTGCTGGATGGGTGGGATAAGAGTTAGTACTTAGTCAGCGTGGCTCAGTTGGTAGTACATCTGCCTCTGGACCAGAAGGTCCTGGGCTCTCAGCCCACACTAGCATTGGACTTGCACCTAAAATGCTGGCATCCGAGTGCAGTATTAGGGGGTGCTGTACTGCTGGGGTGTGCTGTCCTTCAGATGAGACGTTAAACCGAGGGCCCTTCTACTCATCCTGGTGCTGTCCTGGTGGGTGTCCAGGTGGAAGTAAAAGAACCCAGGGCACTCTTCGCAAAGAGTAGGGGACAGTCCCGGTGTCCTGGCCAACATTCCTTTTCCCATAAACCGGTTCATGCAATTGTCCAGGCTGTGTGTGGGTGCTTATATGGGATATGGCCGCCACTACACATTCAGTTACTTCACCACCAGTCTTGCATTGCTTGTAAAGCATTTTGGGATACACTGTGTATGAAAAGCGCTATATAAATGCTGATTATTATTCTTCTTCACTACAACTGAGGAAGAGGACCTAGGAGTTATCATTAGTGACTCCCTCAAACAATCAAGCCAGTGCAACAAGGCCTATAGTAAAGCAAATAGGATGCTGGGATGTAGCAGGAGGGGTATTGACAGCAGAAGAAAAATGGTAATACATGTACTATCTCTTATAGATCTTTGGTGAGGCCACACCTAGAGTACTGTGCCCAGTTCTGGAGTCCTCACTTCAGGTAAAAGAGAAGGACAAGCCGGAGACAGTACAGTGAAAGGTGACAAAGATGATTCAGGGCCAACAGGGCAGGTCTTATGAGGATCACCTCAAGACACTGAACATGTACTCATTGGAGACCAGACAGGAGAGGGGAGATATGATAGAGTCCTTAAAGTTCCTGAAAGGAATAAAGGTGAACTGCGGGGAGTTATTTAGCATGAGCAGTGGTTCCAGATCACAAGGGCATGCGTGGAAACTGACAGGAGGGAGGTTCAAGAGGGATATGAGAAAGAACAATTTTACAGAAACAATTGATGTGGAACCTTTGTCAAAGAGAGCCAAGCTCACAGGTATTTCTGATAACTTAAATAAAAACTGTGGAACAATCTTCCAGCAGAGTTGGTGGGCACATTAATGGTTTCAAGCACTGTTGGGACAGAGTGAAGACTATAGTGGTTACTCAGGGCGTCAGTAATGGGAGAGAATGAGATGAGGGGGTGGATTCAAGCACTGTTGGGACAGAATGAAGTCTGTAGTGGTTACTCAGGGTGTCAGTAATGGGAGAGAATGAGGGGGTGGATAGGGTGGGCTGAAACACTGTGTGGACGGCAGGTCCCGGGATTAGATAGGGAACTATGGGCAGGCTGGATGGACCATCGGCCCTTTTTCTGCCGTCACTGCCTATGTTTCTCTAAGATTGGAAAATCTGACAATGTTTTTATATATTCCAACGGGTCAGTATTTACTGACCTGTAGTTACAGAACCAGTATAAGAAAACAATGTCAAATCTTTAGAATTTTTATCTTGGAATGAAACATGCAACTCAGAAAACTGCTTAAGGCAAGGCTTAAAAGAGCAGAATGAAACGTTCAGGATCTGTAGGTGCTGTCACCCCCCACAAAAGACTTAAATTTCAGCCTGACCTGTTAACTGGCTCTGTAACTACTACAAGTTGGTAACTGTTTGCCCACTGCAATACAGGAAAACATTGGCAAATCTTATCTTGGCATGAAACCTGTAACTCAAAAATTACTCAGCAGATTGGGCTGAAATATTCAGAGTTTGTGGGGTCAGTCACTCCTACTGAGTCCTGAGAAGTTCAAGCTTGCAGACCTTCAAGGCCCTGGACCAGTCCTTAGGGTTCAGTCACCCGGCTTACTGGGAGACTGGGGCCGCCCGCCCCTCCCCCCAGCATTCCCGGTCCTGATGGCTCCTTCTTCTTTAGGGGGTTCCTCATTAATGGTTCCGGCCTCATCGAGCCTCGCTGTTCAGATGTTTGCCCTTACCAGACCCATACCAACAGCGTTGTCGCCCACTTCACTGGGCAACAGGTCACAGACTTCCGGGTCGGCGACCACTGCTCCATCGATGACTGGCTCATTGGTGGCTGCCTTTCTATTGTGGTCTCATACCTTTCCAGGCCCTGGCTTCGGCCTTTCAGACCCTCCAGCCCATCGACAGGGTTGTTGTGCTTTGTGCCATTGACCCCTTTGCCGTCAATGATGCCTTCTTTCATTGTCAACCTAATTGATTCCTGCTCTGTCAATGATTGGCTCATCAGTTTTAGCCCTCCCATTGCAGTCTGTCATTTCTCCAGGCCCAAGGCTTTGGGCCTTTTGGGCTTTCTAGGCCTGTTGACAGGGTCATTGTACTTGGGCCACCAACCCCACTGCTGTTGACGATGTTTTTAACATTGCCGACCTTAAGAGTTCCTATTCCGACGACACCTGGCTCATCGATGATGATGACCCTCCCGTTGTGGCCTAATGTCTCTCCAGGTCCCGGGGCTTTAGACTTTTCAAGCTCTAAGGACCCATCAATGGGGCTGTCATGCCCTGTGCCTTAGACATCTCTGCCATCGACAGTGCCTCTCTACCACTGCCGACCGTATGGGTTTCTGCCCCGTCAATGAGACAACTCTCCTGTTGTGACCTGATGCTTTTTCCAGACCCTGGGCTTTGGGCCTTTTGGACTCTCAAATCCCATCAATGGGGATCATCTACCATGCCCCTCCACTGTCATCAATGTTCTAATGTCGTCGACCTTGTTGATAGTCCTGATCAAGTTTTCCAGGGTCCTGGTCTGTCACCTGGCGCGTTGCATCCTGGTTCACTCGTACTATCTGTGGGCTATTTCCAGTGGTCTGCTGTCAATGCCTTGCTCTCGAATGATCCTGAAAACGGTGATGTTGTGGTGGACTACCTTCCAGACCTCTTGGTAATGGAGGAAGAGGATGCGATGGAAACCCCTCATCTGTCAAGTCCACTGCATCCTCAGTGAGAGAGGACTCAGTTGAGCATACTCCAAGGTCTCCACCTGAGGGCTTTGCCTTCTTTTCTATGTAGCCCAGTCAGTGCCTGAGCCTGTGGCCATTTAGGCAACTGATTAGCGGTCTAAGGTGCCCAGGCACCTTAGGTTCCTCCCACCTCAACAAGGCATCCCGCAGGCACAACCTTGGGGACAAGAGGGTTTCTACTTCTTCTGGCATGGGGCTGAGAATTACCCATTATTTCTCCCACTGGGTGGTGTATCAGGGAACTGTTTGTTAGAAGGGCGAGGCGGCTGCCCCAGCCCTTCCTGTTTGACCTCAAGACAAAGGGGTTCTTAGGTGCTTGCCAAGGGCAGAGAATTGTAGCGAATACCTCTCAGAGCACTTTATGTCTCTGATACAAGTGCCAGGGCAGCTGCCTCAGGCCTTTGCCTTTGGAGGCACCTCAGTTGTGGTCTCTGGCATCCAGGCTGATTTCCACTAGAGGGGGTCTTACACCCCTTTTAACAGCTCCATCTTATTGAACCAACTGTTAAGGACCTCATTAACCTACTGCAGGCATCAGACAGGGCTCTTAAGGCTGTCTTTTCACTCTGTCATGCTCAACCTCAGAGCAAACAGTGCCCTCGCTTTCATCTGATACCCCAACAACCAGAGCATCCTCTAGGCCCCAGGGTGCCTGAAGAGCCTCCTCCACAGCCCCTGTGGCTGGTCCTTCCTCTGCTTGGTTCCTAGTGGGACCATCCCTATTCTGGTCCTTGATCAGGGAGTGGTGGTTGCAAATTGGTTCTCCCTCACTCTGTAACTTCTGGAGAACCATCTCTTCAAATGTTAGATTATAGAAAGGGGTCATACTCTGGAGCTTATAAAGGCATCCCCAGAGACCCTCCCCAGAGCTCTCCACTGGCCCCCTGATGGTGATATATGGCCCTTACCAGGTCTCAAAGATCTCAGTGGGGACATTCGGTACAACCAACTCCATATTGCCACCATGCTGGGATCACTGCCCTTTCTCAAGCTGGAGTCTTTACATAGTGCATAGCAGCAATAGCTTTGGCTCTCAGCAAGGAGTGACTGTATGTTCTCCTCTTTCCGTCAGTGGGTCCTGAACTCAAACGATATGGAGAGCCTGGGACTGGTCTCCTCCCCAGTCTGCTAGGTGCTGCTAGGGTGGATGACCTTCTTGTTCTTTTCAGAGAGGTCCTCTTTCAGATCTTATCTCCTCAGCAGATCCTCACAGTGGACACCTCGGGCTCAGGCTGGGGGGGCGCATCTGGGTTCCACCTAGATTCAGGGTTCTTGTACCTGATGGAACCCTCTCTTCATATCAACATCCTAGAAATGCAGATGGTTCCATGCACCATGCAGGCCCTTCGGGCCCATCTTCTCCAGGGGCAGCTGACAATACAGGTAGTCCACCTTAGCATTGTCAATTACACTAGCCAGCACAGAGGGACTCAGTCATATCTCCCAATGCAGGGTGTTCATGAGCGTATAATATGGGACCACAGTACTCAGTCTTATCCCCCCCGCAGACTGCATCCCAGGCATGTGACACACTCTGGCCATCAGTTTCTACAGGACTAAGGCCAGCATGGCTGAGTGGGAGCCCCGTATCATCTGTCACCACCCTCCTTTCACCAGATGGGGTGGTCCAGAGTCAGATCTCTTTTCTGTGTCCCTACACAATGCAACCTACCCAGTCTCTGCTTGCTGGAGCCGGGGCCTGGTGATCTCTAGCGAGGAGCATTGTTCCTTTCCTGGAATTAGAGGTTCCTTTATGCCTCTCCTCCATTTCAGTGGGCGCTGACCAAGCTCCACATGGAGGCAGACCAGCTTGGTCCTTGTATCCCTATCGTGGCCATGGCAAATTTGGTTTCTGCTGCTGCAACAGCAGGCGTGGGATTCTCTGGTCCCTCTGCTTCTCTCCAGGGACCTGTTGGCACCAGATCCGGGGACCCCGGTCTATTCCAATTTCAAGTCCTGCATCTGCATGCTTGGCTCCTGAGGTCTTAGTCCTTGCCTGGCTGGGTGTGTCATGGAGGGCAGTGGGCCTTCTTGTTGCAGCTCAAAAGTCCTTCACTAGGACCAGTTTTAAATGCAGTGATAAAGGTTTGCCCTTTTGGTGGCCAAGCATCAACTGGACCCTTTTTCCTGTTCAGTGAACCGGGTTTTGTACTACCTAGTGGCCCTTCCAGGCTCTGGTCTTCAGTGCTCCCCCATCATGGTGTACCTCTTGGCTATCAGTCTTTCATGAGCCAGTGGGTGACCATACTTTGGCTCAGTTGGAGGTGTCCCATACTCTCCTCAGGGATGTTCTGCATTTGAAGCCCCAATCCATTTCCCCTTCTGGCTTGGGATCTGAATCTTGACAAAATTGACCCTGTCTCTGTCCAAGCCAGCCACAACTTGTGGGCTACACTTTCTTTCTTGGAAAACATTCATTTTAGGGGTTATTACCTCTACTCAGAGATTCTCCGAGCTTCTTGCTCTTTGGTGTGAAGAGCCCTCTTTGATTCTCCACAAAGGTCTTTAGCCCTAAGTCTCTTCCTACAGTGGTGTTTGGCCTAATCTGACCCAACCCATCCACCATCTCTTCTTGAGCATGCTAATTCTGGGGAACCACTGCTGAATATGCTAGGTGTGTGCAGAATGTTGAAGTATCATCTGCTTCAGACTCAAAAGCACAGAAAGTTGAAGTAGCTTTTTGCTTCTTTCACCCCAGGTAGAAAGGACACTCAGGTTTTAGCAATGTTTGTCCAAATGGTAGCACCCTGTATTCTATTTTGCATCAATGAGCATGGCAAAGAGTTGCCAGGGACAGTGTCAGCCCATTCCATTAGGGGCATGGCTGTCTTCGTAGCCTGTTCTATAGGGGCATCAGTCACTGACATTTCTGCTGCTGCCATTTGGAATGCCATCCATACTTTCCCAAGCACTACAGTCTGGACATTCACTATAAGGCCAGTACAGTTTCAGCAGGGCCATGTTGCAGGGCCTCTTATCCTGAGTTACAGTTGGCCTTCCCCTCCCAAACTGTTTCCATGCACTAGTAACTGCTTGGGACTTATTCCTACGGTGTGACTTGATGACTGAGATACCCTGAAGAAGACAGAACAGTTGCATAAGAACTTACCATAACAGTAGATCTTCAAGGGGATCTCGGCTATCAGTTCTGCTATCCCTCCCTCCATCTCCCTTTTTAAGGGGTTTTACTCTCAGAATTGGTTATCTGTTGTATCCAGTCTTTCACTTTGGCCTGGGCACCTCTCTCTGGCCTCGATTCCCCATAGCAGAGGTGTGCTTCTTTAGTCTCTGGGGGAAAGAACTGATGAGGGAGCAGGGCCGCTCATGCCTATATAGGATTGGTGACATCAGCAGATTATGTCGGCATGAGTGGCCTCAATTGTACTGCTGAAAATCTTCTGTGTGGATCCTGCTTCACCAGCGGTGAAGTTCCCACGGTGTGACCTGATAATTGAGATCCCCTCAAAGATTTCCTGTCATGGTAAGTTCTCACATAGCTGTTCTTTATGGACCCTGTGTGTGGATTGTGTATACTGTGTTATCTGTTGTTGAATTTCCTTTATAAAGAGTAAGGAAATGTATTGCTAAAAGCTAAGCTAATGCATACATTAGGGCAGAAATACAAAGCCTAAAAAGTAGGGAAATTAGATGCTAGGAGCAAAAAGTGCCCTGAACCTTGGTGAAGCCTTGGTGAATATATGGTACAATGTTTCTCATTATTTGAACAATTGTGCAATGCAGCATTGGCAGTAACCTAACTTTGGCACACTTTCTCCAGGCATTGTTGGGGAAGTATTTTTCTGTGCTTGGAAAGATGGAGCTGAAATTAGGCTAATACCAAGATTTTCATGGATGAGAATATGGATTGAAAAAAATGTGTGCGATCCCCAGGTTTTCAGTTCTGGTAGCATGACTGGAAGTTCAACAGAATGGTATTCCAAGCAACCGTGATTTCAAATCCCAGCTAAGGTATTTATTTATTTCTCACTTTAAAAATGTATTTCAAATAAGCACCCTGTACACCTTGTAAATAAAAGGTAATACCAAGCTGCATAGAGTGTTGTAATGAATTACTTGTTGTTAAATGTCTTTATTAAACAATAAAAAAATTATTTTTAAAAAAATGTTAAGATAATGTTAGGTTTGCCAACCAACCACAAAGAGTCGAGACCTGCTGTGTTGGGGTCAAGAAAGACCCATACTCTACACATTCTGTGCAAGGAAGTTGGTAGGGTTTCATATCTCTGGTATCTGGATCAATGACACCTCAATTATATGCAGAACCCAACTGTGTCATAAATGTATTGTGGCATAAATGTACACTAATGCTAAAACAACGAATTGGCAGACTGTTGAAGTGTCCCAGAAAATACCAGGAGGTCAGCCAAATCAAATTGTATAGATTTGCACACGTGGCCAAATAGAAACATAGAAACATAGACTTTGATGGCAGATAAGGACCGCTTGGCCCACCTAGTCTGCCCATTTCCCTACCTACAGGATAGGCCGCAGATCCTAGTTAACCAACAGCCTATTTCTTCCTACCCCCCACAAGAACTGCCTTATGTCTGTCCCATGCATTCTTGAATTCTCCCACAGTTTTAGGCCCCACAACCTCCTCAGGAAGGCTGTTCCATGCATCCGCTACCCTCTCTGTGAAAAATACTTCCTCACATTGCCCGGAACGCACCCCTCTATCTTTAAATTGTGTCCCCTTGTTCTTGCACGTCTCTTTTTCTGAAAGATGCTACCCTCTTGGACTTTGTTGATTCCACTGAGGTACTTAAAAGTTTCTATCATGTCCCCCCTCTCTTTCTTTCCTCAAGGGTATACATATTAAGCTCCTTTAGTCTCTCCTTGTATGGCTTCTCTTGCAGACCCTGCACCATTTTAGTTGCCCTCCTCTGGATTGCCTCTATCCTGTCTATGTCCTTGCAGAGATGGGGTCTCCAGAACTGGATGCAGTACTCCAGATGGGGTCTCACCAACTGGCTGTACAGAGGGATAACAACTTCCTGTTTTCTGCTGCTGATGCCTCTCCCTATGCATCCCAGTATCCCCCAGCCCTCCCTACTGCCTTCTCACATTGCTTGCTAACCTTAAGGTCATCTGATATGATTACCCCCAGGTCCCTTTCCTTTTTGTTGTTACTATCTCCCCCCATTGTGTAATCTTCCCCTGGGTTCTTGTTTCCCAGGTGCATTATTTTGCACTTCTTTGCATTGAATCCTAGCTGCCATACTTCTGACCACTCCTCCAACCTTGCCAAGTCCCTTCTCATCCTTTCCACGCCTTCTTGTGTATCAACCCTGTTGCAGATCTTTGTGTCATCTGCAAAGAGGCATACTTTTCCTTCCAGTCCCTCTGCAATGTCACTTATAAAGACATTAAAAAGGACTGGACCCAGTACTGAACCCTGCGGTACCCCACTAGTAACCCTCTTTCTTCAGAGTGGACTCCATTTACAATTACCTTCTGTGTCCTGTTGTCCAGCCAATGTTTACCAGGCTACCACCCTGGGACCCACTCCCAGGCTGGTTAATTTGACTATTAATCTTTTGTGTGGGACTGTGTCAGATGCCTTGCTAAAATCTTGGTAGGCCATATCCACAGCCCCTCCCTGGTCTACTACTTCGGTCACCCAGTCAAAGAAATCTATTAGCTTTGTCTGACATGACCTTCCCACTGTGAACCCATACTGCCTTGGGTCCTGTGCCCCACTGGCCTCAAGGTACTCAGCAATTCTTTCCTTCAGAAGTGACTCAATCACTTTTCCCTACCACAGAGGTCAAACTGACAGGTCTGTAGTTTCCTGCCTCTGTCTTGGTCCCACTTTTGTGAAGGGGAATCACATCTGCCTTCCTCCAGTCCTCGGGTACCACACCATCCTCCCATGATTTATTAAAAAGAGTAGTCAGTGGTTTCACTAGTTCCCCCCTTAATTCTTTTAGAATTCTGGGGTGAATTCCATCAGGCCCCATTGCTTTGTCCACCTTCAGTTTTAGGAGTTCTTGCAGAACCCTTTCTTCTGTGAAAGGGCTGGGATCGACCCCCCCTATCAAGAGTGTTTCTGTTAATTGGATTAGGCACTTCCCCCTCCTCTTTTGTGAATACTGAGCAGAAATATTCATTCAGTATCCCTGCTTTTTCACTGTCCCGCTTTGCCCACCCACCATTCATTCTATTCAACCTCACAATCCCTCGCTTTGTCTTTCTATGCTCTCTGATGTACCTATAAAAGGTTTTATCCCCCTTCTTAACCGAGGTGGCTATCTTTTCCTCAGTTTGGGCCTTTGCTATTCTGACTTCCCTCCCTGCTTCCTTCTGCCTTAACTGGTACAGCTCTCTGTCCTGCTCCTTCTGTGTTTCCTTATACTTTCTGAATGCTATCTTTTTCTCCCTGACTTTCCCAGCCACCACTTTTGAGAACCATAGTGGCTTTTCTTTCATTTTGATTTGTTTATTTGCTTCACATAAAGGCTTGTTGGCTCTGTGATGGCAGTTTTGATGATTCCCCATTGTTGCTCCACCCCTCCTTTTAGCCTTTTAGCTTTTCTGAGACACTCTCCCATCTTGCCAAAGTCAGCCCTCCTGAAGTCCAGTACCCTCACTTTTGTATGGCTTGACTCTGTAGCTGAGTTTAACGTGAACCACACTGTTTGATGGTCACTTATTCCCAGATGGCAACCCACTTCTAGATCTGAGATCCTCTCACTGCCCCCATTTGAGAATACAAGGTCTAAGATTGCTCCCTCATGAGTGGGTTCTGAAACTAGCTGTCTGAGGCCTGCCACCTGTAGGGCATCGAGAATGGCCCTGCTGTTGGATGTGGCTGCAGTAAATGTGCTCCAGTTAACATCTGGCATATTCAGGTCTCCCATCAACAGTATCTCCCCTTTCTCTGCCATCCTAAGAATGCCTTCTATCATATCCTTGTCCATTCCCTCCCCCTGTCATGGGGGTCTGTACACAACCCCTGTGCAGATTGTGGTACCCTTTCCAGTCTCCAAGGTGACCCACAGTGCCTCCTCTCCTCCATGTTTACTCTTTTGTTCAGTTGCTTTTATCCCTTCCTTTACATAGAGAGCTACTCCTCCCCAGCTTCTCTCCTGCTGGTCCTGTTATTTATCGCAGGGTTTACAAGGACAGTAATTTGGTTAATAAACTATCTGTTCCTCGGGGGGGGGGGGTCTTCCTGGAATAGAGAAACTGTTGACAAACATTTGACGTCAACAGGCATAGCAAATTGGAGAGCTATCTGAGTATATTTGTTTAGAGATAAAACATGGGAACTGAGATTTTCCTAATGATGGAAATACAGTGAGGGTCTGGTTTTCAGCAAAAGCCTGTATAATCCTGTTTACAAACAAAATGTTTTTATTTGTGAGAAATATCTCCTACTGAGAAGGGTAAACTAAGATATATACTGAAAGACATTTGAGCTTTCTCTGTAAAAGGAGGACCTTACTGTGAGCCAAAAAAGGAGAAGTGGTCGGTGTGTTGTGCAAAAAACTGACTGATGGTATGTGACTGGAAAGGGAGAGCTCTGATGGGATTCAAGTTCTTTGCAGACAAGAGACTGTACTATTCCGACATCTTCACCTGTAAATTTGACCTAGCTATAGGAAAGCTAAGTTTTGCATTTTTATTGTTTACCTCCTATTATTTTCAATATTTTCTCCTGTAAGCACTTTTGTTCTATTTTGGGCAAAGTATACATATGGGCCTGGATATTCAAACTGCGCCCAAAAGGTGTGCAACAGCAGGAGCAAGCGCAAGTTCACTGTGCCCATGCTCAAGAAGCGCGATATTCAAAACTGCACAGGTCAAGATGCGCCTGCGGCACACGACTGAATATCGTGCCACCTGCGCCATAGCGCAACCAGGGATGTGCAGTTGCGCAGTTCAGATGTGCCATAGCGCAACCAGGGATGCTCAGTGGAGCAGTCCAGATGCGCCATAGCGCAACCAGGGGTGCCCCGTGGAGCTGGACAGCAGTACAACAGCACAACCAGGGATGCACAGGGACAGGATGCAGGGGCCCACCACCCATGCCACAGATGGGCAGAGGAGCACACAGCAGAACAGACATCACCCACCACATCCCATGCACTGCACAACTGGTGGAGAGTCAGAATAACCACCGGCCCATGGATACCAGCAACCAACCCACAGCCGGGGCATGGTGCCCCAGCACACCCCCTGGCAAGCTGTGACTGGCACACAAGGAGGGCTGACCACCCCATGCTATACCATCCCACCAATGCAGAGCACACCCTTCACCATGATCCCCATACACCCTGCCCAGGAGTAGCGCCCAACAGTGCAGGACATCCAATGCATGCCACCACCCCCACTGTGACAATGCAACCCTGTGCACCACGGAGCCATGCAAGGCAGCCCCACTATGAGCACCCTGCAGCAGGCAGCAGCAGACAGCAATGCAACAACTGCATACACAGTGCTGCCCTGCACGTCCCCCCCCGAGGTACAGCTGAGAGACTGACCATGCATCGGCACATGAGGTACCCCACATGTGACAGGGCATGCCCCCGACCCCACCACCAGTGGTACAGCACCCTGCACACCCTCCCAAGGACACATCCCATCCCAGCACTGGACACAACAGCCAGCACAGACACACACAGTGTTGCATGGAAGCATGCCCCACACAGGATGCAACACAGTGCATGGACAAACACCCACCCATACCCAAGGGCACACCAACACAGGGACACAGTAGCGGGTCAACCAAGCCACTGGCGTGTAGCCACAGCAACCGTGTACGCAGGCCAGCACCCTCATGGCACAGGTGTGCCAGCCACCTGCGGGCACCATGAAGCTGTATGCCATCAGTATGGCGCCAGAGACACAAGTGACAGACAGTGGAGCACATCCCCTGCAACAGACACAACTGACAGCATGGAGGTGGGACAACAACAGCGGAGGCCACAGTGCCACCAGAGGCAGACATGCACCATACCAGTGACAGGAGGCAACCCGGCATTGTGCTGGGTACAGTGGCTGTCCAGCATGGACAGCCACCACTGACATGCCAGCAGACCGTGCAGATCACAGACATGCAAGGGAGTCAGCTGCACAGGCCATGGACGGTCTAACAGGGGCGCCATGGACACAGTGCATGCACTGTGGACCACTGCACACAGTCATCCAGTGCACAGGGAACAACACACAAACCATAGACAGTGACTGATAGCTACACCCACACCATAGGTGCTTCCCCTATGGACACACACACACACACACACCCATGCCTGCCCCACCCCTGACGCCATGCACACCACTGCAGCTGAGCACCTGTAGCCCACTGCAAATCAGAGACCACAACAGTAGGCATAACAGAACAAATGTATTTTTTCAAGGTACAAAAAACGATATACAGCTATATATATAAGGGGGGGTGAGGGCTGCATACCAGGTGAGTGGGTAAGAGGCAGGAGTGAACAAATGGGAGAGGGAAGAAGGGGTGTGAGGGTGGGTCCAGGGGGGGTAAGGTGTATCTTAGGGCATGGAGAGCTTAGCGGCCACTCCGCTCCTCGTTTCTGTGGTGCCTCCTGCTTCGCCACCTCCGGACACCATGCTGGTCCAACCTCTGGAGTACCTCCAATGATGCCCTCGCAGTTTGGAGGAGCTCCTGCATGGCCCTCTCCAGCCGCATCAGCCGCAGTCCACCTAGGACAAAGGATAAGTGTGAATGTCCATCCCCCTGCAGCCCACCCATTGTGCGTGGCATACAGCCATGGGACACGCCCTTGTGATGGTGTGCGATCACCCACAGTGATCATGTCCACATGACCTGCCTACCCAGGGACACACAGACATGCGGACTGCTGCATACACCCACCGCCCAAGTCCCGCACAGCACCACCGTGGCTGTACAGTGACATGGCTATGCGGTGCGAAGGCAGTGGCACAGTCATGTACCCGGTGCACGCATGGACCACCATTGACGCACTCCCAGCCATGCAGTGCCACTGGACAGTGCTGACTGTAACAAGTTGCATGCATGGCAGTGGTGTCAATAGATGGTGGCCATGCCCCGCTGCCCGCCCTGTTACACAGCATGCAATAGTAATCATGGATGTAAGGCACTCACCATCATCAGGCTGGTCCCTGCACCTGTCTTGTCCAGCAGCCCTCCCGGCCTGCTGGTCATCTTGGTGCAGCCTCCTCTCCCTCACCCGCTGGCGCTCCTCTGGACCTAGGGTGCAAACATGGAGAGAGGAACATCAGTACAATCCAGTAGCAAAGTCCCCCCACCCCCATGTGTGTGCAATCCCACACAGCCATACCCATCCTCCTCTCCTCACCCCGATACCGCCACCACGGCCAACACTGGATGGACCCCCCCATGTGCTGGACACATGCCACCGTGATACACGTATGGACATTAACAGTGTATGGATGGGGCACCTACCTGCCCGTGACACCGTGCCCCTCCTAGCACGTGCTCACAGGCGGGCAAGCCTGTCTGGGTCCCACCGCTGCAGGTCACCATAGTGGTGCCTGCACTGCTCTGCCATCCTCTCCATTCCTGTGGCCTCCTCCAGGGCCACCGCCACCTCCTCCCACACCGCACTCCTGGCCCTGTCCAGGGGTGCCTCCCCAAATAGGGCAGTGGCATGGGGCTCCACCAACTGGACCAGATTGGCCAGTTAAAGTTAGCTCCAGATGGGCGCCCTTCTCCTTGCCATTCTGTCCAGTTTTGGTATCAAAATGGCACTCTGTAGCACACGTTCGCCATGTGCGGATACTGCGCGGTACTGCGCTGTCATTCCCCATCGCGCTGTCACTGAACAGCATGATGGAGGTGCACCCATGCGGTTGCATGCGCCTAGAGAGCAAAAGGTCGGCTGGAGATAAGGGTCTCTTAGCACGGGCCATACAGCTCGTTAGTACTCACCACATGCTTGCAGTGAGGCGCCTGTGTGCCACTTCTTGTAGTGGCCTACCGTGCTGTGGCCCCAGTGCGCCTATGGTGCCCCAGTGCCAGAGCGCCATACATGTGAACAGCGCAGTAGTGCCACTGGCACAATGGTGGCCATGCCTTGCATTGCCTCCCGCACACAGCACGTCAGCAGCGCAGCAGGCGTCTGCGTCATCACCCCGGGCATGCACCGTTCGGTGTCTACTGCGCATGTCACAGAAATGCGCCCTTGCCTGAGCACGTTCAACACAATTGCACAAAGTGCAACAGCGCGATATTCAGCTGGCATATGCAAATCAGCTAATCAGCCATTCAATGGAGCAGATACTGCATTTGCATCCACTTATAATTACGCCTCGCCTCATTTGCATGCATTGCGCTATAAAAATGCGACATTGGGCTGCAGTGGCCATAGTCTGTTATTACAGTCTATTGTGGTGAGTTGCATGCTGTTTGGGAGTGTGGACTGTGGTGTGTGGGACATGCTTGGGACTGCACAGTCACAGGCAACACCTGTCATTCTCACAGGATGAAGAATGAGCGATCTTCAGGTGGAGGAAGAGGAACAGAGATGTGGGAGGAAGAGGAGACCTAACTTCACAAAGGCAGAAACAGATGCCCTGTTTAAGGCCTACCTCGACCAGGAGCCGCTGCTCAGGGGACGGCGGGGAACACCACAGGCCCATGCTGCTGAATGGGAAGAGGTGGCGCGTGCTGTCAACCTGCATGGCAGCCACCAGTGGTCCATGCAGGAGTGCAAAAAGAAGATTGGCATAGACAGGCGGAGGATTAAGGACAAGGTGGCTGCCATCAGGGCAGCACGGGCTGTGACCGGTGGGGGACAGCCGGCCATGCAACGCCTGACCCCACGAGAAGAGCGGGTTGCTGGCAGCATGCAGCGTTGTGCCATTGAGGGTGTTCCAGGTGGTGGATTCCAGAAGGGTGGTAGCCCGTCACTGCATGGTAGGTCCTGGTCTGTCAATTTATTTATTTAGCTTTTGTTGACCGGGTAAGTGCACTAGGCAAATCCTGCCTATTTTCAGGCATGACCCGGGGGAGGGGGATACAGATGAATGCCAACTGACTTTGAACCAGATTAAGCTGTTGGGGGGGGGGACAGGGTAGGGCAGATACACTAATGCTACTGTGTTCCCTTACAGCTCCTAAGCATCTACATGGGTCAGCGGCAGTGGTGGGCTTGTCCACTGAGGGCGATACCGTGGACATAGAGGAGGGCCTGTCCACCTCCACAGGCATCCGAGGGTCAGGGCGACAGTGCACCCGCCTGGCTTTCTGGACTGATGTTGGTGGAGCAGGTGCGGAGGAGGCCCTGCCCATGTCCCAGCGTGCCAGCGTCCATGGATGCCAGCATGCTGAGACTCGAGCTGGTGCCGGATCTGTCACTGATGATGATGGAGCTCACTTCATGGACAGTGATACGTGTGGGCCGCTGGATGGCCACACAGCAGGTGACATCACGGGCATAGCCGTGGGTGGTGCTGCCGTGGAGGCCTGCGTGACATCACAGTCCCAGCTTGTGCCTGTTTGCACCAGTGGGGCAGCACTGATGTGTGTCCAGGACAGTGGAGCTGTTACAGCCACTGCAGCGGCACCGTTGAGCTCTGGAGAGTGGCAGCTGGAGGGGCAGTGTCAGCAGTCAGCCAATGGCCATGGGGGTACAGTGTCAGGGGCGGCGTCAGTGCACTGCCTGTGGACATGCCCAGGCCTGGCCCTGGTGTGCAGTGCCCACCCTCAAGGGGTGCTGCCCATCAGGGCCATGAACTCTGTGAGGGACAGCATGCCAATCAGGCAGATGACCTCTTACAAGAGCACACCCGCATACTCCAAGAATCAGTCGATCAGCAGTTGCGGCTTGTGATGGCGGTGGATGCACCAATGCGGCTCTGCGCCAGGCAGAGGAGCGGCTCAGCAGAGACACCGCTCTGCTCCTGGCAGGGATGGACCGGATGTGGGAGGATGTGACCACTGCCATTGACCGGCTGACACAGACAATCACAGCTGCCATGGCCACAGTGGGCACACAGTTATTTGCCCATGCGTCGCAGACACCGCGCAGTGAAATATCCACCCCCCATTCCTGGCATCATGCGAAACCCTCCTTGTCGACACCAGGTTCAGCTATGGGCATCCCGAGCATGCCTGGCGCAAGCATGTTCAGTGTGCTGCAGACCCCTGCACGAGCACGGTCACGTTCACACAGTGGAACCCCTGGGGGACCATCGGTGCCACCCCATGAGGCCATTGGTCAGCCTGTCACTGCTGGCGGGTCTCGGCGGGCCACCCACACATCCATGGTGGCCATGGCACTGTGGCACGTGACTGACCTGTCTCCCACCATGGCTACTGTCTGATGCTGCCCTGTGTGCATTATGTTGTTCAACATGCAATGCATGGGTGGGGTACCTGGCCCTGCACACACACACACACACACACACACACACACACACATTCCATCTGCACACCCTCCCAGCTGCTGTCCACTGTGGCGTGTGCATGATGATGCCTGCATTGTGCTCTCCGCCACTGTGCAATGGTGCCCAGCATCAGACACATGCACAATGACGGGCACTGGGCGTGGTGGTCTGTGGACGTGTGTGTGGCTAGGGTGGTGGTTGGGGTCGGCGTACCTCCTACCCTTTGTGCATGTCTTGTGGGGGGGTGTGTGTGTGTGGCCGCGTGCCGTGTTAGACCTTGACTGTCCCTGACGGCGTGTGTGGTTCCATGCTCGGCCAATTCCCTTAACAACATGCACCCCTGGGGTTTGTCCATGCGTGTTTGTGGGTTGTGCCCTTGCCACTGGTGGTTGCACATGGCCCCATGACTTACCTGGGTTGGTTGAAGTGCTCCTCTGTGATGGTGTCCCGGTGCTGCTGTGCCATCCGGATCAGTCGGGGGTCCCTTCGACCAAGGGGGGGGCTGCCCATCACCATCTTCACCAGTGTCCTCATCGTCCCCATCGCTGTCCCCCTCTTTGACCTGTATGGCTATCCCACAGTCATTGGCCATGTTGTGCAGGATGCAACAGGCCAGGAATAGCCCGCAGGCCTTTGAGGGGCTGTACTGTAGGGCACCACCAGATGTGTCCAGGCAACGGAAATGTGCCTTCAGCATCCTGAACACCCACTCGATGACATTGCGTGTGGTGGCATGTGCCTCATTGTAGCATTGCTGCGATGGGGTCGCAGGCTGCCGGTATGGTGTGAGCAGCCAGGGACAGAGTGGGTATCCACTGTCACCTGTGTGTAGAGGGTGGACATTAGTTTTGTGATCAGCGTCAGCGTGCCATTGTTCATCTAGGCCAATACCTGTGTCACCTCTGACTATGCCCCTCCCAAGATCCATGTCTTTCTGTGTGATTTGCATACTCACCCACTAGGTGGCCAGTGGGGATGTCCCCACTCTTGAACCTGTGGCACAGTGTGGACTGGTGCCAGATGAAGGCATCATGTGCTCCCCCAGGGTGCGTGGCACAGACATTGATTATGCGCCCCCTGGCATCGCACACCACCTGGCAGTCGATGCTTGCATACCCCTTCTGATTCATGTATGCGGCCCCTTCTGGGCCAGGTGGCATGCGGATGGCCACATGGGTGCAGTCTATTGCCCCGAGCACGCCGGTCATACGTGCTACCCTGTGGAACTCCTGTATGTTTGCTGTGCGCTCCGCTGGTGTGCTGAGGAAATGGATGTACTCTGCAGCATGTGGCAGCAGTGCACTGAGGAATTGGGTGAGGAGGCATGACGTGGCCGACTGGGTTATGCCTGTTGTGTCCCCTATTGGTCTCTGGAAGGTACCCGGGGCGAGCAGGCACATGACAGCTGTCACTTTGGTCTCCACTGACAGAGCATGGCTCCGTCGTGTGGGTGCCTGCATCACATCACTGCACAGCTCACAGATCCGCCTCAGGATCACCCGGTTCAGGCAGTACTGGCCCATGGTCTCAGTATCAGTGTACAGCTCGAAGCTGTTGTGGGCTCGGTACTGCCTGTTGGGGGCATAACGCAGATGGGCCCTTCCACGGCCGCGCCCCCCTGCTGCCCATCTTCTCACCCCCCTCATAACTGCCTCCATCTGGATGGTGACACTGGTCATGTCCTGGCTTGTGTAACCCCCTCTGAAGCTGTTTATCTGTTCCCCGCTGTCCTGCTGCTACTCCCCTGCACTGTAAAACACCTCCCTGTAGTGGCCGTACTGCCCACTATCTGTGCCCTCAGTGCTGTGTGGCGCTTCCCCCTTTTGTCCTGCACTGTGGCACAGGCTCCCCGCACCTTCCCTGTTCATGGTGGTTTCAGGTGCTCTGTTCTGCTCCTGCCCTGCCCTGCTCCCAGTTTCTGTGTGCCTGTGTGGCTGTCTGCAGTTCACCAACATGTGGCTTCCCTGTAGCGTTCTTGCGCCTCTCTCTTATTCCTTTTTATTATGGAACATTTCTGCTATCGCGCAACTTCCGTTTGCTCCCCTATTGCGCATGGCGCATGTTGTTGAATATTGCACTGCGCCATTTATGCATGGTTCCTCCCCCATCAGTTGCACATGTATTCATTATCATTGCACTCTTGCGCATTGTGATTTGGGGGTGCATCTGCCTCCTGCTGAATATCGCAGAATGGCACATTTTCGGACTTGCGCTGGCGCATCCCTGTTGCGCATGGTGCAACACTTTTGAATATTTGGGCCATGTTGTGTAAATAAAGTAGTTCTTATTTAGTACAATATATTGGTTCTGCATTTTAATAAAAGGGGTATAGTTTGTGAATTTCTGGGGTAACCATCATTCCAAAGAGGCATGTTAAATCTAGTTTGAGCAATTTGGAAAACAAATTCCTTCCTGATACAGGAAAAGGATTGGAGTGAAGTTTAATAAGACAGAACCCACAGTTCACCTGTAGTTCAAGAAGTCAGCCTTGGCTTTATCCAGTGGGACTGGAGACTGGCCTCAGAAGGTCAAGGGTATGTCATCTTTGCTGAGGGTCAAGTATGAGCACAAGGACATGGTGAGGAGTGAATATGGGTGAAGGTCTGTGGCAACTGGCTACGAGAGGGGTGCTGTTTGGGATCATAGACGGGTGTGTTTGTCACATTTGGTCATAGTGGTGGGATCTGTGTGAAGCATGCAAGAACCAGCCAGCACTTGGTGGTTGCTTGAAGGGTGCCTGTGTAGTCTACACAGACACCTAGACTAAATCCTCAGAGATTGCACAAAATACCTAACTAGTCATAAAAACAAAGTGCACATGAAAAACAGTCTTCTTTTGTTGCTTTTCACCTTTACTGTCAGGTGTAGTCAGTGGTCAGGATAATGGCAGCAAAGGTGTCAATCAATCATAACAAGCTAAGATCAAAATAGCTATAAGAGTTGTGCACAAAAAAGGTCATTAACCTTGAGTTGCTTAGTAAAAAGTAACTCATAGAGGCCCTGCTTGAAAAGGACCAGGAAGAAAAGGGTGTCCTCGGGCCACAAGCCGTGGTCAAGGATAAGTCCTTCCAACCAGCAGAGGAAACCCATGAGGATGGGGAGCTGATTGAGGAGGACAGTGCAGAATAGACACAGCAGCAGCCAGAGCCAGTGCAACAGCAGCCCCCAAAGCAATCACAGGTACAGCAAAGGCAGCAGCCACCACAGCAGAGGCAGCAGCAGCCACTCCAAAAAGATAAACCAAGAACAGATAAAGTTGAACTGCCAAAGCTGAGGTTGCAGTTTAAATGCGACAAGATGTAATAGTAGTAAAATATTTTATTCATATAAGATTCATATGAATTGGGACTGATTTGATTGAGAGACACTCATTTACAACGAGGTCCACAACATTTTTAAGCTAAATTGTTCCAAACACATTCTTGGATCACTTGATGTGATAAAAGGTCATAAAATAATAACAAAATATAATATGTAATAACTATAGCTTTTAGTTAGAGATGCAGAAGGAGGCAGAATTAGAAACACAGAAACATAGAATTTGACTGCAGATAAGGACCGCTTGGCCCACCCAGTCTGCCCATTTCCCTACCTAATGGATAAGCTGCAGATCCTAGTTAACCAGCAGCCTACTTCTTTCTACTCCCACTCCCTAGAATTGCCTTATGACTGTCCCATGCATGCTTGAATTCCACCACTGTTTTTGACTCCACAACCTCCTCCGGAAGGCCGTTCCATGCATCCACAACCCTCTCTGTGAAAAAATACTTCCTTAAATTACCTCTGAGCCGCCCCCTCTATCTTCAAATTGTGCCCCCTTGTTCTTGCACACCTCTTTTTTTGAAAGATGCTACCCTCTTGGACTTTGTTGATTCCCTTGAGGTACTTGAAAGTTTCTATCATGTCCCCCTCTCCCTCCTTTCCTCGAGGCTATACATATAAGCTCCTTAAGTCTCTCTTCATATGTCTTCCGGTGCAGACCCTGCACCATTTTAGTTGCCCTCCTCTGGACAGCTTCCATCCTGTCTATGTCTTTGCAGATTGGGTCTCCAGAACTGCACGCAGTACTCAGATGGGGTCTCACCAGCTGTCTGTACAGAGGATAATAACTTCCTGTTTTCTACTGGTGATGCCTCTCCTGTGCATCCCAGTATCCCCAACCCTCTTACTGCCCTCTCACATTGCTTGCCCACCTTTAAGTCATCTGATATGACTACCCCTGGTCCCTTTCCATTTTGTTGTTGTTAGTATCTCACCCCCATTGTGTACTGTCCCTGGGTTTTGTTTCCCAGGTGCATTACTTGCACTTCTTAGCACTGAATCTAAGCTGCCATCACATTTGACCATTCCTCCAACCTTGCCAAGTCCCTTCTCATCCTTTCCACCCACCTTGTGCATCAACTCTGTTGCAGATCTTTGTGTCATCTGCAAAGAGACATACTTTTCCTTCAGTCCCTCTGCTATGTAAACATAAAGACATTGAAGAGGACCAGTCCTAATACTGAACCTCGGTACCCCACTAGTAACCCCCTTTCTTCAGAGTGGACTCCATTTACTATTACTCTGTGTCCTATTCTCCAGCCAATTCTTTACCCAGGCTGTCATCTTGGGACCCACTCCCAGGCTGGCTAACTTGTATATTAATCTTTTGTGTGGGACTGTGTCAAACACCTTGCTAAGAATCTAGGTGAGGCCATGTCACAGCCCCTCCTGATCTACTACTTTGGTCACCCAGTCAAAGAAATCTATCAGATTCATCTGGCATGACCTTCCCGCTGTGAATCCATGTTGCCTTGGGTCCTGTGCCCCTCTGGCCTCTAGATACTCGACAATTCTTTCCTTTAGAAGTGACTCCATCATTTTTCCTATCACTGAGATTAAACTAACAGGTCTGTAGTTTTCTGCTTCTGCCTTGCTCCCACTTTTGTGAAGGGGAATCACATCTGCCCTCTTCTGGTCCTCGGGTACCACCCCATGCTCCCATGATTTGTTAAAGAGGGTAGTCATTGGTGTCACTAGTTCTACCCTTAGTTCTTTTAGAATTCTGGGATGAATCCCATCAGGTCCCATTGCTTTGTTCACCTTCAGTTTTAAGAGTTCTTTCAGAACCCTTTCTTCTGTAAATGGGTTGGTGTCAACTTCTGTATCCAGAGTGTTTCTATTGTTTGTTTTAGGTACCTCCCCCCTCTTCATTTGTAAATACTGAGCAAAAATATTTGTTTAGTATCTCTGCCTTTTCACAGTCACCCTCTGCCCACCCCCTCCCCTTTATTAAGCCTCACTATCCCTCCCTTGGTCTTCCTTCGCTCCCTGATGTACCTATAAAAGGTTTTATCCCCCTTCTTAACTGAGTTGGCTATCTTTTCCTCGGTTTGGGCCTTTGCTGTTCTGACTGCCTTCCCAGCTTCCTTTTGCTTTAACTGATACAGTTCTCTGTCCTGCTCCTTCTGCGATTCCTTGTACTTCCTGAATGCTTTCTTTTTCTCTTGAACCTTCACTGCCACTTCCTTTGAGAACCATAGTGGTTTCTTACATCGTTTTGTTTTGTTTATTTGCTTCACACAAAGGCTTGTTACCTCTGTGATGGCAGTTTTTATTATTCCCCATTGTTCTTCCACCCTTCCTTCCTGCCCATTTGCTAGTGCATTCCTTAGGCACTCACCATTTAGCAAAGTCAGCCCTCCTAAAATCCAGTACTTTTGCCTTTGTGTGGCTTGACTCTATTGCTGTGTTTATTGTGAACCATACTGTTCGATGGTCGCTAGTTCCCAGATGGCTACCCACTTCTACATCTGTGATCCTCTCTACATCTCCATTTGAGAGAACCACATCAAAGATTGCTCCCTCTCAAGTGGGCTCCAATACTAGTTGTCTAAGGCATGCCCCCTGTAGGGCATCTAGAATAACCCCACTCTTCGAAGTGGCTGCTGCAACTGCACTCCAGTTAACATCTGGCATATTCAGATCACCCATCAGCAATATCTCCCCTTTTTCTGCCATTCTAAGTATACTTTTTATCATTTTCTTGTCCATTTCCTCCCCTTGGGGGGGGGGTCTGTATACAACCCCTGTGCAGATTGTGGTGCCATTTCCTGTCTCCAAATTGACCCACAGTGCTTCTTCTCCTCCCTGTTTACCCTTTTGTTCTGTTACTTTGATTTCTTCCTTTATGTAAACAGCTACTCCTCCTCCTCTTTTACCCTCCCTGTCCCTCCTGTAGATAATGTATCCTGGTATGTTTACGTCCCAGTCATGGTTTTGTGTGTACCATGTTTCTGTGACTGCCATGATATCCAGATGTTCCTCCTCCATCAAGGCCACTAATTCATGAAGCTTATTACCCAGACTATGGGCACTGGTACTCATTGCTCTCCATTTTTTGATGGCTTTACCTTCTGTTGCAGCATCCCCCACTGACCTTTCTACCTCGGTCTTTTTCTCATTTAGTACCCTGTTTTGTAGGGAGAGGCTGGGATTTTCCTTCTGCTTATCAGTGCCTCCCCCCTTGACTAGTTTGGAACTGCTGGAATTGATGTGGATGGAAGCAGAAGAGGCAGCAGCACAGTGCAGACATGCGCATGAGGTGGTGCGATTGTGTCAGCAGCCATCTGGAATGGTAAGTAGGGTTGAGAACAGGGGGTCAGCACATGGTCCTAAACCAAATTCTAAAATATTTCCTCACTTTAAAGAGAACTCTCTGTTGTAATAAAAAGCTTACAAACACTAGAGTTACACCAATTATGTTTTAACTATACTGTTTTCTAGTTATTTTTTTCTTTCTTACTTTCCCTTGTTGGTCTACCAAATATTGTCACTAATGCAGTGCACATATTTCACAGAGTCTTTCAAAATGTGTCTAACTGTCCCCTGCTAACCACACAGTTGCTGTTTGTGACATCATGGTCTGCTGTCATTGTTGATCGGCATTACAGCGACAACTTTATGTCAACCGCAATTGTGGTTGGCATAAAGCCGTCAAGTAAAATGCTTTGTGGGGGGAGGATTTTAATATAATCATCTTCAAGTCAGTGTTGTTTTGGGGAGGGGCGGAAGACCTGGAGAAGCAGTGCCGGGGTCCCGTGGGTACATTACAGTGACAACATCGGATTGGTGCTGTAATGTACTTTGCTGTCAAAATGTCGCTGTTGCATCAACATACACATGGTCAGCACTTTGATGTCATAAACAAATGCACTGTGAGGTAAATAGGGTAGAGGCAAATGTTTTCTATACTGACTTTTTATAATGACTACCAAGATGTGCTATAAATCTTGAAAAGGAACATTGAAAATTAAAAAAATATATATTCTCTAGTAAATTGTAATAGCTGAAGCATCTTATTTATGAAAGCACATACTGAAGTACAGAGTTGCTCTTTAAGGAAGGAGATCATTTAGATGCCTTCCTTTGCATATTTGAGAAAATTTGTATAGAGTACAAATTGGGCAAGGGAACATGGGCCCTCAATCTAACATCTTTATTATCTTGAAAGGCTCTCAATGCAGCTTCCAAAATGAATGCACAGGACAGTTGGGACTATAGTAAAGATGTGTTGCTAAAACGTTATGAACTGACTATTGATACATATACATTAAAAGTTTGTAGAGTTAAGAAATATAGTGAAGAAATTTATATGGAAATGGTAACATTTTTCAATTTTCTCAGGAGGTGATTAGAGGGTGCAGAAGCATCCCCTGTTCAGCAAATTGCAGAGGTTATGTTACTGGAACAGTCTCTCAGGTGCTGTCCAGAAGATCTAAGGGTGTTGTTGGTTGACTGATCCCCAGGTCAGCCCGACAAGCAGCCAAAATGGCTGACAGGTATGTGGCAATTGGCTTTTTTGCTAGCAGTAAGAGTATTGTGGAAGGGACAGCTGGGTTTAAAGGGACAGATAAGCCAGGAGGGCAGCCTAAAGGGAACACAGCTGATCCTGAAAGCATGGTGGAGCACACCTAGTTCTCCAAAATGAAAAAGAATCAGGGGGAATGGAAATACCATGTCTGTCAGAAGTGGGGCATCTCTCCTATAATTGCCCAGCACAAAAACCCAGGGAACAGGGGCAGCAGGAGGAAATCCTACCACCCCAAGCTCTCATAATGTTAATTATGCTAAGAGGAAATAAACCCTAATTCAGTTAAGTACCTGCTCCCTGTCGAAATTAATGGGAAGCTTACATAAGCTTGGAGAGACACAGGAGCTATGCTCTCTATAGTGCATCAGGATTTAGTTAACATTGACTAGGACTTACCAGATCAGTTTGCTGTGGTAAAGTGGGCAGTGGGGCCAACTGTGCCAGTCCCATTGGCTTGAGTCTCCTAAGTTGGGAAGCCAAGGGATGGAAAAAGTCAGGGTTAGTGAAGACCTTGTAGACATGCTTTTGGGGAATCATCTAAAATGCATGGATGAAACTGTATGCAATTATTCGAAGTCAGACCATTAGATTTAAATCTGATGGCACTTACACCAGGGAGGAAGGGGCTACTGAAAGTATGTCAGTTTTCTATGAGTCTGCGGTAGTGCAGGCTAACACTGTAGCACACCAGAAGGCTAAGACCTTTAACAGTCCAGCCTCAGTGGCAGCTGAAAGTTGCTAAGAGGAAACTCCAAAGGAGGGTGATGTCTTTCAAAGAGGAATAAAGAGCACAGATTTAAAAGATGCTTTACTGAGGGATGAATCCTTAAAGGAGCTAAGGGAACAAGCAGACAATGCTAAATATTAACATTGATGTACCAAGCTAGAGCAAAACTTTAGGTACTGTAACAACTGCGTAGAGAAATCTAAATAAAAATCAGATACAGAAAAAATCCAGAAGTGAAAGGAATAGACTGGAAGCTAATGGAACTGAATGTACTACAACCAGTAAACTTGTGAACCCTAGCAATGGCACCCAAAAAAGGTGCCATCAGTATGGTTGACAAATGAAGGTCCACCTGGAGCGAAGACATTCCCAGCTATGGGCCAGGTGAGAAGGACCCTGCCCCAAGCTTCGTATGCTCAAGATGCGGACTTCAGGTTGCAGAGTGGGACCGCCAGCACAGGGTGAGCCCTGTATCAAGGAACTACTGGACAAGGTTGGCATGCCTATTTATTCATGTACATAATTATTATGTATGCATTAATTTATTTAGTATACTGACGTTATTTAGTTTGCAGAAGCTTTTTTGCAGCAAATACAGACTTAGAAGGGGCAAGCCAACCAAGTCCATTAAGGAAGCCAATTAAAAGGTGACATAATACTCGGAGGATTTTAGTGGCAGAGGCAGGATTTGAACATGAGGCAATAGGCCACATGGGGCCACAGCTCTTCAACAACACCCCCAGTCCCCCACTGTAGGAAAAATAAGGAAGCAATGGGAAAGGCCATGACCCCCATGCACAATTTAAAACTAGTTTACAGCAACAGCAGTAACTGAGCTGACCTCCAGAGTATAATAAAGCAGTATGAAAAGTAAATGAGCAGCATCCAGCAGCAATTAACTATAGCTGCAATGTGCTGAACCAGCAGCAATGATTTTCCTGGTGCTGGTTCAGAAAGCAAGATTGAGTTCCATGGACCAGGTTGCAGACTGAGCCTGAACCAGGTGATAGCAATTAAGGTGGATAAGCACCAATACAACATAAGCAGATTTATTTTATAGCAGGCACATATATATATATATATATATATATATATTAAATACAAAAAGCTTAGTTAATGCATCAGTTTGGGTTATTCTACAGTGACAAAAGTGAGGAAATTCAACATTAGGGTTCCCACCCTTGCACCCCACCCACGTGCCCCACCAACAGGCATCTGGGTGTGTGTGGGGATCATCGACTAACTCTCACACCATCTCATGTGCAAACAAGCTGAGGTGGTGAAGTGCAGGAGAATGGGTGAGAGTTAGGGCTGATGACCCCAATGCACACCCCGATGCCTGTTGGTGGGGGCATGGTGGGGGTGGGGTGCAAGGGGTGGGAACCCTAATGTCAAATGTCCTTGCTTTTGTCACTGTAGAATAACCCTAACTGATGTGTTAACGAAATTTTTTGCATTTCATTTCCTTACTTTTTAAGAAAGAATAGAAAAGTAGAAAGTTGCCAACTTGTAAGTGTTGGGCCACATTATACAGCTAATGACTAAAAGGTACATTCACAACAGCACAACCAACTACTAAACAAATGTTAAAGTAGTAGAACAACAGAAAACGCTGTCCACAAAACGTAAACTGTGCTACACAATATCTCCGCAAAAAATATATTGTCCAACACGTAAACACCTCTATTAACATGTACAGGACATGCCGTCAACACCCTCCAAATTTCAAGTAAAAAGACCAAACCGTGTCCAAGATATGATATGTCAAAATTTGAAATTTTCATTCGGCAGAGTGGCACAGTTCCACACCTGTTGACATTTAACAGACACAACGACTGACAACTACATCCATGACACTAAGGCTATGTATCCTATCAATTTCAAGCCACCACCACAAGCAAAGCATTCCGCAACATGTAAAGTGTGCCACACAATATCTCCCCCCCAAAAAATTATCTGGCACGCAAACACCATAATTCACATCTACAGGACATGCCGTAAACACCCTCCAAATTTCAAGTAAAAAGACCAAACCGTTTCCGAGATATTCAATGTTAAAGATTGGTAACAATTTCCTATCTATTCCATTATAAAAAAATCTGGCCATCTTGTCCCTATCTAGCGATCAAAGATGGCGATCAAAGAATCTCACAATCAAAGGATTTGCAGGCTCGTGATCAAAGAATTTGTAGGCTCACGAACAAAGAATTTAAAATGTTATAAATCCAGAAATTGATAGAATTGCGGTATACCACTGCCATGGTTTGACAAAACGAAGCCCCCTGAGTAAAACTCACCCTCATTTGTCTTCCTAGGACACTCCTGGACTGACAAAATTGATTTTTTTAATCTGGCCATCTCGTCCCTCGCTCGCGATGCACAATTGTGATCAAAGAATCTCGCGATCAAAGATTTTGCAGGCTCGCAATCAAAGAATTTGCAGGGTCGTGATCCAAGAATAAAAAGTGTTCAAATTTAAAAAAATAACAGAATTGCGTCAAACCATCACCATGGCTTATCAGAATGAAGCCCTCTGAGTAAAACCCACCCTCATGTGTCTTCCTAGCACACCCCTAGACTGAGAAAATGGTATTTTTTAATCTGGCCATCTCATCCCTCACTCGCAATGCATGATCGCGATCAAAGAATCTCGCAGTCAAAGAATTTGCAGGCTCGCAATCAAAGAAATTGCTCGCTCGCAAACAAAGAGCGAGGGACAAGATGGCTAGATTTTTAAATAGATTTCTTTAGCCCAGGGGTGCCCTAGACTGTTATATGGGGGTGGATTTTGCTCAATGGGCTTCATTGTGCCCAATGTGAATAAAAATACATGAGTTTAGCGGATCCCTGGTAGTCTATCGCCCTCCCCCCATCATGATAACATACATAAAAGATCTGTGTTTCTGGTAGTCTAGTGAGTCCACCCCACTCTTCTGCCGGCGACTGAGTAGCCACCTCTCACCTCCATGGCCAGCTGCCGACGGTGTATATTATGAGTGCCATGGAGGTGAGGAGCGCTGTGCCAGTCGCCAGCTGTGGAAGGGTGGGGGTGCTGGGTGGACTGGCATGGCAGGGTGGGGGCTGGGGGGCCACTAGACTACCAGGAAGTAGCAAATGCTTATTTTTTTTAAATGATGGGGGGTCACTAGACTACCAGGGATATGAATAATAATAATAATAAAATACAGATCGGGGGGCCACTAGACTACCAGGGATACAATGAACAAATACAAATAAATAGACATGGGGGGGCACTAGACTACCAGGGATAAAATAATGACATATTAATCAAATACACATGGGAGGGCCACTAGACTACCAGGGAAACACAGATCTTTATGTATATTATCATGATCGGGGGAGGGGGCTGCTAGACTACCAGGGATAATGAAAAGTTCTGTGTTTTTATTCACATGGGGCACAACGAAGCCCCCTGAGCAAAATCCACCCTCATATAACAGTCTAGGGCACCCCTGGGCTAAAGAAATCTATTTAAAAATCTGGCCATCTCGTCCCTCACTCGCAATGCACGATCACGATCAAAGAATCTCACGATCAAAGATTTTGCAGGCTCGCGATCAAAGATTGTTAGCAAGCTGCGAACGAAGATTACAAAAGCTCAAAACTCTATTTTTGGACCAATTTGGAGAAAACCAAAGCCATGACTCGATAGATCGGGGTCCCCTGAGTAAAACCCATCCAAGTTTTATTTCAGAAGTGACCCCTTAGTCGAGATATTTGTGTATTTCCAATCGAAAAACTGAAAACAAGATGGCGGACCTCACGATCAAAGAATTTGTAAAATCCTCGGGGACAAAGATTCTTGAACTGCGAGGCTGCAAATTCTTTGATTGCCAGGCAGGACCAGATGACCAGAACCCCATTCTTTGTTCACAAAACATACATATAAATTGTCCCATTGACTTATAATGGGAAATTAAAAGTGCCATAACTTTTGAATGCCTTAATATTTTTCACCAAATGAAAAATGGCATGTTTGGCCACCAAAACTCTTTCAAATGAGTCATCTTGCAGAGCAGCACACCACACAGTGGATGTGCAGGGCCATGTCCAAAATCCCCAACGCTGCCTCCAAAAACGGATAATTTTGCATTTTTCAGCATTCTTGTACTCAAACACTGTAAGTCCAACCAAAACATAATTTGGCATCTCAAGTGATCTACCATGCCCCACAGCACATTCCAAATTTCGGACAAATCCGTTGAATGGGTCCAAAGTTATTAACACCCAAACTCTTTTGACTTTAGTATGTAAGTGACCACTGAACCCTAACTATAGTGGTACGACTGCACCTCTATAATTATATGTTTATGAATATGTATATGTATATCTAAGGAGCAGAAGCAGGGAAGCAGCTCTGAGCTGAAACACACAGTTAACAATTGCAGTTGCACTTGTGAGTAAATGGGAGCAAATCAGCATGAGCTCAGGATTAGCAAAATACAAGCAAAGGATTCTAGAAACAGAAGCCCCCCAAAAAAGAATGCAAAACAAAAGACACACAAACACAAAAGAACAGGAAACAAGCAACACACAGACAGAGGCAAACAGTACAAACCAAATGCAGGAGAAAATTAAACAGAAGTCCAGCAGAAAACAATCAGAGGTCAAAACACAGCAGTGTGGGGGGGGGGGGAGCCCCAGCAGGCTGCAAAGGAGATGACAGACTGACAGAGCCTCCAGCTGCAAAGAAAAAAGTGCTTCAGAAAGAGGCTGGGAGGAACTGCTTATATAGCTCAGAAAGGGGGAATGGCTAGCTGTTTGTCCATTGAACTACAGACATAGCCTTTCAATTAATATTTACAATACACTTTTCTGTGGCTAATCCCCAGCTCTGATGTCATTCGTGGGAGGTTCTGGGATGTGCCCCTAGAGGCACTTGTTAGAAAATGTCAGAAGGAAGGAACATTACTTTTTAAAGCATTTCTGATCTGTGTTGTTGCATTAGAATAATTCACATTTATGTGATCATATTTGACCAACCACACTGCTTGGTTTTCATACCCTTTTTATTTTTTTTAAATTAAATGCTATTTATTGGATGTACAACATACTACAAAACAACCCTGTCATTAGAGTCCAATTGGTTGGTATAGCTATCAAATCCTTAATAAACCTGTCAGATGGTTCTTACAGTAATTCATATATGCCTTTGATTTCGTGTATCCAAACAGTATGCCAAAAGATACCTACACATTTATAACTTCAAGGCTAGCAGTTGTAATGTGTGACAGAGAATGCAGTATACTCAACCCTACATTTCCAGTGACATAAATACCTGCAGTTGCTCCCAGTTCTTTTTGTATGTGCACGTCCTATTATTCATGCTGGCAAAAGACTTTTCAAGAACAACACAAAATGAAATTGGCATTCACCCCTCCATAATCTGATGTCCGTGGTAACCTTGATGCTCCTCGTCCTGCACTCAGTCTTCCACCATCCACCATCTATAGTGATAGTAGTAAGGAAGTACTCCCAGGCTTGCTTCTGTTTTTATAAATGCAGTTTTCATTCCACAAATTCGCAGTGCAAGCAGTGCAAATACAAAGATGTGCGGCAGGTCATGTCAGTTCAAACAACCTAACATTTCCCATAGTAACCTTATACTTTCCCAAAGGTGCCGCCCCCTCAGTTTGCCCACTTATTACAGTGTTAGCCTGCAGGTGCTAGATATAACTGCAAATTATAAGACACAGGGGCACCCACATACCCAAAATTAAAAGTGCTAATGGTATAATTAAACTGCAATAACAGACCAGTGACATATTCTCATTACAAATAGTGTAGTTCATAATTTAAAACCACAAGTCAAAAGTTCGGCTCAACCATTTTCAAACACAGGAGAATAATTAATTTCAATATCAATTCTGTTGAATAATCCATTCCAATGGAAATCTGTAAAAAGAGCAAAATAGTGATTTTGTCTGTCATATATTATTTTACAGACAGAGCACACACTTTACTTTTTTTCCTATGCTTCATAAACATATTCCATATAGATACTCTAGACATAATGCCCCTACCAAAGGACTAGGAAAGAAGAAAAAAAAGGGGGAGACTTTTCAAGAACGTGATATAACTTAGTGTACTGATTATAAATATTTTTAAGCATCAAGACAGGGCTAGGAATTCATTTAATGTCTGTTAATCTAACCATAGAGAGGTCATGAGACATGAAACATAGCCAAGTGCCTTGGGTCCCTAGGATTAGATTCAGAAAATGCAACCAGCACCAGAAGTGTCTTAATTCTATTATTGTACAAAGACACACTTAGTCTGTGTAAGCTAGATAGTAGGGTTTTATACTGCTGTTAGTTGAGTTCTGCTTGCAGTAGAAATTCAAATGTCATTGATCAGGATACTAGAGATGTGAAAATCCTACCAGCTCGCTTACACAGAATATGTGGAGTTAGGATCTTTTTGACCTTAATTTAGCATTTTCTGACTTTTTTTCACCATAGAGGTTTTTATGCTACATGTCCAAGGGTGGCTTATCAGCCTTGTCCCTGCATCCCCTGAACTGGCTGTTACCATCCCAAGGACTCATCTACGGTCATAGTTGCTCCCATGATTCTTCCCCTCATGGTGGGGCCAGAGGGGAGAGGGCTGAGCTCCCAGGTGGCAGTGCAGGCTCATGATATAAGGTTTTTCAAAGCCCCTGAACATCCTTTTCTCTGTTCTCCCACCCTTTGCTATAAGCGTTGCATGCATGCACTCTGTTTCTCCCACCCCTTGCTGTAAGTGTTGCATGCATGTATGGAGGCACACACACCTGACATTACCTCAGCCCCTCCCATTTGTGCGGCCTGTGCTACTCTGCCACCAATCCACCACCTGGTGGCAATCGTAGGCTGTGCTGACATGCCTCCACACCACAGGAGAGGAGAGCAGTCCCTCAGACAGTCAATCCTCTCCAGCCCTGGCTGATACCCAGCAACCCAAGTCCATTCCCAGACTTGTGTCACTGGTGTAGCATGACATAAGGCACCAGTGCTTCAGCCTTCCACACCACTGGGCTGGCCTTTCCTGACTTTTTGAGCTTTGTCTGCAACCCTATTGTTATCTTTTATTTTTATACTTTGTTTTATGTTCCTCTGTTTCTGGTGGCCCACATTCAGGTGGGCACCCGTAACCCTGTCCCACCCCTAGCCCCTGCTAGGGGACAGGCTAACACTGACTACTGTCCCCTACCCTTCCTGGAGGAGGTGAGCTGTCCTAGGAATGCTCAATCCTCCTCCTCCTCCTCCCCCCCGCCAACACCCACTGACCTGCTCGCACAACAAACACAGATCACCAGTGTGGCAGGAAGTAAGGCAAAATGGTGCCTCAGCCCTCCATGCTACTTGGCCAGCTGTTAGCATTTTTTAATTGTATTTATGTCCCCATGGCATCTGCAAGGACTTCCTTCCACAGCCACCAGAGCATCCTACCTGGCCTTCGGAGCTGCTCTCCTCTGGGGTTCCTGAATGCCCTGTCTTACAGCAATTCACCTTCTGTAGTTTCTCCTCAAGGTAGGATCCTGCATTTTGCTCTGTAGCAGTGATGTCCCACACATCTTGTCATCACAGAAAAGGTACTTTCAGAGCCATCCTGGAGGTCTGGGGCAATACTAACCTGGACTGGCCATGGAGGTCTGGTAGGGCATCATCTGCCTAGCAATCCTGATTTTTCCCTCGGCCTTTTGCTGTCCCTCCTTCTAAGAGTATGCCTTATTTTCATGAGGTGCCAGAAAGTCTTGTACACTGACACACATGCTGTCCCTTCCCCATGCAACCTGCAAGCTCCCAAAACTGTGCTGCCACCTGTGGTCACTCAGGTGGTGGTTGTGTAGCAGGATGCATGTCCATCCCTCTCTGAAGGAGATGAGTGTCCACTGGATGCTCAGTCCTCCTCCTATTGGCCATCCTCAGATGACCCTAACTCACTTCAGAACTTGGGTCACTGCACTGTCAGGTTGGCTCATCTTCATGTTCTTTTCAAAAGAATATATAACTATGTTCATAGTTGCAACCATTGTAAAGTAGCTTGGGTCTCTAAGCAGCAGCAGTGTTCTACCTGGGACCAGGTTGAACATCATGATTTTTATTCAGCTTTCAATAGCAAAGATTTTCCCCCCAAAATGCTTGTGTTTACTTTAAAAACAACACTTTGCTTATGTAGCAGTAAAACAAATTTATTTATACAGGCTAATATTTGACAAGCAAATATACACCATAGGGCCAAAAAGGCCCTGTTTTCAAGGAAATCCTGTATTTAACATAATAAGTTACAACACAGGGATATGGGCTAAAAATACATATTTATTTATTTTGTTTTTGTTTATTTATTTATTTATTTATTTAAGAGTTTAACCAGGCAGGGGTACTGAGTGGAGTGCCACTCTTTTCCAGACACGACCTGGGGAGGAGGGGGATAGGGGAACATTGATTATTACATGCAGTACAGATAAATGCAGTGGTGAACAGGTGCTACTTAAAACATTACAGTATAGATATTTACAAAGTGTAATAGTTTACAGCCAGAGGGCTGTGGAACAGCTGGCAGAGGACATGGTTTACATAAGATTTACATTTTCACAACAAATAGACAGCAGAGCAGCTATAGTCAGCAACAGGTATAGTTCAGAGGTAATTTTATTTATTTATTTATTTATTTAAAAGTTTTACCAGGAAAGACATACTGAGCAGACTACCGCTTGATTCCAGATGTGTCCTGGGGGAGGAGGGAAACGGGATATAACATACTAGTAACAATAAATTGTAGAACAGCGAAAATTTCATAGGTAACATACAATATGTACAAGGTTTCATTATTACAGTGAAATACAATAATCTAAGAAATTGTATGTACAGGAGGCAAGAAACAGAGTGAACAGCATAATAGTAGGCAGAAATAAGAATAAGAGATCATCAAAAATTTGATAGTTAAGCATTTGGGTGGGTAACATAGATTATATTGGGTGGTTGGTCCTTACATTGTGCACACCAGCTTGACATGGCCCATGCTAGTGTACATCAAGTTGACATATGCAGCTTGTGGGGACTAGACCTTTTAGAAGGGAGATTTGTATCCGAGGGGAGGGGGAGAGCCCGGATGTCAGCCGGCAGGGAGTTCCATAGTTTTGGTAGACAGACACTAAAAGCCGACTGTCCAGCAGAGGTGGACATGTGTGGGATTTGCAGTAGGCGGGAGTCGAAATTCCTGAGTGAGTAGGCTGTTGGTTTTTGGGCTGTTAGGATAGAGGCTAAGTAGGAGGGCAGTAACTGGGTCCAGAATTTGGCTGTGAGTCTGTTGCAGTGGTAACAACGCTCATTTGCGTAGGAGGTGGCTGGCGACTGTATAGGCTCGAGGGAGTGAGGGGGACAATCCTAGCAAAGCTGCAGAAGGAGTTGGAAGAGGGTCCAGTCTAGCCAGAGTGGATTTAGGGGCAGAACTATAGACTACATCCCCGTAGTCAAAAATAGGGAGGATCATTTTCTGTAGAATCGCCTTACGGGCAGGCAGAGGGATGCAGCTGTGGTTCCGGTATAGTGCCCTCAGCCTAGGAAGCAGTTTTTTGTGTGTAGCATCGACATGCGTGGAAAAGTCAAGGTGTTGGTCCAGCCAGACCCCTAGGTATCTGAAGGAGGTACAGACTTCTAGAGGGGTCCCATCGAGTGTTTTAAGAATGGGGAAAGCAGGGAGGCGGGAGAGTCTTTGTCGTGTGCCAAAAGTCATGGCAATCTTTTTTTGGCATTTAGGATGAGTTGGTTTCGACGAAACCAGTGCTGTACTTCAGTGAAGTCTTGCTGGATCTTAGAAGCAACATCCTGAGGGGAGAGACCTGATGCGTACAGGACTGTGTTGTCTGTGTACATATGAATGTCAGCATGCCGGCAGATTGAAGGGAGGACGTTGAGAAAAATGGAGAATAAGATAGGACTGAGGACAGAGCCTTGGGGGACACAGATGGAGACAGGGAGGGGGTTTGAGGTGGAGGCACCAATTTTTACCAATTGGGACCGGCCACACAGGTATGAGTTGAACCAGCGCATGGCCATGCTGGAAAGGCCTGCCTTAGAGAGTTTAGACAGAAGGAGGGTATGCGAGACTGTGTCAAAATGCCTTGGCTAGGTCGATGAAAATGGCAGATGTGATGTGCCTTTTATCCATGCCTGTGAGGATGGAATCTGTGAGTCTGAGGAGGGACGTGACAGTGGAGTGGGATTTTCTAAAACCAGACTGGTAAGGGGTGAAGAAGGAGGAGGAATAAAGGAAGGTAGAGAGTTGCGAGAGGACGAGATGTTCCTGGATTTTGGCTAAGGTGGGTAGAAGGGAGATTGGGCAGTAGTTACTTGGGGAGGATGGGTCACTACTTTTCAGGAGGGGGATAACTGTGGCGTGCTTCCATTTTAAAGGTATAGAGGCAGTGGTGAAAGGGAGGTTGAAAAGGGATGCTAGGGGCATGGCAATGGCTGGTACAGAAAGGTAGAGCATTTTGGCATCCATGCCTGTGGTGCATCTACCTTTGGAGGGTTTTAGGGCAGTCAGGGCTTTGAGTACTTCTGGTGGGGTAACCAGAGAGAAGGAGAAAACCGGGGAGAGGGGTTGGTGTGGGAGAGGGTGAGGGTGTTACGTTTTGTATGGCAGGTGGAGGATTGGAATTGTGAGGGGACCCACCACTTGAAAACACCGAGTTGAAAGCCGTGGCAACTGCTAGTGGTTCGGTTAAGATGGAGCCTCCTACATCTAGGGCTGGAGTGGGTGGCTGGGGGGGGAGAAAAGTGATTTTATAGACCTCCAGAACTTGGCTGGATGATTTAGATTGTTTTGGAGGAATGAGGTGAAGTAATGAGCTTTAGCCTGGCGGATATGCTTGGTGCAGGCATTTCTAAGCATTCGATGCGTAGGTGATCGACGTGTCTCCCCGATGTCTTATATGCTTTCCATGCCTGGTCTCTGACACGGAGGTGTTCCATAAGGTTAGCAGTGATCCACGGCAGGTGAGCTCCTCTTAGTCTAACCTTTCTTAGTGGGGCATATTTATCCCAGACGGCAAGAAATTTAGTCCTAAAGAAGTCAAAAGTGAGATCCATGGAAGGGGCCTTGGATATGTAAGACCAATCCAAGTTAGTTAGGTCTTGTAGGAGACCAATGAGGTTGAGAGATTTATAAGATCTAATAAGGAGGGTTTTTGGAGGGGGTGACTTGGCTTTGAATACTTTACGATTATATATATCATATGGTGGTCGCTCAGTGAGTCTGAAAGGAGGCCTGAGGTTATAATCCTGTGAGGGTGAGAGGTGAGGGCCAGATCGAGCAGGGAGTGATTTTGCATTTTGAGGTTTAGTCGCATGGGCTCGGTGATGAGTTGGGTCAGATTTAAGCTAGCTACATGGTTCCGGAGTTTGGTGCTAGCACTAGTGAGCCAGTTTAAATTGAAATCACCTAGGATGTAGAGCTCTCCACCCGAGGTGATTGTTTTTAGGGTGTCCAGGTGAGTAGCTACGGAATTTAAGAGGGAGTCTGGGGAGCAATAGGACCCAGCTGTAAAGATTGGGACCGAATGGGGTATTGAGATTTTGATTAGTGAGGAGTCGATGTCTGGGGAGGTAGGTAGCGGGACAGGTGAGAATAGTACTTTGGAAGATACATAAATGGCTGTGCCACCGCCTCTCTTAGTGCCATGGCGGTCCTGCCATTAGATGGAGTATCCAGGGAGAGCTACATCAGCATCCGAGTTGTGAGGTTTCAGCCAGGTCTCGGTGAGAATTAGGATGTCAGGGCATAGTGATTGGACTAGGGTTTGTAGTAGGGGCATTTTTTGTAGGAGACTGCGAATGTTTAGATGGGTAATTGTTAGGCCTTTGGGTAAATTACCAGTGGGGGGTGGGTGTTTGGTAGGTGCTGGTGGCAGGTCCGGGATTCAACTCAATGTCCCCAGTGAGTAGGAGTAGTAGGGTTAGTACCAGTTTTAGGTTAGATAGTGTTTTTACAGGCTTGCGGTGGGGTGGGTGCGTTAGGGGATGCTGAGGGAAAAAGCCCAATGAGTGTAGTTTTAAAATGGCCAGCCCAGAGTAGAAGGATGGAGGGATGATGGATGGGCCAGGAATCCAGGAACAGAGTGTCCCCAGGGAGGATTGGCCATTTATGGTGGTGGAGCTGTGACTAGGGTGGCAGTATAGAGATGAGAGGTTTGGGGGGTCAGGCAGTGGATTTGGGTTAAGCATGGGTGGTAGGGATGCAAGAGTAGCAAAGAATGCAATCCCTAGCATTTGTTTAAAGTCTATGAGCGGCATGATGCAACAAGAGGGGGAATTTAAATGCAGCCAGAAACAGAGGGAATTGCTGTAGCGACCGCTAGTGGAGAGCTCTGATAAGCTGCTGGTGGAAAAGTAGACTGATAGGTTAAAATCAGTCACATGCTCAATACTATAAAATGGACTGCTCACCAAGGGTGGTGGTGGGGGTGGCGGAGCAGCTGACGCGAAGCGTCAGCGGGGCAGCAACACAGTCTTCTGGTAGCTGAGCAGCGTGGCTTCTTAGCCGACAAAGGGATGTACCTGGGCATGGTTTCATTTACGGTTCCTCGGGGGAGGGCTCCATGCACCCTCAAGACCACCAGCGATGATTTTCTCCATGGGGCTACTGAGAAAAGAAGACAAAGAACAGGTATTTATAGGGAGCAAGCGTGGTCATATTGGGGGGGGTGTGCAGACAGGCCGTACAGAAAATTAACACAGGATGAGTTGTTTTAGCTAAAAATGGAAAGCGCAGTCTCGTGGAGGAATCTGGTAACGGTAGTAGTGAGTCCCCTGCTGCTTGCCACTAGCACTTTGGCTTAGAATATCACAAAAATACCCCTAGAACTTGATTAGCCCTTCTTGTTTTATTTTTTTTTGTTTTTTTTTATTACAGACTTTGGTGCAGAGTGTTCCCCTGCAGCGCGTCCATGTGGCACTTTGGAAAAGTAGAAACTACGAAAATAAGAGCGGGGAAAGCCTTGAAATGATTTAAGTAGTAATTAAGTTTTTTTTTTTGCTGTGCACCCCAGGCAGAGAGTAAGGAGCAAGGAAGCAGGTAACCAGATATGGGACTCGGGGGAAATATTATTCAAGATGGGAGAACTGGCGCCAAAAATGGTAGCTAGTGTAACAAAGGCTTTAGCGCCTGCTAGACAAAGGCTTGTGACCCCTCCATTATTACAAGTCTGTATTGGTAGCCGGGAGCTTGGAGCTTGTTTAAAATTTTTAACTAGGCTGGGCTACCAAACATCGCTAACATCGCTACAAACACCCCTGCTGTACAACAGTCTCAGTAGCTAAAAAGGCTCCTATAGTTTAAAAGCAGAAAAAGTCTCATTTGGGGGCACAGATAAACAAAACGCCAGGTATACAGTATTCATAAAACACAGTTTTGCCCCATATAAACTAGAGATGCGAGGTAGGAAAAAGATAGAGCAGCAGCTACAAGGCACATTTGGAAAATTTCATTGCATTTCAGGTGTGTCCCTCAAAAACTCTTAAGGAACACAGTCTTCTGGTAGCCAAGCAGCGTGGCTTCTTAGCCGACAAAGGGATGTACCTGGGCACAGTTTCGTTTACGGTTCCTCGGGGGAGGGCTCCATGCACCCTCAAGACCACCAGCAACGATTTTCTCCGTGGGGCTGCTGGGCATGGTTTCATTTTCGGTTCCTCAGGGGAGGGCTCCATGCACCCTCAAGACCACCAGCGATGATTTTCTCTGTGGGGCTTCTGGGCACGGTTTCATTTATGGTTCCTCGGGGGAGGGCTCCATGCACCCTCAAGACCACCAACGACGATTTTCTCCGTGGGGCTGCTGGGCACGGTTTCGTTTACGGTTCCTCGGGGGAGGGCTCCATGCACCCTCAAGACCACCAGCGACGATTTTCTCCGTGGGGCTGCAACCATACAAGGAAAAATCTACACAATGTTCTGTGATGTAAACAGTATTGCTAATATTACAGAGGCAATGGCAGAAAAATACACAATAGTACAAAACATAATAAGCATACAATCATAGTGCAGTAGAGTTTTAACACATAATCCATGGTAAGTGCTACATATAACAGTAACAAGGGGTCAGAGCAAAACTGAAACATGTTTAAAACAAGCTAAAGCACACGCTCACCCACTAAAATTCAGACACGGAGCAACTTTTAAAATCCATTTATTGAACATCAAGATGCGCTTGACGCGTTTCGGACAAAATCCTTTCTCAAAAGCTGCATCCTAGAAAACACACAGAACTTAGATACAAAAGCCAAATGACATCACAATTACTAAAACAATTCCATTGGTGAACCAATAAAATAGAAAATAGAAAAATTAACCCTTTTAAACATGCAGTGCTACAAAACACATATAAAAACTTTCATTATAAATATCACATTATTATTGCACTACAAAATATTTATCTATATTCCAAATAAGGTTTTAATTCCAAATGAGCATTTAAACCTGGTTTCTGATATGCTTTTAACCTTAAAATCCATTCATTTTCCTTTTTTAAAATTTTATTACGAAAATTACCACCTCTAGGTCCATTATATAGTTTCTCTATGCCCAAAAACTTAAACTCATGGTTCTCCTCATCATTTCTATTTTCATTAATATGTACCGAAGTTGCATATGTTAAATCGTTTTTATTTATTGCTCTTATGTGTTCTAACACCCTTATCTTAAAAGCTCTCTCCGTTTTACCTATATAGAAAGCCCCACAGTTACATATAGCTAAGTATATCACACCTTGCGTATTGCAAGTGATAAGATGTCTAATTTCAAACTTCTTATCACATCTGTTAACACCACTAAATTCTTTACTTTTCTTTATGTGTTGACAAGCATTACAATTTTTGCATTGGTTACAGCCAACAGGTTCTCCTAGCCAATTGTTGGTGTGTCTCGCTGGAGTAGTAAAATGGCTGTGAACCAACGATCCTTTAAAGTTGGGGCATGTCTATAGGTCATAATAGGTGGTTTTTCATTACATCCTGCAGGCCTATCTCACATGATAATACATGCCAATGTTTCTAATAATTCTACTAACTTCATAACTTTGGGCACTGTAAGTAGTAACAAAATAAAAACCATTCTCTTTATTATTGATCTCATTTTTATCAGCCATTAAATCACCTCTGTCCATATTGGCAGCAAATTGATAACCTTCCTCTGTTACTTTTTTAGAGTAACCCCTATTTTCTAAACGATTTTTTTAATGCCATAGCCCCTTTTTAAATTCTTCTACTTTACTGCAGTTACGTTTAATTCTGCAAAATTGACCCTTAGGGATATTGGCTATTATATGTGGGGGATGACAGCTCTGGGCTAATAGCAATGTATTGCCATCAGTATCTTTTCTAAATAAATTAGTGCTGATCTCACCCCCCCCCCCCGGTTGACCTGTAAGTCTAAATAATTCACAGACTCACGGTTAGCATTAAATGTAAATCTAAGATTTTGATTTGTCCCATGTAACCATTTAACAAATTCTTGCAGCATGACATTATCTCCTTCAAATTAATAACACATCGTCAATAAATCTTTTCCACAATAAAATATTATAGAAAAACGGGTTCCTGTCCATATTAAATACGGTTTCATTTTCCCATTGTCCAACATACAAACTAGCCACTGTAGGTGCACATGTAGCCCCATAGCAATCCCTACCTTCTGTCTATAAATGTCACCATCAAAAGGAATATATTTTCCCCAAAACATGCTCCAATAACTTTAAAATTACAGCAGTCTCTTCATCATTTCTTTCCCATTACTATTCAAAAATTCAGCAGTGCATCCAACGCTCCTTCATGGGGAGCGTTGGTATAGAGACTCAATATCTAATGTCACTAACAAACAATTTTCTCCTACTGTTAAACCATCCAAAATTCTCAGAACATCCTTTGTGTCACGAATATATGATTTCAATTTCTTGACATAGTTACACAAGGTGGAATCTACAAACGAGACAAAGGTTCTATTAAACTACCCAACCCACTTACTATTGGGCGTCCAGGTGGATTTTCCAAATTCTTATGTACTTTTGGTAACATATAAAATGTTGGTTTTACTGGGTACTCTGTTTTTAAAAATTTTTTTGTTTGTCCTGAAATAACTCCATTCTCAAATGCTAAATCTATAGTATAGTCAATGCATGACTTAAAGTCCCAAGTGGGATCCATATTTAATTTTTCATAATATAAATCATCATTTAACTGTCACATCACTTCTGTTTTATACTTTGCCACGTCCCATAAAACAACGCAGCCACCCTTGTCAGCAGATTTTATCACAAATTCAGGGTTAGACTGTAAACTTCTCAAAGCCTGTCTTTCATAGCTGCTTAAATTATTATAATGTGGACGTGGCAAATTATCAAACAACTTTTCTAAATCCCTTTTACATTTTGAGAGCTGAGGAAGGGGATGTCAAGCACCCTATGGGGGTTTAAAACAAGAACATAGGGCATGTTTGATGAGGAGAGTGTGATGTATCTTTTTAAAAACAGTATGACTAGATGCAGAGTGAACATCAAGAGGTAGGGAATTCCAATATTTTAGGGCCAGGCAGGAGAAAGCTGATGTTCCTTTTAGGGTTCTGCACCTAGGGGTGTATAGTAGAGAGAGTCCGGTAGAGCGGAGGTCATAGGTGGGGGACAGAGGCACCAGCATGCCTGCAAGAGAGGTAGGTAGATTAGTTCTAATGATGTTGTCCAGCAGAGTACCAAGGGCAAGGAGTTGATTGGCAGATGGAGAAGGCCATCTAAGGTCTGCATATAGCAAGCAATGGTGCTTCAAACGTGGGGAACCTGAGGCATAATGACAGATACTATTGTACATTGTATCCCACTTACTTAGGGTGGTTTTCAGAGCATTTGTGTAGGTGACAGCACCATATGCAAGGGATGGAAGTAGGATATTCCTAGAAATAGCCAATCTAGCTGAGGGGGTAAGCATCCGACAAGTCCTGTAAGCTATTCCAGGTGTGGGGTTTACTGACTTGCAGGTGTTGATGATGTGTTGCTCAAAGTTGAGAGTTTCATCAAGCAGGACACCTAAATACTTGAATGAGGTTACTTTCGTAAGGGGGGAGCCATTTGCACAGGAGACATTGAAAAGGTTGCGGTTTGTTCTAAGTTTGGTTGCAGATCCGAAGAGCATGCCCTGAGTTTTTCTTATGTTTAGGATGAGCCTTTTGTTGTGGATCCATTCTTGCATTATGAGAAATGCAGAGTTAGTCGACTATTTATTTCTTCTATGTTTGCAGAGGAGGTGTAGAGCACCAGATCATCTGCATACAAGATTGTTGAGCACCAAGAAGCATTAGAAGATATGTAATTTATAAAAATGGAAAAGAGAAGAGGCCCCAAGATGGAGCCTTAAGGAACACCAACATTGATAGGCGCAGAGTCTGACACAGCAGAGTTAAATTTTATCTGTTGTCTTCTATTGCTTAAGTAGCTCTGGAACCAGTTTGTGGCTTGCTCCAAGAAACCAGTGAAGCTAAGGCAATCAAGCAGAAGAGGGCGATCTATAAGATCAAATGCCTTTGAGAGGTCAATGAACTCTACACCAGTCATGAGACTGTGATCCATAGCAGTAAGGGCATCATTTGTAAATTCACTGTGCGGGAATAATATAGAATTTGATGGCAGATAAGGACCGCTTGGCCCACCCAGTCTGCCCATTTCCCTACCTAACGGATAAGTTGCAGGTCCTAGTTAACCAGCAGCCTACTTCTTTCTACCCCCACCCCCTAGAATTGCCTTATGGCTGTCCCATGCATGCTTGAATTCAATCACTGTTTTTGACTCCACAACCTCCTCCGGAGGCCATTCCAGCCATCCACAACCCTCTCTGTGAAAAATACTTCCTTACATTACCTCTGAGCTCCCCATCTTCAAATTGTGCCCCCTTGTTCTTGCACACCTCTTTTTTTGAAAGATGCTACCCTCTTGGACTTTGTTGATTCCCTTGAGGTACTTGAATGTTTCTATCATGTCCCCCCTCTCCCTCCTTTCATTGAGGCTATACATATTAAGCTCCTTTAGTCTCTCTTCATATGTCTTCCGGTGCAGACCTTGCACCATTTTGGTTGCCCTCTTCTGGACAGTTTCCATCTTATCTATGTCCTTGCAGAGATTGGGTCTCCAGAACTGCACACAGTACTCCAGATGGGGTCTCACCAGCTGTCTGTACAGAGGGATAATAACTTCCTGTTTTCTACTGGTGATGCCTCTCCCTATGCATCCCAGTTTCCCCAGCCCTCCTTACTGCCCTCTCACATTGCTTGCCCACCTTTAAGTCATCTGATATGACTACCCCCAGGTCCCTTTCCATTTTTGTTGTTGTTAGTATCTCACCCCCATTGTGTACTCTTCCCTGGGTTTTTGTTTTGAGGTGCATTACCTTACACTTCTTAGCATTGAATCTAAGCTGCCATACATTTGACCATTCCTCTAACCTTGCCAAGTCCCTTCTCATCCTTTCCACCCCACCTTGTGCATCAACTCTGTTGCAGATTTGTGTCATCTGCAAAGAGACATACTTTTCCTTCCAGTCCCTCTGCAATGTCACTTACAAAGACATTGAAGAGGACCGGTCCTAATACTGAACCCTGCGGCACCCCACTAGTAACCCCTTTCTTCAAAGTGGACTCTATTTACTATTACCCTCTGTGTCCTATTCTCCAGCCAATTCTTTACCCAGGCTATCATCTTGGGACCCACTCCCAGGCTGGCTAACTTGTATATTAATCTTTTGTGTGGAACTGAGTCAAATGCCTTGCTAAAGTCTAGGTAGACCATGTCCACAGCCCCTCCCTGATCTACTACTTTGGTCACCCAGTCAAAGAAATCTATTAGATCGTCTGGCATGACCTTCCGCTGTAAATCCATGCTGCCTTGGGTCCTGTGCCCCTCTGGCCTCTAGGTACTCGACAATTCTTTCCTTCAGAAGTGATTCCATCATTTTCCCTATCACTGAGGTTAAACTAACTGGTCTGTAGTTTCCCGCTTCTGCCCTGCTCCCACTTTTGTGAAGGGGAATCACATCGGCCCTCCTCCAGTCCTCAGGTACCACCCCATCCTCCCATAATTTGTTAAAGAAGGTAGTCAGTGGTGTCACTAGTTCTACCCTTAGTTCTTTTAGAATTCTGGGATGAATTCCATCAGGCCCCATTGCTTTGTCCACCTTCAGTTTTAAGAGTTCATTCAGAACCCTTTCTTCTGTAAATGGGCTGGTATCTGCTTCTGTATCCAGAGTGTTTCTATTGTTTGTTTTAGGTACCTCCCCCTCTTCATTTGTAAATACTGAGCAAAAATATTTGTTTAGTATCTCTGCCTTTTCACAGTCACCCTCTGCCCACCCCTCTCCCCTTTATTAAGCCTCACTATCCCTCCCTTAGTCTTCCTTCGCGCCCTGATGTACCTAAAAAAGGTTTTATCCCCCTTCTTAACTGAGTTGGCTATCTTTTCCTCAGTTCAGGCCTTTGCTGTTCTGACTGCCTTCCCAGCTTCCTTTTGCTTTAACTGATACAATTCTCTGTCCTGCTCCTTCTGTGATTCCTTGTACTTTCTGAATGCTTTCTTTTTCTCTTGAACCTTCACTGCCACCTCCTTTGAGAACCATAATAGTTTCTTACATCGTTTTGTTCTGTTTATTTGCTTCACACAAAGGCTTGTTACCTCTGTGATGGCAGTTTTTATTATTTCCCATTGTTCTTCCACCCCTCCTTCCTGCCCATTTGCTAGTGCATTCCTTAGGCACTCACCCATTTTGGCAAAGTCAGCCCTCCTGAAGTCCAGTACTTTTGCCTTTGTATGGCTTGACTCTATTGCTGTGTTTATTGTGAACCATACTGTTCGATGGTCGCTAGTTCCCAGATGGCTACCCACTTCTACATCTGTGATCCTCTCTACATCTCCATTTGAGAGGACCAGGTCTAAGATTGCTCCCTCTTGAGTGGGTTCCAATACTAGTTGTCTAAGGCATGCCCCCTGTAGGGCATCTAGAATAACCCCACTCTTAGAAGTGGCTGCTGCAACTGCACTCCAGTTAACATCTGGCATATTCAGATCACCCATCAGCAATACCTCCCCTTTATCTGCCATTCTAAGTATACTTTCTATCATTTCTTTGTCCATTTCCTCCCCCTGAAAGAAAGGTCCGTATCTAACCCTGTGCGGATTGTGGTGCCATTTCCTGCCTCCAAATTGACCCACAGTGCTTCTTCTCCTCCCTGTTTACCCTTTTGTTCTGTTGCTTTGATTCCTTCTCTTATGTAGAGAGCTACTCCTCCTCCTCTTTTACCCTCCCTGTCCCTCCTGTAGATAGTGTATCCTGGTATGTTTATGTCCCAGTCATGGTTCTGTGTGTATCATGTTTCTGTGACTGCCATGATATCCAGATGTTCCTCCTCCATCAAGGCCACTAATTCAGGAAGCTTGTTACCCAGACTATGGGCATTGGTACTCATTGCTCTCCATTTTTTGATGGCTTTACCTTCTGTAGCAGCATCCCCTACTGACCTTTCTACCTTGGTCTTTTTCTCATTTAGTATCCTGTTTTGTAGGGAGAGGCTGGGATTTTCCTGCTGCTTATCAGTGCCTCCCCCCTTGACTAGTTTAAAAGTTTGCCAATGAAGCACTTAAACTGATTGCCCAAAAGACTTGTTCCCTTCCTGGACAGATGCAGACCATCCTGCCAGTATAGGCTGGTGTCCCTCCAGGTGGAACCCCAGTCCCCAGTGAAGCCAAACCCCTGTGCTCCACACCATTTTTTCAACCATTTGTTAAACTGCATGGTGCAAAGTACCCTCGCCTCACCCATGCCACTGACAGGCAGCACCTCTGAGAAGGATACTGTGTGTGCTACTTGTCTTAAGCCCCTCCCCAACTCTACAAAGTCCTTCTGCACTGCTCTAATCTTATGATGAGCCAGGTCATTTGTCCCTAGGTGGACAATGACATCCAGCTCAGACTGCAACTGTTCTCGTGATCCCTAAGGATGCGCCCTGTCCCTCAAGCCATGGCACCAGGCAGGCACCTTCTTCAGTTTTCCCTGCTCCCCCCCAGTTCTGTCCCCCTAATAATTGAGTCCCCCACCAGGAGCTGCTTCCTTTCCCTGTGGTGCCCTCTGCCTCCTTCCTGAGGGCCTCCCTTGTTACAGTTGTCTGAACCCTCCTTTGTCTCCTCTGCAGATGCATCCATAGGGGAACTATGCTCCCCCAGAATGGTGTATGGATTGTGGAGTGGAACAACTGACTGGGTGTGCCTCTGTTCCACCACCCTTACCCTCCCTGAGCCCACTGTGGTCCAACTGCTGTGCTTTCTTCACAACCTCTGAGGTAGTGGTGGTGGCTCTGGTGCTCCCTGGATGGGGGAGGTTCCCTTGCTACTGTCCAGTGCGGCCTGAAGACGGGCAACTTCCTCCCTCAGGGCAGATAGTTGTCTGCAAACAGGGCAGCATCTCAGACTCCAGAAAGACTCCTGGAAGACTACTGCTCCACAGCCATTACATTGTACTACTCCCCACATAACTGTCTACCTTGTTTAGTTTTTTTTTGTGTGTGTGTGTGTGTGATTGGTGTGTTATACAGAAATATATGTATTTATATAATGTGTATGCTTATATTGTCAGTTCAGTGTGCTAGAGAGGATATGACAGTGATATGCACCTTGCCCTCTTGAGAAAATGATGTCAGAACCCCAGGTATAAATGAACTATTTCCAGGGGTGACGGGGTGGGAAGGGTTTGGGCCTAAACTGTGCCCTCACAAAACAATCAGCTAAAAGCTCTGACCTACCGCTGCGATGAGTGTTTATGAATTGTGCTTGGTGCCACTTGTTTATACATTTATTTGTTTTGGCCTTACTCATTCCCATCTTGAGTATGAGCTGATAGTTGAAGGCCCTATAGATGGGAAGAGCACCGGAGAAGGAGGAAGGGAGGGTGGAGGAAACTAAGAATGCTAAGCAGAGAGGGCTGGGCGTGTCAGTGTTTAATAAGAATCCCTGCCCTTTGAATTACGGGCAGGCCCTATAATTCACTGTGAGGGAATAATGTTATGAATTGTGCTTGGTGCTTCTTGTTTGTACATTTATTTGTTTTGGCCTTACTCGTTCCCATCTTGAGTATGAGCTGATAGTTGAAGGCCCAAAGAATAGAATAGAATCCACCTCCTCCAACTCACGGAGAGTATACCTGGCAGCACTCAGGAGAGGAAAAACCCCCTTTAACGGAGGAAACCTCTGAGGAACCATGGCTACCAAGTTGCCTTCCTTCTAGGCATACTAAGAGGAGATGGAAATAAAGGCTGAACGTATTTCTGCTTCGGGATTAGGAATGTAGGTCTCAAAGCAAGACAATGTCCATCTTCCTAGACGTTTAATGATGTAGGCTGGAACTTTCTTTCAAGATGCGGAGGTAGCAGCACCGATTCTAAATGAATGTCCAGAGTAAGCGAAAGGATCAAGTCCCAGGCGTTGCAATAGTGATCGAATGGAATCCACAAATTCTTTGGTGGTTAAAGGAGCGTTATTATGAGAAGTAAGTAAAGGAGAATCAGGACTGGATTGACTATGAAGGTTGCATAGCTGGTTCAAGAAGTAGACAGGGCACCAAGCCGAATTAGTAGGAAAATATTGAATGTCTACACCTTCTCAAAGTCTGTCTGTCTTTGATGCGGGTAGGTGAAGAACATAGTAGTCAGCTTGCTTGGTAAGATGTTTAACTTTGAGAAAGGATGTTGCAGAACTTGACGAGACTGTAAATTCTCCGGGACGTAGAAATCCATAAAATGCCAAAGATATAGCTGCAAGCAGAATGGTGGAGTGTGAAGTAGGAGGTTCAGACTTCAGTAAAGTAATTAGCTGTTTGAATATGATATCATTGATGGGCAAGCGAGTAGGCATCTTTTTGAATGAAAGTTTTTGGATTGCTGAAAGGAGGAGCTTAACTGCAGGATAAGATGTCAAGGAGCCAGATGATGGATCTTGTAAGCAGAAATGAAATTGAATTCCAGCTAAGTATTGACGAACGGTAGAATAGGATAATTTACTGGTTGAATGGCAATAGGTCGTGAAAGCTAATATGGTAGGTAAGGAAATCGGGAATGCAGAGGAGGCTGACATGGCGCAGAATGAATTGTATTTTCTCAGGCATGCGGTAAGCTGATTGTGTGCTGACAGATAATGCTGACCACATGAGGTTTTGTGCTGAAGTCAGGTAACTGCTCATGGCATGACTAGATCCTTGAACCGAGGAGCTGGAGTTGGTAGAGGATCTGCCGAGGAAGGAGAATACGGAATTTCTGAAATTGAAAACGGGAAAGGTAGTCAGCTGCTATGTTGAGATGATCAGGAATATGAAGACACTGAATACAAAAATTATGAATCAGAGAAAGCCATGTTAATCTCCGCAAGAATAGCATGACTGTAGGAGAAGATGATCTGACTTTGTTAATAATATCTACTGTTATTTGATTGTCTGTATAAATGAATACTGTAGACAAAGACCAGCAATGACCCCAAGTGGCAGCTGCTGCAACTACCAGATATATCTCAAATAACGGAGAAGAAGTCAAGGCTGTGGGTAAGTGTAGAAATTCGTGAGGCCATGTTGAAGAAATCCAGGATTGATGGAAAATAGCAGCAAATCCATGAGTAGGCGAAGCATCTGTGAAGACTGTAGGAGGAAGCTCTTGAGAAATGTCTTTGTAAAACATGGAGTAACCATTCCATTGGTTTAGGAAGAGGAACCTCATGGCAAGGACTGATTTTGCAGTGGCTATAATAGAAATATGATGGTGGAGGACTGAAGCTGAAGGGAGCAATTCGAGTAAATATGCTATGAATGTACGTCCTTGAGGAATTATACGTGTAGCGAAGGAGAGATAACCTAGCAAAGACAGGAGTTCGTGTTTTGTACAAGATGAGCGATTGGAGAATGAAAGGACCAGAGTCTTGATTCTGCGTAACTTGTCCATAGGGAGTCTGGCTTCCATGCGAACGGAGTCGAGAATGATGCCCAAAAATTCAAGGGAAGTAGCAGGACCAGAAGTCTTTTCCTCTGAAACAGGCACAGCCATTGATGAAATAAAATGATTTAAGGCAGAAAGGGCTGTTACCGGAGGCGAGAAGGAGGCTCGATAAGAAGAAAATCGTCAAGCAAATGGAATCACTGAGGTCACCCGACAACGATTCAACAACAACCAACAAAGTGTCAAAGAAAATATGTCAAACAGTTTCGGACTGCTTTTGCAATCGAGACTACTTGCACAGCAAAGTAGTAGGAATCTCGCCCATTTGATGCCATATAGATGCCAAAGGATGGATGAATAGGAAGGAGTTTAAACGCATCGGCAATGTCAGCTTTGGAAAGCCATGCGTCTCTGCCCATCTGTTTGATAGTCAATATGGCATCGTCAATCTTGGCATAAGCCAGAGAAAAATCCTGAGAAGGGATAAGAGAGTTGATACTAGGAATGCAAGTGGCACGTGGAGTGGATAAATCGAATATAAGGTGTTGCTTTCCAGAGAATTTGCAAGTAGCAATACCAATAGGGTTGACACGGATGAGAGGAAACGGAGGATGGAGGAATGGTCCGATGATATAGCCTTTATCCTGTTCCTTCTGTAAGAGGGAGGAGACCAAGTCCAGTTGAGAGAGAGCTGTTTGCAAATTAGGAGATTCGTAGGAGTCCTGAGGAAGAGAACATATGCCAGTATGGAATCCAAAAGTAAATCCGGAGATGAGAAATTGCACCAAGGAGCAAGATGGATGATCGGCGAGGAAATGAGCCAGCATGGTGACATTAATAGGAGTAGAGGGATGACTGAATAGTCAGGTCCTGCTTCTGAGGTTAGGGCAGATTGATTTCGCATGAGCTTCACCACAATGACTGCAAACATGCAGCATACGGCAGGGATGAAGAGAGCAACCCATATCGTTGAAATTATTACAGACAGATCTACCCGCCATGAAAGTAATTGGACGACCATGTTTGTCATAGAACAAGCGGGGCATAGCAATATGATTACGTATAGTCCTGGTAATAGTGGAGCCTGAAGAGGAAGTACAGGAAGATGAATCAGGAATGGATAAAGGGCAGAAAGAAGCGGCATGGGAAAAGGAGCCGCAAATCTGGCAAGTGAGTGCCTGCTGGCCAGCAAAATGGTGGCAAAACAATTCATTGTTGAGAGAACCCCAGTGAAGGTGGACATTCAGGTGAGATAAAGCAGCAGCTGCCTTAGCTGAAAAAGATTTATGGTAGTCGTAAAAGTGAGTACAACCATAGCGGACGCCGAGGTCGACTACGAGATATAAATAGGTATCCAGCTCCTCCCTTTGAGATGGAAAGGGCAGAACACAGAATGTTTCTGAACAGACTAAATGCCAGGACGAATTCAGGAATAGTCAATTTCTTGGAAAGCCTAGGGTCCTTAGAACGCAGAACAACGGAGAAGTCACCACAAGAGACGACTCTGTTCTCAGTAGTATCATGAGAAGAAATAAGCAATGAGATAAGGTTGACATCCTTCCCTTCGACGATATCCTTGCGGAGATGAGCAGGAACCTAATGAACAAGGGAGATGGCAAGCATAGAGGAGTTGGAAGCCAAATTACCTGAGTTGGAAGCAGTGGCTGGCACTGAAGGAGAGGGCTGAGGTATTGGGGCTGGAGCAAGCAGAGGGGGCAGGCGGAGTCTGCAGAAGCAGAGAGGAGGACTGACGTTGTTCTATAACATCCAGGCGATTGGAAATATCAGTCACAGAGGAAGCCAGTTGAGAAATCAAATCCTTGAGTTCAACAAAGGCATCAGGAGCAGGGACAGCAGGGCAGGCTGGCCCGGGGCAAGGATTGTGATCTAGATTTTCAAGCCATAAATCATAAAGCTCCTGATTTTTAGCACCAGCAGGAACAGGGACCCCAAGAACTTTTAGTTCAGTGAGGAGACAAGGAACAGTCCAGGTCTTTAAGGAATGATGAGACTTCGAAGATTTTTTTTGAGGAGCGGAGGGGGCCCTTCTGGTGGAGCAGGAGGATCCATGAATGCAGTCACGAGCTGAACACCAGGAAGGAATAGCAGAAACAAAAAGTAAATATGTCCAATGAAGCAGTCAGATATCTAGGAGGTAGTGACCAAGAAATCCAGGACAAGCAGGAGGCCACAAAAATCCAAAAAAAAAAAAGAGTAAATGAACCACCAGGAAAGCGGAACAAAAAGAAAAAGCTGGGGGCAGGCAGGCCGAAAAACGGCCAAACCTGCAGCAGGAAGCACTCCGGATGAACCGAGGAAGGGGCCAGGTGCATAGCAGGAGAAGGAGAGAGCGAGAATTGGGCTATCCAACACCCAAAACCACAGAGGTAAAAGAGAAGGGGGGGGGGAAGCAAGGAGAAGAGCAGCAGAGGACGCTGAAAGAATGCCACAAGCGGCGAAAAGCTGGAAAAAAAACAAGGCAACAGGTAAGTCCAGCGAGGACAGAACCACACGCCTGGCCCAGCATTCGAACTGAGAACGCTAAGCAGAGAGGGCTGGGTGTGTCAGTGTTTAATAGGAATCCCGGCCCTTTGAATTAAAGGCAGGCCCTATAATTGTATCAGAGCAGTAGAGGTGCTATGCCCCTTGCAGAAACCATGTTGAGCAGGTGATAGGACGGTATATTTAGAAAGGAACTCGATGACCTGTATAGCCACTAATTTCTCGAGTATTTTGTTTAGTACTGACAGAATGGCTATGGGCCTATAATTAGCTAGGTCCTTCTTGTCACCTTTCTTAACGACTGGGGTGACTTTTGCCAATTTCCATATGTCCGGAACATGACTATGGCAGAGAGACAGTGTAAAGATTTTAGCGAATGGGGCTGCAATAAAATGAGTAGCCAGCTTCAGGAGTTTAGGCTCTAGGTAGTCGGAGCCCACACTAGTACTATCAGAGATTGAGTTTAGTAGTTTTAGAACATCAACATTTGGAATAGCCTTAAAATAGAAGGGCGGATGTATGGGCACGTTTGTGTGAGTAACGGGCGTCAGGATGCGATTTGCTGTGACAGAGGCAGTGTGTTTGGTGAGATCAGTAAAGTATTTGTTGAAAGAATTTACAATGGTGGTGGGGTCATTACAGTGCATACCATTGAGGGTCATATCATTCATGTGTTGAGACTGGTTTGAGCCCAGGAAGCAGCTTCCAGCAATAGAGCTTTGCAGTATGAGCTTTTGGCAAGCCTGATGTGTTTTTGGCACATACTGCACTGCTTTCTGTAAGTGTCATATTCACTTTGCTGACTCAAGGTTTTGTAGCAGTTCCAACTTTTGTCACGTGCCTGGAGGGAGGCGAGAAGTTCCTTGTGCAGCCACCTAGTCTGTTTGGCCCTAACGTGTTGATTCCATTTAGGTGTATGTATGTCCTGGAGGGATAAGAATATAGAAAGAAAGAGACTGAGAGCAGATTCAGTGTCTTGGGACTGGATAATAGGGATCCAATTTACAGAAGAGATATCATGTAGAAAGCTTGCTTGATCAAGTGTGGAAAAATCCTGGAAGGTGAAATAATGTGGCGAGGGGGCTGGAATCACCGATGTTCCTCATATGCAAAACACAGGGAAATGGTCACTTATAGAATCAGAAAGCACATCTGAAGTGGTAATTCTATCAGGTCGATTTGTGAGTATCCAGTCTATAAGTGTTCCAGCAGCAGGTGACTGGGTCAGCCTGGTGGGATCTCTAATTACCTGATGCATTTTAAATCTATGTACTAGAGATACCAGTGAGCTTTTATTTTCCCCAAGCCAATTTAGGTTGAGATCGCCAAGAATAATAAGTTTGTTTTGGCCAGCTGCAGAGGTAGAATACTCTAGTAGTTTGGAGCATGCTAGTTGACCTGCTTTAGGAGGACTGTAGGCACATATTAACTGAATCTTTTTGGTTCCAAGTAGAAGCAGGGTATGTAAAAACTCACAGTTAGAGGCAACTGAACATTGCATTAAGTACATATTCAGGTGGTTTTTGAAACAGAGCGCAACTCCACCTCCCCTTTTTACAGATAGTCTGTCTCCTTGAAATAGGGAATAGTTAGGAAGAGACAGGAAGAGTCAGGAGTAGAGGGCTTTACAAAACAATCAACATAATCCCAAAGTATTTGTTCAAAAACACTATGAACCCCTAATAGCAGTGACATTCATGCAATTTTGGTTCAACTCATGGTTGTGGTCTATACAAACAGCACCGAGACTATATCTGAAGTCTGTAGAGGCTGGGGTAGTAGAACATGTAAGGTTTGGGCTTATCTGTTTAGAGCAGCAGTAGCAATTATAGCTATATTGTGACTGTGTATGATGTTTTTGTATGCTTGTATTTTTATGAAATTCACTACAAATTATTTACGAAAAACAGACAAAGGTAAACTCACTGGAGCCATCTTCATTGATCTATTTAAGGCCTTTGACGTAGTAGATCATGACATCCTCCTTCGTAAACTCAGTTCCCATGGTTTTTCAGCAGGCACCACGGCTTGGTTTAGGAACTACCTCTCAGAAAGATCCCAAAGGGTCTGCACTGGGAGGGGGGGTTGTATCCAGTCCTCCAGTGGTGTATAGTGGAGTCCTCAAGGGTCCATACTAGGAAACATCTGTTTCTCCCTCTTTGTCCATCACCTACTTGGGGATAGCACAGGCTGCCACAAGATTATGTACCTGCGTGATCTCAATATATTCAGGAGTAACAAGCGCCCACTAAACTTATCCCTCTCCCTCTCCAAGGATTTTGAAACCATTCATAAGTGGTTCACATCAAACAGACTACTTATTATTGCTAAAAAAACAAGTCCATGCTATTTGGGTGCAAGCCTAGGCTTACTAAATGCTCCACTGAGCAAACAAACTCCCTCTGCATCCTGGCCGCAGACAGATCCCCTCTCAAACCAGTCACCACCTTTAAATACTTGGGAGTTACCCTTGACCCCTCCCTTACCTTCAAAGATCATATTGGGCTAGTTGTCAAAATGAGTGAACCAGCAGCTTGGTGTCTGCTACTGCCTGAGGCACCTCATGACCCCTGATGTGCAACTGGCCATCAGGCAGGGCACACTCCAACCCCTCCTGGATTACTGCTCTCCTATCATCTCCCAGACCTTGACTTGGCACCTTACACATCTCAATACAGCCTTCAACAACATTTGTAGTTTGTTACTCTAGCCCCATTTAACATCCACCACTGCTCCCTATACTCAACACTTAGCTGGCTGTACCCTCAGACCCATCAAGACTTCCTTATGGGTACCTTCATTTACAAATCCCTCCATGACAGTGTTTGTTCCCCTTTAACTGGACTCCTTAGCATCAAGCATTGCACTCGGGAATTAAGGTCTTCCTCTTAATGCCTCCTTGATTATTCCCTGGACTGCTACTGATATGGGGCAGAGAGCCTTCTCCATCACTGCTCCCAAAGCTCAGGAATGGCCTACCAGCCTCACTTCACTCACTAGGCACTCCTCACTTATTCAAATTATTGCACTTCAGAAATGCCCTGCTGTCTGCTTCAGCTTGCGAGTGCACTTCCTGACTTTAGTCATGACTTTAGTCATGGTGGGGTTTCCTTTGTTGGCCGTCTCGCTCCACCTGACAAAGGTGCCTATCTGCTTGCCACATAGCAGATTTTATTTCTCATCTATATGGTTTGTCTGTATTCCCCATCTCTGCTTATATGCTATTTCTTTTCACTGACATATTTTATGGTACGGCTTGTCCACAAGGGATCCATGAGAGTCGGGCGACAATTTCGTTATCAACCAACGTTACGGCGACTCCTTTACATTGACCACATTTGCGGTCAGCATAAAGGGAGTCACAAAAAACATTGTTTTCTTCGGGGGGCTTCGCCATCCTGAACTCCCTATGTGGGTGGCTCTGCCTACACACCCCTCGCTTCTAAAATAATCAACTCTGAGTTAGAGTTGTTTCAGAGAGGGGGTGCAGTACCCCCAGAAAGCAGTGCCGGGGTCCCGCGCCAACATTACAGTGACATGGCGCTGTTGTCGCTGTACTGTTGGGCAATGTAAAATTGTCATGGTAGTGTCAGTATACTGTACTGTCCACAAGCACTGTGCCCAACTCTGTAATTGTATTACTTGTGTATTGTATGCTGAATCTCAAGTACTGTGTTCCCATGTACTGTATGCTGTATCTCATGTATTCTATTTCCCTGTACTGTATGTGCCATTTATATGACCTGGGTCGTTCCTGAAAATGGTCCCTGGGGACCATTGTTTCTATCTGGTTACCAAATAAAAATAAAATGACACTTTCCTTGGTGTTTTATATATGGCTTGTTAGCTGAATCAGATGCTGTCTAGACAGCTAAAACTCCTTAGCAACCCTTTCTATAAAGTGCTTTAATTGATATATATTTTAATGGGGTCTGATGGTTTGCATCCAAGAGTTCTTTAGAGAATTGAGGGATGAGCTGGCATCACATCTGACAAAGTTATTTAATTTTTCCTGGATACAGGAGGGGGGAGTTCCAAGTAACTGGAGGATGATGAACGTAGTACCAATTTATAAGGCGTCCAATCCCAGAGGCTCTGGGGGCTGAACATGAATAAAAGATACAACAATAAATTAAAACATATAATAGAATCTCATTAAAACCATAACAAAATTAATATTCTCCAACAATAAAGAGGTTCCCAGAAGTCGTACTTCAAGGGACTGGCCGGAACTACGGATGAAAGCAGTCAAAAACCAGACTGAAGAGGTGGGCCTTTAGCCTCCCCTTTAACACCTCTATTGTGGGGCAATAAAAAAGGATGGTATATTTTTTAAAGCATCAAGCTCCTTTCCTTTCTCTCTGTTCCTTTTTGCCCCATCCCAGCAGGCTGTGTGGTAAACCTTTTTCTGTAGCAAGCACATAGGCTTTTCTGACACTTATAAATATTTAAACCAGGTTGTTTGGTATGTGAGGGTAGCAACTACAGGAGCACAAAGAGGAAAAAAGGAGAAAAAAAGCAAAATCAGTCAGGATGGGAAGGCAAGACAGGGGCTCAGCCCAGTGGTGCAGTGCTAGCACTACAGCTTATGACACCAACAACCCAGGTTCAGGAACAAGCGCAAGTAATCAGGGGGTTGGCTGAGGGGAGGATAACTGTGCATCCCAAAGGCTGCTGTCCTCCTCAGTTGGGAAGTAAACCATCACCCGCTGCAGCAGTGACACCTAGAGGTTCCATGGATGGTGCAGGTAGCTCATGAATGGTAGTGGGTGGGTCTGTATGTCCATCCAAAGTGGAATACACAGCCCAAGGGAGTGGTAGAGGCAGGGACAATGAATGCGTTCAAGGTGGGTTGAACAGACATAAGGAGTGGTAAGGACATAGGGAGTAGCAGAGGGGGAGGAAGAGGGCTAGTCTGGTAAGGTACTAGGCCTACAGGACTGTACATAATTTATAGCCAATACCAGGCAGACTGGATGGACTATGTCTTTTTCTGCCATCATTTTCTATGTATTTATGTACCTTGACAGTGAAGCTGAGTTGTGTGAGGTTGTCCATATTTTATGTAGTATGTTTACTAACACAGGAGTGATAGGAGCGTCCCATCTCCCCAAGTAAAAAAGTTGCCTTTTTTTGTTTATGAAAAAAAAAATCTCACTCTACACCTGGCTTCTTCCTACCTAGCCTGTGCCCAAGTGTGTACCTTCTAACTTGTAGAAGTCTGATAACTGAATTTCTGCTATAGGAAATTTCAGTCCCAGCTGACAGTCCTGTGAGATTAAGTGTTTCTATTTTAATACTGCTGATTAAAACAAAAGTGTTTAATATGCTGTCATAGTTGTTTTCCATTTAACTGCAACTGCAGGGACTGCAAAGTATCTAACCGTAACATTCCACTAGAATTCTTGTCACCTTGGAGCAGATGTTGTCTTAAAATCATTTTTCCATATTCCCTCCCATTTCCTGTGTGTGAGGTGTATATCTAGTTCCCTCTCCCATTTGTTTTCTATTGAATTTATTAGATAATGAGTATCTTTTAACAGTAACTGATAGAGCAATGAGATTGCCCCTTTTTGTTGAAGATTTTTCAGCACTGCATCTAACGTGATTATTTCCTGGAGGATCCCCCAGGTATCCTCCCTTTTCTGTTGAAGGGTCCTGGTTACGTAGTCCCTTACTTAAAGATACCTAAATCTGTCTCTATTTTGCCATTGAAATTCCTCCTTTAGCTCTTCAAATGTTTTAAAAAGGTCACCCCTTAAACACTGGTTTAGGAACTGTAACCCTCCTCTGCTTTGGCGTTTAAACCAAAGAGCCATTCTGTTAGGGACAAATGTGTTATCCCAAGCCAACTATCTATATTTCCAAGCATGTGTCTTTATTCTGTTATGTCTAGCTATCTTGTCCCAAGCCTGAATAGTGGTCTCCAGGGCCATGAGGCAGGATTTACTCCTATTATGGCAGAGGGTATCATCATAAAGAAGGACTGCTAGTGGAATCTCATCTGCCAGGAAAAATTCTATGGTTTTCCAGTGAGATTTATAATATGAAATTCCCCACTGCAATGCCATTTTCATCTGTGCTGTGGTTCAGTAATACTAGAGGGAGGGGGCTCATATGCATATATTTTGGACTTGTGAAAAATTAAGACCTTTCTGGCGTGAGATAAAACGGAGACTGGAAGGGATGTTCTCTTTGGTAGACAATTTCTCTGCTTCACACTTGATATTAGACCTTAAACCAAAATTGTTAAACGGTAAAGAATTACTTGACCTTTGGAATATTCTGGTGGTGGCTACCCTAAAGGCGATCACTCAAAAATGGTTAAAAAATTCCTCCACAACACTATGGGATAGGGAAGAAATTGTGGATGAAATTGCTGAATGTCAAAGGTTAACTTTCTGGATTCAGGATAGCGAGGACGCTTATCTGAATCGATGGACCAGATGGGAAATTTTGAGAAGTACCATGGAATAGAATCTTTGGCCCATATATAGGGGCTATGATTGATGATGCTAAGAAAGCTCGGTGGGCTTTTGAGACCTGGGAGGGGTTGAGTTTCCTTTTTGGAAAATTGTGGTATTCCCCTCTGCCCATCCCACTTGTCCACTGAAGGATAGAAATACCTGTAATCTAATATTAGGCTGCATTCAATCTATGAAACACCTAGCTGAATAGTAATGTTATACCAGAGGACCATCTTCGTAATGTTCTACATGTTCTTTACTCGTTCTTAGTTTTAAAAAAAAAAAAAAGGAGATACAATTGAAAAGATGTACTGTATCTGGAAAATTCAGAAACTGTTAATACAGAATTATACAAATTAGGGTACTTATATACAATTGTATTTCAGGTACTAGTATGGAATGTAAAAGAATGATTGACAATTCCTAATAAAGAAAGTATAAAAAAAAAAGTGTTTAATATGCCAGGATGCTTTAAAGCGAAATGCCTGTTAAGAAGAACCATTTAAGTGAATACCCTTACCCTCACAGATTGGAGACTGGTGCAAGGTTAAGTTTACCTGAAGGGGGTAGAGGTGAGGAGGGAGATCTAATGGGGTTTCTCCTCTTGCGAATCCCTTTGATTGGTAACCCCCATTAAATAGGGGATACTTAATGGCGCCTTCGATTCTGTGCTAGGTCTCACCTTATGAACTCATAGATGCACATAGAGGAGCACTTGACACGTTCTATAATTATGGAGGGGAGTGAGTTCTGAATTGGAGGGATGCCCAGTCTTGGGGGGCACCTGGATGGGGTGCTGGCTAAGGCTAAAGGTGGACGGCTCTATTCCCACTCCTAGGGGTGTGCCCTGGTGAGGGTGGGTGGGGGCTAAGTTTTATGTTGTCTCTTCCGGCCTTCCTTGGGGGAGGAGGGGGCTGGACATGCCTGGTCCTAGGGCTGCACTATGGCCTCTGGGCCTGGGACTCGGGGGGTTTCCAGATCTAGTGGATCTTCTATCGTGTTCTGCTGCTTTCATTTTTCATTGTGTTCCTTTACATAAATTCTAATTGTTGATGTTCACACTTAAGAGAATGTTATACTTATTGAAATGCTTTGCATGAGTTTGGTATTGAAGATGATCATATCTTCTGCTGGATATCGGTGGAGCCCGTTCCTGTTCCATTTACCTTTAATCTGCATGAGCACTCATAAAGTTAATAAACATGAAATTCTAAAATTATAGGATTGCATCCCCCTCTAGGTGCAATGTGGGCTAGATAGGAGAGGAAAACAGTGTTAGCAGTGTCAGTGGCTCAGCAGATTGCACACTTGCCTCTGAAGCCGGAAAATCAGAAGACTGTGGGTTCTATCCTCACACCAGGCACTTAGATTAAACTCTAATACTGATACCGTAGTGCAGCATGGGGGGGGGGTGCTGTACTCCTGAGGTGCCATCTTTTGAATGAGACCTCAAACCGAGGTCCCATCTGCCTGTTCTGCTGGTTGTACAGGTGGATGTTAAAGATCCCATGGCACTTCTCAAAAAGAGTAGGGGAGATTTTATTGTAAAAACACATATAAAAGTTTCTGTGGTTACATCTTGTACATTTGTGAATCCACAGTAATCATACAATATTGAATCCAATATTCATATACAATCGAGTTTTTACCTTTCGTTATGATCCGTTTATATATTCAGCCACTTTCTATATATCCCTATTATTTATATTTAATAAAATAGTTAAACCCTTTCCACGATTGTAACACCTTATGTGATGAGTAAATCAATACATCTTTAGCATAAACTTTCTCCGATTCCTGTGACACTAGAAGGCCAAGACCTTCATACAACATTTTCTTTTGGTATAAACCCACTGGCATCTAGCCTGCCACAGATAATATTGAATACAACAGAAAAATACCAGTAATGTATCCTGATGAAAGTTTTTGGACCTTAAATCATATTTCCCTAACACTATTATCTCATAGGTCAGGTGCTTAAGCCACTTCATATTCCATTTAACAGCTAAGTAATCCCATAGTGCCATGACATATGAACATTCTAAAAGAAAATGTTCCATGGTTTCGGTTTTATTTATGCACTCCATGTAGGGGCAATTTCGTTCTTCCAGGACCTTGTGCTTAGTGTTCCCCCTTAGGTTCAGTCTGCCGTATACTGTAAGCCATAAATTCTCCCACATTTTTTGGGGGTATCCTGGGGTGTGTGAGTTGTTTGAGAATTAATGGGTTGTCGACTGAGGGACAATTCTTGAAACTAGGATCTAAGGGATATACTGTAGCCATAATTTCTCGATATAGCCATTTGCTGGAACCATTTTGTATAGATGATTTTGTGACATACCATTTATATAATTTTTTTGCTGCCGGTTTGAAGTAATATGGTACATGTATATGATGATTTAGTTTAGGAGCAGCTCCACTCCATGCTTGAAAATATCTCCGTAAAGTTAATCTTATCCAGGCTTTTGGATTGTTCCTGTACAAGTTAGCCCATTCTGTACTGTCTGTAGGAAAAATAAGACATGCAAAAAGACAACTGGGTCTATCATTCCTAGACCACCCTTAGTTTTGTCTAGGTTTGTGAAGCATCTTTTAACCTTGTTCAGTTTTTTTTTCCCCATAACGTCTGAAAAAATAAACTATATAATTTGGTTTTGCAATGTGTGGGTAGGGGAAAAATCATTGCAATATATTGCAGCGTAGGTATTATGAATTGTTTAAGGATTACTATTCTTTTAAGTTTCAATAACTTCCAGTGTTTGAATTTTTAGGTCTATTTTTTGAATGGATTTATTCCAGTTATCCTCAGAAAGATTTTGTGGTCCATACAGTATTCCTAAAATCTCTATTGGTTCCCTAGAGATATTTATACCTGCCACATCACTGGAGGCTATATGACCCACCCTTAAAAAAAGTCCTTTACTCTTATTGTAATTTAATTTTGAATCGGAAACTTTCCCATATCTTTGAATTTCCCGTAAAAAAAAAAACCTAATCTGTTCATGACTATTGAAAAAACAGCAGATATCATCTGCATATGCCTGAACATGTAGGCTATTTTGTATGCCGGAACCTTACAAACCCTGCCATTTAGGTTGGTGAGTAATTATTTGTAATAATGGGTCTAAAGAGAAAATATATAGGAGTGGACTTAATGGGCATCCCTGCCTAACCCCCAAATGGACTTCAAACCCAGATCCGACCTGTCCTTTGATCAAAGGTCTCACAGTGAAGGAAGAACATAGAGATTTAAGCTGTTCTATTATGTTTGAAATAATATGATACAATTCAAGTACTGCATGTAGAAATGGATGATAAACTCTGTCGAAAGCTTTTTCCTGATCAACCAACACCAGGCATCCTGTAACCCCTGATAAATTGAGAAGCTCTATTACATCTCTAACGATCATAAGCGCATGCTGTATTTTTCTATCTGGAAGTCCGCAAAACTGCTGTGGTGAAATTACTAAAGAAGCATATTGTTTCAGATGATTATTCAAAATGTGAGCTAAAATGTTGTAGTCCGTATTCAGAATACAATTGGCCTCCAATTAGAAATGTTAGATTTGTCTCCTTTTTTTGTGAAGATAAATAAGAAGCCCTCTGTGAAGGAAGAAGGTATGGAGTTTGTGGAAAAAAAATGAAAGTATACTTTTTCTAGACAGATAGCTAGTTCCTGGCTAAAGGTTTTCTAGAATTTATTCGAAATACCGTCCAAACCTGGTGAAGTCTCATTTCTTGGAGCCCTAATAGCTAATTCTAATTCCTGTGCCGTTATTGGGGCCTACAGTTTGCAGATTTCTTCTGGGAATTCTGGGACATTTACAGTCTGCAGAAAATCCTTTATCTCTTGCTCCTGAATTGGTTGTTTAGGTTCAAGTGATTTATAATGTTGTTTTATCAATTCTTATATCCTGTCTATTGAGCTGACTCTCTGCCCATTTTGGGAAACTAAAAATTCAAAGGTCATACCATCTTTGATCTTTTTGCATGCCTCAAAGGGATCCCCAGTAGGGTTTTTTGGGTCCCATTATACAACATTGCTTGAATTGTTTTAGCCCTGTCATACTATTATAGTTTCATATCCTCCTTGATTTCATTCATTTGAATTGTATAGTCATTTTTTGAGTGGTTTGCTAGGGTGTATAATTTTTGCAAATGTCTTCTTAAAGACAGATATTTAAAAAAAATTATCATTCCGCCAGCCCAGTGGCATAGAGGGCTGAGGCACTGGTGCCTTACCTTGACCCATGCCAGCGACCCATGCTCGGGAACGGACTCGGGTCGCCGGGGGTTGGCAAGGGGAGGATAGGATCGAGCATCCAATAGACTGCTCTTCTATCCTGGAGTGAGATTGAGGATGGCCTCACTGTGTAGTGGCCCCCGATGGAGACTGGGGGCACTACACAAGCGGTACGTTGTGGGAACCTGAAAACAGGAAACTGTTCCACAGACTGCCGGATGATGGCTGCCAACCCCGGGCACCTCAGAAGACTCCCTGGAAGCCACAAAACACCTCAGCAGCAACCGGGACTGAAGAAGAACAGTGTGCTGGTCTGCCACACTGGTGCCTTCTCCCTCGGAGGAGGGGGACCCACCCGGTGAAAGGGTTACACCGGGCTACCCCATGAAGGCTGCAGATATAAGGTAAGTGGCCGAGGGGTAGATAGTAGGTGGATGTCTGTGGTCATGGCAGCCCGAAGGAGAGGCAGCTCTGGAGCATGTAGGAGGGGAGAAAACAGATAAATACAAAAAAAAAAATATTCCTGATTTTCCTCCCATAATTCTTAAACTAAGTTGTAATATCCTTCTTTGTGTCAGACCACCATTCCCCTATGTCTGAGTACACAAATTCCACTGACAATCTGGCTGCAAGAAGGTTGCCAATACTCAGTTTCACTTTTGGTTCCGCTAACACTGAGGTATTGAGTTTCCACCTGCAGTCCCTTGTGGGTTTACCAACCACATGATCTAAATGTAAACTTAAAAAAAGATGATCCGAAAATTCTACATGATCTATATATAAAGCACATTTGGATAAGTTGGGGGAGAGGAACATATAGTCAATTGTTGTCTTATAGGAATTCCACATGTAAGTGAATTTAGGGCCTTGTTTATGATATGTGTGACAGTCTATCAAGCAGGCTGTATCTACTATCTGTGTTAAAGCATTGGAATCACAATTAATTTTTTTGCCATCATCTCTTTTCCATTTTTTTTGTTTTGAAAATACTACAGTTAAAATCCCCACAAAAAAATACCTACTAAGTGGTCACTAAGTGAGGTCGAATTGATTTCATGTGCCTTACTTTTTCTGCTTTGACTTGTGAATTATAAATGTTTATGAACTGGCAGTCCATGTCACCCCATAACCCATCCAAAATTAAGACACTGCCTGGAATTAGATCAACCAGTTTCTGTAATCTGAAAGAATATGAATTGAACAAAATTCCCACCCCGTCTGCTTTGTCCATTCCAAATGACCAATAAGAAGGTCCCCATATCCATTCCTTTTTAAACATCCAAATTTGTTCTTCAGCATCCAGGTCTCTTGTACAAACCATATGTCCAGTTGCTTCCTACGTACATATTGAAATACAGCTTGTCTTTTGATTACATTCAACAAATTATGAATATTCACAGACCATATTTTACAAGAAGCCATTCAATTTTAAAGTAAGACCGAGTCTATTGTGACGTTTTTTCCCTTTTCTTTTCCTTTTTCTGTTTACATGTACTCTGCTCTGGGTTTGGAGCATGATGCTCCGAAGGGGATTTTTGAGAGTCCGAGTCCCCTACCTTCTTGTCAGAATCCCTCCAAGTTGTAAAAAGGGCAGCATATGAGTTGTTAGTTTCCAAGGGGGATGGGGCTGGAGGAGATTTGGCCTTCACATTTCTGGTGGATCTTCTACGTGGTAAAGGTGACTGAGCAGGTAGCGCTGGTTTCCCCACTCTCTGAGCCTACCAAATCTTCATAGCAAACCAGTGTGAAGATCCCTAAGTCTAGAGCCATTCCAGACTCAGACCTTTGTGATCCTGATGGAGCTGGGGTGTCTTCTGAAAGAACTATTCCTCTACCTTTGGCGTAGGAAGGAGAGGAGAGGGAAGGGGGAGGAAGGGGGGTCCTGGGCAGATGCTCCGGCATCTGAGGGTTGTGCATCTGCTGTATCCTGTGCTTGTTGGATAAGCAGTTCAGGGCTAACACAGGAGACTTTATTCCATGCTGCCCATGGGCATTCCCTAAACACATGGCCATACTCCTCACATAAATCACATCTGGTGTGGTTTGTGCACTGCATGGTGGTATGGCCTATCTCTCCGCAGTTGTCACATCTAGGTCTGTCGCACGTACTGGATAAATAGGTCTAAGAGCCGCATTTGTAGCATGCCCTAGGTTGTCCAGCATAAAAACAAACCCCTCTGTCTCTTCCCAACGTGAAAGAGTTTTGGATATGCTCAATACCTTTTTCATGTTGTCTTAATTTAACTTTATACTTCCAACCCCCAGTCCAAAATAATTCACTGTCTAAAATTGCTTCAGGCTCACTAAGAATGTCGCATTTCTGTGCCAACCAAAATGTAATGTTCTTTACGTGGACCCCCTGGTTCCTGAACATCTCTGTCACATATTTAATTAGTGGTTTAGTAAATGGGATCCATGTAGGGGAGAACTTTACTTGCCCATACCTTTCCCAGAATAAATCCAGAGCATATGCAGAATGAAAACTAATGTAAAAATTGTCTTCCCCTGATATATTAATAAATGCATAGTCTTTCCTGGGAGTAAAATGTAATGAATCCTTTAACAGTATTTTTCCCGCATGATATCTGTCTGGTCTATCTTTTAACCCCCCTTTATATTGAATGCGCACTGCATTCCTCTTTGGTGCTGCTTCTTTTTTTATTTTAGCAAAAAGTTCAGAAAAAAGTGTTTTTTTTAACCAAGTCCATGTCCTGCATGACATCAGGCTCTTGATCAGGCATAGTTCCCTTGCTCCGTGTAGGTTAAGAGTTATTTAAGGGCTTTGAATGTCCTTTTTTGTCCTCTGAATATTTAGAACCTACATTAGGTTCTGGAAGGGCTGGTACACATTTCCCCGCCTTCTGAGACCTGTCTTTAGAGTTCTCTTCAGGTTGTCCAGCCAATTTAGGTATCCACTCAGGAGAAGCCTGAGATAAATTAAATGTATTGTCCCAGGTAGGGTCAGGCAGCCAAGCTCCACCAGGAGACTGTTTCCATCCAGCCTCTACAAGGGCCTTTTGAGGGGACCAAGCATCACAGGGAGAGAGGGGCGCTGCCTGCAAGGGCAGGGTTACTTCTTTTGGGATACTGTTAGGAATAACACCAATATTTCTTTTGGCAAGTGTAATCACAGCCCTCTTATCTTTAACTTCCTCAGTTCTTCTAGTTCTTTGATTCCCCCCTTTGAAAGTAAAACATGTTAACCCATCCTGCAAATTTCCTGTGGTTTGATATTTTACAGTCTCCCATTTATCTGTTTTACTGACAAACCCCTCAGGCTGTTTAAAAATGAACCCAGACATTTTAGACAATGTTATCAGGGCTGTGCATTTCCTGATTGGTTCCTCTGCACTCGAGAGGCCCTTTTGCAAGTCCTTCATTTCTGAACGAGGGAGTCCCTCTTTGTTTTCCACCTGTAAACTTTGTTCATTATCCTGAGGCTTTAGGCACGCATCAGTTGCAATGCTACTACTGCCAGCCTGCACATTACAGCCTTTGAAACCGGAGTCAGTAATCAACAAAGACTCACCCTGCCCTCTTGGGGCATTTGATGCTGCTGCGTCATCTTGGCCTTTGACAGGCTGAGTTCCAACTGTGATGGGGAAATCCCGGTTGCAACCTCGCTATTTGCGCAGCAAAGCGCTCGCTCTCCTTCCGATGCCTTTCTTTTTCTGATTTTAATTAACCTAACAGCGCCTGCTGCTTCTCCACCTTATTAGCTGGTAAGTCCATTACCTCTTTATTTTCAGGGTTTGCACTTAGATCCTCTGTAGAAATGTAGACATCAGTGATGTCCTCTGCAAAATCCTCCAAAATTTGCGATTCTTCTTCAAAACGTTCAGCCTCTGGCAAGTTCAGGATAGGAGAGGAGGCCTTCTCTCCCATCTCTACAGTGTCTGCACCCTCCAGTGCTCCACTCTGAGTGGCCATCCTGACAATGGACAGCAGCTCCCCCTACAGACCAGCACAGTACAGTCCTGGCCAAATTTCCCTCATTCACTAAAAATGCCACCAACAGCTTAATCTGGTTCAATTTCAGTTGGTTACCTTCTGAATCCCTCCCCCCCATGGGTCACCCCTGAAAAAGGGACTTCTAGTCTCAGTGGGCCTACCCAGTCAATAAAATTCAATAAATAAAATTAAAAAAAAATAAATCGAGTCCATATTGGTCACGAGGGAAAGTTGCACTTTTTCTCCACTTCTTCCCTAGCCTCTTTCCCACCACCCTCCTCTATTATATGTTTCTCTTAGTTTCTAATCCCCCTCCCATCTCCCTAACTAACGGGGTGTATCATTCCCCAAGGAACCCTCTCCAATGTTAGGAGGACTTGTCCTTATTAGGCAATTAGTTAAGTTGCCTCAATCAGAGATGCACCTTGGTGTCTTTCTGATGTTGGAAGTCCTCAGATTTTACACTTTAGATCCCAGGACCGGATGGGTGATTTCTTCGCTCATCCCTTTCTGGCTTCACAGTTTGAGACCTAATTGGCTCACAATACTGTAGTTCTTACTCATATTTTGCCCGTTGTTGGCCTAGTTCTGTTCTACAGTTTTAATCCTTTTTTTGGATGGCACAGGAAGATGATACTATCAAATTTCTGTCTTGAATAATATTATAGTGTACATACAGGAAGTTCTGTGTTTTAGAAGTTTCTCTCTCAGCATTTCTGAAAGGGGGAGAGGGATGGGGATGAACTTTTTCCTGAAATACGATGAGTGTTCCACTTAGAACAGCCTCCCATAATGTGAACAGGCTGGCTAGACTTATAAAACACTGCAGAACTTTACAGGCTCTGAAAATGCTTAAACCAGATTTATTACTACAAGAAACCCACCTGCCATCATCTGAGCACCAAAAACTCCTTAAATTTGGATTCTCCCAGATAATAAACTCTACCTATCAGCATGATAGATGTAGGGGTATGGCGATCCTGGTTCTGAATACATCCCCCTTTCAGATTGTAGAACATAATGCAGATAGGGAGGGGAGGGTTGCGTTAGCCATGGGCACAGTATGGGAGCAGACCTTGATGATATGTAGTATTTACATACCCCCCGGGTAGCGATGCCTAATCAATACAAAAAATTATTGACTTCATTCTATTACATAAGAAGGGCATCTTGGTGATGAGGGGACTTTAATTACCTACTGAATCCCTCTCTAGATACTTCTGCCCCTTGCCCTCCCTCCTTTATCTCAGGACAAAAGCATCTCAGATGCCTGCTTCTTGATGTGGACTTAATAGATATTTGGCACCACTTGCATCCTTCTCAGAGACAATTTTCTTTCTATTCCTATGCCCATAAACATTACTCTAGACTTGATTATTTCTGCATCAATGGGAAACACAGAGAACTAATGCATAATGCGGAGATCAAAAATATATATATCTCTCTGACCATGCCCCTATAACCTGGGAGTTAGGAATTACTATGGAGTGGAAAAATACAATTTGGCATTTTAACCCCTCTCTGCTGTGGGACCCAGCTTTTAAAGACCTATTAAAAGAAAAAAATCCTGCACTACTGAGAGATAACTCTTCTCCTCAGACTTCACCCCAGATATTATGGGATACCCTTAAAATGGTCCTGCAAGGACACATTATTGCATTTGTAGTAAGGAAAAAGAAACAAAGTGAAGCCTGCTTGAGGGAACTGCAGGAGAGGCTTAAGTTTCTCTTGGAAGTGCACATGCATGGAGATCAAACTTTGTCAGACCAAGTAGCTCAGACACAACAAGACTACCAATGCCTCCTGACAGCTTGGACGGAGCAGGCTCTTGTCTAGCTACATCAGAGATACTATAAGGGGGTGGGGTGGGGGCTAAAGCATCTCGGATTCTGACATGTAGACTTCAACGACAGATCCAGATGATGAATATAGCAAAATTAAAAGACCCCTGTTTTGGTCTGCTAAGCTACACCAAATCACAAATTCTTGCCAGTTTTTTAAAATACCATGTGGATTTTTATTCTGAGTTTGCACCGCCCGACCCCCAGATAGTCACCTCATTTATGTCTAAATTAGAACTACCAACCTTTAGCTCCCACCATAAGGAACAACTGCAATGCCCGACCATGTTCCAGGAACTTTCTACCATGATTCAAAATCTAAAAAATGGCAAAAGCCTCGGTCCTGATGGCTATGAATCAAAATTCTAAAAAAGGCACTTTTGATTTAAGTAAAGATACTTTATTGATGCCCTTCCAGAAAAGTCATACCTCAGTGGAGTACCCTATTGCTCTACCATGGATTACTCCATCCTCCTAGTTCTTTTATTTGCTGTGGGTGCTACAGGCCCAAGATGCCAAGCTGGACCACTACCACCCTTGCGAGAACCTGCTCTTGACAAACATGGACTCTGTGGTACCCCAATGCCAACTGTATTGAGGGAGCTCCAGCTTTCCACCACCTGCATCCCGCCTGCTAGCCTGAGGCCCCCGACACCTGCCATGGTTATCAACAACATTACCATTTTCACGCCCATCAAGATCACCCTGGTGAACGCTCACCTCCCCCATTGCAAGAACAGGAGGCACAAGATACGCTCCACCATTAGCATAAACCTCTCAGCCAGGAAAATAATATTCGGCTTCTTCTTCTATCAGGTAACATCCATGCCAATCCAGGCCCACCACTTGTGTCAAACGCAGAGGGAAACATGAGTAAAGGCCTGAAAGTAGCTGCACTGAACATCTGCAGCCTCACAGCAAAGTTTGACCTACTCCAAGCGTGGATGTCCCATCATGTACCTGACATTCTCTGTCTGACAGAGACCTGGTTGTCAAGCAAGATAAAAGACAATGAAGTGATGCTCCCAGGATATCAAACATTCAGGAAAGACAGGTGTGGCAAGAGAGGCGGAGGAGTCCTCATCTATGCCAGGCAATACCTACGTTTCTCGGTCCTCCCTGTTACCAGGGTCAAGGATGATCATGAACTACTTGCAATAAAAGCACAGGTCAGATGGCATGGCAAATCTCTAATCTTAGCCTAGGTTTATCTTCCACCCTCTAAAGCCAGGGATGGCCTCCCAAAAATACTGGATGCAATTGCTACCCTTCCAAAGGGCACAGAGCCTCTGATAACAGGTGACTTTAACATCAACTGGGAGGGCAGGGAATACACGCCTTTCAAGGACATGGTCGCTACTTCCAATCTCACTCAACTCGTAGACGGCTAAACAAGGCAGAACCACAAAACAGGAAAAGACACCCTCCTCAATTGGCTCCTCTTGAGTTCCCTTTCTCAGATCTCTGAGCTTAAGGTCCTGCCTGACACCTTAAGTGATCACTCCCCAGTCACTTTCACATGGTCAAACAAATCGAGCAAGCCCCCGCCTATCATAATTAATAGTAGGGTCTTGAAGAAGGGCAAGCTTGGGGCCCTCTCCTCTGCACTCTCCCAGCATGACTGGTCCCCCATCGATCATGTGCCTAATATTGACCAGGCCCTGAGTTTCTTTATAGAGGGCTTCAACAACATTTGCGATATCTTTGCACCACTGAGGAAAATAAAAATTTGGGGTCAAGTTAATGGCTGGTTCACAGGGGATCTCCATGCCCAGATGAAGGAAAGGGACAACCTCTGGGAAAAAGCCAGATCCTCTCACAGCAAACACAATTTTCAATGCTATAGAGCTGCAAGAAACCACTGCACCAACCTTATCCGCCAAGCAAAGGCCAACTTCCACAAGGGACAGCTTAATAAAACTTGGGGCAATGGGAAGAGTTTTTGAGAGAACATCAAAAACCTTCTTGGGAAGGATGAGAAGAAGATCCCCCATTTGCTCAACATCAACAACACCATGATTACTGACTCTCAGCACATTGTGGATTCTCTCAACACAGCGTTTACTGACCTGACTGGAGTGCTACCCCCGACTACCTGCACCCTGCTGGGGAACTAACAAACTGCATGCCTCAAGGGGCTCAATCCCTGTCTTCTACTTCAAAAAAGTGTCAGTGAAGGAGACTTACAAACACATAAAAGAAATACTAGGCAAGACCAGAATGGGGAGTGATGGAGTCGATATGAAACTCCTATCCCTAACACTGGATGTCATCATCGTGCCAGTTACAAATCTATTTAAAAAATCGCTGGCTCTTGCACAATTCCCAGGGATCTGGAAACAGGATCTTGTGATGCTGGTGCACAAGAATGGTGATACAACATGCACTGCCAATTATAGGCCAGTATCCATCCTCTCTCTCTTATCTAAAGCCCTGGAAAAGATTGCGGCTGCCCAACTCATGGATTACCTCAACAAATACAACCTGTTATGTCTCAAAAAACATGGCTTCAGGCAGAATCATAGTACCTCTACTGCCTTGCTGGACTACACTGACTACTTGCACAAGGCACTAGACGAAGAAAAACTGGCGGTGTCAGTCTTCATAGACCTCACCAAAGCCTTCGACACTGTTAATCTCTCTCTCCTCCTGACTCGACTACAGAACCTGGGGGTTGCAACCATTGCTGTCTGCTGGTTCAAGGACTACCTAACACATAGAAGCCAGTATGTAAAAATTGGGCATACAGTATCTAGCAGGTGTTATACTTTTTTAGTTATTTATACTCCAAGTCGGAGTGTTACCATTTTAGTTCCGAACATTGTAACTGCTCAGGAAAACAGCCATTTTTTACACAGGAATACAGCACTCACTCAAGATGCCATTCTAGAGCTGAGTGAGTTAATACAATAATCCCTCCCCCATTCAGTGCTGGACACCTACCCCTTTAAGTGGAACCATCTCTACATCACTTACTTAGGTATCCGCTTCCCCAAAACCCATATAAGGTGTTTGAACATAACTATGATGTACAGTTTTTACTTGTTCAAGCAAACCTAAAGAGATGGTCACAATCCATACAGATGAACGTTCTCCCTAGGATCCTATATCTAATGAAAAACATCCCCCTCCCACTACCACTACCACTACCATTACGAAAGGTTAACAGATGGAACAGAACCATCTCTATATTCCTATGGGATGGTGGCAGACCTCGTATAGCTCTGTGAAAACTGCAGCTACCTAAAGAGAGAGGGGGATTGGCACTCCCTGGTCTTAATAAATACTCTCTTGCTGCTGCGTTGTCCCATTTGACATACTGGTTTGCGTCCTTGGATTGCGCTCTGGGGTGAGTGCAGATAGAACAGGATCTTGTGAATCTTCCATTAAATCATAGCACAGTGTTTCAGCCACAGGTAGCACTTTGAGTTGGTGATCACTCACTAGTTACTTCAGTTCTGCTTCATCACTGGATAAAATATTTGCAACGCACTGAAAATCAATTCGGGGCAAAATGGATGGGAACACCTGTGCTGGACCCGACCTTTTCCTCGGCATTCCTCGATAGTACATTTAAAATCTGACACAAATGGGGATTGGTCCATACATATCAATTTTATGACAAGGGTATCTTAAAATGCCCAATTACAGTTTTCCCTGCCACAAAAAGATTTCTTTAGATATTTACAACCATGCCATCACTTGAACGCTACACTAGTTCTTGACATATCCACCCAAATACCCCCTCCATTATTCCCACTACTTACTCAGGTACAACACGATCCCTCCCCATGACACCTGGTGTCTCTCATTTTTATAAGGCTCTAACAAATTTTACAACAGAGGAGATGGAGAGTGTTCAGACAAACTGGGAAGCGGATTTAATGCTAGATCTTACACAAGATGACTGGCTCAACATCTGGCATAGACAACACAAAATGACAAACTCTTATAGCTGGTGTGAGTTTTCTTGGAAAGTGGCGGTGAGATTTTTTTTCGTACCCCACAAATCACAGCAAAATACTTGGCCACAGGGGATTCCTCCTGCTGGAGAAATTGTGGATGCAAGGTAGCAACACATGCCCATGGCTTCTGGTTCTGCCCTGTGCTGTCTAATTTCTGAGGAAGGTGGGGAAGGTTTTGGTAGACCTTTTCCCAGCGCTGGATGGTCTGTCTTCTCCAGATACTGCCTTGCTATTATACCTAACCAGACTGATCAAGTAATCCCACCAGATATACTTCATCAGCATTCTCTTGGTGGCAGCAGAAAAGGTCATCACTCAATTATGGCTTCAGCTAGCCCCTCCATCAGTTTCAAATTGGGAAAACACAATCTATGACATACAGTATATAAAATGGAGAACCTAATAGCGAAATTACAAGATAGAATTCCAACTGTTGTGAACCGATGGATCTCTTGGTTTATGTACATGTCTGACCCTCAGTCAGACTTTGTGCCTTAGTTCATGAGGAGATAGGGGGAAATCCTTTTATTTTCCCCTGCAAGGCCGGCCAGCCTGTTACTAATCTTTCTTCCCTTTCTTAGACTAATACCTAGCATTAGGTTTACGTGGAGGCAATAAGGGAAAGATATAAAGATTTCACATCTATTAATTGATAATGTTGTTTTCCATGTCTCCCTCCCCATAAGTTCTTGAGCAAATTACCTTATTTCCATAGAGATGTGAATTATTACATACAGTTATCCTGTATTCAGCAATTGATATGTTCACCTTGTATACATATGTCTTAATGCCTGTGACTTTCCATGTGCCATCAAAAGCAATAAATAACAGTGCTGGCCTGGTGGCACTGAGGGTTGAGGCTCTGGATACCACACCTCACTCCATGCTGGTAACCCAGCTTAGAATATGGGCTTGGGGCACCATGGGTCAGCTGGGAAAGGGTGAGGAGCTGATTGAGCTGTCATCTGGCATCTGTCATCCTCGGGAGGGATCTGAGGGGCTCCTCAGGGTTTGGCTGCCTCCTGGTGGAGGCCAGGTGGCAATGTCATGTTCAAGGAGCCCTGGCGCTAGGCCAGAGGAGGGCAGACAAGGCTGTGGATGGAGCTGCAGTGCACATGCGTGCCTCCACACACATGCACTACTGCTTCTGGGGCCTCAAGATAACGGGACACAAGCAGAAAACACCCCAGAGGATACAGGAGCCAAAGCCCACATCTCAAGGCCGAACCATCCTTCCAATGGGCTCCCCCGAGCCCTTCAAACTGACCCAGGACCAGCCCTATAATTTTAGAAAGGCCGCCAGGTAGGTGAGGCAGGCTCTCCCATGGAGGGAAGGGGAGGGGAGGGGATCCAGGATTCTAGAAGGTTCCTTGGGTTTGGGGAGAGGGTGCTCTGTAACTGTGCTCCCCGGAGGGAGGTGGTTTCAGGCTGGGAGTAGAGGCCACGGTTGAGTGGGCACTCATGAGAGATGCCCCAATCCCCTGGTGAATAAACAGAATCTACAAAAAAAAAAAAAGCAATAAATAAAAAGTTTAAAAAAAAATATATGGCAGGATGATCCCTGGGTGTGAACTGTTCTTTGGTCAAAATTAAACTTACACTCTTTTATAAGTTAAAAAGTACAACTTTGGGCACTGGATGGTTAGCAAGCAGCTGGATGTGGGGTGAACAAGGAATGTTAAAAGTTATTTCCTTTGAACTTTAGAATGTGACAGTTTGGAATGCACACGACATAGAGGATTGTGTATGAGCAACCATACACAACAAGGCTATTTTTTATCAAGAGGTTTCTGTGATAACAAGAGACCTCATGATTAAAATACAGCCTTATATGTGTATGGTTGCTCATACACAATGTTTATAGTGTATGGGCAATTATAGTATGCACGGAGACAAGCGTTTCCATTTCTGATGCCATTTATGAGTGAACTGCAGCTGCCATTTCTCTGTTAGCACTGACTATAACTGACAAGATGACTTGACAGCATTAACGATGGCAGCTGAAGTTGACGTACGTGTGCATGAAAGTGTTCTAATCTGTTTTGCTGCAGTAGTGATATCGCTAGTGCAGTGCAAGCAACATGAAAATTACATATTCTGAGAAAACATGCATTTTCTGAGACCCCTCGGAGGCTGGTAAGTAATAATAACTTAATAATAATAATAACTTTATTTTTAGGGTGCCTTTCAAAAATATCAAGGCGCCTAACAGATGTAAAAGCACATCAAACATTCAGATTGTTAAAATAATATAAACAGAAACAAGCTGTAAAATTATCTATTCACCAAAAGCTTGAGCCTACAGATGTGTTTTCAAGGCTTGCTTAAATATCTCCATGGTCATGCACTCCCATATCCAATGGGGTAGAGAATTCCAGAGGGTTGGGAGATTTCAAGCAAACCCTTGGAATCTCTAGCAACCCCTCGTCGGCTGAGCAGAGCAATCGTCCAGGGAAGTAGGAGACCAGAAGCTCTATCAGGTAGTCCGGGCTTAGTCTGTGTAGGGCTTTAAAAGTCAGAAGACCAACTTTGAAGGTGATCCACCACTTTACCGGCAGCCAGTGCAGTCCATGCAGCACCAGCATAATATGACAGGATCTAGACGTTCCAGTCAAAAGCCATGCCACAGCATTCTGCACTAGCTGCAAGCAGCAGATTGCCACCCCAAGTAGCCCTAGGTGGAGGGAGTTGCAGTAATCAAGGCACGAGGACACAAAGGCATGGACCAGTGTAGGAAGTTCACCGGATGGAACAAGGTGTTTAATCCTGGAGATATTCCTAAGGTGGTAAAAGGAGGATTTGATGACAGCTGATACCTGCGAGTGCAGAGTCAGTCCTTCATCAAAAATTACCCTGAGGAGTCAGCTCGTCGGTGCAGAGGTTGGATTTCCACTTGCGACGCCAGGGTTCAGGAGCGGACTCAGGTCGTTGGAAGGGTGGCCGGAGGAGAGTGGCTTGAGCATCCCATGACAGCTTGCCCTCTCAGGGGAGAAGGGAGAGGGCCAATGCCCGCGACTTGTCTGAGCCCGAGGCGGGGCTCAGGTACTACCAAGCCCCTGGGAAGGCAGCCAAAATGCTGCGGTGGACGTCAGTGTGTTGCGTCATGAAGTAAAGGTCTACGCAGCGTACGGGGAGAAAACCGGTGGAAAATGCCTTCCAGCGTTGGGAAGATGGGCTGCCTCCGATGTGCCCCCGCTCACCCAGCCACCTGCGGACCGAAGAGAAAAGTGAGTAGCTCGGGGTGTTGGGGCCACACCTCGTCCCCACTCGGGAGGGTAAAACTGAAGCTCCATGGGGTCTGGAGGTAGGTGTGGGCAGAACGAGAGGCAGGAGGATGACTTTTTGGCAGCCCCGAAGGATTGGGACTGGCAGGACGTGGAGGAGTACAAATTGCAATTTCCCCCACAAAAAAAATTACCCCCAGGTTTCGCACCCATTCAGAGGTTGGGAGTAATACACCCTCAAGAGAGAATCCTGAGGGTGAACCCACCCCTGACCCCCTATCCGGTGCGCTGGATCCACTACCAACACCTCAGTCTTTTCCAAGTTCAACTTTAGTCAACTGGAATCCATCCACTTCTGGATTTCTGTGAGACAACTATTAAAGACTGAGAGAGCTCCATCTTGGTCGGGTGCAAAAGAAAGGTAGAGCTGGGTATCATTAGCATAGCGGTCGGCATCAAGGGCGGATTTCCGCCAGCAGCGCTCTAACCTTCGTCCTAATCGCCGCATCTCCCTCAAAGTCCCGTCAAACCATGGGGACCGAGGGTGAAGGAAGAGAGGACGAATGTGGACAGGAGCAATGACATCCAGAGCTACTGAGACAGCCAACTTATAGGCTGCCACGAGGGTCTCTGGATCATTGCTTGCCACTGGGAGGGATGATAGGTCGTGTTTCAAATAAAAAATTAAGCAGGACTTTTTAGCTAGGCATATGAAACAGAACTCTGACACATAGGACTGAGGTGCTGTAACTATACCCATGTGCCTTATTCACTGACTTTAAAAACGTCCACCATAACTTCCTGTATGTTGTTAATACAGGACACTTATTATTAATGAATAATGCATGAGCAACCATACACAACAAGCATAAGTTTTCACGGACGGGTTGAAATAACAATGTGTGGACCTCAAGAGCAAAGATGGAAATACAGGGTGAGTTTCGTGTGGCTGACCATGTTTTATTTGTTATAGTATGGTTTCTGACTTTTTTTGATGTGTTGAATGCTACCCCTATGTGAGTGAGCAGAGAGCTGCTGAGAAAGAGAAAGAGGAGGGAGTAAGCATGAGGGAAACTATGTTGTGCGATTGAGGAGCTGTGCAGAGACACAGAAAGCAATGGTAGTAAGTGCGATGGGGAAACACAGCTGAGTCTTTGATCTAACATACACAACATAGAGAATAATGACTAGGTTTTGGTTAATAACTGCATTGTAATCACCTTGTGTGGTTGCCAGAGCAACAAAGTAAACCTCGAGAGCACAGCTCGAGAGGTTTATTTTTATTTTGTATTTATTGAGGAATCGGATATGCCTTTGAGTCAAAGACTCATTTACAAAGGTTCCACATCACAAAAATTAGGTACATAACAGACTTTACATAACGATACAATCAGTACACAATCAGCAGTGAATACAAGGAGAGAGTGAGGGCTAACAATCAAGAGACTAGGGTGAACTAGTATAGTTGGAGATATATTGTAATGCCCAGAGAAAGTCTTGGTTCTAGAGGCCTAGGAAGACAGGCCAGTGGCAAAGGTCAGTGGGGAAGGGGAGAGGTTGGGGGTTAAGTAACAGTCACAGGTATTAGAGGTCTGGAAGTGGTACCTAAGATGTGTTTTGAAAGGGCCAATTCTCATTTCATTTACAAGCCAGGTTGGGAGGCTGTTCATGACAGAGTGGGCTCTAAAGCTAAAGGACCTTTGGAATTGTGAGGTCCCGCAGGATGGAACCACAAGGAGTGGCTTGGCAGAACTTTGAATGTGCTTAAGCCTTGGAGCCGGGTGAACTAGGGGGGGCGAGGCCGAGGGTGATATTTTTTAGCCATGAGGCAGGAGTGGAACTTGATCCTATTGTCAAGGTTGAGCCAGTTGGTGATGTTATAGAAGGAGCAAGTATGGGTGAGACGACCACATCTCAGTAAGAGGCGACATGCTTTATTTAGTGTGAAACAAAGTCTATGGAGGGCTGAGGAGCTAGCGGCACTATAAATAAGTATACCATAGTCGAGCAGTGAGAGGACGGAGGAGGAGATGGCGAGCCTAAGGGCATCAGTGGTAAGGCTGTGCTTGAAGCGGTACAGAAGCCCCAGCCTAACATTAAGGGCATTAGACAGGAGATGGATATGTTGGTGGAAGTTGAGCGCAGGGTCTAGTGTGATGCCCAGGTACTTAAAGGAGTCCACTAGCTCTAAGGGGGTCCGGTTGGCGGTTAGAACTTGGCGGCAATGCACCTTCCGGGTGTTGAGAAGGTGAGAAAAAAGCATAATTTTGGTCTTCTTATAGTTGAGGATAAGGCGCTGAGCAGAGAACCAATTCTTGGCACAGCTAAAGGTGGATTGCAGGGAACGATGGAGTTAAGTGGGGTCAAGGTCGGAGGAGAGTAGGACAGCATCATCTGCATATAGTAACACATTACTGGGGCAGGCCATGGGGAGGGAGTTGAGGAAGAGGGTAAAAAGTAGAGGTCCTAGTATGGACCCCTGAGGGACACCTGAGAGGACAGGCAGCCTTTTGGATAGGGTGTTACCAATTTTGACCTGCTGGGAGTGGTTAGAGAGATAGTCAGAGAACCAACCAAGGGCATCCCGGGAGAAACCAATGTTGGATAGGGTGGTTAAGAGGGAGTGATTGACTGTGTCAAATGCCTCAGTGAGGTCGATGAAAACCACACCAGTGATATGACCACTGTCCAGGGCGGCATGTATGTGTGAGGTAAACTGGAGGAGGGCGGTGGTAGTGCTGTGACCTTTCTGAAAGCCATGCTGTTGCTTGCAGGGCAGGTTGTACTTGTTGAGATGGTCAGTGAGCTGATCAGAGACAATCTGCTCTAAAGCCTTGGATAGAGGGGGAAGAATGGAAATGGGGCAGTAGTTATTGACAATAGTACAGTCTCCATTTTTAAATATGGGTGATGGAGGCTGATTTCCACCTAGAGGGAAATATGCCCTGACATAAGGAGCGGTTCAGTATATGGGTGAGGGGTGGAGAACCTCATGCAGGGTGAGCCGCAGGAGTTTTAAGTCGAGGTGTCACTACTGTAGCTGGAGTGACTTAGGACATTCCTGAGTAAGGCTCTGCAGACTTGGGTGAAATGTGAGCGTAAGTGAAGGGGGGCTTTGGGAGGAGGGAGCTGGGTGGGGCGGGTCAAAGAAATTGGGGGGAGAACATGATCAAGGTTAGTGAAGGCGTTATTGAAGGCTGCAGCCATACAGGTAGGATCAGATGTCAAGCACCCATCAACCATAATCTGGTTAGGGACTGGGTTTTGGTCTTTACCACAGATATCCTTGATGTTGTTCCAGAATTTGCATCCTAAGCCTCAGGTAGAGGTTAAGGAGGATTTGTAATACTCCGCTTTTGCTTTGCAAAGGGCCCAAGTGCATTCGTTCCACGCCTCCCTGTACTTTTGTCTATTGGCAGGCAGACCAGTCTCATTGGAGAGGTGCCACAGTGACTCTTTAGTCCGCATAAGGGCCAGGATGTGAGCAGATATCCAAGGCACCTGGTTGCCTTTGACCAACCTTTTGGTAGGTGGGGAAAATATGTCACATATGGCATTGAAAGAAAGGATGAAGAGGTCAAGGGCCCTGTTAGGGTCAAGCGTGTTCATTAAAAGGGACCAATCCATATAGCTGAGGTGTGATTTAAGAAGGGCAAGTTTGCCAGGGCCCAGTTTACATTGTAAGGTTATTTTGGGGGGAGGTCTGGGTGCTTTGCCTGACCAAGAGCAGAGAACGGGGGAGTGGTCACTTTATTGTGGTCCTGGAAATAAGAAGAGGTGATTTCAGTGCAGTTACTTAACTGAAACCTGGTCATTATTTTTTATAGTGTATGGGATAAAAACAGTCAAAAACTAAACTGAGCACCAGCTCAAACGAAGACAGTCCTTACTTTTTCTTGATTCCCCATAGGCCGCTCCCCCTTAGGGCCAGCTCTCACCACCACAGTCGTTCGTTGTGAGCTGCTGGTTCAAAGCCGCACATGCACAGATGCGCTCCCATTGTTATGGTATTGATGTGACATAGCCAAGAGGGGTTAATAACCTCTTGATGTCATATCGATACCATAACAATGTGGTAAACTGTTTGAATTCAGACAATAATAAGGGCTCCCCATATATTATAACATCTTTAGAACATGCACAACAACTTCAAACATGCATGACAAATTTTTGAAGGGGCTGATTTCCATTCGCAATAAGCCCCAACCATATACTATATAGTTCTAATGTGTATATGGTCACCATAGTTTAATGACCACCTTTTGTTAATATGCAGTGAGTTTCAGCTTTTACTATATGTGTTGTAGATGGCAGCTGGATTAAAAGTCTGGGGGTTCCTTAATTTTGGGCTGGGTAAAACCCATTGATATTTCATTTCTTTTGCGATACTGCTGTTTCCCTGTAACATCTTGTGATGATGGCAGAAACCTCGTGGTCTGATGTAGCCCTCGCATTTGCTATACAAAGGTTCGGAAGGCCAATGACTTCTAGGGGCAACAGAGTGCAGAGTCAGGACTGATTTTTCAGATAGAACTCCTGAGGGGAGGTATATCCTCTCTCTACCCTGCCATCAGCCTCTGACTTTGGAATAAAAATGTTACAAGTGCTAATCAGGTATTCCTTTTATTTAATACTCATGTGGTGACTTCCTTTATGCTAGCTGTGTAATATTTGCCTAGGTTTAAACTGTTGCCCTGAACTGTTATAGGGATTGCAGTATGGCACCTAAAGTTCTGAATATCTTCCACTTCAATCTGTATTGATGAGGATTGGTAGGTTTCTCAACATTTATATGTTTAAATATGGAAGGCTGGGGAAGGCTCTGTAGTAGGTTGCTTTTACAGAGGTAAACCATTTTAGGTCTATTGCTACTTGATTGGATAGGGGCAGTTTGGGCCACAGTGTGCTATGAACATAATTTTTGGACTTTTAGTTCTAATATATCTGTGATGATGGTCTTGCCATATCGACCCATCTGCTATAATGTTTGGACTTATTATGGTTTTTGGCCATATGGACTTTATATTGCGTAATAATATGTGTATCAAATTGACTGTAAGTGAAATATCACACAGTAGCATGTATTATCTTGTTCAGATACAAGCAGGTATTTCTTATGACCTTTTTAGTTATCGATAACAAATTCATGTTTTTCTTTTAAACTGAATAAAAATAAATTTACAAAAGAAGTATGTTAATAGGAGACAGAGGGTGGTGGTTAACAGCACTCACTCTAATGATGGGATAGTAACTAGTGGGGTGCTGCAGGGATCATTACTGGGACCTGTCCTCTTCAATGTCTTCATAAGTGACAAAGCAGAAGAACTGGAAAGGAAGGTATGCCTTTTTGCAGATGTCACTAAAATCTGTAGTAGGGTGGACATTCACAGGGGCCAAAATAAGGATTTGGCAGGCAAGAGCCATAAATAGCTCCTGGGTAGCGGCATTTTCCAGCAGACCAGGATCTACTCCGGCAAAGCTGGGAGTTGATATTAATACAGATGAAATGCATTGGGATGTCATAGAAGGGGAATCAAATGGAAGGACATCAAATGATAAAAAATTAAATTCTCTATAGGAATCTTGCATAAATATTAAATATGTGTAAATTTGCCAGGTACAGATCATTTTAATAAGTAAATTAATAATTACATTAACACATTCTCATGGTAAAACTACTCATTGGAAAAGGTGTAGTTGGTCTAAACAGAGACCTACAGAAGGAGGCACTTTGCCAATCGTCTTATACATTTGCTAATTATACGAACATATGAACATATGAAGAAACCAGCAGAAGAAGAAGGCCATTTGGTCTATCAAGTCTGCTAGTATTGCAGGGTCCACAGCTTGAGCTAATGTCCTTTCCCTCCCTCCCCACTCCTCCCATCCTCCCTAACCATGATTCTTACCTTCCCCCTATGCCTATCCCAGACTCTCTTAAAGCTGCCCACCATATTCAACAAGATGACCTCTTCTGGCAGCGCATTCCAAGTGTCCACCACCCTCTCTGTGAAGAAGTGCTTCCTGACCTCCCTCCTAAACCTTCCACCCTCCAGCTTAAGACTGTGCCCCCTTGTGATATGGTTGCCACTCAGCTTAAAGAGACTCTCCTTATCAACTTTATTTATTCCTTTCAAGTACTTGAATGTCCCAATCATGTCCCCTATCTCTCTCCAGTCTTCCAGGGAGTACATGTTCAGTGCCCTCAACCTCTCCTCATATGCCTTGCCCTGCTGACTGGCTATCATCTTTGCAGCCCTCCTCTGTACCTTCTCCAGCAGGTTAATGTCCTTTTTGAGGTGTGGGCACCAGTACTGCACTCCATACTCTTGATGCAGCCTTACCAGTGACCTGTACAAGGGCAGTATAACCTCCTCTCTCCTACTACTGATCCCCCTAGCTATGCATCCCAGCATCTTGTTTGTCTTTGCTGCTGCTTTCCTGCACTGCGTGGAGTGCTTGAGGTCACTAGTGATCATCACTTCCAGGTCCTTCTCCTCCTCTGATGCAGATACTCGGACTCCACCCAGATAATACTCTGTCCTGGGATTCTTGGGTCCAATATACATAACTTTGCATTTCTTGGCATTGAAGCCAAGTTGCCAGATCCTGGACCACCTCCCCAGCTTTTTCAGATCTTCCTGTAGGTCCCTTATCCCTTCAGCTGTTAATTAAAAGCTACACTAACATAGTGGCGCCAGCCTTTTATTTCAGGACTGGTCTGCTGCAGCTTCATAAGACAGTGTAAGACTCTTTTCCCACCTGCCCACCCGTTCAGTACCTCGCTACATTGGTGTGAAAGTGATATTGTATTTTGTAACTAGACCACTGCAGCTGTAAGCCCACCCCCGCCTCCGGTTGACATGCAGAGCATCTCCAGTTGATGTTCTAAGAAGCGTTTACTGTTATGTTGCTGAGACGCTCTGCCTGTTCTCCCTCTCTAAGCAGCTCCAAGACACTTCTCCATCTCCAGCACATGACGCACGCACTCCACAATTCACCCGCAAAGCTGCACTGAAAGTGTTGCAGCTAGCACCATTGATCCTCTCTTATTGAGAGCACCAGGTGCTACTATGGAATTTACAGGTGCTAATTAGCACCCAGCTCCCCTTTATTTCGGTCCCTGCATTCAGGAGGGGGTAGAGAGAAAGCACAGGGATCTTGGGGAGCTTGAGGAGTGGCCAAGAACACGTCAGTTCAGGTTCAATGCCAAAAAGTGCAAAATCATGCACCATGGCATATGAACCCAGGAACAGAGGACAGGATGGGGGAGGTACTGACAGTCACTAAGCAGGAAAGGGACTATGTGTTATGCCCGGTGTTATGATAACCGACAACTTCAGAGTGGCAGAGCAGTGTGACAAAGCAGTGGGTAGGGTTAGTGGGATACTGGGGTGCATAGGGAGGAGTATCTCCAGCAGGAAGAGGAAGGTGGGATTGCCACTGTATTACTCACTGGTGAGACCCCAGCTGTACTACTGTGTTTAGATTCTGAAAAGTCACACCTCAGAAAGGACGTAGACAGGGCAAAGGCACTCCAGAGAAGGGCAGCTAAAATGGTGCAAGGGTTGCATGAGAAGCCCTATGAGGAGAGACTGAGGAATCTCAACATGTACACCCTGGAAGAGAGGAGCACGAGAGGGGAAATGATCAAGACCTACGAGTACCTCACAGGGGTGAGCAAGGTGCAGAAGGAGAGTCTCTTTCAAATTAGAAAGAGCACCACCCCTGGAAAGATTTGGGCTGGGGGACTCCTTCATTGATATGGTTAAATTACTGTATCTGGGACTGGGTGCTCAGGTTTTGATGAATGGCACAAGGTTGGATAACTTTGAGCTTGGCAGGGGAATGAGGCAGGGATGCTCTCTCTCCCCTCTCCTCTTTCCATTAACTGTTGAACCCCTAGTCATTTGGATCAGACAGGATATTAGAATTAAGGGAGTAGTGAGTCACTTAGGTTATAGTCATAAGACTACACTGCACGCAGATGATTTACTATTATTTGTTACAGAAACTGAGACTACCATACCTGCATTGCTGGAGGTGGTGGGGATGTTTGCAGCCTTCTTGGGATGCAAGTTAAATGTTTCCAAATCAGAGATGCTGTGGGTTTCTGCCCAGGATGGTGTCCCTCCCAATAAGCGCACATGGGGATTTAAGGAAGTGGAGAACTGCTTTACATATCTGGGTATAAAGACTGGGGGGGGGGGTGGAGGGGTTATCTGGACTTTATAAGCTGAACTATGGTCCTTTACTAAGGGAAATTGCAGCGGAAATGGAGAGATGGCGTGCTCTTCCCATATCTTGAATGGCCCACATCAATCTGCTTAAAATGAATGTCCTTCCATACATTCTTTATATCATGCAAATGCTCCCTACGGGGTTAACAAAAAGGGATATTAAGAAACCAAAAGGGAGGGCATGGCTAGCTCTACAACATGATGGATGTATTTTAGCCTAGCTCCTCATGGCACAGCTTTGAAATAGTCTTTGAGGGGCCTCACAATTAAACCAAGTAGCAAATTTTAGTATAGAATGACAGTGTGGGGTAAATGGCCTCGGGCAAGCATAAAAATAAGCAGTCAAAGTTAAATTTTGAACCTGTTGAACAGCCTAAAGAATCTCGTCAGGGACTGTAGATTTGTACTAGACAGCAGGCCCACGAGGCCAAGACAGCGGAGCACAACATGTCGGATTTGGAACGCTCACTCACCGGGATCCCTGCCACATTGGCACAAATGCAGCATGAGATGAAGGCAGGCTTCACCAACATCACGGTGCAAACTACCTACCTTTAAAGTGTGAAGAAGAAGAAGAATCAGCATTTATATAACGCTTTTCATACACAGTGTATTCCAAAGTGCTTTACAAGCAATGCTAGACTGATAGTGAAGTGACTGAATGTGTAGTGGCAGCCATATTGTACATCCACACCCACACACAGCCTGGACAATTGCATGAACCGGTTTATGGGAAGGGAAATGTTGGCCAGGACGCTGGGAATGTCCCCTACTCTTTGTGAAGAGTGCCCTTGGTTTTTTACTTCCACCTGGACAACACCAGGATGGGTAGAAGGGACCTCGGTTTAACATCTCATCCGAAGAATGGCACACCCCAGTAGTACAGCACCCCTCTAATACTGTACTCGGATGCCAGCATTTAAGGTGCAAGTTCAATCCCGGTGTGGGATGAGAACCCATGACCTTCTGGTCCAGAGGGAATGTGCTAGCAACTGAGCCACACTGACACCTGAGCTGGTCAGAGGGCTCTCCGAAACCACTGCATCTCACACGACGCAGATTTCCAAACTGGAGCATTGGATGAGCAGTCTGGAGGACTCCCTGTCAGTGGTCACTAATGAAAGGAACGATATGAAGAAGGTGCTGGATGAGCTTGCAATAAGGGCCGATGACCAGGAAAATCATTCCCGATGCTCCAACCTCCATACTGTGGGACTGCCAGAGGGGGTCGAGGGGCGAAACCCTGAAAAGGTCATCCATAAGTGGCTGGTGGAGCATTTAAAATTACCCCAAGAAGCGTTGGAGTTTGAGGTGGAGCGTGCTCAGAGGGTAGGCCCTACACCGAAGCTGGGGGAGAGGCCACGCCATTGCCTCATTAAATACCTGAGGTACGTTGATAAGGAGGCCATCCTCAAGAGTGCAAAAACCAAGGGACCTATACCTCTCAATAACTCAAAAGTGCACGTTTTTCAAGATTATAGCAGAGTCGCAGCTTAAATGGCAAAAATGTAACATCGTTAAGTCAAAGTTATTTTCAATGGGGTGGTCCTTTGCCTTTATGTACTCTACTAAGCTGCATATAGACAGGCTGAGAACCCCTTCAAAGTTCTTTACCTGCCCTAAAGCTGCTGAGAAATGGGTCAAGGAGGAAGCTAAAAGACGAGGTGGTCATTCCACTGCTGACCAAAGCGATTCCACTATCAAGATGTCTACTTCTTTTTTTGTAGCCGTACCTTCTTTTAGACTGGGACCACTTCATGGGAGGAGGTAACATCAAACTCTGGGTGCAGGAGCTGACATGGGCCCATAGGATGGCCTGCATGAAACTGGGGATCAGCTCCCTCCAATTCAGGTGCGCTCGGAGCCCTGGCGGCGAGTAGCTGTCACGTACACAAAGATTTCCTTTTACAAGGTTCTCTGTGACGAGCAGATTGGAATTTTGTTTGAGACTTAAATTATTTTGCCACTCAAGGCCCCAATGTGTCTTAATTTTGGGGGGGTCCAGATCAGTTGAATACTGGACTGAATGGGAATTTATTTTCTCTTTCCTTCCTGACCATGTCTAAGAACATGGGTATCAGCAGGAAGGGTGCTGATCACTTCAGTTTTGACCCGAGGGGCCGACCATTTAGGGGTTGTGACAGTTATTCTTGGAGATTTCGTCATTCTCCCCAACACAGGACAAGGCTTTAAACTTAACAATCCTATTTTGTGACCTATCCGCTTATTACTGGGGAGCATTTTGTCAGACTGGGACCCCCCCTAATAGTTGGGGGAATAAGGGATCGCTTTAAGCAAATGTAACCCCTAGGTGGCACTATCCCAAGGGCTACTACCCCTGCCTGCTTAACTTCTAACAGGTTGAGGGGCCTAGGTCCAGTGGCGGGTGCCTCCACCCAGAGGTCAGGGTTTGCAGTAGTTAAACTAACTTGGTCACAGCCCTCTGAGACACTGTAACCCCCCCTTTCTTCCCACTAGTGGCCCACACAGTGCATTAGGAATATCTTCACAATGTACACTTACCCCCAGGACTGGCTCCGTTGACTGGACCCTGGGGACCCCCTGCAAAACAAGATGATACAGTGCAAAAACCACAGTACAATACTTTAACATAAACGAATACCTCAGCCAGTGTAACTTTGCTGAAACCAACAGATCTGATTTATTTAAGGAGCTGTAACAAGGAAGGGGGAAATCAGGTTAATTAGGTTAAACACATTAATAATCCCAGTACTGTGCGCATATTCAGAGTCCCATGTCACTTTCACTAGGTACCCAGGATGGGGGGGAGGCTAGCCAGAATTGGTTGCAGCTGGTTGGGGCCCTGTGATGGAAAAACAGTGGCACAATACCCAAATTGTAATCCGGAGCCGGTTGGCTCAGTTCATGAAGAAATGAAAAAAAAAAAAAAAATTAGATGACACACTTGCAATTCGATAAACAGATGGCAGGGAGCGACCCTGCTTTGTACTCGCAAACTCAATGCTGGGAACTGGATTGCCAGGTGGAGCAGACTATGTGGACAAGGTCCTTGTGATTGAACCCCACTGCAGTTTAGAGCAAATGGATGTAGTCTGGATTAAGCTGGGGTTTACTTCCGGCTTCATGCACTCTGTTCACTGTACAGAGGATTTGAAATGTGATTCCCCACAAGCACTACAAACATTTATATGTAAAAGGAAAGTACTGTACCAGGCAGGCTGCTTCTCTATCCCGATCGCAATTACTGCACAATACCCGGGAGAACACACAGCAGATTCAGTTCCTGACAGACCGAACGCGATTCAGCGATTTCTCCAGTCTTCTACAGGGTGAGCCAGGTTTCTACTCTTCAAATCTCCTTGACTCTCTTCACAGGTTGGTTTCAGTCTGAACAGGCGCTTGCACAAACTGCAGACCGAAACTTAGGGCCTTACACGAGATCCCCACGCTAAAACTACACACCAAAGAAGCACACAGCTCGCTGTCTCTTTATAGCCCAGACTGATCTGATCTTTCCAGTAGACAGAGCCGGGCATTTCCTTTGAGTTCCTTCCAGTTCAGTTGGCTGGTTTGGCTGTCACTCACAGTAAACTCCCCCTGTTGGTGGAAAAAAGGCGCTGAAGTCAAAACTACATTTCCCAGAGTCACTGCCCTTACAATCCCCTTACAGCAGGCTCCAGAGGAAAGTTCAAGTTCTGATTCGCCCAGAGCAGGCTCCATTTTAAAGGATCCCCACCATGATTGGTCCAATTCAGCAGTTCAGAATCAACATGAGGGAGCTACTTTGCACTGTCCTTGCTACAAAAAAGCAGGTTAAATCAAACTGCATTTTCATTATTACTCTAACAGGTTACAAGCAAACAATTACATCTTTGAAGAGTGCTCCTATGCCCACTTAGCGATGGCAGAAGCAGAGCGATTTGGCAGTAGCTCGAGCGAGACTCAAGCAGGAAAACACACAGACCCACCCCATACAAACTAATTATGTCTGCAAGCAGACAGCTCTTAAAGAGACAGTACCAGAGGCTCTAAAAGCACTCACAGATAAACAGCTTAAACACCAAACACCATTCAGGCTTGAAGCATTCAAGCAAGCTCCTGGAAGACTTTTTGGGAACCACCATTTGCAGGGGGGTTACACTCTTGCTGGCCTGGGAAAGCTTGGCATCCACGTCAAGCAAGTACCCCCATAAGTTTCAATACACCCATATACATGTACATCAGTATCACATTAGGCTTATACATGTACTCATCAGTCAATATATCACTTTACCAGAAACACATTTCTGAAAGTTTGCAGTACGTCATTCTTTACACAGTATTACACACACATTGTACCATAACTCAGTTTATTACCTCTTGTACATGAAACCCGAAGAGAGGGGGCCCTTTCCTATCAGCTACCTTGGGGCTGGATGGGGCAGGGGCACCATACCTAGAGGACAACACAAGTAATTTGGAGTTAGCACTGATGTTCAGTTTGGGCAATGAGCTCGGGGACATATACACTCCTTTATGGACAACATTGAGAGGCAAGTCCACAGGCCTCCTAGGGCAATCATAACTGAGGTGCACCACAGGCTTTACAGCTCAGCCAGTCTTTCTAGGGGGGAACTGTTACAGAACCTGCACTCTGAGCCTCATTTTCAGTATTGTCCTCACTTGTCAGGGGAGTCTCCATTGGGGTAGAGAGGCTAGAGCTTGGGGCACTTTCAGCTCCAGGAGTTACAATCTCTGAGTCCACAACATTTGGCTCACATGGAGAGCTTTCTGACACGGACAGTGAATTATCAGGGCACTCAACACACTCTTCTTGTTCTGGTATGTCACCAGTCTGTTCCAGTCCATCATTTTATTTATTTATTTATTTAGCTTTTGTTGACCGGGTAAGTGCACTAGACAAATCCTGCCTATTTTCAGGCACGACCCGGGGGAAGGGGATACAGATGAATGCCAACTGACCTTGAACCAGATTAAGCTGTTGGTGGTATTTTTAGTGAATGAGGGAAATTTGGCCAGGACACCAGGGAAATTCCTCTACTCTTTTCGATAAGTGCCATGGGATCTTTAACATCCACCTGAACTACCACCAATCCAGGCAGATGGGACCTCGGTTTAACGTCTCATCCGAAAGACGGCACCTCAGAAATGCAGCACCCCTCTCATGCTGCATTACAGTGTCAGTACTGGATATTAACCTAAGTGCCAGATGTGGGAACTGAACCCACAGCCCTCTGATCTCCCGGCCTCAGAGGCGAGTGTGCTACCTACTGAGCCACTGACACTGACACATTTTCCTCCCCTGAAAGCTCAAACAGTTCAACCATACACAATGATTCCATATCATCTGACTTAATGCTTTGCACTTCACTTTCTGGGAACATTGGCTCCAGGGACAAAGCTGGGGGCTTAGACAGTCCAGAAGGCCCAGCTTCATCTCCAGAATTGACTAGGGGATTGCGCCGAAACAATTGACTCAGTTCATAAGAAGGGTAGCATTCAAAACCACACTCACTTTCCTCTGACATGGACTGACAGTCATGTTCAACTGGGACTTGTGGAGGGGAACACTTTAACTCAGCTTCTGTAGGTGCAGACTTTCTTGATTTTTTCTTAGCAGCAGCTCTAGTCACTGGTCCAGAGGGGGCATTTTCTGGGGGCTCAGACTCAATCAAGATTTGTCCAATGGGCAGTAAATGATTTCTATGCATTGTTTTAACATCCTTTGAATTATTCTCAGACCTTACTTTGTACACAGGCAGATCATCTAATTTGCCCACTACAATGTGAGGGAGATGGTGCCATCTGTCAGCAGTCTTGTGTTTGCCATCAATACCCAGTCTCCCTCCTGGAGTTCCTGTGCTTTCACCTTTTTGTCATACCTTTCTTTGTTGGCCAGATTTCTTTTGGCAGCCATGATTTGAGCCAGTTGGTACGCATGATTTAGCTGGGCTTTAACTTTTGCACATACTATAAATAGTTGTCAGCTCGAACCCCATCAGGAGAGACCCCAACGCACACATCTACCGGCAGTCAAGCTTCTCTTCCAAACATCAGGCGGTAGGGGGAGAACACAGTAGCATCACTTTTGGTGCAGTTGTAGGCATGTACCAGGGTGCTAATTTGTTGGCTCCATCTAGGCTTGTCCTTTGGGTGGAGGGTGCCTAGCATATCTAGCAAGGTGCGGTTGAAACGTTCAGGCTGTGGGTCCCCCTGGGGGTGGAAAGGGGTGGTTCTGGACTTTCGCATTCCCCACAGAGAAAACATCTCTTTGATCAGACTCTTCCTTGATCAGAACGGATTCTTTGTGGAGCCCCATAGTGAACAAAAAAGTTTTCTACAAGTACTTTTGCCACAGTGGATGCCTTCTGGTCCTTGGTGGGGAAAGCTTGGGCATATCTCGCAAAATGGTCAGCGACCACCAGCACATTACTAATATTTCTTTGATCTGACTCCAAACTCAGAAAATCAATACAGACCAGCTCCGTGGGTGCACTGGTGGTGATGTTAACAAAGGGGGCAGCCTTCTGGGGCAAAGCTTTTCTCTGTAAGCAGCGACTACAAGTTCGAGTGTGTTGCTCCACATCAGCCCCTTTCTTAGGCCAATAGAATCTGGATCTCACCAAGTCAAGTGTTCTGTCTATACCAAGGTGCCCCATGTGGTTGTGTAAGGACCTCAGCACTGAGTCTCAAAAAGCAGTGGGCAGCACTAGTTGTTGTTTGTCTACTTGTCCCCCTCTGTCTACTGTTTCTCTGTATAACAGTCTATTGATCAGTTTCAACTTAGGACCTTCTTTGTATAACAATGTAGTTCTCAAATCAGTGGAACGTAATTTGGACACATCTTTCCCTGCATAGAGGGCTTCTAAAGCTGATTTGATCATGGGATCTCGGGATTGAGTCCGCTGAATACTGTCATTGTCCAGCTGAGGCAGTGCACCAGTGTCTATTGCAGAAAAGTGGCAATAAGCAGCAGGTATGCAATTCTCAGAAGGTCCCAAACAATCCACCATACAGTCCACTGCGTCCGTGGACATTTGTTCCTCCCTGTCAAACTTCTGGCAGAGTGCTCGAATATCAGGTTCTGACAGTCTGACCCAGTCATTCTGGGGAACAGGCCTCCTGGAGAGAGCTTCAGCATTTATGTGGTTCAGGCCTGCTCTGTATTCAACAGCATAGTCGTATATAGATAATGCAGAAAGCCACCTATGGCCAGTGGCATCCAATTTAGCTGAAGTCTGCATGTAGGTCAAAGGATTATTGTCAGTTTTTACCAGTATCTTAGCCCCATACAAGTACTCATGGAATTGGTCAACAATGGCCCACTTCAAAGCTAGGAACTCTAACTTATGTACAGGATAGTTCTTTTCGGATGGGGTCAGGCTTCTACTAGCAAAGGCCACTGGTCTCAGGCCATTCTCGCACTCTTGGTACAACTCAGCCCTCAACCCTTGCAAGCTAGCATCAGTGTGCAGGACATAAGGTTTTGTTGGATCGGCACAGGCCAACACTGGAATGTGGGTAAGTTGATATATGATCTCACGAAAAGCAGTCTCACAATCAGGAGTCCAGCGGGCCCCAAATACTTCACTTGGACGAAAATACACTCTTTCGGTCTCGAGGGACGCTGACTTTTTGTGTCTTTTGTGGGTTGGGGATACCCTTGAGTAAGGTTAAGTAAAGGACGGATCACTCTTGAATAGTCCTTGATGAAATGCCAATAATAACCACAGAATCCCAGGAATCTTTGCAGTTCTTTTAGATTTTTGGGCTGTGGCCAGGTGGTCAAGGCCTCAACTTTACTTGGGTGGGTCTCTATTCCCTCGATGAATACTATGTGTCCCACATACTTTACTGATGTTTGAAAGAATTGACACTTATCAATGGACAGTTTAAGGCCAAAGTCTTCCAGTCGGTCCAACACCTTGAATAATCTGCTCTCATGTTCCTCCAGTGAGCTGCCAAACACAATAACATCATCTAGGTATACCAGGCACTCTAGTAAGTTCATGTCCCCCACTGCACGCTCCATCAATCTTTGAAAAGTGGCGGGGGTGCCTGAAATCCCTTGAGACATCCTCATGAATTCATAAAAGCCAAGCAAACAGATAAAGGCTGTCTTCTCATGGTCCTTGGGGGGCAGTTGGGATCTGGTAGTACCCACTGCGGAGATCCAGCACAGAGAACCACTTGCTCCCGTTTAGACAGTCCAAAGCATCCTGAATGCGGGGCATAGTGTACTGATCAGGGATAGTCCGCCGGTTTAAAGTGTGATAATTCATGCAGATCCTTACTGTCCCATTCTTTTTTTCTCACTACCACAATGGGGGAAGCATAGGGGCTTCTGGATTCTTGTGTTACACCAGCAGCTAGCATCTCTTGCAGATGTCGTCTCACATCACCAATGTCAACAGGTGCCAGGCGTCGAGACCTCTCATGAAATGGCCTTTCATCATGCAGCCGGATGTGGTGCTCAGCTCCTTGCACGCATCCTATGTCCTATTCCTTTAAAGAAAACACCTGGTCTCTCTAGGTAAGCTTCTCACTGATCCTCACTTTCCATTCAGCTGGCAACGGGGAGTCACCGAAATCAAACGAGTCAGGCATTTTTCCCCGAACTCTTGCTACTGGGTAGCACTGCAGTGTCTGCACAATGCACATTAGCCAGGGTGCAACCTCTGTTTACTCTAATCTCTCTGTCAGACACATTATGAACTTGAACCATTACCCTTCTGGCATAAGCATGGGCTCTAGCAGGCAAAATACTAGGCTTGACCAGCAGTCCCTCCGGCAATTTTCCATCGCCTGGTGCATCCAACATTAATATTTTATTCTTGTCATCCTTTCTGATATGGACCTCTCCCTGTAAGGTACACTGGGCATTTGGTGCCAGGATGAGAGACTCAGGGTCCTTCTTCCAGACAATTCCAACCGGTTCCTCTGGTTCTACTGTTTCAACATCTCTCTGTGTCTCAAACGCCTTCTTAATCAAGGCCAGAATTAAAGCTCTAACAGCCCTTGACCCCTGTTTTTCATAACACAACTGTGCCAGCTGTCCAAACATATGTGCATTAGTCCCAATTAGTAGAGGAACCCCATCATACAGTCCGGTAGGGGGACACACTAAGGCCAGGGTCTCTACTTGCTCGGCCACTCCAACCACAGAGGTGGGAAAAGACAGCCAAATTTGGATATATCCAGAGTAGAGGTAGGCTTTCTCACTTAACCCCCAGACATGCAGCCCCTCCAACGGTTGTAAGGATACATCAGACAAATGCTTCTGATACCAGTCTTGATACATAATTGTCACTTGGGAGCCACTGTTTAGTACATCTCTTGTAGACACTCTATTCACCTTTACAGTGGTCTCCATGGAGGGACCCACTATTATGGACCAGTCTGGAGAGGCGGTAGTGGGGGCCTGGGCAACTGACCTTGCCACAAAGGGATGTGAGTTAGCATTTTTGGGGCCCTCACTGGGATCATTGTGTGCACCTCTTAACCACTGATTTGTTCTCCGAAGCTCTCCTTGTAGCCTATATGCAACTTTGTCTGTGTCTTTTGGGGACCGGCATTCTCTCTTCATGTGTCCATCCTTCCCACAATTATAGCAAAACATACTTTCTGGAGTTTTAGCTGTACGAGGTATCACACTGGGAGCCAGGGTGGGGGTACTACTAACTGGAAACCTTGGTGCCATCTCTGTCTGTGGCGTGATAAGCATTTGGAGACATCTCGTCAATTTCCTCACTTCCATGGTCAAGACATCGAGTTTTGAGCTGTTGTCAGCAGGAGATGCATGGATGGGTACCCCAACCCCCATAGCAGATGCAGTCGGATGAGGGTCGAGGCCTGTACTTGCAGGAGCAGCCTTCATAAAGAGACTGTTTTTTATTTCCCTGAACTCTCTCAACAGTTCACCCCATTGTGGCATATCTTTTTCCTTCTCAGAGCACTCATTAACTGCCAACCTCTGCCCCTGAACTTCACTTGATGGGTCAGCCTCAGTCACTCGGGTCGTAGCCACAGCTATTGGTGCAAGTCCCTCCCGAGGTCACCTTTTCTCATCTCCTCGAATTTCTCTCATTAGCTCATCATAGGAGGGTGGGGATTCCAGTTGATTGGCCAGGCGTAACTGAAGCAACAGCAGTCCTGAGAAGGGGCAGACTTAAGGATCCTGTCCAGCCTGGTTTGGTCCAGTTTAATCGCTGGCAAACTACCCTTTCTGAGGCATTCTTGCAACAATTTTTCCAGCCGAGATACATACACAGACAACAACTCCCCTTGGTACTGTTGTGCATTTCTTACTCTCCACCACAGGTCCTCATCAGAATCTGGGCTCCCATACACATTCTCCAAGGCCTCAGGATAGTCCTGTGCAGTTGCTTCAGGGTTACTGGCCCGTTTAGCATGGATGGTAGCCAGGGCAGGACCTCAGAGGCTCTCACTAACCCTCTTTCGCTTTTCGGCTTCCGAGTATTGCCATTCTAGCACTTGAGGGGCAACATAGTCTATCCAGGTCTCCCAGTCATCCTCTCCTTGGGGGGTGGGGAGGGTGCCAGAGAAGATCCTCAACCTTCGGTAAGAGTCGTGACTAATGGCAGGTGCAGAAATAGGAGCCTGCATTGATTCAGCCACCATTACGGGTACTGGAGCGGGAGAGGGTGTTGGGGGAGGAACACCCCCAGGTGGCAAGAATAGTTTCTTCAAGTCCTCCACAGTTTCCCCTTCCCTCAGCAACCATTTAGAAAATTTCTCCTCAAAAGTTTCAGATAGTGGGGGGGGGGCTCATTCCCCCTTGGGTCTTTACTGTCCTTAGTTATCACTCTCCAGCCAGTGAGGGCTCCCTCTGGGGTAATAGTCTGTGGCACTTTGGAGCTATCTATGGGATCCTTAAACTCTACTAGGGCCAGGAAAGTGTGGGTGAGCAGATTAGCATGTCGACCAACCACCACAGGGTTTTTTAAACCTTCCACCTTGGAAAGTACTCCCTGTACAGTGTCCGTATTGATACCCAGGGGGATGTCCAGGATAAGCATAGCATTTTGGGGGTCGATCTCCTCACCAGTACACCACTCCACCAACCGGTGCACAGCCACTTCTGTCGGGGTACCCATTTATTTTTACTTTTTTTCTTAACAGTGGTTCATAACTATGGCCACTAGAGGACACACAGTCCCAGCTGTGAGCCTCCAAGATGTAACCCCTAGGTGGCGCTATCCCAAGGGCTACTACCCCTGCCTGCTTAACTACTAACAGGTTGAGGGGCCTAGGTCCACTGGTGGGTGCCTCCACCCAGAGGTCTGCATTTGCAGTAGTTAAACTAACTTGGTCACAGCCCTCTGGGACACTGTAACCCCCCTTTCTTCCCACTAGTGGCCCACACAATGCATTAGGAATATCTTCTCAATGTACACTTACCCCCAGGACTGGCTCCGTCGACTGGACCCTGGGGACCCCCTGCAAAACAAGATGACACAGTGCTAAAACCACAGTACAATACTTTAACATAAACAAATACCTCAGTCAGTGTAACTTTGCAGAAACCAACAGATCTGATTTATTTAAGGAGCTGTAACAAGGAAGGGGAAAATCAGCTTAACTAGGTTAAACACGTTAATAATCCCAGTACTGTGCGCATATTCAGAGTCTCAAATTGTCACTTTCACTGGGTACTCAGGATGGGGGGGGGTGGCTAGCCAGGATTGGTTGCAGATGGTTGGGGCCCTGTGATGGAAAAAACAGTGGCACAATACCCAAATTGTAATCCGGAGCCGGTTGGCTCAGTTCATGAAGAAATGAAAAAAAATAAATAAATTAGATGACACACTTGCAATTCGATAAACAGATGGCAGGGAGCGACCCTGCTTTCTACTCACAAAGTCAATGCTGGGAACTGGATAGAAGGCAGATTGTCCTGGATTGCCAGGTGGAGCAGACCATGTGGACAAGGTCCTTGTGACTGGACCCCACTGCAATTTAGAGCAAATGGATGTAGTCTGGATTAAGCTGGGGTTTACTTCCAGCTTCATGCACTCTATTCACTGTACAGAGGATCTGAAACGCGATTCCCCACAAGCACTACACACATTTATATGTAAAAGGAAAGTACTGTACCAGGCAGGCTGCTTCTCTATCCCAATCGCAATTACTGCACAATACCTGGGAGAACACACAGCAGATTCAGTTCCTGACAGACCGAGCGCGATTCAGCAATTTCTCCAGTCTTCTACAGGGTGAACCTGATTTCTACTCTCCAGATTTCCTTGATTCTCTTCACAGGTCGCTTTCAGTCCAAACAGGCGCTTGCACAAACTGCAGACCGAAACTTAGGGCCTTACACGAGATCCCCGCTCTAAAACTACACACCGAAGAAGCACACAGCTCCCTGTCTCTTTACAGCCCAGACTGATCTGATCTTTCCAGTAGACAGAGCCGGGCATTTCCTTTGAGTTCCTCCCAGTTGAGTTGGCTGGTTTGGCTGTCACTCACAGTAAACTCCCCCTGTTGGTGGAAAAAAGGCGCCAAAGTCAAAACTACATTTCCCAGAGTCACTGCCCTTACAATCCTCTTACAGCAGGCTCCAGAGGAGAGTCCAAGTTCTGATTCGCCCAGAGCAGACTCCATTTTAAAGGATCCCCACCATGACTGGTCCAATTCAGCAGTTCAGAATCAACATGAGGGAGCTACTTTGCACTGTCCTTGCTACAAGAAAGTAGGTTAAATCAAACTGCATTTTCATTATTACTTCAACAGGTTACAAGCAAACAATTACATCTTTGAAGAGTGCTCCTTCTGCCCACTTAGCGATGGCAGAAACGGAGCGATTTGGCAGTACCTTGAGCGGGACTCAAGCAGGAAAACACACAGGCCCCCCATACAAACTAATTATGTCTGCAAGCAGACAGCTCTTAAAGAGACGGTACCAGAGGCTCTAAAAACACTCACAGATATGCGGCTTAAACACCAAACACCATTCAGGCTTGGAGCATTCAAGCAAGCTCCTGGAAGACTTTTTGGGATCCCCCATTTGCAGGGGGGTTACACAAAGAGCACTCACCACAGAGACAGTCTGAAAAATTGTGATGTACTTTTCTTTTCTACTAAGAACTGCTGCAGATGAAATTTTAGTTGATGGTTTTAACCATTCATATGCTTGACTCTTACGGTGGGGCTGAATTTTAAGCTCTTTTGGTCCATTTTTCATGGGCATTGTTGTTTTCCTTTTATATTTTTACTTTTGCCTTTTAAAGCCTGGCCTGTGTTAGATGCACACCAGTTAAAGGGTAATTTATTTAAATGCCCCTAGAATTAAATCATGCCTATCCCCACGGGTCTTATTTGGTTTTTGAGTGGGCCTCAATATATGTGCATAGTTATATTGTGCCTATTCTTTGATAGAGATGATAAGATATACATTCACTGTTCTAATGTTCACCAGTTGTTTGCAAGGGGAAATTCTTCAGGCACAGGAGTGCTTGGGGGGGGGGTAGTTCAGGGAACTGTAGAGGATATGGGGATGGCAGGAAGGGAGAAGCTGGGGGTTACTTGGGGATTGTGGTTTATTCTCAGTGGGGGGAGCAGTATTTGACATTTGGAGTTCTTTTTATCTGAAAGGAATCAGGGGAGGCCAGGGAGTTCTGCTTCTGAAGGAGGTAATTTTTGCTGTACTACCCCAATGGATAGCAAGACACCCATGGTCGTTTGTAAAACATTTATTAGTGGGGAAGGTAATAGGGACAGGGTAAAGAGGGGTAAAATTTAGATGTGGTGGTATGAATCCAAAGACACCAATCAAATAATCAATGGCTGGAACTGGCATGTAACACTGGAAGGACCTACTGAAGACAGTACAGTGGGTCTGTTACTGTTATTACATCGAGCTTATATTTGTCTGCATAACTTCTTAGATAATGGCTAACACATTTAAAGTGGCAACATGGAATGAAAATGGGTTAAAATCTGTGGTTAAGAGGAAGCGCTTTCAAATGGAGGTTAAGAGGTTTAAGTGGTAGGTGGTTTTAATACAGGAGATGCACATGTCCTTGGGGGAGGCAATGAAAACTAGTGCTTCGTTGGGGGAAATATGGATCTCCTCTACCTTTTCTTCTAAGGCAAGAGGGGCCTCGGTCTAGTTCCTGCGTGGAACCCAGGTCAATATACTGGGGCAGATAACTGACCCAACCGGAAGATATGTATTGGCGAGGGCTGATATGGTGGGGGTGGGGACCCTCTGTTTGGGATCAATATATGCCCCTAATGTGGAGGACCCAGGCTTCTTCCAGAAGTTGGCCTTGGATATGGTGTGGTGGTTGGGTCCTTGGATTTTGGGGGGTGATTTTAATTGTGTTAGGGACACCATCCTAGATCGGTCTAACACAGCCACCATCCCTCTTTCTAGAAACACAAGGGCCCTGGGTGAGCTGTAATCAGAATTTGGGTTGGTAGACGTATGGAGACACAATCCCACAGGTAGGGACTATAGTTTCTGTTCCCATGCACATCAGTTGTATGCACGTTTGGACAGGATGCTGTTAAACCTCTCGCTTCTCCCGGTGGTCAACACAGTGAATTACTCACCTATCTTGTTGTCAGTTTATGCTTCCCTCTCAGTGGGCATGTTCCCCCCAAACTCGCCTCCAGTGGCTAGACAGTGGAGGTTGGACCCTCTCCTTCTTAAAGATCAGCACTACATAGGGGCCATGACTAGTAGCATTCAGGAGTTTCTGCTTTTTAATAAAAGTGGAGACACATCTCATTGTAGCAGATGGGAGGCCTTAAAGGCCTATATTAGGGGGAAAATGATAGCTTTCTCAGCTTACTCAAAAAAAGTAAATGAGCAGGAAATCAACCACCTCCGCACTAAGATTGAGGCATGTGAGGAAGCGCACAAACTGAGGCCAACCATGTCTCTATACAAGGTAATCCAGAGACTAAAGAGGCGCTTTCACGTGTTAAGCAGTGTGAGAGTGGAATGCGCTATTTTACTAGCACAAGTGGGAGCTTACTTTAATGGGGATGGGGGTGGCAAATTTTTGGCTTGGCAGCTACGCCGGAAGGAGGGGGAGTGCCTGGTTTGTCAGATCCATGATGAGTCTGGTATGTTGGTGCAGGAACGGGTGACAATCGAGGTTGCATTTGGTACCTTCTATAGTTCCCTCTACACCTCGAAGGTGGCTCCTACCCTTCAGGAGATGGACCGTTTCTTTACAAAGGCTCCTCTACCAGTTCTGGATGGAGAAGTGGCTAAAGAACTTGATGCCCCTATTTCCAGACCCAAGGTACCGGCCGCCATTAAAGCACTGAAAGGAGGTAAGGCCCCAGGCCCAGACGGCTTGCCTATTGATTTTTGAAAGCATTTCATGGATCAGTGTTTGACCCTGTCTATGACATGCTACGGGAGAGTCTTGATAAGGGTGAGCTGCTCCCTCCACACGGTCGGCCACTATCACAGTGCTGCCAGAGCCGGGTAAGGATACAACTTGGTGTGCATCTTATAGGCCAGTCTCTTTGTTCATAGCTGATTATAAGATTCTGGCGAAGATCATGGCCTCCTGGCTAGATCCTGTTCTCCCCGATCTTATACTGTACATCCAGATCAGTCGTGTTTTGTGAAAGGTGACAAGGTAAGGATAACATTCATAGAACTTTAAATGTGATCTTCCACTGGGGGAAGAATGCACACAAACATGGAGCAGCACTTCTAGCAGTAGAAGCTGAAAAGGCATTTGACCGCGTGGAGTGGAGGTACCTTTTTGAACCCCTAAAAAGGTTGGGATTTGGTCCATCCTTTAGATCTTGGGTGAGGACACTATACACCAATCCACAAGCCCAAATAGTAGTGAATGGACTGGTAACCCATCCCTTTAGTTTGAGGCAGGGAACTAGACAAGGTTGTCCCCTGTCCCCTCTCTTATATGTGATTTCGTTGGAACCCCTGTCAGCTGCCATTAGAGAACATAGGGGAGTCAGAGGGCTGGAGGTGGTGACTCTGAGTATAAAATAGTGTTATATGCCGACAACCTGCTCTTATATCTCCAACAACCTGCACAAGATCTGCCCCGGGTACAGCAATTGATGAGGGAATATGGGAGGTTATCAGGCCACCAAGTAAATTGTACAAAAAGTGAATTGTTACCAATAGGGAAACTGCAAAGATCGAATCTAATAGCGAACTTGGGGGGCCTCCAGTTAGTTACTAAAATAAAATTTCAATTTCTGTTAAACTAGCTCACTGTATGCCTTAAATTATAAACCTCTACTGTCAAAAATCTCAGAGGACTGTGACAGATGGCAGGTCCTTCCGCTGTCGCTGCTGAGATGAGTTGGGGTGGTAAAGATGACAATCCTGCCGAAATGTCTGTACCTATACCAATCCCTACCCATAAAGGTTCTGAAAACTCACTTTAAGCTCCTGAATGCAATCATACACAAATTCATTTGGCGTGACAAGGCAGTTAGGATTAGAAGAGCTATACTGCAGTTGTTGCAGAAGTTGGGAGGGGTCGGACTTCCAGACTTTCAATGATACTACTGGGCCACCCAACTAGCATATCTGCCAGCTGGAAATTTGGAAGTGGGGAAAGGTTGGATAAAATTAGAAGAGGACACCCTGAATGGCTTTTTGAGGGGAGATGTACTAGCAGCGACACTTTGGACTAGTGGTACTCTGGAGGTCACCAACCCCTTTACAGCTGTTACACTGAAAGCCTGGGTAGATGCCCACAATCAAGCACATCTGTTGGCCATCTCCCTATACGGGGTTGATTACCTCAATTTGTGCTGGGGGGTCAGCACTGTCCCATTGGTTCAGAGGTTACTGGATTGGAGGTGTAGGGGGCTGACCACAGTGCATCAGCTATATGAGGGAAGTACAATCTTGGGTTTTGCATCTGTCTGTGCAAAGTTGGGCATACCTTTAGGTGACTTCTTTGTATATCTTACAATTAAAAATTTCTTTGGGGACTCTTTGAATTTGACTAATAACTGGGCCCCTCCATCTCCCTTTGAGGAAACATAGAAACATAGAAACATAGAATTTGACGGCAGATAAGGACTGCTTGGCCCACCCAGTCTGCCCATTTCCCTACCTGATGGATAAGCTGCAGATCCTAATTAACCAGCAGCCTACTTCTTCCTACCCCCACCCCCTAGAATTGCCTTATGACTGTCCCATGCATGCTTGAATTCCACCAGGAAGAACTACATAGACCCCAACCAGGCAGGAAACCTCTAACTACATATTATTAAACAATACAAGGTACAGACTGCCATGCTGCTGCTGGTGTGCAGACAGTCTGGAGCAAGGATCTGCTAACCCCAGTTGATGCTGAAACATGGAGGCTGGTGAGTCACCATCTACAAAACTGCTCTAGGAGTAACAAACTTCGACAAGTTCAATTAAACTTAATGTATAGGGCATATATTGCACCTACAAGGCTACACTCAATAGATGAACAGAAGCCCAGCAAATGCCCTAAATGTGTCTGTGGGGTAAGAGACGCAGGGTTTTATTTAACTCTAAAAATTGATTGGCGTTTTGCTCACAAAACTTCTAAAACATTGTGAAAATGCATAGCACTTGCCTCACTGTGTTAACAAACATAACACTTCTAGAAAACCTATATAAATGCTTTCTGTACAGTTAGTATTGTCCCAAGAAAAAAACTGCTAATCAATTATTTAAAATCCTGAGACGTTATACATATGGCTTTAACTTGCCCAAAAGTAACCCCTTTTGGTATGGTGTATATCAGATCATGTGTTGGTTCCTGGGTTACTGTCCATCTAGATCTCCACTTGAACTGCTGTTAGGAGCAGACCCTCGATATCCAGGTGGGAGGAACTTCAACCCGCTTTGGTCCTTGGCCTTGGTTAATGCTCGAAAAACAATGGCACAGTCCTGGATGGCTCCCCCCCAACTATCCAGAAGTGGGCCAATAATCTTAGCAGTGTATGTCCTTGGAGAGGCTTCAGCTCTCTGGAGACAGGGCTTTCTTGACATTTGGAGCCCTCTTTTGGATGCTAATGAGCATGGTATGTTCCCCATTTAGGGGGACTCTCAGTTTGGGATACTAAAAACTGTTAACACTTTATTTTTGCATTTCTGCTGTTGTGTTCTTATTCACCTACTGTGTCTGTCATATCCTGGTTCTCTACCTAGGTAACTCAAGAATCAAATGAGTTTCTTCCTGCCTGTATCTGTGGTCTAATTAACTATTATGTACTAAGTGTATGAAGTGATTTTTCATGTGTTATGTATTTGAATTTGATGAAGTAATTGTGTCTATAATTCATTACGCAGCATCTTTTCAATAAAATATTTTGAAAAAAAAAAGAAACTAGAACAAGGATTTAGTAAATATATATGGCAGAACAAACATCCTTCGATGAGTTTAAAGAGACTCAAGGGGAGTACAGCTAAGGGGGGGGGTTAAATTTCCTGGATATTAAGGGATATTTCCTGTCTATTCAACATAGATATGTAGGGGGGGCTGAGGCTTGTTGGGCGAATCTGGAGGGGGAGGAAACTCCTGCCCAGCTAGCAGCCTCCATAGACCCCGGTGGCAAACGAGCATGTGGCCAGCTTAAGAATAAAATTCCCCTTGGTAGAACTCACCTTGGAAGCCTGGGAACAACTAAAAGAAGAAGAGGGGCAGGAGAAAATCTCACTTGGCTATCAATCAATCAATCTTTATTTAGCAAGGCGAAACTCCATTGAGATGCACTCATTTACAAGGTGGTCCTGGAAGAGGTTACAGAAGCAAGTACAATTGAATATATACATAGACAAAAGGCACTTTGTAATAATACAAGAAATACAAAGCAGTTAAGAAAAAAAATGTACAATATAGTTCTTTGAGAATATCCAAGGATAATCTATATACAAAATATAGAGTTGAGCACTCCACATAGGGTAAGAATTGGCTAAGGGAGATAGTCAGGAGTGACAAGACAGGTAGCAGATGGGCAGCAAGGTGGGGAGGGGATAAAAAGGGACAGAACAGCCTAATAGAAAAAACTGAAGGATGAGAAAAGAGAAAGGGCAAAAGAAGGGAGGAAAGCCAAGTGGGGCACATAATTGAGGGCCATCAGTGGAAGCAATTGCAGATCTCCTTGAAAGAGCTAGCAAACAAGGTTCTGAAGGTAGTCAGCTTCACTGGGGTTACAAGTTTCAGGGTTTTTTGTATGTTGTTTCAGAGGACTGGAAGGGTGTGACTGATTGCCGATGTACCATAGTGTGTTCTGACCATAGGGATTAGAAGTGAAATATAGGAAAGTCTTCTCAGTGGGTAATTTCCAGCTATGCAGATAGGCAGGTAGTCCAAAATATACCAGGGAGCTTGTTAATGATTGCTCTGTACATCCAGTACTGCGTTTTTTCGCCGTCCAAAGCTGAGAGAACTCCAACCTACTTTAGCATAGAGCAAGCAGTGAATGGGTAGAGTAAGGTGCACCTGTAATGAATCTGAGCCCTCGGTGGTAGAGGGTCTCGAGTTTGGACAATGCAGTGCTCGGGCCTTGCCCATACAGGAAATTGGCATAGTCCAGTAATGGCAATAATGTAGTTTGAACTAACTTGCTTTTTGCTTCCTGGGTAAGCAAATGCTTAACCCAAAAAAAAAAAGAGACCAAGCCTCTGTTTTAATTTTTTCGACAGTTCCTCTATGTGTTCGATGCATGATAGCCTATGGTCAATCCAGAGCCCCAGGTACTTAAGTTTCACTACAAACTCCAGGGGTTCTTCCAGTAATGTGGTTAGCTGGGGAACCATACCAAGGGTGCACGGTTTTGCTGCATTGGTCGATGGGAAGAAGAGCATGGCTTTTTTTTTTTTTTTTTTTTTGCATTTAGCAATAGCTTTAGGTACAAGCGATTGTTCTGTAGTAGATTAAAATCATATTGGAGATTCATGCAGGCCAGGTCTGGGGTAGCCCTGTCTATATAAAGAACAGTATCATTAGCAAACAAATGAATGTGTGCTGATTTTAGTCCTGTATTAATGTTGTTAATGTAGATAGCAAATAGTGAAGGGCCTAGAATAGACCCTTGAGGCACACCTCTTACTACGGGTTTCAGCGGGGAGAGGTCCCCATCAGCCTTTACCTGCTGTTGATGACCAGAAAGGTAATTGGTAAACCATTTCATGGTGGACTGGTCCAACCCTATGTTACTAAGGACAATCAAGAGTAGGTTATGATCCACCATGTCAAAAGCTTTGCTCAGGTCAAGGAACAGGGCACACACATGTTTTTTTTTCATCCAGTGCGTGTTGCCAGTCGTTTGATGCCTTAGCAAGTGGTGATATTGTGCTATGACATGGTCTGAATCCTGATTGTACTGGGATGAGCAAATTGACAAGCATTTTGGGCAGGATAGGAAGCAGAGATATTGGTCAGTAGTTATTTAGATCACTCGGATCTCCTGACTTAAACAGTGGAATGACATGGGCCATTTTCCAGATTGAAGGGAGAATGCCCTGGGCAGGAGGCAAATTAAAAAGGTGAGTGATAGGAGCAGACAAGACAAAATATCCTAATTTTAAGTAGTAGAGCTCGATGTGGCCAGCGCCCGCACTGTTCCTGATATCCAACTCCAGTAATAGGTTTTCTACTTGTTTCACAGAAACAGGGTAGATGGAAAATGCTACTTCATGGATGGGTGTGATCGAGGTTAGGCAGGCGGGGTCCTGTGAATACAGCTGGGTCCGAAGGTTATTGGCTGGAGCGGTATCAAATGCCAGCCCTGCTGTGGCAAAATGTTTTTTTTTTTTTTTTCTATTTATCCAGGTGATCCCTTCTGTTAGTTCATCTGCCCTGGTCACGGCCCCTGGGACTTCCACCTGCCATCCATTGCCGCTTCCTCCCCAGTTACCCCCCGGCTTACCCCCGCGAGCGGGGCCACAGCATCAGACCCCCATATCTGAGCTGTGGGCTTGTATCTGGTCGGGGAGTGTGGCAATGGCAGGCTAATCGAAGCCCCAGGGAGGGCTACACTGAGACAGAGGGCTCACCCCTCCTGTTCTTTTTTCCACTTTTCTTGGAGATGGGGACATGCAATGATGCCAGCGTCTGCCCCGCCTCCCTGTATCTTGAGCGCCGGCAGCGGGAGTGACTCCCGGACTCCGCCAGGGGTCCTCATTGCACCGGACAATGTCCTGCCCCCCTGGAGAAGGAGAGCTGTCCATAGGATGCTCCATCCTTCTCCCCCGGCCGGCCCTCCGATGACCCGAGTCCATTCCTGAACCCAGGTCGCCGGCGTCGCAAGCAGAAATCCAACCACTGCACCGGTGGGCTGGCCCTTATTTTAAATTTTTTATGTTATTTGTTTATTCTCCTCAGTTGAGGGGGTTGTACCAATGGTCCCCCCCATCTAGCTGTCTCCTCTGCCCCACCCCAGCTGCAGCCAGAGCTCTCTGACCCCTATGTTCTGCCCCCCAGCTACATCACAGTGGGTACTTTCCCCGCACACCATGGAAGGCCAGGGGGCAGACACCAGGGGAGCTGACATGAGTGCGTCTGATGTGACAACGGTGGATCCACCTTCACTGCGCATGTGGAGGCTTTTCTGTACATGGTCTGCCCCCATGGCACGGGTGTGCAATGATGCCAAGGATGCTGCCTTGTGTTCATCTGCACGCAGCATGTCCGACATCAGCCCATGCCAACCCATAGCTAACCTCAGCATGCATCGACCCCCAGCCACCACCAGGAGCCAGTGCATCTGCAGTAATCCCTTCCCATCCACCCTGGAGGAGGAGAGCAGTCCCTGGGACACTCGAGCCTCCTTCCCCCAGCTGACCCTCCAGCACCTGAAGTCACTCCCGACACTGGGTCACTGGCATGGCGCAAGATGTGGCACCCGACGCCTCAACCCTTAGCATCACTGGGCCAGCACGGCAAAATGGTTGTTGAGGAGGTCAAGGATCATCTGCTTGTTGGTGATGAAAGAACCACCAGACGTAATTTTAGAGGGAGCGAACTAGCAGGGCTGTGATCTTCTAAGTCCTTTAAAGTGTTCCAAAATTTTGCTGGACAATTGGAAGAAGAGTCAAGTTCAATATGGAAATATCTTACCTTTACAACTCTAATAAGTTTGGTACACTGATTTCTAGCAGCTCTAAATGCAGCCCAGTCAGCTGGTTGCTTAGTTTTTCATGCCTTATTCCAGAGGACATCCCTGTGGAGCAGCGCCGCTTTTAGACTTGCTGTGAACCAGGGACAAGAACGTTTATTTGTGCACATTTTTACTAATGGCACATGTCTGTTTATCGTGTTAAGGGGAATGTTTTGCAATGCCTCATAAGCCTCATCCACTGTAGGATCTAGGTAGAAGTCTTGCCAATTAGAAGATTGGAGATCAGTAAGGAAGGCATTTGGCTTGAAATTTCGCTTACTTCTCTTGAAGACGTACTTTGAGGTGGAAGCTAATTTAGGAGGCCAGCCTCATGCAGGCTATGGCACAATGCTGGCTAAGATTATTGAAGAAGACACTGGAGTGGGTAAAGAGGTGTGGTTCGTTCACTAAGATTAGGTCGAGTAAGGTGCTATGTGCCGGATTTTTAAGATTGGGATGAGTCACCTCTGATAAGTTGAGTAAACCCAAAGGTATTGCAGATATTTTTTAAAGGTTTAGAGGAAGCACAAAACCAGTCCAAGTTGTAATCACCCATGATGATGACCTCAGATGACTGTGTGTCTAACACCTCGCACAGATGATTCAGCACCTTAAGCCCCGTGGAGGGAGGTCTGTAACACCCAGTAAGGCAAAGGGGGACCAATTGCGATATACGAATCTTTAATGTAATACTTTCGAATTCCTTGGTCATTGTAGTAGAATCAACTAGGGAGGCAGTAAATTTATCCCAAACATAAATAGTTACTCCACCTCCCTTGTATGTCTATCAGCTCTAAAGACATTGTATAAGGGTGAGTTGACCTCATGGTCCTGAGTAGAAGGTCGCAGCCATGTTTCAGTAACCACCAGTATATCAGGCATAGAATGACTAATCCAGGTCTGTATAGCATCGATTTTTCTTAGCAAACTACATGTGTTTATATGAAAAAAAGCAATCCCCTTTATCTGGGGCAGTTTTGAGGAATCAGATATGGGGTAAGAGGGACCAGGGTTTAACTCAATATTGCCTGTGCATATAAGCAGCAAAAATAAAAGTTTTAAAAGGGCATTTAGCAGGAGCCTAGGCAGACGTGTCCTTCCCCTTTATAAAGGCATGGGGAAGCAGATGAGATTTCATTGATCAGGGCTTGAAGAGACCCAGAGATGCATATAGTAACACCCTAGCAGAAAAAAATAAGAGGATGGGTGAAGGAGAGTGTAGGTGTGGTTAAGTAGATAAAGTTCATGTAACAAGTAGTCCCTATAACTGGGAACCCAGCCTTTCTGCCGGGCCTAGCAGACTCCTGCTTTTGGCTGTGGGATGAAGGGGGCATGTTGTTTAAGTGATTTATATACACCAGTAGGAATTAAATCACTGGAGGATCTCAGAAGGCAATTCGGAATCCCTGTCTCACACATAGATATAAGTATTTTCAGGTAAGTACTTTCAGGTACAGGCCTTTGGACAAAAAGGAAGAAGAATAATAATCAGCATTTATATAGCGCTTTTCATACATCCAAAGCGCTTTACAAGCAATGCTAGACTGGTAGTGAAGTGACTGAATGTGTGGTGGCAGCCATATCGCACATCATCACCCACACACAGCCTGGATAATTGCGTGAACCAGTTTATGGGAAGGGGAATGTTGGCCAGGACACTGGGAATGTTCCCTACTCTTTGTGAAGCGTGCCCTGGGTTCTTTTACTTCCACCTGGACACCCACCAGGACAACACCAGGATGGGTAGAAGGGACCTCGGTTTAACGTCTCATCCAAAGGATGGCACATCCCAGCAGTACAGCACCCCCCAATACTGCACTCAGATGCCAGCGATTTTTTAGGTGAAAGTCCAATCCCGGTGTGGGACGAGAATCCACAACCTTCTGGTCCAGAGGCAGATGTGCTACCAACTGAGCCACACTGACACCAAAGAAGAGGCAGAACCTTGACTGTTGTATCTGTTTTGGGCCCGTTGGAATGTGCAGTGGTTTGGGCATGCCACTTTTCAAAGGGGTTGATAGCCAAATTGGTGCATCAAGATCAGGATGTATTTCCAGATCTTTCAGGTAAGGTAAAGGCATAATGGGAGTGAGAACTGAGATTACCGATCTGAGACGAAAGTTGGGCTATTATAATTAAAACATATATGTGACTCTTGCTTTATAGCAAATACAAAGAATCACAATATAAATTCCTACAGAGGCTGTACTGTCCCCCAGTTATAGTACACAAGTTTCATCCAGCAGTATCCCCAATGTGTGGTTGCTGCAATAGTGCACCGGGTACCTACATTCATTACTTTTGGGAGTGTGTAGATCTGCGCTCCATTTGGACACAAATTGCCCAAGAACTTTCAAATATTTTTAATGTATCGACAGCGAACACAGCAGTATCACTGCTGTTTGGGGTGGAGGACCTGGGAGAAGTTGGGTGGGAACTCTATCCCAAGACACTTAGAATACTAAAGGTTTTAGCTCACCAGTGCATACAAAATACCTGGGTATCTCACATCAGACCCACACTGGACCAGAGGAGGACCCTGGTCCTACAGAATCTGTCTCTGGAGCGCTTAACCTACCTATTACAAAGGAGAGAGGAGTCGTTCCTATGTGGCTGGGATTGCTACATAGACTCCTTGTTGGGAACAGAAACAATTTTGCTCAGTCAAGGAACACTGTAAGGTGCTTGGAGTCTCTCCAGTATGGTGTTTAGAGCTGGAGGTACCACCCTGCTTATACTCTTGTGGTGGGGCCTGTACATCCTCCCTCCGACTGAAGAACAGCTTGATTGGTGTAGGCATAGATTGAAATATATACGCCTGAAACATCGCAGATATACTTACGTGTGCAGGGTTTTTTTTTGTTTAGATGTGGGAAATATGTTGATATTTATTTTCGGTAACTATTAATGCATTTATACTTTTATAAGTTATTTATTTTAGCAGAACAGTCTATTAATTGGCATGGATACAACAATATTTTAATGTTGTGTTTGTTTATTCTGTATGTGATACACATTTATGTTGATTTTATTTTTTCTACTGTATGTGTGCTCTATGAAAATTAATAAAAAGATTAAACAAAAAAAAATGTAAGCACTAAGACCAGTGGGCATGTGATAAAGCTGGGGTGGGGGGATTTAAGAGGGATTTGAGGAAGTACTACTTCACTGAAAGGGTGATAGATGCCTGGACCAAGCACCCAGCAGAAAAGGTGAAGACGAAAACAGTGGGGGATTTCAAGCATGTGTGGGATAGCCATAGGGGAATATTAGTAAATAAGCAGGGGGAGGGGAGGGTCACTGCAGAAACAGATTAGGTAGGGAACATCTGGGCAGACTGGGTGGACCAAGCGTTCCTTTCCTGCTGACAAATTCTATGCTTCCATGTTGCTGTCTTGTCCCCGAGACCTTCTTGAAAAATAATTGCTTTGCCTAAAAGAGGCTATCCTGGTGTGCAAAATTCTAAATAAATTAATGAATTAGGAGTAACCCTCCTCCATGTTTGCATCTGTCCTATCTAGAAGTATAGTAATCTGGGATGGTTATCGTTTCATTTGAAGCCCTAACTGCTAACCAAGTATCAGACAAGATTAAAACATTAAATTTGGATTATAGGGCCCTCACTCTGAGCTGATCCAGTTTGGGAAGGATGCTGCAGATGTCTGAGTGGGAAAACCTTAGACCTTTAGAAAGGGTGGTCAGAAAGTCTACTGAGGGTTAACTTGACTGTCCTCTGCAAGGAGGAGGAGAGGAGCAGCAGTTTTTTAAATGCAGGTGTACAAGAACATGAAAATGATAGGGAACACATTTGTTTGTTGGCTGGTGGTAAGAGTGGGTATGGGAGAAGAGCTCTTCAAATAGATTTTTTAGCAGACCAGTTTGTACGGAGTACACTCAGGTGTATTTTGTGAAACTATTCGGTTAGATAGAGCCAGGTTTTGTTGTGTTAGGGTAACTGGAAAAAAGGTATGAGAGACATTTAGTGGGAGTGGGATGCAGAACATTAGGCAGCCAACAGAAGAAACATTGTAGAAGAAGTGATAGGGTACATAGAAGCACAGAAACATAGAATTTGTTAGCAGACAAGGGCCAACTGGCCCACTTGGTCTGCCCATTTCCCTATCTACAGCATCACCATAAACCCTACTTAACATCTGGCTCATTTTTCTCACCCTCATTCTTTCCCATTAATATACCCTTATGCCTATCCCAAGATTTTTTGAACCCTACCACTGTTTTTGCCCCAACTACCTCAGCTGGTAAGCTATTCCAGAAATCCACCACCCTTTCTGTAAAGAAATACCTTCTAACAGCTCTCCTGAATTTATTCCCTTCAGCTTCATATCATGTTCCCTTGTTCTTGAATACATTTTTTTCTGAAAAGTACTCCCTCTTGTACTTTATTTACCTTATTAGGTATTTATAGGCCTCTATCATGCCCCCCTCCTTCCTCTCTTCCAGGGTGTACATATTGAGTTTCCTCAGTCTCTCCTCATCGGGCTTGTGATGTGGACCCCTCACCATTTTAGTTGCCCTCCTCTGGACTGCCTCCACTTGATCTGTCTTTTTGTAGCTGTGGTCTCCAAAACTGTACACAGTATTCCAGATGAGGTCTCACTAGCAACCTATACAGAGGCAACAACACCTCTCTCCTGCTGGTGATCCCTCTCCCTATGCAACCTAGCATCCCACTTACCTTTCCAACCATCTTGTCACTCTGCCTGGCTACCTTTAGGTCATTTGAGATGATTTACACCTGATTTCTCTCTTGCTTAGTTGTCGTCAGTAACACTCCTCCCATTTTGTGTTCTGCCCTTGGGTTTTCATACTCCAAGTGCATTATTTTGCACTTTTTCTCATTAAAACTCAATTGCCATACCCCTGACCACTGCTCAAGTTTTTTCAGGTCTGTATTCATCCTTTCCACCTACACCACCCACACCCCCAGAATGTCTACCCTATTACAGATTTTGGTATCATCTGCAAAGAGGCAGACTTTCCCTTCCAGCTCCTCTGCAATGTCACTTATAAAGACATTAAAGAGGACCCATCTAACTGATCCCTGAGGCACCCCTCTGGTCACCCTTCCCTCCTCAGAGTGAACTCTGTTTACCACCACTCTCTGTCTCCTATACCCCAACCAATTTCTTATCCAGTTTACCACCTTTTGGCCTACCCCTAATCTCCCCCAGCTTGTTTACTGGTCTCCTGTGTGGAACATTGTTGAATGCCTGTAATTTCCAGCCATATCACTGCTACCACTTTTATGAAGGGGTACTACATCAGCCCTCCTCCAGTCTCCTGGAACCACACCTGTTTCCTGGATTTCAGTCCAGGTATGACACAACCACTGCACCACCCTGATCTATTACCTTAGTCACCCAATCAAAAAAATCTGTCAGATTCATTTGACATGTTCTCCCTCCTGTGAACCATGCTGTCTTTGGTCTTGTAATTCATTTGATTCTAGATATGCCACTATCCTGTCCTTCAGTGATGATTCCATTAATTTTACCACCACCGAAGTAAGACTGACTGGCCTATAATTTCCAGCCTCTTCTCTGCTACCACTTTTATGAAGGGGGACTACATCTGCCCTCACCCAGTCTCCTGGAACCACACCCATTTCCAGTGTGCTATTAAAAAGGACAGTCAGAGGTACAGTCAGTATTTTCCTGAGTTCTCTCAAAACCCTAAGATGTACCTCATCTGGTTCCATTGCTTTGTCAACCTTCAGATTAATGAGTCCCTCAAGGACTCTCTCCTTCTCTCCTCTGAAAAAGGACTAGTATCTATTTCCCTTCTTACAGAACACATATTACTTTTTTGTGGTCCCTCCCCTTCTCCCTCTACCATGAACACTGAACAAAGTATTTGTTTAGTATGTCTGCTTTTTCCTGGTCACTCACTAAACAGCCCCCTTCCCATCCTTTTTTGATATTACAGTTCCTTCCCAGTCCTTCTCTTTTCTCTTTTATACCTAAAAAATGTCTTGTCCCCTCTCGTTGCCTTTTGGGGATCCTCGCTTCAGTTTGTGCATTTGCCCTCCCTCCCTCCTTACTGCTCTCCCTGCTTCTCTCTGTTTCTCTTGTTTGTTTGTTTGTTTATTCACTTAACGGGTAAGCACACTGGAAACAAGTTCCTTTACAGGTGCAACCCACATATATTGCATACAGACAATACATAATCAAACATACATATACAATGCAGCAAATTGCAGACAAAATGTCTTTGTTACGTATAAAATTCATTAAAAATTCATAAAAACAGTTACAATTAAATTGAGATTCGAAATACATCCTTAATGCATCGGTAAACTTTTTGACAGAACACAACCACCTAATATCTTGAGGAATTTCATTCCAAATGAATGGAGCAATATAAGCAAAGGATCTTTGTCCACTTTTAGATTTCATAAAAGGAATCTTGAGAAACCTACTGTCTGACCTATGTCTAGATTGCTACACCTTCCTATTTTTCTCCCTTTGCATCTCCTTATATCTTCTGAATGCTAACCTATTAGCCTTTACCTTTCCAGCCACCTTCCTTGAGAACCACAGTGGTTTGTTTTTCCTCTTACTGTACTTTTACTCACTTGCCTGACAGAGATTTGTAGCCTTCAGTATGGCCCCCTTTAATTCTGCCCCTGTTCTTCCACTCCACCTAGGTCATCTCCCCTTGCCAGATCATCCCTCAGGCATTTAACTATTTTTACAAAATCTGCCCTCCTGAAGTCCAGAACCCTCACCCTAGTGTGGTTAGAATCTACAGCTGTCATTATATTAAACCATACCATATGGTGGTCATTGGTCCCCAGTTGACTTCCTACCTTGACTTCTGCCACACTGTCCCTGTTTGTAAGTACCAGATCTAGTATAGCCCCATCTTAGTACCAACAAAAAAAAACAAAACAGAGAGTTAGTAACTATGTAAACACGTGTAGTAGTAAAAATGGGGGACACAGCAGGCAGTACACATAAAAAGTACAAAACACACAGAACAAACTTCATTCCATGCAGAAATCAAAGTATTATTAAACAGCAGCTGACACCTTTGAAAAAACATTGGGAAACGTAATAGCTGGACACAGTTCAGCTTGTATTTCACATATCTTCTATAGATTTCTCCTCTGCATTATTTGTTACTGAAGAAATTCCCACAAAAACAGGATCTTTATCCCTTAGAGATCATCTGACTCTATAATTTATTGCCTACTTGACATCAATAAAGCTCTGTTGTGACATCTCGGTCTGTTGCTATGGGAATAACTGTGATGTTATAAGCACAGTATTATGACATCAGGTTGAGAAGAAGAATAGGAGCTGATGAACCCTCAGGGAATGACTCTTCTGTTTTCATGCATCTAACCTCAGTAACAAATAATGGAGATAAAAAATACAGAGCTAATGAGAAGTATAAGCTGCGCTGTGTTCAAATATTATGTTCTTCAAAGTTCTTCTTGAGGCATTAGTAGCTCTTTAATGTTGGATATTAACAGTTGATGTACTATATATATATATATATATATATATAGAATAATACATGGGTTGTTGCACACAATGAGGTTTTTTTACACACCCGAGGTGTATCATACCACATAAAAAACTAGTGCAAAGCACAAGTTGTTTGTGATGGTATCGCACACAGAGGGTGCATATCAAAAACTAATTATTACAACAATCCATTGTTTATTTTATATAATTGCTGGTCCAAAAAAAATGGCTGTTCAACTACAGCACATGAAGGGGAACAATAAATTTTCAGCCTTTTAGACATTATTTTTTTATTCTTTTTACTTCATATGTTTATTTACTTTCAATTTGAGGGCTAAAGTGATGTAGATATGATGCACTGATTGCCCAAGTGATGGCATTTTTGACAAGGAATGAAATAGTGAAGTTAAATAGTAGGAGCACTGATGACAACCTGACTGACACACATGCGATAATAACCAGCCAGTTATTACAGATAAAACCCAGTTATTATGGCATTTGAAAGTGGTGGCAGTCCAGTTAATAAACATGCTGCCCAGTAGTTAGATTCAACTGAACCATTGGAGTCACAAGGAAGACATTTGGAACTATGATAACCGACGATTCTGACACGGTAATAGGTTCCTGACATATAGGGGCCCAATAAAGAAACAGCAAATCAGTAGCCAGTGCCCCGCTTCACTCACTGCCTCTCACACTGCTGACTCACAATACAAACTCCACTCCTGACAGACTTCTCACTTTGGTGGCATTTGTGGAGGGAGACTGTAAATAAGTTAATATGTGTTAAAAGAAGTGGTTATGGCTGGCCCGTTGGTGCAGCAGTAGCACTATGACCCGGGCTCAGAAATTAGGTAGGGCTTTGGCCACTGAGGGGGAAGATCAAGTGTCCCAATGGATGCTCTCCTCCTCTGGGGAGGGGTGACTCACTGTTCCACTGGTCTGCTGCCAACAAATACTAAGAAAAGGGATGACAGGGAATTCTCGCTGAGCTTCTGGGAAAGAGCATCTCCATGAGTCACTTGTCTTCCTTCACCCTAAAACTGTAGGTATGTACGTATGCACAGTATTGATGTATGTATGTATGTATGTATGTACAGTATTATGTATGCACATATGCATAATATTGATGCGTGTATGTATGTATGTACAGTATTATGTATGTACATATGCACAGTATTGATGTATGTATGCATGCATGCACAGTATTTATGTATGTACAATATGTATGTACGTATGTGTGCACAGTATTGCATGTATGTATGTACAGTATGTATGTATGTGCAGTGTGTGTGTATGTATGTACAGGAAAATATTTAAAAGGAGCTGAGTGAGAAAGATAATTAAAGATAGACTGAGTTTCTTTAACATTTGACTAAGTTAGGTGTGTCACGTTCCAGTGATTGACTAGGGTGCCATGACTGGAGCTTCCTAATGAACTCTGGGAAATCTGAAGTCTTCAAGTGCATGTTACGGAATGTGAAGGCTGTGTTTTTCTAACCCTTCACTCCCTCAATTAACACTTGGTTTGGTGCTGAGGTTGCTTGGGTTAGCATACTTTTTTATTATTTTTTAGAAAATATTTTTGTTAATAATAATGTTATTTATTATTAACATGTCTCACCAGACACACATATTTATGCACAGAGATTTTATATCAGTTTATATTTCTTACATATCCATTTAGATGAGCAGTTTTACAGCCTGTTCAAAGTGGTGTGCAGTTATTAGGGTATTGTGCACCAAGACTTGATGTAAAATGTAAATGAAAATTTGTACTTGTTCTTCAGGATAAAAAGAATAAACTGCCTTGTGAATGAATGTTAATTGTGATGTTATCAAAAGCAAGCTGCACCAGTTAAGGATCCACTAGTAAATGTGTTTGTGTCTTTCAGGGCATTGGGGTTTGTAATTGACTTATTTTCCTTTGTAATGATCTGACTTCTTTTCTCCTTTGAGACAACTGGTAGCTTACTACTTTGTAACAGCCAGTTGTATTTCACTTAATACAGTTGCTTAAACTGAAGCACCCATCTGAGTAGAGGCAGTTAAGCCTTTTAATTAGAATGCTTGCATGTGTGCACTTTGGGCCATTTAAGGACCTTCACTGCAGAGTTTCCAACGTGTTCAGTGATAAACCCAGCCCAGTTTCATAATTAATGGATTCTTAAATTATTCATTCTTGAACCCTTTTTAACCTCATCCATCCACCTTAACAAGTGCTATTGACGTATATTAATATATTCAACAGACTTTGTTCCACTATTACTGTAGCTGCATCTATATCTTGCTGTGTAACCATACCACACTGCCTAGACACTAAGGTGTGTTCTGTAAACAAAATTAAATACTTTGCTGACATAAACTATTTACTGTACACCCAGACAATGACCCCCTTTTGTCTTTCCCTCCTTTTTTTCTGATTCACCCCTTTGACTCCCAGTGCATGCCCAGTGAGTCTATGACCCTCTCCAATCTTAGAAATGCCCTCTGTATGGGTAGTCCCTGGACACTGACTGATACCACAGCCAAGTTCCTATGGTGGGAATTGATCGAGTTTCCTTCCTCCCAGCCAAGAGACTTATTGAGCCACAGTAGAAATGGCTGTGAGGGCCACTCCATGGACTGGTCCATGCAGAATGTGGGTATATGAACTTCATCTGCCCATTTTCCATGTTCGCACCTCCCTTGGTACCAGTGAATGGAGCCATTCAGTGCATCATTCCTGGCATCAGACCAGAGCTCACTGGTCCCTCTCCAATGCGTCATATCCTGCATGCAGTCCAGATATCCCCAAGGGCAGTTAATGGGATCTAAAGACCACTGTACCAGTAGGTGAGCATCCAGGCAAAATCATGTGCATTCTTCTGCTTGTACAGTCTTGATGTCCAGAGCTCAGAGCATGAACGTAGGTGGCCAGCATACCAAGTAGCCTGCTCTGCACGACCGCACAGAGCTAACCTCTTGACCTTTAATTTCATTCTTACTAGTTTATTTATTTATTTTATTTTATTTGTACATCGGTTTACAACCTTTGAGCCAGAGGCTCATTTCCAAAGGTACCTCGTCACAAAGAGGACACATACAGTACAACATTTAGATTACACATTGCAATTAGCATATTTTCAACATTGTGGTTACAGTCTTGGTAGGTAGATGCAGTTATTTATTTGTTACAATATGGGTGTTACAAGTTTGGCTTGCTTGATCCCTCCTCCTAGTATTACATTTAATTGCGTAAAGATTAGCATTTCAATTGGACCAACTGCAAACTGTTTTTCCTTACCTGTAGTGAATTTCAATATTCCCCTTGGGTGATTGCAAATAAAGATATTTTTAGTTTGAGGGGAGCCCACCCTGCCTCGACCGCAGCAGCATGCCGCTTGATTAAAAAAAAAGAGGATATTCTTAATTTTCATCTTCCTTCCCTGTTTTACATACCCAGCTTATACCAGTCATGCAAACATGTGGCAGCAACTCATGCTACCAGTCACAGATCCATTTGGTAACACCACCAGATAATGGGTTCATTGCACATACCAGTCATCAATGCAAATCTAGTGTTTAGTTCCTTCAGACTGGAGATTTAAATGTCTCTGTGTTATCAATTGCTTAAACAGATTTTATATCTATGGTTCAGAGAGTTTGAAGTACATAATGAGATCCTGCTGTTTCTACTTTTTTTTCCTAATTTTTGACCATGAAGATCATCACCGTTTGTGCAAACCAAAGATTAAGGTTGGTGGGGTTGGTATTCCGATAAAATCAAATAAACGTTTGTTGCCAACCTTACTCAATAAAATGTGTTAACATTCTGAGAATTATGTAATCTCAAATGTTCTGACCTAAGAGTGCTACAGGAATATGTTCATTCAGTTTCACTGGATGTGAAGGTCAACCCTAGTGGGATATGTCTGAATCCCTTCTTTTGTTAGAAATGTTTCCTTTTTTCTGTGATTGTGGTCCTGCGGCATGTATGGTGACTTTACCAATTTGTACAGAAGAAATGTATAGTAACTTACATTTATATGAAGGATTATTGTCTTGTAGGTTAGTGGTATCCATATACATAAAAATCTGTCATTGCCTGGATATATATCTGATATGCAATGACCTAATTCAGAATTTATCATCATGAGCAAAGGAGCATGACCTGTAACTCAGGAGTGGCAAAGCCATGTGTGAATTTTGAAGGTCCTGCTACCTCACAAATGAAGATAAATAGCATAGTCTGGGTCGAGTCATTTTGTGTCCAGTTTATACTTCACATTTTCAAATGTAAACCTTTGAAACTAGCTCTTTTTGGAGCTGCAGTGTTTATTCAAATACAATGTAATACACCAAACTACAATACAGTGTAGTACAATGCAGCACAACACAGTACAATACAATATAATACAACAGTTAGAGACAGAAGGAGGCAAGCCTATGTAGTCTCCCTGACATCTCATCAGAAGTATCCTCTAATTCCTTTCCCCTTAATGATACTTGTCCAATGCCTTTTTAAATGATATAATACTATTTGGCTCAACCACCTCACTTGGCATGCCATTCCATAGCCTAACCCCCAATTTACAAAGAAAAACTTCCTTGACTCCCTCCTAAAGCTCTATGCCATCAACTTGAACCTATGCTCTCTTTTATGGTTGTTCTCTGCGATAGTCAAGAACCCATTTGTTTGAATATAGAAACATAGAAACATAGACTTTGACGGCAGATAAGGACCACTTGGCCCACCCAGTCTGCCCATTTCCCTACCTACTGGATAAGCTGCAGATTCCAGTTAACCAACAGCCTATTTCCTGCAACCCCCCACTATAATTGCCTTATGTCTGTCCCATGCATGTTTGAATTCCTCCACTGTTTTAGACCCCACAACCCCTCCAGGAAGGCAGTTCCATGCATCCACCACTTTCTCTGTGAAAAAGAATTTCCTCACATTACCCCTGAGCCGTCCCCTCTAACTTTAAATTGTGCCCCTTGTTCTTACACATCTCTTTTTCTGAAAGATGCTACCCTCCTGGACTTTGTTGATTCCCTTGAGGTACTTAAAAGTTTCTATCATGTCCCCCTGTCCCTCCTTTCATCAAGGGTATACATTAAGCTCTCTCAGTCTTCTTCATATGGTTTCTGATGTAGACCCTGCACCATTTTAGTTGCCCTCCTCTGGACTGCTTCCATCCTGTCTATGTCCTTGCATAGATGAGGTCTCCAAAACTGCAAGAGTACTCAGATGGGGTTTCACCAACTGTCTGTATAGAGGGATAACCACTTCCCTTTTTCTACTTGTGATGCCCCTCCCTATGCAACCCAGTATCCCCCTGGCTTTCCCTACTGACTTCTCACATTGCATACCCACCTTTAGGTCATCTGATATGACTACACCCAGATCCCTTTCCATTATTGTTGTTGCTAGTACCTCCCCTGCTATTGTGTACTCTTCTCCTGGATTTTTATTTCCCAGGTTCATTACTTTGCACTTCTTTGCATTGAATCTAAGTTGCCATATGTCTGACCATTCCTCCAACCTTGCCAAGTCTCTTCTCATCCTTTCTAACCCCCCTTGTGTATCAACTCTGTTACAGATCTTTGTGTCATCTGCAAAGAGGCATACCTTTCCTTCCAGACCCTCTGCAATGTCACCTATAAAGACGTTAAAGAGGACTGGACCCAGTACTGAGCCCTGAGGTACTCCACTAGTAACCCCCCTTTCTTCAGAATGTGTTCCATTCACTATTACCTTCTGTCCTGTTGTGCAGCCAGTTTTCTACCCAGGCTACCACCCTGGGACCCACTCCCAGGCTGGCTAACTTGATTATTCATCTTTTGTGCGAGACTGTGTCAAATGCCTTGCTAAAGTCTAGGTAGGCCATATCCACAGCCCCTCCCTGGTCTATTACTTTGGTCACCCAGTCAAAGAAATCGATTAGATTTGTCTGACATGACCTTCCTGCTGTGAATCCATGCTGCTTTGGGTCCAGTGCCCCGCTGGCCTCTAGGTACTCAACAATTCTTTCTTTCAGAAGTGATTCCATCATTTTCCCCACCACTGAGGTCAAACTAACAGGTCTGTAGTTTCCTGCTTCTGCCTTGCTCCCACTTTTGTGAAGGGGACTCACATCTGCCCTCCTCCAGTCCTCAGGTACCACCCCATCTTCCCATGATTTGTTAAAAAGTGCGGTTAGTGGTGTCACTAGGTTCTCCCTTAGCTCTTTTAGGATTCTAGGTTGAATCCTGTCAGGTCCCATTGCTTTGTCCACCTTGAGTTTTTGGAGTTCTTTCAGTACTCTTTCTTCTTTAAATGGACTGGTATCAACCCCACTATCCAGAGTGCTTCTACTGTTTGGTTTAGGTAACTCCTCCTCTTCTTCTTTTGTGAATACTGAGCAAAAGTATTCATTCATTATCTCTGCCTTTTCATTGTCTCCCTCTGCCCACCTCCTCTCTCCTTTATTAATCTTCCCTATCCCTTCCTTAACCTTTATATGTTCCCTAATGTACCTATAAAAGGTTTTATCCCCCTTCTTAACTGAGTTGGCTATCCTTTCCTCGGTTTGGGCCTTTGCTTTTCTGACTGCCTTCCCCACTTCTTTCTGCTTTAATTGATACAGTTCACTGTCATGCTCTGTCTGTGATTCCTTATACTTTTTGAATGCAGCCTTTTTCTGCTTAACCTTCCCTGACACTTCTTTTGAGAGCCATAGTGGTTTTTTATTCCGCTTTGTTTTCTTTATTTGTTTCACACAAAGGCTTGTTGCCTCCATGATGGCAGTTTTGATTTTTCTCCATTGTTCTTCCACCCCTCCTTTCTGGCCATTTGCTAATGCATTCCTCAGGTATTCACCCATTTTGCCAAAGTCAGCCCTTCTAAAGTCCATACTCCCATTCTTCTAAGAAATTTTAATATAGTGATCATGTCCCCCATCCTTCTGTATTCCAGCGTGTACATATCCAGTCTAGTCAATCTCTCTTCATAGTCAAGATCCTCCAACCTAGCTATTATCCTCATCGCTCATCACTGCACCTTCTCTAGCACCTCCACATCCTTCCTCATATACATAGACTACACCTGTGTGCAGTATTCTATATGCTGTTTCACATATCTATGTAATGATTTATTTATTGATTGATTTGTTCACCAGGTAGGTACACTGGTCGCAGGAACCATTTTCAGGCATGACCCAAACTGTATAGATGACAAAAAAATAAATGTAGTAAAAACATAAATACATGCAGGACATAAAGAATATGGTCAAGTTACATAAATCAACAGTAACAGCAGAGTGATACAATAAGTAGACAATAATTACTAACAATAAATACATTCAATATTTACATCAGATGAACACGCACCAAATAACATTGTTACAAATAATGTGATCAGTGGAAGCATTTTCAGGCTGAGTCAGCAAGATGAGCAACTTTAGACTGATATAAATAGGGAACTAGATCCAAGAGAGTGAAGGAGTTAAGCAGGCTATTCCAGTGGCAGGGAGCAGCAACAGATAAGACTATTTATCCCATCCTTTTGTCCCATACAGGTGGCGATGGCATTTCTCCAGAAGCATCAGAGAGGATGACCTGTGGCTGTGCAGGCACTATTTAGGTCTCAGAAGGTCATTTAGGGGGTTGCTCCTTATCTCTTATGGATTTGCCTATTAGACAGCATAATAAGTACTCACAACAAGCCTGTGGGAGAACCCGCCAAGGGATTGGTATAGGGAACAGTGGTGGGCACCGAAAGGGACCATTGCCACAATTCGACAGATGTTATGATACATTGTGCTCAATCTGGACAAATTATTAGCAGAGGTTAGGGAGAGTTAGGGAGAAGATAAGAGAAGCAGCAGTTCAGTAGGGAGGACTGTAACAGATGTAACACCTAGGAAAAGTTTTTTCATTAATTTTACTATTTTCTTTGTGAAATATTTCAGTTTGTCTGGGGTGTATGGGAAGAATGGAAATTGCCTTCTATTGCAGTCCCAACTGGCTGGGATTTTGTGTGAGCATTCCTGTGCTTTCACAGAAGTTAAGTATGGACAGGAGAGTTCCTGACATCGATAGACTTTTTGTTGTGGGATAACAGAGTTCCTTTCAGCAAAAAGACATGGTTTGGGATTAAACAGGTGCCAAGGCAAAGTAAGATGCTTTCTGATGTGCAGACTGCCATGATGCCAATAGGACAGAGCCCAAACACATACAACCAGACTAGTTAGATTGTAGAGGAGATCCCCACAGTTCAAAAGAAATGTTCAGGATGTGATGTCAGAGAGACAGGGCTGATAATGCAAGCTAGTGGGCTGGCCTGCCATGGATATTTCTGACTGCACTTCTCTGATGAAAGTCAGTTTAAACTGAGATTTGAGAAGCCTCACCATCGCTGTACAAGCCTGCTAAAACTCACAAGATTCAAGTTGGGGTCAGCTTCTACTGCTTAGAAATATAGTTAGCTCATATGGGTTATTCTGTATGAGTTCTGTCTTGTTCAAATGTTTTATTTTCTGTTTCTGCAGTGCACTGTATTTCTCACAGTCTTTAGTGTGTATAATCCTATACCATATATAAATAGTGTGGAGTATCAGATGTTATTTTTATACAATGTATGTTTTCTCTGACTGAGTGTTTATGGTATAGATAACATCGGGTTATTGGCAAATACATAATCTATTTCCAAAGAAACAGGCTACTAGGCACAGTATTTAAAGAAAAGTGTTCTCAACTGTGACTAAGCTTTCACCAAGTCAAATCCCTGACAGCAACAGGTGAAATGCGGACAGGCGCATTCACTGTTTTTTTTTTGTGGGTGGCTTTGCTCCCCCCACACACCCCAATTTTTAGATAAAAAATCTGAGTTGGAGTTTACACAGAAGGAGGTGAAACACTGGTGAAACAACAAAATTTTGACTTCAGGTCCATTACAGTTATAATCTCAAATACGTTCAAAGTTGTCACTGTAATGGTCTTTGATGTCAAAATATCGCTGTTTCGCTGGTACATGGTGACTAAAGAGGGTGGGTCATTTGCCTTTATTGAAAGGTCACTGTACTGTGTGAGTAGTGGTTGTGGTGGGATTCTGACTTAAAGATTCCCCAAGTGAGGGTCAAGCTGAGTGGTGGCAGCATATCAAAGCAATCAGTCAGTCATCTGAAGCATTGTGAAAACTGATAGCAGTGCAGACTGAGTTCTGGGAGAAAATCTGTGACAAACTAGTTGGCAGTGCTTGGGATCTTTAACAGACTGTCAATAAAAAGGTTATCTGTCCAGTCACAGAACAGAATATACAAAGAGGATACCATAAATACTACTATTTTTATTTTGTTTTAAGGAAAAGTAAATAGTAAGAAGACAATATGTCTGGGCCATACAAAAAATGTAAGTTGGCACACCATGAGGAGTTGTGCAAAAGAAGAGGGAATGTCTCTGAGGAAAGCCAGCCATGGGCAGACCTCACAGACCTCCTTGAGAAAAGTGGCAATGGTAGTGGTGCAAAAGTGGTCACTGCTGGCCAGAGTAGTGAGACTGAGGCTAGTAAGAGGGCAAAAGAGACAGAGCTTATAACTGGGGCAGCTGCTCAAGCACACTGGATAGAAATGATTTGGTTGGAGCTTGTCCTGGTTAAGGCAAAGGCAGATGCTGAGTGGCAGAAGGCAGATACTGAGCTGCAGAGGGTGAAAGTGGAGGAAAAGCTGCAAAAACTGAGGCTGGAGGCAGAGGAGCAAGAGAAGCAGTGCCAGCACGAGATCCAGATGAGAGAGGAGCAAGAAAGGCAGCACTAGCATGAGATCCAGTTGAGAGAGCATGAGATTCAGGTGATAGAAGAGCGAGAGCAAGAGTGTGAACATGAGAGGGAGATGGAGATTCTGTGCCACAGGGCACCACCAGAAAATGTATACATTGGCATCAATGGTTCAACCCAAGAAGCCAAAATGAATTCCAAAATGTTTCCCAAATATCAGGACGGGGTGATCCTGATTTGTTTTTAAAATCCTTTGAAAAAATTTGTGGTCAATTTGAATTGGACAGAGTTTCTTGAGTAACTCACCTTTTGTGACTCCTTAGGGGCATAGTGTTAGAAACATTTGACAGGATGGACAATCAAGACTGTATGGACTATATTAAACTGTAAAATGTCTTGTTTAAGCATTTTGAATTGAATTCAGGGGCCTATAGACAAAAATGTAGAGGTTTAAGGAAGGCACCGGGTGACAGCTGTTCAAAAATGTGTGTTCAGATAGGCAGTTTGTTAGAGCATTGGTTAGAGGATGCAAAGGCTAGCTCCATGGAACAGATCAAGGATTTGTTCCTCAATGAATAGTTTCTCAAGACTGTACCACAGGAATTGAGAATATGGTTGCTGGATAGAACTCCTCAATCCACGAAGGAGCCAACTGACAGGGAGGATCCAGTCGACCACACACTCGGCACAAAAACAATGGGGAAGAATCATCAGGTGGTTTTAAGGAAACCCTGGAGGGGGGCAACCTAAGGGAAGCTAGTCTGTGCCTGAACAAAACTGGAAGCAGAATGGTGTCAAAAGTAAGGGATCAGGAGCATGCAGGTGCTATGTCTAAGAGCACAGAGTTGTGTATGCAAGATATCAACTCTCCCCAATATCCTCCTTAATGTGATATGTAACAAGAATAATTTGACAACTGTGTTTTAAGGAATCAGGGTACAGTGGGGTCAACAAACAATCAACACAGTTTGTATGTACATTTGTATCTACAAAATGACCATCTTTGCCACTGTATGTTCTTCGTTCTGCCTAAGTTCAACTGTCTGATACTGTATGCAGTGTTATTTATGCTTCCTTACAAGACAAATTTGTAAATAGATCTCATCTGCCATAAAGTTTGTATCCTGTATAAAAGTAATGTCTTTTACTACTACTTTTATATATCTGCCAAAAACAGGGACACCTATTGTATGACTGTCTGAAAAACATAGCAAAAGGAGCGCGTGCACGTGGAGGGGTTAACTCTGGAAGCACCCAGCACCTAGTGGCCTGTACCCAGAGTGCAGATCCCACCAACTGCACTCCACACATGCGCCCTGTATTAGTTAATGTGATTGTATCCCAGAGACTGAGGGACACTGGGACCTCCATTTCAATGGTAAAGCAGCATTTAATTCAATCATGCTGGGCTAGTTTTCCAGAATTAGAGGAGTGATAGGTCCTGCGGTCTCAGTGTCAGTGGCTTGGATCTTTCTAAGCTGGGAAGATGATCAGGGCATATGGAAGGTGCGTATTGTACCAGACTTGCCTGTTGATGTAATTATGGGTAATTACTTTGACAGGCCAACCTTGTGTCGCACCCAGATGAGTCAGGTCATAAAGAGGGAAATAAGTCTTCCTCATGGGCGCAGTGACACCTCAAGCAGGTGCTGGAGCAAGGGGACACTATATGTTCCTAGGTAGGTACTGTAGATGGAGGCACCCAGCAAGGAAAGGCAAAAGTTGTACTCAGAAGTCCAATGAAGCAAGGGCTTTATTCGGCAGGAAGGATTGCAATGGTCACAGAGGCAGATATTCAACAATAAGGATATGCAAGGCAATAAAAATCTATACAATAAATAGGTGAATAGTCAACAAATTAAGCTGAAAAGGTGCACTTTGACTGGAGTTGAGTACTGTTACTGTACTGCAGCTGTGATTACCTAGGGTATGATACTACCTGGTTGACCAGTTCTAGCCTATGTTTTTACATGTGAACATTTGTTACTTTCAATGCATTAATTCAGAACGGATAATCAAGTCACTTTTCAGTCAGTGTCAGGATATTGGGAGGAAGTTTGCAGAGAACTGAGACCTTAATTGAGCACCTGGACCAAGAAAGGGGCACTGGTTGCAACAGAGAAACTGATACTTTGATGGTGAGCCTCAATTGAGCCACCAGGACTTAGGAGAGGTTTTATAAACAGGCCATAGGTTCATCAACAAAAGACTCCTCTATTGGACTGCTGAGACAGAGACATAAGGTTGCAGCTGGGGGAAGCCTCTTCAGCACAAATCCTCCCTTGGGCTGCTAGGACAAGAGGAACAGAAATGTGGAACTTGAAACAGATTCTTCAGCACAAACCCTCCTAGGGCTGCTGGGGCAAGAAGAACAAAAGATGTGAAACTTGGAACAAATTCTTTGTAATAAACCTTCCCTTGGGCTGCCAGGACAAGAAGAACAGAATATGTAGAACTTGAAACAGATTCTTCAGCACAAACCCTCCTTGGGCTGCTGGGGCAAGAAGAACAAAAGATGTGGAACTTGAAACAAATTCTTTGGTAGAAATGCTCTCTTGGACTGCTGGAACAAGAAGAACAGAAGATGTAGAACTTGAAACAGATTCTTTGGCATAAACCTTCCCTTGAACTGCCAGGTCAAGAAGAACTTTTGTAGAGAAGGAGAAGCTGGTCTTTGGATGATGGTCCAAATTGCTGATCTTCAGACAATGGGTCTGAATACAGGCCTTCAGATGATGGCAACAGATGCCGTTCTGAAAGAAAAAACACCACGCCACTGGGTGGCGGAAGCCCCCTCTAGTGAGCTGGGCTGGGGTAGCTCCTAAGCTACTTCTTAATAGAGTGGGGAAATATCTTTGGCAGAGTAGCGAATGGGGCCTCTCCTGATTATCACCTATTGCTAGCTGGGTCAACTGCTCCAAGTTGACAACTAAGGAGGTGGTGTCACAAGCAGGGTGCAGGAACAGTCTTTGGTCGAGGTGACACATGAACAATCTATAGGTAGTTGCAGAGTACTAAATAGAGATACAGCTGAGGCAGGATTGCCAGGTGATGAGTTGATTCAGTGCAAGGTAGCAAAGAGGGCTAAGCAGTCTCTCAAAAGGTGTATCACAGGTTTAAGGCAGTTACTTCAAGGGTACCACTGGATTAAGGCAGTTACTTTGAAGGCACCACAGGGTTATGGCAGTTCATAAGGCAAATATGGTAATACACCAGCTCAGGTAGTTTGTTAGGACAAATGGGGTAATACAGCAGTTCAAAAGCTAGTTTGTTAGGCAAACAGGGCAATACACCAGTTCAGGTACTTCGTTAGGGCAAATAGGCAATTCACAGGTTCAAAAGTCAGTTCATCAAACAAACAGGCAATACAGTAATAGTATATGGTTAAGGCTTATTGTAGCTGAAAATCAGTGTCTTTCTAAATCTTGTTGTAGGACAGTTCAAAGGACAAAAAAGCTGTTGTACCATCGTTCTGACATCACATTGGTGGTACAACAACTTTTTAGCCTTGTCCTGCCACCTGATTAGAGGAAACAGTGGTCTCAGAAAAGAAATCAAGTAAACATGGCGCCGCTTAGTGAGCATTTCACCAGTCCAGTTTGGACATGGACTGCTGTAGTCGGCTATGTGTTTCAAAACTGTAGGAATTTGTCATTTTTTTTTAATAACTGTTGCTGAGAATGTGTCCATAGGGTTGCAAGCGGATAACTGCCATTGAGAATCCTCATAGGGTCAGGAGCGGAGCGGGACCACACCGAGCCAACTGAGCTTCTGAGACCAAGCAGGACTGTGGTGTAAACACAAGGTATGAAACCTTGTGGAATAGACTTTTTTTTTTGTCTTTTAATGAGTTGGGAAACCATATGTTATATAAAACAGTGGATGGGTGGCCATCCACAACAAGACTGTATTTCCATCTTGGGTGTTGATGACATCATGGAGACCTCTCAAATTTCACTCTTGAGGTCTTTATGATGTCATCAACACCCTCGATGGAAACACAGCCTTATTGTGGATGGTCACCCATCCACTAGTCTACATGTTCAGGTAGTTTGTTAGGGAAAATGGGGCACCAGCCACACAAGGTCAAAAGTCAGCTCATTAGGCAAACAGAGCAATATACCAGTTCAGGTAGTTCACTAGGGCAAATGGGACACCACACAGGTTCAAAGGGCAGTTCAGCAATGAGCACTGTACCTTTAAATGCAGTTCAATAGGCAGTCTTTAACTTAAAGGTACACTGTCACTTTAACTGCAGTTCACTTGGCAGATTGTAAACATTCAGCAGTCATCCCATTTATTGCCCCCAGCTCCACTGTATCTGCTCCTAGTGAGCAGTATTTGTTGTGCCCTGTGGAAGCTTTGGGGTGGCTAAACCCACTGCTGGCTCCTATGGAACCTACCCATTCTACCCTATGGGAAGACCCTTTACTGGGGCCTGGCTGGCCTGATTTGGATCTCAGACACCTCTGTAGGTGGTCCTGAGGTGGGACAATACCCTTCCACCCATGCAGCCTCAGCCATTTCACTTAGCACCTTTGGCATAATTTATTTAAATAAAAAAAAAAAAAAGGACGAGTTTTACTCTATGGGGCTATCCTGCCCCTTGTCCTGCCCTCTGGAAGCTTCTTAATAAAAATAAAGACCTCTGCCCATTTCTTCGCCCCATCCTGAGAGCCCCTTAATTAAAATAAGGGCCTCTGCCTACTGCTTCGCCATCTGGGCAGTTTCTTGGTTGGGGCCTTGCCTGCCCCTGCACCATTGGGTGCTTTCAGTAAATATATTTTTCTTAATTAAACTATTCTGGTGATCACTACCAGCCTAGTGGTGCTGCCAGTGACTCACTGCCATGGCCTAGGGTAAAGCTATAGGGAGGAAGATGAGGGAAGACTGGCTCTGCTGCTGGCTGTGGGAGGTTTGGGATGGCTGGGTGGGTGGTCTGGGAGGTGGGACTTGCTGCTCCACCTGATGCTTTGCTGCCTGACCACCGCAGCCTCACTGTTTCTGCTCACTGCTGTGGCCCGCTAATGCTGCCACTGATGGATTGACTCTAACTTTAATTAAATAAATAAATAAACAAAGCAAACAGGGCTGTACTGAGCCCAAACTGTGTGGCTGCCAACTCCTGGATGCTGCTTCTTGGGTGGACTGCCAGACTTTTGACATCCGAGGAGCCCACCATACAGGAAGGCCCTGAAGAAAAGGACCACAGGGACCACCAGCTCAGGTAAGCCCTTTCTCTGCTCTCACAGGGTCCCCTGCATCCTCTCTGGTCTTTCTTTCCCTGGCTGCACCTCAGTGCCTGAGAGCACTCATGGACCTCTTCTCAGTCACTCCTCTTAATGGCCATTGGACCGGACTTGGCTATCCTGGCTTCTGCAATGCTGGACCTTTATAGCCCCCAATGATCAGGATGTCAAATCCCTGGCAATGCAACACCAGCTGTACATTCAAAATGCTGGCACTGGCTTGTGCCATGCTCTGGGGCAGGAATCTGCCTGGGAAATAGCTGGAAGAAAAAACAAAACAAAATGACATTGAAACTGCAAGCAGCAGTTTACTGTGTGTGTTGGGGCCTATTAATGTGCCATTCTGCCTTTCCCACCCACCTTATACTGCTGCCAGGGCTCTGCTAGAGACACCTTACTGGACACCAAACTGGGGTACTGGCTAAACTGGGAGGCTGCTGGGGGAAACATGCTGGCCACTGTGGTTGTGGGGGGTCCTGATTTGTTTCTGTACGGCCCCAACACAGGGGCACTACAGATTCAGACCCACCTAAAAATATAGTAACTACATTTGTGTGTGTCACTACCCATAGTGAGGCTAGGCAATCGGCTCCTGAGGACACAGAGGGAGCAGTGCAGCTATGGACTGGTCTCCTACAGGACAGTGTGTTTAAGGGAAATTCTGTAGTGCAGAGTTGGGGAACCTCAGCAAACTGACCTATCCCTACAGAAATTAAGGACGTTAGCAGCCAGGGTTGGAGGTGACTCTCAGGGTTCAGAGTAAAGGGAAGTATACTGAAAAAATAGGCTCCTTTATTGAGAGTGGGTTCAGAAGGGAGGATTTGAGGAAGGGGTATTCTGGCAGATTATAGTTCCTAAGGAGTACTGAAGACAGTTTCTGGCCTTAGCTTACAATATACCCTTTTCTGGATACTTAGGGGTTAGGTGTACAAAAATGCAACTGACAAACAATTTTTACTGACCCAGTATCTTCAAGGATGTGGCAAACTACTGCCAGACTTGTTTGCAGTGCCAGAGGGTGGGAAAAGTTGAGGGCAAGGCTAAGACAGCTTTTATTCCCCTTCCTATAATTGAACAGCCATTTTGGCTAGTTGCTGTGGACATTGTGGGTCTATTCAGCACCCCAAGCTGCACAGACTAGAGGTATATTTTTGTGACTGTGGATTATGCCACATCATACCCCAAGGTTGTGGCTTTGTCCTCCACTGAGGCAGAAAAAGTGGCTGACAAACTCCTGGGGATAATCAGATGGGTGGGGTTTCCACAGGAGATTCTGTCAGGCTAAAGCACCAATTTTATGTCTGCCCTAATGACTAGTGTTCAGGAGAAGTGTGGTGTGCGGCAGCTCAGGACCTCCCCATACCACCCCCAGACTAGCGGTCTGGTTGAGTGTTTTAATGTATCGCTTAGATCCATATTAAGGATATTCACCAACCAGCATGCAAGATTGTGGGACAAGTACTTACCCCACCTCTTATTCACATATGCAGAAGCCTCCAGGACTCCATAGGGTTCTCATCCTTTGAGATTTTGTTGGCCATACCATAAGGGGTCCCTAGATATGATAAGGGATAAATAGAAGGGTGAGCTTTGTCCCCAAGAGAAATCCATTGTGGAGTATGTCATGAATTTCAGGTTACATCTCAAAGTTCTCATGGGTGATGGTGCTCATCCCTGTCTGATAGAATAAATTGCAGTTGGCTTGGGAGGGTCCTTACTAAGTGGTCACAATGATAAATGATATTACTTATATGGTGGAGTTACCCAACAGGAGTCACATGCAGTAAATCTGCCACATAATCTACCACATAAACATGATGGAGCCCTACCATGATCGGGTTATTCTGGCTGCATCCAGCTATCTGAAGGAGAAGGCAGAAGCAGACCCGCAGGTGGATCTCCTCATAGAGGTTAAGGGAGAATCTTCAGTGGATGCTATCACCTTCTCAGAGAGGTGGACACCTGCCCAAGCTGCCAAAATGTGTGAGGTGCTACAGACATTTGGGGAAATGTTCATGGTGAAACACATGCTAGCAGAGCACCATGTGGATACATGGTCTCAAGCCCCTCTGAGACAGCCACAATACAGAGTCCTCAAGGGAGTCAAACATGCCATTAAGGGGGAGATCAAGGAAATGCTGGCTCTTAAGGTAATGCAGGAGTCCAGTAGTCCCTGGGTCCTCAAGAAAGATAGAACCATGAGATTCTGCATTGTCTAACACAGGCTTAACAGCTGTACAGAGTCAGATGCATACTCCATGCCCAGGACGGATGAGGTCCTAGAGACATTCAGGGGAGTCATGTACCTAACCACCATAGACCTGACAAGGGCTATTGGCAGGTACCCTGGCCCCTGAAACCAAAGAGAGATCAGCCCTCATCACTCCATTTGACCTATTTGAGTTTGGAGTAATGCCATTCAGGATGAAGAATGCACCAGTCACCTTTCAACAGCTTGTGGAACACATTCTGTCTGGAGCAGTTACACTAGCATAGATGGATAACATTGTTATCTGTAGCAGGACATTGGAGGATCACATCAGGCACATGACCGAGGTGCTCCACCAACTGAAGGCTACAGGGCTGACAGTCAAAGTGGAGAATTGCCATATGGAAATTGCAGAGGTGGCATGCCTTGGGCCCAGGGTAGGGAGTGGGTACATCTAGCCTGAGCCAGTAAAAATTTGAGGCCATACAGGGATGGGCGACACTCACTAAAAAGAGGAAAGTACTGGACTTCCTAGGGCCAGCAGGGTACTACCAAATGTTTATGTGAAACTTCAGTAGTATGGCCATATCCATGTCTGATCTCACTAGGAAGAATATGCCATAAAAAGTTCAGTGGACAGATCATTGTGAGATAGCATTCTGCCAGCTGAAGGAGGCATTGTGTTGAGCGTCTATGCTCACAAGCCCTGACTATTCTCTGAAGTTCATTGTGCACATAGATGCATTCAGTCATGGGCTAGGGGTGGTTCTGAGTTGGGTCACACACACAGGGGAGAAACACCCAGTCATGTAACTGAGCAAGAAGCTGTTGCCCAGATAGGAGGTCTTTGCCATGTCTGAGTATAGTCTGGGCTCCACAACACCTGTAGCCATATTTGTATGGGAGGTTTTTCACACTGGACAATCCCCTCATATGACTCCACAGGATCAGTGAGAAAAATCCCAAATTGTTAAGACATAGTCTGATGTTGCAGTCCTATAACATGGATATTAGGCACTGCAGTGGATCACAGCATGGTAAGGCAGATTGTCTGTATTGGCTGTAAGCAGTGGCTCAGTAAAGAAAATGGGTGGTGCCTTGAAAAGATAAATAAATTGCTAAGCAAGAGAGAGAGAACTGGACTGTAGCAAGTAAAGCAAACCTACTAACATGAAAAATATCTATTAAGGTCATTGAAAGATGCCCTTTCATTTCTCTGAGGGATGTAACTGTAACAGATGTAACACCCAGGAAATCTTTTTTTTTAACTTTACTATTTTCCTTTTGAAATATTTTAGTTGGTGTGGGATGTGCAGAGAGAATTGAAAATTGCCTTGTAGTGCCGTCCCTACTGGAAGGGATTTTGTGTAAGCATTCCTGTGTTCTAGCAGAAATTAGGTGTGGACAGGAGCATCCTGTCACCTATAGACATTTTGTTTTGGGATAATAGAGTTCCTTTCATTGAAAAGAGTTATGGTTTGGGTATAAACAGTTGCCACGGCAAGTAAGATGTTTGTACTATGCAGATGACCAAGATTCTCAGTTTATTATTTAACTATTGTTTTGTTATTTATTGTAAGGTGCTCAGAGCCTCAGGGATTGGGTGCCATATAAATAAAATTGCTGTTGCCATCGCCATAACAATAAGACAGAGCTAGAATACACACAAGCAGTTTAAACTCATTTGGTTGTGGAGGAGGTCCCCATAGTTCAAAAGAAATGCCCAGGGTGTGATGTCAGGAAGGCAGGGCCGATGACACAGGCAAGTGTGCTGGCCTGCAATGGATATTTCTGACTGTGATTCTCTGATGAAAGTCATTTTAATTTTGATTTTGAGAAGCCTTACCATCACTGTCCAAGTTTGCTAAAACTCACAAGATCCTAGATGGGGGTAAGCTTCTATGGCTTAGAAGTCTAATTATCTCCTAGTTCGGTTATTCTGTAAGAGTTCTGCCTTGTTCAAATATTTTATTTTCCACTCCTTTAGCGTACTCTATTCCCATAGTCTTTAGTGTGTATAATCCTGCAGTTCAATATTTTATTGTTCGATCATAGTAAAAAGATCATTACAAAACACGTAAATAACAAGCAGACCAACAAATAACAAATAGATCATATACGACAGGTGTAAAAATATTTTAAAATGCACCTTTTCTAAATAGGACATACAGTAGAAGTGCAGGGTCCGAGTAGATAAATCCACTCATACATTAACAATTGTTCTTATAATCATCTGTCACTTTCTGTATTGTCAACACATATTTAACTTTTCTCTTTATTATACAATCATCTTCAGTAGTTAACAATATATTTAATATGATAATTTCACTACAGCCCTGTAAAGAAGAGAGAATATTGCCTAGCCATCTTTGTCTGGCCTTTTTGTACCAGAGGCATCTTAATATTTACATTTTCAATTTCTCTGCCAGCACAATAACATAATGTATAAGGGGAATCTGTTATTCTATTCAGTCTTGCATATAGACTATTGAATCACAGAATTCTATCCTAAATCTTGCATATGTCCTTTGTTGCAAGGGACAACTCAATACATCTGAATAATATCGGTACTGATGTTCACAGTCATTGAGACCATTTAGCAAATCATGATTCTGAGATCCTCTCCAGATCTTGTTTCTTATACTTGTCCACTAATAGTTTTTTATATATTTTGTATACTGCTCTGTGATCATTATTTCATTATCAGTAAGAATAAATAGATTTAATACACTCACAGTTCCAAGAATTTGTTTTAGATATGTTAACCATATCAATTTGTTATTTCAATTTTCTTCCTAAAATAGTTTTATATACTGTACTGTACCTGTTAAATAGCGATGAAGACAACAAGGTACACATATACTGCTAATTTTACACATAGTGCATAAGGATCCATAGGGACTGAATACTGGGGATGACCTGACTCGTTAAGATTACATCATCACTCTTCATGTTCCCAGCAGCCTTAGCCTCTGATCTCTGGTGGTGTAAAAATGTTTCCCAGTTTTGGTATTAAGAAAAAACTCACTGAAAAGGTCTGAAACTTACAATTTTAAGGTAACTGGTTATATTATTCAAAACCTCTCCCTGTCTGCTCTGCTTCCACAGGAGGGTTTTTGGAACACTATGCCCCATAAAATTTGTGTTTAGGTAGCCTTTAATAATGGTCAATCCATTTTCCCCAGTATTTGGAATCAGTTTTGAGTGCAAATGGAATTCTGATTCATGACCCAATTTCTGCTTGGTTTTCTTGATCTTTCTGTGATAAATTTTGTCTGGAATCTCTCTCATGAGAGTTTGTGTTACAGCTTTGATACAGATGCAATATGATTAACATGTCTACTATACATGCTCATCTGATCCAAGGTTATGGCATTATCCAAAATTCTCTTTGCAATTTCTGCATTTTTACACAGAATATCCACGTGAGAGTCCCCCCTCAGGCTTTTGTGTCTGAAAACCTCCAATATACCATTATAACTCAGCCTTATCTTTACGATGTTACTAAAGAAATTGCAAATAGTTTTGGTAAGTTTCCTGTCAGTTTCCTTAAAATGTTTAGGGAATCCAAAGGCCGTCAATGTTACAGGATCATATGGATTTTCATTAGTATAAGGTATAGAGCATTCTTTTGTTTTGTCTATTAATTCCAGTTGTAAGTTCTATTTATTTATTGGGTTAACATCTGTCCAGATGTAGTTAGTAACTCCCCTATGCCTGCTGTAGATGTTACAGTCATACATTCTGCATACCGTTGATCTTCCACTCTTAGAACATCTCAGAAAAAACTTGCCTGCTCCTGTTGGAAGCTGAGAGAGTCAGAAAAGACTTGTCAGCTCCTGTTGGAAGCTGAGAAACTTGCTATACTGCAGAGAACAAACTAGAACGCATTTGAGGAACTGGGAACCTGGTAAAACATAATATTTTTTTTTTTTTTTATTTTAGTTGTTTTTAACCAGGTATAGCACACTAAGCTGAAAGCTTTTTTACAGGAGTGACCTGTGCGATATTGTAGGGGACTAGTTAGGAAGGTAAGCTACACTTTCTACAGAAAGTTTCATTATTTTCTTACTGGCATTAAGAATTGCAGGATTCCATTAAAGGAAAACTACACCCAAAACTTGAAAAAATATATGTTGTGCAGAGTGTTTTAATTTGTATGTGAAGTTCTAGTGTTTCCTTCCCTCTAACTGGTATTAGGAGTTTTTCTTAAATTAGCCTGCTAGCTTAAGGGTAGTTTTACGACCCCTGGAGATCACCATATGAAATAGGTTTATTGCATTTCTTTGTCCTAGAATGCACCTTGTTTCATGTGATGGTGATGTAGCAGAGCCTATAAATCCAGCAGAAAGCATAGCATTACAATCAGTTCACAACAACAGAGATGGCTATATTTTAAAATCTGAAGAATTCAGCTTGGTGACCACCCTCATCCTAAAGGTTTTACTGTCCTGAAAAACTTTGCTGCTGGTAATTTTTGTGCAGCTTGTAAAGCTTCCAAGATATTTAGTTTGTTTGGCATGCATGTGCTGAATGTTGGGTCTCTCTTACATCACAGTCACATGAGACAAAATGCACTGTGGGAACCAGAAATACAATCATACTATCAGGTATGGAGATCCCAAGGGGGTCATAAAACTAGCATAAAGCTAGCAGGCTAATTTGTGAAAAACTCCTAATACCAGTCAGAGGGAAGGAAACACTAGAACGTCACATACAAATTAAAACACTCTGCACAACATATATTTTTTCAGGTTTTGGGTGTAGTTTTCCTTTAAAGTGTAGTAATTTTATAACCAGAGGAGGTGAAATACAACTGAAGTTGCTTGATTTCTGTGCTAGACACATAGGATTTGGAAGGATATTTGTGCAATATTTTAGAAGTGTTCTGCTGGCTGAACAGTGAGTTAGTTTTTATTGCTGGACTCAGTAGAGTGGTTTGTGTAGGAGCAGTGGTCTAGTAAATTGTGGTGTTGGTTGACTTACTATAAAGGGCAGTACTCACCAGGGTGGTGGATCAGTGGTGTATTTGATTGTTTCTAACAGTCACCAGTGGTTGTGGCATTTCCTTTATAGCCAAGGTTCTGACATCACTTCCTCAACAGGTCTTTGGGCAGAACTGTCATATTCTTAATTACCCAGCACAGTGCATAAAGGGTAAGTACACACACTAAAAAAATATATATGTATTACTCATTGTATATTATAAGGAAGAGGGACATGTGGGGAGTGGTGCAATGAACTGGCTGTGAGGTAGCAATTTTCCGGGAGACATTCTGGAACCTGCGTTGCTGCCCTATTTGCAGGCAACTGTCAGCACTGAGGGAGGAGGTTTCCCACCTCCAGGCTGAACTGACAAGGACTAAGGAGGCCTCCCTCACTCAAAGAGCTCCAGTTCCACAACCACTGCCTCAGAGGTTGCCATGTGTGAAGAGCAGATGGACCACAGTAGGTTCTGGGAGGGTGAGGGTGGTGGAACAGAGGCATAGCCCCAGAGTTGCACCTTTACACAAATCATATGTCAGTCTGGAAAATCAAGGTTCCTCTATGATGACACCCTCATTGGAGACCAAGAAGAATGCTGGGGACATCCACAAGGGAGACCCACAAAAGAGTGGCAAGGGACACCACAGGTGAAAGAAACAGCTTCTGATAGGGGATTCAATTGTTAGGGGTGTAGACCTGGGGAAGGGAGAGGAGAGGGAAGTAAGGTGCCTGCCTGGTGCCATGGCTTGGAGGGACAGGAAGCAGATCCTCAGAATTGCAGAAGCAGCATCACAGGAGAGGAAACTAGATATCATTGTCCACCTCAGGACAAATGACCTAGCTAGGCATGAGATCAGTGCAGTGCAGGATGAATTTGTGGAGTTGGGGAGGGGCCTTAGACAGGTAGCAAGCATGGTAACCTTCTTAGAGGTGCTGCCAGTCTATGGCAGGGGTGAGCCTAGGGTACTGCACACCATGCAGTTTAATGAATGGTTGCAAAACTGATGCAGAGCACAGGGCTTTGGCTTCATTGGGGACTGGAGGTCCACCTGGAGAGATGAAGGTCTATACTGGCATGATGGTCTGCATCTGTCCAGGAAGGAAACATGCTCCTAGGTGACAGGTTTAAAGGCTTCATTGGCAAGCTTTTAAACTAGCCAAGGGGAGGTGCTGATAGGAAACAGGAAAGTTCAAGCCTCCCCACAAAACATGGCAGGTAGTAGGGTAAACACTGAGGTACAGAGCTTGACAGAGGGCAGGACAGGGGTAAATGGAAAAATGGACAAGGGCAATAAGAGCAGGGATGGGCTAAAAAAGGATAAAGCCAACATTAAATGGAGGGCAATGAGTACCAATGCCCGTAGTCTGGGAAAAAAGCTTCCAGAGCTAGTAGCCCTGATGGAAGAGGAACACTTGGATATTGTGGCAGTCACATAAATATGGTACATGGAGAACCATGACTGGGATATCAACATACCAGGGTACACAATCTACAGAATGGACAGGGAGGATAAAAGAGGAGGCGGAGTAGCTCTCTACATAAGGGAAGAGATCAAAGCTACAGAACTAAAAAGTAAAGGGGGAGGACAAGAGGAACTCTGGGTCACCTTGGAGACAGGGAATGGCATCACAATCCACACAGAGGTTGTATACAGACCCCTGTCTCAAGGGGAGGAAATGGACAAGAAAATGATAGAGGACATCCTCAAAATGGCTGAAAAAGGGGAGATACTGTTGATGGGGGACCTGAATATGCCAGATGTTAACTGGGCAACACGGACTGCAGCCACATCCAAGAGCAGGGTCATTCTCGATGTCCTACAGGGGGCATGCCTTAGACAGCTAGTGGTGGAACCCACTCGGGAGGGAGCAATATTAGACCTGGTACTCTCAAATGGAGAGAGGATCACAAATTTAGAAGTCGGTAGACATCTGGGAACAAGTGACCACTGCACAGTGTGCTTCACAATAAACACAACCATGGAGACAAGCCATACAAAGACAAGGATACTGGACTTTAGAAGGCTGACTTTGGCATAATGGTGAATACCTGAGGAATGCATTAGCAAATGGCCAGAAAGGAGGAGTGGAAGAACAAGTGAGAAAAATCAAAACTGCTATCATAGAGGCAACAAGCCTTTGTGTGAAACAAATAAAGAAAACAAAGCGGAAAAAACCACTATGGTTCTCAAAAGAGGTGTCAGAGAAGGTTAAGGAGAAAAAGGCTGCATTCAAAAAGTATAAGGAATCACAGACGGAGCACAACAGGGAACTGTATCAATTAAAGCAGAAAGAAGTGGGGAAGGCAGTCAGAAAAGCAAAGGCCCAAACCGAGGAAAAGACAGCCAACTCATTTAAGAAGGAGGATAAAACCTTTTATAGGTACCTTAGGGAGCATAGAAAGGTTAAGGGAGGGACAGTGAAGATTAATAAAGGAGAGGGGAGGTGGGCAAAGGGAGACAGTGAAAAGGCAGAGATACTGAATGAATACTTTTGCTCAGTATTCACAAAAGAAGAAGAGGAGGAGTTACCTAAATCAAACAGTAGAAGCACTCTGGATAGTGGGGTTGACGCCAGTCCATTTACAGAAGAAAGAGTACTGAAAGAACTCCAAAACTCAACGTGGACAAAGCAATGGGGCCTGACGGATTCACCCTAGAATCCTAAAAGAGTTAAGGAGGACCTAGTGACACCACTAACCACACTTTTAACAAATCATGGAAGATGGAGTGGCACTGAGGACTGGAGGAGGGCAGATGTGATTCTCCTTCACAAAAGTGGGAGCAAGGCAGAAGCAGGAAACTACAGACCTGTTAGCCTGACCTCAGTGGTGGGGAAAATGATGGAATCACTTCTGAAAGAAAGAATTGTTGAGTACCTAGAGGCCAGCGGTGCACAGGACCCAGAGCAGCATGGATTCACAGCAGAAAGGTCATGTCAGACAAATCTAATCAATTTCTTTGACTGAGTGACCAAAGTAATAGACCAGGGAGGGGCTGTGGATATGGCCTACCTAGACTTTAGCAAGGCATTTGACACAGTCCCGCACAAAAGATTAATAATCAAGTTAGCCATGCTGGGAGTGGGTCCCAGGGTGGTAGCCTGGGTAGCAAACTGGCTGCACAACAGGACACAGAAGGTAATAGTGAATGGAACATATTCTGAAGAAAGGGGGGGTTACTAGTGGAGTACCTCAGGGCTCAGTACTGGGTCCAGTCCTCTTTAACGTCTTTATAGGTGACATTGCAGAGGGTCTGGAAGGAAAGGTATGCCTCTTTGCAGATGACACAAAGATCTGTAACAGAGTTGATACACAAGGTGGGGTAGAAAGGGTGAGAAGGGACTTGGCAAGGTTGGAGGAATGGTCAGACATATGGCAACTTAGATTAAATGCAAAGAAGTGCAAAGTAATGCACCTGGGAAATAAAAATCCAGAAGAGTACACAATAGCAGGGGAGGTACTAATGACAATAATAATGGAAAGGGATCTGGGTGTAGTCATATCAGATGACCTAAACGGTGGTAAGCAATGTGAGAAGTCAGTAAGGAGAGCCAGGGGGTACTGGGATGCATAGGAAGGCATCACAAGTAGAAAAGGAAGTGGTTATCCTCTATACAGACAGTTGGTGAGACCCCATCTGGAGCATCACAGTAGTTTTGGAGACCGATTCACGCAAGGACATAGACAGGATGGAAGCAGTCCAGAGGAGGGCAACTAAAATGGTGCAGGGTCTACATCAGAAACCATATGAAGAGAGACTGAGAGAGCTTAATATGTATACCCTTGATGAAAGGAGGGACAGGGGGACATGATAGAAACTTTTAAGTACCTCAAGGGAATCAACAAAGTCCAGGAGGGTAGCATCTTTCAGAAAAAGAGATGTGTAAGAACAAGGGGGCACAATTTAAAGTTAGAGGGGGGACGGCTCAGGGGTAATGTGAGGAAATTCTTTTTCACGGAGAGAATGGTGGACACATGGAACTGCCTTCCTGGAGAGGTTGTGGGGTCTAAAACAGTGGGGGAATTCAAACATGCATGGGACAGTCATAAGGCAATTATAGTGGGGGGTTGCAGGAAGTAGGCTGCTGGTTAACTAGAATCTGCAGCTTATCCAATAGGTAGGGAAATGGGCAGACTGGGTGGGCCAAGTGGTCCTTACCTGCCGTCAAAGTCTATGTTTCTATGTTTCTATGTTTATCTCTAATATCTTTATCCTTTGTTTGTAGTTCTATTATTTGGAACAACTGTAGCACTTTATCTCTTAATGAAACCAAAGCTTCATCAGGTTCCTTTCTGAGTCCATATAATCTAAGAAAATACTCTGTATCGGTGGAGAGTCTATTTGACTAGCAAAATTCATTATTTTTTCTGTAGTGATACCTAGATCCTGTATTCTAGGACCTATGTGATTAGTCATACAATTGTTACCCATGTACCCTCTTTATCTACTAGTTCTTTCATGCTGAGGTCTTGCCTTGTGTTGATTTCAATATTTGTATCTCCAGACTCTTTTATTGGCTCTGAGGAATTAATCGGTGTTGATTTCTCTTCCTTTTTTTTTATCCTTTTATTTTTACCTTATTTTATTTGATGTATTTGTTCATCTTTTTTTCCTTTTCAGGTGAAATATCTGGAATAGATACAGTTGAAAAGTCTGGCTACTCATTTAATTTCCTTCTTTCTGTTCCACCACAGAAACAGACGAGGATTGCCTAGGTGAATGAATCTGATTTAAAATCCTTATTATGTCATCCATACAAGCTCCATTAATAGCAATATTTTCTTTTAACATATCAATTTCATCTCTTACAACAATAAACTCCTCCATCAAAATTTAATTTGCTGCATTTGATTTTTCATAATAGTGATTATGTCATTAATAAGTGTTGTCGCGTAGTACATCAAAGAATCCTCATTCTTTATATCTGTGGGATTCTATATGTTTGAATTTTCTCCATTTTAATGAGATTATTTTCACTTTCTCTGGGCTAGTATATTTTTTGATAATTATGTAGCTCTTTAAGTCCTTGGATGGTAATCTGTAATTCATCTAGAATCTCTTTCAAGTCATTTTACATGTTAGTACTGGTATTAGTTATACATATCAACTCCTTATTTTTATCATTTGAAGTATTTAGAGTGTTAGATACAGTATATATACGATCATATGATCATACTATTTTGCCAGCAGAAACAGGTCTCTTGGTCTCTCGCATCTGCTCGATTGTGCAGCTAGACCCTCATTTTGCAGCTGCCTCTCTCTCCCTCCCCACCCTTCCCTTTACACCTTCTCCTTACCCTGTCCCACCTCCTCTTGACGCCATCCGATGTATTACAGGACACTACATTGACTGGCAAGGTGTTCCATTTGTCCACTGCTCTCTCCATGAAAAAAAATTCTCCTCATCTCCCTCCTGAATCTTCCCCACTCCAGTCTCAGTCCGTGCCCTCTCATGTCCTCCCCCCCCCCATCTGGAAAAATCCCCTCTGTGCTGGTCTTGTTAATCTCTTTCAAATATTTAAAGGTCCTGATCATATTCCCTCTATCTCTCCTCTCCTTCAGTGAATACATATTCAGTTCTCCCAGCCTGTCCTCATAGGGCAAACCCTACTGTCTCTGGATCATCTTCATGGCTCTCCACTGCACCCCCTCCAGCAATCTAATGTCCTTCTTAAGAAATGGGTGCCAATACTGTACGCAGTACTCCAGGAGGGGTCTGACCAATTACCTGTACAGGGGCAGACTAACCTCCCTCCTAGTGGAGGAGATCCTTCTTGCAATACACCCCAGTATTTTGTTGGTTTTTGCTGTTGCCTTCCTGCATTGAGCTGAGTTGTTCATACTCCCTGTAATGATCACTCCTAAGTCCTTCTCCTCAGTGGATTTCCCCAGCTGCATCCCATTCAAGTGGTATTCCCTTCCCTGGTTCCTGGCTCAGAAGTGTAGAACCTTGCACTTTTTGGCGTTGAACCCCAATGGCCATGTTTCCACCCACTCCTGCAACTTAGTCAGGTCCTCCTGCAACCCCTTCCACCCCTCCCCATCATCTATCATTGCCCCATCTTGGTATCATCTGTGAACAGGCTGATCTTGCTCTGGATCCCGTGTGAGATATCTGCAATGAATAACCCAAACAGGATTGGTCTCAATACTGAACCCTGTGGTACCCCACTCATTATCACTCTCTGTAATGATAGTTTCCCCCCACCACCACCTTTTGCTGCCTCCCCTTAAGTCAGTTTGTGATCCAGTTCACCATTTTGGGCTCTGTCCCCACATGTTCTAGTTTCCCCTCCAGCCTATCGTGTGGCACTGAATCAAAGGCCTTGCTGAAGTTCAGATACAGGACATCCACAGAATAGCCCTTGTCCAGCTCCCACATCACCCAGTCATAGTAATCAACTAGGTTTGCCTGGCAGGATCTACTCACTACAGATCTGTGTTTTTGGCCATCCTGGAGCCTGTTTTCCTTCAAGAAGCTCATTAACCTCTCCTTTAGGATGGTCTCCATGAGCTTCCCTATGATCGACGTGAGGCTTACTGGCCTATAATTTCCTGGTTCATCCTTTGGTCCACTTTTGTGGATGGGCACCACATGGGCCATTCTCCAGTCCTGTGGTACACATCCCATGTCCAGGGAGGAATTGAACAGGTTGGCCAGTGGCCCCTCCAGAACCTCAGCCAACTCCCTTAGTCCCCCCTTTCCTGCCCTCCCTACTGCCTGCAGTAACTGTCCCCTTCTCTTTCATGAATACTGAGCAGAAGTATTTATTCAGTGCCTCTGCCTGCTCTTCCCCTTTCTCCACCCACCCTCATCCTTCTTAATTCTCAACAGCTGATCCTTGCTCCTTCTTTTCTCCCTGATGTAGCAGAAGAAGTATTTTTCTCCATTTTGGATTCCCTGTGCCAGCCTCAACTTCCTGGACACCTTAGCCACCCTGACCAGTCTGGTGACCTCCATGGACTTCTTCCTGTATGCTACTTTATCGTCCCCCTTCCCCAATTTCCTATACTTTCTAAATGCTGCCCTCTTGGCCCTCACCCCCTCAGTGACCTCAGGTGTCAGCCAGCTTGGTTTCTTTGCACTTCCCCTCTTGCTTCCCTTTCTAGTGCAAGACTCAGTAGCATCTGCCAGGCCCCCTTTATTATGTTCCATTTTTGGTCTGTGTCCCTGCTCAGTTGTATGGCTGCCAGGTGCCTGCCCAAAATTTCCCCCATCTTCCTAAAGTCTGCCCCTTTAAATTCAATCACTCTTATACCTGTTCCCCCATTTCCCTCCCATTTTGATCATGAACCACAGTGAATGGTGGTCACTCCCCGCCAGTGGCTTCTCCACTTCCAGATTCTTGACTGCTTCCCCATTGTCCAGCACTAGATCCAGGGTCCTTTCCATCCGAGTCAGCCCCTGAACCAGCTGCATTAGGAAGCTGTCTTGAAATGCTCCTAACAGAAACCCCTCCCTTGCACTCGTGGTGGAAGGGGTACCCCAATCCACCCCCGGTAGACTGAAATCCCCCACCACCACCACTGTGTTCCCCTTTCTGCAGACCCTCCTAATCTGGTCTGCTAGTTCTTTGTCCAGTTCACTCTCCTGAGCTGGTGACCTATACACCACCCCCATCCCTATCCTCAGTGTTCTGCCCCTAGCATCCTGGAACTTCATCCAGAGTGCTTCCATCCTCCCTTCCTCCCCCTCCTCCCTCATGCACTTTATCCTGTCCCTCATGTAGATAGCCACTCCCCCCTATACCCCTTATCCATATCCTTCCTGTGTAAACTGAATACTGGGATCATGATATTCCAGTCCTGGTACTGGGTGGCCCATGTTTCTGTTATGGCCACAATATCCACCCCCTCTACCTCCAAGACAGCCTGCAGCTCTGCCATTCCATACCTTAGGCTCCTTGCATTCAGTGAGACCACCCTCATCCTGTCTCCACCCCTTCACTACCCTTTTTTTTGTGCCCCCTTTATCCCTCCCTGTGCCCCTTCACTTCTGCCTTTACCCATAACTGTGGGGAGAGTGAGCTCCCTAGGTACTCCTACAAGGACCCTTTTTCTATTTGCAGTCCCCTAGCCAACCCCCATATATACTGTATATATATATATATATTAGAATCACATTTTCAGGAGAGGCCCAACCCACAAAATCCAAGCGTATTGATTGGTTACTAGTTTCTTTGTTAGGTTTTTTTTGTTCTGTCCCTAGATTAATGGATGTTTGATCACTCACTGTGGAGTGGGACATTTCATTTGAATTTCATTTTCCTGAGTTACCTACAGACATAATTTCCTCAATTTTCGGAGTTAAACTCAGCTCACCATATTGTGGGGTTCTCATAATTGGATTTTTTTGGGTAGATGTATAATTTGCATCTTTAAAATGTTCCCCTTTATCAACTAATTGCTTAGCAACATTAGGTATTTTTCTAATTAGCAGTGGGGAGATCTTGGTTTGTTTTTTATCAATGAAGCCAATTTTGTTATCTGTTTTTCTCTTATGTTTCCCCTTTTTTGTTTCCCTTTGGGCTATTTGTTTTATTTTACCTTTCCACATTTGTTTTGATTTTATTTTTCCCTTATCCTTGGTTCACCGCTTCTTAGTATTTGACACCTTCTTTTTTTTCTCCAAATGTTGAGAGTCTGATAAAGTGCCATTAGTTATTTCACTGTCTTTAATTACAAGCCCCAGTATCACCCTTAAAGTTACATCTGAGTTGTTCTAAATCTGATTGGTTGAAAGGAGCTAGCTTTTTTGGTGATTCTTCTCTCACGGCTCTCACAAGGCTCACAGTGACTCGCAGTGTAGTGTGCAGCTGCGCAGATAATCCTGTACTATCTGTAAGTATTGCAGAGTATCAAATGTTATTTTTATATACCTTATATATTTTCATATACTTTGTGCTTTCTGTGACTGAGTTTTTTAAGGTATAGACAACCTGGGGTAATTGGCAAGTCTGTGATTAATTTCTGAAGAGACAGGCTATTAAGCTACAGTGACTAAAGAAAAATGTTGTCAGCTGCGACTTTTGGGTTGGGTCATTTGCCTTTTGGGAAAGGTTACTGTACTGTGTGAGCAGTGGCTCAGTTGTGAATCTGACCTGAAAATAACCCAGAGTGAGAGTCAAGCTGAGTGGTGGCAGCATCTCAAGGTGACCATTAAGGCATCTGAAGATTATGCAAACTGCTAGCAGTCTGGTTTGAGTTCTGCGACATTGACACATGTTTAATAAAGGTGGAACTGTCACCTCCCTAGATCTATTTACAAGCCCTTTCTTGATATTAATTAATACCACATAAGTGATGTAATGAGCTATACCACATTTCTTCATGGATCTTAGATCACTGCTGATTATAACTCCCAAATCCTTCTCATGTCCCACCTCCTCCAGTATATTCCCCTCAAGAACATATTTTTCTCTAATGTTTCCCAGTCAAAAATGTATGAATTTATACTTCTTCAAATTGAATGCTATCCACCATCTGTTTGTCCTTTCCATGAGTATTTAAATCTCCCTGGAGAGCTTCTGAATCATCATGTGATGTTAGTGATTTGGTGTTGTATGCAAATTTTAACGCCACCTCTCTACCTCTTCATCCAAATCCCTAGTGTACAATCCAAGCAGCAATAGTCCAAGTACTGAACCCCACAGAACTCCAATAACCACATCACTCCAACTTGACGATTAACCATTAACCCACACCCTTTTCTTTGTTTTCCCAACCAGTGTGTGAGCCATCTCACAATCCACTTGTTAAGTCTTAGATCCCTTCATTTTAGAAGCAATAAGTGATGGGGTACTGAATCAAGTGCTTTGCTTAAATTGAGACAAATCATGTCAACCAACCTACCCTATCTAGTTCTCCGGTAGCCCTAATTATAAAAGTGAAAGGGTCTGTCTGACATAATCTACCAACATGAACCCATGCTGGCTGTCCTCTTTTAATTCCCTAAATTCCAGATAATCCAGTATAATATCCTTCAGTATCCTTTCCATGCTCTTACATGCTGTACCACAAAAAGGTTAGGTGTTCCAGTCTATAATTCCCTGGTTCATGCCTTTTCCCTCCCTTATGCAAGGCCATCACATTAGCATTCCTCCAATCATCAGGAAATACTCCCTCCTTTATTGAGGATTTAAAAATTATGGTAAAAGGTGAACAAAATTATTTCTGACACCTATGTTAGTACTCTCAGATGCAGTCCATCCAGTCCTGGTGCTCTACTGACATCTAAATTTGCCAGCTCCCTTTTAACTCTCTCCAATTCTGTCAACAATCTAGGGGCACTTCATTTTTTTAACTTATATTTTATTCACTTAAAAATGAACATGCCATTTAGCAAATACATTAATAGATCATAGAGACATCATTACACGACATTGAAGTTACTTTCATTTAGCACCCTAAATTTGGTACCACATGTGGGGTTTCCTAAATGACTTTTAAAGTCCATAATGTGAACAGTTATGCTCACCAGCCAAAACCAGTGGAAAAAAGTGGCATTTATATAGAGAACCTACCATTTCTCATTTGATAAATGATAAATGTGACTCTAACGAGTCACTGTTTCCACAATCTGAATTGTAAAAGGTATTAACTTGGCTCAACAACCAGCTTGACTGAACATTCAAAAAAAAACATGTACATTTTGCTGACTGGACACAGCTATTACTGAGAACATACAGCATTGCCGCAATATAATCAACAAAGTGAACTGTACAACATCAACCAGCAGGACTAAAATTGTACATAGTTTTACCTTGCACAGCTAAATAAATAGTGACCTTCACACCAGATAGACTGTACTTGTATAATGTATGCACATAGATGATCCCATTTTGGTGGCGCGTGCTATAAAGTTTTTTTTAAAAAACAGAGTCTCCAAATAAAACATAGCATGCAGTGTGATATAGCCATCCCGGGTTATAATAATGCAGGAAGGATTTTGTCTAGGATTTAATGGCCTATTTAGGCTACTTATGAGAGCCCTGCATATATCCCTAACCCAGGTCACACTCAGATTCAGGACATTAACAAACTGTAGGTGGAAAAGAATACAATGCAACTCATCAGTGTTCAATAAAAAGTCTCAGTTTCTGTGCAGGTCTCCTCTTTCATCTCCTTGTTCAGCACTCTCCTGGACTCTGCTGCAGTTTTGTGTACTTTAGCCCTTGCCCCCTTTGTGTCTGTAAATTGAAAAGTCTTTCCCCTATATGTGATTCTGAGGCAAGCCAGGTCTAGAAGAAAATGTACCACATGGAGTGCTCGAAGTTGCTGCCTCAGTGAGTCAAATAGCTTCCAACAAGAACAGATTGCATAGGACCAATCTGGGAAGAGTCTATTATCCTGCCTCTTTAGTTGAAGTGGATGCTTTAATCTGGTGCACTATAAATTTATTGGCTATAGTGTAGATTATCAGGTATGTGTAGCAAGTTTGCCGTAAAAGCTTCCCGAATACAGTGCTTTTTATTTATTCATTTATTTCGGTTGGGGAGCATCAGCCCCACACTCCCCCTGTTTTTTTACAGGAGGTTTGGGGGATGAAGTCCTCCTACTCAAATAAACTAATAAAAAGTAAAGGAAGCGGTGATTTCACCAAATAGCATAATTTGAGATCTACGCTAAAAGCATAGGTCCTACACATACCTGGTAATCTACACTATCACCAGTTTATATTTTATCTCCAGTCCAGAGGACACCAGAAGGACAGTCCAGGGAGCATCTCTGTTGAGCTGCTGAGTATGAACATTAACACAATATGCTTGTTTTAGATCTATGGGATCTAGTTCCATTCCATTAGGTATCGATTCTATAATCTACATCTGCAAAAAAGATAACAATCCCCCCCCCCATGCCTTCCGGGAGGCCGATGACCCTTACATTCATAGCCCTGGCCTCGTTCTCCAATGTTTCTAGCTGAGACTGAAGGTTAGAGTTCTCCATGGTGAGCTTTACGACAGTCGCTTGGGACCTCATGGATCTGTCATTTGCATCTTTGACAGTCTGCACAGCACCTTTGATTTTGGCATCCTGAGAGCTCATTCATTCTAGTATTTTTTCAATTTTCTTGTCCACATCTCGGACGGCTCTTAGGACAATCTCCCCAAGGTGGCTGTTCTCCTGTTCCTCCAGCTGTGCCAGTTCCCAGTTGTTCCAAGGGCTTTTGCTGGACTTGCAGTGGGATTGGCTGCCATTTTTGAGTTTGCCCACTGGCCATTACTTTTGGGCACCCCATGGCAAATTCAGTATCAATCTGCTTCCCAAAACGTAAGCTACTCAATTCTTACAATTATTCTGTGAAAGACAGATGTTAAATATATAATTTTCTCAAATTGTGTGCAGGGTTTTGTGTGAGTTGTTGCAGAACATGTTTAGTCAGGGAGCTGGCTCTCACCCCCCCCCCCCGGGGCATTTCTTAACACAGTTTCTTCCCCTAAGCCGTTTTCATTATTTTCCCTTGAACCTATTCTGTTAAATACTGGTGAGAAATAGTGAATTACTTCTGCAGCCCTTGCTGATGGATTTGATATTTTTTCATTGTTGTCCTTACAGGTAAGTGGACCTAGTCCCTCTAGCTAACCCTTTATCCCTTTAATGTAGCAATAAAAGAGCTTCTTGCTTGACGTACCATCCCATGCTGTATATTAAGCTCCACTCTTGTTTTTGGTCTCTCTGATGACTCTTTTGTAAGTCTTGTTGTACCCTGTGATGGCTCATACTGCTTTGATTAGTATCCTTGCATTGATGTGCTTCCTTTTCTCCTTAATCATCCTCCTTACATCTCTTGTTAACTATATTAGGTTTTTCTTATCCCGCTTCTTCTTATTGACCAATAGCATACAGGCCCTCTGAAATGCATGCATGATCTTCTTAAATTTCTCCCAGGCAGCCCCTGTTGACAGTCCTTTCTTCTGACTGGAAGGCATCCAACTGGCTAAGCTTAAATCTGGACAAGAGGGAAATGTTACTTGTGGAATCAGGTCTTCATGGGTCGGCAGTGCATAGTCAACCATTTGGATGTCTATGGTTAAATGATATGTGTAAGCCCTATTTCTGGGGATGTCTCAGAGACTCTCTCCTTATAATACCACTGTGTCATCATGGGTTTTACGGTGGCTACCCCTGCCTTGTGGACATAACATGGCTGAGGGGCCTAAGTCCTTTAATGTCCAGGTTGGGGGTTTGTATCCAAGGTTAAAGATAGTAAACAGCGCAGTGCCTATACTACCAAGTCAAAATGTTGAGTTGGGCCTGGTGTAAGTATTCTACAGTCTTCTGGGATGTGATACCTTCCCACCTCCCCACAGCATCACCCCACCCCTGAGCTAGATCAGTGCAACTAGAGTTGCTGACAGAGAGGGAAGTAAACACCCAGCTTAAACCTAGAGGTGTAGATAAATAGCTAGATATACAGATATTTTCTCTCCATACTCAAAGTAGCAGTATAATTGGGTAGGTGGAGAAAAGAGATTTTCAGTCAGTGTTTTAAGGCACTCTGAGACTTTTCTTTAAATTTGTAACAGGTAGTGTGGGGAACCTAGGCCATGAAAGTAATCCTAAGGGTGAGTAGATGAAGGAAGCCCTGTTAATCATGTGTGTGATTGGTGGGTGGCACTGCAAGAGGCTTAGTGGAAACAATCAATTGAGGGAGACCAGGAAGCAGGAAGTCAGATAAAAGGCGTAATACCCTGCCTGTCCCATCACACTCATGTCCCATCACATGATAGGCACAGAGCAGGAGCAGAGCACCTATCCTAGAGACATCTGCAAGATATCAACAGATCTCTGCAAGAAATCCACAGAGTGACCACAGTCCACAGGAGACACTGCAGATAGGACATCAGATTAAGGTAGCAAGTATCATATAATCTGCTTGCTGCATACTTTCATAACCAACTAGAGAGCAGGTAACTACAGCTTGTAGCCATAGTACAACTGTACAAGGGGCTGTATTCTTCCAGGAAAAGGTAGGAGCAAATAGGATGGTCACAAAAAGGAAAGCAGGAGACACCCAGTATCCTGTCAAGATTATGAAGAAAGAGCCATGCGGTCAAAACAGCGGTGTTGTTCAGACTTAGTCTATTTATAGTAGCATGGTTTCTGACCTAAGCACTTTTTGGGGTGTCCACGCAGCACACTGTTTGACTGTGTGGGTTTTCACTGCGTGATTAAAGGGGTAACCTGAGACACCCTATCCAGGGTAGGGAAGCAAAAGGGAGAGTTAGGAGTACAAGGGAGTAGGAAGGAGGTAGTAGGGTACAGCAGAGCTTTAATAGACATGAGGCTTCACAAGAAAAGATCATGAGAGTGGTGCTGTGCAGTGGTTCTGGGGCCACAGACTGTTGGAACACCTTCTGAAGACTGAGGTGCTTCCCCATATGTAATCACCTTTCTGGGTTGCAGGCAGAGGTTGCTGGACTCTGCAACAAACTGGCAAGGGTACAGAGGACCTATTGTCCAACCCAGGGGCCATCAAGTCTGCCACAGCTAACCCAGGGGATGCCTAGGCAAAGGTAGTGCAAATTAACCTTGGTAGGCTCCGGGAGGTTGGGGCTGGTAGGAAGGGTGCATGCTCCTCAATCTATACCACTGCAGAAGTCCTTTGCCATACTGGTGGGACTGGGAAGCCAAGAGGAGGCATCTGTCACAGTGGGAAGGGAGGACATGGGCCAGTATGAAGGGGAGGCCCCAAGGAGGGAGGAAGAGGCCTCCAGCCAAGAAGGAAGCAGGTGATGAACAAAGGCAAAACTCCAAGTCTTTGGCTGTGGAAGCCTTGTGCCGACTTCCAAACTTTCTCCCAACACAGTCTTAGCCCTTCTGCCTCTCTGAAAGCCCAAGCAAGACTGCCCCAAGCTGTAACTGTCTCTGGGGTTTCACTTGAAAAATGGCAGCTTTTGATTGGCTGAGAGCAGCTGCCCATAAGTAAAATTAGTAAACATTAAGTCCCATCAATTATTGATTGGTGATTAGTTTGTGCACCAAGAATATTGTTCACACCTCCTCCCAGAAGCCATTTCTTTAAAATTTAGGTGCCTAGAATTCTGATTGGCTGACTACAGATCAAAGGTGAACAGTATGGCTGCTAACATAAAGTTCAATGCAGTTTATATGGGGTGTCTAACTTTTAGGTTTTTTTTTGAAGCTACACTGTATGCTTTTATTTAGCCACTGTCCCACAGTTCTGCAGCAGCCTCTCCATTTTATCACCTGGCTACAGTGTTATAATTAAAAATCTTTTCCCTAGCCTGTCACAAGCTCCATTTTATAGTGCAACCCCCCAGGCACAGGCAAGCAGCTCATTAATATTCATAAGTGCCTCGTTAATATTTATGAGGCAGTCCCTAAGTGCCCATTGGTGCTCCTAAAATAAAATTATTTTCAGCTCCTCAACCACCTCCTCCATGTCTCCGACTCCCGACTAGCTGATTCTGGGGGTCAGGAGCACCAGAGAGGCTTTTGTTTTGCTGTAGGAGTGGTGTGAAAATGAAAATGCATTACTGTGCATGTGTAGACTGCTGGTTCTCACATTCGAAGTGCGAGCCAGTGTGGCAGTTCTGTGTCTTTACTCCTCTGACCCCTCTCCCAAAAGGAAACTAAAGCAAGGGCCAGATGGAGGTTTAGAGGCCACACAGGAACCTGGACTGGCGGCAGTGTAAATGGGCAGACAGCGGAAGGAATGGGCAGCACCTATGGGCCAAATTAAGATAAGCCCCACCTGAAGGGGGTTACATATGGGTAATATTAAAGGCAGTGGTAAGGGGTAATATAATTAGCCTAGCAGCAGCAAAGAAAATAACAGCAGTAACACAGGAATCACTAGAAAAAAAGATTCAGGAATTAGAAGAGACACAAAAGGAACCAGAGGTAGATCTACATGGATGGAACTAAAAAAAAAAAAAAGAGGAAAGAACTGTCAGAGGTGCTTGACAGAAAGGCAGAAGCGAAACTTCAGTATATCAGACAGAACTACTATGAGATGGGAGGAAAGATGACATACCTGCTACCATTTAGGCTTCGCAAAATGAAAATGGACAAAATGATTTTTAGAATCAAAGACAGAAGACGGCCCAATATAACTTAAAAAACAAATAGGTCAAAGGAAATTGTTGACTCTTTTAGGAACTTCTGTGAAGACCTATACAAAGAAGATCTAGATAAGCAGTAGCTAAAGAGGTGTACATGGGAATTTCTGGAATCCCTGTCGTTGCCAATATTATCAGAAGAACATAGGACAGCTCTAGGTACCCCAATAAATATAGAAGAAACAAACAAGGAAATAATGAGGTTAAACGTAAAAAGGCACCAGGACTGGATGGATATAATGTGGACTTTTCCAAGAAATTCAAAATACAGTTGGCACCGAGTTTGCTGAAGGTTTTCAGAACCTGTCAAGAGAATGGTAACAAGTGTCCTCCATCCTGGAATAACATGATAATAATGGTGCATCTGAAACTTGGGGAAGTCCAGAGAAGAATGCATGGCATATCATCCAATCTCTCCACTTAATCAGGACCTAAAAATCTTTGCTAAACTTCTTGCCAACAGACTGCAGAAAGTAACAGAACCCCTAATACACCACAACCAGACAAGGTTTATCCCTAACAGAAAGTTGAGCAGTAACATCAGGAGGCTTCTGAATTAACGAGCAGGAACAGCACCTCCCCAGTCCCACAAACTGGTTTATTTACTGATGTGGAAAAGGTATTTGACCACCTTAGCCAGTCATATCTAAAAGTAGTATTAGAGACAATGGGCTTCGTAGAGAGATTCAGAGAATGGATTGGGCAACTATACCAAACCCCCAAAGCAAGGGTGAAGGCAAATGGAACCTTGTCTACTCCCCTGGGAATCAAGAGGCACCTAACAGGGACGTCTATAAATCCCATTGTTATTTGTGTTAAGCAAGGAGCCACTAGCAGAGGCAATGAGGGATGACCAACATATACAAGGAATAAAGATGGCAAGTATAGAAAATAAAATTTCTGTGTATGCAAATGACACCTAACACATATATATATATATATATATATATATATACACAATAGGGGTGAGTGGTAAATGAGTGAGATAAAACAGCGTATCATCCACTGCAGTGTGATATTTTTACCCTCTGCTCTACTGTGATAATATGAGACATTTACACACACAGGTCACAAAAGGTCACTGATATCATCACCCTAGGCAGCTTTACCCTCAGCATGAAAGAAACACCTGTGCTGTTACCATAGACACAAATGCAGAACTACCTGAGAGGTCTCACTGCTGCCTACAGCTAACTCAGTGAGCATTACAAAACACACCTATCCCCCCCCCGCCAACTTCCAGCTCATTACTGTGATACTCTCAACTTGAAGCAGCCAGAATTCCAAACAGCATAGCTTCACAGAACAGTCTAAACTACTGCCTACAGCTAACTCAACTACCACTGAAACACACTCACTTGTTCTTCAAACTCTGATTCTCACCCATTACAATTAGTGACAATTTCAACTTCACTACAGCCATAATCCTAAAGAGCACAATTTCACAGAGCACTCTGCACCCTGCCTGCAGCTAACTTAATTACCACTGAAAACAGCATCAGCTGTTCTGACACTCTGCCTCTCAGTTCATTACAATTACTGTGAAGCTTTGAACTTCACTGCAGTCAGACTGCTAAACAATACAGCTTCACAAAAGTATGTTTCTCATTCCTATCTAAAACTAACTCATTTAGCATTGCAAAACACACTCATGTGTCTCTCAGAGTTTATAACACTGCCAGCCCATTCAGAAAAGCTCACACACAGAATGAGCAAACACATTAACAGGAACAGAACACAAGACAGCATAACAAAACTTCTGAAACTCTTGGCCCAATTGTATATATCGAATACATGATGAGATCAGATGTTATGGCAGAATATTGTCATTCTGCATCGTGAGCTTGATGATCTCACGAGGCCGATATCCAGAGCTCACTCTGCAGGAGTGACAATATTTGCCATAGCACACTCATGCCCATCGTGTATCCCCTATATACAGTATATATATATATATATATATATATATATATATATATATGAACTTGAGGCTTCCCTCTCACCATTACAGAATCTCCTAGACAAATTCAGTGGGTTAGCTGGGTTTAGAATTAATGAAGAAAAAACATAGATGTTATGAAATAAGTGGTGAAATACCAGAGAGGGTAAAATGAACTATCCCCTTCAAATGGGTACATAACTAAGTGAGATATCTAGGAGTTATTATTCCCACAAATATAATGGACCTGTACAAAGTAAACTATGGCAAACTAAAACAGGAAATTTAGTCCGACCCAAAAAGATCAGTGGAACTTCCTTTCACTCTCACAACTAAGACTGACACAATAAAAATGAATGACCTCCCCATATTGTTGTTTCTAGACTCCACACTCCCGCTTAGCTTTTCTGTTAAGGAGTAGAAAGAAATGTAGAGGGCCATTAGTAAAATCGTATGGCAGGGTAAAGGGTTTAGGATTAGATGGGAGACACTAACGTGGAAAAAGAGCAAGGAGGAGGGAGACTTCCAAATCTTCAACAACATAAAGCTGCCCAACTCGCACAGACAAGAGACCTAGTACGAGACAAAAATGAGGCGGGCAGGGTATCCATGGAAAGAAAGGCACATCTTACCCTCTCTGTTAAAGAACTACCCTGGATCCTAACAAAAGGACAGGAAACTAACCACATTTCAAATAAACGGACAAAACATTCACGTTCACATTGGCTAAAAATTAAACAGCCAGGTGGGACAAAGAAGCAACAGTGGTGGAGGGGTCCCAATAACACAGCGCCCGGCCTTTCAGCCAGGAAGGCTAGAGAAAGCATTTGAGAGATGGGATAGAAACAGGCTGAGATTTGTTTCACAATGTCTACTGTACATCAAGGAGAAGTTAAAACCTTGGGGCAGCTGAAGGACGAGTTTGGGACAGCAGACAGAGATCTTTTTAGATACTTTCAAATTAGAGACTTTATCAAGAAGTCAAAGAATAAAGAATGGGTTGTGGCAGACCAGCCAGAGATTTTAAAAGAATACGTACCCTGACAATGACGTAGGAACAGAAAAAAACAAATCACTCAATTGTACAATATACTGATCAAAGAAAAGGGTAAGAGTGAAGAATGAATACCAGAGGGGACTGAGAAGGCCACTCCTGCAGGGTACTGCTATATTCAGGGAAGGGGGAAGACAGAAGGGGGAGAAAGATGTGCAGATCACTGTGAGATATAAGATGTGGAGCTGCCAGCACCATGATCACTGCCTGACCCCCTGTGTCCTGGCCAACATTCCCCTTCCCATAAAACCAGTTCATGCAATTGTCCAAGTCTGTGTGTGTGGGTATTAATATGTGAAATGGCTGCCACTACATGTTCAGTCACTTCACTGCCAATCTAGCATGGCTTGTAAAGCACTTTGGGATACAATGTGTATGAAACGCACTATATAAATGCTGATTCTTCTTATTTCCCATGGTAAAAGAAGACAAGCATATTTTTGATTTCCATGGAAGTATGGCATTGGACTACACAAGAACTTTGCTACAAACAAGTGATGGATCTAGGGGGTGGTGAAGGGTGCGGCTGCACACACACCCACATTGTAATTTACTTGCTTGCTGCTGCTGCATTTCACTTTGTTGAAGAACTATGATTAATTAACTGTACAAATGTTTACATTGAAAACTATGGGTTACATTTGTAAGTTCTGCCAAAAACATACTACGAGAACGATAGCAGACAATATAAAGGTTTAAAAAAATGTTAAAAAGTGCATATCAGGTATGCACCCCCCATTGTAACAGCCTGGATCCGCCATAACCACTAGACCACCAGGTATTTGAAGATTTGTACTGCACTGTGGTTTGCGAAGGAGAAAGTCTGTTGGATTAAAATAATTTCAACATGCTAAAGTAAACAAAATTAACAGAGCCATAGCCCTAACATGTGTATTGATCAAAATAATACACATGGTTTTGACCATTTTGGAGAAACACCTCTAAATAAAGGGGAAAAAAAGAACTAGTTAGCACTACAGAGAGCCATATAGCTCTCTGACTCTGCTCCAGTGATGTCATCACTTAACACATTTGGCAGCCATTTTACGAAGCAGGCAATGCAGTTTTTTTTAAATTGAAAGGCTGATTTTATATTTTTCAAATGCTTTGGAACCACAATTAGGTAAATTATATGAATGTAGTTTTAGTATTGATGTATACAGCAGACTTTAAATTAGTCCCTTCTGAAGTCATATTTTTGAATAGTTTGTTGGCTGTTTAGGTATCTTTTAATAATTAATTAATGCTCATGACTTGCAGGTGGGGGAAAACCATCGATAAGGTGCGTGGTAGTGGTAAGTACCCTCAGTTTCCTCATAATCAAGAATGTGAGTAGAAACATTCTCACATGACCTGTGAGTAACTGAAGGGGGGGGGGGGGTATTGGAGTCAACGTGATAATTTTTTACTGCATGAGTCATGCAAAATTTATATTATATTTTGGCATGAAATGGTATAGAGTAATAGCTTAATGCATGTAGAAACCTGAAAGATGGAAACAGAAGGAAAGGGGGAAGGAATTAATGTACTCTAATTGTGATATGATAAGGGGAAGGGGAAAACAAAACTAGCTTCAACCACCCACCAAGTTTGAATAACGGGACAAGTGATAAACTCATAGAAGGATGAGGGAAGAAATGGGACACCACAGCGAAAGAAAGGACACTTAGACTCAGGATGTGCGAGAGGTACGGATTTTAAAGAGCAATTTTACAGGTGCTCACACCAAAAAGCATAAAGAACCCTTACCTGCCCCCAGTTCATATGTTGCTAATCTTATCATTTGTAACTGCCACAATTTTGGAAAGGAAGGGATTGTATTTTGATCGTACATACTATCTGAGGACCTCAAAGTGGCAAGGCAGTGTGACAAAGTAGTGGGTAGGGCTAGTGGGATGCTGGGGTGCATAGAAAGGAGTATCTCCAGCAGGAGGAGGAAGTTGGTGTTGACATGGTATCAATGCAAGTGAGACCCCAACTGGAATACTATGTACAGTTTTGGAGGTCAACCCTCATAAAGGACATAGACTGCTTGGAGGCAGTTAAGATAAGGCAACTAAAATGGTGCAGAGATTACACAAGCAGCCCTACAAGGAGAGACTGAGGAATCTTAACATGTACACCCTGGAAGAGAGGAGAGTGAGAGAGATCCTTTGCTATGTGACCCTAGATAGGCTGCTGTTAGTGTTCCCCTGTACCTTTTTTAAATCCTATATAGGGTAGGAGTATAAAATAATTTAAACAAGATACAGGGGAATACTAATAGCAACCTATCTAAGGTCTCATAGCTAAGGTGCAGGGGAATGTGAAAGTACTTCTACCACAATAAGAAAAAGCAAAGAAGGGTAAGGGGTAAAGGAAAGAGGAAACCTCTTCAGACAAGAGGGAACTACTAGTTGAGAAGGGTAGAAGGGAAAACCCTACCTAGCATAAAGGGGCATAGCAAACAAAATGGGGACAACTAGAAGTATCCTATCAGGGGTAAGGTTAAAAAAGTATTGCCAAGTGCAGTGCTCCCTCTTTTATTCCCCCAACCTTTGTACATCCTAAACTGTGGTGGATAAAAGAGGGTGGTAGATAATATGGAGTGGCAGTTAAAGGGGGAGATATTGTTTCTGGAAAAACAGGACAGGAGCTCACACTGGCACTAATGAGGTTGGTAGGTAATGGAGGGAGCACTGTAACACAGAGAGAAAAGGAATTGGGAATGCTGGGACTGGCACAGTGCAGTTGCTGTGAGGCAGCAGCTTTCGGAGAGACCTTCTGGAGACTGTGGTGCTACCCTATCTGCACACACCTCTCTGGGTTGAGGGAGGCGGTCGCTAGATTCTAAGTTGAGCTGGCTAGGATTTAGGGGATTCTTCCCCCACTCAGGGGCCATCAAGTCTGCCATTGTTGCCTCAGAGGTTGCCAGGGAGGAGGAATGACTGGATTATGGTGGGCTCTGGAAGTGTGGGCTAGAGGATCAGAGGCACATTCCTCAACCAGTACCACTATGCAGTTCCTACGCTGCTCTGGTGGGGTGAGACTGTTAGGAGAAGGCACCCGTGGCAGTGACCAGGGAGAATGTGGGGATCCTCTGTAGTAGATATCCCAAGTAGGATGATAGAGGACCCCAGAGGAGGAGGAAGCAACTTTTGGTGGGTGATTTGATTGTGAGGGGGACAGATTTGGAAATAGGAAAGGGGTGTAGATGGAAGTTAGGTGTCTATGTGATGCCATGGTCCAAACAGATAGAAAGCGAGTCCTGGGGATCACTAGTGCAGCAGAACAGAAGGGAGAGCTGGATGCCATTGTCCACCTAGGGACTAATGACCTGGCTAGGAATGGGGCTGGGATAGTGCAGAGGGAGTTTACAGAGCTGGGGAGGGGTCTTAGACAGGTAGCACACTCAGTGGCTTTCATTGAAGTGCTGCCTGTCTATGATGGGGGGAGGAGAGGGATCTCCACGCCAGGAGCTTCAACTCATGGTTGAAGGACTGGCAGAGAGGAGGGGTTCGCCTACACTGGGGACTGGAGATCTACCTGGTGGGATAAGGGCCGATACAGGCATGACGGGTAGCATTCATCTGAGTGGAGAACCACATTCCTCAGTGGACAGTTTAAATGCTACTTTGATTAGCATTTAAACTAGTCAACGGGGGTGGTGGAAGGAGTCAGGGAGGCAGAAATTGCTCCCCCAGGCTGAAGTAGAGAGTAGGGAGAACCCAAGGGGGTGGGATCCCCAGGGTGAAAATTAATAAAGGAAACAGGGGGGTAGAAATGAAGGGAGATGGGAATAGGAAAATTAAAAAGAATGGAATGGGAGGAGGGAGGGCAAAAAAGAAAAAAGTAGGGTAACAAACAGAGTGCTAACAAAATCTGGAATGCATTGTGTGCAAATGGTGGAAGTCTAGGAAATAAGATTCTGGACCTAGTGGTCAACCTGGATATTGTGCCCATTACCGAGTCATGGTGCACTAAAAACCATGACTGAGACATGGCCATACCAGGCTATACTCTTCTTAGAAAGGACAGGGTGGGAAGGAAAGGAAGGGGTATGACGCTTTATGTGAGGGAAAGCATAAAAGTGTAGGAAATACAGGAAATACGAGGGGGGCAGAGGTACTGTGAGTCATCCTGAAGATAGGGAACAGAGCCATGATTCTCAATGGTGTGATTTACAGACTTCCAGCACTGGGAGAGGAGTTAGATAGGGCACTGATTTAAGCCACTGGTGAGATGGCAGAAAAGGGAGAGGTGCTGCTGGTGGGGACTTCAACTTGCAGGATGTAGATTGGAACCTCCCAGTTGTGGCTTCAGCTAGAAGCAGGAACATCTTGGACTCCCTACAGGGGGTGCTTCTCAGACAACTAGTCAGCGAACCCACTCATGCTGGGACAATATTGGACCTGGTACTTACTAACAGGGACAGTGTTGCAGACGTCAAGGTAGGGGACTACCTGGGGATCAGTGATCACCATACAGCGTGGTTCAATATAAGGACAGCTGTGGAACTGAACCACACAAGGGTGAGGGTTATGGACTTCAGAAGGGCAGATTTTATAAAGATGGGTAAATGCTTCAGAGATGACCTGGTTGGGGTGGGACAGTAGGTGAAGCTAAAAAGGGGCATAGTGAAGTCAACAAACCTGCGACAAGCAAGTGAGCAAAAGCAAGAGGAAAAGAGACCACTATGGTTCTCAAAAGAGGTGGCTGAATAGTTAAAGTATAAAAGGGTTTCATCTGGAAGGTATAAGAAGACGCAGAGGGAAGAGGATATGGAAGTGTATCAGGGGAAACAGAGGGAAGCATGAAAAACAGTAAGGAGTGCAAAGGTGCAGACTGAAGAGAGAATAGCCTAGGTGTAATGAGAGAGACATGACATTTTTTAGGTATGTAAGTGAAAAGAGGAAGATCAGGGGAGGGATTTTAAAGTTGGGAAGGGGGACTGTGCAGAGGGGACCAGGAAAAGGCAGACATCCTGAACAAATACCATTGTTCAGTGTTCACACAGGAAGGAGACGTGGAGGGGTCATAAAAAAGTAAAAAGAGCTTTGGAGGGAGGAAAATGGACACTAGTTCTTTTTCAGAGGAGAGCATCCTGAAGGGACCCGCTAATTTAAAAGTGGACAAACCAACAGGGCCAGATGTGGTTCATCCAAAGGTATTGAGGGAGCTCAGGGAGGTACTTCCTGCACCTCTGACAGTCCTATTTAACAGCTCACTGGAAACAGGAGAGGTTCCAGAAGACTGGAGGAAGGCAGATGTAGTCCCACTTCACAAAAGTGGTACCCGGGAGGAGCCTGGCAATCAAAGGCCAGTCAACTTGACATTGGCAGTGGGAATTTTAATGGAAGCATTGATGAAGGAAAGGATTGTAGAATATCTTGAATCCAGTGGGTTACAAGAACCAAGGCAGCATGAATTCACAGGGGGAGGAGGTCATGTCAAATGAATCTGATAGATTTCTTTAACTGGTTGAGCAAGGTATTAGATCAGGGTGGAGCAGTGGACATGGCCTGCCTAGATTTTGGTAAGGCTTTCATCACCATTCCACATAAGAGACTAGTAAGCAAGCTGGGCAGCCTACGAGTGGGTCCAAAGGTGGTAAACTGGGTAAGACATTGGTTAGGGGATAGGTGACAGAGGGTGGTGGTAAACAGAGTTTATTCATAGGAAGGGAGGGTGACTAGCAGGGTGCCTCAGGGATCAGCATTGGGACTGGTCCTATTTAATGTCTTTATAAGTGACATTGCAGAGGAGCTGGAAGGGAAGATCTGCCTCTTTGTGGAAGAGACCAAAATCTGAAATAGGGCAGACACTCCAGGGGGTGGAAAGGATGAGCAGAAACCCGGGAAAACTCAAAGAATGGTCAAGGGTATGGCAGCTGGGTTTTAATGCAAAAAAGTGCAAAATAATGCACTTAGAACACAGAAACCGAGGGGCAGAGTACAAAATGGGTGGAGTGGTATTCATGACCACCAGTCAGGAAAGAAACCTGGAGGTAATCGTATCTGATGACATAAATATGGCCAGGCAGTGTAACAAGGTAGTTGGGAGTGCTAGTGGGATGCTGGGGTACATGGGGAGATATCACCAGCACAAAGAGGGAGGTAGTGTTGCCTCTGTATAGGTCACTGGTAAGATCACACCTAGAGTACTGTATCCAGTTCTGGAGATACAACTCTGAAACAACATAGACAGAGTGGAGGTGGTCCAGAGAAGGGAAAATAAAATGGCAGAGGGTCTGCATCAAAAGACTTATGAGGAGAGACTAAAGGACCTCAACATGTACACCTTTGAAGACAGGAGTGAGGGGGGATATAAGAGAGATCTTTAAATACCTTATGAGGGTAAATAAGGTACAAGAGGGAAGTATTTTTCAGAAAACAATGTGCACAAGAGCAAAAGGACATGCTATCAAGTTGGAGGGGATAGATTCAGGAGAGATGTGGGGAAGTACTTCATCACAGAAAGAGTTGTGGATTCCTGGAACAGTCTTCCAGTGGAGGTGAAAACAGTGGTGGGGTTCAAGAATGCATGGGATAGGCATAAGAGAATCTTAGTGGAAAGGAATGGGGCAGGGAGAAAGAGCCAGAGATCCAATATGGTCTGTGGTGACACCATAAGTAGGGAAAAATGGGCAGATTATGTGGGTCAAGCGGTCCTTATCTGCCATCAAATTCTTTATGTCTATGTCATGTCTGTGTCTATGTCTACAAATACCTCACAGTGGCGAACAGGGTGCAGGAGTGGAGTCTATTTTAAATGAGTAAGATTATGCTGAAGGGGAGAAATTTAAGAGAGAAGAGCGGAAATTTCGTCTCTTCTCTGAAAGGATGGTAAACACCTGGAACAGACTGCCAGCACAAATGGAGGAAACAAAAACAGCTGGGTGGCTTGTAGCATGCATAGGATAAACAAAGGGGTATATAAGAAAATAAGGAGGAGCGAGTGTCGTCGGAGACCAGTTAGAGACAGATTAGGCACGGAACATCAGAACTGACTGCTTGGAAGGTTATCATTCATGTTACCAGAGCCTTTTGATGTTATTATAGCCTCATAGTATCTAGTTGTCTATTATCCTGTTTGAAGTGGTTACTACAATAATATAGCTTCATTTACAACTGGAGAAACTGAAAGGACAAAACAGTTACTAGTGGGCGTTGGAAGAGCCCTCAACAATGTGTATCTTATGTACATGTACATGGAATTTCTTTTTAAATGAACAGGACACCAGTCTATATCACAGTAATTAACAATGTCCTTGGTTTGTTATTACTATAATTGAGACTGAAACCTTAAATCAATTATCGCTGCAGTCTGTTTAATGTTGTGTCTAGCACAAATATAATGGGAAACGAATTCTGGCAAAAGTAAAACGCTGTTGTCTTCCTGCTGTTTTCAAAGCTTGTCCTATTTAATATCATTTGAATATCCTCACCCAGTCTATAAAAAATACATATCCTTGATAGGAAAAAGTACAAGGTTAGAGAAAATTAGAGCGACCACCTCTGGTACCGAGCCAGGGCCACTGGCAACCAAATGGATATACAGGCATACAAAACAGCAAGAAATGCCTCCACAAGAGCAATTCGAGTCAAAAAAGCAAAATACTATAAGGAAGCCTTAACCAATTCCTGGAAAGATGGACACAAATTTTGGAACAACATCTCTGAGATGACAGGAAAGGTCCCCAAAGAGACCCTGTCCATGCTCAACATAAATGGCACTACAACTGTTGATCCTCAAACCATAGCTGACACTTTAAATGAGGCTTTTGCAGATCTCAGTCATGTCCTACTCCCTAACTTCTTCGCCCCACCCCCTCTTCCTACAATTCGCAGTCAGCAGAAAATAAGAGGTCACACCCACCATTCCACTTTAAAGTGGTGAGCAAAGAAGAAGCAAAGAAATACATTCTCAAAGCACTTGGGAAAACTAGGCTAAGTGGGAATTCACTTGACCTAAAGCTCATCACCCTCACCATTGATGAGGTACTGTCCCCCTTGACAAAGATCCTTAACCTCTCCTTCATGCTCACCCAATTCCCACAAAAATGGAAAGCCGCCTTAGTTACTCCAGTACACAGGTCTGGGGACATGGCATTAGAAACATAGAAACATAGACTTTGATGGCAGATAAGGACCGCTTGGCCCACTTAGTCTGCCCATTTTCCTACCTAGAGGATAAGCTGCAGCTCCTATTTAACCAACAGCCTATTTCTTCCTACCCCCCCCCACAAAAATTGCCTCATGTTTGTCCCATGCATTCTTGAATTCTCCTACAGTTTTAGACCACAACCTCCTCAGGAAGGCTGTTCCATGTATCTACTACCCTCTCTGTGAAAAAATACTTCTTCACATTGCACCGAGCCATCCCCCCTCTATCTTCAAATTGTGTCCTCTTGTTCTTGCACATCTCTTTTTCTGAAAGATGCTACCCTCTTGGACTTTGTTGATTCCACTGAGGTACTTAAATGTTTCTATCATGTCCCCCCTCTCCCTCCTTTCCTCAAGGGTATACATATTAAGCTCTTTTAGTCTCTTCTCGTATGGCTTCTCTTGCAGATTCTGCACCATTTTAGTTGCCTTCCTCTGAACTGCCTCCACCCTGTCTATGTCCTTGTGGAGATGGGGTCTCCAGAACTGGACGTAGTACTCCAGATGGGGTCTCACCAACTGTCTGTACAGGGATAACAACTTCTGTTTTCTGCTGGTGATGCCTCTCCCTATGCATCCCAGTATCCCCCAGCCCTCCCTACTGCCTTCTCACATTGCTTGCCAACCTTAAGGTCATCTGATATGATTACCCCAGGTCCCTTTCCATTTTTGTTGTTGTTACTACCTCTCCTCCATTGTGTAATCTTCCCCTGGGTTTTTGTTTCCCAGGTGCATTATTTTGCACTTCTTTGCATTGAATCCAAGTTGCCATACTTCTGACCATTCCTCCAACCTTGCCAAGTCCCTTCTCATCCTTTCCACGCCTCCTTGTGTATCAACCCTGTTGTAGATGTTTGTGTCATCTGCAAAGAGGCATACTTTTCCTTCCAGTCCCTCTGCAATGTCACTTATAAAGACATTAAAAAGGACTGGACCCAGTACTGAACCCTGCGGTACCCCACTAGTAACCCCTCTTTCTTCAGAGTGGACTCCATTTACAATTAGTTTCTGTGTCCTGTTATCCAGCCAATGTTTTACCCAGGCTACCACCCTGGGACCCAATTTGGTGATTAATCTTTTGTGTAGGACTGTGTCAAATGCCTTGCTAAAGTCTAGGTAGGCCATGTCCACAGCCCCTCCCTGGACTACTACTTTGGTCACCGAGTCAAAGAAATCAATTAGATTTGTCTGACATGACCTTCCCACTGTGAACCCATGCTGCCTTGGGTCCTGTGCCCCACTGACCTCTAGGTACTCAACAATTCTTTCCTTCAGAAGTGATTCCATCACTTTCCCTACCACAGAGGTCAAACTGACAGGTCTGTAGTTTTCTGCCTCTGACTAGCTCCCACTTTTGTGAAGGGGAATCACATCTGCCTTCCCCCAGTCCTCAGGTACCACACCATTCTCCCATGATTTATTAAAAAGGGTAGTCAGTGGTGTCACTAGTTCTCTGCTTAATTCTTTTAGAATTCTGGGGTGAATTCCATCTGGCCCCATTGCTTTGTCCACCTTCAGTTTTAGGGTTCTTTCAGAACCCTTTCTTCTGTGAAAGGACTGGGATCAACCCCCTATCCAAAGTGCTTCTGTTAATTGGATTAGGCACCATACCTCCTCTTTTGTGAATACTGAAACAGTATTCATTCAGTATCTCCTACTTTTCACTGTCCCTCTCTGCCCACCCACCGCCTATTCCATTCAGCCTCACTATCCCTCCCTTTGTCTTTCTATGCTCCCTGATATACCTATAAAAGGTTTTATCCCCCTTCTTAACTGAGTTGGCTATCTTTTCCTCAGTTTGGGCCTTTGCTATTCTGACTACCCTCCCTGCTTCCTTCTGCCTTAACTGGTAAGGTTCTCTGTCCTGCTCCTTCTGTGTTTCCTTATACTTCCTAAATGCTATCTTTTTCTCCCCAACCTTCACTGCCACCTCTTTTGAGAACCATAGTAGCTTTTTCTTTCATTTTGATTTGTTTATTTGCTTCACACAAAAGCTTGTTGCCTCTGTGATGGCAGTTTTGATGTTTCCCCATTGTTGCTCCACCCCTCCTTCTAGCCTGTTTGCTAGTGCTTTTCTAAGGCATTCTCCCATCTTGCCAAAGTCAGCCCTTCTGAAGTCCAGAACCCTCACTTTTGTATGGCTTGACTCTGTAGCTGAGTTTATCGTGAACCACACTGTTTGGTGGTCACTTGTTCCCAAATGGCGACCCACTTCTAGATTTGCGATCCTCTCACTGTCCCTCTTTGAGAGTATGAAGTCTAAGATTGCTCCCTCATGAGTAGGTTCCAAAACTAGCTGTCTGAGGCATGCCACCTGAAGGGCATTGAGAATGGCCCTGCTTTTGGATGTGGCTGCAGCAAAGGTGCTCCAGTTGACATCTGGCATATTAAGGTCCCCCATCAACAGTATCTCCCCTTTCTCTGCCATCCCAAGTATGCCTTCTATCATTTCCTTGTCCATTCCCTCCCCCTGACATGGGGGTCTGTGTACAACCCCTGTGCAGATTGTGGTGCCATTTCCAGTCTCTAAGATGACCCACAGTGCCTCCTGTCCTTCCTGTTTACTTTTTTGTTCAGTTGCTTTCATCCCTTCCCTTACATAGAGAGCTACTCCACCCCCAATTCTCCCCTTCCTGTCTCTCCTGTAAGTTGTGTACCCTGGAATGTTAACATCCTAGTCATGGTTCTCTGTGTACCATGTTTCTGTGACTGCTGTGATATCCAGGCACCCCTCTTCCATCAAGGCCACCAGTTCAGGGAGCTTGTTGCCCAGACTATGGGCATTGGTACTCATTACCCTCCATTTCTTGATGGCCTTACCCCTTTTTGCTCCATCCCTGTCCTTATTACGTTTGTCACTTTCTCCATTTACCCCAGTGCTTCTCCCTATCGACATCTCTATGTTGGTGTCTACCTCACTGGTGCCCCCCTCCTTGGCTAATTTAAATGCTTGCCAATGAAGCATTTAAACCAATCACCTAACTACAGGTCCATATCAATCCTCCTGCCACTTTCCAAAGTGTTAGAGCAAATCATGTCTGATCAATTGGTAAAATACATGGAGAAGTATAATCTTCACTGTAGTCAGCAACACGGGTTTTGCAAATGGCACAGCACTACTACTGTCTTCTCAAATTTTCTAATTATATACATCGTGCCTTGGATCAAGGTCATTTAATTGGAGCAACGTTCATTGACCTTTCCAAGGCGTTTGATACTCTAAATCACTCTCTGCTTATCAAACAATTATCTGATCTAGGTTTATCCACGGACACCGCCAATTAGTTCAATAGCTACCTCAGCAGATGCACTCAACATGTCAGGATTGGTGATACACTCTCCACAAAACAACTGGTTAATTCAGATGTCCCACAAGGGTCTATCCTGGGCCCACTACTTTTCACCATATTCCTGAATCAGCGCCCAGACTCCTGTCATGGTCAGATCCTACTCTACACAGATGATGTGGTTCTTTACTCGAGTAATACTGATCCTACACTCCGGGCTAATCAATTGCAGACTAGCTTTACCAATGCTGAGACCTGGTTCCACTCACAGAAGCTAGTCCTTAACTACACAAAATCAAAAACAGTGTTGTTTCACAGTGCACAAAACAGGTTCCGCCTCACCAGCTGGAAATCAGAAATAGCTCAGTCATTATCCTAGAACAGACTCGACATTTTAAGTATTTAGGAGTGACAATTGACAGCACTCTGTCATTCTCCAGCTATATTGACAATGTCACCAAAACAGTGAATACCTATTTAGAGGTACTGTACAAATACAGATAGTGCCTTACCCTGGAAGCCCTCCAGTTTGCTATACATAGTTAAATATTCTCAGTAATCAATTATGGGCCTGTGATCTATGGATCTGCCTCCAACACCACCCTGCGCTATGTCACCACTGCCCTTAACAAGACCTGCCATCTTCTAACTGGGGCCACCCGCCTGACACACACATGCAACTTATATGAGCAAGCAAACTGGCTTCAGCTCAAAGGCAGACTATCCTATCAATCATGCCTAATAGCAAAAAAGGCCTCCCTTGGTCTCTTACCTCCTGGTGTGCAGTCTATGCTTAGGTTGCCAAACCACACCCAGCATACTAGACGGACCTTGAACCATGCATTCATAGTGCCTCACTGCTGTACCACCCAAGGGCAATGCTCATTTGCATACAGAGCACCATTGTGGGATAATTCACTCCACTGTAATGTTACCAAAGACCAAACACTGGGCTCCTTCAAAAAGAAACTTCGCCAGGCACTAGTCACCAATGCCTCCTATGACTACCATGCATAAAACAACTTGGGTCTGTTTCCTCTCCTTCGCCTACACCCTACCCCACCCTTCCTCCACCCTACCATCCTACCCTTGCTACTACCCTATAACTTACCTGCCTTCTTGAGGTCCCATTAACCAGTCCCAGCATCAGACTATGCTTGCTACTCCGCAGAGGGCATCATCAGTTCCTGCTCTGATTGCCCCACTGGAGTGCACTCTTACACTGAATGACACAGCCCACATTTGTCTGCTGATATTCCCCTCCTGGCAATCCCCCCCCCTCGCTCAGACAATGCCTTTGGCTGTATCCCTACTCTGGAACACTGTTAGGCCCTAGCCCTTAGCTTCTGTCTATCCTGTAAGACCATGTCCCTTGTTGCTGTCTTTCCCTCATTTTGACTCTGACAATGCCACTTGGCTGCATCTTTTTCCTCCTGTAGTTAGATACCTACCCTAATGAAATTTTTGCTAAGTATGCTTACTCCTAGCCGCTGTATGTCTGCAAAATACCTGTTTTTTATAACTTAAATCCATATGTGCTTATTTTATTGTTACCCTTACTCCTAGGATCACTATGTATTTTCTCATTATAGTATTTGTTCTGTTCTTTGACACGACGTGGAGCCTATGTAAGAGCCTTTGGCTTAAAGGTATTAATTCCAAGACTGAAATAAAATAAAAAATAAAATAAAATTAAAAAAATTCAAAGTTAAAATGTTATGAATTGGGTCACCCAATGGCATAATTGTAAGAGGTATGGCATACCATGCTTATGACCTGGGTTTACATCCAAGACCAAGTCATCAGACACTGGGTATCTGCAGCAGTGCTGAGTGTCTGTCTTAGATGCTTCTTGCCTTGGGGAGGGTGGGGGGCTGCTGTTATTACATGATGGCCCCATGGGAGCCCTGTGAGAGGGAGCCATGGCCTCCAAAATCATGGAATATTGCTGCAGAAAGTAACTCTAAGCAACCAGGGTAGTCTCAGCCATCATCCCAATTTCATATACTGTACTATTATATTGCAGTAAGATTGTCTAGATTCAAGATTGGTACACACAAACAAAATCTGCACTGAAGCACCAAAGGGGAAACTTGACTCCTATGCATACAACATGCATTTCATCAAGCCAGCTAAAAATCTGAATTCTCATAAAGTTATACTGCAACCAGCCCTGGCTGGTCTGTTTATCCAGTTCTGTCTGGAAGACACTGCGTTTGGCCTATGTTTTTCCTGGAAGACTAGCCTTGATGGATTTTTAAGAACATACAAAAATGCCAACAGAAGCAGGCCGTACGGTCTATTGAGTCTGCTCGATCGTGCAGCTAGCCGCTCAAATTGCAGCTGCCCCTGCCTCCCCACCCCTCTTCATCATACCCCCCCTCACCCTGTCCCAACCCATCTTAAAGCCATCCACTGTTCTACAGGACACCACCCCCTCGGACAGAGCATTCCACCTGTCCACCACCCTTTCTGCGAATAAATGCCTCCTGATCTCCCTCCTGAATCCTCCCCCTCCAGTCTCAGCTGGTGCCCTCTCATCTCCCTCCCTCTTCTAAGCTGGAAAATCCCTTCCGTATTAACCTTATTTATCCCCTTGAGGAATTTAAATGTCTCAATCATATCCCCCCATCCCTCCTCCCCTCCAGGGAATACATGTTCAGCTCTGCCAATCTCTCTTGATAGGATCTCCCCTCAAATCCCTGGATCATCTTTGTCACCCTACACTGCACCCCCTCCAGCAACATGATGTCCTTCTTCAGGAATGGGTGCCAGTACCACACGCAGTACTCCAGGTGAGGCCTGACCAGAGTCCTGTACAGGGTGAGGATCACCTCTGTATTCCTGGAAGAGATTCCTCTCACTATACACCCTGACATCCTATTGGCCTTTGCTTCCACCTTCCTGCACTGAGCCAAGTTGTTCAGGCTGCCCGTTATAATCACCCCCAGATCTTTTTCTTCCTCATTACTTTCCAGCTGCACCCCTCCCAGTTGATAGCTCCTCCCCTGGTTCCTGGCTCCGAAGTGCAGTACCTTGCATTTCTTGGTGTTGAACCCCAGCTGCTATGTTATCGACCACACCTGTAGTTTGTTCAGGTCCTCCTGCAGCCCCTTCCATCCTTCAACGTCATCTACCACAGCTTCTATCTTCGTATTGTCCATGAACAGAATGATCTTACTCTGGACTCCATGTGAGATATCAGCTATAAATATCCCAAACAACACTGGTTCCAGCACTGATCCCTGTGGCACTCGGCTCAGTACTTCCCTTGGTGATGAGAGCTCCCCCCCACCACTCTCTGCTGCCTTCCATTCAGCCAGTTGATGATCCAACTTACCATCTTTGTTCCCACCTCTATGTATTCCAGCTTTCCCCCACCCAGCCTCCCATGTGGCACAGAATCAAAGGCCTTGCTGAAGTCCAAATACAGGACATCCACCACGTGTCTCCTGTCCAGATCCCTGGTTACTCAGTCATAATACTCAATTAGATTTGTCTGGCAGGATCTGCTGGAGACAAACCATGTTGATGACAGTTCTGGAGACCATTGTCCTCCAAGACAGTCACCAGCAGCTCCTTTAGGATGGTCTCCATGAGCTTCTCCACAATCGATGAGAGGCTCACTAGCCTGTAGTTACCCGGCTCGTCCCTGGGGCCACTATTGTGAATGGGCACCACATGGGCCATCCTCCAGTCCTGTGGCATGCATCCTGTGTCCATGGAAGTATTGAACAGGTCAGTCAGGAGCCCCACCAGGATCTCTGCCAGCTCCCTGAGTACTCTAGGGGTGGATGCCATCCGGTTCTAGTGCCTTACCACCCTTAATGCCCTCAATCCATCCAGAACCCTGTCCACCGTGATCCCTACGTCAGTCACTCCCTCCCCTTCGCTACCCACCCAACCCCCACTTGGGGTATCTGCCCCCCTTTCTCCTTCATGTACACAGAACAGAAATATTCATTTAATGCCTCTGTTTGTTCCCCCCTTCTCCACCCACCCTCCGTCCTTTCTAATCCTCACAACCTGGTCTTTGTTCTTCCTTCTTCCTCCAGTGTATCTGAAGAAGTCCTTTTCTCCTTCCCTAATACCCTGTGCCAGTCTCAGTTCTCTTGAGACCTTGGCCGCTCTGACTAGCCTGGTAACTTCCCTGGGCTTCTTTGTATACTCTTCCTTCAAACGCCCCTCCCCCCGACTTCTTGAGTTTCTGAAATACCTTTATTTTGTCCCTTACCCCCTCCATTACCTCCCGAATCAACCAACTGGGCTTCTTTGCCTTTCTCTTCTTCTCCGCACCTTTGTACATGCCCCAGTGGCCTCTGTCAGGCCTCTTTTTAATAATCTCCCACTTTTGACTAGCATCCATGTCCTGATAAATACTTGCCAGATACTTACCCCAAATCTCCCCATCCAACAAAAGTCTGCCCCCTTAAAATCAATCACCCTGGTTTCTGTACCCACTGTTTCCCTACTCATTTTAAGCGTGAATCACACTGAGTTGTGGTCACTTCCAGCCAGAGGGCCTTCCACCTCCAGATCCCTTACTGCCTCCCCATTTGAAAGTACCAGGTCTAGAGTCCTAGCCAATCTAGTAGGCTCATGTACCAGCTGCTCCAGGAAGCTGTTCTGAAATGCTCCCAGTATGACCTGCTCCCTTGCACTCGTGGTGCCAGGATTGCCCCACTCCACCCCAGGTAGGTTGAAGCCCCCCACCACTACAGTGCTCCCCTTCCTACAGGCCTTTCTGATTTGCACCACCAGCTCTCTGTCCAGGTCCTCCCCTTGCGCTGGAGGTCTGTATACTGTCCCCATCCTCAGTGTCCTACCCCTTGATTCCTGAAGCTGCATCTATAGAGCCTCTGTTCTACCTTCCTCCCCTTCTTCCCGTGTACATCTTATCCCCTCATGTACATAGATTGCCACACACCCCATTCCATTTAGCCCTATCCTTCCTGAATAATTTGTACCCTGGGAGCATCATATCCCAGTTCTGGTACTGGGTAGCCCACATTTCTGTGATGGCCTCAATGTCCACCCTCCTCACAGCCAAGAGAGCCTGCAAATCAGCTAACTTATTACCTAGGCTCCGAGCATTCAGAGTGACCACCCTCCAGCCTGTATCCTTCCCTGCCTTACCCTGGGTTTTCCCCATCCCCCCCCTCCATGCCTCTACCCTGACTCCTCTCCTGCTGTCTTGGGAGGTAAGCTCATCAGGCTCACCTCTCCGGGTACCCTGCCTACCAGCAGTCCACTCTCCACCCCCCACCTAGTTTAAACTCACCTTTGCTGCTATGTGTGCCTCTATCCCCTGTTTAAATAATCCCCTCCCCACTGAAGTGCAGCATATCTGCTGCATATAGATCATTGTTGCCCCAGGTTTGTCCCCAGCCCCCCACTAACCCATACCCCTTGGACCAACACCATTCCCCCAGCCATGCATTGAACTCTCTAATCCTCCCTTTTCTTACCGTACTCATGCATGGTACTGGGAGCACCTCCAAGAAGGCAACCAATTTCCCTAGTTCCTCACACACCGTACCCAGTTCCTTGAACCTCTCCCTCATCACTTCCACCATCTCTCCTGCCAGGTCATTTGTACCCACATGCACCACAAGATGCAGTTTCTTCCTACCCCTTCTTGCACACTTCAGAATTGACTGCCCCGCCCTGCCTAAGTTAACCCAGGTATGCACTCCACCCATATACGACTGTGCCTTTCCCTCTTATTGCCCCATCTTATACCTTTTAATATAGAATCCCCCAGCACTAGTATCCCACCATCCTTCCTCGTTACCACCCCCACCTCACAACCTCGGTATCCATCTCTGAAGTCCACCACTTTTGCTTCTCTGTCCTTTCCCCATATTGCTCCCACCCCCACCCCTGCTGTGCCCTCTGCCTCTCTCCTCATCCCTATCCTTTCACAACCCTCCCATCCTCCTGACCCTCCCCACTGCCTATCCCATACTGTCTCCCTTCCCTGTTCCTTTCTTCTTCATCTCTACTCCCTTCGTTCATCCTTCCAGCTGTGCCCTTCATCCCATTATCCTTGACTCCCTCCTCCACCCTATTTTCATCTCCTGTTCCTTCCCCTGCTCCCTCCTAGTGAACCTTCCTCCCCTCCTCCTCCACCAATGTCACCAGGATCACAAACCTATTACCTGTCCCCACTTCCTTGCTGTGTGTTTACTCTTTCCTCCCTACCACAGCCCCCTCTTACAGAGCCTGGACTCTGTGAGGGATTTTATTTTTAAAAGAATATGAAATAATGCTTAGTCTCACATGATTTAACTAAGTAGCTAAAATAATGCAAGACAACCAGGCTTTAAGGAAGCAGGGTTACTTTAGGTGAAAAAATATAGCTGTGTAGCTGAATAAAACTAGTTTAGAACTGGCAGTTGCTGTCTGATAAGAAAGAACTGAATAAGGTAGAAAACAACTCCATATAAGGAAAAATGCTGATAATAGAGTTATGTGCATCTGTTGTAAGTAGAAAAAATCAAGTGAAGCCACGCTAAGTATGTATAAAACTGCTGTAAATTGTAATCGGGAGTTCGTTTGCAGAATCTCCGCATGCATGTAAGGTTTGAGAATAAAGTGACGCAAGACAAAACCCAGTGGTGGTTTTTGCCCGTGATGACGGGAGTGGTTGCTCAGGTAATACTTATGCGAGAGAATTTGCATCACAGTTTTGGCTTAGTCGGCAGGATGAGTCTTTGGTCCGTGGTTCACCGTGATCGGGTTGTTTCCTGGACAAAAGAAGGACATTTTGTGGAACTCCTATCAGGACGTGATCGCCTAGGGGCTGGCGTACACTCATCATCACCACTGTAAGTACAAGAATACCTTGGAGTGAGTATGCACTATAAAGGACAGGCCTAGATAATATGGGAAACAAGGAATAAAATAGCTGGGTCCAGAGTTAGTATTATCTGGACCGCGCAAAATGTATGTTTGACAAGTTTATTAAATAAATTACAAGGGCAACTGCACTGCCTTTTTGCCTTGTAATTTGTGTTGTTGCAAGTATATACTGTTAGAGCCAATGATGGTTTCACAGTTCAGGCTGCTTTTAGGAGAAAAGCAGCGGCTGATTAAGTAACATTAGATAAGCAACATCTAGAGAAAAGAAAAATAAACTGTGAATGTACGCACAGTAGGTGCTTCACAGATGGGATGATTTGAAAATCCTCCCCATGTTGCCTATCTGTGTAGTTTCAAGTTTTTCTGTATCAATTTAAGTTCCCTGCCTCCATAGAGGCTGAAACATTTGATCCCAAACCCAAGTACTGGGACCTCTACCAGATGGATCTCAACCTAGTACTGTTAGAGATTTTTTTGTTTTGTTTTTAAACTGCAAACCAGAGCGCTGGAAAAAGACTTGGTTTGGCAGGTTACTAAAATGGCCAAAAGAAAACCTTTGAAAGGGTTAAAACCTTTGAAAGGGTTAATAGCTGCAGCGTTTGAAAATTATCATGAAGGTCCTGCAGTCGATTTTCTCAAATCGGACCAGTGTATCAGAAAAGAAGAAGAAAAATACCTTGGCACCGGGTAAGTCTGAATTTTTTTATTTAAAGTTGTTTTATGTCTGTCTGTTTTATTTCTGTAATACATATACTAAACAAGGTAATGCTCCGCCTTTCTCGTGTATATTTTCTAGCTTATATCTGTGTTCTGTAATTATGTTCTGTCAAGGTTCTGTAGATAGAATTGACTGCCTTCGGTGCACAACATGTTACAGTAAAAAAAAAAGAGAGAAGAAGCTTCTTTGCCTCATAGCTGACTGTTTTAATTGGTTTTATTTTTAATGGAACATTTATGCTGCCTAGATAGGGTCAGTGAAGAACTTTTGTTTGTAGTTGTTGGTTGGAGCAGGTAGTGTTAATGGTGAAGAGTTATGACGTCATATATTGCAATGTGCAAAAAGATTTGTAGTTTGCAAGCAACGTGCCAAGCCACTGCTAGGTGAAAATGTAATGTGTTAACAGCTATAAATGGCTTTATCATACTTCTAGTTAAAACCAGAAACTTTTGCAAAATGGTAGGTGCCATATTTTGGCTATGTCCAAAAGGTGTAACCATGTTATACTTGATGTGTTCACTTACAGATGGTATGTTGTGCTGTATTTAAAGGTGTTGAAGGTGTTGAAGGTGTTTAAAAAGATTTTTTCTGAAAAGATTTGCATGGAGATATGTATAAATTTGTTGGTTTAAAAGAGAAAAAATTGTCAGTGTTACAAGACAGGGGAGCAGCACATATATCTAAAACACGTACAGTTTTCTAATGAAACTATGGGCATTACCTCAGCAAATTGGTGTCAAATAATGTCAGTCTTATTTTGTGTTAAGTATTTCTTTTTGTGTATGTGTACTGTCTTGGCCAGCAGTTTTATTGTATGCTCTATTATTATTTAAAGATATTTAATATCAGTAGTGTTCAAGGACACTAAAAAAAAAATAACTGGGTTTGAACGACCCTTGCATGCACACTGTGACCTTTTGCACATTATTTGACCTTCTTGTGTTTCAACATTCTATGTTACTACCAGTTCAAACTTGATGTGTATTCCATACCTAAAGCACAACTTTTCACACAAAATATATGTTTTCATGAAACACACTAAGAGTGAACCATGTAATTTGATTTTTATTGCAAAACTAGTATTCTAAGTAAAAAGGAACAAACTTTTTTTTCTCTTCTCATTTCTTCTGACTTGCAGCTGTTTTGAGAGTTTACCATCTACAGTTAAAACAATGGCTTTTGTTTTATGTGTGACCATGGTGTAATCATTTTTTTTCTTTAAAATGCATTCTAAGAGATACGTACGACGTATGGTTACCATCAATCCGGATTTTATAAACTCAGCTGACATTTTGTCATACTTAGGATAAGGGAACCAGGACGCTTTTTTTTATCCTATGGAAATAATCTTGTTTTATTTTAAACTTGCAGGTTTAGTATTTTGTTGTTTGTCTGTGTTTCTTCTCTTTCTTCTAGAGAAAAAGAAGTTCCCCATCTTTATAGTAAGGTATGAAACTTACTAAACTAATTGTAATATTATCTTGTTATAATTTAAAGTGTAGTAGGTGGGGATCATGTCACCATCCACAGCTAACCTTTTTATTGCTACAGTATTCGAGCTGTCTCTTCCACCTCGAGCTGTCTCTTCCACCAGTAGGAGCTTGGAGGGAGGGGGTAAGCTACCCTTCCTCCCTTCCAGTGTAATACCCACAAAGGTTGCAAGGTACATCACTGTTCCCCCAAAGGGGTAAATAAAGAAAATGTATATTTGCCAATAATTGTTTCTTATTTGCAGGTTTTAAAAAGACCCAAGGTATTTTATCAGCATAACCCAGTCCAAGCCCTTCTGCTTTTCTAGTGCAAACAGTTAAATCTCACACCTATTATTGGTACATGGTTTCTGCCTCAGCAAGTAATCAGTTACGCTGGAGGGTGAAGTTGTGTATGTATGTCCACACATATTCATTCTTTTGATTGTCTTTTCAGCTTTCTTATCCAGTCAAACAAATGTAAAACAACTTTTGTCATAGCCTTACAGCAATGAATGCATTTTTTTTTCAACCAGTAAATTCACAGTACTCTAACATTTCTGGACTCTAAGCTAAGTTTACAGTCTATATGTGTTGTTTAAAATGTATTTTATGCATTATGCTCAATACTGAAATTGTTCTATTACAAACATGCTTATGTTTCACGTTTATGTTATAATGTTTTGATATACATCTTGCTACACTGTATCATGTGTGTATTCAGAAAAGTGCTTCACATGTATAACGTTTTTAATGCTCATAACCAAACCTAAATACTGGGGTCAGCATTGCTGATCCACCCCTACAATATGTTCCAAAGCAAAACCAAAAGTAAAATTAATGCTCCATTTGTCTTATTACTCACAGGTACCCCTGAAGAATAAGTGCACTCTAAGCAGGTTTTGTCATTTTAAATTTTAACAATTATAATATGCAAAATTTAGATTGTACTCCAAACCTATGCTTCAAGCCTTACCCCACTCAGTACTTTGGAGTATTTCACTATACAGGGTAAAGAAGGTAGACCTTTTCACTTGTCACAGGTGCAATAGGCACTGTTATTAAATTGGCATAGGCCAACAACATATGTATTTGTCCCACTAATTGCATTATGTAACAGGCATATTGCTATGAACTATATGTTTGAAGCGTGTTATTGTAACATTACAAAATTTTATAACTCAGGTCTCAGTCAGGCCTGCTTGCAACAGACAGGGAAATAATGTTCATCACTGTCATAACTGCTTCTGTGATTTAAAAGCAGGAGGTAACCATAACATTGTCATGATTTACAGATGGTCAAATGGTATAATTGAACCTCAGCCTGCACCCCCAGGTGTGTGGTTGATGTCCCATTTTTTTTTTTCTTTCCAATTGCCAGAATTTAGGCTCTGTCACACCACTCTTTACAAAACAAAAAGTAAATGGTTTAAAAGATTGTTATTTATGTGTTTTTTAACTCAGTGTCTAACACACTTTGCAAGTTTGCAGGTTTCCACGGTGTGGCACACATAAAATCTCCACGTTCAACAGCAGTAATACTTTCATCTAAGTTGCCAAGACCTTCATCTTTTTCCTCAAAAAAGAAAACAACTGCCACCGTTTTGATATTATCACCATCTTTGTGCCTGACTGGTTCCTTATAAGGACTATTGCATGAATCCAGTTATTATTAAATCAACTGAAGAAGGTCCAGTCAGTTCAGACTCTGCAATCAAGCTTATTGTTTCTGCTTACTATGAAGTTAAGTCTGGGTTAGGGGCAATCCCCTAACTTCAGCAAGAAGATTCTTCTTCAATTGACCTTCAAGCAATACATCCATTTTCTTCTGCTGCTTGTTCCAGACATGGCTGGTACTTTCTACAATGGACTGTGTTCTTAATGGTTTATTGTCAATTGTTACCTTTTTATGGACTGTTAATCTTTATGCCGGGGTGTAATCAACTACCACAACACAAATGCCATGCCAGTGTGTGTGTGGCTACTCAATGCACCCCTGGCCAGTGTGTCTGCTAATCAGCCATCCAGCAGCCAGCATTATGAACACTGACTTTTCTACTATGCTGGTGTTTTGTTTTTAAATTACTGTCTGCATTGCCCCATATGCCTTGTGGGGTTACCACTATTCTGCAAATGACATTTCACCTGTACTGTAACTACACCAACCTGTGGTTACTTATATAAACTTATGAACTGTTAATTTCATGGACTATTATGTTTTATAAGGACTTATCTGTCAAGAGACATGATCAACAGATTCTTCAATCAAGCTTCAAGGGTGTGCCACACCTCAACACAAGGTAGCATCTACCTTATTCACTCTCAAAGTGGATTCCATGAACTCTTTTCCATCAACAAAATTGTTATGTTATATTGTGTTATATGTGGTGTCACATGTTAGCATTTTTTCACATATTTCAATTGTGGTGTTGACATCCCTCAATTCTGTATTATGTTTTACAAACTCACGATTTGTGTTCCGTCTGTAACCACCCCTGTACCAACTCCAGAACAAAATGCTTTTTATAAATGCCTTGACTATCTGTATACTGGCAACCAGTTTTAAATCATATACCTATTCACCTAGTCTAACAGTCTAAAAGTAGAAATGTTTAGTTTTTTTTTAACCTTCAGTTATTAACTAATATCTTTACATTTATGTTCAATTTTTGTGAATGTTCAAGTCCCTCAGGGGCCTCCTATCTTCAGGGTGGAAAATATTAAAAGTGGTCAGTGGCCAAGGTTTTAGTAATCAGTGACCAAACTTTTATCAACAATATGTAGTTAGCTAACCAAAAGATTGAGGAAATAGAAAGGTGTAAAATGGCTAGTGTAGATTGCTAAAGGGCTAGTAAAAGGTAAAAATGGTTAGTAAATGACTAAATGATGCCAACATGTAAATTAGTATATCTAGTAACAAAAGGCTGCAAGTGGCTAAATACCACCATGTCACTTAATATGTGTGCGTGTAAGACTTTAAAAGGGTTAATTGTAAAATTCTATACAATGAAAAAAAAATAGCTGAAAGCATAAGATGAGGCTGTGGCCAAATATGCACACAGCTGTGTTTAGCCTTGACTGTTAAAAGTTTCTCATCATATAATTCTCTCGTGTTAAAAAAATATGTTTAACAGAAAACTAATAAGAAATAATGAGATACCTCATTTAGTTGCTGGTACAAGGTTACTTTGACATTTGTAGCAAGCTAGTCACTTCTCTCATATGCTTTCTGGCTCCCAAAACAAAAGTTATTTGAAATAAATATACTATTCTGTCACCATTTGTTTTCCCCTCCAAGGGTGAGAATAACTCCCCTGTCTTGGCAAAATGTCAGGTACATCTCGTAACCAAAAAATTTGATTACGGGATGTCTCAGAAATTGTAGCTACAAAATGTATCAAAAACTTTAATTATGGAAATGTATTAATGTACAGGTGTCCAGGCTCTGCTGTCATAGTTTTTTGGGAAATTCCAGCCTTACATTTTTTTTCTAAGCTTGCTACACATAAATATGGGACCCATGGTCATGACTTACAAGCGTAGTTGGTGACTGGGGTGCTGCTCTTCTCCATTGGGTGACAGTACTTGTAAGTGGTCATATTGGCACTCTGGCTACTGACTGTCCTAATCAAACTTCTCCAATGATGCCTGTGCAACACAATGGTGTCACGGGACATCACCCACCTGCCCCCTTGCTACAACCCGAACAAAAGGACCCCATAGAACTTAACAAACTATTCCCATTCTATAGTGAGCCAGATGTGACTACAATATAAATGAGTGGTTAATTGATACAGAGTCTCAAAAGGGAGGAGTGTGAGGGATTTTATTTTTAAAAGAATATGAAATAATGCTTAGTCTCACATGATTTAACTAAGTAGCTAAAATAAATGCTCATGTCCAGGCTTGCTGAAGCAGGGTTACTTTAGGTGAAAAATATAGCTGTGTAGCTGAATAAAACTAGTTAGAACTGGCAGTTGCTGTCTGATAAGAAATAACTGAATAAGGTAGAAAACAACTCCATATAAGGAAAAATGCTGATAATAGAGTTATGTGCATCTGTTGTAAGCAGAAAAAAATCAAGTGAAGCCCATGAAGTATGTATAAAACTGCTGTAAATTGTAATCGGGAGCTTTCTCGTTTGCAGAATCTCCCGCATGCATGTTAAGGTTTGATCAAATAAGGTGGCGTTAAGACAAAACCAGTGGTGTGGTTTTGCCTGTGACGACGCGGAGTGGTTGCTCAGGTAATACTTACAGTGAGAGAATTTACATCACAACTCCTGTTTGGTTTGCTCCCACCCCCAGTCCCTCACCTGACCTGAAGCTCCTCCCTATGGTACCCCATGATCCCTCTAGGGTGGCCTCCCATGCCACAGCAGCCCCCCTGCTTCCTTCCTTCCTCCCATCCTCTCCAACTCCCTACCAAGCCACCTCATCTCCTCCTCGAGCCTTCTCAGCCTGTGACAGATTGGACACCTCCAAGCTTCCACAAAATGTCCATCCAAACCACCGCACCGCACCCATTACAGCCCACTGTTCTACCCATGCTTAAGCAAACTTAACTACAGGAAAGGGCAATACAAACAAACACAGTATTATCAGTAAAACTAAAATGACCAGTGCCAGTTGTGCTAGCTTAACTAGCCCGTCCCCCCAAAGAAATGAACTTACTAGACAGTGACAAAGATAAGAATGCAGTCCTATTTTTTCACCCTCTCTCCCCTCTAGTCCCTGCCTATGATGCCTTTCCACTAAGGTGCCTTATCCTATAGTTTTACTTACCCTACAAATACTAATACAGTGACTACGCCAAGATACCCTACAACTACACATCTGGATACTGCTCAAAATGCCACACTCACTCCCTTAACCCCTGTAAACTAAAGTGTCAGTCTTACTCACCATCTGCATTCAACCAGCATCCTCAAGTCCAGGTAGCATTCAGCTCTGACCCCTAGTAGGTGGCACCTTCTGCTGCTCCCCCACTCATGCCTCCTTGCTGCTCTGTGACACTGGCTCTTCCCATCTCAACCAAATAGAGGTCGGGTCGGGAAGGGTAGGCAGGACAAAAACACCTCCTTTCCTCTGCCAGTCCTCGAACCTCCCTTCCTCTGCTGCTCCTTGGTTCACCTCCTTCCCTCTGCTGCTCCTCGGCTTAGGCCGCATTGCACTGCTGTCTCTCTCTGACTTCCCCACTGGCTTCTGTGCTGCCCACTACTCCATCCCCAACTCTCCTCCATGGTTCTTGCCACCCGAACGCTCTCTCCCTCTAACTCTGAGGACTTACTACAGAAATACTTATGACAATCTTTCTCAGTTACAGTAGAATTGCACCACTTAACTTTTGCATATTTGCATTTTAACACAGAAAAATCAATCATAATCAATCATAATGAATAATAACAAACAAAAAAATAAAGTACCAGTGGTACTAAGGTGCCAAATAAGGTCTATAAACTGTGAAATCAATATGTATTAAAATACAATATACTGTGTGTACATATAGAATCAAACCTCTGCTCCTTTTCCTGCTAAACAAACTCACATTCAGTGTGTCACTCAGTTGCAGGTAAGTGAATTGCAGTTCCTATAGTGTAGAGGTATGCCACATACTGCAGAACAGGGGACTGGGGACCTAATCCCAGCAGGCAATTTACCTTCACCAATTGTACTTAGCTAATTTACTTCTCATATAATTTACTATTCCAACTCCATACCACCATGAATCACCAAAAGTGGGTTTCAATCTTACAAAACAAATATGAAAAAATGCCTAAGTCCCTGCCAGGATTTGAACCACTGACCCTTTTTCCTGCTAAGAAAACATACATTCAGTGTGCCACTGAGATACAGGTAAGTGAATTGTATTTCCTATAGTGTAGAGGTTATGTCAAAACCTGTAAAACAGGTGAGAGGTGATCAAATCCCAGCAGGCAATTTACCTTCATAAACTGTTGTTCTTAGCTGAATATACTTACTCAACTTACTATTTCAACTCCACACCACCATGAATCACTACTCAAATGAGTTTCCATCTTACAAAAAAATGGAAAAAAAATGTTTAAGTCCCTGCCAGGATTCAAACTATGTCTACCTGAATTTAAACCACTGATCCTTTGGGTGTTAAGCAAACACGCATTTAGTGTGCCACTGAGCTGCAGATAAGTGAGCTGCATTTCCTATTCTGTAGAGGTTAAGTCACAACTTGGAAAACAGTTGACTAGGGATCTAATCCCAACAGGCAATATGGCTTCACAAATTGTTGTTCTTAGCTACATTTACTTCTCCTATAATCAAGACCACTGGTTTTCAGTTTTTACTGGAAAATCTAGTCAAATTACAGAATTTGGACTGCCTGCACACCGGTAAAAACAAACAATTTCATGGAAATTGGCATTTTAGGCCCGATCAGTAAATCTGCAGAATTTTTTTTTTTTCTTATAATTGCTTCTCGTACTATTTTCGGTTTGCTTCAATTAATGCTCTGTATATTAAGCCTGCTTTTATTCTGATTCTTTATACATATTCTAGAAGAATGACAGCAGAATCCTGGTAAAATCCAGAAATTAGACTAGCAATCACTGGTACAATTCACAGAATTCCAAAAATGGAAAATTGAAAATGGAAATTCATTATTTCAATCACTGTAAATCAGTGACCCTGCCTATATTTTTATTCCAGCTTCACACTACCGTGAATCACTACTCAAGTGAATTTTCATCTTACAAAAAAAAAGTTTAAGTCCCTGCCAAGATCTGATCCACTGATCTTTTGCCTTTTAAGAAAAGACACATTCAGTGTGCTACTGAGCACCAGGTAAGTGAGCTGCAGCTCCTATGGTGGAGAGTTTATGTCACAACCTGCATCACAGGTGACTCAGATTATATTGAAACCTAGACAAGCCTCAGGTGAAACATAGAAACATAGAATTTGAAGGCAGATACGGACTGCTTGGCCCACCCAGTCTGCCCATTTCCCTACCTAATGGATAAGCTGCAGATCCTAGTTAACCAGCAGCCTACTTCTTTCTACCCCACCTCCTAGAATTGCCTTATGACTTTCCCATGCAAGCTTGAATTCAACCACTGTTTTTGACTTCACAACCTCCTCCAGAAGGCTGTTCCATGCATCCACAACCCTCTCTGTGAAAAAATACTTCCTTACATTACCTCTGAGCCACCTCCCCATCTTCAAATTGTGCCTCCTTGTTCTTGCACACCTCTTTTTTTAAAGATGCTACCCTCTTGGACTTTGTTGATTCCCTTGAGGTACTTGAAAGTTTCTATCATGTCCCCCCTTTCCCTCCTTTCCGCCAGGCTATGCATATTAAGCTCCTTTGGTCTCTCTTCATATGTCTTCCGGTGCAGACCCTGCACCATTTTAGTTGCCCTCCTCTGGACAGCTTCCATCTTGTCTATGTCCTTGCGGAGATTGGGTCTCCAGAACTGCACACAGTACTCCAGATCGGGTCTAACCAGCTGTCTGTACAGAGGGATAACAACTTCCTGTTTTCTACTGGTGATGCCTCTCCCTATGCATCCAAGTATCCCCCCAGCCCTCCTTACTGCCCTCTCACATTGCTTGTCCACCTTTAAGTCATCTGATATGACTACCCCCAGGTCCCTTTCCATTTTTGTTGTTGTTAGCATCTCACCCCCCATTGTGTACTCTTCCCCTGGGTTTTTGTTTCCCAGGTGCGTTACCTTGCACTTCTTAGCATTAAATCTAAGCTGCCATACATTTGACCATTCCTCTAACCTTGCCAAGTCCCTTCTCATCCTTTCCACCCCACCTTGTGCATCAACTCTGTTGCAGATCTTTGTGTTATCTGCAAAGAGACATAGTTTTCCTTCCAGTTCCTCTGCAATGTCGCTTACAAAGACATTGAAGAGGACTGGTCCTAATACTGAACCCTGCGGCACACCACTAGTAACCCCCCTTTCTTCAGAGTGGACTCCATTTACTATTACTGTCTGTGTTCTATTCTCCAGCCAATTCTTTACCCAGGCTATCATCTTGGGACCCACTCCCAGGCTGGCTAACTTGTATATTAATCTTTTGTGTGGGACTGAGTCAAATGCCTTGCTAAAGTCTAGGTAGGCCATGTCCACAGCCCCTCTCTGATCTACTACTTTGGTCACCCAGTCAAAGAAATCTATTAGATTCATCTGGCATGACCTTCCCGCTGTGAATCCATGCTGACTTGGGTCCTGTGCCCCTCTGGCCTCTAGGTACTCGACAATTCTTTCCTTCAGAAGTGACTCCATCATTTTCCCTATCACTGAGGTTAAACTAACAGGTCTGTAGTTTCTTGCTTCTGCCCTGCTCCCACTTTTGTGAAGGGGAATCACATCTGCCCTCCTCCAGTCCTCAGTTACCAGCCCATCCTCCCATGATTTGTTAAAGAGGATAGTCAGTGGTGTCACTAGTTCTACCCTTAGTTGTTTTAGAATTCTGGGATGAATCCCATCAGGCCCCACTGCTTTGTCCACCTTCAGTTTTAAGAGTTCTTTCAGAACCCTTTCTTCTGTAAATGGGCTGGTATCAACTTCTGTATCCAGAGTGTTTCTATTGTTTGTTTTAGGTACCTCCCCCTCTTCATTTGTAAATATTGAGCACAAATATTTGTTTAGTATCTCCACCTTTTCACAGTCACCCTCTGCCCACCCCCCTCCCCTTTATTAAGCCTCACTATCCCTCCCTTAGTCTTTCTTCGCTCCCTGATGTACCTAAAAAAGGTTTTATCCCCCTTCTTAACTGAGTTGCTATCTTTCCTCACAGTCCGGCCTTTGCTGTTCTGACTGCCTTCCCAGCTTCCTTTTGCTTTAACTGACACAATTCTCTGTCCTGCTTCTTCTGTGATTCCGTGTACTTTCTGAATGCTTTCTTTTTCTCTTGAATCTTCACTGCCACCTCCTTTGAGAACCATAGTGGTTTCTTACATCATTTTGTTTTGTTTATTTGCTTCACACAAAGGCTTGTTACCTCTGTGATGGCAGTTTTTATTATTCCCCATTGTTCTTCCACCCCTCCTTCCTGCCCATTTGCTAGTGCATTCCTTAGGCACTCACCCATTTTGGCAAAGTCAGCCCTCCTGAGTCCTCAGTACTTTTTGCCTTTGTATGGCTTGACTCTACTGCTGTGTTTATTGTGAACCATACTGTTCGATGGTCGCTAGTTCCCAGATAGCTACCCACTTCTACATCTGTGATCCTCTCTCCATCTTCATTTGAGAGGACCAGGTCTAATATTGCTCCCTCTTGAGTGGGTTCCAATACTAGTTGTCTAAGGCATGCCCCCTGTAGGGCATCTAGAATAACCCCACTCTTAGAAGTGGCTGCTACAACTGCACTCCAAATTTAATAGACTACAACATACTATAGAAACAAGTTCAATTATCTGAAAGTTTACTATTTTGCTCTACTGAAACTCTTCACTACAGCAGCAATAATATCTAACAATGTCTCTCATACAGTAATTGTAGTGAGAAAGAAAAAATGTGCAACACGGGATGAAACCCAAGTTTGTGTAGGTCTGAACCCCTAAGCCAAGCCCTAAAAGCCATATGGCTGACATCACGCAGCTGAAACACACACACACACACACACACTGAATGTAACCTTAAACTTGACTAAATGCACAAAAGATTAAGTATGACCACAAGAGCTGCTAACAGCAACACTGTTAGCACCTAAAAAGAACTTAATTAAAAGGAAAACTGCGCTGAATCTACTTGTTATTTTTCCAGTAGAAGCTGTTTTTGAAACATTGGTTCCATATTTGTTATTGTTCCATCTTTAGTAGCCTTTAGGTAAAGTATGGCAAGGACCATTTGAGAACTGCAGCAATTTATTTTTCGTGTTATAAAATGGATCATGAAAAGCTAATAACCTCATTGGTTAAAACAAATCACATGACCATTGACTGTTTTCTGACAAAACGCACACCTTACTTGAACTTCATAGAAATGTAGACAATGTTAGTAGAAAAAGACCATTGGTCCATCCAGTTTGCCCAATTATTCCCTATCTTACTCCAAGACCTGCTTCCTAGATGGGGTTTTTGCAACTCCTCCCTGGCCCCTGCCTTACTGCTACCCTGAGTAACTATTGAGCCCTTAAAAATGTCCCAACCATGCTTAAAACCAATCTGTCTACCTCCTGTACAGGCAGGCTGCTTCATGGTTCAGTCATTCTATCTGTAAAATGAAACTATTTCACATCCCTCCTGAACCCCCACCCTTCCAGTTTTCACGCATGTCCCTGTGTTCTTGACTCACTACGCCTACTAAGTAGTTCCTCACAGTTAACACTGTTCATTTCTTTGAGGAACTTAAAGCTCTCTATCATGTCTTCTCTCTCCCTTCTGGCCTCCAGCAAGTACATGTTCAGTGCCCTAAGCCATTCTTCATAGGATTTGCCCTGCTGGCCCTGAATCATTTTGGTTACCCTACACTGCACATCTCCAGCCTGCCTTTGTTTTTCCTTAGCTGGGGATTCCAGAACTGGACATAGAATTCCAGATGAGGCCTCACCATTGATCTGTAGAGAGGAAATATTACCTCCTTCCTGCTGCTACAGCAGCCCCTCCCAGTACCCCTTAATACCCTGTTTGCCTTGCTGTAGGTCTTGTTACATTAGCGAGACTGTTTTAGGGAATTGCTTATATTGATTGCCAGGTCCCTTTCCTCAGAAGTAGTGCTCCACTCCCTCCTACCCAATATTCCATTCTGGAATTTTTGTTCCCTATGTACATCACCTTGCACTTTTTAAACTTTTTTTTTAATTACATTATATTACAATACAGCACAATAGATACTGTTTCCAAGAAACAGCAATAGACCTGATATAGTAGAAATTAATACACAGTCCAGTTTCTTGATGCAGGATATTTGATATGCATCTCTTTCTGGTATGATTTATGATGCAGTCCATCAATAAATCAATGTCTTGGACAGTCTTTCACACCGAGAAGCTATGTTGCAGCTAATGCATGAGAATAATAAAACAAAATTAAGCACATGATTAGTCTGAGCCCAGGCCTCCTGTGGTCATGACAAGTTTGAGCTTTTCACCAAGCTCTGATATATACATTGAATATAACACAAAAAATAAATGTTTACTATTATTCAACTGCATGTAGGGTGATCCTTAACAGATTAATATACATAAAATGAAACTTTTAGCAAGAATGGTAATTCAACCAAAGTGAGATTTTCAGTTTCAAATTCAATATCCATCATCGAATGAGGGGATGGCAGAGGCCATGGGGGCCATGGGGAAAGTGAAATCAGACCTACTGAGAAGCATCCATTTTGTGGGAAAGAGGGGACCCAAGTTGGCTCCTCCTGCTACCAGAGCTACTTCTGATCTCAAAATGGAGGGTGCTTATGCCAAAATCATGCTAGAGCTGAGAGATCTTTGTGCCATCAAGAGCTGTCACCATCTTAGCCTTCTGATTTTCTACCATCTAAACCCCTACAATATACCAGTCCATATAAAGGATACTATCAGTTCAAACAGCTTTGATTTTTTCAGGCCCACCTGTGCAGTGGTAGCACTACCACTCACGATGCCAATGACCTGGGTTCAGAAGCAAACCTGGGGTGTTGGAGGGAAGACCAGGAGGAGGAGGATTGGGCATCCAGTAGGACTGCTCTCCCCCGAGAGGGGAGGATGGGCAGAGCCCGATGCTTGCCTGCCCCTGGTGGAAACTGGGGAAAAGGCAGCCCAGGCCAGAAGGTCAGGAGTTGTGGCAGTAATCAGTGCCCATTGTGTGGGAGTGCGTGGCATGCCTATGATGTCCTTGCATGCCATGCCTCCCAGTGGACAAGAAAATGGAAAATGCCAGTGGCAGCGAGTGCCCACAGGCCCTGCACCTGACTAGCTGGGCTTACCAGCCTGAACTACAGTATATTGGGTCCTCAATAGGGACTCGGGGGGGGGCATCCGGGAGGAGCCAGGGGTGAAGATGGCTGGTGGTAAGTCCTGACAGAGGTCAGGGTGATGGGACTGGGGTGCCCACCCAAACAATGGTCATCCAAGAAAGGGGAGAAATAGAAGAAGAAGAAAAAAAGCAGCTTTGATTTGTTAACAACAGAGAAACTTAAACAGAGAACACATGTAACAATATTTTAAAAGTGAGAACCTTTCAGTATGTAAAATTATAACAGTATATATGAATCACAGAAGGTTACAGTAAAACCCTATATCTATCACACCAGTTCAAGTAGTTTCACCACTTTCACATAAATGATACTGTATGGTGACAGTACTTTTAAAGTTCCGTGCTGAGACAAAAGCTCTGACTCATGTTCCATGTAGTATTCAAAGCGTCATCAAAAGCATGAATCATACTATACTCACAGAGTCAAAAAAATCTAAAATAAAGCTCTCAATTGCCCTCCTGCGAAATATGTCCATTAGGGTCATTAGCTTGTGGGGTTGCTCCTGATGCAGGTGACCGAGGTTTGGAAGTGAACCTGAGTTGTCATGACCAGCTGGGGAGGAGGAAAATTAAGCATTTCAGAGGATGTTCTCCTCCTCCTCCAGGAGGGAGGTTGGTGTACTCCACTGCACTACTGCCACCTGGGTGACCACAGGTTACAGTGCAAGTGGCGTCATGAGGGGTGGGCAGGAAGCTCCTGACCAGGATGTTGGCACACTTTGCATGCCATTATCTATTCCAGGCCCAGTCCATGAGGCACCCATGGGAGGGCAACAGAAAAATGAGAAAATCTGCCAGCTTTCAGAATGATACCTACCCCCTTGCAGATCTAGCACTGCTCACTGGGCTCCAGACCCGCACCCCAGCTAAACTCCTCCAGGGCTTGGGTAACCCAGGGGCTCCATGAGAGGGCAGAAACTGTGGGGCACTGTTGGGTCAGAAGGTAAGTCCCAGGGACAGCAGTGACAGGACTGGGGGGGAGAGAGAGAGGCTGACAGGGTAGGCTGGTCTTTAAGGGGGGCACAAAGCATAGTAAATAAAAAGGAAAAAGAAGCTGGCAGGGTAGCAAAAAGTTTTTTTCTATGCAAACCCCTGGAAATCTTGGGTCTGTAAATTAAGGCATCTTCTCTCTAAGAGTGAACTGCAGGTGTGCAGAAAAACTGAGCTGATACATTGTCTGCCTCCCGCAGCTGCTGGTCACCCCCTTGAAGGCCTTAGAACATACCACGTAGTGAAGTAACAGTCCAAAAACAAAATAACTTTCTTATTATCAAGAGTTATCTGGCCATGCTCCCTGGCTGCTCTGAGAGTCTTATCCTGAATAATGGATGAGGCAGTCACTATCAGTATGGTACAAGAGCCCTCATCCTGTGAGGGGGGGGCTGTCTGGGAGTAACCAGTAAGCTCTCGCTGTGTTGAGTACAAACCCAAACCTAATTGTTTCAGACAACCAGAGCTCCATGAAGGTGATTTGGTCATCCCCCCAGCTTATTCCAAGATGTCCAGTCCAGCAACCTCACATTAGCTGCCCTCACAAGATTTTATAGCTGTTCAAGATGGGATTTCATAATCCCTTGTTCTTTAAGAGAGGTTGCAGTCTCAGCCAACACCTTACCAGCTATTCATGCAGAGTTGTCCACTTTAACAGTGATACCTTCTAGAGTGGCTTCTATGGTGGGCCAATTTCTCAGTGTAGGAGTCAAGAGTTTTATCAATTTTTTGTGCCAGTTGTGTGATGAGATTGACAGCCCTCTGTAACAGTTAAAGAGCGGCCAGTGACTCTCCTCAGCATTAGTCGGTGGGTATAGTGTGATTGGCAGGTTGGACGGCCCAGCTTGGGCTGACTCAGTCTTTGCTGCATTTCTAGTGTGACCCATCATGTAGAAAAGCAATAGCTTAGTAGAATAAGTGTTGTTTTCTTTAATTATATCTGAAATGTGCACACAGTATCTGAAAAAATAATAATTTTTAAGTTTGATTGATACTCTTACTCAGAAGCTCGTAGAAATGCAACTCTCTTGCTGGGCTGCTAGCTCCGCCCCCTCACCTTGCATTTTTTGGCATTAAATTTCAACTGCCAAACTTCAGATCATCTCTCTAAGCTATGCAGTTCCCTCTGCAACTCCCTTATCCCCTCCACACTGTGCACCCTGCCACAGAGCTTAGTGTCATCTGTGAAGAGGCACATATTGCTTGTATTCCTTCTCCTATGTTGCTGATGAACATATAGAAGAGGACTGGACCCAGGAAGGATCCCTATGGCATCCAGCTTGTGACCTCCCACTCCCTGACATGTTTTCATGTACCACCACCCTCAACTGTCTCCCCTAATCGGCTACCTGCCCATCTAACTAGATTCTTTGCTGCACCTAGATTCTCTATTTATATAAACTGTACATGTAACAAATAATTTACTACAGTATGTGGAGTTGTGCTGTGATATATGCATGCCTTTGTGTATTGTGAGGCACGAGGTAGCAGGCTGAGTGCATTCAACCACCCAAGGTGTGCACATTACAGAGCATGGGCCCCAATTCTAGAAAACCCAGATACATCCGACATAAAATATGCAAATGTGCAACTTATGACAAAGCAATTGTAAGATGCGACTTGTGCCCAATTCTAGAAAATTTGCAACTTATGCCATGAATCATCCAGAATGTTGCATAAGGCGACATGAACCATATAAAATGGTGCATATCGCAAGACTGTCGCAAACACCGCCAAACACCAATGGGCAAAACTGGGCCACAGAACACAACCCAAATATGGCAGCGACTGGGAGGCAAAGGAGAAAACGGAACTTCAGCCATGATGAGGTTGAGATACTAATCGCTGAAATAGATAAGCAGCCAGGTCTACTCTGAGTCATGGAGGAGATAAGGCAAAAAGAGATAACAGGAAGGCAGCATGGAACACTGTGGCCAAGAAAGTGAACACAGTGGACACCCAGAGGAGAACCATATGGGACCTCCAGAAGAAGTACAACGACCTAAAGAGGCTTGTCAAGCAGAAGCTGGCACACAACCACCACTGTGCCCAGGCCACAGGGAGTGGACCAAGTAAGCAGTGGACACTGACCACCCTGGAGCAGAGGATAGCCACATACCTCAGCCAACACAGCATCAGTGGAGAGACTGACCTGGACACCTTCAGGCGGCAGATCGACACAGGTATGTGGAGTGGGGGGCAATGCATGCAACATGAATGTATGCATCAAATGCTGTGGATGTGAATGCCCTGTGGAACAGAGTGTCTGACCATACAAGGGAAGACTGCCGTGTGAGTGTGTATTTGTGCAGCGGTGGGACATACCAGCCCAAAGCCAGGTACAAGAATGTGAATGGGTACTGCCACCATGTGGAACAGGGATGGTAGACCCATGACACATTGGACATTGCAGACAGCCACATACAGGTCTGGCTGTGGCACTGCAGGACCACCAAAGACAGCCATGTGCATGATGTGCATAAGCCATGGTGGACAGGAAGCCCCACTGTACCTGGCCATGCTGTGGGTGATGTGGTGTTGGTCCAGGGAGCCCATGACCACCACCCAGGTGCAGGCCATGGGGGGGCCAGGGGCAAAGTTGTCCAACATGCAGTTGCTGGCCATGGGAGGGGGTGGGCAGGGGCATGTATGTGCCACACTCAGTCGCTGGATATGTGGGGGAGATGGGACACATATGCACATGCAACAGTTGCAGTACATGTTGTGAGGTGCAGGTGGTGGTGCTGGGGCTGAAATGTGCTGGAGAGCACAGCGTATAGCAGAATACGGGTACAAGATGGGGATGTGTGTAGCAGACACTGACATCATGTCCAACCAACAGGGTCTGCAGTGGTGCCAGGGGACAGCGGGGCCAGTGATGCAGGCCAGAGAGGCAGTCAGCAGCCCAGCAGGGACAGCATGGACACAAGCGATGTCAGCATCACAACATCGACCAACACCATATCTGATACACTCACGGAGGCAGTGGAGGCAGAAGACAGTGAAGACAGTGCTGGCATGGTGGCTGAGGAGGGTGCCATGGATGAGGGAGAGGACGAAGGACAACACAGCACTCAGCAGGAGCAGGATGTGGGTTCTGACAGCCACAGCCAAAGAGCTGACAGTGGGGAAGAGACTGTTGTACACCATAGCATCAGTGGAACTGTGCCGACAACCAGGCAGGAGACAATGGCAGGAGAACAGAGCCCCATGAGTGTCAGTGAGTTAGAGGCACAGCTGGACAATGACATGAGGGAGCTGCAGGATCAGTTGTCCCCACCAGCTTACTTTGGGGATTACTGTCAGTTGGTGGTGTCTGGGCAGGGGGACATCAGACAGTAGCTCTGTGCAATAAAACAGGTCCTTCAGGAACTACAGCAGAGTCTGGAAGGACACCTGACAGCCATCACCACTGCCATGCAGGTCAGCACCAAGGACACAACAGCAGTCCTGGAAAACATGGTGCAGGCAATTCATGGCCTAGGGCACTGTGCCCAGGGGCAGACAGAGGCCATGGAATGCTGCACCATGGTCATGGAGCACCTGCTGACACAACAACAAAGCCATAATGAGGCAATGACCACCGCTTCACTGGCAATAGCAGATGCCCGGCATGTGTGGCACCAGCAGCCACCCATGTCGCACTGGTGGGCCCCACCAACAGTGCCACAAGCATACCTCCAGACCCCTGTGATGGCCCACCACCAGCCACAGAGTGCTGCACCATCTGCACTGGCAGGGCCAAGCACAACCACGCAGGGGGTGACCCATCACAGCCACCACACACCCGTGTTAGACACTGCAGGCAAAGGCCCTGTCATCAAGCCTATTGTGATGCCTACCAGGGCACCACCAGGCACAGGCACAACATAACAGACACCCACCAACAGAACCCCCACCCACAGTCCCAGCACCACCACCACTGTAACAAGCCCTGTGCAGGCACAGCACAGCACACCACCAGTAGCCATGGGCACACAGCCTGGACAGGCAGTCATACAGGGCCCACAGGGGGTGATAACCATGACAGTGGTCAGGTCCTGCTATTGGTGGCCACAATGACACAGCAGAGGAAGAGGGGCAGGAAGAGGAGGAATGTGCACAATGAGGGGATGGCCACAGGGCCACAGGAAAGTGTCCTAAGTGTGTCTCTGCAAGGGGATACATGTCAGACAAACATGGGATCGGGCACACAGGAGCCCCCGAATGCCCAGGTCACTGGTGTGCGTACATGGCACAGCCATGCAAAACCGCAGTAGACTGCAGTGCTGTGTGATACAACTGGGGGGGGTGGCGGGCCCAGCAGCAACTGCTGTACAGAAGGACATGGGACTCTACCGCATTACAGTGTTACACAGTGGGCCACAATGCATCATTTACTGCACAGTGGGATGGGGGAATGCACAGTGTACTATATAGGGGTGTTTGTGGGTGTGGGTCTGTGTGTTAGGGAGCACAGTATGTCACATTGTGTGTGTAGAGAACATCTTGTAAGGATTAAATGCACGATGAATAAAGCAATACAGTTCACACTTGAGTCTGCTGTACCAATGTGACAAGCAACATCACTGCTCTGCACCATGTGTAGGCCTGTACTGGGTTTGGACAGTTGTCCATGGGAGGGGGGTCAGTACAGGCATAGCCATACAATGGTGTGACACAGATATAGTGCTGCTGCAGTACACATGCAGACACTGGGATGTGTATGTGGTATACAAAAGTGCAGATACCACCACTGCACACAGCACAGCACAGGGCCTGTCACACGCATATGTGGCCTAGGCCTCTGCATGGGGCAGCAACTGCATAAGATGCCACTCCAGCGATGGTGAGCACAGTGTGTGGGCACGCATCAGTGACACAGAGTGTGTGGCATAACCACAGAGCCCAAGTAAACAGGTAGCTGCCTTGTCGCATTATGTAGTATGTGTGCAGGCCGCTACTGCATGGTGATACTGACCGCACAACTGTGTTGGGGGGAAGGGTATGTAGACCTCATGTACATGCAGTACATGGCCATGCAGCCAGTATCACAACCCTTACGATGACGTGCGCATAATGTACAGATGCCTATGTGTGCAACACAATAGGGGCAGTGCAATGGGGCCTAGACATATGACCCCAAACAGTAGCTTAGGGGGTCACAGAGCAGTGGGAGGGAACACAAAGTGATACATGGCATGTGTGTAGTAACATGGATGGGTTGGCGAAAACCTGTGCCAGGGAATGTACAATGGCAGGTGTATGTGACGGCCTCTGCATAACCAAAAGAGTCACTCAGCCCAGAACATGCAGAGGCATGTGACACCTCCAGTGATGTGCCGCTCTGCTCTGGGGGGGGAGCCAACGATGGCTATGGCTCTGGGGTGGTGGAACATAGGGCACTGTACCCACCAGGCATTGTGCACATATGTAGGCACTGTCACAAACCCACTCAGCAGGTCAGGCCCTCTGCTCCCACAGTGCCAACCTCTGAGCGCAGTATTGTGAACAGGTAACAGAACAGGGTAACCCTCCAGTCTGCTTGTGGGTCTGAATCACCTTTGGTCTCAAGTTCTGGGGGAGATTCAGACTGTGAACCTTATGCTAACACACCCAAACGTACAGGCTCAGATAATTCTGCTCTTCGGGGGAATGCCGGATATCTTCTGCCTAAGGGCACTTAACCAGGTATCCAAAATGAACCCTTAGAACGCTATGAAAGACCTTAGGTATATTCTTTACCTTTTCCCAGTTCAGTAACACCATTAAGCTTATGAACAGTTGTCAGCTTTAACCATCTATACTTCACATGCAAAAGAAAGAACTTCAAAGGCACACCAGGCAGTCTCTTTAAAATAAGAGGTTTACTTTGAAAATGGATAAAAAATATGTAAAATGTAAACATAGAACACTATATCACAAAGCATACAATCACTTAAAAGAAAACAAGGAAAAAGTGCAAACAAATTCCTACCAAAATACAATTAGACTTGTCAATCTAATGTATTATTACCTTCTTACAGTGCTTATAGTTAGATGTTGTTGCTTCAGAGTCCAACAGGAATGTGTCTAAGATCAGCCACAGAATAGTTTAAAGCTGTCTTTGTAACACACCTCTTCCATGATGTCACCTAGCTCCTACTTGTTAAATACCAAAAATTAATACACACAGGATGTCCCATCAGGATGTACATTAATTAAGGTGACATCAGCAAAACTCATTTCCCAAGATGACTTATTTGATCTTGAGTGGTTTCCTGCTCCTCTTTGATCTTTGAGCAGTTCCTATTTCCCCACTTCAAGGCAGGAGGTCATAAAATGCAACTCCTCTGAAACGCTATAAAAGTTTACGATCCCTATATCCTTGCAGCTGGTCAGCTACAATTAAGTCAGATAAACAGGAGACCCTTAATTATGTCTCTCTAGTCTTTAATCATCTCCTGGCTTTCAGGTTAACATTTTATAGCTGAAACCATGGGGGGGGGGGTCATCCCAGGAGCACAGGATGTCTCATGACAGACAATCACACACTACATTTTTATATTACAAAATCATAGAACAATCATAACCAGCTGGCCAAGCATCACAGGCATGTCAAGGCAACACCACCTGTCCCAGAGTTGTGGCAGTGCCATATGACATCAATAGCATGCACCCATCCACCCGTTGTGCAGCACCATGCACAATGCCTTGGCATGTGGACATGACACACTGTTCTGACAACCACATGACGATGTCTGTGGCCACCAGGCACAACCCACCAGCCATGGCCACCGGAGTATGTGTACAGTGACGCCATGGCAGGTGGTCAGCACCAGGCAGACCATCCCCGCCATTGGCTGGTGAGTGTCTGCACATGGTATGCTGCCAATGGTGCCACCTGGAGGGTGGAATAGGCCCTCAGGTGGAGTGCTGCTGTACATGCCCACATCCAGACCACTATAGTGTGTCGGGTGTGTGTGTGTGCAAGAACATGCAAGTGGATTGGGATGTACAGGCCCCACGGTGACATCCGTGTGTATATGCCATGTCACATGTACCATGTGTCATGCCACATATTCTCAATGTTACTGATGTCAGGAGCTGGATGTAGGTTAGGCAGGAATGTACAGACCCCATGGTGCATACTGTTGCTGCATACATGTCACCATATGGGTGATGTTGGGGACTGGTGCAGTATGGTATGTTCTAGCCACAACATGTTGCTATGGTGCACCCCACTAGGCACTGCTGTGTAGCCCTATGGACACTGCATGTGTATGTCCCCACGCACACCACCACACCATAGTGCTGCATACATGGACAAAGGTGACCATGCCCACCAACATTTGTGTCGATTGTGACACAACCATGCAAGGATGACACAGTGACATGGTGGGTAAGGGGTAACAATCAACACTTTAATGCGTGAAATGGAAACAATAAGAACAGTTACAGTGTAAAACCTGCAATAACCCCCACCCAACAATGGTGAACAGTACAAACCCAACTTGAAAACCCCCTATAAAACAACAACAGGAAGTACAAAACCCCAGAGAAAACTCCACCCCCACAACATCAACAGCAACAACCAATGACACCCTGTAAAAATCCACTGCCTCCATCACCAGTACCAACCAAACCCTCCATTTACATAACTCCCACCCCCCCACAAAAATCGGTTTATGTAACAGTAACACAACATTAACACCACCCACCCAATGCAACACCAGTAGACGCCACCAAAATCCCCAGTAACAACCCCCACCCCTCACATTTGTCACTGATGGTTTGCCGGACTGTGACTTCACTGCTCTCGCAGGGTGGTCAGCAGGACCCCTAAGGAGCCATGAAGGTGGGCCACATCCTGCATAATGGCCTCCACCAGCCCGGCCAGCAGCTGGTCCCTCTCACTCTGTGGTTGTGGTGCTTGGACTGGGTCATGCTGCCCATCCCCCTGGGCCACTGCCTGCTGTGCATGCCCATGTTCCGCTGCCATGGCAGGCACAATGTCCTGGTGTGGTGATCCTCTTCAATGTCCATGTTGTCTTCAGGGCTTCCTAGACCCTCCTTGTGTTCAACATCCTGCACATCCTCCTGTCCGGCATCCCCTTCCTGCAGGTTGTGTGCTATACTGGCATCACCTAGGCCAACCAACACACCACTGCCTTGGGCTGAGTCACCACTTTCCACCTCTGCCACATCCACTGCTTGCTGTCCCTGTTCCATCAGGGCCTGCTGTACCACAGTGTCTAGTGCAGCCATCCTGGTGGCCTCCTGCTGTGCCTCTTCCTCCAGTCCTTTGCTCCCAGTGACCTCCTGCTGTGCCACTTCCTCCAGTCCTTCACTTCAGGTGGCCTTCTGCTGTGGCATGTCTGTGGCATTCTCCTCCTCCTCACTCTCTGGTGGTAGAGGCCGTGCCCTCCTCTGGTGGTGACATGTTCACATGGCATACTCCCGTGCATCCCCCCACTTCACCTCTACCATGGCACACAGGAGTGCCCTGCATTGGGGGCTCAGGTTCTGCTGTCCAACCCTGTGTGCGGCACCTGTAATATGGCAACAGGACATGCATCAGTGTGCAGTCACATCACTGAACATGCCACATTCCAGACCTGTTTGCCCAGGGACACAGTTTGATATAATCATCCACACGTTGCTTGCACAACACACCGCACTCTACCACTATGGACATGATGCCACATGCCACCCCTTTGCTACACACTGCATCTTGCTGCAATGCCTGTTTGCACCCCTGGTGCACTAACAGCTCAATGTCCCCATGTGGCACATGTATACACATGCCACGTGTGTGCCACACCCATGCACACACTGCACCCCTGGGTACATGCATGGTGGTGGTGTGTGGCCCTCAACACTACCTGCGGTTATGCAGCCTCACCCGGCCCTGCTGTCTGGGGTGCACCCACTTACCTTGCCATGGACAGTTGTGTGGCCTTGCATGTCCCTCCTCCTGCTGGCCCAGCACCACACCTATGTCTGCACATCTGTGACCTGTGGAGACACAGTTAGTACACATGTGTGAGTGTGCTGGTCACATAGCAATGCACTGGATAAAATTTGCATCTGCCACTGTGGCACTTTGTGTGTCCTACATACCTTCTTCAGGTTGTTGGTGCGTCCTTATGGCCACATCACTCCTTGAGGCCATGTCAATTAGCTGCTGCAGGATGCTGGGGTCACACCTGGTGAGGTCCTGCCAGTGGTGTTTAAGCTGGCAGGGTGTGCGCCTAACAGCACAGTGCCCTAATCTGCCTCTAGACTGCATCCCTCTCATGTGGGGTGTGTCTCCTGCAACCTGGTGGCAGCAGTGTCCGTCACCATTTCTGGTGATCATGAGTGCACATGGAGCCGCCCTCCCCCCGAACTGAAATCCACAACTCCCCTGCTGGTAGCCCCACTGGTGATCATGAGGCACGTGAGCCTCCTCCCAAGCTGAAATCTACGCTCCCCACTGGTAGCCCGCTGGTGGTCGGTGAGGGCACGGAGCCACCCTTCCTGAGCGAAAACTGCAGGTACAGATTGAGCCTTTTCAGATGCAGCTCATTCTGTCTGCCTCTGAGGACTGAGTTCAGTTTTGCGCCAAGTTCAAATATGGTCTGGCAAGCACTACCGTTGATTCAAATGTTTTTTTTCTTGCTGCTAAGGAGCTAAATCTGTTTTCTGTGGAAGAGAAAAGTAAAGAAAATAGCAAAAAACAAATAAGTAATCCAAAATAAAGAGGTGAAAATGCATCTATTTTGAAAACTAAGGTATGATCTAGTGCTCCCAAATGTGTTCAGCAATTGTTTCAGCTACAGGCAATGTATTTTTTCAGAAAACAGAGCTTTCAACTGTAAACTGAATCGGAGTTTGTTTATTAGTATTGGAGTTTACATAGTTTATTTTGTGAGAAATTGTAAAATCCAGGGAATTGTGTTTGGAGGCAAGTGGGGCTTTTGGGGCTTGTAAAATACATCGGAGCTGGTACACAATTACAGGAGCTTTTGGTGCACAGGAGTTCTTATTTTTTTCCTTGTATTTAGCAAATACTGTGCCCGTTTTGTACTGCAGGGACTGGGTTAGGACTGCTGGCTACAGGGACTAGTTCTAAAACTAAATCGGAGCAAATCCTGTGTCCTGTTCAACTGTACCCCACCCCCTCTTTAATTCCAAATGCATATAAATATCTTCTCTTGTGTTTCTCTCCTCAGCTCCCCCGCTGGTAGCCCTGCTGGTGGTTGTGAGGGCACACGGAGCTGCCCTCCCCCTGAGCTGAAATCCACAGGTACGAGATTGAGCCTTTCAGACGCGGCAGCCTAATTCCGTCTGCCTCTGAGGACTGAGTTCAGTTTTGGCGCTTCACGTCAGCTGCCCCAATGCCCCCACCACCACCACCCTTGGTGAGCCACTTACTATATAGGCAGTGTCACGTGTGTGAAATAACCTATCACCCTACTTTCCCTTTTACAGCTTATCTGTTCTCACCACTATTGGCCACCACAGCCAAATTGCACTCAGTCTCCATTTCCAGCATTCACCATGCTGCACATAGCCTATAAAACCATCTTAGGTATAGCCCTACTTACCGCGATAACATCCCTCTCACCCTCATATCTTCCTGAACCGCAACCTACTCCCCCAGAACTCACTTTCATAATCACACAACCAAATCTCTGCTCCTCCCCCATAAGTGGACCGCACCCCCTTCCCGGTCCTTCCATTCTCCCATCATTTTTCCATGCTGGGCTGTCAGTGTTGAAATTCCCTGCGGAGGGACCTTTCTCACATACCTCCCAGTCTCCCTCTGCCTACCGCAGGCCAAAATGTATTCTACTAAATACAAAATTGGTGATAACTTTATTACTACTCCTTGCAGGGGACATTGAGCTAAACCCTGGACCTTCCACCCACACCAGTCACAGCCCCTCTCCCACTGTCCAACTACCCAGAGGCCTAAAAGTAGCCCACCTAAATATATGCAGCCTTTTACAGAAATTCCCTTGCTCCAACCAGTCGTACTATCACTATGTCCTGACATGCTGATTATCACTGAGACCTGGCTGAAACCACACAACCTGGACTCAGAAGTTGCTATTCCTGGTTACTCCATCACTCGCCATGACCGCCTAGGCAGTAAGAGAGGTGGCGGCATAGCCATTTACATATCATCCCTGTTAAAGTTCTCTCCTGTTTCGCTATCCACACTCCCACCATCCATTGATGCCTTGCTAATAAAAATCTCCTTACGCCATTCAATCCCCATATTTGTAGCAGACTCCTATTGTTCTCCAGATTCCCAAATGACCTCGGTCATAGCTCACCTGGACACCCTAAAAACCCTTAGATCAGGGGGCGAGCTCCATATCCTTGGAGACTTCAACCTGAACTGGCTCTCTGGTGCTAGTACCAAGCTCCGCAACCATGTGGCAACACTAAATCTGTCTCAACAGATCACTGAGCCCACGCATCTAAACCACAAAACTCAGAAACACTCCCTACTAGATTGGGCCCTCACTTTGCACCCACACAGGATAATTGCCTCTGGCCTTCTACCAGAGTCTCTGAGTGATCACCGCATGATATAAGTAGTAAGAAAATTTTTTAAAGCTACGTTACCTCCACCTAAAACTCTCCTCATCAGGTCATACAAATCCCTTGACCTTGAAGGACTCCTAAATGACTTAGCAAACTTGGACTGGTCTTGCATACTAAAGGCCACCTCTATTGACTCCACCCTAGACTTTTTTAAGTCCAGATTCCTTGCCTTCTGGAACCACTATGCCCCACTCAAAAAGGTCAGAGTAAGGGGAGCTCATCTGCCCTGGATCTCCGTAGACCTCTTGGACCACCTCCGAGCCAGGGACCAGGCATGGAAAGCCTATAAAACCTCAGGCACCCACGCTGACCACCTACACTACCGAACACTTAGGAATGCCTGCACCAGGCTTAACCAGCAGGCTAAAGCAAACTATTTCACATCATCCTTCAAAAGCAATCTAAATCACCCGGCCAAATTTTGGAAGTTGATTAAATCACTCTTCTCCTCCCACCCAGCCCCCACCCCTGTCCTAGTTGTAGGCGGCTCCACAATGTCAGAATCACATGCAGTGGCCACTGTTTTCAATTCCTTTTTCACTAGTAGTGCGACCTCTCTCTACTCAAACACGCCACCTGCCACACACCCTACTACATTCACATCCTTACCCACCCAAACCCCCTAACCCAGCTTTCTCCTTCTCTCTGGTCATTCCACTTAAAATACTAAATGCCCTGCTCAGCCTCAATCCCTCAAAGGGTATATGCCTCTTGGGTTTGGATGCCAAAATGCTCTACCTTTCAGCCCCAGCCATCGCCATCCCCCTAGCGTCCCTCTACAACCTCTCCTTCTCCAGTGCCGCTATCCCCTCAGACTGGAAGCATACCACAGTCATCCCCCTCCCTAAAGGTGGTAACCCATCCTCCGCTGGTAATTTCTGCCCCATCTCCCTCCTCCCCATTTTAGCTAAATTCCAGGAACATCTAGTCCTCTCACAACTTCCCTCCATCCTTGACTCCTCCTCCTTCTTTACTCCCTACCAGTCGGGTTTCAGGAAATCCCACCCCACTGTCACTTCCCTCCTCAGACTCACTGATTCCATCCTTACAGGCATGGACAAAGGCCACATCACATCTGCCATTTTTGTTGACCTTGCTAAGGCATTCGATAGTGTCTCTCATGCCCTTCTCCTATCGAAGCTCTCCCAAGCAGGGCTCTCCAGTGCGGCTATCAGCTGGTTCAAATCATACCTGGCAGACAGGTCCCAATCAGAATTGGTGCATCCACTTCCAACTCCCTTCCTGTCACCATCTGCTTACCCCAAGGCTCTGTCCTTGGCCCAATTCTGTTCTCCATCTTCCTGAATGATCTGCCATCAGCCTACCCACACACATCCATACACATATACAGTATGCTGACGACACAGTGCTGTATACTTCAGGCCCTTCCCCCCTGGAAGTGGCACTCAGACTCCAGCAAGACTTCAATGATGTTCAGTTCTGGTTCCGCTCTAATCAACTTACTCTCAATGCCAAGAAAACTGTCTCATTAACCTTTGGCACAAGGCAGAGACTCTCCCATCTCCCCGCCAGTCCTACCTTCAAAACCCTAGATGGGACTCCCTTAGAAGTTTGCACCTCCTTCAGATATCTTGAGGTCAGGCTGGACCAGCACCTTGACTTTTCAGCACATATCAATGCTACCCACAACAAACTGCACCCCAGACTGGGTGCCTTATACCGTAACCGTGGCTGTGTCCCTCTGCCAGCCCACAAGGCAATTGAGCAGAAAGTGATCCTCCCTATTTTTGACTACAGGGACATAGTCTACAGTGCAGCCCCTAAGTCCACCCTAGCTCGACTGGATCCTCGTTTCCACTCCTTCTGTTGTTTTGCTCTGGACTGTATACCCTCCACCCACCACTGCAACCTCTACCAGTCCCTTAACCTCCCTTTGCTCTTCGATAGGCGTCAGACCCACTGTAATAGACTCACAGCCAAATTCTGGGCCTAGTTATTGCCCCCCCACCTCACTTCTACCCTAACTGCTCAAATACCCCCTGCATACTCACTCAGGAACTTCGACTCCTGGCTCCTTCAAGTGCCTTACATGGCAATCTCTGCCAGACAACTGGCCTCTAGAGTTCGCATGCCTAAGCTATGGCACTCCCTACCAGCAGACATTCGGCACGCTCTCTCCTCTCGGAAACTCAGCTCCCTCCTCAAAGAGCACTTCTCCACCAACTGCTCATGCAGCCTAAGCTCACACTAGTCAAGGGCCTAGCTCTCCAACTGACTCCAGGTATGATTACTCCTATGTTTTATCTCTGACCCTGTTAGTTGTCACTTGTACTTTCTGCCATATTGATGCCTTATTAACTCTGATGTTCTGTTGTTGCTTGCTATGTACATAGTATATAAATACCTGTATATATTTATGTATATATTCTGTCAAATGTCTATATTATGTATGTGATAATGTATCCTCCTGTCCCCAACATCCCCCAGGACGCATCTGGAATTGAGCAGTAGTCTGCTCAGTATGCCTTTCCTGGTAAAACTTTTAAATATAAATAAATGAGCTGGGCAGTTTCATCAGGGGTGAAGTTTGGTGCCTTTCCACTCAAGCTTGTCATTTTTGCCTTTCCTGGAAAATGACAGGCCTAACTGGTCCTCTGTGACACCTTCGTACAGTGTACTGTGTTTTGTGCCATGGGAAAATGGCCACACGTGTTTCTGCATCTGGCACGTGCAGGCCAATGTGTGCCGCAAGTGCAATGCTTACGCCTCAATTCATATGTGCATGCCTCTTATTTGCCACAAATTGCAGGTGCCTGCCACCTTTTTCCCACAAGTCGCATGTGCATTCCTCTGCATAGTTGTACATCTGCATGGCCATAGTGTGATACCCTGGTCATCATGTAGTCACAACGTATACTGTCCGTCCGATGCGGCACAACAGACATGGCAACATTGTTAGCATTCCATTGCCCATGGCTGTTGCTCAGTGCCTGGCTGCACATACATATAGATGAGACAGCGAATGTCGTGAGGCAAATGTGGTGACTTTTTTCGCACATTTGTAACTTGCCATATTTTGTTGGCCACAATGCATGCACATCGCACATGCGCATTTATTGACACAGTGTTTAGTGCTCTTCTGTATGACACACATATGTTGCTGCACACTACACTGTGTCCAGTGCCCATCTCAGACACCCACAACACTGCCCCCCAACATCACTTGGGTGTTGTACTGCCATGCGGTCTCAGTGTGTAATGTCTCCCCGGTGCAACACACCAGACATGGCAGCACTGTTTACAGTCCAGTGCCTGTGGCTGGTGGGCAGCACCTGGCTGTACATAGGCAGTGTTGTGCTGGTGAAAGGTGTGTATTGCATTTGCTGTTGTGTTGTATGTGTTGTAGACACCACAGTTGTGATGGTGCAGGTTACCCTCCCAGCTTTCATAGCTGTTGTGCATGGCCCACATAGGTTGTTGCACACTACCTTTCATTCACTGACCATCACACACACCCCAGCCCACCCACCCAAGGGTCATCCTGTGGGTGTTGTCCCCCCATGGGGCACACTTCACTGTGTCTGGCCATGCTGTGTGCTGTTTGTCCTGGCTTCTTACCTGACATGTGTCCTTCATTCACTGCAATGGGTGTCTATGCCCACCAGGTGCTACCACCTGACATGGCCACTGTTTGCTCTGTACAGTGTCACCATGTCAGGTGTCCAGCACCAGACAGCACAATTGTGTGGTGGTATGATATCCATGGACCAAGGGACTATCGCTGCCAGTGACACCTGATGGTGGCTGCTGTCCCTCAGCTGAAGTGTTGTGCTATCAGCTCACATCACGCATGTTGCCCTGCCTGGGCCCTTGCAATTTGGTCTTGTGGCTGTCTGCCATGGTCTTCACGGTTGTCTTCATCAGGCCCGTCCTCCTCCTCCTCACCCATGTCCAGTGATGGTATACGGTTCCATAGTGTGAGGTTGTGCAGCATGCAGCACACCATGAATATCTTGCACGTTGTCTCAGGGCTGTACTGCAGTGCCTCTCCTGATCTATCCAGGCACTGGAACCATGCCTTCAGGACACCAGATGTCTGCTTAATGATGACCCGGGTGATGGCATGGGCCTTGTTGTTGCAGACCTCAGCCGTGGTGTGTGGGTTCCATAGTGGCGTCATGACCCGTAACAGCTGTTGGTATCCACTGTCACATGTAGGATGTAAGGTACACACCATCAGTGCACATGACACATGATACACACATAGGCATGCTGAATCCACTGGTAGAGGGCTGATTCACTGCAGGCCAGTGGCACATACTGTAAGTGTTGTGAAAAAACTATAGTTAGTAAATTATCAATTACAGATACTTAGAAAGGAGACGATCGGAGACGAGACTGATGGCGGAAGAATTTAATGATTATAATAACAATCACAGCGAGAAATTACAAGTGGTACATTCTTCAAAATAGCAGGATGTATAAGCTTACTTATATAGCAAAAGCAATGTGTCTATTTTTAGAATTTCTTATGATTGGTCAAAAAACAGCATACACATCAACTTATAAGGTCATAAGATATTTTTCCTTGGTATGAGTATGATTTCACCCTTGGTCAGCACAAATATAGGCAGTGTACATTTTATTTACCATATATGGTGGATAACATGCTGTCATCAGCAGCTACCAGAGTTCAGAAGAAAGAGATAAGCTTCCAACTAACACTTTGGACTGTCCATATAAGGACAAGCACTAAAGGTTAATCATAAGGGGAATTTTGGACACTAGTCTGTGTCTGTGCTTGCAGTCACGTAGGCCAAATATTACTTACTTATGCTAAATTATAATGCTAAAAGGCACATTGGTATTGCAATTGTAGCTCAGCTCTTTTCATGGCTTTATAAGCTTTATATATCCTAGCTCCATAAGCCAGCATCCATTATGCATGCACAGAATGTTTTTAGACCAAAATGAGGTTAGGCCACAATATAGGGGCACACTCCTTTACCCCTTACTACAAGCCCCCCTTTGGCCCTATATTGCCAAATAATTTTCTTCGTAATAATGCAGCTCCTCTGAGCATGTACATCTCACTGCATACATCACGGATTGTCAATCTCAATCGACACAGGCCTATGATTAACAAAAACGCTAAGACTACTTGTAATAGGAGCAATGCCTTAAAAGAGAGGACTCCCCAGGGTCCTCCTGCGTAGCTGTAAATTAAGTGCTCATTGTCACTTTCACTGAGCAACTCATTGACACTTACTTGTGCTTTATGAGCAGTATTTTGGATATGTATTAGATGAGTGTCTTTTCGATTTAGAAGTGACTGCACGTTAAGAGACAGAGGAGGTATTACTGCTCCAAATGATGGTGCATACTTATTAATATCATACGCCTGGTGTGGGGTATTAAATGTAACATTATAACTCTTGCCTTTTGTGTTGGTAATAGGGTATAACACCTTGTCACCAATATATACATTATGTGTGGGAGTGACACAAAAGTTTGTGTTGTAGATGGTACACATTTGTCCTTCATAAGATAAGATAGGTATATTAGTAACAACACAATATTGGTTAGTGCCATTATAGGTTACACTGACTTGTGGAGTGTACCACCGTCTTAATTGGACGGGGCACCAGGCAGTGTTATTCTCAATTTGGCCTATGGGAATCTCCCCACAGATTGGTTGTGTTTGTGACATGACGTCACACTGGCATATCCATTGATTATTTATTTCCTCACAGCAATGTAAGTTTGGTGCTGTCCAAGACCCATCATTGCTGCGCACTAGGATCTCTGGGGGTGAGACTTGTTATGCATAATACTGACCTTGTAGGTACCCTACAGAGTGTACCTTTACTATTTGAGAGTACACCTCCTTGTTGTACTCAACCTGGGGTAGTTTTACCACGAGGGATACCCTCATGGTGCAGCTAAGAGTACTATTGGGCCTGAACATTTGGGGTCTAACATATACTTTGGTTATTTTACGGACCCACCATATGGGTGGGGCCCTATCCTTAAGACAAAAGATCATACATTTACTGTCAGTAACATTAAGGCAATCTGGGCAATACCACAATTTTAACTGTGCGTCAGAGATTTGATTAGGCAATTGATTATTAGTAATTTCCTGTAGTAGTTGACTAACTTGAGTTAAAACATAAGATCCATAAGCACTACACACTATAGCTTTATTTACAGTATTATTAAAAACTTCTTCATTATGCTCAGTTACTACTTCATTAATTTTATGCTCTACCTCTTTAAACAAACGGCCCACCTCATGTATATTGTACACAGATAAGCGCTCTTCCATTGCCAAACCCTGCTGGCCTAATGTGAGTGGCAGCAAGACTTTTTCTCCAGTATTAGTATTAAAATGGTCTTGGTAATTTTTAATAGCCTCTAGGTCTGCCCTGTTCCATATGCTCATTCCTGATCCAAAAAGTCCAGCCAGGTCCCCCCATAGGTCTCGTTTTTTCCTAGTGTTACTGACTTTCTCTTTACTACCAAAGGGGGCCGTGACACTTCCTGTTTTGGCATGGAAGGCACCTAACATGTCAATTAACATGGTGGCATAAAACTTTGACACACTAGTGTTAGCACAACTACTGTTGACATTTATATTCCAGCCAGAAAAATCTAGATTTACATGCATTCTACTGTATTTTACGTTATTTACAAGCACTTGGTCAATAGGTGTTGACGTAAGCCCACTCTCTGGCCCTTTGGTCACATTGGGGCACTCGATTGGTTTTACAGTTAAATATATAGCATCTGAGATTGTAAAACGCAGTGAACTAGTTGTACTAGCATAATTACAAACAGTATTGTTACCCCAGAGACAGTAAGATAGAATCAACACATAGGCACCATTATCTTTTGGTGTAGTTTGGTTTAAAACAAGAGACCCATTTTGTGTCCAGTCCATATAACTGTGTTGTGATCCAGTCTTAAACTCTGAGGCACAGCTGGACCAATCATTAAGTGAGTCCATACACCAGTTTTTAGATATAAAAATGTTGTTATCCTTGGTCCAGGTGGCTCTCCATGCTCGTGTTGTGTAGTTGTTTGTATCAACAGGATCCCAGTTCCATTTAACTACCAGTGTGACCAACTGCTTAGGTTCACACGTGACATTAGTCTGTTCCACATTAATATGCAAGCTGAGGATCATAGAAAACTTGATGGCTACCACCAGGCCGATGACAAGAATGCCTTGGGTCTTCATGGCTAAAAACATCAAGTGTAGTATTTTAATTTTTAACCAACTTTGTCTGAAACTTTTTTACACTGATCAACATGCACCCAAAATTCCTGTTTCTTTCCTCTGGCCCCTTTCTTACCACTTACTCTAACCACATACACCGTACTTTCACCTACTCGTTTGTACACTTTGTACGGTCCCAACCAATTAGCATCCTTACACAGATTTTTTTGTTCCCAATTTCTCACCATTACCACATCTCCCTCCTCTATAGGTAACCCCCATCCTGCTACTGGTTGTCTACCTTGCTTATTCTGCTCGTGTGCTACAGCCATGTTTCTGGCTGCAAAGGTTAAGTATTTGTCTAGTTGGTATTGTATTGACTTTAAAAACTGCTCATGTTTAACCTTATCTTGGGTAGCTGAGCCGGGCGGGGGTACATCCTGTGGGTGAACCAACCGCATTTTTCTTCCTGTCATTAACTCATAAGGGGTTAACCCTGTACTAGCTTGGACTGCCCCTCGTATGGCCATTAGGATTCCTGGGAGGTGTGTAACCCAGTCCTTTCCCTCATCCAACACTGCCTTTTTTAGGGCATTTTTCAAGGTCCGGTTTAGCCTTTCTACCATCCCTGAGGCCTGAGGCCTGTATGGTAGATGTAATCTCTGCTGAACTCCCATTATTTTACACATTTCCTGCATTACTTGATTTACAAAGTGAGTTCCCCTGTCAGATTCTATGATGTTAGGGAATCCCCACCTAGCACAAACTTGAGTATACAAAATTCGAGCTGTTGTTATAGCATTAGCGCTTTTGACTGGGAATGCCTCTACCCATTTTGAGAACATATCTATCACTACTAGCATGTATTTATATCTCCCCTTTGCGGTGGGCAATGGCTCAACGTAATCAATTTGCAATGCATCCCAAGGTCCCTCTGCTAAGGGTAATCGCTGTAGGGAGTATTTTTCTCGCTTGGGATCCTGCTGGAGGCATATTAAGCATGTCTGTAACACTGATTGAACAGTTTTGGATATCTCAGGCCAGTAGTATTTACTTTTAATAATTTGGCATGTCTTATCTTTTCCCGGGTGTCCTGCCCATCGATGGTTTTCTAGTACTATGTCTTTTTGTAGTGATTCGGGCACTACCCATTTTGGGACTTTATCTTCCCCCCTTTGATATAACACATTGTCTATTATAGTAAAGGCCCCATGGACCTTGGGGTCCTTTTGCACTTGTTTTATTTTCTCTTGGATCCTCTGATTTTGTTTTTGGAGTTCCTGTAAGTTAGGTAGAATATCCACCTTTTTAACTTCACTAACTCTACCTGGATCTTGCTTGTCTTGTGGCCTAATTCCCTTCAAGGGGTCCCCTCTTTTGGCGGCAATTTTAGCCCATTTATCTGCCTCTTCATTTCCCCATTCCTCAAAGGACCCATACTTACTATTAGTGTGGGCTTTTACTTTGACTAAAGCTATTCTCCCTGGAAGCTTTTCCCCTTCTTTTAAAATTGCTTTTAAAAGTTGTCTGTGTCGTACATGTTCCCCTGTGGATGTCTTCATGTCCCTTCTAGCCCATATGGGCAACCATGTTGTAGTTAACGAGCCTATAGCGACCTGTGAGTCAGTGCAAATTGTAAGGCGTCCAGACAGGACTGCTTTTATAGCTTCATATATGGCTACCAACTCAGCATATTGAGACGAGTTCCCTGATGACAATTTATTGAGTAACGGTTGTTTCTCAGGGGGCCTCGTGTCATCGTCATCTCCAGTGTTAAAATATACAGCAGCCCCAGTATAGGCGCTTCCCTTTTCCCAGTACCTAGATCCATCAACACACAACATTGTATAAGTCTTACCATCTTCATGCCTCTCTATAAAGGGGGACAAATATGCCTCTTGCTGCATGAGTTCCCCACAATTGTGGGGTTCTCCTTGGTAGTCTAAGTACTGCATCATGTGGGGCTTATTAAGTTTTTGTACTGTAACTTGTTTATCCTGTAGAGCTAGCAGCCATTTAGCCTGTCTGCTATGGCTGACTCCCTTTGCTTTTCCCTCTACTAGCAATTTAACGGGTGTGTGGGTTGTTTGGATAATTATGGGGCTAAATCCGACTATTTCTTCACAAGCCTGCACTGCCCATGCCATTGCTAACAAGGTTTTCTCACATTGGCTAAATCCTTGTTCTACTTTAGACAACTGTCTGTTTAAGTATGTTATAGGGACTAAATTATCCCAATGGTTTTGTAATAGCACTGCTATTATAGTATCGTCTGTTGCTACAGCTTGTATTATAAATGGCTTTGCATGGTCTGGGACAGCTAAAGCTGGAGCTTGCATTAAAGCTTGTTTAAATTTTTTAAAACACTGTAATTCTTCCCCTTCCCATATTAGCTTGTCCTCTTTTTGTGGATTGTCTCGCAGTAGAGTATACAATGGTTTAGTAATCTCAGAATACCCCTCGATATAATCTCTACAAAAATTAGTCATTCCTAACAATTTTCTGAGCCCTGTTACAGTTGTTGGTAGGGGTAATTTTTGTATGAGGGCGGCTCTTGCTGGGTCAATTTTTCTACCTCTTTTTGACACTATGGTTCCTAAGAAGGTCGCTTCTGGTCTAGCAATTTGTACTTTTTCCAGATTAATTTTAAGACCTCTTTTGGCTAGGGCTTTGAGCACATGGTCCAACAGCTGGGCATGCTCTGCCATGTTTTTGCTTTGTAATAACAAATCATCCACATATTGGACTACCTCCTGTTCTAGCCCCTCCTCTTGGAGCACCTGTTGCACATAACGATGGAATAACGTTGGGGAGGAGTGGAACCCCTGTGGCAAGCGAGTAAACGTATATTGTTGATCTTTAAAAGTAAAAGCGAATTTGTACTGGTCCTGTTGTCTAAGGGGTAAAGACCAAAATCCGTTTGCTAGATCAAGTACCGAAAAGACTTTGCTGGTAGGTTTAAGTTTATTAAACATTTCAATTGCTGTGCTTATAATGGGGCTTACTTGTGGGGTTACTTTATTTAGTCTCCTATAATCTATGGTAAGCCAGTACTTACCATTGGGTTTTTTAACTGGCCAAATAGGGCTATTTGCTGTGGAACAAATAGTCCTTAACACCCCTTGGGACAATAAATCTTTTATTACTGGTTCTGTTCCAGTTACTGCTTCCTGTGGGATGGAGTACTGCTTGGTATGCCCAGGGTCGGGGCCCTCTATCGCTATCTCTGTATCACTGACCATCCCGCAATCAGTGCCAGATACTGCCCATACACTGGGGTATTTGTCTATTATTTGTTGCAGTTTTTTTTGACTCACCTCGGGCCGATTATACACTTTATTAGATTTAACTGAAGCCCAGATATAACTCTCAGGTACTGTTATAGCACTGTATCCTTTAACAGTTACTTGACGTAAACATTTATTGACCAAATCAATAATTAAGCGATGTTTCTTTAAAAGGTCACTCCCTATTATATTTTGCTCTACAAGACTTCCTTCCATCATTATAAATCTTCCCTCTCCAACTACTTTGGTTCCTAATGTGATTATTTGGGGGTGGCTAACATATCCTTGTGCTGTATGTCCTGTGCACCCCTCTATTTGTAAGGGAGGTTTGTCTGGGTCTAGTGGTATGTGCATAGTAGTAAGTGAGACGGCTGCCCCGGTATCAACTAAAGCCATTACCCATTTTTCCCACTTTAAGTGTGCACTGTCGGTCGCCCCTGTTTATCAAATGTTAATGCACATCCCATTGTGAATCAGGGGGCCCAGGGCTCCGCCTCCCTATTCTTGACTAACCCGTCTGGTGCCGCCAGCCGCCTCATGATGTCCTCATCATCAAATTCTTGAGTCGGGGCGGTCGGTTTTATGCGCTCTGCTGCATCCAATATTGTTTTTAATCGGTCCAACAAATCCTGTGCACTATCACACCCTCGTCCTGGTTTGTCTTTTACGTCTTGTCTTTTTTGCCCTCGGCCCCTCCCCAGTTGCCAGGGTCCTTGTCCTTCCTTACCTCCCCCTTTTGCCCAACAGTCACTCATTACATGCCCAGGCTTTTTACAATTATAACACGTCCTAGTCTCCTTTTGTGGTCCCTCATTTGTCCAAGTTACAGCGGCCACTTCCGCTTTACGCTGTTTCTCATTAAGATAAGTCTCCAGGAGGGTTATTCGCTCCTCTTGGGTTGGGGCCAGTTTTACAACTGTCTGCAAGGTGGGATCCAAATCGTAGGCTCGGATCCACAAGTCCCTAAAGGTAGTATCATCCTCTGTGGGACAATCTTGGCCCCCATACCTCTGATACACCTCGAACAATCGTGGGATAAAAACTCAAGGACCCTCCCCCTCCTGGGGCTTGGTCTGTAATATCCGATCCCAATCCACCTCTTGACGGGCTGATTCCCCTCGCACCCATCTGATAGCTTCCACTACCTCATTAAAGTCTGCCCACGAGTTGGCACTTTGTAATGCCCCTTCGTGGGTCCCTTGTACTACGGGTGGCATTGCCTCAGCCAACGCCGAGACAATTTAAACATGACCAACCTGCAAACATCCTGGTTAGTCAACCTGAGCGTAGTAGTAAGTTGTTTTAACTTTTGTCGTAGCTCAGGCAAGTTGGTTTTGTGATCAACTGGACCAATCATTTTTCCTAAATTTGTGATTTCCTCAATAGTCAAGTCCTTGACTACCGGAGTCTCTGGTTCTTTTACTACCTCATCTGGCTTTGGTGGGGATTCTTTTATAATTTTCTTTACTTTTACTACCTTTTCACCCGTTGCTTTCCATCCATCCCCATCCTTTTCCATCTCCTGTGTCTCCTCTTGTTCTGTCCATTCCTCCTGTCCCTTCTTTTTGTCCTCCTTTAATTGGCTAGTGGATGCTTCGTCCTCTGCCGCCTCTGTCCTGTCCTTTGCCTCTTTGATTCTTTTGTCATCTAACTTGATGGCATCCTTTATTTTTTTTGCTTGTTTTTCATACTTCTCCTTCAACACTTGATGCCTTTCCTCCTCTGTTTTGTCCCATTTTTCAGCATAATCCCTTTTTAACATGTGTTTTGTTGCCTTTAGTTCTAATTCTAACAAGTACTGTTCCTGTTGATGCCTCGTGGCTGCCGACATGGCACCCCCTGTTAGTGAGGTCCCCCGTGTTTGCACGGGGGCCATTTTAACAATCACCGCCTTTCTCTCTTTCTCATTTTGGAGGTCATCTAGTGAACTTTGTGCCTCCTGCAGTTCTTGTATTTTATTTGCAGCATTTTGGAGCTCGCTGTAGAGGCGCCTGGTCTCACCAGCATGCTCTTACGATTGCTGGTCTAACTTAATTTGTAGAAGGGCATGATCTCTTTTTAACAGGCACAAGTCTCCTTGTGATTTTATTAGTTGTGCCCTAAAATTGGCACACTGTTGTTCTAACTCTTGATATTGACTCAGTGTAACACTATGTTTATGTTCTACTGTTAGTTTCATTAATTGTTTTAATAGTATAGCATTTTCATCTCTCTCTTCCTTCAACTGTGCTAGTTCTTCATTTCGGCAACACACAATAGTCTGATTATACTGCCACAACCCCTGCAACGCATTTGCAAAAATTTCTTTTTCATTTTTTACTTTCTCATTACGGAGAGACACTTGCTGAGTAAAATACAGTTGTGTCTGTTGATCATCAGGCACTGGTTCGTATGCTCCCCCTTTTAGGTGTTTTCCTAGAAAATGACCTATTATTGTTTCCATACTCATTTTTTCATCTTATTTGCCTGCCTAGCTTTTACAGCTGGGCTCACCCGTGCACTGGTGTCCCAGCCTGTTTGGCTACGTCTTATGGCTCCCTTGTGAGGTCCGGCTTGCAAGTCCCAGTACCTTCACCTACCTACTCTGCCCCATGAGTTCCTACAGAGTTAAGTATTACGTTGAGAAGCATACATCACCTGATTGTCAAGTGGCTGTGGCTGTCTGTGTGTACCTTCCCTTCTCACTTCAAGCCAGCAGCACCACATCTCTGAGCATCATCACCCTGCTATGGGGCTCACAACCCAACCAACCAGCAGTTAGGTCACCTCCTCAGCATGCAGCACCAACGATCTGAGTCACAGCACCAATTGTAAGCATTGTGAAAAAACTATAGTTAGTAAATTATCAATTACAGATACTTAGAAAGGAGACGATCGGAGACGAGACTGATGGTGGAAGAATTTAATGATTATAATAATAATCACAGCGAGAAATTACAAATGGTACATTCTTCAAAATAACAGGATGTATAAGCTTACTTATATAGTAAAAGCAATGTGTCTATTTTTAGAATTTCTTATGATTGGTCAAAAAACAGCATACACATCAACTTATAAGGTCATAAGATATTTTTCTTTGGTATGAGTATGATTTCACCCTTGGCCAGCACAAATATAGGCAGTGTACATTTTGTTTACCATATATGGTGGATAACATGCTGTCACCACCAGCTACCAGAGTTCAGAAGAAAGAGATAAGCTTCCAACTAACACTTTGGACTGTCCATATAAGGACAAGCACTAAAGGTTAATCATAAGGGGAATTTTGGACACTAGTCTGTGTCTGTGCTTGCAGTCATGTAGGCCAAATATTATTTACTTCTGCTAAATTATAATGCTAAAAGGCACATTGGTATTGCAATTGTAGCTCAGCTCTTTTCATGGCTTTATAAGCTTTATATATCCTAGCTCCATAAGCCAGCATCCATTATGCATGCACAGAATGTTTTTAGACCAAAATGAGGTTAGGCCGCAATATAGGGGCACACTCCTTTACCCCTTACTACACATACCAAGGAGCCACCTGTGATCTGTCCCCTCTGGAATGCCTCATGCTGGTCACAGTTGCAAAGGATGTAGGAGTCATGGCTGGAACCAGGGTACTGGGCTACCATATCCAGTATGTGGCACTGGCTGTCACACACCACTTGCATATTCATGGAGTGAAAGCCTTTTCTGTAGATGTACACCTCCGCCTCACCTGGTGGTGTCCTGATGGCCACATGTGTACAGTCGATGGCACCAAGCACATGGGGGAATAGTGCAACACCATAGAATGCCTGCTTCACTGCCTGCTGCTGCTGTGCAACCCTGGGGAACATGATGTGACACTCTATTCAGTCCATCATTGCATCCAGGAACTGCCTGAGACACCTGGACATTGCTGGCTGTGAAATGCCTACGGTGTCACCTGTGATGGTTTTGAATGTTCCAGTGGTGAAGAAGCACAGTGCTGCACTTACCTTCACCTTCACTGGAACAGGGTGCCCTCTACAGGTGGCACTCTGTAGCTCTTCCCATAGATTATCACACAGCCCTGCAATGATGGCCTTTGGCAGGCAGTAGCCTCCATGAGGTCCAGGTATGATGTCCTGGCTCTGTACACACGTGGTGCATGGTGTCTGGTGGCTATGTGCCATACTGGTTGCTACCTGTTCCCCTGGTTCCTGCCATTGTGCCACCTGAGGTGCCTCTGCCACCAGTCTAGTAGCAATACTCCCGGTATGGTTGCTGGTTCTGCCATCTCTCTCTCTCTCTCTCTCTCTCTCTTATTATCAGTTGTAGTGTCTTCACACTGCTTGCTCAACAGTGACTCTGCTAGCTGTCTCAAAGGGCCTCCTTTTATACTATGCTGCACTTACACCTGCTCCCCCCTGGTGTAACTTATGCCTTTAGCAATTGACATATCTTGGCCTTTGGGTGCTTCTAGAATCCTGCCAATGGGGTATCCCCTGTGTTTTTTGGTGCACATTGCTTTCTGCCATTGCGTATCTGTGGGTTTGGTGCAAGTGTGGCATAAGTTGACTTTGGCACATCGTATTTACGACATAGCACATGCTGCATTTGAGAATCACGCATGTCGAAACCAGGTGGCGTAACTTGCAGTTTGCGCCATTCTTTATGGCACAACTGAGTTATGTCTTGCATACCATTTTGTGAATCAGGTCCCATGACTGCACACCCTATAGTGGATTATCTGTCCTATAAAATGGTCAGATTTGGGGGGGTCCTTGATGGAAGCGAGAGCAAGTGTTGCTGTAGCAATGCTCGCTTGTCACTGTGTCTATGCTGCTAAAACCACTGACTCACTCACTCACACTGTCTACAATCTACAGCATATTCAGTCATTGTATTTACATTTTCAGTTGAAGCAGTGTTGAATTACTGTAGGACATATATACACTTCTGGCTGCAGAAATGTAGGCCCCTGAGGGTCCGGTGCCTCTACAGCCACAGGTGTAAGATATACACACCAGCCTCTGGCTACAGAAGTACAGACCCCATGAAATTCATGATATCCAAATTGTAACACTACTTCTAGCTGCAGAACCACAGATCCCTATGGGACCAGTGCTTCTGTAGCCACAGGTACTCATGAACACTATGAGACATACACACTGACTTCTGCAACCACAGATATAAGATATACACACCAACTTCCAGTTGCAGAAAGAAATCCATGATACCCAAATTGCAATACTACTTCTGTTTGCAGAAGTGCAAGCTCCTGTCAGGCCTGCACCTCTGTAGCTGCAGGTGTACACATTGACTTTTGCAGCTGCATATAGAAATTCAAGATACCCAAATTGCAACATTTGTTCTGTCTGCAGCGTGCAGGCCCTTGTGGGGTCAGCACCTCTACAGCCATGGGTATTCATGCACACTGTAAGGCATACACACACAGTTCTGGGTGCAGAAGCACAGGCTCCAGATACAAATCTACCAAGGTAGCATAATAGTGCTACTGCATGTATGTCATCTGGAAACAGTTGTACATCATTTGTCTTACCTGATAATGGCTGTCTATGGTTGCTTGTGTGGTCTTATCCTTTTGCTGCTGGGGGTAGGGAGTTAGGGTTGCAACCTTAATGTCACAATCCCCAATTTTTGTGGCATTAAGTTGAACTGTAACTGGTGTATTAACACAGTTTTTTTCAGTGAATTTCCTTTCTTTTTGAGATAGTGGAATCATATCCTCATTCACGCATATCCCTTCAGGACCTGCATTAACAGATGCAGCCACGCAGTTCACTCTTTGCCTTACGCTAAGGGAATAGTCCATCTGTCTGCAGAAGAACAGCTATGGGTGTAAATAATTTGTGAGGCTATCTGGGGGGTTGTGGAAGTGCAGGGCCCTCTGGCCCCTGTGCTTCCATGTGGCTGCAGATACAGATATGTAGGCCCAAGAGTCCATCTGCCAGCCAAAGAGTTAGCAGCTATGGATTCAGAGGTGCAGGGCCCTTTCAGCGCTATGCCAAGAGAAAACTTCTCTTCACTATATGGTACTTGGGCCTGTGCAGCCAACCCTACACCTTCCCTTCCCAGGCTGGGGGTGGTGCTGAATGGCAGCATCATCTCCCCAGCCTCAGCCCATCTAGTTGGCTCACTGAGCTCATCCCTATACTCAGGTCACTGGCATAGGATCACAAAACACTACCCACTGGGCCAATGGCTGCCCCTACACATACCATTTCTTAATATTTTTTTTTTTAATTTTGACCACACATTTTCAACATAGTTGTTTTGTGACTTCCCTTTATAAACATGACATGTGGCATTTATAAAATACTGGCAAAAACCTCATTTTGTGCCACAACTGGGAAAACACATTTTGGACAGAATTTGAAAGACCACACCTGTCACGTTCATGAGGTTTTGTGAAAAAATGGCGATGATGAAAGTTTGGAGTCAAAATATTGAATGATATCAAAGGCATGGGCGAGCATGGAAACATTTTTATATAAACTCATAAATTTGTTGTTTTTAATATTTTGACCCCAAATTTTGAAGACTGTCTTCTTATGATCCCATTTCATGAATCATGTAGGTGACAATTTTCATATCCCACCTGAAAGGTGATTTTGCAGACTGGTTGAAAAATCACTTTCAGGCCCAGATTTGAAATATTTCACCTACCTTGTTCATGAGGTGGGATTCCAGAATAGCCAGGTTGACTATAAGGTGGAAAAGTATTTAAATTGACAAAGTTATAAGTAACAGTTCAAAACACTTTGAAAATACAGTGATGGTACTTACTTTGTTTCTTCAGTTTGTGGTCGCATTTCAAGGAGGAGGATGTATTTTTCAGTGAGAGTAGCTCTACACTGAGAGACCCTCTGTAGGTGAATGAGAGTGTGTAGGGGTGTGTGAGATGGTGAGTGCTGTGTGGGGGGTTGGGGTGAGATGGGTGGGGGATGTGGGGGTCAGAGATCAACAAGGGATCATTTTCTTCTGTGGGGTGTTTACAAAAAAAGATCTGTGAGGGACAGTTTTCTTTTTTGCAGGGGGCCAAACCAACACTGGGGATTGGGCACCAGAGAGAGGCATACTCTGTGGCAGAACCGGGGATGGGCACCCCAGTGTTGACAGCTATCTGCAGGGGGCAGGCAATCTGTAGGAGAGGGAGGTTGTGTCATTAAGTACATAACATTTACGAAACATTACATATTTATAGAAAGTGATCCATTCTGAATGCACAACTAAATCTCAGTGTCCTGACACAGACTGCTGGTACTTTCATGAATCTCCATATTGCTGATGGTGTCATGCTGGTGGCAAGACAACAGCAAAATCCAAGTCTTCCATTCATAGTTACAAGAAGTGCGGTCAGGTACACCATCAGTTTAAGATGTTTGAAGAGGGTTACTTCCAACTATTTGGGGGGCACACAGATGCTTACTGGGTGGGGGGAGCAGCCACTGGACACCAGGGATATTACACACATTAATTGTATATGCGAGCCCCCGCTAAGCTGGGTACCCAGGAATGCGTGCCCAGAAAAAGTATTTCTGGGCTGTTGTATTTTGGTTTTTTTTTTTTCAAAAAAATAAACACCAGACTCTAGCTAAATGGGTCCCATTTATGTAGGTTCAGTTGTTTATTTTGTGAAAAAAAAAATCATGATTTTTATGTATTTTCCAAATCCTAATATGGCAGCTGTCACAACCCAAAAATGTTTTTCTGGTGACATGAAAAACACTAGTTTTGTGAAAGGAAAACATTTGCAAAATCAAAATATTAGTGTTGTATCACAGGATCATCTTAAGACCCTACTGAGCATGCACAAAAGCCACATTTCAAAATCTTATACCTGTAACTCTGAAACCAATTAGTATTTTTTCATGAAACCTTATAAAGGCACACCCTTGGCACATGCCCCTTCAGCCTGAAAGTTTCAGAACAAACTTCTGTACCATCTAGGTTGTAGGGTACAGCAAAAAAAAGGGGAAGGTGCAAAACTGAGCCAAAAGTGATGCTTTTTCTGTATTTGTGACACATCTGGATCTCAGACTCTGGATAAGCAGCCATCATGAAACTTCCCACATCTATACGTGCCGAATTTGGGACACATTTGTCAAACATCACCAAGGTTATCAGGGTGCAAAGATATAGGTTCAGCACTGAATACTGTGCTCAATCCTAACTATACTTGTGCTACTGCACAAGTATAACATAAATACCTATATACAGTATATATTTATATATACTATATATAGGGGATACACAGTGGTGCCCTGTTGAATAAACAATTTATTTTCACAAGAGCTGTTTGTCCTTGGGTAACCTCATGTGTGGCATAAGCCACAAGTGATGTTCCCAAGTGAAAATAAATTGTTTATTTAATAGGGCCCCACTGTTTATCTCACTTATGCACTAAGGCTGGGACCCTGTTTTGTGTGTGTGTGTTTTTAATCAATATCTGCTGTTCTTTTAAAAATTTAGCGGTGTTGTGTTTTTTTTTCAGTCAATACTCCTCCACCTCTGAGGAGCACCGTCGTCTTGGGTGTTATCATGGCTGCCACATCATGATGATGGTATTGACGTGGCGACATTGGAGCTGATTGTTTGAGGAGCATCCTGTTTTTAAAATATAGAAGAAACATGGTGGCTCTGTTTAGTGAGAGAGCCATTCACGATAGAGTGGGGACTGTTTTAAGATTTGCTGGTGCAGTTCTGGATGCTGTTTTCAGAGAAAAAGACATTTGGGATTTTGAAAAGTGGCCACAGAGTTTTTCCATGCACTGGTGAGCAGGTGAGCGAGGTTGTGGTCAGGTCGGCGGGTGGGCAGCATTACCAAGCAACAGAAGACTGAAGGGAGTTTTTGGGGGTTACTGGAATCATGTGGCAGTTCTGAAGGTTTGTGGTTTGTAATTAAAAGAAAAGTAAACTGCTGCTTTGGGTAGCATTTCTTTCTGGTTACTTTGTTAGAGTGACTGAATTGCTGCTGTGGCTGTGATGAGTGTGCAAGAAGGGAGTTAGGGCCTGGAACATGAAAGTGAAAGTGTGCAACAAGTGCCGACTGGCGGAAGTGGGGAGTGATGATGTGTCTACTATATAGATAAACCGTGATGACGTGTCTACTATATAGATACATTTTATTTATTCAATGGCAGTGAAAATAAATGCATTGATAAAATGGCTCCTAGGTCCACACCTTTTGCAAAAATACAGATTGATAGACAGACACACACACACACACACACACACACACACACACACACACACTACATGCAAATATATGTTATACTGGCACGACAGTGCCAGTATAGTTAGGGTTCAGCAGGGTGTTTAATGTTAAACCCCATTTTTTTTCATCTTAATAACTTTGGCAGCATTCAACAAAATAGCCCAAAATCTGAAAATCTCGCCAGCACGGTCTGGCTGGCAGGGTCTCAAAACTTCAGAGGTTTGTGACAGTATCTTGTGTAGTTTCTGAGATATGGAATGCCAATTTTTAATAAAGTGAGGTGTACTTAATACATTTGTTTGTTCTCATATACAACGTAGATGGTACAGAATTTTTTTCTGAAACTTTTAGGGTAGAAGTGGACTATGCCTAGGAGTGCCTTTTGAAGGTTTCATGAAAAAATATTAATAGACTCCAGAGATATAAGGATTTAAAGATTTTTTTTCTGAGAATGTTCAGTAGGGTTTCTGGACAACTCTCTGATTTGAATTGAACATTTTTGGTTCATGGGAGCATTTTCTGTTCACTTCACTTAGATGTCACAGACCGAAAATGGTTCTCATTAACCAAAATTTTTCTTTCCGGTTCATGATGGTGGCCATCTTGGCTTTCTTTTTTTAACTAAAAAACATGGAAAATACCTAAAAATGTTGATTAAAACAAAATAATAAACACCGGAACCTAGCTAAACAGGACTCATTTAACTAGATTCAGTTGTCTGTTTTTTTTAAATTGCACCCAAAAATAGCTTTTCTAGGCACCCCAAAGGAAGCGTTAGCCAGCAGTAAGGAAACCACATTCTCTGTATGAGAACAGTGGGACTTTCCTCACTGCTGCAGCTGCAGATAGAGACATGTTGCTGACTTGAGTGCCAGCCTGTGAGATGGTTGTTTATGTTTAGAAATATGTAGTCCAAAATAAAGTGTAGACTGCGCTCTGGGTACTGACTGTCTGTAATTTTTATTTTAGTCTATCTGGTAGACACCATTATTATTACGCTTGCATCAGCACCAATAATCTTTTTGTAAATACACAGAATATGATAAGGAAACCATTTTAAATGGGAATACATCAACTATGCCAACATGATTCCAAAAAGATGCAGTGTAGGGATCAAAATGAAATCCATATTAGGTTTTTTTTTTTGTTTGGTTTTGGGATCTTGATACCATGGTGATGGGTCTGTTACCTTAATTTCACATATATGATTATATCAAATTCAATAAGTAAGACAAACACACACTCACACAGAGTTATTATTGTCAAAGTAGGAGGTCTCTCTGCAATGATTTTTGGACCCAATGTAGAAGCTGTACCTCATGTTTCTGAAAGTGTCAACTCCAAGAGTCCGCGCACATGTATATGTGTGTGTGTGTGTGTGTGTGTGTGTGTGTGTGTGTGTGTACACTTGGAGTGCCTTATATAATTATTTTGCTTTCTTTGTGATAGTTTTACACACAATACTTTATTTCTTTAATTATACCCTCAAAATATCACTTTATGCTGATGACACACTTATTTATATTAGAGAACCAGAGAGGACTATGGCCCACCTGCATCAGGTAATACTATGCAGGAATTCAGGCAGATTCCTGGGTTCAAAATAAATCAAAAATAAAATGGAAATTCTAGAAATAAGTGGCAACATACCAGATACCTTTAAAGATCAAATGCACATGTTTCATAAAAAGCTTGAATTCCCTTGAATTCACATCCCTGTGTCGTGATTACTGTTTCCTGAAAATATTGTGCTGTTTGGTTTTGTGATTTTCTTTAAATCAACATCTGTTAATGTGCTCTGCAGTAACTGAAAACAGTGAAGACACAGTGAAGATTGTTCTGTCCCTATCACTGAGTGATGACATCATTCTTGTCTAGCCTGCTGCTTCAGCAATTACATCCCTGATTGACTGAGGAAGCTGTTGCAGTTCCCAGTCAGAGCAGTCTATAGAGCTAATTGTTTTCACTCAAAGTTTGTTACTAACCCATCTGGCTTGTGTTTAGATAGATTAATTTAAAATCTATCATTCTGTTCTCATACAAGTTGATAAGAAATTGTAACAAAAATAACCCACATGGCCAAAGATAAAAAAAACACAAACATCATATAACTAACCTATACAAGATACTTATAAAAGATGAGTGGAAAATCATAGAAAACACACCACACAAATGGATGGTTGAAGTAGGAGTGGCTCTAACAAATAAATAATGGGATGAGATACAGCAAAATATGTTTATTTTATGTCTTTGATAACCGGGTAGGTGCACTGATCCAGAGGACCATTTTCAGTCATGATCTGAGCCACAAAAATACACAATAGTACAGGCTTTAAACATGAGTGTAGGAATTACAGTACAAGGGGTCTTTACATAAAGAAGTTACATAAGATACAGTACATAGTGCCATTTAGTGCCAGCAGACTGGTAAAATACATAGTCACAAAAACACAGAGATCATACATATGGTGTCAGATTATCAGATAAAATAAAAATAAAGTGTAATTGCATTCAGGTAAATAGTTAGCATTCAGGTAAACAGTAGTAAACAGGTCATCAGGTAGATGAGTACTCATAATACAGTGCAACAATCTGCCTTAAAATAAGTGCAGTGGCAAAGATCAGTAGGGAGGCAATATCCTTAGCCATGCTGGGGGAGAGTGGTGGGCAGGAGATGGAGGGGAGTCTCAGGAGAGTGTGTGACCCAGCCATAGATGGGGGGGAGAAAGGATGGGGATGCCCGGGATTACCCGGGTGCACAGTGGCATTTGGCTTCAGACTTTAGCCAGGCTTTGAAATTGTTTTTAAAAGAGAAATGGGAGGTGGATGAGCAATGTAGGGAGTCTGTTCCAGAGGGAGGGGGCAGAGACTGAAAAAGCTTTGCTGCCCATGGTAGAGGAGATTGTAAGGACTACCGGGGGGGAGGGACCAATGACCAAACATGGAGGCTCCTAGATGCCACTCTGTCCATGAAGAGGGATGAGTATGGGGACAGGTGGCCACTTCTGAGGGTACTGTAAACTAAGCAGCCAAGGGCATAATCAAATTGGCCTTGCAGTGGGAGCCAACCAAGAGACTGGTACAACACACAATTCCCAGCCAAATGCCCTTTGGGGTAACCCTTGCCTCAGTGTTTGCGTTTGTCTTTTAAATAGTTTTCTATTTTAATGGGTTCACCACAATATATCCAAGGCACACTGCCTTAAGGGTAGCTGGTCCATTTCACTGGGGTGTCAAACAGACAAGGCATACTGATGAGTCCTGGTAGAATGAAACACGTGTCTATGTCTTCTGGTAGCACCCTTTGCAAACTGTGTGAGAGACCTTTCGGCACCATGCAATTTTGCTTAAAGTTGGACTAGCATAACATTCTGTGGTGATTTGCATATGCAGCCCACGATGCTTTGCATTGAGGGGGCATGTGTGATTTTGTATTTTCTTGAAACTTGGCTTCCCAGCCAAATGCCCTTTGGGGTAACCCTTGCCTCAGTGTTTGCACCAGAGGTTCTTTGTCTTTTAAATAGTTTTTTATTTTAATGGGTTCACCACAATATATCCAAGGCACACTGCCTTAAGGGTAGCTGGTCCATTTCACTGGGGTGTCAAACAGACAAGGCATACTGATGAGTCCTGGTAGGATGAAACACGTGTCTATGTCTTCTGTTAGCACCCTTTGCAAACTGTGTGAGAGGCCTTTCGGCACCATGCAATTTTGCTTAAAGTTGGACTAGCATAACATTCTGTGGTGATTTGCATATGCAGCCCACGATGCTTTGCATTGAGGGGGCATGTGTGATTTTGTATTTTCTTTCAACACACAATGATGGGTTGAATAGGGAGCATTGAGGACAAAGTGATAGATACTATTGTAGACTGAGTTCAGTCTTGAGTGCAGAGCTGATGATATGGGGTAATAGATGAGAGAGCAGTAATCAATAAGGGGGAGAAGGTTGCCTTGCACGATTGTTAGGCACACCTCAGTAGACAGGAATTGTTTTTGATGGTAGGCAGCCCCTTGCTTCTAGTTCACTATGCATATGGCGTTGGTGATGTGTTCAGCGAAAGTAAGGGAGGGGTCCAGGGTAACGCCTAAGTATTTGAAACTGGGGGCATTTTCAAGGGGGGGCCTACAGGTGTGAGTACAAGGAGAGAGGAGTTAGCCTTGGCGACCTTGGTAAGGAACAGTTTGGAGCCAAGTACAGTAGCATGGATTTATTTTTCTTTTCATTTACTAGGATCCTGTTGGAGAGAAACCAATTGTAGGCAGCACCATAGTTAAGTGTAAGAGTAGAGGAGATGTATAGGGCAACAGCGTCACACACCTGGAGAGAATTCAGGTGGAAGGTAGCAACCAGATATTTTGTAGCATCGGACAGATCAAAATATTTTGGAACAACCAACATGGACAAGTGTTGGAGTATATGTGGGGAAAAAGGAACCCTTTTACACACATTCTGGAATCCACTGATTGGACCCTTCTGAGATGAGTTCATACAGCTCTGAAGTACTGTTATAAACAATATGGGATAAATTCAGTTCCAATATGTGCCAGATCTCCCACCAAGATGAGCACAAAAAAGGGACAGAAAATACATGGTTAATATATGGGCAACTGCAGCCAGTAAAACAGTCACCAGAGACTGGTTGTTGGACAAGACACCAAATGTAACAGAATGGTTCCAGGTTTGCTGCAAAACAATTGAAATATAAAGCATCACAGCTCCATTGAGACTGAAAAAAGATAAATCTAACAGTAGATGGCTGCCACATTTTACTTTTTATTTTATTTACTTATTGGTTGATTGATTGATTGATTTGATAACCGGGGAGGTACACTGATCCCAGGGACCATTTCCAGGCATGACCCGGGCCATCTAGATGGCAACACAGAACGAAGGTTTACATTAATAGAGAATAGGGAAGGGACCCCCATTCTAAAGCAAATAATGTGTTCAAAGCAAAATATATAGGAAAATGAGACTGGGATCAGTGTGTGCACAGAACTAAAAGACAAAACACAGAGATCCTAGCTTGATGGGTTATGTTAGGGAGGAACACGAGGGGGGGGGGCTAAGTTAGAAGGTCAGTTATAGGTTAAAACACAACACCTAGGAGGAGAAATAAGATATTAAAATAGTTGTCACAGATAGCACAGAAGCATGATCAAACAACAGGACTAATGTCATTGCTACAGGTATGATGAATCGAAAGGGTGACGCTAAGGTCAATACACTATCTCATTAGGGTGGGGTTAGATCACAAGCATGCAACAGAGCAAGTATTGCATGCCCAGCTTACCCCGGAAAAGAATGTTTTTGTCAAAGATTCATAAGATATTTAATAATACATGTTGTCAAAGCATATTGAAATCAGAATAAATAATCAGGAGTAGTTAAAGCAGCAGTGCAATGAAAAAAGTTTTTCCAAAAAGCTAATTTTCTGCTATGCTTATGAAAAATATTGCCAGAACTGTTGGTTTGTGTTTTCTGGATGTGTCCTATGCTGAGTACTGTACATCTGAATTTTTGTCTGGATTCTTACCCTCCTCAGTTCCTCAATATTATTTCTATGCAAAATAGAGGTGGCCATCTTTTTTTCTTGAGAAATAAATTATGTTAAAACTTTCATAAAATTCTAAAATAATAACAGAAACTGAAAATTTCACCACCAAAATGAACTGGAATACATCTGACATCGATTAGGAAGAAAAAAGGTGGGTCATATTTTATGCCATTTTTGTTGCACTGTTGTTTTTTTTTATTTAATGTCTTTATTAAGATTTTCAAATATTGCACATACATTAAAAAGAATTCAAAATTCATAATCATCAGCTTATATACCAAGACATTGCTACACGCAATACAGACCCTTTAAATTGGTATATAATTCCATACTATATCACTTCTGAGCATAGTTGTTACTCTGGTTATCTACACTTAAGACAGCATAAATAGAGATAATAAAAAAAAGGTAAAGTCCTTAATGAACAAAGGACAACACACACAAACAGAGTGTACTGAGGCCACATGACCTAAACTAGAAAATGTGTTTCGCTCAGAATGTAAGTCCATCAGTGCTTTTTGAAGTGCACAGGCTCTCAGTGCCAGTGTTCTTTCACTCCAGGCCAGTGCCCGCGCTGTGTGCCCCATGCTCCCCCAATCCACAACAGCACTTACATTATCTATGCTGTTCCCCCTTCTCTCAATAGCAATGCCTCTCCAGGGGCGAGAACATTCAGAAATGTGTCCCAATCGCTCATGAATCTCTCCTTCCTTCCTTTCAACACATACGTGAACCTGTCCACTGCTAGTACTCTGAGGGCCAGCCCCTTCTATTGGTCAGCTGTCGGGACAGAACTAGAAACCCAGAGATTCTGTATCCCCTGTCGGGCAACCACCAACAGAATTCTCAACCACCTGGGGTAAAGGCCTCACTCACCATACTCCAGTTCCTCCACTCCTAGCAGGAGCGAATGTGGGGCTATCTCTATTGGGTGAATCTCCACCCTAGACAGCTCGTGTGCAAGCCCCTTCCAATACGACGTCAAATGGGGACAGTCCCAGTAATAGTGGAAGAAGATACCACAGGCTGCTTCGCATTTGCCACAGCTCAGAGACACCCCTGGGTAAAACTTATGAATTACACTAGGTGGATAATATAGTTGGTGCAAAAATTTATATTGCACTTCCTTAAACTTGTTACAGAGGAAGAGGAGGCCCATATGGGAGGCCAGTACTAGCTCCCAAGTGGCATCCATTATTATATACTGAGATCTCATTCTCACCTTTGTTTGACCTTGTGGGTATCTGCCTGGAAAAAATTTCTATCTAGCTTTACCACCTGGTCCATCAACCCCTTCTCATTTTTTCTGGCCCCCAAAATTTCCCTTTCAACATCTGTCAAAGGAGATTCTGCTAACAATAGTCTGTTTAGCTGTGACAATAATCCCTAACTTGAAAGAATTTAAGCAAGTGCGAAGTAGGTATACCCAGCCCCAGTTGGATTTCCTCAAATGTGTACATACCCGTTCAAGTAAGGAGGTCTCCCACGCACAGCACTCCACGCTCCTGTCACATCCAGAACCCATCATCCCCAAACCCTGGGAGGAAATCAAGGTTGCCGGCCACTGGAATCAGAGTGGTGTTCACCTGGGAGGGGTTGTGGGATAACAGATGGACCAGACACCAAACTTGAGGTTCAACACACAGTCTCTGTGTGATGTTCATTCAAAATATAGGAAATAAGCTTCTGCAATGCCATATTCCTTCTTCAGTACATCAGTTTGCAGCAACAGACTATGTATGTCCTTTCTCTGCACTTAGCCAGCACCTACTGACACTGATCTCTGATCTAACCACTTTGCAGTGAAAATCCTTCATCCCTATGTGGGCTCCGTTTGCTTGGGTAGTGGGGGCTCAAACAGAAAAAAAACCAAAACAAGCTAAAAACAAAGAACCTCAATGCAGAATCACTGAAAGAAAGGTTACCCTAAAGGGCATTGGTAACAAATCAAGTTTCAAAGAAATACAACATCATACATACTTCCATAATGCAAAGCATCATGGGATATATGCAAATCACCATGTCATTTAGACTTGTTCAGTTTACAGCAATTTATATGTGTTTTAAACAGCACAACTAACTTAGTTTCTATAATAGTCACCTAGTACTTTTTACCATTATCAAAAACACCTAGTTCCATGGTATTTTCAACATTTACAGGTTTCATAAACATACGGTATATACATCAAGGTATTTTATGACATAGTGCTATTACATTCTAAATCCAACAACAATAAACATAACCTGTTTTACATACACTTGGAGGTCACCACAATAACCTCCCTGTACGAGGACCTGATAGGGAAAAGGAAAATTAAAGAGGACACTATAGCATAGTCAAGAAAGGAAAGGGGTTGCCCATAGGTGGCCAACCTGATGGACTATAAATTGTAAAGAATAGATTAGGCTAAGAAATAGAAGAACTGTTGCAGCAGATTTAAGAAAAGGTTGGTCCTCAAGAGTGGCAGGAGCTCCCTGTCACAGGTAGCTTCCCTCCATTTCCTAATAGCCCCCCAAGCCTCAAGAACCAACACAACCAGTGGGTTGGGGTCACCCAGGCACCGATATGCCTGCACCCCTCCTTCCCCTAAATATGCTGAGATCCTTTCCAAACATTCTCCCTCTTCCGATTCAAGCCAAATGGTTGCCCTGCTTCTAGCTGTGTATGTACCTGTGTTGCGTGTCTAAAAAATATTCCTTAATATCCAGGAAGTTCATGCCTCCATTTTCCCCTGAGGCTTTAAGTCTTTTTAAATTAATTCTTGATTTTTTTACCCTGCCAAATAAAGTCTGTGAAGCCCTTTGCCACTCTTTTAATGTCCCTGTTTGTTGGGCAGCTGGGCACCATTTGCATTATATAAAGGATCCTGGGCAGGGCATTCATTTTAAAATTGATCTTACCCAACCATGAAATTGGCAATGCCTTCCACCTGCTGATGTCTTTCAGAATTGTCTCAAATAATGGTGAGTAATTTAAAGAGTACAAGCTACCTAAATCACTTCCCACCTTAATACCTGAATATGGGAATGCCCTATTTACCAACTTTAGACCCCATGTGGCCCCCTTCCCCCTGCTCCCCCATTCAAATACCTTATTTCTGATTGATGTAGGTTCAATTTGTACCCCGAGAACTTAGCAAAATGATCTATATTTCGAAGGAGGGCGCTTATGGACTTCTCAGGCTTTGTTATAAAGAGCAAGACATCATCCATGTACAGGTTACTAGTGTGTTGGGTGCCCATCCCACTTGGAATGCCCACTATCTGTGGAGCACTTCTTATCTTATCAGCCAGTGGCTCTATTGTGATAGCAAATAGCAAGGGGGAGAGGGGACACCCCTGTCTAGTGCCCCTCCCAAGCTGGAACTCCTCGGATGGAAGACCATTGACCAGCACCCATGCTATTGGCCCCCTGTAAAAGGCCCTCACCAGTTGTATATACCCATCTCCCAGACCAAATCTCTTTGTGACATTTATCATGTACAGCCACTCTATCCTGTCAAATGCTTTCTCGGCATCCATGGACAGTACACAGGCCTGTCTAGGATGAGGAGTTCCCCACCATATCACATTTAGCAGTATCCTTATATTGTTATAAGATAATCTTCCCTGAATGAAACCCATCTGATCAGGGTAGACGATAAGGGGGAGCACCTTTTCCAGCTTGAGGGCCAAGACTTTCGTCATGATCTTACAGTCGTAATTTAGGAGGGAGATTGGTCTATATGATGAGTACTCCACTAGGCCCTTGTCCGGCTTGGGGAGGACACAGATGTTGGCTTCACAGCATGTTTTGGGTAATCCCCTCTCCCCCTGCACCTCCTTCATCAAGTCCCGGAGCGGCTCAGCTAGCTCCCCCCATAGTTCTTTATACTATTCTGCCCCAAATCCATCAGGGCCTGCTGCCTTTCCCCTTTGAAGAGTCCCGATGGCCTTGGCCACCTCCTCTACTGTAATCTTGGCCCAAAGTACCGTTCTCTGGTCATCATTTAGAGTAGGAATGTTTAACCCCTCCAGGAATGTTTCCATTAAGTGCTCTGATCCTTCACATTCTGCTTGATACAATTTTTCATAGTACTCTTTAAAACATTGTCTAATTTGTGCATCTTCATGTATTAAGTTTCCATCTCTATTCCTAATATTCACTGTCCTTTTCATCATTTTACCACCCTTCATCAGATGCACTAATAGTGGACCTGGCTTGTTTCCCCATTTGTAGATTCTTTGTTTTGCATATTACAATCTAGATTTAGCTTCCTCTGTCAAGCATACAGTTTATTCAGGTCCTCTAGCCACATGTAATTCCCCTAGTACTCCCACAACCCCAGTTTCAAATGCTTTACATTCTAGATCCCCTATTTTCATCTCCATATTCATTTGCTTCTGCCTTCTCTCTTTATTTTAGCCGTATACTCAGTTATCACCCCCCTCATGTAAGCCTTCCCTACTTCCCAGTAGCTACCCACGGTATCCACCGTTCCCCGATAGTATTCTACATAAGTCTTCCATTGTGTTTTAATATACTCTTGAAACTCTTTCTTCACTAACAAATAGGTGGGGAACCTCCACCCTCCCTGTTCTTCCTCCCACCATGTCAGGAGCACATCCATTTGCACCATGGCATGGTTTGAGATAACATTAGGACTTAGCTTCACATCTGTCAGCATGGTGTAACGCTCTCATTGAACATATATGTAATCCAGTTTGGACCATGATGCATGGGGATGAGAAAAGAAGGTATGTTCCCAGGCACCAGAGTTGGCAGTCTGTCAGGCATTCACCATGTTTAGGTCCGAAAACCCCAACCGCCACTGCGTAATGTCTGTTACTGCTCTGGATCTCGTCCCAGAGAAGTCTAACCTGGGGTCAGCCACACAACTGAAATCTCCACCCATTATTAAATTGGGGAATTGTTCCCTATTAATTACAATAGGTCTATTATTTTTTGATAGAAGGCTGGGTCCATTGTAGAGGGAGCATAAACGCTACCAAGCGTCAGTTCCCTGCCATAAGCTTCCCCAACTATAAAAATAAATCTGCCCTTGAGGGGATCCTTAACAGTTCGAAGGATCACAAATGGAAAATTCCTGTGCAATAATATTGCAACCACTCTCTTATGAGAATTATATTAGGACGCATGGCAGACTCCAACCCACCCTCCCACTAGTTTAGCATGTTCCCTTGGGATCAGATGAGTTTCTTGAAGCAGTGCAAGCTGGCCCCCTTCCATTTGAGTGCAGTTAACACCTTAGCCCACTTGGCCAGGGATGTGAAACCCTTCACATTCCAGGATATAATAGTAGTGGGTTGATCCTTTACCATTTTCATGGACACAACTTCCATTAACATCCCCATTTGATACCAACTGACTCAGCATTCTTGATGAGTCCCTCACGTTTAAACCTGTGGCTGAAATAAGTCATGTGGTTTGTGTAAACAGAACATTTAACATCAAACAGATTAACATTATTTATTTTTATTTTTTTATTTATTTCAGTTTTCGGAGAATAACCTTTGAGCAAAATGTTCTTTTTCAAAGGTTCCACGTTAAGTGAAGTACATGCCAAAAACAAACAGGAAGTAACAATAACAATTATCACAGTTCACAAACATGAATTTACATTGGAATTACATCATTGGTTCATTTACATAGGAAGAAAATATTCAGGTACAGGGAGAACCATTTACAATAATAATTTGTAGGGGAATCATTTCAACAGAACCAAAAATAAAAAACATTTTCAAAACAAAGTACAACCAGGAGAACACTCTAAGAGCTGGGAACATCTAGGGCAGTGGAGGAGCAGCCCATATTCAGGCTTTGTCAAGATTTCGGGGGGGGAGAAAAGAGGAGATTAGGGCTATGGAAGTGAGAGGACACAGAGAGGGCTAGGCCAAGAAGGCAGAGAGATTTCGAGTTTGGGACCCTATAGGACCACTATAAATGATAAGCGCTCATACTGACAGTGGGAGACAGTTAAAGTAAGTGCAAAGGCAGGGAGTGGGAGGGAAGGAGAAGGTGAGGGGCCAACCCCACCATCCTCCAAACAGGAAGCCAATGGTGCCAGGGCTGGGGCTACCGGGTTACCTGCATGCACAGCAGCCGTTACCAGCAAGGTGAAGCTTTAATTCTGATTTAAAAGAAGGAAGGCTGTTAGTGTTAATTATGTGGTCAGGGATCCCATTCAGCCAGAGGGGGGCCCTATATGCAAAGGACCTTTGGCCAAGAGAAGTTTTCCGGAATGGGATGGCTAGTGAGCCCCTAGTTGACCCCGGGTTGAATAGGTAGAGTGACTAGCATGTAGCATGTGTTGGAGGCAAAGAGGGGCTTACTGAGTAGTATTTTCTTGCCCAGGAGGCAGGTCTGATGTTTTATTCTGTTAGCGAGATTAAGCCAGTTTGTTTGTTCATAGAGTGTACAGGAGTGCGTTAGATTGTCTGCCCCCAAAGTGAGATGATAGGCCTTATTAAGGGCTGTAATTACATACTTTAGCACTGTGTCTGAAGCTGACCCATAAACTACCAAGCCATAGTCAATTATTGACAGGATGGAGCTTGGGACCGTAAGACGGAGGGCGGTGGGTGTAAGATATTGTTTATGCCGGTACAGGACGCTAAGTTTGATATTTATCATTTTTACAACCATATGTATGTGCTGAGGATAGGAAAGGGTGTCATCAATGATGATCCCGAGGCACTTGAAGGCGTGTACCTGTTCTAAAGGGGAAGCCTTGTTGTTAGTTATTGTCAGAACTAGGTACATTTTCTTATCCTAGGGGCTCGAAATCAGCATCATTTTAGTTTTCTTATAGTTAAGAAGCAGTTTCTGTGAACTGAACCATTCTTCCAAGTAGTGGAAGGTGGTCTGCAGCTCCTTCTGCAGCTGATCAAGCTGCGAGCCACTACTCAGAATGACCGTGTCGTCGGCATACAGAATGATTTTGCTCTCACAAGCCTCAGGGAGTCTATTTAGAAATAAACTGAAGAGGAGAGGTCCCAAGATGGACCCCTGAGGGACACCAAGTGCAATAACCCTGGCCGTGGAAGTCACAGTCCCAATTTTGACACACTGAGACCTATGGGAGAGGTAATCCTTAAACCACAGTACAACCTCAGTGGAAATTCCCATGTTCAGCAGTTGTTTTAGTAGTAAGGGATGGTTGACGGTGTCAAACACCTTGGTGAGATCTAGGAATATAGATCCCACTAGTTTGCCATCCAATGCCTTATGCACAGTCAGAGAATTTGACCAGAGCAGTAGCACTGCTATGGCTCTTACGAAAGTCATGCTGCTGCTGTGGGCAGTGAAGATCGTATTTCTGAAGATACTCAGAAACCTGATCAGCCATGATTCTCTCAAGCGCTTTTGGGGGAAGGGGGGGAGAATTGAGATTGGCTGATAATTAGCCGTACTGGTGCAATACCCACTTTTTAGAACAAGGGTCACAAGCGCTAACTTCCAGGCAGCTGGGAACTTAGCCAGGGTGAGTGATTTGCTAAATATCATGGTAACTGGGACAAAAATCTCTTCAAGTGCAACTGCAACTAGCTTCATGTCAATGTTGTCACTTGCAAGTCTAGTTTTGCCAAGTACCTTCCGTACATAGGTTCTTGACTCCCTAACTGTCACATGCCTGAAGTAAAAGTTAAGGTGGTTGGTGTTGCCACTAGAGGTAGACTGGTCTGGTTTGGTTTTATTGAGGAAGCCAGGAGGGAGAACTGCACTTAGACCAGTGAATGCTGAATTAAAGGATTCAGCAATTGTGAGTGGATCCAGAGTAGGGATACCATTAACATGGAGCATTGTTGGTTGCTTCCTATCATCCTTACCCAGGAGTTCCTTGATACTTTGCCAAAATCTTTTTCCATTCCCCCAACTACTATCAAGCTGTTCTTTATAGTATTTCACTTTGGCCAGCCTGGTGAGGTATATACACTTGTTTCTAGCAGCCCTGTATTTTTGGTAGTCAGCATGGTTGCCAGAGTTCCTTGCCATGCTCCACAGATTATCTTGTGCCTTATACTGGTCCAGGAGGTCGTGAGCGATCCACCCATTAGAGGATCCTCTGATTTTACTTTTCCTCATAGGGGCGAAGATATGACAGATCTCAATTAATTTGTCAGTGAAAAATTTCAGGGCCTGATCAATTTAATGGGGACCAGTCCACTTCTGTTAAGGCTGATTTGAAGGCATGGGTATAACCCCCTCTTAATAGCATGGCTGCGGATAGTGATGGGGGAACTTCTTCCTCTTTGTTCACCCATAAACACATGACAGGTGAATGATTGCTGAGACAGCCCGGAAGCACTGAGACATTCAAGTAGTGTGCCTTTTCTGACTTACGGGCCAGTCTAGTATATTCGGGTACCATCTGTGTCAGATAGACACTAGCAACCTGGTCATTTGATGCAGTGGACTCCTTAACGAGCCAATCAATATAGAAGTCAGCAGTAATGATGATTTTGGAGTTTCTCTTGCCCTTTGAGATCTCTACCAGGACAGTGCCAAGTCCCAGCTTTGCTTTACCAGGTGGCAGATAAACAGTGGTGATAGTGAGAGACTTGTTATGTTGATGAGGAGATCGACTGCTAGCAACTCAAAGTCACAAGTGACGCCAGAGACAGGCAACACACTCCCCTGGACAGTTTCCCTTGCATAAGTTAGACAGCCACCACCTCTTTTCCCTGTGTGATCAAGCCTATAGGTGCCATAGCCCTGCATGGCTATAGAGTTATCATTGATTTTAAAGGTAAGCCATGTTTCCATCAGGCATATAATGTCAGGACAGTGTAACCTGGTCCATGCTTGGAACTGGGCTGTTTTTGGAAGCAGGCTGCAGATGTTCAGGTAGCAATTTTTAATCCACAACCCCTAGTCCGATCCTGCACCCTGGGAGTGAAAGGTCTGGGGTTGGGATGCACATCCCCAGACAGTAAAAGCAGCAAAAGAAATAGGATTTTTGTAGCAGGGATGAGTACCCATTTGAACCAAGCCCATTTCCTAAGGGTGGAATGAATTTTAGGGTACTGACTAGAGCTGATTGAGGCAGTAATGAATTTGGCCAGCACTAGGATACTGCTCCTGAAGGGGAACATGACTAGGTGAGCCAGGAGGGGTGATAACAGAACATTAAGATGTTCAGTGATCAATCCTGGGCCCATTCCAGTCTGCAACCTGCTGGGGTAGAGGGTTGCAGCACTACATACAATGAGAAGTGATGTAGTGTAGAGGAGACTTTGCCCCACTAAAGGGGAGAAAGCTAGCAGAAATAGCACAGTAAAGACAGGGGTACTGTCCACAGTGCTTCCAATGAGCTTGGAATGTGAAAATACTACCTGTGCTAAAGTCAGCTAGAGGGAGTGTCCAAAACCTTTCAGCAGCCAATCAGCAACTGCGGCAGGAGGAGTGGGCAGAACCCAGCAGTATTTGATTAAGGCCAAGGAAGGGGGTGTGCAGAAGGGCCAAAAACTTGTCTTGGCTACACAGTACACTCTAAAATTAAAATTAGCATTAATTATCTGTACGGTATTATTAGCAAACACAGACTGAAATCCCAAAATCCCTACAGTAGCAATTAGCGAGAGCGAGCGAGAGAATAAGAGAATCAGCAGTTTCAAAAGGGTGCAAAGTACAGAATTACATAGTTAAAAAAAAATAGCAGGCATCAGAAGCAAACAGCAGTAATCCTGGGCAGAGCTTGAGACTGAGTTCTGAGAAATATTGGTGTCCAATCGGAAGGAGGACTCACCAAGTAGGAGCCAATCAGAGTTCAGTAGTGGGTTTGGCGCTGAAGTTTAAACAAGCACCAGAGAGCCGTACCTTGTTGCTGGTGTCCGTATCATGGAGGTGCGGGTGGCAGGGATTAGCAGACTCCACGCCGCCTTGGGAACAAGGAGCACCTGATGGAGGGGGCTAGGGCTTGTTGCTGGTGTCCGTATCATGGAGGTGTGGGCAGCAGGGATGAGCAGATGCCGCACCACCTTGGGAGTGAGGAGCACCCGATGGAGGGTGCAAGGGCTTGTTGCTGGTGTCCATATCATGGAGGTGTGGGAGGCAGGGATGAGCAGACACCATGCCACCTTGGGAGTGATGAGCACCCGATGGAGGGGGCTAGGGCTTGTTGCTGGTGTCCATATCATGGAGATGTGGGCTGCAGGGATAAGCAGCTGCCATGCTGCCTTGGGAGCGAGGAGCACCTGATGGAGGGGGCATTAGAACAAGAATCCCCCTCCCCCCGATTATTCACAATTTCACCTATCACCCACCAGGCTGATACCTGGCCCATTGAAGTCCCACTTTTCCATCTATACCTATGATTTTGACTTTGTGTCTGAAACATACCTATCCCACACACCCCCTTCCCTCCACATCACTAGTGATCAGCCTTTTTCCATTGTGTATATCATTATTTCCCCATCCCAAACTACTATCTTCCTTTAAGATGCTCCATCACTCAACCGGACAGAGACGAGAAAAAAGGAAGAACATACGGATGACAGACCCAATAGCTCTCTGTGCCCCATCTGGAGCAACATGGGGCCCCCCTCCCCAACATCTTCGTGTGCTCTTTCCATCCAGGTGAGGCCTCACAGAAGTAAAATTCTCCACAACAGCCTTGGGTAGCCCCAAGGAGCCCCAGCCGAACCCCCACCCCCCACCAACTCCCAACCCCTGACTTCCTTGAAGCCAGTAGCAATCATATTCTACTAGGTTCTTGCTACCCTTCACCAGAAGTGTCCCCTTGTAGCCCCTATTAATCACTATTCCTTCCCCATCATTCAACAAGGGAGAGGATGGGCCAGTGGTAAAGGGCCACCCTCCCAGCCCACCCCAATCATCCAGTACAATCCATCTACATTGCTCCCATCAGCATACCTTCAGTTAATCCCCCGCCCCTCTGCTCGGCATTTCAGTAGCACCCCCCCATGGACTTCTCTTGCCCTTCAAGCTTCCTTTTAGTCCATCCAAGCAATGGTGGCCTGGCGAGTCAACAAACAGTCTTCTGGGAAACCAGAGCAGAATGGGGGAGGCAGCCACAGCCCACAACCATATGCGCAAGGCCCTCTCCCCAGCCCACTGAACTCACCAGTGCTCCACGGTGGCCGCTCTTCCGGTCTCACACCCTGCTGCAGCTTACAATCCTTGGAGCTTTTCTTAGTCTAGTAATCCACCAGCCATTCAGTAGTGACTTCACCAATTAAGCTCCCAAGCACTGCACCATCATTTTGAATGCAGACACCACATTGCACCGACCAGCACAACAGCACAATGTCCAAGCCCAGGCCTTGGTCTTCCCCAGTCGCTAACTTAAGGTCCTGATTAAAGTCATTGTCCATATGGGGAGCTGACAGCCTGCATATAAACTGTCCCTGATGAAGTTCCAAAGAAGCCGGAGTCACAAGATTCAATCTGGGGTGGGCATTAGAGGGGGATATAAATGGTATAGTTTCTGATGGACGTACGGGGTAATAGGCAACTCAGGGTGGGTGCAGTTTCATCCGAGGCTCTCCACGTAGCTAACCAAATTTTGGTACTTTTGGTACTTTGGTGTTTAGGACAAAAGAAGGCTATACGCCCATCACGATTGTCCTCCATATACATGGATCATTTACTGAGTCCCTACCCAGACATCCATTTATCTAATTTATTCTTAAATGTAAAGATGTTAGGCGAGTTAACCAAATCCTGTGGTAGCTTATTCCAGATTCTAGGTGTCCTTATGGTAAAATAGTTGAGTCGTTTGTTGGTCTTTGCTCTCATAATTTCTAATTGTCTATTATGTAATCTCTCTGAGAGATCTCTCTAAACACCTCCCAGCTCACTCATGTATCACAGCCCGCCCTTTCCCAGTCTCATTCCCTCTGGCACTGGGCCTTCCTTGTGACTCCTTTCCTGCTTCACATCTCCACTGGTACAAGACATTTTCCACCACCATCGGACAGTGGCCCATTAGCCTGCCAACTTCCTCTCCCGGTCGCACGCCTGCAATACTAACTGCCTATGGTGCCTCTATCTCTTATTGTTACTGCAGCCAGCTGCCTACTCAAGCTGCTCGTTATATGAATATTATCTCAAAGTATGTTATAACTGAGTATCTTTATTTTTTCTTTTAGTTGTTTTGGTTGTTTATTGTGCATTCTTTTACTACCTCCGTATGTATGTTGACCCTCATCCTTTGACGTGGAACCTTTGTAAACGAGCAGTATATGCTCAAAGGTATTTGTAATCTGAGAATTTAATAAATAAATAAAAAAATCTAGCTGTGATTTTTCTGGTGGAAAATTTAATACCACAGATCTGCATCTGTTCCTGACTGCCTAGTATCTTAAATAATTGTAGCAAGTCTCCTCTGAGTCTTCTTTGAGACAAAGTGTGTAGTCCTGTCTTAACTAATCTAGTGCTATAGTCAATGTTTGATAAGTGTGGAATGAGTTTAGTAGCTCTGCGCTGAATATTTTTGATCCGTTAACATCCAAGATAAAATAAGGGCTCCAAAAAGGAGAGCCATAATCTAGGAGCGGCCTAATATGGGATCTGTAAAGGGGAGGAGACATTGTTCTGATCTAGATACAAATGTTTTACTTATTCTACGGAGTATAGCGTTAGTTTGGTTTGCTATCTTAGTGCAGTGGGTAGTTGAGGATAATTTATTATTCACAAATATTCCTAGGTCTTTTTCTACTGTAGAGGTTCTAATGATAGTGTTATTCAAGTAATATGTATGAGCTGGATTATTTTTTCCCAGGTGTAGTACTGCACATTTAGAAATGTTGAAATACATCTCATTTGTAGATGCCCATTGTTCTACAAGTGATAAGTCAACTTATAGTCCGGCTATATTATTGTTTTTTATAGCCTTTCCCCCAAGTTTTGTGTCGTCTGCTAATTTAACCATTATATTGCTAGCAGATATGTGCATGTCACTTATGAACAGATTGAACAAGGTTGGCCCGAACACCGAGCCCTGGGGGACCCCACTGGTCACTCTTCTCGCACCAGACATTTCATTGTTTACCCTAACTCTCTGTGTTATCTCATCCAACCACTGGTTTATCCAAGAAACCAGTATGGGAGAGAACTCCATGTTGCTAAGTTTGTCAGTCAGTATTGAGTGGGAAACTTTATCAAATGCCTTGCTGTAGTCCAACAGGATAATGTCCATAGGTATATTGCAGTCCAGGTTATAATTGATGTATTCATAGAAGGAAATCAAGTTTGTAACACATGAAAAACCCTGTTTAAACCCGTGTTGGTACATGTCATTAATATTTAAAGTTATAATTTATTTTTCTAGTTTATGTTTGATAATTTTTTCCATTAATTTACATGGTATAGATGTTAGACTGATAGGTCGATAGTTTTCAGTCTTTGAATGAGAACCTTTTTTAAAGATAGATGTAACTATTGCAGAGCGTCATTCTTTTGGTACCATTGATTCAGATAGAGATTTGTTATAAATTATTTTTAGAGGTTGAATGATAGTGTTTTTTGTTTCTATTAAAAACCTTGATGTAATCCCATCTGGACCAGAACTGGTGTGTTTTTTAAGGTGTTTAATACTGACAGGGTATCTTGTTCTGTGATCTTATTTATTTCACCCTTAGGTGGTACAATAATAGATAAAGGAGCTGATTTTTGTGCATAAACAGATGAAAAATAATTATTTAGTTCAGTTGCTGTTTCGATATCCGTGGTAATTGTTTGTGTGTTGATAGTTAATGGCCCTATTAACTTGTTACAGCCCTTTTTTTCGTTTAGATATGAATAGAGAGCTTTATGACAGTCTTTTGTGTGAGCAATCTTAAATTCTAGATTACGTTTAGCTATAGTTATCTGTTTTTTTAACATTTTGACTGTCTCTCTATAAGTTGGCAATATTTTATTGACTTGAGATGGTAATGCTTATTTAAGTTTGGAGAAGAGCTTCTTTTTTCAAGTAATTAATGATTTGATGTTTTTGTTAAACCACTGTGGAATTTTTCCTTTGTTGTTATATTTATATTTCTCCGGTATGTATTGTTTATCAAGTTGAGTTATTTTATTTTTTAAGAGATCCCAAGCTTCATTTGTATTTAGTGGGAGAAGGGCCTGTTCCCAATTAATTTCTTCTAGGGCTTGATTGATGCAGTTAAAGTTTGCTTTATGATATTGTTTTATTTTGATTTTGTTAGTTTTGGGTTGAAGAGGGAATTGCATATAGAAGAATATGGACATGTGATCACTATTTCCCATAAGGGGTAAGATCTTGATGTCAGATGTTGGGGTCTCTAAATTCGTTATGGCAAGGTCAAGAGTGTTTTTTCCCCTGGTGGGTTCCCGTACAATTTGTTTAAGACCTAGATTTATTACTACAGAAAGAAGTTGTTCATCATTATGATTAGCTCCAGAGAGGGTGTCCCAATTCATAGTTGGTAAATTAAAGTCCCCCAGTATTAATATAGTATTCTTGTTAGCTAATTGCAGTATTTCTTCTGTGATCTGTCTGGTGACATTTAAGTCTGAAGATGGTGGTCTATAGCAAGTTCCAACAAGTAGTTTGTAGGAGCCAGTAGGTTGGATATAGGCCCAGACACTTTCCAGTTGTGAGTCAGTTTCCTTTCCATACGAATGGATGTCATTCCTTATGTAAAGGCTGACCTCTCCTCCTTTCTTTGTGTTCTCTCTGTGTTTACAGTAGTGTCTATATCCAGGCAGTTCTGCTATCCAGTCTTTGTCTATACTACTCCATGTTTCTGTTATTGCAATTATTGCCAGTTCTAGGGTCTGAGAAAGTATTTGAAATTAAGCATATTTAGAGATGTTCATGGATTGAGCATTAAAGGTAAGAATAATTTAAGATTTGGTGAAGAGCTAGTGTTGTTAATAAGAGGCCAGGATAATTTCCCAGTCTCCCCCCTATTTATTAGTTTAAATATGTATTTATGTATGTAGTCATTTTTTGTCCTAGAATGGTACTGCCTTTTCTACTGAGATGCCATCCATCCCAACAGTATAATGATGGTCTGTCCTCAAACTCTTCCCAATGAGTTAGACACTTTATTCTCTGTCGATAGCACCATTTGCGGAGCCATTCATTTAATGCTTTGATTTTTGAAGTGATATATCTGGTGGCTCTTGGGATGGGTAATACCTCGGAGAAGCAGACGGTGCAACCACATTCACTTAATATTTTTTTAATGCTACAAAATCTTGTTTAAGTTGTAAGAGTTGAGAACTTCCTATATCATTTGTTCCTGCATGAACAATTACCAAGGGGTTTTCTCCTGCAGTGGATAGTATAGGTTTGACCATTTTTGTTATGTCTGCAGTTTTTGCCCCTCTAAAGCTAGAGCACGTTCTGTTTTGTTTATCTGGGTTGCATATTGCTCTGTCTAAGTATTTGATAATTGAGTTGCCAAGAACAATTACCTGTTTCTGTTTGATTTGTGGTTCAGCAATTAAATGTGTGTCTGCGGTTTCCTTATATGACTTGTCAAGTAGTTTGTTTTTAATTGATTTATTTTTATTGTGTTAATAGATTTAGATAAGTGGTCAGATTTGTCATCTTTAGATTTAAATAAATTCCCCAGGAGATGCGCCAAGATTGGATTTAAAATGTAGAAAGTACAGGAATTTTCAGTCCATCGATTCACCCATGCTTATTTCTCTTGTCCCAGTCATCGGTAAAGGCTTGTAGCTTTGCTGGTTCCCAGAACGAATATGTTGCCCCCCCGAACGAACTTTCACCGTGGCCGGGTAAGTCATAAAGAATTCCAGGCTTCTCTCCTGCATACCATCCATTTGATTGTTAAATATCTGCCTCTTCCTTTGGATTCTGATCAACATGTCTTGGTGCAGCAAAATTTTATGAACCTCAAAAATGAGTTTTTTCTGTTTCCGGTATGCTACCATGATGGCCTGGCGGTCGGGGAAGTGATGCAGCTGAAATATTACTTGCCTCTGTGGCTGGTCGCTGGGTGGCGTAGGATGAGATCCCTGTGCACTCTCTCAACTTTAATCTTGCCATTCATGGGAGACATACCTAGCAACTTTGGCAACATCTCCAAGCAGAAATCCATCAGACCTCCTCCTTCAGCACCCTCCAGGAGGCCCCAGATCTGCAGATTGTTGCATTTGGTACAGTTTTCCTGGTAATCCAGGGCCTCCCATAACTCCTCCATCTCCTTCTCGAGTCGGGCTACCTTGTCTGGCACCACCCGGGTAGTATCTTCCAGGTCCAACACTCTTTGTTTTAATTCATTTAAGTAGTTGGAGTGCTGCTTTAAGTTCTGCAGTGATTTTGGAGATCGATTTTTCAAACTGGTCCCACCTTGGGTTGATGCTGGTTAGCATCTGTTCTGTGACCACCTTACTTATCAGGGCAATCTCTGTGGCTGAGAGGGAAATTGGGCCCATTCCACCAGCCATCCCACCATCCTGCAGAGCCATTTTCTTTGCATTTTTGGTCAATTGGCAAGACGATTTTCCAGATGTCAGGTAGTCATCCATATTAGCGACATTCTAGCAGTTGGAATATTTATATATTTTGACTTAAAACACACAAAAAATATACTTTTAACATGCTGTGATACGGAGTTTCGGAGAGATGTGTCTTACTCATTTAACTGCTCATTAGTGCCTGCCACACTGCTGCTTTAAAGAGAGAAAACTTAAGAGTATGAAAGAAGTAATGCATGCCCTAAAAGGGAACAGGATGTAAAAGATAGAAACACAGACAGATCTGCAAGTAATGCATGCAATAGACTGTTAGACCTAAGCTACATGGCAAGGGTAAGGAAAGCAAAAACAACAATAGAAGACACCAAGGAAGAAACACACAGGCACCAGTGGGTGAGTAACAAGAACTGCTTTTATTATTGATATATGGGCTAAGGATATACGTACAATAAATGGACAGATACACAATATGTCAAATGTGATGTCAAATATGATACCTGTGTAATGTGATGCAATGAATTGTGTATAATACCTCTGAAGAGTCAATACAATTTCAGTTTCAAAAAAATGAAACACTATGTGTAAAGCAGCCTTTACCATAGTGTATAGTGCTTTGTGATCTTGTGCTGGTGAACTGAGTTTGGGGGTGAACTCAGTAAGCATGATGCATTAATGCATGACAGGGGCTTGTGCTTATGCAGCAACACCTGTGTGTGTATGTCGTATAGCATGCATGAGTACCTGTGACTGCAGAAGGGCACACCCCATAGGTGCCTGCCCTTCTGCAGACAGAAATACTTTTGCAGCATGGGTATCATGATTTCAGTCGTAGATCTAGAAATTTTTTCAAGGGGTAGTAGTTTTGTTTAGGGGTAGCATTTCCCACCAAAGAAGTAAAATGTTACCTTTGAAAGTTCAAATTAGGTTAAAAACAGCTACTTTTTGTTAGCCAAAGGGGGTAGTGGGCACTACTTCACTACATACCTGGATCCACTTGTGCATAGTTTTCTATATGCAGCTGTGTAAGAGCAGGCCTCACAGGGGCCTGGCCTTCCATAGCCAGAGGTTGGTGTGTATGTCTTACACCTGTGGCCGAAGAGATGCAGGACCCCCCAGGGGCCTGTACTTCTGTAGACGAATGTACTATTGCAATTATGGTATCATGGATTTCATGGTGCATGTTCTTCTGCAGCCAGAGGTTGGTGTGTCTTACACCTGCAGCTACAGAAGCACAGGACCATCAGGTGTCTACGCTTCCGCAGACAGAATTGTGTGTATGTCTTACAGTGTGGATGAGTACCTGTAGCTAGAGAAGTGCTTGCCTCATAAGGACCTGTGCTTCTGCAGACAAAAGAACTTTTATAATTTGGGTAGTTGCAGATGTCAGACATACACATCAACTTCTGCAAGCAGAAGCGCAGGCCCCTGTAGGGTCTGCCCTTCCACAGCTGCATACAGAAATCCATGACAGCCAAATTGCAACTGTGCTTCTGTCTGCAAAAGTGCAGGCCCCTCTGAGGCCAACCTTTCTGCAGCCACAGGTACTCATGCACACTGTAAGACATACACACAGGGTTGTGGCTACAGAAGCACAGGCTCCTTCTTAATAATGTATTTTTTTTAATTTTGACCCCAGATTTCCAAGAAGTTTTTTATGACTTCTACTTGTAAATGTGACATGTGGCATTTATAGAATTCTGTCAGAAACATCATTTCATGCCACAAGTCCAAAAACATGTATCAGTCAGAATTTAAAAAACAACACCTGTCACGTTCATGAGATGGTGTGAAAAAATGACTATGTTGAACATCTGGAGTCAAAATATTGAAAATTACCAAACTTATGAGCAAGCATGGAAAGATATCAATGTACATTCATAACTTTGTTGTTTTTATTATTCTGACCCCACATTTTGAACATACAGTAATGTATGACCCCATCTCATGAACCCATAGTTGAAAATTTTTAAATCCCACCCAAAAGGTAACTTTACAGAGTGACTGCAAAGTCATCTTTCCACCAGGATTTGAAACATTTCGTCTACCTTGGTTATGAGGCAGGGGTCCCAAAAAGCCATGTTGAAAGTTTGGTGGGAAAATAATGAAAATTATTGAAGTTATGAGTGAACATTGAAATATTTCAATGTTTGCTCATAACTTAATAATTTTACCATATTTTGTCACCAAATTTTCAACATAGTTTTCTTATGATCCCACCTTATGAGTCCAGTAGGTGAACATTTTCAAATCCTACCTGAAAGGTGATTTCACTGAGTGAGTGCAAAATCACCTTTCAGCCTGGACTTGAAAAATCTCACCTACTTTGTTCATGAGGTGGGGTCCCCAAAAAAGCCATGTTGAAAATGTGGTGGAAGCATGTTTAAAAATGACAGAGTTATGAGTAAAGGTCCAAAACACATTAAAATAGATTAACCACACTTACCTTATTTTCTCTTATCGTAGTCACCGGTTTCAGCAGCAAAACGTCTTTTCAGTCGGGCATGGTGGGCACCATGAAACACAAAAATATTAAAATAAGTTAAAAAAAGAGGGATCTACGAGGGACAGTTTTCTTTTTTGTTTGTTTGTTTGCTTATTTTTGCAAGGGGACCTGACTGACACTGGAGATTGGGTACCTCAGTGTTGACATAATCTTACGAACATACAAGCATACGAAATGTGCCAGCAGATAAAGGCCTAGAGGTCTATCAAGTCTGCTCAAATGTGCAGCTAGCACCCCTTATTCTGCAGCTGCCCCTCCCTTCCACCCTTCCCCTTCATTAACCCTCCCCCTTGTCCTGTCCCATCCCCTTTTGAAGCAGTCCACTGTTCTACTGCATACCACTTCTGCAGGTAACGCATTCCACCCAGCCACCACCCTCTCTGTAAAAAAGTGTCTCCTCATCTCCCTCCTGAACCTTCCTCCCTCCAGTTTCATATCATGGCCCCTGGTGACCCTCCCCTCCCTTACTTTGAACAGCCCCTCTGTACCTGTCTTGTTTATTCCTTTCATGTATTTAAAGGTTTCAATCATGTCACCCCTGTCCCTCCTCTCCTCCAGTGAGTACATGTTCAACTCCTTCAACCTCCTCTCGTATGATAAGTCCCCCAGCCCCTTGATCATCTTTGTCGCCCTGCGCTGCACCCCCTCCAGTAACTTAATGTCCCTCTTCAGATACGGGCACCAGTACTGCACGCAGTACTCCAGGTGTGGTCTAACTAATGACCTATACAGTGGCAGAATCACCTCCCTCCTCGAGGATATTCCCCTTGCAATACAACCCAGCATTTTGTTGGCCTTTGCAGCTGCCTTCCTACATTGTGCCGAGTTGTTCATTGACCCTGTAATGAGCACACCCAGATCCTTCTCCTCCTCTGTCTGGGCTAGCTGCACTTCCCCCAGCTGGTAACTCCTCCTTGGGTTCTTCATCCCAAAATGCAGCACCTTGCACTTTTTGGCATTAAACCCCAGTTGCCAGGTGTCTGACCAGGTTTCAAGCTTTGCCAGATCATCCTGCAACCCCTGCCATCCCCCTAGGTCATCCACCACCGCGCCTACCCTGGTATCATCAGCAAACAGACTGATCTTGCTCTTGATGTCCCATTATATGTCTGCAATGAATATCCCAAACAACACTGGTCCCAACACCAAGCCCTGTGGAACACCGCTCATCACTGCCCTTGGGTGTGAGAGCTCCCCACCCACCACCACCCTCTGTTGCCTTCCCTGAAGCCAATTCCCTACCCAGCTCACCAGCTTTGCACCCGACCCTGTGCCTACTAACTTCCTTCCCAGCCTTCCATACGGCACCGAGTCGAATGCCTTACTGAAGTCCAGATACAGGACATCCACTGCATGGCCCCTGTCCAGTCGCCTAGTTACCCAGTCATAGAACTCCCCCAGGTTGTTTCGGCAGGATCTGCCACATATGAAGCCATGCTCTGCTGTCCTGTAGTCCTTTGGCCTCTAGGAGGGCCACCAGCCTCTCCTTCAGGATAGTCTCCATTAGCTTACCCACGATGGATGTGAGGCTCACTGGTCTGTAGTTTCCCGGTTCATCCTTGGGGCCACTCTTGTGGAGGGGCACCACATGAGTCATCCTCCAGTCCTGAGGTACACACCCCGAATGTAGTGAGGCATTAAATAGGTCTGTCAAAGGTCCTGCAAGGATCTCTGCCAGCTCCTTCAGTACCCTAGGGTGGATGCCATCTGGGCCTGGCACCTTGCCCACCCTCAGTGCCTTCAAACCCTCTCGAACTCTGCCCTCCATGATTTCCCCATCTGTCACCACTTCCCCCCCTGCTGCTGCCATTTCTCCCACCTTGGGTGTCACCCCCCTCTTCTCTTTAGTAAATACTGAGCAGATGTACTCATTTAGTGCTTCTGCCTTATCGCACCCTGCTTCCACCCAACCCCCCTCCTTCCTAATCCTTACTATGTGGTCCTTACAGCTCCTTTTTCCATGATGTACTTAAAGAAGTCCTTCTCCCCCTTCTTAATGCCTTGTGCCAGCCTGAGTTCTGTAGATGCTTTGGCTCCCCTTACTGCCCTTGTCACCTCTTTCAATTCTGTCAAGTACTCCTCCCTGTCCTCCCCCCTCCCTGTTTTCTTGTACTTCCTAAAGGCAGCTCTTTTCCTCCTTACCTTTTCCATGACTTCCTTGCTCAACCAGCTGGGTTTCTTAGCCCTAGCCTTCTTGCTCTGGGCTTTGCAGCAGGTTTTGGTTGCCTCCACTATCCCCAGCTTTATGAGCTTCCACCTCTGGTTAGTGTCCATACTAGATTGAATTCTGGCCAGGTACCCTGTTACCACTTCCCCCATCCTCCCAAAGTCGGCCCTCATGAAGTCCAGCACTCTTGTGCCAGATTCCACTCCTTCCTTGCCCATATCCAATGTGATCCATACTGAGTGGTGGTCACTCCCTGACAGCGGTTCCTCCACTGTAAGTTCTCTCACAAAGTCCCCATTTGCCAGCACAAGGTCAAGGGTATTCCCTAACCTGGTTGGTTCACTGACCATTTGCAGCAGGAAGCTGTCCTGGAAGGCATCCAGCAGTACTTGCTCCCTTCTGTTCCTGGTTGTTGGGGTGCTCCAGTCCACTCCTGGCATGTTGAAGTCCCCCACAATCACCACTCTACCCTTCTCGCAGGTCCTCCTGATCCGTCCTGCTAGTTCCGTGTCTAACTCCTCCATCTGAGATGGTGGCCTGTACACCACTCCCATTCTAAGAATCCTATTCTTGGAATCCTGGATTTGCACCCAAAATGACTCTGTACTACCCTCCTCCCCTTCCTCCCTTACACACTTCAGTCCTCCCTTCACATATAGTGCCACCCCCCTCCTTTCCCAATCACCCTGTCCCTACGAAATAACCTGTACCCTGGTACAGACAGGTCCCAGTCATTGTATTGGGTGACCCATGCTTCTGTGATGGCTGCAATGTCCACCTCGCCCTCTGCCATGAGAACCTGTAACTCTGCAGTTTTCCTCCCAAGGCTCCTAGCATTGAGGGTAACCACCTTCCACCTTTTTCCCCCTCCTCCCATCCTGCCCTCCTTTCCTAGCATCACCAATAGTACTTGCCATTTGTCCTTTGTCACTGTTATGGGGGGTAAGTTCATATAGTTTCCCAACCGGTGGTCTCTGCATATCTCTTCCCCCACTGCCAACCCCCACTCCTAGTTTAAATTCCCAACTTCCTCTATGTACTCCTCCATCCTCTGTTTCAATACTTTCTTTCCTCCTCACTCAAGTGTAGTCTGTCCTTGGCATAGAGACTACTGTCCTTCCAGGTCCCTCCCAACCCCCTCAACAGCCCATACCCTTTAGCACAACACCAGGTTCTTAGCCATCCTTTAAATTCCTCTATTCTCAGCTTTCTTGTTGTGCTTGCCTTTGGCACTGGAAGTATCTCTGAAAAAGTTGATGATCTTCCTGCCCCCTCACATAATTGTGCTAGTTCCTCAGACCTCCTCTGGACTATATCTACTGTCTTGTCAGCCAGGTCGTTTGTCCCAAGATGTATAATTAAATGAGGCTTGTCCCTACCCCTTCTAGCATATTTCAGAACAGATTGTCCCACCCTTTCCGCTGTCATTCCTGGCATGGCCTCCACCCAAATGCGACTATGCCTCTCCCCCTTGCTACCCCACCTGACTCCTCTTAGTATTGAGTCCCCCAGCACTAAGATTCCACCCTCTTACTCCCTGCTTGCTTCCATTCATCTCCCTCTCTCATTTCCAGCTCCTCTTCTTCCTCCTGCACATTATTTCCCCCTTTTACCCTGTTGCAATTCTCCCAGCAGAACTTCCCCGCGCTCCAGTTTGGTCCAGGCATTTATCAATTACTCCTCTAATTTCATCATTTACCTCCTCCACCTTCTTCCTCTCTAGCAGTGCAAAACTATTTTCTGAAGACCCTTCGCAAATGCCCATTCCCTCTCTCTTCATAGTAACCTGTTCTCTCCTTTCCACTCCATGACTTTTGCCACTTGTTCGCCTCCCCTCACAAGTCCCTATCTCCTCCTTCCATTTGTCTTTTGTCTCCTGACCTGCTTCCCTTCTTCTGACCCTCTCCTCACCACTGTTGGCTTAAATCACCCTCCCTCATCTCCCCTTCTTCCTCCCTCCAGTATTGGGCTAAACCCACCCCCAATCTGCCTAGCCTGTCTTAGTTCCTCCTGCAGACCCTCAATCTCCTTTCGAAGTTTTTCTACGTGGTTGCACACTAAACATCCTCCTACACTCCTCTTTAGAAAGATTGGTGCACTGCAGTTGTTGCAACCTACTACTCTACCCATTGCTGTTGTTGCTCACCAGTGACCCCCCCACCCTTCCAGATGCAGGATACCAAACACTCCCCCAAGTCTCCCCTCTCCCACCCTTATCAGTGCAAAACATTTTCTTTATTTCCCTTACCTCCTTTGTTGCACACATTTAGATATATTGAGCAACTGCTTTTTATATTCCTATCCTTCCTATCCACACTCAAAAAGAGACTTTAAGTAGCCATTGCACAACCTTCTTTAAACTCCTACTCCTCCTTTCCCCAATACAATATCAATGCGAAGAAGTAATAACGAAAGCTCCTAGATTTGCATTTACTTCCCTTCCACTGAGATAGCAGTCACCTCTTCACTTGCTGCTGTTCCTTTCCTGGATGTCTGCTTCTGCTATGACAGGTGCATATCCTTTGCCCGTTTGAGGAAGTGATGTCAGAACCCTGGTATAAAGGAAATAATGGACCAGGGGTGGGTGGGGTGAGGGGTTTGGGGGTGGGACCAGCCCAAGTCTTCCAGAAACAATCAGGTAGCTGAGGCCTCAGGTCAGACCATTAGCACCCTTCCCCCACTATGCACTATCCTTTAAAGCTGCTGAAGCCAGCAACAATGAATCACAATTCTACTCAAAGCCCCCAAAATAGGTTTGCTACCCAAAGAAACAGGACTCCAGTTCAAACAGCTTCACCAACAACACATCAAAATAGGCTTGGAATTAGAAGATATAGGTCTCAAATTCAAAGAAACAGACCCAGTTAAATCACACCAATTATGTTTTAAAACAGAAGAAATAGGCCTCTACAAATGCAACCTGCCACACAGTGAATCAAACAAATGAGCCCACTTATAGCTACCAAAACAGGTTTCAAAATTCCAACAGCCCTAAACAATACCCTGCTAGCCCCTTAGTAGTAAGAAAGAAAAGAAATAACCTTCTACCAAGTAGAATCCACAAGAAACAATGTAAAGCCAGCAACAATGAATCACAATTATACTCAAAGCTCCCAAAATAGGTTTGCTACCCAAAGAAACAGGACTCCAATTCAAACAGCTTCACCAACAACACATCAAAATAGGCTTGGAATTAGAAGATATAGGTCTCCAATTCAAAGAAACAGACCCAGTTAAATCACACCAATTATGTTGGTGAATGAATCCACAAGAAACAATGTAAAAACAACAAGAAGCTACTGTACTGTAGATCTGATCCTGTCCCCCCCCTTCTAGTTCCTTCGGTGATGGACCATGTAAAAGCATCTATCCTAAGCAGATACTTCTGATCAGTATTTACTGAAGAGAAGGTAGGGCAGGGCACACAGCTCTGCACCATGGACACGGGTTGGGGGAACTGTGCACTAGTCCCTTCACAAAAGAAAGGGTCCCACAAGAGTTCGATAAGCTCAGGGTGGACAAGGCAATGGGACCTGATGGCATACATCCCAGGGTACTAAAGGAGCTAAGGGTGGAACTAGCAGAGCCATTATCAGAACTGGTTAGTGAGTCTCTGGGCAAAGGAGAGGTCCCAGAAGACTGGAGAAGGGCTCATGTGATCCCGCTCCACAAGAGTGGTAGCAGGGAGGAGGCAGGGAACTGCAGACCAGTCAGTCTTACCTCAGTAGTGGGCAAGATTATGGAGGCACTCCTTAAGGAAAGGATAGTGCAACACCTGGAATCCATAGAAGCACAGGATCCAAGACAGCATGGGTTTACAAAAGGAAGCTCCTGTCAAACTAATCTCAGATTTCTTTGACTGGGTAACCAGAGTGGTGGACCAAGGGGAGCAGTTGATGTTGCCTACCTTGACTTCAGCAAAGCTTTCGATACTGTTCCACATAGAAGATTGATTAATAAGCTGGTAGGCTCAGGGTGGGTCAGACGTTGGTGAACTGGGTGGCAAACTGGTTAACAGACAGAAAACAGAGAGTGGTGGTAAACGGTATACAGTCAGAAGAGATGCAAGTCACAAGTGGGGTACCTCAGGGATCAGTACTGGGGACAGTCCTCTTCAATATCTTCATCAGTGACATTGCAGATGGACTGGAGGGTAAGGTTTGTCTGTTTGCAGATGACACCAAGATCTGCAACAGAGTAGATGATCCAGATGGGGTGGGCAGAATGAGAAGAGATATGGATAAACTAGCAAAATGGTTGAAAGAGTGGCAACTGGGTTTTAACACAAAGAAGTGCAAGATCATGCACATAGGGAAGAGAAACCCTGAGACCACCTATAAGCTGGGAGGGGAGTTGCTGACAGTCACAAGGGAAGAAAGAGACTTGGGCGTCATCATCACTGATGACCTGAAATCATCCATGCAGACCTCTAAAGCAGTAGGTAAGGCTAGAGGGATGTTGGGGTGTATTAGTAGGGGTATCAAGTTGGAAGAGGGAGGTAATAATCCTCTTTACAAGACACTGGTTAGGCCCATCTGGAGTACTGCATGCAGTACTGGAGGCCACACCTTCACAAGGACATTAACCAAATTGAGGCAGTCCAGAGGAGGGCAACCAAAATGGTGTAGGGACTGCATCAGAAAACATATGAGGACAGATTAACTGAGCTCAATATGTATACCCTAGAGCAAAGGAGGGAGAGAGAGGTGATATGATTGAAACATTCAAACACCTTAAAGGCATTAACAAGGTGAAAAAGTCTCATATGCTTCAATATAAGAAAAACAGCAGGACAAGAGGACACAGCATGAGATTGGAGGGAGGCCGATTAAGAGGTAATGTGAGAAAGTTCTTTTTCACAGAAAGGGTGGTGGATGCATGGAACGGCCTACTTCAGGAAGTGGTGGATATGAATACAGTGCAGAGCTTCAAACAGGCATGGGATAGGCATAAGGGAGCAATACAGATAAGCATGAATAGATAGACCATTGACAGAGGAAAGGCCGATGGCACATTCATAAGGTAGAAAAAGAAATGGGCAGACTGGATAGGCCTTGTGGTCCTTACCTGCCATCAACTTCTATGTTTCTATGTGGCACCTGGCGTGCGCTCCCTGGTTTTGCCACCTATCTGTTGGGGAGAATCTGGATGGGAGGGGGGGACTGGCATTCAGAGTTATTAGGGGGTAGGTACCCCAGTCCACTTGTAAAGGGAAAAGAAGAAGACAAAAGATCAGGCTTTGACAAGTAAAGTTATGACCCCGGGCATAAGCATCAGTGTTGCCACATGCCCAAAGTCACAGCTTTACTAATCAAAGCCTGATTTCACAAAAATACACCACTCATTTTAATTTATAATGAACTTTAACAAGGTCAGAACACAACACCATTTCTAAGAAGCCACATAAGTATTTTATACAAGTACAAAAATACTAACAGTGACTACAATGAGTGCCTCTCAAACAACTCCCCTCACTAAACTGGGAACCCAGGACTTGGAGGTGCTATTTCTGGGTCAAATCTTAAAAAACAAACACCAGAATCTAGCAAAACAGTCCTGTTTACCTAGGTTCCGGTGTTTATTTTTTGAAAATACCTATTTTATTTGTAGTTTCCATCTTTTTTGTTGGGAAAAAAAAAACAAAACCTAGATGGTGGTCTTCACAACCGAAACATTTTTTCCCACAACAGGAAAAACACTAATTTTATGAAAGGAAAACGTTTTCAGAAGTTAAATTTTAGTGTCGTATCTGAGGGTTATTCTAAAATTCCACCGAGCATACTCAGAAGAAAAAATTCAAATTCTTATAACTCTGGAACCAATTACATTTTTTATGACACCTTCAAAAGGCACACCCTTGACACAGGCCCCTTCAACCCTGAAAGTTTAGGGGAACAATTCTGTACTGTCTAGGATGTAGGGGATAGCAAAACAGTTCTAATTAGGAAAATTGCAGCCAGCTCTACTCCCAACCAACCCTACCTGGATGGTAAGTCCAGGACTGTACTGTATATGAGGAACAGGCAGTGTATATCTGAGGGCCACTGGCAACCATTCCTGTAGGCATGGGATGCAGGGCCTTTGGATGGGTTAAAAAAGAGCGTGACCCACTCGGTGAGGAGTGAAAAATATAAAGTCTTATAAAAGTCAAAGCTTTTATAATTTATATATTTATAAAACATAAATGGAGACACCTTATAGTAACATATCTTAAAATTCTACCATCATGTAAACAAACAAATAAAACATCAAGCAAGACATATTGTAGTTAAAAAAAATTAAATATTTCAGGTAGAAAACTGTCCCCCTTTACCTGAATACCTGTCTAACCTAGGTGCTTATAGAAAACTATCTCCTAACACACAAGTCTCAGTGGAGAGTCCCCAAAATCAACCCTCTAAGAACTGGGAACACAAATTGCCCCTTTTTAAGGCCACATTAAAGCAGACACAGGTGGAGCTAAATTACATGGAAGCATAGAAGTTGACGGCAGATAAGGACCTCTTGGCCCACTCAGTCTGCCCTATTTATTGTGAAGCACACATTAAGCATGGGGCTTAATGTTAGTTGCCGCCCCTTTAAGAGTACTTAGAACCTGCATGTAACAAATTGTTGCACTGTCTGGCAGTGCCATGTAATGCCTGTCAGTCAGAGAATCAGTCAGTCTGGGGCTTGTCCTCATGAAGAGAACATCTGCTCTACAGAATAAACCTTTATTCTTTATTTTATGCATCTGTCTAGTTATTCGAATGGTCCGGCATGGGGTCCTCACCAGCAGCAACAGATGGGTCTGGCAGACCACAGAGAAGATAAGGGGTCTTTTAGTGGTGGACCAATAACAAAAAGAATGTGGCCCTTCTTCTGCCCAGACTCCCATCTCGCTAGCCTGCGTCGCTTGGTACCCCAAAGTCATCATACCAGTATGCTGAACAACTGCATGAATGTTATTTGCATCACAGCCTGGCTGTAGTAAAAACAATGAACTGTCTCCTGCCTTGTATAGCAGCCTGCAGCCCTCCTACTGTAAAAGACTACTGAAAGAAAAGGCTCACCACGGCTGGCCAGTGGCTCCATGTCTGGCCTACTCAACTTTAATTGGACCAAATCCTGTGCTCCACAGAGCTGCTACTGTACCCCCCCTAGCTCCTACCTCGTGGCAGGGCTTTTTCAGAACTGCTCTGCTATTGCCAAGCAAACTCCCACCTACAGCTATTACATCCAGGGGGGCTCACAGCTCCGAAGAAAATAAATAAATGTACTATACAAAGAGCTCTGCCCTCCTTGAGTCAGCATCTCTCTCCAGTGCCACCTCTACATGATGCCACTCACAGTCTACCAACCTGGAGGGAACAAACACAGCCGCTAACTCCTGCATCAAGTGGTCCGGCTCCTCCGCAAATTGGCCCGCTCCTGAACTCATGGCTGCCGCCGCACCAGACCTCCGCTGAGGACTGTAGCTTGGTCCTGGTCCCTCCTGTCTCAGCGGCTCCATTATGCTCCTCCCAAAACAGTGAAGCTCTCCGCTAGCACTGGCAGCCACACGGAGCCACCGCTCCCTCCTCGGCCACAAGAACAAAAACAAAATTGACTGCAATGGAGTCGCTCCTAGACCAGGCTCCACACAAAGCATTGGAGCCTCTGCTTCCCTGCTTGACCACAATACAAAATGGCCACAAAACAAAAGAATAAATAAATACCGGACTGAAAAAAAAAAGAAGTGATCCACTCAGGCTCGGCCACGCTACAGAAGGGCTTGCTAAAACAAAATAAAGATTGCAGGAGCCCAACCAGAGCAAGCAAGTAAACTAGGGCAAGAAAAGTAAATAAATGGAAGCAGAGTCTAATGACTAAATAAATAAACAGGGCACACCAATAAAGACAAAATATAAATGATGGCAGTACATAAACTCAACAGACAGTCCTGTGGCACAAAGCACAAACCTGGGGGCAGAAAATAAAGAATAACTGAAACGGAAGAAAGCCAGGGAGATAACAGAAAAGAAACTCCATAAACAAAGCAGGGAGCAATAAATAAACACAGGGGCCATACAAATACATGAAATAAAGTACCAAGCACAATAAACTAAATGGAAAGTAATCAAATAAAAGTAATTCCCGAGCATTTGTTACTCACCACAAGAAAACTTCCACCATTTTCAGTGGGAAAGAAGGACAGCAGGACGGCAATCGCCATTTTGCCAATTGTGAAGCAGCCAGGCAGCCTCGTGGCAAGGATCCTCCATCTTGTATTCATAAAAACAAGCAAGAAAGGAATTGACCCTTAACCCCCCCTGCTGGCAGCCATCTTGCTACAGTCATGCTAATCAAAAACCACTGGAACTGTATGTCAGAGTTCACTGGCCATCTTGTGAATGGCACAAAATGACCTCACTCAATTGAAATCAATGGCAAACCTATTGAAATGAATGAACACGGCAACAAATAGCTGATTTTTTTAAACGAAAACTTTATTTAAATAACAGACAACACAGGATTGAGTGAGAATTGTTTATTAAGATGTCATTTGGTAAACTTTGCTTACAAATAATTGTACTTTTGTCTACAAAAATATTTTCTTCTCGACACTTCATTTACTCCACGACATCCCGTCTCCTGCGTGACAGCAACTCCTTCTCATCCTTACGACATTCGATCAATGAAATGCAGCTTGTCCCCAGCTACAATGTCTGATGACGATGCAGATATGGATGCCGTAGCATCTGAAATTCTACCTTCACCCACCTCAAGGGCATGGGGCTACAAAAGCAAAACAGTCTTGCACGATATCCAGTCTTCCATCTCTGCTCATGGCGCACCAGCTATGCAAGCCATTCAAAATGACCTGGCCTCCATTAAAGCTATTTTACCACAGTCCATGGTCCATACCAGCCTACAGCCAGTACCCTTCTCAGCCTTGCCTCAGAAAGATGCTGTCAACTGGCTCAAACAATTCCAAGCCTGGATTTCCTCACATGGTTGGACTGATCCTTTGCGTATTTCCAATGCCTTGCACTTGTTTCTGAGAGGGACTGCCATTTCCTGGTTCAACGCACTTCCAGAACAAGTCAAATGGTACACCACCACCCTGTATGCAACTTTCGAAGACCATTTTCTTCAAGCTCATCCACCCTGGTTATTGGGAGAACCGCTGTGGGAACCCACCATGCAACCCACTGAGTCTTTAGAAGCATTCATAGTGGACACTGAGTCTCTCTGCAAACGTCTGCAGAAATCTGAGAAAGAGCAAATCACAACCTTTGTCCGGGGACTGCTTCCTCAACTCCATCTTTATGTAATCCAACAGAAACCAACAACCTGGATGGACACAATCCAAGTGGCATGACTTGCACAACCGTCCATATTAATGTCCCGGGCCACCAGTGTACAAGCACCTCAGTCATCTCAGTTAGCCGCACTTGCAGCATGCACCCAGCAGCAGCAATTAATGATAGAGATGCTCACCACAACTGTCAATAGCCTTCACCGCAGCTCAACTGCTTCTTCTGCTACCTCTGTCAATGTTCTCCAACCATTTTGACAGCCACCTGATCCGCCTCCACCTTCATGAGAGCTTGTGACCTGCCAGTGGTGTGGATTCAGAGGACACACTGCTGCTGTTTGCCAAAAGCTGAATTACCACAACAGAAATCAAGAGAACCAAAGGCGCCCACCACTGCACAACCAGCAAGATAACCACAACTACTCCCAGGATCAGAGGAACACAGCAACTGACTGCCCCCTCTGACTCTCACAACTCAAACAAAGCACACCCTCCTACTGTTAACTCTGGCACACTCTCACTTCCAGGGGCAAAGGTACTTGTCATCTGATCATCTTTCCTAGCAAACTATGTACCTGTAACTATCGGAGATTGGTTCACACACGCCTTGGTCAACACTGGAGCAGAAATATCAGTTATCAACTGCAGTATTCTGAACAATCAAGCTATTTTGTCACGTACCTAATGACTCTCCAGCTGACCTAAAGTACATTATAACAGCAAGTACAGCTACAGTACCTATCACAGGCGTGGTCAAGCTCCTCTTTGGCTCACAGCAAGTTACCATCAAGTTTTACATAGTGCCTGATCTACAACCTGCAATAATTCTTGTACTGGACTTCCTCAAAGCTCACAAAGCCATCCTAGACTTTGCCTCAAACAAACTGTCACTAGATCCTCGGAGGCAACTCGCAGCTATAGACTCAGTCACTGTGCCTCCTAAGTCAGAGATGGCTTTGATTGCCAAGATTCGAGGTAAACCACTTCCACAAGGTGTTGTTGGCATCATCATGGGATCCCCCGTGCTGCATTCGTCACGTCTCCTGCCAGGAAACACCTTATTGCGGTGCATGGCAGTGCAGTCTTCCAAAAATGCTGCAACTTCACAGATGAGCCTGTGGTCATTTCAAAGGGTGCCAACATCGGGAAGTTTGTCTGCTTGTCTTCAGGGGACCAGTTCCATCTCATGCAAGAACCTCAGCCCGATTCCACCAACTCTAGTCCTGTCAGTACTATCACGACCACTCCAGCTTCAACAGAGTTATCCCTCAGTCAGAGACTGTCCTCTTCAAAACTTCCACCATCTCCAACAGAAAAACATCAACTTTTGAAATTCCTGGAGAATTACCCAGATGTCTTTGTAGGTCCAGACAACAATCTCGGAGGCTTTGATATCCTGCAACACACCATCAAAGTGCAGCCCAACCAGAAGCCAATCCATCAGCGAGCCTACAAAGTGGGACACAAAAAGAAACAAGTCCTAGAGGACATAATCAAAGACATGCTGAAACAAGACATTATTGAAGAATCTACAAGTCCCTGGGGTGCACCTTGCCTACTGGTGGTAAAGAAGGACAAAGGTTATCACTGCGTGGTAGACTACAGAAAACTCAATGCCTACACGGTGCAGGATGCTCATCCGTTACCTATAACCGAAGAAACCTTAGAGAGTCTGGTGCCGCCAGTCCCACTTACTTCACCACTCTAGAACTTCACAGTGGGTTCTACCAAGTTTCCATTGATCCAGCTTCTCATCCATATACAGCCTGGCTCTGCTACTTGGGACTTTTCCGATTCAAGCATCTGCCAGTGGGACTTCGGAATAGTCCAGCCACATTTCAATGCGTTATGGAAGCCGTACTATGTGGATTGTCTTGGAAATCTTGCCTAGTCTACCTGGACAATGTTATTGTCTTCTGTAGAACTTTGCCAGAGCACCTCCAACATCTCAAACAAGTGTTTGAACATCTCAGACAAGCCAATCTTAAGCTTATCCCAGAGAAGTGTTCATTTGCACAGCATCACATTCATTACCTGGGACATGTTGTTAGTTCTCAAGGCATTGCTCCAGATCCAGACAAGCTCTCAGCAGTCAAAGACTGTCCAGAGCCTAACAGTCTCAAAGACCTTCAAGCTTTCCTGGGCTTATCTAGCTACTACCAGTAGTTCATTTGCAACTATGCCAAGATTGCAGCTCCACTGTACACCCTTACCAAAAAGGGATATGACTATACATGGACTTCTGAATGCAAGGCCTTTGAAACCTTGAAACAAAACCTAATCTCCTCTCCAATAATGGCATGCCCAAGGTTCGACCAGCCCTACAAACTCTACTCAGATGCTAGTTAATTTGCAGTGGGCACTGTGCTCTGTCAGATTCAAGAAGGAACAGAACGAGTTGTCTCCTATGCCAGGCACTCTCTTTCTTCAGCTGAGCAGAACTATGGCATCACAGAAAAAGAATGTCTAGCCATGGTATTTGCCATAGAGAAATCTTACTGTTACCTTCGCTACTCCTCCTTTACAGATATCGTTGATCACTCCACCCTCAGATGGTTATTTAAATTGAAGGAGCCAGTAGGTAAGTTCACACGATGGATCGCCATGCTGCAAAGCTACAACTTTGAAATTCAGTACAGACCAGGTCGGGTTCACTCAAATGCCAATGGTGTAAGAAGTAAATGATATCCCTCTGCATCATCCTCAACAGATGAAGAATCCTGTTTACAAGCTCTTCCCTTTCACACCACGGATGTGCTCCTTATGGACACTCTACAGCACCTCAGGCTGCTTTGCTGCTACCAACTGCTTCTACTGAAAGACACACAACTCCTCAATTACTGCAAGCAGCTGAAGAGCTTCTCATTTCCTCTGCTTCTCATCTGTCCCTGGCAACTGTCAAAATGCAACAAAGAACAGACCCTCAATTCACAGACATAATCTCATACTTCGAGTCTGGAACTTTACCGCAACAAAAGAAGCATCACCAGGATGTACTAGTTTTTGCTTCTCAATACTTCCTCAGTGACGGTGTGCTTTTCCACATTTAGACCAAGGAAGGCAAGGGTCATCGCATGGATAGAACTCATGTACGGTTAGTTGTGCCAGCCTCTCTAGCCAATCAAGTTCTTCTCTCCAACCACGCCTCTCCACTTTCTGGAGGTCATATGGAAATACACAGAGCTCTCAAAAAGACAAGGCTTCACTTCTTCTGGCCTCACATGAATGTGGACATTGTCCGATTTGTAAAATCCTGCCAGTCCTGCTCCCAAAGAAAGCCTCCTGCCAAACCGACAAACGCACACATCATTCCAATGCCTGTAGCCACTGAACCATTCCAAAGAGTTAACACAAACATTCTTGGGTCTCTACCTACATGCTCTGACTCTGGCAACAAATACATCTTTGTTTTTTTGGACTACCTAACAAAATATTTGGAACTAATCCCCCTAAAAGACATCAAATCTGCCACAGTGGCAAGTGCCTTCCTCAACACAGTCATTTGTCGTCATGGTACCCCATTATACCTGTATTCAGACAGAGGCACTAACTACCTTTCAACCATTGTTCAGGAAACTTGCAAACTTCTCGACATCAAAAAGACTCACACAACAAGTTATCATCCACAATGCAATGGGCAAAGTGAAAGAATGATACCTATCATTCTCAGCACACTCTCCAAGTACCTGGATGAGACTCATGACACTTGGGATCATTTTGTTCCCTTTGTGCAATTTGCCTACAATACCAGCCCTTGTGTTGACAGTACAGAGTACACACTATTCTTCTTAGTCCATGGACGTCACCCAAGAACTCCACTGGACAGGGATCTCTCGCTACTAGAAGTGCCTAAGTCAGCTTCTTCCTTCAGTATCCCTATGCTGGAACAGATTGAACTTGCCAGACATGTTGCAATCACCACGTTGGGCCAGAGAAAATCTGCCATGTAGAAAATGTCACCAGCTAAGTCACATGAGCCTTTATTCTCTGTTGGGGACATTTGTGTACTTGTACTGATCTGTCCTTGTTCCAGGCACCAACAAGAAACTGCTTCACTCCTGAACTGGTCCCTTCTACATAGTAGAAAAGCTTCCTCTGGTGCACATTTGTCTACGCTGCAAGTCCGGCGGAAAGCTGGTACACAATAAAGTCCACATCAACTGACTGAAACATAGGTACCTGAGTAGCAACCTTTCAGATGACCACAGTCCACCTAACAATGAAGCTGCACTTGAGCCTGCCATCCTCTCTGAAGCTGAGATCCCTTCAGACAACTTGCAACCAATTCCTACAGATCTTCCCACTCCTGACACTCTGCAGCCAGATCTCATTTTGCCTGATTTGCCAGATGATTTGTCTGGGACTTCCTCTTCTTCTTCTCAGGACTCTCTTCTACACACACCGGTGTACCAGATCAAGAAGATCTAAAGGAAGAAGTTCACTAACAGATTCTGGACTTACAGATTCAAGTGCTGTGGATTTGACAGTGGGCAGAATTCCTGGGTCACTTTTAACGACCTGACCCCATCCTGTCAGGAACTAGTGCAATCCACACATGCCTCCATTCCCACTGACCAGAAAAGTCGACGGAGGTCTTGAACTTTTGTAACCCGGACTCAGTGTGGTTTGAGACTCATTCATCTACTGTCCATGGCATTTCTTGTGTTCATGTAAATATTACTGTTATGCAACTGTCAGTAAAGTATGATCCTGCATTCTGGGTATCCTCCTGCTGCAACCCTTCCCTCTCTTCCCTCCCCCCCCATGCTTTAGCATTTGTGGCATGACCAAGTTTCCTGTGCTATGGCATTCCCTTCTCTCTGGTGCTACTCTGACTGGTCCCCAGTGAAATCCAGATTCTTTCCTCCCCTTCCCTGCAATGGAGTACTGTGTGTTAAAAATGTGCATGCCTTGAAATGCTAAACTTTTTTTTTTATGTTAAAACTTTTTTAGAGTACTGTTTATAGTGTTATTGCTTGATAAAGTGGTGCTCACATTCACTATCCCGGTGGTGATGTGAAGCACCCATTAAGCATGGGGCTTAATGTTAGCTGCTGCCCCTTTAAGAGCACTTAGAACCTGCATGTAGCAAATTGTTCCACTGCCTGGCAGTGCCATGTAATGCCTGTCAGTCAGAGAATCAGTCAGTCAGTCTGGGGCTTGTCCTCATGAAGAGAACATCTGTTGTACAGAATAAACCTTTATTCTTTATTTTATGCATCCGTCCAGTTATTCGAATGGTCCAGCATGGGGTCCTCACCAGCAGCAACAGATAGGTCAGGCAGACTACAGAGAAGGTAGTGGGTCTTTTAGTGGTGGAACAATAACAAAAAGGCCACATTATCCTTACCTAGTATGAGGTCTGATGCACAAACTGAACTCCAGTGCTCCCTCACCCCAGAGAATCATAAACCTACTTTTGGAATTTCTTGGACCAAGTGTCCCGGTAATTCACTGTTGTTTCTGGAGCATGGGTGGACCTTGGGCATATTTCTGTCATACACCCGCACCATCCCTCCTCCCCACCATTTTTTTTTTTTTTTAAATTCAAGTTTATTGCATATTTTGGCGCAACTTTACATTAAACAAATCTCTTGTCCAACTTTTCCTTTTTTTAAAAAAAAAAATAAATAAATAAATAATTAATTCCATCTAATTCAGTACATCTTGATAAACAATATTCCTTATTCAATATTTCTTTACATCACCTCATGCATTTAACATATCTTAACCTTTTTCCTTTTAATTTTAACTTCTTTTCTCTCTTTTATTTTTACTTTTATGAGGAGCACCCCAGAGGCAGCACCACCTTATCATTCAAATCAACAGCCCCTTTTCAGTGTATTCTGTCCTCCCCTTCATTCCAGTTCCTATGGTCTCAGGCCATCACCCATGGGGTCCACCGCCTTACAAAGACACGTGTCCTCAAGTTTATTTTATAAGTAATTTCCTCCATATCTTTAATTTCATTGATAGTTAATGCCCAATCTTGAGACGTCGAGGAATTCACTGAGCCCCACCTCTTAGTTATGGCCTTATCTCATGACACGTGATGAAATATTCCACAGATAAATTTTATCTGACCCCTTAATCTAGCTGGCCTAATCCCAAAATTAAATTCCTAGGGCCTAGTGTAGCTTCAATAGACCAGATCAATCTCATTCTCTGCTCCACTTCTGACCAATAACTTCTAAGTTTCGGACATGACCAAAACACATGTAAATAATCTGCCTTTTCCGTTCAATCCCCCAGCATTCTCCCAACACTTTTGTCCCATTTAGACTGTAAACTTGGTGCAGTGAAAATCTTAACCTGACCTTCCAGCTAAACTCCCTCCACCTCGGGACGCTGTGGTCCTAGAGGCCAGTTCAGGGCAGAGGTCCACTCCTGTCATCCACCACCTTCCCATCTCCTGTTTCCATCTGTTTTTAGCCTGAAGAGTCTGATTTCCTCTACCATCTCTCAGGGCTGCATATAATTTTGAAATCAGGCCTTTGGGCCTTTGTGAGTTCAGAATTTCCCCTATAACATTTATGAGTCCTGACTTGCACCTTTGTTGCTTGTATTGGTGCTGAAATTTATAGATATAATTTCTTATTTGTAAATATCTAAAGTGGTCTGTCTCACCTGGTAGACTCCCTTTATTTGTTCAAATTCCATAACCATATTTCCTTCCAGAAATTGACTGAACGAGGTCAGACCTAATCTCCCCCATCTTCTAAAGGCGAGGTCCTGTTTATTTGGAGAGAACCCTGGATCCCAGGCAAACCATCTCAATGGCCATAGCTCTGCCTCTAGGTTATGTTTGGACCATAATCTTTTCAAGGCCCCCAGGGTGTTTCCCACTGACATAAGGAATATGCTTTCCCTTTTAGGTTGGAGTTCCGGCATCCATACCCTTGCCCCGAGTGGAATCCCGTCCGTCAGGGTTTCCTCTATTAATTTCTACGAGCTGAATAATGTTTAGTCAACCAGGCCAGGGCCCATCTAAGCTGAGTGACCAAGTAATAATCCTCTAGATTAGGACATTTCCCCCCATATTTTTATTTGTTTGGAGGATCGCGCTCTTGATCCTCGGCCTTCTATTCAAATATATTTTGACAAGGTTCTCTGCCAAATCTGAAATTGTTTTTATGTATTTTTATCGGAGACACTGAAAAGGTATAGGTACTTAGGAGTACGCTCATTGCTACTGATTGCAGTCTCAAGTATAGGGGTAATTGCAAACTCTCCCTTATAATATCCTGCCTAATTTGGGTTGCCACTGAATTGCAAGTTAACGAATATAACATATTTAAATTTTGGGGATTTGAATACCCAGATATTTCATTTTCCTCTATTCCAATTAATATCTACAGTTTGTCTTATCTGTGGGGGAGGTTGTAATGAAATTTCAGAACCTCTGTCTTATTTTTATTTAAGGTGTATCCGAATATTGGCTAAACTTATCTATTATCGACCACAATTTAGGTAGGGATTTATCCGGATTAGTGATGTATAGGAGGATATCATCCACATATAGTGAGATTTTATGTTCTTCTCTATTAATCTTCACCCCTTACACCTCGCTCGCCTCTCTTATGGCCTGGGCCAGAGGTTCTATATATAAGTCAAAAAGGAGGGGTGAGAGAGGACACCCCTGTCTGGTGCCCCGTCCCAAATCAAACCGCTGTGAGACGCCCCCATTCACCCGTACATAAGCTCTAGGAGAGGCATATATGGCCTTAATGGCCCCTAGAAAACGAGAGGGAAAACCCAATTTATCCAGAATCAAAAAGAGGAAGCCCCAATTAACTTTATCAAACGCCTTTTCAGCGTCCATACTCATAAGACAGGTAGGGATACGCTTTTTGTTAATAAAATCAATTATATTTATCGTCCTTCTCACCCCCTCCGGTGCCTGTCTACCTTCTACGAATCCTGTCTGATCTGGGTGTACCAGATCCCCCAGAAATTACTGTAGTCTTTTGGCTATTATAGCCGTGAAGATTTTATAATCTACATTAAGGAGGGAAATTGGTCTATATGAGCCACATTCCGCCGGGTCCTTTCCTTCTTTTGGAATCACTGTTATAGTTGTATAATTCCATGAGGAGAGAATCACTTCCCCCTCAGCCATATTTGATTATAGACCCCGCAAACATCGGCGTTAATTCTGTTTTAAAGTTTTATAAATTCCCCCAAACCCGTCCGACCGGGACATTTACCTATCTTAAGCTCATTCACCGTGTCTAGGATCTCTAGCGTGGTTTGACGTTCTAGAACCTGCCTCTGGGTCACTGTGAGCTTAGCCAACTTTAATGAATTTAAGAATTCTGAAGCCTCCTCCATGGGTGTCTCTAACTGTGGCCGGTATAAATCTTTATAAAAAGTGACCAAAGTTTCTGCAATCTGTTCCCATTTATACAAGGTCTGACCCGTTTTGGGATTCCTGAGTCTTAAGACATTGGCCCTAGCTGCCTGCTGTTTTAGTCTATATGCCAGGAGACGTGTGGCCCTCAGTCCCCCCTCATAGTAGGCCTGTTTCGTAAATAAAAGAGCTTTCTCAATTTCTAAAGAATGTATTCTCTGTAGCTTACATTTTAAGTTCTTTATTTCTTTTTCCCTTTTCCTACATACTTTAATTTTTTGTAGTTCCTCTAACTTATTAATTGCCTGATTTAGCTGTTCCCTCTGCCGTCCATTTTCCCTCTTCTTATATGTGGCTATTGAAATGAGCTTACCCTAACCATTGTTTTACTGTGTCCCAAAGTATCTGAGGTGGTGTTGGACCGTCATTTATATCTACCGTCTGTTTTATTATCTCCCTTATTTCCTCCTTTACTGCCTCGTCTCTGAGTAGACTTACATTCAGTCTCCACTGTGTTGGTTTTTTAGTTAGCTGTAAGTCAATTTGCGCATATATGGGTTTATGGTCCGATAAGCTCTCAGTGCCCACCCAGACCGACTCAAAAGTTGTTAGATCTTTCTTATATGTGAGAAACATGTCCAATCTTGAGTATATTTTATACCTGGAGGAATAATATGTATAATCACGCGCTATAGGATACTTTTCCCTCCATATATCGACTAGGCCTGTGTCCCTCATAAGTCTCTTCATTTGCTTAGCAGTTCTTTCTTTAGGTGCTAATATACCTGAGGTCGTATCTAAGGCCCTATCCATGATGATATTCCAGTCCCCCGCTGCAATCACAGTACCCTTAGCCTTTTCTGCTAATAACTTAAATAAATCTGCAAATAAGCCTATTTCTGATCCTGGTGGGGCATATACATTCAGCAGTGTAACCTGCATATCCTGTATGCGCCCCCTCACCATCACATATCTGGCCCCGGCATCCATAATTACTTCCTCCTCTTCAAATGGAAGAGAAGATGCCAGCATAATCGCCAACCCCCTCTTTCTCCCTTTCTCGAGGGAGGCATGATACACCGTTGGAAAGTCTCTATTTTTTAACTTAAGAGCCTCCTGCGGGGTCAAATGTGTCTCCTGCAAAAATTGGATCTCACACCTCTGCCTTTTTAAGAATTTCTGAAGTTGTTTTCGTTTTGCCAGATGATTAATACCATTTACATTGAAGGATCCAATCTTGGATTTATTTCTATCCATGGTTTAAAATCTCTAATTTTTGATGTGTTCCAAATCCCTCGACGTAATTAAGAAATGTACCCCTTCCCCCCATCTCCACCCTATTTCCCATCTGCCTCGAGGATGCTCCCCACTTTTTCTTTCCTTTTTTAATAGGCCCATATACATATTCATAATCCTTTCTGCGCCTCGTTTTACACTCATTCCATATTGTCAATCTGCTGGGCCTAAGCCACCAGCTGGTTTGGATGTATTTAAAACTAACATAACCAGTGCCCCCCTGAAACGTGAGGGGCTCACTTAGACAACCATAGTAACAGTAACTCGAACATTTAAACTGTCAGTATATCAAAAAGTTAACAAAGTTTGCTTTAGACAATCAGATATTCCCCTTCCCTTGTCTCCCTTTTATTAATTTCTGATTAATTTTTGAACCCCAACCATAAGCCAGGGTTCTCCTTTGTAATTCTTTTCACTTCTAGGTCAGTCCGAGTCCCTGTCATAGGACTGGATTGCATCCCTCTCGGGACACCTCGCCCTGTAAGCCGTTCTGGGCTTTTCCCCTTAAGAGCATCTTTGTTGGGTCTTAGCCCAGTGCTCCGAGGTACTATCCACGTCAGCACCACTAATAGGCAGGCAATGCTCATCCTAAGCAGCATGAGTGCTCCACTCAGCCTATTTCTCCTTAAAAGGCCGGTGTCAGAGACTCCATTCAGCCTTGCTCAGCCCACCAGCCCCCTCCCTACCCCCCTTCCCTACTCCCTTCCCCACCCCCTAGGGCACCCGTTCCCCCCCTTTCCTCCCGTCGTATACCCACCAGTTCCCAGCACCAACCCTCTTTTCTCTCCCACCCGACATAACCAACGCTACCCCCAGCGAGTCGACCCCACTCCCCCCTCCAACTATGCAATGCCTCCTTTACCATCCCACACTCTACCTTCTCCACCCAGTATGTAACCCCTCCGTCCCCAACCACCATGATTCAGCAATCTACCTCTACAAGAAGTGCAAAAAAAAAAAATTTTACCCATACCCCCCCCCCACACTCGCTACTGACAGCCCCAAAGCAAGATAGGGGTATCACTCTCACAGATATACCTTTCTTGATACCCTATTCATTTGTATACTACAACATTAAGATTCTCAGAACCCCGCTGGCTTCAGTTTGCTTTACCATTTGTAAGTCTTTACACGTCCCTGACCCTTTTTAGACAGATTGAGTCCCCATTTACTACTGCATTCCATTCCTTACAGTTCTGTATCCTAAGAGCGCCTCTCAATCACCCGGCTCTGTCATCAGGATCTCCCTTGGTGATAAGTCCGCCATTTGCGCTGCTGAAACATAGGATTTAAGGAGTGCTGTAACGTCTGCTCTGAGGTTGGTGGCTTGTGGATTGGCGTGTTTCGTTAGGCCTTTTCGCGCCACCGACCACGCCGAGTGCCTCAACTCCTTTTCCAGCCTTTCCTTCTCCAAACCTGGTACTGAAATGCCCAGCTCTTCCAGATATGCCCGAGCCTCCAACAAATCTTCGAACACTTTAGCCCCTTGTTTCATCTCCATTCGTAGGCGCGCCGGGTACATCATCTGTGCCTTTAAATTTCTGGAGCGGAGCTGTTTCAGGACTGACCACATGGCTCTTCGGGCTTTCTGCACTCCGGCTGTATAATCATTATCCATCGTTATTCTATGAGTGCCCAGTATAATTTTCTGTTGTCTCCATGCCGCTTGAGTAACTCTTCTTTTGTGGCATAACTGGTCATTTTGACAATGAAGGATCTAGGGCGGGCGTTAGGACCCAGAGGACGCTGTGCGATAGCACGATGAGCCCGATCCATGGCAAGATCTAACTCTGGGGGGGGAGATTCAGCAACTCTGTTAACAGCTTCTGCAGGTAGGTTATGGTGTCAGCAGCTCCACTTTCAGCACCCTCCGGTATGCCATAAATTTGGAGATTCTGCCTCCTACTCCGACCCTCCAGATCATCAATTTTTGCCCTCATCTCCCTTTCCCTTGCCAGGAGGAACAGCAACAAGCGATCGTGTCTGTCGGCCTGATCCAAGACTGTGTTCATCCCCAACTCCAGCTGGTCCGTTCTGTGCTCTATTTTTTTGATGTCTGAGCGCAGCTCCGTCAAGGAGGTATCTATTTTTTGGACCGTTCTCGCCGTTTGCAATATCGAGGCCACCAGCTGCGAACACTCCTCATCTGGCCCCACATCTCCCGGCGTGGTTTCCCTCCTCCTCGGTAGGCCCCACTTGTTTTGTCGCTCTTTCCCCTTGTAACAGCATCTGTAGTTTTTGTACTGGGGTCTGCATGTTCTTGTTGGCTCCCGTTCTCGATCTAGTTATTTTGGCTGGAGACTGCATCATGTATAGCGTGGATGCCAATCGATTTTTTTATTAGGCTGAGATGGGCTCTGTTTCTAAGCTGCCATTCGGGCTGCTGACGTCACCGGAAGTCTCCCCCCCACCATTTTGGCATCCCACCCACCTCACTGATGTAGGCTGCCCCACCCCCATTATGCCTTAGAACGGCAGGGCAGGATATTTCATTGTTACCCATGACGTCCAATCCCACTCCTCTTCCCTGAAGGAGGTATCACTGCCTTGCCCTTTGCCACCTGAGTTTTCACCTCTTTAGCCCGAGTGTGACAGAATAACATGTCTTCTTGACTTGACTGATTGTGTTTAATGTCCACAACTGACACTTCTTCCTATGCATAGCTGCCTTGTTTAGTCACATCTATGCGTGTGTCAGGTTATAACTGTTTTATAATGTATGGTAGAATGCTGTTAAGCATAAAAATCCATACCAACTAAAAAGTCGTTATGCTGCAGTAACTTGTTGTTATGCTGCACCAGGTACGTAGCTACTGCAGCATAACAACTTAGAACCTTGCTTGCATTCCAAAAGCGTGAGCTGCGTTGTCAAGCTTTACCTCAAAACATTTGCCATTTACCCCAGTGGTAAATTCAACAAGGGGCTTTAAATGTAAAAATTATTAATTACCTCGCAGGCAGTCATCACAAAAACTGCAATGTGGACACCGACGAACTGTGAGTACACGAACTCCCGTGACGCCTGCCCTAACAAAATTATGTCCTTTGAACTTTGACTCCAACGTCCCCTCTTACTTGTCTCATAGCAGGTCATGTTGGAGGTCATGGCAGCATGTCGGATCAAACTTGAAATACAATAGATAGGTGACCATACACTATAAAAGACAATGTATGGTCCCCTATCCGTAACAAGTTTGAAAAATCTTCTCGAGGTCGTCATGATGACTGAACCTCTCGAGCTTTGCTCCAAGGTTCCAAACGTCGCCATGACGACCTCTCAAAGAGTTTACAAACTTGTTACGGATAGAGGACCATACATTATCCTCTATGTAGCTGCTCTTGAAGTCTTCTATAATATTACTGGCAGTGTAGACAATAGTGTCATCAGCATACTTTATTACTCCAGCATTAGGGCAGGCATATGGTATAGTAGATCTTTAATGTGAATTTAAAATATTAGTCACTCCAGTAGTGATCCATGGGGGGGGGGGTGAATTGGTAGTATGGACATAAAATCACTCAGTATACCATGTTTTAATATATAACTTCTACTATATGTTGCATGCTTCTTGTGTGGATTAATGGTTACCTGACATTTTAGTAATTTTAGGAATCTATTAAAACATGAATGTGACATATCTCCCTTTAGCCTCCTGTCTCATTCCCTGCATCTAGCCTCCTTCATTAACCTTTCTTTTATTTTGCCTACCACCTCTTGTGCATTCTGTTGACCTATTCAGCAGGTCAGGCCCTCTGCTCCCACAGTGACAAACTCCGAGCACAGTATTGTGAAAAGGTAACAGAACAGGGTAACCCTCCTGTCTGCTTGTGGGTCTGAATCACCTTTGGTCTCAAGTTCTGGGGGGATTCAAACTGTGAACCTTATGCTAGCATACCCAAATGTACAGGCTCAGATAATTCTGCTCTTCGGGAAATGCCAGATATCTTTCACCTATGGGCACCTGACCAGGTATTCAAAATGAACCCTTAAAACTCTATGAAAGACCTTAGGTATTTCTTACCTTTTCCAGTTCAGTAACACCATTAAGCTTATGAACAGTTGTCAACTTTAACCATCTATACTTCACATGCAAAAAAAATAATTTTGAAGGCACACCAGGCAGTCTCTTTAAAATAAGAGGTTTACTGAAAAATGGATAAAAAATATGTAAAATGTAAACACAGAACACTATATCACAAAACATACAATCACTTAAAAGAACAAGGTTAAAGTACAAACATAAACTCCTACCACAATACAATTAGACTTTCCTATCTAATGCATACCCTCTTACAATGCTTAAAGTTAGATGTTGTTTCTAAGACAGCTGGTGAGACCCCATCTGGAGTACTGCATGCAGTTCTGGAGACCCAATCTCCACAAAGACAGAGACAGGATGGAAGCTGTCCAGAGGAGGGCAACTAAAATAATGTAGGGTCTGCACCAGAAGACATATGAAGAGAGACTTAAGGAGCTTAATATGTATAGCCTCGAGGAAAGGAGGGAAATGGGGGACATGATAGAAACTTTCAAGTACCTCAAGGGAATCAACAAAGTCCAAGAGGGTAGCATCTTTCAAAAAAAGAGGTGTGCAAGAACAAGGGGGCACAATTTAAATATGGGGGGTGGCTCAGAGGTAATGCAAGGAAGTATTTTTTCACAGAGAGGGTTGTGGATGCATGGAATGGCCTTCTGGAGGAGGTTGTGGAGTCAAAAACAGTGGTGGAATTCAAGCATGCATGGGACAGTCATAAGGCAATTCTAGGGGGTGGGGTAGGAAGAAGTAGGCTGCTGGTTAACTAGGATCTGCAGCTTATCCATTAGGTAGGGAAATGGGCAGACTGGGTGGGCCAAGCGGTCCTTATCTGCCGTCAAATTATATGTTTCTATAAGAGCCCACAAAGAAATGTGTCACTAAAGATCAGACACAGAATAGTTTAAACTGTGTCTATACCCACCTCTTCCATGATGTCACCTAGCTCCTCCTTGTTAAATATATAAAAAAAAATATACACAGGATGTCCTATCAGGAGGTATATTAAATAAGGTGACATCAGCAAAAACTCATTTCCCAAATTATAAGTCCGTGATTTCCCAGTTCCTTCTCTGTGATATTTGAGCAGTTCCTGTTCCCAGCCCATATCAAAAAGCCTTTTACAACTCTGCAGTTTTCTCACCTAGATGCCACATAGCTTTTTAACACCAGCTAAAATTAACTGTTCTTCTTCTGAAGACATCATAAAATGTATATCTTAGTTTCCCAGCTTCAAAGAAGCACAGATCATCAACAAGGTCATAAAATGCAACTTTTTGGAAGTTAATCACATTACAGAGTTCTGCTGTTTAACATATATCCTGTCATTTTATCTGAAACCTGGGGGGTCATCCCACAGGATGTCTCATGAGAGACACTCAATAACACATTCTATATACAAATATCATGGAGCAATCATAACCAGCTGGCCAAGCATCACATGTGACATACTGTATCTCCCTTTATCCTCCCGTCTCCCTCCCTGCATCCAGCCTCCCTCATTAACCTTTCTTTTATCTTGCCTACCACCTCTTGTGCATTCTGTTGTTGTGGAATTGCTATGGAATACTATGGAATGCTAAGAGACTGTAATATAAACTATTGTTGTACCTATGTTAAGTTAGCTCCTCTTTAGGAACCTTTTTTTTTTCTTTCTATATATTTCTACTAATTTTACAGGTAAACATACAAAATGTCTTTTCCTTGCAAGGGTAATCTGTTACACACAGGCAGACATTTTAAAGCATGTATCACCCCTTACACTGTGGAACTGTATGTCCATTAGATGGGAACCTTAAGATATAAGTTTGAGTTATTTAGCTACACTCATGAGCTGTAGACCCAAAATAGTTAATGTCCAAAAGAGTTCTGAGGATGAGCCCAAAGCCTTGGTCTATTTATAGCTGAAAGCATAAAAAAAATTAATTGGACACATTACAGAGTATTTTTTGTACTTATATTTCATTTAGTTTCGAATAAAACAGTAAGCATTGATCTCATGCCAGACAGTCATTTATAAAACATAACAGGATACACCAAGTGTACAAAGAGTTTGGTAATCTAAGCAATCTAATCTGCAGATCTGAGGGTTTTACAACAGATAATATATTTTTATAGAGTCAGTAAATAGAATAGCTGCCTCTTGCAAGTGTAAAAGAGCAATCACAATTCATAATCATTATCCAAATACGTGCTAGATTTCCATTTATAGCTGGGATATGCTCTAAATCCCTGTAATAATATCCCCAAACCATTGATAGTACCCCTCCACCTCACAGCCATATCAGAATCACCTCAGGGCAAGGAGATAGCATGTAAAAAAAACACTGCCATCAACATATACAGCTCTCTATGAATAACTACAGTTGCCAACTTAAGCCCTAAAGAGTCCAAACTTGTATCTGCCAAATGGTTTTATAAAAATAACAGAGCCCCACTCGGTCGCAAACTTTATAACTATGGTTTAAACAGACAATATAATGTGCTTTATATAAAGTTCTTTGCTCTGTCCTTTCAAGCAACCTAGAAGGAAAGAGCTCAGGTGGAAGACTAGGTTTGCTGGCCAAGGCACCTAGCTTCACCTGAGCTCTTTCCTTCTAGGTTGCCTAAAAGGACAGAGCAAAGAACCTTATCAGAGTAAGGGAAAGGATTAAGAATTATTTTGGCTAGGCAGATTTACTGTGTGCTGTTGTTTTTATGTTGTACTCACAGGGATTGTTACTGTTTGTTGCTAACATTTTATTGCTTTATTTTTCTCTGATTCAAATTGTTGTTGCTGGTATACCTTCTGCTGCATTATTACAAGGTGTGCCTACAGGTGTGTGCTAACAGATTACTGCTGTAATCTTCTGATTCAAATTGTCTTTTGCAAGGTATATCTTCTGTTACTGCTTTATTTTTCTCTGTAGCAAAGTGTTTCTTACAGGGTATATCCTCTGTGAAATTATTACAGGTGATGCTTTACAGGTTTTACAGTTTTATCTATCATTAGGATAAGCTTTCAGGGTTACTGCATTTGTTGCTGACTGATTGTTTCTGATCTTACCTCCTTGTTTCTTTCATCAGTGGTTCTTCTTTTTCCGCAGGGGAAGGGCCCAGCCACCCACCCCCATCTCCAACCACCCCACACTACACTCCTTTTATTGGGTAGCATGGTCGTGACATTTCCTGTGGCAAAGCAGGAAGGGGTGGATCAGTGGGGTATCCACACGGTGACCTCATTTACAGGGGCACTAGTAATTTAACTTGTTATAACAAGTTATACAAAAACAAAACAACAAAACCTAAAATCAAACTTTTGCTTTCATTTTCTTCCTTCTAATTACTCTGACCAGGTTATAAACCCAGCAAATTATCTGGAATGGATATCATTAACTGCAGGTACTGTGGAACACTTTTCAGAAGGGCAGCTTTACAGGATTTAGGACACTGTCATACATGTTGGGCCATTGGAGATCTTAGGGCTCAGCTCCAGGCAGCATGGGCAGAGATTGCACATCTCAAATTTCATATTCAAGAGGAAACATATTATAAGAACCACCCACCATTTCCCCAACATCCAACAGAAGCACCTCGACCACAGAGGGTAGTTGGTCCGGGAGGTTGGCAGGAGGTTAGGAGGGGCAAATTGGGCGCCCCATCACTCAGAGCTCTCCAACATATCACCTCTACAAATCATATCAAAACCACAAACAGGTATCTGCCTCTATCTCTGAAATCAAACAAAGGGGCAGAGGACACTGCAGAGCAGGACACTGCTGCACAGGAGCTAGCACAACAAAACTCACCCAAAACAGGAACCAAAACAAAAAAAGCAAAAAGGAAATCCAAAAAACTTCTGATCATAGGAAACTCCATGATTCAGGGAGTTGATACCTATCTCCAGCCAGGGGTAATGGTCAGATGTATCCCCGGTACATCAGTGTGGAGAGACACTGACCGCATTGCTAAAAGTGTTCAGAAAGCAGGGAAAAACATTGACGTCCTGGTACACATAGGGACTAATGATCTCACCAGCCAGTCAGTTGTGGAGACCAAGAAACAACTGACCAGGCTGGGTGACAAACTATCATCCATTTCGTCCGGCATCTCCTTCTCTGTGATCCTGCCAGTCTGGGAGAGGGGTGCAGATGGACGGAAGGTCAGAGAAAGGGAGACAGGGGAGCTAAACATGTGGCTCAAGGGCTGGTGCCAGAAAAAAGGACACAAATTTGTAGGGAACTGACAACAGTTTTGGGAGCGAAAGTTCTTTAACTTTGATGGACTGCATCTGACTAAGGAGGGAGTCAGTGCATTGGGGCAGAAGTTTGACGTCTTTGCAGAATATTTAAACTAGCAAATGGGGAGAGGGGTGCAGCATCCCATACATTGAATGGGAAGAACACCCTTCCCCCCTCAGCTAGTGGTCAAACAGGAGTTCAGCATGTTTGCAATTCATTTGCATCACCAGGTAAGGAAAAGGGTCCAGCTCCCCATATGATGCACAGGGGAAATGCCAGACCTCACCCAACAGCTAACACACAGAAATCTGGCCAATGGAAAATCATGTACACAAATGCTAGCAGTCTGGGAAACAAGATCCCAGACCTGCAGGCAATAATGACAGAGGCTAAACTGGACATAGTAGCAATTAGCGAGATGTGGTTTACCAGTAACCACACTTGGGAGACTTCAGTACCTGGCTATGTACTGTTCAGAAGAGACCGAGTTGCAAAAAGTAGGGGTGGAGTGGCCCTGTATGTCAATGAAAATATCAAAGCTGTAGAAATTCAGAATATATATAAGGAGCCAGAAGAACTGTGGGTCACCCTGGAAACAGGAAATGGGACAGCCATAAGAACTGGGGTTGTCTACAGGCCCCCAGACCAGGGGGAGGACATAGACACATTACTGTTAGAAGATATACAAAACATGACAGCTAAAGGGGAGGTTCTGATAATGGGAGACTTCAACATGCCAGGTACAGATTGGTCAATACCAGCAGGAACATCTGCCAGAACTAGACATATGGTGGATTCCCTGCAGGGGGAGGGCCTCAAACAACTGGTACAACAACCCACAAGAGACAGGGCTATCCTAGATCTAGTACTGACTAACAGGGAAAGGATCACAGATCTCCAGGTAGAAGGTCACCTGGGGGCCAGTGACCCTCACATGGTATGGTTCAGTTTGGCCACTACAACTAAATCATCCCATTCCAAGGCAAAGATATGGGACGTCAGAGGAGCTGACTTTGATAAGATGGCCAACAGAGTTATGCTAGCCCTGGCAAAAAGAAATACAGGTGAGGGGGTACAGTCAAAGTGGGCAAGCATTAAGGATGCAATACTTGAAGCGACATCCCATTGTGTTAGAGAGAAAAGTGCCCAAGAGCAATAAACAGTTTGCTGAGTTTGTTTGTCCAACATGAGTGACATGACAATTGCCATGATCAGCTTAGCATAGGGGGTGATATGTACGAAATACTACGGCCTCCACAGTGACAGATTAAAGAGCCAGAGCTTCAAAGTTGAACCATTGTCTTTTGAACAGTAAAACCACATAGTATTACACATCATTCTGCTTCTTAAATTTCATTAAGTATTTTAAACAAATCTTGTGTCCCAGAGTGTCTGATCAAAAGGAAAAATAGTTACACATATGGCACAACAAGCACTCAGGTTTCATCTTCAGGGTCCTCCTGCTCCTTGGTCCCAACCATCTTGAATGCCTTCTAAATGGTCTCCACCCTCTGACCTGCTTCCAATGGGTCAGTGAATTAATAGGTATGGCCCCCATAGAATATCCAGTCAGGCGTGCATGAGCAGTGAGTGAGTGAGTGATGCCCAGACTTTTCAATTACGCAATAATGCCCAACAGGGTGTGTGTCATGCTGGGATAACGTCATGCCTCAGGTGGTTGGGCACGAGGCCGCAGGCCGAGTGTGTCCAATACCTGAGGCGTGACGTTATTCCAGCATGACACACACCCTGGAGGGCATTATTGTTATTATACAATGGCTTGTTGTTATAGAGAATAAAAAAAAATCATTTTAAAAATGTTTTTGTTAATGTGGAAAAATATTTTTGTTTCTTAAGAAAAAAAGAGATAAATCCAATGCAATGCAATCAGTCAGGAGGTTCACAGTGAGGCTGAGACTAGACCCGTGATGTTGTACTGAGATGACATCACGGATCCAGTCCCAGACTGACCAATCAGAGGCCAGCATTCTTTTTTGCCATTGTGTAATTAAGCAATAAGGTACGACAGGGTGTGGTATATCATGGGATATCGTCATGCCTCGGGTGGTTGGGCACGAGGCCACAGGCCGAGTGCGGCCAACCACCCAAAGAAGTGACGGCATCCCATGATATACCACACCCTGGAGGACTTATTGCTATTATGAATCATGCTTTCAAGTTTTATAAATAAAAAAAAATTAAAGAAACAGGTTTTAAAATGTTTTATGAATGAGTTTTTGGGTGGTGTAAGAAAACATTTTGAAAAAATAGTTCTCAGACAGTAGAGAGCAAGGAGGCTGGTGGTGCCAGAGCTTTCTTGGAGCCGTGATGATGTAGCCTGATATCATCATGGCTTCAAAGAGCTCTTGGCCAATCAGATTCCTCTGTTTACGATCCTCAGTTCATAATTGTGCTTGGACAGCATCAAATTTCTTTTTATGGGAATGGGTGGAAAAAGATAAGTCCAGAAAGAGATGCAGTGTATATTTATTTATTTATGTATTTAAGAGTTTTACCAGGAAGGCATACTGAGCAGGGTACCGCTCGATTCCATATGCGTCCTGGGGTAGGTACAAAGTAATAAGGAGCAACAGTAATAACATAATAGTACAGCAGACGTAAGAGACACAGTACAAATAATACAAGTGCAGCTTTGGAGAGTAGGCAGCGGTAGAATAAAACAAGCAAGTAGGGCCGCCACTAAGGTGACGCGCATAAACAGAGAAAAGGTGTGGCAAGAGACGGGCATTTGACAGCATTAGCTTGGTACAGAGCACCCCAGGAAGGGGTAACTGGCAGTTAGACGCATGAGCAGGTGGGGGAGAAGAGCACTGAGAGAAGACTGTTGAGGTGTTGGGAGAGTCGAATGTCCAGCTGGTGGTAGTTGCATAGCTTGGGCATGTGATAGCTGAAAGCTGCCTGTCCTGCTGATTCAGACCTGTGGGGAATATGCAGAAGTCTAGAGTCATTTTGTCTGAGTAAATAGACTGAGGGGGAGTGAGCGGACAGGGTCATAGAGAGGTATGGGGGCAAGGACTGGGACCAGAACTTGGCAGTGAAGCATGCGCAATGGGACAATCTGTGGTCCTGTAGGGAGGGTAGGCCCAGGGATTGGTAGAGGGTACAATGATGGGTTGAGTAGGGACAGTCACGGGTGAAATGACAGAAGGAATGGAAGAGGGAGTCCAGTCTGGTCAGGGCAGACTTAGGGGTGACACTGTAGACCACATCTCCATAATCCAAGATTGGCAAACCTCATTTTCTGTACAATGGCTCTGCGAGCCTGCGAAGGGATGCAACTACAATTGCGTTAAAGGGCACCCAGTCTGGGGTGGAGTTTTTTGTGGATGTCATCGATATGAACAGAAAAGTCAAGGTGCTGGTCAAGCCAGACCCCAAGATATCTGAAGGAGGGGCAGGCTTCCAGAGAAGTCCCATCCAGAGTGTGGAAAGTAGGGAAGGAGGGGAGCCGTGAAAGTCTTTGCCTTGTGCCAAAAGTCATGGAGATGTTCTTCTTGGTGTTGAGGTGAAGCTGATTTGATCGAAACCAGAGCTGGACACTGTTGAAGTCCTTCTGCAGTCTGGTTGCCACATCTGTAGCGGAGGGGCTGGATGTAAACAGCACTGTGTCGTCTGCATACATGTGGATGGAAGTGTGTAGGCAGGCAGAGGGCAGGTCATTTAGGAAGATAGAGAACAGGAGTGGCCCCAAGATGGAGCCCTGTGGCACTCCCGATGTGACAGGGGGGTGTCGGAGGTGCAGTTACAGATCCTGACTGACTGCGTTCAACCAACCAGGTAGGAGCAGAACCAGTCAGTGGCCAAACTAGACAGCCCAGCACTGGTGAGCTTTGTCAGGAGGAGGGAGTGGGATACTGTATTGAATGCTTTTGCAAGGTTGTCAAAGATAGCTGAGGTGATGTGCCCTTTATCCATGGCAGAGGGGATGGAGTCCGTGAGCCTAAACAGGGAGGTTGTGGGGGAATGAGACTTCCTGAAACCAGACTGGTTAGGGGTGTAGAAGGATGAGGAGTTGAGGAAGGAGAGTTGAGAGAGGACAAGTTTTTCTTGGAGTTTAGCCAGTATGGGAAGGAGGGAAATGGGGCGGTAGTTTCTGGAGGCTGAGGGATCACCGCCTTTGGGAAATGGGATGACCATGGCATGTTTCCACTCAGTTGGTATCAAAGCTAGAGAGAAGAGTAAGTTGAAGAATGCTGCCAGGGGGGCAGCAATTGCAGGGGCCAATATGTACAAGATTTTGGTGCCAAGGCCTGAGGAATATTTGCCCTTGAAAGAATTGAGAGCAAGGAGGGCATTGTACACCTCTAGAGGAGTAATTGGGAGGAAGGAGAAGGTGTAAGGCGGGGCTTTGTCAGGTGTGAGGGAAGGGGGTAGTGGTGGGGGATGGGAGAGAGGATAGTAGTGCAGCAGTGCAGTTAGTGAACAAGGAGTTGAAAGCTGTGGCTACAGCTGGAGGGTCAGCAACCATGGTTGTGCCTATGTTTAGGGTGGGCGTTGGTGGCTGGGGGGGGGGCAACAAGCGATTTGAGGACTTTCCAGAATTTAGTAGGATGGTTTATGTTTGTTTGAAAGGTGGTATTGTAGTATTTGGCTTTTGCTTGGCAGATTTGCCTAGTGCATGTGTTGCGCAGAGCACAATACTTTAGATGAGCTAGGGGAAGGCCAGATAACTTAAAAGCTTTCCAGGCCAGGTCTCTTGCTTTGAGGTTGGCAATGATATCAGCTGTGATCCAGGGGAGATAGGCACCACGCACCCTGGATTGTCTAAGCAGGGCATATTCATTATGGTCAAAGTTCTGCATGTTTCTGGATGCTTGGAGCACAGTAACTCTGGTAACCACTAACCATTGATACTATAACCAGCAAAATTGATCTGCGTTTGTCCCCTGCTGATCTGTGGAGTGAGGGAAGATCCTATATGCCTTAATGAAGCTGGACAAGGCAGTATCTATTGTTAGACCAGGACACCCGGCAGCCAGGTTTTTAAAAAGGAAAGCAGTTGCTCACCTTTGGTTCCTTTGGGGAGGCCAACTAGTCACATATTGGAAGATGTGTGACAGTTTTTGAGGGCTTCAAGATGATAGTGCAACAGTTTCCCAGTTGCTGCTATGACCCGAGTTGCTACTGCTTCTTCCAAGGTGGCAGTTTTTTTCTTTATAGGCTTTTATTACCAGTCTACCCTGGCTGGCCCCTTCAGATCAGCCCTCCCAGCCCCATCACCCTGACTTTCCCGGGACTTACCATAGCCTATGCTGTCTGTCACAGGGCTGTGATGGTGCGCAGCCACCGGGTGCGGAGCCTGCCGAGGGTCGGTTGTCACCAGCGGCCCAGGGTATTTTCCTCCATTTTACTTCCCTTCCCATCCCCGTCGCTGGGGCACTCACACCAGACGTGTATGTGTGGAGGTGCGCACATGCCTATGGAAGTCCCATAGCACCCTCCCTTCTCAGGTGCCCAACAGTCCCGCACTACCCTTGGGTCTCCACCTGAGGGCAGTCATTCAGTGGTCATGCCAGTTCTCCCTCTGTGGGAGAGGAAAGCAGTCCTCTGGATGCTTGATCGTCTCCCTCCCAAGCCGACCCCCGGTGGCCCACTCCCACTGTGAACATGGGTCACCGGCATAACAGGAGGTAAGGCAAGCACGCCTCAGCCCTCCATGCCACTGGGCCAGCGAGACTGAAGTTGCAGTTTTAAAGGTGACTTCAGTTTTGATGTCTCGTTCCCCCAGTCCCTTAAGGATGGCTTTCACCTTTCTGTTGATGGCCTGCATCGACGCAACCATGGATTTCCATGATGGGTCCGTTGCCATACTGAGTCAGGTTGGTGGTGTCCTTGGACTTTCTGCTGCTCAGTAGGTGCTGGTTCTTTTTTTTTTTTGCATCATTTGTTTATTATTTCTGATTTTTCACAAAAAGGAAAAAAGAGACATACATCCGACATGCAGTACATACATACATACAGACATACACAACATAAACATAGGTACATAACCTAGTAACATATTAACAGCCAGATCCATTTCATCACTTTACCACAAATTCTTTCCACTCAGTAAGCAAAATAAGACAGGTGCTGGTTCTTTGATCCTCCTCCTGTCTTTGGGCAACCTATTCCAGTTTTGGTACTGGTATGTTCCTGATGTTAAGTTGCTTTTACTTTTGCTATTTATTCCAGTTACAGCAACTTTAAAATAACTTTTTTTATGTTTAAATTCCATCGATATGCAACATGATGGAGAAGCACATCTTTATGGCACGTGTGCTCAACAGCGCCTTCCAATTTCAGAGCATTGTTAAAGATATTACTGCATGTCATTAGTAATTACATTTTTGCTAAATATCATAACACAGTAGTTGCTTTGCATATGAAAACTTGAGCATTATACTTTTCCAAATAATCTAAACTATAAACTGCATAAGCAGTTGTGTAAACATTTTCAATATAGTTACATTACCTGCTGATAAATGAGGACGAACATTTCAAAACAGCCTACTGTTGGGTTAACCCAAGACAGAGTATGTCAGAGCTCTGCAAACTTTGGCTAGTGCACTCTGTTAGCAGAACCAGTACAGCACAGGAGAAAAGTTTAACACACACTAAAGGCACAATTTTAACGCACAGATTTACAAAAGGTTCCTGACACGAAATCAAATCACCCATCTTCTACTACAGTAGTATCCCATAAACAGTGAAACACTCTGAACAAATAAAATGGATATTAAAACTGTTGCAAATCATTGAAAAAGTCTTTTTGTATTAAATTGTTCACAATGTAATAAAGAAAGCAAGTCCCTTCGAGATAATCTCTCTCACTCCCTCCCTCCAGAGCCATTACTCACAGCACTCCTGTTCAGGTGTCCTGGTCCTCTAATCCATCATCCAAATTAGCTGGGTCTTACGGAACCACCAGAGATTTTCTGTACCCACTTGCTGGCATCTTTTAGATTGTTAAAAAGGTAGTCATGGTCCCCCTGTACTATATGGAGATGCACTGGGAGAGCATTGCATGTGGGATGTACTTTTCCCAAAGCATAGCCTGGACCCCATCAAATTGTTTTTGTCATTCTCTGGTGGTGTATGTGAGATCAGGAAAGATTTTGACCACTGAGCTGTCCATCATGAAGGCCCTCTTACAGCTCACCAACTACAGGGTTGTGTCTCTGGCCCTCGCTCCTGTACTATCATAAGCATGGTTCTTGCACCTTCTGTTGCAGATGTAGCCCTTCTTGGGGTAATGCAGTAAACCTGCTTGATCCCCAATGGTTCTCATCCCTGGTCACAGCCCCAGATCTCCGGCAAACAATCGCACATATACAGGTAGAGTGACTCCCCTTCCATTCCTTCAGGGAGGCCCACCACACGCACGTTCATGGCTGTGGCTTGATTCTCCAAATTTCTAAGCATATACAGAGATATTTAGTTTCTTTTACTAACAATATCAATGTTGGTAATGTTTTCCCTGATGCAGTTGTCATTTTTGTTGTTGCGTCTGCCATTTTAGTCACTTTATGTTCAACTGCCGTGAGCCTCCCAACGTACAAGTCAATTTTTTGGTCCATTGAGGTAACTGTTTTGCATAGGTGTTGAATGGTCCCAGTTGATTACAGTCACTCTGAATATTATATCATTTTGATACAGTCTATGCAGTATTTTAAAAGCTTAAAAGTGTTGAAATCAGGAGCTCTCAGGAACTGCATCTTCTCTCCTCGAGTGCTACGCCCCATACCCCAAGGAACCTTTTAAATCTCTTTTTTATCTGTACTTTTCACTTTTGTAGATTGAATGGCACTTTGTGTTTGATTGTACTGTTCACTATATTGGTCTGTGCTTCCTGTGTATTAGATCAGAGTACACTGTTCCTTTAAATAGGCTACTTATTAGCGATGTGCTGCTCAAGACTCACATCCTTTGAGAAAGCAAAATAGGTGTGTGAAACACATCAGAACCAGTGGGAGCTACTTCACACAATGGTTTTTACCACATGCTGCTGGTATGCATGTTTTTCATACTGCACTTTAACTCACTATTACCTGGGTGGCCATTTTGTGTCAGGTAAACAATGGACAGTTCAGACTTCATTATTAATCTATTTGAAGTAATTAGTTCACATAGAAACTGTACCTAAAGGGATTCTTGTTGTGTGCATTTCTTCATTATTTATAAGCAGAAGAAGGGTGATTTAGATGAGAATTGGGTTTTCTAGCTCTGGATGATCCTTGGGGGACACCTACTTCCACACTGGCCAAATCTGACAGAGTTTCACCTATTTTAACCTGTTGGAAACTGCCTGACAAATAGTGTCTAAACCAAAAACAAGTGGTAGCTGGCAATTTCCAGCATTTGCAGGTTAGATTAAAGCAGACTGTGATTCACCAGATCGAAGGTCTTTGTTATGTCTGTAACAATGGCACCAGTCAACCATCCTCTGTCATTGGATTCTAAGATGCCACCGGCCCGGTGGAGCTGAAGGCTGAGGTTCTGGATGCCTTACCTTGTACTGTGCTGGCAACCCGGGTTCAGGAATGGCCTCGGGTCATCAGGGAGCCAGCAGTGGGGGAAGGGAGAGAGCGGTATTGAGCGGCTATAAGGTGGCTCTCCCCTCCCAGGGTGGTTGTCTGCCCCCTTCCAGTTCTGCTCCCATCAGGTGGAGGTCTGATGGGAAGCATAGGCAGGATTGGTGACGGCGATTGTCAGGGGTGGGGCCAAAAGGGACAAGCCAGTACTCGACATGCGTGTGCACCTCCATGTGTATGCACACGCATCTCTGCCAGGGTCCGGGGGTCCAGGGAGCAAAAAGGGGTGAAAAACGCAAAAACTGCTAATAAAAAAAATGGATTTTAAGATAGCATTGCTTAACCTAACTAAGGCAGGTGTGGTATCATGCCCTCCTCCTTCCAGTAGTGCCTGCAATTCAATGTAGCTCACTAGCTAAGAGAAGACTAGCTTTTCCAGCAGTTTGGCCATAGCAGGTAACCGAGATATTGGCCTATAGTTTGTAAGTATAATGACAGGTTTGGCTGATAATATGTATGTAAATCAGAGATAAATATTTGAAATGCTATGTATTGTAAAACACTTTAATAAAATAGAGAATAAAAACAAAATGAAAAACCAGGGACACTAGGAAAGAGAGCCATGCTGTACAGTAGACAGAAGGAACACAAGGAATTAGCACATCAGAACTGGGAATGCCGCAAGACTTCCTTTCCCCTTTGAAGAGATTCTCCAGTTTCCAGTAAAATCTCACAGCTGACACCATTAAGACTTGGTTACACAAAATTCCCCCAACATTTGAATTTCAGGGCCTCTCATTTTTTTTAAAGGCATTTTCATTGATTTCATGTGTTCACATAACTTACTCCTGCTTTAAAGTGATAATGCTTTGCTTATGACTTCACAGTCTAGTGCCATAATGTGATTCTAGAGTCACAAGCAGGGAATTATTTTTTTAAACTTTATTTTATTAATTTTGTGATAATGCATGTACAAATAAAATTACATGGTTAAAAGACATCAAGAAATAAAATCAAGCGTGATAGCTATGTAAGGATACAGAACTAAAAGCCAGATCTGTGACCTCGTATTGTGGGTTGTACACTGTTTCAGCAATGAAATCCACAAAGCATCCTGGTATGAGTCCTTGCAACATGACACTGGGCTTAAAAGAAGAACAGAGTGTCCAAAATAATTACTAGCACTGTTTTATATTAAATGGTTCAACCATGCATTCTCCCAGAAGAGTGCATTGAAACAGAGTGATATATGAGTTTCAGTTTTTCTCTTATAATGAGCTGTAATGTCCAGATTTCAGAAAATCATATATCAGTGTTTCAGTGCACTCTTCTGGGAGAACACATGGTCAAACCTTTTAATATAATGATGTTGATTAACTGATTGAACTTTTGCTGTAACTTAGTACATATTTAACATCCTTAAACCTGCATCATAGTACTGTGCTGCAGCTTAGGTTTGACTTTCAATAAGTGATTTACCACCAAAATGAGATGATATTTGTCCTGGAGGCTGCAACCTGGCCTACATGGCTTCAGCAACCTGACTCCTCCACTGTGTATACTGTACCTTGCTCCGTCAGAGAGTGCGAAGAATATCATGAGGTAATCACCATCTTTATAAAAAAAAGAATGCTGGGTCCCATAAGTCGTCGTGACACTGATCAAGCAGTCTGCCCCCAATGTTGGAACATATTGCAGTACCCTCATAACCTCTTTGTTGGAAACTAGAAAGTTATTTAAAGAAGGGATTTAAAACAGTGGATCAAAACAGTGGACTGAGCTCAGCAGGAGGCTGTCCCATTAAAGCATAAAGGGGTAGCAAAACTAAAGGCCCTTCCCACAAGTTAAGAAGAGGTGAGCATGGTGTTGGTTGTTTGTTAAGGGCCAGACAGACAAAGGCCATAGAAATAAGAGGAAAATTAAGCTTTTAAATTATTTTAAAAGTTAGGAGACAAAACTTTAAAATAAACAGATAATTGGGATAGGGAGCTAGTGAACACTTATCAGGGTCCTTTTGTTAAGGAATGGTTTTGATTACATGTTAAAACAAAATATACCACAAAATGTTCAGGGCCTCTACCCAACAACCACATACAGTCTGTCACTCCTTATGTGGTATGGACTGAGATTTGGAGTGTGGCGAGTTACTGGATGCAGCAGTAATATATGCTGATGGTATCACGTGATTTATGAGTGGCACTGAGGGCTGCACAATATGATCGGGGGTAGCATTTTGATGGGTAAGCTTGGATGTGTCCTTACTCAAAACTGGGTGAAAGCACTGCCATGCCGTGACAGGAGAGACATAATATCAATAATTTGAAGTCAGATGGGACTCTAGATCCATTATGCCCCCCCCCACCCCACACATAAACACACTTAAAAAGCAGGGATGAATAAATGTGCAGTGCAAACATGCACTAATTTGCAGGGATTCATGAAAAAGAACAAGTTTGAAGATGGATTTGAAGTTTTCTGTCACCACAACATTATGTTGCTATGTAGAATAGATAGTACTGTAAACTGCTCCATACCACTTCCACATTGGCTGTTACAAAGTCACAAAAAGACAGATGTTCTACAAGTCCCCATTATGGTTCCCTGTGCCCCTATCCATTAAAATCTGAGTAGCCACAGAGGCTGACTTGAAAGGGGAATATAGTATACTTACCAGCTGTACACATACAGTACCACTGAATATATAAGTAAGGTGTTCATGGACTTTATGGGAACTCTCTACTCAAATGATTAGCCCCTTGAAGGCCAGATTTGGGGGGTTATTTATTTTTAAGAACTGGGGGAAAAGACAACAGTATGATCAGTAAAAATGTACAGTAAATTCTGAGTAAGAGAATAAAATGTGTGATCCAACAGAAGTCATCTGGTACAATCCAACACTTAAAAGTGTGGATTTTTAAGATTTGTTTTCCTGGCAAGAGCAGTTCATTTGGCCACTGTACCTACGCAGGTACCAATATGTGATCTTTAATCGTGTCTAGTTTTGTCTGTACAAATTAATTTGATGAATGCGTCCCTTCCTGTGGAAATCCTAAACTGTAAATTAAGAAAACTCAATCCCCTACATAGATTCCTGGAGACCAATATTTGAAATGGTGCCAGTCTGTTTTGCACACCCGAAAGAAGAAATTTTATCAAACTTATCATAATTTATTTTTTCTGTTAGCTCCAACATTGTCACTAAGCAGTTATTTACTGCTGGGTTGCACGTGCTCACCTACAAGGGGCCAACACACTCCAAAGTTGTGACATCATCATAGAACCCTGGCTCCTCCCCATTCTGAGGCAGTTGTTTTTAAATATTCAGTCCTAAATCTCTGAGAGCCATACAGTAACATAACTATACCAAGGCTAACTAAAATATTCCTCAAAAGATAAGGAAAAATCACAGCCCTATCTTGCAGGACAGTGTACAGCATTGAGCTCTCTGACATTCATAGCAACTCTGATTTCATCAGTCATAGTGTCTCAGACTTCTCCAAATATGGCTTCTACACTGGCAGTGTCTATACAGAATTCCCTCCAGAGAATCTTTGAGTGTATGAACAAAGCACTAAAATATGTGCCTGGAACAAATAAAGGGGAGTTACTCACCATAACTCTAAATCTTCAAGAATATCGTCTCCATAGAGTACCATTTTTTGGTCTCGGGGCTAGAGGCAACAGGACCCCATGGGAACCAGAATCTTTTGGAATGATATCATCGGTGCATAGTACCAACACAGGGTGTTGTCCACATGTCTGCTGTGTATATAGATGTGCTGGCCCAACCGCCTCAGTACCTTCTTTTACCAAGGAAGAAGAGCTAACTATCTATCTGATAACTAGCAATGAATAAAGAACTAGGAGCATAGGACAGCCCATTGGTCCCTGTAAGAAGGGACAACCCCCAGAACCACAACAAGTGTCTTCCAGCCCATACCTTTTGAGGAGGGAGGGAGGGAGGAGGAAGATCATAGAAATGAAACTGAAGTGACTGTGCTCCTCATCTCAAAGGCTTGAAACTCTGTACCTGCAATTTCATTTACTCAACTAAAAACATTTAAATGATTTATAAAATCAAAATGAACAAGCACAGCAGACTCGCTCTCATTCATAACATATTTAAAATGAATCCACAAATGCCAGGAAAAGAGATGGATGTTAAGAGCCCTTTTAAAAACTTTAATAGAGGAGATTTGACAACATTGACTTGGTAAGGCATTCTTCATGTGCAGGGTGGCCACAGAAAAGAACCTTTCACTGAGGATTTCCAAAGGACACAGGAAACCACTAGCAGATTCTTCCCGTTGAGTGGAGCAGCCAAACCAGAGTATATTGGAGCAGGAGGTTTTTCTTTGTAGATGGGACCTAACCGCTGCAAAAGCCATGCATGGTGCATATTTGTATAATTATCACAGCCCCCTTCTGGTAACAGGCCCCAGGAGCAATGAGAGATAGCCAGTCTGAACTGGAATAGTGCCATCACTTCTGAGAGCTATATTCAGTGACTAGCATGCTAAAGACCACAGACTTATGGCATGCATGGTGCTACAGGGTCATTTGCATAACATCATGTGGCCAGAAGCAACCCTTCACCTAAAGTCGCTCATGAAATCCTACAAGCAGAATTCTCCCTGTTACATCATCAGCTTCTCGAGAAAAAGCTTCTGCTAAATGCAAAGAAAACCAAAGCAATGATGTTCACAACCCAAAACTCCACCAACACATCCTCTTCAATCAGTCTCCCCCAGATATGCACTATACTTGGAGAAAATCTGGAGTATGTTGAAAATTTCAAATACCTAGGTGTGTGGATTGACAACAGACTTGACTTTACTCAGCATCTAGAACAACTGCTGAAAAGCTTCGCTAAGGCTTGGCCTCCTCTACAGATTAAAACCTTCCTTAATAGAGATTCAAAGATGAGATTAGTCCAGGCCATCTTTCTATCGGTCATTGACTACGCAGACTTCCTCTATAGTCACTGCTCCTCTACCTTCAAAAGTTGGATACCTTATACCATAGAGCAATAAGGTTAATTACAGACCTGCCATATAATACTCACCATTGTTCTTTCTATGATTCAGTTGGATGGGTTTCCTTCATGTCAGGAGGAGCAGAAATGCAGCTCTATGGATCTACAGAGCTTTATCAAAAACTCCCAAGCTATATCCTGGACTGCTTCAACCTGACCACTCCCAGCTCCTATGCCCTAAGAAGCAACAATATCATCCTGCTCAAATTGCCCAAAGTCAACACCAAAATAGGGAGGGCAGCAATCAGCTACTCTCAAGCCATAGCATGGAACACCCTACAAAAATCCCTAAAACTGTCCATTATCATTCCATTTACATCCTTCAAGCAGCACTGTACAGCCTTATTCACAGAGAAATGCAGTTGCTACCGCTAGAGATAGAATAGTCATCCCACAAAATCTTATTCCAATCACATATGGCATATTCCTTCCAGCCAGACACCGCCAGTATATGGCACCCAATATTCCCTTCACCATCCTTGTACTCATTATGTGAGTGACTGTCATGGCCCTCATTGTAATATATATGTATTGTACATATTGTAGATGTTAGTTTAACTTTCTCTTGCCAAGCTTTAACATGTGTATTCTCTGTATATTATTGTGTTATAAATAACATTTTCTTGTTTCTGTATGTATAACTGTCTCATAAGTATGTGATGTAATTGCTGTGCACCAACTCAAATCTTGACCTTATCAGGTCCATCTTGTAAATGAGCCTTGCTCAATGATGATCGTCTGAATAAATAAAGATTTGATTGATTGATTGATTGATTGATAGAAGCAGCTCAGCACAATGCAACCATGCACAAATGTAGGAGGCATTGTACAGAGACTCAGCTGCCCTTCACACAGGAGCCCTACCCACCAACATCATCCTTGGCAGTTTAGCCAGTCAGTCAGTCAGTAAGTTTATTGTTTAACTTTAAAGTCACCACAATCGCAAAGAAAACAAATATTACTTATGAAGCACTTGAAATTTGAATGAAAAGATAATTTCTTGTATAAAAAAGAAAACACAAGGTCGATAAGTAAAAAGTATGCACAATGAATTATAAACTGGATTAGATATACCCTCATGTAAGTTGTTTTGTTTTTATGGCATTAGAAAAACTTTAGAATTGACTTCAGCAATTATACGAACAGTAAAACTTTTGATAAAACTGATCCATTCACAGTTAATCAATGCACTAAACATGGGCCAAATATACCAAAAATATACAAATATATGCAATTGTCTTAAATATAAGCCAACCCAGCTACATCCAACACCTTCATAATGTCATTTTATTGTTATTCAAAAAAGTTTAATAGGGCTAATTGTTCCTCTGTCCATGGCCCCATGCTACAGAAATGTCTTCCAAATTAATAGGGTAAAAGTCAAAGAAGCCATCTTTCAAATGGGGATTCCTAAAAGGATCTCCATAGCCAGGTGTAGAAAGCATTTCTGAACCCTTCAGATGGAATTTTAGTCATAACATCTTGTGCTACTAAAAGACTTCACCAAATAAAACCATCAGCTTTAGGTCAGCTGGAGCTCTGAAAATGTATCTCCCAACCCCCTCTGATGGCAAAAGCAGATTCTAAGGCAAGCTCTCTCTAAAAAGGGAAACATATTCCTTTGGGCCAATTAAGTCCCTACCTGCCAGGCAGTTATAGGGGAGTTGAATCAATGCTCAGTTACTATCCAGATGCCAATTAATATAAAGTACTGTCCTGGTTTGCACTTAAACATCATGGACTATATAACACTGCCAAACTTCTTCATACTTTGCCTTCACTGCCCAAAGCTACAAGAATTAACCTTCGGAACCCATCCTAGTTATGAGCTTCCTTACCATATTAACCACCATCATTTGTTCTTCATTCCTGAAAGTTAGGGATTTTAGAATAAGTAGAAAACCTCCATCCATACGGGACCTGACATCTGAGTCAGCTTATCCCCATAAATTAACACTGATCAATTTCAAAGGCCCTAAGAACTCATATAATAGTTAATATATTAAAAAAAAGGGTAATAACTTATTTCATAAAGTGGGTGTTCGATATTTTAAACATCGCATGGATCTCTTGGGTTACAATAAATATCAAAACCAGTGTATACCATCAACACGGTGCTGCATTCACAGCACTGCATCAATACAACATCAGATTTTGGCGACAGTCATTTACAGCAACCTCTCTGTGCCACCCTCCCCGGAGTTGGTATATTTAATTAGGGGGGGTGGGGGGCACAGCAGAGAGGTCACTGTAAATGACAGTTGCCAAAATCTGGCGCTGTATTGACGCAATGCTCTAAACACAGTGCTGAGATGTAGTGGAACCCAAAACCAGAACATACATACACCATTCACATGACAATATTCACTATTATATGTGCAAAACACATTTCTATAACAGCCCCAAAACAAACATAATATTTAAAATAATAAAAATAAAGCATTTCAAAAATTTAAATTAATTAGTTTATACATGGTCCTGTGGCAAATTGCTAAATTTCTGCTATCATAGGCTGCCATAAAGACTAGTGCTTATAGGGATCCTCAAGGGAAGATTTAGTTATTGATTATATGGGTCATAAAGACTAGTGTTTATAGGGATCCTCAAGGGACGATTTAGTTATTGATTATATGGGTCATAAAGACTAGTGTTTATAGGGATCCTCAAGGGACGATTTAGTTATTGATTATATGGGTCATAAAGACTAGTGTTTATAGGGATCCTCAAGGGACGATTTAGTTATTGATTATATGGGTCATAAAGACTAGTGTTTATAGGGATCCTCAAGGGATGATTTAGTTATTGATTATGGGCAGGCCAGTAAACTTGTCTTGCCATGAAGCTCCGAGGCCAAAAATACAATAACTTGCTCTCCAGTGAGTATTTTTATTCTACTTCATTTAAGTTTCAGCAATATTAGGAGTACTCTCCTTCTCTAGGTATCAGTTAGAAAACTTTACCTCTGAATAGCAAGAGAGAAATACCTCAGGTCACTCAACACTTAGCCATAGCAGGCAATGAGACAGAAACATCAGGAGTCATTCATAACACCTTTCTCTCCTTTCTCTCTTTCACTGGGAGTTTTTTGAGGTCAAGGATCAAGAATAAAAAAACAAGCCACATTTCTCTTAGGGGTCTTTGCAACCACCTTCCCCAGTGGCTCATCAATCTCCTGTACTCAGACCTCCATCATCCACGATTCTCTGAGTCCCTGAATTATGCAAACTGTAGTCATCTGGAGGGAAAAAAAGAAACAGATGCTCCACTGAGCATAGTAAAATGTAGACATTTGATAAGATACTGAACACCCCCCTCCCAGTCCTGAGCAATGGTGGCATACCTTTTAAAATAAAATACAAGCCTGTCAGCACATATAGTGTAAATGGATCTTCTGCCATCATCGGATCCTCAAGGAAAACTTCTCAGGGAAAAGAAGACAACCACCTTCAATCACTATCAGGTCTTCCTAATATTTCGTCACAGACCGGCAAGCACTTAACTGGCACAAACTTTGTCTTGAGACAGAATACAAACCTCAATGACCATGTCTGGTCAAAATATTACAACACTGAAAAAAAACACTCCCTTCAAAAACTAACCGTGACAAATGTTCACAGTAGTCAGTTCAATTTGCGTATTTAGGCACCAATAAAAATGTGCAGCATCAAATGTATGGCATCAATACAAAATAGCATTTCAACAAACAGAAAGCCATTGTGGAGTGGAGCAGCGTTGGAGTAGGACAGAGCGGAGCAGTACCACAGCCATCTTGCTTTTCTGCCCCCCCCCCCAGGAACAGAAAGAGACCAAGTTACCAAAGCAGCTATTGCTTAAGAGGAGTGAGCCTTTATAGAGTCTCCAACTGCTGTCCCGCTAGTGTACAGCAGTATTAAATGTAGTCGATAATCCATTTTGACAATCAGTGAATAACCACAGGTAGTCCCTTATGATTGGGGTTAAGAGGTAAATAACGTAGGCCGGCCTGGTGGAGCAGAGGGCTGAGGCGCTGGACATCTCACCTCGGGAGCGAGCCTGGGTCATCGGAGGTCGGCACGGGGGGGAGGGCATAGCTGGATGGAGCGGCCGACAGGCAGCTCTCCTCTCCGGGGAGGTTGGAATGGCATCCCTCGCTCATGGCTACCCCCTGGTGGAGGCCATTGGGCTGTGTAAGCAGGGTGCCAGCAATAGGTCAATGGGGCGGGCGGAGGAGGGTCGTTACCGGGGCTGTAGGGTGCACGCGTGCCTCCACATGCATGTGACCTTCTCTTGGGGCCCTCGGGTAAAAAAAAAAAATGGGGAGAAAAATGGAGGAAATAAACTGGCGGCAGGATAGCAACCGACTCTCCACAGGCACCGCTTCCAGACCGGGCGTAAGGTAAGCCCTGGTAATTCTGGGGGACGGGGCTGGGGAGCCGGTCAGATGGGGGCCGGTCGGGGAGGAGTATAAATAGATATAAGGAAGAAAAAAAAAGAGACAAATAATGGTGAAGCTTCAAGGTAGAAACTCGGGATTCTTCTAAAATCAAGAGAGTGTAGTATCCCTTTTCCCGTTTGGGCAAGAAGTTTAGAAGCACTAAAGATTCATGGAGGTGGAACTCTGATACTGCCTTTGGCAGAAAATCAGGATGCATGTGGAGTACCACCCTATCCTTGTGAAAAACAGTGCATGGAAGTTCTGTGACAAGGGCCTTTATCTCAGAGACGCTGCAGGGGTAATGGCAAACACCATACTCCAGGTAAGATACTTCATGTTAGAAGTAGCCACAGGTTCAAATAGCTTATGAGTGAGCATGTCCAGTATGAGACAGAGATCCCAGTTAGTAATGGGTTTCTTAATGCAGGGGGCCTGAAATGCAGGATATGGCTAAGAAATCTTTTGAGGAGAGGGAGTTCATAGAATCATAGAAGCTTGATGGCAGAAAAGGACCACACTGGCCCATCTAGTCTGCCCTATTTCCACCCTACTCCCCCCCGCCAGCCCCTACCCTACCCCATTACTCAGCCACATATGTCTGTCCCATGCCATCTTGAATCCCTCCACTGATTTAGCCCCCTCAACCTCTTCTGGTAGACTGTTCCAGGCCTCCACCACCCTCTCTGTGAAGATCCTCCCCATCACATTGTCTCTGTTTCTTCCTCCCTGCAGTCTGAGGCTGTGCCATCTAGATCTGGCCCCCTCCTTCTTCTTTACTAAACACCCTTCCCTTACTTTGCTGAGCCCTTTCACATATTTCTAAGTTTCAATCATGTCTCCCCTTTCCCTTCTAGTCTTCAACGTGTACAGATCCAGCTCCTTACTCCTCTGCTCATACGTCTTCCCTTGCATACCCTGTACCATCTTGGTTGCCCTTCTCTGAACCCTCTCCATTGCATCTATGTCCTTGTGGAGGTGCGGTCTCCAGAACCGGACCACATACTCCAGATGAGGCCTCACCATGGTTTTGTAGAGGGGCATCATTACCTCCCTCCTTCTACTAGTAATGCCCCTGCTGATGTATGCCAATATTCCATTGGCCTTTCCCACCGCCATGCTACATTGGTTTCTTACCTTAAGGCTGCATGAGACTATAATCCCCAGATCCATCTCCTGCTCGGTTACTTTGCTTGCCTCCCTGCCTAGGTTGTATCCTGCTTGTGTGTTTCTACTCCCCATGTGCATCACAGTGCACTTTTTGGCATTAAATTTTAGTTCTCCACATCTCTGACCACTCCTTGAGCTTCTTCAGGTCCTGTCTCATTTCCTCCACCCCCCCCACCCCATGTCTACCCTATTGAAGATTTTTGTATCGTCAGCAAATAAGCACACCCTTCCCCTCAGACCCTCTACAATATTGCTGATGTAAATGTTAAAAAGGAGAGGTCCCAGGACTGACCCCTGGGGTACCCCACTCTTCACCCCTCCATCCTGGAGTACACCCCATTTAGCATCAACCTCTGGGTTCTTCCCATCAACCAGGTCTCCACCCACCCCTAGACTTTCCAGCTTGCTTATCAACCTTCTGTGGGGGACGGTGTTGAAGGCCTTACTGAAGTACAGATAGGCCATGTCCACACACCCCCCCCCCGGGTCAACCACTTCAGTCACCCAATCGAAGAACTTGATCAGGTTCATTTGGCATGACTTCTCCTTTGTGAAGCTATGCTGTCTACTGTCCTGCAAGCCACCCTCCTCTCGGCAGTCCACCACCCTCTCCTTGATTAGTGCCTCCATTACCTTCCTCCCCCCACTGAGGTGAGGCTGACAGGGCAACAGTTCTCAGTCACCTCCCTACTTCCTCCCTTGTGCAAAGGCACCACGTCCGCCCTCCTTCAGTCTTCCAGCACCCTGCCCATATCCAGAGAGACAAGCTGAATAGCTTTGTCAATGGGGCTGCCAACTCCTACTTCAATTTCCTGATCACCCTGAGGTATAGCCCATCTGGTCCCATTATCTTGTCCACCTTTAACCTTCCTAATTCCTCCCTAACCCTACCCACAGTGAACGGGCTCTGATCCACCCATTTGCCCTCCTTCCCCTTCCTCTTAAGCTCAGGTCCCCTGCCCTCTTCCTCCTCCATAAATATTGAGCGAAAGTACTTATTTAACATCTCTGCTTTTTCACAATCCCCTTCCAATGGTAACCCTCCCTCCCCCCTCAGTCTTGCAATCCCCGGCTTCATCCTCCTCCTCTCCCTCACATATCTAAAAAGAGTTTTGTTCCCCCTTTTGGCATGTTTAGCTATTTTCTCCTCAGTATCCGCTTTTGCCCTCCTTATCTTTTGCCCTGCCAGTCTCCTCTTCTCCCTATAAGCCTCTCTGTCCTCCTTGCTGAGTGTCCTCTTAAATTTCCTGAAAGCTTTCCTCCTGTCCCTGACTGCCCTCGCTACCTCCTTTGTGAACCAAAGCGGTCTCCTCCTTTTTATGCTCTTCTTAACCTTTTTCGTGCACATTTCTGTGGCTTTTAGTATCCCTCCTTTTAAAGATTCCAATAACTCCTCCACTCTCACTATATTCTTTGTTGCCTCCATTGTTTTTCTCTCTATCCTTTTCATCCTGTCAAAGTCTGGGTGCCTGAAGTCCATGACTGTAGTGCCGGTTCAGTTTGTCTCCTTCCCTGCCCTAACCCTGAACCTTACAGTCCTGTGATCACTGGTGCCTAGAACTTCTCCCATCTGCACCTCCTCCACACTCTCCCCATTTGTCAGGACCATGTCCAGCAGGTTGTTGCCCCTTGTTGGCTCTCTGACTGGCTGCTGTAAGAATACCCCCTGCAGTGCCGCTAGTATTTCCCTACTCCTAGTCAATACTGCATCCGGGATTCCCCAGTCCATATCTGGGAGGTTTAGGTCCCCAACCAGTAGTACTTCTTTGAGGGCCATCCTCATGACTTCCTGAATCAACTGTCTATCCCCCTCCTCCCCCTGCATAGGTGGACTGTATACCACCCCTAACCACAAGGATTCTCCAGTCCTTCTGTCTAGTGTTACTCACGGTAGTTCAGTCTCCCCATATTCCTGTTGCCACCCCCGGTCATTCTTATGTCATCCCTGATGTATAAAGCAACCCCTTCCCCTTCTTGCCCTCCCTGTCCTTTTAAAACAGACTGTAGCCTGGGATCATCGTCTCCCAGATATGATGTTCTGTCCACCAGGTCTCACTTACTGCTACTATATCCAGCCCTTTATCCCCCATGATGGCCTCCAAGTCAACCATTTTGTTCCCTAAGCTCCTGGCATTGGCTGCTAAGCCCTTCCACCAAGTTTCTCACCTATCCCCCCCCTTCTAATTGACACCCTCTTGTCCACATTCTATCTCTATCCTGGGGGGGGAGGCAGGTAGCCCTCCATTTCTCATGTCTTGTGGTGTGGATTTTCCCAAACACCCCCGATTTAGTTTAAAATATAAGTTTCTTCTAAGATTTCTCCTAATTTTCTCTTCAGTACTGCTGCTCCCTCCCTATTCAGGTGCAGTCTGTCTGGGGTAAATAGGCTCTCATCCCCCCACACGGATCCCCAGTTCCCCACTAACCCATGCCCCATCTATTGGCACCGACCCATCAGCCATTTATTAAACTGCTCAATCCTTAGCTTCCTTACAGTACTAGCTTTTGGCATGGGTAACACCTCTGAAAAGCCACAGATTGGAACCCCAGGCTGCTGCAGTACCTAGCAAGCTCTCTGAATCGTGCCTGGACCTCCAATAGGCTATTTCCAGCCAGATCATTTGTTCCCAGGTGGAACAACAGGTGTGTTTTCCCATCTTGCTGTTTCCCCCTTGAGGGAATATAGTGTAAGGCCTCTGACACCATCATACCTGGGAGGCATTCAGCCCATACTGCACTGCTTTTGTTGCCCCTTTCCCCATTGGATTCCTTTTATTATTGAGTCCCTATAAGTAAGACCCTGCTCTCCTTTACCTTCTGTATGTACTTCTCTTCTATTTTTCTCTCAGTCCCTTGCATCCCTTTTGTTATCCTTTTCTCAATTTCCCCTTTGCTATTCATACCTCCCCAAGTCCTGATTTCTCCCACGCTCCTCATGCTCCATGCCCCCACAGGCATTTTCTGCTAAACTAACAATCTCTGCCTCACTTTCATCGAGCTCTATCCCTCCTCTTTGTCCTTCTCTTTCCCTTGCCCTGACTGATTTTCCCGGTGATCGGGTCACCTCCTCATTCCCATCTTGGCTTAGTCCCTCTACTCCTGAGCTCGCTCCCCCCCATGAGGTTTGCCCTTTCCAGGTTTTGTTCCCCCCTGCGCCTTTACCTTTATGTTTGCTACCCTCTTGGTTCATTCCCAAAGGGGTGTCCCCCTTCTCTCTCTTCAGTGAACCTTCCTTCGTGTTTTCTTCTCCTGTTTCTCGTAAGTTCTCTTCAACCCCATTATCCTGATTCTCTTCCTCATTAAGTGTCCCTAGTGGTGCAAATCTATTTTCCTGCTCTATGCCCACTGCCTGTATCCGGCTGACTGAGGCTCCTCTCCCTGCTGTCTCATCTCTTTCCTTCTGTGCAGGCTTTGGACCTATGTACCTTATCTCCTGCCATTTCTCCTGGTCCTTCTTGTGACCCTCGTCGCCTTTACCTGAGCCACCCCAATCCCCCCACTTATGCTTTCCTCAACCCCTCTCCCTGCTTGTGTACTCTTGTTTTCTTCCAGTCCCCTACCTTTCTTTCCATGACTATTGCTGTATTTACTTGTCCCCTACAGCTCCCCTTTAGTCATTCTTCTACCCCCTCCCATCTTTCTCCCTCTGCAGATCCCCACCTGTCCTCCACCCTATTTCTCTCCTTTACCCAGCCTAGCATCCACCTCAACAACCTCACCTCCTCTCTTATCTGCGCAAGCTGCCTACATACCACGCAGCCCCCCATCTTCTGTGCTATGGCCAACACCTTGGCCATCCCACAACCATTGCATCCTACCATCCTTCCAAGCCTGACCCAAGCCCTTCCAACCTGGGGACCATGCCCCAGATCTGCTCTCGCTCTGTTCCAGTGTCCCCTCTACTTTATTTGCACCACCATGTTCCCTAAGGCCTAGTGCAGGCAGATCTCCCCTCAATTGTACCTTCATTTTTTTTTAAACTTTATTTAAAAGTCAGCTTTACAGTCAGTGACAAGATACAGAAACAAAAATACTTTTTTCTGTTTTTCTCGAATTACAATCCAACATAGCACTATTATTTTTTACTTATAATGCATTACAGGTTTGTATACAGATTACAGTCCTCTGTACATCTCTACATGGGTATACAGTGTTTCAAGAGCATCGCCTCCAAATCTCTAGTTCTATATTACTTGTTAGGTAACCAGTTATTTCTTGGCTCTATTTCACACTAGGGGGAACCATGGTTGGCCAAGTGCCAACTCAAGTGGGGACCAAATCTGTTGGTATTTAGATTCTGGATTCGATACCATATATTGGGTATGCTCTAACTTTATATACTGCAGCAATGAGCGGGCCCAGTGTGCAACCGATGGGGACTGTTCTGATAGCCAATACCTGCTTACCCATTGTTATGCCTAGGCACTTGAGGAGGTGTACTCCTTCCCTTTTTCTGGGCTTACCCACTGGGAGACCCAAAAGCACATCCATGGGGTCTACTGTGCACTCCTTCCTGTGTATCTTTGACATTATACTCAGTAATTCCCTCCAGAATGGATAGATTCTAGGGCAGGACCATAGTAGATGATAGAAGGAACCTGGTGCCACCTTACACTTTGGGCGTAGGTCTGAGGAGTCTGGGTCAATTTTATGTGCCAGTACTGGTGTAAAGTAGGCCGTGTTCATGATGTTATAATGTATTGCTCTCAACAAGACATACTGTTTTTTAATATTTCCCTCCAGTTTCCTTCTGTCAAAACCTCCTGACAGTCTCGTTCCCATTTTCCCTTGAGCTGGGTAAAAGGATCTGGCATTGCCCCTCCAGTATCTTATAGCATTTGCTCAGTGGTTTTACTGTCCTAGAGTTAATTAGGTTGGCAAAAACTTCCTCTATTAGGGATCTCTTGACAAACTGTGATGCTTGTGGTTGCCCCAGCAAATCTCTGATTTTATCATGAATCCTTAGGAACCAAAAATAATGGGATGTGCTAAGGCCATATTCTCTTTTAAGGTCTGAAAAGGGAGTACCTGACCTTCCCTGCAGATTTGTGATATTCAGTTGAGGCCCTGGCAGTGCCAAGAGACCAGTGTTTCTTGAAATTGCATATAGGTCTTGCTATGTGGTTGCAGAACCACTCCTAGGAATGTGTCTGGGGACAGAGAAGGAATATGATTAATTAATCGGTGAGCTTGGATCCAGGCATTTATTGTGGAATGTGTGAAAGTTTTTTTGTCTCACCCCATCCTATGTTTAATTTTGTTGATGTGAGGTATTGCCCATATAGGAAAATTCCTTCTTTTGGGGTTTCCAGTGATACCCATGCCCTCCCCATTGCCCCTTGTGAGGCTAGGTCCGCCACGTGTGCCAATTGTACAGCAAGAAAGTATAGTCTAATATTTGGAAGGCCTAGGCCACCTTTATTCACCGGATACCACAATATTGATTTCCTGATGTGTGGCCTTTTATCCCACCATATTAAGGAAGTGATAGCCCCCTCTATAGCGTTAATACATTTCATGGGGAGATGTACTGGCAGTGTCTGAAACAGGTATAGACATTGAGGGAGGATATTAATTTTAACTGAATTAGCTCATCTTATAAGGGTTAGTGGGAAAGACTGCCACCTTCTGCAGTCTTCCTTGATTTTATGTACAGTATGAGGGGCTTATAATTTAATTCCATAAATTTTGATAGGGCTCGGCGTAACCATATTCCTAGATATTTGATCTCTGTTGACGGGGTGATGACCATCCCCCCTACTGAGATGTCAGTTTTCATCTTACCCAGAGGCAGCCACTCAGATTTTCCCCAGTTAATTTTATGTCCTGACAGTGGTCCATATTGCTCAAACAGGACTGTCAGGGTTGGCAAGGCCCTATCTGGTTGTTCTAGGAAGAGCAACATATCATCAGCAAAAAGCAAGATAACATGCTCTGCGTCTCTCCCTCTAAAACCTTGGATTTCTAGCTGGGATCTGGCTGCAACAGCCAGGGCCTCAATAGTGAGGACATATAGGACGGGGGAAAGAGGGCACCCCTGGCTCATGCCCTGCATCAGCCAGAAGGGCGTGGAGACATTATTGTTTGACATTACTTGCACAATAAGTGAGTGGTATAAATTATGTTTCCAAGAGCTAGTCCTGGCACCAAATTTATATTTTTCAAGTACTGCAAACATAAATGACCACTCCACCCTATGAAATGGCTTTTCTGCAGGGGAGGCCCTGATTGCCGCTGCTTTCCAATCTAAGCACGCATAATGTTCAGGGTGCATCTAATGTTATGTTTCACCTGCCTACCCAGAACAAATCCTCCCTGATCCTGGTGAATAACGCCCAGGAGGATATTTTGAATTCTACATGCTATGATTTTCGCTAGGATTTTATAGTCTGCGTTAAGCAGATATATGGGCCTGTAGGAGCCACATTTCTTAGGGTCTTTTCCTGATTTACTTAGTACTGTCATAGTGGCTAAAAGTTGTGATCTAGGTAGTTCTCCGTAATCTAATGTGTCTTGTATCATTTGTAGCATGTATTTCCCCAAATCCAGCCAAAAGGTCTTATAAAATTCTATTGGTAGGCCGTCAGAGCCTGGTGCTTTGTTCGATCTAGAGGAGCGAACTGCTCTCTTCACTTCCTCCAGTGAAATGAGTTTGTCTAAGGTGTCTTGCTTTTCCTCACTCAGGGTGGGAACGGATATTTTCTTTAGAAAGGACTCAGGGTCACTCTGGGGTGGGGCTTGGGATGTATATAGAGTCAGATAAAATTGTTTGAATGTGTCAGTAATTACTTTAGGGTCAGATGATACGTCCCCCATTAACGTTTCTGTTTCTAATATCGTTCTATCTGGCCTTTGTTTTTTTAACTGCCAGGCAAGCCATTTCCCCGATTTATCCCCCTCTAAATAATTTTTAGACTGGGTATAAAGTAAGGCTCTTCCTATTTTCCTAGATGCTTTATGATATATTGTAGCTCTCCCTTCAACTGTACCAATTTATATCTTTCTGCCGTCTGATCTTTCTCCATCAGTTGTTTCTATAAATGCAGTATCTCTCGCTCTAATCTCCTTTTGTCTTTGCTCTCCTGTTTTCTCTTAAATGCTGCATAGGAGATTATTTCCCCCCAATATACACTTTCATTGCATCCCATACCACCCCCGGAGGAGACACCTGCCCCCACATTATTTGCAAAATACTCTCTGAGACAATTTGAGATATGGGTCACAAAGGAAGGGTCCCCAAGCAAGGTGGAGTCCAGTCTCCATTGCTTGTGTTCTGGCCTATCATTCCCTGTTGTAAGGGTGTTTTTTAGTGGGGCGTGATCAGATGTCATTATCGGACCATAGGAGGCACTCGACCCCCTTCGCACCAGTGTAGATGACAGAAATAGGTAGTCAATTTTTGTATATATACGGTGTGCATGTGAATAAAAGGAGAACTCTTTTTTTATGTCAGTTGCAGTACCTCCAAGCCTCCAACAGGGCTCTCTCTGATGCTAAACTCTGGAGGGCTAAAACACTTCTCAGTGGGGGCCGGGCTTTTGCCCCTGCGTAGTCCAACGAGACATCCCAGTATATATTAAAATCTCCCCCTAACACTATGTTATCTCTGTATGGAGCCAACGTCACTACCATATGATGAAAGAAATCTGGGGCATCATATTTGGATCCATATAAAGACACAAAGGTATATAGATATTTTTCTACTGTTGCACCAACTATTATCAACAAAGCGCAGCCAGCACTAAAAGTAACAGTCTAAGCTGTGTATTCCTCCCTCCTCCCAGCTCTTCCCTCTCGAGGAAGTGCCAAAGTCCCACTACTCTTTGTGGATTGCATCGGCCGCCCGATCCTGTACGCCCAGTAAATCTTATGGACCAGGTCCACAAGAGGGGGGGGTATAAAGAAAAGTAAAGAAAGATGGTTAGGGGTTCCCCTAGGGTGGCTAGAGTTACTGGAAAACATCCATAATGTTGTTTCAAGTTTTACCTTGATGAGGTTAGATCTAGCCTTTTCTGGGGAAGAAAAATTCAGTGACCCCTATGTTCTACAAGGTCTCTAATAAAATGGGTTTGCAGAGAGGTTGCTGATGAGGATCCCCTAGAGTCTGGAACTGCCTATCTCGATCCATGCCCACGCCTCCCTAACTATGCATGGTACAGAGTGCCAGTAATTGCTCATACGACCTTTTCATGTAGATCTGCACTCCCTTTCAAAACTCTCTCACCCCCGCCAACCTTCACCACTTAAGGAGGAAACTGGTGTATCTATCCCACAAAACAGAGGCTCATGCCTCACAGTTGACTTATTAATAACTCTTTCATCTTGCCAAATTATTACCACGGAGATTTCATTCTCCCCCTCCATGTCCCAGCATTTATAAGTCCTGCATATTTACATAAGGAAAATCATTTCTACAGTTACTTTTGTAACTCGATTCCACAAATAAAACGTCTCACCAGTCTGCTCAGTTCAGGTGTTGCCTGCAGTGATCAGCCCTTCCTTGCCCAGTTCCTTATCTTTGCCTCCTTGCCCCCCCCCAATAGCTGCACAATCCTTTCTGCTTCATGAGTATTTAAGAAGGTGTGGCGGAGGGGGAAGGTGGGTGGGCTTTTTCCAACACTGCCTGCTGTTGCTACCCCTCTGCTCTGGTTTGCTGCGGCAACTGCCACCAATCCCACACTGCTCCCAAGTTGAGCTATGGTCAGTGTTCCCACACTAGCTCATGGTATGCTGAGATGTCTGATGGGTGAATTTTTATTGAGGAATACTACAGAACAGGCTCCAGAAGTCCAAAAGGTATCCCAGAACACTCTCTAGAGGATATCTGAAGGGACTGTTGAAGTCTTTTGAGTACCAAATAGAAACTTTCATTTCACGCCATGTGCCTTCCTGGTTGAAGGTTTATACACTGACAGAAGAATTTGTGGTACTCGTTAAGACACCCAAAACTCCTCAGAAGTCAAGCCTGGCGATGTAGGGATTGGAGGTTCAGATGTACCAGCTGATCCTGGAACTGGGACAGAAAGTTTGCCTTTAGTATAAAGTCTGTGGCTGTTGAATTGCCAACTGGGTCAGCAACAGGTGTCATATCTGTCTTGGCAAACATGGGGCTATTAGTATCATCTTGCCTCCATGTGCCTCCAGCCTAAAGAGCACCCTCTGGATAAGGTGTAGTGGGGGGAAGGCATAAATAAATAAATAAATAAATAAATAACCTGTCTACTGTAGCCTGAATGCATCCTGACAGAAAGCACCGTGCTCTGGATTTCTGGAACAGAAGCATGGAAGTTTTGTACTGTGCGGGGATGTAAAAAGGTCCAGCTCAGGCATCTTCCCCCCAATCGTTAAACAGGAACTGAACCATGTCATCCACTAGGGACCAATTGGGAGGATCCACTAGATTGTCCAGGAATCAATCTTCACCATTGATTCCCACTAGTAGATCTGAATCAGAGGTGCTAGGACCTCGTGAGAGCCAGAACTTTTCAGAGGTCTGGCTCGGAGTTAAGCTATGTGCATGTCAGCTCCACAGACTGAGCTCGGGGGCACAGGCTTACCTCAGCACCAGTACTGCCTCAGTTCTATTTTTCCCACTATCGTGTGTGCATCAGTGACGATGTTGCTCACCATCCAGGAGTCAGAGCTTCATGTCTATCTGACAACAACATTCAGTTCTTCTCAGTTTTAGTGTTTAAAGCTAGAGTTTGTTATTTTCATGTCAAGCTTAGTGTATCTGTCACAAAAAATGTTTCTGTCAGTTTCTCACAGCCCTGTCGAGCATCAGTGATTGAAGGCCATGGAGGACAGTAGGGAGCCTGTACAGGCAAGCTGCTCAAGCAGCAGGTCATGTCTGATCCACTTTCCTCATTCAGAAAGGGTTCTGACTACATACAGTCCAGTTCCCAGGAGGAAGGACAGTCCTCCCAGAAGCACAGAAAGAATCAGGTCCTGGCAACGTTCTGCCTCACCTTCTTCCTCATCCTGCTGGAAGGGGAAAAAATGGCATTGATTGAAATCATCTTCTGTGTGGATTGCCATGAGATAGCCAGTCTCTAGGGACCAGAGGTCCTCATCATCACCTTTGGTGTTACTGAGGGCCTCTGGTTCCAGGAGGTTGGAGTTTCAGGCCTAGAGCCCCTCTCTGTTTGTTAATGGGGACACAGGTGAGCAGTTCTACCATTTGGCAGCTTTTATGGAGCAGTGGGTGCAGTATTGGGCCTGTATGTCTTGGCTGGTGTATCTGGTTCCTGGCCCTTTGGGGCTGGTGGAACTGGAACTACAGGCAGGTCTGTCAGGCCAGGTACAGCCCTAGAGTCCTAACTGGTGACCACACAGCTGAGGTATGTCCCACTAGCCACTCCACCATCCTGCACATGGGTGGGGCTGACTGAGGTACCACTGCTGGTCATTTTGGTGCCACCTTGGTCATCACAGTGCCAGGCTTCTCCCCGGTACTGGATTCGATTCCAGTGTCCACGCCACTCTTTGCACTAGCCCTCTGTCCTTCAGGCTGGTATCTCTTGTGTTGCCACAGCCACATTCTAGATTAGGGGGCCTGTGACTGACACCCGCTCTATGACTTCCCTTCTGAGGGAGGGATACAGGGGTATGAGTCTGACCCCGAACTCATTATTTCCGAGGGCAGTGACTAAGACTGTTTCTTTAGCCTAGACACCCTGATCTAGCAAACTTGTCTATGCCAGAGGAGGAGGATCTAACTTTCCATGCTTGGCTCAGAAATATGCACTCAGTTTTAAATTTTGAGCCTCAACCATTGACCAGGGGAAATGTCTCCAACTGCTGGAGTGGCTTAACATTTCTGATATTACAGTCAGTCTAGTTCCTCATATCCTGAGGGGATTGTGAGTGGTGAAGGTGCCCTCAGGAGGATTAGAGAACTTTGAGTTTCATACTGATTGTGAAAAAGCTGCAATTCAATGTTCAACTATTTTTGTCAAATTAATAATTAAAAGCGATATGAAAAAGCATGAATGACTGACAGAAGAAATCACCAAATTGAAAGCTGAAATAAATAAGTATAAAACAAATCCAAAGTTTAAAGCACTAGATCAAGCATTAAAGGTGAAAATTGACAAACGTGAAGTTAGCTTAACTGAGAAAAAGCAGAAGAATTGTTGAGAGATGAGACTGATTATCTGAATGGGACCATATTTCATTGTCCCATACAAAAGCATTCTCAATCAGCTAATCGAGGGAGGTCAAGATCAAAGAAATGCAGTAAGAATGAACAGTGTGTGATTATTGCTAGCCCAGAGGCTAATGAAAGATCTAGTTCATTAATTAGTGAGGAATAAAGACCTAGGACCTCAAATTCAAATTCTAATGCTTTTTTATCAAAAAGACAGGTCGAGACAAGAAGCAAAGGCAGCAGAAAATGGGACAAAGTAAAGGCTCTAAATGTGCATGCAGAGGTAAGAGCGGTAAACAATGAAAACCAAATGGGAAGAAATCTCTGGAAAAATAGGAGAGGAGGATTTAGTAATAAATTTATAAAATAAACAATTTACAATTGAACACAGAGCCATCTAAAACAAAAATTCCTTTCATTTGTCCCTTACCTGGTGAACAAATGTTTAAGTAAATAAATAAATAAAATAAAATGTCCCCACCGCACGGGTAAATACATTTGAGATTGATATGGACTTGTTTAAATTTTTTCACAAGATCCATCGGAGACTATTCTTTGCAAAACAGAAAAAATAATGGCTGTGATAGTATGTTGTTACAAGGACAGACTGAAGGAGACAGTCTTGATGAAAGAAATCAGAATATTCTGATGGACTTGATCCAGAGTGGGCAGCAGGAGATGGAATTTGAAGAAGAGGACCTGGGATCAGACACCACCGAAGAAGCAACTGGAGGAGAGTTGGAAAATTCATCTAACATTTGGGAGGAATGAAAAAGACTGTTTAAACCATGGTCAGTATTCGTGACCAATGTCATGAATGCAGATTTCAGCTTTTGTGAAATGTGTAAAAACAGAAGTTGATAGATTATTATAAGAACAAGAAAGTATTGTAACTAGAGAAAACATGACAAAATGGGAGAAAGATGCCTTAAATGAGTTGATTCATATGGAAGGAGTGATATTTAAGCAATCAGATAAAGGAGGTAGTATGGTAGCCATACAATATGTAGCAATTTAGAAGATCTGTCATCAGACTAGTATAGATACAGAGAACTTCCAGGTAACCCATATAAAATGTTTCAGAAAGAGTTACTACAGTTGTTAGAGGAGATGTGGCATGCAAGCATCATAACTGAAAATGAGTTCAAAATTTTGTGGTCAACACATCCAATGATGCCTATGTTCTATGCCTCCCTAAAGTGCATAAAGATCAAAAAAAGCCACTGGGTCACCCTGTTGTCTCTGGGATGGGATCATTAATGGAGAATTGTCAAATTTTGTGGATTTTTTCCCTGTGGCAAGAAGTAGGTAAATTACGATCTCACCTAAGAGACACAGGGGACCTGTTGTAAAAGATAAAAAATTTTGTATGGGAAGAGGGATTTCACTGGTTAACAATAGATGTAGATGCTCTGTAGTCATCAATTTGACATACTGATGGGGTGACAGCTTGTAACTTCTTCCTAGAAAGAACTAATGTACCAAGTGAGTTTTTGCTCGAGGCAATTGAGTTCATCTTAAGACATAATGTGTTTGAATTCATGGGAAATATTTCCTGCAGACCTGTGGAACTGCAATGGGGACCTGTATAGCCCCATCATATGCAAATTTGTTCATGGGTCTGTGGGAACTGATTACAGTGTTTAGTGAACCCTTTCCTTATGCAGACTTTCTCGTCATGTGGCACCATTATATTAATGGCATTGTCTGCATCTGGAGGGCAGTAATTTATTGACTGGCTGAACAGTAATGATGTTAACCTTAAGTTCACTTCCAGGATCGAAGAATTAGTTACAGTTTTTTTTGGATTTGACATTGGAAGGTGTACCAGGATGTACAGTCCAGACAAAAGGGTATCTTAAACCAACTGCTGTGAATTTGTTGCTACAGGCTAGTAGTGCACACCCAAGAAAACTAAAAAATGCAATACCTTATTCACAGTTTCTCAGAGTGTGAAGAAACTACAAATGATGAAATGTTTTGCACACAAGCAGACGACCTGGAAAAAAGATTCCACAGTAGGGGGTATGATGCAAAGGTTGTAAGGTATGCCAGACACCAGGTTTTGAGCAAGTCACAAAGTGAAAGACTGACAGTAAATTCAAAAGCAGTTGGGAAAGAACAGCCAATAATGTTATCAGTATAATACAGTTCAGAGGCAGGAAAGATCAAGGCAAATGTGTATAAGTACTGGGACATTTTAAAGTCTGATCAAGCATTGAAACAGGAGATTGGGGATAAACCAAGAATCTCATTTCAAAGAGCACAGAATTTAAAAGATAAGCTAACACATAGTAGGTTTTTAGCCACACGAATACAGCAGAATGATGGAAATTGGCTATCTAGACTGCCTCAGGGATTTTCCTGTGTAAAAAGTGCAATATTTGTAAATATTGCAAAACAATAAAATAATTTAAAGATCCCAACAGTAGAAATGATTTTGTTGTAAAAGAATTTATGACATGTAATACAACACATGTAATTTGTCCAAAGGCCAAGAATGCCTATGGCAATGCTGGAGCTGGCAGCCCATCTGCTTCCACTGAACTGCTCTGGCAGACTTTGCTGGAGTCCATGTGGGCCATGGACTCCAAAATGGAGCAAACCCTCACCCAACTGGAGATCCATGAGCAGACAGGGAACTTACAGTATCAGCATGGCCACTGACTCAGACAAACATACGACCTCAACTCTTGCAACAGTGGCTACACTGAAGCAGAAAAATTCATAGCTCTGGGGCCACATGGAGGCCTTAGAAAAGGGAGTAGGAGGGCCAAACATGTTGCAATATAACACCACTTGGATTGTAAATAATTTGAATTTAACTGAGGATTTTGGTCACCATGAATTTTGTAGTAGTAGTAGTTTATTGTTATAACAAACAATATTGTCAGTACAATTAAAACATCACCAAAATCACATTCATTCATTAGCTAAAAACATATACAATAATTTAAAAGTACAAAAATAGAAATATTATATCAATATACACCATTCATCTTTCACTATTATCATATAATGTTATAATCTAATCTTGCTCTGTATTATACTTGATAATTTCTTGTTGTTATTAACACCGTCTATTTAACCACCTCCACAGAGCACCAAGTCAATTTTCTCTTACATAATACTGAGTCATTACCTCTTCCCCTCACTTTTTGTTAGATGTTTTTTTTTTCTTTCGATATAGCTTAAAAATTTTGTCAAGTTCTCCAATTGCCAAACATTTGTACTTTTAAGTAAACTATTGAATGGCAAATTTGGAGCCATATCCAAATTCCCCAATATATTTCCCCCAAAAAACTGCCTCTCGTATGCATATAATGGGCATAATATCAGAATGTGTAACAGGTCATCCTGCCCTAATTTACATTCACAAAGGCCTTCTTTCTGCTTCATAGATATGCCTCTCAATTTCTGTGAATCAAAATATTCAAACCAAAATCTTGTTAAAGAGTTCCTTCTTTTTGGATCCTTTAAAATTGTTAAATAGGTTTCCAATGTAACACTTCTTTTTTAATTTTTGGCCAGTCAATTACTACTTTCCACTTGTCTACTAATTTCCATCTCTGATTAGATGAATATATCTTTAATTTTTCTTTTCATATACATCTCTACATCTTTTCTAGAAAATATAAGCTGTTAGCCAAACAATCCAGAAGGCCAAAAGGCTTTATAATTTTTTTCTAGAGCATATAATCCTGGGCAAATAAACCCTCTATTTCGATAAACTGAGGATTCTTCTAAGCATATTCTGGGGAGTCTCTCTCTTCATTCATTCCATATACCATTGTCCAGTAACTCGCTAGTCTGCTCCCACTGGTAATCCCAGAATATGCTTATACATCTTATTTAATATCACTTATAGACTCTTCAATTCCCTCTCATCACCTCCCCAAATTTCTGCCCCATATAAAATGTGGCTTCTTAATTTTGCATTTAGAACCTTTAGGAATCCTTTAACAGACTGACCTGCATATTGATAAGCAAATTTTTCCACCATCGGCACAAACCTTTTCATTTTTTCTATTATGTAACCTCTATGCAGTTTCCATTTTCGATTACTTGTAAGAGTTACATCCATGTAGCAAAAACTTGATACATTTTCTATAGTATTAGAATCATGTTTTAAACTCAAGTCTCTCTCTTTTTTATTACAGTTCTATTACAAACCATATATTTAGTTTTTGCATAATTTATCTCCAGCGCCATTGCCTTACACTCATTCCCAAATTTATCCATACTTCTTTTTATTCCCAGGTGACTCATAGATATTAAAACAATGTCCTCTGCAAATGCCAAATATGGACAACATCTTTCTCCTATTTTTGGCATGTGTAATTCCTTATCATACAATCTCATAAGAATTTTATTTAGATACAAGTTGAACAATATAGGGGAGAGCACACACCCGTGCCTCAATCCCATATTTGTGCTATTTTTTTTTGTCTTATCTCCATCATTATTATATCTAATACATGTCCAATTATCCGTATTGAGTCTTTTTATCAAGTCGATCAAAGCCTGGTCCATTCCATATTCCTCCAACACTATCCACAACATATCAGTTTTAATTTTATTGAATGCTGCTCTCAGGTCCACAAAAACACAGTATAACTTTTGTTTTTTTATGTTAATATACTTATTGATTATATGGGATAGAACAAAACATTGGTCGACTGTTGAATGGCCTACCATAAATCCTGCCTGGGCCTCATCTATTATTTTAAACTCTTTTATCCATAACATAATCTTTTTTTGAATTATCTTAGTAAAAATCTTTTGTGAATTGTCTAACAGACTTATTGGTCTATAGTCTTTCAGGTTGTTTTTATCCCCCTTCTTGAAAATTGGTATTACTATATTTTCTTTCCACGTGTGGATTATTTCACCCGTCTTGACTATATAATCAAACAACATTTTCAATACTAGAATCCATAGATGTACATCACTTAATATGATACGCACTGGTATACCATCTGGCCCAGGTGCTTTATGCCTTTTTGCTTCCATCAGAGCATTGTAAATTTCATATTCCAGTATTTCTTGTTTTACAATAATCCATTTGCTCTCTTTCCTTGTCTGCTCATGTACAGAGGGATAAAAACGTGATCTGTAATACTTTTCCCACTTATGGGGTTCAATATGACACTCTATTTCCTCACTATAAGTACTGCAACCTCTTACCAGCATTCTCCAAGAAATGTTTCTGGTCTTTTTGTCTAACTGCCTCTTCTAGTTCTTTCCATAGCCTGGCTCTATATTTCTCCATCTTGCTTACCAGCAACAGTCTATACTCATTCCTAGCTTTAACTAGTTGTTTCCTATGTTTTTGATCATTTGCTTTCCTAAATAATCTTACAAGTCTATTAATTCCTTTTTTTGTCTCTTTGCAATCTTTGTCATACCACTGACTTCCTCCTCTTTTTTTCACAAATACACCTTTATTTATTAAATGTGCTAGATGTTTCATAGCTTCCTTGTATTTCCTAATGACATCTATCCCTTCAATGTCCCCAATTATTTCTAACATCTTTTCTCTTATACCACTTTCCATTACTAAATTATTTGAATTTAAATTATTAATCAAATCCCATTGTATTCCTATTTTTGTCCTAATTGATGCTTTTCTTTGTTTAGATGGTTCTATCTTATCTAATAAATCAAACTTGATCTCTACTGGGAATTGTTCACCCTCTGCCCTTCCACCCACTTGTAGATCTCTTGTTCGCATTATAGCATTTATATTTACCCAACATAGATCTATTATTGATAACCCTGTTTTTCCCATATAAGTATATTCTTCTTTAATATCTCCTTTAGTCTTACCATAAATTATTGTAAAATTCCTTTGATAAAACTCTGTACATATTTCCTTCCCTCAGTAGACATTTTCTTATCCTTTGTTGATATAATCTCTTTTATATCCTGTTTATTCATAGCTGAACATAGTTCTGTCATATCTTCAGTCATATTAATATTATGACCTACCCTAGCATTGAAATCTCCCACAACTACTATTCCACTATGAGGTTTTTCTTTCTCCCAGCTATCTATTATTTTAACCAGCAGTGTTGAGGTATTCGTATTATTATATTTTGTATTTTTCGGTGGCAGATATACATTTAACAATAACCATATATCATCTTTGCATTCAATTGTTGCTCCCAAGATATAATCTGAGTCTATAATAATTTAATCTGTTCTGATCTTATTAGAGATCCTTATCCAAGTTACCAGTCCCCCTATTAACCTCCCAAATCTTTTCTCTTTTTTGGCCTGTTTCCTAAATGACCTATATCCATTAAGATTTATCTCATCTGCACTCCAAGTCTCTTGGAGGCATATGATGTCAAAATCCGTTACATATTTCTTGAATGTAGAATCAGCTATCTTGTCTCTAATTCCTGACACATTCCAGCAGATAATTTTCACAGATCTGGCTTCTTTAAAATTCACTTTCTTAACTTTTGCTTTATCTGCAACTTTATTACCCCTTAACCTTCAATCATTATTTAAGTCTTGTAATACCTGGAAACGATTTGTCACCTGAATTAAATTTAACCAGTGATCTGTTTCGAACTTCAATGTCTTAACTTCATCCAAGATGGATTCTCCCTTCATATTAATATCTATTTTGTCCAGAATTTCTATTTTAGAGAGGATTAAATCACAGTCCTCTCTATTATTTACCCCCAATGTCAATTGTCCATTATCTTCCCATCTTACTACCTTTTTTTATCTTATTATTCAAGTCACCCAATTTTAATATAGTCTGTAATAGTTCAACCACTTTGCCCCTCACATTCCTTTTGTTTTCATTAAGAAAGTTATTTAAACCAAAGACGAAGATTAGAAAGTTTTGTTCTTCTTTGTCTTTATTCATTTTTTCATAATAATCTGGAAATAACAACTTTATATTAACAATGCTTTCAACTATAAACCCTAAATTCCTAAATTTACGCCTTTGGTTTTCAATAATTTTCAGGGCAAAATACTGATCAGATATTAATAAAATTATTTCTATGTCTTCTAATGGTCGAATAACACTCATATGTTCCAACATTGAAAGTCAATAGTTTTGTTCTTGTAAAATCATTAGTAGGTAAGATTTCATATGAATCTCTAGTTGTTACTCAGTCTTGTTTGAAATAATGCCTACCTTATGAATAGGCAGCACATAATCGGTTTCTAATGTTCTCCTCAAAATTTTGTCCAAATTCATATTCTGCCTCTCTCTACTTGTCTTATCTTCCAACTCTCTTTGACTTTTTTCTAAGTGTCTAGATTCTTTCCCTTCTAGATCTTTTGTTTTTTTCCACCACAGTCCCCATCTTTAGAACATTCTCCATTTTTCCCTTTTCTTCTGTCTTATTATTCCACTTCTTCTTTTTTTGTTTTTGATTTTTATCTTTACCTAAATCTCACTTTTTCCTTTCTTTTTTATTCTTTACTCTATTGTCCATATCTTGTGAGTCCTTACAATTCAGTTTAGTAGTTCCCCCACTGCCCCCCTTGCTTGCTTATTTCCACTATCATAATTGATTTATCTTTTTTTCTGTTCCGTAATAAATCCAGTTATTGTTTCTTTTCTTTGGTCCTTTTTCTTGTTCTTTTCTTGCTCTAATCCTTTTTGCCATATAGTTTCATTACCTTTTCTCATTTCTCTCACAATACTTCTTTCCCTCCATTCTTCCTGTGGTAACATAATAAGTTCAGATCCCTCTTCTATTGGGGTCTGTTCTAAATCCCTTTCTATTATGTCAACTAGCTCATCTTCCCTATCCCTATTCCCAAGATCTATACTTTCCCTAATATCTATCTTAGATAGATCTTTTTCCACATTCCCATACAAGGACTTATATGGTTCCACCTCATTCTCCCACACATCACTTGCCACTCCCTCTCTCAAGTTATAATCTATCCCCCCATTTTGTGTGATGAAATTTCTATTTTCTAGACAAACCCCCTTTAAAAAATGTAAGTCTTGTTTAATTAGAGTCAGCTGTTCGTATATCAAAATATTAGCCTGGAGTGGGTCACACAGGGCCTTAAGTACTTCCTTAGACAGATTATTGAAAGTAAATGAATCCATCATTATGGAACTCATAAACTGAGTCCCATTGCCTCCATCACAACTCCAAACCTCTTTTACATTCTTTACTAGTTCTTCATTAATTAATTCCTCATGTTCAGTTTCTCTATTTTCATTAAGATCTTTCACCCCCACTTCTGTTTGATTCATACTTAGTCTGAGGCCTTTAATTTTCTGATCAATCCTATTATTTGTTTCCCTAGTTTCTCTGATGTCCTCCACTGTTTTGCTCACTTCTTTATTTATTATTTCCAGAATATCTGTTCCACTTAAATCTATCAATGACTCCTTCTCTGATTTTTTAGGGCAGAAAATGGACTTTAATGACAATTGTTTCATGTTTTTCTTACTTGTAGTTATTGTTGGTGTTGATGTAATTTCTATACCCGCCTCCCTCATTGCCATCTTTTCCATCTCTTTTATTCCATCTATTTCCACTTGCCTTTCTTTATCTCTAATTTCTATTTTCCTAAAACTATTTTTACCTCTTTTATCTCTTAAACCATTTATTTTGAATACACTACTAACATTTCCTATTGTTTTAGTCCCTTCTGTTCTTTTTTTTCCTCTTCTAGTTGTTGCTGGCATTCTAACAGGTTCACACTATCTGGTGAACCCCTACATTATAGCTCTCTTTTTTCTATACTCCAACACTAATTATGAGCCTATTGATTCTATTATCTTACAATAACACACTATCACCTTAACACAATTAGCACAATCTGATACTAGTACTGCCCAATTAATGACTTGGTGCCATGAATGTTTTTGGTTCTTATAACCATTTTATAAAATATCTTAAATATTCTTTTATATCGTTCAATACTTGTAGTTTCTTTTTTAATTATTTGTGGTACAATTATAAAATTCGCAAAAAGGAAATAAACACCAGGTAATAATTTCTACAAATTAATACTAAAGTCGTTCTTCCAATAGGCACAAAACCTAAAATGTTTGACCAGTTTAGGTGTAAATGTTAAATCAGCCTATAATCCAAAGCAATGAGTCCAAACAGCAAGAGCAATCCTAGATGAATTCACTACAAAATGTACAAAATGTGCTTTTTCAGCAATAATCCCAAGGTGAAAAGAAATGAAAACCTCTACGGCTTCTTTTAAGTCTTTATTCCTTTCTTCCTCTTGCTAAAATAAAGTTCCGTAGAACAAATCCCATGAAGATCGCAATAAAAGTCGAATGCTTGTAGATACTCTCGAAATATCACTAGTTTGATAGTCAACTTCAAGGGCTCTTCTGGACAAAATAAGCCTCCTGCAATGCCAGTCACACTTCTTGGTTCACCTCTCTCCCCACATTATATTTTCCTTGAGTACCACTATTAAAAGAGAACACGCTAATTACAATATCTAGAACCAATACATTCTTGTTCTTTCATCTATTTATTTTATTTATTCAATTTTGGTAACCAGGTAGGCCCACTGAGCCCCGGAGGTCCCTTTTCCAGGGGTGACCTAGAATTAGTTACAGAGGTATACAAGTACAATAAAGGAAACAAGGTCACAGTGCAAAATAACACTGGTGGAAAATCAAGTACATGGATAAACAGTGCTGACGTAGTGCAAAAAAAATTAGTTACAGGAGAAGACAGTTGCAGGAATAGATATGGGTAGCAGTGTAGCAATCAGGAGAGAGCTAATATATAATACAGCAGTGCATGGCTTAGTCTAGTGAGGGCCTGGCCTTAGTATGGGTAAGACCTCTCATTGACAGGAGCAGGCGCTAGCTTCTAGTAAGTGAGCACGGAGTCCCTTGCAGAAGGATCCAAGGGAGGGGGGTTCCTGAAGGTGGGGAGGAAGCTTATTCCATAGGGTAGGTGCAGCAATGGCAAAGGATTTACTGTCAGCAGTTGTCTGAACCCTAGGTTTATCTAGTAGGTTTCACCCAGAGGTTCGGAGGGTGTGTACAGAGTGCTTGGGAGCCAGGAGACTGGCCAGGCTATCAGGGGAATTGCAGTATAGAAGCTTGTAAGCATTGCAAAGCAGGGGGTACTGAAGGCAGCCATCGAGGGAGGGCCATTGTAGTGAAGCAAGGGCTTCACAGTGGTGCTGTCTTTTGTGGGACTGAGATGCAAACCAAGCTGTTTTGTTGTAGAGAACTTGCAGCCTGCTCATTGCCTGTTTAGCCAACCCATGAAGCATAGTGGCAGAAAAGGTCAGTGTAGAAAGGAGGCGGAGACTGTTGGCAATGGTTGTTCTGGACTCAGGGATGAGCTGATCATTCAGGCGGTACAGCAGGCCAAATTTGCGGTGCACCATTTTAGTTACCTGGTCTATGTGAAACTTGAGGGTAAACCCCTGATCTAGGGTTAATCCCAGGTATTTGAGTGAACTCACGACCTCAATGCTGCTGCCAGAGGATAAGGTCAGAGGAAGTAAGGCACTCCTATCCAAGCCAAGGTATTTCTGTCCAAAAAGCATTGCCTTAGTTTTTGTGGTGTTTAAGATCAATTTGTTCTCAGTGAGCCAAGATTCTAACTCGGCAAAGTCAGCTTGCAGGTGGGGTCCCAGATCAGACAGGTTGCTTGGGGACCAGTAGATAACAGCATTGTCAGCGTATTGAATGACCGAGCTACCACCGCGGTGGATTTTAAGGTCATTGGCAAACAGCGAGAAGAGGAGGGGACCCAGGATGGAACCTTGGAGCACCCCCTCACTTAGGGGGAGAGGATCTGAGGTTGCACTTTCCATCTGACCTGCTGGGAGTGACCAGACAGGTAGCAGGTGAACCAGGAAAGGGAATGCTGATCCAGGCCAAAGGAGGCCAGTTTGTTTAGGAGGAATTTGTGGTCTACTAGGTCGAAGGCCTTAGATAGATTAATAAAAACAGCTCCAGTGGGGAATCCTTTGTCCATGGCCCCAAGGATGTCAACTGAGAATTTTATGAGGGCTGTATCAATGCCATGGTACTGTTTAAATCTTTCATAGCAGATTATTACAACTATTTTAAAATTGCTCCCTCTTTGTTGCTTTATATTGCTACATAAATTGAGAAACCAAACCTTAAAACATAAAAAGCATGACATGACCAAGACACTTTATGTTCTAAAATCAATTTAACTTGTTTACTTTTTGTGTTGGCAATGTCAGCAAACGTCATTATTAGCTCGAAAAGTCAGGCGGTAGCAATTCAAGCAAAAAAACTTTTAAAAGGTGAGGTCTGATAGCGCTTGGTCTACTCCTTCCTTTTCTTGAGCAACCATACACTTAATGCTGAGAACACCAAGACAAGCGGCGATAATCCTCCCGTCCTTAAATTTTGCTATCCGTTGTAAGCTTGACATGTGCAGTCAAAATACTATAGAGCAGCTCGATACAACCACACTCCGCAGAGGTTGCAAAGCTAATGATCTCTCTGCTCGCAGTCCTCACCAGGCTTTTATGCTCCGAGGTCACATGGGTGAATCAACGAATGGTTGCTCACTCACCTGTCCCCTACTTCCTGGTTCTGTATGCAGTGGGTTAAATCTTAAATTTTATCTTGAAAATAAAAATATAAAATTTAGAACACTGTAAAGCCAAGCCGGAAAGCCGAAAGATGTCAATAGTCAAAAAGGTAAACAATTCCCTTACAATGCTAGCGCAAAGTAAGCGCTAACAATTTTAACCAAATTTGCCAACAGTTTTTATTTTTTAAAAATGTAATCTATTAAACTACTATTAAAAAAGCTTATTAAACACTTTTAGCTAGTGCTTATACACATAAATGCACTTAAATGTGTGTTTTTAAAGGACACCAGCAAAATTTGAAAAACTACAACTCGAACTTCTTGCGTTTTTATGTTTGCTTGCACGCATGTGCAAGAAACATAGTGCCATCATCCGAGTTTTCCAGAGGTGTGTCAGCCTCTTCCAATTCAGTCAGTGTGTTTGCAGGTGCGGACGAGGTGCGCCAATCACTGCTCCAGCTGTCTATGACAGCAGCTGAAAATGCAGTAGAATACAGTTGAAAGTGAGAGCTCTGCTTCAGTGAGCAGAGCTCCCCCCCTCAACACGCACACATATTGCGTGCCGACACGCTCCCCCCCACACTCATAGAGTATAGCCGACAGGGTGCCCAATGCCCCATCGGCTCCATGCACCCCCAAAAAAAGCTTTCCTGGTGCCACGTGGGAGCCCAATCCCCATCAGCTCCAGCCCCCCAAAAGCTGGGAGCCACACCGCGTGGCACATGTCTCTGTATGGCCGGCGGGATGCCCAATCCCTGTCGGCTCAGCCTCCCAAACAGCCTTACAGTGCCACGCTGGGAGCCCACCCCAGCGTGGCACTAGCCCATATGACTGACGGTGCCTAATCCTGTCGCAGCCCAGCTCTAAACATCCTTTCCAGCTACGCTCGCTGGGAGCCCACCCCAGCGTGGCAAACATCCCACGTTGTCTTAATAATTAAAATTAAAAAAACCCTGTAAATTAAAAAACGGTCCCTCGCAGTCTCCCTGCCCCCACCCGCACTCACCCACTGTGCACCCTGCCTCCCCACACACACCCTCACCCCATACTTACCTCTTGAGTCCGGCGCGATGATCTTCGGTGGACCGGGAACAAGTCTGCACTCTTCAAAGCCGACCACGAACTGAGGAAATGCCGGTAAGCTGTATAATGTAATAGATAGGGTTTTTTCAACTTTGCTGCATATCTCGGGCATTTTTTGGAATTTTTGCACCAAATTTTCAACATGGCATTTTTGGGACCCCTTCTCATGAATGCTTTCACTGTCATGGCGTTATTCGGGCCCGAAGGGTGATTTCAGTCACTGCACAAAATCACCTTTCAGGACTGATTAATGAAACGACACTGCCAGTGTTCATAAGGTGGGCTCTCAAGAAGCCTATTTTGAAAATTGGTGGAAAAATCCAAAAATAACTGTTTATGAGTGTGTTACGCAGTTCCTATGCACACTACGTAAGTTCATGATTTTCAATATTTTCACTCCAGATTTTCAACATTGCCATTTTACCACACTTTCTTATAAGCAGTACAGCTGTCATTTTTCACATCTTACCCAAAACATGTTTCCGCCCATGTAGCACACAATGGCACAATCGGTGTGCGAAATCAATGTATGGGACAAATTAAGAAAATCATAGTGACACTGTTCATGAGCAGAGGTCTTAAAATGGCTATGTTGAAAATTTGGTGAAAAAATTCCTAAAAATGACTGTTTTACGAGTGTGCATTGCGCAGTTCCTACGCACTCTCGTAAGTTCACGAATTTTCAATATTTTCACTCCAGATTTTCAACATTGCCATTTTACCATACCTCCTTATGAGCAGTACAGCTGTCATTTTTTCACATCTCACCCAAAATGTGTTTCCGCCCATGTAGCGAACAATGGTGCAGTCGGTGTGCGAAATTAATGTATGGGACACGTTAAGAAAATCACAGTGACACTGGTCATGAGCAGAGGTGTTAAAATGGCTATGTTGAAAATTTGGTGAAAAAATTCCCAAAAATGACTGTTTTAGGAGAGCAAGTTGCGCAGTTCCTACGCACGCTGGCAAGTTTGCAATTTGTAATATCTGCACACCAGATTTTCAACAGTGCCATTTTACCGCACTTCCTTATGAGCAGTACAGCTACCATTTTTTCGCATCTCGCCCAAAATTTGTTTCCGCACATGTAGCGCACAATGGTACAGTCGGTGAGCGAAAACAATGTTTGGGACAGATTAAGAAAATCACAGTGACACTGGTCATGAGCAGAGGTCTTAAAATGGCTATGTTGAAAATTTGGTGACAAAACTCCATAAAATGACTGTGTTACGAGTGAGCATTACGCAGTTTCCACGCACCCTCGTAAGTTCATGAATTTGTAATATTTTCAGTCCAGATTTTCACCAGTGGCATTTTCCACACCTCCTTATGAACAGTCAGCTGTCATTTTCCACATGGCGAAATGTGTTTTCACACTTTCAGCACAGAAATGCGTGTTGCTGTGGAAATCATTGTTCAGGACAGATAAAGAAAATCACACTGACACTGTTCATGATCGGAGGTCCCAAAATGCCTGTGTTAACAATCTGCTGTAAAAAATCCCAAACTAGTTACATTATGGATGTGCGTTGCACAGTTTCTATGCACGCTCGTGACTTCACCAGTTTTTTTAAGATTTTCACACCAGATTTTCAACATTGCCATTTTTTACACCTCCCCATGAACAGTACCGCTGTCATTTTTCACATCCTGTTCGCAATGTGTTTTTGCACCTGTGGTGCCAAATGCCGTAGTCACTGTGCAAAAGCAGTTTTCAGCTAACAAACTGATATTAGAAACATAGAAACATAGAAGTTGACAGCAGATAAGGACCGCAAGGCCCATCCAGTCTGCCCATTTCTTTTTCTACCTTATAAATGTGCCATCGGCCTTTGCTCTGTCAGTGACCTATCTATTCATAGTCATTTGTATTGCTCCCTTATGCCTATCCCATGCCTGTTTGAAGCCCTGCACTGTATTCATAGCCACCACTTCTTGTGGTAAGCCATTCCATGCATCCACCACCCTTTCTGTGAAAAAGAATTTCCTCACATTCCCCCTTAATCGGCCTCCCTCTAATCTCATGCTGTGTCCTCTTGTCCTGCTATTTTTCTTATATTTAAACATGTTAGACTCGTTCACCTTGTTTATGCCCTTAAGGTGTTTGAATGCCTCGATCATGTCACCTCTCTCCCTCCTTTGCTCAAGGGTATACATATTGAGCTCCATTAATCTGTCCTCATATGTCTTCTGATGCAGTCCCTGCACCATTTTGGTTGCCCTTCTCTGGACTGCCTCAATTTGGTTAATGTCCTTGTGAAGGTGTGGCCTCCAATGCACGCAGTACTCCAGATGGGGCTAACCAGCGTCTTGTACCGAGGATTATTACCTCCCTCTTCGACTTGTGATACCCTACTATACACCCTAACACCCCTAGCCTTACCTACTGCTTTAGAGGTCTGCTTGGATGATTTTAGGTCATCAGTGATGATGATGCCCAAGTCTCTTTCTTCCTTTGTGACTGCTAGCAACTCCCCTCTCAGCCTATAGGTAGCTTCAGGGTTTCTCTTCCCTATGTGCATGATTTTGCACTTCTTTGCATTAAATCCCAGTTGCCACTCTTCTGACCATTCTGCTAGTTTATTCAGATCTCTTCTCATTCTGCCCACCCCATCTGGATCATCTACTCTATTGCAGATCTTGGTGTCATCTGCAAACAGACAAGCCTTACCCTCTAGTCCATCTGCAAGGTCACTAATGAAGATGTTGAAGAGGACTGGCCCAGGACTGATCCCTGAGGTACCCACTTGTGACTTGCATCTCTTCTGACTGTATACCATTACCACCACTCTCTGTTTTCTGCCCGTCAACCAGTTTGCCACCCAGTTGACCAACTTCTGACCCACCCGAGCCTACCCATCTTATTTATCAATCTTCTATGTGGAACAGTGTCAAAAGCTTTGCTGAAGTCAAGGTAGGTGACATCAACTGCTCCCCCTTGGTCCACCACTCTGGTTACCCAGTCAAAGAAATCTATGAGATTAGTTTGACAGGACCTTCCTTTGTAAACCCATGCTGTCTTGGATCCTGTGCCCTATGGATTCCAGGTGTTGCACTATCCTTTCCTTAAGGTGCCTCCATAATCTTGCCCACTACTGAGGTAAGACTGACCGGTCTGTAGTTCCCGCCTCCTCCCTACTACCACTCTTGTGGAGCGGGATCACATGAGCCCTTCTCCAGTCTTCTGGGACCTCTCCTGTGCTCAGAGACTCACTAAACAATTCTGCTAATGGCTCTGCTAGTTCCTCCTTTAGCTCCTTAAGTACCCTGGGATGTTATGCCATCAGGTCCCTTGCCTTATCCACCCTGAGCTTAGCAAGCTCTTGTAGGACCCTTTCTTTTGTGAAGGGAGTAGTGCTCACCTCCCTCCCCTGTGTCCATGATGCTGAGCTGTGGGCCCTGCCCTACCTTCTCTTCAGTAAATACTGAGCAAAAGTATCTATTTAGGATAGGTGCCTTTCAGGGTCCTCCTCCTCACATGCTCCCTTTTTCTCCATTAAGCTAGCAATATCCCTCTGGACTTTCTCCTTTCACTAATGTATCTATAGAAAGTCTTGTCACCTTCTTTACTGTTCGTGCTAGTGTTTCCTCAGTTTGGGACTTTGCCTGCCTTACTGCCTTACCTGCATCCCTTAGGGCAGTTTGGTATGCCTCCTATCTTCATCCCGCTGTGTTCCCTTATATTTCCTGAAGGCCAGCCTTTTGGCTCTGACCTTTTCTGCTACTGTATTTGAGAACAAAGTGGTTTCCTTCTTCTTTTGCACTTCCTTTTCTGTCTAACACAATGGGATGTTGCTTCAAGTATTGCATCATAATGCTTGCCCACTCTGCCTGTACCCCCTCACCTGTGTTTCTTTTTGCCAGGGCTAGCTTGCCACTGTTCACGAGGTGGGGGTCACAAAAACATGTTGAAAATTTGGAGTGAAAATACCAGCTGAATGCCAGGGGTTGGGTTTCCGACCATAACGCCCACCCTGTAGAGAATGACAGGCATCAGAGATGTGACTTGGGATTCTTGCGCACTAATGCTCATACCATTCCACCCCACCCACACCCTGCAGCCAGTGAGAGGCATCAAGGTGTGCCTCGGACTCTTGAGCCCCAAAATGTTACCCCATTCTCCTATACCCACCCATCTCACCGTATTTCCTGATGGAATGGGTGTGCATAAGAGCCAAAGACCCCAAGGCACACTGTGACACTTGTCAGTGTCTGCAGGGTAGGGTGTGGTGAAATGGCGTGGTCGTTATGCCTGACGACCCAAAGGCACACCCCAATGCCTGTCACTCTCTGCAGGGTGGTGGTGGGGTTGGCTTCAGTTCAATACTTCGCTGCCATTCCTATTATGCAGCTCTGTAACTTCTACACTACCAATGCCAATGCCAGCAAGCAAACATTCGGCATTGACAAATGCTTGTTTATTTTTCCATTAAACTTTCTCCACAGTCCACAGTTCCAAGACTCTCAAACTCCAACTTTGCTCACTCCACCAGGCTGCCAAAAGCCCCCACGGGCTCAGTCAGTCCTGCTAATCCAGACGTGAGGCTCCTCACACCGCTAGGACTCCAGCCCGACCAGGCAGGCCCGAAGGCACTGGACTGCCATCTCCACAACTGTACAACCATGCAACTACGCAAACCAGAGGGGAGGGCTCAAAGATGGACTGGAAAGGTCTGTGATGTTTAAAAATAATGTGGCAATGATGGCATACCTTTTTTAAAATGTTTTGGGGCTTTTCACAGACTCCTGCTACAGGTGTTTATTCTCCACAACGTCCTAGCGAACAGCTCCTCCCGACTCTCGGTTAGCAATGAGGCCAATAGAGTGTGTCTCCATGCATTTTGTAGAGCTTACAGAATTAACCCATAAGTTGCTCAACAACTCATTTAGTACTAGGGGAGTGTGAGTAACAAACGGTATTTACCGAATACCACAAACAATGGATCATTCATTACTTGGGAAGAAAACCTAATAACCAGCACTATTCAAGGCTATTCAGCATTTTGTTATTCAGCAGAAGTTGACGATCTCCTGAGACATTCCATCTAATCAGAAGCCACTTTGGAAGCTCTCTGAAGGGAGGTCATGTGACCCAGCACTAGGAAAAGCTTCAGACAGGAGAGACAGATGACTTGTTTTACTTTATTTATTTATTTATTGTAGTCATCGGAATTACAACCCTTTGAGTCAGGGACTCATTTCCAAATGCTCCATGTCAGAGCTACAGAGAAGTACAGTCAATTACATATGAGCATTCCTTATAGACATAAACAATACAGGGGTACAGGGTACAAATATAGTAGGAACACAGCAGGATTTTAAGAACTGTTAAAAATTGTATGCAGGTGGGGTTACAGGCCTATACATCGAGGTAGCTAAGGACACTTATCAAACTTGCCAGTTGACTAATTTTGAGACTGAGGGCTGGTTAAGCTGGCTAGGAAGCCATTGTCATAGACTTGGAGTCGTGATGGAGGAGGGGCCCAGTGGACTTGGGTTCACCTGGAGGAACATGCGCAAGAGTGAGTAGACAGTATATGATTCCTGAGGGCCTCTTTAAATAGTCCTCGCTTGGGCAGACTAGTTACTGAAGTGGGTAGAGAGTTGAACCAGGTTGGGCACCTGTAGCTGAATGTCCTTTGGGCTAGGGAGGTTCTGACCTTAGGGACTACGAGAGAGGATTTGGAGGCACTGTGGGTACTGACTAAGGGGACGGCTGGGAGAAGAGCGGAGGTGACACCTGGAGGGGTGAGACCAAGGAATATTTTTTTGGCCATGAGGCAGGACTGGTATTTGAGCCTCTCTTCAAAATTCAGCACATTTGTGAGGGAGTAAAGTGTGTAGGAATGGGTGTGGTGTTCAGCATCAGTCAGGAGCCTACATGCCTTGTTTATGGACAATTTAGTTTTGCTGAGGGTAGTACTGTCAACTGCGCTATAGATGAGCAGGCCATAATTGACTAAAGAGAGGACCAACAAGGTGATGGCTAATCTGAGCACTTTCAGGTGGAAGGCAGTCCTTGTGCCAACAAAGGAGACCAAATTGTGAATTGGTGGCCATTGTGAGGGCACTGATGTGGTGGTGGAATGTGAGGGCAGAGTCAAAGTGGATGCCCAGATATTTGTAGGAGGATACTTGTTCTAGGGGATGGAGAGAGCTGGAGGAGACCTGTAGGGGGTAGTCCTTATGTTTGCTTTGGTGGTGAGCAAAGAGCATTGATTTTTTTTTTTTTTTAGGTTGATGACCAGTTTTCTATCCATGAACCAATGCTCAATCCGATTGAAAGAGTGCTGGCAGGAAGATAGGAGAGCAGTGGGACTTGGGTCAGAGACAAAGAGGACTGTATCATCGGCATAGAGAAGGATCTTTCTGGGGCAGGAGCTGGGGAGGGAGTTGAGATACAGGCTGAAAAGAAGAAAACCAAAGATGGAGCCCTGAGGATCCCAGAGCGGACCAGGTGGGAGCTGGAGAGAGTGTTGTTAAGTTTGTCACATTGGGATCTGGCAGTTAAATAGGTAGTGAACCAGTCAACAGGTCCTTGGGAGAAACCAGATTGTAGAAGGATGTCCAGCAGTAGTGAGTGGTTGCCTGTGTCAAAGACCTTTGACAGGTTGATGAAAACGGCACCTGCAAGGTGACCTTTATCCAGGGCAGAGTGTAGGAAGGTGGAGAACTCAAGGAGAGTGGTGGTAGTACTATGGCCCAACCTGAAGCCATGTTGCTCCTGGCAGAGTATGTTGTGGGTGGCAAGGTAGTCGTTAAGTTGGTTTGCCACTATTTTTTCTAGGGCTTTTGAGATAGGGGGGAGAATAGAAATAGGTCAATAGTTGCTTGGGGAGGAGCTGTCACTGCTTTTATGGATGGGAGTGATGACTGCTGTTTTCCAAGCCTGGGGAAATTGGCCAAGGCATAGGGAGCGATTGAGCAGGGCAGTGAGTGGTGGGAGCATTACGTTAAAGGCCAGTTGGAGGAGCCGTAGGTCAAGCAGGTCATTGCTAGGGCTGGTGGCATTCAGGGCTTTAACTAGGATCAGCTGGGCTTCCTGCAGTGAGATGGTATGAAGGTGGAAGAGAGGTCGAGGGAGGGTGGGAGGTAGGGTTGCCACCTATCCAGTTTTTGACCGCAGAATCCATTTTTTAGGGTCCTTATCCGGTCATCTAGTTTTGATTAAATGTAGTCCGGTTTTTGGGTCATTTTGTGTGTTCATATACTCTTAAAACTGATGTACCAAACCATTCACTGTTTTGGCTACATTGCATGTCCAGGTTACAAAGAAGTTCTGATGTCACAGTCATTCAGACCTGCCTTTGTTTGTAAAACCAGACTGTCTGAGACGTGTAAAGTATGGCCATTAAGATCATTAGCAGTAAATTAACCTAATCTTTTCAACTCTGCATTTTAAGTATGGTCTTTTACTGCTGTGACAGGAAACAGCTTTTACATCTTTATGTGCTGTCATGCATTTCTTTTTGTTTGTCCTATAGTCTGGTATATTTTTGACCCATTTTTATTAAATTAATAATCTAACTTTTATTGCCTTTATCACCACATTTGCTCTAATTTTTTTTTATTACCTGAACATTCCATGATATTAGCTACACGTTTACAGGTCATTCAGATAAACAGCATGGAATGGTGTATCTGAAATTGTGGAATGTCTTAGAAATATGAAAAGAAACAGCAGTAGCTGCTGAGGTAAAGGGGGCACAGTGCAGTATTAAGGGTACCACAAGCACTGATAATTAAGTTATCAAAAATTGGTCAAAGCATCAGAATACACGAATGACATGGAAAGGAAAATGGGAGTGTTTAACAGAGGGCTGAGCAATAAGCTGTGGATGAGCTTGGCACATTCAGCAGACCTGAGTTTGATTCCCACAACTTCCACTTATATACTGTGTGACCCTGAGCAAGTCACTTAACCTTCCTGTGCTCCTGGGTCATTCCTGTAAAATGGGCTGTTGACCTATGGGAGTTAACCTGGTTGCTAAGGAATAAAAATAAATAAATAAATAAATAAATCAAATAAAAACAGTATAAAAATGGTTTCCTGTCACTAGTAACGTCTATTCCAACATTACAAATGGCTTTGGAGGAGGAGCGATATAATCGCCAGTCATAAAAAGATGGTGGAGCCAGAGGCGGAGTTTGGGGTGTGGTTTAGCATCCGGTTTTTACCTCATCCAAAGGTGGCAACCCTAAGTGGGAGGTGGGAAGGGGGCAATTGGGTCAAAAAAGTTGCTGGGGAGGACCGAGCTGAGGTCAGTGAAAGCAGTGTTGAGGCAGTCAATGATACATTGGGGATCTGTGGAGAGAGAGTGCCATTGACGTTTAGTAGAGTTAGTGGGGGGTACGGGACTTCCCATTTAGTTCTTTAATGTTGTCCCAGAAATTACGGGCAGACTCCCAGGAGGAGGCTAGCGTTGATCTATAGTAGTGAGCCTTGGCTTTGCAAATGGCCCAAGTGCATTTGTTGCACTTGACATTGAAGGCCTATCAGTCTACTGGTTTACCAGAGGAGATGGCTTTATGCCACAGATTATCTCTGCTACTTGTGCTACTGTACAGAAGGAATCGCTTCCACCCACTTGTCTTAACTAGACAAAAATCAGAAATCTTAACTTTTTTGTTCCTTCTCTAAATCCCAAGCTTGATGAGGCGGTTGATTGTGTACAGTGTAGGGTGAAAATCAGGCTTTTGAGAAAGGAAAATAGAAGGGTTGTTTAGTGTTTGCTGATATACAGGCAAGCAGCCCCAACAGACACATATAGACTGTGTGTGTGTGTGTGTGTGTGTGTGTGTGTACTGTACTAAAACCAAATGAGATTTAAAGCTGCAGTGTAGTGTGTTTTAAAGACTAGCAGCTTAAGGGAATAAAGAAGATTTTGCAGGGGTTTATTGTGGTTAGAAATGTAAGGTTTTTGTAACTTAGTTGTCTGAAACAAAGAACAAGGCAAGTAATCTAACTGAAGTACAGTTAACTTAGGGACCTTTTTCCTATTGATGTTCATTTCTTGGCTTCATGCCCATTAAGAAATTAAAAAAAAAATACATTTCTGAGAATTTACTCAGGCATGACTAAATCAGTGAGATTTGTCAGCTCAGTATTGCTACAGCGACTTGAATGACTCAATTTCATAATAAATATAATTTAAATTTAATATCAGAAATCTTCCTATAAGGAACCCGGGCTTGGGTCCCTCCACAGCCATTTAAGCAAGTACTAGTGCACCATAGCTGTTGTTGATTCTCATAGCTTCAGGTAACCATTTTTTTTGTTGCATGTGTGCACGGCTGTGCACTTAAGACATTTTTCTAATTTTGAGACTTTTCTGCCCAAGACAACATTTAAAAAATAAAATTTTGATTGTGAGAGTTTAGTCTGGCTTGACCATTGTGAGAGAGATTTGTCAGTTCAGCATTGATGCAGTGACTTGATTTCATAATAAATATAATTAAAATGTAATATTGCACATCTCCTGTGAAGAAACCTTGCTTGGGTCCCTCCATGGCCACGTGAGCAAGTGCGAGTGCACTGTAGCTGGTAGTAGGGGACTAGTCAGCTGACTCCGTGTGTGTGTGCGTGCATGCGTGTGTGCACGTGCACATGACTGTACGCTCAAAGCATTTTTCTAATTTTGTGGCTTTTCTGCCCAAGAAGAAATTTGAAAAATATTTTTTTCAGAGAATTTAGTTAGGCTTAACTATCAGTGACTAACACTTTTCAGCTCAGCATTGCTGCAGTGACTTGAGTGACTTGATTTTATAATAAATATAATTAAAATGTAATATGACACATCTCCTGTGAGAAACACAGGCTTGGGTCCCTCCATAGCCATTTAAGCAAATGTGACTGTACCATAGTGGGTAGGGTGGGACTAGTTGGTTGACTCCCACTGCTTTAGTCATCTGCTTTTCTGGGTGTGTGTGTGTGTGTATAACTATGCACTCAAGACATGTTTCTAATGTGGTGGCTCTTCTACCCAACAAGGAATAAAAACTAATTTTCCTGAGAATTTAGTCAGGCTTGACCATTAGTCAATGAGACTTGCCAGCTCAGCATTGCTGCAGTGGCTTGAGTGACTATGGTTCATAATAATATAATTTAAATTTGATTCATCTTCCTGTGAGGAATACAGCCATGGCAGATAGAGGACCTAGTTCCAGAAAATGTAGTTGGTCCAGCAGCCCCAGCAAAGCTGCAGCAGGTGTACAGCAACAAGCAGCAGGAGAGGGTGAGCATACTGCAGAGCGATGTCCAGAACGTATTCGCCATGCAAAATTATGTTTTATCCCATCAAAGCCTGCAGTCTCCCCCTGCACCAGTATGGCATTAGCAGACACCAGGGAAAAAATAAAAGTACCATGCAAGGTATTAGCAGTGCTGCTAGGACATTGTCATTAACCACCACTGATAATACCAATATGAATGCATCCTCTTCCCTTGTCACTGCCACCAGTACTACCAGGACATCCTCCTTAATAAACACCAGTGCTCTGATTCACCACCCATAACTGCAACTACTAGCATCCCAACCTCTCCTGCAACAGTGGCCCTGCCAGTCACTCCTGCCACTGTGACCAAGACCACTCCTGTCACTGTGAACCAGACCACTCCTGCCACTCTGACTGAGAACACTCCTGCCACTGTGACCCAGACCACACCTGCCACTGTAACCATGGCCATCACCAGTACTGCTATGGTGACACCGGCCACTACTAGCACTGTGGCCCCAGCCAGTTGCACAACAATTTCCAGTAATGTGTCCACCCCTATTATGACACATCTTCTTTCTTGGCCTGTCTTTTCTATTGTAGAATATGTCAGTGCAGATGAAGATGAAATGCATTCATCCAGGTCTGAGTACTTTCCACCAGGAGATCTTCCCATTGATGCATTATCTGAGGAGACTAACCTAAGCAGCTTTGATAATGAGGCAGAGTATGGGGAGTATCCGGACAGCTGTAAAGCGAGAAAGTTGGGTGGTCGGAAAACCTCAATCTCTCAAGGTCGAAGTGGCAGGAGAAAGAAAGATATGCCCCCCCCAAAAAAAATTGCCAATCTACCCTTCAGTGCTTTCTTCAGCAGGCTCCATCCCAGCCTGAACAGCCAAGTAGAGCAAGTGCAGGGGCACCAGTGGTGCCAGGGGAAACCCACAGATGCCGATCCAAACAACAAAAGGCTAGTGGGGGCCAAAAGAGTGGTGGTGGTGGTACTGTTGACACTAGCTGCATGAGTGGTGTCAGGAGCAGTAAGAGCACAGTACAGCCACCTTTCACATTACTAAAAGATTATAACAATCAGTATTCACATTGTGCAGTACAACTATCAGGAGGAATCTCTGTCAGATTTAACAACTACCTCCTTAATGAGCCATTTAAAAGTAGAACATCTCCCAGGTTTTTAAAGCATCTTAATCTGTGCTTGTAGTTCCACCAGACCCATCTCAGGCGATAATGCAGTCAGTGGTGCTGGTGGCATTGGCAATGCCACAGAATGTTCTGCCTCTGAAAAAATGTTGCTGCACCTGCTGCTATTACTCCATCTCCCTCAACACCAAAGAGTCCTCGGTGCACCGCAAGCAGAACACTCCTGCCACCAGGAACCTGTCCCCTGCTATTTGCACACCATCTGGCACACATGGACCATCTCCCCATCCACAGAAATTGCCAATAGTGGAAGCTTTCCAGGCCAGACCTAAGTACCAGTCATCTCATCCAGCAGTTCAGCACATCACGCAGCTCATAGGTGAAATGATGGTATTGTATCTGCAACCATTTTCGCTTGTGAAAGTCACTGGTTTTCAGAAATTTCTGCAGCACTTGCAGCCATGGTACCAGCCCCCAACACATTCCACATTTTCATGCACTGTAGTGCCAAAGATACATGACGGTGTGAGAACGGCAATTGCCACACCACTCTCTGAAGCTGTGCATGGTGCTTTCCATTGCACCTCAGACATATAGAGCAGTACAAAATCCATGCATGCATATCTATCCTTGACTGCACACTGATGTATTCAAAAGCATATGTCTCCTGCAGTGTCATGCAAGTTACTTTAAGTAATCAGTTACAGTTACAGTTACTCTCAAAGAAATGTAATCAGTTACAGTAATTTATTACTCCGTTATAAAAAGTAAACAGTGACTGTAACTGTAACTCATATTACTTTTTGTGTTCACCGTGCGCACAAGTGCAAGCAAACACATTGGTATGAGAGTGCCTTTTGAGAGGTGTGACACTGTTCTCCCAATGCAAAGCAGTGTTGCAGGGGCGTGACAGTGTCAGACCAATCAGCACCCACGCTAACAATGACAGAGTTTCTGGCTTGCTGGGTGGGGACGGTCACCAGCTTCAAAAGACATTGCCGACCCTTTGATCTGTGCCACCCAGCAAGCCAGGCTGATCTGCCATGGTCAGCCTGGAAAGTGGCTGCATCTCCAGCCCAAACTGCGTTGAGTGGGTCTACTCTCTCTAGCCCCATGCTAGGTGCACTGTTACAAGGACCTCACACTCGGTTACACTTTCCTTAGACTGCAGAAAATGAAAGTTCCCTGTGTCACAGCATGTGGGAAATAATCTCAGACAAGGCAAGTTGTCAGGATTTAAAACACACTTTGTAATATGTATTTACAGATTCCAAAAAGTTAAACAAAGATAATAAAGAAAATAATGCAATATAAATGACCTCTCTACTTCAGTGGTTTCTTGCACAAACACAGATTATACAGCCTGAGGTCGTAGAACTGGTACGATCTTGTACCTTCTGTATCTCTGGACACTCAGTCTACCAGCACTGTAGACCTTCCTCTAAGTCTACTCCATCCAAGGCTGATCTGCCTGAAGGACAATGCAGAGAGCTATTTATATACTCTAGGTGAGGTCAACCTTAAATACAGTACATAATATAAAAGTTCTAGGTTAGTCTAGCTAACATTTGTGACCCACCAGAGGTGCTGTTATTGTTGGCTTAAATATCCTGTCCCTTGTCTTTTACTAAGCAGTAGTTTCAGGGTTGCAATAACCATATTACTGTTAATTACAGTTTTAATTACCTAGTAACCATCAGGGGATTTGCTTAGTTATGCCATAATTGACAGAGGGTGTACTATGAAACTGGGACAACAGAGGGCACTGGTCCCTTAAGAAAACCATTCAGAGCTCAGCAGCCAGGTAAGAAGGAGGTCCTATGTTTTATTTATGTACCTGGTTAGTATATTTATTTATATACAGAACCTTCCTAGAGCGTGCTACAAGAAAAGAAATAACATGTCAACCCTCTTGCACCTATGTATAGGGTGCACAAGAGGAAACAAGAACAATTCAGTGCTGCTTCTTTTGTATTAATTTTAAAATGTGACACTATGGTATCACGATTACTGTAGCACTGCTGACAGCATAGCAAAACCCCTCTCTGCTGTTTAAGCAATTTATCCCTCCAGGGTGTCGGTATACTGGAGGTTTTACCATGGCTGCGCCTTGTGACTGAACCACACCAGTCGTGTCAAGTCCTCCAGTATACCCACACCCTGGAGGGATAAATTGTTATTATACAATGGCAAATGTTGTTTCTTTACTGTTTTGTAACTATTTTCTAACTCACTGAGGTCCCTACACTTCGAAAGAGAATGTCATTTTGTAAAACATTTACCGCGGTGTTTTAGCGAAGCAGTGACAGGACAAATCGCGGCAGTTTCATTTGAAGTGAAAGCGACTGGATTGGCACAATATAAGGTTGGCTGGCACTTTTTCCAGTGGGTACACTGGAGGATTTACCATGCTGGGAAAGGTACCAGCCAACCAGTCAGGCTGCAGGATTTGGCTCATTCGATTTACCACATTGTATAATTAAGCAGTAAGGCACAACAGGGTGTGGTATATCATGGGATATCGTCACGCCTCGGGTGGTTGAGCACGAGGCTGCAGGCCGAGTGGGCCCAGCCATCCGAGAAGTGACGATATTCCATGATATACCACACCCTGGAGTGTCTTATTGCTATTATGAACTGGATCCCACATATATGTGAATAAAATATAAAAAAAAAATGTTTTAATTGTTTTAGTATTACCTTTTCTAATGTGTAGGGATACATTGATAAAATATAGTTCATTTAATTTTCACTGTGGGCAGCAGGTGTCCTCCTTGTAATGTTTTGGTAGTTAAATGAGTTTTTCTTTAATTTGTTTTGTGTAAAGTTGTAGTTGCTTTCTTTTGAGAGTGAAAAGGTTTTGCCTCCCGAGTAAGAAGTAGCAGCGGCAACCCAGCGTGGTTGTGCATGCTGCGAAATGACTTATTTTAATGGCTGCTATCAGAGCATACTAATCTGTTTCTAAGTTCCTGTTGATGTTAAAAAACTAGTTTATTGTGTGAAACGAGGCTTATTTTAGCTGGAAACTGCTTTTGAAAACTACAGCCGTGATTGTGAGCATGTGCATTAGCGTCTGTCACAGATGTGGGTGCTCGGCGTTGCGGCTTTAGTTTCTGAATAGCAGTTTCCAGGTTAAAAAAAGCCTTGTTTCAAGTAATAAACTATATTTTCGACATCAACGTGAACATAGAAACTGATTTTTATGTTCAGGTTATGGCCGGTAAAAAAAGTGATTTCACTGTCAGAGACAAACAGGAGTGGTTGAGCACGAGGAAATGTTTGTACCAAACTGAGGTAAAAAAAATGAGCAGCCGTGATGGGTTGGGACTTATCCTAACTGATTTTTGTTTAGATTCTAACTGATTTTGTAACACGGCATCAAACAGAAACGGCAAATAGAGAAATCTCATTGGACCAAATACAACACATGACCAAAGTTGGAGCAGTGATTAATTCCCCAGTAAGGACTGCTCCAACTATTATTCACTGGGTCACCGGGTAAAGCTCTAGCACCACTAGGTGTCACAGCAGGAAACAGAACACACATCGCGGTGAATATAGAGGATCTCAATGCGTTGACACAAAGCCGAACAGAACTGCAAAATCGAAAACAACAATGCAAGTATTCTTGTATTACAAATGCATGAATGCCCTACGGTGTCGGCGTCTACTGAGGAATTAATGCATGGTTGGGTGGTTGTAGGCACTCAGCCAAGGCCTCGTGCCACAACCCCCCCCCCAACCATGCATTAATTCTGCAGTAGAAGCCTCTGTCGGACATCAATGCTTACTTGGGTTAGGTTACATGGATGCTGGCGGGGAAATGAAGAGAGTGGATTTTTTCTGAGACGCGCTCACTCGTTATTTCTGTCAGCTGCTTTTGTTCTGCTGCCTTCTGTTGTGGGCACAGCTGAAGAGAACAGTGCACAGAGAGTGAGGAGGCTGGTGGCCGGAGTTTTTTTAAAACTGTGATGATGTAGCCCGATATCATCCCTGCTTTAAAGAGCTGTTGGCCAGTCAGATTGCTGCATTTGAGATCCCCAGTTCATAATAAAGGATTTGTTTGGGTCACTCTCTTGTCCCTCTATATCAGGTTTTACTTTAAAAAACGCTCAGGGAGTGCAAGTAGTGCTAGGAGCGGCAGCTGAAATTGTCAGATTACTCCTCAGCCGGCGACTCCTCTAACTTGCTTTTATTTGAGTTAAAGCTTGGCGATTCCAGGAGCTTACTACCTCTATACTTTATTTCTGGTAGTAGCTGCTTTGCACAGCAAAGAACTAACACTGTTCTTATTTTGGATTTGCACAGTTCACCTGCAGCATAAACCGAGCGAGAAAGTGAAAATTATTTTTCTGGATTTTCAATTTCCGGGTGGGCGGCTGAAATTGTCAAATGCCCCCACGCCTGAAATTGCTGAGAGCTCAAAGCTTCTCTTGGGTCTACATTTGATTCAGGCACAGCAAGGTGCCTTTCTTTCTTTTGGTTTTGCTTGATTCACTTTTACAGCATGAACAGAGCGCATTTAAAGCAAATTACTTTCTCTTTTGTCTCGGAGGCAGCTGCAATTTCCAGAGTCACCTTGCCCCAAGACCTATAGTTTAATCCATCTTTAGAGGCACTACAAACCACAGTCTCTCACACAGGAAAGGCCACCACTAAGGCCAGTACTGTCTTCTTTTTATATATGTTTTTATTGTTAATTCCCATAAATGAAGTGCAATTTTAAACACAACTGTTGCACTATACAGTATATACAGGGCACCTTTTTCTTTACCCTATGCAGCATCACAAAACAAACAATATATATTTTAAGTATCCTTACATAATTACTACTTTTTCCTAATATATTAGGATCTTTGTATTCTAGCTCCATGTTCCTTTTGGGGTTCTCACCAGTCCGAAGACATAAATCTTTTATACTCAGTTGCAACTGTCAAGGTACACCTTCTAAGGTGTTATTTTACTCTTAGCACAAAGTATGGGCTTTTAAGGATGAAAATCGGAATAAGTAACAGCAAAAGACTTTAGCAGGAAAATACAGGAGATAGCAGAGTACTATCCTAGGTGGCCTACCTAGGATAGTAGAACAGAATAGTAGTATAGGTTTTAAGTGGTACTGTTGCACAACATAAGTTTTTAAAGGAGATGGAAAAAAAAAGATAGAAAAGTGTCCAATAGTCCAAGAATCAGGGGTGTAGCCAACATCTGTCACACCCTGAATCACTTGGAGCCAGACAGAGGGTGCATTTATGGGGGTGGGGGAGCTCCTAATAAAGTTTAGTGGTGTCTGCCCAAAGGTTCACAACTATGGAAGCCAAAATGAAACTCCAAAAGTGAAAACAGTCCAAGCAGGGAAGAAAAACACGCTGCTAAACTTTTTTTTCATTTTATCATAACCACTCCCAGTTGTTTGCATCCACCTCCTCTCAGTCCACTCCTGCTCTCTCTTGGCTAGCAGTTCCCCAGACCTATTAAGAGCACTTTTGTAGTCCAGAGGTGGCTATTCCGACAGTGGCAGACCCCCGGTCACCAAGAGGGGTCCCAGATCTTAATATGCAGCCTGATCTTGGCTCCCAGCACCGGAGGTTCAGGTACGCTGCAAGAATGTGAATGTGCTGCAGTAACCAATGATCTAATAAAACCCTACCGCTCCCTCCCACTATGTGCTGCCCGCCTCGTACCCTCTGTTCTCCCAGCATCCAAATAATCCCTCCTGCTCCCTTCCACTGCATGCTGCTCACCCTGCACCCTCTGTTCCCCCAGCATGCAAATGATCCCTCTCACTCCCTTCCACTGCGCGCTGCCCGCCCCGCTCCCTCCGTTCCCCATGCCGGCATTAGGGTGCCCAATCCCCGTGTCGGCATTATCTAAACTCCCTCCCCAGACACTGGAGAGCCCACTCCCAGTGTCTGGAAATATTTATTCCCTGTTAAAAAAAGAAAACTGTCCCTCAATGTTTTTTTTTAAGCCTGTAAAAAAGAAAACGCTCCCTTGTTGTCTCCTCCATATCCCTCCCCCATCCCGACCCTCCATCTACTTACTTGCCTCCCCGCACCCCAACTCCTTACCACATACTTACCCTCTGAGGTTGGCAGCTGTGATCTTCTGAGGACCGGGACATGTCTGCACTCTTCAAAGCCGAACTATAAACTGAGGAATCAAGGTAAGCACTGTGGAATGGCTATCAATGGGGGTTTCAACTTATGTTAATATCTCAGCCATTTTTAGAAATTTTTACCCCAAATTTTCAGCATGGGGTTCTTGCGACCCTGCCTCATGAACACTGTCACTGTCATTTTGTAACTCTGTCTAGAAAGGTGATTTTGTGGTCACTGTGCGGAATCACCTTTTGGGACTGATTAATGAAATGACAGAGCCAGTGTTAATGAGGAGTGGTCCCAAAAAGCCCATGTTAAAAATATGGTGCAAAAAATCCCCAAAATGACTGCATTATGAGCATGTGTTGAGCAGTTTATGCAGGCTCGTAACTTTGCCAGTTTTTAATATTTAATATTTTCACTCCAGATTTTCGAAATTGCCATTTTTCACACGTCCTCATGAACAGTACAGCTGTCATTTTTTATATCATACCCAAACTGTGTTTTTGCACCTGTGGCGCAGCATGGCATGGTCACTGTGCAAAATCACCTTTTGGAATGAGTGAATAAAATGACAGTGGCACTCTTCATGAGGTGGTGTCCCAAAAAGGCCATGTTGAAAATTTGTTGAAACAACTCCAAACAAGCATTTGCCAATGCTGAATGTTGTCTTGCTGGCACTGGCACTGGTAGTGCAGGAGTTAGAGAGATGCATAATAGGAATGGCAGTGAAGTATTGAATTGATGCCAACCCCACCCCCACCCTGCAGAGACTGACAGGCATTGGGGTGTGCCTTTGGGTCATCGGCCATAACGCTCATGCCATTTCACCTCACCTTACCCTGAAGAAACCGACAAGTGTTGCGGTGTGCCTTGGGGTCTTCGGGCCTTATGCTCACCCCATTCCATAAAGAAATACACTGAGATGGGTGCAGTATAGGAGAATGGGGTGAACTTTGGGACCGAAAAGTCCAAGGCACACCTCAATGCCTGTCACTGGCTGCAGGGTGGGGATGGGGGTGGAATGGTGTGAGCATTACAGCCGACAAGCCCAAGTCACACCCCTGACGCTGGTCAGTCTCTACAGGGTGGGCCGTTATGGTTGGAAACCCTAATGCCCCTGGCATTTGTTGGTATTTTCACTCCAACTTTTCAACATGGGCTTTTCATGACCCTACCTCATGAACAGTGGCACTATCAGTTTCTTAGCCAAAAAGTGATTTTGTACAGTGACTGCGCCATTTGGCGCCACAGGTATGAAAACACATGTCTGGCAGGATGTGAAAAATGACAGCTGTACTGTTCATGAGGAGGTGTAAAAAATGGCATTGTTGAAAATCTGGAGTGAAAATGTGAAAAATTGGTGAAGTCACGAGCGTGCATAGAAACTGCGCAATGCACACCTGTAATGCAATTATTTTGGGGATTTTTTAAACCAAATTTTCAGCATAGGCATTTGGGGACCTCTGCTCATGAACAGTGGCACTGTAATTTTGTTAATCTGTCCTGAAAGTTGATTTCCCACAGCGACCGCGCCATTGTGCGCCAGATGTGCAAAAACATATTTTGGGCAAGATGTGAAAAATGACAGCTGTACTATACAAAAGGAAGTGTGAAAAAATGGCAATGTTGAAAATCTGGGGTGAAAATATTAAAAATTGTCGAAGTTACTAGCGTGCGTGGAAACTGCACAAAGCATGCTCATAACACAGTCATTTTTGGGAATTTTTTCACCAAATTTGCAACATAGACTTTTTGGAACCCCACCTGATGAATAGTGGCAGTGTCATTTCATTAATCAGTTCTGAAAGGTGATTCTGTCCAGTGACCTTTTGGGACCGAATAATGAGATGACATGCATGTGTTCATGAAGTGGTGTCCCAAGAACCCCATGTTGAAAATTTGGAGCCAAAATTAAAATGAAATGGCTGAGATTTCCACTTAAGTTGACCCCCCCCCCCATTGCCATTATACAGCTTACCAGCATTTCTTCATTTTGCAGTGCAGCTTTGAAATGTCCAGACGTGTTCCTGCTCCACCGAAGATTACAGCGCTGGACCTCCGGAGTTAAGTATGGGGTGAGGGGGGGTGCAGAGGGTGGTTGTGGGTTGGGGAAGGGGGGTGCCATGAACAACGAGGGACAGTTTTCTGTTTTTCAGGTACAGAAAAAAAAAAATGAACATTGCGGATGGTTTTCTTTCCTTATAGGTGAAATAAAACAAATGCTGGGCACACTGGGGTGGGCTCCCAGTGTGCCCCATGACTTTCGGAGGGGATGTTGACCACACTGAAGTGGGCTCCCAATGTGCTGCACAATGGATGTAGGGGGGAACACACCGACACGGTTGGCTTTCTGTGAGCGGCGGCACACTGGGGTGGGCTCCCAGTGTGCCACACAGTCAGTGCGCTTACATGAGCAGAGTGTTACCAGGTAACTACAAGCAAAACTCTGCAGTGCCTGAGAAGACTACTCCTCTAATTGGGCAGACATGTAAACGAGTGTCAAAGAGTTGCCGGGTAAGTCGGGGTGAGTTTCCTGATATCATGTTACTCGGTAACAATATCGCCATGTAAAGGTATTGAATGTGGGGGAGGGGGACATGCCAACATGGGAATTGCACCCCCGATGTCGGCTTTATTTGGGGATTGTCCTGCCGCCACTGCAATGTTTATTGAAATGTTTCAACAGGAAAGGCACGTACGGGAGGTGTGTTATCTGTGCAGCTGCATGACAAGCGTGTCTCCGGTTGCAGCGGCACATTTCTTTCAAGTAGGTGGCACTTTACATAATTTTTGTGTCAGTACTAGCATGCTGGCAAATTTGGGAATGAGCAATGCACTTATTAAAGCGTGCCCTGCATTCGCCAACACTGACACACCTCTGCATTTCTACTACTACCACAAGATGTTGCTTGTGCACATGCAAGACAACATAAAAATGGAAGAGTTAGACCTGGTCATTCAAAATTTTCTGTACTCATGTAACTTTGGTCATTTTCAATATTTTCAGTCCAGATTTTCAGTGTAGCCATTTTATCACACCACCTCATGAACAGTACAGCTGTCATGTTTCATATCCTGCCCATAATGTGTTTTCGCACCTCTGGTATGGAATGACATTTTCTCACGGATTTGAACATTTTCACATAAGGGTTCATGAGGTGGGGTGATAAGAAGACTATGTTCAACATTTGGGGTCAAAATAAGAAAAAATGATAGTTACAGCCATTCATTGCATTTTTGTACGCATGCTCATAATTGCAGAAATCTTAAACATTTTCATTCCACATATTTTTTTTTTTATTTATACCCCTGCTCCATGGCCCTCTCTATCTGGAGGGAGCCCCAGCCCCATTCCCTCAATGTCCACTAGCTGATGCCAACTAGCTATCCCCAGCAATTACCCCCACAGGGTCAGTGGGAAGGGGCCCTCCTTTACCAAGACCAGATCCAGTACAGGGGTCAGCACCATGACTATTCGAGGGCAGGACCTGCAAGTTCCCTCAGTCATCCACCATGAGTTTTTTTTCCTCATGGTTTCTCCCCTTCAGGGGCAGAGCATGCAAGTGTAACCCCAGGCTGGTATGCCATTTGTATCTGACAGCTCTACCAGGTGGGCTGGGTTCAGGGAGGAATATGTCACTAGGCACAAAGGCTAGGTTTGGCTACTCTGCACAGTGGCACCCAAGTAACTCCGAACACAGAAAGCAGTAACTGTAATGTCCAATACCAGAAGTGGGATTCTAAAGTGTGGTTTTTATTCTCATCCAAACAGAATAAACAAAGCATAGATGGACCACCATGGGGCTACACTCCTGGTAATGCAGATTAAAGGAGACCAGAGCACTTCCTCATCACTTTAGCCCTCAGGCTCTACAACACACTGGGCACACAGCCCGGACTTGTACGCTGCTTTGGATTACACAGCCTGAACTTGTACACTGTTCTGGGTATTCCCTGGCTCGGCTCCCTTGCCAGCCACTTGAACACCTTCCATATATCATGGAAACATTTTCTGGTGGCTCCCTAAACCACCTAAGAGCACCTCGGCTCCATCAGGGAATCTTCCTTTTAATCCCACATCTGGGTACTTTCCTCAGGCACTGGCCAAGTACCTGAGAGAAAGCAACAGGTGTCTCAGAGCAAATCCGTAGAGGTGAATTTGGTTACTACTGATGGGGTGGTCTCCCACCTCTCATTCCCACAATTCATACCCGGCCATTTCTCTGGACTGTAAACACCTCATCCTTTAGCACTTTGCTGTGTTGATTCTTGCTAAATGTATTTCACATTCCATCTACTTGTCTTGCTTCCCATTTGTGCTGGACTTGAACATACTTAAATTAAGTGGCATTGTCCATTACTCTAGATCCCCCACAGGTTAAGCAGTCCAATCCCCACATTCTTTCTTTCCATTTGTGCTGGACTTGAACATACTTGTAAGTGGCATTGTCCATTACTCTAGACCCCCCACAGAATTAAACAGTCCAATCCCCACACCTTCCAACTGTACTTGGCTGTCTTTTCCTGACCCCACAGTAACAGTCCCTTTAGTTTCCTTCTATTTCAGGTGAAAAACACTTGGCCCTTTTTCAGAGCGAACTCGCCCTTTGGTTGCAGGTGCCCCACTGGCATTTCCTCCTCAAGAAATCTCCTCTCAGAGCTTCTGGTGCCTCAGCACAACTCAAACAGGTAGCTTCTTTCCTTTAGCCAGACCCAAGGGGGTTGCCTTTGGAAAACAGGCAAACACCTTCCCCCATTCCCTCAGGAATGGGGCTCTGAACCATTGAGAGCGGTCTCCACCACTTCAATTACCAGTTCCTGTGTTCCTCTTCAGGTGGAAACACACACCTTAAACAAAAGTAGCTCTGAAACAGAGCTTAAAGCTCTGAGAGCCTGCACACACTCAGCTGCTCTACAGTCTCTCACTCAGACTGCACACAGACTTGCTTCAAAATCCCCAGCTTTCTACTCTAACCTTCAACTGCAACATTCCAGTGTGGCTTATGCAGCTGTGGCAGTTCTAAAATGATGTCATCCCTCAGTCTCAGCTGAGACTGAGAACAGAGTGAGACAGTGTGAAATCCATTTAACTGGAGTTTCACAAGCTGCCTTCCCTGCCTACCACTAGGTCCTACTGGGATTCTAGTAACCCCGGGTAACTGGGGGCGTTACACAAGGACTCCAGTGACTCTGCGCACACTCCTGTGCGCACACCCCATCAGGCATCTGCCCCGCCTCTGACCTGATGTCTGCATCATCAATGTGCCAGCCTCCAGCCACTGCTATTGGCCAGGCATGCGCTGACAACTGGTTGCCCCCCCCCCCGGTGAAGGAGAGCTGTCCCTGGAACACTTAATCCTTCTCCCCTGCTGACCCCCAGCAGCCCATGTTCACTCCCGAACACGGGTCACTGGCATGGCACAAGATGTGGCATCCAGTGCCTCAACCCTCAGTGCCACTGAGCCAGAAATGCACCCCACATTGTCAACATAGCCTTCTTATTATCTGAGCTTCTGTATTCAAATGCTGTCCAAAATATGAGAGCTTGTCAAAACATACTTCAGGCAGGCTTTTCCTCCCACCAGAAATTGAACTAACGCAGTACACACCCTGACACATAAACCATGCAAGGAAACATTCGGCATTGACAAATGCTTGTTTGTGTAACTGTTTTCTGTTATGGAGAGGGGTTGAAGTTTCTTGGCATATGGCTGCACAAGGAAACCATTGTTGCTCTGCAGGAATGGAAAGTGCAAAACTGCCCCCATGTTCCATTTAACTGAAGCAGTCAGGAGTTTTTAAACTTGCATGAAGTGTTAACAACTGCAGCGCCAGTCTGTGACAATATACTGGATTATTTATGAAGCCTTACACCCCAAGTGTGGCATCCTAATCGGGGGGATGCACTGCCTTACATTAATTCTGCCTTTTTTTTGGGGCCTTTTATCTCCACTTCTTGGTCTCCTTCTTGGCCTTAGGGTATCATGTGACTGAGGCTGTTCTCCAGCCTTGCAGCTGTCTGCTTTTCCTGTGCCTCAAAGCAAAAATGAATGGGCTTGTTGGGGGGGGGGGGGAGACTGCATCCTTTTAGAGAATGGAGATTGTTTTAATACTGGGTGTGGATTAATGTACAAAGAGTCTCAGTTATGGGAAGGGGAACATTATTCTACCTATCAACAGGGAACTATTTTCTGTGGTGCAACGATAAACTCACAAAAATGATTAAAAGTAACAAAAGACTGTACTTTTCCTTAATTTTTTATTACAAAAAGGGATGGGGAACATTGTATAATCGCAATAAACCACTCCAGAATGTGGGTTATGCTGGAATTTACTCACTTCTGGTGTGGTTTACTCACTCGGCCTGCGGCCTCGTGACCAAACTACACCAGGCATGGGTAAATCCCAGCATAACCCACACCCTGTCATAGTTTTTTGCTTAATTAACTTAGTGTGTTTATCGCCTGGTGCTCGGGACACCCCCCAACTCTGGCCACGAGCCCTCTCTATAGCAATTAAAGTGAGAAGAAGCTGTTTCCTACAGCACCGACTTACCCCTCTTCCTTCGAGGAGTGGCCCCGCCGGGCTCCCCCTCCTCATATCCTCATATATGGTGGTACCGGGCCCTAGAGATTTGGGATGTCAGGAAGGCGGGCCTCTCAAGTAGAAGAAAACAAACAAGGAAAATGGAATATCCAACGTCTCCCAGCATGATGGGAAACTGAGCTCGAGCTGCCGCTACCACTTTCGTCCACCATCTACACTTCTATACACACACATGCGCATGCACACACACACACATGCACTCACACACACACACAGTAACAATAATGTCAGGGCATAGAGATGGCGGCGATGCCCACCTCACACAGTAGCTCACCCTCACAGCCAATCTGTAAATTAGATGGGGTGACTGACGAGGAAGGCATGTCACTTTTAGTGGTATCAGCAGCACACACACCCTATGATACCAGTGCACAAGGCGAACACTCGGCATTGAGAAATGCTTGTTATATTACTTTATATTACATTTGAGAAGTTGGTTATGTTTCCTCATTAAACATATTTCTGAGCTCTGAAAACTCCACAGATTCATAAAAGAACTAAAATAGATTCCACAGGCAATGAATGAGTTTATGTTAGTTTATTTCAGGTTTTCTAAATAAAATATGAAAACAATCATATTTTTTTGGGGGGCTTTGCACATAGTGGGGCCTATGCACTAATGTGATCTGGGTACGCGTGGAAGGCATGTACCCAGCCAGTGCAGCTCTACACCCCCAGACAGACACATGGTGGATGGCATTCACAATTGCCAGGCGCCTGTTTGTGGCCCAACCCCACCCCCGATGCATAGGATCGTGGGAGGCAGATAAGAGGACACAGGTGGGCATCAAATTTGCTGTAATCTGGGGATCTGGAAATATCATATGACTATTTTCTAGCCAAACTCACGCCATTGTTTGGAGCATGTTTTGTAGTGTTGTCGGTACCAGATGCGGGACCAGTCCATTTCTGTAAGGTCGATCGTGAGTTCTGCTTTCTCATGTGTCTTTGGTGATTTTGGTCACAGCGTTGTTGTTTCTCTTTAAGGCTTTATAACCTTCCAAAATGAAATGGGGGGGGGGGGGCAATGGTCTCCCAGGATCTCCAGAACAAAGTGAATGATAGGAGGAAGGGTTGGGTCATCTGCTGTTACCTAACTGTAATTGTATAGGATGGCAGATTTGAAAGTATTGATATCGGTCTGTTGGTGCTAAAAGGCACTGAGTTCTAAGTTGCTCAAAGGATTTAAATACTTCATTGGCAAAAAAAGGAGAATATGTGCCCCAACCCTTGTTTGTACCAGGTCTGGAAAGAATGATCCATCCGGTCTGGGAGGAAAGTTGGTTCGAAGGCTGGTACCTCAAAACACCTGGCTCCTGGGCAATTCAGTGACCTGCCAATTGCCAGTCTCCAGTCTTTAATTGAGTCTACATTGATTGGGGTTGGAATCTGTATGTCTCCACTGCCTAACAGAATTTTGACTGAGGGATCCAGTGGCAGCACAAGTTTCATTTCAACCCATCTGGGGCATCGTGGCGGGTGCAGCCAGGTGAGATCATGACTAAGCATTGCTGCCTGGTGATAACAAAAGAGATCAGGGTAAGCAAGTCCCCCTTCTATCTTATGGAGCTGCAGTTTTTTTATATGAAATTCTTTTTTTTTTTTAAGTATATTTTTATTGAGTTTTTTTCTTTTATTTTAAGTCAGGAGACATTTTACAATCAAAACATTTTCTGTGCTTACTTCAGATTTGTTATGATACAGGTATGCAATACATGAAGATCTTTTATATTTGATACAGGTTAGTATATACTGTATGCAATTCTTTATTCATTTATTTTTTGAACATTTCGGATTTACAAACCTTTGAGTCACAGACTCATTTCCAAAGACATTCTATGCCGGTGCTCTCCCCATATGTATTGTGAGATAAACGTATTCCACTTTTGGAAAGTTTGGGGGTTGGGTACCACTGGGAGTGTTTGGAAGAAATAGAGTAAGCGAGGAAGTGCATTCATTTGTTTGGAAATGGCTCTTTGGATAAGGGACATCGGCTTAGGGCCCCATCTTTGTAAGTGTTCCTGTATTCTTTTCTCTAAGGGGTCATAATTTAAATTGTAAAGTTGAGCTAAATCAGGTCCCAGCTGAACCGCCAGGTATTTAATATGTGATCTATCCCATTTAAATGGAAACTGAGCTTTCAGCATGGGTGTAAGAGTAAAGTTAAGTAGAAGTACTACTGTCTTCTCTTCATAAATTTTATAGCCCACTAGGCCCTTAATAGTCCATAGGCACTTCATTAATGATGGAAGGGACCGGTCTGGATTTGAGATATATAGAAGTAAATCGTCAGCATAGTATGCCACTTTATGGGTATAACTGTTAACCTCGAAGCCTGTAATGGTCTCTGTTTGTCAGAGGTATTGGGACAGTGGTTCTGCATAGAGGGTGAAGAGGTAAGGGGAAAGAGGGCAACCCTAATAGGTACCACAGGAAAGAGGAAAGTGAGTGGACAGGGAACCGTTAACCTTAATTGATGCCTGGGGGTTAACATATAACCACTGAACAAGGTCTAGGAATTGTGAGGGAAATTTAAAGACAGTAAGAGTCCTATTTAGAAAGTCCTATGAGACCCTGTTGAACACCTTTTGAGAGTCAAGACTAAGAATGATGGTTGGAATTGCCTGTCGGGCAGCGTGATGAATCAAAAGCAAGGTCCATTTAATATTGTTTGCTGTTTGATGGGTTCTTATAAAGCCTGATTGGTTGGGATACATTACACGTAGGTCAGGAAGGAGGTTATCTAATCTATGTGCTAATATGCTCGTAAACAGTTTGTAATCCACATTAAGGACTGATATTGGTTGATAGAACTTGCATGCTGTCTGGTCTTTATGAGATTTGAGTATTGTGGAGATGGTGGCATGGTGCCAGGAGTCCGGACAGATTGTCAACTGCTGGCATTCATTAAAGGTTGTAAGCAGAGGTGCATGGATATGCTCTGCCATTGCTTTGTAAAATTCTGACCTGTAACCATTCCAGTCCCATGTTTTTTCTGTTTTTTAAGGCTTGATTGACTGTGGTTAGTTCCTGGGCTGTAATGGGGCAGATCACAGTTTCTTGTTGCACCTGTGTCACTGAAGGCAGACGCAGCTGTATGAAGGATTGCAGAACTTCATCCTGTGACTGAGGATCCTTACAATGGGTTTTAAACATGTCTTGCATTTCTGCCGTTTCATAATGTATTGTCCCCATGCGGGGATCTTTGAGTTTAGAAACCGTAAAGGATTTCTGCTTCTGATGTAAGCGAAGGGCTAAACGTTTAGTTGCACGGGTTCCCCCTTCATAAAATGACTGGCATAACCAAAGGAGTGCTTGTTCCATTTTATAGTTTAAGAGACCTTGAATACAGTTCTGTAATGCTTTTACCCGAGGGAGGAGGGAGTCATCCCCCTGCACATGGGCCTGCTGTAAAAACTGCAGGATTCCTGTAGCTGAAACAGCCCATTGTTTTATTATCCAGGAGGTATAAACTTAAGGATTTCCCCATGCAACACTAGTTTCACAGTACCTCACAGGGTGGACTATGTTATTTCTGGGGATTCATTATCTTGGCTAATGGGGGGAATAGCCTCCATGAGCATTTCTTTGACTCTAGGATCCTGGAGTAGGGAGGGTTTAAATCTCCACTGTGTCTGATGGGGTTCCCTGGGAGCAGTAAAAAATAGAATAAGTGGGGCATGGTCTAAGAACATGATCATGACCCACTGAGTATCCTAGAGCCACTCCACACTCTCAGTAGAGATAAAAAAAAGATAGTTTGGAGTATCTGTGATGGGCATTCAAGAAAAGGAATAGCTTCGATCTCATGGGTGGAGAAAATACTATGTGTCTGTGAGACCCACTTCCTTTATCAGTCTATGCAAATATTTTTGCCCCGACATGGATGTGGTGGGTGTGTAGAACTACTGTCAAGAGAGGGATTCAAGAGAGGGATTCATTTGGAAACTAAAATCTCCTCCCACTGTTACTGTACCTGTATTTTTCCAATATAGTGTTCATTAATCTTTGAATGGTCACGGCATTGCTGCTGCCTGGTAGTGTCTGTACACTGCCCACTGTTATAAAGTGCCCAGCAAATGCTAGATGGCCCTCTCTGTCTGTGTATGTGGAGGAAATGCAGAATGGAGACCATTTAGGGAGCAGTATCATGGCTCCTCTTTGTCATTCATTTTCATTGGAAGATTCCACTACCTGCTCAAAACCAAAATTTGTTATGCTCTGCAGAGCTTAAGTGGGTCTCCTGTAGGAGGATTAGTTGGGGCTTCTGTTTTTTAAGGTGCGAATGACCTTGGCACATTTGACTGGGCCAGGCAGCTCATCATCATTCTGGGATATTATTTTAAACTGCGACATTATCTTCAATATCGAAATACCCTCTGTCTCCATCCCCTTCTGCCTCCCCTGGGTCTCCCCTTTCATTGCACTGCTGTATACAGAGAGATAAGGCAGGGCTTAAGAAGCACAACATTCTGCCCCCATCTTGATATTATAAGGTCACCACATCACACTGCTATTACATCTGTTAATGTCAGATGGATGGCTAGTAAAGCGGGAAGAAAAAAACAGAAAAAACTGGGTTCCAGGATTAATATCCTGGGGGAAAATAACTTGCCCAATGGGACCACTGTAAGCTTCAAGGAAGGTCGGAGGTCCCATTAGTAATCCCAATGGAAGCCTCCAAGCCTAACAGTAGGAAAAACTGTATGCAAAAGTGACTTCTGAGGTGGTGGGGTGGGGGCCAGTATTGCCCTTCCTGGTGGCTGTGTCAGCTAGACACCAACTGGGAGATCATCGAATGCCCCATGGCTTAGGGCTCCCAGGCATTGTGGCTCCAACCAAAGGATATGGATGTAACAGATTAAAAGGATGAAAATAATATATCTTTGGAGGGGTGGATTTTTGCAGACCTCACCAACCGTCCTGGCGCCAACTTCTGGACCGATGTCCCCCGCCCCCAAAGCCTCTGGTAACTCACTAATACACCAAAGCCCATTTGTTCATGGTACTGCATAAGGCACTGTTATAACCATTAAAATAATGCTGAGCAGATACTGGTAGTGTATATAGGTTCCCTTAATGTGTGCTGGATAAGGGATGACAGAAAGTCTCCAGTATAAGGCTAAAGCATCTTGGGGTCCCATACTTCAGAGATAACTCAGCATTCCACGCCTGTATCCATGTCGCCCCCTGCCCCGTTTATGTCATGGTAAAACATTCTCCCCTGATAGTCATAAGGATCAGAGAAGCACCTCATCCTCTGCCCCAGTGATGCCACCATAGACCCTTGTATGAACAGTTTATAGTTTATTTTGAAGGTTGTCAGGAATTAAAAAAAAATAATAATAAAGGAGTCTGCTGTATTTTAAGAAAGTTGGAAAGTATTCAGCAATGCTGGAAATGCCATCCCCATTTAATGACACAATCGAGAAAAACATTTCTCCCCCTCCCAAGTGGAGCACCCCCATAGCTTATAGAGGTAGGTCACTGTGCATTAGTAAATAAAGTCAGTAGCCCCAGGGATACAATTTACAGGAGGCTGCTGTTGGCAAAAATACCAAGAAGAAGTTCCTGGGTAGTCCGAAACACATATAGAGCACAGGATCTCTCTGTGCCCAGCGGGGGGGAGGGGGCATCCAAGAAGGAGGCAGCCCTCAACCTGCCTCAGTGCCACAGAGCCAGGAGGACCCAGTTGATCACAGCCAATTGATCAGTGGAAGTCTAAATCAAGAGAAGTTACTGTAAGAAAAAGAACTAAGGTAAGTCCCTGTGTCCCCACAAGCAAAACTCAAACCTCCTGCTTCCTGGTGATAATGCCCTGCCAAGTCTGGTCAAATGTGATGAAGAAATATGTGCTGAGGTGTAATCTTGGGAAGGGGGGAAAGGATGGGCTGTGGTGACTGACCTTGCCAAGTTGTCAGCCATCTGGTCACCTCGCCCCACCCCCTTGTAGCTCTGCTGACCAAAATGATAGAGCTTAGTATGGCTAAGCTGACTGAAGTTAAAAGGCTTGGAGACACAGTAATGGGGGCAGTGGCAAGCACTTGGGCCCCCAGGGGACTCCCCTTCACTGTTGGTTAGGACTCACTCTCTCATATTTTAATGAGTCTCCCTTCCCCCATGCCAGTGCTAGCTGTAGCCCCCCGCCCCCCAAAGGCACCCACATGGAAGTTCAGTTTCAGGACTTCACTGGGCCAAAGAATCAAGACTATCCATCAGTCCCATTTGTAGCCTGCAGCTGTACCACGATGCTCACCAGAGTCTCCCAGGCATGTTAGCTACATTGTGCTCTCTGCGATTGTGTCCTGGATTGTGGGTGTTCTTAGGTCCTGGGGTTCTGGGGGCACCTCTCTTGAACAGGTGTGCCTCTCTCTCTCTTAAGTCCCTAGCAGCCTCCTCTGCAAATTGGTACAGTTTTTGTCCTTCTGGATACTGAACCAGCAATTCTGCAGGATACGGGGTGCAGACTTTTAGCTTGTGCCTCCTAAGGGTTTGCATTATAGGGATATAAGCTCTGCGCTGCCACATGGTCTCGGGGGCATAGTCATTAACAAACAAGCATTTGTCAATGCCAAATGTTGCTTGCTTGTATGTGCTGTTTAGGTATTCGGAAGTCATTGGAGTGCAAATATTGAAAATTCGTGAACTTACGAGCGTGCGTAGGAACTGCGCAACGCACACTTGTAAAACAGTCATTTTTAGGAATTTTTTCACGAAATTTTCAACATAGCCATTTCAAGACCTCTGCTCATGAACAGTGTCACTGTGATTTTCTTAATGTGTCCCATACATTGATTTCACACACCGACTGCACCATTGTGCGCAACATGGGCGGAAACACGTTTTGGGCAAGATGTGAAAAATGACAGCTGTACTGCTCATAAGGAGGTGTGGTAAAATGGCAATATTAAAAATCTGGAGTGAAAATATTGAAAATTCGCGAACTTTCGAGCGGGCGAAGGAACTGCGCAATGCATGCTCGTAAAACAGTCGTTTTTAGTAATTTTTTTCACCAAATTTTCAACATAGGCTTTTTGAGAGCCCACCTTATGAACACTGGCACTGTCGTTTCATTAATCGGACCCGAAAGGTGATTTTGCACAGTGACCATGAAATCACCCTTCGGGCCCGATTAACGCCATGACAGTGCAAGAATTCATGAGGAGGGGTCCTAAAAACCCTATGTTGAAAATTTGGGCCCAAAATTCCCAAAAATGCCTGAGATATGCAACAAAGTTGAAAAAACCCTATTTATTCCATTATACAGCTTACCAGCATTTCCTCAGTTCGCGGTCGGCTTTGAAGAGTGCAGACGTGTTCCCGGTCCACCGATGATCGTCGCGCTGAGCTCTGGAGGTAAGTATGGGGTGGGGTGTGTGGGGAGGCAGGGTGCGCAGTGGGTGGGTGCGGGTTTTGGGGGGAGCAGAGAGACGGCGAGGGAACGTTTTCTTGGTTGCAGGTTTTTTTTTTAATTCAGACGACGCGGGACGTTTGCCACGCTGGGGTGGGCTCCCAGCGTGGCAGGAAAGGCTGTTTGGGGGGGCTGGAGCTGACAGGGGATTGGGCACCTCCGTCGGCTGTAACAGGATTTGCCACGCTGGGGTGGGCTCCCAGCGTGGCACCTGGAAAGGTTTTTTTTGGGGTGTGTGCAGTCGTGGAGCCAACGGGGGATTGGGCACCCCCGTCGGCTATAACATTTTTTTGCCACGCTGGGGTGGGCTCCCAGCGTGGCACCTGGACAGCTTTTGTGTGTGGGGGGGAGGCGTGGAGCTGACGAGGGATTGGGCACCCCGGTCGGCCATACAGTGTGTGCATGGGGGGGGAGCACATCAGCACGCAATATGCTTGCTTGCATGTGTGTGGGGGGGGAGAGCTCTGCTCACTGAAGCGGAGCTCTCCCTTTCAACTGTATGCCACTGCATTTTCCTGCTGTCATAGACAGCTGCAGCAGTCATTGGAGAACTGCGGCCCCCGCCTGCAAACTCACTGACTGAATTGGAGGATGAGGTGCCACACCCCCGAAAACTCGGATGATGGCACTATGTTTCTTGCCCATGCATGCAAGCAACATAAAAAGATCCAGGTTGTACCATAGAAGGTTTTTTTCCCTTTGCCAAGCCTTTTGCAGTATCTTTTCTTTAACTATTTATCTGTTAAAATGCACGATTGTTCAGATTCTGGCAGAGGGTGAGCGCAGTTTTGGACCCAAGGCTCTGGTGACATACTCTGTTTATAGAATACAATCTGCCTCCAGGAACACAGCTCTGTGGGGTAGCACAGCAATGAAACCCAGCATATCCTGCCCCTCTGAGTCCTCCAGGATCCCATAAATACAGATATTCTTCCAACTTGCTCAGTTTTTGGAGTGTTTCTGGTGGCCAATTATAACTGCTTGGGTTTCTGCCAGGTGAACCAAAGTGGATTCCATGGCTGCCATGGGGTTGGAGTGGGTAGACAAACAACCCTCCACTTTGGTCACATGGGAGTCCAACGAGGTTAAATCAGAATGGAGGATTGCTGGAGAATCTTTAAACTGAGCTCAGAAAGCTTTAAGCTCCTCGAGTATTGCATTCAGTTTTTTATCTTTTTATTTTGCTTGCTGTGAGTTGGTGTGTGAGCTGGCCGGAGGTGCCGTGAAGGCCACAGACAGGGCCAAATCCGAAAGATCTGCCAGTGATCCATCGGCATCCATGGTAAGTGCTGAATATTTGTTTTGCCTGGGATTCATCTAGAAACAAGCAACCTCTGACATGTTAGGGTTCGTATGGTAAAAATTGCGAAAAAATGCTATTTTTAAGAGTTTATTTTCAGCTTCAGCTGGAGAGAGCTGTTGCCTTATTCAGCATTTTAGATGGTGACATCACGGGAAGTCCCCTGTGCATCTTTCTTGGTTGCTGGCCGGAAGCCCCCATGTCAGCAGTAGTCAAACTTCAGTGCAGAAGGACTTCAGTGACATGGGGGGGGGGAGGTATTCTCCTCAGACTTGTAAGACAGTTGATCAACAGACAAACTGTTAGTTTTCATGAGCCACGACTTTTCCCCAGGATGCTTTGTTTTACTTCTGTGGCAGTGCGGATACTTTGTGTGCTCTGTGCCCATAAAACTCAGTGACACAGGCCATCCCAGTGGCGTGGAGGGCAGAGGCGCTGGATGCCTTACCTCTTCCCATGCCAATGACTGGGGTTTGGGAATGGGCCTGGGGCATTGGGGGTCAGCTGGGGAGGGAGGACGAGGAGCTGGATTGAGCGGCTGCAAGGCAGCTCTCCTCTTCCGGGGAGGGACGTGGGGTTCCCCAGCTCTTGGCTGCCACCCGGTGGAGGCAAGGTTACAGTGCCAAGGCATAAGGAGCCAGGCATTAGGCCGGCTAGGAGGAAGGGGCCATCACCAGAGTCATGAAGCACATACGCACCTCCACGCACATGAGCGACCATGTTCTGGGCTCCCGGGATAACGGGGGGGGGGACAGGAAAATGGGGCACCGGGGAGGCTCAATAAAGCCCTGTGCACAGGGCGGATTGAGATCCTCAGAGGGAGGACCACAGCATGCCTGGTCCTGGAGCTCCGGGAGAAAAAGCTATATGAAAAAAAATAAAGAAATAAAACTCAATGACACAGGATTTGGTACGTAATACTCTCATGAATTAGAGACTTTTGCATTTGCATAGACAGCACCGGCATCCTGAGACTTACCTGTTTAATTTTCTATATGCTGAAAAGGGGAGAGAAAAGTTTAACTGTAGTCAAGCAGAGGACTACTGGGAAGACAGATTTACTTTAGTTATTGCCGTTCTCTTATAAACTTATGGAAATGTATTTCAGTCCTGATCGGAAAAAATATTGTTTTAAATTAAGGTTGCAACCCTCGTTATTTTCATGGACACAGGTTGCATGCCTCTAGCTGGAGGCAATAATAGCCAATTTACTTGGGGGGAACCCACCCCTGTTGTAGAGGTGTGATGTTGGGGGAAGTCCTGGTCAGCACCACTACAGCTGGCTTGGGGAGAGCAGCACACCCATCCTGAGACCAATTGACATGGTTCACCTATGCCACAGCAAAAAACATTTTGCCGATCCCGATTACAGCACTGGCAAAATGTTGCCAAGCACTGCAATGCCAGGCATTTCATCTCCTGGGAGGTACAATGCCAGAGTGCCCTCCCAGGAAATGATCGGCTTTTGCCACACCCCCAGAAATTAATATAACCTCCTCCAGGATGGGCATGCCCTGGAGGGAGTAGAAACTGAGTGGGGCAAAGGGTGACAGGAGTGAGGGGGGTGATGTAAAATCATGATCGCCCCTTTCACTGTCACCTTGTCACAGTGACAAATGTACTCATCAAGCTTTATGGGATATGACCTGACACAAATGCAAGGGAGTTTGTACTGCTGAGCCTGCAGCAGCCCAGTAGACAAAGAGCTGCAGGGTTGCAACTGTCCTCTGGAGAGGAAGGCGCACCCACCCAGAGCCTGGAAACTAGTTCTCGCGTTCCTAATCCCATAGAAACATAGACTTTGATGGCAGATAAGGACCGCTTGGCCCATCTAGTCTGCCCTTTTCCCTACCTACAGGATAGGCCGCAGATCCTAGTTAACCAACAGCCTATTTCTTCCTACCCCCCACAAGAATTGCCTTATGTCTGTCCCATGCATTCTTGAATTCCACCACAGTTTTAGACCCCACAACCTCCTCAGGAAGGCTGTTCCATGCATCCACTACCTCTCTGTGAAATAATACTCCTCACATTGCCCCTGGAACCGCCTCCTTCTATCTTTTAAATTGTGTCCCTTGTTCTTGCACGCCTCTTTTCTGAAAGATGCTACCCTCTTGGAATTTGTTGATTCCACTGAGGTACTTAAAATTTCTATCATGTCCCCCTCCCTTCTTTCCTCAAGGGTATACATATTAAGCTCCTTTAGTCTCTCCTCATATGGCTTCTCTGCAGACTCTGCACCATTTTAGTTGCCTCCTCTGACTACCTCTATCCTGTCTATGTCCTTGTGGAGATGGGGTCTCCAGAACTGGACACAGTACTCCAGATGGGGTCTCACCAACTGTCTGTAAAGAGGATAGCAACTTCCTGTTTTCTGCTGCTGATGCCTCCCTATACATCCCAGTATACCCTCAGCCCTCCTACTGCCTTCTCACATTGCTTGCTAACCTTAAAGTCATCTGATATGATTACCCAAGGTCCCTTTCTTTTTGTTGTTGTTCTACCTCCCCACCCATTGTGTATTCTTCCCTGGGTTCTTGTTTCCCAGGTGCATTATTTTGCACTTCTTTGCATTGAATCCTAGCTGCCATACTTCTGACCATTCCTCCAACCTTGCCAAGTCCCTTTTCATCCTTTCCACGCCTCCTTGTATATCAACCCTGTTGCAGATCTTTGTGTCATCTGCAAAAGGCATATTTTCCTTCCAGTCCCTCTGCAATGTCACTGATGAAGACATTAAAAGGACTGGACCCAATACTGAACCTCTGCGTACCCACTAGTAACCCCTCTTTCTTCAGAGTGGACTCCATTTACAATTACCTTCAGTGTCCTGTTGTGCAGCCAATGTTTTACCCAGGCTACTACCCTGGGACCCACTCCCAGGCTGGTTAATTTGACTATTAATCTTTTGTGTGGGACTGTGTCAAATGCCTTGCTAAAGTCTAGGTAGGCCATGTCCACAGCCCCTCCCTGGTCTACTACTTTGGTCACCCAGTCAAAGAAATCTATTAGATTTGTCTGACATGACCTTCCCGCTGTGAACCCATGCTACCTTGGGTCCTGTGCTCCACTGGCCTCTAGGTACTCAACTGTTCTTTCCTTCAGAAGTGACTCCATCACTTTCCCTACCACAGAGGTCAGACTGACAGGTCTTTAGTTTCCTGCCTCTGTCTTGGTCCCACTTTTGTGAAGGGGAATCACATCCGCCTTCCTCCAGTCCTCGGGTACCACACCATCCTCCCATGATTTATTAAAAGAGTAGCCAGTGGTTTCACTAGTTCCTCCCTTACTTCTTTAGAATTCTGAGTGAATTCCATCAGGACCCATTGCTTTGTCCACCTTCAATTTTAGGAGTTCTTGCAGAACCCTTTCTTCTGTGAAAGGACTGGGATCGACCTCCCTATCAAGAGTGCTTCTGTTAATTGGATTAGGCACTTCTCCTCTCTTTTGTGAATACTGAGCAGAAATATTCGCCCAGTATCCCTGCTTTTCACTGTCCCCTGCCCACCCACCGCTCATTCTATTCAGCCTTACTATCCCTCCTTTGTCTTTCTACGCCGCTGATGTACCTATAAAAGGTTTTATCCCCTTCTTAACCGAGTTGGCTATCTTTTCCTCAGTTTAGGCCTTTGCTATTCTGACTTTCCTCCCTGCTTCCTTCTGCCTTAACTGGTACAGCTCTCTGTCCTGCTCCTTCTGTGTTTCCTTATACTTCCGGAATGCTATCTTTTTCTTCCTGACTTTCACAGCCACCTCTTTTGAGGACCATAGTGGCTTTTTCTTTCATTTTGATTTGTTTATTTGCTTCACACAAAGGCCTGTTGCCTCTGTGATGGCAGTTTTGATGATTCCCCATTGTTGCTCCACTCCTCCTTCTAGCCTGTTTGCTGGTGCTTTTCTGAGGCACTCTCCCATCTTGCCAAAGTCAGCCCTCCTAAAGTCCAGTACCCTCACTTTTGTATGGCTTGACTCTGTAGCTGAGTTTAACGTGAACCACACTGTTTGATGGTCACTTGTCCCCAGATGGCAACCCACTTCTAGATCTGAGATCCTCTCACTGCCCCCGTTTGAGAGTATGAGGTCTAAGATTGTTCCCTCATGAGTGGGTTCCAAACTAGCTGTCTGAGGCCTTCCACCTGTAGGGCATCAAGAATGGCCCTGCTCTTGGATGTGGCTGCAGCAAATGTGCTCCAGTTAACATCTGGCATATTCAGGTCTCCCATCAACAGTATCTCCCCTTTCTCTGCCATTCTAAGAATGCCTTCTATCATATCCTTGTCCATTCCTCCCCTGACATGGGGTCTGTACACAACCCTGAGCGGATTGTGGTGCCTTTACAGTCTCCAAGGTGACCCACAGTGCCTCCTCTCCTCCCTATTTACTCTTTTGTTCAGTTGCTTTTATCCCTTCCTTTACATAGAGAGCTACTCCTCCCCCTCTTCTCCCCTCCCTGTCTCTCCTGTAGGTTATGTACCCTGGTATGTTAACATCCCAGTCATGGTTCTCTGTGTACCATGTTTCTGTGAATGCTACGATATCCAGGCATCCCTCTTCCATCAAGGCCACCAGCTCAGGGAGCTTGTTGCCCAGACTACGGGCATTGGTACTCATTACCCTCCATTTCCTGATGGTCTTACTCCCTTTTGCCCCATCCCAGTCCTTCTTGCCTTTGTCACTTTCTCCATTTACCCCTGCCCTTCTCCCTATCGACACCTCTATGTTAGTGCTTGCCGCACTTACCACCGTGATTATTTGGGGGGGGCTAGGATTTCCCTGCTCCTTTCCAGTGCCTCCCCCCTTGGCTAGTTTAAATGCTTGCCAATGAAGCATTTAAACCTATCACCTAGGATCCTGGTTCCCCTTCCGGACAGATGCAGCCCATCATGCCAGTATAGGCTTGCATCGCTCCAGGTGGACCCCCAGTCCCCACGAAGCAATCTTGAGCTCCACACCAGTTTTTCAACCACTGATTGAATCTCATACAGCGGAACACCTAGCCTCTCCTATGCCATAGATAGGCAACACCTCCAGAAGGTTATCAGCGTACTTGACTAAGGCCTCTCCCCAATTCCACAAACTCTTCCTGTACTTCTCTAATCCCTTTCTTAGCCAGGTCATTTGTTCCTAGGTGGACAATGACATCCAGCTCCCTCCTGTGCAGCTGCTCCGGCAATCCTGAAGATTTGCTCCTGTCCTCCAAGCCATGGTGCCAGGCAGGCACCTTACCTCCTCTCCCTTCCTCCCCAGTTCTACCTTCCTAAAATGGAGTCCCCACCAGGAGTTGTTTCTTCCCTTGCAGGGTCCCCTGCCACCCTCCTGTGGGTCTCCTTGTGGAGGTTCCCAGCATTCTCCTTGGTCTCCACTCGGGTGCCTCCATAGAGGAACCACACTTTGCCAGAATGGCATAGGAATTGTGGAGGTACAACTGGAGGATGCGCTCTGTTCCACCACCCTCACCCTCCCTGAGCCCACTGTGGTACAACCGCCTCTTTCTTGGCAACCTCTGAGGCAACAGCAGTGGCACTGGTGGTCCCTGGATGGAAGAGGAGGTCCCACAAATCCTGGCCAACTCAGCCTGGAGATGAGCAACCTCCTCCCTCAGCCCAGAGAGGTGCCTGCAGATGGGACAACACCGCATCCTCCAGAATGTCTCCTGGAAGACTGCTGCTCCACAGCCACTGCACTGCACCACTCCAATCATGTCTTATTTCTGGCCCCTTAACTGTTTTCAATCCTTACTCTTTCCTCTGTTTTTTTTTCCTCCTCTCTCTCCTTACTTTCTGCCTGTGTGCCCTTTAAGCTCCTGATTGTCCTGTTCTGAGACAAGAATATCCTATATTTCTCAGTAGACCACTTACTTGCTCAGAGGCAGACCTCCAGCAGCTAGAGGGGGCCAGAGAGCTACTCTTGCCCTTCTAGGATGGTGAGTCTTTGGTGGTTCTGTGATCACTCACTTCCTGCTCCCAAACAGGAAGTTCCTGTTGTCAGTCAAATTCTGTGCCTATAAAAATAGAACTAGCTTTGGGTGGGGGGCAGGGAGGAAGGGCAATATAGTCCCAGCAGAGAAGTCCAGTCACACAGCAGTCCTTTCTCCTGGTGTCTTCTGCCAAGCTATTAGCCATCACCTCTCTCTTTTAGGTGGGAGCAGATGAGATCTACTTGAGCTCAGAGCTCAGTGTTTCACTCATTTCTTTTCTTGTTGGTTTCCATTTTACAGTTACTAACTACCATGTTTACTGTTTCCATGTTGTATGCATGTTTAAGTACTTTGTTTGGTATTCTGATCATTTGTTGCACAGCACAGACTTGACATAAGTATGGGCAGCTTGGGGTGGGGGCTTTGCTCCCAAGCAGGCTTCCAGCTGGCCGCCTGGGTTGAAGGCAGCACCACATATTCACCTGTTGAGAGAGGTGGCATCATATCCTTTGCTAGCTCCAAGACTGCATACAGCAAATGTATTCAGAGATCACTAAAATGTGGCTCAAAAATGGGTGTTGGGTTCACATTTTCTAGTCCCGTACTAATTTTTTTTCAAACAGGTATTTCGGCAGGTCACATCCCTACTCCCTGGGAACTATCACATTAGGGGCAGACTGGAACACAATTAAGAACATCAGTTTGGACATGTCTGAAGGGGCCAAAGGGTGGGTAAGGTGGTTGGGAAATCATTAGAAGATCTTAGGGTCGAATTTTGTCTAGTTGATCCATGGAGGGAATTGAACCTGAAAACTAGGAATTATTTTTTTTACTCACCCTCAACCATAGTTATTCCAGGACAGACAGGTTCTGTGTTCAGAAACTGCCACTGGTGCAAGTAGTGAATATCCTTTCTGTCACTTTCTCTGATCATGCCCACATCAGCATTGCCTTCCAGTTTGACATGGAAAGCACAAATCCAGTCTGGAGGTACAGTACACATCTGTCCAATGATGAAATATGTGTAAAAAAAAATGTCAGAGAAATGTCAGATTGCACTTATATTAGATTTAACATTGCAATGGCTCTGCTCCTTTAAATTCTAGCTCCACAGCTAGAATTTAAAGGAACAGAGGAAAAGGAGGTAAACGCCAGTCTGTTCACAGAGGAGAGGATCCTAGAAAAGCTTGCAAAGCTAAAGGTGGTCAAAGCCATGGTTCCAGATGGCATACATCCCAGGGTCTCTTATTTTATAGTTTATGTTTATTGATTTACAATAGACATACAGCATTAAAAATATCCGGAAACAGTACATGAGGTTAGAAACTTCAAGGAAATGCCACAGGAGGGCGTCACGCCTCTTAATATATGCAGTCTAAAATTAATGCTTTGTACTATTTCTATAAGATACATCTTTAGGAGGTTAGCAGTGAAACAGTTTAATCATTAAGTATATCCATATATCTATTGCTGCTATTTAAGCTCATGAGCTACATGATGTATTAGCCTGATGTAGAAGACCAAATGGCTTACATATAGCTTATCCCTCCAGAGGGAAATGAAAGAAAAATCATGCATAATCTATTAAGGTACCGGACTGGTAACATCCTTCATGAATGTCTGAGCTAACCGCCCATTCCTATATTAATATCTGACATTGTGACAACTAAAAATGCTGCAAACTGTAATGGCTATAAAATATTAATCAAACGTTACAAACTATCCCTTAAACCACCTTAACAATATGAAAAGATAACCTTTTTTTACCTGAACTTGAACATAAAACACTACAGGTATCTAAGGCATTTCTACTAGAAGGCTCACTGGCCTAGTAAATGCCCAGAAAATAACTGTACTTATTAAGGATCTAAATATCCCTCTTTGTGTCTATCAAACAGTTTCTGGAGAGACAGTTTTTAACCAAAATTCGGCCAGATACCTGTCCCTCATTAATTATTTCAGGTCTCTTCTTCCTCTGCTTCATCTTGATCTGATTGATATGAAAGGGCCCTGCATCTGGGTGGTGGAACACGTCTCTGTGCCCACTTAAGAGCTTCAGCTGGATCTGCAAAACTGTAGACCTTCCTTTCGTGTATGATCCACAATCGGGCTGGAAACAGCATATTATGAGATATCTCTGCCTCACGTAGAATCGCTCTAACCCCATTGAATCTTTCCTTTTTTTGCCTAGTGGCATAGCTGAAATCCAGGTAGAGATGAACCTGGAAGCCGTCCTGAAGCAAGGTTTTCCATTGTCTCACCAAGGAGAGTATGAAGTCTCGAGAGCCAGCCCCATCAAGAATTGCAACTATGGCTCTAGGGGCATCTGGATTTGCTTGGCGACTGCTCGAGGTAACCCTGTAGGCTTTTTGAATTGTAATGCCCTTATCTTTGAAAGCCTGGCCTAACTGCTGCTCCAACCAGTCCAACAAAAATAGGATGAGGTGGTCCCCCTCACTCCTTTCAGGCATGCCCACAATTTGAAGATTAGCTGCCCTGGCCTGGTTCTCCAAAGTTTCGAGCCTGGACCTCAGGTTGGTGTTCTCCTTGACCAGTGTCACTGTAGTATCCAGTGCCACCTCAGAACTCTTGTGGGCCTCTGAGACCTCCATTTTCATAACTGTAACATCTGATTTAATGGTTGTTTCTCTAGTTGTTAAGGAATCAAATTTATCTGAGAGACCTAATACAGTGAAAAGTAAATGATTTGTTTTAAGGCACAGAGAGTACAGCGTTTCTTCCCCACTTGTAGTTTCTTCTGAATCAGTACAGTCTGGTGCAGACCTCATGGTTGGGGATCCAGAGATACTTTTACTTTTTACGGCTTCTTGGGACTCCTTATCCTTCTTTGGATTGCCCACTGTTGTTCTATATATGTTCCGGTAGCTTGGGGGGGGGGTGAATTTTTTCTCTGTCCATATGCCAGAAAATACTGTTTTATTTCGAAATATATATATATTCTCTGTGGAAAATGGCAGTTTCAGAAGTCTGCCTTGCTCGGGCTCAGCAACACCCCCTCGCATCCCAGAGTCTTAATGTAACTGAGAATTGAACTGGCAGCCCCTCTTGCAGCCCTGTTCAGTGAGTCTCTAGACACTGGAGTGGTCCCAGAGGACTGGAGAAGGGCAAATGTTGTTCCTCTTCACAAGAGCAGTAGTAAAGAAGATACAGGGAACTACAGACCAGTTAGTCTAACCTCTGTAGTAGGAAAGATAATGGAGACACTCCTCAGGGAAAGAATAGTGGAGCACAAAGAAAGTCATGGGGATGTTGGATCCCAGGCAATATGGGTTCGCCGCAGAGCGGTCCTGTCAAACTAATCTAATAGATTTCTTTGACTGGGTGACAAAGGCAGTAGACCAAGGGGGGTGCTGTAGACATTGCCTACCTAGATTTCAGCAAAGCCTTTGATACCGTCCCATGTAGGAGGCTGGTCAACTAGTCAGGAAGCCTGGGGATGGGACACAAGGTGGTAAACTGGATTGAAAATTAGTGAAAGGACCAACAACAGAGGGTAGTGGTAATGGAACCCAATCAGAGGAAAGGGAGGTGACCAGTGGGGTACCTCAAGGGTCAGTTCTGGGGCTGGTCCTCTTCAATGTCTTCATCAGCGACATTGCAGATGGGCTTGAGGGAAAGGTTTGCCTGTTTGCAGATGACACCAAGATCTGCAACAGGGTGGATACCTCCGGAGGGGGTGGAAAGGATGAGAAAGAACCTGTAACAGTTGGAGAGACAGTCAGATGTGTAGCAACTAAGGTTTAACACAGAGAAATGCAAAATCATGCACATGAGGAGCAGGAACCCTGGAGCAAGCTACAGGTTGGGGGGAGAGCTGTTGGCAGTTACTAAGGAAGAGAGGAACTTTAGAGTCATAATCACAGATGACCCGAAGGCCACAAGGCAGATGGTCAAGGCAGTGGGGAAGGCCACTGGGATGTTGGGGTGTATTGGAAGGGGAATCACAAGCCGAAGGAGGGAGGTGATAGTTCCACTGTACAAGACCCTGGGGAGGCCTCACCTTGAGTACTGTGTCCAGTTCTGGAGGCCACACCTTCCTAAGGGCATTGACAAAATAGAGACGGTGCAAGGAGGGTGACCAAAATAGTGAAGGGTCTGCATCACAGGCCTTACAAAGAAAGAGTCAGGAACCTCAATGAGTACACACTGGAGCAAAGGAGGGAGAGAGATGAAATGATAGAAATGTTCAAATACCTCAAGGGCATGAACAAGATGGCAGGGGACAACACATTCCAGTTTAAAAGTAGTGCCAGAACAAGAGGGCATAATATGAGACTGATGGGTGGCTGCATAAGTGGTAATGTCAGGAAGTTCTTTTTTACAGAGAGGGTGGTGGATGTATGGAATAGCCTGCCCCAGGAAGTGGTGGCTGCCTGTACGGTGGCAGGCTTCAAACATGCATGGGACAGGTATAAAGGAATATTAGAGACAGGAAGAAAAACTAAAGCCAATGACCGGATAGGGTCACTGGCCACTTCCTCAGGTAGCATAAATGGGCAGACTGGATGGGCCTGGCGGTACTTTTCTGCCAACAGTATCTATGTATCTATGTATTTGGGATGGACTAAAGCAGTGCTGAGGAGGCATACGAAGTATTATAGCATATGCCTCTCATAAACAAATACAAAACAACAAAGGCGGGAAAAACAAGACTGACCTAAACGACAGATTGACATGCTTGGAGGTGGAGCACAAAGTCACAGGAGACCCCGCTCTCTTACCAGAGCTGTAGACCACTAGGGAGGAACTTACTAGGGTTGAGGCACAACTTTGATTTCTTAATCAAAAATACTACAAGCATGAGGATAGGGTGTGACACCTGTTGGCCTTTTGGTTGAAAAAAAGGGCAACAAACCTGTACGTTGCTAAACTGCACAAGGGCACTAAACCTAGAGACACATGTATGGGTGCCAGGGACATAGCAGCCAGATTCTAAAAATTCTATGAACAGCTGTACAGTAAAGAGCACATAGTGTGGGGAAGGGGGAACATGATGCAGGAATTTTTAACCACAGCCCAACTCTCAAATGTCCCTCCAAAGCAAAAAGATGTCTTGGAGGCGCCCATTAACAGGTAAGAAGTTTCCTAAGTGATGAAGGACCTACCTAACGGCAAATCTCTGGGCCATGATGAGTTCAGGCCAGAAAGTTTCAAAACATTCACAGCTGACCTTGTCCTTACTTTATTGCAGACATTTAATGCTATTCAGGAGAAAGGGGATGCACCACCCTCCTGGCAGGAGGCAACTAGTACCATTCTTCTTAAGCAGAGCAAAAACCTTTTAACTAGTAATTTGTACAGGCCTATCTCTTTCCTTAACCAGAATGCCAAACTTTTCACTAGTTTTGGCCAATAGGTTACAACAGGTGGTAGGCTCACTGTGCATCAAGACCAAACAGGATTCATCCCTCATAGATACTTACATGATAACAACGCTAGATTGCTGAATGTGACAATGCTATGAAGGGGAGAGATATACCTGGTATGAGTATAGTGATGAACAATGACAGCACTAATCGCTGGGCGCTTTGCCCTACCCTGGCCCTCAATTGAGCCTTGGCTCTTAATTAAACACAGGCAGTTATTTATTTAAATGTAGTTACCATCCAGGCACTTATTCAACCAGACTCTTGTTCAAGCACCGTCGGTAATTCGAGCAGATACAGTAGGGGACAAGTTTATCGCACAGATTCAGGTGCTATATGGAGAACGCATGGCCCGATAAGGGTTAATGTGGCACTGTTTGATCGTTTCCGCATAGAGCATGGCACCAGGCAGGGCTACCCTTTATCATCTTTTTTGTTCACCTTAAATATAGAGCTTTAGCAGCGGAAATAAGGAACACCCCTCAAATTCAGGGTATCAGGGTGGGTGGGGTGAAGGTGAGGGTATCTCTATGCTGATGATACCCTCCTTTTCATGCAAGAACCAGTCTTTAAGCTCCCACACATGACCCAAATATTAGTAGATTACAGCAGGGTACCTGGGTTCAAAACCAATATGAATAAATTGTGTTAGGTGGGCAACTCTTCCAGCAATGGCAGCTGGACTACCCATATAAAAGAGTAAATTCCCACTTCAGGTACATGGTGATTCAAATACCTAAAAACATAGCCAGACTGTATTTGGTAAACTACCCTGCCGCTTCTACAGGCCATGGATGAAGACCTTCATAGATGGCAAGAACTACCATTGGGCATCTCAGAGAGTAGAGACCCTGAGGACGAACATTTTCCCGAGGTTTCTGTCTGTGTACTCTCCCCTGCCGATGGTTCTTCCCAAACTGGTGTGGAATAGAATTCATAAAGTCCGGTCAAAGTTCACCTGGGGGTGGAACAAGCCTAGGATTCTGTGGGCCACTTTGTTGCTTGCCAAGGATAAGGGAGGCCTGGAGGTATCAGACTTAGCAGCCTATTTTCAAGCTTGCCAATTCCAATACCTGTTGACACAGCTCCACTGTGAAGAACCCCCAAGCTGGGTAGCTTTGGAAAATAGTGGGGACCATGCAGCTAAAGCCCTCACTAAGATACCACTATCAGATGTCAGATCAATCGAGAATGTTGCACCAGACTTACGTTAAACTCATGGGGAGAGTACCTGCTGTCCAGTAAGGAGAACCAAGGAATTTGCAGATTTGCTAATATATTGGGGATGGGGGGTTTCAGCCTAGGACAATTGATCCCACATTCAAGAGATGGGGGAGAACTGGTTTAAGTCACCTAGGGCACTTTATGACAGGAGAGAGGGTCAAGTCGTTTACTCAATTACAGCAGAACTTTTCCCTGCCCCAGAGTGATTTTTATTGTTTTTTCAGATTAGAGATTTTATCATGAAAGACCCCTGTAAAACACAGTTAGTACAGGAGCTAGGCCCTCTTACAGCAGTGGCTGGTGCTGCAGTAGAGGGGGGTGGTCCTCCCGCACCCGATTTCCAACTTACATGTCTTATCCTCTCATCCCAGGCAAACACCATTACAATTGTGTCAGAAAAAATGGGAACAGATAGCGGGAGTCCACTTATAAGACAAAGAGTGGAGCAAATCTTTCTGCGTTGATCTTTCTGCCTGAGGACCTGTGCTGCAGCCTGAATACAGCATCCAACCTTCATGGAGTGGCAGCTAAGGGACAGAACAGGACATTTTAACACCAGTCCCATTCAACTGTTGTAACAGTGACTGTTCCCTTAACTGACTGCATGACGGCTGGTAACGGTAGTTGTGGGTGCTCGCTGGTGAGCCATTGGCCAGAGGTGCAGTACAGGGCAGGGCTGGCTGCTTGCAAAGCCCGTGCCAGTCTGGTGAGAGCAGAACATTGATCTTTCTACCTGAGGACCTATGCTGCAGTCAGAATACAGCATCCAGCCTTCATGGAGTGGGAGCTAAGGGATGAAACAGGACATTTTTTACAGCAGTCCCATTCATCTGTTGTATTTATTTATAACAATAATAATAATTCTTTATTTATATGGCGCCTTTCAACAACCAAGGCACCTAACAAACAGTTAAAACAAAATAGGTCATAAATTCACAACATCATAAATAGTATAAAATGTAGATAATGCAGATAAAACAACATTTGAATCATTCACCATATGCTTGGTTCCACAAATACATTTTAAGAGCCTGTTTAAATCCCTCCATGGTCACGCACTCCTGTAACTGATGGGATAGAGAATTCCAAAGGGTAGGGTCCGCATGCATAAATGCCCAGGCCCCAGAAGATATTAAACACACCCTTGGAATCTCAACCCCTTATCAGCCAAGCAGAGCGATTGCCCAGGGTAGTAAGGGACCAAAAGCTCTTTCAGGTAGTCCAGGCCCTGTCCGTGTAGGGCTTTATAAGTCAGAAGTCTGACTTTAAAGGTGATCCGCCACTGTACCGGCAGCCAGTGCAGTTCGCGCAGCACCAGGGAAATATGACATTGATTGATTTATTTATTGAAAATATCAGAATTACAAACCTTTGAGTCAGAGACTTGTTTACAAAAGCTCTACATCAGGAGAATTACAAAGTGAGTACAATGCATGTTTACAAGGAGGTTACATAGCAAAAAGTAGAATACAGAAAACCAAGTAAAGCACATAAAGAATACTGTGCAGGTACAAGTATAAGTACAAGTACAGTGTCGAAATCATACAAGGTTATGTAATAAGTGCTGGTTAGGAAAAAACAAATATCAAGAAAACAATGGTAGAGAAAAATAATGGGAGAGAGCAGGTCGAGAGAGTACAAGTTAGGGGAGAGGCAGTCCGAATAGGACCTTGTCACTTAGAGAGGAAGGAGGTGACTAGTAGCTGGGGGGTGGAGATTGGACAGGGGTAACCACCATGTCAGTTTTAGGGAGGAGCAGGGAGAACCAGGAGACTGTGGAGGAAGAGCATCGAGGGTGTGGGGAAGAGGGATAGCCAGGAGCCCAGTAGGAGAAGGAAGGAAGGAAGATAGCATGAGTGGAGGTAGGGAGTAAGAAGAGGAAAGATAGAGTAGGGGAAAGAAGGGAGATGGAATTAAGAGTAGGATACACACTACAAGAGGGGAAGCCAAGCTAGTGGCAATCACAGCTGTTTAGAGATAGAAGGTGTTGCCATACTTTAGTTTTAAATGGGCCTATTTTATCAACTGACGAAACCTGAGGTGATAAGTTATTTAACCAGAGAGGAGCCCTGTACATAAACGCTCGTTGACCAAGAGAAGTTCTACAAAAAGGGACATGATAGGATACTTTAGTGAAGCTTCTGGTAGCCCTAGGAGCGGAGGCAAAGGTGAGGAGTTGCAGGGCAGTAGCTAGTGAGGGACTGAGGGTAAATGTTCTTTCCAGTAAACAGCTATGGTATTTAAGTCTTCCAGCAAAATTCAATCAGTTTGCATGTTGATAGAGGTCACAGGAGTGGGTGAGCCTATGACCATCAACTACAAGGTGACATGCTTTATTGAGGGCAATCTTAACCCTATCTAGCATGGACTCATTCGCACTGCCATAGATCACAATACCATAGTCTATTAAGGAGAGGACCAAGCTGGCAACAACCAGCTTGAGGGCATCTGTGGTAAAACAAGACCTAAGCCTGTAGAGCAGGCCAATTCTGGTTTTGACTGCTTTGCAGACCTGGTTGATGTGCTCCTGAAAGGAGAGGGAGGGGTCTAAGGTGATGCCAAGGCACTTAAAGTTTAAGACCTGCTCCAGTGGTTGGTTGTGGTTGTTGTGAATAGTGAGAGGCACATCCTTATGTTTATTCTGAGGGTTAGCAAATAGCATCACTTAGTTTAAGATGAGTTAACGTGAGACAAATGAGGACTCTATTTCATCAAAAGTCATTTGCAAGTTGTACAGGGGAAGGGGGGCTGGGTCACTAGAATAAATAGCATCATCTGCGTACAGGAGCAGATCGCCAGAGCACACTGAGGGAAGGGAGTTGAGAAAGAGGCTGAAAAGTAGCAGTCCTAATATGGACTGCTGGGGCACCCCAGAACAGACTGGTAGGCTGGAGGAGAGAGAGTGTCAAGGATCTTTACACATTATGATCTCCCACTTAAATAGTTGGAAAACCAGTAAGTAACTTCATGGAAAGGTCCAGCGCAGAGAGTGACTTCAAGTGTAGAGCATGATTGACAGTGTCAAATGCTTTTGTTAGGTCAGTAAAAACAGACCCAACTAAATGGCCACAATCTAGGGCTTTTTGAGTAAAATCAGTAAATTCTAGGAGGGCAGTGGTGGTGCTATGTTCCTTCCTAAAACCATGTTGCTGTTTGCATTGTAAGTTGTACTTGGTGAGGTAATCTGTGAGCTGGTCTGTTGCTATCCATTCAAGGGCTTTGGAGATGGGAGGGAGGATGGAGATGGGACAATAGTTACTACAGGAGGTTCTGTCACCGCTCTTATGTACTGGGGTTACCACCACAGCCTTCCACTGTGTTAGGAATTGACCAAGGCAGAGAAAGAGGTTTAGTATTTTAGTAAGTGGAGGCAAAACTACATCAAGGGCCAAACGGATTGGCTTAAGGTCCAAAGAGTCTGCACTAACTCTGGATTTTCCCAGAACCCAAGTTAGGTATAATCGTGTTTCTCTTGGGAGATTACTTAAAATGAAAAGGGGGTGGGTGAGGGTCCTGGGTTGGTAGGGGCCAGGAATGTTGCTGAAAAAATCAGGGGAGGACACTACTAAGATCTGTGAAGCTGCATTAAATATGTTGCCAATGCATTGAGGGTCCTGGGTGAAGATGCCATTGATATTTAGTAAGGGAGAGGGGAGGAGTTGGGCTTCCCAGTGAGTTCCTTTATATTATCCCAGAACTTACGCCCATTACCCCAGGATGTGGATAGTCTACTTTGAAGTATGCAGCTTTTATAAGTTGAATTTACAGGTACACATGTTTGTGATAGCCCTGTGCGCTGCCTGTCAGCTGGGAGACCTGTCCTAGGGCTTTGTGCCAGAGGTTATCCCATGCAACCATGAGACTTAGGAGTGTAGGGGTGATCCAGGGGTTACTGGAGCCTTTAATTATGCATTTGGAGAAAGGGGCAAAGATATCACAGACAGAGTTGAAGGCAGAGATGAAATAGGCAAGGGCATTATCTACACAGGTAGCAGAGTCAATAAGGGACCAGTCATATGTCTGGAGGTAGTCCTGAAATTGTCAGAGCTTGCCTTTCTTGAAGACTCTCTGGTAAGTTACCTTAGCAGGAAGTTTTTGGGAGCGATTGGTCCAGTGGCAGAGGATAGGGGAGTGGTTGCTAAGCGAGTCTGGTAAGACCACTATATCAGAGAGCCTCTCAGGGTGGTTGGAGAGGATGAGATCTAATAGAGTACTGGTACCTGTCCTATAGTTGATCCTGGTTGGAGAGGACACAACCTGGGTAAGGGCAGCAGCTGCTACTGAGTCCCTATAAGGAGCAGCATCAGGGGCCAACCAATTGATGTTAAAGTCACCAAACAGGATTACCTCTGATTGACTGGGGAGATTGGTGATAAATCAATAATGGAGTTGAGGCCATGTTTGGTGTCATGGGGAGCGATGTAGACGGACAGAACAGTAAGCGATTTTCCCTTATCCCCATGGCAATTTTCATAGCTAGTGCCTGGGCATTATTACCAGAACTGAACTTTGGGAGTACTCATCCTTTAAGGGAGTCAATGAGATAGATGGTGCAGCCCCCCCCCCCCCTTTTCTGCCCACCCTATCTTCTCTGTAAAGAGTATAACCATTTAGATAGACAGCTGAGTCAGGTGTCTTAGGGAGAGCTAGGTTTCAACAACCACTAAGATGCCTGGCTTATGCTGAGCAGCCCAGACCTGAAGTAGATCAATTTTACTCAGCAAGCTGCAAATGTTCACAGAGGCGAGCTTGAGACCACCTGGGTGACAGGTAGTGAGGTGGGGTTGCGAGATAGGTCCAGGATTGGGGTGGATGTTTCCAGAGAGAAGTAGTAAGAGAACACCATAGCAAAAGAGTACATATTTAATCAGCTTGGAACTGTGAGGCAGTTTCCTTTGGGTCGGCCTGGCACTAGAGGAGGGCAGAGGTATGTCGCAGAGAAAAGATTCAAAGAGCAGTAGTGGGCGGAGATTGGAGTATTCAGGGCAGGCAGTCTTGCAGAGAGGTGGGGGGGATAGGTAGGGGACGGCATTTGCAGTGGCAGAAATATGTGGAGTTGTAATGTTACTCAGATGGAAAGGGATTAGCATGGGCTTGTTCCCATAAGTGTAGAGGGGGATAGCCCACAAAGTAAGGAAAAATGACAGAGTTAAACTATTTTAGAGTGAACATAACTACGAACCATAGGAACAGTGGCAGGAAAGTACTATGCTGTGGGGATGACTAGTATAAGAGAGACAAAGAAACACAACACTAGTAGGCAGGATTGATTGGTGGGGAGGTAGGGTTACCACCTCTGGTAACCCTACCTCCATGCCAATCAAACCTGGGAAGGGGAAGAAAGGAGCAGATTGAAGAAAGGGGTAATTGGTATGGGTAGGGAGATAAGGGGGACAGGAAGCAGGTAGGATTTTGAAGAGAGGAGCCCAGGAAGAATAGATTGAGAGAGGGGAGGAGAGAGAACTCAAGACTGACCCCTACTGGTCAGCCATAATAAGATGCAGATGGAGAACTAAGGGGACTTAGAAGTATTAGGACAAGAAGTACATGACTAGTCATGTGACCCCAGAGGCCCTATAAGGCTAGGGACAACCAAGGGTGGGGCAGTCCATACGTAGCATGGACAGGCTAGCCTAGTCAGCAAGAAGGTATGGCTCCTCAGGCAGTACACTGAATGCAGGCTTCGGGAACATGACGATCGGGTGGGTTGTAGCTCCATGGGTGGGCTGCTGCGAGTGAAGCCTGTAGAGAGAGTGAACAGAGGGGAACCGTAGAAATTAAAATGGGGGGTGTTGCAGGGGAACAAAGGGCCAGATGGCAGGAGTGGGAAAGGAGATCAAAGAGAAAGGGGGAACCGAATGCGCATGCTTAAACTCGGCGAACTGGAGAGGACAGGGACAGAGCAAAGACGGCTAGCAATTCGGATTAAAGAGCCTGGTAGAAAAGAGAACTAAGTAAGGATACAAACAGAAGAAAAGGGGAGGCAAAAAACAAATAGTCTCACTCTGCCAACAAAATCGGAATTAAGGTACAATGCAGATAAGGGCAGAGAGCAGTACTATTTCAGCAGTAAATAAGGTTATCACCTACTTGGTTTTTGACTGAATGGATTCAGTTTTCTAGGTCCAGATTCGGTCCTCCTGTTTTCACCACTGCAAATTCAATTTTTATGGTGGGTCAAGCAACATCTATGAGATCTTCCACTAACTCTGTTTCATTTTCTTCTAATATGACTATAAGCAAGTGTCTGATATTTCAGTGTGATTGCTTGCCTGCTTGCAGTGCATGCTAATCAGGAAGTGACTTCAAGTGCAGGGCACATAAAGGAGCCAAATGTGTCCCTGTCAGCCCAGTTGTCACCTCTAACTTCACACCAGCAAATTGGAAGGCTATTCCTGGGAAGGATAAACAATACCACCTTAATTAACACCTTCATTTTTCTGAAACCCTTAGACATTCAGACAGGCACCACATTATGGTTGCCTCCTGTCCCAGTGTGGACTGTATAATCTGTGTTTCAGAAACCTTACCTGCTAATCCAGTTTTATTCAGAGGTAGTACTTTTTCAGTTATTTTGAATGCTCACATACTTGCAAAACAGATTCTCAATCAATCAATCAATCACTTTATTTAACCAGATTCTGTTAAATCATTCTCTATTTTACTTGAATGTTCAGGTTGCAAACAAATTCTGATGTCATGCAGACCTTTGTTTGTATACCAGTCAGTCTGAAAGGTGTAAAGTAGGGCTATGTAGACAATTAGCAGCAAATCAACCTAATCCTTTCCAGGCTGCATTGTGAGTATGGTCTTTGACTGCTGTGATAGGGAATACTTTTATACCTTTAAATGCTCACCGGTTTTTCTTTTAGAGTCTGTCCTATATTTTAATATGTGTTACCCCTTTTGTTGTTAAATTACTAATCTAATATTTTATTCCATTTCTAGCAGTACTACACTCCTCTCTCCTCAGTAGTTATTGCTGTCAATTTTCATACTGCCTGGATATTCCAGGAAGACCGTTCCAGGCCTTTCAGATGAACAGCCCAGAATAGTGTGGCTAATGTCATGCTAAGCCACAGAAATAAGAAAAGAAAGAGAGAGAGAGAGAGAGAGAGAGAGAGAGCGGTAGCTGATGAGGTGAAAGGGACACAATCTAGATTTGATGGCACTGCAAATGTAGGTAATTTATCAAAAAATTCTCAAAACATTTTTTTTTTTTTTTTGCCAGGAGAGACACACTAAGCTGAAGCTTGTTTATAGGTGCAACCTGGGAGCACAAGGAAGTTAAGTAACTTACTTAGGGTCACACACGTATGGGCTGTGGGATTCAAACCCAGGTCTCCAGGTTTGTAGTTCAGAGCCTTAAACCACTGTGTTATACTGCCTCCATGCTACATGTCACATATCATGCTATCTGCTATGTATGACTGACATGGAAAAAATAGGGTATTTAACAGCATAGAATAGTTCCTACCACTTTTAAAAACTTCTCTGACATTACAAATAACTTTAGAGTAGGAGCAATGGAAGGGACAGGAGCACATCTTAAAATGGCAGATGATATTTGTAATTACATCTCATCCACCATTACTGGTGTAGTTTATTTATTTATTAAAAGAGTTTTACCAGAAAAGGCCACCTGATCCAAAATAGCCTGTTGTCAGAGGTGTCCTTGTAGTCACTCAATGTGTGAGCTAAGCTGTGTACACAGGATGCAAAGTCCCCTGAACCCTCTCTCTAACCCCACCAAATGTTAACACACACTGAAATTTAAAATATTTAAATCTAAATCAAACAAACCAAAAATAATAATCATCATGTATTTAACTAAGTTGTACACAATGCAATATCGGCAGCAATTCTGAATAAATCAAGTGAATCAGAGTCCAAGCGATGCTCTCATCAATCATAAAAGGGCCGGAGTTGGGGTGAAGTTTGGGATGTGGTTTAGTATTCGGTTTTCATCTCGTCCAAAGGTGGCAACCCTAAAATACCTTAAATGCACTATCCAGTACAAACGGAGCAGTTAAAATCAAGTATCGGTAAAATATTTAAACATTTTCCTTCTGTAGCCTAGTCAGCAAGAAAGTGTGGCTCCTCAGGCAGTACCTCGAATGCAGGCTTCGGGAACATGCCGAGTGGGCGGGTGGGTTGTAGCTCAGTGGGTGGGCTTATAGAGTGGCAACAAAACTGGAACCAAAATCACTTTCAGATTCACTTAAGCCATTGGGGTGGGAAGGAACAAAAATAGGTTTTTCATTGTGTTTGGATTTTCAGTATGCTGTGACAACTAATTCTGGCTTTTGATTTTTTTGTATTATGAATTTGTGTGCTGCACTACTGCTTTGTCTATATTTTGTTTGTTTATGTTTCAAATAAAAATTCCCCTACTCTTTTCGAGAAGTGCCATGGGATCTTTAACACCCACCTGAACTACCACCAGAACAGGTAGATGGGACCTCGGTTTAACATCTCATCCAAAAGACAGCACCTCAGAAGTGCAGCACCCTGCTCATCCTACACTACAGTGACAGTATTGGGATTTAGCCCAAGTGCCTGGTGTGGCATCATCCAGAATGCTGCATACATCAGCGAAGCTCACTACATCTCCAACTACATCATCATCATCATCTTCATTGGCACAGCTGCAGCCTCCCCCTTGCTGCTGCTGGTCATGGTAGTCATCATCATCATCATCATCATCATCACTGTCGTCATTAGGAATTATATCTGTGGAACTGATGGGTGTGGTATTATCAGTGCCAGACTGCTTAAATTTTTTATCAAAGTTTGACCCATTGTCAGTTTTAACAACCTTAATTTCAGGTGAATTTGTTCAAGTTTTTTTTTTTTTGCAGTAACATTATACATGTGTCTTCCTTTTATTCACATGCATGCCAATGCTGCCAACTTTCTATTCAATGTTTTCTGATCAATCCAATGTGCCCTCACACCGAGGTAGCTCCTGTTATGAGCAGTCCAAATGTTTGCAGTAGTGCATATGTGGCTGGTGTTGCTGAATTCAGATATGAGATGTGTCTTCGTATTTTGGTACAATTTATCTGCTTGGTCTGACAATATTTTTCATGTCATTACTTTTTTGTTGAGTTGTAGATCAATAACTAATTTGACGAACGAAGGCTGTTCAACAATGCTGAATGACTGTAGATCTTCAACTATAAGCTGAAACATGACTTTATGAACCCAAGACTGACTGATATGTGAACTCTTTATAAAATCAATCAAATAGTTGTCATTGGATAAAACATTTCTTCATCTTGCTGAATTACAAGGATGCCACTGGCAAGCAAGTACTGCTGCTGCTTGAGCTGGAGAATTCATTTTTTACCTCCTCCTCCTCCTCTTCTTATATCCTTTTCTGACCAGGGCTGGTAATGGCTGCAGGTGGATTATTACTTCCACTGCTGCACAGCTTTTTGAACTTCTCTAAAGACGCTGGATGTATGTGTTCCATATCTTTTTTTTTCCAAGGTCAACATACTTTTGGATGTTGACAAAAGTTTCAGTTTCAGCATACAGTTTACAATGAAATGGAATATTTCCCCTTTTCAGAGCTGACATTAAAGAACTCAGCCAAATACCATTTTTGAAAAACTGACATACTCTGACACAGTGACTCAGAGTGTGGCAAGGGGGATGTGGTGGAAGAAGAGGATTGGGAAGAAGAGGATTCAACTTGAGGGGTTTCAGGAGCAACTCCAGTAGTGTCTATTGTTTTGTTTTTTCTTGTTGAGCCATATGAGATGCCAATGTCATTTATTGTACATAAAACAAATAACATTTGTGGTAGGGTATTTTGTAGATTAAATTAGTTACAATTCAACACAGCCTGGTTCAGGTTGCTTTTTGTTTGTTTTTGCCTTGTATGTTCAATGAAAGCAACATCAAGAAGTTCAAATACCAGAAAGAATGTATCTCTGACTCATGATATACAGATAAATGTATATTCACATAAGTACAAGTTGAAAGAGTTCTGATGCAACCCTGCTTTAACACATTTTGTGTGCCTTGGCCCGGGGGGTTCCATTGAGTGACTTTCCACCAGCACAGGCACTTTATCAGACCATTAAGTGGCATGTTAGTAGGGGCGCATAATGTAGTTAGTATTTTTACTGTACAAGTTGAAGACAAGCATTACAACTGAATGAAAACAGAAACTGTAAGCACCCCCCCCCCACTTTGGGGACTTACTTAAAGTTACCTTACTTGCCCCCTGTAGATTGCACAAGTAGGGAGGTAGGACCTGGGTTGGTGCCCACCCCTTGAGTGTGGTTGATCCTGCCCTGTAGGGTATAAATGAGAGGTCTTGGGAGAGAAGGAGGAGGCCGGCAGGATTGCAGATCACAAGTGTGGCCTGGGGTTTGATCCCCTGGCCCAGGAGTGTGGCCTAATGTCTCAGTGGCACTGGTTTGGCACTTGGTTGGTTTAGTGGGAGGTATGCAGGGAAGCAGCTGGTGGGATGGGACCCCTTGAAGGAGTAGGAGCCGGGGCCTGGAGGAAGCTATGTCTGACCCTCCTTGTGCTACGCGGCACCATGGCAGGTTGGGGCCTCGTCTGGAAGGATATGTGAGGCAGCTGGGGTGCCACGGTGGTGGCAGCATCATGACATGGCCTACCTAGTGGTGGCAGCATCGGGAGGTCTTCCCCGGGTGGCATGCTGTCCTGTATGCTTTGGGCAGCCTGCCGGGAGGAAGAGAAGCCGGGCCCACCTTTCCTGTGTTGTAGCTTTGGTCCAGGAATGGGGTGGGTCCCCGCATTAGGCCCATTGCAGCAGAAAGTATGTGTGAGTTGTTGGGGAGCCAGCTGTGTGAGAACTTTCTGGGTGGACAGGTGACCGAGTGTCAGAGGCTTTGCAGCACTTTTGTCCAGGCCAGTCTGTGTCCAGGGGCGAGTTTGGGGAGCCCTGGTGTTTTTAGGCCTTGGTGTGTTTTGCTGCCCATGAATTCTCAGCCTCCCGGCCCAGCCATCTAAGTGGAGCCCATTTTTCAGCCTGCCTAGGCCTAAGTACTGTACCGCAGCTCTGTGCTGCAGAAAGTATGCTGCTTACATCCTTGTGCCTGTCTCTGTTGTGTCTCCAGCCCCATGGAACTGACTCATTCTGTTTTAAAATTCTAATTAATTGAATTTTGTATTCTTTTAACTTTGATGCTCCTGTCTGGTTTGTGCTGCCATTTCTCTAATCAGTACACCCCCAGTCGAGCTCCAGTGCCCTACCTGCCTGTTTGCAGCTGATTCCTCCATTCTGTGCACATTACCTGGCTCATCAGTGCCTGACTCCATGAACTCAATGGTCAAGGTAGGCCAAGATATTTTTTTCTGCTACCTTTGGATCTCAATGTGATTCCTGGCTTGAGCCCCCCTTCAGCATATTTACCATCAGGACCCCTAGACATCACTGGGGGGTGGGTTACAAAACCATGAAGGAATAATACTGCTTTTGCATCAAACCCACAAGATCATCACTCATAGACACTCTGGCTCTCTTGGGTGACATTAATTACAATTTAAACTAGTTTAGAGTTGACTGATGTGATACAGTCATATCATATCATAGTTTTTAACAAGATTTATTATTCGAATCTGTAAAGGTCAAAACGTTCTTCCTGCAGCAGTATAGAACAGATGTAATATAAACAACAATCAATATTGTTTTTGATTTTTTACTGGCCTGGGCTTCCTAGCCTGTTGTGGATTGGACTGTAGTGATTGCATAAATGCTTCTGCTTCCTTTCTTCATTCTGCTGTCTGTCTCGCTGAGCTGATTCAGCTAATGGACTGATTTTAAACAAATTCACAATACAAGTTAGAGCTGCTGCCACTGCATATGCTTGTGCATACTGATCAGTCAATTTGGCTGTTTTCCACCAGCCTACGGCCACCTAGGCACAGAAGCCTCTCCTTGCGATGAAGTCTTTTTTCTTGGCTAATGACCCCCTCATCCTACTGTCTCTCCTTTGTCTCCAGTCTCTGTCACTGGTATGATCATGAACACTTCCTGTACAAGAACAAAAACAACAAATCATTTGTTGATTTGTTGTAGGCAGGCTCAGGACCACTGCCCTGCTGCACCACATCCACGTTTATATATTCTATATGTAATCAATACTATAACATAATTTGTCTAAAAGTAACAAAAAAAGGTGTTCAATAGTGCTCAGGAGGAAAAAACACTCCAGCCTGTTATACCTATCCCGAGGCCATCTAACACATAGTTAGTTGCACCGCCACAGACCACACACACCCTGACACCAGATACTGCCCATTTGGGGGGCCAACTTTTAGCCCACTTCCTAGTCCCCCCACCAGTCCTGGCAGGGCATTCCAATATGGAAAGGAAGAAGCAGCAGGGAGGGAGGCACACAGTACAGGGTGGAAACCAATCCCAGTGGCAGGATGATCCAACAGACCAACATAAGCTCCCTGCTCCACTTCAAACTTCTAAGTGTTTTAGGGCGGGTGTTGTGGGTCAGGGAAGCCTTGTGGGTGGCAACCTCTCCCTCCCCTGGCTCTCCACCACAACCCATCCAGGTGGGATCAGCTTCCTGGATCTTCTTGAAGCCATAAATTAAGTGAGAAAAGAAGTGTCTGATGGCCCAGTGGGAGCGTGGGGCTAGATAATCTGGAGTTGTGGCCGGGCAAGGGAAAGGGGGGAGCATTAGGTGACAAATCACCAATGCCATTCGAATATAAAGTCTGGGTTCTGTAGAAAATAACATACATTTTAATGCTAGTAGTTGGGAACAAGTTCAGCTAAAAAAAAAAACAGTTCACTGGCACTGTCGATGTCATCACATTGCATAGATATGCAGCAATAAAACATCATGTTAGGGTCATCATCATTACAAACATCATTTATTTATTTAAAATTTGGTAACTGGGAAAAGCACGCTGAGCCAAGGCTTGTGAACATCATGACTACTACTCTGCAGCAATAAGCATTCATTTTGATGTCTGATCCTGTCTCACCCGCTTCTCACTCTCTGCTGCTGTACTGTGTGCCTGTCAGATGAGGTGCCTGATCCAGATGACTGGTCCTCAAATTACAGTTCCAGGCACCTTCAGCTTCACACATCATCATGCGACAGAATAGGAATGTCCAGATCCCAGCACTAAGAAAACAAGCATTTGTCAATGCCGAATGTTTGCTTGCTGGTACTGGCAGTGGTAGTGTAGAAGTTACAGAGCTGCGTAATAGGAATGGCAGTGAAGTATTGAACTGAAGCCAACCCCACCACCACCCTGCAGAGAGTGACAGGCATTGGGGTGTGCCTTTGGATCGTCAGGCATAACGGCCACGCTATTTCACCACACCCCACCCTGCAGACACTGACAAGTGTCACGGTGTGCCTTGGGGTCTTTGGCCCTTGTGCGCACCCCATTCCATCAGGAAATACAGTGAGATGGGTGCGGTATAGGAGAATGGGGTGAACTTTGGGGCCAAGAGTCCAAGGCATACCCCGATGCCTCTCACTGGCTGCAGGGTGTGGAATGGTATGAGCATTACAGGCAAGAATCCCAAGTCACACCCCTGATGCCTGTCATTCTCTACAGGGTTGGGCATTATGGTTGGAAACCCTAATACCTCAGGCATTCGTTGATATTTTCACTCCAAAGTTTCAACATGGTTTTTTTGTGACCCACCTCATGAACAGTGGCAGTATCAGTTTGTTAGCCGAAAGCTGCTTATGCACAGTGACTACGGCATTTAGCACCACAGGTGCAAAAACATTCCAAACAGGATATAAACAATCATTTGTCAATGCCGAACGTTCGCTTGCAGGTATTTGCAGTGGTGATTGGCATGTATGGTGCTTTACCGTAATGCCCTGTGCGATTGCTGGTATTTGCACAATAAATTGTCAGTATGACCTTGTTGCTACCCCCATTGTGCGCTACATAGGCGGAAACACGTTTTGGGCAGGATGTGAAAAATGACAGCTGTACTGCTCATAAGGAAGTGTGGTAAAATGGCAATGTTGAAAATCTGGAGTGGAAATATTGAAAATTCGCAAACCTACGAGCGTGCGTGGGAACTGTGCAATGCACGCTCGTAAAACAGTCATTTGTAGGATTTTTTTCACCAAATTTTCAACATTGCCATTTTAAAACCTCTGCTAATGAACAGTGTCACTGTGATTTTCTTACTGTGTCCCATACATTGATTTCGCACACCGACTGCGCCATTGTGCGCTACATGGGCGGAAACACGTTTTGGGCAGGATGTGAAAAATGACAGCTGTACTGCTCATAAGGAGGTGTGGTAAAATGGCAATGTTGAAAATCTGGAGTGAAAATATTGAAAATTTGCAAACTTACAAGTGTGCGTAGGAACTGCACAACGCTGAGTCATAAAACAGTCATTTTTAGGAATTTTTTCACCAAATTTTCAGCACAGCCATTTTAAGACCTCTGCTCATGAACAGTGTCACTGTGATTTTCTTAATGTGTTCCATACATTGATTTTGCACACCGACTGCGCCATTGTACGCTACATGGGTGGAAATACGTTTTGGGTGAGATGTAAAAAATGACAGCTGTACAACTCATAAGAAGGTGTGATAAAATGGCAATGTTGAAAATCTGGAGTGAAAATATAGAAAATTCACGAACTTACGAGCCTACGTAGGAACTGCGCAACGCACGCTCGTAAAAGTCATTTTCGAGGCCGAAGGGTGATTTCGCACAGTGACTGCACAGTGCCTGTGAAATCACCCTTCAGGCCCGAATAGCGCCATGACAGTGATATCATTCATGAGAAGGGGTCCCAAAAACCCCATGTTGAAAATTTGGTGCAAAAATTCCAAAAAATGACTGAGATATGCAGTAAAGTTGAAACCCCCCTATGTAGCCCATTATACAGCTTACCGGCATTTCCTCAGTTCACGGTCGGCTTTGAAGAGTGCAGACGTGTTCCCGGTCCACCGAAGATCGTCGCACCGGAGGTAAGTATGGGGTGGGGGGTGGGGATGCTGGGTGCGAGTGGGTGGGTGCGGGTTGTGGGGGAGCTGGGAGGCAGCGCCACCCGGGACCATTTTGTTTACAGGTTAAAAATAAAAAGATGATGTGGGACTTTTGCCACGCTGGGTGGGCTCCTAGCGTGGCAGAAGAGATGGGGGCCGAGGAGCCGATGGGGATTGGGCACCCCGTCGCAAACTACGTGGGGGCGAGGAGTCCGACGGGGATTGGGCACCCCATCTGGCAAACTAAATGACTATTTGCCACGCTGGGGTGGGCTCCCAGCGCGTGGCAGCAGACGGCTTTGGGGCCGTGAGCAGACGGGGATTGGGCACCCTGTTGGCAACAACATTTACCACGCTGGGGTGGGCTCGCGCGCATGGCACCAAAGTTGGGGCGCGGACGTGCGCTGGGGAGGCAGCGTAGACGCGGGGCGGCTTCAGTATGGCAGCGGTGCTTTCCTTTGAAGCAGAGGAACACCGCTGTCATATTGAGCTCCTGCACCCATTGGTGCAGGATGCCATGCCTGCTCAAGGGAGCAGTGCATTGGGTGAGAGGCACACCTCAAGTGTGCTACTCTTCCAATAACGCGCTCCTTGCGCATGCGCCGCGTTTGACGTAAAATAACAGCTGTACTGTTCATGGGGAGGTGTAAAAATGGCAATGTTGCAAATCTGCAGTAAAATATTAAAAACTGGTGAAGTCACGGCGTGCATAGAAACTGTGAAATGCACACCCATAATGTAATTAGTTTGGGGATTTTACAGCAGATTGTCAACACAGGCATTTTGGGACCTCCGATCATGAACAGTGTCACTGTGATTTTCTTTATCTGTCCCAAACAATGATTTCCCAGCAGCGACTCACGATCTCGCGCTGAAAGTGTGAAAACACATTTCGCCATGTTGTGAAAAATGACAGCTGTACTGTTCATAAGGAAGTGTGGAAAATGCCACTGGTGAAAATTTGACTGAAAATATTACAAAGTCATGAACTTACGAGGGTGCGTGGAAACTGCGCAATGCTCACTCGTAACACAGTCATTTTATGGACTTTTGTCACCAGATTTCAACATAGCCATTTTAAGACCTCTGCTCATGAACAGTGTAACTGTGATTTTCTTAATCTGTCCCAAACATTGCTTTCGCACACTGACTGCACCATTGTGTGCTACATGTGCGAAAACACATTTTGGGCGACATGTGAAAAATGGCAGCTGTACTGTTCATAAGGAAGTGTAATAAAATGGCAATGTTGAAAATCTGGAGTGAAAATATTGAAAATTTGTAAATTTACGAGCGCATAGGAACTGTGCAACGCATGCTCGTAAAACAGTCATTTTTAGGAATTTTTTCACCAAATTTTCAACATAGCCATTTTAAGACCTCTGCTCATGAACAGTGTCACTGTGATTTTCTTAATGTGTCCCATACATTGATTTCACACACCGACTGCGCCATTGTGCGCTACATGGGCGGAAACACATTTTGGGCAAGATATGAAAATGACAGCTGTACTGCTCATAAGGAGGTGGTAAAATGGCAATATTGAAAATCTGGAGTGAAATATTGAAAATTCATAACTTACGGTGCGCAAGGGAGAACTGCGCAATGCACGCCAGAAACAGTCATTTTTTGAATTTTTCCACCAAATTTTCAAAATAGGCTTGAGAGCCCACCTTATGAACACTGGCAGTGTTGTTTTGTTAATCAGTCCTGAAAGGTGATTTCACGCAGTGACTGCGAAATCACCCTTCGGGCCCGAATAATGCCATGACAGTGACAACATTCACGAGAAGGGGTCCCAAAAACCCCATGTTGAAAATTTGGTGAAAAAATTCCAAAAAATGCCTGAGATATGCGGCAAAGTTGAAAAAACCCTATCTATCCCATTATACAGCTTACCGGCATTTCCTCAGTTCGCTGTTGGCTTTGAAGAGTGCAGACGTGTTCCCGGTCCACCGAAGATCGTCGCGCCGAGCTCCGGAGGTAAGTATGGGGTGAGGGGGGGGGTGCGCAGTGGGTGGGTGCGGTTGTGGAGGGGGCAGGAGAAGGGCCAAGGACAGTTTTTTATTTGCAGGTTTTTTTTTTTTAGTGACAACGTAGGACATTTGCCATGCTGGGGTGGGCCCCCAGCATGGCACAAGGATGGCTGGGTTGGGGAGGTGGAGCCGACGGGGGATTGAGCACCCTTCGGCCATAAGATGTTCTGCCACGCTTGGGGTGGGGCCCGCGTGGCACCCTGTACTCGGGGAGGACAGTGAGCTGACGGGACTGCACCCTGGCCGGCTATACGATGAGTTGCCATGCTGGGGTGAGCACCCAGCGTGGCATGTGGAAGGCTTTGGTGGGGGCACACCACAGCCGATGGGGATTGGGCACCCCGCTGTACAGTGTGTCGTGGGGGCAGCACGCGAGTATGCGGGTGTGTGTGTAGGGGAGCGTGCATGAGCAGGCAATATCTTATCACTGCTCACTGAAGCGTAGCTCCCCCTTTCAACTGTACTCCACTGCATTTTGGAGCTGTCATAGACAGCTCCAGCAGGCATTGGAGAACTGCGGCCGCGCCTGCAAACACACTGACTGAATTGGGAGAGGGCTGCCACACCTCCGAAAATTCAGATGATGGCACTATGTTTCTTGCACATTCGTGCAAGCAAACATAAAAAGGAATTTAAAAATGGTGCAAGGAGCATCTGCTGCATCTTTTCCTGAGACCAACACTCATAACCCCTGACCCACTAACTGCAGCCCAGGCAGAGACCATTGTGTTTGCTCCCCCCACCAATGCCCACACTAGTGTGGTACTATGGCACAAAAACAAATGTGCTACTTGCACTCCCAATGCTAGAGTCCAGAGTGGACACACTATTATAGATGGCAGTTAGTTATGTAAATGAATCAAGCCCGAACACACAGCGGGACCCCACACAGACAGACCGTCAGACCCAGGCCAGGGTCCTGCTCACACCTCAGCGCATGGGACATACAAGCCCCCCCACTCCCACCCAGTTAATCACTGTCAGTACAAAACCAGACAGTGACAGGAGGAGAGGTAGTATCAGACAGACAGACAACAGCAGAGTAGTAGATGTTGGGAGGAGTGAAGCAACAGCATTACATTTGCCCACATGGCCATTTGCAAATGCAGCAGTGAAGACTAACTGACAGATGTGACTGCTGCCTGGCTCTCTTCTCTTCTGCTGATGCTGAACCCATCCCTCCCTGATCTCTCCAAGTTCACAGCTGTGCCCCTCCCCCTCATAGCAGGCCTCCGCTCCAGTGCCAGGTTCATACAGTTTTGCCCCTCCATCACAGCAGGCCTCTGCTCTGACTCCAGGTTCAAACAGCTTTGCCAAATTGCCCCCACCTGCCAGCCCCCCACAACAACACAGCAGCCTCTGCTCTGGCTCCAATTCACAGCTTTGCCCCCACATGCTATCAGATCACAGCAAGCCTCCTCTCTGGCCCCAGGTTCACAGCTTTGCCCCCAGAAAGTGGAGTGCCCACCCCACCCCACAACACAGTATGCTTCTGCTCTGGCTCCAGGTTCACATAGCTATGCAAAATTGCCCACCAGAACAACACAGCAGACCTCTGCTCTGGGCTGGCTCCAGGTTCACAGTTTTTCCCCCACACCCCATCAAATCACAGCAAGCCTTCACTCCAGCTTCAGGTTCATACAGCTTCCCTCCCCACCCCCCAACCTCCATCATACCAGGACTCTGCTCTGGCTCCAGGTTCACACAGCTTTGTCCCCCCATCACAGCATGCTTCCACTCCAGCTCCAGGTTCACACAGCTTTGCAAAATTGCCCCCAGCCCCCATAACCACATAGCAGGCCTCTGCTCTGGCTCCAGGTTGATATTTTTGCCCCCACATCCCATTAAATGACAGCAGGCCTCTGCTCCAGTCCCAGGTTCACAGCTTTGCCCCCAACAGTGGAATTCCCACCCACCTCACAACATCACAGCAGGCCTACACTCTGGCTCCTGGTTCACACAGCTTTGCAAAATTGCCTCCTCACAACAACACAGCAGATCACAGCAGGCCACCGCCCAACCTACTTATGATCTATCTGATATACAGTCAAATTATATAAATCTATTTGACCAGATTACAAGCGGGGGGGGGGGTAATAATTATGTCAGGGTTATTGCCTACTATTGGGAAAAATGTACATAAGAATTTTATGATTCATAAAATAAATATTTGGTTGAGACAATATTGTTTGTTAAAAAATATTGGCTTCATGGACAGTTACACTTCTTTTAATAACCCAGCTTGTTATAAGGGGGATGGACTGCATCTTACTCACTTTGGGGCTAGGATTTTGGGGAATAAAATAAATAGAGTCATCAAATTCCATTTAAACTGGGTTATGGGGAGAGGGCCTCTAGTGACCATATGAACCTATGCCAAACAGAAAATTCCTTAAATTGTAACCATTTGGGATGGAATGGTGTATTGATTAATGCTAGAAGCCTGACTAATAAATTTGAAGAATTTAAACATCTATTGGAATCAAATAATATTCAAATTGCATTGATTACTGAGACATGGTGGGAAGCAAACGACTGTTGGGATAAAGACATCTTGAGTTACAATGTATACTCTAAAAGTAGGGTCTACAGGAAAGGCGGAGGGGTGGCTATCTACATACAAAACAACATATTGAATGAAGAAATCCCAGTAGATATTCCTAACTTTGAATCACTATGGATTAAACTCTTTCCCCAAACTGGTCGCCCTTACATTTTAGGATTGGTATGCAGACCTCCCTCTATAACATAAGAGGATGACAGGCACTTTTAAACTATTTAGAAAATTTGGAACCAGCTAGTAAACTAATGATTTTCGAGGATTTTAAACTACAAAACATAGACTGGCAAACAGCTTCTACAGTTAGCAAAACTGAAGGTCAATATATGGATATGTTCCAGGAATTGGAGTTAGAACAAGAAGTACAGTACCCTACAAGAAATGGAAAAATATTGGACATCATTCTAACTAATACAGAAAACTGTATTTCCAATATTAATATAGGGGACCCACTGAGTAATTGTGACCATAATATGTTTTTTTTTTTTTTCAAATCATTGGGAAGCTAAAAACAAATAGCTATTGGATCAACTCAAATTTTAAATTTTCACAAAGCAGACTTTGAGGGCATAAAAACTAGGCTCAAACACTGGGACTGGCCCAAAGAATTTAGTGCACTGACACTTGAGGGTAAATGGAGGTTATTGATTCAAAAACTTAAAACCTTATTAAAACTTATATACCTAAAACTAATAAATATAATAGTAAACATAAAATTACCCCCCTATGGTTTAATTCATCAATTAAACATGCGATAAATACAAAAAAAAGACTCTTTAGAAAGATAAGGAAAGGACATTCTCACCTTGTTTTCAAGTATAGACTATTAGTAAAAAATATCAAGAGAATGATAAGGATTACAACATCTAAATATGAATTTGGCACATAAAGTAAAAGATAATAAGAAAGCATTTTTTGCCCATGTTAATAGAATAAAGGGGAAGATAAATTCTATAGGACCCTTTACAACTAAAGACGGGAAACAGGCTTCCAACTTAGAAGCCGCTAATATTCATAATCACTACTTTTGCACTGTATTTAATACACGAGATGATAGGATAGAAAATACTGTGGATCTATCTCTTAGTGATGAACCTAATATCTTACCTAAAGTAGTTCTTGATAAGTTAAGAAAATTGGATGTTAATAAATCACCAGGCCCAGATGAAATCCACCCTAGGGTGTTAAAAGAGTTGGCTGATGATATATACCTCCCTCTTACTAGCATATTGCAACATTCACTTAAAATCGGAGAAGTCCCTCAAGATTGGAGGATAGCTACAGTGGTGCCCATCTATAAAAAAGGATTGAAAACAAACCCTGAGAATTATAGGCCTATCAGCCTAACTTCCCTAATGGGTAAAATACTCTAAAGTATTATTAAAGATTTCATACAGGAGTACCTTGATAAAGTTGGGCTAATTGACCCAGTACAGCACGGGTTTACCAAGACTAGGTCCTGCCAAACTAACTTAATGGTATTCTATGAGCTAGTGACCAAAGAGGTTGACTTGGGTAAATCTGTTGACCTGTTTTTTTTAGATTCTGCCAAGGTGTTTGACAAACTGCCACACTCTGGACTTATTAATACTTTGAGGAAGTATAATTTAAACACCCATATAATAAATTGGGTGAAAAACTGGCTAACAGGATGGAAGCAGAGGGTTACCATAAATGGAGAGTATTCAAATTGGTCTTCTGTCACTAGTGGAGTACCCCAGGGGTCAGTGTTGGGGCCATGCCTTTTTAATATCTATGTTTCTATTTTATCTATTAGTGATCCCAATATATGGGTGCTTAAATTCGCCGATGATTGTTGAATAGGGGCAGTTTTAAATTACCCAGACAGTAGTGTTGCACTTGAACTAGCTCTGGATAATATACTGACTTGGGCTACTACCAACAAACTAACACTGAATCATAATAAGTGCAAAGTCATGCACCTAGGTATGCACAATAAACATCACAAATACAAATTAGGGAACATAGTTTTATTGGAAACAGTACAGGAAAGAGATCTGGGGATAATTGTAAACCCCGACTTAAAATTTAGAACCCACTGTAAGACCCAAATAAACAGAGCAAATCAAGTCCTTAACTGTATACTTAGGCATATGTCCAGTAGAACGATTGAGGTACTACTCCCCGTGCCATTATCTTAGCAGGCAACACTCTAACTGATGACCCCACAAAGGTGGCTGAAGCCTTCAGCGCCTCCTTTTCCTATCCTCCTGCCTGCTCCCCATCCGTGCCAGGTCAGCCCCCTCCCACCCACCTTGACACAGAGCTCTCTCGTCCTCTATTCCACCTGAAACTTGTGGACCTCTGCACGGTGCTACCACTACTCTGCAAAATCAACCCTGAATCATCTACTGGTAGTGATCAGCTTGAGCTGCGCCTACTGCGGGCTGCAGCACCAGCCATTGCCTACCCCGTAGCCCTACTCATTAACCAATCCCTTCTGCAAGGGTCACTGCCCAGTATATGGAAAAGCACCACCATAGTTCCAATCCATAAAAAAGGAACCCGGGATAGGGTGGAGAATTATAGGCCTAGCTCCCTCCTCTGCCCTCTGGGAAAAATCCTTGAAAGAATAGTCTATTATCAGCTCCAATCCTATCTGGAACAGCACCTACTCCTCTCAAAGGTCCAACATGGTTTTCGGAAAGATCATGGCATGGACACTGCCCTAGTCAGATTGACAACCGATATACTCAACGCCATGGACCAGGGCTCCCCTACGGGGGCGCTTTTCATTGACCTCTCCAAGGCCTTTGACATGGTCAGTCATGAGCTGCTTCTCTCAAAGCTTCAAAGGCTTGGCCTGGATCAGCTATCTCTCACCTGGGCCACCAGCTACCTGACAAACAGAACTCAGACAGTACGCTGGCAAGGCGCCCACTCTAGCCCCAGACCAGTGATCACTGGGGTACCCCAGGACTCCATATTAGGACCCCTGCTGTTCTCGCTGTTTGTCAATGACATAACTGAAGTGTGTGCTCCCTGCAATCTACTGCTCTACGCTGATGATACTGTAATCTACCACAGTGCTCCCCAATCCTCTGTTATCGCAACTGAACTTCAAGCCTGCCTGGCAAAACTCGAATCATGGTTAACTGCTAACTATCTCAAGCTAAATGAGGACAAGACAAAAGTTGTCCTCTTCGGGACCTGGCGACTGGGCAAAGACCATTGTGGTCTTCTCCCCATAACAGCAGCTCAAGGCATGCGTGTTGAGGTCACTGACCAGTTTAAGTATCTTGGGGTTACCCTCGATCAGGAGCTAACCTTCAAACCTCACATAGATAACCTAACTAAATCTATCCACCAGAGACTGGGCTTGCTATACCACCTCGGAAACTCCCTCTCTGGAGAGGCACGCAGAACCATTGCTAACTGCAACCTCCTCCTTCTTTACTATATGGTTCACCATTATTACACTCCCTCAGTGAGACTGAGCTAACCAAACTCTCCACCCTCTATCACCGCATTGCTCGCTTTGCAACCTACTCCTCCCCTAAGCGGCACCACTGCGAAGCTCTTAAGGACCTTAACTGGCTAGCACTCAAGCTTAAACTATCCTTTTCCTCTGCCTGCCTTTTCTACAAACTCCTCTCCACACACCATCCACCTCACCTTAGTGACCTGCTTACTCCCAAAGTCCCCCTCCGCAACCTTCGGTCTACCTCAAGTCGACTCTTGAACATACCCCGTATCCGCACAAATCAGGGTAAACGCTCCTTCCAGTACACTGCCCCCCATTTCTGGAACTTGCTCCCCTCCTTCCTGCTTGACAAACCCTCCCTCTCCTCTTTCAAGGCCGGTCTCAAAGTATACCTCCTGCAACTGAGCCACTGCTGCTGTAGCCGCTAGGAATACTCCCCAACCCCTCATGACCTACTGTGACTATCTTATGAATCCCTGGTGCCCTGTGTACCAACTAACCTCCTTATACTATATACTCATTACAAACTGTGTTATGTCTTTCCTTTTTATTTGAATGACCCATTGGACATCTGTACATTTTTTTTCTTTCCCCTGGGCAATGCATTTCTTCTCTGAATCTACTGTTACCTGCCTCATTTCTCTCTGCCTCTGCCTTATTGTCACACAACCTCCTGCATAAAGTGTTTATATTTTATTTTTGTTTCTGAAACTATATGCTGTACCTTATATGCAAATTGTATATATATCTTTTTTTTTTCAATGCTGTATACTGTACCTAATGTATATTTGGTGGTGTTTTTCACCCCGGGTCGCCCCTGAAAAAGGGACCTTGGTCTCGTTGGGTTTACCTGGTTAACAAAATCAAATAAAATAAAAATAAATATGGCTTTGGTGAGGCCACATCTGGAGTACTGTGCACAGGTCTGGTCCCCTTACCACAAGGAAGATATACTGAAGATTGAGAGAGTCCAACAGAGGTTCACTAAAGTCCTTGCGGTATGTCAAATATGACTTATGAGAACAGACTGAGGGTACTTAATCTGTATACATTACAGTACAGAAGATTAAGGGAAGAGATGTGCTTATTATTTAGAGCAATAAATGATACTATCTTTATTAATGAGCTGGGAATTGTCAAAATTGATAGAAAGTTTAACACTAGAGGGCATGCTAAACAATTATTTTCACTTAAATGGAAATCTTTACGCAGGAATCACTGGTTTAGTCACAGGGTAATTTCTATCTGGAACCAGCTCCCAGCAGAAGTTGTGGATAGCCCTAGTATGGAATTATTTAAAATAAATCTAGACTTAGCAACCGGGGACAGGTTTAAGTTTCAAAACTATTAGTTCAAATTGTGAAATGGCAAGCTTCATGGACATCTGTCTTTATAGCTTGCTAGACCTATGAAACCTATGAAATTAAACCCCTAGGTTCAGTCAGCTTTGCCCTCAATAGCAGAGTGCCCACCCTGACCCCACAACAACACAGCAGGCCTCTGTTCCGGCTCCAGATTCATAGTCAGCTTTGCCCCTAATGGAGGAGTGCCCACCCCACCCCCACAACAAAACAGCAGACCTCTTATCTGGCTCCAGGTTCACACAGCTTTGCTATAATCCCTGCCCCCCCCAACATAGCAGGCCTCCACTCCGGGCTTGTCTCCAGGTCCACAGCTCTACCTGCTGCTCCCCCACCCACTATCACAGCAGCAGGTTCACAGGTTTGCTTGCCCTCAGTGCCCCCCCCACAATAACAAAGCCTAGGCCAGTCCAGCTCAGGAGGCCTTATTCAAGGACCTCTGTGTTTATTGATGTGACCAAACCCCCCCCCCGCCGGCAGTGGAATGGGTGGCACAAATTAAAACTGCCTGCCTGGCAGTAGCAAAGCTGACCCTAAATCCCCCATGCAGACCAGCCAGCCAGTCTTAAAAATAAGAAATAAATAATATTAATATAACTTTAATGGTAATAACAGGTCAAGAATAATTGCAATTGTACTTACTTATTTTTTTAGTGTGGTAGGCAGGTTGGGTCTAGGTGGTGCTGCTTCTGGCTTTCTGCTGACTGAGAATGTTGAGCTCAAGTCCTCCAACTCCTCCAATGGATTCTCCACAAATGGCATGTGGCAGGGTGTGGCCTTGGGTGGTGCATGATGGTCCATGGCGATGGTGGTGTTCTCAACTTGGGTGAGGCCCTCAAGCCTGACAGGTGCCTTGTCATCATCACCTTGGCTGGCTGCACAGTAGCAGCCTTTTTTTTGTTTTGTTTTGCACTTCACCTAGCAGATGGTCACGGAGCCTACCACCCTCCCCTGAAATCGCTGGCAGCATGATGGTCCTGGATCTGGGCTTCGACTTCCTGCCTCAGTGCCTCCTCCTCAATTCTTCTGCCCAGTGAATGGTCGTCAGTCATCATTTGCCATGGCTCAACTGTTGCTCCTCTGGTTTTTGACGTTTTAGTCAAAGTAGTGCCCAGTACATCCAACCCTACCTTCCCTGGCAGCTGTTTAACTTTTTCTCCCCACAGAAGTGACTGGCCTGGGGCTGTCCATTCTGTCTCCTCCCTCCAGACACCAGTCAACACGCGCACACAGTCTAGGGCTCAAAATGGCACCAAGCCAACTGCACAGATCTGATGCTGTGCAATGGCAAATGTCCCTCCCAGGCCGGAATCCTCCTGTCTGAGTTGAGCAGACGGGCACACACACACTAAAGCAGTGAATCAAAATGCCAGTCTGTCACATTGCCAGTTACTGCTGCCACCAACAATGGGCCAATCAAATTAAAATACTACTTAAACACATTGCAGTCCTTGTTTTGCTGACAAAAGAGGAAATTCCCTTCCTGCCCCCACCCTGCCACCCCTACACAGTACTACATATTACAGTAACAGATTACTTATAAGAAAATATAATTAATAACTGCATCAAATTACATTTTCTTATAAGTAATCAGCAACTACGGCACGTTCCCATAAAATGTAATCTGATTACAATAGTCTGTTACTTGTAACATGTTACTACCAAACACTGGTCTTCTGTTGCAGTTTCCTCCTTCTCTCTGTGTCACTGGCTCTCCCTTCATCCCCCCACAATCTGGCAGTCACTTCAGGTCTGCTCATCTGAATGTTTAGCAAACTGAGAAAGACCACACATCACCGAACATCCTGACATTTATTCAAGACATGTTGCAGTCATAGACAGTTGGTACCAATGTACAGTATATGTTGTTTTTTTTCATCACAGATAATGGGGCAAATATGGTGAAAACAGTTGCTAATGGAAATGTTGTCAGCATTCATTCCTTTGCCCACACCTTGAATCTAGTGGTCACATCTGTGCTGCATCACAATACTGAGGCTAGCAAGACTGTTTCCACAGCACACTCCATCTAAGCTCATTTTCATCACTCTGTAAAGGCAACTTACCAACTAAGAGAAGCACAGCAATGCCTTGGTCTGCCTCAGCATTGCTTGATACAGGATGTCAGTACCAAATGGCATTCATCATACCTGATGCTGTCTAGACTGCTAGAACAGAAGCACTCACTTCATGACATACCCCGCTGTCGCACTTCTCTGGGACAAAGGTCCTTTGTCTACCGTGCCCCGCTATGGATGAACTCGCTGCACCATGACATCACTTCAGCATCCACCTTGGGCTCCTTCAAGGTTAAACTTAAGCAACAGCTAGTTGCTGATGCCAGTTGTGACTGCTTCTAATAATCTTCCCTCTTGTGACCAGCACTTATTCTAACCTTATGCTATCCTGGTCTTATGCATAACTGTTCTCAGCATGTAAATAACTGCTCTAAGTTGCTAAACATTCTCCTTCACATTTCCTCTTGATCCCTTTCCCTCTTTTCCCTCACCCCTCCATGGCTTCCCCCATCCTCCCTCCCCCCTGTTATATGTCCTGAGCTCCCTTGCTCATTTTAAAATGCTTTGTCCCATACCATCTCACCTCTGACGAGGCCTCTGGGCTGATGCCATCACTTACCTTGTTGATTATTAGATAATAGGCTGAGTCTGTTTCTCATTTTTCCATAAGGTCATTTCATAAGACCCCACCCCCTCTAATAAGACCCTTTAAATTCCAGGTTTTAATCAAATATGCACCATGGCATACATTGTACAGTGCCACATGTATTGGAACTTCTCTAGTTATACACACTTGTAATGTCTTGCATAATTGCTTGTTTTGTATGTTCTCCATTTCATACTTTCCCAATACATATTGTTCATCTGACATGGAACCCATGAAATGAGCTTGTTCTCATATATGTTTTCTGAAATTTCAATAAATAAACAATAAATAAATGACATGACAATGGAGTGTGACACTGGGGGAGTCCTAGAGCACCATGAGGGGTCACTGGCTGATGCAATGGTGAGAGTACTTGAGCTATTTGAGAGGAGCAGCCATGATCTAAGTGCATCCACTGCCTCTCTGAGTCAGGTGATCTCAGCAGTGCACATACTGAAAGCATCCATGGAGAGATATGTAGAGAAAAACAGGGAGATTCCAGATGGAGCAGCTGTGCTCATTGTGCAGCTGCAGGCTGAACTGGATGCAAGGTTTGTGAAAGTTCTGGATAGTCACAGCCACATTTTTGCAACCATGCTGGATCCCCAGTTCAAATGAGAGATCCTCCACATGGCTATGAATAGCCACAGATTGATTCATTTTCGACAAGAGCTGTGTGATAAGCTGACTGTTTGCATGCAGGGACTGGTGACACCAGCCGCAGGTGCAGAAGGTCTGGTTCCAATGGTAAAGATGGGGAATAAATACCTGTTACTGATGATAGTAGTGATTGAAGTGAGTTGGCACTGCTCACCACATCCTTATGCCAACAGCAATGGAAGGGGACACAGTCATAGCCTTTTTCTGCAGTAAATATCTTAAAAAGACAATTTTGCAGAGTCTCTTGAGCCATTTCAGGTTGATCCAGTAGGCTACTGGGTGGAGAAGGTGCATTCATTCCCTCACTTGGCACAACTGGCTGTGAGATACATCAGTTGCTCAGGAGGGCGGATTTCAATGAAATGGGTAAATGTTTAAGAGCAGGCCTGGAGAAGGTAGAGGTAATGGAGTGGGTGGAGAAACAGTGGGGGAGACTAAAAGGAGCCATTATGGAGGTAACCAATAATGCATTAGGATAGTGGCCAAAGGGAAAAGAAGAAATACACCACGATGGTTCTCTAAAGAGGTGGGAGACAAAGTAAGGGCTTAAAGAGCAGGTTTCAGGAAGTATAAGGGGACCCAAATTGAGGAGGACAGGGAAGTGTGCTTTGAATGTCTAAGAGAGGCAGGGAATACTGTTAGGAAAACCAAGGCACAGACAGAGGAGAGTTTAGCACAGACTGTAAAAAAAGGGGACAACACATTCTATAGGTATGCCAGCAATAGAAGAAAAAATGTGGGGGGGATTGTGAGGCTCAAAGGGGCGGAGAGAGAGAGAGAGAGTGCAAGGAGGGGATCTAGACAAGGCAGAAATACTGAACAAATGCTTCTGTTCAGTATTCACTGAGGAGGGAGAGGGTCAAGGACCACAGTTGGGGAGCAGAGGCAATCGGGGGAAGAAGTGGACACCAGTCCATTCACAGTGGAGAGAGAGTTCGGGAGGAACTCACAACACTGAAGGAGGATAAAGCCAAGGGGCTAGAAGACATACACCCGAGGATATTAAGGGAGCTGCAGAGGGAACTAGTAGCGCCTCTGGCCACCCTGTTCACAGAGTCACTCAACACAGGTGTGGTTCAAGAGTACTGGAGGAGGGCGCATGTAGTCCCACTGCACAAAAGTGGCAGTAGGGTGCAAGCAGGGAACTATAGGCCAGTTAGCCTCACCTCAGTGGTGGGGAAGATCATGGAGACACTGGTGAAAGAGAGGATAGTGGCACACCTGGAATCCATTGGTGCCCAGGATCTGAGGCAGCATGGATTCACATCAGGAAGGTCTTGTCAAATGAATATGATAGATTTGTTTGATTGGGTGATTAGGGAAGTGAATCAGGGAGGGTCCGTAGATGTTGCCTACCTGGATTTCAGCAAAGCCTTCGATATTGTCCCACACAAAAGGTTAGTTAACAAGATGAGTAGTCTGGTCATGGGGCGTAAGGTGATACAGTGGGTTAGAAACTGTCTGATGACAGAAGGCAGAGGGTGGAGGTAAATGGGATCCAATCCGGGGAGACAGGAGTGACCAGCAGAGTGCCACAAGGATCGGTACTAGGACCAGTCCTGTTCAATGTCTTTATTAGTGACATTGCAGAGGGGCTGGAAGGAAAGGTCTGCCTATTTGCAGATGACACCAAGATCTAAAACAGGGTGGATACCCCAGAAGAGGTGCAGTAAATGAAGAGGGACCTGGAGAAGTTTGAAAGATGGTCAGCAGTGTGGCAACTGAGGTTCAATGCGTAAAAGTGCAAAATAATACACCTGGGTAGGGGAAACCCTGGGGAGAGCTACAGAACAGAGGGGGAGGTGCTGACCATCACCAAAGAGGAGAGGAACCTAGGGGTTATCATATCTGATGACATTAAGGTATCAAAGCCCTGCACAAAGGCTGCAGGGAGGACCAGTGGCATGCTGGGGTGCATAGGCAGAGGTATTACTAGTAGGAGGTGGGAAGTGGTGATGCCATTGTACAAAACACTGGCAAAGCCTCACCTGGGGTACTGCGTGCAGTACTGAAGACCACACATGCATAAGGACATAAATAAGGTGGAGGCTGTCCAGAGAAAGGCGACAAAGATGGTGCATGGTTTGCACCACAAAACATATGAGGAGAGACTAAGAGACCTCAATATGTACTCACTGGAGGAGAGGAGAGAAAGGGGCGACATGATAGAAACTTTTAAGTACCTCAAGGGCTTAAACAAGGTGCTGATGGGAGATCTTTTCCAATGTAAAAAAGATACCAGAATGTGGGGGCACGATATGAAATTGGAGGGGGGGAGATTAAGAGGTAACGTGAGGAAGTTTTTCTACACAGAGAGGGTGGTGAACAGTTGGAATAGTCTGCCACAAGAGGTGGTAGGGGCAAGCAAAGTGGAGGGGTTAAAACATGCCTGGGACAAGTACAGGAGAACCTTGGGTGAGAAGGGAGTGATGAAAAGCCATTGACCACTTAGGGTAAGTGGATGCATACATGTATAGGGCCTATAAGCAAACTGGATGGGCCTAATGGTCCTTATCTGCCAACAATTTCTATGTTTCTATGTTTCCATTGCTCCCCTATAGTGTGCCATCTGAGAGGATGTTTAGCACAACTGGTAATGTTACTGAGTCTCATCGTTCAACACTAGATCCTGAATACATCCAAAAACTTGTTTTCATCAAGCTTAACTTGCCATTTCATGGGTACAAATATGAGTCACCTGCATAAAAATAGAAATATAGTCTCTCAAGACTACTTTTGCTGACTTTTTCTTCATGAAGTTAACTTGCGTGTATTTCCCCATGCTTCCTTCCTGCAGTGTTTAATGCATGCACCTTCAATATAATATAAATACATTAGCTTTTACTGAATCAGATATAACCTCTCTTCTTGTTGTTTTAATACATATAATTATCATGTATCTTATGAACAGCAAGGATGCCGAACAAGAAGAACACAGCTATAGTAGCCCCAAGGTAAATCAAAACCCATTTGCGATATAGGTACACGAGTGCAGGGGAAAATCTGCCTCTTTGCAGATTGCATCAAGATCTGTGATAGGACGGAGAGCAAGGATGGGGTCAGAACAATGAGGGCGGACCTTGAAAGGCTTAAAAAGGGGTCCAGGGTATGACAGCTGAAATTCAGTGCCAAGAAATGTAATCACCTTGATGTCCTTTTTTGAGGACTTCTCTGAACTCTTGTCTACTCCAGCGTCTCAGTCACCATGCCTTCTGATTCTTGATGATTTTAGTTTCCATCCTGACCAACCAGAAGCCCAAAATGCCAGACTGTCCTGGATCTCTTCAATCTTTCTCAGCATGTCAGCATACCTACTCATAACAAAGGTCATTGGCTTGACCTTGTCATCTGTCCAGCATTTTTATCTCTCCAGTAACTCACTATGACTGGTCACTGTCTGACCATTCCCTATTTCATTTTGATTTTGATTCCTTTTTCACCAGTAATACCAACCTTGATACCCCCGATTGGTCATTCCCTCCATTCAATAAATCTGTCAGAATTAAATTCCACTCTAACTTGCCTCCTTAGTGAATCATAATTTATTGAATGTCTCAAGACCTTGACTGAACAGTACAATAACATGCTAAGTTCTGTTTTTGATAAACTCACCCCTCCTTGGTTACGTACAGCTTCAACTCATCCACGTAACCCCTGGTATTCCCCTAGGCTACTCTCTGAAAAAAAAGGGAACACAGGTAACTTAAGAGGAAATGGCATAAGCATGCCCTAAAGGTCTTCAGTGAACTATACTATGAACACTGCAAAAAGTAAAATCAACTTCTGCTTGAAGCCAAAAAATCTCAATATAAAGAAATAATTACTTCCCAAAAAGGAACTTCAAAGAAACTCTTTCAAACTATAAATACACTAAATCTAATTGCTCTAAACCAGCCACCTCACTCACCACTCAGGATCGCCACAATTTCTTTGATGATGAAAACAGGCTCTCTGTCTACCTCCTCCCAAACTCCAGATTCCATGGACTCAATCAAAATCTGTTCTACAACTCTACCATCTTTCAACTTTTCATTCTCAAAATTTTTAAGCATTACGTTTTCCATTCCACAAATGAAGGACCCTGCCTTCCAGCCATAATTTTAGTGTGGAATTCCTAACTGCTATAGAGATTAGGGGTATAATGCAACATTGCTCTTTGCTTCAAACTTCTTTTTCATTGAAATGACTAAGACATGTTTCTACATTCATATTCTTTTGTAGCCGTCCCTAAAAAGTGGACTATATTGTCCCATAACATTTTTATTGTAGGGCATTCCCAGAACATATGAACTAAATAACAGTCAGCAATCCCTCATCGCAGACAGATGTTGCTTTTAAACCCCTCCTATTCACCTGTAGTAGTGGACTGTAATACAAATTGTGGATGGTCTTGAATTGTATCAGTTTGGCATTAACGGTTTTAAATGTTTTAGTGGAATTTAGCCAGATCCTATTCCAGTTCCAGGTATTAGTCTCTTTACTAAGTGCTTTGCCCACCATCTCACGCTCACTAAATCAGGACCATATCTGCAATCAAGGATCAATCTCCTCTTTCGACACTTTTGTTTAATTTGACACTAGACCCCTTAGTCAGGAGGTTACCAGTAGAGAATGATGTTAAACAGCGCCTTTCCTGGTGCTCAGGGCAAAACTGTAGATGAGCTTTACTTGCTCCAAAGTCCATGGGAGCCAAAGGGAGAATTTTAATACTGCTAGATTTGGTGATGGAAGGGATCACAATTCAGATCTGTGGAGCCAAGATCCACAAATTCTTCCACTTCCTTCTGTTCAGCATTGCCCCACACTAGCACCTATTATGACATTTTACATGGAGAGCATGGGGACACACTCTATAGATTACTATAGTAGCTGATTTGTATGTCTTTTTTTTAATAGTTCAGGGTACTGATTTGGATAAAACAAGGCCACTGTTCAACTAACAAGGCCTCTTGTAGTTGAGTGGTGGCCTTGATGAATACGAATCAGAACTCTGAAATATAAAAAAAAAAAGACATAAATGTTAGCCCCTATGGTAGTCTATGGAGCGCGCCACCACACTTTCCATATAAATACATCACAAAACAGGCTAGTGCAGTGGTGATGCTGAACACAAGGAAGTGGAAGAGATCTGTGGCTCTGTTCCACTGAGTCAAATTGTGATCCCTTCCATCACCAAATCTAGCAACATAAAAATTCTCCTTTTGGCTCCCATGGACTTTGGAGCACATAAAGAACCTATAGTGTTTCTAGGGGAAATTTCTGCAATTGTCAGTAAAGGTACTCTTTAAGGGCATCAAAATGCAAGGTAAGAAGTAGCTTCTCTCCTTATATGCAGAACATCCTTATGTTTATATCGGACCCTTGTAAATGAATAAAAAATTTGGAATTTGAATTAATTTCTTGATACAAGTTAAATAAGGATAAGTCAGCTTTTTTATTACTAAATCACCTTTATAAAAAAACAGGACATTGTTGACTTGGAAATAGCTTGGGAAACATAAAAGCTTTACTATTTGGGGCTGAAAGTTTTTAAGACTGTTACCAAAACTGTTACCAAAAATCTATCTTTTCTCATACATTTCATACAAGAAGAATTAACTAGATGGAGCAACCTACCACTGCAATTATGGGTCCATTTAGATTCAATGAAAATGATTATTCTTCCAAAATGTCTCCGTGTCTTCATGTTGCTACCTTTTAATATCAATAAGAAATGATTTCTGGGCATTCAAAGCCTAACTGCTCAATTCCTATGGGTTCACAAAAGATGCAGAATGGGATGCCATGAAATGTCCAGATCAAAGGACATGGGAAGACTTAAAGCCTCTGATTTTTACTTTTATTTCCTCGCTTGCAGGATGACGCAAATAGCAAAATGGTTCAATGCATAAGAAGCGGTCTTCATTAATCCAGAATGGCTAGAGATGGAGATGGATTTAAGTAAAGATATTCCAGTACACTTAAGTTCATTGCTATTTGCCAAACCTTCCAAGCCATTTAGGAACAAATTTCTTTGAGATAGTCTCTATACTCTTAGAAGGTGGGCTAAACTGTTAGATCTAAATCTAGGGAAATCCAGGCTCCAACCCCTGTTCCATAATACTAATATTACTAAGGATGGTCAAGTCTTCGAGAATTTGGATTGGGTAAAAAAAGGTATGACTAAAATGAAAGACATAATTCAGGAATTCAAGCAATGCACTTTCATGCAATTTAACACCTTAATTAAAAAAAAGGTTTATTGCAAACTGACAAAGATATGTTTGACTGTATAACTAGGAGTATTCAAGCCCCTTTATTTTATGAGGAAGCCTTTCTTGACACAAATACTAACTCTCAAAATTTCCTAGCAAGTATTCATGCAAGGCCTAACATATCAAACTTGTATAACCTTCTCCTTGATTGCACATCTTTCAATTGTCTTACTGAAACTGGTACCATTTCCATACTGAAAAACTGAAGATCAAAGTCAACTCATCACCCCTGGATCCTGCTCCAACTTGATTAATTAAAAGCTTGCTTCGTATCTTAATTCCCCTCATCACCGCTCTCATCAACTCCTTATTGACTCGTGTTTTTCCCTCCTTCCTCAAGACAGTCTTAGTCCTGCCCATCTTAAAAAAACATTCATTAAAGGGGAACTGTCAGCAATAAGAGCCTCACATCCAAGTGTGAGGCTAATCCCAATTAGCCCTTTGTGTGCAGCAGCACTTGTATTTACTTACTGATCACTGCAGTGTAATAAATAAATCAGGCTAATTTCATTCACTTGTAAATGCCATTTCATGTAACCAGACATCCCAGAATCTCCTGCTGCTGACATCAGAGGAGAACTGCAGAGCTAGGAGATTTAATAGCCTGCAATGAATGTCAGAGTTTTTGTAAGCTGTAATCTTCAGTTTGCTGATCTGCTGTTCTCCTGGGGCTAGGTACAGTCATACAAGATGGTACTAAGCCCCATGAGCACAGCAGGACCAGCAAACATTTGATTTTAGCTTACAAAATCTTTAACATGTATACTGCAGGCTATTGAAAGCTATTGAATCTCCCAGCTCTGCAGTTCTCCTCTGATGTCAGCAGCAGGGGATTCTGGGATGTCTGGTTACACAAAATGGCATCTTAGAAGTCAGCAAAATTAGCCTAGTGCATTCTGCTATGCTTCAGCAAACGGTAAGTAAAAAAAAAATGTTTTTGTACACAAAGTGCAAACTGGGATCAGTCTCACACTTGGGTGTGATGCTTTTATTGCTGACGTTCCCCTTTAACTCTAGAAATTCTCATTAACTACCCTCTAATCTCCTAGTTGCCCTTTATTTCCAAGGTGTTAGAAAAAGTAGTAGCGCATCAACATATCATCTTACTTCAACTTCTACCTAAATACCAGTCTGGCTTTCCAAGTGAACACAGCACAAAAACAGCCCTTTTATGAGTCTCAAATGACATTCTACTATCAATCAATAAAGGAATTCTCACTGTTTTGTTGCTGTTAGACATTTAATCTGCCTTTGACACCCTCAACCACAGTATATTGTTCATTCACCTTCTTTGGCATCACCAAAACAGTTCTTGGCCGGCTCCACTCATACCTCACTGGCAGATCTCAAACTATCAGCTTTAACTTCTTACATTCTCACCTAAGCCATTGACAGCCAGTGCTCCACAAGGCTCTGTCCTGGGCCCCTACTTTTTGTGTGATACATGGCTCAGAGGGCAAACATTATTAGAGCTCTTGGCCTGTCCCACCACAGCTACACTGATGGCACCCAGATCTTTGCCCTAGTTACCAACACTTTGCAAGATAGATGTGTCATCTTGAAGGACAGCTAAAACTCTTTGCTGAACTTCTTTTGTGTAACACTGGAGTTAAGACAAAACATCCTGAGTTATCCAACCTAGGTCTGCACTATAGCTTCTCTACCAGTTATCCAACTACAGCAGTCCATAACCTCGTAGCCATTTTTAACCACACACTCCCTTTGGAATCTCATGTTAGTAGCATAGGTTGCTCTGCTTCTTACCACCTACATAACCATTGCTAAGATCAGCTTCTAACTTAGCTCTGAGATTGCTGCTACCTCGGTCCGTTGTATTATCTTCTCCTAACTGGACTACTGTAACTCCTTCCAATCTAGTCTCTCAACATAAACACTGCATCGTCTTCAGCACATCCAAAATGCTGCAGCTCAAATCCTTTCTGGCTCAGGGAAGTTTGATCCTATTTCTTCACTCCTTGCCAAATTCCATTGGCTTCCAACTGAATATGGAAATGATTATAAAACACTTTTGTTTGCATCCAAATGCCAAAATAAACGTGCTCTTTCCTACCTATCAGAACTGCTTTATCACCATCATCCACCCCGTCAACTTTGTTCTTTTGATGCATATCTCTACGATGTCCTGACCACCAGACTGGCTACTTTTGCCCATCGTGCCTTTTCGGTAAGCAGCTACATCTTTGGAACAGACTACCTCTGCAAGTTTGGGCCTGTGATGATCTAGAACTATTTAAAAGCAAACTAAAAACCCATTTGTTCCAGTTAGTATTATGTACCTTGATCAAGTTTAATTGTTTGTGCTGTACCTTGGAAATCCTTAAAGGTGCTTTAAAAATTGCATTTATTGTACTGTTGCTCAGTGTTCTACCAGACTGGATACTATCAGACACCATCATTTTGACCAGATTTCAGATGGTCTCATATGGCATAGAAATCCAACCAAGGATCCAGCCTCTAAGATCTAACAGTAAGTACTGTATCTGTGGATCTGACCAGGACCCCCTGGATCTGGCCATCAAATCCAGGTATCTGACCATTGGATCCACCTTTCTGAGGCTGTTCTAACCTTGGATCCACAACTATCCAACTATGGATTCGAAAAACTGACTTTGGTTGGATCCCTATTGGATTCGTAGGTGAATACCAGCGCTATCCAATGGAGGATAGCCGGATCCACAAAAACACTACCTGAGCACCACTGATTTATGATTATTATTATCAAGGTAATGCACATTGGGAACAATAACTTGAGAACACAATACCTGATGGAGGGAGTGGAAAGAGAGTGCACAGTGGAGGAAATGGACCTGGGATGATAATATCAGAAAGCCTGAAAACTGTGGCACAGTGCAACAGGGTTGTGCATAGGGTAAACATGATGCTGGGGTGCATAGGAAGGGGGATCAGTTGTAGAAACATGGAGGTGATCCTTTCCCTGAATAGGTCCCTGGTTCGCCCCCACCTGGAGTGCTGTGCAAGGTTCTGAACCCCACACCTGATGAAGGACTAAGAAAAGTTGGTGGTTGTGCAGAGATGGGCAGCCAACATGGTCCTGAGGCTGGGGGAGAAATTATGCACAAAATGATTGCGGGAGCTTAACATGTACACCCTGGAGACAAGGAGGGAGAGAGGGACATAATAGAAATGTACAAATATTTCCATTCAATTAACAAGGTGAAATGCAATTAATTGTTCCTCCTAAGTACAAACACAAGGGGAATCCATTAAAGTTGATAGGTTCAGGAGGGATGTCTGGAAGTACTTTTTCATAGAAAGAGTGGTGGACAAGTAGAATGACCTACTGGACGAGGTGGTCTGTGTTCAAAACAGTGAGTGGATTCAAACATGGGTGAGACAAGCACAGTGGGCTGCTAAGGGCAGGAGGAGTTGTAACAGGGAGGGGGGAAAAAGGAAGGAAGATGGTCCCTAAGGCATTGCACAAGTAATTCGTAGGGTTGTGCAGACTGTCTGGGCCTGTAGGCCTTTTTCTGCTGTTACAGTCCATGTTTCTGTGTAAATGAATGCCCAATGACAATGTTAAACAACACAGAAAATAACAGTTGGATACTTACCTTAACAGTAGATCTTTGAGAGACTCTCTTTCGTCAGGCTGCATATATGGAACTATAAGCCACGAGGTGCTAGGATCACACAGAAATCTTTGCTAGCAGTCAGCCAGGGGCTACCCATGATGACGTCAGATGTCAGCTCACATATAAACGTGGGTGGCCCCTCCTCTCCTCAGTTCCCCACCAGAGACCATACTTGGATCACCTATCTGTAGGGAACCAGGAAAGAATCCAGTGCTCTGTGAACCCAGGTGAGGCAGAGGGCTATAGATGACTAGAATGGAGATAGGAGCAACAAAACCTAAAGATTGGGGCCTATAAGAGTGAAGGAGGGTGGGACAGCATGGCTTGATGAAAGAGATTCTGTCTCAAAGATCTGCTGTTACAGCAAGTACATAACTGTTCTATCTTCTTCCAGGAGATCTCTTTCATCAGGCCACACCTATGAAATGAGTACTGATAGTGAACAACCTGGGTGGCTGGAGCCTACAGGCTTATGAAAGTAGGCCTTGTAGCACAGCTAGGCCAAAGCCAGCCCATCTATGAAAGACAGTGTCCAGATTGTAGTGTTTAGTAAAAGTGTGTACAGTACTCCAGGTGACAGTTGCACAGATATCTGCAGCAGAAACTTTTTTTTTTGCATCAGTTATTTTACCTCTCCTACCAGTGGCCATCCAAGCTGACCTCTCCTTCGGGTGGCCAGTCTCCTCGTTTCTGCCCCGATCCTCCAATCCTGTCATCCACTGCCTCCTTATCATGCTGCCCCAGTTATCCCACCATATCCCTTCGACAGGGGGCTCCTACCCCGGGGGGACTACCGGAGAGGAGAGACTGCAGAGCCCAGAGGCACAGTCTTGCATCTGTGCCGAGGCAGCAAGGAGCACAGCACGGGGGCTAGCCCGGCTATCGTGGTACCAGAGGATAAGGCCACCATCATCCGAAGGCAAGATGGCCATTTTCCTGGTTTTCTTCCTCCCCACATATTGGATGCATGCCTCGGCATCCTGGCTGCCCAGTGCAGGTGTCATGTGGTCACCCACGATGCATTGCATAGTGCCAGCCACCAGGAGCTGCCAGAGAGCAGTGCATTCTGGATCCCCCCCCCCCGGGAGGAAAGTGTCCAAGGGACGCTCTGGATCCTTCCTGCCAGCCTCCGCTCCTGCCGCCCTGGGCTCAGGATGCGAACCCAGGTCGCCAGCGTGCCAGGCGAACTGCTATCACCTGGTGCCACAGAGCCGAGAAACATTTTTAAAACAAGCAACAGAGGTGGCCTTGTCTGAATGACTACACCCCGGAAGATCCTTACCGTACTTCCTGTAACAAAAAGTAATACAGTTAGCTAGCTGTTGGGATGGGCACTATTTGGAAACTGGGGCACCCTCTTTTCCAGGGGTGAACAAAACAAAAAGTTGTGAGGACTTTCTGTAATTTTTCATATGGTATATATAGAACCTGAGTATTCAATGTACATCTAGAGTATGAAGCAATGCTTCCCCTGGATTGACATGCTCAGGATAATAAACTGGCAGGTAGATGGTTCGATTAAAAGTAAACTCAGACACCAGCCTGGTGGTGCAGAGGGCTGAGGCACTGGATGCCTTACCTCTCACCACACCAGCGGCCTGTGTTCGGGAACGAGCATGGGCTGTCAGAGGTCAGCACGGGGGAGTAGTGCAGGGCAGCTCTCCTCTCCTGTGAGGGATCTGTGATTCCCTCGGCTCTTGACTGCCTCACAGTGGAGGCCAGGGGGCAGTGCAAGCCAAGGGAGCCAGGGCATTAGGCCAATGGGGTGGGAGGAAGGGGCCATCTCTGGAGCAAGAGGGTGCCTGTGTTCCTCCACGCACATGTGCCTCTCTCTCTGGGGCCCCTGGTAACTGGGGAAGAGAGAAAATGTGGAAAATCGGGGGTCACAGCAGGATGATGCCTCCGGGCTGGCTCCGGGCATCTGCCGGAACAAGCATCGTGTTCAAGAACCTGAACATCCCAAGAGTCTGGTAGGGTTGGCAGACAAGCAGCTGTGGTCCGCCGCAGTAGGATAAACACCTACAGTATATGGAAAAAAAAAGTAAACTCAGACACCATCTTTGGTAGAAACTTAGGATTAGTATGCAAAGACACCCTGTATTTGTGAAAATCAAATAAGGAGGATCACACATTAGAGCCTGTAACACTGAAATCTTTCTAGCAGAAGTGATTGCAACCAAAACTAACGCTTTCTAAGAAAGAAAACATAAGCCACAAGTCACGCCTAGCTCAAAAGGAATCAAACTAAGCTTGTCCAAAACAAAAGTCAGGTCCCAGGAGCTGGCCCACAGAGGGTTGAGGTGCTGAACGCCACACCTTGTGCCATGCTGTCGACCTGGGTTTGGGAACGAGCCTGGGTCATCAGAGGTCAGCGGAGGGGAGGGAGAGGATGTGAGCAGCTGCCGGCTGGTGTCTCTCTGCCTCGGGAGGGAGGAACAGGTTTTCTTGGAGCTTGGCCACCCCCTGGATGGGTGGAGGCCGAGGTGGCTGTGTCGCTCCGAGGACTGCCAGCGCTAGGCCGATCGAGGGCTAAAGAGACTGGCACTGGAGCTGTGGTGCGCATGTGCATCTCCACGCACATGCATTACCACTACCAGGGTCTCGGGAGTAGGACTCACTGGGGCAAAAAAATGGAGGAAACATCAGGAGCCACCTAGAATGAAGCCTCCAGACCAGCTCAAGGGATCTTCCAGGAGGCGCATGGCGTGATAAGATCCCGAAAGATCCCAAGACCGGTAGGGCTGGCAGACAAAGATGGTGGTCTGCTGAAGGAGGATAAATAGAATTGTTAAAAAAAAAAAAAAGTCAGGTCCCAAGCTGGGAATGGAATATGGATGGGAGATTTCAGATGTAGAATGCCTCTCAAAAATGGATGGGTCACCTCCAGCTGGGCAACTGTACAACCCCCTATAGGCATATGGAAACCTGATATGGCAGCCAGGTACACTTTGATAGAGGAATACTGCAGGCCTAAATCTGATAAGGACAGCAGATACTCTAGGATCTGATTGACTGAAGAGGTGAATGGATCCAGGTGTTGGGAAGCATCCCATAAAGCAAACCACTTCCACTTCCTGGAATAAGTGAATCTGGTGGAAGGCTTTCTAGCAGCCATTAGAACATCAGACACTGTTTGGGAAACTCCACAAAAAGCAATGGCTATGTCTTCAGTAGCCATGCATGTGGATGGAGAGATTTTGGGTCCAGATAAACCAGGTTTCCCTGTTCCTGTGACAATAGATCCTTGCACAGGGGCAAAGGCACCGTGGGTTCCACCGCTAACTGTTGCAGTAAGGGGGGGCCAGATCTGTCGAGGCCATAGGAAAGCAATGAGTATCAGAGTTGCCCCTTCCATTTGGAGCTTGAGTAGTACTGTCTGAATTAGAAGGAAGAGAGGAAAGGCATACAGGAATCCCCCTTTCCAAGAGAGAGACTCTTACCAGAAAATTCCAGACCCTGGAGCAAGCAAGCAGAAAAGCGACAATGTTGAATTGTGTGGGAACGCAAAAAAGTCCAACTCAGGATGACCCCTACCTTCGAGTAGGTCATCGATCATAGAAGTCAGCAGTGACTACTGGTGCATCCTGGACTGGGACCTGCTTAGCTTGTCTGCTAAGACGTTTTGAATGCTTGGAAGAGGTACTGTTGACAGTTCTAGAACATGTGCCAGCGCACAATACCAAACTCTAATTGCATCCCTACACAACGGACAGGAATGAGTCCACACTTGCTGGTTGATGTAATGCTTCACATTGACAGTGTCCATCTGCATTAGCAGAAGGTCAGGAGACAAGGGGTTCCAGAAGGCCATATAGGACTGCTCTCATTTCCAAAACAGTTATGTGTAAACCACGCTTCCCCTAGTTCCCTGTGCCCTGTTTCTGAGAAAGTTCCAGGGAACTTCTTATCCTAACCCCCAAATACCCAAGGTTGGGCAGTAAGGAGAGGAAGGGAGCTGGAACAGAACCCCCTAAAACAGATTATTGCATATCAGTCATCATTGGAGTACTTTGCATACCAGGGATGTGATTAGACCTGTATGTGCAAATTGACTGTCACTCCGTAAGCCGTGACCAGCTGTCCTGGACGAGGTAAGCACATCGGCAACTGGTGTCTGAAATGAGCCTGTACTTCCCAGGAAAGAACAATAGGCAGGCCTTCCCTGGAAGGGCTGCTGGCACCATAGTCAAGAATGATGTAAAGACTCAGCACAGAAGAGAAGCCAGGAGGCAACACTTCTGAAAGTATAATTCCTCCCCCGAGGTAAGGGCCTCGGATCTGACCCTGGATAAGGAGGCATCTGGAGTAAAGCTCTGTGTCACTCAGTGCCAGAGGTATAGGTTCTATGACTTGTTATTGCAACAGATGCTTTAGGGCTGCCAGCAACAGGGACCTATGCCCTGTGGTTGGGGTGTTGCCCCGACTGATGGATGAGCTGTAGGACTGAGAAGCTCCAGAAAAAAAAAACAGTTATGTGAGGGTGTTTAAAAAGGAGGAGTCAGTGGAGACTGACCCACTGGGTCCAGTACCCCTAGAGGCCCTGGGAGGGGCACAAAGGAGTGCGGCAGGGACTGATAAGAGTCCTGAAAGGTAACCAGTAGGCTACAGGTCTTACACTAGTATAACAGATGAAGATATCATAGGTGATGTGGAGTAAATGCCGTCCCACAACAGCTCCAACTTTAAGAGTGGGAGGATCCCTTATTGGGTAGCCCCCCCTCAGGGAAGGTTGTGTGACAACTTAGCCATTAGCTGTGATGGCATCTGGAAATGAGTCCATGGGCATGGCAATGAAAATGGCAGAAGTCCAAGGAATGGAAGGGTATATACACTGATACATCACAGCCAAACTCCAAGGTGCTTTATCAGGAGGAAGGTGCAGGTGCCATGGACCTAGCTTAGGCATTAAAAGGGGTGTCCAAGGGGGTTGGATATATCTCTTCTGCCTTCCAGGGTACAGCTGGTATATTACATGACCCATACCAGGCTGCCAAAAGGGCATCCCTTAAGGCTGTAAATAGCGAGAAAACCACAGTGGAAGAAGAGATTGAGATCTCCAGAGATGCCAGAAGGGGTCTCTGTGGAGGATCCTGCCTATTAAGAAAACTGGGATCCTCTGGAAGTGTGGTGCACACAACAGAGGCCTCACTACAAGGGGAGACTATGGAGCCATTGCCTTGTCCACAGGCATCCCAGACCTGGACATCCTTGGCCTCCGCAGTGGGTCTGCATCATTATTGCAGGTCTGTACCGAGAGCCATCATCGATCCCATCATCAACAGGAAGAGAGGGCCACACCGATGATTTTCACAATGGCAGCTAGGAAGGTCTCAATGGTTAGATACAACCCTGTAGTATCGAAGGGGTAATTGTAGTAAGCCCCAGCGACTTTGAATTTATTCTTTTTCTCTCTGAGCTGCTAGCTGCCCGGTACTTTCAGCCCGGTCATGGTGCTACGGACTTCCACCCCTCAGATCGGCCAATGAGTCCCCTCCGATACCCTGTGGCTTTCCCCCCATGGTGGGGCTGCGGCACTCTCCCTGCATGCCACAGACATCAGATAGGTCGGAGGGGCCCTGGCCTGAGGGGCTAATCGAAGCCGCAGTGGGTTTAATGGAGGGCGGCTGGCAACTGTCCCGATTTTCCGTTTTTCTGGGGAGGCGGGGTCATGAAATGACGTCCAGCATCCACCCTGCCTCCTGTACACACTCCAGCGCCGGTAGCTGTGTGATTCCCAGCCTCCACCAGGGGTCCCTCACGCTCCGGGCACTCTCCCCACCCTCCCCCCGGAGAAAGAGAAGGAGAGCAGTCCATAGGACGCTCTATCCTTCTCCCCCAGCTGGCCCTCCAGCGACCCTGGTCCATTCCCGAACCTGGGTCACCGGCATTGCAAGCGGAAATCCTACTGCTGCGCCAATGGGCTGGCTAGTAAGCCCCAGCGATGGCCTCCTGAGGATATGAAGAGTAGGCAGAAGTAGTTAGCGTTGATCATGCCATCAATGACGGTGACATTAGTAGGCCCCATAATGTCCTTACCAAACCTCGACCGTGGTGGCTAGGTGATGGTGTAGGGGTGATCAGTGCCACTGCCTGAGCAGTCAATGTGAAGCAGGCAGCATCACCACCTGAATGATCAGTGCAGATGAAAGCGTATACTGATTGAAAGAAGATCAGTAGTGCTGATGCCCAGCCCCAACCATATGGTCTTGTCAATGATCAAGGGAGTGACTTTCAGCACTGCTGGAGCGGTCAACCCAAACAAAGCATACCAGTCATAGTAGGCCTGGTAGAAGCTACACCAAACCCCCAACCTTGTTGTCTGGTCAACGGTTGGGGGGTTGGCATCGCCGCTGAAGCGGTCAATGCAAGGAGAGTAGACTAGTCATAATAGGTCAGGTAGCAGCCACGGCAAGCCCCAACCTTTTTGTCTGCAACAGTCGAGGAGGTGGGCAGCATCACTGCCAGAGCGGTCGACACAAACAGAGCACACTAGTCATAATAGGGCCAGTAGAGGCTTAGCCAAGCCCTGGCCATGTTGCCTGCTGAACGACTGGGGGGAGCAGACAGTGCTCCACCAGAGTGGGCAATGCTGAAACAGAAGCCATACCTTAGCCTTGCCCCGGACGGTCTGTTCATGACTCCCTGGGACTGGAACAACCACAAAACAGTCAATGAGCTGGGCGATGTGGAGCTGTCATTATCTGTTGACAGGCTTGGGAAGAAGTAACTTTTCCGAACACCCCTAGTTGCATCACCTGAATGCGGGAGAGAACCCCTGACAAACTGTACAGTCTGTGCCAAGGCAGGAGAGGCCTGGATAGCTGACTCAACTTTGGATAAGACTGATCACTGCACTTACATTACCAGTAGAGTTTTGACAGGAAATTCGATTATATGCAGTTTGCTGAAAATCAGTAAAAGAGAACATTTTAAATATATTAAATACATGTAAAAAATAAAACGGCTATTGCATGTGATGTTTCCTATGATGATCCAATAAGTCTGATAGACGGCAGAAAAAGAACTGAGGTGAAGAGGGGGCCAGCCACGTTTATATGTGAGCCGACGCCTAACGTCATTATGGGCAGACCCTGGCTGACTGCTTGCAAAAGTTTCCATGTGGTCCTACTGCCTTGTGGCTTATAGTTCTATAGGTGTGGTCTGATGAAAGAGATATCTTCGAAGAGGATTGGGTGTTTTGCTCTCACTAAACAGCCTTAAGTGAGCCAAAAAGTACCATGGCCTATATTTGCCTGCCATAGCAGGCCATGCTGAAAGGACTACCTGTTAAATATTTTTGAACTGCAAATCACAGCTGCAGCATAGAGGATTTACAGGACTTTATAGGTTTTAGGGATACAGGTCCTGGAAAGGTCCTGCCACAGAAAAACAAACTGCTAATGTCTCACTGAGACTAACAATGCCCCCTTTAATCTTACCTCAAGAGTGTCAGCTGTAATTATTTTAAAATGTTATTACCAGGAAATTAGCATTTGATAAACATCTCTGTTTTCAAATGTGTCCCAGAAAGAAATACAAAATCAGTACGCTATAATGGCAAAACTATATACATAAAAACATTAGCACAAACTGCTAATGATATGACCATTCAAAACATTTTTATCCCACCATCGATGGATGCTGTTTTCCACGACCACCTTTCAAGCTCCCAGCCTTGTCACTAGATGATTCAGTGATGCAGGGCTGAAGAGAACTAGAGGGCTACAGTAGCTGCTAAGATTTTCCCATATTTTCACCCAGCCCACCCACCTCCCGTTGGCACCGCTACATGCCTGTATTCTGCAGTGTTGCTGTGGAGGAGGTTGAGCCCCTTGGTCCACCACAAAGGATGATGTGGAAGTGGAATGTGGTGTCTTCCTGCCCTGGCCAGGAAGCTCTGACATCAGCAGCACTCCGATGTTGGGAGCTGCATGACAAGTGGGAGCCATGACTCATTCCCAAACCTGGGTGACTTACATGGTAACACAACACACTAGTGTTGGACTGTCCCTGAAGTGTCACTGTTATAGATGCTGTTCTTTATTTTTTAAATTGTATTTTATTGAGTTTATAAATACAATAAAGTGATATGTTTCCATATCACATATACAGATATAACTGGGTAACGTCATCAGTACCCCTCATTGACCATGGTTTCTGGACACAGCTTTGTTTGTTTGTCATGTAGGAAAACCTTCAAACTGGCAACAGAAGAAAGGAAAGGTACTGTGGCAATAAACCGGGACAGCCTGCTGTTTTTAAAAACGACTAATACTTTCAGTCTGCCACTTGTGGGGTGTACTCGCTCTTTAATAAATGGGAATGGAACTAGATCTGCGTGGTTTGGAAAATAGCTGCATGAACAAACATTCTGTGAAATGCTGATGTTCCCAGTTTTTTTGGCATATCTAGGATTTGGTTTATTCTCACCTTAATGTCAAACTAAATATTCGCTAGTAGTGCAACCCCAAATTTTAGGTGGCGTTCCAGGACATTTTCTGGCAGCTAGTGTGCAGGACTGGCAGGAACTGATTTTTGTTTAAACTAAAAAAATTAGATAATTAAACCAGTCTAAAATCTGCCTACAGCAGCAGTCCATGCTAGCAGCATTACTCACATCACTATCATCTATTTAGGAACCTTAAAACCTTACTGTAGTAAAACGTATAATTTAAACCTTGGCAAATTCTTTTACTTCTTTTTTTTTTTTTTATGAAGACAAAATAATTAAAAGCATTGGGAGTTTCTGAGACTGCCCTCCAAACAGATTGAGAGGCTGTGGTGCTTTATCCCAGAGTCAGACGCATACAACCTGACCCCGCCACCCCCGATTTTTGTCACAGTAAGTGAAACACCTTGATGTACCCCTCACAACTTCAGTGTGCCCCATACTGCTAGATCAGTGAAACTCTGTAACGATGAAATAAATCAGAGATCTGAAATTAATAAATTTTCTTGTACAATGTAAGTAAACAATGCCATGCAAGACCTGTAACTGGTTAACCATTGTTAGGTTAGTAAGTTATGTGGTCAAGTGTTCTCATCTCTATCTTTTTTTCTTTCTTCCTTCTTTGCTGACCTATCTGGTCGCACACTGCCCCTAGAACACAAATGTGGCATGAATCCACAGGTCTCTTATCCAGCAGGCAGGGCAGCCTTTCTCCCTCTCCTCCTCCTGGGATTCAATGTACGTGATCTCAAGTTAATTGCGTATAATGCTACTTATATTTTTTGAACAGAAACTTAGATACTTGGAATAATGCACTCTGTTCCAGCATTGTCAAATTAATGTTGTTGTAAAACAAATATTTTTTTTTAATAAATAAAATACTGGAAAAAAGGAGCAGTGGGTGAAAGAAAAGATCAGTGGTTAGACTGCAAAGCGGTGAATCAGGAGACCCAGGTTTGAATCCTGCCACTTACTAACAATGTGACCTACAGCAAGCCATTTAACCTCCCTGTGCTTAACTCCTTATCTCAGTTTCACTGTGCTTAACCTCTCTGAGCTCTCTTTGAATAGGGAGACCAACCAACAGCAAAAAAAAAGTCCAAGATGAGCCCCCTGAATTCTAGCCTTTGGGGAGGTTACTGTATCAACCTAGCCTGGGAGAACAAAATAGAATCCCCTCCCTTTATTTTTTAATTTTTTCCAGTTCTCTTTCTGTCTTTCTGGCTGGGGGGAAGTACCCCATATCAATCTAGGACTCCACAAGCCACCCACCACCCCAGAACTCCCCCCCAGCTGCCCAGTCCAGAAGGACTGTGACTTATCCCTCATGGTGGGGGTCCCCGAAAGCAAGGACCTATACAACCCTTGGGTACCTGGCCGAGACTTATACTGTGGTATTGTTTTGGTGTGCAGGCTTTCTAATGGTCTCCATGTGTGTCATGCTACCTGTTTGGGTTTTTCATTGTGAGTTTGCCTCTGAGGCTCAGGCATGCACTGACATCCAAGGCATGCCATGCACATACCCATGCACAGCTGTGCTAATGTCTGCCGTGCCCCAGACCCTGCATGCACAGGAGTTGTCAGGTGCACTGACTCCCGCCCACTGCCAGGAGTCAGACTATTGCTGACATCCTCACACCTTCCACCCCGGAGGAGGAAAACAGTCCATCGGATGCTAATCGTCCTCCCTCTGGCTGACCCTCTATTGCTCTGGGCTTGTTCCCGAACCCAGGTCATCGATGCCACAAGCGGTAGTGCTACCTCCCCATTCCCTTTACCAATGAGGAAATAGAGGCTCAAGTACTAAGCAGGATGTGCAATCTAATGTGAACTCTATGCACACAGGCATCAGGAGCTTTGTGCCCCCACCCCACCCCCATCAATAAGGTGAGATCTGATCATATGGGACCTTATGGTACATTTAGCAATACAGGCAGAATAAGGGGCCCATGGATGATGACAATATTTGTGGGGAATGATATGGGGGGGATGGCATTTTTCCTGTTCCTGTTAAACAAGGACCACTGTACCGAGGAGTTTGTTTCATTAAAATGGGTAAAGTTCATCATGGCACCGGGAGTACTGAACCAGTGCTGGGGATGGAAGATAGGACCAAGTTTTTATGCTATACTGTCACATTGATATCAACCATAGGTGGGAGAAATAGGTAATGGTCAGGGAGTCTGAAATATGGTGAGCGAAGTAGGTATAACAGAGGGATGCAGCAGGTAAGTGGTGCTCCAGGTGGGTTGGGACAGCGAGTAGGAGACCGAAGGGTTGTCCTTCCTTGGGCTACATCCTCACCACTGACCAATACTGTAGGTCTGATATGCTTATAAACCAGCATCATGCACAGTTAGGAAGTCATGGGCCTCAGTTCAGGTTTTGGCAAGTTCACTGGTCCTTATGGGAATACGAAATGGAAGTAGAGAAAATGAACTGTCTAATCCTACCTAACTAGTTGTCGTTTCTTTGTAGGGGGAAATTAATTACAATGTTCTTTGGCATTGTGACAGGGATGAATAGGACCCTGTCCCAGTTTTTATGGAGATTTTGAATGCAGGGATCTGTTCTGTTCTTTCTTTTCCTGTCTTGTCTGTCTGGTTGCACAACCAAATTTACCTGTGAGACCTAGGATTTGATCACCCCGACAGTCTCTCAGTTCTTCGCTTCTCACTGTCTCTCAGTCTTCACTTGTTTATTTATTTATTTATTAGCTTTTGGTAACCGGGTAAGTGCACTAGGCCAAAATCCTGCATATTTTCAAGAACGACCCGGGAGATTACAACATGAAAATACAGCAGTGACAACAATCAGTTACATAGAGATGGCGAACTGTTCTCACAATTACAACAGACAGCTGTGTTTCTGTCTTTTCCTCCCTTGCATATCTGCTGGTATAAAAATATATGCAAATCATTATGTGGGAATGTAACTGATATTGGGATCCTTTCGTTTAGAAATTATAAAGTTACTGTTGAAATGTATATAATTATAGTTTGAGATGATTGCAAAGCTATTTGGAACTCAAAGGGTTAAACTGAAATGCAGTTTTGAAGCCTTTTGCAGAAGCTGTGGAGGAGGGGCCTCAGTTCTGGCTGCACATGCCTGACACAAGAACATTTTAGAAAAAAACAGGATGCTTGTTAAGGAGGGGGGTTGCAAAGACTTATAAGAGAGAGAGAGAGATGCAATTTTTTGAGAGACACAGAGATTGAAGGAAAACTTAGATGCATCTTCTGTTTATTCTGCTTTTGTAAATAGTTATACTGAACAAGTTTATTTTTTATGTTACTGCTAATGCTAATAAACACTTTTTGCGAATTTTACAACTGCTCCTGGTTTTCCTATGCTTCCTGACCTGTGCCTCGACGACAGAAATAATATTGACAACCTTTCTTATCCAACCTGGAGGGATGATACAACAGGGGGCAAGACGGAGGTTACAGAGTCCAGCAATAAATGACTTGACCCTATGGAAGGTTAAGGCACCGAGGTATGGTGTAGCACAAGTTAAGCAGGGTTACAGTACTGAACCTAATCAGTGATGGCAGGGTAAATGCTCAGTTCAAGCTTACAGCATTACAAATCTGTGTCTCAGTTTAATACTGTCCATTATCTGCCCAATAGTATCGGCACGCTGGGTGCATGGGAAGTTCTGGATTTGGCACCATGGTAGTGGGTAACATGGACCAAGAGGTAAGGGTGTATGTTTTGGATACATTTTGCATGTGTACAACCAGAATAGCACCATGTAATGGTTGAAATCAAGATCATCTCATGGAATGTACAAAACGTGAATCATTTGCTCAAGCGTAAGAACATTTTGAGTTACAGAACTTGAAGTCAGTTAAATGTGATATGGCTCTTTTACAGGAAACACATTTGTTGCACAATGAAAAAATTAGCCAGGGCATGGGTGGGGAGTGAATTCTCTAGTAACTAGTCAACTAAAAGGTGTGGGGTATCTGCAGCTGGCCCATCAGCACAGCAGTAGCACTACCGCTCCTGACACCTGCAACATGGGTTCAGGAATGATCCTGGGTCATCAGGGTCTGGCTGGGGGGAGGAGGACGGAGTGTCCTAAAGGACGCTCTCCTCCTCCTCTGGAGGGTAAGAGATAAAGGGCTACTTTCATGCCTAAAACTAGAACTGCTGCCAGTGGAAGCACGGGAGGTGGTCTCGGACTCTCTGAGTCAGGAGGGGAGGATGCCATTAGGCACTTGACTGCAGCGTGCATCAGCACGTTGCCAGCCTGGACTGACATCCTTCACGTCGTTTCCCTCTGGGGTCAGGGACTAAAGGGAAAAAATTGGCAAAAATCCTCGATGTCTAGCAGCATGATGCCAGTATCCCAGTATGCCTAGACCCATTAGGGAGTGCTGGGGGGATCCCAGTATGCTGGGACCCAGTCGGGAAATCAGGGGAGGAGGGTTTATCCCCAGGCCACTGAGCAGGGGAAAAAAAAAGAGGGGGGTATATATACTACTGAAGAGACGGCATCCGCACTAGCGGTGAACAAATCAGTGGCAGAAAACAAAGGAAGGTGGTTTTAGTGCAGGGGACAATAAAAAGAAGAAAGTTACTTATTGGGAACATTTATGCCCCTTATCTAGATGACCCCTGGTTCTTCACTACCCAATCACACCAAATCTCAGAGTTAGTTTCTCCACAAACCCTGGTAATTTTAGGGGATAATTTTAATTTTGCACAGGGAATCCTCAGCCCTTGATCAGGCACTCCACTGAAGCGGTCCCAGTTCTTATCTCTGCTGGCCGCACTGGAACTTCTGCCGCCCACCCTCCCAGAGAAAGGGAATCCTCAGCGCTCGATCGGGCACGCTGCTGAAGCAGCCCCAGCTCTCATCCATGACGGCCACCCTGGAACTTCTGCCACTCACCCAGAGAAAGGTACGACTACGTCCGCTTGCCTCCTGGAAGCCCGGCTCTTGAACCGCGGAAATCCGATTGGCTGCCATGACCTAACCCTGACTCCTGATTGGCTGCCAGTCGAATTCCTCATCTCAGTGCCTATTTTCAAGTAATTCAGCTGCCCTGAGCTTTGCTGAAAACAGGTTATTTTGGGACTTTAGGGGCAGATGTAACCCCTCTGCAAATGGGGGTTCCCAAAAGACTTCCAGGAGCTTGCTTGAATGCTCCAAGCCTGAATGGTGTTTGGCATTTAAGCCATTTATCAGTGAGTGTTTTTAGAGCCTCTGGTACTGTCTCTTTAAGAGCTGTCTGCTTGCAGACATAATTAGTTTATATGGGGGGACTGTGTGTTTCTCTGTTTGAGTACCACTCGAACTGCTGCCAATTCACTCCATTTTTGCAGTCACTAGGAGTGCAAAGGGAACCTATCTGAAAGATGTAACTGTTTTCCAGAAACCATTTAGAGTGATAATGAAATTACAGTTTGTCTAACCTGCTTTCTTTTGCAGTCAGAACTGCGTTTGCCTAGTTCCCCATTCTAGTTTTGAACTGCTGAACTGGACCAATCAGTGTGGGGTAAGCTAGCTCTAAAATGGTGCCTTGGACGAATCAGAACTTGGACTCATAATCTGAGCCAGCCACAAGAGGATTGTATGGGCAGTGACTCTGGGAGATGTAGTTTAGACTTCAGTGCCTTTTGGACCAACAGCAGCAGTCTATTGTGAGTGACAGCCAATCCAGTCAAGAACTGGGAGGAACTCAAAGGAAGTGCCCGGTTTTGTCGGTTGGAGTTTCAGTTGAGCTTTGGCAGTGAAGAAGGAAGGAGCCCTGTGCTTTTTCAGTGTGCAGTTTTAGTCAAAAAACGTGTGTAAGGCCCAGAGTTCCGGTCTGCAGCTTATGTAACTGCTTGTTAGGACTGAATCCGTCCTGTGAAAAGAATCAAAGGATCTCTGAAGAGTAGAAACCAGGCTCACCCTGTAGAAGACTGGACAAATTGTTGAATTGCACTCGGTCTGTCAGGAACTGAATCTGCTGTGTGTTCTCCCGGGTATTGTGCAGTAATTGCGATCGGGATAGAGAAGCAGCCTGCCTGGTATAGTACTCTCTTTTTTTTTTTACCATATAAATGTGTGAAGAGTCTCTTGGAGCTCAAGAGTAGCCCTGCTGATATTGAAGGACCCTATCTTATTTGGAGGTCGTGAGTACTAATTCAGGGTCGCTCCTGTTGAATTGCCACATTAAATCCAAATGGAATTACTGTACTGCTGACTGTTTAATTTTCCTTTTCTCTGTGTGAAGGGCCCTACCAGCTGCCACGGTTTGGACTAGCCACTAGGGCTTGGGTACCCAGGGACAGTAACTGTAGTAGGGATAGGCCTGTGCACAGAGCCATAAATAGATTATTAGAGTGATAAGCTAATTAACCTGATTTCCCCTGTCCTTGTTATATCCCCCTAAATAAATCAGAGCTGCTTGTTTCAGCAAAGTTATACTGCCTGAGGTATTTGTCTATGTTAAAGTACTGTACTGTGATTGTTGCACTGTATCTCATTTCACAGGAGGTCCCAGTGCGGAACCAGTCCTGGGGGTAAGTGTATACTGTGAAGGTAATTCTGATATATTGTGTGGGCCACTAGTGGGAAGAAAGGGGGGTTGCAGTGTCCCAGAGGGCTGTGACCAAGTTAGTTTAACTATTGCAAACCCTGACCTCTGGGTGGAGGCACCCGCCATTGGATCCAGGCCCCTCAACCTGTTAGTGGCAAATCAGGCAGGGGTAGTAGCCCCTGGGATAGCGCCATCTAGGGGTTACACAGAGATTTGTAAAACTGTTTTTTTGTAGGAACTATATCTTTGTGCTGCCCACCCTCCCTGGCCCCGACCTCTATTAAATATGCATTCGCTCTGCCCCCAGCCCCTCCTCCTCTCCCCTCTTTGTCCACATCTACAGATCTCTTTAAAGCAACACTAGGATGGGCTGGTACTAATTCTATACATGCCCTAAGCTTTCAGCTAACTCAACTTCCCCTACTTCCCCCCCCAGTTCACAGACGAGCAACTTCCTCTATTACCAGGCATCAGTCAAACTCAGTTGGAGTGTATCTACCCCCACCTGCCTTACTGCCATAAGACCAGTTTTGCCTAAATGATCTTCTCCTATAGCTTACAGAGCTATCTGCGGCCCTACTTATTTCCAATACCTGGATGGACTCCTAGTCAATATTTCCACAGGGTCTCAAAACGGCTCCGCCCAAACCATTCCTACACCTGGTCCTAACCTCTTATCTTCTCACACTAGCCCTCCCAGCCCTCCATCCTATCAGTAACCCCCCCACCAAACCGCATGCCCATCACACAAGTTCTGCCGCTCCTCTCCCAAGCCGACACCCTGAAACCTGTCCATCCATCCATCCCACCCCTTGTTGGTCTAAGCATCCTGCCTCCACCGATGCTTACTGCTGCGTCACTTATTAGGGCTGTCAGATCTGCCCCATTTACTTCCTGTATACCAGAAAATACAAATTCACTGCTGCATACTTCTTCCTCCTCCTCCTCATCCTGCTCCTAGCTGGAGATATCAAACCTAACCCAGACCCTCAGGCTGGGCCACAACAGCTAAGCTCCCACAAAGGTCTCTCCATTGCCCACATTAATATTAGAAGCCTCCTGCCTAAAACTGACCAATTAACCTGCTGGATAACTAAGCACTCTGCTGATATCCTTTGCCTGACTGAAACTTGGCTCTCAGCAAGGATCCCTGACTCATCCCTAAATATCCCTAGCTATACTGTACTCAAACAAGACCATGGCAAACGAGGTAGCAGCATAGCCATCTACTCAAAACAACCTCTCTCGTGCTCTGTTGCATTTAAAGAATCGCGCACTGGCTCCCATGAAATCCTCCTGGTGCAACTTGCCCTGCCTGCCTCTCTCCCTTTATTCATTGGGGTACAGTATGCCTCACCCCGTCTTGCACGAGAATCTCTGGTAACCACCATAACTACCCTTCCTGACCTGACCTCCAAAGGGTAACTGGTTCTTCTAGGCAATTTCAATATGGACTGGCTCTCCCCTCCTCTGAAGCTCACATCACCAGAATAGAGTCCTTCAACCTGACCCAACTGTTACATGAACCCACCAGCTACAATCCCCACTCTCAAAACCACTCTTTAATTGACTGGATCCTCTCCTCACATCCTCACAGGGTAACCTCCTCTGGGATCCTTGCAAGCACACTTAGTGATCACTGCATTACCTACTGCATCAGAAAATCCTATCTGCCCAAACTTGCCCCATAATACATTAACACCCGCTCCCTGAATTCATTGGTCTGAATCCCTTCTAACCAGTCTTAGTCACATTTACTCGCACCCCTTATAGTCTGCTCCCAACATTGATGCTGCCCTTTTCAGCTTCCTGCATACCTTCACAAACATATGGGACTCCCTAGCCCCCCTGAAAAAGCTCAGAGTGAAAAAGCACCACCTTAAATGGATCTCAGCCCCATCCTCACACTATGCAAGGCCAGGGACAAAAGCCTGGTCTGCTTTCAAATCCCTTCCCAGCCCTAAAAGTAGGCAGGCCTACAACACCCTCCACAACGCATGCACTGAGGCCATAAGACAGGCAAAAGCAGACTTCTTCAAATCGCAACTGTCATACGCCCACCCCTTCAAATTCTGGAATGTGATACACTCACTCCTCAACCCCCCCATCACAACACAGCTCCTCGGCTCTCAAGCGGCATGGTCAGCCTGTAACAGATCCTGCAAACATTGCTTACACCCTCAACAGATTTTCATTACTTACGCCGTACCTCATGGCCCAACTAAATCCCCAGCCTCATCTTCTCCTCCCTGTCACAGCAACTTCAAATTCTCACCAGTTTCTGAACTAGAAGTCCTCAGAGCCCTTCTCTCATTAAATACCACCAAATCCATTCCAGACGGGATTCACCCCAAACTTCTGCGGATCTCTGCTCCCGCAATAACAAAGCCTCTAACCCATCTACTCAACCTCTCCTTTTCCACAGGTATGATCCCACGGGCCTAGAAATCAGCCTCTGTCATTTCTCTGCACAAAGGAGGGGACCCCTCTATGCCTGGAAATTATAGGCCCATCTCCTTCTCTCTGTTCTTGCAAAGCTTTAGGAATCCTTGGCACACTCCAGACTGACTGATTATCTTGCCACAACTAACCTCCTATCTCCCCACCAGTCTGGTTTCAGAAAATAACATTCCGCCATCTCTTCTCTTCTCCGTGTCACTAACCACATCCACACTGCCTCTGACCAAGGCCTACTTACCGCCACAGTCTTCGTCGACCTGGCCAAGGCCTTTGATTCTGTTTCCCATCCCTTCCTCCTGATAAAGCTAGAAACAGCAGGCCTGGCTCCCACTGCCTTGCAGTGGTTCAGCTCCTACCTCTCCAACAGGTCACAATGTGGTAGACTCACTGCCGTGTTCCCCCCACCATCCTAGCAGGCATTCCACAAGAGTCCATCCATGGTCCCATACTTTTCTCCCTCTTCATAAATGATCTCCCCTCCACCTGCACAAAATCAAGCATACATATGTATGCGGATGACACTATCCTTTTTGCCTCAGGCCCATCAACACAAATAGTCCAAGCAACCCTCCAAAGCGATTTCAACAACTTCCAAAAGTGGTTCCTACATAACCAACTAAAACTTAACACCTGCAAAACTGCATCCATGCTATTTAGCACAGTGTAGAAACTTAACAGATCCCTTCCCCCCCATCACCTCCTTGAATGGTACCCCTCTTCATCAGATTAGCAAATATAAGTACCTGGGTGTGTGGCTAGACCCCCTCTTATTCCGCTGGAATGACTGCGGGATTATTGTGGGTTGTCTGGTACAGTCCTCAAATGGTTTCATTCTTACCTCACAGACAGGTCTCACAGAGTTGCCACCAGAATTTATTCCTCTGGCGCTCATTCCCTGCCTTGTGGGGTACCGCAGGGCTCCATTTTAGCTCCCATGTTGTTTGCAGTGTATATGCTGCCATTGGAAGAAATCATTAGGCGACACAGTCTGGGTTTTCATTGCTATGCAGATGATACCCAGCTGTATCTGTCTTTTCTCCCCGGCCAGGATGATGCATTCTCCGTGCAACAACTGCCTTGCTAAGATCAGACTTTGGATGAGTTCCAGCTGGCTGAGACTGAATCTGGATAAGACTGAGACACTGGTAGTGGACCCAGGTCGTCTGAGGGCGGGTTTGGGAACTGGACAACCCTCAGGTTTGTTACTTGGTGGTATGCCGCTCCCTACCTCCGATCAGGTGCGTAATCTGGGCATTATTTTTGATGATGGACTGAGCTTAAAATGTCAGGTATCAGCTGTCATCAAATCCTCTTTTTACCATCTGAGGAATATCGCCCGGGTGAAACACCTGGTTCAGTCGGGTGATCTTCCAACATTGGTCCATGCCTTTGTCACTACCCGTCTTGATTACTGCAATTCCCTTTACCTAGGGCTACCTGGGGTTGATATCCGCCGTCTGCAGCTGGTGCAGAACGTGGCGGCCAGGCTTTTGACTGGGACGTCTAGAACCAGTCATATTACACCTGTGCTTCGCGAACTGCACTGGCTGCCTGTTAGGTGGTGGATCACCTTTAAGGTTGGATTACTAACCCTTAAAGCCCTACATGACCAGGGACCCAGTTACCTGAAAGATCTCCTGATTCCCTATTGCCCCCTCCATCCTCTCCATTCTGCCAATGAGGTATTGCTAGAGATTCCCAGGGTTCGATTGAAGACATCAGGTTCACGTGCTTTTGCCTTTTCAGCACAAACCCTGTGGAATTCTCTACCTCATTGACTGAGAGAATGCCCAACCGTCGATAGTTTTAAAATTGGTTTAAAAACATATTTATTTAGTTTAGCTTTTATTTAATTATGGTTGACATATTTTAATGTTGTTTTAATTTATATTATGTATATGTTTTTATGTACAGCGCTTTGGCTCTGAAAGGCGTTATATAAATAAAGTTGATTTGATTTGATTTATCTTTTGCCCCTCACATAGATACAACCATCTCAAAATTACACCCCAAACTTGGTATGCTATACCGGCATAGAGACTCCCTCTCACTACCTGCCAGACATCAAATCATAACTAAAATGATACTCCCCATTTTTGATTACACAGATGTAGTCTACTGCCCTGCCTCAGGTACCACCTTATCGAAGCTTGACATCCTCCTGAATTCTTTCTGTCACTTCACTACCAACTCACCCCTTAGAACGCATCACTGCGATCTGTACTCCCTCCTTGGAATAGCCCCGCTGGCCCACAGGCGCTGTATCCACTCGCTCAATCTGATATCAAAATTCTGGTTCAACCTGCTTCCCCCCTATCTGGTGGATAGTCTCTCTTTAGTCTCTGTCACCCCTTACATATTAAGACACAGAAACAAAAGATCTTTTAGTATACCTCGACCATCCTCATTCTCTGGCAAAGCTGCTTTCTCCTACTGGCTCCCCTCTTTGTGGAATAAACTAACCCCTTCCATTAGAAACTCCCCTTCTTACCTCGCCTGCAAGAAACAACTACGCCTTCTACCACCTCCCTCCTGCCTCTGTCCAATTTGACTGTTCTACCTCCTATAATTCTGTCACCACTCCCAGCTCCTACTGGACCCGCTCTCACATGATCAAAACTACTTCTGCTTTATTCTCATCCTCTCTACTTATCTCATGCAATCTAAATGCTCCAGTATTGCCTGTTTGCTACAGCTTTTGTACAATAAAGTATATGCTGATGTCCTGTTGCTCTCTGATCTGAAATGTGGAAACTTCTGCTGGTTCTCATGTTATTCACATCACTAGCTTGTAAACACTGTAACAATTTGTAGTTTGTACTTTGAACTTGTAAATATGAAATCTATTTGTAAATATTTTGTGAACATCCTGTCTTGACTCACTGTATGTACTCCTATATCCCCTCCTCCGGGTCACACCTGGAAATGACCCTCGGCTCAGTGTCCCTATCCTGGTCAACAAATGTTTAAATAAATAAATAAAACATGATCCCTTGTTGGGCAGAACACAAAGAGAAATTGGTAGTCCATCCCACTTGCAAGCAAGGACACCATTGTCTCACCTGTGTCAGGAGCTTAACCTCATAGACAGTTGGAGACTATCCCACCCTATGGCCAGGACGACACATTCAGATCATTAAAGTTTAATACATGCAGCAGGCTGGATTACCTTTTTATTAGTTCCACCTGTTCTCATGAGATACTAACTTCACGCATACAGCTGCTTATTATCTCTGATCATGCCCCAGTTTCACTTACAGTCCTACTACAAGACACAGTGGCAAAGACACGAAGATGAAGATTTAACCCTCTGCTGCTGCAAGTGCAGGATTTTAAAACCTGGCTATCTGGAGAGATAAAACTATACTTCCAAACTAAAGATCAATCCGACATCTCTCCACTGACAGTATGGGAAGCCTTTAAGGCCTTTATTCACAGGCATATCATATGCTATGGCTGCAAAAGAAAATAAGGGAAAAGAGGAGGTGGTGGTACTTACACACCAGATAAAAGGCCTCAAACAAAGATTTTTATATCATACAGGCCCCTACAGATCAGGAGGTCAGGCAACTGATGATAGTGAAGCACAAGCTCAACACCATCAGCAGGCAGAAATGGTTCTCTTCTTCCTAAGGCAGAGCTACTGGGAGAATGGGGAGAACGCTAGGAAGCTTTTGGCATACCACCTTAAGAGGCAAGTGGAATCACAATTCCCCCGCATGAGGACACCTGATGGGTTCCTTACTGGGGACCCAAGGGGGGTTAATTGAATCTTTCAAACCTTCTATAAGCAGTTACATACCTCCTAGATAAACACAACCCAAAAGTGCCTAGAGGATTTGTTTAGGGGGTCTGAACCTCCCATCCTTGTCAGAACAGGTTACCCAAACCCTGGGAGCAGATTTGATCCTCCAGGAAGCCTTATCTGTGGTGTAGAACCTAGCAAAGGGAAGGTCCCTGGCCCAGTTGGTCTGAGTGCTGATTTTTATCAGACATTCACCCTCCCCCCTTTTGGCCCCCTCATTTGTTGAACCTGCTTCAGGCATTCCAGAATATGGGGGGCTTGCCGCTCACTATGCAAGAAGCCACAATCATGGTCTTGCCCCAGCCAGGCTAGGAGAAAGACCTGTGTGCTAGCTATTGCCCAATCTCACTGCTAAATGTGGACACCAAAATACTGGCAAAAATTATGGTCAAAAAACTGGAGCAGGTCCTTCCGTACCTAGTCCATAAGTCTCAGGTGGGCTTCATGAAAGGAAGGCAGTGAGCAGATAATGTCCAGATGGTGGTCATGATGCTGGAAAGTGCAAGTCAGATGAAAGGATCAGCAATGCTGGTGGCGACAGTTGCTGAAAAAGCCTTTAATTGATAGAATGGGACTGCCTGTTGTATATAATGGCAAAGGCGGATATAGGACCACATTTCATATCTTGGGTCTGAATCCTGTACTCTACACCAAAAGCAAGGGTCTTTACCAATGGACTTCTTTCACCGGGGTCCTCTTATATCGAGGCAATAGATAAGGTTTCTGTCTTAGTACTCTATTTGTTCTGACCATAGAACCCCTAAATGCAGCCCTAAGGTAGGACCCACAGATCAAGGGATTCCCCATTGGCTCCAGGTCCTACACCACCCTTCTCTATTCAGACAACTTACTGCTAACCCTGACAGATGTACAACATTCATTGCCCCAGGCACTGGACACTTTTCAAAGATTCAGTAACTCTCAGAACTTAGGATTAATTGAATGAATGAATGAATGAATGTTTATTGTTGATTGGTTATTTAAAACCATTACAACATATATAAGCTTAAAATACATTGAAAAATGCAGTCCACATTGTCAATATAGCTAATATTCCAGGAAACCAAGAATCCATAATTAACAAATTTATGTCATCCTTCATCTAGCATGAATTAAGAAGAAAAATAAAATAAAGGAAAGGTAACCTATAATCCTATTAATTCATACTCTTTATATTAATAATTAAATAATTATTTCCTTCAGATTGCTTTTCTCACTTAAGCAAGGGCTACAGGAGGAACACTGTGGTGCTTTGGGAAATAGCCCACCCAGTGTGCAATTTACCGTTCTGACTGCTGCATTGCTCATTCGGGGAACCCTGTCTACGCCCTGCAGAAGACAAACTCAAATCATGAAAATCAAGCCCGCACCAATGTCCCCTGATTAACTCAAACCGTTACTCTATCCCGAGTATAAATTAACAGGTCTTTGCAACATTGCTTGAATTATGCACATGCTGCCCCGTATCCCACTTGAATGACCCATAGGTTGAAAACCTTGCCAGCCTGTATCACTGGCCACAAATACAGGATCTAGAAACTGGACCCCCAATTATATATTTATGTTGAGAGAGAACATTTAGTTCTCTCTCAACTATCACCCTTCCTCTCAGATTCCTCCTTCTTCACCCCCTTCCAATCTGGTTTTCGGAAGAACCACTCAACAACCACTTCCCTCCTCAAGCTTACTGACTCCATCCTTTCAGGGATGGACAATGGCCTGATCACCTCGGCCATCTTTGTCGACCTATCCAAAGCTTTCAACACTGTTTGCCATCCCCTGCTTCTTGATTCCCTCTCCTCAGCTGGCCTTGCTCCATCAGCCACCAGCTGGTTTAAATCCTACCTCATTGGCAAGACTCAATCGGTGAGAATCCTTGATTCCATCTCCCCTCCACTCCCCATCAACACTGGTGACCCTCAAGGCTCAGTGATTGGTCCCCTACTCTTCTCCACTTTCCTTAATGATCTTCCCGCAGCCTGCTCATCCTTCTCTATCCACATGTACGCTGCTGATACTGTTTTATACAGTTCTGGCAAAAACCCTGTTGCTGTGGAAACAAGCTTACAGCATGACTTCAACCAAGTTCAGCACTGGTTTGCTTCTCACCAGCTTTTCCTAAATGCCAAGAAGACAGCCTCAATGACCTTTGGCACCAGGCAGAAACTTTCTAGGCTCCCGGCCCTACCCACCTTCCACACCCTTGACGGGACCATCCTGGAGGACATCTCCTCATTTAGATATCTGGGGGTTTGGCCGGACCAGCACCTCAACTTCTCTGTGCATATCGATGCTATCCTGAAGAAACTGCTCCCCAAGTTTGGTGCTCTGTACAGGAATCGTAGTTGCATCCCACTGACTGCAAGGCCTGAAATTGTCTCCCCATCTTTGACTACTGTGACGTAGTCTATGGTGCTGCTCCCAAATCTTCCCAGACCAAGTTGGACACTCTCTTTAACTCCTTGTGCCACTTTACTCTTGACTCCCCTTCCTGCTCCCACCACTGTGAACTCTATCACTCTCTAACCTTCCTTCCACTATCTCACAGAAGCATCTCACACTGTGCCAAACTAATCTCCAAATTCTGGTTTGGAGTGCTCCCCTATCTCTCATCCTCTGTCTCCACTCCACCTGCCCCAACCCACTCTCTCAGATCTAATGACGCCCGCACCTTGACGGTCCCTTGCCGCTCCACCCTCATCGGTCAGACTGGTTTCGCCCATCGCTTCCCTAAAATCTGGAATTCCCTCCCCCTGAAATATGACACTCCTCCTCCAACTACTCCCTTACCTCTGCCCTACACAATTACCTCTTCCTCAGATGTTTCTGCTTTAACCCATCTTAATACCTATTCTCAGTTTCTGCCTTCCTACCCTGACCACCCCCGGCAGGGTTCTCAACATCCTGAAGGGAGAATCAGGAAATGGCTACCCCTTCTCCTCATATTCAGTTCTTGCCTGTCCCTCCTCTCTTCTCCACCTGCCCTTCTGGGTCACCCATGTGCACAATCTACCCCATCCTTTTTATTCCAACAGCACTTGCGTACTACCTCGAGCCTACTCCTGGTATACTCATGCACTATAATGGTTCTGTCGTATTATTACTGTTTTGTACATACATATGTTCTTTTGTATGATTTTGGACATGTATTGTAATTTACCTAATGTTCCACTACTGTTTATTGTACAATACATTGTGTTCCAACTGTTGCATAATCTTACAATGTTGTATTGTTTGTACTGCCCACATACTATTGTAACTGATCATCCTTCACAACCCTATGTAACCCCTTCCCTCCAGGTCGCACCGTGAAATGAGCAACTTGTTGTTCAGTGTGCCTTTCTTGTGAAACATTTCAATAAATAAATAAAAATAATGTATTGGATAATTTCACTTCCTGCCCAAATCCAGACTTCAGTAGTAGGCCCAATAACATGCTTTGGATATGCCCCTGTACTACGTACACATAAATCCACTTACTATAGAAACCAACAGCCATTTCGGCTTAGGCTCGTCTAGGCATTCTCAGGCAGCTTCCCCAAATTACCCACATAAATACCTCCCTATAACTCATAAACAGGTTATGTCAAGAAAACATGAACATTCCTCTCCTTAATAAATATACTGTTCTACTAGAATGTGGACTGAGACTGCAAAGAAGATAAATATAAAGACATACCATTGCGATTAAATAATTACAAGGCAAGGTTAAACATCCCTTAATATAAAAAACTACAAACAATTAAATAATTAAACATGGATTCCCCTGAAGGCTATAATTGCAAATACTTCACACCCTAAGATAAATAAAACATATCTTAGCACTGAATGGGGTTAAGTAAACAGTTACATTTGTAAAATATTTAAACAATCATATAAACTACAACATAGCTCAGGATACTGAAATACAATTACAGTCAGGGCAAACTTGTTGTCTCCACGATTGAAGTCCATTTACTGGAGGTGTTAGGCTTCAATTATTTGAAGTCCATGAGCATACTAATGGCTCCAATCATATTTTTGGGGTCCATTAGTTATTAACAGGATGAGAGCCACAAAAAATCACTGTTTATTAACACTGTTCTCCCTTGTGTTGCTTCAAAAAGACACACTAGCAAGTTAACGCTAGCTTTTTAAGTGAACAGCCTAAAAATCAATCGAATTGATATTTTAAATGAGATGGGAGCCAAAAACTTTCATCCAAACCCAACAATCAACATATGACAAAGGGCTCCTTTTTATTCAAGAGTGTGACAATCACTAAGTGACTCAAATTCCTTTTAAGAGTCATGCATAAGAATGTGGCTACAAAGCTTAATGCCATACTCTGAATGCTGAAACTTTAAATAGCAGGTGGTACATATGACAGGAGCTCAAGCTGCAGAGAAAACAACAAGTTAGAGGGTTATGCTAGATGTTTAGATCCACAGTTGCTATAGAGCGTCAATATAGAGAAAAGTTAAAGTGCTTTGCATAGGAGTCTAAAGTACCAGAAATGGGTATGATATATACCCTCCAGGGTCTCCCTCCTTGCAATGGCATAAAGTTTTTAAAAGGCAAAAGGAGAAATACCTTCGTCTGACGTCTCTTACCACTTCCCTTCACTATTAACCGAATCATGCTTGTAATAAGTTTGCCATCATATTTTGTGTTCAGAGTGAGAGCTCAATATATTCAGTAGGGATTTATTGCTCTCCCCTGTCTCCCACGCAGAACTGAGGACCAAATAGATGACTTAGTAGTCTTAGAGGTTTTTATTATTTTCTAGCAACCCTTCCAGCCATCCTCCTAGGCTCATTGATGGGCACGTCATTTGTTGCCACTGGATCCACGACTGGTTGTCGAAAAACATTTTATCGAATGACCAGACAATAAAACCGGCAGGTCGATCGCTTTTCTTGGGCAGCTGCCAGTTCCAAAGAAAGCAAAGTGTTTTCTTCAGGGGACTTTGACCCCAAACCCCCCACATCCCCCACTAAGGATTATCAACTCCTAATCAAAGCTGATTTTGGGGGGGTGCAAGACCCCTGACAGACAGTGCTGGGTTCCAGCGTGGACACTACAGTGACATGGAGCTGTAGTCCCTGTAGTGTCGTTCGCTGCACTGGTGTCACTGTCAGGGGGGTATATGGTTGCCACCAAACCTGGGGAAAAAAAGAAGCAGCATCACTCGACTGAGGATAGTAAATTTGGTTTAACCAAAAAAGGAACTCCCTTTTCCTTAGGTAACATCGGCATACCTGTAAAAAGAAATATAAGTGCATTACAGCACATGCAGTGCTCTCCAATAACAAACAAGGTGCTACCCTCCTTCAGCTTTGAACAAGTCAGTCTCCGCCGTCTCATCTCTCCATTATTCCAAAATCACACTTCTCTCATTCATCCGGTGCCTCTTGCAGTACCGGCTCCAATGGTCCAACAAATGCTGACCAGGCACTAAAGACGCCAAACACTAAGTGAACATTAGTGACTGGCAATACAGCAACACAGAGAAAAATTTGCTTTTACAGATATACAAAGAGCACTTCTCTGAGATATAGGAGTAAAAATACTATGAGTTTCATTCACAGAAACTTTGTCAGTGCCTTTCAGTGCTCTGCCAACACTCGCTCAAAACAACAAGTATCCAACAAAAAGCCAAAGCGAATGGGTAGCCAAAAACAACTCTGTAGCTCTACCTGCCTTTCTGTAGATCTCTTACCAGCATTTTTAAATAAAGATAAGATGGGTTTCATTCAACAAACCCACCAAAAGTCATTAGTTGAAATCAATAGGTGAGGAGCAGAAAGGAACCCTGCAGCGTGGAGCGGAGCAGCATTGTGGCCATCTTGCTGCTCCGCCCATAGCTGTTTGCCCATTATCTAGGATTAATTGAAAATGTTAATATTACGCCCTGTGGGTTGTAACTCTCCCCCATGTACAAGGGTAGGCGATCAGGAACTGAAGTGGATGTGAGATTCAAACAGCTGGTTCTGATTAATCTATGATTTTTGTAATATAAAAATGTGTTATTGAGTGTCTCTCATGAGACATGCTGAAACAGCCTGTGCAATGACCCCCCTCCCAGGTTTTAGAGACAAGGTATTGCCTGGAAGGCCAAGAGATAATTACAGGCTAGAAGATACCTAAATTAAGATCTACTGTTTATCTAGCTTAATTGTAGCTTGCCAGCTAACAGGATAGAAAATATCCATTTTATGACATTTAGAGGAGGAAAACCAGGTTATGTCACACTGGTGCGAAGTCATAAATGTTCCTCTGATGTCTATAAAAGAAGGATGTTGCTCATGGATGAAAGGAGGACTTAGAAATTAACCTTATTTAATTTACCTTCTGAGTGATGACATCCTGGTTGTTTAATTTTTAATAAACAGAGGAGGAGCTGGGTGACATCATGAAGAAGGCAGGGTCAAGACAGTGTTTTAATTATGCTGTAACAGACCTTTAGACACACATGTTTGGACTCTGAAAAAGCAGCATCAGACACTGTTAGAATAATACATTAGATTAGACAAGTCTAAGGGTACTGTGATAGGAGATTTTGTTGTATTTAAAACCTTATTATTTTAAGTGATAGTATGATTTTGTGATATATGGTTCTGTATTTACATTTTACATTTTTATCTATTTTTAAGTAAACCTCTACTTTAGAGCCTACTTGGTATGCCTTTGAAATTATTTTTCTTTGACAAGGGGAGCATATATGGTTAAAGCTGACAGTGTACAAAGCTTACTGGTTTTACCAAACTGGGAAAAGGTAAAAATTTTTCCTACGGTCTCTCACATAGTTTTTAAGGGTTTATTTTGTACACCTGGTTAGGTGCCCGTGGGCAAAAGATATCTGGCATCCCCCGAAGAGCAGAATTATCTGAGCCTGTACATTGGGTACACTAGCAAGAGGTTCACAGTTTGAATCTCTCCAGAACTTGAGACCAAAGTTTGATTCAAACCCACAAAACAGACAGGAGGGTTACCCTGTTTCTGTTTCCTGTTCACAAGACTATGCTCGGAGGTTGGCACTGTGGGAGCAGATTGCCTGACCTGCTGAGTGGGTTTGTGACAGATTGGTTGGCAGCAGTGTGATAATTTTGGTATTACAAGATTTTATTGTTCAGTGTGTCAGCTTGAGACCGTCAGCTCACTTGCAAACAAAGAAAAAGGCAGTGATTTATTTTTTAAAAAGGAGACAGAATGATATCACTTGGTGTACAGTCAAGTTCCTACCCATTTTATTTTTTTTTTCTTAAGTGCAAGTCCGAATAGCCATAGTTAGGGAAGAAGATGGCTTCCAACTACAGCAGGCACACTGTAGACTACTTAAAGCAGTTGTGCAGGGACAGAGGAGTCCTGTTCGAGGTGAAAGCCACCAAACAGAACCTTGTGGATGCCCTGATGGTAGCAGATACCCAGAGCATCAAGTCACAGACAGTGACTGAAAAGGACCAAACCTTGAGTGTGGCAGGGCTAGCAGCCAGTGCAGTGCCCAGATCCAATGAGAAGGGCAATATAGCCAGTGTCAGTGAAGGGCCACAGTAGCAGGGGAAGGTCACCAGTATCCTGGATCCAGAAGTACTCAGGCTGCAAATTGAGTTGCGCAGAATGGAGTTCCAGAGGGAGAGGGACCGAGAACGCCACGAGGCAGAGCGTAAACAGTGAGCTGCAGAGGAGAAGAGGGAGCAAGAACGCCAAGAGACAGAGCGAGAATGGCGAGAGGTGGACTGTGAAAAGTGGGAGGCGGACCGTGAGGAACGTGAGCGCCAGAGGCAACGTGAACTGGAGAAGCTATGACTCCAACCACCAGCACCAGAGCAGGTAAGTGGCTTGGGTTTAACTGGGACAACAAGACTGGGTTACAAATTGAATTCCAAATTGATAGCCGAATTTAAAGAGGGGGAGGATATGGATGCCTTTTTAAAATTCTTTTGAAAAAGTTTGTATTCAGGCTAAAATTCCTAGGGAGTCCTGGAGCTTCCAGCTATCCCTACTACTTACTGGGAAATCTCAGGATGCATTGGGTCAAATGGACAATGAGGACAGTGATGATTACAGCAAACTTAAAGCTGCACTGTTAAAGAAATTTGAATTGACTGCTGAATCATACAGAGCTAAATTCCATAAGCTCAGGAGAAGCCCTGACATGAGCTATGAGGAGCTAGCCATGAAACAATGTCAGTTTTTAAAACATTGGTGGGAAGGAATTGGAGCAAACTCTGTTGATAAAATTAAAAATGTGATTTTGTTACAACAGTTTTTCTGGGCATGCCCAGCAGAGCTGAAAACCTAGCCGGAGGACCGAGATCCCAAAACAGTGCAAGAGGCTGCTGAACTCTCAGACCGCTATGCCAAGAGCAGACCTGCTCTGAGAGCGAATGGGGTGGGCATGGCAGCCCAGAAAGGGAAAAGCGCACCTTCAGGGCAGCTAAAACCCTCACTGCCTCCACCAAAACCAGTTAGCCCCAGGTTTCAGAGAAAAGATTTCTCTGAGAAAAGAAATGAATATTGGTTGTGTAAAGAAACTGGGCAGATTGCCAGACAGTGTCCCAAAAAGGCAAGCAATACACAACAGGGGGCTAGGAAAGAAGTGAGTTGTTTATGTGTCCCTGGAAGCATGCCTGTGAACATGAGGGAACACATGCACCCAGTCATGGTGAATGGTGTACAGATGCAAGGGTTAATGGACACAGGAGCATCCCTGACATTGGTAAAAGGGGGTCTGGTACAGCCTGGTCAGCTTATACCCAATAAATATGTCACTGTACAAGGGTTCACTGGTGAAGAGAAAACATTGCCACTCACTAGTGTTCTCCTAGACTGGGGTGAAACAGGGGGAACTGTGCAGTAGGTGGCTGTAGCCAAAACCTTAGCAGTGGATGTGATCCTGGGCAACAATCTTAAACAGGGGATGGTGTGTGTGGTTACCCATAGCCAAGCAGCAAGGGAAAATAGTAGTTTCCTGAACCCCACAGAAGCCATTGTGGAAAACAGAGAGACTGGTTCCCCAGCCTGTGTCTCCTGATATGGAGATTAATGAAAAGGGGGTAGAAATTTCCCCAGTAGCAGTTAACCACACAGCTATGAAAGGTTACTCCGAAGAGGGAGAGGTGACTCATTGTCAGAGGGTTGGGATCGACAGTGATCCTGAGTGCCCTGATGCTAGTGCTAGGGACCCTAGTTTAGCAACTGAAGGGGACCTGTCCCATGCCTTGTGAATGTGTAAGGGGTTTGCAGCTGCTCAGAGAAGTGACCCTAGTCTAGAGAAGCTGAGGGCTTGGGCAGACTCTGATGGGGCACAGGGAGGTGATGGCAGACATAAGGTTTATTGGGAAGATGGACTGATGTATACTCAGGCTGTGCAGACAGAGGGAGGGATTCTAAGCAGGCAGCTTGTCATTCACCAGGGGTATCGTGAGCAGTTGCTCGAGATTGCACATGATATTCCCTTGTCTGGTCATCTTGGAATCGCGTGCACTATGCAGTGGTTGGTCCAGAATTTCTATTGGCCAAACTTCACCTATCAGGTGAAGGAGTATTGCAGGTCTTGTCACCGGTGCCAAGAAATAGGGAAGGTGGGCAAGAAAACCCAAGCCACCCTGATTCCATTGTCCATAGTGGAGGAGCCATTCCTGAGGGTGGGAATGGATATTGTGGGGCCTTTAAATACCCCCAGCTGCTCAGGGAAGAGATTCATCCTAACTGTGGTGGATTATGCCACCTGGTACCCGGAGGCAGTCACCCTATCCTCACTGAGGACAGACAAAGTGGCAGATGCCTTACTTGAGCTTTTCTCCCGTGTTGGGTTTCCGCAGGAGGTTATCACCGATCGAGGGGGTTCCTTCATGTCGGACCTGATGAAATGTTTATGGGAGAAGTGTGGGGTGGTGCAGAGATGCATGACACCATATCACCCACAAGCCAATGGGCTTGTGGAAAGATTCAATGGTACCCTGAAGTCAATGCTCCAGGCATTTTCTGAACAGCATGGGAGGGACTGGGAGAAATACCTTCCCCACCTGTTGTTTGCATACAGGGAGGTGCCATAAGAGTCGACAGGATTTTTCCCCTTTGAACTCTTATATGAACGCCGGGTACGTGGGCCCCTAGACTTGATCCAGGAGCACTGGGAAGGCAAGCACACCACCCAGGGAACTCCCATTGTGGATTATGTCCTTAAGTTTAGGGAAAGGCTGAAGGAGCTTATGGGACAGCCAGAGCAACCGGCCCTGTTATGAAACAAAAGGGTGTGGTACAACCGCGGGCAAACTCGCTGCGTACATGAGTGGGTCAGGAAGTCATGGTCCTTATTCCAGTCCAGAAAGACAAGCTGCAGACTGAGTGGGCAGGACCGTACAAAGTGGTTAGGAAGGTAAATGATGTGAACTATATTACAGAGTTACCTGACCGAAGACAGACAGAAAGGATGTACCATGTCAACATGATGAAGCCATATGCAAATAGGGCTGACATGATGTTTGCAGTGTGTAGTCCTGGGGGGGATGGATGAAGGAGACCCCCTTCTGGACTTGCTGGAAGAAAGTAAATGGGAGTCCTCTGTGAAGGCAGTTAAATTGTCTCCCCAGCTGACCCCGGACAAGATCCAGGAAGTAAGGGAGGTTTTTGCAGACTTTGCCCCATTGATAAGCGCCAAGCCTGGACTAACCCCTTAGCAGCTCACGATGTGGAGACAGGGACACAGATGCCCATACGGCAGACAGCATATCGGGTGTCAGAGGCTGTCCAAAAGGACATTAGGAGGGAAGTGAAGGAGATGCTGGATTTAGGGGTAATCCAGAGTTCTCACAACCCCTGGGCCTCACCTGTAGTCCTTGTGCCTAAGCCAGATGGCTCTACTCATTTCTGTGTGGACTATCATGGACTGAATGCAGTCATGAAGTCAGACACCCACCCGATGCCCCGGATAGATGAACTCCTGGACAAGTTGGGAGGGGTCACCTACCTTATGACCATTGACTTGACCAAGAGGTATTGGCAGGTAGAGTTAACAGACAGAGCTAGGAAGAGGTCGGCCTTCATCACTCCGATAGGCTTATTTGAATTTAAAGTAATGCCTTTTGGAATGAAGAATGCCCCAGCCATTTTCCAAAGGTTGGTGAACCAGGTGTTAAATGGTGCTGAGGAGTACGCCGTGGCATACCTGGATGACACTGCCATCTTTAGTACCAGCTGGGAGGAACACCTGTCCCACCTTAGGGACATGCTGGGCAGTATACAGAGGGCTGGGCTCACTGTCAAAGCCGGGAAGTGCCAGGTGGCCATGGGAGAAGTGGCATACCTCAGGCATGTGGTAGGCCAGGGACAGCTCCATCCTAACCAAATAAAAATAGAGGTAATCCAGGCATGGCCCAGACCAGAAATGCAGAAGCAGGTCAGGAGTTTTCTTGGGACAGCAGGGTACTATAGAAAATGTGTACCCAATTAAAGTACCCTGGCTGTTCCCCTATCTGACCTGGTAAAGAAAAGGATGCCAAAGAAAATTACCTGGGAACCAGCCTGTGAAGAAGCCTTTACCAGACTGAAGGAGTCACTGTGCAGTGCTCCTGTTCTGACAAGTCCTGACTATAGCAGACCCTTTATAGTTCAGACTGATGCCACAGACGTGAGTATTGGGGCAGTACTCAGTCAGACATCCAGCCAAGGGAAAGATCACCCTGTAGCGTATCTGAGTAAGAAGTTACTTCACAGGGAGCAGGCATACTCTACTGTGGAAAAAGAGTGTCTTGCCATAGTGTGGGGCCTAAAGAAGTTAGAACCATACTTATATGGGCAGCATTTTGTGGTACAGACTGACCACAACCCCCTGGCTTGGCTGACGCAGATGGGAAAGAACAATGGTAGATTGCTAAGATGGAGTCTTGCCTTGCAAGGGTATGACATGACCATTCTCTATAGGGCTGGAGCCAAAAATCAGAACTCAGATGGTTTGTCTCATGTCCATGAGGAGTGAACTGATTTGGGAAGCTCATCCCATGCAGGGGATGGAGCCCCCAAATTCAGTCTAGGTGGGGAGGAATTATGTCTGTAAAAGCAGGATGTTGCTCATGGATGAAAGAAGGACTTAGAAATTAACCTTATTTAATTTACCTTCTGAGTGATGACATCCTGGTTGTATAATTTTTAATAAACAGAGGAGGAGCTGGGTGACATCATGAAGAAGGCAGGGTCAAGACAGTGTTTTAATTATGCTTTAACAAACCTTTTAGACACACATGTTTGGACCCTGAAAAAGCAACATCAGGCACTGTTAGAAGAATGCATTAGATTAGACATGTCTAAGGGTACTGTGGTAGGAGATTTTGTTATATTTACAACCATATTATTTTGAGTGATTGTATGTTTTTGTGATATATGGTTCTGTATTTACATTTTACATTTTTATCTATTTTTAAGTAAACCTCTACTTTAGAGCCTACTTGGTGTGCCTTTGAAATTATTTTTCTTTGACAAGGGAAGCATATATGGCTAAAGCTGACAATGTACAAAGCTTACTGGTTTTACCAAACTGGGAAAAGGTAAGAATTTTTCCTACAGTCTCTCATAGAGTTTTTAAGAGCTCATTTTGTACACCTGGTTAGGTGCCCATAGGCAAAAGATATCTGGCATCCCCCGAAGAGCAGAATTATCTGAGCCTGTACACTGGGTACGCTAGCAAGAGGTTCACAGTTTGAATCCCTCCAGAACTTGAGACCAAAGGTTGATTCAAACCCACAAAACAGACATGAGGGTTACCCTGTTTCTGTTTCCTGTTCACAACACTACACTCGGAGGTTGGCACTGTGGGAGTAGAGGGCCTAACCTGCTGAGTGGGTTTCTGACAGTGGGCACTGAGGAGGATTAAATATCTAAGCATGTAGATCACTGAGACAGCCAATGCACTAATGAGCCAGAACATCACCCCCTTATTGGAAGCTGTTCACTTAGATCTCTGCAGATGGTAAAAATTAAATCTCTCCTTAATAGGGGAAACTGTGGCCTTCAAAATGATGGGGATGCCAAGGTTGCTATATAGTTTAAATAATCTCCCTACAGTAATACCAACCAAGATATGGAGTCAAATAGATACCCTGATTTCTGGCTTCATCTGGAACAATCAGTATTCTAGTATTCAGTATGCAAGAGGATACTAAGAGCACCATTGCATAGAGGCGGATGGAACCTCCCATGGCTTTGGGCATACCATGCATCGAACAGAGTGAAACAGACCCTGTGGTGATTGATAGGTAAATGACTGAAACCCCTTTTGTGGTTAGAGGCAGAGCAGGCCCTAATCAGGGATCTGTATCTATCCCTGACCCCAAGGAAGCAACTCCCAGGTCAAGCAACACCCACTCACACCATTTGCTACATCAAACAAGCATGGCAAAAGTTGTTGAAGACTGGTGGACAAGCCATGTGCTGGGACACCTGAAAAGCGAATGGTATCACTTCCCTATCTCATCTGGCTGAGTCAGGGAAGGGGTCCTGAAAGCCTTTACACAACTGCAGGGCAAATTCAACCTCAATAAGAGAGATCATTGGAGATTCCTGCAAATGAGACATGCCATTCAAAAATGGATAACACCTAAACAAACCCTGAGACAAACTGACATGGTAGTCACAGTAAAATTCTGGATAGACAGAGGTAAACAGAAGGGCCACTACAAGTACAAGCATCTGCAATCTCATTACCTCCCCAACTGGGTTCTTCAGCAGGAGAAATGGGAACAAGAGCTCAACATCTGCACTGAACCACAAATGTGGGACTGTTGCTAGAAACATACCCACAGTCATACCCTGGACCCAAAATACTAGCTCTTACATAGAAAAGTACTCAGAGGGTGGCATAGAACACTAGATAAGCTCCTTCATATGGGCATCAATATTTTTAATGCATGTTGAGGTAAGCACTCTCCAGGAAAAATTGGATGCCCAGAAAGGCGAAAAATACTATCTGGATATCATGGTTAAGCTTAGTCAAGTGATACCTGCATGGATCTTTCTGTCTCCCCTTTTCTGGTAACTAGGGGATACATACCAAATACAAGGAGCTGAGAAACCATTCAAGGTGTTCCTGCACTCAGTGCTGATGGAGGCAAAACAGCACTTACTAATGAAGTGGAGGCAGGTGGAAGCTCCTTCAATGGTGCAGTGGGAGGAGACAGTGAACAAAACTGTGTCATACATGCAAGTACTTTTCGGGAACAGGGGGACAGGGACACTCTTTACTGAGGCATGGACCCATGGCTGACATATTTATTTATTTAGTTTTTGTTGACCAGGTAAGTGCACTAGACAAACTCTGACTGTTTTCAAGCACGACCCGCGGGAGGGGGATACAGATGAATGCCAACTGTCCTTGAACCAGATTAAGCTGTTGGTTTTATTTTTAGTGAACAGGGGAAATTTGGCCACAGCACTGGGGAAATTTCCCTACTCATCAGCAGGGGAAACCCTTGGCCATCTCTCTCAGGATGGCCACTTCAGAGTGGCAGGCAGAGAGGATGGATGTGGAATCAGCAGGGGAGAGGGCCTCATCCCCTGTTTTATCTACACAAGAGGCTATGGATGCAGACCTGGCAACAATAACCTTTTCTGAAAATGAGGACTTCATGTTAGGAATGGGTTTTTCCATCCTTGCTGAAAATGAGGCAATGGATATTTGTGATAATGTTCTGCATTCAACTGAAACAGTAAGCCCTGTTTTAACACAGGAAGAACACTGTGAAAGATTAAAAAAGCTACAGTTACAGAAATACAGAATACTTGCTAAGGCAGTGGAATGAGATGCAGAACTGTCGAAACTGGCTGAGCAAGCAACAGACAGCTGTCAGGATAAAGCTGTCAGTGAAGCGCTGAGTCATACGGACACAAATTTTCAGCCTGAAGTTGTTCTTGTGGTGGCCCCGCCTTCTGTTGCTACAGCACTGCAAGTAATAGAGCCGAGGGAAGAGTCTACAGTGGCTGGTAGTGAAAGCGGGATACGTCCTGCGTGCCAACAGCCACCTCTCCTGGAAGCTTGCTCGGAGTGCTCTACCACCACGAACGAAAAAAGGACCGCCAAAACACGTCCAGGTCCTGGGAAACAGCCCCGCTCAGCACAATTGTGGCCTGCTATGGCTGACGTCTCTGAAACCACTTTTTCCTTTTTGGACAGACTGTGCGTTAAGGACTGGGGCTCCTGTGAGGCAGAACCGCTAGCAGACAGTCGAAATGAACTCAGCGCTTGTGAAGACTTCTCAGGGACTTGGTTTCCAGAGCAAGCTTTGCTAAAAGCAGGATGGACCCAAAATCTACTGGAGGTTGGATCCTAGACCCAAAGGACACCTCCTATCAGCAGATGCTTGCAGGTTCTTCATCCACTGTGGCCACCAACATTGCGAAGGAAAAGAGCTTCAACGTACCCTGGGGTAATGATTTATGTAATGTTTCTATAGAACCTGATATGACAAGAAATGTTATTGAAGAGTTTTCCCCTGTTGTTATTACTCCTGCCCCAGTAAGTGATACAACTATGCAGGAGGAAGGTGTTTCTATATGTTTAGGCCCCAGCGAGGAACTTCTACAAAAAGAGCAGGGCAACCAACAACTGGAGCCATTATTTAAAATATTAGATCTCTTTGTAATAAAGGTGAACCTGCCCCTAGACAAAATGCCGTCAGACTCCTATATAAGGGTGGGTTGGAAAATCCCCCCAAAGGGCTCTTTATTGCTAAAACCCTGCTAAAAGCTTCCATGAAGTTCTTTTCTTCAGAAATATTTGCCCTCATTTCTTTAGGAAATGGTAACTATGACATCAGTTTTAAAAATGTTTCTAGTCTGGACTGTTTTTGGTCCCAATACCAAACCCTGAAAAATAAACCCATTTGGATACCATTCCATGCTATACCCTTGACTAGGCCCCTGGTGAAATTCATTACTGTTATGTTCAAGAATGAAGGGGTCAATGTAGAAGACATCCTGTTCTGGCTAAGGCAGAGATGTGAGATATTGGGGAAACCAACCCCGAAACTGGATAGTGAACAAATATGGGACGGGAGTTGGAGGTTAAAAGTTAAACTAGTTTCCACAAATTCTGGTCCAGTGCACCTCCTTAGCTCCTTCTATTTAGGGAAAGATAGGGGATCCATATTCTACAGTGGACAACCATGATCTTGTTTTAAGTGTGGTTCCAGGACTCACCTTAGTGCTACTTGCGACACTTCTAGATGTAGCCACTGTTTAGAAATTTGGGTATTTGGCTTGCACATGATTAAACCTCTTCAAATGCAACCTGTGCAAGCAGACAGGGCACACCTATGGTCGGTGCCCCTGGGCATCGCATAACAGAGAGAATTGTCCATCACATGTGGGATTAATCAATCAGGCACAGCATCAACAAGCAAAACAGGTGGCTGACTAAGCTAATACCACTGTGGAAACCCCAGACCCCCCCCCCAGAGCCCCAGACCCCCCACCCAAGAATCTGTAGGCTCACTCATGTCTTAGACTTAGATAATAGGACTATGGTTGTCGCTGTACAGTGGAGCAATGATACAGGTAGGGAAACTGTAATGCCCCCCCTCCCCCTAGTGAAAAGAAGGTGCCCTTTAAGGTGGTAACTCCAAAGAAAAGAACAAGAAAGGGGAAGACGGTAACTAAGGGGGCTAAACACTCGGGTCCTGACCAGAATATATCCTCTACCCCTTTGCAGGTCGGCAACAAATATGCTTCACTTGAAGCAGAAGGAACAGATGGGGACTCAGATGCGGATGTTACAGACTCCTCTTCATTGGCTTCCACTACAGATACGGAAAGCTATGGTGGAGATTCCATTGCTAAACATACCGGGCAGCGTAGATCCTCCAGACCAATATGATGTGCTTACTCCCTCTTGCATTTATTTGGGTGACTTTCAGGGCCACATTTCTCCACTTCTCCTTTAATGCGTTTCCTATCCATAACTACATTAAATATCAACAGCATAAATAGTCAAAAGAAACAATTAGGAGCTTTTTATTCATTAAGAGAACTGCATTGTGACATTATTTGCATTCAGGATACCCATCTCAAAATGAATATGGGGTTACAGAAAGCATCCAAGGCCTGGACAGCTGGCTCTGCTTTTTGGTCTGCAGGCACTGATACATGTGATGGGGTGGGTATTCTGCTTGCTAACCCTCTCGTTAAAGTTTCCCATTTGATTGCTATACATCCAGGTAGGGCTTTACTACTTGATATTGCTTATTTTACTGAAAGATTCTGTTTAATTGCCATTTATGACCCCCAGACTAAGGCCCAAAGAGTATCACTATTTAAAGAAGTACAACCGTATCTTCACTCTTCCACACTCCTCATATGGTTAGGTGATTTTAATTGTGGCCTATCCACTTCAGATAGAGGCCTCCAGACTTCAAAATTATTCTGTGACATTTCCACATTGAAGAACATATTAGATACATCTGGGTTAATTGATGCTTATAGAAAACATTTTTCCACTGGGGACACACTTATTTTAGAGGTTCCCTCAAGACACGGATTGATTTTATATTTGTATCCTTGGTTCTAGAAGTGGTTAATATTGCCACCTATCCAAGTGAATTTTCAGATCACATGGCTATAAAAATTCAGGTCTCATGGGATAATGCGCTGCAATGTAAGAAAAACAAGTGGAGGCTTAATGAAACAGTATTAGAAGACCCCAAGCTGAGAAAGATGTGGGAGAAAGATTGGGCAGCTAGACTCTCGGTATCAGAATGTTATGACTCCATTTTAGACTGGCGGGAGGACACTAAGAAGTCATGGCAGACCCTGTTTCAGCAAAAGGTCCCACTACCTCTCAAATGAAAACTATATGCAATATTTGCAGTTAAGACATCAGTTGCAGCACCTCATATCACAGGCAGAAAGCTCTTCGATGAATTATGGTCCACAGATTAGTAATATTAAAAAGCACGTGGCAGAATTTCAGTACGATAGAGCCAACGTTTTTGAATCAAGAACTCCAATTTGGTACCGGAATGCAAAAAAACTCCTTAGACCCTTACAAGGAGTGCAAAAAGAGGGTGGAGAATAGGGTTCTTACTGAGTTGGTTTCTCTCTCACGGCAGTTGGCACACTCCCCCCAAGATTTACTATCAGTTGTTGAGGCTTATGTTGAGAGTCTGTTTAGTAGCCCTCCACAGGTAGTGAATCCACAGATATTGTTAGCCTCTTTAAACCTACCGCAGGTTTCTGATCACGATGCCCAGGCACTTATAGAAGAGGTATCTTTACAGGAGGTTAAAAGTTCCATCTCAAAACTCCCACTACACTCAGCCCCTGGGTCGGGTGAGTTAGGGTCCGAATTTTATAAAACATTTTGTGAAGACCTAGCACCAGTATTAACAATTTTTAACCATATGTATTGAAAACATCAAAATATGCCCCCTCTATGCAGGAGGCTATATTGGTTCTACTACATAAAAAGGGATCCAAGAATGATATAGGGAACTGGTGCCCTTTGAGTCGGCTTAATACGAACCTGAAAATGTTAAGTAGAATTTTGTTAGCTAGGTTATCAAACATAGCTAAATACCTCATTAGCGACCCACAAACTTGTGCTGTCCCTGGGAAGAGACAACAAGATAATTTAGTAATACTAAGGGAGATATTTTACAGGGGGGACAAGATGGACTCTAGAGTTGGGTGTTGGGGTTGGATCAAGAGAAGGCCTTCGATAGGCTTTCTCATCAGTTCCTTTTCACTGTGACAGCTGCTTTTGGCAAACCAGTGACCTTTGTGTCCTGGATAAGCCACCTGTATAGTGGAGCTTGCATTATACCAAACGTTAACGGGTGGTTTGGGAGAAAAATTTAAATGGATAGAGGAGTAAGACAAGGATGCCTGCTAAGTCCTCTGCTTTATGTGTTTGGCATAGATATTTTGATACATATGCTCCTGAAGAATATAAGTATTACAGGTCTTACGGTTTCCCCTAGTGCTCCACCTATTAAAACCCTGGCATACGCAGATGATTTATTTTTAACAATAGCCCCGGATGTGTCCCAAGCAGCACTATCTGATACATTGTCCACCTACTCACTAATGTCTGAGTCTAAGGTTAACTTCGAGGAGAAAAGTAAAGGAGTCACAATAGGGACCACACCTCTGCCCCCAGTAGGATGCCTGGCAGGGATAGCAGTCTCTAATCTTCCCATTCAGATTCTAGGTATAGAGTATGGGCCTGGGGATATTGTTACCTTAAACTGGGAGAAAAAGCTGGGGAATGCTAGTAGGCTTGTTAACAGTTGCAAAGGCCAAGTAATTTCTAAGAAAACAAGAGTGATGCTTATTAAATCACTACTGATTCCAGTAGTTTTATATTTGAGCTATGTCTTCCCTCCTCCTCAGGGGTTGGTTACCAATTTATATAGTTTATTCTTTCAAGCCTTCTGGGGTTCTTCTCGGCTGAACCTAATCAAGAGGGAATTTACCTACAGACCGATACAAAAGGGAGAAGTGAGCATGATACACCCGCTAGCATTTTATTATAGTTAGTTTTTATCTTATCATTTTTGCCTTGTTCTGAAACCTGGATATTTTGTCTGGAAAACGCTATGGGAGTCCTGGCTTAGGCCATGCCTCCCTGTGTGGGAGGAGAAGAAACCAAGACTTTTGACTCTATTGTCAATCACTCAGTATGGGTTAGATTGCATTAAATTGTCTTGAAAGTGGGGTATTACCCCCACCCATTTCCTATCATTAAATAGGAAGGCAATCTATGGCTTCATCTTACAGTCCGAATGTCGGACAGAGATGGAATTTCCAGACTGTCCGCCTTCTTTGAAAAACACAGTCTTGCAACAATTGAACAATGAAAGAATCCCCTTTGCTTGTGATTGCACTTGGCTAAGCACGCATGGCAGGCTCAGTGTAAAAGTCAATAATAAGCATAAGCAGCTTACAGAACGCTGTTGCCAAAGAGTTACATGTGGACAGGTGTTGGAAACCCCAAAACATTTTTTCTTATCTTGTGGGTATATACAATCTTTCTACAATCTTCTTGCAGACACATCACATGGGAAGAACCTTTGTTCGCATCCCTGACTTATCAAACTCTGATTTATGGGCCTTCTGACAGTTCATTTGGAAGGTATCATGCTGATACAATATTTATAGTATTTGTTCTTATTAGATATTACATATGTTAAGCCTGGTGTATGTTGGTTATGCAGCAAAGATTGATTTCACATACAGAGCTTCTGTGCAATATTAGGCATGCAATAACTAGAACTATGAAATTGGTTATGGTTCATTTTTCTGCTGAAAAAGCAAAACATTTATGGCTACATTCTCATACATGGGGTACATGAATATTGTCAAATGTATTTCTTATGTAAATATTAGTTGTAAATAAGTAACTTGGCACTATGATTATTGTTTTGCAATGAGGTTGTATGTATTGATGATTTTTCCTTTCACGTATATGGAATTTGTATGTTTGTAATGAACTCTAACTTTAAATAAAATTCCCCTGCTCTTTTCAAAAAGTGCCATGGGATCTTTAACAGCCACCTGAACTACCACCAAAACAGGCAGATGGGACCTCGGTTTAACGTCTCATCTGAAAGATGGCACCTCAGGAGTGCAGAACCCCCTCATACAGCACTACAGTATCAGTATTGGGATATGAACCCAAGTGCCTGGTGTGGGTATACATCTGTACATATATGGAGAAAGGGTGCAGGGACAACCAAGGGTACAATCTGGGGAACAGATAAAGGGAGTAAAGGAGTTTTTCACTCCCACTTTTACATGATTAAGTACCACTTTCTGATTTCTGGAATTTATTCCCCACCTTGCATATTTAAAGTATATTTGTTACAATACAAAACTGGCATTACTATGCGATGCTAGCAGCCAGCATCATTCGCTAACAGCATAGAATCAGTAGGGGTAGAGACAGAAAAAGAGCATGAGTATTGTGATGGTACAGTGCAGAAGTTGTTAACTGGCTGGTCATAAAGTGTGTTGTAATTTGGCTAAATGACAAAAACGAGGTCACAGCACTATGCATCACCAGGAAAGTATCTCAAATCCCATGACAGCACCAGGTAGAGTGAACCAGTGGCTACAGGTACAGTACCCAGTTAGTCTGAGACTTGGTTTTGAGTTGGGTGTAAGATACTGGTCTGTGGATGACATTACTACAAATTAGACAACAATACTTGTGAGCTGAAGAAGATAGCAGTAAACACCTTCCAGTCCTAAAACGTATCTGGAGCCCTGGGCACAATTCCCCTACACCAGGGACTCCAGCAGATCAATTGCTAAGGCTGGGACACTACATGATAGATGCACACCGCACCATACTTTAATCACCTAATGAATAGGTACTAAGGGCACAGATTAATACTCTCTTCCTCTGCATGTTTTAATGCATGGAACCATTGCACACGTCAATGATCTGCATGTGCATGATGATGACCACAACCATGCAGCAGGCTACAGATCACATGCTTTAGGACGGGTCACATCCTGCTTGCAACATTTTGTAATACCACAGAAATAGATCTCACTCAGTATTTATATAGGTGCTTGTATTGAATGAATAAAGCGTGCATGGACATTATGCATGACAGGTTATAGGACCACTTAGTGATCTCTCCATAGACGCGAGATAATAGTTATGATACATGGTTCTGGTATGTTTATTCCTTTTTAAAAAAGTACATGCAAAGTTATTTGTTATATTTGACTGTTGAAGTCTTCTTCACTGTTTTCTTGTTATTTACCACTTCTGAAATAGAGCTGTAACTCCAAGTGATTCGCCTCGGCCAGGAATATATCAATGTACCATTGTATTGTTATTGTGGAAAAATGCAATAAAAACTTATTTGTAAAAAGTTGAGCATACTGAGGAAGTGCTAGAGAAGCACGAAGCACTAAGGTGTTAAAGAGTGTCACAGGGCTGAGTGAGCTATGCTCTGTAACATTTTTGTGACTTTTCAGTTTTCAGTGTAGCGAGGTGTGTTTTTTGAGTATTCACTTTCTGAACTTGTGCTGCTTGGAGCTAACCACTCCTTTGAGTACATCAGCTGTAGCACTGTGATGTGCTTTCTCTTTCAGTTCTGGATCATATTGTCGGCAGCCTGGGCTCCAGATTTACAGGATGGTGGAAATGCTTTGAGCTCTTCTCCAGAGTCCTATGCTGTTCCCTTTAAATCTGCAACTTATGTCAGTGGTTACGGTGAAGTGCAGCTGAAAAGTTATGGTGGCATCCATGCTTTAACCCTGTATGTCTCTCATGACCCTTCTCCTTATTCCATTAAGACTGGAGATGGCAGCCAGAACTTGATGACCAACATGTTGCACACAACAATGAGAATGATAAAGAAGGCTGCTCACCTTCAAGAGTTTCTTCGGTGAAACTGTCTTAGACACTCCTGGGGCATGGGGCAAACTCAGAGGAGTAGAGAACTGACTATGGTAACTGCCTTTACCTGAAGGGTTAACCTTGTCATTGTGATATTCTGAAGAACCAGCCCCCTGGTGCAAGTCCTCGCCATGAGAGCTAACCAAAAGACAAGTGCTGCCAGCGCTGGCTGACTCATGTTCAGAGTCTGACTGAATCTCAAGGGGCTTTTGACATAGTCACAACGTCAGTTCAACATCCTGCAAGGAGGGATTCACAGGCACAATTATCTTCCATGGTGACAAGCACTGCAGGTGGAGCCTGACCCAGATTTAACCAGCTGCTCACCTTTAGCTGAGTCAGATGACGGGCCACACAAGAACAAAGGCACTGGAAGAGGCCCAAAGGGCTGACTGAAGCAGACTTCACCTGCTGATCAGCATCCTCCATTGAGGGAGTTGGGCATACCCTTCTGAAGATGGCTTCCACCCTGACCATTCAGAAACACCCTTAGTCCTCAGTGTCCAGAGACATGAGATGCCAAGCAGGATCCTTAGTTCTGCAGTAGAGCTGCCCTTAGTTGTTTTCAGCTTATCTGACTTCTCAAAATCTTCCAAGAAGTGCTTTCTGTGATGAATTATGGTGTCAGACTCCATGGACTGACAGAGGTCACACTTCCTCATGTGATGGTTGAGATCCAAGAATTTCAGGGTGGTCCATGATGGACATCTTGTTTACTGCACGAGCAACACTTGACTTGGTAGTCATCTCTGAGCTTGTGAACCAGAACAAGAAAATTCCAAAAGCATCCTAAAACCAAATAAGACCCAGAAACATAGAAACATATACTTTGTCAGCAGAAGAGGACCTGTAGGCACATCTAGTCCACTGCTTTTCCCTGCCTATTCCGACACCTCTGACCCTATTTGATCACCAACGTCCCTCCCACCTTCCTTTCCTCTACTTAATTTTCCCGGTGTCTATCCCACGCATGCTTGAACCTCCCTACAGTCTTTACCCCCTATACCTCTTCTGGCAGGCTGTTCCAGTTGTCCACAACCCTTTCTGTGAAGAAGTATTTTCTCACATCTCTCCTAAACTCCCCCCCTTTTAGCTTCATTACATGCCCCCGTGTTCTAGTGCCCTCCTTCCACTGAAAGAGTACTCTACCTGCACCTTGTTCTCCTCTGTGAGGTCTCACAGCCTTTCTTCATATGGCTTTTTGTGCAACACTCACACAATTTTGATTGCCCTCCTCCATACTGATTCCACCTTGTCAATGTTCTTGTGGGGGTGTGGCCTCCAGAACCGTACACAGTACTCCAGATGAGGTCTCACTAGTGAGCAATACTGCGCAAAGACCACCTCCTCCTCCTGCTAAAAATCCCCCTCCCAATGCAACCCAGCATTGCACTAGCCTCTTCTACTGCCTTGTCATGCTGACCAGCTACCTTGAGGTCATCAGATATGATGACCCTGAAGTCTCTTTCTTGCTTGATGACAGTAAGTACCTCTCCCCCCAATCTTATACATAGCTCCTGGGTTTCTCTGCCCCAGGTGCATAACCTTTCACGTTTTGGCTTTGAAATCCAGCTGCCACACCCTAGATCACTTCTCTAGTTTCCCCAGATCACATTACATTCTCTCTCTTCCCTTTCTCAACTGTGCACACTGTTGCAGATTTAAGCAATAAGGTACAACAGGGTGTGGGTTATTGAGGGTTTACCCACGCCTTGTGTGGTGTGTCACGAGGTGCAGTCAAGTGACTTAACCACACAAGAAGTGGGTAAATCACCAATAACTCACACCCTGGAGTGCCTTATTGCGATTATACAATGGACCCATGTGTAAACTAAATGTAAAGTGTGTTTAATTATGTTTTTTTTTATAAATGCAATACCTCAGCTGTTGGTAATGCAGGGTTTACCCATGGTCATGTGACATGTTTTGACCAATGAGGTTACAGGATTTTCACACACCAGATTATAATTGTGTATCATCTGCAAAGAAACACACTTTCCACTCCACCTCCTCAGCAATGCCACTTATGAAGATAGTAAAGAGGACTGGTCCAAGCACTGATCCCTGTGGCACCTGTTAGTCACTTTTCTGTCCTGCGTGTCTGCTATTTACCACCACCCTTTGCTCTCTATCCTTCAACCAGTTTGATGCCCAGTTTACCACTTACTCCCCGACCCTCAGGCTGCTTAGTTTCTTACCTAGCTTCCTGTGTAGCACAGTGTTGGAAGGCCTTACTGAAGTCCAGATGGGCCACATTCACTGCTCTCCCTTGATCCACCTCCTTTGTAATCCAGTCAAAGAAATCTGTGAGATTTGTTTGACATGGCCTCCCCCTCCCCCCGAAACCATGCTGCCAGTGGTCCTGCAGCACTTTTGCATCAAGATGCTCCATGAGCCTCTCCTTCAGTAGGGTCTCCTTTAAACTCCCCATCATTGATGTGAGACTGACTGGCCGTTAGTTGCTAGCCTCCTCTTGTTGCTGCTTTTGTGCAGAGGGACCACATCAGCCCTCTTCCAGTCCTCTGGAACTACCCCCGTCGCCAGTGAGGTGTTGAATAGTGTTGCCAGAGGGATGGCTTGTACTGTGCTCTGTTCTTTTAGAACCCTTGGGTAAATCCTTTACAACCCCATCACCTTATTCTCCTTTATGGCTTTCAATCCCTTCCGGACACTCTGTACTAAAAATAGACTGGTGTCCACTTCCCCCTCCCTCTGTTGCTTGCTGTTACATGCTGGTCCATCCCCCCCACCTCTACTGACCAATGGATGTGGAACAAAAAGCTCTAGCAGAGCACAGAAGAGCAGACAGTAACACTAAGCATTAAAAAACTAAAAAAAATTAAACTAAAAAAAATTTAAAAAAATCAAACAAAACTGGCCCAGTGGTAAAGAGGGCTGAGGTACTGGGTGTCTCACGTGCTGCCACACAAGTGGCCCAGGTTCAGAACCTGACCAGAATCCCTCAGGGGCTGGCTGTGGATGGAGGCTTGAACATCCAGGGATGGCTCTCCTCCTTCGGGGGGGGGGGCACAGCACATGCACTGGTTGCTTGTCACATAGCAGAAGCTAGATGGTACAGCAGCGGCCACCTACCCAGTCAACTGGGAGCGGGCACAGTGGTGTTACCATGTCTTCATGTAGTGCGTGCATTCCACAGCATGCCTTGCAGCCCGGGTAAGGGGTGAAAATAAAGGAAAAAGACTCCCAGTGGCAGATGATGGTGACACCCTGCAGACTCTGCACCATCTTCCAAGGTAACCACTCACCAATGGTGGTTCAAGAGGTGCAGGTAGGTCTCTAGTGGGTGAGGGGGCTGGGGGTAGTCATCAGAGGGGGGCCACAGAGGGCAGAACAGAGTAAACATAGAACATACAAACATAGACTCTGATGGCAGATAAGGACCGCTTGGCCCACCTAGTCTGCCCATTTCCCCTACCTACAGGATAAGCTGCAGATCCTAGTTAACCAACAGCCTATTTCTTCCTACCCCCCACAAAAATTGCCTTATGTCTGTCCTATGCATTCTTGAATTCTCCCACTGTTTTAGACCCCACAACCTCCTCAGGAAGGCTGTTTCATGCGTCCACCACCCTCTCTGTGAAAAAATACTTCCTCACATTGCCCCTGAACCGCCCCCCATCTTCAAATTGTGCCCCATTGTTCTTGCACATCTCTTTTTTGGAAAGATGCTACCCTCTTGGACTTTGCTGATTCTGCTGAGGTACTTATAAGTTTCTGTCATGTCCCCCCTCTCTCTCTCTTTTCCTCAATTGTATACATATTAAGCTCCTTTAGTCTCTCCTCATATGGCTTCTCTTGCAGACCCTGCACCATTTTAGTTGTCCTCCTCTGGACTGCCTCTATTCTGTCTATGTCCTTGCAGAGATGGGGTCTCCAGAACTGGATGCAGTACTCCAGATGGAGTCTCTCCAACTGTCTGTACAGAGGGATAACAACTTCCTGTTTTCTGCTGGTGACGCCTCTACTTATACATCCCAGTATCCCCCAGCCCTCCCTACTGCCTTCTTACATTGCTGGTTACATAGAAACATAGACTTTGATGGCAGATAAGGCCCATCTAGTCTGCCCATTTCCCTACCTACAGGATAGGCCGCAGATCCTATTTAACCAACAGCCTATATCTTCCTGCCCCCCACAAGAATTGCCTTATGTCTGTCCCATGCATTCTTGAATTCTCCCACAGTTTTAGACCCCACAACTTCCTCAGGAAGGCTGTTCCATGCATCCACTACCCTCTCTGTGAAATAATACTTCCTCACATTGCCCCTGAACTGCCCTCCTTCTATCTTTAAATTGTGTCCCCTTGTTCTTGCAAGTCTCTTTTTCTGAAAGATGCTACCCTCTTGGACTTTGTTGATTCCCTTGAGGTACTTGAAAGTTTCTATCATATCCCCCCTCCCTTCTTTCCTCAAGGGTATACATATTAAGCTCCTTTAGTATCTGCTCATACGGCTTCTCTTTCAGACCCTCCCTACTGCCTTCTCACATTGCTTGCTAACCTTAAGGTCATCTGATATGATTACCCCCAGGTCCCTTTCCTGTTTTGTTGTTGTTACTACCTCCCCACCCATTGTGTATTCTTCCCCTGGGTTCTTGTTTCCCAGGTGCATTATTTTGCACTTTTTTGCATTGAATCCTAGCTGCCATACGTCTGACCATTCCTCCAGCCTTGCCAAGTCCCTTTCATCCTTTCCACGCCTCCTGTGTATCAGCCCTGTTGCAGATCTTTGTGTCATCTGCAAAAAGGCATACTTTTCCTTCTAGTCCCTCTGCAATGCCACTGATGAAGACATTAAAAAGGACTGGACCCAATACTGAACCCTGCGGTACCCCACTAGTAACCGCCCTTTCTTCAGAGTGGACTCCATTTACAATTACCTTCTGTGTCCTGTTGTCCAGCCAATGTTTTACCCAGGCTACCACCCTGGGACCCACTCCCAGGCTGGTTAATTTGACTAATAATCTTTGTGTGGACTGTGTCAAATGCTTTACTAAAGTCTAGGTAGGCCATGTCCACAGCCCCTCCCTGGTCTACTACTTTGGTCACCCAGTCAAAGAAATCTATTAGATTCATCTGACATGACCTTCCCGCTGTGAACCCATGCTGCCTTGGATCCTGTGCTCCACTGACCTCTAGGTACTCAACTATTCTGTCCTTCAGAAGTGACTCCATCACTTTCCCTACCACAGAGGTCAGACTGACAGGTCTGTAGTTTCCTGCCTCTGTCTTGGTCCCACTTTTGTGAAGGGGAATCACATCCGCCTTCCTCCAATCTCGGTACCACACCATCCTCCCATGATTTATTAAAAGAGTAGCCAGTGGTTTCACTAGTTCCTTCCTTAATTCTTTTAGAATTCTGGGTGAATTCCATCAGGACCCATTGCTTTGTCCACCTTCAGTTTTAAGAGTTCTTGCAGAACCCTTTCTTCTGTGAAAGGACTGGGATCAACCCCTATCAAGAGTGCTTCTGTTAATTGGATTAGGCACTTCCCTCCTCTTTTGTGAATACTGAGCAGAAATATTCGTTCAGTATTCCTGCTTTTCACTGTCCCCTCTGCCCACCCACCGCTTATTCTATTCAGCCTCACTATCCCTCCTTTGTCTTTCTACGCTCTGATGTACCTTTAAAAGGTTTTATCCCCTTCTTAACTGAGTTGCTATCTTTTCTCAGTTTGAGCCTTTGCTATTCTGACTTCCTCCCTGCTTCTTTCTGCCTTAACTGGTACAGCTCTCTGTCCTGCCTCCTTCTGTGTTTCCTTATACTTTGGATGCTATCTTTTTCTTCTGACTTTCTACAGCCACCTCTTGAGAACCATAGTGGCTTTTTCTTTCATTTGATTTGTTTATTTGCTTCACACAAGGCTTGTTGCCTCTGTGATGGCAGTTTGATAATTCCCCATTGTTGCTCCACACCTCCTTCTAGCCTGTTTGCTAGTGCTTTTCTGAGGCACTCTCCCATCTTGCCAAAGTCAGGCCTCCTAAAGTCCAGTACCCTCACTTTTGTATGGTTAACCTTAAGGTCATCTGATATGATTACCCCCAGGTCCCTTTCCATTTTTGTTGTTGTTACTACCTCAACCCCCCCCCCATTGTGTAATCTTCCCATTTCCCAGGTGCATTATTTTGCACTTCTTTGCATTGAATCCAAGCTGCCATACTTCTGACCATTCCTCCAACCATGCCAAGTCCCTTCTCATCCTATCCACACCTCCTTTGTGTATCATATGTATATGTATATGTATATGATATGATAAAAGTTTATTTTTAAACAGGGTACAAACTTTAGAGGAATTAACCTCTATTTTAAAGAAGTAAGCCCTGTCTTCAATCCACATAAAACATTCACAACACTAATCTAATTTTGACATACTTTCAACATAAATTACATAATCGCACATAAAAACATTTAGGACTTTAAGCAGGTGATATACAAGACTTCCAGAACAGCAACTGTTTCATTCTAACAAGCTCAAGTGCAAGTGTTACATACTGGTTTTATAATCTTTTTCCGAGCTGACTGAAATTCATTTACATAATGTTTTACTTTAAAGTGTACAGGAATAGAATTCCATGTCTTTGCCAAACAAGTCTGCAGCATCACATCCCCTTATTTATTATATATTTTTGGACAAGTGAATATCTCCATTTATCTAAAGGAATATTTTATATTAGTTTGTGTTAGAGATTACACTAAACTCTTTGATGGATGCTCTTGTTTAGAGTTTAACAATTTGTAGCACCAGGTAGACCAATTCAAATTTCTATTGCTCACTGGGTTTAACCATCCAAGTTTCTGGTAGACCTGCCAACGATGTGTGCCATACCAGCTGTTATTTGCAAAACGGGACAATCTGTAATAAGCTTGATCAACTTTCATCATGACATTTTTTGGAGCATTTCTATATAATAATTCTCTGTAAGACATAACTGGAAGAAATAGTTGTCTCACTAATTCACTACATGTGTTTAGGGTCAGACAATTTGAGAGTTTACGAAGTGCTCCAAGTTTTTGATTTACTGTCTTTACCGTTCCATTTATATGTTCGACAAAGGATAATTGCTTGTCCACAATAATGCCCAAATAGCAATCAATCAGTCAATCTTTATTTATCCAGGTGAAACACCATTGAGACAACATTTACAAGGTGGACCTGGGTCAGATACAAAGCAAATACAGCACAAAATGAAACAGTCCATACGTGGCTCCTGCTGCTGCTATTCTGCCAAACCGGCGGGGAAGACCGATGGAGGCACCCTGGAAGCTGCCCTGCTGTCACTCGCCCTCCCTGCTCATCGCCTAGCCAGGATCCTGACTGTGCAGGGCTCCCGCTGCTGCTATTCCACCAAACCAGCAGGGAAGACCAACAGAGGTGCCTGGGAAGCTGCCCTGGTGTCACTCGCCCTCCCTGTTCATCGCCTAGCCAGGTATGCTGAAGGCGTAATCTGACCCTCCCACAGCACTGCAATTGGACGAATCTTCAAGCTGTGCAGTGCGGATTGGTCGGCTTCTTAAGCCGTGCTCTTGGCACTGTTTTTCAAACTGGGAACCACAGTGCAAAATATTTGTTTTTCTGAGCTGCGTTAAGATTCTGCACTGCAGGTGTCTGGTACTCCCTTAGGGGGTATTTTTGTTTATTTAAACCCAACTGCTGTGCTCACTATCTAAACATAATCCGACTCTCACTACTGCCAGCGGCTGTAACCCTTGCTATGCTAGAGTAACTTTGATACTGTATTACACTGCACTGTCTACGGGTTCTGTAACCACGGCTGACTTAATCCTTAAACTGCTGTTATCTTTAGTCATACTATGGCTAGTAAGTGTTTTTAACTCTAGGCTGTTAATTTTAGCTAAGGTCTAGAAAGGTGATTGCAGGGAAACTGTTTAATTTCTCTGGTTTGCCATTATATGGTTAAGTTGTAATTGCTGCCTAAAGCACAAAAACCAACCCGTTCTGCAATCCCCAGCTCCTACTTAGCCCTCTACCCTCTTTTTCTACTCCCCTTAAAGTTGGAAGTGTGAAACACTCCCTTGTACTGCACGAACGTTCCTGTGGCTCATTCTGTCTCCCAACTTGCTTTCTCCCCCCTTAATCCATTCCTGCTTGGTCTTTTCTCTTTGCTTTTATTTTTTTCTCACTCCGTTGGTCTCCCTCCTCCAATCCTGTTATCCTTAGTCCCTGTCTCTAACCTCCAGACTTCGCTCTCTCCCACCCCATCTAACTCTAACTTTCACTTTAATTGTCTGCAAGGAACTAGTCCTGGCGCTGGACCCCAGCCCCCCGCTGACTCCACAATAATCTTTCTGCTCCTCCACTTTCAGTGAGCCCATGCCCTGGGCTTTATTCATTGATGCCAGACCATTTCTGATGCTCATCAGGAGCCCTATTAAAATTACTTTGTTTCCTTCTGCCCTCCAGGATCCTGACAGTGCGGGGCTCCCACTGCTGCTATCCCACTAAACCAGCGGGGAAGACTGACGGAGGCACCCAGGAAGCTGCCCTGGTGTCACTCGCCCTCCCTGCTCATCGCCTAGCCAGGTATGCTGAAGTCATAATCTGACCCTCCCACAGCACTGCAATTGGACGAATCTTTAGGCTGTGCAGTGCAGATTGGTTGGCTTCCTAGGCCGTGCTCTTGGCGCTGTTTTTCAAACTGGGAACCACAGTGCAAAATATTTGTTTTGATGAGCCGCGTTAAGATTCTGCACTGCAGGTGCCTGGTACTCCCCCACAACAAGGCTACATCTCTTAAACCACTCCCTCGCACACTCCTTCCCTGACTGCCCCTTAAAGACGGTATTCACCATGAAGCCCTTATTCTCAAGTCTTCCCTCTGAGGCCTGTGCTGCTGCTTTTATTACTGCTCTCCTTTTCTTTATGCTTACTTTCCCACGCAGGTCTTCTGCTATTGCTTCACCTACCTAACCTCTCCTTATCCTAGTGACTAGTTCTAACACAGCATCCAAAACCTGAAAATATACCCTGAGTGGCACAGCATTGTAGCCAATCACACAAGAAGGTACCTTCCCCTGGACACTTAATACCCTAGTGATGGTGGCCTTTGCCTTCCTCCTTCTTGGCTGCATCCTCCTATTTACCGTTGAGCCCATCATGGATCTAAAAGAAGGCCGTACCAGGTCAAGAAATCACTCATGCCAGGAGCTAAGCCCAACGGTGTCAGCTATTCAATTAACTCCCCCTAAGAGCAGTAATCCTCACTCAGTCACATCAGCTCACATCCCTTGCTGCCCCCCCCCAAAATTGATCCCTCTTACCCTTTCTGCTAGGATAATATTATTTGCTTTAACCAATCACCGCAGCCCCACTAACTCCTGTCCTACTGTCACAGCCTGTGACTAGAAAAAGTGTCCTAATAAAGCCTTTCTGAGGTTCTTGGTTAGATGCCATAGAAAATTATTAGTGCTACTGTTTCTCTGTGCAGGCATCGTGGAACTAAATCCAGGCTCCCCCTTCTGTTAGCTGCTCCTGGGGAGCTCACCTAGTTAAAGGGCCTGAGCTTCCTTCATATGAACATATGCAGCCTTGCCAGCAAATTCGACCAGGCCCAAGCCTGGGTTTTACATGCCTCCCCTGATGTAGCAATGTTCTCTGAAACATGGCTAAAGAACAGCGTACCTGATAATTTGCTCAGCATCCCTGGCTATAATCTATTCAGGTGTGACAAACCAACCAGAGGAGGTGGTATCGCCATTTATATCAAAGATAAATTCCAAATTACCGACCTTGATCACACATCGATGTCCAAAGAATTTGAATGCCTCTCCCTTAAAATCACTCTGGCGCCTGGAGTTGCCTTATTGGTAGCTGTATGCTACTGGCCACTTGCAGCCTCCTGGAAAAAGCAAGTGCGGAATGCATCTTAATGGGGGACTTAACCTAAACTGGACTGATGCCTGCGCCAACAGGCTCAAGGACTTCCGTGATGAGCACGGGCTAGTTCAGATGACCGCCGAGGTTACTCAGCCAAATAAAAAAAAACCTGACCGAAGCTCTGTATTGGACCTTATTCTGGTCAGTAAAGCTCATAATATCTCCCATACTGGGGTCTTTCATAATGATTTGAGTGACCACTGCACAATCGCCTGTGTCAGGTACTCCCCTCATCTCCCCTCCACTTCCACCTTCATGATTAAACACAGCATGAAAAACTTTGTGCTCCCTGCCTTTCTGGCTGACCTTGAGAATATTCGCTGGTAGGATTTCTACCTCGCACCCACTGTCTCAGAAGCCTTCTGCATCTTCCAGGAGTTATTGCTAAAGGTCATCAACAAGCATGCACCTCTAAGGAAGATGAAGTTAAGGAAACATGCTCCTGACTGGTTCAGCCCAGCACTGAAGAGGGCCCTGCGGCACAGAGATTTTCTGTGGAAAAAGGCAAGGAAGTCACGGTCCGACACAGACTGGCTCTCTTTCCGAGTAGCCAGGAATGCCTGTACCAAAACGGTCAGGTTGGAAAAAGCACGCTTTTTCCAGACCGCCCTCAATGAAAGCAAAAATTGTTCAGCCAAATTTTGGCAGGTTTTAAGAGAGATCTAAGGTCACTCTCCTGCCACTCCCCTTCCAGCCAAAATTGTGGCTAATAATAATACCACATACACAGCCAGGGCTGAGATCCTTGAACAGCTCAATAATCACTTCACAACTGCAGGCCTCTCCTTTGACAAATCACCTGCTAGTAAAATGAGCTCCACTTGCTTTGCCAGCTCAATACCCAGCCCAGCCTCTGCCCCTGGGTCTGACAGCCCTCCGTTCAAGTTCCAACCGGTATCCTATAAACAAGTGGAGGACCTCCTCCTGTCATTGGACACTAAAAAGAGTGCGGGTGCCGATCTATTAGAGCCATCTTTCCTAAAAGCGGGTTATCTCTATCTGACAGCACCAATTGCCCACCTTTTTAATTGTTCTCTAGTCCAAGGGGAACTGCCACACAGTTGGAAAATTGTGCAGATTATTCCCTTGTTTAAATCAGGAGATCCCACAGACTTGAACAACTACAGGCCCATTTCACTGCTTCCCGAATTATCCAAGCTACTTGAAAAAATCATCAACGTTCAGTTAAGAGATTACTTTGATAGGGAAAGCATCCTCAACTCTGTTCAGACGGGGTTCAGACCCAAACATAGCACAGTGTCAGCTCTAGCCAAAGTCTCCAATGACTGGTTACATGCTCTGGACAATAAACAACACATCAACACCATCTTCCTTGACCTTAGTAAAGCATTTGACACGGTTGATCACTCCATACTACTCGACACGCTGGGATGTATTGGTGTAACCCCCACCACAGTACAGTGGTTCTGCTGTTACCTTATTAACAGGAGTCATCAAATCAAAAGCCAGGATGAGCTCTCTCCACTAAAAACGCTGCCACGCAGTATCCTGCAAGGATCTATCCTAGGACCGATCCTCTTTGCCCTTTATATCAATCGTATTGACTCTGGCCTTTTAGCAGGGAACATTCACCTCTTCGCAGATGATACTGTCATCTATTCTACCAACCCCTCCCTTGATCTTGCCCACAAAGAGCTACAACAGGACTTTCTCACACTCCAACACAACCTATTGAATCTGAAGCTTCTTATAATGCTAAGAAAACCAAAGCCATGGTTATCTCCCCATTCCCAACCCTCAACTTGAAGACCCCCAGTACGTCCCAGATTACCACCCTCCTTGGCGAACCCCTAGAAATAGTAGACAAATTCAAATACCCGGGAGTCTGGCTGGACAGCAAACTAAACTTGAATGTACATCTAAATGAATTATCTAAAAACTTAAGGCAGCGTCTTGGCATCTTCTACCGTATTAGACACTTACTCACCCTGGAAGCTAGAAAGAGGTTGGTTCAAACAACCTTCCTTCCCCTGCTTGACTATGGGGACTTTCTTTATAGTCATTGCCCCCAGCACGAGCTCCAAAAACTGGATACTCTTTTCATCGCGCACTGAGATTTGTGCTCGGCCTACCCCTACAGACTCATCATTGCTTCCTGTACCAAGCATTAGACTGGCCTTCCCTCACCCTGAGAAGACAAAAAAAGCCCTCTTGTGGTTCTTCCATGCCCTGTCCAACAACCTGCCTCCTTATATCGGCAAACTATTTAAGCACTCAGTGTCCAACTACAGTATAAGAAACTCCCTTTTCATCAACTTTAAAATACCTCAGACCAGGACATGCCTTGGCTCTACTGCTATTAGCTCCCTCCTTCCAACGCTCTGGAACAACATACAAAAAGTACTTAAACTCTCCATGTTGCCTAGCCCTTTCAGATTCAGATAGCTGCTAAACCAATGCTTGCATACGGTGTGTGACTGTTTAAGGTAAACAGTTCCCACCCGATCAACCAATCTTGCAGCCCTAATGGACCAGGCCCTTCTATTCCCCTGTCGCCAGCATCTCTATAGGGTCAATATACTCCCCCTAGGCCCTTCCCCCCAGCACTTATCTAGCTCTCCTGGAGGCCACCCCCTTTAGTGTTGCCCCCTCCTACTTCTCTTGTTTGTCAACCCCTCCAACCTTCTTTGTGTCTCCCTTCCCCCCCACTCACGAGGTTGAGTTTTAGAGTAGGCATTTTGGCTATATCTGTATTCACCACCTAAGCTATGTTAAGTTGTTTTGACTTTTTATTACACATTCTTACTATCTGTTGCACGCAAACTATTATGTCTTGTATTGAATATGTCCTATGTGTCCAGAACCATCTTGAGAAAGAGCCTGCTCAATGATTTAACTGCCTGGTTAAATACAATTTGATTGATTGATTGATTGATTGATTATGTACACATGTCAATCTGAGACAGAGTGCAAGAAAACAGGTTATGCATTTGCCAACATGATATACATTTAGATAGTCAATTCCAGAGAAAAGAGTCCTGTGAGGAGGCAACCATTTATAATAAAGAACATATAGAAAAAAATAAATATATTATACATGTTTTACACAATATTTCATTCAAGTTAGAAGAGTATCATATGAGGAGGAAAATTAGGCTGAAGGAGACAGCAAGGTACAAGAGTAGAAGGTTATTAGTGGAGACAGTTGCAAGTTTCCTTAAAAGTCCGCACAAAAAGATTTTTAAAGAAGGTCAACTTCACAGGAAGCACAAGTTTCAACATTTTTGCACACTGTTCCAAAGAACAGGGAGAGAGTGACTCATAGCTGCTCTACCAAATTGTGTTCTAACCTTGGGAATAAGAAGAGAGGTATACAAAAGACTTCTTAGGAGGTAGTTCCCTGCAGGGCAGACAGGAAGGCAGTCAGAGATATATTGTGGGGGCGTATTAGAGATGGCTCTGAAGGTCCAGAGGACTGCATTTCTGTGACATCTGAAACTAAGAGAGCTCCATCCTATCATAGTATAAAGGGTGCAGTGGTGGGTGGAATACGATGCACCAGTTATGAACCTAATTGCTCGGTGGTAAAGAGTGTCAAGTTTCACTAGAGTCATACTTGGGTCTTGTCCACATAGTATGTCAGCATAGGCCAATAGCGGCAAGAAGGTAGTTTGCACTAAATGAGTTTTAGCCTCCTGTGTAAGTAGATGCTTGATCCGGAAGAATATACCAAGTCTCTGTTTTAGCTTTTTTGATAGTTCCTCAATATGTTCCGTATGGGACAGCCTATCATCAACCCACAGCCCCAAGTATATAAAGTTCGATACGAATTCCAGAGGCTCACCTAGAAGTGACAGAATGTGAGGGGTAGTACTTGCAGTGCTATGTTTGGGTGCAATAGCTGAAGGGGCATATACCATAGCCTTAGGTTTTTTTGCATTTAACAGGAGTTTTAAATGCAATAGGTTTTCCTGCAAGAGGTTGACTTCACTCTGGAGGTCTTTATAGGCCAGTTCAGGAGTAGGTCTGTCCAAGTACAACACTGTATCATCAGCAAATAGGTGGATGCTTGCTGACTTGAGACCAGTGTTAAAATTGTTAATATAGATGGCAAACAATAATGGGCCTAGGATGGATCCTTGAGGCACACCCCTTTGGAGGGCTTCCAGTGTGGAGAGATTGCCCTCTGCTTTAACTTGTTGGCACTGCTCAATGAGGTAATTGGTGAACCATTTTATTGCTAGAAGGTCTACTCCAATGATACGTAGGGTGTCCAGGAGCAGTTCATGGTCCACTGTATCAAAGGCTTTGCTTAGGTCAAGGAACAAGGAACATACATAGTTTTTAGCATCCAATGCTATCTGCCAATCATTAGTGACCTTAGCAAGCGCAGAGATTGTGCTATGGTGGGATCTAAACCCAGACTGGGCTGGATTTAGTAGTTTTAACTTCTCTAGATACTGTATGAATTGCAAATTCACTACCTTTTTCAATAGTTTTGACAAAATGGGAAGTAAGGATATTGGGTGGTAATTATTTAGGTCAGTGACGTCTCAGGATTTGAATAGTGGGATAACATGTGCTGTTTTCATAAGGCATGGAGAGTACCCTGTGTAAGGGACATATTAAACAGATGGGTGATAGGGGCAGCCAAAACATAATATCCTAACTTTAGATAGTAGGGTTCAATCAGGTCTGCCCCATGCTTTTCCTAATATCTAGGGCCAATAAAAGGTCCTCAATATGCTTCACTGTGACAGGGCAGAAGGAGAAGCTTGCTCCATGATTCGGTGAGCTTAAGCTGAGCCATTCAGGTTTCTGGCCACACAACTGTGCCTGAAGGTTATTGGCCGGTGATGAGTCGAAAGCTAGGCCTGCTGTGGCAAACTGATTATTGAGGAGTTTTAAAATCAATTGTTTGTCAGTAGTTGTACTGCCACCTATGGAGATTTTTTGAGGGAGAGAATTGGACAGAGAGTAGCCATCAAGGTCCTTTAATACTTTCTAAAATTTCTTTGCACTATTGGATGACGATTCGATTTCTGATCAGAAATACCTTGTTTTTTGGTTCTCATTAGCTTGGTACACCAATTTCTGGCTGCCCTGAAGGCTGTCCAGTCAGCTGTATGTTTTGTTTTTCTTGCCTTTTTCCATAGTGTGTCCTTATGCAACAAGGCAGCTTTTAGGCTGCCTGTAAACCATGGCCAATTGTTCTTCTTAGTTCAGATTTTTACTAATGGAGCATGCTTATCTATGGTCCCAAGCACAATGCTGTGGAAAACCTCATAAGCAGCGTCCACAGTTGGTGCCAGGTAGAAATCCTGCCTATTAGCATATTGAAGATCAGTGCAGAAAGCAATTGGATCAAAATCCCTCCGGCATCTCTTGTAGATATACCTGGAAGATGATATTGCTTTTGGCACAGACCTCACACATGCGATAACACAGTGATCACTGATATCATTGAAAAATATGCTTGAATGAGTAAACAGGTGAGGTTTGTTAACTAAAGTTAGGTCAAGTAATGTTCCGTTATCTGGGTTTTTAATATTAGGATGGTTCACTTCAGATATAATTTGAGAAAGCCCATGGGTATCACAGAGTTCTTTTAAGGGTTTTAATGCTGCAGAAAGTCAGTCCATATTGAGGTCACCCACAATGATATCCTCAGAGGATAAGGAGTTTAACACATCACTTAGATGTTTCAGAATTTTAATCCCTGCAGGGGGAGGTCTGTAACATCCAATGATGTGGAGAGGGACTGATTGAGTGAGCTGTACCTTTATGGTAAGACATTCAAATTCCTTGGACATTGTGGAAGAGTCTATTACTGAGAAAGCATACCTGTCCTGGATGTAGACAGCTGCACCCCCTCCCCTTGTCAGTCTATCTGCTCTAAATACATTGTATGAGGGGATATTAATTTCATGGTCCTGTGTAGCGGGCTTCAGCCATGTTTCAGATACCACCAGCGCATCAGGGCAGATGTTGTTGATCCATGTTTGGATAGCATCAAATTTCCTAAGCAGGCTGCAGGCATTAATGTGAATAAGACAAGTCCTTTCAACTGACCAAGCTGAGAAGGAGCTGAGATAGGGAGAGGAGGGCCAGGGTTAAGTTCAACATTACCTGCACAAATAAGCAGTAGTAAAAGAAGTGATTTGAGAGCTTCCAGGAGTATCTTAGTCAAACAAATTTTACCTCATTGGTGGAGACTGGATTCAATGGATAGTAATGACGTTACTTGAGTAGCCAGAGGTTCCAAGTAAACATATAGGAGAGTCCTAACAGGGTAAATAGGTAAGCAGAGGTAAACAGTGGCATGGGTTGCTTATTACATTTTGTATAAGAAGATGACCCAGTGCAATCCGGAACACACAACAGAGTGACCTGCACTAAGGAAGGCTTTTGGACACTCTCAGGATATAATGGGCAAGGTGGGTGTTGCCTGGTTGTCTCGGTATGGGCAGCACTAAAGCTATCAGTGTATTGGTTGAAGGAACATTTGAGAGAGAATACTAAGCACACAAGAGTGAGAAGTAAGGGCTGCACTTTGAGGGCTATGCTACAAAAAGGCTAATTCAGAGGCTGTAGATAGTAACAATGTGCACAATAAGCCCTACAGCTTTTCCTTACAGAATTAATTGGTACAAGTTTAAAGTATGTCTCTTTAAAGGAGAGAACACAATTAATTTTATTAGCAGCTAGAGAACCAGTGAGTGATCAGCACCCTGTAGGAAGGGGAGGAAGAATATTTAAAGAGTGGCTGGGGTGGGGGAGAGTGGGCGGGAGAAAAATTCAAATCTTTCCCTCCACCTAAAAAACCAGGTCCAAGCAAACCCAGGGTAGGAAGCTGAGAGACAGCCTATCAGAACAAAAGCCGTAGCCTCCTCCACCAATCACAGGCTGGCTTCCCACAGGTTTAACCAGTCGGAGCTCAAAGATGCTTCCCCAGTCCATGGCAGGTGGCTCTCCTGAGAAGGAGCTTTGGGCAGCGGATTCAGGGACAAGAGCGGATGGGCCAGCTTGGAGAGCCATGGCCAGAGGTGTCTTCGGTGTGCCTGAGCAGCGGCTCCTAAAAGGCAAGGAGTAGGGGCAGATTAATATTCTATGAAGACAAAGGTTCTCGCAGCTTCAGCTCAGGGGCAGGGGAAGTCCCACAATTAAGTTAAAAAGCAGCGAATTGGGGGTGAGGGCAACAGCTAGCAGCATGATGGGGGGTCGGTCAGACGGCACCAACGAATCCACACCCAAGATTGCTGAGGCTGCCAAGGATACAGGGAAAAATAAATAGTTTAAAGAGAGAAAAAATAATTCTAAATAGAAGGAGAGTTAACAGCCTAGAGTTTCATGGCCGCAGTGGTAGGGCTAGAAACAGAAGACATGGGGCAAGCCTAACACAGTATATTATTTAAATTACATTGCAGCAATGCCAAAGCCATCCCACAAATAACATTCCCCACAGTAATCCTGTCCACTATTGCTTAAAAAATCCTGACTCAAATCTTTTCCTCTACCTAAAAAAAAAAAACAGGTCTGAGCAAACTCAGGGCAGGAGCTGAGAACCAGCGTATCAGAACGAAAGCCGCAGCCTCCTCCACCAATCACAGGCTGGCTTCCTGCAGGTTTAACCAGTCGGAGCTCCAAGATGCTTCGCCAGTCCACGGCAGGCGGCTCACCTGAGAAGGAGCTTCAGGCGGTGGATTCAGGGACAGGAGCGACCGGGCCATTGCTCAGCATTTGTAATTTTGTTCCCATTCAAAAAAGCTATATTTAAACTGTCAGTGTTACCTTTGTACCATTTTGAAATGTCATACACTGGGTTTTCTTTAGATTCATTACCAGGTCTGAATCCTGGAACCACTTTTCCATACTCCTAACATCTTGCTGGAATTTCTGTTCCAGTTCTTCCCGGCTGTACACGGATGACACCAATACTGTATCATCCACGTACAGCCAGATTCCATTCCTCCTTATTACCTCTGGAAGTCCGTTAACAAATACGTTAAAGAGAAGCGGTCCCAGGATCAATCCCTGGGGTAACCCCCTAACAATTTCCCTCAGGGTAGCATCTGCTGTACAAAATTATAAAATACAGGATAAAAAAAGTAGAATTCAACAAAGGCAAAAGCTATCAAAAAAGGGACCTCACTTTTCACCTTAAAGAAAGATCTTGAGCATAGAGTGGTGAGGGCATGAGAGGATGGGAGAAGCTAAAGCTCTATGCAGTGGGCTTTCTGAAGACTCTGCACATGCTCAGTGGAACTACAGTAGTGTGACTACACTGAAGAAATTTAATAATAAGCTGTATTTGTCATCTTTGGACTTCTAGGCTTCGTGGCATGGCTGTTAGGCTCCCTCCTCCCACCTTGCCTGTGTAGTATTTTTGTGCTGTTCTGCCACTAGGACCCTTACCTTCTCTTGTGATCTGCCATGCCCATCTGTCACTGTACCAGCAGATGCCCTCTTGCTGGGCCCGGGTGAATAACTTAGTTGGACACATAAAATAAAAGCAAAAAACTATCTTTATTAGTCACAAAAGCTTCAGCACACCATGAGGCCCAGGTCACACTGGGAGATGAGCAACTTGTTGTTCACTGTATCTTCCAGGTGAAACATTTCAGTAAATAAATAAATAAAATGAGGCTATACCTCCGACTGCCTGACAGGGTTTCCAGAGCCCCTGCATAAAATGGCACTGCCAGGCAGTGCAACAATTGTAACAATATGAGTGTTCTGAATGCACTTTAAGAGCAGCTGACACCTTCAGGACAACTTCAACAAAACATAATATTTACACACAGTTCAGCTTGTATGTCACATATGTTTTGCAGTCTTCCTCCACATTATTTACACTGAGGTCATCTGCGTTAAAACAAAATCTTTGTTCCTGAAGAATTCAGCTATTTCTGCTGCTTTCTCCCTATCTGAGGTCATAATGCATTGCTTGTGACATCACAGTTACTCTCACGCTAACAGATTGTGATGTTCCAACAGAGGATTATGACTTGAAGTAGGGAGCAAGCTGTAGAGGCAGATGAACTGTAAGGAAACTCTAAAGGATTAAGATCATGTATTCATGCGAATTTACTCAGTAATAAATAATGGGGAACATAACTACATAGAATATATATGAAATGCAAGCTGAATTGTATTTAATTATCATATTTTTCAAAGTTTTCTTTGAGGTGTCAGTAGCCCTTTAAAGGGGCAGCAGCTTACATTAAGCCCCATGCTTAACTGTGTACTTCACAACACCCCCAGGCAGGGGCATCACTAGGGATGGGCATTAGGGCTGGAGCTCCAAATCTTTACTCATTAGCTCCAAATAAAATGTTCCTAATTCCTAAAACTTACCCCAGGCCTATATGTTTGTTGCTTTACTGGGTGGAAACAGGGGGCTCAAGCACTTAATTTTTTCAGACCATCAAAATGCCGTTGTCCCAGGGTTATGAACAGCAGTACCACACAAACGAGCAATAATATAACAGGGCAAATATTAAAACAGTGAAGAAAAATCAAGTATTTCATGTCACAGTCTGACCGCTGGTGTTCTCCACTGCAGTGGGAAGGGGAGGCGAAAGGTGTCTGGACTACAATGGCAAGTAGAGCAGTACAAGAGGAGGAGAACACCATAGTGACCTGGAGCTTGGTCAGAGCAACAAGTGCCATGGCGCAGAGAAGAAAGATGTGAAAAGAGGGGAAAGGGTAGCAGCTGGATATTACCCAGAGCAAGGATAAGCAAACTTACATGAAACTGTTGCAGAACATAAAAACACAAAATTGAACATTGACATTCTAGTACAGATTAATGCAGTATGATTAGCTAAGAAAATGCTTGCATCGAGACAGGTACACTAGAACATTTACTGCAGAAGAACAATTTAGCACAGATAGAGAGGAATACCATGGGCAAAATAACAATTAGTCCCAAGAATCGCTGAGTCTGGTTGCATGAAAATTCAAGACTTGTGTCAGCTTTCCCAGTCAGTTGGAATGGTATGATAAGTTGCTTGAACTAGTTCTTGATGGGATGAGGTAAGGTCCACAAAACCAAACCATGAGTTCTGTGAACTGTCAAAGCCACACATTTGATTCTGTAAGTCCAGGAGCCACTGACACATTGCTTGGTACCAGGGATGTGCACAAGAAAGTCCTGAGAGGTGTTTTACTATCAGGACTAGCCTTTCTTCACATGTGGTATTTGACTTTTTGGTTAAAACGTTCTGAGGCTGGACAGATGAACACTTGAACATGAGATCTTATCATGACGCCTATCTCGTGGCGTCCTCCTTGGAGCTCTAGTCGTTCCCCGCCTTGAGCCTTCCATAAGACCATATGTCACTGTGCTTTGTACTGGACTGAAAAGTGTCTTCCTATTCTTTAACATGTTTAATGGGATGTTAAAATGTTCCTGGTTACTAAAAAATTCATAGCGACTGTTGTTAGGCCTCAAGATACTTCATGTCATTTAATGCCGTTAATCCTGTCAGGTCTGATGTTAAGACTGATCAGTTTAAAGGTGCAGTTTTCTGGAACAGTGTAATTTACACTAGGAAAACAAATTGCTATAAAGTTTATTTATTTGATTTCTTGGACTGGGAGTGCATGCAAGATGCAGAGATTATCAACACTGATATTATCCACTTCTGTCTAATGCAACCAAAAGGCCACAGAGCCTGCAATACTATGTGTGGATTAATCTATATTCCTTTACAGGTTCATTGCTTTTATGACAATCTGCTTGTATGGGATTAGTCATTTGGGACAGAATATGGACTGAAATGTTGCTGGCACCCTCGCCTGTGGCATAAAACTGGATCAGATAACAAAATGTCCTGCCATAGCTATGCTGTTACCTGTGTTTGTCCTTGCATCATTGTGCATTACATGTAAAAGAATGCTGTTATAAACCAATAAAAAAAGAAAAGTCCTGAGAAGAAGAGTACTGAGAAGTCCCAGGAACTTCCCCTGAGTGATGATCAGGTGCAACAGAATCTGGCTGGATAAGAGTTAGGAGTGTAAGGATCTGAATGAACTGGTTGCAAGTTATCAACAGGAAATTCTCATTCCAAAAGGATGGCAAGTTCAAGTGCAGCCACATAGCTTGGAGGACTGGGATCACCTGGGAAGGTGTTGCTCAAGTACCCATGCTCAGATGGTTGATGTAGACTTTGCTGAGCACAAGCTTTCCATCTGACTTGCATCACAGATGGACGTAAACTGGAAAAAGCTTTTCCACAACATAGAATGGGTCAGTGCAAGGATGGAGCGATTTCTTTGTGGCACCTGGAACGAGGATAGTGCAATACAATTAGACAGTGTCCCCCCAGAAAATGATGGCTCATGTGACTTGCCTGCTGACATTTTCTGTAGGACAAACTTTCTCTGCCCCAGTGTGGTTATTGCAACATGTCTGGCAAGTTCAATTTGCTTCAACATAGGGAATGATAAATGAGGATGCTGATTTTGGAACCTCTAGCAGTGAGAGAGCCATGTCCAATGGAGTTTTTGAATGACATCTATGGAACAAGAAGAATGTTGTACCGTCTGTACTGTCAACACAAAGACTAGTGTTGTAGGCAAACTAAACACAAAGAACAAAGTGGCCCCAAGTGTCATGAGTTTCATCCAGGTATTTAGAGAGTGTGTTGAGAATGGTAGACATCATTCTTTCACTTTAAAGTCCATTGCAGTGAGGAGTGATAGATCATTATGTGAGTATTTTTTGTTATGTTGAGGATTTTGCAAGTCTCTCATCCAATACTGGAAAGATAGTGCCTCTGTCTGGCTGCAGGTATGAGTGGGTAACGTGGTGTCAAATAAATGTGATGATGAAGGCATTTGCTTTGATGTCCATTACTGGAATTTGCTCTAGATATTTTGTAAGGTAGTCCACAAAAGCAAGAATGTATCCATTGCCAGAGTCAGAGCATGTGGGTAAAGGTCCAAGAAAGTCTGTGCTGACTCACTGAAATGGCTTTGTGGTGACAGGCATTGGAATGAGGTGTACCTCTGTCAGTTTGGCAGGAGGCTTTCTTTGGGAACATGGTTGGCAGGTCTTGACAAACTGGATCATGTTCTTGTTCATGCAAGGCCAGAAGAAGTGGAGCCTTGTCTTTGTGAGAGTTTTGTGGATTCCTGAATGACCTCCAAAAAGTAGAGAGGCATAAGTGGAGAGAACTTTGTTGATTAGGGAGGAAGACACTACCTACTGTATATATGTTCTGTTCATGAAATGGCCCTCACCTTCTTTGGTCCACACGTGAAAATGCACACTGTCATTGAGGAAGTATCAAGGGAAAAAAGAACACCGTGAGTATCTTGTGTAATGGGAGAAGTATTGCTCCTGACACCGACTGCTCTCAAAATGGCCTGGTCAGGTCAGGGCACAGGTCCACCCCCCAGCTACAACTTGGAATGGGAAACCAGAAGGTAATCTGACTACGCCAACCACCTGGAGGTGGATTTTTGTGTGACGCCTGGCCAGCGGGTGTCAGGGGAAATTTTGGGGAAGGGGGCCCAAGTTCAAATACCACTACTGGGAACACAAGGAGAGGTGTGACACAGGCTTGAATGCAAGCAACAATGTAAAAGTTTATTAAACACAACTATACAATAACATCACACTAAATATCTACACTCTAAAACTCTGAAACTCTGCAACTAGAACAGTACTAAATTCAGAACTTTACCTCCTATGCGGTGAATCAGTCGTGAATGCCCTACGCCAGCCACCCTTGCATGTCTAACGGGGAAATGGGAAAGAAAGCAGGATGGGGAACCAGCTGTCCAGGGCAGGGGAAACATACAACAGGACATAGGCCAGGACTATTCCGAGGCGGCATTGGCCATCGGCACAAAGGTCTCTAAAGACCACCAGAAATGACACCCCTCCTGGAAAAAGTCTGCCACATTCCACCAGCCACAACCCCTACGTGGACTGCTGGGACACAAGGTCATCCAGCCACAGCCCCATGTGGACTGCCAGGACAACAGGACAAACAGGGACATGACAGCTGGTCCGGGAAAACAGGGTCGAACACCTGGGATCACATGCAGGCTAGAGGGTGGCGGCACAATAAACATTTTTATTTAAACCCTGTGTCAGTGTCTTTATTTCTAGCTAGCATTACTAAATAGGGCACTTTATCAACAGTTAAAACAATTCAGGTTAACAGATTATGTAGCATCACAAGGGGCAATGTCACTTCGTGGCCATCTTCAGCTGGCACACAGATACTGGCATGGGGACAATTTCATTTCATTTCATTTTATTTTTTTATTCAGAAACTGAATAGGATAACTCAACTGAGACTAGTTCATTTCCATTGAGGTCCTTGTGCAAAACAGCAATCAGTTACATGCAGTAATCACAAACACAAAACAAAAATTTGATATACAGACAATCTACAAGACATTATTATGTTAAACAATCATTACATAATCAATCAACATATTATCTAAATGCAATGGAAGTTCTTACTCGTGCTTCATTAAAAGTCCACTTTTTATTGCACTAGCACACATTTTCTCACCCTAAGGGTTAAGGGTAGCAGATGCCAGGCTCCAGGACCTCTATACAGTAAATGTTTCCTACCTAATACTGTTTTTAAGTTTGGGAATTTATACTCCAGACCTGACGCAGTCCGAAGACCAGATTTGACAAGTCTGATCTTAAAATAGGCAGAAATATAATCAGGAACAAGTTGCTTTGTACATTTTGTCATGAAATGAACTATATGAAGAGATTGTCTTTCTGTAAGACTAACCCATTGTGACCTATCGTATAATTCCAACCTATGCGTTCTTTTCGGAGCACCCAAAATAAATCTGGCCAGCTTATGGTATATACCAGCCAGTCTAGCCAGACTCCCAGTTGAAGCACCTAGATACACTACACTATGTCCCCATAATCAATTATAGGCATAACTAATAGTTGTACCACATTCCTTTTTGTGGACTCTATCAAGCAACTCTTGGTCTTACACAGAAGACCCAGACATCTACCCACCTTCTTTACTAATGATTCCACATGTATGTCCCATTTTAAGGCCGAATCTAAGTGCATCCCCAGATATTTATAAGTGTGCACTTGTTGTAGCAAAGTATTATCAGATGTTCTTATTTGTAGGGAAACATTCATAGGGCTCTTGTTTCTCTGTCTCGTAAAATAAATCACTTGTGATTTTTTGGCATTTAAAACCAGTTTTGATTCTATCAAAAATTTTTGTAACTCATCAAATGCTGTCTGCAAAGGAGATTGTATACTAATTGCAGAAGCACCCTCTAGATATATAATGATATTGTCCGCGTATAAGTGATATCTAACCCTACTATCTGAGATATTAAATTTATTCTTATAGATGTTATATAAAATAGGTCCCAATGTGGAGCCCTGCAGGACACCTGAGACCATAGTTCCCATAACCGAACTCCAGTCCCCCAGAGATACCATCTGTTGTCTCCCTGTAAGATATTGCTGAAACCATTTTACTACTGAGCTTGACATACCCATATCCCTGAGGTTGGGCAGGAGGATGTCATGAGCCAGAGTGTCAAAGGCTTTAGATAAGTCAACAAAGACTGCTCCCATAGACATCCCCCTGTCCAAGACCTCAGTGATCATATCATCATATCATCATAGGGGCCCAAACGTATTGCAGTAAAACCAACTATGTACATTTATTTACAAATAGTGTTACTTTCAAGAGTGCATTGCCCTTTTTTTAAACCTGGCCTCTGGTACAGGCTACTTGGATTCTGGTGTCAGGCATTAATCCACACTAAGGTATACAGTTCCTTACTTACAGTTCCTTGTTCTATGGAGCCTGGCATTTGTTCTGCCCCTTGTGTCACTTTTTTAAGCAATAACAATTATTCATTCAGTCATTATACAGTTCCTGGCCCTTCTGGACTGGAGGGGCCTGTCGTTGCCCCCTTTAACTCTAGGGAATCTGTCATTGCCCCTTTAAGGCCACTGTCCATACAGGCAGTCAAATCATGCTGCACCATCCCAGCCCCCTTCTCCCACTGTCAATGGGACTTTCCTGAAGCTCTGCCCCATGGGCGGTACTGGCTGTGGCCTTGCTCACTGTGAGAGGGCGCAGGTGTAAGTGGGCAGCACAGTAGTGTGACACAAAGCAGTTCTTTATATACCTCAGAATTTATTTTATATCTGGATATTTTTTTTCAGTAGCTGGATACATTTTCTTACAGCGAACAACAATGTCACTTTAAACAGTCTCGAGAAAGTCATTAAATCAGGTTTCATTACTCATTAACATCATTTTCTGGAGTTTCTTTCCAGATTCATTCGCCTTTCTATCTCCTTGACTGATCTTGATAGCTTAGTCTTCCATTTGGCACAGAACATAATTACTTCATAGCTCCTCAGAACACTGTGACACAACACCCTGGACTTTACCTCCAGACTAAAAAGCAATCTGATTACCTGAACCAAATGTTCGACTTTTATACAATGCAGGGTCAGGTGACTTCATAAACCCCACCCCTATACTTTACTTTAAATAGTACTTCTTTATCTTAACATTTTAAATTTATAGAACATGTCTAAACATCATACATTTAATATAATATCCTAATTCCATGCACAGAAGTGAATTACACTCTTTCAGTAAAGTTTTTAATGTGTTTTCTAGCCCCAGGAAGCAACACCCCTTTTACCTAACATAAAAAATTGAGAAAATCGGCCGGTCGGTTCTTAAGCGCAAGCCGCAGCCGAAAGTAGAAGGACTCCAGGTTTCCAAGATGCCCCAAATCCCCTCGTTTCGTGACAGGTTCCAAAACAACTCTGACACAGAGCAATTCATCTCCGGAGAGTATGTAGAGTTAGCCTCCATGTTTTGTAAAGTACTAGACGGCTAAATGCTTTCCCGACTGTGCGCACATTCGAGCAGGAACTGCCACTCGAATATGCACAGTCGCGCAGGACCTCAGCGGTAATTATTTACCAAAGAAAAAAAAACGCTTTACCTAAGAGCTCTTTTCAGGGAGGCAGAACAGGGAACAGAAGATTGGACCAAGAGGTCCTCTAATATATTTCAACTAGACAAGGCACAAACAAGCCCTCGGAAGAGCAGCAAAATTAACAACAGGGCTTAAACTGAATATTTACACAGCACCCTGCAAGGGATTTCACGAAGGGCTGTTTCTCACAAAACCTTCGAAATCAACATACAAACAAGCTCTTTATGGGGGGGGGGGACCTGAGAAGCTGGAAACAGCTCTATACATTTTTATTTCCAGTCATAGGAGCATAACTCAAGCTCCAAGCAACCATACAAAACGGGTAGAACAGGGGAGGATCTGATTTTTAGTATAACACTTGCACTACCTAAGCAAGCCTTTTTCCCCCCCGACGGCTGATATTTCAGTCTATCAATATAAATTTCTTTTATAGCTTCACAGCACTTTATTTCTTCCTCTCCTAAGCTGTTATCTACTACTTTAAACTATTTTTAGAATACTATAATCGGACAAAGCGCTTGTTTCGTTTCTAAGCACTAACTTTTACTTTTTCACCTCAGAAGAAAAAAGGGGGGGGGATTCTAATAAGCCCAATCTAATGCTTATTTATACACCTTTAAAACTAATAAAGACACAGAAGTGTTCGAAGTTCATTAACTATTTTTACCAATAAATCCTTCACCATTTATTTTAATGTAATGCTAGGATGCAAGGTTTAAACTTAAGGCTCAACTAGTGACTTCCCTTATTTTAAAAATAAGGGGACCTAATATAGTAACCCTCTGTACTATTCCACCTAGATATTCTGCACAAAGTACTGCACCCCATTTTACTTTTAATTCAACCATTGCCCCTGAATGGCAATTACTTGTTGGACTAAACCAACCAGAGCAACTTAATGGAAAGTAGCACCGCTAAACATATAATATGTCTGTGAGGCAATGCAATACCTTTCCGGTCCCAGCCAACAGGACATTTATGCCAATATAAACCACAATAAAAAAGGAAATATGTAAATAATTCTGGGGTCCCTGACCTTTCACAGAGGCACTCTGTGACACTCACACCCCCACAGTCACTTGGTTCAAGGGAGCCTTCTGTTACTCTGCCCCATGAGCGGTCCTTTGCTCGGGGCCTAGCCCGCCCCCACATTTCACTGGCTCAAGGGAGCCCTCCTTCTGACCTGCCCCAAGGCCAGTCCTTCCTTCTGGGGCCTTGACCTTTGCCCCACAGTCATTTGGCTGGCTGGAGCCTGGAAGCGCCAAAGATTTATTAAAGTAAAAAAACAAGTTTTCTTTTCGTCGGCCAGCACCCAACCATGGTGCTGCTGCCACTCACCCTGCCGCCCTCCATCTGCTTCTGTGCCAGGGGCTGCTGCTGGAAAAATTAGAGGGGAGGCCTGGACCCGCCTCCTCCCATAGGCCTCCACTGACTGCAGGGTTGCAGGTGATGGAGGGGATAGCCTGGCCCTGCTGCCCCTCCCGATGGACCTCCGGGGACTGCTGGGCTTAGGCATGATGGGGCCAGCCTAATGTTGCTGCCGCCGGCCCTCCCAGAGAACTTATGCTGTTGCTGCTGTTGTGGATGGAGGGGACAGCCTGGACCTCCTGCCCCTCCCAATGAACCTCTGTGGGACTTTTGGGGGAGGGGCTGGCCTGGGATTGCTGCTTGCCACCCCTCCCACAGAACCACTTTGCTGGCCGGGCACAGATGGAGGGGACAGCCTGGACCTGCCACCCCCTCCTGACACACCTTTACCACCGCCGTGGAACCAAGACAACTCAACAACACTGCCATCACTTACATAAGAGAGGGAGTGATCCGCTGAGGACCAACCGGGACATTGGAAGGGACCCCAGGACTTTAGGTGAGTCCCTTCCCTTTTGGCTAGCCCTGGCCAGCCTAGCGCTCCCCTCACACTTGCTGCTGCTTCTGCTGCACACCAACGGGGAACTGCACGGCTGTTGCCATTCAAAAAGGCTGAGGATTTCATTTCAGAATCTTCTTGAGCCCATCCCCACCTGCATGCCCTCGTGACTGGGGCCACGGGAGCAGGTGCCCAGCGCAAGGTAACTGGGGGGGGGTTCTATGGAGCTGCAGGCAGGGAAAATGATCAGAGAAAATGTTTTATTTTACTTAAAATGGAGCCCAGCTAGGGCTTCACTTTGGGGGGGTTCCTATGGGGTCCCAGGGCACCTCCCTGCCTACCTAGCCCCAAAGCACCTGGCTGCCCATATTTGGAGGACGCCAGGACTCTGGGGCACTACATTCACTCCCACAAAAATATACATTGTCACAAACCCACTCAGCAGGTCAGGCCCTCTGCTCCCACAGTGTCAACCTCCAAGTGCAGTATTGTGAACAGGTGACAGACAGGGTAATCCTCCTGTCTGCTTGTGGGTCCGAATCACCTTTAGTCTCAAGTTCTGAGGGCATTCAAACTGTGAACCTTATGTTAGTGTACCCAAATGTACAGGCTCAAATAATCTGCTCTTTGGGGGATGCCAGATATCTTTCGCCTACAGGCACCTAACCAGGTATACGAAATTAACCATTAAAACTCTATAAAAGACCTTAGGTATATTCTTACCTTTTCTCAGTTTGTTAACACCATTCAAGCTTCTGAACAGTTTTGTCAAATCTTAACCCTCAGTACATCACATGCAAAAGAAAGAACCTGGAAGACCCAGGCAGTATTTGGAATAAAAGGGTTTACTTAAATGGATAAAAATATGTAAAATGTAAACACAGAACACTATATCACAAAGCATACAATCACTTCAAAGAAAACAAGGAAAAGTACAAACTCCTACCAACATATAGTTAGACTTTTTCTATCTAATGTGTACCTCTACCTAGTTAGATCTGAGATCTTGTTTCTTAGGAGTCCAAAAAGGAATGTGTCCAAGATCAGGCACAAGTCTTAGATTAAACTATGTCTCCATACACACACACACACACCTTCCATGATGTCATCCAGCTCCTCCTTTTAGAATAAAAAAATATATACCAAACAGGATGTCCTATCAGGAGATGTTTTGAATTCTGTGACTTCAACAGAAACTCATTTCCCAAATTATGACACTCTTTAATCAAGTGTTTCCTTTGATCTTGTGTGGTTTCGTGCTTTCCCCAGGATCAAAGGATTTGATAACTTTTTAGCACCATAGTGATATAACATGTTTTCTTCCCCTAAGACGTCATAAAAGTTTACGATCCCTATATCCTGGTAGCTGGGTCAACTCTAATTAAATCAGGGGTAGCCTGTGATGTGGGTGATTGAATGTCAGCGACTGGTCATAAGGGTGACTGCACAATGGCGCTGACAATGTGGGCAACCTTGGATTTCACCTCTTTCCCTGAGTTGTGCCCCCCGGAGTAGGACTCCTAATTAAGGGGGGATGTGGGGGAAAAGCCCCCCGCATTAAACAACATACTGATTTTCAGTCACCCTTGTGGTTGTGTGCCCTTGTGACCAGTCGCTGTCATTTAGTTGCCCTTGTCCCACAGAACCAAATCAGGGAAACAGGATACCCTTAATTATGTCTCTTTAGTCTTTTTAATTACCTCCTGGTTTCAGGTTAATACATCCTGTTATTTCCACTAAAACCTGACCCATGGCACAGCTGCCTTATGGAGACAAATCACACACTACATTTTTATATTACAAATGTCATAGAACAATCATAACCAGCTGGCCAAGTGTCACAATCCTCCCCACCTAGACTGAATTTGGGGGCTCTATCCCCTGCATGGGATGAACTTCCCAAATCAGTTCACTACTCAAAAAGTCGCGAAAGGCCATCAGCGTTCTGATTGGTCGCTACAACCCTATGTAAGATTGTCATGTCATACCCTTGCAAGGCAAGACTCCATCTTAACAGTCTACCATTAGTTTTTCCCATTTGGGTCAGACAAACCAGGGGGTTGTGGTCCGTTTGTACCTTGAAATGCTGCCCATATAAATATGGCTCCAACTTCTTTAGGGCCCACACTATAGCAAGACACTCTTTTCCCACAGTAGAGTATGCCTGCTTGGAATGGGAAACCAGAAGGTAATCCGACTATGCCAACCACCCAGAGGTGGATTTTTGTGTGACGCCTGGCCAGCGGGTGTCAGGGGAAATTTGGGAGAAGGGGGCCCAAGTTCAAATACCACTACTGGGAACACAAGGAGAGGCATGACGCTGGCTCGAATGCAAGCAACAATGTAAAAGTTTATTAAACACAACTACCTATACAATAACATTACACTAACTATCTACACTCTAAAACTCTACAACTAGAACAGTACTAAATTCAGAACTTTACCTCCAATGCGGTGAATCAGTTGTGAGTACCCTACGCCAGCCACCCTTGCGTGTCTAATGGGGAAATGGGAAAGAAAAAAGGACAGAGAACCAGTTATCCGGGGCAGGGGAAACATACAACAGGACACAGGCCAGGACTATTCTGAGGCGGCGTCAGGCATCAGCACAAAGGTCTCTAAAGACCACCAGAAATGACACCCCTCCAGGAAAAGTATGCCACATTCCACCCAGCCACAGCTCCTACGTGGACTACCAGGGCACAAGGCCACCCAGCCACAGCCCCATGAGGACTGCTGGGACAACAGGACAGACAGGGACATGACAGCTGGTCAGGAAAAACAGGGTCAGGCACCTGGGATCACACGCAGGCTAGAGGGTGGCAGCACAACAAAAATTGTTATTTAAACCCTGTGTCAGTGTCTTTATTTCTAGCTAGCATTACTAAACATGGCACTTTATCAACAGTTAAAACAATTCAGGTTATTAGATTACATAACATGACAAGGGGCAATGTCACTTCATGGCCATCTTCAGCTGGTACACAGATACTGGCATGGGGACAATATCATCATAGGGGCCCAAAAGTATTGCAATAAAACCAACTATGTAAAGCTGGCCCAGTGGCGCTGAGGGTTGAGGCGCTGGATGCCACACCTCGCTCCATGCCGGCGACCTGGGTTCGGGAGCGGACTCGGGTCGCTGGTGGGCTGGCCGGGGGGAGTTAGGCTTGAGCATCCCATGACAGCTCGCCTACTCCGGGGAGGGTTAAGGCTATAGCCCGAACACTTGCCTGACTCCGAGCGGAGGCTCGGAATACTGCAAGCCCCCAATGTTAAGGGGAAGGGCTGCCGGCATACAGCGTGACGTCGCGCCTGTCGCCTTGCGCCAGGGTCCTACGCTGTAGGGGTGGGAGAAAAGCAGAAAAACACCTGCCATCACCGGGAAGATTGAGCCTCCGGAGACATGCCCTCGATGTGCCTCCGCCCGCCTGATGGCCCCCGGACCGACGAAAGTTGACTGTTGGGGTGAGGGGGCTCTGCCCCATCCCCGCTCGGGGGGGTAAAACCAAAGCTCTATGGGGTTCCTGAGGGGTCATATGGGCAAGGTGGAAGGCAGAGGGATGCCTACCTTGAGGCTCCTGAAGGGCCGGGGATGGCAGGCAGGAAGGAGGAAAAAATAGTAATTTCAAAAAAAAAAAAAAACTATGTACATTTATTTACAAATAGTGTACTTTCGAGATTGCATTGCCCTTTTTTTAAACCTGGCCTCTGGTACAGGCCACTTGGATTCCGGTGTCAGGCATTAATCCACACTAAGGTATACAGTTCCTTACTTACAGTTCCTTGCTCTACAGAGCCTGGCATTTGTTTTGCCCCTTTTGCCACTTTTGTAAGCAATAACAATTATTCATTCAGTCATTATACAGTTTCTGGCCCTTCTGGACTGCAGGGGCCTGTCGTTGCCCCCTTTAACTCTGGGGAATCTGTCGTTGCCCCTTTAAGGCCACTGTCCATACAGGCAGTCAATCATGCTGCACCATCCCAGCCCCCTTCTCCCACTGTCTATGGGGCTTTCTTGAAGCTCTGCCTCATGGGCGGTCCTGGCTGGGGCCTTGCTCATACCCCCACAGTCACTTGACTCAAGGGAGCCTTCTGTTACTCTGCCCCATGGGTGGCACTTTGCTCAGGGCCTAGCCCACCCCCACATTTCACTGGCTCAAGGGAGCTCTCCTTTGTACCTGCCCAAAGGGTGGTAGTTCCTTCTGGGGCCTTGACCTTTGCCCCACAGTCATTTGGCTGGCTGGTACCTGGAAACTCTGAAGATTTATTAAAATAAAAAACACAAGTTTCTTTTTGGCGGCCAGCACCTGACCCCAGTGCTGCCGCCACTCACCCTGTCACCCTCCATCTGCTTCTGGGCTGGGGACTGCTGCTGGAGAAATTAGAGGGGAGGCCTGGACTTGCCTCTTTCCACAGGCCTCCACTGACTGCAGGGTTGCAGGTGATGGAGGGGACAGCCTGGCCCTGCTGCCCCTCCCGACGAACCTCCAGGGACTGCTGGGCTTAAGCATGGAGGGGCCGGCCTAACGTTGCTGCCGCCGGCCCTTCCAGAGAACTTCTACTGCTGCTGCTGCTGTTGTGGATGGAGGGGACAGCCTGGACCTGCACCCCCTCTCGAAGAACCTCTGCTGGACTTTTGGGTGGAGGGGCTGGCCTGGGATTGCTGCTTGCCGCTCCTCCCACAGAACCACTTTGCGCCCAGACCCAGATGGAGGGGATGGCCTGGACCTGCCGCCCCTCCCGACACAGTTTTACCACTGCCGTGGAACCAGTACAACCCGTTGACACTGCCACCACTTACAGAGGTGAGGAAGCGATTGGCTGAGGACCGGCCAGAACATTGGAAGGGACCCCAGGACTTTAGGTGAGTCCCTTCCCTTTTGGCTAGCCCCGGCCAGCCTAGCGCTCCCCTCACACTTGCTGCTGTTTCTGCTGCTCACCAATAGGGAACTGCATGGCTGTTGCCATTCAAAAAGGTTGAGAATTCCATTTCAGAATCCTCTCGAGCCCATCCCTGCCTGCATGGCCTTGTGACCAGGCCCACAGGAACAGGTGTCCAGCGTGAGGTAACTGGGGGGGTTCTATGGAGCTGCAGGTGGGAAAAATGAACAGGGAAAAATCTTTATTTTACTTAAAATGGAGCCCAGCTGGTGCTTCACATTTGGGGGGGTTTCTATGGGGTCCCAGGGCACCTCCCTGCCTACCCAGACCCAAAGCACCTGGCTGCCCATATCTGGAGGGCACCAGGACTCTGGGTCACTACACTTGCTTCTGTTATGGAAGCTTTCCAGACTCTCAGTAGGTACTTATATCTGAGAATTGAGAATCTGTTCTTTGCTGAGTTTGGACAGTTGCCAGGGAGAGTGCAGATGCAGGGGAGGTGAGAAGCTCTTCGGAGAATTGTGGTAACTGGTGATTGATACTGCTTTCTCAGGAAGCATGTAGGAGCAGCAAAACAACTTGAGGTGCTGTAGGAGTGTTCACAGGAAGCATGTCTGTAGCCTGGAAAGAAAGAGCATCTAAGCAGGACTCCTCATCTGTGGAGGATGGTGCTGGGAGATACTGTCATTGGCTGGTGCCATCTGTGTTTATGTAAACATGACTGGTTGATACTGAATTTCAGGGTCGTAGGGTTGGAGCATGGCAATCCATCAAGCAAACTTTCCTACTGGTTCCTTCATTCTGGACAACCATCTGTGGGCAGAGTGATCTACGATAGCTGTGAAGGAGAAGTAGCACAGAAAGCAAATTTCCTTACAGCAAATACCATGGCTAGTCATTCTTTTTCTGTGATGCCATAGTTGCACTCTGCAGAGGAAAGAGAGCACCTGGCATAGGAAACAATTCATTCTGTTCTGTCTTGAACCTGATATAAACCAGTGACAACTGCAAAATAACTAGCATCTGTGTCGAGTTTGAAGGGTTGGTCGAACCTTGTGTAGACCAATAAAGGAGCAGAGATCAGTCTGTCCTTTAAGCTATCAAAGGCCTCTCTGCATTTTGAAGTCCGTGGGCCCGATTCTAGAAGGGTGGCGCAAGTTGCTGCCAAACGCAACTTGCACCACGAGCAACTGCGGCATTTACCCTGCGCCCTATTCTAGTAGGGGCAGGGTCTCCGCAGCAAAGTCCTGCGACTTGCACCATGTGGCAAGGTACGCCACACAGAGGGCATACCTGGCCAGCATGTCATAACCCTCTGTCACAGGGCGCAAGTGCACCCCCTGCCCAGCAAGCCACAATAGCTGCCCTGCAGGGCGGCTCACATCCCCTGCCCCCCCACGCCTCCAGTATGTGCCCCGCAGGGCTGGCCACACCAAGTGGCCCCAGAAACCCCCATACATATGCCCCGCAGGGCTGCCCACTGCCCTGCCCCCAACTCCCTGTGTGAACCATGCCCCCTGCAGGGTGTCCCATACCCCCAGCCCCCAAATCCCCGTAACGCAGCACACAGGACGGCACTGACATCCCCCACCCGTGTGTGCCCTGACCCCCGAGTCGCCAGCTGCATGTACTGGCAAATATTCCGAGCAGCCCTGGTGATCTAGTGGTCCCTCCCGATCACTGTAGAATATTTAAATAACTCCCCAATTCTCTGGTAGTCTAGTCGCCCCCAAGCATTGCAATAAAGAAATTAACACCACCATGTCCCTGGTAGTCTAGTGACCCCCCACCCAGCCATGCCAGCCCACCCAGCACCCCTCCACCTGTTCCCAACCAGCGACTGGCACAGCCCACCTCTCACCTCCATGGCCAGCCGCTGACTGAGTGCTGTAGAGCTCCTGTAAAGACACACTCAGATATTAAATGAGATGTTATCCCTCCTGGTCCACACCCCTGCTCCCCTCCCTACTGCTACTGACCAGAAAGGAAAATTACGTACCTACCGTAATTCTTGATCTTCTCTTGTATCTTCACCATTCATTACTTACTGGGTGTAAGCCGGAGGCGCACCTGCCCGTCACAGGAAGCTTTTTTTTTTTTTTTTAAAGTTTACTACGGCCCCGCCCTAGAGTGACGCCATGCGCGATGCGCCGAGGGGTGGCCGCTAGTAGCGATCGACCCTCCTCCAACTCAGTTCTGTGAGCCGGAGAGGCAAAATGAAAGCAGAAAATATAGATAGCGAGGCAAGATAGCAGGGATAGCAAAGCAAGGAAGAATGAACTGAAAAAGGAATAAGCCGATGGAGGAAGGACAGAGGAGATAAGAACATCCCTAGCCTAGGAGTGCAGGGCCTCCTTACCTGGGCGACTCTAGGAGGAGAGATGAGTAAGGAAATGAGAAGATAGAAGAAGAAGAAGAAGAGAAGAGAGATGGGATGTTGAAGGGACAGAATGCCAATCGAGCATAGTTAGCTTGTAGCTGAAGGCTCGACTAAAGGGAAGCAAGAATCCCGGAGATAGAGCTGAAGAGAAGGTTCACCAACCGCTAGACAGACTCAGGAGGGCATAGTCCTCATCTTCAACATGCCATTGTTCTTGACACCCACCTCGGGCTCCTGGCGGAAGGCCTTTAACTGGAGGGCAGCCGAGGAGGGAAGAATAAAACCCAGCAGCATGAGGCGCTGCTCAGGGTTTAGAAATGGAAATGTAAGCCTTTCAGGCGTTCCAAGATAGAACGGGACTCAGACTGACTGGCTAAGGCCGGCCAAGGCTTAGGCTGGCTAAGATTGGATATGGTCAGCAGAGCTCTACTGTAAAAATTGTCCAGGAGGACATTAAGGGAGAAACCACTTAGCAAACCAGCGAGAAGGATAGCCTACCTCTCATTTGCCTTCTTGTTTGATTTCTCCTATTCTTTTTTTTTTTTTTTTTACAGATAACCAACTAGATGCATGACCCAGATACCAAGATGCCTATAGCAGTCGGAGAGAGTTCCCTCAGCATTTTTTTTTTTTTTTAGAAGAGAAAGGAACAGACGTACTCGTTCCTCTGCTCTGCAAGGCAAGAATAGAGGGGGGGGATTAGATTTCAGGGCAACTACCTGAACACGGGATTGCAGGATCAAAACTGAATAGCCTGAGCCAGGCCAAACAACCCCAGAGGTATCTTGCCATAAGAATAGCAAGATAGTTGTGCAGTCTGATCGCCAATGCAATCCGAGATGACCCATGAATCTTAGAGTAAATAATTTTGTGGATTTTAAACCCCCAAGAAGATTTTTTTTTTTTTTTTTTTTTTTTTTTTTTTTGAAAATGAACAATTTTCCTATATTTTATATAATGCAGAGAGAGGAAGGAGGCGGGAGGTGGAGAAGCCACAGGAAGAGGCCACTGAGGGATGGTGGACGGAGCGAAGTAATGAATGGTGAAGATACAAGAGAAGATCAAGAATTACGGTAGTACGTAATTTTCCTATCTTCCTTGTCAATCTTCACCATTCATTACTTCCTGGGTGAGTACTAGCTTCTCTTCCCAGGAGGGAAGAGGCCATACCCTGAGGGAACAAGACCCCAGCCTTCTGCTGGTGAGAAACAGAAGGAGAAGACCCTGGCTTATTCAGAAAGCCTAAGTGGGAGAAGAGCTAGGAGGTGCCTCCCGAGGACGAGGAGACGGAGGGAGCCCTGTAAAAGTCTCCTAGCTCTGGATGAGAAAAGAGGGTCCCCGGAGGCGGGCGCATCACCCTCGCCCGGGCCAGGGGTGACAACCTGGAGGCAAGCCCATGCCGTCCGCCTGATGCAGATCGCTGTCCCGCAAGCCTGGAAGCCACCATTGGCGTCATAAGATACCTTGCTTGGTGTCTTGCCAGCTCCAGGCCTACCGCGGAGAGAGGCAACGGCTTGTCTGGTTTGCTCCGTGTCAGGCATAGATGCCAGCAGCTGGGACATCATCGACCACAGATGCGGTTGTAGGCAGCGTGGTGAGCCTGATGTGATGCAATACATGCATCATACGCGAAGAGAAACACTCTTCGCCCCAACGGTCGAATCTGAGAGAGTCCGAACTGTGGCGGTCGCGCCAGGCAACGCGCCCAGAAGGAGTATCCAGGTATACCAAACCTGAGGACGGGTTGGGAAGGGAACCTAGAGACTCAGAGGGGCACAATACCTCGCTGGCAGTCCGCCGGGCTGGGGAAGAAATGGCAGGAACTGCCAGGACCGGATAGACGCCTCCTGGAAGGGATAGGCCAGGAAGGTACCACTAGATGCTGGGCACTGAATTCACCAAGGAATTCACGTCACCCGTCGGTATTGTCTCTCGAGCGTAGGAAATCGAAGATCCCTCACCATCCTCGAGGAAACGCTGATATTCTGTGAAATCAGCATCGGAGGACAGATGAGAGGGGTTCCTCTCCCTCAGAGGAGGGAGACGAGGATGATGGGGAACTGGAATGTCCAGAGGATTCCTGCGGCGGTGGGGAGAGTCGAAAGACCCGCTCATGCATGTAACTAACATATGAGGGGAAGGCCGCCGCAGAACCCCTGAACTGCTCCCAGGATAACGGACCCGTAGGACCGACATGGCCTGGGAGCGGGGGTGGTGAAGGCAGAGAGATGGGAGAGGGGCACCTCCGAGGAGGCAACTGCTCTCTGCGAGGGCTCTGGAATCCGGGGAAGGGAGCTCTAGTAGGAGGGATCCCGGATATCAAACCAGGCCGCAGAACGGAACTCTGGGGAAGCGGAACCTGGAAGAGCCCTGGGGGAGAAACTCCCCTGTGACGACGCCGGGACTGCATGGATCCAGAAGGGCAGTCCACACAAACGCCGCCAGAGGACACCCTAGAACCCTGGGGAGGGGCGGGGCTCTGCGCTACGGCTCCTGGCCACCCCCCCTGAGGTGGCCAAAGAAGACCGAGCAGCAGGACGCCTGCCCCTCAACCCCTCGGATTCCGAGAGGGCCCTCCTCCCCGACTGCAACGTTCCCCTAACCCCAGAGGAGGTAACAGCACCCCGGGGGGTAGCTGTCACCGGACCTCCAGAGAGGGGAGCCTCCCCCTCCGTCACCCCCACGTCTGCCCCCCGGGACTCTCGGCCACCCCCAGCCGAGGAACCCTCAGGAGACGACGGCAAGGGGGACAGAGGGAGGGGCCCGCTGCGTCGCCTGGTACCCCTAGCCACCGAGGACCCAGATTCCGAAGAATGGGGATGCCAGGATGGGTCCACATCTGAGTCATCATCCTCCGAGGAGGACGAGACCAGCAGGACCTCGATGCTGGCCACCCCAGGGGTCCCCGAGGCCACGGGGCCGCGAACGGCCCCGGTACCGAGTGCGACACCGCTCGCCCCCAGCACGCCGGCAGCATGAAGCAACCCCACACCCCCAGCGGCTCCGGCAGACCCGCACCGCCGGAGGAGGAAGGCCGCCGATACGCGCCGCGGCGTCGGGAGGCGGCAGCACCGTCGGCGCGCCACCAGGCTCATCGGCACCGCGACGGCGCCAAGGCCAAAAGCGGCACCAGCTTGACGCCCGCCCTGATCACTGGCGCGCCGCGAGCGGCGCCCGGGATCCAAAGCGGCGCCGTGACGGCGCCACTCGATCACCGGCACCGCGGCGGCGCGGGATCTAACAGCGCGCGAGAGCAGCGCCGCCGATCACCGGCACAGCGAGCGGCGCGGGATCCAAAACGGCGCCCGCAGGCGGCGTCGAGTCCACCGAGCGGGCCAGCCAAGGGCCTCGACACGAGCCTGCACCTCAAGAGGTGACTGCCGGGGCGGTGTCAGCGCTGCGGCCCGGAGGGCTCAGCGCTCCCCAACACCGCGGAAGGGCCTCCCCTCGGCAAGAAGGAAGAGGAGACCCCCTCCTCCTCGGACGTATAGGCCGAGGAGGGACCGAGGGAAAGGCCTGAGGATCTCGCCCGAGATTCCCATGACGCCGCGTCCCAGTCGGCGGGGCCTTGCCGAGCTGTCTTGGCGGACTTGAGGGTGCACCGGTCCATCGAAACAAGCGTCGCCGCGAATCCATATTATGGTTGGGTCCCAGCTAACGCAGACAGGCGTCATGCCGGTCCGAGACGGAGAAATGCCGGCTGCAGGAGCACCGGCGCATAGGGGCACGGCCCGTCTTAGAAGAACGTTCGCTCCAGAACCCGGACATAAATAAACAAGATTAAACACAGTCGGAAATACCACCGCGCCCGTACAAAGGAAAGAAAAGGAACAGTCTTACCGTAGGCGTCGAGTGTAAGAAAAAAGTCGGATACGCGCTTCGGTTGCTACACGCGAACAGGTGCTGCCTCGGCGGAGAAACAGAACTGAGTTGGAGGAGGGTGAGTGCTTCTCGCGGCACCCTCGCGCATGACGCATGACGTCCACTCGAGGCGGGCCGTTAAAGCAACTTTAAAAAAAAAAAAAAAGCTCCCGTGGACGGTGCGCGCCTCCGCTTACACCCAGGAAGTAATGAATGGTGAAGATTGACAAGGAAGATCAACCACCATACTGTTCACTCTGTCCCAGCCATGCTTGAAACCATTTACGGTTTTGGCACCACCACCTCTGTTGGCAGACTGTTCCAAGACTCCACCACCTTTTCCATAAAATAGAACTTCCTTACATCCCTCTTATATCTTCCCACTGCCAGTTTCCACTCTTGACCTTGGGTTCTTGACTCTGTATTCTTGCTATGCAGTTCCCCGAGTTCACCTTGTTTATTACCTTCAGGAACTTGGGGGTGGAGCAGCTAGATGACTGCAACACTGCCCTGCTCCTTGATGCTCTGTCCTTGATGCGGCATCTATCTTTTTTCTCTCTGAAAGCTCCTGTCCTCGGTGATTATTTTAAATTAATGAATGGAACTTGTCTCGGATTTATATGGTACTATATTTTTAGTTCTGCTGACGCTGTTTGTAGTCTGTTGTTCTGTGGTGTAATGGACTTGACAACCAGTGAATGCTAGGCATCGAGCATCTTTAGCGGTACTCGAGGCATTAACAATGCAGGACAGGTGTTGGTACCACTTGCTTTGCAAGTTTGTGGCAATGATGACTGAGTATTTTGCAAGCGGCAATGTGAAGTGGACATCCAGCATCAGTACTGTGCTCTAATGTTGTTAGGCCTATTGTTGTCTTTAATGTTTTTTTCTCCTTGCGTCCGGCAACAAGAAACTATGGAGTGGACCGGTGACTTTGAAGATTCTGCTGTCTTGGGAAAGCTCGAGAGCACTGGTTGTGCTGAGAGGCCTTAAATATCTAATAAAAAGGCCTGGAGAGTTTAACTGATGTCCAAAAAAGTACTTTGCCATGCTAAATGGAAGTCTGGATAGATGGAGAACAGGGCGCAGCTGCTGATTATAGGTGCTTTTGGGAGACTGCCAATGGCTCTGCTATACTGGAGACATGAACCAGGAGATAAGTCTAAGTTTTTCTATTACCCACATAAGAATGCAATTTAAGTGACAGTGGAAGTAAAATTCTTATAAAAGGTTACTTTAAACTTTCTCTGGGATGGCAAGTAATAAAGCGCTTCTGACGCTATGCCTACTGCTCCTCAAGGTTGATTATAGTGATGCCTATGAGTATTGACACTTGAGGGCCTCTTCTAGGATTTTAAGCAGCAGGACTTCCTGTTAAGGAACGTTGTAGCACTTTATTGAATTAATAGCACATTAGCTTCTCATTCTAACTGATTGTGTCTCTGTGCGTGTTCTGATATGCCAGCTGGACTTTTGTAGAAACTATGCTGTCGTTATGGGGCACTGCTTTATTTTAAAACATTTCTTAGGCATATAAATGATACTGTATACTGTTGGTCCTTTAGTGTTTGACAGACATCTATGCCCTTGACCTCCGACTCATTAATGTGACGATCTCCAGCATTTGAGTGGGGCTGGTCATCTCTATGTACCAGTACATGAACTCCTGGATTAATGGAGCTCTGTCACATCCAAGTTAAAAGAAGGGTCTTCTGAGTGAAAGGGAGCCTCCTCCCATGAACAGAAATGTGTCTTGGCTGCCTGTTAACTGTTGTAGGAGCAGTACTGGTTGTTTGTAGTTGTTCATTTTTCTAAAATCCGGATTGTGTAGACAACCGATGCATGATAGGGACTCCTGATACGGACTCCTGAGAGCAAAGGAGAGTAAAGGAGCTACTTATCTTATTTTACTTTTTTAATCTATATGTTTGAACTCCGAGGGATAAGGAATCAGTACATGATTAAAAGCCCTGATGATATTTTTAATATTTTAGATTGCCAAGCAGGATAGTACTTTTAACCTGATTAGGGTCTGTACTTGGCCTGGAACGTCATTGAAAATGAGCTTTGCTCAATTGAATGTATTCCATTATTTGTATGAATAAAAAATGATTTACTACTACTGCTGCTAGTACTACTACATGTAATGGAAAATGTTTGAGCATTTTAGTATTAGAGTACCAGAGTGCTGTTGCATCATGGATTGTTACTTATCTAACTGAAGAAATGTTTATTCTGTCTTGTACAGCATTTGGTACTGTCTAAGGAGATTTATTGGAGTTGTGTATATATATATATATATATATATATATATATATAGAATAATGCATGGAGAAGTGTGATTTATGGGGATTTTATGCACCCCCAAGGTGTGTGATGTCTCATAAACCCCGAGGGCGAAGCCCAAGGGATTTATACTGGCATCACACACCGAGAGATACATAAAATCCTAGAGAGCCACTTCTCCATGTTTATTTTATACTTACTGGTTTTGGTATTTTTTGGTTTAAATTGTCTTTTTTTGCTACTTTGCGAGGATAACTGTTACCGCCGATGACAAGCTTGTCTCACACTGAGTGACCCATTGTGTAGCGCTTGTAAACGTCCAGCGTGAGGACAGCTTGTTTGGTGCTTTTTCTGGTGATGCTGCGGTACTGTTCTGCCCATGGTTTATAGAGCTCCATAAACCACATATGTGGTTTACAGAGCTGTTGGGCAGTCACTGGCAGTGGTTTATAACCACTAATCAGTAAATATTACACATTTTATTGTTCTTTATGTGTTTGTTTGTTTGTTTCATAATAACTTTACGTCAAACGAATAAACTTGAAACTGAAACTGAACTGAAACCTTCAGGAACTTGAAGGTTTCTATCATATCCCCCCTATTTCACCTGGTCTCCAGTGAGTACATGTTCAGTGCCTTGAGACAGTGGTAAGATCTGCCCTGTTGACCTTGAATCATCTTGGTCACCCTGCATTGCACCCTCTCTGGCCTGTCCCTGTTCTTCTTTAGGTGAAGACTCTAGAACTGAGCACAGTATTCCAGGTATGGCCTCACCAGTGACCTATATAGAGGTAGTAGCACCTCCTTTTTCCTGCTGTCAATACCCCTTCTGATACACCCCGGCATCCTATTAGCCTTACTATAAGCCTCATTACACTGGCATATGATTATTTGAGGGAGTCACTAATGACGACTCTCAGGTCCCTTTCCTCTGCCGCAGTGCTCAGTTTTACCCCTCCGATCCAGTAATCTGTCCTGTTTTATTTATTTAAAAATTTTGTAACCTGGAAAGGCACACTGAGCAGAAGCTCATTTCCAAATGTGACCCAGGGAATGATCAGGTAGGAGAATAACAAAATTACAAGCAGTTCAACACAAATATGAATACAGCCAAACATCAATTGGATGAAAACCCATATTACAGAAACAGAAAGTTACAATTGTGGCAAAATCTGAACAGAGAACTGACTGAACACAAATAAAGTAACACCAATTGGTGTAGGAGACAAGTGCTAGTAATATTGGAGGTGGTAAGTACATATGGAGGATAAAGTGGGGGAAGGTAGTCAAGGGTAGAGAAGGGCTAGGGGCAGTAGTAGCTAGAGGAGAGAAGAAGGGTAGTAGAGAGGCATGAGCAGTCAGAGCGAGGGAGAAGATGTAGAGAGGACTTGAGGGAGGTACACGTGGGGGAGTGACACACTTCACAGTGAAGGTGATTCCAGAGAGAAGGGAGGCGATAGGAAAAAGCAGATGTCCTGACCCTTGAGTAAGGGAGGGGGAGGAAAAAAGAACGAGTATCCCTGTATCGAATGGAGTAGGTAGAAAGTTGAGCAGGCAATAAGTGAGAGGAGAGATAGGAGGGAAGGGTCCCAAACCAGTATTTGGCAATTAGGGAGATGCTGTGGACCAAGCGTCTATGGGATAGTGGCGTAATAGTGAGAAAGGAGTAGAGGAGACAGTGGTGAGTGAGGGGAGGGGAGGAGGTAGCAAAGCGAAAGGAAGAATTTGGGAGTGTGTCTAGTTTAGAGAGGGAAATCACCGGGGCAGAGGCGTAAACAATGTCAGTATAATAAAAGACCGGTCAGTTTGTTTTAATGACAAGGTTATGGTAACTAGCTAATGGGAGGCAATCTCTGTGATGGTAGAGAATGCCGAGTTTGGCGCACAATCTAGTGTAGACAGCGTCGATATGGGAGGAGAAATTTAGGTTACTGTCCAGCCAGACTCCTAAATATTTGAAGGTATGGACCATCTCTAGGGGGTCCATCCAGAGTGATGAACATGGGGGTAGGTTGAAGTCTGGAAAGCCTCTGTCTGGAACCAAAGAACATAGAAACTGTTATGTTTTGGAGTTTAGGTTTAGCTGGTTTGCCTAGAAGCAGTGTAGTACTTTATCAAAGTTGTGCTGTAGAGGGGCAACAACATCACTGAGGGAGGAGCCAGAGGAGTAAAGCACAGTGTCATTGGCATACAGATGTTGCGGGACACAGAGCAGACGGAGGGGAGGTCATTTATAAAGACTGAGAAAAGAATGGGACCGAGTATTGAGCCTTGGGGAAATGCCTGCATGGATAGGGAGGGGGAGGATAGGGTGCTGCCTACTAGGACCGATTGGTGCCTGTTGAGCAGGTAGGAATTGAACACGGTGACTGCAGCATGAGAGATCCCTAGAGATTGGAGTTTGTTGAGCAGTAGACAGTGGGAAACAGAATCAAAAGCCTTTGCAAGGTCTATAAAAGTAGCTGCAGTGATTTGGCCTTTGTCCATCGCAGAATGGATAGAGTCGGAGACCCAGATCAGGGAGGTGGTTGTGGAATGCAATTTTCTGAAACCCAGTTAGAAACGGGAGAGAGTGCCAGTCACCGAGAGCTGGTCCAGGAGCCTGGTGTAAACCAGAGACTCCTGAAGTTTGGTAAAAGAGGGTAGGAAAGAGATGGGCCTGTAGTTTGTGGGGGAATTAGGATCCCCCCTTTATGGAGTGGAATCACTTTAGCCAGTTTCCAGGCCTGAAGGACAGTACCAGTTGAGAGGGAGAGATTTAGCAGGTGGGCTAGCGGTAGGCGGTGACTGGGGCAGAGTTGCAGAGGAGTGTAGGGTGTAAGCCATCTGGGCTAGACTTTGCAGGGTTTAGGGACATTAGCACTTTGTACATCTCTGTGGGTGAGATGGGAGGGAGTTGACAGCCAGAACCAGGGGGAGGGGAACCCAAGAGGGTGGCGGAAAGGTTGGCAGGCAGGTCACAGGTGGTGAAGAATTTGTTGAAGACCTCAGAAATGGCAGCAGGGTCAGAGATACATACGCCATCAAGTTTTAGGACTAGAAGAGGTGAGAGAGGCAGGGGGTTGAGGAGAGAGAGTGTATAACTTTCCAGAATCTTGTAGGGAAGCCACTGGTAGCCTGGATTTAGGACTTAAAGTAGGCAGCTTTAGCCTGATGGATAGCTTTCGTACAGGCATTTCTGTGGGTTTTGTACAGAAGTAGGAGTTCAGGGGACATGGAAGATTTCAATTGTGCTCAGTATTTGTCCCGGACTTTACAGATGGATAAGAGGTCAGGTGTGATCCATGAGGGTTGGAGACGTTTAACCCTGGCCTTCTTCAGGAGGTCATGGGAATTCCAGATCATTGTATGAGTGTCAATGAAGATGCTGAGGGCAGAGTCAACGTTAGGGCAGAGAACATTGGGAACCAATCAGCACAAGCTAGGTCTTGGAGTAGAGTAGCATCAAGGGTACAGAGGGGGTGGTACCAGATATATTTGGGGGTAGAAAGGGGGACAATGACTTTTCTTACATAGCAGGTGATGCAGTAATCACTGAGGGCATCTGGGAGGACACCAGCCGAAGTGATCCTGTTTGGGTGTGAGGACAGCACCCAATCAAGGAGGGAATGATTTGGGGAATTTGGGTTTAGGCGTGTAGACTCTGAGGTCAACTGCATGAGATTTAGTGACTCTTTCTTGAGGTGGGTGGATTTTGCAGATGGGGAGAGCCAGTCTAGATTAAAATCTCTGAGTAGAATAAATTCACATTTGTCCAACTGGGAGGTGATGGTGGAGATACAGGCAACGAGGGAATCATGAGTTGCTTTGGGGGGGAGTATAGTACACTGACAAAGATAGTGATGGTGGAGGGAAGGGAAAGGTGTTCATGCAAGGTGGGGATGGATTCATTTAGTGAGATGGAACAGGATAAAGATTGTCTCACATACATGGCTATGCCACCACCGTGTTTTCTGCGGTCCTGGCAGTATAGGTTGTAATCAGGGATGGAGAGGAAAGAGTATGGAATTCTGGCAGACAGCCAGGATTCGGTGACACACAAGACATCAGGGGTATGCTGGACAACCCAAACTTTCAAGGCATCCAGTTTGGACAGGAGACTCCTAGCGTTCAGGTGGAAGAGGCGGAGACCTTTTGGAGGGTTGGGGGGGCCCAGGGTTAGGCTCAATATCTCCACCTAACAGTAGGAGAGAGAGTACAAGAAAGGCTAGAGACATGCACATTGGGAAGGACCTTGAAGAGACATGATGCTTGTAATGCATGCATAGGTAACGAGCGATGGAGTACAATTTTTTTAAACATAGAAAAATAGGTTTTGACGGCAGATAAGGACTGCTTGGCCCATCTAGTCTGCCCATTTCTCCTACCTATTGGATAAGCTTCAGATCCTAGTTAACCAACAGCCTACTTCTTCCTACCCCCCACCAGAATTGCCTTATGTCTGTCCCATGCATTCTTGAATTCCCCCATTGTTTTTGAACCCACAACCTCCTCGGGCAGACAGTTCCATGCGTCCACCACCCTCTCTGTGAAAAAATACTTCCTTACATAGCCCCTGAGCCGTCCCCCCTCTATCTTCAAATTATGTCCCCTTGTTCTTGCACATCTCTGTTTCTGAAAGATGCTATTCTCTTGGATTTTGTTGATTCCCTTGAGGTACTTGAAAATTTCTATCATGTCCCCCCTCTCCCTCCTTTCCTCAAGGGTATACATACTAAGCTCCTTTAGTCTCTCTTCGTATGGCTTCTGTTGCAGACCGTGCATCATTTTAGTTGCTCTCCTCTGGACTGCCTCCATCCTGTCTATGTCCTTGCAGAGATGGGGTCTCCAGAACCGCACGCAGTACTCCAGATGGGGTCTCACCAACTGTCTGTACAGAGGGATAACAACTTCCTGTTTTCTACTGGTGATGCCTTTCCCTATACATCCCAGTATCCCCCCAGCCATCCTTACAGCCTTCTCACATTGCTTGCTTACCTTTAGGTCATCTGATATGACTACCCCCAGGTCCCTTTCCATTTTTCTTGTTGTTAATACCCCCCCCCCCGCTGCTATTCATCTCTTCTGCAGCGTGACCAGCTAGTGGCATACAGCCATCAGCCCTGCCCGCATGGAGAGCTGAGTGGCTCACACCACACCCAGGAGGGTCCGGGACGGCCGTCAGGCTATCCTGCTGGAGGACCCCCTCTGCCACTCCCAGCCAGGACAGCACCGGATCCTCCCCGATGGGACTCCTCGCAAGTCCTCCAGGCAGCGCAGGGTGTGGCCATCAAGCTGCACAGTCGTGCCTAGCCTTTTTCCTCCAATTTTCTGCCCCACGGGAATGCAGATATGCAATGATGGCAGGCACTATGTGCCGAAGTCTGCCACACTCCCCCCCCAGCTGCCACCATTCTGGTAGTACCTCCAGGTGTCCTCAGAGGTTGCTGCCACGCGATGGTTATTCCCAACCTACCCCAGGAGTAGGACAGCAGTCAATGGATGCTTGATCCTAGTTCTCCCCTGCCAGCCCCCGAGGACCCGGCTTGTTCCCGAACCCAGGTCGCCAGTACCTGTCGTACTTTTGACCATTCCTCCAACCTTGCCAAGTCCCTTCTCATCCTTTCCACCCCCACTTGAGTATCAGCCCTGTTGCAGATCTTTGTGTCGTCTGCAAAGAGACATACTTTTCCTTCCAGTCCCTCTGCAATGTCACTTATAAAGACACTAAAAAGGACCGGACCCGGTACTGAACCCTGCAGTACCCCGCTAATAAGCCCCCTTTCTTCGGAGTGGACTCCGTTTACTATTACCCTCTGTGTCCTGTAGTCCAGCCAATTTTTTTCCCAGGCTACCACCCTGGGATCCACTCCCAGGTCGGCTAATTTGTTTATTAATCTTTTGTGTGGGACTGTGTCACATGCCTTGCTAAAGTCTAGGTAGGCCATTTCCACAGCCCCTCCCTGGTCTACTACTTTGGTTACCCAGTCAAAGAAATCTATTAGATTCGTCTGACATGACCTTCCCACTGTGAATCCATGCTGCCTTGAGTCCTGTGCCCTGCTGGCCTTTAGGTATTCAACAATTCTTTCTTTCAAAAGTGATTCCATCATTTTCCCTACTACTGAGGTCAAGCTAACCAGTCTGTAGTTTCCTGCCTCTGCTTTGCTCCCACTTTTGTGAAGGGGAATCACATTCACCCTCCTCCAGTCCTTAGGTACCACACCATACTCCCATGATTTGTTAAAAAGGGTAGTCAGTGGTGTCACTAGTTCTCCCCTTAGTTCTTTTAGAATTCTGGGGTGAATCCCATCAGGCCCCATTGCTTTGCGCACATAGAAACATAGAAACATAGACTTTGATGGCAGATAAGGACCGCTAGGCCCATCTAGTCTGCCCATTTCCTAACTACAGGATAGGCCACAGATCCTAGTTAACCAACAGCCTATATCTTCCTGCACCCCACAAGAATTGCCTTATGTCTGTCCCATGCATTCTTGAATTCTCCCACAGTTTTAGACCCCACAACTCCTCAGGAAGGCTGTTCCATGCATCCACTACCCTCTCTGTGAAATAATACTTCCTCACATTGCCCTGAACCGCCCTCCTTCTATCTTTAAATTGTGTCCCTTGTTCTTGCAAGTCTCTTTTTCTGAAAGATGCTACCTCTTGGACTTTGTTGATTCCCTGAGGTACTTGAAAGTTTCTATCATGTCCCCTCTCCTTCTTTCCTCAAGCGTATACATATTAAGCTCCTTTAGTCTCTCCTCATCGGCTTCTCTTGCAGACCCTGCACCATTTTAGTTGCCCTCCTCTGGACTGCCTCTATCCTGCCTATGTCCTTGCGGAGATGGGGTCTCCAGAACTGAACACAGTATTCCAGATGGGGTCTCACCAACTGTCTGTACAGAGGGATAACAACTTCCTGTTTTCTGCTGCTGATGCCTCTTCCTATACATCCCAGTATACCCCCGGCCCTCCCTACTGCCTTCTCACATTGCTTGCTAACCTTAAGGTCATCTGATATGATTACCCCCAGGTCCCTTTCCTGTTTTGTTGTTGTTACTACCTCCCCACCCATTGTGTATTCTTCCCTGGGTTCTTGTTTCCCAGGTGCATTATTTTGCACTTTTTGCATTGAATCCTAGCTGCCATACGTCTGACCATTCCTCCAACCTTGCCAAGTCCCTTTTCATCCTTTCCACGCCTCCTTGTGTATCAACCCTGTTGCAGATCTTTGTGTCATCTGCAAAAGGCATACTTTTCCTTCAGTCCCTCTGCAATGTCACTGATGAAGACATTAAAAGGACTGGACTAACACTGAAACCTCAAGTGTACCCCACTAGTAAACCGCCTCCTTTCTTCAGAGTGGACTCCATTTACAATTACCTTCTGTGTCCTGTTGTCCAGCCAATGTTTTACTCAGGCTACCACCCTGGGACCCACTCCCAGGCTGGTTAATTTGACTAATAATCTTTGTGTGGGACTGTGTCAAATGCCTTGCTAAAGTCTAGGTAGGCCATGTCCACAGCCCCTCCCTGGTCTACTACTTTGGTCACCCAGTCAAAGAAATCTATTAGATTAGTCTGACATGACCTTCCGCTGTGAACCCATGCTGCCTTGGATCCTGTGCTCCACTGACCTCTAGGTACTCAACTATTCTTTCCTTCAGAAGTGACTCCATCATTTTCCCTACCACAGAGGTCAGACTGACAGGTCTGTAGTTTCCTGCCTCTGTCTTGGTCCCACTTTTGTGAAGGGAATCACATCCGCCTTCCTCCAGTCCTCGGTACCACACCATCCTCCCATGATTTATTAAAAGAGTAGCCAGTGGTTTCACTAGTTCCTTCCTTAATTCTTTTAGAATTCTGGGGTGATCCATCAGGACCCATTGCTTTGTCCACCTTCAGTTTTAGGAGTTCTTGCAGAACCCTTTCTTCTGTGAAAGGACTGGGATCGACCCCCTATCAAAGTGCTTCTGTTAATTGGATTAGGCACTTCCCCTCCTCTTTGTGAATACTGAGCAGAAATATTCGTTCAGTATTCCTGCTTTTCACTGTCCCCTCTGCCCACCCACGTTCATTCTATTCAGCCTCACTATCCCTCCCTTTGTCTTTCTACGCTCGCTGATGTACCTATAAAAGGTTTTATCCCCCTTCTTAACTGAGTTGGCTATCTTTTCCTCAGTTTGGGCCTTTGCTATTCTGACTTCCCTCCCTGCTTCTTTCTGCCTTAACTGGTACAGCTCTCTGTCCTGCTCCTTCTGTGTTTCCTTATACTTCCGGAATGCTATCTTTTTCTTCCTGACTTTCACAGCCACCTCTCTTGAGAACCATAGTGGCTTTTTCTTTCGTTTTGATTTGTTTATTTGCTTCACACAAAGGCTTGTTGCCTCTGTGATGGCAGTTTTGATAATTCCCCATTGCTGCTCCACACCTCCTTCTAGCCTGTTTGCTAGTGCTTTTCTGTTCAGTTTTAGGAGTTCTTTCAGAACCTATTCTTCTGTGAAAGGACTGGTATCGACCCCCCTATCCAGAGTGCGTCTATTGATTGGATTATGTACCTCCTCCTCCTCTTCTTTTGTGAATACTGAGCAGGAGTATTCATTCAGTATCCCTGCTTTTCTACTGTCTCTCTCTGCCCACCCAGCCTCCCCTTAATTAAGCCTGACTATCCATCTCTTGTTCTTTCTTCGCTCCCTAATATACCTATAAAAGGTTTTATCCCTGTAACCCCTAGGTGGTGCTATCCCAAGGGCTACTACCCCTGCCTGCTTAACTACTAACAGGTTGAGGGGCCTAGGTCCAGTGGCAGGTGCCTCCACCCAGAGGTCAGGGTTTGCAGTAGTTAAACTAACTTGGTCACAGCCCTCTGGGACACTGTAACCCCCCTTTCTTCCCACTAGAGGCCCACACAATGCATTAGGAATATCTTCACAATGTACACTTACCCCCAGGACTAGCTCCGTCGACTAGACCCCACTGCAGTTTAGAGCAAATGGATGTAGTCTGGATTAAGCTGGGGTTTACTTCCAGCTTCATGCACTCTATTCACTGTACAGGGGATTTGAAACACGATTCCCCACACACACTACGCACATTTATATGTAACAGAAAAGTACTATACCAGGCAGGCTGCTTCTCTATCCCGATCGCAATTACTGCACAATACCTGGGAGAACACACAGCAGATTCAGTTCCTGACAGACCAAACGCGATTCAGCAATTTCTCCAGTTTTCTACAGGGTGAGCCTGGTTTCTACTCTTCAGGTCTCCTTGATTCTCTTCACAGGTCGGTTTCAGTCCGAACAGGCACTTGCACAAACTGCAGACCAAAACTTAGGGCCTTACACGAGATCCCCAGCTAAAACTACACACCGAAGAAGCACACAGCTCCCTGTCTCTTCACAGCCCAAACTGATCTGATCTTTCCAGTAGACAGGCGGGCATTTCCTTTGAGTTCCTCCAGTTCAGTTGGCTGGTTTGGCTGTCACTCACAGTAAACTCCCCCTGTTGGTGGAAAAAAGGTGCCGAAGTCCAAACTACAATTCCCAGAAGCATTGGCCATACAGTACATAGGTGGCTGGCCCCACAATGAGAGTCCAAGTTCTGATTTGCCAGCAGCAGGCTCCATTTCAAAGGTCCCCCCACACTGATTGGTCCGGTTCAGCAGTTCAAAACTAGAATGGGGGACTAGGCAAACACAGTTCTGACTGCAAAGAAAAGCAGGTTAGACAAACTGTATTTTCGTTATTACTCTAAATGATGTCTAGCAAACAGTTACATCTTTGAAAAGTGCTCCTCTGCCCACTTAGTGACGGCAGAAGCGGAGCGATTGGCAGCAGCTCGAGTGCGACTCCAGCAGGGAAACACACAGACCCCCATCCAATTTAATTATGTCTGCAGGCAGACAGCTCTTAAAGAGACAGTACCAGAGGCTGTAAAAGCACTCACAGATAAACGGCTTAGACGACGAACACCATCCAGGCTCGGAGCATTTAAGTAAGCTCCTGGAAGACTTTCGGGAACCCCCATTTGCAGGGGGGTTACACCCTTCCCGGCCTGGAAAAAGTTTGGCGTCCGCATCAAGCAAGTACCCCCATAAGTTTCAATTGCAAACATATACATTTGCATCAGGATCACATTAGGCTCATACATGTAATCATCAGTCAATATATCACTTTACCAGAAACACATTTCTGAAACTTTGCAGTACGTCACTCTTTACACAGTATTACACACATATTGTACCATAACTCAGGTTATTATCTCTTGTACATGAAACCTGAAGAGAGGGGGCCCTTCCCTATCGGCTACCTTGGGGCTGGATGGGGCAAGGGCACCATACCTAGAGGGCAACACAAGTAACTTGGAGTTAGCACTGATGGTCAGTTTGGGCAATGAGCTCGGGGACACATACACTCCTTTATGGACAACATTGAGAGGCAAGTTCACAGGCCTCTCAGGGGAATCATAACTGAGGTGCACCACAGGCTTTACAGCTCGACTAGTCTTTCTAGGGGGAACTGTTACAGTCTCTGCACTCTGAGCCTCATTTTCAGCATTGTCCTCACTTGTCAGGGGAGTCTCCATTGGGGTAGAGAGGCTAGAACTTGGGGCACTTTCAGCTCCAGGAGTTACAATCTCTGAGTCCACAACACTTGGCTCACATGGAGAGCTTTCTGACACTGACAGTGAATTATCAGGGCACTCAATACACTCTTCTTGTTCTGGTATGTCACCAGTCTGTTCCAGTCCATCACTTTCCTCCCCTGAAAGCTCAAACCATTCAACCATACACAATGATTCCATGTCATCTGACTTGATGCTTTGCACTTCACTTTCTGGGAGCATTGGCTGCAGGGACAAAGCTGGGGGCTTAGACAGTCCAGAAGGCCCAGCTTAATCTCCAGTATTGACTAGGGAATTGCCCTGAAACAATTGACTCATTTCGTAAGAAGGGTAGTATTCAAAGCCACACTCACTTTCCTCTGACATGGACTGATAGTCATGTTCAACTGGGACTTGTAGGGGGGAACACTTTAACTCAGCTTCTGTAGGGGCAGACTTTCTTGATTTTTTGTTAGCAGCAGCTCTAGTCACTGGTCCAGACGGGGCATTTTCTTGGGGTTCAGACTCAATCAAGATTTGTCCAATTGGCAGTAAATGATTTGTATGCATTGTTTTAACATCTTTTGAATTATTCTCAGGCCTTACTTTGTACACAGGCAGATCATCTAGTTTGCCCACTACAATGTGAGAGAGATGGTGCCATCTGTCAGCAATCTTGTGTTTGCCATGCAGTCCCAGATTTCTTAGCAATACCCAATCTCCCTCCTGGAGTTCCTGTGCTTTCACCTTTTTATCATACCTTTCTTTGTTGGCCAGATTTCTTTTGGCAGCCATGGTTTGAGCCAGTTGGTACGCATGATTTAGCTGGGCCTTTAACTTTTGCACATGCTGTAAATAGTTGTCAGCTCGAGCCCCATCAGGAGAGACCCCAAAGCACACATCTACCGGCAGTCGAGCTTCTGTTCCAAACATCAGGCGGTAGGGGGAGAACCCAGTGGCATCACTGTTGGTGCAGTTGTAGGCATGTACCAGGGTGCTAATTTGTTGGCTCCATCTAGGCTTGTCTTTTGGGTGGAGGGTGCCTAGCATATCTAGCAAAGTGCGGTTGAAATGTTCAGGCTGTGGGTCCCCCTGGTGGTGGTAAGGGGCAGTTCTGGACTTTCGCACTCCCCACAGAAAAAGCATCTCTTTGATCAGATGACTCTCAAAGTCTCTCCCTTGATCAGAATGGATTCTTTGTGGAGCCCCATAGTGAACAAAAAAGTTTTCTACAAGTACTTTTGCCACAGTGGATGCCTTCTGGTCATTGGTGGGGAAAGCTTGTGCATATCTCGTAAAATGGTCAGTGACCACCAGCACATTACTAATATTTCTTTGATCTGACTCCAAACTCAGAAAATCAATACAGACCAGCTCCATGGGTGCACTGGTGGTGATTTTAACAAGAGGGGCAGCCCTCTGGGGCAAAGCTTTCCTCTGTAAGCAGTGACTACAAGTTCAAATGTGTTGCTCCACATCAGCCCCCATCTTAGGCCAATAGAATCTGGATCTCACCAAGTCGAGTGTTCTGTCTATACCAAGGTGCCCCATGTGGTTGTGTAAGGACCTCAGTACTGAATCTCGAAAGGCAGTGGGCAGCACTAGTTGTTGTTTGTCTACTTGCACCCCTCTATCTACTGTTTCTCTGTATAACAGTCTATTGATCAGTTTCAACTTAGGACCTTCTTTGTATAACAATGCAGTTCTCAAATCAGCGGAACATAATTTGGACACATCTTTCCCTGCATATAGGGCTTCTAAAGCTGATTTGATCATGGGATCTTGGGATTGAGCCCGCCGAATACTGTCATTGTCCAGCTGAGGCAGTGCACCAATGTCTATTGCAGAAAAGTGGCAATAAGCAGCAGGTATGCAATTCTCAGAGGGTCCCAAACAATCCACCATACAGTCCACTGCGTCCGTGGACATTTGTTCCTCCCTGTCAAACTTCTGGCAGAGAGCTCTAATATCAGGTTCTGACAGTCTGACCCAGTCATTCTGGGGAACAGGCCTCCGGGAGAGAGCATCAGCATCTATGTGGTTCAGGCCTGCTCTGTATTCAACTGCATAGTCGTAAGTAGATAAGGCAGAGAGCCACCTATGGCCAGTGGCATCCAACTTAGCTGAGGTCTGCACATAGGTCAAAGGATTATTGGTCAGTCTTTACTAGTATCTTAGCCCCATATAAGTACTCATGGAATTGATCAACAATGGACCACTTCAAAGCTAGGAACTCTAACTTCTGTACAGGATAGTTCTTTTCGGAAGGGGTCAGGCTTCTGCTGGCAAAGGCCACTGATCTCAGGTCATTCTCGTGCTCTTGGTACAACACAGTCCCCAACCCTTGCAAGCTAGCATCAGTGTGCAGGGCATAAGGTTTTGTTGGATCAGCATAGGCCAACACTGGAGCGTGGGTAAGTTGATATATGATCTCATGAAAAGCAGTCTCACAATCAGGAGTCCAGCGGGCCCCAAATACTTCACTTGGATGAAAATACACTCTTTTAGTCTTGAGGGACGCTGACTTTTTGTATTTTTTGTGGGTTGGGGGATACCCTTGAGTAAGGTTAAGTAAAGGGTGGATCACTCCTGAATAGTCCTTGGTGAAACGCCGATAATAACCACAGAATCCCAGGAATCTTTGCAGTTCTTTTAGATTTTTGGGCTGTGGCCAGGTGGTCAAGGCCTTGACTTTACTTGGGACGGTCTTTATTCCCTTGGTGGATACTATGTGTCCCACATACTTTACTGATGTTTGAAAGAATTGATACTTATCAATGGACAGTTTAAGGCCAAAGTCTTCCAGTCGGTCCAACACCTTGAATAATCTGCTCTCATGTTCCTCCAGTGAGCTGCCAAACACAATAACATCATCTAGGTATACCAGGCACTCTAATAAGTTCATGTCCCCAACTGCACACTCCATCAGTCACTGAAAGGTGGCTGGGGCGCCTGAATTCCCTTGAGGCATCCTCATGAATTCATAGAAGCCAAGCGGACAGATAAAGGCTGTCTTCTCACAGTCTTCTGGGGCCATCGGGATCGGGTAGTACCCACTGCGAAGATCCAGCACAGAGAACCACTTGCTACCATTCAGGCAGTCCAAAGCATCCTGAATGCGGAGCATTGTATACTGATCAGGGATAGTCTGCCGGTTTAAAGTGTGTTAATCCATGCACATCCTTACTGTCCCATTCTTTTTTCTCACTACCACAATGGGGGAAGCATAGGGGCTTCTGGATTCTTGTATTACACCAGCAGCTAGCATCTCTTGCAGATGCCTTCTCACATCATCTATGTCAGCAGGGGCCAGGCATCGAGACCTCTCACGAAATGGCCTTTCATCATGCAGCCAGATGTGGTGCTCAGCTCCTTGCACACATCCTATGCCCCATTCTTTTAAGGAAAACACCTGCTCTCTCTGGGAAAGCTTCTCACTGATCCTCACTTTCCATTCAGCTGGCAACAGGGAGTCACCGAAATCAAACAAGTCAGGTGTTACTCTGTCATTCTTCCCTGAACTCTTGCTACTGGGTAGCACTGCAGTGTCTGCACAATGCACATTAGCCAGGGTGCAACCTCTATTTACTCGAATCTCTCTGTCAGACACATTATGAACTTGAACCATTACCCTTCTGGCATAAGCATGGGCTCTAGCAGGCAAAATACTAGGCTTGACCAGCAGTTCCTCCGGCAATTTCCCATCACCTGGTGCATCCAACATGAGGATTTTATTCTTGACATGCTTACTGATACGGACTTCCCCCTGGAGGGTGCACTGGGCATTTGTCACCAGGATTAGAGACTTAGGATCCTTTTTCCAGACAACTCCAACCGGTTCCTCTGGTTCCATTTTGTCAGCACCTCTCTGTACCTCATAGGCCTTCTTGATCAAGGCCGGAATTCTTAAATCTCTACTAGTCCTTGACCCCTGTTTTTCATAACACAACTGTACCAGCCATCCAAACATATGTGCATTAGTCCCAATTAGTAAAGGAACCCCATCATACAGTCCAGTAGGGGGACCCACTAAGGCCAGGGTCTCTACTTGTTCTGCCATTCCAACCACAGAGGTGGGGAAAGACAGCCAAATTCGGATATACCCAGAGTAGGGGTAGTCCTTCTCACTTAACCCCCATACATCCAGTCCTTCTAATGGTTGTAAGGGTACATCTGACAAATGCTTCTGATACCAATCCTGGAACATAATTGTCACTTGGGAGCCACTGTCTAATACAGCTCTTGTAGACACTCCATTCACCTTTACAGTGGTCTCCATGGAGGGACCCACTATTCTGGACCAGTCTGGAGATGGGGTAGCGGGGGCCTGGGCAACTGATCATGCCACAGAGGGATGTGAGTTAGCATTTTTGGGACCCTCACTGGGACCATTTCATGCATTTGTTAACCACTGACTTGTTCTCTGAAGCTCTTCTTGTAGCCAGCTTACCACTGTCTCTAAGTCTTTCTTAGACCGGCATTCCCTCTTCATGTGCCCATCCTTCCCACAATTATGGCAAAATATGTCTGCTGAAGTTTGGGGTGACTGAGGCATCACTGTGGGGGCTGCGGCATGGGTACTATCGATAGAAAACTTTGGTGCCACATCAGCCAGCGGTGGGTTGGACATTTGGAGACATCTCTTCAGTTCCCTCACTTCCATAGTCAATGCATCAAGTTTCGAACTGTTGTCAACATGAGGTGCCTGGGTGGGCACCCCCACCGCCATAGCAGAAGCAGTCGGGCAAGTGTCAGTGCCCGTGCTCATAGGAGTATCCTTCATGATGAGACTGTCTGTTACTTTCCTAATCTCCCTCAGCAACTCCTCCCAGTGCGGGGTGTTTACAGCCATCCCCGTTTGGCAGGCACTTAATCCTTGACTTCCATCATGGGTTTTCGGTGATCCCTGGCCGTCAGCAGCTGACCCCGCCCTTGGAGCAGAGGTTGTAGCAGCTACAACTATGCGAGGCTCTGAGAAATCCTCCTCCTCCTCCTCAACTTCCCAGATTTCTTTCATCAAATCACAATGATCCGGTGGGTTACCTCTCCTGTCATGAAGCCTCAACTGAAGGAGCTGCAATTTTGAGGGCTTTGCATGCTGCAATATGTGCTCCAACCTTACATGGTTTAAGTCACTGGCGGCCACCCCCCCCCCTTTCCGGTAGGCCCTCTGTAGCGCTCCTTCCAGATGAGTAACATATGCAGATAAAATTTCCCCTGGCCATTGTTTTGTACCTTGAAACTTCCACATCAAGCTCTCCCCTAACTCAGTACTCCCAAAATTGCATTCAAGTGCAGTTAGGTACTTTTGGGCAGATGCCTCAGGATTTATGGACCTCAAAGACTTAATGGCTTCCAGAGCAGGACCTCTCAAGCTCTCTAGGATTCTTTTCCATTTCTCAGCCTCTGCACACTGCCACTCAGATACCAAAGGGGCAACACAGTCTATCCAGGTCTCCCAATCATCCTCCCCTTGTGGGGTGGGAAGGGTGCTGGAGAAAATTCTCAACCTGCGGTAAGAGTCATGACTATTGGCAGATACAGACATGGGGCTTGCACTGGCACAGAAGGAGGGGCAATAACGGGTGCTGGAGGGAAGAGGGTGTTGGTGGAGGAACATTCTCAGGTGGCAATAATAGTTTCTTTAAATCCTCCGCAGTTTTCCCTTCCCCCAACAACAATTTAGCAAATTTTTCCTCAAAAGTTTCAGATAATGGGGGAGGCTTGTTCTCCTTGGGGTCTTTACTGTCTTTGGTTATCACTTATCAGACAGTGAGGGTTTCCATGGGGGTAACAGTCTATGGCACTTTAGAACTGTCTACAGGGTCCTTACACTCTATTAGGGCCATGAAAGTTTGGGTGAGCAGATCAGCCTGTCGCCCCTCTACCACAGGGTCTCGTAAACATTCAACCTTGGAAAGTACTCCCTCTACAGTGTCCGTACTGGTACCCAGTGGGATATCCAAGATAAGTATAGCATTTTGGGGATCGATCTCCTCCCTAGTACACCACTTCACCAGCTGGTGTACAGCCACTTCTGTTGGGGTACCCATTTATTTTTTTACAGTAATTCGTAAATGTGGCCACTAGAGGACGGTAATCCCATCGGTGAGACTCCAAGATGTAACCCCTAGATGGCACTATCCCAAGGGCTACTACCCCTGCCTGCTTAACTACTAACAGGTTGAGGGGCCTAGGTCCAGTGGCGGGTGCCTCCACCCAGAGGTCAGGGTTTGCAGTAGTTAAACTAACTTGGCCACAGCCCTCTGGGACACTGTAACCCCCCTTTCTTCCCACTAGTGGCCCACACAATGCATTAGGAATATCTTCACAATGTACACTTACCCCCAGGACTGGCTCCGTCGACTGGACCCCACTGCAGTTTAGAGCAAATGGATGTAGTCTGGATTAAGCTGGAGTTTACTTCCAGCTTCATGCACTCTATTCACTGTACAGGGGATTTGAAACACGATTCCCCACACACACTACGCACATTTCTATGTAAAAGGAAAGTACTATACCAGGCAGGCTGCTTCTCTATCCCGATCGTAATTACTGCAGAATACCTGGGAGAACACACAGCAGATTCAGTTCCTGACAGACCGAGCGCGTTTCAGCAATTTCTCCAGTCTTCTACAGGGTGAGCCTGGTTTCTACTCTTCAGATCTCCTTGATTCTCTTCACAGGTCAGTATCAGTCTGAACAGGTGCTTGCACAAACTGCAGACCGAAACTTAGGGCCTTACACGAGATCCCCGCGCTTAAACTACGCACCGAAGAAGCACACAGCTCCCTGTCTCTTCACAGCCCAAACTGATCTGACATTTCCAGTAGACATGCCGGGCATTTCCTTTGAGTTCCTCCCAGTTCAGTTGGCTGGTTTGGTTGTCACTCACAGTAAACTCCCCCTGTTGGTGGAAAAAAGGTGCCGAAGTCCAAACTACAATTCCCAGAAGCATTGGCCATACAGTACATAGGTGGCTGGCTCCACAGTGAGAGTCCAAGTTCTGATTTGCCAGCAGCAGGCTCCATTTCAAAGGTTCCCCACACTGATTGGTCCGGTTCAGCAGTTCAAAACCAGAATGGGGGACTAGGCAAACACAGTTCTGACTGCAAAGAAAAGCAGGTTAGACAAACTGTATTTTCGTTATTACTCTAAATGATATCTGGCAAACAGTTGCATCTTTGAAAAGTCCTCACTCTGCCCACTTAGTGACGGCAGAAATGGAGTGATTTGGCAGCAGCTCGAGTGCGACTCAAAAGAAGGGAAACACACAGACCCCCATCCAAATTAATTATGTCTGCAGGCAGACAGCTCTTAAAGAGACAGTACTAGAGGTTCTAAAAGCACTCACAGATAAACGGCTTAGACGCCGAACACCATCCAGGCTTGGAGCATTCAAGCAAACTCCTGGAAGACTTTTGGGAACCCCCATTTGTAGGGGGGTTACATCCCCTTTCTAATATTATGAGTTGGGCAGAGCACAACTGTGCTCATACTCCTCCTGTTCTCACAGCATATATAAAAATGGATCATTTAGGCCCACCGGCAAAACAGGGTGAGCACTATAACTGTGCACTCCTTTCCCTCGCACTGGGCCCACTCTATCCCAGCTGTGACTCCTCCTTATTCTAACTGCTAGCCTTACACCTTGCTGCCTGGAGTGATGAATTCACACTGCACTTCTTCCTACTGACTGCAATGTTTAATACTGTATTGTAATACCTGTTTTTGGTATTGTTGTCTTACAATGTCCCTGTGTTCTGGTCACTTTATATTAACTCTTCACTACTATTTGCCTGATGAAATCTGATGCTTGTAAAGTCCCTGTTGTGCTAATTCTATGTAATGTAATCCTCCACTTGTATTTGCCTGATGTTCATGTATGTACCTTGTAATGTACCTTGTAATCTCCCAGGTCGCACCTGAAAATAGGCACTTGGCTGTCTAGTGTGCTTACCCCGGTTAACAAAAGCAAATAAAAATAAAAAAAATAAATAAAAATAACCAAGTTGGCTATCTTTTCCTCGGTTTTTGGCCTTTGCTATTCTGACTGCCTTCCCCGCCTCCTTCTGCTTTAACTGGTACAGTTCTCTGTCCTGCTCCTTCTGTGTTTCCTTATACTTTCTGAATGTTATCTTTTTCTCTCTAACCTTTCCCGCCGCCTCTTTTGAGAACCATATTGTTTTTTCTTTCGTTTTGATTTATTTGCTTCACACAAAGGCTTGTTGCCTCTGTGATGGCAGTTTTGATGTTTCCCCCATTGTTCCTCCTCCCCTCCTTCTTGCTTGTTTGCTAGTGCTTTTCTGAGGCACTCTCCCATTTTGACAAAGTCAGCCCTCCTAAAGTTCAGTACCCTGACTTTTGCATGGCTTGACTCTGCAGCTGTGTTTATCATGAACCACACTGTTTGGTGGTCACTTGTTCCCAGATGGCTACCCATTTCTAGATCTGAGATCCTCTCTCCGCCCCCATTTGAGAGTACCAGGTCTATGATTGCTCCCTCCTGAGTGGGTTCCAACATTAGCTGTCTGAGGCATGCCCCCTGTAGGGCATTGAGAATGACCCTGCTCTTGGATGTGGCTGCAGCAAAGGTGCTCCAGTTAACATCTGGCATATTCAGGTCCCCCATCAACAATATCACCCTTTTTTCTCTCATCCTAAGGATGCCGTCTATCATTTCCTTGTCCATTTCCTCCCCTTGAGATGGGGATCTGCATACAACCCCCATGTGGATTATGGTGCCATTTCTGGTCTCCAGGGTGACACACAGTGCCTCCTCTCCTCCCTGTTTACCCTTTAGTTCTGTTGCTTTGATCCCTTCTCTTACGTAGAGAGCTACTCCTTCTCCTCTTCTACCCTCCCTGTCCCGCCTGTAGATTGTGTACTCTTGTATGTTGACATCACAGTCATGGTTCTCTGTGTATCATGTTTCTGTGACTGCCACAATATCCAGGCATCCCTCTTCCATCAAGGCCACCAGTAAAGGGAGCTTGTTACCTAGACTCTGGGCATTGGTACTCATTACCCTCATTTTTTGATGGCCTTACCCCTTTTCGCTGCATCCCTGTCCTGACTGCCTTTTTCTCCATTTACCCCTGCCCTTCTCCCTATCAACTTCTCTGTCTTGGTGTTTACCTCACTAACTACCCTGATTTTATTTTTTGGGAGGGGGGGCTAGGATTTCCCTGCTCCTTTTCAGTGCCTCCCCCTCCTTGGCTAGTTTAAATGTTTGCCAATGAAGCATTTAAACCTATCACCAAGGATCTTGGTTCCCCTCCAGGATAGATGCAGACCATCGTGCCAGTATAGGCCTGTATCCTCCAGATGGACCCCCAGTCCCCAGTGAAGTCAAAACCCTGAGCTCTGCACCAGTTTTTCAACCATTAATTGAATCCCATGGTGTGGAACACCCTAGCCTCACCCATGCCATAGACAGGCAGCACCTCTGAGAAGGTTACCATGCGTGCTACTTGTCTAGGCCCTCCCCAACTTTACAAACTCCTCCTGCACTGCTCTGATCCTTTTCCAGCCAGGTCATTTGTCCCTAGGTGGACAATGACATCTAGCTCCCTCCCCCGTGCAGCTACTCCCTCAATCCTGAGGATTCGCTCCCTGTCCCTCCAAGCCATGGCACCAGGCAGGCACCTTACCTTCCTCTCCTCCCCCTCCCCCAGTTTAGAATTAGAGGAAGTGAATTGTGGGGGCAGGGGGGCCGCAAGGGTATTGGAAAGGGAGAAGTCCTTTAAAGAGGCTAGTTTGTCATCAGGACATTGGTCAGAGGGCACAGAGTCAGAGACAGTAAGTAGCACTAGCAGGATAGAGAGGATAATGGCTGTCTGTAGCAGCCAGGACATACCGTAGTTTGGGGGGGTGGAGGAAAGGAAATCAGTAGTGAAACACCTGTTGTATTTGAAAGCCTGGAATTTGGGACAGCCTAGAGTTGGGACATTCCAAGTGAGTTCAAACTGGGGGAAGGGTGGAACATACCATATGAAACCTTGCAGCAGGTGTGGAAAACTTGGCTGATTGATTTTTGCAGCTCCACACTACAATATAAAAGTCAGTCTACCTTTGGGTGGGAGGGAGGCTGGGGAGGGAAGGTGGGAAGACAGTAGTGGTGCCACACACAGTGCAGCACCACCCACTTGTTCTGTATTTGCACTGGAGTCACAGTGAGCAGTCTGTACCTGGGGCTGAGCTGCGGGGTTCCATCGGCCAACTGGTCCTGGTATGGAGGAGGGTGAGTCCTTACCGCCCTAATCATCCCGCAGCTTTTGTAGTTGGTGACTGAAAAGGAAAAAACATAAAACAGTGTGCTTAGTCTTGGTGAGGAAGGGACAGTGAGCAGGAGGTGGGGAAGGGGATGAGGGGATGAACTAGAGTAGGGTGCAGGAGCAGAGCGGCGGGGACAAGATGGCCACTGGTGAAACTAGCTGATAAGGAACGATCACATTACATGTAGCTGACTCAGAAGTACATTTGCACAGAACTAGCAGATAAAATGATCACTATTTTATGTAACTGGCTCAGAAGTGAATTAGCACAGAACTGGCATATAAAAATTATCCAAATTACAAGTAACTGGCTTAGAAATATGCTGTATAAAGCAATCAGAAGTTGTCTGCCGACAATTTAAAGGTCAGAATTAAAGAACATCTTGCTGCACCACTACAACTGTGATACTGCCCATTGGTTCTGTAGTTGCACTGGAGTCAGAATGAGCAATCTGTACCTATGGCTGAGCTGTGGGGTTCTGTCGGCCGACCAGTTCTGGTATGGGGGAGGGAGAGCCCTAACCGCCCTAATCATCCTGCGGTTTTTGTAGCTGGTGACTATGGCTGAGCTGCGGGGTGCTGCTGGCCAACCGGCCCTGGCATGGGGGAGGGTGATCCCCTACCGCAAAATGCGATTATGAATATAGGTTAGCAGTAAACGTTACAGATAATTATAAAACCTTTTATACCTATATGTAACCCCTAGATGGCGCTATCCCAGGGCCTACTACCCCTGCCTGATTTGCCACTAACAGGTTGAGGGGCCTGGATCCAATGGCGGGTGCCTCCACCCAGAGGTCAGGGTTTGCAATAGTTAAACTAACTTGGTCACAGCCCTCTGGGACACTGCAACCCCCCTTTCTTCCCACTAGTGGCCCACACAATATATCAAATTACCTTCACAGTATACACTTACCCCCAGGTCTGGTTCCGGCACTGGGACCTCCTGTGAAATGAGATACAGTGCAACAATCACAGTACAGTACTTTAACATAGAACAAATACCTCAGGCAGTATAACTTTGCTGAAACAAGCAGCTCTGATTTATTTAGGGGATATAACAAGGACAGGGAAATCAGGTTAATTAGCTTATCACTCTAATAATCTACCTATGGCTCTGTGCACAGGCCTATCCCTATCAGTTACTGTCCCTGGGTACCCAAGCCCTAGTGGCTAGTCAAACCGTGGCAGCTGGTAGGGGCCCTTTCACACAGAGAAAGGAGAATTAAACAGTCAGCAGTACAGTAATTCCATTTGGATTTAATGTGGCAATTCAACAGGGCGACCCTGAATTAGTACTCCGACCTCCAAATAAGATAGGGTCCTTCAATGTCAGCAGGGCTCACTTGAGGTACACAAACCTCTTCACACATTTATATAAAAAAGCACTATACCAGGCAGGCTGCATCTGTATCCGATCGCAATTACTGCACAATACCGGGAGAACACACAGCAGATTCAGTTCCTGACAGACCGAGTGCAATTTTCAGCAATTCTTCCAGTCTTCTACAGGGTGAGCCTGGTTTCTACTCTTCAGAGATCCTTTGATTCTTTTCACAGGACGAGTTCAGTCCTAACAAGCTGCAGACCGGAACTCTGGGCCTTACACGTTTTGACTAAAACTGCACACTGAAAAAGCACAGGGCTCCTTCCTTCTTCACTGCCAAAGCTCAACTCCAACTCCAACCGACAAAACCGGGCATTTCCTTTGAGTTCCTCCCAGTTCTTGACTGGATTGGCTGTCACTCACAATAGACTGCTGCTGTTGGTCCAAAAGGCACTGAAGTCAAACTACATCTCCCAGAGTCACTGCCCATACAATCCTCTTGTGGCTGGCTCAGATTATGAGTCCAAGTTCTGATTAGTCCAAGGCACCATTTTAGAGCTAGCTTACCCCACACTGATTGGTCCAGTTCAGCAGTTCAAAACTAGAATGGGGAACTAGCAGACACAGTTCTGACTGCAAAGAAAGCAGGTTAGACAAACTGTAATTTCATTATTACTCTAAATAATTTCTGGCAAACAGTTACATCTTTCAGATAGGTTCCTTTGCACTCCTAGTGACTGCAAAATGAAGTGAATTGGCAGCAGCTCGAGTGGTACTCAGAGAAGCACACAGTCCCCCATACAAACTAATTATGTCTGCAAGCAGACAGCTCTTAAAGAGACAGTACCAGAGGCTCTAAAACACTCACTGATAAATGGCTTAAATGCCAAACACCATTCAGGCTTGGAGCATTCAAGCAAGCTCCTGGAAGTCTTTTGGAACCCCCATTTGCAGGGGGTTACACCCTTCCTGGCCTGGGAAAGCTTGGCGTCCAGCGTCAAGCAAGTACCCCATAAGTTTCAACTGCAACCATATACATTTGCATTAGGCTCGCACATGTAATCATCAGTCATATATCATTTACCAAGAACACATTTCTGAAACATTGCAGTACGTCACTCTTTACACAGTATTACATACACATTGTACCATAACTCAAGTTATTATCTCTTGTACATGAAACCTGAAGAGGGGCCCTTCCTATCAGTTACCTTGGGGCTGGATGGGGCAAGGGCACCATATGAAAGGGCAACACAAGTAACTTGGAGTTAGCACTGATGCTCAGTTTGGGCAATGAGCTCGGGGACACATACACTCCTTTATGGACAACATTGAGGCAAGTCCACAGGCCTCCCAAGTGAATCATAACTGAGGGTGCACCACAGGCTTTACAGCTCGACCAGTCTTTCTAGGGGAACTGTTATAGTCTCTGCACTCTGAGCCTCATTTTCAGCATTGTCCTCACTTGTCAGGGAGTCTCCATGGGGGTAGAGGCTAGAACTTGGGGCACTTTCAGCTCCAGGAGTTACAGTTTCTGAGTCCACAACATTTGGCTCGCATGGAGAGCTTTCGGACACTGGCAGTGGACTGTCAGGGCACTCAAAATACTCTTCTTGTTCGGGTGTATCACCAGTCTGCCCCAATCTATCATTTTCCTCCCCTGAAAGCTCAAACAGTTCAACCATGCACAATGATTCCATTTCATCTGATCTGATGCTTTGCACTTCACTTTCTGGGAGCATTGGCTCCAGGGATGAAGCTGGGGGCTTAGACAGTCCAGAAGGCCCAGCTTTGTCTCCAGTATTGACTAGGGGATTGCCCCGAAACAATTGACTCAGTTCGTAAGAAGGATAGTATTCAAAGTCACTCTCACTTTCTTCTGATATGGACTGACAGTCATGCTCAACTGGGACTTGTGGAGGGGAACACTTTAACTTTGCTTCTGTAGGTGCAGACTTTCTTGATCTTTTCTTAGCAGCAGCTCTAGTCACTGGTCCAGAGGGGGCATCTTCTGGGGGCTCAGACTCAATCAGGATTTGTCCAATGGGCAGTAAATGATTTCTATGCATTGTTTTACATCTTTTGAATTATTCTCAGGCCTTACTTTGTACACTGGCAGATCATCTAGTTTGCCCACTACAATGTGAGGGAGATGGTGCCATCTGTCAGCAATCTTGTGCTTGCCATGCAGTCCCAGATTTCTTAGCAATACCGATCTCCCTCCTGGAGTTCCTGTGCTTTCACCTTTTTATCATACCTTTCTTTGTTGGCCAGATTTCTTTTGGCAGCCATGGTTTGAGCCAGTTAGTGCATGAGTTAGCTGGGCCTTTAACTTTTGCACATACTGTAAATAGTTGTCAGCTTGAACCCCATCAGGAGAGACCCCAAAACACACATCTACTGGTATCGAGCTTCTCTTCCAAACATCAGGCGGTAGGGGAGAATCCAGTGGCATCACTTTTGGTGCAGTTATAAGCATGTACCAGGGTGCTAATTTGTTGGCTCCATCTAGAGCTTGTCCTTTAGGTGCAGGGTGCCTAGCATATCTAGCAAGTGCGGTTGAAAGCGTTCAGGCTGTGGGTCCCCTGGGGGTGGTAAGAGTGGTTCTGGACTTTCGCACTCCCACAGAGAAAGCATCTCTTTGATCAGGCGACTCTCAAAGTCTCTCCCTTGATCAGAATGGATTCTTTGTGGAGCCCCATAGTGAACAAAAAGTTTTCTACAAGTACTTTGGCCACAGTGGATGCTTTCTGGTCTTTGGTGGGGAAAGCTTGGGCATATCTCGTGAAATGGTCAGTGACCACCAGCACATTACTGATATTTCTTTGATCTGACTCCAAACTCAGAAAATCAATACAGACCAGCTCCATGGGTGCACTGGTGGTGATGTTAACAAGGGGCAGCCCTCTGGGAAAAGCTTTCCTCTGTAAGCAGCGACTACAAGTTCGAATATGTTGCTCCACATCAGCCCCTATCTTAGGCCAATAGAATCTGGATCTCACCAAGTCAAGTGTTCTGTCTATACCAAGGTGCCCCTGTGGTTGTGCAAGGACCTCAGTACTGAGTCTCGAAAGGCAGTGGGCAGCACTAGTTGTTGTTTGTCTACTTGTCCCCTCTGTCTACTGTTTCTCTGTACAACAGTTTATTGATCAGTTTCAACTTAGGACCTTCTTTGTATAACAGTGCAGTTCTCAAATCAGTGGGCGTAATTTGGACACATCTTTTCCTGCATAGAGGGCTTCTAAAGCTGCTTTGATCATGGGATCGAGGATTGAGCCCGCGAATACTGTCATTGTCCAGCTGAGGCAGTGCACCAATGTCTATTGCAGAAAAGTGGCAATAAGCAGCAGGTATGCAATTCTCAGGGCTCCCAAGCAATCCACCATACAGTCCCTCGTCCGTGGACATTGTTCCTCCCTGTCAAACTTCCGGCAGAGTGCCGAATGTCAGGTTCTGCCAATCGGACCCAATCATTCTGGGGAACAGGCCTCCGGGAGAGAGCATCAGCATCTATGTGGTTCAGACCTGCTCGGTATTCGAGAGCATAGTCATATGTAGATAATGCAGAAAGCCACCTATGGCCAGTGGCATCCAACTTAGCTGAGGTCTGCACATAGGTCAAAGGATTATTGTCAGTTTTACTAGTATTTTAGCCCATACAAGTACTCATGGAATTGGTCAACAATAGCCCACTTCAAAGCTAGGAACTCTAACTTATGTACAGGATAGTTCTTTTCAGATGGGGTCAGGCTTCTACTGGCAAAGGCCACTGGTCTCAGGCCATTCTCGTGCTCTTGGTACAACACAGCCCCAACCCTTGCAAGCTAGCATCAGTGTGCAGGGTAAGGTTTTCTTGGATCGGCATAGGCCAGCACTGGAGCATGGGTAAGTTGATATATGATCTCATGAAAAGCAGTCTCACAATCAGGAGTCCAGCGGGCCCCAAATACTTCACTTGGATGAAAATACACTCTTTCAGTCTTGAGGACCTGACTTTTGGTATTTTTGTGGGTTGGGGATACCCTTGAATAAGGTTAAGTAAAGGCGGATCACTCTTGAATAGTCCTTGATGAAGCGCCGATAATAACCACAGAATCCAGGAATCTTTGCAGTTCTTTTAGATTTTGGGCTGTGGCCAGGTGGTCAAGGCCTCAACTTTACTTGGGTCGGTCTCTATTCCCTCGGTGGATACTATGTGTCCCACATACTTTACTGATGTTTGAAAGAATTGACACTTATCAATGGACAGTTTAAGGCCAAAGTCCTCAGTCGGTCCAATACCTTAAATAATCTGCTTTCATGTTCCTCCAGTGAGCTGCCAAACACAATAACATCATCTAGGTATACCAGGCACTCTAGTAAGTTCATGTCCCCACTGCGCTCCATCAATCGTTGAAAAGTGGCTGGGGCACCTGAAATCCTTGAGGCATCCTCATGAATTCATAGAAACCAGCGGACAGATAAAGGCAGTCTTCTCACGGTCCTCTGGGGCCATCGGGATCTAGTAGTACCCACTGCGGAGATCCAGCACAGAGAACCACTTGCTCCCGTTTAGGCAGTCCAAGCATCCTGAATCGCGGGCATTGTGTACTGATCAGGGATAGTCCGCCCGGTTTAAGGTGCGATAATCCACACACATCCTTACTGTTCCATTCTTTCCTCACTACCACAATGGGGGAAGCATAAGGGCTTCTGGATTCTTGTATTACACCAGCAGCTAACATCTCTTGCAGATGCCGTCTCACATCATCTATGTCAGCAGGTGCCAGGCGTCGAGACCTCTCACGAAATGGTCTTTCGTCATGCAGCCGGATATTGTGCTCAGCTCCTTGCACGCATCCTACATCCCATTCCTTTAAAGAAAACACCTGGTCTCTCTGGGCAAGCTTCTCACTGATCCTCACTTTCCATTCAGCTGGCAGCGGGGAGTCGCCGAAATCAAACAAGTCAGGCGTTACTCTGTCGTTCTTCCTTGAACTCTTGCTGCTGGGTAGCACTGCAGTGTCTGCACAATGCACATTAGCCAGGATGCAACCTCTGTTTACTCGAATGTCTCTTTCAGACACATTATGAACTTGGACCATTACCCTTCTGGCATAAGCATGGGCTCTAGCGGGCAAAATACTAGGCTGACCAGCAGTCCCTCTGGCAATTTTCCATCGCCTGGTGCATCCAACATTAATATTTTATTCTTAACATCCTTTCTGATACGGACCTCTCCTGTAAGGTACACTGGGCATTTGGCGCCAGGATCAGAGACTCAGGATCCTTCTTCCATACAATTCAGACTGGTTCCTCTGGTTCTGTTTTTCAGCATCTCTGTGCCTCATAGGCCTTCTTAATTAAAGCGGAACTCTTAAAGCTCTACTAGTCTTTGACCCCTGTTTTTCATAACACAACTGTGCCAGCCTTCGAACATATGAGCATTTGTTCCAATCAACAAAGGACACCATCATACAGTCCAGTGGGGGACACACTAAGGCTAGGGTCTCTACTTGTTGGCCACTCCAGCCACGGAGGTGGGGAAAGACAGCCAAATTCGGATATACCCGGAATAGGGTAGGCCTTCTCACTTAACCCCCATACATGCAGTCCTTCTAATGGTTGTAAGTGCGTCTGACAAATGCTTCTGATACAATCTTGGAACATAATTGTCACTTGGAGCCACTGTCTAATATAGCTCTTGTAGACACTCCGTTCACCTTTACAGTGGTCTCCATGGAGGGACCCACTATTCTGGACCAGTCTGGAGAGCGGTAGTGGGGGCCTGGGCAACTACCTTGCCACAAAGGACGTGAATTAGCATTTTTGGTGCCCTCACTGGGATCATGTCGGCACCTCTTAACCACTGATTTCTTCTCCGAAGCCTCCTTGTAGCCTATATGCAACTTTGTCAGTGTCTTTTGGGGACTGGCATTCCCTTTTCATGTGCCCATCTTTCCACAATTATAGCAAAACATACTTTCTGGAGTTTGAGCTGGCCGGGCGCCACACTGGGAGCCAGGGCGGGGTATTACTAACTGGAAACCTGGGTGCCATCTCTGTCTGCGGCGTGATAAGCATTTGGAGACATCTCGTCAGTTTCTCCACTTCCATGGTCAAGGAATTGAGTTTGGAGCTGTTATCAGCAGGAGATACATGGGTGGGTACCCCACCCCATAGCAGATGCAGTCGGATATAGGTCAGGGCCCCGTACTTGCAGGCGTGGCCTTCATAAAGGACTGTTTTTGAATTCCCGGATCTCTCTCAACAGTTCGCCCCATTGTGGCATATCTTTTCCTTGTCAGAGCACTCATTGACTGTCAACCTCTGCCCTGAACTTCACTTGATGGGTCACCCTCAGTCACTCGGTCGTAGCCACAGCTGTTGGTGCAGGTACCTCCGAGGTCGCCTTTCTCAACTCCTCGAATTTCTCTCATTAACTCATCATAGGAGGGTGGGGATTCCAGTCGATTTGCCAGGCGTAACTGAAGCAACAGCAGTTCTGAGAAGGGGGCAGACTTAAAGGATTCTGTCCAGTCTGGTTCGGTCCAGTTCAATCGCTGGCAAACTACCCTTTCTGAGGCATTCTTGCAACAATTTTTCCAGCCAGAGACATACACAGACAACAACTCCCTTGGTACTGTTGTGCATTTCTTACTCTCCACCATAGGTCCTCATCAGAATCTGGGCTCCATACATTCTCCAAGGCCTCAAGATAGGCCTGTGCAGTCGCTTCAGGGTTACTGGCCCGTTTAGCACGGATGGTAGCCAGGGCAGGACCTCGAGGCTCTCACTAACCCTCTTTACGCTTTAGCCTTCCGAGCATTGCCATTCTAGCACTTGGGGGGCAACATAGTCTATCCAGGTCTCCCAGTCATCCTCCCCTTGGGGGGTGGGAAGGGTGCCAGAGAAGATCCTCAACCTTCGGTAAGAGTCGTGACTAATGGCAGGTGCAGAAATAGGAGTCTGCATTGGTTCAGCCACCATTACGGGCACTGGAGCAGGACAGGGTGTTGGGGGAGGAACACCCCCAGGTGGCAAGAATAGTTTCTTCAAGTCCTCCACAGTTTTCCCCTCTCCCAGCAACCATTCAGCAAATTTCTCCTCAAAAGTTTCAGATAGTGGTGGGGGCTGATTCCCCCCCGGGTCTTTACTGTCCTTAGTTATCACTCTCCAAGCAGTGAGGGCTCCCTCTGGGGTAATGGTCTGTGGCACTTTGGAGCTATCTATGGGATCCTTAAACTCTACTAGGGCCAGGAAAGTGTGGGTGAGCAGATTAGCATGCCGACCTACCACCACAGGGTTTTGTAAACCTTCCACCTTGGAAAGTACTCCCTGCACAGTGTCCGTATTGATACCCAGTGGGATGTCCAGGATAAGCATAGCATTTTGGGGGTCGATCTCCTCCCCAGTACACCACTCCACCAGCCGGTGCACAGCCACTTCTGTCGGGGTACCCATTTTTTTCTTAACAGTGGTTCGTAAATATGGCCACTAGAGGACACACAATCCCAGCGGTGAGCCTCCAAGATGTAACCCCTAGATGGCGCTATCCCAGGGGCTACTACCCTGCCTGATTTGCCACTAACAGGTTGAGGGGCCTGGATCCAATGGCGGGTGCCTCCACCCAGAGGTCAGGGTTTGCAATAGTTAAACTAACTTGGTCACAGCCCTCTGGGACACTGCAACCCCTTTCTTCCCACTAGTGGCCCACACAATATATCAGAATTACCTTCACAGTATACACTTACCCCCAGGTCTGGTTCCGGCACTGGGACCTCCTGTGAAAATGAGATACAGTGCAACAATCACAGTACAGTACTTTAACATAGACAAATACCTCAGGCAGTATAACTTTGCTGAAACAAGCAGCTCTGATTTATTTAGGGGATATAACAAGGACAGGGAAATCAGGTTAATTAGCTTATCACTCTAATAATCTACCTATGGCTCTGTGCACAGCCTATCCCTATCAGTTACTGTCCCTGGGTACCCAAGCCCTAGTGGCTAGTCAAACCGTGGCAGCTGGTAGGGCCCTTTCACACAGAGAAAAGGAGAATTAAACAGTCAGCAGTACAGTAATTCCATTTGGATTTAATGTGGCAATTCAACAGGGAGCGACCCTGAATTAGTACTCACGACCTCCAAATAAGATAGGGTCCTTCAATGTCCAGGAGGCTCACTTGAGGTACACAAACCTCTTCACACATTTATATAAAAGAAAGCACTATACCAGGCAGGCTGCATCTGTATCCCGATCGCAATTACTGCACAATACCGGGAGAACACACAGCAGATTCAGTTCCTGACAGACCGGTGCAATTTTCAGAATTCTTCCAGTCTTCTACAGGGTGAGCCTGGTTTCTACTCTTCAGAGATCCTTTGATTCTTTTCACAGGACGTTCAGTCCTAACAAGCTGCAGACCGGAACTCTGGGCCTTACACGTTTTGACTAAAACTGCACACTGAAAAAGCACAGGGCTCCTTCCTTCTTCACTGCCAAAGCTCAACTCCAACTCCAACCGACAAAACCGGGCATTTCCTTTGAGTTCCTCCCAGTTCTTGACTGGATTGGCTGTCACTCACAATAGACTGCTGCTGTTGGTCCAAAAGGCACTGAAGTCTAAACTTCATCTCCAGAGTCACTGCCCATACAATCCTCTTGTGGCTGGCTCAGATTATGAGTCCAAGTTCTGATTCGTCCAAGGCACCATTTTAGAGCTAGCTTACCCCACACTGATTGGTCCAGTTCAGCAGTTCAAAACTAGAATGGGGAACTAGCAGACACAGTTCTGACTGCAAAGCAGGTTAGACAAACTGTAATTTCATTATTACTCTAAATAATTTCTGGCAAACAGTTACATCTTTCAGATAGGTTCCCTTTGCACTCCTAGTGACTGCAAAATGAAGTGAATTGGCAGCAGCTCGAGTGGTACTCAGAGAAGCACACAGTCCCCCCATACAAACTAATTATGTCTGCAAGCAGACAGCTCTTAAAGAGACAGTACCAGAGGCTCTAAAAACACTCACTGATAAATGGCTTAAATGCCAAACACCATTCAGGCTTGGAGCATTCAAGCAAGCTCCTGGAAGTCTTTTGGGAACCCCCATTTGCAGGGGGGTTACATATATAAATAATAAGAGGGGTGGTGCACCTGTTATATGCCCAATAAAAAACTCAAATGGTGCTCTACAAACTGATAAATTACAAATGGCTACTGCTTGTAATAATTATTTTTCTTCTGTTTTCAATAAAAAACTAGCCCAATCATAAGCCACAATAAGCAATCTACAACTAAACAATATATAATTGAGAAAACGGAAGTGGAAAAATTGCTTTTGAGATTAGATCCCAATAAATCAGCTGGTCCTGATGGACTCCACCGCCGTATTTTGAAAGAATTGGCAATTCCTCTGTCTGGTCCAATAGCTGCTTTATTTACAAAATCTATTACAGAAGGAGAAGTTCTAGAAATATGGAGACAGGCCACAGTTATTCCCATTTTTAAAAAATGATCCAAACAAAATGTTGCTAATTACAGACCCATTAGCTTTACATCTGTTTTGAGTAAGATCCTAGAGGGCATGGTTAAAAGTTACATTGGGAACATTATGCAACCAGATACTACACAGCACGGTTTTGTAAAATCTAGATCTTGTGTGACAAATCTGTTACATTTTTATGGAGGCGTCAGTATGGCATTGGACAAAGGTGAAGCTGTGGATGTGATTCTACTGGATTTTTCCAAGGCCTTTGATAAGGTGCCACATGGTGAACTAATAGATGCAACAATAACAATGGGATTAGACAGGAATATTACCAAATGGATTGAATCATGGTTGTCCGAGAGAACTCAACGAGTCTGTATAAAGGGTTATTATTCAGAATATGAACAAGTTACTAGTAGGGTCCCTCAGGGTTCTGTTCTGGGTCCCTGTCTTTTCAATATTTATATCTCTTCATTATCTTCATCAACAGATGTCTGGCTAACCAAATTTGCTGATGACACCCACATTGGCTACACAATCAATAAATCTGAAGATGTTATTACTTTACAATATGCATTAAACGAATTAGAAAGTTGGGCATTAACAAAGAAACTCATGTTTAATAGTCATAAATGTATTGTGATGCACTTCGGGAAGAACAATCCAGGAGCAAATTACACAATAGGTAACAGATTGCTTCAGGTTGTTAAAGATGAACGAAATTTGGGAATCAGAGTAAAAAATTATTTAAACTTTGGTCTACATTGTCAACAAATAATCAAAAAAACTGGGGATATTCTCCATTGTATAAACAAACACATAAAAAGTAATAATAGTAAGGTCCTGCTTCCACTGTATTCCTCACTCGTTAGGCCTCACCTGGAGTACTGTGCCCAGTTTTGGGCACCAGGAGACAGGGGTACTATAAATGCCATAGAGCGAATCCAGAGAAGGGCAACAAAAAAAATGGATGAGGTATAGGGCTTAGAATATGATGATAGACTCACTAAACTTGGACTTTACTGTCTGGAATATCATAGATTGAGGGGTGACTTATGCTTGGTGTATCGTGCCTTACAGGAAAATAGTTTATGGGATACCTTGGGATTAGTATTTAGAGAAGTGGTTTACGAAACCAGGGCTCACCCATTACAATTAATGGTAGAACGCTTTAGAACAAAACAGAGAAGTTCATGGTTCTCAGAGTATGTAAAATATGGAATGGCCTACCACTTTTAGTTGTGGCCAGTGAAGTATGTATTTATTTAAAAATCGATTGGATACCTTTTTGAGTACAAAATTAATAAAGGGGTACAATTAATAAATTGGCGAGCAATATGGACCATGGTCTTCTTGGCTCTGATTTACCTATGGTACCTATGAATCATCCTGAGGCTGTTGTAGCTGGTGACTGGGGCTGAACTGCAGGGTTCCAGCCGGCCGGTCCTGGCATGGGGAAGGGTGATCCCTTACAGCATAATTGTCCTGTGGCTGTTGTAGCTTGTGACGGAGACTGAGCTGTGGGGTTCCGTTGGCCAACCGGTCCTGGCGTGGGAGAGGGTGAGTCCTTACCACCCTAATCATCCTGCAGCTGTTGTAGCTGGTGACTAGGGTTGAGCTGCGAGGTTCTGTCAGCCAGACGGTCCTGCCGTGGGGAAGGGTGAGCCCTTACCACTCTAATTGTCCTGTGGTGGTTGTAGCTGGTTACTGAGGCTGATCTGCGAGGTTCTGCCAGCCAACCAGTCCTGGTGTGGGGGTGGGTGAGCTCTTACCACCTTAATCATCCTGCAGTTGTTGTAGCTGGTGACTGGGGCTGAGCTGTGGGGTTCCATTGTCTGACCAGTCCTAGCATGGGGGAAGGTGAGCCCTTACCACCCTAATTGTCCTGCAGCTGTTGTAGCTGGTGACTAAGCAAGTTTTCTCTACCCTACTGTAGGTGCATAACCTTGAATTTCAACTGCCAAACCTTAAACCACTTGTCTAGTTTTTGTAGCGGTCTCTGCATCTTCCTGATCCCTTCATTGCTATCTACCCTACAACAGAGCTTTGTGTCATCTGCAAACAAACACAGCTTGTCCTGCATGCCCTCTCCAATGGCACTGATGAGGATATTAGAGAGGACAGGACCAAGGACAGATCCCTGTGGCACCTTACTCATGACCTGCCTCTCTTCCGATTTGACCCCATTTACCACCACCCTCTGCTGTCTCTCCTTCAACCAGTTTCTTACCCATCTACATCCCTAGCTGTGACCAGGTCCTCCAGCTCCTTCAGCAATCTTTTGTGTGCCCTGAGTCAAAAGCCTTGCAGAAACTGAAGTACAGTAATTCCCCAGTGTGTCCCTTATCTACTGCCTTTGCTACTCAAAGAAAACTATCAGGTTGGTTTGACAAGACCTCCCCCGCCACAAATCAATGCTGTTTACTATAACCGTTGCTCTCCAGATAATCCACAAGATCTTTTTTGATCAGTGACTCCATCAGTTTACCCACTACAGAGGTAAGGTTGACAGGTCTGTAATTCCCCGGTTGCTCTTTGCCCCCCCCCCACACTTGTGTAGAAGGACAATGTCCACTACACTCCAGTCTTCTGCAACTACCCCAGTCTGTTCACTTAAGTCAGTCTGCCTCAAACCAGCTCCTTCATCCACTTGAAGTCTAGGACTTCAGTTTTTGATTGGGGCACACTGGACCTGAGGGCCAGCCTGAACCAAATTGAGTTACGGCTGTTGGACCTGAATGGCTCCCATATCCTCATTCCACTCACCATTTCTGAGTTGTTAAGCACCAAATCAAGAATGACCACCTGTCTAGTGTGTTCTTTAACCAGCTCACCAGCAGACAGCCCTGCAATGTATTCAAAAAGAGTCGGACTTCTGGTGCACCTGGTTACTAGACTGTCCCAGTCTATATCCAGCAAGTTCAAATTACTCACCATCACCAATTCCCCTTCTTTGCTCCCCTGCCATCTCTTCCCTGAGCTCCCTATCTCTTTTTTTCCCTTGTCCTGGTGGTCTATAGATCACCCCCACCCATATTTTCTTGCCCGGGTGTGCTGTGAGGTGAACCCACAGCGACTGTTTCCCCTTTGCTTCCGCTGATATCTCCATCCTACACAGCCTTTATGCCCACCCTGACAAATAGGGCTACCCCCCCTTTGTGTAACCCACCACTTATCCTCAGTTTGTCTAGGGGTCCCGATGTTATGATGGGGGGGGGGCACAGACCAGAAACATTCCATGGCATTTTTGTAGCAAAAGAATGGAAAACAAGGTGGCCTTACCTGCTGATGTCTTCTTTTTCATAGCAAGGCCTCCCTCTTCCCAAATCAGCTTCCCACAGCTACAGGTAGCAATAGAACTGGCAGATGGCATTTTCTGAGAAAATGACACTTCCTCTCTCGCTCACTGGGGGGAATAATTTTCTCCAAAATAGGAATACATTACTGTTAGGAGTTAAGTTAGGGGTTAAGTTAAATTCATTGCATCTTAACTCATTAGTCAAAGATTCAATCGCCACAACCATCTTCACAGGAACATGCAAAACTGTATTCTTGGATGTTGGAAAATGATTGCGTTCAAAGAAAATTTCTAGTAATCAACTAGGAGCAGCTCAATGGAGCTGAGAGATGAACACAGAGTACAAGTGGCTCTTTCAGGCATCGTAATCAGTGCACCACCTAGATTTTATCACAAGGCCTAGCACTTAGACCAATCTGGCTCCACTTGAAATTTTGTCTTCCCCTGGGCAAAGATCTCAAATAACCAGAAACAGCTTTTCCTCTGTAAACCTTCCCTTTTCTCACAATTCAGCCTCCAGTGGGGGAATGCCTTACCCCTCCCAGTGCCAGCTGAGCCTGTTAATGGTCCATGGGGTGATTTGCAGCCTAAGTCTTCCACGGCTGCTACCAGTTAGTTGCACAAAAAGTTATACTGAGCCTCAAACGGTGCCCAATAGTTTCCTTTGCTCTGCAGTCCAGTAACACTGGCTGCTCAAAGCATAGCGGCGGCTCCAATTCTTACAAATTCCTGTTCCCAAAGAGCAGCAGCCCTTAATGGGTTTGACGGACCTGCCCCAGACACAGACACAGCAGATACCAGGGCCTGTCCCAGACACAGGCAAGGCAGGCCCTATAGCGAATCCCAGGCTGCACTCCCCTTGCCTCAAATGTTTCCCCTGACAGCGTGCCACGCGTGAACGGTCCACCAGAGCTGCCACCTCTGGTGACCCTGATGCAGCCCTGCCATCACTACAGCAGCCCCACTGCCAAGCTACCCCTTACCTTAAAACAGGGTACCGGGACCCCTGCTCCACAGAGGGAGTCCAGCGTCATTCAGTCCTTCTGGTTTCTACTATTTGCATCTCCTTCTTCTGTAGCTGGTGACAAACAAAACTCCCTGGACCCACACAACACCAAAGCTCCTACTACCCTCCCTCCTCCCTCCTCGGAGACCAAACAACCCTGCACAGCACGGTACTGCCTTTGCTGACTCCTGGCTGAGGAGGCCCCCTCAGAACACTGTCCCTACTCACAGCTGCCGACTCCTCATCTCCCCATCCTGCCCCAGGGGACCAGGGCTTAAATACTGGCCATAACACTGCCCCCTGGTAGCAGTAAGGTAGACATGGCACAAAATGCTTTCTAGAACTAGGGGGCACCACAGTGAGGGGGAGGTGCAACCAGAGGCTAGTAAGCCCACCCCAAGAGGGGGGCTTACACTTGCCTTTCCCTCTATTCTGTCTAAACATTGTGTAACCTAGGACTGACAAGTCTCAGTCATTATCCTCTATGGACCAAGTTTCTGTGATAGCTACAAGGTCCACCTCAGTGTCTGCCATCAATGCCTGGAGCTCACCGATTTTGTTACCCAGACCTCTGGCATTAAGGTAGACCCTCTTCCAACTAGCTCTGGATCCTCTTTAGCGGTTTTGTGATCCTATATCTGCATTCCTTCCCATTCTGCTTACTTTCTTGTTTTTTCCTATTGTATGCAGACCCTGTGAGCCTTCCCCCTTTGCCTCTTCCACTTCTCCTTTTTGAACTTCAACTTACTTTTACCCACCTACTGCTTCCCATCCCCAGTATAGGGGGAGCATTAGCTAGGTTCCCCTCCCTCAGTCCCTCTGCCATGGTTCCCCTAGCCTCAGTGTCCCCCACAGTCAGTTTAACTGTCTAGTGTACACATCAAGGTTTTCCCCTGCATGCTGGTCCTCTCTCTTGTCAGGTGAAGGCCATCACCTTGGAAGAGCACCCTGTCCTAGAAGTCCTTCCATCCCCTACAAAGTGGTACCCTTTCTCCTGACACCATCCCTTTAACCATGCATTTAATTCCTCTATCTCTTCCCTCCGTCTCTATTTTCCCTTCCCCCTACCTCACACAAGGAGGACCTCAGAAAAGGTCAGGGAGGCCGAGTGTGCCTACAGTCTGTCCCCCAGCTTCTGAAAGTTCTGCTTCATTTGTTCCACAGGCTGGTTCGCCAGATTGTTGGTACCTAAGTGTATCAGCACCCTCTGCTCCACTCCTCCTTCTTTGCTATCCTCCCTCTTATGTATATGTCCTAGATGGGTGATGCCCCAGAAAGGCACCTGACCATCCCCCAACCCTCTTCTGCCAACCCTCTCTACTCCCCCGATCATAGAATCTCTGACAACTAGGGTAATATTAGCTGTCTTCTTCTTATTCTCACTCCTTGGTGCCACCAGGTCATCACTCCCATTTCCCCCTGACTAACCCAGAGTCCCCGCGGTGGAGTTAGGTGTCTAGTCTCCTCCAGGGGTGCAAAATGATTTGTCATCAGGATGCTGTGAAGCTGAATGACCTCCTTGTGGCTGCCCCTGCCACCCTTCCGCCTCTCCACCACTCTCCATCCCCTGGACCAGAGAGCCTCTGGATAAGTGGGGGTGTGGGCTGTGGGCTCCATCTGAGTTGGTGCCGCAGGAAAGGTATCTCTTCTCTCACTGCTACCAGCTGAGCATGGAGCTCTGCAAAAATCTTGTAGAACGTACAGTGACCCTTCCTCCAGAGCGTAACCCTGGAGAAGAGCACCCCACAGTCCCGGCAACTCACTTGCTCCCCACTGAACCTCATGAGCTTTAGCTGGCTCTACCGCTCTGCTCTCCATAATACACTGCTTTGGAAAGCAGAAACAAAATCCCTGTGCTGTTACACAATCTACAACCAGTACCCTGTTAGTGCAGCCTTTTATCCTTGTGCTGTTACACAACCTACCACCAGCCTCCTATTAGTGCAGCCTTCATCCCTCCACAGTTACACAACCGACCAGCAACCCCCTGTTAGAGCTACCTTTTATCTCTGTGCTGCTACACAGTGTGCCATCAACCTCCTGTTAGAGCTGCAATTATATATGTGCTGTTACACAATCTACCATCACTAGCTACAGTATGTCTTTGAGGTTGGAAGGTTCTGAATAGTCTTTGACTGTTGAGAGTTTGTCTGGGTTTAGAGAGATGCCTCTGAGAACTAAAAGCATGTCACAGGAGTTCAAGCTGGGGCTGTGTGAAGCAGCATTTTTCTGGGAGGAGCTTAATGCTGTCTTGTCGAAGGTGTTCAGACACTTCTTTGAGGTGTTGGAAGTTTTCTGGAAACATTCTGATGAAGACAATAACATCATCCAAGTAAACTAGGTAAGATTTCCAAGGCAAGCCACTCAATACTGCTTCCATAACTTGTTGGAATGTAGCTGGACTGTTCCACAGTTCCATAGGCATAGTTCGAGCTGTAAATGTCCCAAGTGATAGCACCAAGCTGTGTATGGACAAGGAGCTGGATATGAAAGTTACATACTTACCGTAACTGTTGATCTTGCAGAATATCTTAACCATTGATTACCACTTATGGGTCTGGGACAAAGGCACTAGGACACCGTGGGAGCAATGGTTCGGCCAGAAGGCCAGCAGCAGTCACTGGGGCATGGCACCTGGGCAAACCCCATGTGGTGCTGTGCACTAACTAATAACTGCTGTCAGCTCTCTCAACAATCTCAGTTCTGTTTGCTAGGAGACAGAAACAAAACTGGGGAAAAATAAGAAAGGCCTTACGGAATTCCCTAGCCCAAAGGGACACGAAAAGGATACAGGAAACATAAATAAACAACAAGATAAAACCCTGACTACCAACCTCTAGACAGAGAGTAAGGGCACACTAGGTGGCACAGAGGGTTAGTTGGGTATGAAGCCAGAGCCACAACACCACTAGCCAGACAGCAGAGTGAGAGTAAGGAAACAGCCCTGTAAACATGACTCTGGCAGTTGACAAGAGAGATATGCCCTACGTTGGGACCCCTTTGCAAATGAGATGGAATAAATGTGCCAAGCAATGGAAAAAGCTACAAATGGCTCTTAATAAGTAAACCGTATAACACCAGAAGAACTTCTTTTTTTGAAACAAGTTGGATCATGCCCTCCCCTTCCAGGATGAGTGGGGGCAAGGGAAAAACCATCTGGTGCATGAATTGCAGGGCAGCTCTGCCCAAAGAAGTCAAGATGCATGCATCTCTATGTACCCAAACAGGATGAGGAGAGGGACAGGGAACTGAACTCGCAAGTATGGAAACTGCAGGGAATGGAGAGGAGGTAACTGTGGGGGACTTCCACCTGCCCAAGGTGGATTGGAGCATACCATCCACAACATGTGCTATGGGTCAGGTGATCCTGGAAGGACTGCAAAGTGGGTTCCTGACTCAGGGCATCACAGAACCAACAAAAGCAGAGGCAATCCTTGATCTAGTGCTCACAAATGGAGAGCATGTGCAGGAAATAATGGCCAGGGAGCACCTGGGTGGGAGTTACCATTGCACAGTGTGGTTCCAGTTGGAGATGGGCAGGAGAAGCATCCCGACTAAGACCAAAATCTTGGATTTTAGGAGAGCACATATTTCAGGAAGCTGGGTGAAGTGCTAAGGAGCCACCTGATGGGCATGGGAGCAGATATGCGGGTGGACCAAAGGTGGTTCATCATTAAGGAAGGAATACTGGTTGCTACAGAGGAGTGTATTAGGCTCAGTGGGAAGAACACAAGGGCCGAAGCACCCAGCTGGTTCAGTTCTGAGAACACCCAGGCAGTAAGGGAAAAGAGGTTGGCCTATAGAAAATTCAGGAAGACCAAGAGAGAGGTGGTTAGGGAAAATTAACTAAGGTTAGCTAGTGAGGCAAGTAAGTGTAGCCCCTCTCCGGCGCCATCCGGGAGAGGGCTACTACCCCTACCTGGGTGGCTACTAGCCAGGATAGAGGCCCGGGTTCCCATAGCTATAACAAGGGGTTCTTTCCCAAAACAGTTCAAATGAAATGGCGGTGCCTCCACCCAGAGTACGTATAAGTGGGTCTGATTACCTGCGGAACAATCCCCTGGGATGTCATACCAACCCACATCCCCAACAGTTACCTTCAGATATGGACTTACCAGGTTCGAACCTGCCCACCTTCCATTACATCATTTACCTTTTCCATTTCAGTCACTAGCATGCTCACTAAAATCAGGCTCTGGATTCATCTCTGTTGCAAAACAATAACTCCATGGTTTATTTACAGAGGGAGGGTTTAGGATGAGGGTAAGTGGAATAGAGGTTAAGTATGCTTTTAAGATTCGATTTCCCCAAATCAAACGTTTTCCTTTCAATGCAATCCCATCACGCAATCATTTGCAGCCAGCATATTTATCTAACTATCTAACTTGTGCTGCAGGTGTAATAACCCCAGACCCACCAGGTCCCAGTCCATTTACCCCAAAAGTCCAGTACCTGGGTACCCAGATTTAAAGTTTCAGGCCTGAGGTGCAGCTGGTAGCCAGCGTTGGCACGCGTTCTTGAATTAAATTAACTTTATACATTTCCCTTTGCTTTTCCTCCAGCCCTAGGGGGCATTCCTAAACTATGTGCAGTCCTCAGATGCAGGGCAATTTCTGCTGTTTACTCATGGTTTTGCAGACTCAGTCCTCGGATGGCACAGTTCACTGAAGTCCTGGGAGTGGTGGCAGAGGCAAAACCAGGCACAGTGCTTGAACAGAGGCACAGAGGTTGCAGCTTGCTCTCTCTCTCTCTTCATCTTGCTTGCACATCTTACAGCTTGTCCTCTTCGGCCCATTACAGGCCTCATTGCAGAGCATAGGTGCCGGAACCGGGGGGCATAAGGGGCAGTAGCCACTCCACATTTTATTTCTGTATGGCAAAAACTAGTATAGAAAAAGTGCCCTTTGTACCCTCATAAGTGCTCTTTTGATTCTCAGCCCCCTCAGCTTTTACCATCTTCCAGCTGCCTTGTTGCAGAGCACATGGGCAAGGTCTGCCAACTACAGAGGACCCAGACCGGGAAGTAGCCCCACGGCCCAGCTCCCTCCGATCGGAGCACCCTAACACTCGGGGACAAGACCCGTGACCCCCTACAGCAGCGGAACCACTTGATGGGGGTTAGCAAGTTCCCCATCTGGCCCTGGGTACCAGCAGAAACCTTCAGAACATTTTCTTCTGCTTCTCCTTCTTTCTCTTTACCCGCTACAGTGTGTAGCCACAGCAATCCATTTCTCTCTTTGCTGTATCTCAGGAGCAGACAACAGGTACTCGAGCTTCTGAAAAGCACTTGTCCATCCTTCTGCTTTCACAGTCTCTCAACTTTAACACAGCCACCTTTTCACTCTGGCTCATACAGATATCACCTACAGACTCACAGTCCAGTTTCTCACCATGCAGGTACTTAGCATTTCTCTCGCTCGAAGAGGCTTACTCTTCCTTCTCTCTCTCTCAGCACATTTATATTCACTTGCTCATCATTCTCTGAATTCCCATCTTTTCCCAGGCTTAGACACAACCTTCATTCTTTTTCCAGGCTCAGAATGCAACCTTGGTCTTTTTCCAGGCTTAGACCCAACCTTAGTCTTTTTCCAGGTTTAGATCCAGCTTTTGTCCTTTTATTCAGGCTCAGGACACAACCTCTCTCTTGCAATCTGCAGCTTTCCCTTTTCCATTCGAACTGCACTTCTCTCACCCCTATGGTGCAATTTCACAACAACAGAGGATTTCTAGCATCCTGCAGCTTTCCCTTTTTCTCTCTGCCAAGCTGCTTCTTTCTTTTCCTGATGGGGCAGGCTCTCCCTGCCCTGGGGGACAAATTGCTGGCAGACCCCAGGCAGGCCCATCCCGCAGCCCCAATCTCTCCAGGGGCAAAATCCCCCCTCTTCTGGAGGAGCCCTCCCTGAACTAACTCCAAGCCCAACTGTTCTTGTCTTTTGGAAGCCCTCTCCTCGCTCCCCATTGGCTGGACCCATTGTCCTTAGGCAAAAATTAATATGCATGAGGCTCCCTTAATGCCTCATTAGTGCAGAAAAAGGTGCCTAAACATTACCCGGTATTTTTCCTCAAAAGTCCTTTAAATCAGTCCCAGAGTCCCTGGCAAGAATCCTGGCTTGATGGTTGGCTGGCTGGTGTCACATGGCTGCAAAACATGGTGGCCATTGTAAAAAGTGTCCACACAGTTACACAATGTCCCAAGTTTCCAAAGTTCCTGCAGCCAAACCCTTTGCTTTTATTTATATCTGTTCCCAGCATTTAGTAGCCACCCCTGGTGCCCTGTTATCCGACTGCATATTTTACCCAGTCACATTAACCCACTTGCAGTCACTGCTGCTGTTCCCTATTGCCCCTAGGCAGCAGACACAATTCCATTTACGGTACATGTATGCCCCAACTTTCTGGCTGCAGTCCGTAAACACTTTTGTACATTTATTTCCTTCACGACTGGCAGCCTTCCCTTTTTCCCTACACACATCTCTTTATTTAAACATTTATTTATTTTTTCCCAGCCTGTCGCTACCGCTAATGCCTTCCCCAACACTCACTAGACAGGCTCCTGGCTCATCTACAAAGTGTGCCGCCTCATTAATATTCAGGAGCCGGCACTTGCCATCCCGAGTGCAACTGGCGTTCACAAAATTCCTTTTTTCTCTTTCTCTTTCTTGCTGTCTCTCCACCTTAACACAGGTCCCCAGTCCCTCTCTTGCTTTGCCCTGGGACTGGGACCACCAGAAAGACAGCCTAAAATGGCCCTGGAATGGCCGAAAGAATTTGCGCTAGTACGCATGCACGGAGCTCGCTGGCTCCGCAGTGCCTTTCCAAAAACCAGTGGCTCCACGCTACAGCTCCTCCGGCCCTGCTCTCTCTCTGAAATCATCGCGGGAACCAGCAGGAGAAAACAAAAAACACAGGGGCAGGCCAGGAGAACCGGGACCCAGGCCAAAAAAATGATGGGTGGAAGCAAACCCCAAGGGACTTACTCTCAAGTCATTCCTGTAACCCAGTCTCATTAACACAAATGTCAAAACCTTTGACATCCTACTCTATACAGAGAGTTACCTACTCTATTCATCAACATCAAACATTTTTCATTTTCCACAGTCATCATCTATTCCCAGAATTTTACACCTCACCCCATCGATTCAGATCTTTTGATGGTATAAACCCTCCCGGGGACCCTTTGCACCAATAATTTCGCCAGTGGTACAACTTTTGGTGCAATTTCCACCTTTGACCACCAGGGGGCATCCATAGAAACATAGAAACATAGAATTTGACGGCAGATAAGGACCGCTTGGCCCACCCAGTCTGCCCATTTCCCTACCTACTGGATAAGCTGCAGATCCTAGTTAACCAGCAGCCTACTTCTTCCTACCCCCACCCCCCACAATTGCCTTATGACTATCCCATGCATGCTTGAATTCCACCACTGATTTTGACTCCACAACCTCCTCCGGAAGGCCATTCCATGCATCCAACCCTCTCTGTGAAAATACTTCCTTAAATTACCTCTGAGCGCCCCCTCTATCTTCAAATTGTGCCCTCTTGTTCTTGCACACCTCTTTTTTTGAAAGATGCTACCTTCTTGGACTTCGTTGATTCCCTTGAGGTACTTGAAAGTTTCTATCATGTCCCCCTCTCCCTCCTTTCCTCGAGGCTATACGTATTAAGCTCCTTAAGTCTCTCTTCATATGTCTTCCGGTGCAGACCCTGCACCATTTTGGTTGCCCTCCTCTGGACAGCTTCCATCCTGTCTATGTCTTTGTGGAGATTGGGTCTCCAGAACTGCACGCAGTACTCCAGATGGGGTCTCACCAGCTGTCTGTACAGAGGGATAATAACTTCCTGTTTTCTACTGGTGATGCCTCTCCCTATGCATCCCAGTATCCCCCAGCCCTCCTTGCTGCCTTCTCACATTGCTTGCCCACCTTTAGGTCGTCTGATATGACTACCCTCAGGTCCCTTTCCATTTTGTTGTTGTTAGTATCTCACCCCCATTGTGTACTCTTCCCTGGGTTTTGTTTCCCAGGTGCATTACCTTGCACTTCTTAGCATTGAATCTAAGCTGCCATACATTTGACCATTCCTCTAACCTTGCCAAGTCCCTTCTCATCCTTTCCACCCCACCCTGTGCATCAACTCTGTTGCAGATCTTAGTGTCATCTGCAAAGAGACATACTTTCCTTCCAGTCCTTCTGCAATGTAAACCTTATAAAGACATTGAAGAGGACTAGTCCTAATGAACCCTGCGGTACCCGCTAGTAACCCTCCTTTCTTCTGGTGGACTCCATTTACTATTACTCTCTGTGTCCTATTCTCCAGCCAATTCTTTACCCAGGCTGTCATCTTGGGACCACTCCCACGCTGGCTAACTTATATATTAATCTTTTGTGTGGGACTGTGTCAAATGCCTTGCTAAAGTCTAGGTAGGCCATGTCCACAGCCCCTCCCTGATCTACTACTTTGGTCACCCAGTCAAAGAAATCTATCAGATTCGTCTGGCATGACCTTCCCGCTGTGAATCCATGCTGCCTAGGGTCCTGTGCCCCTTCTGGCCTCTAGATACGCGACAATTCTTTCCTTTAGAAGTGATTCCATCATTTTCCCTATCACTGAGGTTAAACTAACAGGTCTATAGTTTCCTGCTTCTGCCTTGCTCCCACTTTTGTGAAGGGGAATCACATCTGCCCTCCTCCAGTCCTCTCCAGTCCCCTCTACATTTTCCATTGACCAGCAATGGAAGTTAGCCCAACCCAGTTTTGGTGCCAAATTCACTTTTCCAATACCTCTTTACCATTTCCCACCACTTGAAAGGGTCCCACATTTTAGCGAGCTGGGGGGGGATCCATGCTGGGTGTGACTGTCACAGGAGATTCCCAGCAGTGCCTCCGTGTTGTATCCCCTCTCCAGCACCATCCGAGAGAGAGAGACACTACCCCTACCTGGGTGGCCACTAGCCAGGATAGGGGCCCAGGTTCCCATAGCTATAACAGGGGGTTCTTTCTTAAAAGAGTTAAAATAAGGCCGGCCCGGTGGCACTGAGGGTTGAGGTGCTGGATGCCACACTTAGCACCATGCCGGCGACCTGGGTTCGGGAATGGACTCAGGTCACTCGGGGGGCAGCAGGGGAGGCAAGGATTGAGCATCATAGCTCTCCTTCCTTGGGGTGGGGGATCTGTGTTGTGAATGGCACAGCTAGGGGGCTCACCCACACCCAGGGTGACTGGTTGCCTCCACAGAGGTGAAGACAGCTGCTGCACCCAATGCACAGTGTGCGGGCGCAAAGGGGAGAAAACGAGAAAAATCCCCATTGGCAGGATGACGCCCAACTCCCCGCGGGCACCGCTCCGGGCGGGCATAAGATAAGCCCCGAGAGCACCGGGGGCAGAGCTGGGGGTCGGGCAGAAGGGGCTGTTGGGGGTAGAAACAGCAGTTGTGTTAAAAAGTTAAAATAAAATGGCGGTGCCTCCACCCAGTGTATGTATAAGTGGGCCTGATTACCTGCTGTACAACTCCCTGGGATGTCTTATCAACCCACCTCCCCAACAGTTACCCCAGACATGGACTTACCAGGTTCGAACCTCCCTACCTTCCATTACATCATTTATCTTTTCCATTTCAGTCACTAGCATGCTCACTAAAATCAGGCTCTGGATTCATCTCTGCTGCAAAACAATAACTCCATGGTTTATTTACAGGGGGTGGGTTTAGGATGAGGGTAAGTGGAATAGAGGTTAAGTATGCTTTTAAGATTCGATTTCCCCAAATCAAACGTTTCCCTTTCAATGCAATCCCATCATGCAATCATTTGCAGCCAGCATATTTATCTAACTTGTGCTGCAGGTGTAATAACCCCAGACCCACCAGGTCCCAGTCCATTTACCCCAAAAAGTCCAGTACCTGGGTACCCAGATTTAAAGTTGCAGGCCTGAGGTGCAGCTGGTAGCCAGCGTTGGCACGCGTTCTTGAATTAAATTAACTTTGTACATTTCCCTTTGCTTTTCTTCCAGCCCTAAACTATGTATATCTATTCATGATGGCGCGGCAATGTTGTTGAGCAGGTTAAGGATTTTAAATATTTGGGTTTTATTCTTGACCCTAGTATGTCATGTTTTCCACAACTTAAATCAGTTAGTAAAGTTATAAATCAAAAGTTAGGAATATTATATAAGTTTAAACGTTATCTTCCTTATGACACCCGCTACACAATTGCTATGGGAACTCTAATACCACACTTGGATTACATGTCCTTTTTATACCACATTATTGGTGCCAAAGAAAGTCATATTCTTTCTGTTACATTTAATAATATCTGCCGATTTATTTTAGCTGCACCATTTGGGATGCATCATTGCATGCTATAGTTCTCTGTTGGTTGTTTATCTCCTTCTCTTAAATTCACTTATTCTTTGGGTTGTCTGATTTATAAATCTATTTTTAAGTGCAATTCCTCTCCCATGGCACTGGCTGATTTACTAACATGTAGAACTACCATAAATCATCTTCGTTCCACTGATGGAGTAACGCTTATAGTGGGTGCCCACAAGAACAACGATGGTTTGCGCACCTTTACTATTTCAGCTCCTTCTTTGTGGAACACTTTACCCTTTGCGTTACACTCTGTAGCCTCTTTGTATAGTTTTAAAACTCAGTTCAAAAGTTATTTGTTATCCCTGAATGCATGTCATTGTAATATTTAATGTGGGTAGTGTAATATTGTAATGTAAGTCTCTTGTTTGTTTCATAAGTTTGATGTCCGGGTCGGTCCTGAAAAAGGGCTCTTTTGCCCAGTGTCCTTACCAGGTTAACAAATTCAAAACAACAATAAATAAAAAAAATAAAATGTACAGTCCCCAGGTGCAGGGCAATTTCTGCTGTTTACTCACGGTTCTGCAGACTCAGTCCTCGGATGGCACAGTTCACTGAAGTCCTGGGAGTGGTGGCAGAGGCAGAACCAGGCACAATGCTTGAACAGAGGCACAGAGGCACAGAGGCTGCAGCTTGCTCTCTCTCTCTTCATCTTGCTTGCAGATCTTACAGCTTGTCCCCTTCTGACCATTACAGGCCTCATTGCAGAGCACATGCGCAAGGTCTGAGAACTACAGAGGACCCAGACCAGGGAGTGGCCCCATGGCCCAGCTCCCAGAGCACCCTAGCACTCAGGTACAAGACCCGTGACCCCCTGTAGCAGCAGACCCCACTTGATCGGGTTTAGCAAGTTCCCCATCTGGCCCTGGGTACCAGCAGAAACCTTCAGAACATTTTCTTCTGCTTCTCCTTCTTTCTCTTTACCCGCTATAGTGTGTAGCCACAGCAATCCGTTTCTCTCTTTGCTGTATCTCAGGAGCAGACAACAGATACTCGAGCTTCTGAAAAGCACTTGTCCATACTTCTGCATTTACAGTCTCTCAGCTTTAACACAGCCACCTTTTCACTCTGGCTCATACAGATACCACCTGCACACTCACAGTCCACTTTCTCACCATGCAGGTTCTTAGCATTTCTCTGGCTCGAAGAGACTTGCTCTTCCTTGAACTTTTCTCTCTCTCAGCACATTAATATCCACTTGCTCATCATTCTCTGAACTGCCATCTTTTCCCAAGCTTAGACACAACCTTCATTCTTTTTTCAGGCTCAGAACGCAACCTGGGTCTTTATCCAGGCTTAGACCCAACCTTGGTCTTTTTCCAGGCTCAGGACACAACCTCTCTCTTGCAATCTGCAGCTTTCACTTTTCCATTTGAGCTGTGCTTTTCTCACTACTATGGTGCAATTTCACAACTGAGAACTTCTAGCATCCTGCAGCTTTCCATTTTTCTCTCTGCCAAGCTGCTTCTTCCTTTTTCCCGATGGGGTAGACACACCCTGCCCTGGGGCAGAAATTGCTGGCAGCCCCCAGGCAGGCTCAGCTCGCAACCCCAATCTCTCAAGGGGCAAGAGCCCCCCTCCTTCTGGAGGAGCTCTCCCTGAACTGATTCCAAGCCCAATTGTCCTTGCCTTTTGGGAGCCCTCTCCTCGCTCCCCATTGGCTGGAGCCACTGTCCTTAGACAAAAATTAATATGTATGAGGCTCCCTCGATGCCTCATTGGTGCAGAAAAGGGTGCCTAAACATCCCCCGGTATTTTCCCCCAAAAGTCCTTTAAAGGGACACTGTGAGCTTTGCCCCTTCGTTTTTTGGCAAAAGCATGCAGTGTTCCTGTACTCACCTAACACTCAGTGTTGTACTCAGAACACTCAATAGATTTAAAAGATCAAGTTTTACCTGCTTTCTCCGTTTTTACATATATAAATTTTCAGTACGTCCCGATGAAAACCCCCACAAACCGGAAGCACATCCAAGTCGGGACTACGCCTATACCACAGGTGCGGTCCCAAAGTATGATATTTTCAGAAACAGCCAGTAGAGTCATATTGTCCCTGTCCCTTGTGTTATTTTAAAAGGTTGCAGCTATCTGCCATCACAAAGCGAGCACTAGAACTGGCATTATTTGTATTTGTAAGCCGCGGCCGAAATCCCATGCATGTGCATCAATGACATGCTTTTACGCATGCATGAGATATTTTGTTCATGGATCTTGTAGACATGCATGGGATTTCGGCTGCGGCGTGCACATATGAATAATACAACTTCTAGTGCTTGCTTTGTGACAACGAATAGCTGCAACGCTAAAACTCTTCTACAAGGGACAAATCACCCAAGGACTGTTTCTGAAAATCGATTTGGGACCAGGCCATGGCAGATGCGTGGTCCCACCTAGATGTGCTTTCCAGTTTGAGGGGACTTAGCATCAAGATGACTGAAGCTATATTTATGTAAAAAATGGGAAAAACAGGTAAAATCCTTATCTTTTAAATCTCTTGGGGTGTTCTGAGTACAATACTGAGTGTTGTGTGAGCAACAGGAACACTGCTTGCTTTTTCCAAAACACAAAAGGGCAAAGCTGACAGTGCCCCTTTAAATCAGTCCCAGAGTCCCCGGCAAGAATTTTGGCTCAGTGGTTGGCTGGCTGGTGTCACATGGCTGCAAAACATGGTAGCCGTTGTAAATAGTGTCCACATAGTTACACACTGTCCCAAGTTTCAATAGTTCCTGCAGCCAAACCCTTTGCTTTTATTTATATCTGTCCCCAGCATACTTTACCCTGTCACATTAACCCTCTTGCAGTCACTGCCATTTCCTATTGCCCCTAGGCAGCACACACAATCCCATTTGCAGTACATGTATGCCCAAACTTTCTGGCTGCAGTCCATGAACACTTTTGTACATTTACTTCCCCCATGACTGGCAGCCTTCCCTTTTTCCCTACACTCATCTCTTTATTTAAAGATTTATTTATTTTTTCCCAGCCTGTTGCTAGCGCTAATGCCTTTGCCAAGTGCTAGACAGGCTCCTGTCTCATCTACAATGCGTGCCACTTCATTAATATTCAGGAGGCAGCACTTGCATTCCAGCGCGCGATTGGCACTCATAAAATTCGTTTTTTCTCTTTTTCCGCTGTCTTTCCACCTTAACACAGGTCCCCCATCCCTCTCTTGCTTTGCCCAAGGACCGCAACCTCCGGAGAGACAGCCCAAAATGGCCCCGGAACGGCCAAAAGAAGTTGCACTAGTGTGCATGCATGGAGATCACTGGCACCGCAGTGCCTTTTCAAAAACCAGTGGCTCCACACTACGGCATGAGAAGACAAAAAACACAGGGGCAAGCCAGGAAAACTGAGACCAGAGACAAAAATTGGGGGGTGGAAGCAAACCCCAGGGAAAATGAGCCTTTTTTCAGGGGATCACAGGGAAGCCCTCAACAGGGGGGTTATATACGGATGTCTGGTGAGTTAAGGCATAGAAGGAGCTGCAGATAGCTGAAGGAATTAAAAAGAGGGAGAGGAACTTCTTTTGCTATATAAATAAGAAAAGGGGCAAGAAGGACGTAAGCTTGTGAAAGGGGAGGAGTGGGTGGAGGATAACAGTTAAAAAGCAGAGATTCTAAATGAATACTGTGATGCTGCCATCTTCTTATGATCATTGTATGATATTTGTATTATAAACAAATGTGTCTGAATGTCTGCTTAGATGCAGCCAAGCTGGGCTTCAGTGGTGACCCTCCCCAGGTTCCAGTGTAGTAATAATACAGGATGTTGTAAACAGACCAGAGAAACCCTCTGAACACATCTGGGCAGGAAATAGGCCTAATAATCTTTTATGGTTCCTGCAGGAAAAAGGCAGGTTGATAGCAGAAGTGTGTGAAGAGTCGTAAAGCCTCAGATCACACTAGCCACAGGAAATCAGCAGAGGGGCGTCAAAGAGAAAATGTTTGATTCCAGACTGTCATATTTGGAAATGGCTTTTTGCTGATGTTCATATTATTTAAAATACATTTTTGTAGATAACTATGTTAGAAATTGGACCTAAGGGAGGGTCTAGCAGACCTCACAAAAAGGGGAGGGGAGATGGTGTTTCAAATGAACAGCTAACAGAGGGAAACAGTGATATATGATTATTGGACTCTGAAAAAGACAGTGTTCTGAACTTAAAAAGCACTTAAAAAGGTAATAGTTAGAAAATAATTAAGTATCTGTGGTTGGAGTTTTTATTCAGTAACTTTCCTTTTTATTTGTAGATGACTGTGAGATTTGTGATATAATTGTTCTGTATTTGATTTTTCCTGTTTTACCATTTTTCTAGTAAACAACATTCTCTTTAAAATACTGCCTGTGCTCTTCTGTTATTTTACATGTGATTCTGAATCTGTGTGTGACCCCACTGGCCCCCCCCCTTTGTTTCTACCAACAGGGCTGCTCCTCTCACATCCAGGTGCCACCGAGAGGGGTGGAGGTAGTTACTAAAATTCTCTTGCAAAACTCTGTGAACCCTTTACTTCTACTTTTGAGCCTGCCATACTTCAGACAGGCAAACCAAGTGTGGCAGCTACCTGGCTTAAACCTGGGGGGACCATTTAGCATGGCCATCAACCTGGATCCCTGGGAGAAAACGTTTGCTCAGCATTATGCTAGGTTTGCACTTCTGGTCAGTGGCACCCAAGTAAATCCAGGCACTGGAAGCAATAACTGTAATGTCCACACCAGGCTGGGATTCTAGAGTGTGGCTTTTATTCACATAACACAGAGAATAACAAAACAAAGATGGACCCCCACAGGGCTACACTCACTGGTAATCCAGACTACAGCAGTACAGAGCACACTGCCTCACAATGAACCCTCAGGTTCTGAATGGATCTGAGCACACATGGCCCAGACTGGTACACTTCTCTTCTTTTCCTTGACATGGCACCCTGGCCAGTACTAGGACACTTTTCCATATGGCATGGAGGTTGATGGTGGCTCCCTAAACCACCCACAAGCACTTTCTGGCTCTAAGGGAAAATCCAAAATCCCACATCTGGGTGCTTTCCTCAAACAGTGGCCAAGTGCCTGAGAGAAAACCACAGGTGCCCAAACTGAACCCGGAGAGGTAAACCTGATTACTTCAGATGGGGGGGTCTCCCACCTCTTGCTCCCAAATCTATAATCGTCCATTCATTTGGTTACAACACCTTTCTTCAAAACACTGTGTGTAGATGCTCTCTCAAAATGTTTAGCACATTTAACATTCTACATCTCTCTGGAGGTGTCCTGACTTTAAAAGTACTGTAAGTGGCTATGTCTTTATCCTAGACCCCCACTGTTGCAGATGCTTCTAAGTCATACACAGACTAAAAGTTCTGTACTTGGCAAGTCTCTCTTTGACTCCACAGTAGGCAGACACTTTTACTTCAAACTCTGTCTCGGTGAACATAGTCTCTTTTTCAGAGCAAACTCACCAGGGTATGCAGGTGCCCCAGGACTTCTGTCCCACAACAATCTCTGGTACTCACAGATCAAAACGACTCTCAGGCAGCTTCTCCCTCTCCAGGCTGGACCAGGGGATTGCTCCTGAATCCTGGAATTCCCCCCATCCCTCCGGGGATGGGGCACTGGAACAACTCTAGGAATGGTCTCTACCACTTCACACAACTGGTCTTCTGTGTTCCTCTCTAGGATGAGAACACACAACCCCTTTTCCTAAGGTAGCTCTATATCAGAGCTTGGCTCTGAGGAGCTGCACACTGCAGCACTCCTCACTTTCTTGAGTCTCTCTCCAAAACTGACTTGAATCTCCCAACGTTCTACTGCTAACCCCTGCTGTGAGCATTCCACTGTGGCTTATGCTGCTGCAAGAATTCTAAGATGACATCATCACTCCAGCTCAGCTGAAACAGAAAACAGAGTGAGACAGTGTGAAACCCATTTAACTGGCATCTCACCAGCTGCCTTTCCCTGCCTGCCACTGGCTCTAAGTGGGATTCTAGTAGCCCTTGGGAACAAGGAGGTTGCATGTGTTTAAGTCTGACAGCTATTAAAGGGCTTGCATGGTGTTGCTAAGCTTGGAAAAGGTAAGAAATACTTAGGTCTCATATAGAGTGCTAAGGGTACATTTTGGAAAACCTGGCTGGGTGCCCCTGAGCGAAGGATTGTACTGCATCCCCCAAAGAGGGTACGTATCCGAGTCTGTTAATTGGGTATGCTAGCATAAGGTTCATAGTTTGAATCCCTCCAGAACTTGAGGCTAACAGGTGATTCAGACCCAAAGCAGACAGGAGGGTTACCCTGTCTGTTACCTGTTCACACTATTGCACTCTGAGGTTGGCACTGTGGGAGCAGAGGGCCTGACCTGCAGAGTGCATTTGTGACAGATTTGGTTGGCAGCAGTTTGATTTAAAATGTATTGGTAACACAAGCTTTAACAGTTCAGTGTGTCAGATTAATACTGTACAGCTCACGTGCAAAATAAGGCAGTGATTTATTTTTTAAAAGTAAACAGAACTATATCATTTTGCTTACAGTCAAAGTTCCTACCTGTTTTATTTTTTTTTTTTGAGTGCAAGTTAGAGTAACCATAGTTAGGGAAGAAGATGTCTTACAACTACAGCGGGTACAATGCAGACTACTTGAGGCAGTTGTGCCAGGACAGAGGAGTCCAGTACGAGGGGAAAGCCAACAAGCAGAACCTCATGGATGCTCTAATGGCAGCCGATGCCTAGAGCATCAACTCATAGTCCATGACTGAAAAGGACCAAACCTTGGGCGTGGAGGGGCCAATGTCCAGTACAGTGTCCAGATCCAGTGAGGAGGTCAGCAGGACCAGTGCAAGCCAGGGGCCACTGCAGCAGGAGAAGGTCACCAGCATTCTGGAGCCAGAAGCAATCAGGCTACAGATAGAGTTGTGGAGAATGGAACTGGAGTTCCAGAGAGAAGAGAGACAGCTTCAGCAAGAGGCAGAGCAAGAACGTGAGAAGCTGAGTGAGAATAGCTAGAGGCTGAATGACAGCAGTGAGAAGCTGACCGTGAAAAGCATGAGCACCAGAGGCCACATGAACTGGAGAAGCTACGACTCCAATCACCAGCACCAGAGCAGGTAAGTGCCTGGGTTTAACTGGAACTACAGGACTAGGCTACAAATTAAACTCCAAATTGATAGCCAAATTTAAAGAGGTGGAGGATATGGATGCCTTTTTAAATTCCTTTGAAAAAGTTTGTAATCAGGCAAATATTCCTAGAGAGTCCTGGAGCTTCCAGCTATCCCTGCTACTTATCGGGAAAGCTCGGGATGCATTGGGTCAGATGGACAATGAGGACAGTAATGATTACAGCAAACTTAAAGCTGCACTTTTAAAAAAGTATGAATTAACTGCAGAAGCATACAGAGATAAATTCCGTAAGCTCAGGAGAAGCCCTGACATGAGCTACAAGGAGTTAGCCACAAAATAACGTCAGTTTTTAAAACACTGTTGGTAAGGAATTGAAGCAGGCTCTGTTGAAAAAATTGAAAATGCTGTACTATTGGAGCAGTTTTTGGGGCATGCCCAGCACAGCTGAAAACCTGGCTGAGGACCGAGATCCAAAAACAGTTCAAGAGGCTGCTGAACTCTTAGACCGCTATGCCAGGAGCAGACCTTCTCTGAGAGTGAATGGGGCTGGTGTGGCAGTGCAGAAAGGGAAAAGCGTGCCTTCATGACAGCTAAAACCCTCCCTGTCTCCACCAAAACCAGGTAGCCCCAGGTTTCAAAGACATAATTTACCTGAGAAAAGAAATGACTGTTGGGTTTGCAAAGAAACTGGGCATATTGCCAGACAGTGTCCCAAAAGGACAAGCAGTACACAAACTGGTGCTTGAAAAGAAGTGGGTTGTTTGTGTGTCCCTGAAAGCAAGCCAGTCAACATGAGGGAACACATGCACCCAGTTACTGTGAATGGTGTACAGACACAAAGGTTGACATGGAGGCATCCCTGACTTTGATAAAAGGGGATCTGGTATAGCCTGGTCAGCTTATACCCAATCAATTTGTGATGGTACAGGGATTCGCTGGGGAGGAGAAAACCTTGCCACTTGTTAGTGTCCTCCTGGACTGGGGTGAGACAGGGGGAACTGTGCAACAGGTTGCTGTAGCTGAAACTTTAGTGGTCGATGTAATTCTCAGCAACAATCTCAGTCAGGGGATGGTGTGTGCAGTTATCCATAGCCAAGCAGCAAGGGGAAAATTGTAGTTCCCTGGACCCCGTAGAAGCCCCTGTGGAAACCACTGCAAGACTGGTTCCCCAGCCTGGGTCTCCTGATGTGGAAACTAATGAATGGGGGGTAGAAATTCCCCAGGTAGCAGTTAACCACACAGCTATGGAGGGTTACTCCGAGAAAGGAGGAGTGACCCATTGTCAGGGGCTTAGGGATGGCAATGATCCTGAGTGCCCTGATGCTAGAGCTAGGGTCCCTAGTTTAGACACTGAAGGGGACCTGTCATATGCCTTGGGAATGTGTAAGGAGTTTGCAGCTGTTCAGAAAAGTGACCCTAGTCTAGGGAAGCTGAGGGCTTGGGCAGACTGTGATGGAGCACAGGGAGGTGACGGGAAACATAAGGTTTATTGGGACAATGGACTGATGTATACTCAGGATGCTAAGACAGAGGGAGTGGTGATAGGTAGGCAGCTTGTCATTCCCCAGTGGTACCGTGAGCAGTTGCTCAAGATTGCACATGATATTCCCATGTCTGGTCATCTGGGAATCGTGCACACTACACAGCGGTTGGCCCAGAATTTCAATTTGTCCAACTTCATCCAGCAGGTGAAGGAGTATCGCAGGTCATGTCACCGGTGCCAAGAAATAGGGAAGGCAGGTAAGAAAACCCAAGCTGCCCTAATTCCATTGCCCATAGTGGAGGAGCCATTCCAGAGGGTGGGAATGGATATTGTGGGGCTTTTAAATACCCCCAGCTCCTCTGGGAAGAGGTTCATCCTGACTGTGGTGGATTATGCCACCTGGTACCTCGAGGCATTTGCCCTATCCTCACTGAGGACAGACAAAGTGGCAGATGCCTTACTAGGGATTTTCTCTCATGTTGGGTTTCCACAGAAGGTTATCATTGATCGAGGGGGTTCCTTCATGTCGGACCTGATGAAATGTCTGTGGGAGAAGTATGGGGTGGTGCAGAGATGCACAACTCCTTATCACCCACAAACCAGTGGGTTTGTGGAAAGATTTAATGGTACCCTTAAATCAATGCTCTAAATGTTCACTGAACAGCATGGGAGGGACTGGGAGAAATACCTTCCCCACCTGTTGTTCACATACAGGGAGGTGCCCCAAGAGTCGACAGGGTTTTCCCCCTTCGAGCTCTTATATGGATGCCAGGTATGTGGGCCCCTAGACTTGATCCAGGAGGACTGGGAAGGCAAACACACCACCCAGGAAACTCCTATAGTGGATTATGTCCTTAGATTTAGGGAAAGGCTGAAGGAGCTTATGGGGACAGCCCAGAGCAACCTGGCAGCTGCCCAACAAAAAACAAAAGGTGTGGTATGACCGCAGAGCCAGAGCTCACTCGTACATGGTGGGTCAGGAAGTGGGCATGACCATACAAAGTAGTCAAAAAGGTAAATGACGTGAACTATATTATAGCGTTACCTGACAGAAGACATACACAGAGAATGTACCATATCAACATGATGAAGCCACATGCTAACAGGGCTGACATGGTGTTTGCAGTGGTAGTCCTGGGGAAGGGATGGATGAAGGAGACCCCTTCTGGACTTGCTGGAAGAAAGCAAGTGGGAGTCCTCTGTGGAGGCAATTAAAATGTCATCCCAGTTAGCCCCGGACCAGATCCAGTAAGTAAGTAAGGGAGGTTTTAGCAGACTTTGCCCCACTGTTTAGCACCAAGTCTGGACTAACCCCCTTAATGATGCATGATGTGGAGACAGAGACACAGGCGCCCATACGGTGGACAGCATATCGGGTGTCAGAGGCTGTCCAAAAGGACATTAGGAGGAAGGTGCAGGAAATGCTGTATTTAGGAGTAATCCAGAAATCCCACAACCCCTGGACCTCACCCACAGTCCTTGTGCCCAAGCCAGATTGCTCTACTCATTTTTATGTGGACTATCATGGACTCTATACAGTCATGAAGTCAGAGGCCCACCCGATGCCCTGGATGGATGAACTCCTGGACAAGTTGTGGGGGTGATATACCTTACAACTATTGACTTGACAAAGGGGTATTGGCAGGTAGAGTTAACTGCCAGAGCTAGGGAGAGGTCGACTTTCATCACTCCGATAGGGTTATTTGAATTTAAAGTAATGTCTTTCAGAATGAAGAACGCCTCGGCCACTTTCCAAAGGTTGGTGAACCAGGTGTTAAATGGTGCTGAGGGGTATGCTGTGGCATACTTGGATGACATTGCCATCTTTAGTGCCAGCTGGGAGGAACACCTGTCTCACCTTAGGGAAGTGCTGGGCAGGATACAGAGGGCCGGGCTCACTATCAAAGCTGAGAAGTTCCAGGTGGCCATGGCTGAAGTGGCATACCTTAGGCATGTTGTAGGCCGGGGACAACTCCATCCTAACCAAGTAAAAATAGAGGCAATCAAGGCATGGCCCAGACCAGAAATGCAGAAGCAGGTCAGGAGTTTTCTGGGGACAGCAAGGTACTATAGGAAATTTGTACCCAATTACAGTGCCCTGGTTGCTCCCCTATCTGACCTGGTAAAGAAATGGATGCCAGAAAGTTACCTGGGAACCAGCCTGTGAAAAAGCCTTTACCAGACTGAAGGAGGCACTGTGCAGTGCTCCTATATTGACAAGTCCAGACTATAGCAGACCTTTTATAGTCCAGACTGACACCTCAGATGTGGGTATTGGGGCAGTACTGAGTCAGAAATCCAACCAAGGGAAAGATCACCCCATAGTGTACCTGAGTAAAAAGTTACTTCCCTGGGAGCAGACTTACTCTACTGTGAAAAAAGAGTGTCTTGCTGTGGTGTGAGCCCTAAAGAAGTTAGAGCCATACTTATGCGGGCAGCGTTTTGAGGTACAAACTGACCACAACCCCCTGGTTTGGCTGACACAACTGGGTAAAACGAATGGTAGACTATTAAGATGGAGTCTTGCCTTGCAAGGGTATGGCATGATGGTCTCACACAGGACTGGGGCAACCAATGAAAATTACGATGGCTTGTTGTGTCTACAGTATATGAGGAATGAACTGACTTTGGGAGCTCATCCCATGCAGGGGATAGAGCCCCCAAATTCAGTCTAGGTGGGGAGGATTGTGACGCTGACATCTTCTTATGATTATTGCACGATATTTGTATTATAAACAAATGTGTCTGAATGTCTGCTTAGATGCAGCCAAGCTGGGCTTCAGTGGATAACCCCTCCCAACCACCACCAAGGTTCCAGTGTAGTAATAACACAGGATGTTGTAAACAGACCAGAGAAACCCTCTGAACACATTTGGGCAGGAAATATGCCTAATAAACTGCTATGGTTCTTGCAGGAAAAAGACAGGTTGTTAGCAGAAGTGTGTGAAGAGTCATAAACCATCAGATCACACTAGCCACAGGAAATCAGCAGAGGGGCATCAAAGAGAAAATGTTTGATCCCAGACTGTCATATTTGGGAAATGGCTTTTTGCTGATGTTCATATTATTTAAAATACATTTTTGTAGATAACTATGTTATAAATTGGACCTAAGGAAGGATCTAGCTGACCTCATGAAAAGGGGAGGGGAGATGGTGTTTCAAATGAACAGCTAACAGAGGGAAACAGTGATATATGATTCTTGGACTCTGAAAAAGACAGTGCTCTGAACTTAAAAAGCACTTAGGTAATAGTTAGAAAAGAATTAAGTATCTGTGGTAGGAGTTTGTATTCAGTAACTTTCTCTTTTATTTGTAGTTGACTGTGAGATTTGTGATATAATTGTTCTGTATTTCACTTTTCCTTTTTTACCATTTTTCTAGTAAACAACATTTTGTTTAGAATACTGCCTGTGCTCTTCTGTTATTTTACATGTGATGCTGAATCTGTGTTTAAGTCTGACAGTTATTAAAGGGCTTGCATGGTGTTACTATGCTTGAAAAAGGTAAGAAATACTTAGGTCTCATATAGAGTTCTAAGGGTACATTTTGGAAAACCTGGCTGGGTGTCCCTGGGCGAAGGATTGTACCGCATCCCCTGCAGAGGGTACGTATCCGAGTCTGTTAATTGGGTATGCTAGCATAAGGTTCACAGTTTGAATCCCTCCAGAACTCGAGGCTAACAGGCGATTCGGACCCAAAGCAGACAGGAGGGTTACCCTGTCTGTTACCTGTTCACACTATTGCACTCTGAGGTTGGCACTGTGGGAGCAGAGGGCCTGACCTGCAGAGTGCATTTGTGACAAATACTTCTGTTCCATCTTCACCAGGGAGAAGGATGGACCAGTGCCTTCAGGAAGGAGAAGAGGAGTGGGGGGAGGGGAACACAGATGTAGTGATAGAGGAGGATAGAGTGAGGGAAGGGCTGCTAGCATTGAAAGTAGACAAATCATCAGGCCCGGACCGAGTACATCCAAGGGTACTAAGAAAACTGGCTGAGGAGCTGGCAGCACCACTAGCAGCCTATTTAATAGTTCACTGGAGTCAGGCATGGTACTGCAGGACTGTAGAACAGCACATGTGGTACCCTTCCACAAAAGCAGTCCCAAGGAGGTTCCATGTCATAACAGCAATCACAAAACAGTGATCATTGTTACAGGGAGTGTGCATCACCAAAAAGCAAATTGGCAATGCACACTCCCCAGCAAACCTCTCAACAGCAACCATGAAACAAAAATACATCTATGCAGGGGGGGCTGTGGCCCCCCTGCGCCCCCTTAAATTAGGATTCTCAACTCCAGGGGGTGCATCTCAGGGAGGGGGAAAACTGGGAACACAAATAAAAATGAAGTCCCGCACAGAACAAAAGAATCCTTTACCCAGCTCCGAACCCTGGACCTCCCTCACTACAGCCTGCCACCCTCACCACCACACCAGGGCGGCAGCTCAGTGACATACCACCAAGCTACACCACACATACCTTCTGCTTCCTAGACTCTCCTCTTCCGTTCATTGGCCATCTTACTTCTTCACCAATTTGTCCCCTACCTCGGCGCTATAACTGCGCCTCGCTACCCTTTCAGGGTAGCGCACATAACATGCGCTCCAATTGAGTGACTCAATACTGAGTCACTCAATTGGAGTTGCTATTATAATGTGCTGCCTCCCAAGGATGACCCAGAGAATTGCAAACCAGTCAGTCTGACCTTAATCGTGTGCAAACTCATGGAGACCATACTTAAGGAAAGGTTGGTAGAATATCTAGAGGAGCATTGTCTTCAGGATGCGGGGCAGCATGGGTTCATGGGGGGATCATGTGAAATGAATTTGACTGACTTCTTCGACTGGATCACTGAGACAGTAGACATGGGCCAAGCGGTAGACATCCTATATCTGGATTTCAGCAAGGCCTCTGACTCTGTGCCCCACAAAAGACTTATCAGGAAGTTGGCAGATCTTGGGGTTGGGGAAAAGATGACCAGATTGGGGGAAAACTGGCTGAGGGACAGAACTCAGAAGGTGGTTGTAGGGGAACAGTTATCTGGCACCAGAGAAGTCACCAGTGGGATCCCACAGAGCTCGGTGCTGGGGCAGGTGTTGTTCAATGTCTTCTTCAGTAACATTGGGTTGGCATTAAGAGCAAAATGTGCCTGTTCACAGATGACAGCAAGCTCTGCAGGAAAGTGGAACAGCTGAAGGGATACAGGACCTACAGGATGATCTGGAAAAGCTGGAGAGGTAGTCTGAGATCTGGCAGCTTGGCTTCAATACCAAGAAATACAAAGTTATGCACATTGGAGCCAAGAATCCCAAGATGGAATACTACCTGGGTGGAGTCCAGGTACCTGCACCAAAAGAGGAGAATGATTTGAGAATATTGATCACTAATGACCTGAAGCACTCCATGCAGTGCAAGAAAGCAGCAACAAGGGCAAACAAGATGGTGGGATGCATATCTAGGGGGATCAGTAGTAGGAGGAGAGAAGAGGTTATACCGCCCTAGTACAGGTCACTGATGAGGCCACATCTAGAGTATGGAGTTCAATACTGGTGCCCACACCTCATAGAGGACATTAACCTGCAGCAGAAGCTCCAGAGGAGGGCTACAAAGATGATAGCAGGTCAGCAGGATAAGGCATATGAGAAGTTAAGGGCACTGAACATGTACTCCCTGGAGGACAGGTGAGAGAGAGGGGAGACATGATTGGGACATTCAAGTACTTGAAAGGGATAAATAAGGTGGATAAGGAGAGTCTCTTTAAGCTGAGTGGCAACCATAACATGAGGAGCAGTCTTAAGCTGGAGGGGGAGATGAGGTTTAGGAGGGAGATCAGGAAGCACTTCTTCATGGAGAGTGTAGTGGACACTTGGAATGTGCTGTTGGAAGAGGTGGTCTCATTGAAGATGGTGGGTAGCTTCAACAGAGGCTAGGATAGGCATAGAGGAAGGTATGGATCATGCGTAGGGAGGATGGGAGGAGTGAGGAGGGGGGTCAGGGACAGTAGTTCAAGCTATGGACCCTGCAATATGAGCAGACTAGATAGACCAAATGGCCTTCTTCTGCTGGCTTCTTTGTACATTCATAAATATCTCCCCAGCTATTCCTGAGTCTGCTTTACTTAACAAGCTACGTGGTATAAGAAGAAATACAATGCTAATCAAGAGGGGAAAAGTTGCCTGGCTAGCCCAAAGAAAACCACTAGGAAAAAAGGGTGACTGGCTTCTCCTGCAATGTACTCCCAGTCTAGTGCAGCAGCACACATCCACAGACAGGGGTGCTGTCAGGTGGAATTAGATGTGGATAGTATCTAGAGGGTGCAAGTTGTATTTAGCAAGTAACAGGAAAATTACCAAGAAGGAGGAGATATACCCCAGGCAGTAAGAAGGAAGACAGAAAAGAAAAGAAAAGAAAAGAAAAGAAGGGAAGGAGGGAGGGAGGGAAGGAAAGGAAGGTTGCCTCTTTTTTTTTGGTCTTCTGTTTGTTTCTGTTTGGTTGGCATGGAGCCCTAAGATTGCCCTCACCCCAGCTTCTGCAAAAGTTTTTTTGGGGGAGTGAATTGGTGCCATATAGTGGGTCCCAACCCATTTTTTTTCCCCACAACAAGCTGCCTTACGGAGAGGGGAGCAACTGAGGAGAGACATATAGCATTAGAGGTGCCAGCCAGAAAACACAGGGTGAGCTGCCCAGAGGCTCTGGCTCTGCTAGAGCAGCGGATGAACTGAAATAACTATTAATACCTCCATTCTTCCGATTTCAATTTCAGACCACTCCCTCCATAAAATTCCATCTATTATTTGGTTATCCATCCTCTAAATCCCCATCCTGGTGCCTTGATCCACTTCTTCTTAAAGACCCCAACTTTAAACCCTGGGTCAGGAATCAAATTCAAAAATATCTCTGCTTTAATAATACACCTGGTATATCCATGCACACTGTCTGGGAAGCATTAAAAGCTACCATCAGAGGAAAAATAATTAGTTACGCGGCTCACAGGAGGAAATTAAGAGACCGTCAATTAGCTGATCTAGAGAAATCATTAAAAAGCAAAAAGGGCCAATAAAATCACAACTTCACCTTGACATCCTACAATTAAGAATCAAAATTAACAAACTCATTTCTCGCAAAGCTGAATTAGCCCTTTTTAGGCTTAAACATAAATACTGGGATCAGGGTGATAAATGTGGCAAATTACTTTCTTATCAACTTAAATCTCAGCAAATGGATAGGCAGATTGCTGCTCTGAAAGACCATTTAGGACAGATACATACTGACAGTCCCTCTATTAATCACATTAACATAGAAACATAGAAACATAGACTTTGACAGCAGATAAGGACTGCTAGGCCCATCTAGTCTGCCCATTTCCCTACCTACAGGATAGGCCACAGATCCTAGTTAACCAACAGCCTATATCTTCCTGCCCCCCACAAGAATTGCCTCATGTCTGTCCCATGCATTCTTGAATTCTCCCACAGTTTTAGACCCCAATACTTCCTCAGGAAGGCTGTTCCATGCATCCACTACCCTCTCTGTGAAATAATACTTCCTCACATTGCCCCTGAACCGCCCTCCTTCTATTTTTAAATTGTGTCCTCTTGTTCTTGCAAGTCTCTTTTTCTGAAAGATGCTACCCTCTTGGACTTTGTTGATTCCCTTGAGGTACTTGAAAGTTTCTATCATGTCCCCCCTCTCCCTTCTTTCCTCAAGGGTATACATATTAAACATTGTAGGGGGAAGAGAACCCCTACATTATGGAATCCTTTTATCAGCAGTTATATTCGCAACAGACTTGTGCACCAAACAATCAAATTCAGTCTTTTCTTGATATGCTCCAACTTCCACACCTTACTGATAAAGATAAGGCAACTTTGGACAAACTGTTCACGCTTTTAGAGATTCAAAAGGCATTATCTACCCTAAAATATGGTAAATCTCCGGGGGGATGGGTTCCCTGTGGACTTCTACAAATCACTTTCAGATACTCTATGTCCTCTGTTATATAAAGTCTTTTTGGAATCCTCCCTCAATGGTTCTCTTCCCCCTACAATGACAGAAGCCATTATCACTGTTCTACCCAAAAAAGATTAGAGATCCTGCCCTATCATCCAGTTATAGACCGATTTATCTAATTAACACGGATGGCAACATTTTTGCAAAACTCCTTACCCTTCTCCTAGAACCTCTATTATCCAAACCAGTTCAGTATTTCCCAAGCTGGTTTTATTAAAAACAGATTGGGTTCTGATCATCTCCGTTCTCTATTTCATTCAATGCATAAGACGAAGTCAATTCCATCCCCCACGGCTGCCATTGCTATCGACTTTGAAAAGGCATTTGATTCCTTAAACTGGAACTACTTATGCCTGGTATTGTCACATTTCAGTATCCCTACTAAGTTCTGTTCCTGGGTCAAACTACTATACACCTCTTCCTCAGCTCGTATTCTTACCAACTCTATGCTTCCCCCCCTTTTTCACTGGCAAGAGGTACTAAACAAGGTTGCCCCATGTCACCATCATTATTTATCCTCGTCATGGAACTCCTCTCCACCTGTCTTCATCAGACTAGTAATATTAAGGGTATTCAAGTCAGTAACTCCCGCTATTCCTCACTTTCTTACACTGATGATCTCCTTATTCTTTTAGAGGATCTCGAAGCAGCTGCTCAGCCATTAATCCAATTATTTAAAGAATTTACATTTCTTTCTGACCAAGCTTTGAACTACAACAAATCTGCAACTCTACCTCTGAATGAATACTGTAGATCATTTATGAATACTCCCCTAGGCTTCTGTTGGGCTCCACATGGCTTCTCTTACCTTGGTATTCAAATCACCCCAAGACTTGATCGAATATGGGATATAAACTTTACTCCCCTGTTATGAAACATTTAATCTTTGTTTGACGGATGGAAACTGCTTAATCTCTCATTTAATGAGAAAATATTTGCTATTAAAATTACCATTTCTCCCAAAATTTTATATCTCTTTGCCAGTATTCCCCTTATTTTACCTTCTAATTTTTTAATCATACTAGACAAACTAATTGGAAGCTTCCTTTGGGAAGGAAACCCCCCAAGATTTAGCCATAATAAACTTTGATCACATTGGTTAAAAGGAGGCTTTGCACTTCCTTGGTTCCATGCATACTTGTGGTTCTTTCAAGCTTCCCAAACCATAAAATGGTTTCACAAATCTTTTGCCAACTCTTCAGTATGGGTTACCATGAAATCCTCCCTATGTCCGGGTAATATTCCCACAGCCTATATTTATAATATACTTCCTCCTAAACTTAAATCCCATTCCACTATTTCTGTATCAGTATTTTACTGGAAATTATTACACAAGCACCTTAAATCTAACCCTAAACCCCTAGCCTATACACCAATCTGGGGTAACCCTAGCATTTCTGTGGACAACCACCCAATTTTCTGTCATAACTGGAAAAATAGGGGCATCTTCTTTTTAACTGACTTACTAGAACCAAATGACCTTAAACTTAAATCTTTTACTGATCTTTGTGCTCTCTGGAAACTTCTGGAAATACCTTCAGCTTCAATCTGCTTGCAACTCCTATCTCCAATACTTTCCCACACATGCATTATTTGATCAATATATTTCACAATGGCTCAATACTTCATCCAATGTGAACAGTACAATTTATAAGTACATCAGAAACAGACTTCCAGATCAATCCCTCACAGCCAAAAACAAATGGTCTTATATGTTAAATTATGATATAACAGATTTACAATGGCATAGGTGCTGGCTGTCCTGTCACAAGACCTTTAAAGACAAGCGCAGTTCACTTATACAAACAAAAATCCTTCACTTATGGCACAGAACCCCTGCAATACAACACCATATAGGCCTAATGGATAATAATAACTGCTGGCACTGTAACTCTCCTAATGGGGATGTACTCCACATCCTATGGCTCTGCCCTCTTTTAAAGAACCTCTGGCATTCTGTTCATAATTTTGCAGTTAAAGTAATCAGTCAGTATTTTACATTAGATCCTAAACACGTTATATTGGGCATTTTCAACTTTCATAATAATACAATTTCCAGACTTCAAAATAGATGGCTATCTATATTATTCCTCCAAGTTAAACGTCTTATACCTACGCACTGGAAATCAACTGTAATCCCCAGCCTCTCTGATATTCTCAAGAACCTATTCCAGTATGCCTCCCTGGACCGTTTATCTCATATCTCTTCTGGCCAACTTTATGCATACAACAGATGTTGGCAGGATTACTTTAATTAACTAGATTCTTCACATACTTTACATACTTTCAATACTTAATGTATGGATCGTTATACAAGTTACCCCTCACCAATACCTCTTGTTATTCTTTATTGCTAGTGTTATTATTGGTTTCTCCTCTAGTTCCTCTTTTTATGTTTATTCTTTGTTCTTTACCAGTTGGTATTATCCATATATTTTGTTACCTTTACAGCCTTTCCACCCATCTATAACATTTAGTCATGTATTATACGTGATTATAACAACACTGCTATATTTTTGTTCCATACTAATCCTTTACTTCTCCTTGCTCCTACCTCATATGCATCCATATTGGATAATCTAATTTAGTTATATTCTTATATAATGCTGTAGATTTTTATGACTGTTTATTCAATATAATGTTGTTGTTCTATCTAGTATTGTTGTTTAACTGTCAATAATTTTTTTTATATCCTGTCACTTTGTTCATCCATATATCCCTTTTGTATATGTGGAAAATGCTGTTCTATAATATTATAGTTCTAATAAAAAGATTAACTGCAAAAAAAGAGCAGTGGATTGTGGACGGATGTGGTAATCAAAGGTGAATATATTCTGGAAGAGCCACAGTTACAATAAGTACGTAACTTTCATATCGTCCAAGAATCAGACTTCACCACTGATTCCCACTTATTGGTCAGTATACCAAACTACCCTTTTTCTGAGCAGGGGGCTGGCTCATCCAGAAAGTAAGAGATAGCTTCAGCCCTCCATGTGGGGGAGAACACCTGAGGGTAGGGGCTCCTCACAGGTTTGACAAGACCTGAGACTGGTTAGGGCCAGGAGTGTGCTGCTGTGGCACAAGAACAAGAGGGTTTCCCGACAGTTCCTGCTGACCCTGGGGGAGAAGAAGTGAGCCCCCTAGAAATAAATGTTAAGCACCGTACGCTGGGCCAAAGGTGCCAGTCTGGAAAGGTGAAGCCACGCCATCTGTTGGACACAGACTGCTGTTCCCATCAATCTGGAGGCCACGTCATTGGTGTCGTCAGATGCCCTCAGCTGGTGCTATGCTACCTCCAGATCCTGGGTGGAAAGGTCAATGGCCTTCTGGACTGTTTTGCTTTGTGGCAGTGCAGCTAAAAGAGTGTTCAGCTGCAACTATATGCAGCAGTTATAGGTCACCACTTGTACTTGATGTGCTAGTATGCACATAAGATCACACACTGAGATAAAAGTCTTCCTTCCAAGAGCATCTGTGTGAGGGGAATCTAAGGAGGTCTATCACATGTAAGGCCCCCATGATCCTGATGGGGTCTGCAGCACTTGACGCCCAGAGGAGAGGTGAAGTACCTCACCTGCAGACCCCGAGGGTGTACAATACTACTTGAGGAGGTCCCTGGGGATGGCAGGGTTGGAGATGGGATGTCTCCACACTACCCTAGATGCCTCCCCCATGGCTCTAGGTCACAGAGGGACAACCACAGTGTCAACATTGGAAACCCTGAGGAGTCCCACTGGCAGGGCTGCCAGATTGCAGTTTGTATAGGTCCACAGGTCACGTGCCTGGTACATCTCCTCCAAGAACTGCTTGTACAATTAGTACTCAGCAGCAGAATGAAGGTGGATGGATGATTCATTGTCTTCAGAGGAGGATATTGATGGAGACAAGGTGCCGCCGCAAGGTATGATCAATGCCAGGGAGAAGGGCCTGTACTGGGCCCTGTGAGACTCCCTCTGTCAGTGTTCTGGTGTTGCTCCCATGTTAGCAGTCCCCCAGGGCCTATTAATGAGGGAATTCTTTCTAGGAATTGGTGAAGCCCTTCTAGTAAGGGTTGAGACTTCCAGTCACAAGGGCCTTGACCTGGGCTGAGGAACTGCATAGGTGCCTCGCTCGAGGGGAGGTCCAAGCAGATTCACATGAAGGGACTCCTCCTACATCTGAGAAGTAATCCAATCAATGCTCTTAGGGGGCATCCCCCAGGTGAAGAAACTGGAGCCATACAGGTCCCATGAGATGACCCCAGTGCTCACTAGTGATGGTGTTGTCCATCTGCCCCAGAGAGAAGGCAGCCTCCAGGTCCTCATCTGACCCCAAATTGGCACCCCTTCCAGCAGCATGCTCAGGATTGGCAACATCTTCGGAGACAGGCCTCACCCCATCACCATGGCTGACATCATCATTAACCCCTTGCTCAGTGTCAATTTCGACAACGTGCTCGGTGCTGTCACCCTGCTCCGTGTCCAGGGAGACACCAGAGTTGAGGGCATGCTCCAAGACAAGTGGGCCCAGGATTGACACCATGGCTGTCACCATGTCTGGAGTTGTCCCCTTCTTTGGTGTCACAGGTGACACCAAGGACAGGGACAGTCTCCAAACCAGCACTGGAATGGACAACAGTCTTGGAGCCAGTCCCTTATCTGACACCACAAATAGTGTCAAGGGGAGGCCCAGCATTGTCCTTAGGGGCACCCGCTGTGTCTTCATCATGAATGGTAACAACAGAACAGGTGACACCAGAGGATGCTGTTGAGGTGTCCACTGGTGCAGACTCAGCATATATCTTCAGCCTCACCCCCAGGGATGTCTGCTGCTCAGGGCAGGCAGACTGTGGAGGGTTTGCAGTCCACTGCCCAGAAGGAGTCAACTGCCCACCAGACTCATCCACGAGCATTTCTGACACCTCAGTGTGGTGAAGTCAATAACTTAGTACTTCCGTGAAAGCAGAGGTCCTGGGAAGAGGCCCAGGGGAAAGGCCTAAGGTCCTTTCCTTGGGCGCATGTGTGTAGTGCTTGCTTCTGAAGCTGTGGATCGGACAACGCCACTTCAGTGCGTAGTTCTCTAGGGCACGGCAGTCAATATAGAAGCAGGTATCACAAGCACCCACATCATGCTCTGGTCCAAGGCTTGCACAGGCTTTTTTTTATTTTTTTATTTTACTATTTATTTTATTCTATTTATTTATTGAAATTTCAGAATTACAATCCTTTGAGTCAAAGAATCCTTTGCAAAGGCTCCACGTCCATACACAACAGAACATTACATTAATACAAATTGTACATAGTTTTCAAAACAGAACATTACATTTTGACAGATTGTACATAAAATCACAGTACATGGTATTTACTTTGATTGGTTACCATCTCAAGGGTTGTTAGAGGACCCTGGATCATCAATGTGTGATGGGACAGATTAACGATTCAGAGAGACTTTACCAAGCCCTGCATTGAGGTATAAATCCTGCAAGGTTGTAGGCCTTGTTGTGCAGCTATGGAATAAGTGAGATTTTTATCACATTCAGCCTAGGGAGAACTGTTGGTAACAGTCACAGGTCTCCGAGTCTAGAAGAAGTCTCTTGATTCCAGTTTTGAATTGGCCAAGACTAGGGGCCAGTGAGATGGATGATGGTAGGTTGTTAAGCCAGTGGGGAGCATGATAACGGAAGGACCTTTGCCCTAGTGAGGTCCTATAGTGGGGGACTATGAGGGAGGTGCTTGCCTGGCACCTAGGGGTACTCCTATGGGGGACTGGTTGGATGAGGGGGTGTAGACCATTAGGTGTAAGCTTCGTAAGTATCTTTTTGGCTTGGAGTCAAGTATGGTATTTTAGTCTCCCTTCGAAGGTCAGCCAGTCTGCTAGCTTATAGAGCACACATGTATGGGTTAGTCTTTCACTGCTTGTGACTAGTCAGCAGGCTTTGTTGAGGGCTAGATTGATGCAGTTAAGGGCTGTTTGGTCATCGGAGCCATAAATTATTATCCCATAATCAACCAACGAAAGGACTGAGCAGGTAACAGCCAGCCGTAGGGCCTGGGGGTAAGGCAGTATTTATGTCTGTATAGAATCCCTAGTCGGGTGTTAACAGAGGAGGCCTCCTTCTCACCCCCTCAGCTCTGGTCTTCCTTGGGAGCACATGGAGTCATCCCCTTACGGCACACACCCTACCTAGCCATCCTCCGTCGTTCATGTAGCCTCGGTTGCACCCCCTGGGCGGGGACAGGATGGGCCCCAAAGCCCCGACACTGCAGTAACATCGGTCAGGAGGATACTAGGTGGGTGGCTGAAAATCAGGGGCAAGCTCTGGTGCTCCATCTCCGCCGGAACCGAGAGGCATTTTCTCTGTTTTCTCTGGGGAGAGGCTGGTGTCCTGATGTCAAGGTGTCTCCGATGTCTGCCACTCCCCCACTCCTTCTCTCTACTCCTCAGTGCCTGCTGTATCTCCAGCCTCCACCAGAGATCAGCAGAGCACTGAACAGGGACCCCTGTCCCTCCTCGGAAGAGGAGAGCTCTCCTCCGGACGCTCAATCCTTTCCCTCCCCTGCCGACCCCCAGCAACCCAGGCTTGTTCCTGAACCCGGGTCGCCGGTGTGGCATGAGGTGTGGCATCCAGCGCCTCAACCCTCAGTGCTACCGGGCCGGAAAGGTAGCACATGCTTGATGCCAGTCTGTCATAGCCATTTTGTTCCTACAAGGGTAACAATGCATGATGGGTGGCAGTCTGACTTTTTTCTTCAACACGGCCCCTTTTTTTCTCAGATTTCAGTATTGTGCAGAAAATTTTAAAAAGTAGAACAGCACAGTAAAACAAAACACAGTGACATGGTAAACACTTCTTCAGAGATTAAATGAAATGAGGAGTGCTCCTACGGTGTGCTCTTGACAGCAGGAGGAACAGAACTGAGGTTGGTGAGGAAGAAGGCAACAGTTAACTAGCATGTGGCACCACATGGAGGATTGGAGGATGCACAAGCTCTGTGCTCAATATTTGCTGAAAGCCGCCTGGCCAAAGTTTTGTTCTCACAGGGTCCTAGTGCTTCCAGCCAAGATCTATAAGTGAGAATCAATGGCGATGATTGATTCTTGGAAGATCAAGGGAGACTTGGTAGAACCTACTCTGAAGATCTAGTGTGGTGAAGTAGGCTGGGCTGGCCACACCAAGAGACTCTAAGGTGTCCTCTATTGTGGACAAGGGATGAGCATCTGGGACCTTACAGGCCTCAAGCTCTCTGCAGTCCACCTCAAAGTGATACTCCTTGACCTTCTTTGCTATCAGCAGGCATGGTGTACTCCATGGACCTTTAGATTTTTCAATGATGTTTTGTTCCAACATGTCCTTGATCATGTCCTCTATGATTTGTTTCTGTTTGTGTCCCATTTTGTAGGCTGACAGATGTGTTTCTGACTGGGTTGCACCTCAACGGTGTGTTGCAGGATATCACAACATCCAAGCTTGGTGTCTGTACCAAGAAAGGTATTTGGGTAGTCCCCCAAGAAGTCAAAAAGCAGTTTCTTCTCTGCCAGAGATGCTGCACATTCAGAAGAAGATAGTTGGTTACTGAGGGATAAAATTGGTGAAGCTGATGTGGTGCTCATAGCTCTGACAGGTGTAGAGATGGTGAAACCAGGCTGAGGTTCCTGCATGAGACTGAGCTGGTCTCCAGTAGACAGGCAAATTTTCCAACATTGTTACCCTTGTAGATGACAACTGTCTCATCTGTAAAAGTTTCAGTATTTCTGGAATACTGTGCCGTTGCACACAGGAGACAAGGTTTTTGCTGGAAGAAGTCCTGATGAATGCAGAACAGGTGAACCAGTGGTGATGCCAGCAACACCTTGTGGCAGTGGTTCACCTCAAATCTTGGAATCAAAACCATCTTTGTCTTAGGAGGCAGAGTGACTAGTCTGTAGCTGCAAGTTGCCTCCGGAGGTCAAGTGACAGTTTGTTTGAAGCAAAGTCCAGGATGGCTTTGTGGTATTTGAAAAAGTTCATGCCAAGAATCACTGATGGGTGTAGATCAGGTACCAGGTAGAACTTGACAGTAGCTTGCTATCAGCCAGAGTGTAGTTTGAGATGGATGACGCCAGTGAAAGATACTGTAGCGGCATTTGCTGTAATTATGTACTTCAAGTCAGCTGGAGTGACCTAAGGTGACGGACAAACAGATCTGTTGTTCAGGATGTTGGTACTGATGACTGAGATGTCTGCTTCAGTGTCAGTCAAGACATGTAGGGACCAATCTCCAGTGGTCACCGAGAAGTAGTTAGTTAAAAGTGGAAATTTGATTACACAAACAGCTGCTACGGGAAATGTGATGGTACCAGAGTTGATTCTTGGAGTTGAAGGATGTTGCCTGTATGAGCGGAGAGAGTCAGAAGGTAAATCAGTTGAGATGTTGCCCGATCCTATGAGTACTTGCATTCATCTTGCTGATGAGGCTGTGGTGGATGTGTTTGGTCCCAGTAATTCCTGTTTTCACACTTCAGCTTTCTGCAAACTGCAGCAATGTGTCCTCTGAATCCACATCACATGCAGATGATGGACTGTCAAGAAGGCAGTGGCTGAGCAAGTGGTTGTTAGGGCAGCTGTAGAACTTTGACAGAGATGGTAGAAGAAGAAGTTGAGCTGAGCTACAAATTATTGACAGATGTGATGAGCTTGTTTATCACTGCTTGCTGCTGCTGGACACATGTTGTGAGTGCAGCCATTTGTGATGCTTGAGGTCTTTGCACTATCAACTCAGTGAGCTAGGAAATTGCAAGATTTATTAAATGCAAAATATAGTGCTCAAAAGCTCAATAGTTCACACAAAAACAAGTGGTGTAGCAGAAGGCACTTGCCACAATGCCCTGGCACTTCGACATTCACTTATCTTCATCAGGGGATGCTCTCTGATGAAGGCTTGTGAAAATCAAAGCGCTGAGGCATTGTGGTAAGCGGCTCCTACGTCATCACTTATTTTTGTGTGAACTATTATGCTTTTGAGCACTGTATTTTGCAGTTTAATAAATTTTGCAATTTTCTAGCTCAAAGTCAGTCACTGGGACCAGCAACTACCAAGGGTTCCTGTAGTAACGTTGCTCCACATAAAAGGAAACTATCGATCAAAGTTGATAAAGTGCAGACATTTTCTTTATTCATAGGAAAACTTCGAATCATTAAAAACATATAACCAAGCACATTTTGTAAATCATGGTTTAAAAATCTGCACAGTATCAAACAGTTTCAAACAGCCCCAATACGCCGGCTGGTGTGTAAGCTCCATCCCCAACTCAGGTATGACATCCGCTAATGCTTTTTACACAGCAGGCACTTTGTCAAAGGCTGATATCTGTACTACTATGTATCCCTTATATTTATTGGTGCGTGATACGTGATACGTGATAGGGGAGTCCTACCTGAGTTGGGGTTGGAGCCTACATGCCAGAACAGCGTATTGAGAATGTTGGCCACGTGTTATCTCGCAGTAGGAGCTGCCATTTCATTATCATGCCCTGATATATCTTACAGTGCTATGCCATGTAGGTAAGTTGCTATACTAAGCTGTTGCTAGTTGGGTCTAATTGTTTGGTCCCATATTCTATACGTTACACTTCTTAGTAATAAGGTTTTCTTAGCTGAATGTTGTTTCAGAAGTTACATGAACTGGAGGGCATGTGATAGTTTATTTTATCTCATCTCACCATATTTGTTATAATGGTTAACAGTATTCTCAGAATGTGTTTAAATAATTTTGTAAATTCTAATTATTGGATGATACCACAGCCACTGAAACAGCTAGAATAATGAACACTATTCTATCTAGTGGACCTATATTTGTCTGGGGTTTACTTCCTATTCTTTTGTACAAGACCACAAAAGATGTGGGCTGTGTTATCAGCTATATTGTGGAGGGGCAATTTATTGCTAATGTCTGCATGGTTCCTCTGTATGAAGAAGAGCTGGACTGCAATGGGTATTTTTTAATATCACCCGTAGGTTGTGCTGCTAAAGAAAGGGAAAATAGGGGCACACCTAAAGGTACTTTTACTTATGTAGTTTGTACTTTTGCTCTGAAAGACACTGCACAAATACTAAATGGAAAAATCAGTCTCTTTTAAATTGACAGTTTTAGGTTCAAAAAATGTTTTCAACTTTTTTGGTTTTGGCACCAATTCTCTGGTTCGAGCTCGGTGGAGGCGGACATGGCAGGGGCCGTGTATATATGTATTGTGAAGGACACTCTATCTATACTCTATCTAACCTATCTATCTCTAACCCCTGTGAGATCAGAAAAAAAGTAAAAAAAAAAACCTCTCCCAGAAATTCCCCATACTTTTATTCAAAGTACAGCAGCAGTAAGGTACTATGGAGGCTGTAGTTCTGGCAGGATAGCAGGGGACAACAGAAAACAGAGCAAAAGTCTTAACTCATTTTTTAATGCGCAGCATTTTTAAACAGCAAAAGTAGCTCTGGAGTAGAGTCACTCCTTTTTGGAGTAAAACTGTGTAGTTTTAAAAATAGAAGTCTTCATACATAACTAAAATGGCAGACAGCACAACACAATACAAAGTCTGTGAAATGTTCACATACAACAATGCCAATATTGAATTTACATGTAAGACATGCTTCTACATTAAGAGACCGGAGGATGAGAACAAGAAGTTAAAGGAACAGGTTGCATTCCATATTCAAGATGTGGAAAATGGAGCAGTTTGTGCATAACGCTAGTACGCTATTGCAAAAAAATGAGCAGATGGTAGTAGGACCCCGAAATAGGAGAGAGGCAAATTGTGGATAAGGTGCTGAGAGACAAAAGAAAGAGAAATATGAGAGAGGGCTCAGATGGTGAGAGGAAGGAACTGTTGAATGATGACTGGTGTTTGGTGAAAAGGGAGCTAAAAGGAGGCATATATATGAAAAGGACTAGTGTCAAATAGTGCTGCAAAATAGATTTGACATACTCCCTGAGGAAGGTGTAGATCAAAATGAAACTGGGACACCCGGGGACACTAAAGAAACTATTCAAACATAACATGCATACAGACATCAGCCACAAGAAGCACAGGAAATACATTCAGAAAATAGTAATGGAACAAATGTCCTGGTAACAGAACAGATGCTCAGGACATCCACAAATGGTGGATATCCTGTATTTGGACTTCAGCAAGGCTTTTGATTCCATGCCACATGGGAGGCTGGAGGGGGGGGCTGGAATACTTAGGGGTGGGAACAAAGATGGTCAGATGGATCGTCAACTGGCTGAATAGAAGGTAGCAAAGGATGGTGGTGAGGGAACTCTCATCACTGAAGGAAGTGATGTGCGGGGTGCCACAGGAATCAGTACTGGGACCAGTGCTGTTCGGAATATACATAGCTGATATCTTACACGGGATCCAGAGTAGGATCAGTCTGTTCACTGATCATATGAAGATGGGAGCTGTGGTAGATGACACTGAAGGGTGGAAGGGGCTGCAGAAGAACCTGACCAAACTACAGGAGTGGTCAGAAACATGGCAGTGGGGGTTCAACACCAAGAAGTGCAAGATACTGCATTTCAGGGCTAGGAACCAGGGGAGGAGCTATCAGCTGGGAGGGGTGCAGCTGGAAAACACCGAGGAGGAAAAGGATCTGGGGGTGCTTATAATGGGCGCATGAGCAACTCAACTCGGTGCAGGAAGGCAGCAGCAAAAGCAAACAGGATGCTGGGATGTATAGCGAGAGGAATCTCCTCCAGAAACAGGGAAGTGATCCTTCCCTTGTACAGATCTCTGATCAGGCTGCACCTGGAGTACTGTGTGCAGTACTGGCACCCATTCCTGAAGAAAGACATCAAATTGTTGGAGGGGTTGCAACATAGGGCAACCAAGATGATCCAGGGACTGGAGGGAAAGTCCTACGGGGATAGATTGGGCAAGCTGAACTTGTACTCCCTGGAGAAGAGGAGGGATAGTGGGGATACGATTGAAACCTTTAAATACCTTAAGGGGATTAATAAGGCTACTACAGTAGGGATTTTCCAGCTTAGAAGAGGAAGGGATATGAGAGGGCATCAGCTGAGATTGGAGGGGGAAAGATTCAAGAAGGAAATCAGGAGACATTTTTTAACTGAAAGGGTGGTGGACTGGTGGAATGCTCTGCTTGAGGAGGTGGTATCCTGTAAAATGGTGGGTGGCTTTGAGAGGGGTTGGGACACAGTGAGGGGGGAATTATGGTGAAGAGAGTTGGGGAGGGTGTGCAGCTGCAAGCTGAGGGGCTAGCTGCACAATCGAGCAGACTCGATAGACCATAAGGCCTGCTTCTGCTGGCATTTTCGTATGTTCATAAATGTTGTTAGACTGCTCATGAGGTGGAGATACATAAAGGTGGGGGGCATCCTAATACCAGAGAGGAAGTACCTCTCGCAACTGATTACTCAACCTACCAGATATAACTACAAAACAGACACTAGTAGGCTCATAGACTGGTTCCTCACTACCTGTCCGGAACATATTTCCAATGTCTCAGTCCTACCTGACATTCTTAGTGACCACTCCCCAATTATGTGCACCTGGTCGAATAAATTCTCAGAAAGTGATCCCCAGGTCACAAGAAGTAGAGCACTGAGACCTGGTCAACTGAATACCTTTAGGCAGTATAGTAACCTTGTGGACTGGTCACCACTCGACTAGGTGCAGGATAGCAACAAAGCCCTTAACTACTTCCTCACAGTGTTTAACAAGGCATGTGATATATTTGCCCCCTACAAACCAAAAATAATCAGAGGGGCCACCAACCCTTGGCTCTCTGGCCCTCTCATAGAGCTCATGCGCCACAGGGACAACTTATGACATAAGGCCAAAGCTATGGGTAAACATCTTGACATCATTGCCTACAAAACAGCAAGGAACAAATGCACTAAGCTCATTCAACAGGTGAAGGCGTCCTATTATAATGACCTCCTGAAGAAGAGCTGGGGCCATGGAAGAGGATTTTGGGATTCAGTGAAGTCCCTTACAGGAAAAGCAACAAAAGCCCATCCAAACTTAATCATTACTCCAACCGGAACACTACAGGAATCCAGTGACATTGCAAATGCTTTCAACAGGGCATTCACTGATCTCAGTTCAGTACTACCCAGGGACTATCTATTTTCCTCGAGACCCTGTACACCATCTAACAGGACCTCACCAACTAGCATTCCCTCTTCTACTTCAGGCTGCTACATAAGCATGAAACTGTAAAATATATTAAACGGGCACTTGGGAAGACTTAGATGGGTAGTGACCTCCTTGATATGAAGCTGTTAGCCCTAGTGCTAAGTGAGGTAGCTGATCCTATCACTAAAGTGCTCAGTGCCTCTCTAAGGTCAAAAGTATTCCCCGACAGGTGGAAGGAGGCCCTGGTAACCCCTGTCTTCAAGAATGGGGATACTACCAACCTATCTAACTACAGGCCAATCTCTAGCCACCCCCCGCTGTCGAAAGCACTTGAACGTGTGGTATCGGACCAGCTCACTGAATATCTATCCAAGTACAACTTACTCAATCCCCAGCAGCACGGGTTCAGGCAAGACAATTCTACTGTCTCCGCTCTGGTTGACTACACCTCCCAAATCTACGATGCCTTCGAGGATGGTTTGACAGTGGGGTCTATCTTTATAGACCTTACAAATGCATTTGACACCATCAACCATCAACTCCTACTCCAAAACCTCCTCTCTTTAAGACTGTCTAATGACGTGGTGACATGGTTTAACAGCTACTTCTCTCACAAGTCTCAATGCATCAAAATCAACGGAATTCTCTCACAGCCAAGGGATGTGAGCCTGGGTGTCCCCCAAGGGTCCATCTTAGGGTCACTCCTCTTCAGTCTCTTTAGTAACCCATTACTCTCAGCTTGCCTGGTGAAAATCGTTCTCTATGTGGATGATGCATTAATCTCTGTCACAGGAAAAAGCCTTGTCTCCATCTCCTCTGAACTACAAATCAGTTTCCATGGACTTGAAAAATGGTTCGCTGACAACAAACTTTTGCTCAACTACAAAAAAACTAAGAGCATGCTCTTCTCTGTTCTACAGAACAAGAAGAAATTCAGGCCCCTGCAGATTCAGAGCCTCAAAGGTGACACACTGGAGCAGGTGTGCTCCTTTAAATATCTAGGGGTTTATCTTAATGACACTCTATCATTTGGAACACATGTTGACCATGTTGTTAAAACTGCTAATGCTAAACTGGGTGTCCTCTATCACCACCGGCATTCTGTGACCCCAGAAACCCTGAAACTGCTCACAAGCTGCTCAGTCTTAGCCACCATAGACTACAGTCTTGTTATCTATGGGTCCTGCTCCAACACTGTCCTCAAAAGGGTAAAAACACTACTTAATTAAGCCTGTCACCTGGTTCTGGGATGGATCACAGGACACACACATGTGCCCTCTACCAAGAGACAGGGTGGCTCCCTCTACACAACAGGATTGCCTACCTGACATGTCTACTTGTGAAGAAGTCCCTGTTAGGACTTACCCCTAGATCAACATCCAACCTTTTCGTAACTGCACAATCCACCATAAGGACCTGCAATGCTGACAAAGGTGGGCTAGTGGTGCCATTTAAGAGAACATCCCAAGCCCAGAGATCCCTCTCCTTCCGTGGTCTGAGGTGGTTTAATGAACTCCCTAAGGACCTGCTCGAAAGTAATAAAATTAGCCAGTTCAAACCAGGCCTATGAGCCCACCTGGCCCAGGAGAATATCTGTAAATGCCTTCTCAAACCATAACTCTCTCCTGCAAGTACCTCTACACTGTTCCCTGGCTCCTATACTACCCCCCTTCTTTTTTGTCTACCAGTCTTACCTGCTACTTTGCCTCACCTGTCAACGCTGTTCCCTCCCCACTTACCTCCCCCTTCCTCCAGCCTCCTACTTCTCATGCAACCTTCCCTCTCTCCCTCAGCCCATCCCCCTTTCCCCACCCCCCTCCACCTATCTCCTTTTCCACACCTCATTCCTTCCCCTCAGTCTTGCTCGAGCTCCCCCTCAAAACCCAGTTCTCCCAGGCCTTAGCTGACAAAGCCTGTTTCTGGCTGTTCCTCTCTGCTTAGCTAGTCCTCTGCTTGATACTCTTGTAGTACTCTGCACTTACCCTGGTATGGTCATACATTCCGATCCCCTGAACTGCATAGTACACTCTCCCTAATGCACCAATGTCTATTCAAATTATGTTGTGTCCTCCTGAGTGCCTAGGATTAACTGACTGACCACTGCTACATTTTGTACCAATGTTGACAAATTGGGAAGCTGCTATGTATATCACCAATAATCTGTGAAACTCTTTGTAACTATGTGTTGTCTGTCTTTGTCGTATGTAGTCAAATTAACCTGGAACCTTTGTAAATGAATCTCTAATGCAAAGGTATTAATCCTAATCTGAAATAAATAAAATAAATAAATAAAAAGTACTCAGGCTCACACAATCAGCTACTGATCTCATAGAGAAAGAGAGAGGCAAACAGCAGTAATTGGAGACTCCCTACTGAAATATACAGATAAATATATAGGCAGGGGAAAAAAAGATAAATGTATGGCCTGCTCCCTGCCGGAGCCAGGGATAAGGAATTTAAAAATCAATCTGAATGGCCTTCTAAAAGGAACAGAACCCCCAACAGCAGTCCTGCATGCAGGCACTGTAATGATGTTGGAAGAAGGAGAGAGTTGGAAATTCAGAGGGAGTTTAAGGAAACAGGCATTGCATTTTAAGAAAAAGACTGTAGTATCATGGTCTCAGAAATCCTCCCCATCCTGGGGACAGGTAGGTGCAAATCACTGGCAATTAAACTCCTGAGCAGCTGGTTGAGAAGGTGGTGCACAAGAAAAGATTTTAGATTTCAAAGAAATTGGGACAGGTTTGATAATGGATACAAAACTGCTCAGTTCAGACAGGCTTTATTTAAATAGGGATGGCACAAGAATTCTTGGAAAAAGACTAAATTATAGCATTCAAAAATGTTTAAACTGAGGAATAAGGGGGAAGGGGAGGAGATTCAGCTACAAAAGAAGCTAATAAAACATCCAAAAGGAAAATAATAGGCGCTAACACATTGCATGAGTGGAAAGTTGTATTGCTAAATGCTAGATGCCTGAGGAACATATTAGAAAAGCTTAAATACATGGAAAACACACATGTGCAGTCACAGAAACTTAGTGACGGTAGGGTACAGAATGGAACAAAAATATAGATGGTTATAGTGCCTGTAATAAAGACAGAAAGGAAAGAAAGGGAGGCGGTGAAGCAGTATATGTTAGAATGATGTGGAGGTTGTTGAAATGAATATAATGGAATCCTAGATAGAACAAATACAGATTAAGTTAGCGTCAAGCATTGGAAAATGTATTAAAATAGGAATAATTTATATACCACCACCACAGGATACTAATATTAACGAAAAGCTGCTAATTTTCATAATAAATGTGGAGAATGAGAATATTATTTTATTAGGGGACTTTAATATGCGAGGCATATGCTGGGAAATAAGGGAAGGTAAAACCACCTTTGAAAGAAGTTTGTAGATGCAGTAACAATGCTGAATCTTGAACAGTACGTGGAGCAGCCTTCATGGGGACATCATACTCTGGACCAGGTACTAAGTAAAATAGCAAAATAGAGCACTGCAGGGTACTGGGACTGTTATGTGGCAGCGACCATAATATGGCCACCTTTAGCATCTCAAATTGCAGTAATAAGGCAAGGGATCTCACTAAAGTAAGAGGCTTTCAAAGGGCTGACTTTCTGGGCATGAAAACAAACTATCAGTGGGAAAAGCCTGATGGAAAGATGACAAATTTTAACAGCCACAGTAACAGAAATGGTGGACAGGTTTGTGCTAGAAATTTAAATATAACAGAAATGGGATAATATCTAAGTGGTTTACCGGGGAAAATTAAAAGAAAGATCCGGAAGAAGAAAAGAGACTACAGAGCAGCACATAAAGGAAACACGGTAACATTGTGGGATACACATAGAAAAACAGTGGGAGACTGTAAGAAAGAGATTAGGAAGTCAAAATGCTTACAAAAGGTTAAGAATATTAAAGATAATTACAAATCTTTCTATAATTACACAAACGGGAGAAGAATCTCAATTAGGTAGGCGGGCCCTCTTGAATGAAATGGAAATGTTACAAGCAGCGAGCATGATACAGCAGTCATTTTAATGACTACTTCTGCAGTGTTTATAGGGAAAAGGATAAGCAGCAATAGTGAAGGCAATACAGGAATCATGTCTCAGAATAATAATTCCAGCAGCAGAGGTTAAACGAAGGTTACAGAGTGTGCACCCATCAAAATCTGTGGGGCCAGATGGGCTACAGGTCAGATTACTTATAAAGAGCTGGCACGTGAACTAGCAGCATCAATAACAAATATTTTTCAAAACTCTCTGTGTAACCACCCAGTCCCCTGGGGTTACTAGAATCCCATCAGTGTCAGTGCCAGTGCTAGGTGGGGGAAGGCAGCTGGTGAATAACTAGTTAAATGGAGTTTCACCTACTCACTCTCTTGTTTACTTGGTCTCAGCTGAGATGAGTGAGATTTGGTCATTTAGAACTCTCGCAGCAGCATAGGTCACAGCAGCTGGCTGTGAGTGGGAGTTTTAGAATCGTGGGTCAGTTGTCAGCAGCAGTTCAGTTGGGAATCTGTAGTTGGAAGTGAGAGGAGTGAGAACTGCTGAGCTGTGGGCCCTGAGAGGAGAGCCTATTTTCTCACCCTAGTCCTGAAAGTCTCCAGCCTACCAAGAGAAGTGGTAGGAACCGTTGTCTACAGCAGGATCTCCTGATTTTCATACCCGGAGGAGTGAAAAGGACTGCTAGAGAATGAATCCTGAGGCAATCCTCTATTTGATCCAGGACAATCTGAAGCTGCCTGTAATGCCTAATTATAAGTAGATCGGACTTTGTGCTTTCTGAAGAAAGTACCTGTGCTTTGGTGTTTCTCTGGCTAAAATGGAAAGGTACACCAGTTCTGTTCTGAAGTTTGAGGCTTTTCTCAGTGTAAAGTTGGCTGACAATTATGGGGTCCAGAGGCAGATGGATTCACATTGTTCAGGACTTTAGTTTCTTACACTCCCAGAGTAGTGTTTCTTATATGCTGGATGCGAAAGTTAATTCAAAGATGCATTTACCTAAGTGTTTTCCAGAAGTTTTAAGGATGGTGTAACTCTAAAAGAATGACTAGGTATGGATGTGGAAGCAAAGGGTGGGTAGCCCCCCATCTGGAGTAACCAGCTCAGAACTACAGGTTCCGTAAGGGTGCCTGGTTATTTCGGACATGGTGGCCAATGTCTGAAGAGAAGTTTACCCCTGGAGTGGGTTGTGCTAATAAAGAACCCCTGTGTGCTCCATTGAGGCCAGTTGCCACTTGAAGAAGTTTTAAAGTCCTATGCCATATGGGAAATGTGTGTTCAATTGTGGCCTGTGCTACTAGAAGAACGGTTCATGTTGTGGCCAGTGCCACTGAAGAGAATTTAATGTCCTATGAAACATGGGAATACGTAGAGTTTCTGTCAGATACAGTCACTTTGTTGTTCTGTAATTCCTAGTGCCACAATGTGTAAACCTTGGGGATCCACCCTTGCTTTAGAGAACATCTTTTGGAATAAAGTCACACTCTAGAACCCCAACTCTGGTTTGGACATTCACATTTTTGCTTCCTGTTTGTGTAGTTACTGGGTACTCCTCCAGAAGTATAGATAGCTAGCATAGCCCTAGCAAAAAGTTCTCTCCCCAGGACTTGGGTTATTGGTCATAAGTATTGCTTTTGTACACCCCCACCCCTGTTTTCTGACCTCTAGGAGTAACGAGACTGGTATACATTCCCAAAGCTAGGGATCATACCAGTTCCGAAGTAGTTTGTGCCCAGTCAAGGGTACCAGGGGTAGCTAACTGTGTAAAGTAGCGGGGGGGGGGGAGAGTTACATATGAATCAGAGACAGGTGGTAAATGGATAGAGGGAGGCTACCGTTACACTGTTATTTCAAAAGGCTAACAAAAGATTGTAAGAACTACAGGTTAGTGAGCCTGACTTCTGTAGTGGGTAACATTTTGAAGGGCATTATTAAGGAAGAAGTTGAGAGACATATAAGTAATAATAGCATGGTGGACAAACATCAGCATGGTTTCACAAAGGGCAAATCATGTCAGACAAATCAAATAAACTTCTTTGAAAAGGGCAGTAAGACCTTAGATAACAATCAGCCTGTTGATGTTGTTTTCTTGGATTATTGCAAGGCCTTTGACTGTGTCCTACATAAGAAATTAGCCATCAACTTATATAAAATTGGGATTAATCTTTGGCTGGTGAGCTGGGTGAAGTCCTGGCTGACTGGCAGAAAGCAACACGTGACCTTAAGGGGGCATCTGTCTGAGAGGGGGGAGGTTACAAGTGGAGTGTCACAGAGGTCTGTCCTTGGGCCCACTCTTATTCATTTATATGTGTCATCAGTGGGAACAACAGGTAAAACTTGGATAGCGAAGTTTGCCAATGATACCAAGATCAATACTGTAGTCAGCACTGAGTCAGATAGACTCTAAGCAGTGAATTGACAAATCTGGGAAAATGGGCAAGAGAACAACAGTTGGATTTCAGTGTGGATAAGTGTGCTGTAATGCACATGGGACAGAGGAATAAGAGAGCACAGTACATACTGTAATACTGGGCAGGATAATAAAGGAAACAACAATGGAGAATGAACTGGGTGAGATGGTGTGACAGGGTTAAATAAAGCCCTGCCCCATTTGTTATGCAGAAAGAGTTTAAATGCAAGGGTCTGTTCTATCCTCTCCTCTTCTTTTCTGTCTCTTCTCTGTCTGGTTGCGCAACCAAATTTTCTTGTGAGACCTAGGAACTGATCACTCCGACAGTTTCGCAATTCTCCGCCTCTTGCTATCTCTCTGCCTTCCCTTGCTATCTCTGTCTTTTCTTTCCCCTTGCATATCTGCGGGTTTAAAACTATATGTGAATTTCTGTATAAAACTATGTGAAACTGGGATCCCTTTGTTTAAAACTGTATATAGTTATAATGCTGCAATGATTACAAAAAGCTATTTGGAACTCAAGGGGTTAACCTGAGATGCAGTTTTAAGCCCTTTGCCAAGCTGTGAACAAGAGATCAGTTCTGGGACACCATGTACTGTTTTGTTGCACCTGCAAGGAATGAAACTTATGGAACATTCTGTAAACTTACAAGAATATTCTGTGAGGACTTCCAGTGCCGCCATGGTGGAATGAACATCGCACTAAAGGAGCTCCTCCACTATATCCTACCTAATCTGGCATTAACTTAGTATAATCAGCCTCCTAATTGCATCAGATCCACCTAAAACTATTTCAGCAACCTGATGTCTGAGCATTACCAGAGAAAATGTCTCGAAGTGCCCAAAAACATTACTTGCCACTTACCGAGCTTGAGGAGTCAGAGAATTGTGGCCTTTCAGACTCGGAGCCACCCAGCAAAACCTCAGCCCCAGTGGAGAAAAAACAAGCAAAGGGGGTCAAAAAGAGCTTCGGTCCCCCCCAGACAGACACTATTCTACAGGCAATTGGAGATTTCAGAGCGGAGATGCGGGAATAGATACGGGACCTTCGACCCGACTTGGGGGTTCTCCACACCCGCCTGGATGAAGCTGATGTGCAATCTCAGCTAATGCCAGCTGCCTAGACAAACTGGAGGCTACTCTTACGGCTCTGGCTAATGAACAATCAGTTATGTCCCTCAGGCAGGAGGACGCAGAGAACCGGGGCAGTAGAAAAAACATAAGGATTTATGGTCTTCCGGAAAACGAAGAAAGACAGGATGTTTCAGCATTTGTGGACTACCTGCTGTTCCTAGTGCTGGAACTGGGCCCAGAATTTCAATTAGATATTGAAAGAGCCCATTGGGCTTTGGGTCCGAAACCAACCCAACCGGATGCCAGGCCCAGATCTCTTGTAATCCATTTTCAAAGCTTCCAGGTGAAAGAACAACTTCTACTAAAGGCCTGGCAGAAACAAAAAATTATTTATGGTACACACTGACTGATTTTCGTAATGACAATGCTCCGGCAATGCAGCGCATGAGATGGGAGTACCTGCCGCTGTTCCCTCATCTCAGGGCCCACAAGCTCTGTTTTAGAACCCCATATCTGGCAAAGCTGGTAGTTCAATTTCACATTGGCCAAAAAACTTACACCTCAGCCATGGAAGCTAAGGAAGATCTACTTGCCAGGGGCATCTACAAGGAGTGGGGTTCAGACCTTGAAGGGTAGAGGCCTACTGGAAACTTGGTTCCTGATCGGAGGAGATAGGATCCTAATCTCTCCTTATTAGTAGTTATGAAGAAGCTGTACCAATTCCACAACCCAACTCTGCAGACCTGAGTGGAGCCTTATGATATGCTGTTGAACAGGTTAGAAGCCTTGGGTCGAGTGGGTGGGGATAGAGCTGCAGATTGGTAAGGCGTGGGGGTACTTGGAGACCCAGGCCACTATCAAATAATTAAGTACATAAAACACAAGCTCTTGGAAATCTCTGATCCTCCAATGGTGGGATCTTGTCCTGGCTGGGGGTTCGGGGTGGTGGTTTGGGTCTCCCACCTCGCCTGTGTTGCACTGGTGGCTCTCTTCCTTTCCCCACGACCTGCACCCCTGGGACTTGCCTGCACCTTTTACCCATGATGTCAGGCTGTTTCTGAGAGGGAAACACTCTCGGCCGCACTTTTCCAAGCCCAACTTAGACATAAAGGGTGGATTAACTGGTTCATCAAGCCAGTCTTATAAGGCTCTGATTGCTTCGGCCTTATTTCAAGAGAAGTCGCTGGCTTTAAAAGTTAAAGGTGACATGGAGTCCTGCCTTTTCAACAATAAATGACTGAGGCTGGGGTCATTATGGACATTATTCTTGCATTCAAGCCTCCCTCTCAGAGGGAATAAGGGACTACCTAGGTGACCGTAACCTAAACAATAGATAGGAATAGGAAGGGCAGGTGTTCTTATCTCAAACATAAACACTGCCCCGGCCCCAAAAGAGGTCTTTGCCTTATGGTTCACCAGCTACAGTATCCCTTAACTATAATAGAGTCAACTGTCTAGGAACTAATCCTCCTGGCTTTCCTCATTTTGTGAGCATAATATGATAGGGATGGCTCCATTTCAGGATCTCAGGCTTGGTCCTCAAACTGGGGCCCATTGCTCATTTAATAATTAAGACTGTCTGGGTCATACTGGAAGGAGAGGTCTGAACATTGTTAACTTTAGAGGTATCATATGTACAGGTTCTGAAATGTTTTCTTTAAGGTTAAGGTTATTATAATGTTAACATACACAACTGTTTACTATCTGCATACTTGGATGAGCTGGAAAACCTTAGAGCAGCAGTATTTGTTAGTAACCATATGTATTTTTCAATAGTAAGGTTCATCTGGCAAAAATATCAAGATACACATTTTTCTTTTCCTTGTCTTTCATTCCTGAACCAAGATATGGAGCCTTGAAGTTTTTAAAAGTTCCCACACCCACACCACACCCATGCCATGCCCATGCCACGCCCACCAAGAAAAAGGTAAATATTTTGTGCTGTTTACTATCAGAAACATGTGGAAGAACCATCCTAATGCAACTACAGCATGAATCTAGCATGTACATGCAACAAGTAACACCAAGGGAAGAGATTTTTTAAAAATTGTGAATGGCGGCCATCTTTAAATACGTGAGTCATTAATTACAAAATCAGCTATGAAAAAAGTCCTAACACATCTGAAAAACAAAAAAATGTACTGAGCATGAATCTTAGGTTGTCAGAAATACATTTTCACTAAAAAACTATATGATGATTTTTTTCACCGACTAACAAATACTGCTGCTTTAATATCAAATTTCTTGGTTATAAGAAGTGTTCTTACCTAACAAGGTACAGGGGTTACTAAGTTCTGTGCTTTGATGACAGTTTCAATGGGATTAAGAGTTATTTTCAGCAGATCAGCCATGTTATTATTTTACAGGCGGGGGGCTCACCTCATATGTGGTCAGGGGGCGTTCCCCGATAATTCAGGTAAAGTCAGGGGATATGACTGCAGGGTGTTTACTCTGGTTGGGCTCCCTGATGTGCACATGTTTTAAGGGTCAGGGGTGGGGCCTGTAAGGGGGCCCTGGAGATAAGAGCTCTGACCTCCCAGGTTTTAAGGGGGTGGACCATCTTGGTGCCTAAAGGTTTATATAAAGCATTATGTCAAGGAGGCATGGTTTATTTAATCTAAAATGGGGGAGGGCAGGGAAACTTCTCACTTGTGAGGAAAGGTTCATCATTCAGGCACCAACCAGGGATCTTCGCAGTGTTATCATAGTGGTGATCCTCTTGGGGGTCCTAGTGACCTTTCAATGGGCCAATTCCACCAGTAGGATGGAATTCACTCATGGCCCTGGTTTGGAGGGGTAGCAAGTGATGTTGGCACCTGAAGTAAGGTGCTGTCCAAAATGGCGATATGTTGTGGGCAAAAGCCCAAATGGCGATGGGTGGTAGGGTGACCGGATGTGGTGGGATGGGCGACTGCAGTGACAGGATGTCGCTATATGTATACACGCGCAGGCGGGGGGGGAGCGAGCATGGCGAGCGTAGGCTGGAAGGGGGCAGAGGGGATGTAGGGGATGGTGCTGCGGTCGGCTGCTGAGCTGCGCCATGGCATCGGGGGTTGGCCTCCAGTTGCGGTGTGGGAGGTACTGGGTTCGGGTCTGGGTCCGGGCGTTAGTGCAATTTTGTTGCGCCCGGCTTGAAACTTGCTTTTTTTTGCTTTTGCTCTCCACGACATGCACTCTCCTGGAGTTGAGAATCCTTTAGTAGGAGAGTGCAGGGGGCAAAGCCCCCTCGTGGGGTAGGGGCCAGCCCCCCACAGAAAGCAAAATAACTCAGTCTGCACTTCAGGCCTTGGCGCATGGAGTCTGAAGGTTTTACCGCTTCCAGTCTGGAAGCCACTATGTACATTGTTCAGTTATAGGAGAGAGTAAATTCAGATACTGTGTGGTTGAAAGGGGGGACTTTGGGACAGGCAGGAGGAAGTATTTTCTTACAGTCCCCATGAGCAGGGGTTACGAATAAGTAACCAGTTTTTTTTTTTTTTTTTTTATACTTGTTAGCATGATGAGCATATCTGCCCGTTTTCATATGCGACAAGTTAACATACATACAAAAAATTGAAAACATTACATACTTATTACAGATACAAAACAGTCATAAATAGTTATATCACACATACAAACATCATAAAATGACAAGAAACAATTTCATTCACAGAAACAATTGCATTTATCATTATTCAAAAGCCATATCTGTAATAATTTTTTTAAACTGTTCAGTGATGTGCACTTTATTATATAAGAAGGGAGAGAATTGAAACAAGTAGGGGCAGTATATAAGGGCAACCTCTGGCCCACAGATTTCCTGAACAAAGGTATTATAAATTTTATTTTATTTTGGGATTGTGTACCCTGAAAATTTAACACTCAGGGAAAAAAGGCTGATGTAGAAGAAGGTAAAAGATTCAACACTTGCTTATACATAAATATTGGAAGATTTAGGAAAAATCGTCTTAGATAAGGAAAGACAACCAGAGTTCTTGTACAAATCACAAGAGTGGGTATTGAAAGGGGATCCAGTAAGAAATATCAAAATGGCATTATAAGTAACTCTTAGTCTATTAAGTAATGTATTTGTAGTGGCTGTGTAAATATTAATGCCATAATCCAACAGACTAAATAAGAAGCTATGAGTAAGTAACTTTCTAGAGTCCTTGGTTGAAAACGGACGTATCCTATATAAGATCCCTAATCATTGGTGTAAGATTTTGCGAAGATAATCAATATGAAATTCAAAAGATAAATGTGAATCAGATAAACACCAAGATATTTGAATGTATTAACCATTTCTATGATGCCCCTTTTAAGATCTAACACTATTGCCATTTGTGGGGGTTCCATCCTGGGCCCAGAGAAAACCATTTACTTTGTCTTCTTTGAATTCAGCACCACAATCCTAGATAGGAGCTAATATTGAAAAACAGTAAAGTCATCTTGAACATTTTTTAAAGCTACAGATTGATTATCAGCAATACTGTATAAGATTGTATAAGACAGCATAATCAGCGTAGAGACATAAGTGAGCTACTACAACTAAAGGGGGCAGAATTCATAAAAAGAAAAAAAATCAAAGGGACCAGGATGGAACCCTTAGGAACCCCACAATGAGTAACAACAAAACTAGATGAGGTACCATTAATAGTAGTACAATGCTCCTACACTGCAAATAATTTGAAAACCAGGAAATTACCGAAGTTGAAAAAAAACTAATTCAAGACAGAGGGAAGTATATTGAAATCAACCAAGTCGAAAGCCTTGGTGAGGTCCACAAATATGGCTGCAATTGAGTGCCCATAATCTAAGGCAGCCTGTATGCAGACAGTGAACCCCACCAAGGCTGTCTCTGTATTGTGTTTTTGCTAGAAACCATCTTGTACCTCAGAAAGTAAACAATGTTTGTCCAGGAATTCTGTTGTCTGATTCAAAATTACTTTTTCTAAGACTTTTGAAAGTGAAGCAAGGAGAGAAATTGGTTGATAATTAGAAATCATTGAGGAGTTTCCGCCTTTTGGTATAGGCTTTATAAATGCCTTTTTCCAAATGGATGGAAAGCAACCAGTCTGGATTGACAGGTTAAACAAAGTTGCCACTGGAGCCACCAAGAAATCAGCACCAGCCTTAATCAAATGATAATCAATGTTATCAGAAACTAAATTTGATCTGGTGTTTAATTTTAAAATATAGTCTCTGACCTGAGCAGGGGTCACCTTGTTAAATTGAAATAAGGGATGAGATTCTACTTTATCAGTGGCCAAATTGGCCTGGGAGGAAAACTGAGAGAGTCTAGAATTATAGGAATCCGAAACAAGTGGAGGAGAGGACAGAGGTGGCTTGATGTTATCCAAATTTCCAAAAAATTCATTAAATGCTTGAGCAACCTGTTGAGGTTCATTTATTATTTTTCCCTCCAAATTCAACATAATGGGAGAGTCCCTAGGACCCTTCCCCAAAGGATCCTTAAGGACATTCCATGTTTGCCTAGAATTACCCAAAAATATTGCATTTTTGCTCTCCTGGTGTGTGTTTTACACTGATTGCATAACATTTTGCAGTTCTGCAATGCAGTGTTGTCCCCAGAAGCCTTATACTTCTTCAATGCCTTATCCCTCACTCTAAATGCTTTCAACAAATCTGGAGTAATCCATTTTTGCCTGTTGGCTTTAACCCTGACCCGCTTGATAGGAGCAGGCTGGGGGAGGCAGTATAGCACAGTGGTTTAAGGCTTTGAGAAGCAAATCTGGAGACTTGGGTTTGAATCCCACAGCCCCCACTTGCATACTGTGTGACCCTGAGCAAGTCACTTAACTTCCCTGTGCTCCCAGGTCACATCTGCAAACAAGCTTTCAGCTTAGTGTGCCTCTCCTGGTAAAACAATTGAAAAAAAAAACACCTGATCACAAACAGAGGTTAACAAGCTACCGAGGACTTCCAAAAATGAGTCTACATCCTTAATAGAATTTAGCCTAGACCAATCCTCCAACTGACAAGCCTGAATAACGCTATTATGAGTAAGCTTGTTAAAATTCCTGTATTCCAGAATAGTGGGCAATCCCTGTTTAAACCTGGATGATCATTCACAGTAAATAAGGCTATGATCACTGATCACTGATAACTCTGGGAGATGGGGGGGGGTAAAGTTAAGTTTTATGGCTTATAATGCTCTTATTGTTATTTTCCTGTTTGGGGAGGAGGAATAGAGTTCTCTTCATGGATAATTTTTTTTATGTTTATGATAAAAGAGGCACACAAGTTGGTTTCAAACACAAAATCAAACTTTACTGGTGGTGAAATAACAGTTGGGTGGCGTGCGCTGGTTGGGAGCTCCTTGGCGTGTGACTTCTCATCCTGGTCCCAGTCTGTTGCATCGGATCCTTCAGGATGTCCGGGACGAGGGGGGGAATCCCACTGGGTGCTTCCTTCTCTTGCTTCAGTGCCGGAGGGGAGTGGTCTGGCTCAATGGAAGGAGCGGGCAGAATCCCCTCGTGAGTCGAAGTCATGGTGGTCCAACCTGTAACTATATTTTCGCAGAATATTAATGGATTGCACAGCCCAGTCAAAAGATCCCATTTTATGCAATACCTCAGGAAACAATCAGCAGGCCTATTCTTTATCAAGGAGATGCATCTCTCTGAAATATAACACCTCAAGCTTGGTTGGGGGCAAAGATATAAAGTCTTTGCTTTATCCCACCCTAGTGGGCGTAGAAGGGGAACAGCCATGTTAGTTCCTTCAACCACCCACTTGGAAGTGCAAAACTCATATGTAGACAGCCATGGCTGCAATATCAACTTACAGGGTAGATTATATTCACAAGAAGTAACCCTAGTTAGTATATATATGCCACCACAAACCAAAGTCCCAATAATTAAAACGTTTATAAATAAGGTGATGGAATTATTGCAGGGATGCCTAATTGTAGGGGGTGACTTCAACATGACTAAGTCTGCTTACCAAGATTCCTCCAACCCACAGGCCTATAGAATACCTAATGTGGTTAAATATTTAAAAGGGATGCTGGATCATTTGGGGGTAGTGAACGTTTGGAGGAAGGTGTTCCCCAGGATGTCCAGCTATACTTACTATTTTGGACGTCACCATATGTATTCGAGATTAGATTTTTTTTTTATTCTCTGCAAGCATTTTTCCTTGACTTAGGATATCTCTATTGGGCCTAGGATACTATCGAACAATCACCCATTAATGTTAAAACTTAATTTGGGGAAAACGAAAAAAAAACACTTTGGCGGCTCAACCCAACACTCTTGAGAGACCCACAATATATTGATTTTATAAAACAAAGGATTCCACAGTTTTGGCAGAGAACAGTCCCCCGCCTGCTCCTCGAGACTATGATATGGGACTCTTTAAAGGCTACACTTTGGGGAGAGACCATTGCCTACTCCGTCAAGAAGAAGAGGGACCCTGAAGCCAAATATACTGACCTCACAAATTAGCTTTAAGCTTTTCAGCTTCTATATAGGGATGGGGACAAAGAAATACCTATTAAAATTAGGAAGACGATGGCTGAACTACAGAAAATCATGGATTTAAGGATACAATATGCACTAATGTACCTAAAACAAATAAGTTATGAGGGGGGAGCTTGGGACACTCATTTGCTGGCATAAAGGTTGAGGGCTCGCAAGAGGGCTGCTACTCTCCTTAAAATTAAAAGCTTCTCTACAGGACAGGTGTTACATAGAGAGGCTGAAATTAGGGATACCTTTGCTAGCTATTATCAACATTTATATAAAAGGGACTCTGCAGATGCCTCTGGCGATGGGGCCCAGTTTTTGGAAGGCCTTCATCTCCCACACCTCACAGAGGAACAGACCAGAATCCTGGAAGGCCCTATCTGGGCAGATGAGATCAAGGCTGCAGCCACCCATAAATGTCCCGGACCTGATGAATTTCCTGCAGAGTGGCATAAGAGTTTCCTTAAAGAACTCTTGCCAAAAATGCTGTCTGTTGTGGTCTGTGGCAGAGGGGGACCCTCCATCTCCATCCTGGGCCTGTGCTATTCTAGCGGCTCTTCCCAAACCTGATAAAGAAATCCTGGATACTATTTCTTACCGCCCTATATCCATCTTGAATGTTGATTATAAAATCTTTATGGCAATTTGGGCCACCAGACTGAAAACTACTTTACCAACACTTATCCACCCTGACCAGGCAGGTTTTACTAAGCAAAGGAATACCATGAATATTATATGCCACAAGCTTATGTCCAGGTTAATGGGGGGGTTTCCTCTCCTATCCCTATGCAATGAGGCACACGACAGGGGTGCCCACTCTCACCACTCCTGTTCACTCTCTACATGGAGTCCTTGGCAGTAGCCTTATGTGAAGCAGAGGGTCTGGAGGGTATCCCTTTAGGACAGCAAGAATACAGGGTATCGTTATTTGCAGATGATGTCCTTTTAACGATTCTGTTCCCAGAGGAGTCTATCCCATGAGTATAGGAGATTCTGTCCACTTATGAAAGGGTGGCAGGCTTTAAAATAAATACCACTAAAACCGAGGTCCTGCTACTTAATTATGCCCCTTTGGAGGCATTGAGATGGGCCTTTCCCTTAAAATGGCGAGCCACTAAAAGTAAGTATTTGGGTATAAATATCCCTCAGGATTTAAAGGTGCTGGATGTAATAAATTTTGAACCCATAACTCTAGCTATACAATCAGACCTTAATAAATGGGGTAAGCTTCACCTTTCATTTTTTCAGTGTATAGAAATTATATGTTTGAATGTTCTCCCTCATCTGTTATATCTCTTCCAGAGTATCCTCTACTTCCCAGCCCGGATCTGCTTTAAGTCTTGGGATAGAAAGATCTCAAATTTCACCTGGGGGGGCCAGCGTTCCAGAATTCATCTCTCAATTATTACAGCTATCCTTGGCCCAAGGAGGTGTGAATTTACAGAATTTGGAACTATATGTGAAGGCTGCTTTTCTAAGGGTGCTTTTTCTCTGGCTGTCTGTAACCTTCAAGGCTCCATGGAAAACTATAGAATTTACTATTAACAACTTATATGATATAGAAAAAATCTTATTTACTTCTGAAGGAAGATCCCCTCCATAGAAGAATTTTACCCAAATCTCAGCCAATATTTTGAGGGTGTGGTATTCATTAAGGAGGCACCCAAAGTTCAAGTAACCTTTCTTCTATTGTTGGATGCTCTCAGAGGATGAATATTTTGTGCCATTTCAAACTGATCTGGCATTTGCAAGATGACAGAGGCGGGGATTAAATTATGTATATCAGTTTGTGGGGCAGGCGGGGATTCTCTCTTTTGACACTATACAGAAAGACTATGGGCTTTGACAGGGGGACTTCTTTTGGTATCTCCAAGTCAGGAACTATATTCTCCAACAGCATTCTATCACCCCTGAACTATCCTCGCCTTTACCGCCATTCCTGAAAATATTTCTAGATTCCCTCTCGGGTGACAAGTGAGGACATCTAACCAGATCTTTATACAAAATCCTGCGGGAGGTCCTGGAGGATACCACTTTCTTCATACTGGCAAGGTGGAATAAAGATTTAGAATTGGAAGTTTCATCTCCTGGACAAAGGTAACCCTGCCAGCAGTTAGAATCATGTCCTCACATCTTTGGCAGGAATTCACCTGGAAATGTAGAAATACGTTTTTCTGTTTCCTGTGATTTTGGTGAAATACCTCCCTGATAGTTTTGGTTACTGTTGGAGAGATTGCAAATGCAAATTGGCAGATCTGGGACACATTTTTTGGAATTGCCCATTACTAATGCCATTCTGATGCTCTCTTCAACTGGAATTAAAGGAATGCTTGGGGGAACATAGATACATAGATACATAGACAGTGTCGGCAGATAAGGGCCTATGGCCCACCACGTCTGCCCAGTTGAGCTTGTAAGTTCAGTTTATGTTTTCCTAGAAGTCTGTTGCCCCTTACCCCTGACCTCCAGAATTCCTTTATGTCTATCCCATGCATTCTTAAATTCCGTGATTGTTTCAGCCCCCACCACTTCCTCTGACAGAGTGCTCCACTTGTCCACCACCCGTTCTGTGAAGAAATTCTTCCTCATGTTTCCTCTGAATCATCCTCCCTCCAACTTCATCCCATGCCCTCTAGTCCTGGAACATCTTTTTCACTTAAAAATAGTGTATTCCTGAACCCTGTTCCTCCCTGTAAGATACTTGTATGTCTCTATCATATCCCCTCTCTCCCTCCTCTCCTCCAGGGAGTACTGTACATGTTCAGTTCCTTCAACCTGTCCTCATAGGACTTGTGATGCAATCCATGTACCATCTTTGTTGCTCTCCTCTGAACCTTCTCTACCCTGTCTATGTCCTTACGTAGGTAAGGTCTCCAGAACTGTACACTGTACTCCAGGTGCGGACTCACTAGTGTCTTGCATAGTGGAATTATGACCTCCCTTTTCCTGCTGGTGATGGCCCTGCCTATGCATCCCAGCATCCTATTGCTTTACCTGCTGCCTTGTCACACTGTTTCCCTACCTTGAGGTCATCAGAGATGATACCCCTAGATCCCTTTTCTACTTGGTGCATGCTATATCCTCACCCCCAACTGATATATTGTGCCAGGGTTTTTGTGCCCCATATGCATTATCTTGCACTTCTTTGCATTGAATTTCAACTGCCAAATCCCTGACCATTCTTCAAGTTTCTGCAGGTCCCTTCTCATTCTGTCTACACCCTCTGGTGTGTCTACTCTGTTACAGAGCTTTGTGTCATCAGCGAATAGTGAAATTCTGCTTTCTAGGTCCTGCGCAGTGTCACTGATGAAGATGTTGAATAGGACCGGTCCCAGCACTGATCCCTGTGGTACCCCACTGGTCACTCTTCCTCTGTGGAGTGACAAACCATTTACCACCACCCTCTGTGTCCTGCCACCCAGCCAGTTACCTACCCACCACACTACTGTCCTGCCCACACCCATATTCCCCAGTTTGTGTAATAGTTTTCTATGTGGCACAGTGTCAAAGGCCTTGCTGAAGTCCAGATAGGCCATGCCCACTGCCCTCCCCTGATCCACCTCCCTAGTCACCCAGTCAAAAAATTCAACGAGGTTGGTCTGACATGACCTCCCTCTGGTGAAACCATGCTGCCTTGGGTCCTGTAGTCCATTGACAACCAGATGTTCCACCAATCTCTCCTTCAGTAGTGTTTCCATGATCTTCCCACTACCGAGGTGAGGCTGACTGGTCTGTAGTTCCCGCTTCCTCTTTGTTCCCACTTTTGTATAAGGGAACTACATCTGCTGTCCTCCAGTCTTTGGGTACCTCCCTGTTTCCAGTGATTGGCTAAACAGGATAGCTAGAGGTTCAGCCACCACCTCTCTTAGTTCTTTAAGGACCCTGGGGTGCACCCCATCTGGCCCCATTGCTTTATCAACTCTTATTACTTCCAGTTCCTTCAGGACCCCCAAACAGAACCTACTGCAGAAATAACTTTCTATGCTATCTACCCAGACCACTCCACCCCTTGGCATAAGACCCTTTTGCCTATATACCTGTTAGCAGCTAAAAAAGCTATCACCCACAAATGAATGACCAAAGTTATACCAATGGTGGCTGACTGGAGCTGGTGCAGTGGCGCGGAGGGCTGAGGTGCTGGATGCCACACCTTGCACCATGACAGCGACCTAGGGTCAGGAGCGACCTCGGGTGCAGGATGGTCGGCTGGGGAGAGGAGGATTGAGTGTCCCAGGGACTGCTGTCCTTCTCTGGGGAGGATGGAGAGGGAACTACTGCAGATGCACCGGCTCCTGGCGGTGGCTGGAGGTCAGTGCATGCCACGGTTCACAGAGAGGGTGGTGTAGGGTGACGTCGGACGTGCCGTGTGGAGGGGCATGCATGACAGTGTCGTTGGTGTCACTGCATGCCCGTGCTGATGGAGGAAGGGTCACGACAAAAAAAAAAACTCTTACGTGCACAGTGAAGGCAGGATCCGGCAGCACCATGACAGGTGCATCCAAGCAAGCTCACGTGGTGTCCGCCCCCTGGTCTTCCGCAGTGAGCGGGGTAAGTACCCATTGCAATGTGGCTGGGGGGGCAGGACACAGGGGTCTAAGAGCTCTGGCTGTGGTTGGGGCAAGGCCGAGGAGATATCTGGATGGGGGGGACCATATGTACAAACCCCCCCAGCCGAGGAATAGAAAATATATAACAAAAAAAAAATGGTGGCTGACTGGAGATCAATAGTTTTAGAAATATATCAAATGGAGAGCTTAACAGTGGCCATTCATGACAAATCAACAGCATGCCAAACCAAACAGCAAAGATGGATCCAATATTTGATAGAGGTTGATCCAGATTCTGTCCCTTGAGGGGAGAGTGGTCCCTGGTGGATCTCCCTCCGAGGAACAAATACACTTTACATACAGATTCCCCACCACAGCAAGCCTTACTCCCCCCCCCCCAATTAGGGGTTTTGCAAATAAAAGAGCTGATGTCAAGGGGCGGAGCCGAGGCATATACCACCCAGGTAGGTGGGTGGGAGGAGCCAACTTTTAGACCATCCGTCAAGATTTAAAGGGGAAAGGGACATGCCAACCAGTGTGGATAGAACAACATATCCACAATCCTAGAACAACATTTTTCCTACCCAGGAATGTTGGCTCGAATACAGCTGGCAATGCTCAATTATACTGAAAATTGTAATCACCCACAGGCCATTACCACCACGGGTCCTAACAAGGGTAATCTAAAATATAATTTTGTGTTCTCTAAATGAACAAAACAGTGGATCACCTAGCCAGTTTATGAGAGGAAGACATACCAATGTTTGGATAACCTGATGGATGATGTCGTGCATTTGAGGAACAGAGAACTGACAGATGTCTCAGAAGTCATCAAGCTCAACCTGCCACACAACATAGCACCACTACCGAGACTAGAAAAAGAAGAGTTAATACAGAAGCACTACTCACGATTTACAGAGAAGTAGTACGCAACAGACAACACGTATCATGGTGCTTGACCACCACTTGTAGGATGTCCTTCACAGCATGACCTGAGGATATTCCAAGGACACGATCAATGATGAAGTCAAACTGGTTACAAGACTTTGACGTTCGCAACAGGAATAAAAGTGGACCTGACAACTTTCGAGTTGCGCATGTATGCATAAGGTACCATTTTCAACTAGTGACAGCCCCTAACAACAACAGATTACCTTTGATCGTGGACATACATAGACAGTGTCGGCAGATAAGGGCCTATGGCCCACCCAGTCTGCCCATTTAAGTTTGTAAGTTCAGTTTATGTTTTCCAGGAAGTCTGTTGCCCCTTACCCCTGACCTCCAGAATTCCTTTATGTCTATCCCATGCATTCTTAAATCCCGTGATTGTTTCAGCCCCCACCACTTCCTCTGGCAGGGTGTTCCACTTGTCCACCACCCGTTCTGTGAAGAAATTCTTCCTCACGCTTCCTCTGAATCGTCCCTCCTCCAACTTCATCCCATGCCCTCTAGTCCTGGAACATCTTTTTGTTAAAATAGTGCATTCCTGCACCCTGTTCCTCCCTGTAAGATACTTGTATGTCTCTATCATATCCTCTCTCCTCCTCTCTCCAGGGAGTACATGTTCAGTGCCTTCAACCTGTCCTCATAGAACTTGTGATGCAATCCATGCACCATCTTTGTTGCCCTCCTCTGAACCTTCTCTACCCTTTCTATGTCCTTACGTAGGTAAGGTCTCCAGAACTGCACAGTGTACTCCAGGTGCGGCCTCACTAGTGTCCCACATGCTGAGAGGTGTTGTAAACTATTATTATAATTTACTATACGTATGTAAATAGTCTCACATGCCATGTATTGTGACACTGGATATGGTCATTGTTCATCCTGCTACTGGTGTCACATTGCTTGGTTCACTTGTCCGTAGAACAATGTTTCAAGTTTTGGTCTCTCTCTAGTTTGTGACATCATGCATACAGTAGTCCAGGGAGTTGAAGTATGTTGGCATAGGCAATGTATGCAGAACATATTTTAGATAAACAGCTTGAAGTGTACGCCACTGGTACAACGTAGCACTTCTGTGACAATATGCCCCCAAATTGACAGTAATGAATCAGCAGTCCAATGTGTTACGGGGAGGGACTGATTATGATGGTAATACCAAGAAATGTGATTTGCCCTGATAGGATCAGATAAGCAACAGTGACAGTTTGTCTTTAGTGACCATTCCTGAATGAGTGGGAGACTGGTGCAATACAACCTCACCGATCGAGTGATTTGAAGCAATATTCATGTATCAACAGTTAGTGACAACAAGCCATGTAGTGTGTTGCTGGAATTATGAAATGGAGAACCATAACGTGCATGGTTCGTTAAACATACAAATGACATTAGAGGATAATAACATGTATTTGCAATACTATACTGTTTGTATGTATAAGGTTGAATTATGTGCCAGTGTGATGCGTGTGTTTCCACATTACTTTCACTTAGGTTACTGATGACACCAAGCTAACATTGTTGTACATGTGTATCAAATGTTGTAATACACCCTATCCACTGCAAAGTAATGTCAATGACAATTTTCAAGAGCAGCTCTGCAAAGGGATGGTCAGGTAACCAATGAGTCGAAGTAAAAGCTAAGCATTCCATGCAGTATTCATAAAAAGAGGTAAAGTAGCACACAAAATATGTTTCTTAAAAAAATTTAATTGTCAACACAGGCAATGTTCAACACAGTTACATCAAGGCCGACCACTGCATATGGTTAATGTTGAAGAACAGTTGTTCTGCTTTCATCAATTTACATTAAACAATCACTGATGGAAACCAATTATGATGTTCCTCTTGTGTGTCTTGCTTTGCAGTGACACAGTGCAATGTAAGGAGATGTGATAAACCTGGACTGGGGTTAGTCTTTGTTACACTGAAGTACTATGTACAAGAATGGTGATGAACTGACAGAAAGGGGTACTACAGAGCGCTCCCGACAAGAACTTCACATTTCTCACAGCTGTTTTTCAATAACTGTAATGGTTAAACAAGGTAATAAGTCTCAACATTTACTTTTCCAATGCAAAACCTTAAGACAGTAAAGAAACATCTGCTGCTGACAGCAACTGTCCAACAGCTGGAAAAGAAGAACATCTTCATGTCCAAACACAGGTGGTCAAGAGAGCTCATTCAGGAACAACTGTGTCCAGGCATCCTCATCAGTTTTGTCAGCCTCATGGAAACCCTTATACTGTCCAGTTGGTTCTGGCTGGGAAGATGGGCACCATTAATGTCATACATGCTGCACCCGACACACCTAAAGCAGTAGGATATACCAGACCTCCTGTCATAGCATGTTAGGGATGGTTCCACTCATTCTCAGTTTTGTTTTTTATTTGACATGCCAGACACAACACTGACAGCAGCACAACAGAGGAACATTGCCTTGGTTCAACAGTGGATGAATAAATTATGTGCGCTGTGCACCTGATTTGATTTATATAAAGGTGCATGTATCACTATTATGAAGGGTGGGGTCAGCACATCACAAGTCATGGCAAACTGAGGTTCCCACAGGGAGCATTCTACGTTCAAGCTCGACAACGGCCCATCACTTGTACTCTCCCATGCATGGGAATAACATCCACATTCCGTAGCAAGCACCTCAGTTGCAGACACCACCAGCAGAAACCAGTCAATGCCTGTGAAGCCCTACATACAGGACAAAGACCTTCACCACTGCAGACCACAAATGTCTGTACTGCACTGTAGCGTCATCTGGTATCTTGATGATGATACTAGCTCACACTCGTTTTATATGTAATGACATTGTGTCAACATAACAATAACTCAGCACTGTGAGATGTACCTTGGTAGATATCAGGATAGACTACAGCCATGTCAGGGTACCGTGGTGTCCCTATGATGATGAGGGAAGGCCTTGATGTGTGTATCCTGGAATAGGGAAGGGTGGACAGTGACAGGAGTGATGAAAGGAGGTAGAGAGGGTACAGTAAAATCTGTATTCCCAAGAGGTAAAGTGTGGGAAGGGTAATTGTATTCCACGTAGGGGAAGGGGGCAGTTCAGGAGTTTTCAGGACACAGGAAAATATTTTGCGGTACATAGATGTTCCAGGGATGGTGAGGCCAGGCCTTGTCATGTGCATTCCTGGCATGGGGAGGGGTGTGCACTGACACAGGGCGATGACGACCATGGGTCGGAGGTTGGAGCGTTGCTGGCATAGGACATGGCTAGAGGAGGATAGACCAGCTTGGAGAAATCACTACGGTGACTATCAAAGGGCACTTGACCATAAGAAAGCGGAGTTCCTGTCCATGGAGTTTGCGGCAGGGAGGAACAGACCAGCTCAGCTCTTTCAGACTGTAGACAGGCTTCTTCATCCTATCTGTCCACAGGTGAAAAAAGCTTTTTCAGCAACATTATGCAAAGAGTTTGCTCTATTCATCTGTGACAGGGTGTCCTCCATTTGGGCCTTGATCTCATCAGTGGGTTTAGAGCAGACCTGCAGGGTGGGGTCTGGAGGTAGCAGGGACACTCCTATTGTCTGGGCAGAGTCTCGACCACTGGGAGTGGCTGAGGTCTCCAAGGCAATTTTGAAGCTGCGGTTCACTTGTTGTGAACTGGACCCTGGCCAGGCATGTTTCCTAATTCGATGCATTGAGGTCATTGGTCCAGTGTTCACTGGGATAGTTGGGCGTTCGCTTTCGGAGTGGATCTTCCACGACTCTTTGAAGGAGGCACTGTTGAAGCCCCTTCTGAGAAAACCATGTCTCGACCTCGACATTCTAATGAATTATTAGACCAATCTCCAACCTCCCAGTTTTAGGGAAGGTTGCTGAGAAGATAGTGGCTCCATAGCTCGAGAAACAGCTGGAGACTTGTGACATCTATGAGCCATTACAGTCCATGTTTAGGGCGAGGCACAGCATAGAGACAGCACTAGTCCGGGTGAATAATAACCTCCTCATGGCAAGAGACCAAAGAGAGTGGTCAATTCTCATTCTCCTCGCTCTGTCATCAGCATTTGATACCATGGACCACATTGTGTTGCTGGATCACCTTAGAGAGAGTGGTGCAGACTCACCAGTGTTGTCATCAACTGGTTTGAGTCCTTTCTCTTGGGTAGGAGGCAGAGGGTGGTGATTGAGAATTTCTCTTCCTCCTCCCCCTTGCCTCTGAGCAGCTGAGTTCCTCAGGGCTCAATCCTGTCACTGATGCTGTTATTGGTATACATGCTGCCTTTGGGGAGGATCATCAGACAGTACAGCTTGAGTTTTCACTGCTATGCAGATGACACTCAGCTGTACATGTCTTTTGCACCAGGGACAAGTGGTGCTGTAGAAGTGCTGAATAAATGCCTTGCTGAGATCCAGGACTGGATGAACTGTAACTGGCTGAGACTTAACCCTGACAAGACGGAGGTTCTAGTGATTCAACCTGGCCAAGGGCATAATGGAGACACCTCCTGGATGACAACAGGCTTGGTCCTGGGGTCACCGCAGTTGATGGCATCCTCTAGGGTGAGAAATAGTGTAGTTACGTAAGAACTTACCGTAAGAGATCTTCGAGAGAAGCTCTTGCAGCAGGTTCCACAATGAGGACTGATGCCACCTGACGGTGGTACTGGCAACTTTTTTCTCTAGCAGTACCAACATGGGAACGCCCTCTGCCAACGTCAGCTTCACCCCTGAAGTCGCCCTATATAAGGGAGGAGTTCCCCACGTGCTCCAGTTCTTGGACACCCCTCCGTCAGGCAAAGTAACAACAGGCAATGGACAGAAGTAGGAACGTTAACAGACAATCCCTCAAAGAGGGAAAACAAACCGGCCTGAACAGGACCTGATTCCTGGGGGAAGGAGGGCGGGAAATATACCTGCTGCAAGAGCTTCTCTCGAAGATCTACCGTTAATGGTAAGTTCTTACATAACTGTACTATCTTACTTCGAGAAGAAGCTCTTGCAGCAGGTTCCACAATGAGGACTGAGTCCCAAGCAGTATAAACATATAACAACCCCTGGGAGGAGGAAGGGCAGTAAGGAAAAGGACAGCAGGTTAAGGAAAATCCCTCAGGAAACCAGGCTTTGCAGGACTGCAAGGCCAAACCCTGCTCTGCGTCTGGAAATAATGTCGAGGCTATAATGCCTGACGAAGGTATGAACAGAACTCCAGGTAGTGGCAGCACAAATATCCGCTGTCGCTACTCTCTTTAGAGCTGTGAAAGAAGCAGCGATAGCTCTAGTAGAATGAGCTCTAACCAGCACCGGTGTCGACCTGTTATGCTTCACATAACATAAAGAGATACAATGGACCGACCAGCGCGAAAGCGTCTGTTTGGTGACCGGGTGACCCAAGGACCATTGGGCAAAGGACACAAAAAGCTGATCAGATTTCCTGTCTCCCTTGGTTCTAGCCAGGTAACATCAGAGACCCCTGTGGATGTCCAGGGAATGAAGCAGGGCCTCCCCCCAATTTGAATGCTCCGGATAGAAAACCGGGAGCTGAATCGATTGATTCAGAGTGAGCTCCAAAACTACTTTCGGTAGGAACTTCGGATTAGTGCAAAGATCAACCCTGTCCTTGTGAAAAACAAGGTAGGGTTCTTTACTCATGAGGGCTTGAAGTTCTGAAATGTGCCTCGCCGAAGTAATGGCCACCAAAAATAAAGTCTTCCAGGAGAGAAGACAGAGCTCGGACTCCATGGCCGGTTCAAAGGGAGGAAGAGTAAGCTTCTCCAGCACGAAAAAGAGGTCCCAAGGAGTAACAGGGTCCCTGATGGGAGGTTTGATGTGCAGAATACTGCTCAAGAATGCTTTGGAAACCTCCATCTGAGCCACCGTCTTACCCGACATAGAAAAGTGGTAAGCGGAGATGGCAGCCAGGTGTACCTTTATGGAGGAATAACTGAGACCTTTCTCAGAAGGAGAAAGCAGATATTCTAGGATCGTATTAACCAGACAGACCAACGGATTCACTCTTTTGGCTGTGGCCCAAATACAAAAGCGTTTCTGCTTCATAGCGTAAGTGGCCCTGGTGGCAGGTTTCCATGCCTTAACCAACATTTGAGCGACCTGATCAGACACCACGAACCTGACCTTAGCTAGGTCCTGAGGAGCCAGGCATGCTGGGGAAGAGAACACAAGTTTGGGTGCAACAGGGACCCCTCGTCCAGTGACAGAAGATGAGATGAGAGAGGTAGAGGCATCAGTGACTCTACCGATAAATGCTGAAGTAAGGGAAACCAAATCTGACAAGGCCATAGTGAAGCGATCAGAATAAGAGTGGAAGGTTCCAACTGAGCCTTGAGGAGGACCTTCTGTAAGAGCGGGAAAGGGGGAAATGCATACAGGAATTTCCCATTCCAGCAGAGGGACAACGTGTCTTGCCAAGATCTCCAGGCTCTGGAACTAGCGAGCAGAAATTGGGCAACTTTGTGTTGGATCGTGACGCGAAAAGGTCCACTTCTGGCATCCCCCATAGACAGAAGATGTGATCTGTGACCTCTTGGAGCAATTCCCACTAATGGGATTGTGACCTCATCCTGCTGAGCATGTCAGCTAGCATGTTTTTGTCCCCGGGGACATGCACCACCATCAGGACCAAGTGATGCTTGGGTGCCCACTCCCATATGCGCATTGCCTCCCTGCAGAGGGGATAGGAATGTGTGCTGCCCTGTTTGTTGATGTAAAACATCACAGAGGTGTTGTCCATCTGCACCAAGAGATGGCCTAGTGCTACGACCGATACCAGGGCTTGGAGGGCGTAAAGGACCGCTCTGAGTTCCAGGACATTGATGTGCAGACGTGCCTCCATTGGGCACCAAGAACCCTGAGTGCAATGTGTCCCCAGATGAGCCCCCCACCCCACAGATGAAGTGTCAGTGGTTAGAATCTGTGATGGTGTCCCCACCTGAAAGGGGGTGCCTGCCAACAAGTTCTTGGATGACATTCACCAGCGCAGCTCCCAGCGGACTGGCTCTGATATCCTGATCGAGGCATCCAGACTGTCCGCAGTCTGATCCCACTGGACCCTTATGGACTATTGAATGGTTCTCATGTGCAGACGCGCCAGGGGGACAGAGACTATGGCAGCGGCCATATGCCTCAACAGCCTGAGAAGAAGCCGAGCTGGTACACTTGAGGCTGAAGAAATCTGGGACGCCAGGACCTGAATGCGACCCGCTCTGTTTGAGGGAAGAAAAACCTTCCCGAGGGTGGTATCTAGAAGAGCTCCAATGAATTGGAGAATCTGGGCTGGACCAACTGAGATTTGTCCCGATTGATGGTGATTCCGAGACGCTGAAACAGCGAGATGGAATCCCTGATGATTTTCAACAGGCGGGACCTGGAAGGGGCCAGGAGAAGCCAATCATCCAGATAAGGGAACACAAAGTGGCCCCGTCTTTGAAGTGCCACGGCTACAACAGCCAGGCACTTGGTAAAGACTCTGGGAGCCGAGGAGAGACCAAAGGGAATCACTCGGAACTGATAGTCCTCATCTTCGAATCTGAACCTAAGGAATCTTCTATGGTTCCTGGTGATAGGAATATGTAGGTAGGCATCCTGCATGTCCAGAGATGCCAGCCAGTCTCCCTCTGAAATGAGAGGAAGGAGAGTGGGGAGGGAGACCATCCTGAATCTCTTGTAAGAGACCCACTGGTTGAGATCACTGAGGTCCAGAATGGGCCTGAGATCTCCCGACTTTTTTCTGAACTAAGAAGAAGTGGGAGAAAAACCCTCTCTCTGAGTCATCTGGTGGCACTGGCTTGATAGCCCTTTTGTCCAGAAGGGGAAAAATCTCCCATCTGACCAGAGCTCTGTGATCCCTGGGATAACAAGATGGGGGCAGTGGTCTGTCCATAGGGATGGAGTCAAACTCTATGGGGTGCCCGAACTCCATGAGATTGAGTACCCACTGGTCGGAGGTCACCTGACCCCCACGCATCTGCGTAGAGGGAAAAGCAGCCTCCGACCGGCTCCCATGGCCGATCGACTGAGGGAGGTGGGTAGCCTGTATAGTCAGGTGGTGGGAGAAATGGGGAGGGTGGCGGTGGCTGCTTTGGCCTATCAAGAGATGGAGGCAGAGGATCCTCTGGCTCCTCCCCTGTGACCGAAGCAGCCTCTCTGCGATTGCTGATGGAAGTGAGGCTGCTGTGATTGAGGTTCCCCATGACCATGAAAATTAGGCTTATGAGCTTGCCCCTGTTTCAGGTGGTACATGGACTGCACGGATTGGATGGCCTTTCCAGAGTCCTGCAGCCTGGTGATGAAGCGCTCTGTGTCTTCGCCAAAGAGCACAGAGCCTTTAAAGGGAGCATCCAGAATGTTGGTCTGAACACCTGTGGATTGAACCCAGAGACCTGAAGCCATGCATGGCGTCGGAGGCAAATGCCAGTGGCGGCTGCCCTAGAAGAGGTGTCTGCAGAGTCATAGGCCGAGCACAGAATGTGGGTACCCACGTCTGAGCCAGTCTGCAACAGCCTGGCCAGGTCTGCCCACTGACAGCAATCAGGCATGCTCTGCACGAAGTCCAATCCTGTTCCCAAAGGGCATTCTGGAATTGGACCATATGTGTCAGGAAGTTCAAACTCCTCATACTGCAGGTGGCAGCAGAGTACACCTTGCAGCCCATAGAATCCGGCTGCTTCGATTCTCGCTCAGGCGGCAGAGTGCTCAGGTGTTTGGGCCTCTGCGAACGGTCGTGAGCCACATAAATCACCACAGAGTCTACCGTGGGATTTAGGAAGGCCCTCTGAGTCCCCCAGGTCTGGCTCTATGTAGAAATCAGGACTTGAAGAGTCTGAGTCCACATAAGAATCAGGTATGGAAGAGGGTGAGGGACTGCACCTCTTCCTCTTGCGCCTCCTGTCCAGTGAGGGAGAGGGTGAGTGGGACGAACTATCAGATCTATGCCTCCAAGACTTCTTGGAATGCTTCCTAGGGAGGGGGTTCCTCTTCCTCCCCACCGTCCACCAGTTCGACACTGATAGGATCAGGAACTGGCACCGGAGTGGGAGCGCCCACTGGTAGATCCTTTTTTACTGTGTCCCACCAGTGGGAAAACAGCTCCTTCACCTGGGAAAGGTTCAGTTTCAGTGAACCTGGAAGAGGAGGAGGAGTGCCTGAGCCTGAGCCGGCATCGGTACCGCCTTCTAGGGGTACCGGCGTCAGGTCTGCACCCTTGTCAACTGGCGTTGGTCGAAGGGGCAACGTCGGGGCGGTGTCAGCGCCACCGTTGTCGGGGTCCGGCAACAGCCGAACCGGTGAACGGGGGGGGAAGGAGTACCAGAGCTGATGTCGGGTGGTGCCGGTGTAACCGGCATAGGGTGGACTACAACTGGCGACGGAATAACCGCCGTCGGGATGGGAGCTGGTTTGGTCAGCAGCAGACGAAGATCAGGCATTCACTTTTCTTTAGGCGGCGATGGAGTCCTGCTAAAGCATAAGCCTTAGGACTGTCAGCTTTGTGGGCAACGTGCTTTTCAGCCGAGCGCTGGTCCTTTGCCGGAGGCAGTCACCGGTCAGAATCCCTATGTTTTGGTGGCAAGGAGGAGGCCCTGCTGCCCGAAGACCCGGAGGCTTTGCACGACTCCCAGGAGTCAGCCTTCGTGGAAGAGGCCGAGCGGGAGGAGCCCTTACCTGAGTCCGTCGATTTTTCGGCGGGTTGAGAAACCCTCAGAGGCTGGAGGGTAGATCCAGAGGATTTAGAGGCAGAGGAGGGTTTGAGGGCCATGAGGTGTGATTCATGCCCCAATGACCCGGACTTCGAGCCCGAAGACCTATGCTTGGAGTGAGACCTTCCTCTGTCCTGCTCCCGATGCTTGTGGGACTTGTGGGTGGGAGGTGGATCAGATTCCCCCAAGGAGGAGGCCCGTTCCATGGCGGCAAGTTTGGTCTCAGTGAGGTAGGCCGTGAGTGACTTCTGACGCCCGATTCGTGTCTGTGAATTGAAGGCCTGACAATGAGAGCAGGTGTCGTGATCGGGCCCCAAACAGTAGAGACACGATGAGTGACCACCTTTAGCAGGAATCTGTCACCCACAAGCACACTTATTTAGGTGAGAAGTTGACAGAAGAGAAAACGATTCTTCAGAGGTGGAGAAGGAGCGATCGGTACTGAGCCGTAACTGAGCAAACTAACCCTGACCGTGCGGTGGAAAAGAACTGGAGCACATGGAGAACTCCTCCCTTATATAGGGTGACGTCCAGGGTGGAGCTGACGTCGGTGGGGGGGGGGGGCGTTCCCACATCAGTACTGCTAGAGAAAAAGTTGCCGGAACCGCTGCCAGGTGGTGTCAGTCCTCATTGTGGAACCTGCTGCAAGAGCTTCTTCTTGAAGTAAGATCTGGACATGATCCTCGACAACAAGCTGACATTTGAGGCCCAGGTGTTGGCTGTCGCTAAAAGTAGTTGCTTCCATCTGAGGAACATTGCCAGGATTAAACCCCTAATTCCACCTGAGGATCTGCCATCATTGGTGCATGTCTCTGTGACATCAATACTCGACTACTGTAATGCTCTGTACCTCGGGGTCAGTGGGGGTAACCTCCGCCGGCTGCAGCTAGGATTATCTAGATTCTGTCATGTGACCGTGGTTCTTGGCTACCGGTCAAGTAGTGGGTTCTCTTCAAGGTGGGCTTGCTCACCTATATGACCCTATATGGACCATACCATGGCTACCTGTAAGACCTCTTTACTCTTGTCATTCCTGCTTGCTCACTCCATTCCTCCAACCAGGGCCTCCTGGAGGTGCCAAGGACCAGGCTGAAAACCTCAAGTGATCATTCATTTGGGGTGGCTGGCCCGGTCCTCTGGAAGGTGGAGAAGCTGTATCACGGTACAAAGATGTTCCAGGAATATGGAGGGAAGGCCTTGATGTATGCATCCCTGGAACTGGGAGGGGCAGGCAGTGACAGGAGTGATGAAAGGAGATAGAGATGGTACATTAAAATCTGTGTTCCCTAGAGGTAGAGTGTGGGAAGGGTAATTGTGCTCCAAGTGGGGGCAGGGGGGGCAGTTGAGTAATTTTCAGGACACAGGTAGATGTTTAGCAATACATAGATGTTCCATGGATGGTGAGGGCAGGCCTTGACATGTGCATTCCTGGCATGGGAATGGATGTTCAGTGACACAAGTGTGTGTTGCAAGGACATGTAGAGAGTCCGCTTACATCTGTGTCCCCTTCAAGCAGAGTGTGGGAAGAGTTACTGTGTCGTACATTGGGAAAAGGAGGTGGCACAGGGGAGGAATTTTCTGAGGAACAGAAGCTGTATCAAAGTACAAGGATGTTTCAGGGATGGTGAGGGCAGGCCTTGGCGTGTGCATCCCTGGAACAAGGAGGGGTGGGCAGTGACATAATTAATGGAGGGAGATAGAGAGGGTACAGTTAAATCTGTGTTCCTTAGAGGTAGAGTGTGGGATGGGTAAATGTGTTCCAAGTTGGGTGAGGGGACAGGGAGGAAGCCCGGATTATGAACCTGTGTCAGCAATGACTGTTCTAGGGATGGGTAGGGCGCGTTGATGTGTGCATTCCTGGCATGTGGAGGAATGGCCATTGACAAATGTGTTGAAAGGACATAGAGAGGTTCCATTTACATCTGTACCCTGGAGGTGAAGTGTAGGAATGGTTATGGTGTTCTTGCTTGGGGGGAGGAAGGGCAGGGGAGGAATATGCGGACTGATGGATGGTGCTGTGTGCATGTTCAAAGCACATATAGAGTGCTCCAGTATGTATATGTCACCCTAATGGTAAAAATGAAGGTTGTGTAGTGTTATGTTCCCCATGGGTGGGAAGGGGGGTTAGGAGCACTACTTAGATGACAGGGAGAAAGGACATCACACTATGGTACTTTCAGCACAGCTGTAAATAGGATTCAGACCACTCTTGGAGAGACCAGACAGTTGGTGTTTACTACTGAGGAGGTCTTCACTACTGAGGAGAACAACATGCTTATGATTTGTCAACAAGCTGCAAGTCAACTGAGTGATAGAGGGTAACACAACCAGTACATTGGAGGGGAATAATTACAGTCATGACACTCATACACTCCCACTATCCTACTATCACACTAACCAGCACACATCGGCAGGCATGCTATAACCGTTCTGTAACCTGTTTATACCACTCTGATCTTGATTGTGCTATTATAATGTTACATATTTTTTTTGCACTGTATTGCACCTGACTGTTGTAAATCTCAAGTACTACATATGTTTACCTGTATTCTTCTACCATAACTACTGTACACTGAAATTTGCTTTGCAACACTGGTTGTGCTTTGTAATTCATACTATGTCTTTGCTATTGTATTCTCTGATGTGGAGCCCTTTGTAAAGGAGTCTGTGTCTCAAGGGTATTCATTCTGATATGTTCAATAAATAAATAAAACGCACACCCACAATCAATGTCCTGGCCACACCCTGAGGAGACACACATGACTGGTGCACTGCAGTGTAAACAAGCATGACCAAAAGACTGAACAGATTGCAGTAATCTGCAGTTTCACTGTTCTGCACCTGTTCTTCTACTCCACACCCTTATGATAGCATGCCAGTCACAACAGACACAATCCCCCCACACACACACCCACCCACACGCGGCACACACACACACACACACACACATACAGACACTGCTGTCACCACCATAAGTCATGCCTCACAGTAAGGGGTAATAAGCACTGTTATGCAAAACAAAGTCAGGTGGAAAACTGTGGGCACAAGAATCATTGCACACAAAAATGATAGTTGGTAAGCACACACAAAAAAACAGTGCAGTGCAGTATAATAGTAACACCCCTCCCGTGCTGCAGACTGATAACAAAAGTAGACACCACCCCTACCCCACCCCATCCCACTGCACAAGCAGTCCAACAGGGTGCACCATGACTTGGCAGGGTAATAGAAACACCAGCAAACACCATCATTAGTCCAGTATGTCTGTGCAAACATTAGAAGGTGTGTAACCATTCACAGCCAGCAAGTAGCCACCTAAATACATTCACAAGAAACACTGTCATAATTACAGTCAAGCAGACCATAATTAACATCACAGCACTAATGAAGAAAGCATCCCAATCTTTGTCATGAGACTGTGACCAGTACTATTGGAACACATATGTACAATGTGCTCAGTTCTATGACAGTGACACAGATGACATATGAGTAAAAGCAGACCGCACATTAAACGTGTCACTGAGGTTTCTTTGGGAGATAATTACTGATGAGCAAATCATACCAGATAGTACAGTATCGCTGCAACACATGTATGCCTCCGATCCCTTGTGGACACCTCTGTGCCATCTGGTGTGACGTGGACTGTCAGAGAAACAAAAATGTCACATCTGGAGTTAATCCCTGACACTGCATAATACTGCAGTCACATTTATAAGTAAGAACAGCAGTCTTTGCTGCAACACCAGTCGCCACTGCATACCTGCTAAGTGAAGCACAAAATCGCAAAACTGCTTGGAGTCAGTGCACAAAACAGCATTTATGTCCCGATGACCACAGAAGCACTGAATCATAATGCATGAAAGTATCAGCTCTGATGACGCGATGTGTGCATGCACTCTATAGCGCTACGCTCAATGTGCTCCAGCTAGATAGGCGAACCCACGCTAGGCACGAGCACAGTAGTGCTCATTAGCATACCCAGTGCAGCTCCAGCGACAGTTTGCGGTGAAATGGCGATGCCCACCCAGCGACATCTACGTTAAAGTTTTGGGGAAAAGAATGAACAGTAACATGTCGGAGACCACCAGTGCAAACAACAATAGGTAAGCTATACGTAAGTGAAACACAGGATTAACAGAGTTATCCTAAGAGATACCCTTAAAAGAAGGGCTTAATTTTCTGTTTGTACTGTCTTTGTAAATAGTTATACTGAATAATTTTTATTTTTAATTTTGCTGTTATTGAGAAAAATAAAACACTATTTGCAAATTTTTAAACTGCTCCTGGTTTTCCTGTGCTTCCTCACCTGTGCCTTGGTGACAAATGGTAACAGAAGAACTTAAAACATTGTAGTGAAGTGACGGAATAAAATGGCACAGGATTCTGAGCTGCATCAGAAGAAACACAGCGAGCAGGATTAAAGAGGTGCTGATACCACTGTATGGAGCTCTTGTCAGGCCACATATGGAACACAGTAGTCAATTCTGGTCACCACAAACTAGAGGAAGCATCAAAAATTGGAAGGGGTTGAGCAAATGGTAATTAGAATGGTTATGGGCTTGAAGGAGGTACCTTATGAACAATGACTGAAGAGACTCGATTTATACTCTTGTGCTTCATAGAGCTGGAGGTGATCTATGTTTAAGATTCAAAGCCTTTAAAGATACAAACAGCTTGGAGTTGCAGTAAAGAGGTTCACCGCATGTTAATAGAGGTAAAATTTGCAGTTAAAAGATTACATATATAGGACTAAATGACGGGGAGTAATAGTTAATATGTGGACTGAACTACAAAGCAACGTAGTAAATTGCAACAACATGGATACACTTAAGAAACACCTAGACAAATACCTTTGTAATTACAGTAGAATGGAATATAACTATGGAGAAATGGCTAACCTACACAGGCAAACTGTCTTCTGACTAGTAACAGCCAATGAATCCTATGATGTAATATGCTTTCATGTCTAATTGAAAATAATAAACACAAAGTTTAAATAAGTCCACTCCCAAATCTTGTTGTTCTGTTGTTTAGATAAAGATTGCTTTGCAAAATCAACTATTTGTGCTAGTGTCCATTCATTTCAATGGGTTGCCCTTCTCAAAGACAGTAGCCATTAATTCCAGTGAGGTGCCCTAAACAAAGATGGCTACCGGAAATATGAATAGAATTGTGAATTTCCTTGTTTGATTTGCCCTTCCTAAGATGGCCACCAACAGGGGCTTAGGGTCACTTCATGGCATGCACTGTGTGTGCCCCAAAGATGGTTGCATGCCACGTGGTTGTCTGTGGCTGTGATTGCAGTGCACAATATGGCGATTCCTGCCACGGTTGTCATATCCTGAGTTGCTGAGGGAATATGGTGTGCCCCATTTTGGTGAGTGGCTCTGTGGTAATTGATTCTCTTGATTTCTCCCCTTTTTGTGTTGCTTGCACTCATGTGCAAGAAACACATTGTGTCACATTTTTTCACAAGCAGGTTGTGGAGGTGCAGCAGTGTTGTGCTGAATGGCAGCAGTCCATTAAGGAGCTGGGCTCTGCCTGGCCAATTGGGGAGCATGTGGTGGATCACCGCAGTTAACAAGCAGGCCACTACATCAAAGAAATTGAACCACTGCAATCAGGGAGCGCCCCATCAGTACGCAATCAGCTGTTCATATGTGGGGCCTCCCTGACTGCAGCAACCAATTACACAGCTCCATGGTGCTGTGTTTCCACGGCGACAGGCGACGGCTTCTCTGTCGGCCTCTCACAGTCCTCACAAAGCCGACAGAAAGCTGCCGCCCACCATTCAGTGTGCCTTCCTTGTGAAACATTTAACTAAAAAAAGCCAACGGTAGCCCACCCCGCTACAAAATGCTCCTCCACTTTCTTATGTACAACAGGGTGCCCAATCCTGTCGGCATGCCCCTTCCTCGTCATTTGCAGACGGGGAGCCCACTCTCCGTCAGCATAATGCTCCCCCAATTTCTTAGTGCCAAGGTGCCCAACTCTGTCAGCTACAGCCCCCAAACATTCACAGGTGGCATGCTGGGAGCCCACCCCAGCGTACAAAGTGAAATGTCCCTGCAAAAGAAAACCTTCCCTGCGACTTATTTTTTAATAAACCTGTAAAGAAAACAATCCTCATCGAGTCCAGTGGCCCTCCCCCAACCTGCGTCCACCCTCAGTGCACCCTGCCTCCTTACACCCCCCTCACCCCATACTTACCTCCAGAGCCTGGTGCGACGATCTTCAGTGGACCGGGAACATGTCTGCACTTTTCAAAGCCAACCACGAAATGAAGAAATGCTGGTAAGCTGTATAATGGCATAAATGTTTTTTTTTTTCAGCTTTGATGCATATATCGGTCATTTTTGGGAATTTTTCATCAAATTTTCAACATGGGGTTCTTGGGACCCCACCTCATGAACTCAGTCACTGTCATTTTATTTGGTCCTCAAAGGTGATTTTGCGGTCACTGCATGGAACCACCTTTCAGGACCGATTAATGAAATGACAGCATCGCAGTTCATGAGGTAGACTCCCAAAAACCCTATGTTGAAAATTTGGTGAAAAAATTCCCAAAAATGAGTGTTTTACAAGCGTGCATTGCGCAGTTTCTATGCACGCTCGTAAATTCAAGCATTTTTAATATTTTCACTCCATATTTTCAACATTGCCATTTTACCACACCTTCTTATGAACAGTACAGCTGTCATTTTTCACATCTCATCTGAAATGTGTTTTCGCACATGTAGCACACAATGGCGCAGTCGGTGTGCAAAATCAATGTTCAGGACAGATTAAGAATATCACAGTGACACTGTTCGTGAGGTAGGCCCCCAAAAACTCTCTGTTGAAAATTTGGTGAGAAAAATCCCCAAAATGACTGTTTAAGAGCGTGCGTTGTGCAGTTCTTACGCACGCTCGTAACTTCGAGCATTTTTAATATTTTCACTCCAGATTTTCAGCATTGCCATTTTACTACACCTACTTATGAACAGTACAACTGTAATTTTTCACATATCACCTGAAATGTGTTTTCGGACATGTAGTGCACAGTGGTGTGGTCAGTGTGCAAAATCAATGTTCGGGACAGAGTAAGAGAATCACAGTGACACTGTTCATGAGCAGAGGTCTTAAACTGGCCATGTTGAAAATTTGGTGACAAAAGTCCATAAAATGACTGTGTTATGAGCGTGCATTGTGCGATTTCCACGCACCTTCATAAATTCACAAATTAGTAATTTCAGTCCACATTTTCAACACTGGATGTTTTTCCACACCTCCTTATGAACAGTACAGCTGTCATTTTTCACACCCTGGCCGAAAAGTGTTTTCGCACTTCCGTGCAGACTAGCACAGTCGCTGTGGGTAATCAGTGTTCGGGATAGATCAAGAAAATCACAGTGACACTGCTCATGAGCGGAGGTCCCCAAATGCCTGTGTTGAAAATCTACTCTAAAAACTCCCCAAACTAATTACATTACTGCAGGCAAGAAAAGTTTCACGCACACACTTGTGGACTTCACCAGTTTTTATATTTTCATTCCAGATTTTCAACATTGCTACTTTTACACCTCCTTATGAACAGTTCAGCTGTCATTTTTCACATCCTGTTCGAAATGTGTTTTCGCACCTGTGGCGCCAAATGGCACAGTCGCTGTGCAAAATCACCTTTCAGCTAACGAATTGATAGTGCCTCTGTTCATGCGGTGGGATCACAAAAAGCCTATGTTGAAAACTTGGAGTAAAAATACCAAGAAAGGCCCAGGGTGTTAGGGTTATCGACCATAACGCCCTACCCTGAAGGGACTGACAGGTATCAGGGATATGACTTGGGATTGTTGACAGTAATGCTCACACCATTCCACCCCCACCCACACCCTGCAGCAAGTGACAGGCTTCGAAGTGCGCCTTGGACTCTTTAGCCCCAGAGTTCACCCCATTCTCCTATACTGCACCCATTTCAGCATATTTCCTTATGGAATGAGATGAGTAAAGCCCAAACTCCCAAGGCACACCTCGACACTTGTCAGTGTCTGCAGGGTAGGGTGAGGTGAAATGTTGTGACTGTTATGGGCGACGACCCAAAGGCAAACCCCAATGCCTGTCCATCTCTGAAGGGTGGGGGTGGGGGTGGGGTTGGCGTCAGTTCAGTACTTCACTGCCATTCCTATACTGCATGGGCCTGATTCTCATAGGGGCCTGCGTCTGACACAAGCTGCAGCAAACAGCAGCTTACACCAATGCCTGAAGCACCAGGGACCCTGTACTTGATTCAGGTACAGCAGGGGTCCCAGCGACTAAGTCCCCACACTTGCGCTGCCCGGCACCCTGCAGCAAACCCCAGGCACACTGCACAGGTCCACCACAGGCCACCAGAGACTAACACAGGACCCCCGTCCCAGTAGGTAATGGGCATGTGAATCCAACCTGGTGGGCCGTTGTCCCCCCACCATGTTTGGTGCAATTGGCGCCTGGCCACGGAACTAAGTGGTGGGATGTGCCGGGCGCTGGGGAGCAGTCGGGACTGGTGTACAAGGGGGTTTGGGTGCCACCTGCTGGGGCATGGGTGGGCACTGTATCACCATAAGTTAGTGCTGCAGTAGCACCAATGGGGCAGGCATCAGGGGAGCTGCTGCCAGTATGGGCAGCATTAGGACGGGGTACCAACAAGGTACATAGGTAGCATTGGGGAGCTGTGAGAGGTGCTATTGGACCACTAGGACAGAGGCCACACATACGGTGCCACACACAGGCAAGTCACCTAGGTGAGAATGTCTAAGTCCCCTTACGCCTCCCCTGTGAATCGCAGGATGCAGCTCACATCAGCCTCAGTCCCCCTACCGCCGTGCCACAGTGCATTGCAGGTGCAAGCCCTGTTTGGGGCAGGTGGACTGTGGTCGACGCAGGCCACCTTTGTGAATCGCACAGAGGGCAGTCATGGATGCACGGTGCACCTTGCACCATATCTGTTCGCCACAGGCACCTTGCATCCGACACAGGGCTTTGAGAATCAGGCCCCGTCTGTCTGACTCCTGCACTTCCACTGCTAATGCCAGCAAGCAACCATTCAGCATTGACAAATGCTTGTGTAGTAAGCTCTGGCCTATTAGAGGCTCACAGGTGACCAGTGGGAAGCTCATTAATGTGGAACAGACTGCATTTCCTTTTTAATTTCTTTATAAGTGACTTTGCAGAGGGACTGGAAGGAAAAGTATGCCTCTTTGCAGATGACACAAAGATCTGCAGCAGGGTTGATACACTTCATATCTAAAAGCAATATACATACCTTAAACATATATTCTATTAATACAGCCAAAATATGCTTTTTAGGGCACTACACAATTTCTACAAAAGAAAATAAAGGTTGAATTACATCACCTCTAATATATATCTTTTTTAATACAATGCTTTTAGATATGAAGTAGTACAAGATCTATGACCAGTATAAAATTACTGCCACGGTGATTGTTTCAAGTATTAAGACTACTGTTTTATATATGTTACAGAAAATTGAAACGCCAGTACCCTTTATAGAAGTTTTTTGAACAAGTTTATAAAGTGGTTACAATTTTGTATTTTTAATAAGGTATGATATGAGAGAAAAATATGTTTTTTTTGAAATTACCTTATAAGCATATTGTAATTATATGAATATTAATGTATTTGAACATGTTTGTATTAATTTACAGAAAAACTAAGAATACAAGTATCTACAAGTTATCCCCGTGAACAAGCCCACTAGCTGGGTGAAACATAGGGGACTGTTCAGAATAAAAGAAAATTACAACACAGAGAACTCGTTTGAGAATTCTTCAAAGCCCCCCCCCCCCACCTTCATTGACTTCATTGATACACAAGGAGGCATGGAAAGGTTAAGAAGGGACTTGGCAAGGTTGGAGGAATGGTCAGAAGTATGGCAGCTTGGATTCAATGCAAAGAAGTGCAAAATAATGCACCTGGGAAACAAAAACCCAGGGGAAGTTTACACAGTGGGGAGAGGGGGAGGTAGTAACAACAACAAAAATGAAAAAGGACCTGGGGGTAATCATATCAGATGACCTTAAGGTTAGAAAGCAATGTGAGAAGGCAGTAGGGAGGACTGTGGGGATACTGGGATGTTTAGGGAGAGGCATCACCAGCAGAAAATAGAAAGTTGTTATCCCTCTGTACCGACAGTTGGTGAGACCCCATCTGGAGTACTGCATGTAGTTCTAGAGACCCCATCTATGCAAGGACATAGACAGGATGGAGGCAGTCCAGAGGAGGGCAACTAAAATGGTGCAGGGTCTGCAAGAGAAGCCATATGAGGAGAGACTAAAGGAGCTTAATATGTACACCCATGAGGAAAGGAGGGAGAGGGGGGACATGATAGAAACTTTTTAGTACCTCGGTGGAATCAACAAAGTCCAAGAGGGTAGCATCTTTCAGAAAAAGAGATGTGCAAGAACAAGAGGACACAGTTTGAAGATAGAGGGGAGACAGCTCAGGGGCAATGTGAGGAAGTATTTTTTCACAGAGAGGGTGGTGGACGCATGGAACAGCCTTCCTGAGGAGGTTGCGGGGTCTACAACCACGGGAGGATTCAAGAATGCATGGGACAGACATAAGGCAATTCTTGGTGGGGGTAGGAAGAAATAGGCTGTTGGTTAACTAGGATCTGCAGCTTATCCTGTAGGTATGGAAATGGGCAGACTAGGTGGGCCAAGCCGTTCTTATCTGCTGTCAAAGTCTATGTTTCTATCTCTCCTATCTGCAAGCTCAGCCCAGGCTAATGTACAAAGACTTTATCACATTTTTTATGAGTCTTTCTTAAACATATTTTATCTGTTTACAGGAGTGCACCTGATTTGAGGCCAAAATCAAAAGCAAATAGTTATAGTAGCAGAGCCCCCCCCCACACACACACACATATACACTCCCCAAAAAGCTGCTTAAAAGCCTGCAATTCATTCAAATCAATTCTATTTTCTTACTTAGTTGGGGTTCAATGCCAACAAGTGTGCAATCACGTACCTAGGGCATAGGAACCCCGATGCTGGGTATAGGATGGGGGGAGGTACTGATACTCACTAGACATGAAATGGTCCTTGAGGTTAATATATCAGAGGACCTCAAGGTGGCAGTACAGTGTGACAAGGCTATGGACAGGGCAAATTGGATTCTGGGATGCATAAGGAGTGGCATCTCCAGTAGGAGGGGGGATGTTGTGCTGCCATTGTATCATTCCCTGCTATACCCCCCAGCTGGAGTACTGTGTCCAGTTTTAGAGTCCATACTTCAGAAAGAACATAAGTTGAAGGTTTTCCAGAGGAGGGCAACTGAAATGGTTCAGGATTGTCACAGGAATCCCTACAAGGAAAGGCTGAATAATCTCAACATGTACACTCTGGAAGATAGGAGTGCGAGAGGTGACATGATCAAGACCTACAAAGTACCTCACGGGGTAAACAGGGTACAGTTGGGGAGTTTCCTTCAAATGAGGATGAGCACCCAAACCAAGGGACATACAACTGAAGCTGGGGGTTCAGGATAGATGTCAAGAAATATTTCTTTACTGAAAGGGTGGTAGATGCCTTGAACATACTGCCAGGAGAAGTGGTGGAAGCTAAAATGGTACGGGTCATGAAGCATGCATGGGATAAACAGAGGGGTGTATTAGAAAAAGGGGAAGGACGGGGTCAACGGAGATCAATAGGGCTATGGAGGTGGAGTAGGTTCAAGTTCATTACAGGAAAAAGCCACTGAGCAAGCTCATTCACAAGGAGGTCCTGATGGACGAAGGCAGAATAAGACATGCAGTAACATATACAGGCAGGAGTTACAAGTGGGTAGTGTTACACAAGGTCCCTGCACCCTGACTGGTACCCCCAGAGGTACACCGTAGACAGCTAGTGCTTAGGCATATGTTATACTAACATATAGGGCTAAGGGCATCTACTGTACAAGAGTAGATGTCAGGATATGTATGCATATTATTGTAATACACTTTGCTTTCTAATACATATATATATTCTATGTATTTTTTGTGTATTTCTTACTCATAAGATGTTAGGACATCTGTGTCCTTGGAATGAATATATGTATAAGTCAGCATTGCCACCTTTTGGTGATTTGTACTACTACACTGATTTGTGTAAGACTCTGTAAGAACTGTACTCTTTTGTTTCACAAACAGAAGACTACTACAAAATTGTATAATGTTATCTTGGACCATGGATCCACCTCTAATTTAGCCAATAGGGCTCATCTCTGTAACTAGAAATGTTTCTATCTTACAGTAACCATAGTAATTATCATAGGTATATAATGTGAGACACTGAGTCTTATACCTCAGAGACCCCAAGAAACACGGAGAAACCTCGAGGTATAGGGAACGCTTAGCATTGGCTCCCGGTTCGTATTGGTAAGAACTGCTTAGGGCAACTGTGAGTTTTCCTTTGGTAGTAATAAACAAGTTTATTACTCTTACGCAATGTGTTTGTGATTCTTTGTATTCCCAATATTGCCAAGAACCTGAGAGTGAAGTTTAGACCTCCTGACAATTGGCGACCACGTGCAGGCAACATTTGGTGTTTGTAAGCTTTCACTTGTTGCTTAAGACGGTTCCCCTTCCCAACGGGGACTGTAGGTGTGCTTTTCCGCAGCACCTCTCCCGTTTTCAGACCACTTTATAGTCACTTGCAAAGTCTGGATGTTTTTCTTGGGTGTGGTCAATGCTGACTCGACCGACTCCACAGCAGCTTTGAATTGCAAGCCTACAAAGTATACAGTAGCCCGACTGTGTGTAAAGTTTGATTTTTCATTCCCTCCCACACAATGGCCACCGTATCAAATATCTGCGCAGAACTGAGACTTGATGTCTCAAACTTCCTTACCTCCCATGGAGGCTGCACTGACTTCATGTGGGATGCAAGTCAATCCGAAAACCCAATACTGGGAATTTCAACCCAGTACTGTGAGACGAGACAAACAGCCAATGAGCGTCATGCCAAAGGGCTGTTGGTCGCGGCTCTCTATGCTGCTCTGGAAGCCTCCGAAGTGAGGTTTCGAACCCTTGATCTACAGATCTCATCTCTTAAGCAAGAGATGGGTTTGCAGGAAACAGAATGTGTTAAACACTGCGTAATGAAAGGGATTCACTTTTGCATCATTCAGCACAGGCTGGAGAGCAAGAAATTTGTACGTTGAAGTAGGGGTGTGAAAGTTTGAGACAGGATAAGTGGCAGGCTTTAAACATGAATGACTTGCTATGTAGAGCGAATGAACAGTTGAGTGAGGATATGGGAGAGCTACAGGACGAGATAAACCAGGTACATAATGACTTAGAAGTGGCTACTAGGGACAATCGTGAATTGAGCGCCAGATACAGAGTATTGCAGAAACAAATGCAAGATGAGGTTGATATGGATGTTGCAAATGTGAGTCATGCAGAATGTGAATCCAAGATGGCAAAACTGCACCATCAACGGGAGGTTCTGGCTGGCCATGTTAAGTCGATGGGAGGCGTAGCCACTGTCTTAACTATGTCATCTGAAGGGGAGGTCTCAGATGACGATATTTCTCAGTACAATGCCCAGTCACACCCCTACTATGGCCCAGAGACCCCACCCAGCCATCCACAACATGGCGGATCCCCACTCCACCCACATCATGTCATACGTCGTCGATGTTGTGACACACATCATGGGAGATGCCAACATGGTGGCCCCCAGGATGGGGGGAGCAGGCCCAGGCCTGGTCCTGATAGCACCACTGGTAGCCGTAATTAATGTGGAAGACGGGCAGGAGATAGAAACGATGATTGAGAACGCAATAGGTAACGTGCCTATCTCAGAGAGAAATAAACGGGCCATTAAAACCCAAATTAGGCAGCTTCTACAAGAGGCTGGCACTCAGGAATGCATACCTTGTACCACAGCCAAGGCCGCAACCCGGGCTGCACTGGACGGCACCCGAGGCAACCAATCTCCTCCTGATCAGCCCAATAATCCCCTACAAATGGCCTACTCTGTTCAGCAGATAGCTGACAGTATTGGTAGGATGAGTCCGTCCGACAACCTCAGCTGCCACTTGGAAAAGGTGCATTCCAAATGTAAGATGCTCAGTCTCACTGCAGACTATCAGGTCCAAATACTACGCAAGACCATTGAGCCTGGATTGTGGGCCAAACTCCCCGATGCCATCCGCCATGACGGGAACGCCACCTTTGATGAAGTCACAGCCAAACTCATTTCTGTGCACAGCCCAGGTGTAGTAGGAGTGATGCTTGCATACCCTGTGAAACAGAATGCAAAGGAAAGTCCAGCGACTTACCACCAGAGACTTTGGATGGCCTACTGAGCAGGAAAGCACCTTGCACAAGAAGCTGCAGATGTGGATCTTATTGAATACAAGACCCTGTTACTTAGGAACATGATCCCTGCAGTGAGAGAAATGGTAGAGCCAACCACTTATCCCACCACAGAAAGGTTTGCTGACATCCATCGGAAAACTGAGGGAGTATACCAACTCTATATCTGTGATCTGGGCTCCGGTTCCAAGTAAGTAGCAGCCGTGGAGCCTACTCAAGAGGCCTCGACACACTACACGGTGGAAGGGCAGGCCCAACACAAACAGCCCTTCCCCGCAGACAACCAACACCCCCAGCAGGCCCAACAACAACAACAACCACAACAGCAGCAACAATGGGGTGGGAACTGGAACTATCATAAGAATAAGAAGCACAAGAATAAGGGTAAACAACAACAGCAAAGACCAGGTCCTTCATATACATAGATACATAGACAGTGTCGGCAGATAAGGGCCTATGGCCCACCCAGTCTGCCCATTTGAGCTTGTAAGTTCAGTTTGTTTTCTTAGAAGTCTGTTGCACCTTACCCCAGACCTCCAGAATTCCTTTATGTCTATCCCATGCATTCTTAAATCCCGTGATTGTTTCAGCCCCCACCACTTCCCTCTGGCAGGGTGTTCCACTTGTCCACTACCGCTCTGTGAAGAAATTTTTTCTCATGTTTCCTCTGAATCATCCTCCCTCCAATTTCATCCCATGCCCTCTAGTCCTGGAACATCTTTTTCGCTTAAAATAGTGTTTTCCTGCACCCTGTTCCTCCCTGTAAGATACTTGTATGTTTCTATCATATCCCTGTCTCCCTCTCTCTCCAGGGAGTACATGTTCAGTTCCTTCAACCTGTCTTCATAGGACTTGTGATGCAATGCATGCACCATCTTTGTTGCCCTCCTCTGAACCTTCTCTACCCTGTCTATGTCCTTACGTAGGTATGGTCTCCAGAACTGTACACTGTACTCCAGGTGGGGCCTCACTAGTGTCTTGTATAGCGGAATTATGACCTCCCTTTTCCTGCTGGTAATGCCCCTGCCTATACATCCCAGCATCCCATTTGCCTTACCTGCTGCCTTGTCACACTGTTTCCTACCTTGAGATCATCAGAGATGATAACCCCAAGATCCCTTTCCTGCTTGGTGCATGCTATATCCTCACCCCCAACTGATATATATTGTGCCAGGGTTTTTGTGCCCATATGCATTATCTTGCACTTCATTGCATTGAATTTCAACTGCCAAACCCCTGACCATTCTTCAAGTTTCTGCAGGTCGCTTCTCATTCTGTCTACACCCTCTGGTCTGTCTACTCTGTTACAGAGCTTTGTGTCATCAGCGAACAGTGAAATTCTGCCTTCTAGGTCCTGCGCCATGTCACTGATGAAGATGTTGAATAGGACCGGTCCCAGCACTGATCCCTGTGGTACCCCACTGGTCACTCTTCCCTCTGTGGAGTGACAGCCATTTATCACCGCCCTCTGTGTCCTGCCACCCAGCCAGTTACTTACCCACCACACTACTGTCCTGCCCACACCCATATTCCCCAATTTGTGTAATAGTCTTCTATGTGGCACAGTGTCAAGGATATATATATATATATATATATATATATATATATATAGGGAGATAGCTGAAGAAAATCAGAAGTTTAGAGAACTTCTGGGGCAGATGCGCTCTGTAGCGGATGCTGTTCCTGCTCAGTCACTTGTAGCCATACAACTGGCAACCCAGGTCCCAATGGGCCATGGTGACACCAGAAGTACAGGCCCTCAGGCCCATACAGGCCTGATCCCAGAAGCGCCTCCCTATATAGCATCAGTGCAGCATAGTGAAGTGGTTCAAAAGAGCCAGGCCCAACCTCTCCATGCTTCTTCCAATGCAGATTAACAATTACAGGCCCCAGTCCGGATTGTAAACAAGCTGGTCTTGGATGCAAACGGAAGGCCCTGCACTGAGGCCGAGGTTGGGTGCCGCATACTTACAGTGTTACTGGATACAGGCGTGGCTGTGTCTGTATTACATGATGACCACCCGGACACATCTCCTTGGTCCACCAGACAGAGGACCAACATGTCAGGAGTAGATGGTACTAGGTTACCTGCATATCACTCTCTACCGCTACCTGTAGAGCTGGGCCACTTGAAGGCCTCACACACCTTCCAGCTGATGGTATTGCATGATCATCCTAGTATCATTGGAATTGACTTCCTTGCACCACACGGCTGTGTGGTAGACTTAGCTAACATGCTATTGATACAGATTCAGAGCCAATACCACACCATCTTGATCCCTGACTCACACGCTGTGGCAATAATATCTGCCAACAACAAGGAGTATGACGTCATAGATTTGTTCAAGAACCATGAGCTTTTTCCAAAGCTCCTTCCCATCTTGCAATGGCACTTGGAAGCATTTGCAATCAACATGCATGACTGTGGCAGGATGCACACTGTCATCGAAGTGCCAGGCCCAGCACATGAGAAGCAAAGGCAATACCCTTTTCCATCTGAGGCCTTGCCTTCTCTTAGGGAAACAATAAAATCACTCCTCAACCAAGGGGTAATCAGAACATGTGTTTCTACTGCCAACTCCCCAGTGTGGCCTGTGAAGAAACCTACGGGCACCTGGAGACTTACTATTGACTACAGAAAACTGTACCAGGTAACCCCCAGTTGTGCTCCAACTGTGGCCTCTGCACCTGATGTGCTATGACTTCTGACCCCTGACCTGAAATGGTTCAGTGCCCTGGATATTTCCAATGGTTTCTGGTCACTGCCATTGGCTCCCAAAAGTCAATATAAGTTCACCTTCAGTTTTGAAGGTGGACAGTACACATGGACCTGCTTACCACAGGGATTCCATAACAGCCCATCCCTGTTCCATTTGCACATTATGGACACCCTTGAGGGTTTCTCTACTCCCCAATGCTTCTTGCAGTATGTGGATGACCTGTTGTTGGCAACTGTCACACAGGAACAACACTTGGATCTCTTGGATGAACTAGTGACTCTCATCCAGAGAGCAGGCCTTAAATGCAGCCAAGCAAAAGCACAACTATGTCAGAAAGAGGTACTCTTTCTGGGCCTGAAAATAACTAATCAAGGCTGTAGCCCTGCCTGGAAAAAGATACAAGGATTTCAAGACTTGCCATTGCCTTCCAGCGTGGCAACTCGTAGAAGGTTTCTAGGTATGGTAAACTATTCCAGAGATTTCATCTGTGATTTTGGTCAAAAGGCTGCTCCTCTGTATGAGTTACTAAAAAAGGACATTCTTTGGACTTGGGGACCCATACACACCCAGGATGTGACATCACTGAGGCAGGCCTTGGCCTCAGCTCCAGCTCTGGTCAACCCCAATCCAGCCCTACCATTCCATCTGGAATGTGCCACCTTTGACATTGCCCTGTCAGCAGTGCTGGCCCAGAAGGTTCACCGTACTCTGAGACCCACTGCATATGCATCACAGCTCTTGACCCCAGTGGAACAGAAGTACAGCCTTTGTAAAAGGAACCTTCTGGCCACCTACTGGGCTGTCAAGCACTTTCTGTATATCATTGGGTACTCTCCACTGGTAATTAACACCAATCACACCCCAACTACCTTTCTGCTATCAGACAGAGTGAAGGATGGGTCAGTCTCTAATACCAGACTGACACACTGTTCACTTCTTCTCCAGGATAGAGACATACAGGTACACCCAACCAAAATTCCATCCATGCTGGCACATGGACTCCTTTTCCAAGGAGAACCCCATGACTGTACACTGCAACCACCTGATCTCCCAGATCCAGGTCCTTTCCTCCATGCCATGCCATAAATACTTGAAAGCACCTCTTCGTGTCGTATTTTTACAGATGGTTCAGCCTCCTACTATCAGGGAGAACAAATTGTAGGGATGGGTATCTTAGTGATTTACCCCTATGGTAACACTGTTAAAATCTCTAAGCATTGCAGTGTAGCATCATCACAGTATGCAAAGATGGCAGCGGTGGCCTGTGCCCTCGAGTTCTTTCAGCATGGAACCGAGAAAGCCAACATTTTTACAGACTCTAACTGGGTTTGCTGTTCTCTTACAGAATTCCTTCCTTTCTGGCAGAACTCCTTCCTCTCTTCTGATGGCAGCCCAGTGAAGTACAAGGAACTAGTAATATACATACATTCACTGGCACAAAGGTTTGCACACAAACTCTATGTACATAAAGTCAAGGCTCATTCTTTACATGACCCCTACCATGCCCTCAATGATACCGCAGACACCCTTGCCAAGGAAGGGGCCCGGGGGGGGGGGACACATGGATGATGGATCATCCAGAGGCCAATGAGATCATACACATTGCAGCACTCAGGAAAAAAAAACCTGAACCCTTTTCCCCCTTGGACCTCTCAGCAGCCCAACATGTTGATACAGAACTCAAAGAAGTGTTCGGATTCCTTGACAAAGGTACCAAAGAAAAACTTCCCATGCACAACCCCTACCAAAGGCATGAAGGTAAGTTACACTTGTCACCAGATGACAAGCTCATCTGTTACCAATCAGATGATTCCACCACCAAGTTGTGGGTGGTCCCTAGACACCTTAGGTCTGAATTCTTGCACCAAGTGCATGATACACCCACTGGTGGACACCAGGGAGTGAAAAATACCCTCCAGAGGCTCAAGACCACCACTTGGTGGCCTGGTGTCACCAAAGATGTCAAATAGTACATAGATAACTGCCTTATTTGTGTGCAAAACAACCCTATCCCCACTAAACAAAATGCCAAACTCCTACCACAAAGACATTATGGCCCTTGGCATGCCATACAGATTGATTTTATTGGTCCTCTGACCAACACTAGCAGAAACAACAAGTATGCTCTTGTGGTATCTGATCTTTTCTCTAAGTGGGTCAAAGCTTTCCCCACTAAAACATGCACTGCTAATAACATTGCCAAAATCCTGGTGGAGCACATTTTCACCAGTTGGGGCCTACCTCTTAAGGTAGACTCAGACAAACAAACCAGTTTTACAGGTGAGTTGATGAAAGAATCCCTCGAGCTCCTCGGAGTTCAACAGAAGTTCTACATACCACCACCCAGTTGACACCCTTTAAGGTAATGACTGGCAGACAGGTGAGATTACCTGAACACCTATTGTTTGACCTGCACACCCCCACTGCAGACTGTGTGTCTGTAGACCAATATGTGGAAAAACTCAGAAAAGACCTCATACACAACACTTGTATGCTGCCAATTGCATGGGCAAGGCCCAGCAACAGTCCAAAATACAGTTTGACAAGCATGCACAAGAAGTGGATTGGCAGGTTGGAAATCAGGTGATGGTCCTCCAATTTGCACATCCCACACATTCCTTCTCCAATAAGTGGGAAGGCCCTTACCCCATGGTCAACAAGCTCAGTCCGGCAGTCTATCAAGTTAGACTCCTGCACAACAATAAACTGACTGACAAACGGTTACATGCAAGCCAACTGAAACTGTATAAAGGAGCATTACTTTTCCTCACCCCATTGGGCAGAATAGTACTAACCTACAAATCTTTGATTTTGCTTTTCAGATATATTGACAAGATGGCTATCTTGTTCCATTTTCTCCTCATCTCAGGAGTTATCCCCTGCATCCAAGGCACGGTACTGAACCTCCTACCACACCTTGATCCTCCAGCGTCTGCTCCAGAGGTAGTATCCATCAAAATACCAGATCGTTTGATTACTGTCCAGGAAGGTTCCGATGCTTACCTCACTGCCTCGGTTGTTGCTCCTGATAAATCTACCCTGCAGATTGAGTGGCAAACCACATCGCAAGGACAAATTCTCCCTGTGGCCAAACTCTCCAAGGGAACTTTCCAGGGTTGGCCTAATGCTACATTTTCCCAAATGGTTCTCTGTCCTTGCTACAAACTGCTCTTAGACATTCTGGTTTATACAATATTACTGCTTTAATTGATTCCTCATATTGTAATTCTTTGTCTAAGGACTCTGCTCGAAGAATTTGTGATGTACACAACATGGCCTCTGCCGCCATGTTTCTTTCTGTGTTACCACCCACTGACAAACAGCTTTTGGAGTGTCCAAAGCATACCCCTGGTCCTCGTAGTGGTCTAACAGCTACTGCTCTACCTGGTACACTGATTAACAATTTGCAATTTATGCATATACCTGTATTGTTTAATTTAACTTACTGGAATATGAAAGAATTTGGTCTGTGTCACAATACTAACACTTCAGCATTTTATAGTTCATTACTGCTTGATAGTTTAGCAGCATTTCAGATTTGTACTCAAGACCCTATTGCCGGGGTACATACCACCAAACACAGAGGCAACTTCAGGAGAAAACCCAATCCTGAAGATCAAAGTCATAAATGTAATACATGTGAAGTTGACAGTTCTGATGTCACCGGTGCCACAGGAACTGTCACAGGTCTTTCTGGTACAGCTATGTCTATTTGAAATAAGGCAGACATTGCTGCTATCAAATCTCATTCTGCAAAATTTCAGACTGGTTTGGTAAATAATATACTACCCCCATTATTGCATGGTGTAGATGGCCTTAGTCAGGAAGAAAGATACACTGTTTACAATATGCATAACATTGCTAAGGCATTTACAAACTCTAAAGAAAAAAATTAATGCACTCATACAACAAAACAAAGAAGCAGATAAACAATATATTGCACGTCAAATTTTATGCTCAGCCTATGGCTCCTACATTATCACTACCATCAACAACCTCTTCCATGATCTCGAATCTGGAAGAATCCCTGATATCATTCATGACAGACGTATTTCTAAATGGTATTGTCTACAGTGTAAAACCCCTGGCTGCATTGCTCTGTGTATGCAACAATCTCTAACTATTCCTCTTTCTACAGCTAGAAATTTGGGTTTTGTGACCAGATACCCTAACACTGGTCCCTGTTTTACTTCTAAGAAATGTTCTAGCAGAGATACTATGTTTGTTTCTTTTACTGTCCCTTTACCACGCTTTGATCCCACTACAGCTTTGTTCGACAAACTCACTGCTGTACACTCCATCAGGAACCTTTATGATGACATCTACAGAGAACGCCTGGACTCGCCTCCTCTACTGGTCTTCCATCCTTTCCTGGATGCCTGGGGCACTCCGCACACAGACTGCTGTGCGAAGAAACAATATATCTACTTGTGTCGCTGGGATGTATTTGATGTTATTAAACCTGTATGTGGTTATTCTCCCAACAGCATAGATTGGTCTTTTTCCATGGACGATGACATCAGCACAAACGACATCACCTTTCCGGACTCAACATTGGCTCCAGATAAACTTTACCAGTCTTATCGTGAGGAGGTTCATCGTCTGTCAACATGAATTTCCAAGACAGCCTACACCTGCCCAGTACAATTGCAAAAATGGCGCATCCCCACTGTTAAAATGCAGTATAATTCTGATGGGGAGTACTGTGTAGTTACGAATTACAAGAGCTACACTTCTGGAACTGAAACATGGGTTATTGATAATACAAATTTTTGTTTTGTTCCCCACCAGAAGTCTATCATTGGACATACCATTATTACCCCTGCCCCCTTATGGATGCGGACATCATTGATGGTAACCCTGATTATCTGCTCACCCTTTCTGATTACTTACCTTATTTTAATGTACACATAGATCCACTTTCACTTACGTTAAAATCACTTTTAGAAAGGAAGGACACACATCTCATCCACATCAGCAATAATATTACTAAGGCCAATGAGGCTATACTTTCATTGATTAATGATGGTGATATGAATGATGCATCAACTAACACATGGTTAAAGATTACTTTTAAAGGTTTTGTTATTATACAAGCATTTTTGATCTTTCTTGGTTATTATGCTATGCTGCCTACAGCGCACACTGCGCCAACACCGTGAGCAGCTGGAGTTCCTTTACAAAGCTTACGCATCGGGTTTGTAAATGGACCCTGCTCCCTCACCTTTCCCTAGATTTGCCTGTGTTGCCCTTGCCGGCAACAAGGGGGGGAATGTTACACGAGGTCCCTGCACCCTGATTGGTACCCACAGAGGTACACCATAGACGGCTAGTGCTTAGGCATATGTCATACTAAAATATAGGGATAAGGGCATCTACTGTACAAGAGTAGATGTCAGAGTATGTATGCATATTATTGTAATACACTTTGCTTTCTAATACATATACATATTCTATGTATTTTCTGTGTATTTCTTACTCATAAGATGTTAGGATATCTGTGTCCTTGGAATGAATATATATATATAAGTCGGCATTGCCACCTTTTGGTGATTTGTACTACTACACTGATTTGTGTAAGACTCTGTATACTGTACTCTTTTGTTTCACAAACTGATGACTACTACAAAATTGTATAGTGTAATCTTGGACCATGGAGCCACCTCTGATTTAGCCAATAGGGCTCATCTCTGTAACTAGAAATGTTTCTATCTTACAGTAATCATAGTAATTATCATAGGTATATAACGTGAGACACTGAGTCTTATACCTCGGAGACCCCAAGAGACATGGAGAAACCTTGAGGTATAGGGAACGCTTAGCACTGACTTCCAGTTCGTATTGGTAAGAACTGCTTAGGGCAACTGTGATTTTTCCTTTGGTAGTAATAAACAAGTTTATTACTCTTATGCAATGTGTTTGTGATTCCTTGCATTCCCAATATTGCCAAGAACCTGAGAGTGAGGTTTAGACCTCCTGACAGTAGAGAACACTTGAGCAGACTGGGTGGGCTGTTCCTGTTGACAAATTCTATGTTTCTATGGCATCATGTGTTCATTCAGGTGCAGTGTTTATTTTTTTTTTCATATAATATTTTATTTGATTTTTTAAAATTATCTCATACAAATGTTATATCACAATCCAATACATTTTGACAAGAAAAAAAAACATATTAAAGAGACAGATCTATCAAGTCCAATTCAAATCCAAGGGGAGTGGGAAGGGATCACAAATTCCATACAAACAAAACATTGAAAATAACAGTGTGGTGAGCAATTCAGAGGTATTAACCCCTCAAATGACCTTAATATATCAACTTCACATTATTCCTTTTATAACATAATCCCCTAACAGAATATATTTATATAACACAAAACAACTAAGCAACAACTTAGTATTCAAAAAGAAAATCAATAGTATATATTATTATTATTGTTATATTTATGTTAATCCCCAAAACCATCAACAGCATCCAGAACAGCTGACATCTCCAGTTCAGAAGTAGTTGGTGAGTCAAGACCCTCTGCAGATTCTCCGGATTCACCCGATTCTTTATACTGACCCCTCAAAAACTCTTGTCAGTTGGTCCAGTTAAAAAGAAACATAGGGCCAGATATTCAAAACTTTGCCCAGGGGCAAAATTAGCACTGCCCGGCGGGCAAACTGTGCCCAGAGCAAAAACATAGCCATATTCAAAATGAATAGCCCAGTGCAAACCCAGCTGAATATAGTAAGCGAAGGAAGCTGGGCAAATAGGCCCGGGAGTGCAGGGCAAACATTGCCCAGGATTAACAGCACTAAATATAGCAGAGAAGGCAGCACTGAATATAGCAATCAGACAGAGGGCAGTGCAAACACCCACAAAACAAAAGTGTCACAGAGGTGTAAGCAGCTGTCCAGGAACACAGGAAAGCAGAAGAGCCCAGCCAGACACAACTACAGTACCAGTGAAAGGAATGGAATAACCTACAACCACAAGTGAAATCATAACGCCACAGAACACTGTCAAATCCAAGTCCACCCCAAAAGACACAGGACACAGGAATGTCAACTTCAAAAAGTATAATGTAAACTGTGAAAATACAAAGTGCAAAGGCAACATGAACATATTTACAGAAAAAATCAAAACACAGCAGAACACTTTTATGTACAAATGGGTGCAGGAAAACCTAATGAAAGGGGAAAGGGCAGGCGTAACAAAGGTTGACAACAATGGGGAAAACAACAGTAATAGTGCAAACAGTCAAATGTTAAATAAAGCAACAGAACAATGGGGTAAGAATGTGGTTGTCGAGGGATGGAAATGCAAAGCAATGATGGGGAACAGGATGGCAGAAACAGGGCTAGGGACACTGGGCCAGGGACAGGAAGCAGGATAAGATACATAGAATGCAGGGGTTAGTGCGGGCAGGTGCTGGCAGGCGTTCTTCAATACAGCTGCAACACGTCTTGTCTCTGATATGAGCACAGCCTGTTGTTCAATTAGGGTAGCTGCTGGCGCACTATCCTCCAAGCTCCTCTGTTCCCTCACCCTCCTCTGGACGGCTGGCCCACAGTGATGACCCACGTGGACCTACAGGAGAAAGGGGACCACATCAGGGCATGATAATGACACAAAGGTGCCATGTACCACCACACGGTGGACAGCATGCCCCAACAACCATGCCCATGTGCTAGTATGTAACAAACCACAACACACACTAACATGTGCCTGCAGGACAAGGCAGTACGTAACAGGCAGCATGCAACACCCCAGTGTACATCGATATGCATGGAATGCACGCTGAGAAACCAACAACGTGGAGGCCAGCCAGCACAGTGGCGAGACTGTAACAGTGCAAACAGACAGCCACCTCCAGAGATGTGAACGACAAGTGGACACTGACTGATATGCACATGGGATGACACATGGTGGGACATGCTGCCCACGGTCACAGCTATGATACAAACTACAGATGACACCAACTGGAGAAATTGCCACAGCCCCAAGCACGTGTGCAACCACACATGCCTGTCATGTACACCTCAACAGTGGCCCACCTCACTGCTGCCCTCCACAAGAACTGTTGACACCCAGCCAAACTGCCACCCACGATGCCATAATACAGCAGCTGTACAAATGATGACAGAAAACCCTGAAGAGGTGGGTGGGTGACTGACATAAGTGTGCAACAGTGGCAAGTGACACAGAGAAAGACTCCGACAATGACCACAGAGAACAATGACACTGGCATCAGAACAGTAGGGACTGCAGGACAGGTAACCAAGCAGTACACAACCAGGGAAGTGCCAATGCCCAGCCACACACTTGCTGCAACAGAAGGGTGAGGGGCCCACAGTGGTGTACAGAATGGCACAGTGCCGTGACACCACCCATGCAAGAAGACACACATGTGAAACACAGAAACTGGGCCTGCTCCACCAGTGGCACTGCAGCGTGGGCCAAAGGCATGCACAGGACAGTGTCACCCTGGTGGTCAAGGCATGGCGAGGCACACACACACCTGTGGGAGCAGCATCTGCCATAGGGGCTGACAACCAGCACCATGCTACCACAGAACAACTCCTGCAGCACACCTGCATAACATGTGCACAAACAGTGTGCACCATAGGGACAGAGGGACAGCACTCTCTTAGGGACAATGGCCCCACATCAGAGCATGAGCCCACAGGCAGGGGTGTAGCCAGACATCCACATGTTCTACATACAATCCCAAACAGCCGCACCCCTCATAAATGCTGTACTCAGCAACCCCAAACGTAAACCCCTTCCAAAAGGGTATGATGTCTGTCAGATAATTCCCACTCTCTAATGAGGTTGTACATTCCCAGGTGGGCCCCTCAGTTGAGTAAGTGGTTACCGTCTGAACTCTGAAAACATTTGCATTTAGTATCGTGTTCCTTATTAAATAAGGTATCTGGGACACTGTTGATAAATGTGAGATGCAAACACAGAACTAGTGTATCCGAATGAAGTGGAATATTGATATAGTGTGTCAACCTGGGCCCTCCTCTATTGATGTTCCAGGTGGGCCTTGCATCATCTGTCCAGGTGGGCCTCTGCACCCAGTCGACCCTCTGTCCTACACACAACAGCATTTAAAACAGGGCCACACCCAGTGGCCTACAGTGACAAAATGTCTGGTGTACCTAGGGAACAGTTGACAGACATGCAGTACACCAAAGTGTACACTATCGTGTACAGTGCGATGCTCTACACACACTTGCTCAACTGCCTGCCCTGTAAAGCCAGACTCATAGTGGAAAAGCATAACATTGCACAGTACTCACGCACAACACCACTTTCACCGCCCTGCTCTCTGCTGCACGCCAGCCAGTGGAGGCACTCCTGCGCCTGTCGGATGATGGCCCCTGTCTGGCTTGTGCGCATCTCTCCTGCCTGTGGTTTGCTGTCGGCGCCTGCAGTGAGAAGAGGGTACAGCATCATCAGTACAATATCAGCCATCACGGTACGCTAAAGACCACCCGCACCCCAGTGGTGCAGCACAACACACCAGTGGCAGACGGGTGCAGTGCACCACCAAAGCCATGCCAAGCATGACAGGGGTCCATGCACACTGTCTACCCTATCCCACACAGTACACACATGGCTTCATGGACTCCATGAGCAACATGTGCTCAGCAACACATAAGCACACCACGAACACACTGCCCCACCACCCATGCCAGCAGTCGCCAGTCATCCCTTACCTGGCACTGGCACAGTCCCTCATGAACCATGGCCCTGCAGCATTCAAGCAGTGGTCACTGCCTGCGCCTGAGGTCAGCATAACGATGCCGGCACTTTTCACCATCACGTGGGATACCTGTGATGGCACTTAGTCTGCAGGCAATGGAAGCCCAGACCTGCGTACGGGGCAAGTCACCCTCCCGCACAGGTCCAAATAGGCGGCGATGGCGCCTCTCTGTGAACTGCACGAGGTTGGCAGTCTCAACCTCATCCCACCGCCTGTCATGGCCCACCACTGCCCTTTGCCTAGCTCTCCCAGACATATTTGTGCTGTGGAAGGGGCAAATAACTGAACAACAGTGCAACAACTGTGCATACACCCTGACACAGTACAACTGAGCAGCAGTGCCGCTGACCGTATGCCGAAGCGCCGCGCTAACAGGAAGTGATTGCAATGTGCAGGCGTGACCCCTACCATCACCCTGGTCCAATATTGCACGCATGCGTAGCGCCGTGCTGAAGCTGGTTAGCGCCGCGCTGAAGCTGGTTAGCGCCAGGCGCTAAAGCTGATTAGTGCAGCGCTGGACGGCGCTATGACAAGGGTAACATGAGCATGCATGCTGCACATAGCGGCGGCATTGTTCCTCAAATAGCGCTTGCTGTGCTAGCGCCGGCTATTCAGAGCCATATTCAACGGGCTGTATGCAAATGAGGGTACTTGTGTATGCATGGGGCAAACGTGTGATTAGCATATCATTATTCGCTCATTTGCATGACTAACAGGCAGGATTGCCTGGCGCGGCTATAAAGGCAAGCAGTGCACCACCAGTGTTGTATTGTCGAACCGCGGTGGAATACAGCAGTGAACAACATGGAGAGAGACATGCAACAGGGGGATGGGCAGCAACAGCCAGGTATGTATCAAGGGTGTGGATAGGCATATTCATTGTACACAGTTGTGTCCAGTTTGATCGACCGCCTCGTCACAAACCAATTATCAATCTAATCTGTGGTATTTGGGTTAGTGTTGGCCACTGTGGACTGTGTCATGCATGTATGATCTCTTTAGAGTGTAGAGGAATCATCTGACAATTGTTTGGAAGGGGGTGCAGTTTTGATGGGCCGTGTACATTATGTAATGGGGGGACGGTTGGAGACTGTGTACACTCCTGGTATGTATGACCACCGTGGGACAACATACATCCACTGCATTGTGCTCATCCCCCCTGCAGTTCAATGTGTCATGTGCCAATGTTTGCACATTTGTGTCTGCACACCAGGTGCACTGGTGCTGTACCATGACAGTGCACCGTCTTGTCTTCCTGCATGTGTGGAGTGATGGCCTCTGCCCCCACCCGGGAGTACACAATGTACCAGTAATGTGCGCTCCCATGCCACAAACAGTCATGGGGGTTCATGGCACATGTGTGCACACCACTCCAGACACAGGACAGACAGTGGCAATGTGGGCATGTGCAACGTACAGGCACATGCAGCCATCTGATATGTCCATGTGGCCTGTAGCACTGAGGGGGTGATATCATGCTGTCCACTGTGTGATGCAGTGCAGCACCGACGCAGCCACTGACACCTGTCCACTTTTTATTATCCCATAGGTGTGCAGGCTCAACTGGGCGCGATCCGCACCTAAATTCTCACAAGATGAGCTAAACACCCTGGCACATGAGGTAAAGGTGAGAGAACATGTGTTGCGCTGCACACAGGGCCACCATGCTGATGCAGCGGCAGGCTTGGAGGAGGTGACTGCAGCGTGAATACGGTTGGTGGTCGTGGGAGATGAGACTGAGGCAGTCCGGAAGCGTTGGAATGACCTCCTGCGCGCGCAAGGAGGAGGTGGCACAGCGCCACAGAGACAGGACCAGAACTGGTGGTGGTCCACAGGAACACCAGCATGTGTGCAGGAGCCACACATGGCAGTGGTGGCATCCACATTGCGGATGGTGGCAGTGGCAGGTGTGCCAGGTGGTGGTTGCGAGACATCCCTTGCACTTCCAAGGCCAGGTCTGTATTCACATGTGCAACCCCTGTATGTGGTGCAGGCAAGGGTGCATGGTCCTGCTTTTGGTGTCCTGCACAGGCTGCACTGTATCCTGCAGAAATGATGGCTGGCATGGTCAAGATCACTGTGGGTGGGTGGTGCATGTTGGCACAGGCTTCTGTGTGGTGGGTACCTGTCCTGAGGGCTGCATGGTGAGGTGGTGGTGGTGGTAGTGGTGGTAGTTTGCCACAGTGTCCATGGATGGATGACTGACCCTGTCCCTATTCTCTCCTCAGCACTCTCGGACAGGCCTGCACCACCACAGCATGGTCCACAGATGTCCAGCCAGGTTCCCGAGGTTATGGAGGAGTTTGAAGACGATCGCCAACAACATCTGGACTTTGTGTATCTCAGGTCAGAGGGGCCCAATGCATGTTCAGTGATACCCAGGGACAGGCATGCAACTGCCTTGGGGAGGAGGGCACACCCACCAGGGGTGTTAGGAGACAGTGGCACCTGGATGTTGCCGCAACTGAGAGTGATGGGGTGGGAGGTACTGCTGGTCACTGTCACCAGTGCAGATGACAGTGATGTCTCTACATATGCACATCAGCTGGACATTCCTGTGCCAGGGGATGTAGGGGTGGGCTTTGCTGAAGGCCATGGAACAGGTCAGGGTGCTCCTGTAGGTGTCGGCATGTGTGGCTGAACACATGGTGGTGGGTGGTGTGGGTGGTGTTGCAGGACAGCAAGGCGTGCATTTTCTGACAACTGCTGAGGTTCCAGTCCATATGGTGCCACAGCCCACTGCCACTCGTATGCAGCAGCCAGCTGTAGCAGTTGGTGCAGTGCCAGGCACCACTGCCAGCTGCTGCTGTGGGTCCCGTGCCCTGGTCCATGAAGGCCATGGTGCCCGGCCACTCCTGCAGACTGCTGTCACATCACTAGCAGGAGGCCTGCCTGACCTGCATGCCATGCGGCGTGAGCTGCGTACATGAGCTGGGTCAGATACGGAGGCAATAAGAGTGGGCTTTGTCTGGCTGAGCAGCAGGCAGAGGACAGGTTTGGCCGCCTGGTGGGTGCCATAGACCGTGGCTTCCGGGGTTGACTGCTGCAGTGGTGGCAATGGTGGTGTCATGCAGGGTGTGCCTATTAGTCGGCAACATGGGTTTGTTGGCTCTGGTGCACATGGCAGAGGGGCACACAGGCAGGCACACCGTGGTGGAGGCTGCCACTGTTACCAGTTCCGAGCCATCACAAACTCCACCTGCAACCCAGCCGCGCCTGTGGTCGTCCATATCCCTATCTCTCCACCAACCCCGGGGCACAGGAGGCCAACCATGCCTGCCTCACCTTCCACTTCAGCTGTCCTCTGCACAGAGCACCCCAGGGTCCGTAACCCATGGTACGGGAGCATGCCGCATGTGTGGGTTGCGTCGCCGGTGATGCCCACAGGCTGTCTGGCGTACTCTAGGTGCTTCCCTGTCATGCATGGGCAGATCTGTGCACACGCGTGCACACACACACACACACACACGCACACATACACACACTCCCACCAACACAGTTGCCCCCTCTACCCTCACAGCACACATTGCACCTCCCCACCATGATTACACCGCTTGTGTGTATCCCCACCACATATGTGCTGCATAATCATGGAGTCACACCACATGCACACACTATTTGTATTACACTGGGTTTGTTTGCTGTTGTGATTCTGGTTTTCACTGTATGTTAGTCTGTGCACATTAAAATTGTTGCTCACTTGTACTCTTCAGGTTGTTGTGCAGTCTGTACTTACCCTCTGGTCTGTTGCAGTATCCTGATGATGTTGTCCCAGTGCTGTATGGCCTGCGCATGCATGCGGTCCCTCCTCTCCAGTTGCTCCACTATCCCCTGACCACTGGCTCTGGCTCACTGTCAGACTGTCCCTCAGGTTCAGGTGCCTGTATCCCATGGTTCATTGCCATGTTGTGCAGCATACAACAGGCTAGGAAGATACGGCATACCTTCTGAGGTGTATATTGTAGGGCACCATCTGATGTATCAAGGCATCTAAATCGCATCTTCAGGATGCCAAACACCCTCTCTATAATGTTTCTTGTTCTGGCATGTGCCTCATTGTAGAGCTCCTCCGCCACTGTGGCCGGTCGGAGTACTGGTGTGAGCAGCCAGGGCCGCAGGGGATAGGCACTGTCTCCTGTCAAAACATATAACTTGTTAGTGCTGTACTGTGGTCTGTCAGCTGCTGTCCTGCACCTGTCTGTGGCCCTCACATCCCTTCCTGGCCTGCAATGCCTGCCCCATCCATGCTGTTGTGTGTTTGCCTTGTGTGCTACAACTCACCAACTAGTTGTCCACTGGTATTCTGCTCTCCTCAAAGGCCTGACACAGCTGAGACTGGTGCCAGATGGAGGCGTCGTGGGCACTGCCGGGTACTGTGCATATACATTGGTGATGCGCCTCGCCGCATCGCACACACCACCTGGCAGTTGATGGAGTGGTACCCTTCCTGTTCACATACACATCACTGCCATTCCAGGTGGTGCACGGATGGGGACATGGGTGCAGTCAATGGCACCCAGTACAGATGGTAGGTGCCAGCCTCGATGGAACTGCTGCATTGTTTCTCTGCGCTCTGCTGCTGTGCTGGGGAATACTATGAATTCTGAAGCATGTGGCAGGAGCCTCTAGGAACTGGGTCAGGATCGTGAGGTGGCAGACTGTGTTACCCCAATGGTGTCCCCGTTGGTCGTTGAACGTCCCGTGGCAAGGAAGCACATCACTGCTGTCACCTTCTCCTCCACTGTCATGGCATGACTGCGTCTGGTGTTTGACTGCAGCTGCTCATGAAGGAGTTCGCAGAGCTGTCTCAACATTCCCCTGTTCATCCGGTGCCGACCAGCGATGTGGTCATCAGGCAGGGTCTCAAAGGAGACCCTGGGCCGTACAGCCTGTTTGCAGCATACCGTCTCCCCAGCTCATGCCAGGCCCATGTTGTGCCTGCCCCTTCTCCACCTCCTCCTCCTCCACTACAGCTGCCATCAATGGCAGGATCACTGCTACTGGGACTGCACACATTCCTACTTCCTGTGCTGCTCCCTCCTCCTCTGTGTTTTGCCCTGTGTTTAGACCGGCCTTTATGGTAACTGGCCTTGGCTAAGGGCTGCACTATGTATCCTAGCTGGCTGAACCTTGAATATCCCCTAGCTGCCTCTCTGCGTACTCACCATCCTTTTGCCCCTTGCATACATTACTGGTTAGCCCAGCGCTACTGCAGTTTGGCAGTGCTATTTGGCCTTTTGAATATGGCAGACCCGCGCTAATCCCGCGCTAAACCTGCGCAAATGATTTTTGCCCGGCGCAAGGTTTTGAATATCTGGCCCATAATGTCTTATTCTTATATTGGATTCATACTTTTGCAGGTGCAAGTAACTGAAATTGTGCACCCAATTCCAATATTTCTTGTCTACATGCAAGGAATTTTTGTCGTCACTGCTGAGTAGGGTAAGAAAAATCTGGAAAAACGCTAAATTTAAAGCCCTTGTACAAAAGTGTTTTCTTCATTCTGGACAACTTGACAATGTGATCCCTATCTGACTCAAATGCCAGAGAGAAAAAGATTGTAGCTTTTTTTTCCTTGTCCCTTAGTTCTTCTGATTCTTGCTTTCTGAGTACCCTAAAAGCCTTGGTGACAAAAGGGAGATTATCTTGAGGTAGTTCATAAACAGTGGTGAAAATATCCTTTACCAAGTCCTGGGTAGGCTTAAATTCATCATCAAACTTTAGAGGTAACCCCACAACACGTAAATTCTGATATCTGGACTGATTTTCCAAATTTTCAATTTTCCTGTTTAAGTTATAGTTGTAACAAATAAACAAGTCTTGGCACACCAATATTCAAACAAAAAAACTCACCACACTTAAATAGTAATCAAAACTTTTTTACTGTGAAACATACGTTATAGTTGTCCTTGGCAAGAGCAACCCCAGACAGCTCGATTACTTTGACCCCATCTGTTAATTTCTGAATATTTTGTATGTTGTCCTGGGCTTGCTTAGTTAAACTAACTATTTTCTCCCTATTTTGCTTTACCTCATTTTGTACAGATTCCACCTTCTGACTCAATGCCTCGAATCTACGATCTAGCTGCTCCACTCCTTGCCGGATTTTATCTATTGAACCCCCATTGACTCCAAAGTGTGTTTCGGGTTAACTAGAAGCCATTGAGTCAGGAACTCAAAATCCACAGCTCGGTCAGATCTCAAAGTAGCATTTTTCTGATCTTGGCCCAAACGCTGAAGAATATGTAGATTCTCTACTGAAATATCAGCTAAAGTGTCCGCTGCATCAGGTAATTGTACAACTCGCACACCTTGTACATATCGCGGTTGAAACTCTGATTTGGAGCCTTGGCCCTGCAGTGTCAGAGACTCTGATCCAGGCCCAAAATCGTCAGGTGTCCTCTGATCACTGGGGCTGATTTCAGGTCTAAAAGTTTTCTCCATTGGCTGTATACGAGGTGAAATGTATTCCTCGGAAGAACCACTCCGTCTGTCTTTCCGTTTAGACATTTTTTTTCCGGTTCTATTAAAGATTTAAACTGCACACTACAGCCACCGAGATACAGAGCACTCTTACAGCTCCACCACCTAGTCGGCCATCTTCCCCCCCAGGTGCAGTGTTTATTTAAAGTTGGGCCTACCATACATCCAGATGTAAGGTACAGTAAATTACCAATTAGATGCAGCTCCACTTACAATACAATAAACAGAACCCCAGTGCTTCGGTGGAAGCCTTTGATCTTCATAAGGCTGCTTAAACAGCTGGGGTTCTATTTGCAGTATCCACACCAGTATGCTGATCTTAAAATCGATGCCACATCTGAATGAGTACTTGATTCTTGCTTACTCCATTTCTTCCCCGCTTTGAAAAATGCTTGTCCTGAGTTAGTTTTGGGCTGGCAATGCCTCACCTATGTTGGAAGATGACCAATATGCAGCACTGAAAGATGTCAGACTTCACAGTCTGTGAAGGTAGGTGCTCACCCACCATCTCAGCAAGAAGAAGGCTGTAGCTGTGGCCACTGATGACTGTTGGGGTGTGGGGATGGGGGGACCAAAGGGGACAGACATAAGGAGATAAAATCATAGTAAAAATTGTGAGACCGTCACCAGCTTTCCAAAATGCTTACCAGTAAAAGAACACTCTATGAAGTTTTTCAAATGGCAACACAATCTGGTGAGCCCTCTGTCTGCCGTCTGACACCAAGCATCAAACAACATAAAATTGCCTAAAGAAGGCAGTGTGGTCGTGTGATTACTGAAATACTGGAGATCAGAGATTTATAAGAACAAAAGAATATCACACAGAAGCTGGCACGTGTGTCTATAGCAGCTGTCTCCTGCTTCTCAGTAGTTATACTTATACCTTTCAGGTACTTGAATGTTTCTATCATATCCCCTCTTTCCCTCCTCTCTTCCAGTGAGTACATATTGAGGTCCCTTAATTTCCCCTCATAAGTCTTGTGTTGCAAGCTCTGTACCATCTCATTCGCCCTTCTCTGGACCATCTCCAGCCTGTTAATATCCTTACAAAGGTGCGACCTCCAGAACTGCACACAGTACTCCATGTGAGGCCTGACCATGGTTTTATATAATGGCATCACTACCTCCCTCATATGGGTGATACCCTGCCTATGCATCCCAGCATGTCACTGGCCCTCCCAGCTGCCTTACCACTTTGACATTTTCAGGTCATCTGAAATAAGAACCCCAGGTCCCTTTCCTTCTTTGTGACTGTCAGCAACTCCCCCCATCCTGTTGCTTTCCCAGGGTTTCTGTGTCCCAGGTGCATCATTTTGCACTTTTGAATTCAATTTGTGCCCTATCCCCATAGGCCTATCCAACTCCATTCACTCGTACTGCACCGACTCCTGATCACGCACAGCCTGGCCAAGAGCTACCCTAGTTATTCCGAGAGCCAGGACCTCTCAAGGTCAGAGGGCATTCCCCTACTGTCGCCCCACTGGTATAACTCCCTCCCTGCCAGTGTCTCAAACTCACTAACCTTAGCTTGCTTTAAGCCCAGGCTCAGAAACTTCCTGCTTAGCTCATAAATGCAACTGCCGCTAGCCCTAGTGTAAAAAAATATATATATATATATATATATATATATACTCTGTTTGACAATGCTCACTGAGCGGCTCCCCCCTTCCTTTCCCTACTAATTCCTCCTCCCCTATCTCCCTCCCTTCTACCCCACCAGCTCTCCCCCGACCATAAGTTTTGCACCTTTTGTTATCTTTTGCTTCGTTGGAGATTGTATTCTATTGTAACAAAATTGTAATTGAACTGTAACTTTTTTGTTTGTAAGTACTGTGTCCCTTGTACTACTGTTCTGATGTCCTCTTTGTGATGAGGTACCTTTGTAAATGAGCCTCTGGCTCAAAGGTTTCTAAACTGATGTTTAACTAAATAAATAAATAAATAAATTTCAGTTGCCAGTCCTCAGATCATTTTTCAAGCTTCCCCAGGTCCCTCCTCATTTTGTCCACCCCCTCTGGGGTATCCACTGTCTTACAGATCTTGGCGTCATCTGCAAACAGGCAGGCCTTTCCCTTCAGCCTTCTGTAATGTCACTAATGAAGACAATGAACAGGACTGGCCCCAGGACCAATCCCTGCGGCACCCCACTGGTCACCCTCTCTCCCCAGAATGCACCCCATTTACCACCACTCTCTGCCTCTTGTCTGTTAGTCAGTTTCTAACCCAGTTTGCCACCGTTTCCCCCATGCCCAGCCTAATCAGCTAGTTTATCAGCCTCCTATGTGGGACGGTGTCAAAGGCTTTGCTTAAATCAAGGTAAGCATTGTCCACTGCCCCACCCTGATTTACTTCCTTTGTCACTCAGTCAAAGACATCAACCAGATTTGCCTGACATGAACTCCCCACTGTGAATCCATGTTACCGGTGGTCCTGGGTTCTAATGGCTTCTAGATGCCCCACTATCCTTTCTTTAACCAATGTCTCCATGATCTTCCCTACTACTGAGGTGACGCTGACCGGCCTATAGTTCCCCGCCTCCTCCCTACTGCTGGATTTCTATAGAGGGGCCACATGTGCCCTCCTCCAATTCTCTGGTACCACCCCTGTGTTGAATGAGTAAGTGAACATGGCTGCCAGAGGTACTGCTATCTCCCTTCACAGTTCTCTTAATATCCTTGGGTGTATGCCATCTGATCCCATCGCTTTGTCCACCTTCAATTTAGTCACCTCCTGCAGGATTCTTCTGCATTTAAATGGACTATTGTCCACCTCTTCACACCTTCGCAACTGCTATACTGCTGTGGCCCTCGCCCTTCCCCCTCTTCTGTGAATACTGAACAGAAAGACACAGTGGATTTCAGTGGGGGGACATGACAGTTCTTAGGCATGGTACTATCACTTCCAAATACCTAAACAGCACATATAAGCAAGCAACACTAGGCACTGACAAATGCTTGTTTCTGTTTTAACTGATGTACTTGGGCTTGTGTAATGACTGTCCTCCCTTTTTATTTGCTATATTGGTTCTGCTTTTTTCAATAGCTGCCCTATTGGCTGTACTCTACTTATTTATATATTGCCCTACCTGGGCTTCTGGTTCCATTAGGTTACTTGTTTAATTAATTGCCTGTCTGGGCTTCGGTGGCTCCTGTTTATTCAGTCCTGCATGGCCTTTTGTAACGTGGTCAAGGGGTGGCTACGTATTAGCAGTAACTGGGGAGTCATGTAGGGGATCAGAGTGTGTTGTCAGAGCTGAGATGCCACAGTGTGGAGCAGGAGCCCATCTGCATGGCTGGGAGCTGATGCAGTTGTGCGGCCTTGGCCACTGTGGTCGACTGAGTAGCTAGAATGAAGAGGATGGGGTACCTGTAGAAGTGACAGCTCCATCCCGGCACAGCCAGGTGGCTATTCTGTATTTTCTGAAGCACGCAGGAGAGACATCCAAGTGAGGCAGTGTCCTAGAGGTAACAGCCAGGGTCAGGAGGGAGTGGTTAATGCATTTGCATTGGGTTGAGGTTTTCAGTGCATGGTTGTGGCAGCACGGTTGAGATGTGTGGAGCCAAGGTGCTGTAAGCAGAATGGGGGCACAGTGCAGATCAGACAGGGAGCTTGGTGGAAAAAGCATTAGTTCCCAGTGCAGCTAATGGCCGGTTGGAGGAGCGGCATCTTCACTGGATGCTGGATTTATTTAGTGAAAGCTTTTACTATTTATTTCAGCAGCCATGTGAGGAGTGTAGAGACAGCACAAATTGGAGCTGGCAGAGGGTTCCATGCAGGCCTGCTGCCATAAGTTAAGTGCTGCAGTCGGAGGTGGTGTTGTAGTTTCTCTACCAGGCTCTGGAGGTGCTTATGGTCTGGAGAAATGAATTTGCTGATAGTGTATTTATTTAGGAGCTGGCTAGCAATGACCCACATTTTTGTTTTTTCCAGTCTTAGTGTTGCAGGAGAGCTGCAGATGAAAGCAGGGGACAGTTTGTTTTTTCTGCAGCCAGGGCTTTGGTACAAGTGCTCGGGGGTCCAGATCTTGTAGGTTCTGGACTGGGAGACCAGTGATGCACTTAGCAGTAGGGGGCCAGCGCAGGCAGGCAAGATAAGGTCAGGGCAGGAGAAGGCTGCATTCTCCAACATGTGTGGCATTTTGGTGTTGTCTGCCACTAAGACCCTTACCTTCTCTTCAGGTCTACCATGCCCATCTTTTGCTGTACCAGTGAATGCTGTCTTGCTTTGCCCAGGTGAGTAACTTAGTTAGTCGCATAAAATTAAAGTAGAAAAACATCTTTATTCATCACAGGAGCTTCAGCATGCCATTAGGCAATGCCTCAGACTGCCTGAGGGGTTTCCAGAGCCCCCCATCTACATGGCAATGCCAGACAGTGCAACAATTGTAACAACATAAGTGTTCCGAGTACACTGAAAGGGGAATCGGCTAACATTAAGTTCCATGCATAACTGTGTACTTCACACCAGAGAAAGAATCTAGAGTTACTCCCATTCCCGCTGCCACCACTCCTCTATATCATCTGTTTGCCATATTTTTGTTCTGAAATTTTCTGTTTCACAATTTCTTCTCCACCTTGCAAAGCCCACCTACTCTGAGCAGCTTTTATTAGAGTATGACAGTTGTGTACCAAGTTGCACTTCGTTGTCTGCTGTACTTTCTGCAAGTCATCATCCCCTTGGTTTCATTCTAGAAATTTTGGATTGGGGATAATAGAGACTGTGAGGTTTCTCTGTTATCAATTTTACCACTTTTGTACAAAGTAAAATATTCAGTAAAACACACAGTAAAGGAAATAATGAGCAGCAACTTTTTGAAAATCTATAGTGACAATTTATGTTGATGGAAAATATAAGAAACTAGAGTACATGGGTTTACCCCCTAATGATCTTTGTTTACACTTTTTGGTGTTCCCCCAGAATCTAAGCCATGTTCCCCCTGCACCTGTCGTCTGGACCTTATTGTATGGCATGTACTGCCAGGTCTGAGGCCCCCAAGCACGCATTCAGGATCTAGGGTTTGTGGTCTGGAATGGTGTCCTCTTCCCTTCATGCTTGTTTCTATGTACTGTATCACCTGCCATTGATTTCTGACTGGTCTTGCCTGCTCCCATTCAACTGGCTGCAAAAGCCAAAGTCACGATGCCTCTGTGGGTCTATCAAGGCAGCTCATGAACTGACCACTGGGTAGTGCTGTAGTGCCCAAGCGAAGGTCATGAGTGTGAGTGTGTCACCTCTCTGCATCGCTTCTCAAGTTCTGCCAGCCTACTGCTAGACTTCCCGTTTGAAAAAAAATCTGGCATCTCTCAGGACAATGCACCACAGAGGTACTGCACCACTGGGCTAATTGCGCACAGCAGATATATAGCAATTTGTGTGGGAAAGGAGCGGCACTGAACTTGTGTGAAGTGGTCTACTTGCAATGCACCACAGAGGTGCTGCACCACTGGGCTCACGGTCCATAGCAGATATATAGCAATTTATGTGGGAAAGGAGCGGCACTGAACTTGTGTGAAGTGGTCTACTTACAATGCATCACTGAGGGAATTATGATGAATATTTATTTTTGGGGAGGGGGCTACAACTCACTTGCCCAGGACAGCCCAAGTTAGATGCAGTATCATGTTTTCAGTGTGGTTTTGTTTCTTCTCAATTTTACAGCTGGGAGCGCTGAAGCAGAAAGAAGTTATGTGACCTTCTCAGACTTACAGTGAATGAACTGCTGTGGTGGAATCCCAAACTGTCATCTTATGATATTTATGATATTACATTTGATGTGTATTTATTTATTAAATATCTGTAAACTCATCCCCCATTGATATCTGTGAGAGATCTCTTTGGAGGGTGGTTTTTCAGATTATTCCTATATTTCTTTTAGTCTGTTACTGATAGTAGCACCAGGAAGTGAGAGGCCTGGGTGCTTTAAAACTGGTTTATTTTATATGTTTTGTCCCCCAGGTAGTGAGAGGACCTGCGGGCTAAATATAGATTATGTTAGAAGGTTAGGTTTTTATATTTTAAGTTACTTAATTTAGTTATTTGTTATTTCTTGTAGTAGGTATAGATTATTTAGTTGGGGGGCATGAGGAGAAGCTTAAGATAGGCTGAAATTGTTGGGGTATTATATTATTGTTTTTTAGATTGTGTAGTTAGATTTAGATTGTATTGTTAGGTTGTGGGCCTGGCATATGTGTCAGTTTGTTATCTCCCCAGTCGTGCACTATTCAGCCTCCGATCCCCATGTCCTCCGCCCTTTTTTCCCCCCTCCGTTGTTTTTTTCCACCAATCAACATTGTCGGGCTTTGGGTATTGCCTGTAGGAGTGGGGGAGGCGGTGGGGGGTGTGAACAGTGAAGGCTGGAAGAGCGGGATGCTCTCATCAGGGTTGTTAAGCCCAGAAGATGCCCTGGGGTGAAGTGGAGCTTGGAGCGTGGGCCATCTTGTTTGGTCCCCATACTCAAGGGCACCATTGTTGGTGATGGGCAGGCGGTCGGGGCAGCCCAGGAGTTCTGTCTAACCCGGGCATTGTTGTGCAATGCCAGATCTGTCAGGAATAAGACCGCAGTGATTTCCGATCTTGTTGGGTCGACAGATCTGGCTTGTGTCACCGAAACCTGGCTGGATGATAATGTGGGCCCAATATTTGAGGCCGCAACTCCAGCCGGGTGTGTGGTGATACACCACCCGAGGTTGGACCGCGGGGGGGGGGGTTGCGGTCTGTTTCAAGACCTAATTGGAACTCATCAGTGTTCCAGTTGAGGAGGCCAGTTCATTTGAACGTGCTGTAGTAGCAGGTGTGGGCTATAGAATTGCTCCCATCTACCATCCACCCGGAGAAGGGAAGCAATTCCTTAAGGAAGTGGCAGACTTCGTCGTCGATATGGCATTTGAGTCACCCAGGCTGATGGTCCTGGGTGACTTCAACGCCTGGATCAACGATGAACTCTGGCAATTTGGACAACACTTCTTCCAGTTGATGAACTCACTGGGCCTGACACAGGTGGTTACCACTGCTACTCGTAAGTGTGGCCATTCTCTTGATCTTCCTCCTGGGGATCAAGGCCTCTGACATTGGGGTGGAACCAGTCAGTTGGTCTGATCACTATACTGTAGATTCAATTCTGGCACCCCCCCCACCTTGTAGGCCGACCCCTGTGGAGATGGTCAAGTACTGAACTTTACAGAATATTACTTCCAATGGCCTTGCTGCAGTACTTGACCTATCACAATTTCCTGTGTGTTGCAAGGATCCGGAGGCTTTGGTTTTGGCATATAACAATGCCATTACCTCAGCCCTGGATTCTATTGCTCCAGTACGTGTGCTTCCTCTCTCCCTTCAACCTCGGGCTCCGTGGTTTGATGGAGTCTTGAGGGAGTTGCGGTGACTAGGATGCAGGTTAGAGCGTTGTTGGCAGAAATCCAGCTTATATGCTGACCATCTTAGACTGTTAGAACATTATCAGTTCTATCAGTCAGAAATTTCTCGTAAGAAGGCAGAGTTCCTGTCCAGGGAAATTTCTGCCGCTCAGAATCGACCAGCTCAGCTTTTCAGAACAGTGGACAGGTTGTGCAACCCAGCCTGTCTGCAGCTCCGAAGAGCCTTTTCACAATTACAGTGTGATGAGCTTGCTCGGTTCTTTGCTGATAAAGTGGCTGACATTAGTTCGGAGATCCACTTGACACATTCTATGCGAGTTGCTGGGGATCAGGGCTTGGTCACTATCCCTCCGTTTTTCCTGGAGTACCTTCGACCATCCGGAAATCGTGGATGTTATGCGGATTGTCCAGGGGATGCACCCTACATGCTGTAGTTTAGACCAGGGCCCTACATCCCTGATTATGGGTTGTGGTGATTCTATTGGCCCGGTTCTGACACAGATAGTCTGGTGTTCCCTTGACTCGGGTGAATATCCCTGCTCCTTGGAAGAGGCAGTGGTGACACCTTTGTTGAAGAAGGCTTCTCTGGACCCAGACTCTCTTGCAAACTACAGGCCTATCTCGAATCTCCCTTTTGTGGGGAAGTTGATCGAGAAAGTAATGGTGGCTCAACTGGAGAACCATTTGACCATCCATATCATCTACGAACCTCTCCAATCAGGTTTTCAAAAGAGGCACAGTACCGAAACTGCGCTGGTTCGGGTGCTCAATGATCTCCTGATGGCAAGAGACAAGAGAAAACAGTCCATTTTGGTACTTTTAGATCTGTCATCAGCTTTTGACACCATTGACCATGGGGTTCTGCTTGAGCGCCTGAGATTTATCTGTGGTCTTTCTGGCCTGGTCTACAGATGGTTTACTACTTACCTCACCGGAAGAACTCAGAGGGTAGTGTCAGGGTTTTTTTCCTCTGACCCTATCTCCTTGTCTTGTGGGGTACCTCAGGGCTCAGTATTGTCCCCCATGTTGTTTGCGGTGTACATGCTTCCCCTCAGAGACATTGTGAGATGGTATGGGCTGAGGTTTCATTGTTATGCAGATGATACCCAGCTATACCTGTCTTTTGCCGCTGACCAGGAAGGAGCAGTCTCAGTATTTAATAACTGCCTCAAGGAAATCCAGGATTGAATGAGGTCCAGTTGGTTGAAGTTGAATTCTGGAAAGATGGAGGTGATGGTTTTGGCCCCAGATTGCCGGATAAGGGGGCTTGAGGCAGGCTCCCCATTAGGATTGTTTCTTGGGGATGCTGAGCTTCAGGTCTTTGAACAGGTGCGAGACCTAGGGGTGATGTTGGATGTGGGGTTAACACTTCGGACTCAGGTGTCAGCTGTCGTTAAGTCATCTTCTACCACCTGAGAAACATCGCTAGGATCAAGCACCTTGTTCCATCTGGCAATCTGCCTACACTAATCCATGCCTTTGTGACCTCGCATCTAGATTACTGCTACTCGCTTTACTTTTGGCTTCCGGGGGTTGATATCCACCGCCTGCAGCTGGTGCAGAATTCTGCAGCCCGGTTGTTGATGGGGACTCTTAGATCTTCCCATATCACACCGGTGCTGTGGGAACTGCACTGGCTGCCGGTTCAGTGGCGGATCACCTTCAAAGTCAGATTACTGACTTATAAAGCCCTACACGAACTGGGCCCTGACTACCTGAAAGAGCTCCTGATTCCTTATCACCCTGTGAGACCACTTCGCTCGGCTGAGAGGTTGCTAGAATTCTGAGGGTGACTTTAAAATCTGCAGGGGCCGTGCTTTTATGTTGTAGCCCGTCCTCTAAATTCTCTACCCATCGGATTAGGAGTGCACAACCGTGGGAGCTTTGAACAGGCCCTAAAATAACTTCTTTGGGTTAAAGCATATGGTAGTGATGATTTCTGATCTGTACTGTACATTTTATGATGATGATTCTGTTTTATTTGTGTCAATTGTTTTACTGTACTGCACCTTGATATTTGAAAGACGCATTATAAATAGAGTATTATTATTATTTTTATTATTATCTCCAGGTGTACAGTTCAGAGCCCTAGCCACTGGACTATGCTGCTTGCCCCAAGTTGACAGAGGGACTATAATATAGTGCATAAAAGGTCTACTGTGATCACAGGCAAGTTTAGCATAATGTCAAAACTGCCCAAAATAAAAACTGACACCACTGTTATACTGAGCACAGTCGCAAGCATCCAGCAGAAGGGGTGGGCAAGATGGACCCCAAAGTCTCTTCCATTTCTTTCTTATGTTATGTTAAACAGTAACTTATAATGTGGACCATGAAAATCTTGTAACCTTGTTGGCTGAAACACAATGCATGACCACTGCTTATTTTCTGACAAACCCAGAACTCACCTGAATTACATTTTTCCAAAAAGATTAAAGCCCATTTTGTAAGTGGGATAACACATTTCAAGGTGTGCCTATCAACCTCCGAGATATTCCCTTATAACCACACACACTGTTATGTGTTATCCCTGTTATAACACTGTGGAGAAAGAGAAGACTCTGGTTGCAAAGGTTCGCGTACAGTTCAGTTACACCTCTTCTGCTATTGTCATCATGCAGGTGCACTGTCTTGCCCTGTGCCATTCTTGTTACCAGCTAATTCTAGTGTCACAGTGCTCATACTGCAGTTGTGTTCTGACTTGTAAACTCCCCTGCAAATTGAGAGAAAACAGAATGTTTAAAGAGATTATGTGGCAATGGATTGCCCAGAGCCAATCAGTGATGAAAAAGAACAGTTACATATTTAACATACCAGTAGATCTTCAAGAGAATCTCTTTCATTAGACCACACCTTTGAACTTATAGCCACCAGGCACTAGAACCACATGGAAACTTTTGCAAGCAGTCTGCCAAGCTGCCCATGATGACGTCAGATGTCCTTGTATACATAAACATGAGCGGACCCACCTCTCCTCAGTTTCCTGCCGGAGACCACATTTGGAGGACCTCTCTGTAACAAACCAGGAGAGAACCCAGCACTCTGTGAGCCAGTTGAGGCATAAGGCTGGAAAATAGGCCAATGGAAATATGAGCATCAAACCCAGAGTTGCATGCCCACAAAGGGGGAAGGAGGGTGGGACGGCATGGCCTGATGAAAGAGATTCTCTTGAAGATCTATTGTTATGGTAAGTTCATAACTTCTATCTTCTCCGAGGAGGTCTCTTTCATCAGGCCACACCTATGGAATGAGTACCAAGCAGCAATGACAGTGAACAGGCAGGGGGCTGGAGCCTGTAGGTTTATGAAAGGAGGCCTTGTAGTTCAGTAGGCCAAAGCTAGCCCATCTGTGAGAGACTGTGTCCGGACTGTAGTGTTAGTGAAGGTATGGACAGTACTCCAAGTAGCAGCTGCACAGATTTCTGCAGCAGACACATTCTTGAAACAAGCAACAGACATGGCCATGCCCCTAGTGGAGTGACCATGAACCACACCAGGACTATATTTACCGTACTTCCTGCAACAAAAAGTAATACAGTTGTCTAGCCATTTGGACAAGCACTGTTTAGAAACCGGGGTGCCCTCTTTCCCAGGGTGAACGAAACAAAAAACTGCAAAGACTTTTTGCAGTCTTTGGTATTGTGTGCATAAGACCTGAATATTATGCACATCTGAAGTATGCAGCAATGCTTCCCCTGGACTGGCATGCTCTGTGAAATAAACTGGAAGGTGAAAGGTTTGATTTAAAGTTAATTCAGACACCATCTTTAGTAAAAACCTAGGATTAGAACACAAAGACACCCTGCCTTTGTGGAAAATCAAATGAGGCTCACACATTAGAGCCTAAAGCTCTGAAATCCTTCCAGCAGAAGTGACCACAACTAAAAATTACGCTTTCCAAGAGAGAAAGCATTGACCATAAGTCGCAGCTGGCTCACAAAGAACCAAGATAAGCATTTCAAAAATAAAAGTTGGGTCCCAAGCCAGGACTGGAATGCAGATGGAAGGCTTCAAATGTAGAATGCCTCTAGAGAACATATGGGCCGCCTCCAGTTGGGCAACCGTACAACACTCAATAGGCACACAGAAAGCAGAAATGGTGGCCAGATGCACTTTGATAGAGGATTACTGAAGGCCTGAATCTGATAAGGACAGAAAGTATTCCAGAACCTGATTAACCAAACAGGTGAATGGGTCCAGGTGTTGAGATGCAGCCCATAAAGCAAACCGCTTCCACTTCACGGAATTAGTGGATCCGGTGGAGGGCTTTTAAGCAGCCACCAGAACATCAGCCACTTTTTGGGGGTTCCATGGCATAATGGCGGTACCTTTATGGCGCTGAGTCAAAACAGCGCCAGATTATGGCGACTGACACAATCGGCAAACTCTCTGTTTGCAGGGGGCTGCACCCTGGGACGTGTCCAGGACTGCTCCTATGTACTGCAATTGCTGGCAGGGTGTCAACACTGACTTTGGTATGTTGACTGTTACTCCCAAAGCATTAAACAACTCTCTGGTTCAAGCTAAAGTCTTCAGGAACTGGTCCCTGGAGTGGGCTTTCAATAGCCAATTGCCCAGGTAAGAAAAAACAGAGGCCTTCCATGTGAAGGGCTGCTGTGACCACTAGCAAGCATTTGGTAAAGACCTATGGCACAGAAGACAAGCCAAAAGGCCACACTGAACTGGCAATTTCCCCCTTGAAACAGGAACCTCAAGTATTTTCTATGAGGCTTCCAGATTTTGATATGGAGGTTAAGCATCCTTCATATCAAGGGAACATATCAAATCCCCTGCCTACAGCAGTGGGAGGAGGCCATGAAGAGTGACCATTTTGAATTTCTTGTACTCTGTGAAGAAGTTTAGCTCCCTGAAATCCAGAATAAGTCAAAAGTATCCCATCCTCTTTGGGACAAGGAGGTATCAGAAGTTACAACCTGTGTTCCTTTGTTCCAAGAGTACAGGTTCTCTGGTCCGCTTTTGAAGTAAAGTCTGTACTTCCTCCAAAAGCAGAGGTAGATGTTCTGGAGGACAGTTTGTTACAAGTAGAGGATGATCTGGAGGTGTGTCCAGGAGTTCCAAAGCATGACTCTCTTCTATGATCTCCAGAACCCATGCATTTGTAGTCACCGCTTTCCACTTATTCAAGCAGAAGAAGAGGCAACCCCCTACAATCATCCATAGGGAAAAGGTGGTTGGGGTGTAAAAGGAGTCAGGCGGAGCCGGTTCAGGTGGCTCCCCCATGGCACTACCTTTAGGGGCTTTAGAATGGGCCCCTGGGGTAGTATTAGGGACTGGCAAGGCTCCTGCTCCCTTGCCCCTGCCCTACTGTCTGGGGGTTGGGCACTGTCTGACACCAGACAGACAGAAAGGACCTCGTACCAACTCCTAGACTGGGTATGGTAGAGGGAATCCACAGACTTCAGAGTCCTGCCTGAGGCTTGAAGAGTTGATAAAATATCTTGGACCTCAGGACCAAACAGCTAGTGGCCTCTAAATGGGGCATGAGAATGGACTGTTGTTCATCATTCACAAAGCCTGCCACTCTGAGCCAAGAATGTCTCCCGAGACAGATATCAGAGGCAGCAGCCCTGGCAGATGCATCGGAGACATCATAGGCTGTGCAGAGCAAATGCTTGACCACATCCGCCCCAGCAGTAACTGCTTTTAAAAGTACCCTCAGGCAAGGCTTGTGCGGCTGCTTTGGCCTTGCTCCTGAGGGTGTTCTGGTACTTCATCATGTCAGCTTGGTAGTTGCCAATACGATGGCCCAATGACACTGAGGTAAATACCCTTTTGCCTAAGACATCCAACCCCCTGGACTCTTTACCAGGAAGGAGAGAGCTAAGGCGCTTAGGTGCTCCAGACCTATCATGGGCAGCACTAATCACCACTGAATCTATCTCAGGTTGCGCGTCATAGAAAGGCTTCCCAAAAGGTGGCATATACATGTTGTCTGCCCTCCTGTGGACAGCAGGAATGAGGTTTGGTCTGTACCAAGCAGCAATGGTGACATCCTCTAAGGAAGGTAGTAGAGATGGCACCACAATGGCAGGAGATTCTGGAAGTTCCAGAAACTCTTAAATTCTTTTTAGTGGTGTCCTTTTCCTCCACATCAAAACCCATGGCAGCCTGCAACTGCTGCATCATGGTAAGGAAGGTAGGATACTCTGGAAAGGATTATGGTGTATTCACCACAGAGTCCTCATTACATGTGGAGAAAGTAGAGCTGGTGCCACATTCATAGTGGCTTTCAGCATAATTTTCAGCCTCATTCTTCTCTTTCTGCATTATTAAATCAGGATTATACTCATACTCGTCGTCAACTGGGTCAATGGGGAGAAAAGAGTGTGCCAGTGACATCAGTGGTGCCCTGGGAGGAGGCTGTAACAACGGTGGACCTTGTGGCATTGATGGGGGGTTAGTGGTAAACCTCCATCAACGGACCCCCAGGAACCAGGGTGGGGGGGCAGGCAGCAGGCATCTAATTATGTCTGAGAATGATGATAGGAGCGCCTGAACGTCGATGCCCGTATAGATGGGTGTGACTGGAGGAGTAATGGGGGAAACTGAGTCCCCACATCGGCAGCATCGTACCAGCTGTACTAAGCCTGGTAGTACCTTCACCAAGCCCCGACCTTGGTGCTGTGTCAATGGCTGGGGGGAAGGCGAGTGGTGCTGCCACTGAAGTAAATGACGGTGCTGAAGAGGTTGTACCTGCAGAGTGAAGGGGTGACCTGAAAAGCACCAGGGAGGTCTTCTCCTTGTCCTTTTCCCAGTGCCTGTGTTTGTGACCTGCTGATGCCTTATCCCTGGATTTGAATGACCTGGAGGCTGATGCGGCTGGTGATGCTGCACTCTTCTGTTGTGCTCCTGCTTCATTCTGGTTACTTTTTACTCGAGGAAATGCTTCTTGAGGACCCCTTTATGGCATTGCCTGTTTGCAGAACTGAAACCCTGGCAGATTTTGCAGGCTTTCATATTGTGGTCCAGGCCTAGGCAGCAGACACAGACATTGTGGGAGTCACTGGTGTAGATCATGGGCAGGATTCTCAAAGCTCTCAGAAGGCACAAAACCTTCCCTAAGTCCCCAAAACTCCCTCAGCTATGGAAAAAAAGGGAAGTGCTATTCACAAAAACCCCTGTAGCTGCAGGAATAACCACTATGGACTGTGGAAAAAAGTGCAGCTGTGGAAGTCCCTCAGGACAAAAAGGTGTGAGATCGGTGGAGCACAGACTCTGAAAGGCTATTCACAGCCAGGTTTTTCCCGCAGCTAAGGAAAAAATGTTACACACTGTGGAAAGAGGCATAACTCTCCCTCAGCACACTGCAGTAGTGCCCCAGCAATTGGAATCAATTAAGGTGGAGGTGTACCACAGGTAATAGCATCTCAGACAATATAGCAGTGGCTGATGTTACAGCACTGAAAGCACACATTGCCATGATATGGCAACAGGCATCAACCACTAGACCCAGTGCAGCCCATGACGGAGCCCCACAAGCAGTAGAGCCTGTCCAGCCATTAGTGAGTGCTACCTCTGCAGGCCACAGGAACACCCCAGGGAGGGATGACCAGCAGGGACAGTCAGCCACTGTGGTGCCAGGGTTTCACAGGTGCTGCTGTGGTCCCAGTTGGGGACTGGTTGCTGGTCTGTGTGTGTGCTGTCAGCCTCATATTATAGCAGCACTGTTACCATCTGCTGCTTCAGCTAGTGGTTCCCTATTGCTGTGCCTTTACAGCCTCCACAGCAGCGGAGTCACAGCACTTGTGCAAGTCCTGCGGCAGCTAAATTGTCACACCTGCGGCACATTTTATGGAAATCCGCAGCTGCGCTGGTTTTCTTTGAGAATACAGCGCAGCTGCGTTTCCGCACTGCAGCAAGCCTTTTTCCCGTAGCTGCGGGAATTTCGGCTTTCTTTGAGAATTCTGCCCCATGTCTCCAGACTCACAATATTTAAATAGTTGTGACAGTTCTTTCAACAACATACAGGTTGTCAAAAATCACTGTAAAAGTGATTACTTGTTAAACCTGGAAAACAAGAAAAATGGTGGCAATTGCAGCTGCGTTTCCATCAGCGGTCCGACAAGTCTGATGGATGGCAGGAAAAGAGAAGTGAAGAAAGATGGGTCCGCCCACATTTATGTATACAAGGATGTCTGACATCATCGTGAGCGGCCTTTGGCAGACTGCTTGCAAAAGTTTCCATGTGGTCCTAGTTCCTGGTGGCTATAAATTCTATAGGTGTGGCCTGATGAAAGAGATATCCTCGAAGATATGTGCTTATCTCCAAACATAATACTTAACAACAGATGGTGGGCAGTACAGGATGGTGCTGCCTGCTGGTTCTCAAGAAATGGTTCCCACGGTAACCCTCTCACACATCCGCGTGGGTTACTATGGGAACCATTTTTCTTGAATCCACAACAGCAGCACCATTCTGCACACCACACATCTTATCATCTTTGTAACATTGTAATTTATGGTCAGAAGTGAATCTAGATCCATTATGCCCACACCCTCCCACTACCCTCCCACTTCATAATCAGTGATGAATAAATATGCTATGCAAATGTACTAATTTATAATGAGTTCTATATTCACTCCTTGTAATCCCCCTAAGCAGAAATTTGCCCAGTCATGGCATAAAGACCTATACCATCTTTATATCCACTGTTGTACCTGGTAGAATGTTCCATAGGTCCATTCACCACCCTCTGGGAGAAGTGCTTCCTTTTCTTTTCTTTTTTTCTGTTTTTGCCCCCATTTCTACTCATCAGCTGCCAAACCCTCTTTCCAACTGCCCAATCCTTTCTGCCTGTTGTACGATTTTCCTGATGGTCCAAACTACCACCTGCCTTTCCTCGACATCCTTTTCAGAAACCCCAACTTGAAACCCACAACTTATATTCTGTGGGTGGGACCCCCCCCAGTTCCCTAAGTCTGGAGGAGGATACGTCACCCGACAGTCAAGGTGCAGGAGGAGAAGAAGCCAGCGAGGCACAGGAGGAACTTCCCCTCCAATTCCTTGACCTGTGCAGGTGACCGATTTCACACCTGTACAGGTAAAGGATTTGAGGGGAAGCGCTCAAGGTTATTTCATACTTTATTCTTAAGTCCCCATTCAGCCTGCATTATCGCCTCAGGCGCTGTTGCTCAGATGAGGTCATCACATACTGATGTATCTTAGAGGGCTACTGCGGTGGGGGGTTTAAACAGGAGCCAGGGTTATGTTTACATGTCGGTGAGATGTTCTGGAATTAGCAACCGTGGATTAACACAGTTTCAGAGCAAATCAGAGCACAGGATTAAGTAGGTAAGCCCCTGACATACAAGCCTGTGTTTTTGGAGTGCTTATCAGAAGAGTCCTTTAAATAATCACTTTTATGTGATTTTTGATGGCATGTATGTCATCTAAGGAACCATCCAAACTGTTCCGTTATTGTGAATGCAGTGAAAAGATTTACACTGGCGAGTCGCATGAGATCTGCATGTATTGCCTCGGCTTGGACCATAATGTGCAGGCTTGCCCAGTTTGCAAAGCATTCAACACAGCCACCCAGCGATGTCAAAAAGGTGCTTTTGAAAAATACCATTTAAAATAGCAGGTAGCCCAAATGGAGACGGAAAGTTCTGCCACGTCGCCAGCTCACACCTTAGGGTCCAGGACATCAAAATCCCAGAAGAAATCATCTAGGACACAGAAGCATAAGCAACGGAAGAGGGAAAGAGAGAAGGAGAAAACCTCCCCGGTATGCTCTAGATTGCCTCTTCACACAGGTACGACCACTGCAGTGCTGTTGACCACTCCAGTGGTGATGATGCCTGCTGCCCCGATCAGTGACATTACTTCCAGGTCAGGGCAGGCAGTAGGCACCATCAGGCCTAGTATGGCTGGGGTGTTGCATCAACATCAGGGGCCATGCCCTCCTCCGTCGATTGCCACCAGCATACCCGTCGACCACACGGGTGCTGATGTCCAGGCAGTGCTATCGTCCTTCACAGACATGCTCAGGCGCCTGTTAACGCTTCCTCCTCCTGTACCAGGAGGTCCATCGTCAAGGCCTGTAATTCAACCCCATGATGACACATCCTAGGGCTGCATCTCAGCCGCCTCGAGTTCAGACAGCTTTGCCATTGCGCTCCCTCTGACCCAACTAGACCGACGACAACTTCGAGTACAGTCCTGACCTGATGATGAGGTGGAGGCTGGAGACAATGTGGAAAGTCCTTATGAAAGGACTAGTTCCACTGTTTCTACTTGCAGTGAGGACTCAGTGGTTTACACCCCAAAGAATCCCCGAGGACTCATCTTTACTACTATGATGCAGCAATTACAGGCTGCCATGGGGTTTGATTTGGAGAAACAGGATACCACCAAGAAAAATCTCATAGATTTCTTGGAGTTATTTGATGCTCCTCCTATAGTAATATCACCCCTCCTCCCTGTCCCGGAGGATGCCACCTTTGCTGGCTGGCATAGACCAAATGTAAATCCTGCCATACCAAGAAAGGCAGATAAGATGTATATGGCTCCCTCAAAAAAAACTTTTTACGCTCGTCAACCCGAGGCAGACTCTGTAGTAATCAATGCTGCCCATGATAGATCAAGGGCACCAAAACACCTTAGCTCGTCTCCTGATAAGGAGCCTAAGAGGCTGGATGTGCTGGGTAGGAGAACTAATGCCTCAACCTCCCTGGGCCTTATAATTGCAAACTATCAGGCCCATATGGTCAAGTACCAGAATATGCTCTGGAGAAAGGCTAAAACAGCTGCTCAAGCCTTGCCAGAAGGTAAACCCAAACAGAAACTTCTTAAAGCTCTCACAGCTGGGGCTGATGCAGGAAAACACCTACTATGTATGGCCTATGACATATCTGATGCTTCAGCCAGGGCAGCTACCTCAGGAATATGCCTAAGGAGGTGCTCCTGGCTTACGGTGACAGGCTTTGCAAATGATGTACAACAGTCCATTCTCAATGCCCTCTTTAGAGGATACAAGTTATTTGGCTCAGATGTACAGGATATCCTTTCTAACCTCTAGGCCTCAGGTAGGACCCTGAACTCAGTACATACCATCATACCCAACCAAGGGATAGACAGAGGATATTTTTTTGGCTGGCTGGTACTAGACACCGCACCACTACCAGACAAGGTAAGGAAAAGGGAACAGGAGCCTTGCCCACCCCAGGAACCACTCCAGGTGCCCATTCAAAAGCAACTAGAAGTGGTGGTGTGGCACAAGCCACCAAAACTGGCTCTGCCTGACTCCTGATACACCCCCAACCACTACTGCCTCCAGGGGTAGTTGTTGGGGGTCGTCTCTCACTCCACCTAAATTAGTGGAAGAAGGTAACATCAGATGCCTGGATCCTGGAAACTGTAGCACAAGGCCATGCTCTGGAACTTCTAGAACTACCTCTAGATCACCCAATGCCTATGCACTATCCTCCAGAACACATTCTTCTGCTCCTGGAGGACATCCACACCTTGCTTCAGAAGAAGGCCACAGAACCTATGCCCTTGGAACAGAGAAACACAGGGTTCTACTCTTGATATTTCCTAGTCCCAAAATGGACGGGAGATCTGCAGCCTATTCTAGATCTCTGGGACCTGAACTTTTTTATAGAATACAGAAAGTTCAGAATGGACACCCTACAGGGCCTGCTCCCACTACTACAAGTAGGGGACTAGATCTGTTCCCGCGACATGAAGGATGCCTACCTTCATATCAAAATTCGCAAACCACACATAAAATATTTAAGGTTTCTGTTTTAGAGGGAACACTACCAATTCAGAGCATTGCCCTTTGGCTTCTCACCTGCATCACGGATCTTTACCAAATGCTTGGCAGTGGTGGCAGCAGCCCTTCGCAGGAATGACTGGCTACTAAAAGCTCACTCCAAGGAGCAGCTCCTTCACACTCTAGCTTGAACAAGGCAGATGTTCGATGACCTAGGGGTTACTGTCAATGTACCTAAGTCTGCCTTAACACTTTGTCAGCGCCTGCAGTACATGGGGCAGTTTTGGACACAGCCCAAGACTCAGCCTTCCTGCCTCTGGGCAGGGTACAGCATCTGACTACAGAGGCCTAAATGGTCCACAACAGCTGGTTTGTTACAGCCAGGACTTTCCTTCAACTCCTGGGTCTGATGGCAACAGCCACTGTCACAGTACCTCTGACCAGAGTGCACATAAGGATCCCCAGTGGACCCTAAGAGTCCAGTGGGACCAACTCACAGACTATCTGGAACAGAGGTTCTAGTAACCTCTCCTATCATAAAAGTGCTCAAGCGGTGGATGGAACCAACAACCTGTTAAAGGGGTTCCTTTCCTGATCTCCTCCCTCACCAGATTTTAACTGCAGATGCCTCTGGGATGACTGCGGGGCATATCTAGGCCCCATTAGACCCAGGGTACATGGACCACAGTGGAGAGCACCCTGCACATAAATGTGCAGCATGGATTCACGATGGGAAGGTCATGTCAGATGAATCTAATAGATTTCTTTGACTGGGTGACCAAAGTAGTAGACCAGGGAGGGGCTGTGGACATGGCCCACCTAGATTTTAGCAAGGCATTTGATACAGTCCCACACAAAAGATTAATATACAAGTTAGCCAGCCTTGGAGTGGGTCCCAAGGTGGTAGCCTGGATAAAAAATTGGCTAGACAACAGGACGCAAAGGGTAGTAGTAAACGGAGTCCACAGTGAAGAAAGGAGGGTTACTAGCGGGGTAACACAAGGTTCAGTTCTGGGACCGGTCCTTTTTAATGTCTTTATAAGTGACACTGCAGAGGAACTAGAAGGAAAAGTATGTCTCTTTGCAGATGACACAAAGATCTGCAACAGGGTTGATACACAAGATGGAGTGGAAAGGATGAGAAGGGACTTGGCAAGGTTGGAGGAATGGTCAAATGTTTGGCAGCTCAGATTCAATGCAAAGGAGTGCAAGGTAATGCACCTGGGAAACAAAAACCCAGGGGAAGAGTACACAATGGTGGGTGAGATACTGACAACAGTAAAAATGGAAAGGGACCTGGGGGTAATTATATCAGATGACCTAAAGGTGGGCAAGCAATGTGAGAAGGCAGTAAGGAAGGCTGGGGGGATACTGGGATGCATAGGGAGAGGCATCAATAGTAGAAAACAGGAAGTTGTCATCTTTCTGTACAGACAGTTGGTGAGACACCATCTGGAGTACTGTGTGCAGTTCTGGAGACCCCATCTCCACAAAGACATAGACAGAGTGGAGGCTGTTCAGAGGAGGGCAACCAAAATGGTGCAGGGTCTGTACCAGAAGACATATGAAGAAAGACTAAAGGAGCTTAATATGTATACCCTTGAGGAAAGAAGGGAGAGAGGGGGGACATGATATAAACTTTCAAGTACCTCAAGGGAATCAACAAAGTCCAAGAGGGACTTCCGGTGACGTCATCGGACTAATGGCAGCTTAGCTCTGCGACTCCCACCCCGACGCGACAAAATCTAAAGCCATCATTAAGAAAACTAATGCCTTCCCCAGCCAAAACCACCGGAATGAAGGCTAATAGACCCCCGCACACCCCGATACAAAAACTGAGGAATTGCTGCAAGCAGAACAGGAAGATACGGCAGCGGCCCGAACGGGGGTGAATGGCCCTCAAACACCAGCTCAGCATGAAACCGGTCTACCGACGGAACTTATTGAAACAATTATGCAAATGGCGCAAATGGTCCAAAATATAGATCAAAAGCTCTTGGACCTCCGCGCGGAGCTAAATAATATTGATCACAAGACGGAGCAACTAGAACTCAGCCTAACTCAAACGTCGGAACAGTCAGACAGGCACGACCGTCTACTGCTGTACCTTTTAGCCAGAGACAGAGAGATGACCCAGAGAATTGACGACCTAGTGGGTACGTCCAGGCTGCAGAATGTGAGATTCTATGGGATTCTGGAGGGTGCAGAGGATAAGCACAAGGACACCAAGGCTTTCCTGAAGGAACTACTAAGGGAACTCTTGCCCCTCCCGGAGGGACTTGACATCTCCATGGATCGAGCCCATCGATCCTTGGCACCCAGACCCCACGATCCTAATGCTAGGCCACAGCCGTTGATTGCACGCTTTACCCACTACAAGTCGAAGGAGGAGGTGCTGAGACGTGCCTGGCAACAGAGCCCCTTGACCTTCCGAGGCCAAAGAATCACCTTGGATAATGACCATACCACTTCAGAACAAGAAGCACGAAGAGCTCTCTGGCCTATAGTGAAGCTTCTAAGGGCCCAATCTATCAAAGCTCAGGTACTCTTCCCTGCACGATTGAAAGTGACGATGGATAAGGGGTTAAAAATCTTTCCTGATTTACTCGCTGCATCCCAATACCTAGAGTCGCTCTCAATACCTACTCCCACGATGTATAAAGAAAAGCTGGAAAAAGATCTACTTGCATCTGCGTGATTGGTGGCACAAAAAGGCGCGACACTTCCAGGATCCACAAAGAAAGTCCCTTCATCAGATCTACGCTCGGACATTTCATTGCTGCTTCGAAGATACGGTGACCCCTCCAGAGTGAAAAAACAAGCGCAGCACCTGAGAGAAGACCTGAGCCTCAGCCAACCAGAAACAGTGCATACCGGATTTAAACGATCGATCAGGCAGACACTTGTCTGCTTTGGACTTGTCACGTTTCCGGGCCAATTAGATCCTCCTCGTGGTAACCCCCCCCCCAGACAACAGAGTGCCAATTTTCACTTTGTATCCTTGCGTCGTGTCCCTCCACCTGTAGTGTGCGACCAATGCTCAACTGATGAATCCCTTGAAGGAAGTAGCTGTTCTCGGGACCGGACTGAGTGATTTTGGCACGAAGGATGTTTGCAACCTTAATTATGTAAGATAGGTCCTGTGGCCTGATCTAATGCAGGAGAGGGGGGAACCTTGGGGAGGGAAGAAGCTTGAAAAGGGAAACCCTCTCACTTGAAGAGGGTGAGGAGGTGTGTATAATCTGGAGGGAGGTAGAATCGGGGTTTGCTGGGTGATATGGGGAGGGCTGGAGGCCTGCTGCTGGGACAGGGAGGGATTCCCCCTCCACTCTGACTCTTGAGATCTTGAGGCTTCCCTGACTGGTGTATTCCTGACTAACAGGCCCAATGCTACACCAAAGGCCTTGGTTGGGCTGGATGGGGGGCTGTGCCATATCGCCCTGAGGGAAGACACGGATCTCAGTCGAGACAACACCTTGCGCCTCAGATCTTTCTAATACTTGCTCCTATGTTGTGTTCAGGCCTCCAGAGAAGGAGAGAGGTATACTTTCTGCTTCTAATAAAAAAAAAAAAACGGCTTTGCATCTTTACCTAGCATTTAACTCTTTACTCAGACCGTCGTGGGGGCGGGGGAGAGTGATCTCCCGGCGGTTCAGTTACTGGCGTCATGGGACTGTGTCCTGAAAGGGGTTTTTCCCTGGGACTAATGGGGTGCCTCAATTTATCCGAGTCCCCTACTTTCAGCACTAGAGGCTAAAGCCCTCAAGCTAGACTCCCTCCAGCTTAACCTAGGAAGTCAACAAAACTTGCATGCTGTGAGGATAGACCGGGGCCATATTACCTGACTTCTCACAAAACGTTACAGTTCCACTTTCTATATGGGAGTTATGACAGTGGAACAGGTTAGAATTATACGGTTACAAGGTTTAAAAGTTTGTTTGCAATTTATAGTTGTTAGTTATTTGGGTAATAGTTGTACTAATTGTCAAAACAACACCAGACCTCAGTCAGGAAAATATGGTAAGCACAGCAAAGCAAAATGGCATAATATAAATACAGTACATGACTAGACAGCCTTCAAAAATCCTCTCATTTAATATAAATGGTTGTACTGGTCCGATCAAGAGAAAGAAGCTGCTGAGATACTTGTCACTTCAAGATTGCGAAGTCAATTTTCTTCAGGAAACACACCTATCTCCTTCAGAAACACTGAAGCTGAAATCTAAAAGATTTCCCCAGGTGTTCCACTCCTCCCTTCAGAAAGGTAGGAAGACAGGAGTTGCAATTTTACTTGTGGCTTCATTTCCATTTGAAGTGCAGGAGGTGGTGGAGGACCAGGGCACTAGGTACATTATAGTTATTGGTAAGATTCAGGATACCATGATTACACTTGCCAATGTCTACGCACCTCCAGGCTCACCAGTCTCTTTCTACTCCTCCCTAATACAACTGATAGCAGAAAAGGCAAAAGGTATTTTGGTTATGGGAGGGGACTGGAACCTAATCTTCAACAGGGTCCTCGACACCACTTCTCAGATACCAACTGCAGATATTAGAAAAGCCCGCTCTGTTAAAAAAATACTGGAACAAGGGGGGTTGAAAGATATATGGAGAGAGCAGTATCCCAGGACTAGGGAATATACTTGTTATTCCCCTAGGTTTAAGATTTTTTCCAGGTTGGATACTTTCTTCACCTTTTCACAGAGCCTGACTGAGTTCTCTGTCATGTGGGTGAGAACCTGCACAATTTCGGATCATAACCCGATATTTCTAGAAATAGACTTTAATCTCCCATCAAAAAAGACACGCTGGAGATTAAATTGCTCTCTCCTCCAAGACAAGGACATAGTCCAAGAAATTAAACAACATTATTGCCAGAACCCTAGAGGAAAATGATAAAGGGTGAACTACTCCGCATGTGGTCTGGGACACTGTTAAGCTCATGGTTAGGGGGAAACTCATAGCCATTGCCGCTGCAAAAAAAAGGGAGGGTAAACAAAGACAGCAGGAACTTTTGTTGTATATTAAACAATTAGAGGATGCACAAAAGCTCAAATTGTATAAGAACAGAAACCAGGAACTCAATACAAAGTGGAGGGAATTGGGGGAACTCCAAAGAGCGGAGGTAGAGAAGGCCTTATTCTTTCTGAAACAGAAGTTCTACGAAGGAGGGCCTAGGGCATCCAAATTATTGGCCTTCAGACTAAGGCGACAGCAGGCAAGCACTGCTGTCACTAAAATAATCTCCCCAACTACAGATAAAATGGGTACTAGGTTGGCTGATATTTCTAAGGCCTTCGTCTCATATTTCTCCAACCTGTACCAAGCCCCTGAAGAGACATTCCCTGCTGAGAGGGAGAAGTTTTTGACATCCCTCTCGCTCCCTGTTCTCTCCCAAGAGGCAGGCCAATCCTTAATCAGACCAATTTCACAATTAGAAATTTTAAACACAATTAAACACTTATAAACGGGCAAATGTCCTGGACCAGACAGTTTCGGTGCTGAGTTTTACAAAACTTTTAAAAAGGAGGTGGTTCCCCTCCTCTCAGAGGTTTACTCGGCCATCTGGGGAGATGGGTCCTCTGCCCAACCCTCCTGGCAATATGCCACTATCTCTTTGATTCACATGGATAATAAAGACCCAACCCGATGTGAATCTTACAGGCTCATCTCGCTACTTAATTCAGATTACAAAATTCTCACCTCGATTATAGCCTCCCAACTAAACTTACTTCTACCGAACCTGCTCAACATGGACCAGACAGGATTTGTTTCTGGATGTCAGGCTTCGGATAGTGTCCGGACAACTCTGGACACCATTGACTCCATTCATCGGGCCCGAACCCCAGCATGCCTTATGAGCTTGGACACGGAGAAGGCGTCTGATAAGGTCTCCCGGAGTTTTCTATTCTTAGTGCTGGAGACTATGGTTTTCCCACCCATTCATAGATGGTATAAATCACTATACACTGGCCGCGACATATATCTGTGAATGGAAGTCTGTCGGAGAGGTTCAGACTGAGCAGGGGAACCAAGCAGGGCTGTCCCCTTTCCTCGTTGCTATTTGCACTTTATATTGAGCCACTGGCTGAGGCCATTCGTCAGTCAGAAACTATTCGGGGAATTGAAGTTGGAGAATTTCTCTATACGCGGATGACATGCTCCTTTCTCTTGCACATCCAGAACTGTCTATCCCTGAGGTGTGGTCAGTCTTGGAGGAGTTTGGGAGGCATGCGGGGTACTCACTTAATAAATCCAAGATGGAGGAGCTCTCCTTTTACTATACCCCATCCCAAACAATCTTACAAGCCTTACCCTTGAAATGGGAGGCAGGAAAGATGAAATATCTAGGTACGTTAATAACTAAACACCCCTCCCAGCTCTTCAAGGCTAACTATACTCCCCTAATAGACCAGATTAAAAAAGACTTCGAGAAATGGTCTCTAATCAACCTACCAATGTACTCTAGAATCCAGACAATAACAATGAATGTTCTCCCTAGGTTCCTCTACTTGTTTCAACGCCTGCCAGTACATATAAGCAAATCTCAATTCACTAAATGGCATAAACTAATATCTAAATTTATTTGGAACAGCAAGAGGCCTAGGATCAGCTTTAAAGTGCTTCAGGTGCATAGGAGGGAAGGGGGTAGATCACTGCCAGATTTAGAAGATTACTATCTTGCAGCCCAATTAAAGATGGCCCTATGCTGGTCCATTCCTTCATACTTCTCAAATTGGAAGACAATTGAACTAGGAGAGATGGAGGAGGAGGTTCCTTTGGATGTGAGAGTCCTGATGCCTAGAAGTCGGCTAGGAATACCTCTACACCTACTTATGGCTGTTAGAAACACTATAACTGCCACACATAGGATTTGGCAAAAATATAAATTGATAGGCTCTCTCTGGCCCCGGTTTAGAATAGCATGGGCCCCTGACTTCCTCCCAGCAAAGTTAGATCACAACTTTAGGACCTGGGAAAGACTGGGCTTAACCTACTTAGAACAGTTTACCCAGGGAGAACAAGTTTTTGCCTTCGCCGCACTCAGAGACACTTATGCACTCAGGGAGGTGGACCACTTCAGATTCTTACAAGTAAGAGCATATATAAACCAGTGCCAGAGCCTGGACCACACTTCGCCCAGAGCAGCCCCCCTCCTAGACTGCTTTCGAGCAATTCTGTCAGGTCAGACCCAAAAAGGACTCATTTCAATCATCTATAAAACAATATCACGACTTAAAAAGGACCCCCTACATTGAATCAAGGCTAGGTGGGTGGAGGAGAGCGGATTTGGCCTAGATAAGAGGGGCTGGGATAGGGCTTTCCATGTCACCACTAAAACCACAAGCTCCCCTTACTGGCAGGAGTTTGAATGGAGGGTGAAGGTATGCTTCTTCCTCACCCCGGTAGCTCTGCACAAAAGAGACCCCATGCAGACTTCAGAATGTTGGAGACAGTGTAATAAACAGGGGGCAACCTACCTACAAGTTTTCTGGAACTGTTCGAAGTTGGGAATCTTCTGGGAGGGGATATGAACCGCCCTAACAGATATTTTTTCATTAGATCAACCTTTGGAGTGTACAAACTTGATTTTGGGTATACCTCCCCCAGGTCTCAGTGGATCTGATGCCCTCTATCTCTGGGCAATACTACTAGTAGCAGCAGCACATAAAACCATAACTCGCTCTTGGCGCAGACCAGATCCACCCTCACTACAGACTTGGCACAAGACAATACTTGAGATTTCGGAGATGGAGGAGTTAACCTTCAAACTTAATCACAAAACACATATATATACAAGAAGATGGACAAGGTGGTGTCTTTGGAGGGACACACACCTAGAAACATCTCTCTGAGTCGAGGCGGGGAGAGGGAGGGGCAGTGGGCCGGGAGAACAACTATCTGAAATTGACTCATTAAAACTTGGGGTGACAAGATCACTAACTGTAATGAATTCTGTATAGATTAGACAGTTTGATAAAATTGTACTGTGTAAACCTAAGAAGCAGTATACTCATGAGGAATAATTTAATTAATGTATTGTGTACTGGCTGCAACCTGAACTGGCAGATTACTGGGTCTGAGGAATATAAATGTCTATGTACCCATTTGTTGTCAATAAACTTGAGTTTAAAAAAAAAAGTCCAAGAGGGTAGCATCTTTAAGAAAAAGAGATGTGCAAGAACAAGGGGGCACAATTTGAAGACAGAGGGAGAACGGCTCAGAGGTAATGTGAGGAAGTATTTTTTCACGGAGAGGGTTGTGGATGTATGGAACAGCCTTCCTGAGGAGGTCGTGGAGTCAAGAACAGTGGGGGAATTCAAGAATGCATGGGACAGACATAAGGCAGTCCTAGTGGGAGGTAGGAGGAAGTAAGCTGTTGGTTAACTAGGATCTGCAGCTTATCTGTTAGGTAGGAAAATGGGCAGACTAGGTGGGACATGCGGTCCTTATCTGCTGTCAAATTCTATGTTTCTATGTTCTAGAAATGTGAGCTGTTCTGTATGGCCTACAGGCCTTCCAGACTCACCCATCTCTGGGTCCTTTGTCAGCACAGACGGACAATGTCAGTGTTACATATTACATAAATAAGCAAGGGGGAACTCATTCTTACCCTCTGTGCAAGGAACCAATGACAGTCTAGTATTGGGCCCTAGAACGTGGTCTAGAACTGTCAGCAGTGCATGTTCCAGACACCTAAACCATCTTGGCAGACAGGCTAAGAAGGTTACAGTCCAGAATGCATGAACAGGAACTGCTGACCTCAGTAGTATAAGAACTGTTTGAAAGATGTTATCATCCAGACTTGCACCTTTCTGCATCTCCACACAACGCAAAACTGTAGCTTTTCTGCTCGTTCGCGCCAGGGCCTAGAGTTTCCTGGCGGGACGTGTTGACTCTCTCTTGGAAGGGGAGGTTCCTGTATGCCTTCCCTCTCATACAAAGGGTGCTACTCAAGCTCCAGATGGTGAGAGCAACTCTAATCCTCATTGCTCCCCTATGTTCTTGACAGATCTTCTTCCCTCTACTGCAACAGCTGGCAATGGAACCACCAGTATCCCTGCCGTTATGCCGGGGACTTCTGTCACAGAAAAGGAGCCCTGCTCCATATGGACCTCAAATCATTCCATCTCCATGCATGGCTCCTAAAAACATACCCATTGCTAGATTTGGGGTATCCGAAAGGTGGCGGATGCCCTGGCAGCGATGGTCTGTACTCTGCGTTTCTAAATCTCATTTCTCCTGCAATTGTAAAATCAATCACTTTCATCCTCCATCTCACCCTTACCACTGCCGCTGTACCCAACTTCTGGAAACACGCTAACGTTGTACCAATCTGCAAAGCCAGCAATCCCACCCTAACAACTACTGACCCATCTCCCTCCTCCTCCACCTGAGCAAGCTGCTTGAAAAATCCATACACTCTCAGTCACAGAGCACCTGGAAAAGTACAGCCTCCTATGCCCCCTCCAACATGGCTTCCATAAGCAACATAGTACCTCCTCTGCCCTGGCCCTTTTTTCCGAACATGTACTAAGAAGTATGGACCAGGGCAAACCCACAGGCGCTGCCTTCCTTGATCTGTCAAAACCATTTCACCTAGTTGACCACCACCTCCTCCACTCAACCTTGCTTCACTTTGGCTGCTCACCAGGACCTACTGCCTGGTTCCACAGCTATCTATCAAACAGGACTCAGTCAGTTTTCATTGGCAAGGCTTTCTCTGCTCCCCTTCCTGTACTCACTGGAGTTCCCTAGGGCTCCATTCTCGGACCACTGCTCTTTTCCATGTTTATTAATACACTCCCCAATGAAAGCCTCAACTGTAAAGCTCTTCTCTATGCTGAAGATTTGGTCATCTATCATAGCAACAAATCTATTGACTAAATCTCATCCACTCTCACACAAAACTATGCATCTCCCCATCATTGATTCCTTTCAAACAAGATCCTAGTCAATGAAAAAAAGACTAAATCCATGCTGTTCGGTTCCAAGCCCTTCCTATCCAAAGCCAACTCCTCCATCCTAGTTCTCACCCCTGCTGGTCCTCCACTTGAAATGATCACATCCTTCAAATATATAGGTGTTACCCTTGACCCCTCTCTTTCTTTCTCAGAATATGTCAACCATATGGTGCGCCGGATCCACCAGAAGCTAGGTGCTGCATACCACCACAAACATTACCTATCTGCCAAAGCGCGCCTGGGCATTGCACATGGCAACCTACTTTCCCTCCTTGACTACTGCTCCTCAGTTTACTCGCACCTATCTACCACCCTGCACAAGTGGCTAAACTCGACATATATCTCCGTCTGTCGATTCATCCTTCAAGCCCCTTACGGCTCCCACCACTGCTTACTCTACCAGTCACTTGGGTGACTCACCCTACAAGGTCACTTTGACTATGCGATGGGCTGTCTGGTGGACAACTCCCTCAGGAACAAAAATATGTCCCCTTACTCCCCCTCATGACAGGCAGAGTGGTCTGTAGGAATCTCAGGGCATCCTCTGTCCCCCTGCTAGAAGTACCCCCATACCTCCACCACCATGGGAACCTGAGCTTTCTCAGTCACAGCACCCTCCCTATGGAACAAGCTCCCCCTGTCTGTTCATGCCTCCCCCTCCCACCTACCTTTTAAACATAACCTGAAGACCTGGCTCCTCACTGCTGCAAAATGTCACTGTTCCATACAGCAATGCTAGGGTCTACAACTCGACTATGCTCTAATAGCACTCAGACTTTCACCTGATGCCCTACAGCACTTATACTCCCCTGCCCCCACTAGCCTGCCCCTATTTCCCACCTCTCCTTCCTGCCCCACCCCTAAGCCTACCCCTGACCCCTCCTTTTCCTCCTGTCTTGCCCTTTGGTGTTATGAACTGTGATTGTTTCCCTATTTTAATTTTATTACAGCAACTGTTTTTTCTCACTTGTACTTGAACTGGAGACCATGCACCTGTATACCATTACTACTTGTGTCTTGCGCCATCTGTATTATTTCACCTGTGGCTATCCTTATGTACATACTGATATAGCATTATCTGTCTACCCTGTCTGCACATTGTCATTGCAGTACCAGTGTTCTCTCTCTCTCCACCCTCACTGCCAGCTGTTAGGTGTGCACGTACTGTATCTTGTAATTGACTGTTTGTACCTGTACCTATTTTTTGCCACCTTCTGGCCCGGGTCATGACTGAAAATGGTCCTCTGGCTCAGTGCACCTACCTGGTCATCAAAGACATAGATAAATAAATAAATGTCCTAGTGGCTGCCAGAAAGCCTTCCACTAGGGTCACTTATTCCATGAAGTGGAAGTGGTTTGCATCGTGGGCTGCCTCTCATCACTTAGATCCATTTACCTGTCCAGCAAATCGAGTTCTAGAGTATCTGCTGTTGTTGTCAGATGCAGGCTTGCAGTATTCCTCTATGAAAGTGCATCTGGCTGCCATTTCAGCTTCCATGTGCCTATTGAGGGTTGAACAGCTGCAGAACTGGAGGTGGTCTGCATGTTTTTGAAGATATGTGAATGCATACATATCTGGAATGTGACCATGGGCATAGCCCTACTGACGATGTCAGTCGGCGGGCGTGTGGGGTGGCAGGTGGGTGGGGTGTTGCTGCCTGCCGCTGAACAGGGGAGGGGTGGTGGGGATCAGTGGCGGTGGGTGGGGTCCACTGACCACCAGGGATGATAGGTTTCCTATTATTCTACTGCAGCCCACGATCGCAGACAGGTCCACTGGACCACCAGGGATATTGAGATTATTCATTCATTTACTTAGCCTGTGATCAGGTGGGCAGGTCCATTGGACCAATAGGGATATTAAGAATTTACATTTATTTACTTAGTCCGTGATCGGACGGGCAGTTCCACTGGACCACCAGGGATATTGGATGAATCTTTTTCTACTGATGCCTGCAATCGGGCATGGGGGGGTGCAACCAGGGAGGTGCAGGCAGAGCTCGGGTGGCCACCCACAGGTGGCAGCTGCCATGTTGTGCCCTGTAATGCGGCAGCTCACCTGTGGATGGCCATCCGTTGTTTTGTTTTTTTTTGGATCAACTTTGTGCTGGTGCAGGTAGAGGTTGCACATGCATGGCTCCACACATCCTGGGCTGAATATCGGGCTGTGCAGAGTATGCATGGGCATGCCCCCGCCACCTGCACCTGCATACATTACTGATGCGCTCTGGTGCATCGGGATTTGTTCCACGTCCTTTTCCCATTTGAATATCGCATCGGGGTGCATCACTGGGTTGCGCATGGTGCAACACTGTTGCACCATGCACAACCCTTTTGAATATCTGGGCCACAATGTTTAGAAATATGTTTATTTTATCCACCGAGGTTTACTGCCACAAGTTGTAGCACTGTTTCTATGAAAAAATGAAGAGGGGGTTCTGCCGCAAATTGTGGCAAAAGGACTCAGTGTTGTGGCAGAACCCCTTCCCTTGCTTCATGAAACTAGTACCCACAATTTGTGGCTGTCAACCTTCTATGGATAAAATAAACATTTCTGCCCATTTTTTGGCAAACCAACCCCAGAATCAGATTCCTTAGTGCTGTGCGGCATTTTCATATTTCAGCAAAATGAAATTCCACAGAATATTTAAAATCCCACCAAAATTCCACTGAATTCTGCTGGAAATTAAATGGCAGAATTCTGCAGCAAAAATAATTGTGGAATGATTTTCAGCAGAAAAATCACCGATCCGCAAAATATTATTCTGCGGATCTCAATATTTTCTACAAAAATTGTTGTGGAATAATTTTCTGCAGAAAAATGACTGTTCTGCGAAATATTATTCGGTGGATCACAGTAGGTGGAATTCCATAGGTGAACAAGTGAAATTCCAGTGGAAATTCCACTGGTGAAATGGTCATTCCACACTAATTCCACAGGGGGAATTCCGCATTCCACACAACCCTAAGATTCCACAGCCCCCAATTAGGTAAACACCTGTTGGTGTCTCCCTAATTCTAGTGTTGTTTTAGGGTTTTAAATTCTCTAAGGGGAAGTGGGCTGAGACATGGCAATAGCAATTATTTGCAGACATTGGGAGGCCTGATCCCCATGTCAGCACTGGAAGCCCCCCAGCAATGTGAGAAACTGGGGAGCCCACTCCCAGTGTCCCAAGATATGTATCCCTCAGCAGTGTAAGACCCTGGGGAGCCCACTCTCAGTGTCCTGTGATATGTATCCCCTTAGAAGTGTGGGACACTGGGGAGCCCACTTCCAGTGTCCCAAGATATGTAGCCTCCCAAGCAGTGTGGGACACTGGGGAGCCCTCTCTCAGCATCCCAAGATATGTATCCCACCCTCATCAGTGTGGGACACTTGGTAGCTACTCCCAGAGTCCCAAAATATGTTTTCAATTAAAACCTGTGAAAAGAATACAGTCCCCTGATGTCTTTTTTGTTTTTTTAAACCTGAAAAAAAAGAAAATAGTTCCTAGTTGTCCCCACCATCCTCCTTCTCCATCGTGACCCTCCCACTGAGCAGCCACCAACCCACACCCCCTTTACCCTATACTTACCTATGGAGGTCATAGTCTGCCATCTTCTGTGGACAAGGACACAGCTGCACTCTTCAAAGCCAAAACGCAAACTGAGGATTCAAGGTAAGTGCCATATAATGTATCTCAATGGCATCCTGAAGTTATGTTTATAACTTTGCCATTTTAATGTATTTTTTCCATCAAATTTTCAACATGGCTCTTTTTGGGACTCCACCTCATGAACACTGCCATTGTCGTATCATCAATGAGGCCTGGAAGGTGATTTTGTGGTCACTACACAAAATCACCTTTTGGGATAAAATAATGAAATGGCAGTGCCAGTGTTCATGAGGTAATGTCTCAAAAAGCCCATGCTGAATATTTGGTGAAAAAATTCCTACAAATGGCAGAGTTATGAGCGTTCATTGAAATTTTCTACATACATGCATAACTTTGGTAATTTTTAATATTTTGACTCCAAATTTTCAACATAGCCATTTTTTTCACATCTTCTCATGAACAGTACAGCTGTTTTTATTCACATCCTACCTGAAACATGTTTTCACACCTGGGGTGCAGAATGGCATTTTGGCATGGATTTAAAAATGTTCAATTATGGGGTTTATAAGGTTGGGTCATAAAAATACTATGTTCAAAATGAGGGGTCAAAATATGAAAAAATAAGTATGTTATGACCATTCATTGCAATTTTGGTATGCCCACTCGTAACTTTGGAAATGTTAAATATTTTGACCCCAGATTTTCAGCACAGCCTTCCTATTACCCAGCTTCATGTATGTCACAGCTGTCATTTTTCAGATCCTACCCAAAACATATTTTTGCACATGTGACATGAAATGGCATTGCATTTGAGCAGAATTACATTTTGGCATGGATTTGAAAATTGTCTGTAGCTTGAAGCTCAGTTCTGAGGAAGGCATTGCTGAAACATCAGCTGTGTTTATGCATCATCATGCACATGGGCTGTCTGCCAGGCTGCTGGTTTAGCTTGTGATTCAGATAGTAGCATCATGTGAGTGCCTACGGATTTTTTATTTTAGCACAATCGCAGTTAGCCTGTCACCTCATCACTCTAATTTTGCTGCATATGAAGTTTATAGTGAGCACTTTAAAAAAATGAAGAATTTTTCAGCAAATTCCATTTTATTTATACTGTATGCAAGCTCCTTTGTAGCTCAAGTGGTCACATGCTGCAGTTTTGTTTGAGCATCTCTACCTGTTTGTTGTTTCTATGGGAACTGCACTGAGGAATCTAGGAAGCTGACTAGTCTGGTGTTGACTAGTGACTCTTGCAGTTTAGCAAGGGAAGGAAGGAGAGAGCTAGATATATTATTACCTGGAAAAGACAGATCGCCCCCTTTGTGGAGAGGGAGTACCTTGGCAGTTTTCTAGGTGAGTGGGATGTCACAGTAGAAGAAGGAAAGGTTCAAGAGGTGGGTGAGCAGCTGAAGGATTGCAGGTGCAGATATAGAGAACTTTGGGGTCCAGGTCATCAGGACTATATTGTGAGGGGTTGAGCGACTTGAGGGTAGAAATGTTGCACAGTTTAAATTCACTGGAAAAGTTCTGGCAAAGTCAGCAAATTTGCCTCCACAGAGCAATCCACAAATTTTTGCTTCTAAGCTCCTAATTTGCCTAGTGACTTTGCGGTTTTTGCAGAATTTTGCCACAAAGTGAGGAATTTCACCCATGGATGATGGAATTTCACCTGTGAATGGTGAAATCCTACCATTTGTGGCAAAAGTCTGCCATTTGCAGGTGAAATTCTACACTTTTCAGGTAGAACTTCGCAAATCTCATCTGCAAATTAATCTTGAATTGCACAAAATTCACAGATTAATTTGTGGAGTGAAGTTTCCCATCTTCTCCCATCACTATTTGAGGGCAAGGAAAATTTCCTCTGAGGAGACATAAGGGAAGTAAAAACCTGTGGAAGAGGTGGATTGGGGTGGGGGGCAGCATTTAAGGATTGTCAGGGAACCATACAGGTTGTGAAGAATTTGTTGAAAAGGGATGTGGCAGCAAGGTGATCAGAGACCAAACAGCCATCTGCTTGGGGAAAAGCAGGTTGGGATGGTGGATTGAAAAGGAAATTGATAACTTTCCAGAAATTGGAAGGAGAGTTTAGGTTAGATTATAGGCTGTATTTGAAATAGTGGGCATTGACTGCTCAGATTTCCTTGGTGCAGGAGTTTCTAAGGGACCTGTAGTGCTGGTGCTCAGAATCAGAGTGGGAGACCTTAAAACAGGCCCACACAAGGTCTCTTGATTTACAAAGCTCAGTGAGGTTGGTTGTAATCCAGGCGTGATGGAGGTGTTTTACTTTGGATCTTTTGAGGGGGGGCATGGTTGATCTAGGAGCAAGTGAGGATGGCAGTGAAGTGTGAGAGGGCTGTGTCAATATTTTGGGCAGAATAGACAGGAGACTAATCAGCAGAGGCCAGATCCCTTAAGACAGCATCAGTGTCAAGTGACCTGAAGGGTCTGCGCCAGATATATTTTGGGGCTAATTGTGGGGGGCTGGCTTTCCTAATACAATAGGCAAGGCCCCTAGATATCTGCAGCCACAGAATTTTGTGCAGTACTTGCAACCTACTGCAGAACTTCTGCAGTGCCACAGAATTCACTGTTCCTGGTGATTCTTTATTAATATTTCCATTTATCCATAGAACCTGGTTCCCTTCTCATCTTTTTATATCCAAAACCCCTCTATGCTCAGAATGTGATAGTATCAATGCTGTAACATCATATATTAGCTAAATAAATGGCTGCACTCTGCCACAGAAATGAATAGACACTTATATACCATAGCACCCACTGCCAGAGTTGAGGGCACAGCACATCAGACACGGTGATATTTGCTCAACCTGCACTACAGCCTAAAACAATTTTCAGTCTTACATTATTACAGTAGGGCCAACTAGGGGTGGGCAAAAGTTGCGAATTCCACTTTCACTGAACTTCCAGGAAAGTTTGGAAATTTCATGGAAATAAAGGTACTTTCACCTTTGGCAAAACTGGGATTTTCAGTGGATTTTCACTGAGTTCTGCTGGCTTTTTTTGTGAACTGCAGAAAAATGCATATAAACTGCAGAATTTATCCTATCCACTAGTTTAATGAACTGTCAGTGAATAAACACCTACTTATACAATCATGTGGTCATTCACTGACAATTCAGTGGGCCACTGGTGGAGGAGAGAGAGTGCTGTGCTGGTGGTCCGCTCAGGGCCGGGTGGGAGGGATTGGGGTGGTGGCAGATGAACTGTCAGGGTAGTGGTTGAGGCCAATAGACACCAGGGAAATGTGATTATTTTTATAAGGGATCAGAGATAGGGATGTCCACTACACACCAGGGAATACTGGGAATAGAGAGGGATGAGTTGGTGCACTGGCAGCTGTTTTTTTTTTCTGAATTAAGGAATCCAGGATGGGGAGGGTGGTCCGCTAGACATCAGGGAAACAAAATGTTTTGGAGGCCATGATTGGTGGGTGGGAGGCCACTAGAAACCAGGAGGGTCCATGAAAGGGATTGAGGGTATTTACTAGGACCCCTGTTCAGTGGGGGGGGGGATTAATGAATGAAACTTCAGTTAAAAAAAGCCTCAGAACTGACCACTGGTAGAGATCCTTTCTGCTGATTTTTTATCCGTAGTTTAATAAATTAACCCACAGTTTATGTATATTTTTTCCACAGTTTTAAGTTGGGATTTCTGTGAAAGTTCCGAAAATTATTTCTGAACTTTCGCAGAAGCAAAATTCACTTTTTTGCTGAAATTCTGCTGGCAGAAATTTTTTTTCGCACATCCCTAGGGCCAACCTAAACAAAACCTTGACAATAGCATAGACCTGTTAAGTCCATACCTTACTTTGTACAAACTTATTTTTGCCTTTAAGTAATTGAGATGCCATCTGAAATGAATAACTAATAAAATGAATTAACCTGTCATTTATAAGAAAAATAAAGTAATTATGCCCCAGAAGAGTGGAATTTAATAATGTGTAGACCTGTTGAAAGAACAGACCTGTTAAATAAATAATTGTGCTGTACACATTTTTGCCAGGGTTATTAATTACATATTGTCATTGGTTGATAGAATCCCCTAAAAGTTATGGAGAAATGTTGCATGCAGGGCCAGCTGTAGATCCAGAGGGTAGCATGTTGTACTCCCATGTCAGCAACTCAGGTTCAGAGATGAGCTCTGGGAGCTGGCTGGGCATCACAAGGATTGGGGGAACACATCACTGTTTTGAGCCTGGGAAGGTACAATATGGCACAGTGTTCTGTCGCATGGGGGAGATATTGTGATGGGCTGGGGTGCTTTATCTCACAATGGGTTCACATACATGTCATGGCCTGATGGTTTTACATAGTGTGTCAGGGGAAGTAGGTTGGCATGAAAAAATGGGTTTTGTAATATCTCCTCTATTTTGTTTATTCCATTTCTAAAGGGACCTGTATGAATGAGGACAAAATTACATGGAAATAAAAAAACTGTATATATATATATATATATATATATATATATATATATAGTATCTCTCACTATATACTGTAATGTTTAGTGAAGGTGTGGACAGTTATCCAGGTGGCAACTGCACAAATCTCTGCGGTTGACAAATTTCTGAAACAGGCTGCAGGAGTGGTCATGTCCTTTGTGGAATGACCATGAATAACATCAGGAAGTTCCTTACCTTACTTCCTGTAACAACAGGTAATACAATTAGCCAACCATTAGGACAGTCATTGTTTAGAAACAGGATAAAGGCACTAATGATTCCACTAGCAATTGCTGTAGTAAGTGGAACCAGATCTGGGGAGGCCAAAGAGAATCAATGAGTATCAGCATTGCCCCCTCCATTTGTTGCTTGAGTAGCACCATCTGGATTAGAGGAAAGAGAGGAAAGGCATACAGGAATCTCCTCTTCTAAGAGAGGGACAAAGTGTCTTGTCAAATAGCTCCAGGCCCTGGAGCGAGTGAGCAGAAAAGCAGCAATTTTGCACTGTGTGAGAATGCAAAAAGGTCTAAATCTGGATGACCACACCTGTTGAACAGTTCTTCTGCTACCAAGGTCATTAGCTCCCTCTCATGCATTTGGGATGGTGACCTATTTTGGTTGCCTGGAACATGAACTGTCAACAGTTCTAGACTGTGTTCTAAAGCCCAATACCAAACCCTCATTGCTTCCCTGCATAGATAGTAGGAGTGCTTCCCTCCCCCCTCCATGCTTGCTGATATAATGCATCACACTGATTCTTCCTGTTTGCACCAACAGAGGTCCTGGGTAGAGATGGGTCTGGAAGACTTGTAGGCCATACAGAACAACCCCCATTTCTACAATGTTTATCTTGAGGGTACTCTTCACTGTGGTCCATGTTCCCTATGACTGAATGGGACCTATATGTGCACCCCAGCTCATCCCTGAGGCATCTGTAGTGAGAATATGATGAGGGGAAGCGATCAAGAAGGGAACCCTTTTCAACAAATGGCTGGGTTCCATCCACCACAGCAATACCTTCCAAACATGAAAAGTTATTAGAACCTTCTGTTCTAAATCATCTGTGCATTGATACCATCGAACCCATAAGGTCCATTGGGGAATCCTCATATGCAGTCTGGCCAGTGGTACTGTAACAATTGCTGCTGCCATCAGGCCTAAGTGTTTCAGGAATGTCCTGGCTGTGATATACCTTTTGTTTTATACCATCTGGGCCTGTGCAATCAGATGTTTGGCCCTGTCTTGTGGCAGAAAGGCCGAGCCTTGGGCAGTGTCCAAGACTGCCCATATGTACTGCAAGTGCTGACAGAAGATCAGGACTGATTTTGGCACATTGACCATGATTCCTAAAGCATCTAACAGCTGCCTGGTATGAGTTAGAGTCTGATAAAGCTGCTCCTTGGAGTGGATTTTGAGCAGCCAATCATCCAGGTAGGGGAAGACATACACTGTAGTCCTTCTTTCCTGAGGTCTGCTGCAACTACTGCTAAGCATTTGGTAAAGTCCCAGATGATAAGCCAAAGGGCAATACTTTGACCTGTTAATGTTCCCCCTGGAAAAAAATCTGAGGTACTTCCTGTGATGGGATTAAATCTTGATATGCAGGTAAGCATCCTGCATATCCAGGGAACAGATCTAGTCTCCTACTTGCAGTACTGGTAACAGGCTTTGTAGAGTGATCATTCTGAACTTTTTATATTGAATAAACAGGTTCAGATCTGTTAAGTCCAGGATGGGTCTCAGATCCTCTGTAAATTCTGAGACTAGGAAGTAGTGTAATGAGAATAAACCCCCCTGTTCCTTTTTTCCCCCAAGGAACTGGTTCTATGGTCCTTTTCTGCATCAGGGTATATACTTAGAAATATAGAAACATAGAAATTGATGGCAGATAAGGACCGCTTGACCCCTCCTAGTCTGCCAGTTTTCCATGCCTACTGTAACACCACAGACCCTACTTGATCTCCAGATTCCCTTCCTTCCTTACCACTAAGGTTCCCTTTCACCTATCCCATGCTTTCTTGAATTCCACTGCAGTTTTTTCCCAGACAACCTCTGCTGGGAGACTGTTCCAGGCATCCACCACTCTTTCTGTGAAGAAGTACTTCCTTACATCTCCCCAGATTCTACCCCCCAGCCTTATAGCATGACCTCATGTTCTTCAGCATCTTTTTATTTGAAAAATGCTTTCCTCTTAAACCTTATTTATACCCGTGAGGTATTTGAAAGTCTCTATCATGTCCTTTCTTTCTCTTCTTTCCTCCAGGGTATACATACTAAGGTCCTTCAGTCTCTCCTCATAGGGCTTTTTTAAAATTTTCTCTTCTTTTTACCACCAGCCACCTAGCACTTGACTCAATCCTGCACACCACTTCTTCACTCTTAAGCCTTACTCCAACTGATACCCCCTGACTTACCCATCAGGGTGGGGCCAACATCCGGATCCAACCCATCTCCAACAGGAAAGGTGCCAGTAATGACCGGCATTGCCTCCCTGGCTTTCCCCCAGGGTGGGTTTCTGGGCTGGTTGGTGCATCAGAGCCTTAATCAGTTAGCTGGGAGGCTGGAGCCATTAAGGCCTAGTGCCAGACAAGCAGCATCCATGGTGCCCAATGAAATTTTCTGGACTGCCCCGGGATGGGAACATGCAATGACATCCTGCGTCCACCCCGCCCCTCTTGAAACTAGATGCTGATTGCTTGTTGTTCCCCCAGCCTCCACCAGGAGTCCCTCAAGTGTCAGACACACACCCAACCCTCCCCCCAGAGAAGGACAGCAGCCATAGGGGTGCTCAATCCTTCTCCCCCTAGCCGGTCCTCTGGTTCACTGGGTCTATTCCCGAACCCAGGTCACCAGCATTGCAAGTGGAAATCCAACCACTGTGCTGGTGGGCCAGCTCCTCATAGGGCTTTTGATGCAGATTCTGCACCATTTTAATTGCCCTCTTCTGGATCATCTATACTCTGTCTATGTCTTTCCAGAGATGTGGTGTCCAGAACTGGACACAGTACTCTATGTGCGGTCTCACCAGTGATCTATACTGCAGAATCACCACTTCTTCTTTTTTTTCATAGTTTGCTTTTTCCCTGTCAGCACCCCTAGCCCCACAAGTGGGCTTGTCCTGGGCTTGGCGACCTGAACCCTCACCCAGAGATGCCCCCCCAATTGGGGCTGCCGAGGCAGAACTGAAGGTGGCTGGAGGGTCAGGCACTGAGCCCTGGCTCATACACGGGGGCCAGCAGATTTTTGTAAGTGGATTCCCCTTAGAGCTGGGAGCGTGCAATGACGCTAAGGCCAAGGCAAGCATCCACCCCAGCTCCACCCATGTTTTGGCATGGTGCCATGTCCCCCAGCCTCCACCAGGGGGCAAGCGATGCCGGGAACAGCTCCCTTGCCCTCCCAGGAGAAGGAGAGCAGTCCTCCCCTGCCAACCCCTGGTGGCCCATGTCCGTTCCCAAACATGGATCGCTGGTGTGGCACCAGGTGTGACATCCAGTGACTCAACCCTCCGTGCCACTGGGCCAGCTAGAATCACCACTTCTATCTTCCTGCTGGTGATACCCCTCCCTATTCATCCTAGCATCCCAATGGCTCTCCCTACTGATTTGTCACACCGCTTGGCCATCTCTAGATCATCAGATATGATTACCACCAGGTCCCTTTCCTGTTTAGTGGTTGCCAGTACCACTCCCTCCATTGTGTACTCTGCCTCCCTGAGTTTCTGCACCCCAGGTGCATGATCTTGCACTTCTTCACATTGAAATGAAGTTGCCACACTCTTGATCACTCCTCCAGCTTTCCTGAGTCCCTTTTCATTACCCCCCAGAGTGTCTACCCTATTGCAGATCTTAGTGTCATCTCCAAAAAGGTATACCTTCCCTTCTAGCCCCTCTGCAATGTAACTAATAAAGACATTAAAGAGGACAAGTGCTAGTACTGATTCTTAAGGCACCCTGCTGGCTAACTTTCTTTCCTTGGAGTGAGCTCCATTTACCACCACCCTCTGTTGCCTATCCCCCAACTAATTTCTTACCCAGGTTACCATGTTTGTACCTACATCCAGGCTGCCCAACTTGTTCATGAGTCTCCTATGTGGAACAGTGTCAAAGGCCTTACTGAAATCTAGGTATGCCATATACACCTCTCCACTCTGATCTAATTCCTTGGACACCCAGTCAAATAAATCTATCGGATTTGTTTGACATGTCCTCCACCCAGTGAATCCATGTTGCCTTGGGTCTTGTAAATCACTGGATTCAGGATATTCCACTCTGCTTTTCTTCAGTAGATATTCCACTACCCTTTGCTTTCTCTAGCAACACCAGTATGTGTTTTGGATGATAGGCAGAAGGGGTTGGTGGAAGGTATGGAGCTAATTCCATAAGCTCTAGAGTATGGCCCTGTTTTATTATCTGCAGGGCTCAAGCATCTGATGTGGCCTTCCTCCACTGGTTGAAGTGGAGGGAAAGGTGACCCTCTACTACTGCTCCTGAAGGTACTGGTGAGTGGGGATCTAGGAATGAGTCATGCAGATGCAGATCCTGCAGCTGCAGCCACACTCCCACCTCCAGGGTCTTTTGAGTGGGCACCAGTGGTGGATCTTGAGACAGGAAAAGCTGATCCTCCTTTGCTTTTACTTTGTTGTCTGGCTCCTGAATGGTGTCTGTTGCTGTTCAGCCAAAAGTGCACCCTCTGCCTACTGTACTTCTTGGTTGTGTGTGGTAGAGGGAGTGTACTGATTTTAAGGTCCTGGCAGAAGCCTGTAGGTTTGAGAGGATATCCTGAACATCTGCTCCAAACAGCGTGTGTCCTCTGAATGGGGTATTTAAGAAGGATCGCTTCATGTCATTGGCAAATCCTGCCACCCTCAGCCAAGAATGTCTTTCCAGGCAGACAACAGAAGCTGCTGCTCTAGTAGAAGCATCAGAGATGTTGTAGGTAAAGTATAAAAGATGCTTACCTACATCTGACCCTGCTTGGAGGACCTTTAGTATTGCTTGTTTAGGAGTACCCTCTGGTAGGGCTTGGACCACTGCCTTGGCCTTCCTCCAGAGGGTATTCTGGTATTATTTTACCATATGGGCATGATAATTGGGAATTCTTAGGTGCAATGTAGCAGAAGCAAAGGTTTTCACCCCATAACATCTAATCTCCTAGATTTCTTGTCAAGAGAAAGAGAATTGAAATGTTTAGATGCTTTAGACAAATCAGGGGTGCATTTACTGCAACTTAGTCAGCCTCAGGTTGGCTTGCAAAAAAGGGCTTTCTTGAGAGGGCCTGGTATATTTTACCTGCCTTCCTAGGAATGGTAGGTATAATATTTTGTCTGTGCCATGCAGCCAGGGTGGCATCCTCCAGGCAGCCAATAGAGGAGGAATAATACCTGGTGGGCAGTCAGGCAGTTCTAAGAACTCCACCAAATTTCTTTTAGTTATGTCCTGCTCCTCAGATTCAAACCCCATGGCAGACTGAAGTTAATGCATCATGGAGATGAATGAAGGATCTTCAGGAGGAACCTTGAGGTGTACACTATGGGGTCCTCACTCCCTGTGGAGATGGTGGAACTGGACCTCTCATAAGAGCCCTCTACACATTCTTCCTCCTCCTCCTCCTCTTCCTTTTGCATAATGAGGTCAGGGTTATAGTCCTGATCCTCATTGACAGTTTCTGTAGGCCTCAAGGAGGGAACAGATGAGGTCATCAACATCCTGGAAGGCAATTGGCATGTCGACCTGTCCGGCTTCAGAACAGGGGCTTGCCTGGGCAGGTAGCAGGCACTGCAGCATGTCCAGGAAGGACAAAAACACTGTTTGCACATCAACTCTCATTTAAAGTACAGGCGCACCCTGTGTTGTCAATGGGGGAGGCACCATCTGCACTGTCAATGGCATCTCACCAGCTGTAATAGGTCTGGTGGTGCTTATAGCCTGTCCTGACCTAGAGGAGTCAATGGTCTGGGTGACTGGTGGCATCACCACTGGGGCGGTCCATGGTGCAGAAATAGAGATGTTGTAAAATTGAATTTCACCAGCAAATATCAGCAATTTTGCCAGGTGAAATATTTTGCAAAATTCACCCATTGTGCAAAATATTTCACAAAATGCAAAATTTCTCCAGAAAAGCAGTGAGATTTCCCAGGTAAAAGGTGAATTTCTCTGTTTTGTGGGCAAAATTTCACCTTCTGCCAGTGAAATTTTGCATTCCATGTGCAAAATTCCAAATTTCGCTTCTGCAAGAAATTTCATGAAACAGGTAAATTTCGTGAAATATTTTGATAAATGAAATTTGCCAGTTTCACACATCCCTATGCAGAAATTGTTGCACTGGTATGAAAGGACAACCCAGAGTGTACTAAGAAGGTTTTATCCCTGCTCCTCACCCTCTCCTGGTGCTTATGATTATGTTTCCCAGAGGTTTTCTCCAAGGACATCATAGAGTGGGAGCCTGAGAAACAGGACCACAATGTGGCTAAATTATTTTCCTGGATCTCTTTCTCCATCCTATATACCTGCTGTTTCAAAAGGTGCATCTCCAGGGTTTTTCTTCTGTGTTGTCAGGTAGTAATGTTGAACTTGAGGCTGATCTCACAGGCCTTAATGTTATGGGCCACACTGAGGCTGTTCATGCAGACACCATGCAAGTCACCAAAGTAGATCTGTTCACCACATTCCTAAATCATTATCTAAAGAGCTTAGTGGTTTATTTAGACAACATACAGTACATGTCAGTCATCACTTATGAGAGTGATATCGAACTAGGGAGAGAAATATATGAAAACTCTGATTAGCAGTTGACAATAGCAATAGCATTTCTATGAAGAGTTCTGTGAGTTTGGTCAACAGTGGAAAAAGAACTGAGGGGGGAAGATGCCACCTACTGTATGTTTATATGGAAGTGACAATGTAGGACTGCTTGGAAAAAGTTTCCATGTGGTCCTATTGCCTTGTGGCTATAGTTTCATAGGTGTGGCCTGATGAAAGAGAGAGAGTCTTGAAGAAGATTGATTTTTTTACAACAAACTGAAATCTGTCCTGAACAACCCTTCACCATATTCTATAATGGACTATCATATGGGGGAGTAAGGGTAGTGCAGATGACAGAGGGGAGAGACCTAGGAGTAATTAGTGACAGCATCAAGGTCACAGCTCTGTGCTACAAGTCATATAGGAAGGAAAACAGGATGCTAGGATGTACAGTATAGTAAGAAGTGGATTTGATAGTAGAAGAAAGGAAAGGGATACTGCCTTTTACAGGTCACTGGTAAGGTTGCACCAGTACTGCACACATTTCTGGAGTTCACATCTCAAAAGGTATAGGGACCACACAGAGACCATATAAAGTAGACCCAAAAAGATAATCCAGGGGTAGCAGTGGAGGTCATATAAGGTATGGATGGCAGATCTTAAAATGAACACACTGAAGGCCAGGAGACAAAGAGAGTATATTATTGAGATATATAAGTTCTGAAAAGTTCTTATGAGTAAGGCAAGGCAAGGCAAACTTTATTTAAAAAGATGCCCATCCCGGAGGCTCTGGGTGCTGAACAATTAACATCACATACAATAACACCAACAGTATAGAATAAATAAAATAACACTAGAATATAAAATCTAATAATTTAATTTAATTTCATTTTAATTTTTACCCTTATAAGTTTGATGAGCAAATTGCCCATTTTCACAAACGACAAGCAATACATTAAACAAAAAACTGAAACAATAACATATAAAATACATTAAAACAATTCACATGTAAACATTTAACAAGTGCATTCCTGAGTACACTGTACTTACTTTTTCAACTTTGATTTAAAAGAAAATGTAGAATTGCAGATTGATATACTGTATCACATGGGAGTGAATTAAAATAACTTCATCCCCTATATAACAATGAACGTTGTCCTGAGGTTCTCTTTAAGAATGGAACATGCAATGTGAACTTTGACTGAGTTCTAGTGCAATTAGGGTTAACATATTTAGAAAAAAGTGAACTCACTGAATTAGGTAACAAACCAGTTCTAATTTTAAATAGAAACAAACACATTTTAAACTGAATTCTATTAATGAAGGAAAGACTGTTGGTAGACTTTAACAACAGACAATGGTGAGTTCGGGCAGGAACAGAGAGAATGTATCTCTATATAGAATTATATGTTACTGTCAATTTTCCCAGAAGTTTGGAACTCGAGGGAACTTATGTCACCAACCCATAATCCAAAAAAGAAAAAAAGAAAACTGTGTGCTAATGACCTCCTAGATTCAGCTGTTAAATAGTGCTTAACTCTATAAAGACATCCAAGTCTTTGATGTACTTTTTTTTATAATAGAAAACACATAGGTTTCATAGGTTTTCCAAGCTAGAGAACATAGTCCATAATGCTTGCCTCATATTTTTGTGTATTAGTTATATTTGTTGTCATCTGTGATTACTGAATCCAAATTTATTTTAAATGCATCCATGTTAGTACTTTCCACAACAATTGTAGGAAGATTATTCCATATTGAGATCGATCTTATGCTAAACTAATTTTTCCTCCTTAGTGAATTCCATTTCCCAATCAATAGTTGTTTATCATGTCTACGATTACTTTGTCTGAATTTAGATTTGAATAAACCTGTTTCATTTAGGAGTATAGAATCTTGTAGTAAACCATATATAAGACATAAGTTTCCTCTAAGCCTTCTATATTTTAAAGAGTACAATTTCAAATCCTTAAGCCTATTTTCATAGTCCTTTCCCTTCATTCCTGTTATTGTCCTACTAAATCATCTCTGGACTCTTTTGATGTTACTAATTTCTTCCTTTGTATATGGGGACCACACCTGGACACAATTCTCAAGGTGAGGTCTCACCAGAGCATTATACAATGGCAGCATAACCTCTCTAGTCCTACTTGCAACATGTCTAAATATACAATTTAGATTCTGGTTTGCCCTTTTGATTTGTTTGGAACAATGTAATTTAAATTTCATATCTGGGGTAATGGTAAGCCCAAGATCCTTTTCTTCAATGGTCTGATGTAATGTTTGGTTCGCTAGTTTATATGTAAATTTAGGATTATGTTTGCCCAAATGCATCACCTTACACTTATCGCTGTTTAACACCAATTTCTTTTCTTGGGCTCAGTTAGAAACTTCATCTAAGAAGTTTTGCAGGATACTGCTTTCCTTACTATTATTAATAGACCCTATATGGGAATCATCTGCAAATTTGAGTAGCCAAATATCATTTATGTTTGATTCTAGGGAGGAAATGTAAATATTAAATAAACATGGTCCCAACACTGATCCCTGTGAGACACCACTAGTCACGCTAACCCATTCTGACAACTCTCCATTTATGGCCACTCTCTGCTTCCTGTTACTAAGCCACATCTTTATCCAGTTTATTATATTATGGTTTAATTTAACCTCTTCTAAAGCATGTATAAGTTCAAAGTGAGAGATTTTGTCAAATGCCTTAGCAAAATCTATAAACACTAAATGAATTGAATTGCCATTATCCATTTCTTCTGTAACTTTATTATAAAAGGTCAAGAGGTTAGTTAAACATGATCTTGATTTTGTAAATCCATGTTGATTTTTGTCAGTAAGTTTATTATTATTAAGATGTTCCAAAATAATTTCCTTAACAACTGTTCAAATATTTTGCCAATCAATGATGTAAGACTTATAGGTCTAACATTTTCTGGCTTGTTGATAGGTCCTTTTTTGTGAATAGGTATGACTGTTGCCATTCTCCAATCATTTGGGACTTCACCAGTATCTAATGAATGTTGAAATATATTAGTTAGGGGCATGTATATTTCATTAGCGAGTTCTTTTATTACCTTCGGATGAATATCATCCGGGCCGGGGAATCGTTGATATTTATTTTATTGAGTTTATCTAAAACTTCTTTAGGGTTAATTGTAAAAGTACCAGGTATAGAGCTATCTGTTTTTATTAATTTATCATATGAATTATCATTAAATACAGATGAGAAATATTGATTCTGTATGTTAGCTATTTCATATTTATCAGTTACACAACCAGATAGTGTGGTAAATGGGTCTATAGTTGTAGAATTGCTTCTGGTTTTATTTATATAGGAAAAAAAGGATTTCTTGTTATCTTTTACCCTCGATGCTAATTTGAGTTCAAATTGTGTTTTTTCTAATCTTATTTTAGTTTCTATTGTTTTTAATAAATCCCTATATTTGGATTTAAGATGTATAAAACCCTTTTGGATTTGTTTATAAAGTTTACTTTTTTGTTAATTAGGGATTTGATTTTAGAGGACATCCATCCTGGAGTAGGTTTATCCTTTGGTTCATATTTACTTTTAGTTGGAATATTGGTTTTAATCAAGTTCTTTAATTTGTTAGCTAATAATAACCATTTACCCTCCACTGATAAATTTATGAACAATGCTTGCCAATCCCAACAACTAGTAATATGTTTCATATTTTCAAAGTTAGCTTTGGTGAAATTAAAGATTTTGGTTGTACCTGTAGCTAGTGTGGGTTAATATTTAATATTTGAAATTGAACAATATTATGATCACTATTAGCTAAAGGTGCATTAACATCAATACTAGTAATACAATGTGCAACATTAGTTAGTATAAGATCCAATATTCTATTATCCCTGGTATTTATTTTAACTAGTTGTTCCAAACCTATTTCATTAAATATTTTCGTATAACTTCTATCAGTTCTGTCTATTGCAGTTACATATTCCCAGTTAACACTGTTCAAATTAAAGTCTCCTATAATTATATAATTTTTTGATGTATCAAGATGACTAAGAAAATGTAATAATTTTGCATCTTTCTTGGGACTCATAGAAGGAGGTCTGTATACTAAAGCCAGAATAAATGATGGACCTATCGGTGGTTTTATTCTAATCCATAATGTTTCAAGATCAATATCATCCATAATTTGTTCACTGTCAATTGATTGGTGGATGTTTATAGCTACCCCTCCCCCTTTCCTATACTTCCTATTTTTATAATATAATTTATATCCCTGTATATTTTTATCCCAAGAATCATTGTCACCCCACCAAGTCTCAGTGATGAGGGCAATATGTATATCATTCGTCCCAAGGTACAATTTAAACTCATCAAATTGTTAGGCTCCGTGCATTTAAAAGGCCCCATTCCTACCATAATCTTCAGTTTTATCACAATTATGCATATAATCTATTGTTAAAGGGGTAAAGTATTGAGCTTCACCCCCTTTACCCAGTTTAAATGAAACGCCGTTACCTTGTTAATTTTTTTAGCCAATATCCTAATACCAATCTGACTGAGATGCATACCATCATTTTTATAACATTTTATATTTTTAAAGGTCTGGGTATTATCCATAAATCCTATATTCTCCACCATACAAAAATATCTTAACCAGGAATTTAATTGTTTAACTTGCTCATTCTTATAGGTTTGACTTCCTAAAAGTGGTAGTATACCGGACAATATAATGTCTCCCCCTCTTTCCTTAATTCTTGCAACAATTTTGCCATAGTCTTCCTGGATGTCTGTCCGGGCCCTTTTAGTTAAGTCATTAACTCCCACATGTAAAATAACTAGTGGTTTATATGTGTTTTCAAGTAACCCTTCAAGAAGGCTAATTATGTCATTGGTTTTAACCCCTGATAATGCACTCACAGTTGTGTGTTCCTTTCTTCCTTCACAGACAATAGTGTCGATTCCTTTCAATAGTGAATCTCCTATTACTACAGCATCTCTTTCTGGAATCTTATTTTTTCTTGTTTCTTCTGGATTTGGAATACTATTATTTGTAGCACATTCTCCAAGGGTTTGTTTTTTTTATTTTTTTGGGTACAATATATTCATCCGCTAATACTTCAAATTTGTTATACAAACTAATAGGTTGTATAACATTTTTAAACACTTCATATGGAGTGGATGTAATGGCTGCTTGGGTTTGCTGTTCAAAAGTGAGATCAACATCAAAAATGATCCCTAAATATTTAAATGTGTCAACAAATTCAAAAGTATCTGCCTTAACATCACAGACAGATGGAAGATCAGACAAATTGATCTCTTTATTTGAAAAAAGCATAATTTTTGTCTTTACTGAATTAAGCACAAGGAATTGGCAAGCAACCAGGTTTGGAATAAATCAAAACTAACCTGAAGCTTATCCAAAGCCTCCTTATGGTTAAAACTTTACTCCATATTCTATACTCAAACTCACTATTATACAATTTTATATACATTTTTATAAATAAATAATATGCTTAGTAATAAATAATCAAGACTATAATAAACAGTGTAAACTGTAAGGACTTGTTCACAGGGATTGAGGGCACAGTGACTAGAGGACATGGGTGTGGGCTTGAAGGGGAGATACTTGAGAGATTGGAGTAAGTTCTTGTTCATGGACAAATGGAATAAACTGCCCAGAGAGGTAGTTGAAGACAAGACAGGGACAATGTTTAAACTTGAGTGGGACACATATAAGAGCATACTGGGACCTACAGGCAGAAGATGGGAATGTGTATTTAGGGAAGGGGATGGTGATCAGCCACTAGGGCTATTGGATCTTTAAATCCAGCCTGGTTTTAGACAGAGGATGGAATTATGTGGGGAAAGGGGCAACCTGAATGGACCACGTGGTCTCTTTCTGTCAACACGGTCTATGTTTCTCTGCAAAACTAAGAAATGCCATATGCATGGCTTTCATTTCAGTTAAAGAACTTAAAAACCAGAGTCCCTGACCGGGCAATCCAACTTGATGGTTATTCTATTTTCAGGCAGAATGGGTCTAGAAAATGAGGCAGTGGCTGTGTCATATATATCTGGGATACCCTTCAAGGGCATGCCCTTGTGCCCCCCACCATGGTTGGGAAAACCTAAATGCTTGCAATCAAGGTGCAACTAGTTATCCATGGCAAATGCCTCACAAAAACTTCTGTCTGTATACCTCCAGAAAACCAGGCCTCAGGCTTTAAATGAATGTAAGACTTCCTTTCTGAGCACAGCCACAACACCGAGGTACTTATGCTTGGGGACATTAATATAAATTGGTTATCCCCTGAGGCAGCACCCCACAAAGATGCCCTCTCTGCTATCAACCTGACCCAAGTAGTAGGGACCCCCACCCAGGTGAACTACTGAACTGGAAGTAGTACACTGATAGACTGGTTAATAACCAATTGACCTGAAAGAATAACCAGAGCTGTAGTGCTCCCAGTTGTCATCAGTGACCACTCCCCCATCATCTGCACCTGGATGAAATTAATCTCCTAGAATCCCTCCCAAAATAGTTACTACAAATGTACTAAAGAAAGGACAACTTGACTCATTTAAATCACATCTTAAGCATCTGGACTGATCAACTGTCTATGCAGCCGAAGATATGGACACTGCACTTGATGACTTTGTCAACAAATTCAGTGCATCCTGTAATACATTTGCCCCTTACAAGAAAAGGAAATTAAAGGGATTTAGCAAGTCATGGAGCTCCCTAATGCTTCTAGAACTAATGAAAGAAAGAGACAACCTATGGCACAAGGCCAAAAGTTCTGTGTCCCCTATAGACATACAGAATTACAAAACTACCCATAATAAATGCACCTGGGCAATCCAAAAAGCAAAAAGTCTCTACTTCAAAACTGAGCTTGCCAACTCCTGGGGAGATAGCTGTAAATGCTGGGACAATATAAAGTCTCTAACTGGTAAAACCAACAAATCACCACCCACTATGCTCAGTATTGATGGAATTATTACACAAGATCCAATAGAAATTGCAAACCACATTAACAAGCCCTATAAGATTTAAATGATAACATACTAGCCACACAAAGCAGTCCCAGCGCTTGCTGTGATACTAATCAATCTTATAGACCAGTTCCCCGTTTCTACCTCAAGATTGTCTCAAAAACCAAGGCCAAGAAATACCTTAAACAAGTACTTGGGAAATCAAGAACTAATGACGGCACATTGGACCTTGGTTACCAAAGAATAAATAAATAAATAATTAAATAAATAAGCTACTTGTGAGCACCCTTGATGAGGTTCTCTCCCTACCAACTAGAATTCTAAATCTATCTTTCATTACAGGAAAATTAGAAAGTGGCGATGGTCACTCCTGTTTTCAAAAATGGGGATAGATCTTGTCATTCTGACTACTGGATGATCTCTATTCTCCCCCCACTCCCAAAAGTGCTCCAAAGGATTGTCTATGACCAACTTATAGACTATCTAGACAAAAATATGCTTCAATGCCAGCAACAACATGTTTTTAAGAAGCAACACAGCACAACTACAGCACTTGTGGAATTCACTGGCTATATCCACAAGGCTCTTGACTGGGGGTTCTTGGTGGGGACTACCTACATTGACCTCACCAAGGCCTTAGACATGATCACTCATGAGCTTCTGCTAAATTAGCTGTTGAATACTGGTCTTTCTAAAGAGTCTGTGAATTGGTTCCAGAGCTACCTGTCAGGACAAGTACAACAAGTAAAAATACTTGATGTCCTCCCTGAACATCGCAGTGTGACTACTGGGGTCTCCTGAGGCTCAATCTTGGGCCCAGTGTAGTCTGTTTCTAAACACTCTCCCTAAGGCCTGATGTGTCAATGTCCTTTTGTACGCAGATGACGCTGTGCTCTTTTCTAGTCACTCTAACCCTGAAACACTAGAAAAACAAATGAAAGACAACTTCTCTGAAATTGAAGCCTGGTTCATCCACTCAAAGCTGCTTCTAAATTACAAAAAGACTAACACAATGCTGTTCACCTCTACATAGAACAAGCACAGGTCTTACTGCCTTAAAATTCTTAACAACTGGAATGATGCACTTGAGATGGTCAACTGCTTTAAATATCTTGGTATCACTCTTGACAGCTCCTTTTTATTTACCCAGCACATTGATCAGGTAGCCAAGGCTGCTAACTTACAGATTGGCCAGTTATGCAGGTACAGGCACTACCTTAGTGATGAAGCCCTTAAGCTCACCTACACTAGCTCTGTCCTGTCAGTTATTGATTATGGGCTAGTAGTCTACTAGGCAGGTACAAACTCATCCCTAAAGAGGATCAAGACAGCCTTAAACAATGCTTGTAGGCTGGTTCAAGGTGCACATCGATTAATCCACACTTGTGATCTCTACGCCAGTTCAGGATGGCTTAATCTGCAAAATAGGATCCAATACCAGGTCTGCCTACTTGGAAAGAAGACCACCCTTGGCCTTACTCCACCAGGGGTACAGAACCTCCTTTGCTTATCCTCTCACCACAGACAAACTGGGTGAACCTGTGATGACACAGTTCTCATCCTCTTCTGCCTAACATCACTAAGACAATGGTCATTTGCCTTTAGGGCCCCTAAATGGCTTAACTCTCTTAATGCTGACCTGCAATCTGTACTCAAACTTGGCCCCTTCAAATCTCAACTTCATGCTCATCTTGCCACTACCAGTATGTGCAACTGTAACACCTAGCACTCACATGTCCTTTCTTGGTGCTACTATTCTAAAACAGCACTAAGTCATTGTCTCTCTCTCTCTCCTATCCCCTACCATCTCCCTCCCTCTCCCTCCCTCCACCCTCCCTCCATGCCCCCTTCCTTTCAGTAATAGCCAACTACCACCTCTACAACCAGCCTTTTACACCTACCCCTATCTACCCTCTCCTGCCTACCTCTTGGCTGCTCCTCAATTTTCTCCTTTCACTGACAAGGCCCCCTTGGGCTGCTCCTCTGTCCTCCTCCTCCGCCTCTTACATCTCTGATTTTTTGATTTTGCAGCAGCTATCTTACTACCCAATATCTGCCTATCTTACCCCTACCTCACCTTATACTCCATGCCTCCCTACCTCCTCTACCCTTGTTAACGCTTGCAGTTTAACTTAGTTTTACCTAATCTGTAAACTATATGAATTTGGAATTTGTTATCCTTCTGTGTTGCAATTTTGTAATGTTGTTTAACTCTTCATTAGTTTGTATTTGTTCTTTGATGATGTGGAACCTCTGTAAGGGAGCTGTAGCTCAAAGGTCTCAATCCAAAATGGTAATAAATAAATAAATAAATACAAATGTCCATTACAATTTATTATTTAATCATTTCAGATGTCACCTACCAGAATATCCTCATGAGCTGTAGGATGTCATATTCAAGAGAGCATTAGGGTATCACAGAAAACACACTAATTACAACAATATTACTTGACAGGTTGGCAACCAAAAGTCTAATATTATTATTAATATGAAGGTGTATGACGTTTGAGTTGTCACTGTGTTTTGTGTACCATATTGTCCTGATATCCACATAAACAAATCAGAAACTGTTATTTTTTAGAGTCAAACCTTGCTCAATAGTGTGGTGGTAGCAGTTTGTGCTTTCACCTGGAAGACCCTAATCCTCATGTGCACTTGGGTATCCCACCCTGGAACTGACATGGGACTCATCGTGTCACCAAAAAGTGAGAAGCACTGATCTCATGGATAGAGGGCTTGAGGAAGGGTGTGTATTGATTGTCTGGCATTTGCAAACCCTTCTCAGCATTCCATAGAATGGCATTTGCATGGCCAGCAGATGAGAAGGCCATGATCATGCCCTCCAAGCAGAAGGATATTACAGTCATGGTGACCCCAAATGTTTTGGTGTGGGGGTGTAGGAAACCTTGACAAAATTAATATTCTTCAGTATGTTTAACATGCCAATGAGGTAAGGGCCATGTTTTCCCCAATTCTGCTCTTGATTGGAGGTTCATTCCCATTTACAATATCTTCTCCTCTATAATTTTTGTTTTCTTGATGGCCCTTGTTTGGACCCCAAAAATAAGAAACAAAAGTTGGGTTGTGCCAATAAAGCTGTTCTTGTGATGGCAATGTTGCTATGTATACAGAGAAATAAATTGCCTGAATTCATTTCCACCTAGATTCCATATTGTAGAATGTTGTGTGGTACAGTGTTGGTCCTTGTTGCTCCTCCCTCAACCAAATGGCTACAGCATTCTTTCTTTCTTCCTTCTGAATTGTATGTCATGCTAGGATATACTTTACTTCACCTATGTCCCATTTTTAATATTGTAAACTCCAACCCAACCATTTCAGTCCCACAACCTTCCCACTGAGTCCTTTCTAATTCATTAAATCACCTGATGTAATTGAAGAAACTGGTTTTCATGCCCACTGCATCAAAATGATCAGATACTGCTGGCACTGAATGCCGGTATTCTCACCCAAGCATTTCATCAGAATAGATCATTAGCATTTGGGCCCACTGTTGAGAATGTGAGGATAAAGATCTGCATGGTGCCCCAGACATGTAAAATGTTTTTCTACTATATGAGGTAGTTTGATGGGCATGATATAGTCTGAGTAAGAGGGTGGTGGGGCTGAAATGAGGAGGTTGTGTGTGTGGGGGGTTATGATGTTAAAAACAGGTGAGATGTGGAAATACTGGGTGGGGAATGGAAGTTGTGACATGCCTTTTAAGGTGTGCCTACAACTGATGGAATCCAATAATGAGACAAACCACCTTGGTCCTGTAATACTGACTGAGACAATATACAAATACCAAATAAGCTAACACACACACACACACACACACACACACACAAAAAACACACACTAATATGCTGACACACACACACACACATATGCACACACGCATGTGCACACACACACACACACACACACACACACACACACCTGTCTCTGGCTGTGTATCTATCTATCTATCTATCTATCTATCTATCTATCTATCTATCTATCTATCTATCTATCTGTCTGTCTGTCTGTCTGTTCTATCCAGCTATTTCCAATGGTGATAATCTACTTAAAATAAAGTTATTATCTGGGGCTCTACAGTACTATATATGTGGATAAAGAGTCCTGCTTGAGACTTCTAAAATTATTCCAGTTGCTGTAATATAAAAATCATTTTACAGTTTGCATACTGGAGATAGTACAGCTGTGATGCAACATCCTAGTAAGAGATGGGTCATTTGCCTACCCAATGTAATAATAGCTAAGAGTACAGAAGCACTGGGGAATCAAGTCACTTTCTCAGGATAATACAGTGAGTCAATAGTAGGATTCAAGTCCAGGGGCTAGATTTTCAAATCTGCATGGGCTAAGTCCCACTCTGCAGCCACCGATGTGGGACCATATCTCCACACCTGTGGAGATTTGTATTTACAGAGGGCACAGCTGCAGGGGATGTTATGTTTGGTCCCATCAGGCATAACATTTTGGTGCAGCTGCACCAAAAAAATGACTGTCAGCAGCCATAAATCATGTAGCCTCATAAACCAGTTCCACCTTTGAAAATACCGCAGCTGTGGGAAAAACTGCAGCTCCACAAGTGACGACCCAACTGTGCTTGTTTTTTTTCCACAGCTGGGCAAATTTCAGGGCTCTAAAATTCTTGTCCCAGTTCTTTAACCACTAAATAAGACTGCCTTCCCAAAACTGCAACAGCCATGCATTACCACAGTAACAGTAAACTGTTAGTTACTTGAATAGTTGAGTAGAGAGCTTTAAACTCCTATTAAATGAATTGCGTATGTTACTCGAGGTCCCTGCACCCTTATTAGTACCCCCAGAGGTACTCCATAGACAGTTAGTGCTTATGAATATGTCATACTAACATATAGGGCTAAAGGCATCTACTGTAGAAGAGTAGATGTCAGGATATGCATACATATTATTGTTATACACTTTGCTTGCTAATACATATATATTTTCTATGTATTTTCTGTGTATTTCTCACTTACAAGATGTTAGAACACCTGTGTCCTTGTAATGATTATGATATATAAGTCAGCATTGCCACCTTTTGGTGATTTGTACTACTACATTGAGTTATGTAAGACTCTGTAAGTACTGCGCTCTTTTGTTTCACAAAGTGATGACTACTACAAAATTGTATAATGTTATATTGGACCATGGAGCCACCTCTAATTTAGCCAATAGGGCTCATCTCTGTAACTAGAAATGTTTCTATCTTACAGTAACCATCGCAATTATCATAGGTATATAATGTGAGACACTGAGTCTTATACCTCATAGACCCCAAGAGACATAGAGAAACCTCAAGGTATAGGGAACGCTTAGCACTGGCTCCTGGTTCATATTGGTAAGAACTGCTTAGGGCAGCTGTGATTTATCCTTTTATAGTAATAAACAAGTTTATTACTCTTATGCAATGTGTCTGTGATTCCTTGCATTCCCAATATTGCCAAGAACCTGAGAGTGAGGTTTAGACTTCCTGACAATTGGCGACCACGTGCAGGCAATATTTGGTGTTTGTAAGCTTTCACTTGTTGCTTAAAACTTTTCCCTTTGCAACGGGGACTGTAGGTGTGCATTCCCGCACCACCTCTGTTTTCAGACCACTTTGTAGTCACTTGCAAAGTCTGGCTGCTTTTCTTGGGTGTGGTCGATGCCGACTCGACCCACTCCACAGCAGCTTTGAATTGCATGCCTACAAAGTATACAATAGCCCTACTGTGTGTAAAGTGTTCCTGCTGTGGATCGATACACAGCATGGCACCTTTTTCACAGTTTGATTTTTCATTCCCTCCCACACAATGGCCACTGTATCAAATATCTGCACAGAACTGAGACTCAATGTCTCAAACTTCCTTACCTCCCATGGAGGATAGGCTACTTCGTGCGGGATGCAAGTCAATCTGAAAACCCTATACTGGGGATTTCAACCCAGTACTGTGAGATGAGACAAACAGCCAATAAGCGACATGCCAAAGGGCTGTTGGTCACAGCTCTCTATGCTGCTCTGGAAGCCTCTGAAGTGAGGTTTTGGACCCTTGTTCTGCAGATCTCATCCCTTAAGCAAGAGACGGGTTTGCAGGAAATGGAATGTGTTAGACTGCTGCAGAATTTGGAGTCTGAACTTCAAACATTGCGCAATGAAAGGGATTCACTGTTGCATCATTCAGCACAGACTGGAGAGCAAGAAATTTGTATGTTGAAGCAGGAGTGTGAAAGTTTGAGACAGGATAAGGGGCAAGCTTTGAATATGAATGACTTGTTAAGTAGAGTGAATGAACAGTTGAGTGAGGAGATGGGGAGAGCTACAGGACGAGATAAACCAGATACATAATGACTTAGAAGTGGCTACTGGGGACAATCGCGAATTGAGCACCGCGTATAGAGTGTTGCAGAAACAAAGAACAAAAAAAATAAATAAATTAACAACAGGCACAAAAGAACTCATACTGGGACAATACAGAGCTGCCGTTAAAGAACTAAAAAGGACTATTAGTAAGGCAAAATGCAACCTCGAGTTCCACATAGCTCATTCCAAAGATAATCACAAATCCCTATTTTCTTATCTCAGTAGTAAAAAAGGCAGTAACAGGCAAATTGGGCCATTGACCAATGGCACAAACACCATTACATCTGATAGAGAGACAGCCGACACATTTAACACCTATTTTACATCAGTATTCTCAAATCATACAGTCATAATTAATACAAATGCTATCATATCAAGTTCTACTGAAAATAACTACACCATAACTGTTTCTGAAGTAGTTTCCTTGTTAAAAAATTTAAAATCAAATACTAGCTGTGGACCAAACTTAATTAATCCTAGATTTTTGGTTGAAACAGCTGCAAATATTGCCACACCACTTTCCATTATTTTTAATAAATCATTAGCGGAAAGATCTGTTCCATCTGATTGGATAACTGCTACAGTTGTGCCTATACTTAAAAAGGGTAACCGTTCTATAGTGAGTAATTACCTCCCCATCAGCCTTACTTCCATCCATGTAAAGTAATGGAAAAAATTATTAAAGGCATATTTGAGGCAGAAATGCAAACTCTTGGTATTATCGACGACTCACAACATGGGTTCAAGCAAGGCTTTTCTTGCACTACCAATTTAATAGCCTTTTACAATACTGTCAGCCAAGAACTAGACAGTAAGATTTCCATGGATGTCATCCTCCTGGATTATAGCAACGCATTTCATAAGGTTACTCACAATATTCTCCTAGCTAAGCTATCAGACCTAGGTTTTTCTTATAACATAATAAAATGGATCAATTGCTGGTTAACCAACAGGACACAGCATGTTAGGATCAATGGTGCCTATTCCAGTAATATGGCTATGACCAGTGGTGTGCCACAGGGATCAGTTCTGGGCCCAGTACTATTCAATATTTTCATCTCAGACATGCAGATTAGCACCAGGAACATACTTTCAAAATTTGCACATGATTCAAAGTTAGGTGGTAGGGTGGATTCCGACTATAATAGGGACTTAATAGTAAATGATCTCTCAGTATTAGAGCACCGGGCACAGAAAAACAAAATGACATTCAATACAGACAAATGTTCTGTTGTCCACTTAGGTTACAATAATCCCATGATAGGGGGGAGCAGGCCCAGGCCTCATCCCGACGGCACCACCGGTGGCCATTATTAATGTGGAAGACAGGTAGGAGATAGAGAGAATGACTGACAATGCGGTGAACAGTGTGCCCATTCCGGAGAGGAATAAGCAAGTTTTAAAAAGCCAAATTAGGCAGCTTATTCATGAAACTGGTACTCAGGAAGGCATAGTCCACTCGGTAGTGGAGGCTGCAGCTCAGGCAGCACTGAATGGTGCCCAAGGAAATGCATCTTCACCTGATCATCCCACCAATCCCCTACAAATGGCCTACTCTGTTCAGCAAATAGCTGACAGTATTGGTCAGATGAGCCTGTCAGACAATCCCAGCTGTCACTTAGAAAAGATGCATTCCAAATGCAAGATGCTTAGCCTCACTGCAGACTATCAGATCCAAATTTTACGTCAAACAATAGACCCTGGCTTTTGGGCCAAACTCCCTGATGCTTATCCGCCAGGCCGATAACGCTACCTTTGATGAGGTTGCAGCTGAACTCATTTCTGCGCACAGCCCAGGTGTAGTAGGAGTGATGCTTGCATACCCTGTGAAACAGTATGCAAAGAAAAGTCCAGCAACTTACTACCAGAGACTCTGGATGGCCTACCGAGCAGGAAAAAACTCACACAAGAAGCTGCAGATGTAGATCTTATTGAATATAAGACCTTGTTCCCTAGGAACATGATCCCTGCAGTGAGAGAAAAGGTAGAGCCAACCACTTATCCTTCCACGGAAAGGTTTGCCGACATCCTTTGGAAAACTGAGAGAGTTTACCAACTCTACATCCATGATCTGGGCTCCAGTTCCAAGAAAGTGGCCGCTGTGGAGCCTACTCAAGAGGCTACGATGCACTACATGGTGGAAGGGCAGGCCCAACACAAACAGACCCTCCCAATGGACAACCAACACCCCCAGCAGGCTCAACAACAACAGCAACTACAACAGCAACAGCAGCAATGGGTGGGAACAGGCACTATTATAAGAATAAGAAACATAAGAATCATAAGGGCAAACAACAACAAAGACCAGGCCCTTCATATAGGGAGATAGCCAAAGAGAATCAGAAGTTTAGAGAACTTCTGGGGCAAGTGCACTCCATAGCGGACACTGTTCCTGCTCAGTCCCTTGCAGCCATACAACGGGAACCCAGGCACCAACAGGCCATGGCGACACAGGAATTACAGGCCCTCAGGCCCTATACAGGCCTGAACCCAGAAGCACCTCCCGATATAGTGTCAGTGCAGCACAGTGAAGTGGTTAAAGGAGCCTGGCCCAACCTCTCCATGCTTCCTCTAGTACAGATTGACAATTACAGGCCCCAGTCCAGATTGTAAACAAGCTGGTCTTGGATACAAACTGAAGGCCCTGCACTGAGGCCGAGGTTGGGGGCTGCCTACTTACAGTATTATTGGATACAGGTGTGGTTGTGTCTGTACTACATGATTACCATCCAGACACATCTCCTTGGTCCACCGGATGGAAGACCAATATGTCAGGACTAGATGGTACTATGTTACCTGCATACCACTCTCTACCGCTACCTGTAGAGACGGGGCCTCTAAAGGCCTCACACATTTCCAACTGATGTTATTGCATGATCATCCTAATATCATTAGAATTGACTTCCTTGCACCACACGGCTATGTGGTGATCTAGCTAACATTCTATTGATACAGATTCAGGGCCAATATCATACCATTTTGATCCCTGATTCGCACGTGGACAACATTATCTGCCAACAATAAGGAGTATGACATCATAGATTTGTTCAAGAACCACAAGCTTTTTCCAAAGCTCCTTCCCATACTACAAAGACATCTGAAAGCATTTGCTACCAACAAGCATGACTGTGGCAGAATGCACACTGTCATCGAAGTGCCAGGCCCAGTACATGAGAGGCAAAGGCAATATCCTTTCCCATCTGAGGCCTTGTCTTCTCTTAGGGAAACAATTAAATCACTCCTCAACCAAGGGGTAATCAGAACATGTGTTTCTACTGCCAACTCCCCAGTGTGGTCCATGAAAAAACCCACAGGCACCTGGAGACTTACTATTTACTACAGAAAACTGAATCAGGTCACCCCCAGTTGTGCTCCAACTGTGGTCTCCATACCTGATGTGCTGCGACTCCTGACCCCTGACCTGAAATGGTTCAGTGCCCTGGATATTTCCAGTGGTTTATGGTCACTGCCATTGGCTCCTAAAAGTCAATATAAGTTTGCCTTCACCTTTGAAGGTAGACAGTACACATGGACCTGCTTACCACAGGGATTCCATAACAGCCCATCCCTGTTCCATCTGCACATGATGGATGCCCTTGAGGGTTTCTCTGCTCCCCAGTGTCTCTTGCAGTATGTAGATGACCTGCTGTTAGCAACAGCCACACAGGAACAACACTTGGATCTCTTGGATGAACTATTGACACTCATCCAGAGAGCAGGCCTCAAATGTAATCCAGCAAAAGCACAACTATGTCAGAAAGAGGTACTCTTTCTAGGTCTGAAAATAACTGACCAAGGCTGCAGCCCTACCTTGAAGAAGATACAGGGATTACAAGACTTGCCATTGCTCACCAGTGTGGCAACTCTAGAAGGTTTCTAGGTGTGGTAAACTATTCCAGAGATTTTATCTGTGATTTTGCTCAGAAGGCTGCTCCTCTGTATGAACTACTAAAGAAGGACATTCCCTGGACTTGGGGTTCGATACACACCCAAGCTGTGATGTCACTGAAACAGGCCTTGGCCTTGGCTCCCACTCTGGTCAACCCCAATCCAGCACTACCATTCCATCTGGAATGTGCCACCTCTGACATAGCCATGTCAGCAGTACTGGCCCAGAAGGTTCATGGTACTCTGAGACCAATTGCATATGCATCGCAGCTCTTGACTCCAGTAGAACAGAAGTACAACCTTTGCGAAAAGGAACCTTCTGGCCACCTACTGGGCTGTCAAGCACTTTCTGTATATCTTTGGGTACTCTCTACTGATTATTAACACCAACCACACTCCGATTACGTTTCTGCTATCAGACAGAGTGAAGGATGGGTCGTGTCTAACACCAGACTGATACACTAGTCGCTTCTTCTCCAGGATAGAGACATACAGGTACACCAAACCAAATTTCCATCCATGCCGCACGTGGATTCCTTTTCCAAGAAGAACCCCATGACTGTACACTGCAACCACCTGATCTTCCAGATCCAGGACTTTTCCTCCCTGCCACGCCACAAATACTTGAGAGCACCTCTTTGTGTCATATTTTTACAGATGGTTCAGCTTCCTACTACCAGGGAGAACAGATTGCAGGGATGGGTGTTTTAGTGATTTACCCCTATGGTAACACTGTTAAAATCTCTAAACATTGCAGTGTAGCATCATCACACTATGCAGAGATGGCAGCGGTGGCCTGTGCCCTCGAATTCATCCAGCATAGAACTGAAGATACCATCATTTTTACAGACTCTAACTGGGTTTGTTGTTCTCTTACAGAATTTCTTCCTTTCTGACAGAAGAACTCCTTCCTCTCATCTGATGGCAGCCAATGAAGTACAAAGAACTGGTAATATACATACACTCACTGACACAAAGGTTTACACACAAACTCTATGTACACAAAGTCAAATCTCATTCTCCACATGATTCCTACCATATCTTCAATGACACAGCAGACAACCTTGCCAAGAGAGGCCCGAGGGAGGACACCTGGATGATGGATCATCCAAAGGCCAATGCGGCCATACACATTGCAGCAGTCAAGAAGAAACCTGAACCCTTTTCCCCCTTGGACCTCTCAGCAGCCCAAAATGCTGACACTGAACTCAAAGAAGTGTTCAGATTCCTTGACAAAAGTACTGAAGAAAAACGTCCCATGCACAACCCCTACCAGAGGCATGAAGGTAAGTTACACTTGTCACCAGATGATAAGCTCATTTGGTACCAATCAGATGATTCCACCACCAAGTTGTGGGTGGTCCCCAGACACCTTAGGTCTGCATTCCTGCATCAAGTGCATGACACACCCACTGGTGGATACCAGGATGTGAAAAACACCCTCAAGGCTCAACACCACCTCCTGGTGGCCTGGTGTCTCGAAGATGTCAAACAGTACATACTGTAGATAACTGCTTTATTTGTGTGCAAAACAATCCCATTCCTACCAAACAAAATGCCAAACTCCTACCACAAATACACTCTGGCCCTTGGCAGGCCATACAGATTGATTTCATTGGCCCCCTAACCAATACTAGCAAAAACAACAAGTATGCCCTTCTGGTAACTGATCTTTTCTCTAAGTGGGTTGACGCTTTCCCCACTAAAACATGTACTGCTAAAACCACTGCCAAAATCCTGGCGGAACAAATTTTCTCCAGGTGGGGCCTACCTCTTAAGGTAGACTCTGACAAAGGAACCAGTTTTCCAGGTGAGTTGATGAAAGAATCCCTCAAGCTCCTTGGAGTTCAACAAAAGTTCCACATACCCTACCACCCCCAATCTTCAGGTCAAGTAGAGAAAGCCAACAGATGGATTACGCAAATGCTTTCCAAGTTCATTGAGGAAAATCCCAAAACCTGGGATTCCCTATTGCTGTACTCCTTATGGTAATTAGGGGCACACCCTCAGCCACCACCCTGTTGACACCCTTCGAGTTGATGACTGGAAGACAGATGAGATTACCTGAACACCTGTTGTTTGACCTACATACCCCAACTGCATAAAATACCTCATACATACACACTTGTATGCTGCCAATTGCATGGGCAAGGCCCAGCAACAGTCCAAGATACAGTTTGACAAGCATGCACAAGAAGTGGATTGGTTGGAGATCAGGTAATGGCCCTCCAATTTGCACATCCCATACTCTCCTTTTCCAATAAGTGGGAATGCCCTCACCCCATTGTCAACAAACTCAGTCCGGCAGTTGATCAAGTTAGGCTCCTACACAACAATAAACTGACAAATGGTTATATGCAAACCAACTGAAACTGTATAAAGGAGCATAATTACTTTTCCTCACCCCATTGAGCGGAATAGTACTAACCTACTAATGTTTGATTTTGCTTTTCAGATAAACTGACAAGATGGCTATCTTGCTCCATTTTCTCCTCATCTCAGGTGTTATCCCCTGCATCCAAGGCACTGTACCGAACCTCCTACCTCATGTTGATCATCCAGCATCTGCTCCAGAGGGAGTGCCCATCAAAATACCCGATAGTTTGATTACTGTCCAGGAAGGTTCTGATGTTTACCTCACTGCCTCGGTTCTTGCTCTTGATAAATCTACCCTACAAATTGAGTGGAAAACCACATTGCAAGGTCAAATTCTCCCTGTGGCCAAACTCTCCAATGGAACTTTCCAGGGTTGGTCTAATGCTAAATTATCCCCAAATGGTTCTCTGTCCTTGCTACAAACTGCTCTTAGACATTCTGGTTTATACAATATCACTGCTTTAATTGATCCATCATAGTGTAATTCTTTGTCTAAGGATTCTGCTCAAAAATTTTATGCTATACACAACATGGCCTCTGCTGCCATGTACCTTTCTGTGTTACCACCCACTGACAAACAGCTTTTGGAATGTCCAAAGCACACCCCTGGTCCCCGTAGTGGTCTAACAGCCACTGCCCTACCTGGTACACTGATTAACAATTTACAATTTATGCATATACCTGTCTTGTTTAATTTAACTTACCGGAATAAGAAAGAATCTGGTATGTGTCATAATACTAACCCCTCAGCATTTTGTAGTACATTATTGCTTGATAGTTTAGCAGCATTTCAGATTCGTACTCAAGACCCTATTGCCAGGGTCCATACCACTGAGCAAAGAGGCAACTTCAGGAGATGACCAAATCCTGATGATCAAACTCATAAATATAATGCACGTTAAGTTGACAGTTCTGATGCCACTGGTGCAACAGGCACTTTCACAGGTCTTTTGGTACAGCTATGTATATCGGAACAAAGCAGACATTGCTGCTATCAAATCCCATTCTGCCAAATTTCAGACTGGTTAGGTAAATGATATACTACCCCATTATTGCATGGTGTGGATGGCCTTAGTCAGGAAGAAAGATACACTGTTTCTAATATACACAACAGTACTAAGGCATTTACTGATTCTAAAGATAACATTAATGCACTCATTGCACAGAATAACAAAAAAGCAGATAAACAATATATTGCCCATGAGATTTTATGCTCAGCCTATGGCTCATACATTATTACTACCATCAACAATCTCTTCCATGATCTAGAATCTGGAAGAATCCCTGATATCATACATGACAGACGTATTTCCAAATGGTATTGTCCACGATAAAAAAACCCTGGCTGTATTGCTATGTGTATGCAACAGTCTCTAACTATTCCTCTTTCTACAGCTAGAAATTTGGGGTTTGTGACCAGACACCCTAATACTGGTCCCTATTTTACTGCTAAGAAATGTTCTATCAGAGATACAATGTTTGTTTCTTTTACTGTCTCTTTACCACACTTTGATCCCACTACAGCTTTATTCAACAAGCTGGCTTCAGTTCACCTTGATGATGATATCTACAGAGAACGCTTGGATCTGCCTCCTCTACTGGTCTTCCATCCTTTCCTGGACACCTGGGTCACTCCGCACACAGACTGCTGTGCGAAGAAACAGTATATCTACTTGTGTCGATGTGATGTATTTGATGTTATTAAACCTGCATGTGGTTATTCTCCTGACAGTATCGATTGGTTCTTTTCCATGGACAATGACACCAGCACAAATGGCACATGCTTTTGGACTCAACATTGGCTCCGATAAACTTTACCAATCTTATTGAGGGGTTCATCACCTGTCAACATGGATAGAAACATAGACTTTGATGGCAGATAAGGACCACTTGGCCCACCTAGTCTACCCATTTCCCTATGTATTGGATAAGCTGCGGATTCTAGTTAACCACCAGCCTACTTCCTGCAACCCCCACTATAATTGCCTTATGTCTGTCCCATGCATGTTTGAATTCCCCCACTGTTTTAGACCCCACAACCTCTCCAGGAAGGCAGTTGCATGCATCCACCACTCTCTCCATGAAAAAGAATTTCCTCAATTTACCCCTGAGCTGTCCCCTCTCTAACTTTAAAGTGTGCCCCCTTGTTCTTACACATCTCTTTTCTGAAAGATGCTACCCTCCTGGACTTTGTCGATTCCCTGAGGTACTTAAAAGTTTCTATCATGTCCCCTGTCCCTCCTTTCTCATCAAGGGTATACATATTAAGCTCTCTCAGTCTCTCTTCATATGGTATCTGATGTAGACCCTGCACCATTTTAGTTGCCCTCCTCTGGACTGCTTCCATCATGTCTATGTCCTTGCGTAGATGAGATCTCCAAAACTGCACACAGTACTCCAGATGGGGTCTCGCCAACTGTCTGTACAGAGGGATAACCACTTCCCTTTTTCTACTTGTGATGCCCCTTCCTATGCATCCCAGTATCCCCCTGGCTCTCCTTACTGACTTCTCACATTGCTTACCCACCTTTAGTTCATCTGATATGACTACACCCAGATCCCTTTCCATTATTGTTGTTGTTAGTACCTCCCCTGCTATTGTGTACTCTTCTCCTGGATTTTTATTTCCCAGGTGCATTGCTTTGCACTTCTTTGCACTGAATCTAAGTTGCCATATGGATCTCCAAGACAACCTACACTTGCCCAGTACAATTACAAAAATAGAGATTGCCTACTGTTAAAATGCAGTATACAGTAATTCAGATGGAGAATACTGTGTAGTCATGAATTACAAGTCATACACTTACGGAACGCAGACATGTGTTACTGATAACCCCAATTTTTGTTTTGTTCCCCAGCAAAAGTCTGTCATTGGACATACCGTTATTACCCCTGTCCCCCTAATGGATGCGGACATCATTGATGGTAACCCCGATTATCTGCTCACCCTTTCTGAATATTTACCATATTTTAATGTACACATAGATCCACTTTCACTTACATTAAGATCACTTTTAGAGAGAAAGACACACACCTCATCCACATAAGCAATAATATTACTAAGGCTACTGAAGCTATTCTTTATTGATCAATGATGGTGATATGAATGATGCATTAACTAACACATGGTTAGAGATTACTTTTAAAGGTTTTGTTATTATACAAGGATTTTCTATATTTTTCTTGGTTATTATGCTATGCTGCCTCGGCGCATGCTGCACAAGACTGTGAGCAGCTGGAGTTTCTTTACAAAGCTCTCGTGGGTTTGTAAACTACACCTGCTCCTGACCTATCCCTAGATTTGCCTGTGTTTCTTGGAAGCAACAAGGGGAAATGTTACATGGGGTCCCTGCACCCTTATTGGTACTCCCAGAGGTACACTGTAGACAGTTACTGCTTAGGCATATGTTATACTAACATATAGGGCTAAGGGCATCTACCGATAAGAGTAGATGTCAGGATATGCATGCATATTATTGTCATACACTTTGCTTGCTAATACATATATATTTTCTATGTATTTTCTGTGTATTTCTATTTACAAGATGTTAGGACACCTGTGTCCTTGTAATGATTATGATATGTAAGTCGGCATTACCACCTTTTGGTAATTTGTACTACTACATTGAGTTATGTAAGACTCTGTACTGTACTTTTGTTTCACAAAGTGATGACTACTACAAAATTGTATAATGTTATCTTGGACCATGGAGCCACCTCTAATTTAACCAATTTGGCTCATCTTTGTAACTAGAAATGTATGTATCTTACAGTAACCATAGTAATTATCATAGGTATATAATGTGAGACACTGAGTCTTATACCTTGGAGACCCAAGAGACAAGGATAAACCTTGAGGTATACGAAATGCTTAGCATTGGCTCCTGGTTCGTATTGGTAAGAACTGCTTAGGGCAACTGTGATTTATCCTTTGGTAGTAATAAACAAGTTTATTACTCTTATGCAATGTGTCTGTGATTCCTTGCATTCCCAATATTGCCAAGAACCTTAGAGTGAGGTTTAGACCTCCTGACACATAAATCAGATTCTCTTTAGATAGTGGGAGAGCATCATGGATGAAAGTCTGCTTAGCTCAGTATTTACCTATGAAATCATGAAACCTATAAATAGCCATTACAGAAGACACATGGGCCTTTTTTTTTTCATATAATATTTTATTTGATTTTTAAAATTATCTCATACAAATGTTATATCACAATCCAATACATTTTGACAAGAAAAAAAAACATATTAAAGAGACAGATCTATCAAGTCCAATTCAAATCCAAGGGGAGTGGGAAGGGATCACAAATTCCATACAAACAAAACATTGAAAATAACAGTGTGGTGAGCAATTCAGAGGTATTAACCCCTCAAATGACCTTAATATATCAACTTCACATTATTCCTTTTATAACATAATCCCCTAACAGAATATATTTATATAACACAAAACAACTAAGCAACAACTTAGTATTCAAAAAGAAAATCAATAGTATATATTATTATTATTGTTATATTTATGTTAATCCCCCAAAACCATCAACAGCATCCAGAACAGCTGACATCTCCAGTTCAGAAGTAGTTGGTGAGTCAAGACCCTCTGCAGATTCTCCGGATTCACCCGATTCTTTATACTGACCCCTCAAAAACTCTTGTCAGTTGGTCCAGTTAAAAAGAAACATAGGGCCAGATATTCAAAACTTTGCCCAGGGGCAAAATTAGCACTGCCCGGCGGGCAAACTGTGACCAGAGCAAAAACATAGCCATATTCAAAATGAATAGCCCAGTGCAAACCCAGCTGAATATAGCATGCGAAGGAAGCTGGGCAAATGAGGCCCGGGAGTGCAGGGCAAACATTGCCCAGGATTAACAGCACTAAATATAGCAGAGAAGGCAGCACTGAATATAGCAATCAGACAGAGGGCAGTGCAAACACCCACAAAACAAAAGTGTCACAGAGGTGTAAGCAGCTGTCCAGGAACACAGGAAAGCAGAAGAGCCCAGCCAGACACAACTACAGTACCAGTGAAAGGAATGGAATAACCTACAACCACAAGTGAAATCATAACGCCACAGAACACTGTCAAATCCAAGTCCACCCCAAAAGACACAGGACACAGGAATGTCAACTTCAAAAAGTATAATGTAAACTGTGAAAATACAAAGTGCAAAGGCAACATGAACATATTTACAGAAAAAATCAAAACACAGCAGAACACTTTTATGTACAAATGGGTGCAGGAAAACCTAATGAAAGGGGAAAGGGCAGGCGTAACAAAGGTTGACAACAATGGGGAAAACAACAGTAATAGTGCAAACAGTCAAATGTTAAATAAAGCAACAGAACAATGGGGTAAGAATGTGGTTGTCGAGGGATGGAAATGCAAAGCAATGATGGGGAACAGGATGGCAGAAACAGGGCTAGGGACACTGGGCCAGGGACAGGAAGCAGGATAAGATACATAGAATGCAGGGGTTAGTGCGGGCAGGTGCTGGCAGGCGTTCTTCAATACAGCTGCAACACGTCTTGTCTCTGATATGAGCACAGCCTGTTGTTCAATTAGGGTAGCTGCTGGCGCACTATCCTCCAAGCTCCTCTGTTCCCTCACCCTCCTCTGGACGGCTGGCCCACAGTGATGACCCACGTGGACCTACAGGAGAAAGGGGGACCACATCAGGGCATGATAATGACACAAAGGTGCCATGTACCACCACACGGTGGACAGCATGCCCCAACAACCATGCCCATGTGCTAGTATGTAACAAACCACAACACACACTAACATGTGCCTGCAGGACAAGGCAGTACGTAACAGGCAGCATGCAACACCCCAGTGTACATCGATATGCATGGAATGCACGCTGAGAAACCAACAACGTGGAGGCCAGCCAGCACAGTGGCGAGACTGTAACAGTGCAAACAGACAGCCACCTCCAGAGATGTGAACGACAAGTGGACACTGACTGATATGCACATGGGATGACACATGGTGGGACATGCTGCCCACGGTCACAGCTATGATACAAACTACAGATGACACCAACTGGAGAAATTGCCACAGCCCCAAGCACGTGTGCAACCACACATGCCTGTCATGTACACCTCAACAGTGGCCCACCTCACTGCTGCCCTCCACAAGAACTGTTGACACCCAGCCAAACTGCCACCCACGATGCCATAATACAGCAGCTGTACAAATGATGACAGAAAACCCTGAAGAGGTGGGTGGGTGACTGACATAAGTGTGCAACAGTGGCAAGTGACACAGAGAAAGACTCCGACAATGACCACAGAGAACAATGACACTGGCATCAGAACAGTAGGGACTGCAGGACAGGTAACCAAGCAGTACACAACCAGGGAAGTGCCAATGCCCAGCCACACACTTGCTGCAACAGAAGGGTGAGGGGCCCACAGTGGTGTACAGAATGGCACAGTGCCGTGACACCACCCATGCAAGAAGACACACATGTGAAACACAGAAACTGGGCCTGCTCCACCAGTGGCACTGCAGCGTGGGCCAAAGGCATGCACAGGACAGTGTCACCCTGGTGGTCAAGGCATGGCGAGGCACACACACACCTGTGGGAGCAGCATCTGCCATAGGGGCTGACAACCAGCACCATGCTACCACAGAACAACTCCTGCAGCACACCTGCATAACATGTGCACAAACAGTGTGCACCATAGGGACAGAGGGACAGCACTCTCTTAGGGACAATGGCCCCACATCAGAGCATGAGCCCACAGGCAGGGGTGTAGCCAGACATCCACATGTTCTACATACAATCCCAAACAGCCGCACCCCTCATAAATGCTGTACTCAGCAACCCCAAACGTAAACCCCTTCCAAAAGGGTATGATGTCTGTCAGATAATTCCCACTCTCTAATGAGGTTGTACATTCCCAGGTGGGCCCCTCAGTTGAGTAAGTGGTTACCGTCTGAACTCTGAAAACATTTGCATTTAGTATCGTGTTCCTTATTAAATAAGGTATCTGGGACACTGTTGATAAATGTGAGATGCAAACACAGAACTAGTGTATCCGAATGAAGTGGAATATTGATATAGTGTGTCAACCTGGGCCCTCCTCTATTGATGTTCCAGGTGGGCCTTGCATCATCTGTCCAGGTGGGCCTCTGCACCCAGTCGACCCTCTGTCCTACACACAACAGCATTTAAAACAGGGCCACACCCAGTGGCCTACAGTGACAAAATGTCTGGTGTACCTAGGGAACAGTTGACAGACATGCAGTACACCAAAGTGTACACTATCGTGTACAGTGCGATGCTCTACACACACTTGCTCAACTGCCTGCCCTGTAAAGCCAGACTCATAGTGGAAAAGCATAACATTGCACAGTACTCACGCACAACACCACTTTCACCGCCCTGCTCTCTGCTGCACGCCAGCCAGTGGAGGCACTCCTGCGCCTGTCGGATGATGGCCCCTGTCTGGCTTGTGCGCATCTCTCCTGCCTGTGGTTTGCTGTCGGCGCCTGCAGTGAGAAGAGGGTACAGCATCATCAGTACAATATCAGCCATCACGGTACGCTAAAGACCACCCGCACCCCAGTGGTGCAGCACAACACACCAGTGGCAGACGGGTGCAGTGCACCACCAAAGCCATGCCAAGCATGACAGGGGTCCATGCACACTGTCTACCCTATCCCACACAGTACACACATGGCTTCATGGACTCCATGAGCAACATGTGCTCAGCAACACATAAGCACACCACGAACACACTGCCCCACCACCCATGCCAGCAGTCGCCAGTCATCCCTTACCTGGCACTGGCACAGTCCCCTCATGAACCATGGCCCTGCAGCATTCAAGCAGTGGTCACTGCCTGCGCCTGAGGTCAGCATAACGATGCCGGCACTTTTCACCATCACGTGGGATACCTGTGATGGCACTTAGTCTGCAGGCAATGGAAGCCCAGACCTGCGTACGGGGCAAGTCACCCTCCCGCACAGGTCCAAATAGGCGGCGATGGCGCCTCTCTGTGAACTGCACGAGGTTGGCAGTCTCAACCTCATCCCACCGCCTGTCATGGCCCACCACTGCCCTTTGCCTAGCTCTCCCAGACATATTTGTGCTGTGGAAGGGGCAAATAACTGAACAACAGTGCAACAACTGTGCATACACCCTGACACAGTACAACTGAGCAGCAGTGCCGCGCTGACGTATGCCGTAGCGCCGCGCTAACAGGAAGTGATTGCAATGTGCAGGCGTGACCCCTACCATCACCCTGGTCCAATATTGCACGCATGCGTGTAGCGCCGTGCTGAAGCTGGTTAGCGCCGCGCTGAAGCTGGTTAGCGCAGCGCTAAAGCTGGTTAGTGCAGCGCTGGACCGCGCTATGACAAGGGTAACATGAGCATGCATGCTGCACATAGCGCGGCATTGTTCCTCAAATAGCGCTTGCTGTGCTAGCGCCGGCTATTCAGAGCCATATTCAACGGGCTGTATGCAAATGAGGGTACTTGTGTATGCATGGGGCAAACGTGTGATTAGCATATCATTATTCGCTCATTTGCATGACTAACAGGCAGGATTGCCTGGCGCGGCTATAAAGGCAAGCAGTGCACCACCAGTGTTGTATTGTCGAACCGCGGTGGAATACAGCAGTGAACAACATGGAGAGAGACATGCAACAGGGGGATGGGCAGCAACAGCCAGGTATGTATCAAGGGTGTGGATAGGCATATTCATTGTACACAGTTGTGTCCAGTTTGATCGACCGCCTGTCACAAACCAATTATCAATCTAATCTGTGGTATTTGGGTTAGTGTTGGCCACTGTGGACTGTGTCATGCATGTATGATCTCTTTAGAGTGTAGAGGAATCATCTGACAATTGTTTGGAAGGGGGTGCAGTTTTGATGGGCCGTGTACATTATGTAATGGGGGGACGGTTGGAGACTGTGTACACTCCTGGTATGTATGACCACCGTGGGACAACATACATCCACTGCATTGTGCTCATCCCCCCTGCAGTTCAATGTGTCATGTGCCAATGTTTGCACATTTGTGTCTGCACACCAGGTGCACTGGTGCTGTACCATGACAGTGCACCGTCTTGTCTTCCTGCATGTGTGGAGTGATGGCCTCTGCCCCCACCCGGGAGTACACAATGTACCAGTAATGTGCGCTCCCATGCCACAAACAGTCATGGGGGTTCATGGCACATGTGTGCACACCACTCCAGACACAGGACAGACAGTGGCAATGTGGGCATGTGCAACGTACAGGCACATGCAGCCATCTGATATGTCCATGTGGCCTGTAGCACTGAGGGGGTGATATCATGCTGTCCACTGTGTGATGCAGTGCAGCACCGACGCAGCCACTGACACCTGTCCACTTTTTATTATCCCATAGGTGTGCAGGCTCAACTGGGCGCGATCCGCACCTAAATTCTCACAAGATGAGCTAAACACCCTGGCACATGAGGTAAAGGTGAGAGAACATGTGTTGCGCTGCACACAGGGCCACCATGCTGATGCAGCGGCAGGCTTGGAGGAGGTGACTGCAGCGTGAATACGGTTGGTGGTCGTGGGAGATGAGACTGAGGCAGTCCGGAAGCGTTGGAATGACCTCCTGCGCGCGCAAGGAGGAGGTGGCACAGCGCCACAGAGACAGGACCAGAACTGGTGGTGGTCCACAGGAACACCAGCATGTGTGCAGGAGCCACACATGGCAGTGGTGGCATCCACATTGCGGATGGTGGCAGTGGCAGGTGTGCCAGGTGGTGGCTGCGAGACATCCCTTGCACTTCCAAGGCCAGGTCTGTATTCACATGTGCAACCCCTGTATGTGGTGCAGGCAAGGGTGCATGGTCCTGCTTTTGGTGTCCTGCACAGGCTGCACTGTATCCTGCAGAAATGATGGCTGGCATGGTCAAGATCACTGTGGGTGGGTGGTGCATGTTGGCACAGGCTTCTGTGTGGTGGGTACCTGTCCTGAGGGCTGCATGGTGAGGTGGTGGTGGTGGTAGTGGTGGTAGTTTGCCACAGTGTCCATGGATGGATGACTGACCCTGTCCCTATTCTCTCCTCAGCACTCTCGGACAGGCCTGCACCACCACAGCATGGTCCACAGATGTCCAGCCAGGTTCCCGAGGTTATGGAGGAGTTTGAAGACGATCGCCAACAACATCTGGACTTTGTGTATCTCAGGTCAGAGGGGCCCAATGCATGTTCAGTGATACCCAGGGACAGGCATGCAACTGCCTTGGGGAGGAGGGCACACCCACCAGGGGTGTTAGGAGACAGTGGCACCTGGATGTTGCCGCAACTGAGAGTGATGGGGTGGGAGGTACTGCTGGTCACTGTCACCAGTGCAGATGACAGTGATGTCTCTACATATGCACATCAGCTGGACATTCCTGTGCCAGGGGATGTAGGGGTGGGCTTTGCTGAAGGCCATGGAACAGGTCAGGGTGCTCCTGTAGGTGTCGGCATGTGTGGCTGAACACATGGTGGTGGGTGGTGTGGGTGGTGTTGCAGGACAGCAAGGCGTGCATTTTCTGACAACTGCTGAGGTTCCAGTCCATATGGTGCCACAGCCCACTGCCACTCGTATGCAGCAGCCAGCTGTAGCAGTTGGTGCAGTGCCAGGCACCACTGCCAGCTGCTGCTGTGGGTCCCGTGCCCTGGTCCATGAAGGCCATGGTGCCCGGCCACTCCTGCAGACTGCTGTCACATCACTAGCAGGAGGCCTGCCTGACCTGCATGCCATGCGGCGTGAGCTGCGTACATGAGCTGGGTCAGATACGGAGGCAATAAGAGTGGGCTTTGTCTGGCTGAGCAGCAGGCAGAGGACAGGTTTGGCCGCCTGGTGGGTGCCATAGACCGTGGCTTCCGGGGTTGACTGCTGCAGTGGTGGCAATGGTGGTGTCATGCAGGGTGTGCCTATTAGTCGGCAACATGGGTTTGTTGGCTCTGGTGCACATGGCAGAGGGGCACACAGGCAGGCACACCGTGGTGGAGGCTGCCACTGTTACCAGTTCCGAGCCATCACAAACTCCACCTGCAACCCAGCCGCGCCTGTGGTCGTCCATATCCCTATCTCTCCACCAACCCCGGGGCACAGGAGGCCAACCATGCCTGCCTCACCTTCCACTTCAGCTGTCCTCTGCACAGAGCACCCCAGGGTCCGTAACCCATGGTACGGGAGCATGCCGCATGTGTGGGTTGCGTCGCCGGTGATGCCCACAGGCTGTCTGGCGACTCTAGGTGCTTTCCCTGTCATGCATGGGCAGATCTGTGCACACGCGCACACACACACACACACACGCACACATACACACCACTCCCACCAACACAGTTGCCCCCTCTACCCTCACAGCACACATTGCACCTCCCCACCATGATTACACCGCTTGTGTGTATCCCCACCACATATGTGCTGCATAATCATGGAGTCACACCACATGCACACACTATTTGTATTACACTGGGTTTGTTTGCTGTTGTGATTCTGGTTTTCACTGTATGTTAGTCTGTGCACATTAAAATTGTTGCTCACTTGTACTCTTCAGGTTGTTGTGCAGTCTGTACTTACCCTCTGGTCTGTTGCAGTATCCTGATGATGTTGTCCCAGTGCTGTATGGCCTGCGCATGCATGCGGTCCCTCCTCTCCAGTTGCTCCACTATCCCCTGACCACTGGCTCTGGCTCACTGTCAGACTGTCCCTCAGGTTCAGGTGCCTGTATCCCATGGTTCATTGCCATGTTGTGCAGCATACAACAGGCTAGGAAGATACGGCATACCTTCTGAGGTGTATATTGTAGGGCACCATCTGATGTATCAAGGCATCTAAATCGCATCTTCAGGATGCCAAACACCCTCTCTATAATGTTTCTTGTTCTGGCATGTGCCTCATTGTAGAGCTCCTCCGCCACTGTGGCCGGTCGGAGTACTGGTGTGAGCAGGCAGGGCCGCAGGGGATAGGCACTGTCTCCTGTCAAAACATATAACTTGTTAGTGCTGTACTGTGGTCTGTCAGCTGCTGTCCTGCACCTGTCTGTGGCCCTCACATCCCTTCCTGGCCTGCAATGCCTGCCCCATCCATGCTGTTGTGTGTTTGCCTTGTGTGCTACAACTCACCAACTAGTTGTCCACTGGTATTCTGCTCTCCTCAAAGGCCTGACACAGCTGAGACTGGTGCCAGATGGAGGCGTCGTGGGCACTGCCGGGTACTGTGCATATACATTGGTGATGCGCCTCGCCGCATCGCACACACCACCTGGCAGTTGATGGAGTGGTACCCTTCCTGTTCACATACACATCACTGCCATTCCAGGTGGTGCACGGATGGGGACATGGGTGCAGTCAATGGCACCCAGTACAGATGGTAGGTGCCAGCCTCGATGGAACTGCTGCATTGTTTCTCTGCGCTCTGCTGCTGTGCTGGGGAATACTATGAATTCTGAAGCATGTGGCAGGAGCCTCTAGGAACTGGGTCAGGATCGTGAGGTGGCAGACTGTGTTACCCCAATGGTGTCCCCCGTTGGTCGTTGGAACGTCCCTGTGGCAAGGAAGCACATCACTGCTGTCACCTTCTCCTCCACTGTCATGGCATGACTGCGTCTGGTGTTTGACTGCAGCTGCTCATGAAGGAGTTCGCAGAGCTGTCTCAACATTCCCCTGTTCATCCGGTACCGGCCAACGATGTGGTCATCAGGCAGGGTCTCAAAGGAGACCCTGGGCCGTACAGCCTGTTTGCAGCATACCGTCTCCCCAGCTCATGCCAGGCCCATGTTGTGCCTGCCCCTTCTCCACCTCCTCCTCCTCCACTACAGCTGCCATCAATGGCAGGATCACTGCTACTGGGACTGCACACATTCCTACTTCCTGTGCTGCTCCCTCCTCCTCTGTGTTTTGCCCTGTGTTTAGACCGGCCTTTATGGTAACTGGCCTTGGCTAAGGGCTGCACTATGTATCCTAGCTGGCTGAACCTTGAATATCCCCTAGCTGCCTCTCTGCGTACTCACCATCCTTTTGCCCCTTGCATACATTACTGGTTAGCCCAGCGCTACTGCAGTTTGGCAGTGCTATTTGGCCTTTTGAATATGGCAGACCCGCGCTAATCCCGCGCTAAACCTGCGCAAATGATTTTTGCCCGGCGCAAGGTTTTGAATATCTGGCCCATAATGTCTTATTCTTATATTGGATTCACACTTTTGCAGGTGCAAGTAACTGAAATTGTGCACCCAATTCCAATATTTCTTGTCTACATGCAAGGAATTTTTGTCGTCACTGCTGAGTAGGGTAAGAAAAATCTGGAAAAACGCTAAATTTAAAGCCCTTGTACAAAAGTGTTTTCTTCATTCTGGACAACTTGACAATGTGATCCCTATCTGACTCAAATGCCAGAGAGAAAAAGATTGTAGCTTTTTTTTCCTTGTCCCTTAGTTCTTCTGATTCTTGCTTTCTGAGTACCCTAAAAGCCTTGGTGACAAAAGGGAGATTATCTTGAGGTAGTTCATAAACAGTGGTGAAAATATCCTTTACCAAGTCCTGGGTAGGCTTAAATTCATCATCAAACTTTAGAGGTAACCCCACAACACGTAAATTCTGATATCTGGACTGATTTTCCAAATTTTCAATTTTCCTGTTTAAGTTATAGTTGTAACAAATAAACAAGTCTTGGCACACCAATATTCAAACAAAAAAACTCACCACACTTAAATAGTAATCAAAACTTTTTTACTGTGAAACATACGTTATAGTTGTCCTTGGCAAGAGCAACCCCAGACAGCTCGATTACTTTGACCCCATCTGTTAATTTCTGAATATTTTGTATGTTGTCCTGGGCTTGCTTAGTTAAACTAACTATTTTCTCCCTATTTTGCTTTACCTCATTTTGTACAGATTCCACCTTCTGACTCAATGCCTCGAATCTACGATCTAGCTGCTCCACTCCTTGCCGGATTTTATCTATTGAACCCCCATTGACTCCAAAGTGTGTTTCGGGTTAACTAGAAGCCATTGAGTCAGGAACTCAAAATCCACAGCTCGGTCAGATCTCAAAGTAGCATTTTTCTGATCTTGGCCCAAACGCTGAAGAATATGTAGATTCTCTACTGAAATATCAGCTAAAGTGTCCGCTGCATCAGGTAATTGTACAACTCGCACACCTTGTACATATCGCGGTTGAAACTCTGATTTGGAGCCTTGGCCCTGCAGTGTCAGAGACTCTGATCCAGGCCCAAAATCGTCAGGTGTCCTCTGATCACTGGGGCTGATTTCAGGTCTAAAAGTTTTCTCCATTGGCTGTATACGAGGTGAAATGTATTCCTCGGAAGAACCGATCCGTCTGTCTTTCCGTTTAGACATTTTTTTTCCGGTTCTATTAAAGATTTAAACTGCACACTACAGCCACCGAGATACAGAGCACTCTTACAGCTCCACCACCTAGTCGGCCATCTTCCCCCCCAGGTGCAGTGTTTATTTAAAGTTGGGCCTACCATACATCCAGATGTAAGGTACAGTAAATTACCAATTAGATGCAGCTCCACTTACAACATATGTAAACCCAGTGCTTCGGTGGAAGCCTTTGATCTTCATAAGGCTGCTTAAACAGCTGGGGTTCTATTTGCAGTATCCACACCAGTATGCTGATCTTAAAATCGATGCCACATCTGAATGAGTACTTGATTCTTGCTTACTCCATTTCTTCCCCGCTTTGAAAAATGCTTGTCCTGAGTTAGTTTTGGGCTGGCAATGCCTCACCTATGTTGGAAGATGACCAATATGCAGCACTGAAAGATGTCAGACTTCACAGTCTGTGAAGGTAGGTGCTCACCCACCATCTCAGCAAGAAGAAGGCTGTAGCTGTGGCCACTGATGACTGTTGGGGTGTGGGGATGGGGGGACCAAAGGGGACAGACATAAGGAGATAAAATCATAGTAAAAATTGTGAGACCGTCACCAGCTTTCCAAAATGCTTACCAGTAAAAGAACACTCTATGAAGTTTTTCAAATGGCAACACAATCTGGTGAGCCCTCTGTCTGCCGTCTGACACCAAGCATCAAACAACATAAAATTGCCTAAAGAAGGCAGTGTGGTCGTGTGATTACTGAAATACTGGAGATCAGAGATTTATAAGAACAAAAGAATATCACACAGAAGCTGGCACGTGTGTCTATAGCAGCTGTCTCCTGCTTCTCAGTAGTTATACTTATACCTTTCAGGTACTTGAATGTTTCTATCATATCCCCTCTTTCCCTCCTCTCTTCCAGTGAGTACATATTGAGGTCCCTTAATTTCCCCTCATAAGTCTTGTGTTGCAAGCTCTGTACCATCTCATTAGCCCTTCTCTGGACCATCTCCAGCCTGTTAATATCCTGACAGTGCGACCTCCAGAACTGCACACAGTACTCCATGTGAGGCCTGACCATGGTTTTATATAATGGCATCACTACCTCCCTCATATGGGTGATACCCTGCCTATGCATCCCAGCATGTCACTGGCCCTCCCAGCTGCCTTACCACTTTGACATTTTCAGGTCATCTGAAATAAGAACCCCAGGTCCCTTTCCTTCTTTGTGACTGTCAGCAACTCCCCCCATCCTGTTGCTTTCCCAGGGTTTCTGTGTCCCAGGTGCATCATTTTGCACTTTTGAATTCAATTTGTGCCCTATCCCCATAGGCCTATCCAACTCCATTCACTCGTACTGCACCGACTCCTGATCACGCACAGCCTGGCCAAGAGCTACCCTAGTTATTCCGAGAGCCAGGACCTCTCAAGGTCAGAGGGCATTCCCCTACTGTCGCCCCACTGGTATAACTCCCTCCCTGCCAGTGTCTCAAACTCACTAACCTTAGCTTGCTTTAAGCCCAGGCTCAGAAACTTCCTGCTTAGCTCATAAATGCAACTGCCGCTAGCCCTAGTGTAAAAAAATATATATATATATATATATATATATATACTCTGTTGACAATGCTCACTGAGCGGCTCCCCCCTTCCTTTCCCTACTAATTCCTCCTCCCCTATCTCCCTCCCTTCTACCCCACCAGCTCTCCCCCGACCATAAGTTTTGCACCTTTTGTTATCTTTTGCTTCGTTGGAGATTGTATTCTATTGTAACAAAATTGTAATTGAACTGTAACTTTTTTGTTTGTAAGTACTGTGTCCCTTGTACTACTGTTCTGATGTCCTCTTTGTGATGAGGTACCTTTGTAAATGAGCCTCTGGCTCAAAGGTTTCTAAACTGATGTTTAACTAAATAAATAAATAAATAAATTTCAGTTGCCAGTCCTCAGATCATTTTTCAAGCTTCCCCAGGTCCCTCCTCATTTTGTCCACCCCCTCTGGGGTATCCACTGTCTTACAGATCTTGGCGTCATCTGCAAACAGGCAGGCCTTTCCCTTCAGCCTTCTGTAATGTCACTAATGAAGACAATGAACAGGACTGGCCCCAGGACCAATCCCTGCGGCACCCCACTGGTCACCCTCTCTCCCCAGAATGCACCCCATTTACCACCACTCTCTGCCTCTTGTCTGTTAGTCAGTTTCTAACCCAGTTTGCCACCGTTTCCCCCATGCCCAGCCTAATCAGCTAGTTTATCAGCCTCCTATGTGGGACGGTGTCAAAGGCTTTGCTTAAATCAAGGTAAGCATTGTCCACTGCCCCACCCTGATTTACTTCCTTTGTCACTCAGTCAAAGACATCAACCAGATTTGCCTGACATGAACTCCCCACTGTGAATCCATGTTACCGGTGGTCCTGGGTTCTAATGGCTTCTAGATGCCCCACTATCCTTTCTTTAACCAATGTCTCCATGATCTTCCCTACTACTGAGGTGACGCTGACCGGCCTATAGTTCCCCGCCTCCTCCCTACTGCTGGATTTCTATAGAGGGGCCACATGTGCCCTCCTCCAATTCTCTGGTACCACCCCTGTGTTGAATGAGTAAGTGAACATGGCTGCCAGAGGTACTGCTATCTCCCTTCACAGTTCTCTTAATATCCTTGGGTGTATGCCATCTGATCCCATCGCTTTGTCCACCTTCAATTTAGTCACCTCCTGCAGGATTCTTCTGCATTTAAATGGACTATTGTCCACCTCTTCACACCTTCGCAACTGCTATACTGCTGTGGCCCTCGCCCCTCCCCCTCTTCTGTGAATACTGAACAGAAAGACACAGTGGATTTCAGTGGGGGGACATGACAGTTCTTAGGCATGGTACTATCACTTCCAAATACCTAAACAGCACATATAAGCAAGCAACACTAGGCACTGACAAATGCTTGTTTCTGTTTTAACTGATGTACTTGGGCTTGTGTAATGACTGTCCTCCCTTTTTATTTGCTATATTGGTTCTGCTTTTTTCAATAGCTGCCCTATTGGCTGTACTCTACTTATTTATATATTGCCCTACCTGGGCTTCTGGTTCCATTAGGTTACTTGTTTAATTAATTGCCTGTCTGGGCTTCGGTGGCTCCTGTTTATTCAGTCCTGCATGGCCTTTTGTAACGTGGTCAAGGGGTGGCTACGTATTAGCAGTAACTGGGGAGTCATGTAGGGGATCAGAGTGTGTTGTCAGAGCTGAGATGCCACAGTGTGGAGCAGGAGCCCATCTGCATGGCTGGGAGCTGATGCAGTTGTGCGGCCTTGGCCACTGTGGTCGACTGAGTAGCTAGAATGAAGAGGATGGGGTACCTGTAGAAGTGACAGCTCCATCCCGGCACAGCCAGGTGGCTATTCTGTATTTTCTGAAGCACGCAGGAGAGACATCCAAGTGAGGCAGTGTCCTAGAGGTAACAGCCAGGGTCAGGAGGGAGTGGTTAATGCATTTGCATTGGGTTGAGGTTTTCAGTGCATGGTTGTGGCAGCACGGTTGAGATGTGTGGAGCCAAGGTGCTGTAAGCAGAATGGGGGCACAGTGCAGATCAGACAGGGAGCTTGGTGGAAAAAGCATTAGTTCCCAGTGCAGCTAATGGCCGGTTGGAGGAGCGGCATCTTCACTGGATGCTGGATTTATTTAGTGAAAGCTTTTACTATTTATTTCAGCAGCCATGTGAGGAGTGTAGAGACAGCACAAATTGGAGCTGGCAGAGGGTTCCATGCAGGCCTGCTGCCATAAGTTAAGTGCTGCAGTCGGAGGTGGTGTTGTAGTTTCTCTACCAGGCTCTGGAGGTGCTTATGGTCTGGAGAAATGAATTTGCTGATAGTGTATTTATTTAGGAGCTGGCTAGCAATGACCCACATTTTTGTTTTTTCCAGTCTTAGTGTTGCAGGAGAGCTGCAGATGAAAGCAGGGGACAGTTTGTTTTTTCTGCAGCCAGGGCTTTGGTACAAGTGCTCGGGGGTCCAGATCTTGTAGGTTCTGGACTGGGAGACCAGTGATGCACTTAGCAGTAGGGGGCCAGCGCAGGCAGGCAAGATAAGGTCAGGGCAGGAGAAGGCTGCATTCTCCAACATGTGTGGCATTTTGGTGTTGTCTGCCACTAAGACCCTTACCTTCTCTTCAGGTCTACCATGCCCATCTTTTGCTGTACCAGTGAATGCTGTCTTGCTTTGCCCAGGTGAGTAACTTAGTTAGTCGCATAAAATTAAAGTAGAAAAACATCTTTATTCATCACAGGAGCTTCAGCATGCCATTAGGCAATGCCTCAGACTGCCTGAGGGGTTTCCAGAGCCCCCCATCTACATGGCAATGCCAGACAGTGCAACAATTGTAACAACATAAGTGTTCCGAGTACACTGAAAGGGGAATCGGCTAACATTAAGTTCCATGCATAACTGTGTACTTCACACCAGAGAAAGAATCTAGAGTTACTCCCATTCCCGCTGCCACCACTCCTCTATATCATCTGTTTGCCATATTTTTGTTCTGAAATTTTCTGTTTCACAATTTCTTCTCCACCTTGCAAAGCCCACCTACTCTGAGCAGCTTTTATTAGAGTATGACAGTTGTGTACCAAGTTGCACTTCGTTGTCTGCTGTACTTTCTGCAAGTCATCATCCCCTTGGTTTCATTCTAGAAATTTTGGATTGGGGATAATAGAGACTGTGAGGTTTCTCTGTTATCAATTTTACCACTTTTGTACAAAGTAAAATATTCAGTAAAACACACAGTAAAGGAAATAATGAGCAGCAACTTTTTGAAAATCTATAGTGACAATTTATGTTGATGGAAAATATAAGAAACTAGAGTACATGGGTTTACCCCCTAATGATCTTTGTTTACACTTTTTGGTGTTCCCCCAGAATCTAAGCCATGTTCCCCCTGCACCTGTCGTCTGGACCTTATTGTATGGCATGTACTGCCAGGTCTGAGGCCCCCAAGCACGCATTCAGGATCTAGGGTTTGTGGTCTGGAATGGTGTCCTCTTCCCTTCATGCTTGTTTCTATGTACTGTATCACCTGCCATTGATTTCTGACTGGTCTTGCCTGCTCCCATTCAACTGGCTGCAAAAGCCAAAGTCACGATGCCTCTGTGGGTCTATCAAGGCAGCTCATGAACTGACCACTGGGTAGTGCTGTAGTGCCCAAGCGAAGGTCATGAGTGTGAGTGTGTCACCTCTCTGCATCGCTTCTCAAGTTCTGCCAGCCTACTGCTAGACTTCCCGTTTGAAAAAAAATCTGGCATCTCTCAGGACAATGCACCACAGAGGTACTGCACCACTGGGCTAATTGCGCACAGCAGATATATAGCAATTTGTGTGGGAAAGGAGCGGCACTGAACTTGTGTGAAGTGGTCTACTTACGATGCACCACAGAGGTGCTGCACCACTGGGCTCACGGTCCATAGCAGATATATAGCAATTTATGTGGGAAAGGAGCGGCACTGAACTTGTGTGAAGTGGTCTACTTACAATGCATCACTGAGGGAATTATGATGAATATTTATTTTTGGGGAGGGGGCTACAACTCACTTGCCCAGGACAGCCCAAGTTAGATGCAGTATCATGTTTTCAGTGTGGTTTTGTTTCTTCTCAATTTTACAGCTGGGAGCGCTGAAGCAGAAAGAAGTTATGTGACCTTCTCAGACTTACAGTGAATGAACTGCTGTGGTGGAATCCCAAACTGTCATCTTATGATATTTATGATATTACATTTGATGTGTATTTATTTATTAAATATCTGTAAACTCATCCCCCATTGATATCTGTGAGAGATCTCTTTGGAGGGTGGTTTTTCAGATTATTCCTATATTTCTTTTAGTCTGTTACTGATAGTAGCACCAGGAAGTGAGAGGCCTGGGTGCTTTAAAACTGGTTTATTTTATATGTTTTGTCCCCCAGGTAGTGAGAGGACCTGCGGGCTAAATATAGATTATGTTAGAAGGTTAGGTTTTTATATTTTAAGTTACTTAATTTAGTTATTTGTTATTTCTTGTAGTAGGTATAGATTATTTAGTTGGGGGGGCATGAGGAGAAGCTTAAGATAGGCTGAAATTGTTGGGGTATTATATTATTGTTTTTTAGATTGTGTAGTTAGATTTAGATTGTATTGTTAGGTTGTGGGCCTGGCATATGTGTCAGTTTGTTATCTCCCCAGTCGTGCACTATTCAGCCTCCGATCCCCATGTCCTCCGCCCTTTTTTCCCCCCTCCGTTGTTTTTTTCCACCAATCAACATTGTCGGGCTTTGGGTATTGCCTGTAGGAGTGGGGGAGGCGGTGGGGGGTGTGAACAGTGAAGGCTGGAAGAGCGGGATGCTCTCATCAGGGTTGTTAAGCCCAGAAGATGCCCTGGGGTGAAGTGGAGCTTGGAGCGTGGGCCATCTTGTTTGGTCCCCATACTCAAGGGCACCATTGTTGGTGATGGGCAGGCGGTCGGGGCAGCCCAGGAGTTCTGTCTAACCCGGGCATTGTTGTGCAATGCCAGATCTGTCAGGAATAAGACCGCAGTGATTTCCGATCTTGTTGGGTCGACAGATCTGGCTTGTGTCACCGAAACCTGGCTGGATGATAATGTGGGCCCAATATTTGAGGCCGCAACTCCAGCCGGGTGTGTGGTGATACACCACCCGAGGTTGGACCGCGGGGGGAGGGGTTGCGGTCTGTTTCAAGACCTAATTGGAACTCATCAGTGTTCCAGTTGAGGAGGCCAGTTCATTTGAACGTGCTGTAGTAGCAGGTGTGGGCTATAGAATTGCTCCCATCTACCATCCACCCGGAGAAGGGAAGCAATTCCTTAAGGAAGTGGCAGACTTCGTCGTCGATATGGCATTTGAGTCACCCAGGCTGATGGTCCTGGGTGACTTCAACGCCTGGATCAACGATGAACTCTCGGAATTTGGACAACACTTCTTCCAGTTGATGAACTCACTGGGCCTGACACAGGTGGTTACCACTGCTACTCGTAAGTGTGGCCATTCTCTTGATCTTCCTCCTGGGGATCAAGGCCTCTGACATTGGGGTGGAACCAGTCAGTTGGTCTGATCACTATACTGTAAGATTCAATTCTGGCACCCCCCCCACCTTGTAGGCCGACCCCTGTGGAGATGGTCAAGTACTGAACTTTACAGAATATTACTTCCAATGGCCTTGCTGCAGTACTTGACCTATCACAATTTCCTGTGTGTTGCAAGGATCCGGAGGCTTTGGTTTTGGCATATAACAATGCCATTACCTCAGCCCTGGATTCTATTGCTCCAGTACGTGTGCTTCCTCTCTCCCTTCAACCTCGGGCTCCGTGGTTTGATGGAGTCTTGAGGGAGTTGCGGTGACTAGGATGCAGGTTAGAGCGTTGTTGGCAGAAATCCAGCTTATATGCTGACCATCTTAGACTGTTAGAACATTATCAGTTCTATCAGTCAGAAATTTCTCGTAAGAAGGCAGAGTTCCTGTCCAGGGAAATTTCTGCCGCTCAGAATCGACCAGCTCAGCTTTTCAGAACAGTGGACAGGTTGTGCAACCCAGCCTGTCTGCAGCTCCGAAGAGCCTTTTCACAATTACAGTGTGATGAGCTTGCTCGGTTCTTTGCTGATAAAGTGGCTGACATTAGTTCGGAGATCCACTTGACACATTCTATGCGAGTTGCTGGGGATCAGGGCTTGGTCACTATCCCTCCGTTTTTCCTGGAGTACCTTCGACCATCCGGAAATCGTGGATGTTATGCGGATTGTCCAGGGGATGCACCCTACATGCTGTAGTTTAGACCAGGGCCCTACATCCCTGATTATGGGTTGTGGTGATTCTATTGGCCCGGTTCTGACACAGATAGTCTGGTGTTCCCTTGACTCGGGTGAATATCCCTGCTCCTTGGAAGAGGCAGTGGTGACACCTTTGTTGAAGAAGGCTTCTCTGGACCCAGACTCTCTTGCAAACTACAGGCCTATCTCGAATCTCCCTTTTGTGGGGAAGTTGATCGAGAAAGTAATGGTGGCTCAACTGGAGAACCATTTGACCATCCATATCATCTACGAACCTCTCCAATCAGGTTTTCAAAAGAGGCACAGTACCGAAACTGCGCTGGTTCGGGTGCTCAATGATCTCCTGATGGCAAGAGACAAGAGAAAACAGTCCATTTTGGTACTTTTAGATCTGTCATCAGCTTTTGACACCATTGACCATGGGGTTCTGCTTGAGCGCCTGAGATTTATCTGTGGTCTTTCTGGCCTGGTCTACAGATGGTTTACTACTTACCTCACCGGAAGAACTCAGAGGGTAGTGTCAGGGTTTTTTTCCTCTGACCCTATCTCCTTGTCTTGTGGGGTACCTCAGGGCTCAGTATTGTCCCCCATGTTGTTTGCGGTGTACATGCTTCCCCTCAGAGACATTGTGAGATGGTATGGGCTGAGGTTTCATTGTTATGCAGATGATACCCAGCTATACCTGTCTTTTGCCGCTGACCAGGAAGGAGCAGTCTCAGTATTTAATAACTGCCTCAAGGAAATCCAGGATTGAATGAGGTCCAGTTGGTTGAAGTTGAATTCTGGAAAGATGGAGGTGATGGTTTTGGCCCCAGATTGCCGGATAAGGGGGCTTGAGGCAGGCTCCCCATTAGGATTGTTTCTTGGGGATGCTGAGCTTCAGGTCTTTGAACAGGTGCGAGACCTAGGGGTGATGTTGGATGTGGGGTTAACACTTCGGACTCAGGTGTCAGCTGTCGTTAAGTCATCTTCTACCACCTGAGAAACATCGCTAGGATCAAGCACCTTGTTCCATCTGGCAATCTGCCTACACTAATCCATGCCTTTGTGACCTCGCATCTAGATTACTGCAATTCGCTTTACTTTTGGCTTCCGGGGGTTGATATCCACCGCCTGCAGCTGGTGCAGAATTCTGCAGCCCGGTTGTTGATGGGGACTCTTAGATCTTCCCATATCACACCGGTGCTGTGGGAACTGCACTGGCTGCCGGTTCAGTGGCGGATCACCTTCAAAGTCAGATTACTGACTTATAAAGCCCTACACGAACTGGGCCTGACTACCTGAAAGAGCTCCTGATTCCTTATCACCCTGTGAGACCACTTCGCTCGGCTGAGAGGTTGCTAGAATTCTGAGGGTGACTTTAAAATCTGCAGGGGCCGTGCTTTTATGTTGTAGCCCGTCCTCTAAATTCTCTACCCATCGGATTAGGAGTGCACAACCGTGGGAGCTTTGAACAGGCCTAAAATAACTTCTTTGGGTTAAAGCATATGGTAGTGATGATTTCTGATCTGTACTGTACATTTTATGATGATGATTCTGTTTTATTTGTGTCAATTGTTTTACTGTACTGCACCTTGATATTTGAAAGACGCATTATAAATAGAGTATTATTATTATTTTTATTATTATCTCCAGGTGTACAGTTCAGAGCCCTAGCCACTGGACTATGCTGCTTGCCCCAAGTTGACAGAGGGACTATAATATAGTGCATAAAAGGTCTACTGTGATCACAGGCAAGTTTAGCATAATGTCAAAACTGCCCAAAATAAAAACTGACACCACTGTTATACTGAGCACAGTCGCAAGCATCCAGCAGAAGGGGTGGGCAAGATGGACCCCAAAGTCTCTTCCATTTCTTTCTTATGTTATGTTAAACAGTAACTTATAATGTGGACCATGAAAATCTTGTAACCTTGTTGGCTGAAACACAATGCATGACCACTGCTTATTTTCTGACAAACCCAGAACTCACCTGAATTACATTTTTTCCAAAAGATTAAAGCCCATTTTGTAAGTGGGATAACACATTTCAAGGTGTGCCTATCAACCTCCGAGATATTCCCTTATAACCACACACACTGTTATGTGTTATCCCTGTTATAACACTGTGGAGAAAGAGAAGACTCTGGTTGCAAAGGTTCGCGTACAGTTCAGTTACACCTCTTCTGCTATTGTCATCATGCAGGTGCACTGTCTTGCCCTGTGCCATTCTTGTTACCAGCTAATTCTAGTGTCACAGTGCTCATACTGCAGTTGTGTTCTGACTTGTAAACTCCCCTGCAAATTGAGAGAAAACAGAATGTTTAAAGAGATTATGTGGCAATGGATTGCCCAGAGCCAATCAGTGATGAAAAAGAACAGTTACATATTTAACATACCAGTAGATCTTCAAGAGAATCTCTTTCATTAGACCACACCTTTGAACTTATAGCCACCAGGCACTAGAACCACATGGAAACTTTTGCAAGCAGTCTGCCAAGCTGCCCATGATGACGTCAGATGTCCTTGTATACATAAACATGAGCGGACCCACCTCTCCTCAGTTTCCTGCCGGAGACCACATTTGGAGGACCTCTCTGTAACAAACCAGGAGAGAACCCAGCACTCTGTGAGCCAGTTGAGGCATAAGGCTGGAAAATAGGCCAATGGAAATATGAGCATCAAACCCAGAGTTGCATGCCCACAAAGGGGGAAGGAGGGTGGGACGGCATGGCCTGATGAAAGAGATTCTCTTGAAGATCTATTGTTATGGTAAGTATATAACTTCTATCTTCTCCGAGGAGGTCTCTTTCATCAGGCCACACCTATGGAATGAGTACCAAGCAGCAATGACAGTGAACAGGCAGGGGGCTGGAGCCTGTAGGTTTATGAAAGGAGGCCTTGTAGTTCAGTAGGCCAAAGCTAGCCCATCTGTGAGAGACTGTGTCCGGACTGTAGTGTTAGTGAAGGTATGGACAGTACTCCAAGTAGCAGCTGCACAGATTTCTGCAGCAGACACATTCTTGAAACAAGCAACAGACATGGCCATGCCCCTAGTGGAGTGACCATGAACCACACCAGGACTATATTTACCGTACTTCCTGCAACAAAAAGTAATACAGTTGTCTAGCCATTTGGACAAGCACTGTTTAGAAACCGGGGTGCCCTCTTTCCCAGGGTGAACGAAACAAAAAACTGCAAAGACTTTTTGCAGTCTTTGGTATTGTGTGCATAAGACCTGAATATTATGCACATCTGAAGTATGCAGCAATGCTTCCCCTGGACTGGCATGCTCTGTGAAATAAACTGGAAGGTGAAAGGTTTGATTTAAAGTTAATTCAGACACCATCTTTAGTAAAAACCTAGGATTAGAACACAAAGACACCCTGCCTTTGTGGAAAATCAAATGAGGCTCACACATTAGAGCCTAAAGCTCTGAAATCCTTCCAGCAGAAGTGACCACAACTAAAAATTACGCTTTCCAAGAGAGAAAGCATTGACCATAAGTCGCAGCTGGCTCACAAAGAACCAAGATAAGCATTTCAAAAATAAAAGTTGGGTCCCAAGCCAGGACTGGAATGCAGATGGAAGGCTTCAAATGTAGAATGCCTCTAGAGAACATATGGGCCGCCTCCAGTTGGGCAACCGTACAACACTCAATAGGCACACAGAAAGCAGAAATGGTGGCCAGATGCACTTTGATAGAGGATTACTGAAGGCCTGAATCTGATAAGGACAGAAAGTATTCCAGAACCTGATTAACCAAACAGGTGAATGGGTCCAGGTGTTGAGATGCAGCCCATAAAGCAAACCGCTTCCACTTCACGGAATTAGTGGATCCGGTGGAGGGCTTTTAAGCAGCCACCAGAACATCAGCCACTTTTTGGGGGTTCCATGGCATAATGGCGGTACCTTTATGGCGCTGAGTCAAAACAGCGCCAGATTATGGCGACTGACACAATCGGCAAACTCTCTGTTTGCAGGGGGCTGCACCCTGGGACGTGTCCAGGACTGCTCCTATGTACTGCAATTGCTGGCAGGGTGTCAACACTGACTTTGGTATGTTGACTGTTACTCCCAAAGCATTAAACAACTCTCTGGTTCAAGCTAAAGTCTTCAGGAACTGGTCCCTGGAGTGGGCTTTCAATAGCCAATTGCCCAGGTAAGAAAAAACAGAGGCCTTCCATGTGAAGGGCTGCTGTGACCACTAGCAAGCATTTGGTAAAGACCTATGGCACAGAAGACAAGCCAAAAGGCCACACTGAACTGGCAATTTCCCCCTTGAAACAGGAACCTCAAGTATTTTCTATGAGGCTTCCAGATTTTGATATGGAGGTTAAGCATCCTTCATATCAAGGGAACATATCAAATCCCCTGCCTACAGCAGTGGGAGGAGGCCATGAAGAGTGACCATTTTGAATTTCTTGTACTCTGTGAAGAAGTTTAGCTCCCTGAAATCCAGAATAAGTCAAAAGTATCCCATCCTCTTTGGGACAAGGAGGTATCAGAAGTTACAACCTGTGTTCCTTTGTTCCAAGAGTACAGGTTCTCTGGTCCGCTTTTGAAGTAAAGTCTGTACTTCCTCCAAAAGCAGAGGTAGATGTTCTGGAGGACAGTTTGTTACAAGTAGAGGATGATCTGGAGGTGTGTCCAGGAGTTCCAAAGCATGACTCTCTTCTATGATCTCCAGAACCCATGCATTTGTAGTCACCGCTTTCCACTTATTCAAGCAGAAGAAGAGGCAACCCCCTACAATCATCCATAGGGAAAAGGTGGTTGGGGTGTAAAAGGAGTCAGGCGGAGCCGGTTCAGGTGGCTCCCCCATGGCACTACCTTTAGGGGCTTTAGAATGGGCCCCTGGGGTAGTATTAGGGACTGGCAAGGCTCCTGCTCCCTTGCCCCTGCCCTACTGTCTGGGGGTTGGGCACTGTCTGACACCAGACAGACAGAAAGGACCTCGTACCAACTCCTAGACTGGGTATGGTAGAGGGAATCCACAGACTTCAGAGTCCTGCCTGAGGCTTGAAGAGTTGATAAAATATCTTGGACCTCAGGACCAAACAGCTTGTGGCCTCTAAATGGGGCATGAGAATGGACTGTTGTTCATCATTCACAAAGCCTGCCACTCTGAGCCAAGAATGTCTCCCGAGACAGATATCAGAGGCAGCAGCCCTGGCAGATGCATCGGAGACATCATAGGCTGTGCAGAGCAAATGCTTGACCACATCCGCCCCAGCAGTAACTGCTTTTAAAAGTACCCTCAGGCAAGGCTTGTGCGGCTGCTTTGGCCTTGCTCCTGAGGGTGTTCTGGTACTTCATCATGTCAGCTTGGTAGTTGCCAATACGATGGCCCAATGACACTGAGGTAAATACCCTTTTGCCTAAGACATCCAACCCCCTGGACTCTTTACCAGGAAGGAGAGAGCTAAGGCGCTTAGGTGCCCCAGACCTATCATGGGCAGCACTAATCACCACTGAATCTATCTCAGGTTGCGCGTCATAGAAAGGCTTCCCAAAAGGTGGCATATACATGTTGTCTGCCCTCCTGTGGACAGCAGGAATGAGGTTTGGTCTGTACCAAGCAGCAATGGTGACATCCTCTAAGGAAGGTAGTAGAGATGGCACCACAATGGCAGGAGATTCTGGAAGTTCCAGAAACTCTTAAATTCTTTTTAGTGGTGTCCTTTTCCTCCACATCAAAACCCATGGCAGCCTGCAACTGCTGCATCATGGTAAGGAAGGTAGGATACTCTGGAAAGGATTATGGTGTATTCACCACAGAGTCCTCATTACATGTGGAGAAAGTAGAGCTGGTGCCACATTCATAGTGGCTTTCAGCATAATTTTCAGCCTCATTCTTCTCTTTCTGCATTATTAAATCAGGATTATACTCATACTCGTCGTCAACTGGGTCAATGGGGAGAAAAGAGTGTGCCAGTGACATCAGTGGTGCCCTGGGAGGAGGCTGTAACAACGGTGGACCTTGTGGCATTGATGGGGGGTTAGTGGTAAACCTCCATCAACGGACCCCCAGGAACCAGGGTGGGGGGGCAGGCAGCAGGCATCTAATTATGTCTGAGAATGATGATAGGAGCGCCTGAACGTCGATGCCCGTATAGATGGGTGTGACTGGAGGAGTAATGGGGGAAACTGAGTCCCCACATCGGCAGCATCGTACCAGCTGTACTAAGCCTGGTAGTACCTTCACCAAGCCCCGACCTTGGTGCTGTGTCAATGGCTGGGGGGAAGGCGAGTGGTGCTGCCACTGAAGTAAATGACGGTGCTGAAGAGGTTGTACCTGCAGAGTGAAGGGGTGACCTGAAAAGCACCAGGGAGGTCTTCTCCTTGTCCTTTTCCCAGTGCCTGTGTTTGTGACCTGCTGATGCCTTATCCCTGGATTTGAATGACCTGGAGGCTGATGCGGCTGGTGATGCTGCACTCTTCTGTTGTGCTCCTGCTTCATTCTGGTTACTTTTTACTCGAGGAAATGCTTCTTGAGGACCCCTTTATGGCATTGCCTGTTTGCAGAACTGAAACCCTGGCAGATTTTGCAGGCTTTCATATTGTGGTCCAGGCCTAGGCAGCAGACACAGACATTGTGGGAGTCACTGGTGTAGATCATGGGCAGGATTCTCAAAGCTCTCAGAAGGCACAAAACCTTCCCTAAGTCCCCAAAACTCCCTCAGCTATGGAAAAAAAGGGAAGTGCTATTCACAAAAACCCCTGTAGCTGCAGGAATAACCACTATGGACTGTGGAAAAAAGTGCAGCTGTGGAAGTCCCTCAGGACAAAAAGGTGTGAGATCGGTGGAGCACAGACTCTGAAAGGCTATTCACAGCCAGGTTTTTCCCGCAGCTAAGGAAAAAATGTTACACACTGTGGAAAGAGGCATAACTCTCCCTCAGCACACTGCAGTAGTGCCCCAGCAATTGGAATCAATTAAGGTGGAGGTGTACCACAGGTAATAGCATCTCAGACAATATAGCAGTGGCTGATGTTACAGCACTGAAAGCACACATTGCCATGATATGGCAACAGGCATCAACCACTAGACCCAGTGCAGCCCATGACGGAGCCCCACAAGCAGTAGAGCCTGTCCAGCCATTAGTGAGTGCTACCTCTGCAGGCCACAGGAACACCCCAGGGAGGGATGACCAGCAGGGACAGTCAGCCACTGTGGTGCCAGGGTTTCACAGGTGCTGCTGTGGTCCCAGTTGGGGACTGGTTGCTGGTCTGTGTGTGTGCTGTCAGCCTCATATTATAGCAGCACTGTTACCATCTGCTGCTTCAGCTAGTGGTTCCCTATTGCTGTGCCTTTACAGCCTCCACAGCTGCGAAGTCACAGCACTTGTGCAAGTCCTGCGGCAGCTAAATTGTCACACCTGCGGCACATTTTATGGAAATCCGCAGCTGCGCTGGTTTTCTTTGAGAATACAGCGCAGCTGCGTTTCCGCACTGCAGCAAGCCTTTTTCCCGTAGCTGCGGGAATTTCGGCTTTCTTTGAGAATTCTGCCCCATGTCTCCAGACTCACAATATTTAAATAGTTGTGACAGTTCTTTCAACAACATACAGGTTGTCAAAAATCACTGTAAAAGTGATTACTTGTTAAACCTGGAAAACAAGAAAAATGGTGGCAATTGCAGCTGCGTTTCCATCAGCGGTCCGACAAGTCTGATGGATGGCAGGAAAAGAAGTGAAGAAAGATGGGTCCGCCCACATTTATGTATACAAGGATGTCTGACATCATCGTGAGCGGCCTTTGGCAGACTGCTTGCAAAAGTTTCCATGTGGTCCTAGTTCCTGGTGGCTATAAATTCTATAGGTGTGGCCTGATGAAAGAGATATCCTCGAAGATATGTGCTTATCTCCAAACATAATACTTAACAACAGATGGTGGGCAGTACAGGATGGTGCTGCCTGCTGGTTCTCAAGAAATGGTTCCCACGGTAACCCTCTCACACATCCGCGTAGGTTACTATGGGAACCATTTTTCTTGAATCCACAACAGCAGCACCATTCTGCACACCACACATCTTATCATCTTTGTAACATTGTAATTTATGGTCAGAAGTGAATCTAGATCCATTATGCCCACACCCTCCCACTACCCTCCCACTTCATAATCAGTGATGAATAAATATGCTATGCAAATGTACTAATTTATAATGAGTTCTATATTCACTCCTTGTAATCCCCCTAAGCAGAAATTTGCCCAGTCATGGCATAAAGACCTATACCATCTTTATATCCACTGTTGTACCTGGTAGAATGTTCCATAGGTCCATTCACCACCCTCTGGGAGAAGTGCTTCCTTTTCTTTTCTTTTTTTCTGTTTTTGCCCCCATTTCTACTCATCAGCTGCCAAACCCTCTTTCCAACTGCCCAATCCTTTCTGCCTGTTGTACGATTTTCCTGATGGTCCAAACTACCACCTGCCTTTCCTCGACATCCTTTTCAGAAACCCCAACTTGAAACCCACAACTTATATTCTGTGGGTGGGACCCCCCCCAGTTCCCTAAGTCTGGAGGAGGATACGTCACCCGACAGTCAAGGTGCAGGAGGAGAAGAAGCCAGCGAGGCACAGGAGGCTCTTCCCCTCCAAATTCTTGACCTGTGCAGGTGTGACCGATTTCACACCTGTACAGGTAAAGGATTTGAGGGGAAGCGCTCAAGGTTATTTCATACTTTATTCTTAAGTCCCCATTCAGCCTGCATTATCGCTTCAGGGCGCTGTTGCTCAGATGAGGTCATCACATACTGATGTATCTTAGAGGGCTACTGCGGTGGGGGGTTTAAACAGGAGCCAGGGTTATGTTTACATGTCGGTGAGATGTTCTGGAATTAGCAACCGTGGATTAACACAGTTTCAGAGCAAATCAGAGCACAGGATTAAGTAGGTAAGCCCCTGACATACAAGCCTGTGTTTTTGGAGTGCTTATCAGAAGAGTCCTTTAAATAATCACTTTTATGTGATTTTTGATGGCATGTATGTCATCTAAGGAACCATCCAAACTGTTCCGTTATTGTGAATGCAGTGAAAAGATTTACACTGGCGAGTCGCATGAGATCTGCATGTATTGCCTCGGCTTGGACCATAATGTGCAGGCTTGCCCAGTTTGCAAAGCATTCAACACAGCCACCCAGCGATGTCAAAAAGGTGCTTTTGAAAAATACCATTTAAAATAGCAGGTAGCCCAAATGGAGACGGAAAGTTCTGCCACGTCGCCAGCTCACACCTTAGGGTCCAGGACATCAAAATCCCAGAAGAAATCATCTAGGACACAGAAGCATAAGCAACGGAAGAGGGAAAGAGAGAAGGAGAAAACCTCCCCGGTATGCTCTAGATTGCCTCTTCACACAGGTACGACCACTGCAGTGCTGTTGACCACTCCAGTGGTGATGATGCCTGCTGCCCCGATCAGTGACATTACTTCCAGGTCAGGGCAGGCAGTAGGCACCATCAGGCCTAGTATGGCTGGGGTGTTGCATCAACATCAGGGGCCATGCCCTCCTCCGTCGATTGCCACCAGCATACCCGTCGACCACACGGGTGCTGATGTCCAGGCAGTGCTATCGTCCTTCACAGACATGCTCAGGCGCCTGTTAACGCTTCCTCCTCCTGTACCAGGAGGTCCATCGTCAAGGCCTGTAATTCAACCCCATGATGACACATCCTAGGGCTGCATCTCAGCCGCCTCGAGTTCAGACAGCTTTGCCATTGCGCTCCCTCTGACCCAACTAGACCGACGACAACTTCGAGTACAGTCCTGACCTGATGATGAGGTGGAGGCTGGAGACAATGTGGAAAGTCCTTATGAAAGGACTAGTTCCACTGTTTCTACTTGCAGTGAGGACTCAGTGGTTTACACCCCAAAGAATCCCCCCCCCCCCGAGGACTCATCTTTTACTACTATGATGCAGCAATTACAGGCTGCCATGGGGTTTGATTTGGAGAAACAGGATACCACCAAGAAAAATCTCATAGATTTCTTGGAGTTATTTGATGCTCCTCCTATAGTAATATCACCCCTCCTCCCTGTCCCGGAGGATGCCACCTTTGCTGGCTGGCATAGACCAAATGTAAATCCTGCCATACCAAGAAAGGCAGATAAGATGTATATGGCTCCCTCAAAAAAAACTTTTTTCGCTCGTCAACCCGAGGCAGACTCTGTAGTAATCAATGCTGCCCATGATAGATCAAGGGCACCAAAACACCTTAGCTCGTCTCCTGATAAGGAGCCTAAGAGGCTGGATGTGCTGGGTAGGAGAACTAATGCCTCAACCTCCCTGGGCCTTATAATTGCAAACTATCAGGCCCATATGGTCAAGTACCAGAATATGCTCTGGAGAAAGGCTAAAACAGCTGCTCAAGCCTTGCCAGAAGGTAAACCCAAACAGAAACTTCTTAAAGCTCTCACAGCTGGGGCTGATGCAGGAAAACACCTACTATGTATGGCCTATGACATATCTGATGCTTCAGCCAGGGCAGCTACCTCAGGAATATGCCTAAGGAGGTGCTCCTGGCTTACGGTGACAGGCTTTGCAAATGATGTACAACAGTCCATTCTCAATGCCCTCTTTAGAGGATACAAGTTATTTGGCTCAGATGTACAGGATATCCTTTCTAACCTCTAGGCCTCAGGTAGGACCCTGAACTCAGTACATACCATCATACCCAACCAAGGGATAGACAGAGGATATTTTTTTGGCTGGCTGGTACTAGACACCGCACCACTACCAGACAAGGTAAGGAAAAGGGAACAGGAGCCTTGCCCACCCCAGGAACCACTCCAGGTGCCCATTCAAAAGCAACTAGAAGTGGTGGTGTGGCACAAGCCACCAAAACTGGCTCTGCCTGACTCCTGATACACCCCCAACCACTACTGCCTCCAGGGGTAGTTGTTGGGGGTCGTCTCTCACTCCACCTAAATTAGTGGAAGAAGGTAACATCAGATGCCTGGATCCTGGAAACTGTAGCACAAGGCCATGCTCTGGAACTTCTAGAACTACCTCTAGATCACCCAATGCCTATGCACTATCCTCCAGAACACATTCTTCTGCTCCTGGAGGACATCCACACCTTGCTTCAGAAGAAGGCCACAGAACCTATGCCCTTGGAACAGAGAAACACAGGGTTCTACTCTTGATATTTCCTAGTCCCAAAATGGACGGGAGATCTGCAGCCTATTCTAGATCTCTGGGACCTGAACTTTTTTATAGAATACAGAAAGTTCAGAATGGACACCCTACAGGGCCTGCTCCCACTACTACAAGTAGGGGACTAGATCTGTTCCCGCGACATGAAGGATGCCTACCTTCATATCAAAATTCGCAAACCACACATAAAATATTTAAGGTTTCTGTTTTAGAGGGAACACTACCAATTCAGAGCATTGCCCTTTGGCTTCTCACCTGCATCACGGATCTTTACCAAATGCTTGGCAGTGGTGGCAGCAGCCCTTCGCAGGAATGACTGGCTACTAAAAGCTCACTCCAAGGAGCAGCTCCTTCACACTCTAGCTTGAACAAGGCAGATGTTCGATGACCTAGGGGTTACTGTCAATGTACCTAAGTCTGCCTTAACACTTTGTCAGCGCCTGCAGTACATGGGGCAGTTTTGGACACAGCCCAAGACTCAGCCTTCCTGCCTCTGGGCAGGGTACAGCATCTGACTACAGAGGCCTAAATGGTCCACAACAGCTGGTTTGTTACAGCCAGGACTTTCCTTCAACTCCTGGGTCTGATGGCAACAGCCACTGTCACAGTACCTCTGACCAGAGTGCACATAAGGATCCCCAGTGGACCCTAAGAGTCCAGTGGGACCAACTCACAGACTATCTGGAACAGAGGGTTCTAGTAACCTCTCCTATACGCAAAGTGCTCAAGCGGTGGATGGAACCCAACAACCTGTTAAAAGGGGTTCCTTTCCTGATCTCCTCCCCTCACCAGATTTTAACTGCAGATGCCTCTGGGATGACTGCGGGGCATATCTAGGGCCCCATTAGACCCAGGGTACATGGACCACAGTGGAGAGCACCCTGCACATAAATGTGCAGCATGGATTCACGATGGGAAGGTCATGTCAGATGAATCTAATAGATTTCTTTGACTGGGTGACCAAAGTAGTAGACCAGGGAGGGGCTGTGGACATGGCCCACCTAGATTTTAGCAAGGCATTTGATACAGTCCCACACAAAAGATTAATATACAAGTTAGCCAGCCTTGGAGTGGGTCCCAAGGTGGTAGCCTGGATAAAAAATTGGCTAGACAACAGGACGCAAAGGGTAGTAGTAAACGGAGTCCACAGTGAAGAAAGGAGGGTTACTAGCGGGGTAACACAAGGTTCAGTTCTGGGACCGGTCCTTTTTAATGTCTTTATAAGTGACACTGCAGAGGAACTAGAAGGAAAAGTATGTCTCTTTGCAGATGACACAAAGATCTGCAACAGGGTTGATACACAAGATGGAGTGGAAAGGATGAGAAGGGACTTGGCAAGGTTGGAGGAATGGTCAAATGTTTGGCAGCTCAGATTCAATGCAAAGGAGTGCAAGGTAATGCACCTGGGAAACAAAAACCCAGGGGAAGAGTACACAATGGTGGGTGAGATACTGACAACAGTAAAAATGGAAAGGGACCTGGGGGTAATTATATCAGATGACCTAAAGGTGGGCAAGCAATGTGAGAAGGCAGTAAGGAAGGCTGGGGGGATACTGGGATGCATAGGGAGAGGCATCAATAGTAGAAAACAGGAAGTTGTCATCTTTCTGTACAGACAGTTGGTGAGACACCATCTGGAGTACTGTGTGCAGTTCTGGAGACCCCATCTCCACAAAGACATAGACAGAGTGGAGGCTGTTCAGAGGAGGGCAACCAAAATGGTGCAGGGTCTGTACCAGAAGACATATGAAGAAAGACTAAAGGAGCTTAATATGTATACCCTTGAGGAAAGAAGGGAGAGAGGGGGGACATGATATAAACTTTCAAGTACCTCAAGGGAATCAACAAAGTCCAAGAGGGACTTCCGGTGACGTCATCGGACTAATGGCAGCTTAGCTCTGCGACTCCCACCCCGACGCGACAAAATCTAAAGCCATCATTAAGAAAACTAATGCCTTCCCCAGCCAAAACCACCGGAATGAAGGCTAATAGACCCCCGCACACCCCGATACAAAAACTGAGGAATTGCTGCAAGCAGAACAGGAAGATACGGCAGCGGCCCGAACGGGGGTGAATGGCCCTCAAACACCAGCTCAGCATGAAACCGGTCTACCGACGGAACTTATTGAAACAATTATGCAAATGGCGCAAATGGTCCAAAATATAGATCAAAAGCTCTTGGACCTCCGCGCGGAGCTAAATAATATTGATCACAAGACGGAGCAACTAGAACTCAGCCTAACTCAAACGTCGGAACAGTCAGACAGGCACGACCGTCTACTGCTGTACCTTTTAGCCAGAGACAGAGAGATGACCCAGAGAATTGACGACCTAGTGGGTACGTCCAGGCTGCAGAATGTGAGATTCTATGGGATTCTGGAGGGTGCAGAGGATAAGCACAAGGACACCAAGGCTTTCCTGAAGGAACTACTAAGGGAACTCTTGCCCCTCCCGGAGGGACTTGACATCTCCATGGATCGAGCCCATCGATCCTTGGCACCCAGACCCCACGATCCTAATGCTAGGCCACAGCCGTTGATTGCACGCTTTACCCACTACAAGTCGAAGGAGGAGGTGCTGAGACGTGCCTGGCAACAGAGCCCCTTGACCTTCCGAGGCCAAAGAATCACCTTGGATAATGACCATACCACTTCAGAACAAGAAGCACGAAGAGCTCTCTGGCCTATAGTGAAGCTTCTAAGGGCCCAATCTATCAAAGCTCAGGTACTCTTCCCTGCACGATTGAAAGTGACGATGGATAAGGGGGTTAAAATCTTTCCTGATTTACTCGCTGCATCCCAATACCTAGAGTCGCTCTCAATACCTACTCCCACGATGTATAAAGAAAAGCTGGAAAAAGATCTACTTGCATCTGCGTGATTGGTGGCACAAAAAGGCGCGACACTTCCAGGATCCACAAAGAAAGTCCCTTCATCAGATCTACGCTCGGACATTTCATTGCTGCTTCGAAGATACGGTGACCCCTCCAGAGTGAAAAAACAAGCGCAGCACCTGAGAGAAGACCTGAGCCTCAGCCAACCAGAAACAGTGCATACCGGATTTAAACGATCGATCAGGCAGACACTTGTCTGCTTTGGACTTTTCGCGTTTCCGGGCCAATTAGATCCTCCTCGTGGTAACCCCCCCCCCAGACAACAGAGTGCCAATTTTCACTTTGTATCCTTGCGGCGTGTCCCTCCACCTGTAGTGTGCGACCAATGCTCAACTGATGAATCCCTTGAAGGAAGTAGCTGTTCTCGGGACCGGACTGAGTGATTTTGGCACGAAGGATGTTTGCAACCTTAATTATGTAAGATAGGTCCTGTGGCCTGATCTAATGCAGGAGAGGGGGGAACCTTGGGGAGGGAAGAAGCTTGAAAAGGGAAACCCTCTCACTTGAAGAGGGTGAGGAGGTGTGTATAATCTGGAGGGAGGTAGAATCGGGGTTTGCTGGGTGATATGGGGAGGGCTGGAGGCCTGCTGCTGGGACAGGGAGGGATTCCCCCTCCACTCTGACTCTTGAGATCTTGAGGCTTCCCTGACTGGTGTATTCCTGACTAACAGGCCCAATGCTACACCAAAGGCCTTGGTTGGGCTGGATGGGGGGCTGTGCCATATCGCCCTGAGGGAAGACACGGATCTCAGTCGAGACAACACCTTGCGCCTCAGATCTTTCTAATACTTGCTCCTATGTTGTGTTCAGGCCTCCAGAGAAGGAGAGAGGTATACTTTCTGCTTCTAATAAAAAAGAAAAAAACGGCTTTGCATCTTTACTCTAGCATTTAACTCTTTACTCAGACCGTCGTGGGGGCGGGGGAGAGTGATCTCCCGGCCGGTTCAGTTACTGGCGTCATGGGACTGTGTCCTGAAAGGGGTTTTTCCCTGGGACTAATGGGGTGCCTCAATTTATCCGAGTCCCCTACTTTCAGCACTAGAGGCTAAAGCCCATAAGCTAGACTCCCTCCAGCTTAACCTAGGAAGTCAACAAAACTTGCATGCTGTGAGGATAGACCGGGGCCATATTACCTGACTTCTCACAAAACGTTACAGTTCCACTTTCTATATGGGAGTTATGACAGTGGAACAGGTTAGAATTATACGGTTACAAGGTTTAAAAGTTTGTTTGCAATTTATAGTTGTTAGTTATTTGGGTAATAGTTGTACTAATTGTCAAAACAACACCAGACCTCAGTCAGGAAAATATGGTAAGCACAGCAAAGCAAAATGGCATAATATAAATACAGTACATGACTAGACAGCCTTCAAAAATCCTCTCATTTAATATAAATGGTTGTACTGGTCCGATCAAGAGAAAGAAGCTGCTGAGATACTTGTCACTTCAAGATTGCGAAGTCAATTTTCTTCAGGAAACACACCTATCTCCTTCAGAAACACTGAAGCTGAAATCTAAAAGATTTCCCCAGGTGTTCCACTCCTCCCTTCAGAAAGGTAGGAAGACAGGAGTTGCAATTTTACTTGTGGCTTCATTTCCATTTGAAGTGCAGGAGGTGGTGGAGGACCAGGGCACTAGGTACATTATAGTTATTGGTAAGATTCAGGATACCATGATTACACTTGCCAATGTCTACGCACCTCCAGGCTCACCAGTCTCTTTCTACTCCTCCCTAATACAACTGATAGCAGAAAAGGCAAAAGGTATTTTGGTTATGGGAGGGGACTGGAACCTAATCTTCAACAGGGTCCTCGACACCACTTCTCAGATACCAACTGCAGATATTAGAAAAGCCCGCTCTGTTAAAAAAATACTGGAACAAGGGGGGTTGAAAGATATATGGAGAGAGCAGTATCCCAGGACTAGGGAATATACTTGTTATTCCCCTAGGTTTAAGATTTTTTCCAGGTTGGATACTTTCTTCACCTTTTCACAGAGCCTGACTGAGTTCTCTGTCATGTGGGTGAGAACCTGCACAATTTCGGATCATAACCCGATATTTCTAGAAATAGACTTTAATCTCCCATCAAAAAAGACACGCTGGAGATTAAATTGCTCTCTCCTCCAAGACAAGGACATAGTCCAAGAAATTAAACAACATTATTGCCAGAACCCTAGAGGAAAATGATAAAGGGTGAACTACTCCGCATGTGGTCTGGGACACTGTTAAGCTCATGGTTAGGGGGAAACTCATAGCCATTGCCGCTGCAAAAAAAAGGGAGGGTAAACAAAGACAGCAGGAACTTTTGTTGTATATTAAACAATTAGAGGATGCACAAAAGCTCAAATTGTATAAGAACAGAAACCAGGAACTCAATACAAAGTGGAGGGAATTGGGGGAACTCCAAAGAGCGGAGGTAGAGAAGGCCTTATTCTTTCTGAAACAGAAGTTCTACGAAGGAGGGCCTAGGGCATCCAAATTATTGGCCTTCAGACTAAGGCGACAGCAGGCAAGCACTGCTGTCACTAAAATAATCTCCCCAACTACAGATAAAATGGGTACTAGGTTGGCTGATATTTCTAAGGCCTTCGTCTCATATTTCTCCAACCTGTACCAAGCCCCTGAAGAGACATTCCCTGCTGAGAGGGAGAAGTTTTTGACATCCCTCTCGCTCCCTGTTCTCTCCCAAGAGGCAGGCCAATCCTTAATCAGACCAATTTCACAATTAGAAATTTTAAACACAATTAAACACTTATAAACGGGCAAATGTCCTGGACCAGACAGTTTCGGTGCTGAGTTTTACAAAACTTTTAAAAAGGAGGTGGTTCCCCTCCTCTCAGAGGTTTACTCGGCCATCTGGGGAGATGGGTCCTCTGCCCAACCCTCCTGGCAATATGCCACTATCTCTTTGATTCACATGGATAATAAAGACCCAACCCGATGTGAATCTTACAGGCTCATCTCGCTACTTAATTCAGATTACAAAATTCTCACCTCGATTATAGCCTCCCAACTAAACTTACTTCTAACGAACCTGCTCAACATGGACCAGACAGGATTTGTTTCTGGATGTCAGGCTTCGGATAGTGTCCGGACAACTCTGGACACCATTGACTCCATTCATCGGGCCCGAACCCCAGCATGCCTTATGAGCTTGGACACGGAGAAGGCGTCTGATAAGGTCTCCCGGAGTTTTCTATTCTTAGTGCTGGAGACTATGGTTTTCCCCGCCCATTCATAGATGGTATAAAATCACTATACACTGGCCCGCAGGCATATATACCGGTGAATGGAAGTCTGTCGGAGAGGTTCAGACTGAGCAGGGGAACAGGCAGGGCTGTCCCCTTTCCTCGTTGCTATTTGCACTTTATATTGAGCCACTGGCTGAGGCCATTCGTCAGTCAGAAACTATTCGGGGAATTGAAGTTGGAGAATTTCTCTATACGCGGATGACATGCTCCTTTCTCTTGCACATCCAGAACTGTCTATCCCTGAGGTGTGGTCAGTCTTGGAGGAGTTTGGGAGGCATGCGGGGTACTCACTTAATAAATCCAAGATGGAGGAGCTCTCCTTTTACTATACCCCATCCCAAACAATCTTACAAGCCTTACCCTTGAAATGGGAGGCAGGAAAGATGAAATATCTAGGTACGTTAATAACTAAACACCCCTCCCAGCTCTTCAAGGCTAACTATACTCCCCTAATAGACCAGATTAAAAAAGACTTCGAGAAATGGTCTCTAATCAACCTACCAATGTACTCTAGAATCCAGACAATAACAATGAATGTTCTCCCTAGGTTCCTCTACTTGTTTCAACGCCTGCCAGTACATATAAGCAAATCTCAATTCACTAAATGGCATAAACTAATATCTAAATTTATTTGGAACAGCAAGAGGCCTAGGATCAGCTTTAAAGTGCTTCAGGTGCATAGGAGGGAAAGGGGTAGATCACTGCCAGATTTAGAAGATTACTATCTTGCAGCCCAATTAAAGATGGCCCTATGCTGGTCCATTCCTTCATACTTCTCAAATTGGAAGACAATTGAACTAGGAGAGATGGAGGAGGAGGTTCCTTTGGATGTGAGAGTCCTGATGCCTAGAAGTCGGCTAGGAATACCTCTACACCTACTTATGGCTGTTAGAAACACTATAACTGCCACACATAGGATTTGGCAAAAATATAAATTGATAGGCTCTCTCTGGCCCCGGTTTAGAATAGCATGGGCCCCTGACTTCCTCCCAGCAAAGTTAGATCACAACTTTAGGACCTGGGAAAGACTGAGCTTAACCTACTTAGAACAGTTTACCCAGGAGAACAAGTTTTGCCTTCGCCGCACTCAGAACATATGCACTCAGGGAGGTGGACCACTTCAGATTCTTACAAGTAAGAGCATATATAAACCAGTGCCAGAGCCTGGACCACACTTCGCCCAGAGCAGCCCCCCTCCTAGACTGCTTTCGAGCAATTCTGTCAGGTCAGACCCAAAAAGGACTCATTTCAATCATCTATAAAACAATATCACGACTTAAAAAGGACCCCCTACATTGAATCAAGGCTAGGTGGGTGGAGGAGAGCGGATTTGGCCTAGATAAGAGGGGCTGGGATAGGGCTTTCCATGTCACCACTAAAACCACAAGCTCCCCTTACTGGCAGGAGTTTGAATGGAGGGTGAAGGTATGCTTCTTCCTCACCCCGGTAGCTCTGCACAAAAGAGACCCCATGCAGACTTCAGAATGTTGGAGACAGTGTAATAAACAGGGGGCAACCTACCTACAAGTTTTCTGGAACTGTTCGAAGTTGGGAATCTTCTGGGAGGGGATATGAACCGCCCTAACAGATATTTTTTCATTAGATCAACCTTTGGAGTGTACAAACTTGATTTTGGGTATACCTCCCCCAGGTCTCAGTGGATCTGATGCCCTCTATCTCTGGGCAATACTACTAGTAGCAGCAGCACATAAAACCATAACTCGCTCTTGGCGCAGACCAGATCCACCCTCACTACAGACTTGGCACAAGACAATACTTGAGATTTCGGAGATGGAGGAGTTAACCTTCAAACTTAATCACAAAACACATATATATACAAGAAGATGGACAAGGTGGTGTCTTTGGAGGGACACACACCTAGAAACATCTCTCTGAGTCGAGGCGGGGAGAGGGAGGGGCAGTGGGCCGGGAGAACAACTATCTGAAATTGACTCATTAAAACTTGGGGTGACAAGATCACTAACTGTAATGAATTCTGTATAGATTAGACAGTTTGATAAAATTGTACTGTGTAAACCTAAGAAGCAGTATACTCATGAGGAATAATTTAATTAATGTATTGTGTACTGGCTGCAACCTGAACTGGCAGATTACTGGGTCTGAGGAATATAAATGTCTATGTACCCATTTGTTGTCAATAAACTTGAGTTTAAAAAAAAAAGTCCAAGAGGGTAGCATCTTTAAGAAAAAGAGATGTGCAAGAACAAGGGGGCACAATTTGAAGACAGAGGGGGAACGGCTCAGAGGTAATGTGAGGAAGTATTTTTTCACGGAGAGGGTTGTGGATGTATGGAACAGCCTTCCTGAGGAGGTCGTGGAGTCAAGAACAGTGGGGGAATTCAAGAATGCATGGGACAGACATAAGGCAGTCCTAGTGGGAGGTAGGAGGAAGTAAGCTGTTGGTTAACTAGGATCTGCAGCTTATCTGTTAGGTAGGAAAATGGGCAGACTAGGTGGGACATGCGGTCCTTATCTGCTGTCAAATTCTATGTTTCTATGTTCTAGAAATGTGAGCTGTTCTGTATGGCCTACAGGCCTTCCAGACTCACCCATCTCTGGGTCCTTTGTCAGCACAGACGGACAATGTCAGTGTTACATATTACATAAATAAGCAAGGGGGAACTCATTCTTACCCTCTGTGCAAGGAACCAATGACAGTCTAGTATTGGGCCCTAGAACGTGGTCTAGAACTGTCAGCAGTGCATGTTCCAGACACCTAAACCATCTTGGCAGACAGGCTAAGAAGGTTACAGTCCAGAATGCATGAACAGGAACTGCTGACCTCAGTAGTATAAGAACTGTTTGAAAGATGTTATCATCCAGACTTGCACCTTTCTGCATCTCCACACAACGCAAAACTGTAGCTTTTCTGCTCGTTCGCGCCAGGGCCTAGAGTTTCCTGGCGAGACGTGTTGACTCTCTCTTGGAAGGGGAGGTTCCTGTATGCCTTCCCTCTCATACAAAGGGTGCTACTCAAGCTCCAGATGGTGAGAGCAACTCTAATCCTCATTGCTCCCCTATGTTCTTGACAGATCTTCTTCCCTCTACTGCAACAGCTGGCAATGGAACCACCAGTATCCCTGCCGTTATGCCGGGGACTTCTGTCACAGAAAAGGAGCCCTGCTCCATATGGACCTCAAATCATTCCATCTCCATGCATGGCTCCTAAAAACATACCCATTGCTAGATTTGGGGTATCCGAAAGGTGGCGGATGCCCTGGCAGCAAGGGTCTGTACTCTGCGTTTCTAAATCTCATTTCTCCTGCAATTGTAAAACTAATCACTTTCATCCTCCATCTCACCCTTACCACTGCCGCTGTACCCAACTTCTGGAAACACGCTAACGTTGTACCAATCTGCAAAGCCAGCAATCCCACCCTAACAACTACTGACCCATCTCCCTCCTCCTCCACCTGAGCAAGCTGCTTGAAAAATCCATACACTCTCAGTCACAGAGCACCTGGAAAAGTACAGCCTCCTATGCCCCCTCCAACATGGCTTCCATAAGCAACATAGTACCTCCTCTGCCCTGGCCCTTTTTTCCGAACATGTACTAAGAAGTATGGACCAGGGCAAACCCACAGGCGCTGCCTTCCTTGATCTGTCAAAACCATTTCACCTAGTTGACCACCACCTCCTCCACTCAACCTTGCTTCACTTTGGCTGCTCACCAGGACCTACTGCCTGGTTCCACAGCTATCTATCAAACAGGACTCAGTCAGTTTTCATTGGCAAGGCTTTCTCTGCTCCCCTTCCTGTACTCACTGGAGTTCCCTAGGGCTCCATTCTCGGACCACTGCTCTTTTCCATGTTTATTAATACACTCCCCAATGAAAGCCTCAACTGTAAAGCTCTTCTCTATGCTGAAGATTTGGTCATCTATCATAGCAACAAATCTATTGACTAAATCTCATCCACTCTCACACAAAACTATGCATCTCCCCATCATTGATTCCTTTCAAACAAGATCCTAGTCAATGAAAAAAAGACTAAATCCATGCTGTTCGGTTCCAAGCCCTTCCTATCCAAAGCCAACTCCTCCATCCTAGTTCTCACCCCTGCTGGTCCTCCACTTGAAATGATCACATCCTTCAAATATATAGGTGTTACCCTTGACCCCTCTCTTTCTTTCTCAGAATATGTCAACCATATGGTGCGCCGGATCCACCAGAAGCTAGGTGCTGCATACCACCACAAACATTACCTATCTGCCAAAGGGCGCCTGGGCATTGCACATGGCAACCTACTTTCCCTCCTTGACTACTGCTCCTCAGTTTACTCGCACCTATCTACCACCCTGCACAAGTGGCTAAACTCGACATATATCTCCGTCTGTCGATTCATCCTTCAAGCCCCTTACGGCTCCCACCACTGCTTACTCTACCAGTCACTTGGGTGACTCACCCTACAAGGTCACTTTGACTATGCGATGGGCTGTCTGGTGGACAACTCCCTCAGGAACAAAAATATGTCCCCTTACTCCCCCTCATGACAGGCAGAGTGGTCTGTAGGAATCTCAGGGCATCCTCTGTCCCCCTGCTAGAAGTACCCCCATACCTCCACCACCATGGGAACCTGAGCTTTCTCAGTCACAGCACCCTCCCTATGGAACAAGCTCCCCCTGTCTGTTCATGCCTCCCCCTCCCACCTACCTTTTAAACATAACCTGAAGACCTGGCTCCTCACTGCTGCAAAATGTCACTGTTCCATACAGCAATGCTAGGGTCTACAACTCGACTATGCTCTAATAGCACTCAGACTTTCACCTGATGCCCTACAGCACTTATACTCCCCTGCCCCCACTAGCCTGCCCCTATTTCCCACCTCTCTCCTTCCTGCCCCACCCCTAAGCCTACCCCTGACCCCTCCTTTTCCTCCTGTCTTGCCCTTTGGTGTTATGAACTGTGATTGTTTCCCTATTTTAATTTTTATTACAGCAACTGTTTTTTCTCACTTGTACTTGAACTGGAGACCATGCACCTGTATACCATTACTACTTGTGTCTTGCGCCATCTGTATTATTTCACCTGTGGCTATCCTTATGTACATACTGATATAGCATTATCTGTCTACCCTGTCTGCACATTGTCATTGCAGTACCAGTGTTCTCTCTCTCTCCACCCTCACTGCCAGCTGTTAGGTGTGCACGTACTGTATCTTGTAATTGACTGTTTGTACCTGTACCTATTTTTTGCCACCTTCTGGCCCGGGTCATGACTGAAAATGGTCCTCTGGCTCAGTGCACCTACCTGGTCATCAAAGACATAGATAAATAAATAAATGTCCTAGTGGCTGCCAGAAAGCCTTCCACTAGGGTCACTTATTCCATGAAGTGGAAGTGGTTTGCATCGTGGGCTGCCTCTCATCACTTAGATCCATTTACCTGTCCAGCAAATCGAGTTCTAGAGTATCTGCTGTTGTTGTCAGATGCAGGCTTGCAGTATTCCTCTATGAAAGTGCATCTGGCTGCCATTTCAGCTTCCATGTGCCTATTGAGGGTTGAACAGCTGCAGAACTGGAGGTGGTCTGCATGTTTTTGAGAAGCATTCTACACTTGAAGCCTCTTATATGTAATCCAGTCCTGGCCTAGGACCTGAATTTTGTATTGGAAAAACTTACTTTGGCTCCTTTTGAGCCTGCCACAACTTGCGGCTTACATTTTCTTTCTCAAAATGCATTATTTTTGGTTGCCATTACTTCTCCTCAAAGGATACAGCGCTACAGGCTCTAATATGTGAGCCTTGTTATTTGATTTTCACAAAGACAGGGTGTCTTTGCGTATCAGTCCCAAGTTTTTACCAAAGGTGGTGCAGTGCCTAAGTTTACTTTAAAGAGCAGGTTTCTAGTTCCCGCTACCCCAAACATAGTGTATAGCTCACCTGTCCGAGAGTTGATGGCTATACATAATTCCTTTAATTTCTTCAGTTTTTAAAAGTTATATCCTTTGTAAACTTGTCCCCAACCACCACAGCCAAAAATGGAGCGACTTCCTGAAGCCACTGACACGCCCCCATGCAGGCACACACAGCCCCTTTTTGTGAGGTCATAAAACAAACACTGCATGTCTGTGCTCCATTCATTTCAATGGGGGTGACTTTTCTATAGATTTTATTTTATTTATTTATTTTTCAGAAAATAACCTCTGAGTCAGAGACTCATTTACAAAGGCTCCACATTGAGTTGTATAGAAGACATGTACACAAGGAAGTATAGCATTGTACAGAAGCCAACAAGAAAAGTGACATAGTTAAAAAAGTGACTAGGTAGCAGTCAGGGAGACATTGTCAAAACAAGTGTAAATGAACAGCTTAAAATACATAAGCAATACTTGCAGTATAATATAGGGGTGAGAGTTCTGTTCAACAAATTGCATTAAGTTACAGGAATAAAAAAATAAGTAACAGTTAAGGGACATAGTCAAGAGGGGCAATGAATAGCACATGAAGGGAAGGGGAATAAGGGGAGACTGAGTCCCTGTTAGTCGAGCGGTCACTTTGATTTATTAAAATCTCAACTCTATATGCTAATAAAATATGTAGAAAAGTTGTCCCCATTGAAATGAATGGAGTGTGCACATGCAGTGTTCATTTTATGACCTCACAAAACGACTGTGTGTGTGCCTGGGTGGGAGTATGTCGGCGGCTTCAGGAAGTAGCTCCGTTTTTAAGCTGTGGTGGCCAGGGACAAGTTTACGAAGGATATGACTTTTAAAAACAGAAGAAATTAAAGGAATTTTGTTTAGCAATCAACTCTGGGCCAGGTGAGCTATACATTATATTGGGGGGAGCAGTAACTATGACACTAGGTACCTGCTCTTTAAATCAAAATATCCACCTGTCAACTTATTCTCCTGAGCATGCCAATCCAGAGGAAGCAGTGCTCCATACTCTAGATGTACAAAGAATACTCAGGTACTACATACACCACACAAATGACTGCAGGAAGTCCTCACAACTTTTTGTTTCATTCGCCCCTGGGGAAAGAGGGCACTTGAGTTTCTAAACAGTGCCTGCCTAAATGGTTGGCAATCCATATTACTTTTGCTATAGGAAGTATGGTAAAGAACTTCCTGGGGTTGTTCGTACTCATTCCATTAGAGGCACGGCCACATCTGTTGCAAGTTTCAAGAACGTGCCTGCTGCAGAAATCTGTGCAGCTGCCACCTGGATTGAAGTCCACACCTTCACTAAACACTACAATCTGGACACTGTCTCTTGCTAAAAGGCTGGTTTTGGCCTAGCTAAGCTTCAAGGCCTACCTTCTTAGGCCTGCAGGCTCCAGCCACCTAAACAGTTTATGGTTAGTACTGCTTGGTACTCCTTCCATAGGTGTGGCCTGATGAAAGAGATATCCTCAAAGAAGGTAGAACAGTTACGTACTCACTGTAACAGTAGATCTTCAAAAGAATCTCTTTCATCAGACCATGCCATCCCACCCTCTTTCATCCTTTAGGATCCTGAGACACAGGTGAGTGCTTTCTCCTTCTCCACAAGGATCTGCCTGCTGTTTTCTGCCTTGCCTGGTGGGAAGAGCCCTATGTTCTCTCCCAGTTCCCTACAGGGAGGTCCTCTGAGCAAGATCTCCATCACAGGCCTGAGGAGGGAAGGGGCAACTCATGTTTATGTAGTAGCTGATGTCTGATGTCATCATGGGTGGCCCCTAGTGGACTGCTTGTAAAGGTTTTCCATGCGTTCCTAGTGCCTGGCAGCTATAAGTTCCATGGGTGCGGCCTGATGAAAGAGATTCTCTTGAAAATCTATTGTTAATGGTGAGTATGCAACTGTTCTATACCCCATCCTAATATGCTGAATGATTCTGCATATTGTTTCCATCCAAGGGAAATATGGTATTCAGTTTGAAAAATGCAATAAAGTATAAATTTAAAGATGTAAGCGTTGTGAAGTAGGACAGACCAAGCGGAATGAACATTCTTCCCTCCACTATATTTCAGTTTTTGACAAAGTGCTTCTTTCCATGTATTCTAGATTGTTTACGTAAAAATAAATCACAACAACCCACAAGGTACTCAAATACTTTGTTTATTTCAACTACACAAGGGTATAATCAAAGTGAACAAATGCCACTGAGATGCAGTGAGTGTGAGGAATCTGAGTGGTGTGACAGTTGGGTACTACTGTTTGCTGGTATTTCTTCTGCCAGTGAGCGGCTTCCACTAACAACTTGGCAAGCTTTTCTAAAAACCCCTAAGTGGGAGTTTGTATGCAAAGGTGCAAAAAGGCAGCTAACTACTTTTCTGTACTAGTCAGTGCAGTATTCAAACAAATGTACAAAAGCTGTTTTGCTTAGTTATAAAAAAGCAAGCTGATAATCAAAATTTATAATATATACCGTTATTTACATAGAGGTGTTTCATGTATGTTTTCAAAAAATCTGCCTCTATCCTTCATTAATAACATTTATTTGTGTCTATGCTTTTGACATGTTTTAGTCAATCTGCAATATCCAGACCACTCAGCTCTGATGCAGTCCATCTTACATGGCAGTGTCGTACTGGATGGAAGTGACCTTTCATTCAGCTGATATGGTTTCTTGCCATGTTTTGTACTTAACCATTTTTGCCTTCTGTGGCATTTCCAACAGCATGGACCTCTACATATATGAAGGACAGTGTGTATCTAAGCACAACTTTACAGGACAGTTTCAGAAGTTTAATATATGTACAGAGCTGAAAGGAGACCACTCTGTAGTTTACGAATATTAACCACTACAGTAAGTCACCCAATGGAGAATATGATTAGGCAAAATATTCAAGATAGTTATCCTGTACTCTCAGTGTTGGGTAAGTTACTTTTTCTATTACTTTCTATTACGTTTGGAAACTTGTTCCAGGAAGCTCTGTGCAGTCACTAGTAAGGATAGAGAAGTACTAGAAAAAGTAATACAGCTTACAATTATAGTTATTTATTTCATTTTATAGAAAAACAATACAAAAACAATAAACTATAACAGATTACATTTTTTGAAAGTAATAGGTTAGTTTCTAGTTACTTTCAAATAAATGTAGTCAGTTGCAGTTACGAATTTCTTTTGTATAAAAAGATATAAGTAATTGTAACTGTAAGGCGTATTACTTTTTCCAGTACTCCTCCATCCTTGCTAGTGACTGCACAGAGCTTTCTGGAACAAGTTTCCAAAAGTAATAGAAAGTAATAGAAAAAGTAACTTACCCAACACTGTGTACTTCTACAAATGTTGAGAGAACAGCTGTCATCCAGCGAAGGTTTTAGCCAACTCTTCAGCCAGTTACAAGACCACCATAGCCAGTACAGGCTAACTACAGCTTGGACCAATGAGTGAATGGGAACAGCAATGCCGCTTAGACCAATGAGTGAGTGGGAACAGCAATGCCCGCTTAGAACAGTGAGTGAGTGGGAACATCAATGTCTGCTTAGATCAATGAGTGAGTGGGAACTGCGATGTCTGCTTAGACCAATGAGTGACTGGTAACAGCGATGTCTGCTTAGACAAATGAGTGAGTGGGAACAGCGATGTCTGCTTAGACCAGTGAGTGAGTAGGAATAGCAATATCTGCTTAGACCAATGCGTGAGTGGAAACAGCGATGTCTGGTTAGACTAATGAGTGAGTGGGAACAGCAATGTCTGCTTAGACCAATGAGTGAGTGGTAATAGCGATATCTGCTTAGACAAATGAGTGAGTGGGAACAGCAATGTCTGCTTAGACCAATGAGTGAGTGGGAACATTGATGTCTGCTTAGACCAATGAGTGAGTGGGAACAGCGATATCTGCTTAGACCAATGAGTGAGTGGGAACAGCAATGTCTGCTTAGACCAATGAGTGAGTGGGAATACCGATGTCTGCTTAGACCAATGAGTGAGTGGGAACAGTGATGTCTGCTTAGACCAATGAGTGAGTGAGAACAGCAATGCCCGCTTAGACCAATGAGTGAGTGGGAACAGCAATGTCTGCTTAGATCAATGAGTGAGTGTGAACTGCGATGTCTGCTTAGACCAATGAGTGAGTGGTAACAGCGATGTCTGCTTAGACCAATGAGTGAGTGGGAACAGCAATGTCTGCTTAGACCAATGAGTGAGTGGGAACAGCGATGTCTGCTTAGACCAATGAGTGAGTGGGAATAGCAATATCTGCTTAGACCAATGAGTGAGTGGGAACAGCGATGTCTGCTTAGACCAATGAGTGAGTGGGAACAGCGATGTCTGCTTAGACCAATGAGTGAGTGGAACAGCAATGTCTGCTTAGACCAATGAGTGAGTGGGAACATGATGTCTGCTTAGACCAATGAGTGAGTGGGAACAGCAATGTCTGCTTAGACCAATGAGTGAGTGGTAATAGCGATATCTGCTTAGACAAATGAGTGAGTGGGAACAGCAATGTCTGCTTAGACCAATGAGTGAGTGGGAACAGTGATGTCTGCTTAGACTAATGAGTGAGTGGGAACAGCGATATCTGCTTAGACCAATGAGTGAGTGGGAACAGTGATGTCTGCTTAGACCAATGAGTGAGTGGGAACATTAATGTCTGCTTAGACCAATGAGTAAGTGGGAACAGCGATGTCTGCTTAGACCAATGAGTGAGTGGGAACAGCGATGTCTGCTTAGACCAATGAGTGAGTGGGAACAGCAATGCCCGCTTAGACCAATGAGTGAGTGGGAACAGCAATGTCTGCTTGGATCAATGAGTGAGTGTGAACTGCGATGTCTGCTTAGACCAATGAGTGAGTGGTAACAGCGATGTCTGCTTAGACAAATGAGTGAGTGGGAACAGCGATGTCTGCTTAGACCAATGAGTGAATGGGAACAGCAATATCTGCTTAGACCAATGAGTGAGTGGAAACAGCGATATCTGCTTAGACCAATGAGTGAGTGGGAACAGCGATGCCTGCTTAGACCAATGAGTGAGTGGGAACAGAGATATCTGCTTAGACCAATGAGTGAGTGGGAACAGCGATGTCTGCTTAGACCAATGAGTGAGTGGGAACAGCGATGTCTGCTTAGACCAATGAGTGCGTGCGAACAGCAATGTCTGCATAGATCAATGAGTGAGTGGGAACAGCAATGTCTGCTTAGATCAATGAGTGAGTGGGAACAGCATTCTCTTCTTAGACCAATGAGTGAGTGGTAACAGCGATGTCTGCTTAGACCAATGAGTGTGTGGGAACAACAATGTTTGCTTAGACCAACGAGTGAGTGGGAGAGCAATGCCTGCTTAGACCAATGAGTGAGTGGGAACAGCGATGTCTGCTTAGACCAATGAGTGAGTGGGAACAACGATGTCTGCTCAGACCAATGAGTGAGTGGGAACAGCGATGTCTGCTTAGACCAATGAGTGAGTGGGAACAGCGATGTCTGCTTTGACCAATGAGTGAGTGGGAACAGCAATGTCCGCTTAGACCAATGAGTGAGTGGGAACAGCGATGTCTGCTTTGACCAGTGAGTGAGTGGGAACAGTAATGTCTGCTTAGACCAATGAGTGAGTGGGAACAGCGATGTCTGCTTTGACCAATGAGTGAGTGAGTGGGAACAGTAATGTCTGCTTAGACCAATGAGTGAGTGGGAACAGCGATGTCTGCCTTGACCAATGAGTGAGTGGGAACAGTGATGTCTGCTTAGACCAATGAGTGAGTGGGAACAGTAATGTCTGCTTAGACCAATGAGTGAGTGGGAACAGCGATGTCTGCTTTGACCAATGAGTGAATGGGAACAGTAATGTCTGCTTAGACCAATGAGTGAGTGGGAACAGCGATGTCTGCTTTGACCAATGAGTGAGTGGGAATAGTGATATCTGCTTTGACCAGTGAGTGAGTGGGAACAATGATGTCTGCTTAGACCAATGAGTGAGTGGGAACAATGATGTCTGCTTAGACCAATGAGTAAGTGGGAACAACGATGTCTGCTCAGACCAATGAGTGAGTGGGAACAGCAATGTCTGCTTAGACCAATGAATGAGTGGGAACGATGTCTGCTTAGACCAATGAATGAGTGGGAACAGCAATGTCTGCTTAGACCAATGAGTGAGTGGGAACAGCAATGTCTGCTTAGACCAATGAATGAGTGGGAACGATGTCTGCTTAGACCAATGAATGAGTGGGAACAGCGATGTCTGCTTAGACCAATGAGTGAGTGGGAACAGCAATGTCTGCTTAGACCAATGAGTGAGTGGGAACAGTGATGTCTACTTAGACCAATGAGTGAGTGGGAACAGCGATGTCTGCTTAGACCAATGAGTGAGTGGGAACAACGATGTCTGCTAAGACCAATGAGTGAGTGGGAATAGCGATATCTGCATACACACTGTAGCACATTCATTACCAGACTACAGCAGATACTGACACAACAGTTTTGTTTACTGCAGCACACTCATGCTGTTCACACTACTTCATACCCTTCCGTATCAATTTTGGTCGTTAGTCCCAGTGACTGCCTGTGCAAGTGGGTTACCCACCTTTCCTGACTGGCTGAGCTGTACCTTGGCATACATAACTTCATGAGATAATTCTTTCCTTCAGAAGTCTCTGGCTCTGCCAAGTCCATATACAGTATGTCCCTTATGTGCTGCTTCAATTGGACACAGTGAGCACAATAAATAAAAAATGCAAAAACCAAAACACTCCTAACTTCAAGAATTGATGGCGTGCTCTACTTCTATCCATGCACCCCATCCCCCCCAAGGGCCACAGGGTGGTTAAAGGAAAATGCTTGTCCTCTCAGCAATGCCACCCCTGAAAGCAGACCCCCCCCAAATTAGGCTTTTCAGCCTACAAAATTATTTTCTAACTACCTCCACATAATAAGAGCTTCTCTGATGTATTCCACTATAATGTAAACATGGCTGGAGCAGTGCTGCGCCATTTGACATGCTCAGCGTGGCTCCGTGCTGCTCCACTGTATCCCTTATATGGTACAGCAGCGTGGAGCAATGCTGAGCATGTGAGATGGTGTTGCGCTGCTCCGGCCATGTTTACATTATGGCTGAATACATCAGAGGAGCTCTTATTATGTGGTGGTAATTAAAAAATTATCATGTAGACTGAAAAGCCTAATCGGAGGGTTCTGGTTTGGGGGATTGGCGTTGCTGGGAGGACCAGTGTTTTCCTTTAACTAGTGCCTAAGCCTGGATCTGGTTTAAGTAACAGGACTGTACATCTATTTATATTCTCTGATAAACAAGAAACATTTGCTCAGGAGAAGAATGGTTTTGTTTACAGAACTACAGAGCTAAGAACCAGGTGGTTTTGAGTTGTGTTTTTCTGACAAACTGGGATCCTAGTAAGATCAAAATATTTGCAACTGTCTCATACATTCCCAGTGCCAGTAAGCATTATACAGACCATATTACTTCTGGTTAATTTGTTGTTACACACCAAGAACAAAGGTGCAATGACCTTATTTCAAGGGAGAGTAACTTTTCTTGAATTAGGATTGTAACACAGTCAACAGAAGACCTGTTTTGTTGTTTCCATTTTTTTTTGTACACTGCTATATCCTGTAACCTGAGAGTAATTAAAATGTTTCTAAAACAATTTGGAAAAAATGGGAACTGCACGCAGAAATCGCAGTAATGTTCTCCATCCTGTTGTCAGCATTTCCTTACTCGTTTATCTCAGGGACATGAAGTTCCTGTGGAAGTCCCACTGACCTTTCCTCACCCCCACCGCAATCCACAGTTTCCAAGGCAGGCTCTTCCATGCTGTCAGCAGGATCACTGTTTACAACAATAGCAGCCTCTGCTTCTGGGCCCCCCACTTCCTCTCTGTTTTCGGAAGCGCCATCCTGACACGTGTCCTCTCTCACTTCTTCCTCAGTCTTCAGATCACTTACTTCATCAGTGTTTGAGCACTCTGGTATTTCCTCTGCTGGTGTTTGTGGGCCTGCCTGGTCCCCATTAGATATGCCCTCAACTTTCTCACACTCATTGTTCAAGCCATCCCTCTGTAAATCTGTTTCTGCACTTTGTAACATAGGGATTTCTTCTTCTAGGGGCTTAAAGCTGTCCTCTTTGCCTTTGTCTTCATCACATTTGAGGGGCTTGCATGTTTTGCCCTTGACAGAATTTTTATCTCGTTTGTTTTTTTTAAAGGCTCTTTTCTGCATAAGAAGATAAAAAAAAAGCTTTTTTTAGAACACATTCAAGTTAGTGTACATTTGTCCCTATTTTTTTACACTTTATGTATAAGTTGGACCACAGTGCTGACCCCAGGTCTTAATGACAGACATTAGTGTGTTCAAACTTTACACAGCTGGTATTTAATCCCACTGTCTGGCTTGCCAAAAGCCTTTGATTTGTACAGTTACTCAGAGTCAGGGAGAGGAGAAACAGAAGCCCTTTTCATGCCACGACCCTCAATTAAGGGCAGAGTTTAGTGGGAGTAGGGGACGGACTGCAGGGTGTCTAGGGAGAAAATGTGATTAGGGATAAAAGGTCTCTGAATAAAAACGACCCCTCGACTGGTTCATCCATGCAGTGTAGTGCTATAGTATGCAAGGTTAATGATCAGGGTTCGAGAATGAGATTAAAGCATCGGGGACAGGTCGGGGAGGAGGACTGGGTGTCCCACTGCACACTCTTCTCCTCCAGGGAGTGTTGCAGACTCGGCTGCAATACTGCCCCCTGGGAGGGCCAGGTGGCAGTGCAGTTGGATGGGTAGAGGGTGGAAGGACATCGGCTGCATTGCAGCGTGAGCTTGTTCAGTAGACAAGTGCGCTTCATGCTGCCTTGTACGCTTTCACTCTGAGAAGAAACCATGAGGAAGAGCCTCAGTCATGTGCAGTATGGAGCTGGTGCCCATCGGCTCATCACCCTACTGGCCACATTGCCTACTGCACATTATATGGACCAGAACTGGGCAGCTGTACAACTCCAAGTTGGAGCTCACCCCAGATGCAGTAGCTGCACTGGGACCCGCCCCCCCCGGAGGTGAAGATAAGTGTCAGAGATGGAGGAAAGGACAGGACTGGGGGTGGCTAAGCAGAGGAGGGCCGCATTGGTGATTGGTGGGCCGCATTGGTGATTAGAGGGGTAAAAAAAAAAAAGTACAATGTAAAGCAAATGGCCCTGAAACTTCATACATCCTGCAGCTCTGTATTAAAACTGTTAAGTACAACGGTACAGTACATAGGCATTTCATGGGATATAAAGGACGAACAGCCCATCATGTCCATGACACCCTGCTGATCTAGAAGTTGCATCCTTACAAGAGTCATACCTCTGCAGGAGACCATACAGTTTGAGCTCAACATTCCTATTGGAATTTTATTTGACTGCCTAATGGAAAAATCTACCCCACTATCCTAGTACCCTGAGTGAAGTACTGTGTAAGCGATAAGCCCTGATAAGGTATGGGGTGTTGGGGGATGCCTACATGCCCAGGGTGCAGTGACATCTCACACCATAGGCTGAGGGCCTTACAGCCTTGGAAGTGCAGATATCAACCAACACTCCACAGCCTGAGGATCTCATCACATATAAAACAGGTTTTTTTTGTTTTTTTTTTTATATTTTTGTTAGTTCTTTAATAAAGTATAAAAGATACGTTTCAACAGGGAATTTGGGTAAAGTAGTCCTCCCTCCATGTTAGCAGCTAATCCTTCCAATGTATGTGCTGCCACTTCTAGAGTTCATGTAGTCTGCGATGTGCAGCTTTTTCAGCTGTGGGAGGTGAGAGAGCAAGTGGGAGATGCTGCAAGACCAATAGCAGGATTGTAGCTACTGAATTGGGGCTTTTTTCTTTGTTTGCTGTTTGTGAAACTGGCTGGGTCTTCTTTTTTTGAGGGGTCTGTTACCTGCTACATGCACCCCTTGTGACTACTGTCAGCCAATCAGGTGTTAGGATTTTTTCAATCCATTTTCTAAATTGTAATATTTTACCCAATTCAGAAAGACACCTCACCTAAATCTGGATTTGAAAAGTTGATCTTTTGCTTTTTAGTCAAACACTATTAACTGAGCGATGACTTGTCACTAACGAATATCATTCTACACATTTTGTTAAAAAGACCCTATCAGGAGCTGCCCAAATGGCTTAATGGTAAGGGTTGCAGCTTTAACATGCCAACAACCTGGATTCCAGATGCAGACACTGGCTGTCATCCACTGGGGCCAGAAACAGTGCTGAGTGTCTTGTATAACTCATGGATTGGGGTGGGTGGTTGGTTCATGCCGTTACACGACAAGCCTGTAGTGGTCTAGGGAAGAGACTTGTGTGGGCAGGAATATACAGCTCCAGATGGGAGGGTGGGGTGAGGAATCCTGCTTCAAACATGATACAAGATGCTGTAATATAGCAGGATGCAGTGGCGTCACCACTCATGAGTTATGAGTCTTCTTTTCACATATGGAGATCAGTAAAGAAACCATTGCATTTCCCCTTTTTATTTTCAATCTGCATGTCATCGGCATGTTATTTCCAAAGTTTGTAAGTCAAAACAGTATCCTTTAACCAATGAGAGAATGGCTTTCACAATGCCTGATGACACCACAATGGTCCTATAACACATTCACAAAGCAGCTGAATTCAGATATAAGCAGTTACATTTTGATATGAAAAAAAGTAGTGTATTTCTTTTATTTTGCTTCTTTTTTCTGATGGTCAATAAAAAATGAAAAGTACAGGAACAGTTATACACTTTAAACGTGCTGAGAAGTCAATGTACGTGTTTACCTTTCAATACCCTTCCATGTCTTCCATTTAATGGCATCTACCTTTGGCTTTGAGTGGGGTTTTTTTTTTACACATTTTTTAAGACTTTTTATCATCACCAAGTGACAAGTGTAAATGTTTTCTCCCTTTCCACTGTTCACTGCTGGCTGCTTCTAAAGTTCCTGCATATCCCATGATGTCGATGCCACTGTACAGTGCTTTTACTCAGCAGAGCAGATTGGGGGAATAGACATCACTGAATGTCCAGAATGCAAAAAAAAACAGACTTTAACAACGAAGACGGAAATTAAGACGGACTTGGTAGCTGTACAAAAGTAATACAAATAACATCTTTAAAAAAAATAAAAAGCTAATTATATAGGAAAAGGGGATACCATTCAAATAAAAGAGTAGCCCAAGCAGAGAACTGACCACAGATGATAGTCCAGTCACACTCTCATGCATATTTTATACAGCTATAGTGGGGACACTGACTTCTTTGAACAAGGAACTGCTGAATGTAAGCAATAAACCAGGACAAGACATGGAGTTCTAGAGAAGTAATGCATGCCCCAAGTGAATTTATTTCAAGGCACTCAGGAACTGCTTTAATTTTCAAGAAACTCATGCCTTGGGAGTGGGTTATTGCACTTATAACTAGCATTTGTCAATGCCGAATGTTTGCTTGCTGGCATTGGCATTGGTAGCGTAGAAGTTACAGAGCTGCATAATGGGAATGGCAGTGAAGTATTGAACTGAAGTCAGCCCCACCACCACCCTGCAGAGAGTGACAGGCATTGGGGTGTGCCTTTGGGTTGTCAGGCATAATGGCCATGCCATTTCACCACACCCTACCCTGCAGACACTAACAAGTGTCACGGTGTGCCTTGGGGTCTTTTGCCCCTATGCGCACCCCATTCCATCAGGAAATACAGTGAGATGGGTGCGGTATAGGAGAATGGGGCGAACTTTGGGGCCGAAGAGTCCAAGGCATACCTCGCTGCCTCTCACTGGCTGCAGGGTGTGGAATGGTATGAGCATTACAGGCGAGAATCCCAAGTCACAGCCCTGATGCCTGTCATTCTCTACAGGGTGGGGCATTATGGTTGGGAACCCTAACGCCTCAGGCATTCGTTGGTATTTTCACTCCAAATTTTCAACATTTTTTTTTGTGACCCCCACCTCATGAACAGTGGCAATACCAGTTTGTTAGCAGAAAGCTGCTTTTGCACAGCGACTACGGCATTCAGCACCACAGGTGCAAAAACACATTCCGAACAGGATGTGAAAAATGACAGCTGTACTGTTCATGAGGAGGTGTAAAAAATGGCAATGTTGCAAATCTGCAGTAAAAATATTAAAAAAACTGGTGAAGTCATGAGTGTGCATAGAAACTGTGCAACGCACACCCGTAATGTAATTAGTTTGGGGATTTTTTACAGCAGATTGTCAACACAGGCATTTTGGGACCTCCGATCATGAACAGTGTCACTGTGATTTTCTTTATCTGTCCTGAACAATGATTTCCCACAGCGACCACGCATTTCTGTGCTCAAAGTATGAAAACACTTTTCGGCCATGTTGTGAAAAATGACAGCTGTACTGTTCATAAGGAAGTGTGGAAAAATGCCACTGATGAAAATCTGGACTAAAAATATTACAAAGTCATGAACTTATGAGGGTGCGTGGAAACTGCACAATGCTCACTCGTAACACAGTCATTTTATGGACTTTTGTCACCAAATTTTCAACATAGCCATTTTAAGACCTCTGCTCATGAACAGTGTAACTGTGATTTTCTTACTCTGTCCCAAACATTGCTTTCGCACAGACTGCACCATTGTGCGCTACATGGTAGAAACATTTTGGGCAAGATGTGAAAAATGGCAGCTGTACTGCTCATAAGGAAGTGTAATAAAATGGCAATGTTGAAAATCTGGCATGCAAATATTAAAAATTCGCAAACTTGCGAGTGTGCATAGGAACTGCACAATGTGCGCTCCTAAAACAGTCATTTTTAAGAATTTTGTCACCAAATTTTCAACATAGCCATTTTAACACCTCTGCTCATGAACAGTGTCACTGTGATTTTCTTAATCTGTCCCAAGCATTGATTGAGCACACCGACTGCGCCATTGTGCGCTACATGCAGGGAAACACATTTTGGGCGACATGTGAAAAATGACAGCTGTACTGCTCATAAGGAGGTATGGTAAAATGGCAATGTTGAAAATCTGAGTACTAAATATAAAAATTTGCGAATTTACGATCATATGCTAGAGGAACTGCGCAACGACGTCAGAAACAGTAATTTTTAGGAATTTTTTCACCAAATTTTCAACATAGCCATTTTAAGATCTCTGCTCATGAACAGTGTCACTGTGATTTTCTTAATCTGTCCCAAGCATTGATTGAGCACACCAACTGTGCCATTGTGCGCTACATGCAGGGAAACACATTTTGGGCGACATGTGAAAAATGACAGCTGTACTGCTCATAAGGAGGTATGGTAAAATGGCAATGTTGAAAATCTGGAGTGCAAACATAAAAAATTTGCGAACTTACGATCATGCGCAGGAACTGCGCAACGCACGCTCGTACAACAGTAATTTTTAAGAATTTTTTCACCAAATTTTCAACATAGCCATTTTAAGATCTCTGCTCATGAACAGTGTCACTGTGATTTTCTTAATGTGTCCCATACATTGATTTTGCACACCGACTGCGCCATTGTGTGCTACATGCAGGGAAACACATTTTGGGCAAGATGTGAAAAATGACAGCTGTACTGCTCATAAGTAGGAGTGGTAAAATGGCAATGTTGACAATCCGGAGTGCAAATATAAAAGGTTTGTGAACTTACAAGCGTGCCTAGGAACTGCGAAACGCACGCTCGTAAAACAGCCATTTTTACAATATTTTTTCACCAAATTTGCAACATAGGCTTTTTGAGAGCCCACCTTATTGAACACTGGCACTGTCGTTTCATTAATTGGTCCCAAAAGGTGATTTCGCGCCTGATTAAGGCCATGTCAGTTCAAGAATTCATGAGGAGGGGTCCCAAAAACCCTATGTTGAAAATTTGGTGCCAAAATTCCAACAAATGCCTGAGATATGCAGTACAGTTGAAAAAATCCTATTCATTACATTATATAGCTTACCGGCATTTCCTCAGTTCGCGGTCGGCTTTGAAGAGTGCAGTGTTCCCGGTCCATCAAAGATCATCGCGCCGAGCCCGGAGGGATGGTGGGGTGGGGGTGTGGAGGCAGGTGCGCAGGGTGGGCGCGATGGGCTGGGAGAGTGCCGAGGGAATGTTTTCTTGTTTACAGGTTTGTTTGTTTTTAAAGGAAGACGACGTTGACGCTTGCCACGCTGGGTGGGCTCCAGTGTGGCAACTAGAAGGCTGTTTGGGGGGCTGGAGCCGACGGGGTTTGGGTAATTCTGGGTTGGCCAGTATGATTTGTGCCACACTGGGGTGGGCTCCCAGTGTGGCAATTGTGAGGCTGTTTGGGGCTGGAGCCGACGTGGGATTGGGGCACACCTCATCGCCATATACAGACATGTGCCACGCTGGGTGAGCTCCCTGTGTGGCACCTGGAAAGCTTTTTTGGGGAGTCATGGAGCTGACGGGGAACGGCACCCCCACCGCCATACAGTATGTGCGTGAGCTGTGAGCACGCAATATGCGCGGCGCATGGAGGGGGAGCTCTGCTCACTGAAGCAGAGCTCTCCTTTCAACTGTATGCCACTGCATGTTCAACTGCTGTCATAGACAGCTGGAGCAATGACTGGAGAACTGCGACCGCGCCTGCAAACACACTGACTGAACTGGAAGACGCTGACACACCTCCGAAAAACTTGGATGATGGCACTATGTTTCTTGCACATACGTGCAAGCAAACATAAAAATGGGAGAACTAGTCGTTTTTTAATGGAAAGACATTATTTTCCTGTAGTCGATGTAGGTAGAATATATGAGTTTGGTAACAAAATGTAAATGGATTAGGGAAATGCATTTATTTTGAAGAAAACTATGCCTGGTTGTGAGCTATTGTGTCTAAAAATGGAAAAGTTTTTATTTTAATGGAAAAAGGATTATTTTTGTTTATTCAGGCAGTTGCTAGGTAGATTAGAATAGGCCAGTTAATGGTATATGGGCATGTCCATACTAAATGGGTACATTTCCATCACATGCACTTTAACACTCAGTAACTCTGCAAAGAGTGTTTAAGTATATTTCAAAACTGCACTGCTGTCTACTACAGAAGTTAGTGGGATAACATAAATAACTTCAGCCAGCTAATACTTCCAAAAAAATGTTTTTTTTAAAAACTTACAGATTTGTCCCCTGATTTTTGCATTGGCTAGGTGGGACATTTCAAGACACCACATGTTGTATGCTTTCCTTCTACCTACCAAAATGCTGTGCTGAAAAAATAAGTCTTCCTATGCATTTTACATAAAGAGCCCTGTAACATCCACCATGTGTGTGTGCCTTTATATATTTTTATTTTTTTCCACAATGAGTTAAAAAGTGACAATCTCGTATGTAACCTTCTCTGTCCCCCTAGGCTACACACGGGATTGACTGGTATAAACGTGAAACTGTATAAGAATCGGGGCACTGGATGCTAGGAACTGAAGGAGGCTCAGTTAGTTTGCTGTTCTGGTTGAAAAAACATTTCAAAATTGCAGAGATGCTTTGGCTGCCTTTAAAAGTAGAACCAGGCTATCTGTCTCTGTCCCACCCCTATCTACGTATGTAACAGCTGTTTATCATGCCTGAGGAGTGTAACTTTTTTTTCATAGTGTCATTGGCTTATTTCTAGCCAATCATAACACCAGATTAAGTCCTTTAAACTTTGCTATGCCTGCGGATCAGTCAATTTTCTTCCCAAACACCAAATGAGAACATTCTCTGTCTCCTCCAAACTTGCCGTTACAAACGTGTGACTGTGTTACAAACAGGAATGTGGAAAGTGGTCAAAAATGTAAGCAGACATGAATGGGGCTACATAGCAGTGAAATAATGATTTTCTCTACTGTCTGCTATAAATCTGACTGCATTTTGTTGCTGGATTTGAAATGGCAGTATGTTGTGCACAGACTGACATTCAGTAAGGTCTCTGGGGACAGAGAAAAAGTCAATCATGTTTGTAACAAGGGACAGAGTTAACACATTTGTCCCGGTTACAACAGGATTTAGCTACTGGAAATGGTTAATTATGTTAAATAAAGTTTTAATTTATAATGTATTTTACTGGGGTTCATGACTGCTGTTTAAATATTATCCATTTGTGTCTGAAAATGGCAAGTATTTGACATACTGTTCAAGCTTATCTATTTTGTGGCTCTAATAACTGCCTTCTGTGTACCAGACATGCTGTGATTTCATAGTTTTGCAATGTGCTAAACAGGTGTGTAAGGCTGTGTAATTCATTGTGGATGTATGACTTTTGCAGGCTCCCAAACATATTTTTTTAGTGGCCTTATGGTACTGTCCCAATTGTAACAGGGATAGAGGTAGCATGCTAATGTTTGTAACGGGCACCTCCTAAAAATCTCTGTCCCAGTTACAAACAAGACTTTTGGTGTACCTTATTTTGGAATTATGATTATTAAGAGATTTACTGAGATTTTTGTTTGTTTTTAGTGTGCACTTGTTTAGGGGGGTGTAACAAATTATTTTTGTATTAAAATGGTCTTTCACATGCTTTAGGGTAGGGGGGCTGCCAGCTCATCTGAAAGTAAATTATTTCTGGAATGTTTGCTGTAAAGGTTGGGTTTAAAATATAAAACTACTGGGTGCTGTAGTCATTTACTGATGCTTTTTAAGTGAAAAAATCATGGAATCCAAAACAGTATTTTCAAAAGTTGTCCTATCAGCCCGCAACCAAGTTCAATCATGTTTGTAATAGGGACCTCAGGAAACCAGCGGTCCCTGTTACAAACGAGACTTCCGGTGGTGCCTTATTTTTCATTGTTATTATTAAGAGATGTTATATGCTTTTTGGTTTGATTTGAGTGAGCTTTTGTTTGGGAATTGTAACAAAGAATTTTTATTTTAAAAATGACCACTCTTATGCTTTGGGGGGGCCGGGGATGCCAGCTCATCCAAAAATAAATTAGAAATGGAATGCTTGCTGCAAAGTTTGAGATTAAAATATAAAAGTATTTGGTGCTGTAGTCATTTACTGATGTATTTAAAGTGAAAAAAGCCTGGAATCTGTTTTAGCATTTTCAAAAGTTGTCCTAACAGGGACTTCCGGTTGGGCTTCCAAGCAGCATGGCGGTGTAAAAGCAGAGCTCCGCTACACCCCTCGCTAATCTCCCCAATTTGACACCTTTAACGACAAACAACTTAAAAAACCAAGATCTAGATATCGGGGACATACGTAAGAAGTACTGTAAAGAAGAAAAATAAAAGAAATTGAACAACTACGGGCAGTAGTGAGCAGAATACAATCGAGCAGCAATGTCGGCCCAGGAGCCCTCTGACTTGGAAAACTCTCAAGCGCCAGCAGAACGGCAAGACCAGACGACCATACCAAATAATAAAGCGAGAAACAAATGCATAAAGTTAGATACTATATGTAAGGAGCTATTATCGTTTTGTGCAGAAATTAAAGATCTTTATGAAGAGCTTCGCAGAGACGTAGTGAGCCTGGAGCAACGAGCTGATGCATCGGAGAGACAGATAACAGCAGTAGAGAACAGAGTAGATGACATGGAGAATACAATTCAACTGTTACAAGATCAATGTATACAACTGCAAGAAAAACCAGAAGATACAGAAACTAGAGCATGTAGAAAGAACCTAAGATTATATTGCATTCCTGAAGGCTTAGAAGGTCAGGACATTACTGAGTTTACTATTGCTTTGCTCAAAACAGCTCTTGAATTGCCCTCAGATATTCAATTATCATTAGAGAGAGTTCACTGTGCACTGGGCCCACGGCTTACAGATCCGAATGCCAGGCCTCAAACTATTATTATGCACTTTCTTAGCTACGCAGTCAAGGAGACAGTATTAACAGCAGCATGGCGAAAGGGCAAGGTCTTTTACGGACAAACTCGCTTCTATGTTGATAACGATTACGCTCCACAAACTATGCGTAATAGTAGAGCATATGCAGACATCTTACCAGTTTTAAAGGAGGCAGCCATTAGATTCACAACACTGTACCCAGCCAGACTTGTGGTGCAACTTCCATCTGGAAGGAAGGAATTTCACACTGCGGAGGAGGCCAGAGAAGAGCTCCTTAAGAGTGAGAATTCAAATAAAAACAAAATTCACGGTAGGATTACAGAAAACTGACCCACGGCACTGGCATACGGTGAATTGGGGCAGAATACGGAATGACGGAGAAGTAACAAAGAGGGGAAATATTTCTAATCATCTGGCAACTTTTCGCCGATCGGCAAGGGGAAGAACCTGACTGACAGAAGCTGAAGCTTGGTTTGTGATTCCTCGATGGTCCTCTGGTTAGAGGTCTTTGAAAGCTTATGTCTGAGAGGGACTGGGAATTCAGTTGTCTGAACTGGGATCTTTATTAGATGACAACTCTCTCATAGGAGGTTGGACAGAGAAAAGAAATGCTTAATAAGTGTAACTGCAGAGAACTTTGCCATAACAAAGAAACAAGTAAAACATTTGATCTGGCTGTTTGAACTGGCCCTGACGATCACTTTGAAGGAGTCAACGGATATAACTTTAAAGAGCTGATTATTGTGCTCTGCTTGATTTGTTTTCAGGGTTAACCTGACGTAAGGGCCTGAGAAAAGTTGCCCTAGTTGAATAATACAGAATTTAGTTAATCATAAAATAAACAATTTACTTTGCGGGGATGGGGTGGGGAAGCATCTCCAGACGTTACAGGGAAGCCCATTTCAAATCAAAGACAGACAGGCAGAATATTTTGAGTTAACATTTGGATTTTTATTTAGCTTGTTTGCATATTTCTTTTTATTTTTAATTAGGGGAGCAGTATATCCCCAGGAGGCCTGGGCATTTGGTGTTACCAGATATCCTCCGGTGACCCCAGACTATCAGAAGGCACACTTAGGGAGTAGGTTTTTAAATTCCACTATCTTGGAAGTCAATTTGATTTGGAATACAGTGTATGTACATAGTTATTAAGACAAAGGTCAGACATATACTGACAATTTGCTTCAGATTTCAAAAGGTTTGATAAGATCGCAGCAGGAGATGTTTAAGAATAATCTAGATGGGAAAGGCATAAAATGTTTCAAAAAAAGTGACACTCAGAAAGATGGCTCTGGGGGGAACATCAGTATGGTGATCCCTCAGGAATGGGATTATTAAGATTGGGACAACAGGAGAGAATGTGTTTCCATAATGGAATAAGATGGCTACTCAGACAGTACAAGCACTCTCGCTTAATATAAATGGGCTTAACAATCCCATTAAAAGGGCCAGACTGTTCCAACATATCAAGAAACACCCCAGTGATTTTTATTATCTCCAGGAAACACACTTAACAGATACCGAACATGCAAAGTTGAATTGGGGGGGCAGGTTTTGGGTATATGCATCGTTCTTTCCTAAAGGGAAATGATGAGGAGTAGCCATTTTAATACCTAGGACCTCTCCTTTTCATTTAGAAACACAGTGAGTAGACCCAGAGGGAAGGTATGTAATCTTAAAAGGTACCCTTTATGGGACAAAGGTCACGTTAGTGAACATGTATTTTCCTCCTCTTTCATCTGTTTGTCTTTTTAAAAGATTTTTTGCAAAGCTCTTAGACATTATGCATGGCTGTCTTATCATAGGGGGAGATATCAATTCAACTTTGACACCTCGGTTGGACTCTTCTCCACCTTCCAAATATAGGCTAACATCAGCTTAAAGATCATTTATTTCTCAACTTAGGGCAATGGGTCTAATCGATGTATGGAGACATTTTTATTCTCTTTCCGGGGATATACGTTTTTCTCCCCTAGACACAATTCCTACTTAAGATTGGACTATTTTTCATTTCAAACGAACATTTGGACTGTTTACAAGATTTAACTATAGGACCTAGATTTAATTCTGATAATTCTCCCCTATTTTTGAGGCTAGATTTTAAAATACCAAAGAAATCCACTGGGTGTCGCTTGAATACATATTTTTTAAAGGATAAAGATTTTAGGAACCGCATTAACTTAAAAATAGCTCAAGTTATTGCAGAAAATTCGTCCCACGAGACATCCAATACAATAGTTTGGGATACTGTGAAGGTTGTGATCAGGAGGGAGATAATTGCATATTCAGCATACAAGAAGAGATACTGGGAAACAAGATACGGTGAATTACATGAGAAATTAAGGGAAATACAAACAAAGTTTACCCTTATTACCACGGAGGACCAAGCCCAGATTAATCAGACAAAGGTTGAGCTCCAGAAATTTTTATACGTAAAAACACAACAGGCTCTATTTTACTTAAAAACATATAGGCATGAGGGAGGGCCAAAAGGGGCGAGAAATTTAGCCCGGAGGCTTAGGGGACATAGGACAGCCACAATCGTAACACATTTAGTGGATCCGGAGAGAAAAACAAGAGCTCTTAACTCACAGCAGACACTGCAACTGTTCCAGAAATATTATAGGCAGCTATATGAGAAACCACAAGGTCCAGAATTTAACAAAATCGAGGAATTTTTTCCCCCCTTACATTAAGAAAGCTAACTAAGGAAATGGAAATCAGATTAAAAGCCCCATCAGATCAGAGGAAGTCAGACGTACATAAAAGAAAGTAAACCATTAAAACCCCCTGGCCCAGACGGATTTCCGTCCGAGTGGTACAAGACTTTTAGTAAACAACTGACTCTTTTACTATTAAATGCCTTTTTAGAAATTCAACAGGAGAGTCCCCCCTCCTCCATCATGGCATTACACTAATATTTCACCTATCTTAAAAGTAGGCAAACCAGCAGAATTAACTACTTCATATAGGCCAATATCCATATTAAACACGAACTACAAGTTATTTATGTCCATATGGGCACATAGATTAGAGGAACTGTTACCCTATTTGATTAATTCAGATCAATCTGGGTTCATTCGAGCCACAGAAACCGCAGATAATATACGTAGAACCATCCATTTGTTGGACCACTTAAATCAGAGACAGATACAGGCAGTGTTGCTCAGCCTCGACGCAGACAAAGCTTTTGATCGCATCAGTTGGCCTTTTTTATGGGAAACTTTGCGCAAGTTTGGATTTCTTGGGGAATTCTCTAGCATGATACAGAGAATTTATACCTCTCCAAAGGCAAGTGAATGGACAGTTATCTTCAATGATACAGCTGGGAATGGGAACTAGGCAGGGTTGCCCACTTTCCCCCTTACTGCTTGCCATACACATTCAGCCATTGGCTGAAGCCATAAGGCAACATCCTAATATTCAGGGGGTTCCTTTAGGAGGGAGGGATTTTACTATATCATTATATGCAGATGACATTATTAACACTCCTGGAACCTGAAAAGTCCATTCCTGCTACTTTACAAGTGATAGATAAGTTTTCAGAAATAGCCGGATACAAAATAAATATACAAAAAACAGAGTTATTTTCTTTAAATTTCACCCCCTCTCAGTCTCTGAAGAACCAGATCCCTCTGAAATGGAGAAATAATAAGATTAAATATTTGGATGTAAATATTCCCCAGAAACTGGAACATTTGGAACTGTTTAATTTACAGCCTCTATCGATAGAGATAGAGAATTTAGTTGGGAACTGGACACATCAGGTATTATCTTTTTCAGCTCGAATACAAGCTATTCGGATGACCTTATTTCCTAAGATGTTATATTATTTCCAGACTTTACCGATTATTCCATCACAATTCTACTTTGCATCCTGGGCTAGAATTTGTTCGAGGTTTGTATGGGCTGGGCAACAGCCAAGGGTCAGATGGTCTCTGTTACAGTTAACAGTGGCAAAGGGGGGGGTTGTAATCTTCCAAATCTTAGAGATTACCACAAGGCAATAACATGTAAAATAGTGATGACATGGCTAAATCCTCAGATAGAGAAACCATGTAAATTTATTGAATTTATACTAAATGATCTAGTAAACATTATCCCTATTATATTTGCCCCCCAAAATTCTTATCCACAGTTACAAATCTTTACATATGGAACCCGTTATACGTTAAAGGCTTGGTATGAGATAAGGGTGTCTACTACATTAACTGAAGTTTTCGGTTATTTTAAACTAATAGGTACAGAAAGTGTATCTTTGGAGACGGGTGCTGTTCAGGTCCATCAAGAATGGCGGAAAAAAGGTCTGCTTTTGTTATATCAATACCTGGATGTGAATGGAGTACTGCCTTTTGCCACACTACAGGCAAAATATCAACTCCCCCATACACATCATTATGGATATTTACAGATTCGGACATTTATACAGAAAGAATTAGCATTAAATACTCTGCCCTCTCTCATACCTATATTGATGTCCCTTTTTAGGGACACTACAGAAGGCAAGGAACAAATTCATTTAATTGGACAAATATATAAAGCAATAAGAGATTTTTGGAAGGAATCCACAGAGGATATCTTAGGGAGATGGAATAGAGAATTAGGGACTCAGATAACTTATGAGAAATGGTTGAAACCTATTCCTCACTCGATGAGAGTATCACAGTCATCATACTGGTCAGAATATATATGGAAATGTCGTAGTAGATATTTTTATACCCCTGACAAAATTGCTAAATTTGTATCTATGGGGCATGGCCCTTGTAGAGAATGTGGAGAAAAAATGGCAAATATAACACATTTTTTTTGTGCTTGTCCGAAAGTTACCCAATACTGGTTAGATATAGAAAAGAGCATGCAAAATATTGTGGGACCAGAAATTAAATTATCCAATCTGATGATTCTGCTTTATATTGGGGAAGACAGAAAAGTTCCACCAAGTAGAAAAAAGTTATACCTGTACCTGACGGCAGCTAAAAAGGTTATAACTCGACTATGGTGAACGGCTAAAGTACCCACCCTCTCTGATTGGCATTCATTGTTGACTGAGATATACTATCTAGAGAGAGTAGTAGCTTCTAGAGCTGGAAGGAGGTTACAATTTGAGCTCCAATGGAGGCCATGAGTTTTCTATATCTCTCCTCTGGATGAAACATTTGTTCCCTGATAGAGCTATTTAAAAGTGACCAATTTTTGCAGGATATGAATTTTGATCTAATGTCATTTGATATATAACAGAATGATGTTGTAGAAACATGAACTGCCAACCTGAAGAACATTCTATGTATTTTAAGACAAAAGAGCAATACTGTATAGATGTACTCCTGCTGTCATATATATATACATATATATACAAATAAATATATAACTATATAAAAAACAATAACAAATAAAGAATATTAAAAAAAAATAAAAAAAGTTGTCCTAACAGCCCACAACCATGTTCAGTCATGTTTGTAACATGGATCTCAGGAAACCAGTGGTCCCTGATACAAATGGATGGGACTTCTAGTGGTACCTTATATTTTAATTGTGATTACTAAGATATTCTACAAGACTTGTTTGTTTTGACTGAGCGTTTGTTTGGGGAATGCAGCAAAGGACTTTTGTTTTAAAATAGTCAACCACATGCTTTGGGGGGACTGCCAGCTGATCCGAAAGTAAATTAGAAATGGAATGTTTCCTGCAAAGTCTGAGATTAAAAACAATAGACATATTGGGTGCTGTAGTAATTTCCTACTAAATTTAAAGGGGACAAATGCCAATGACAATATTTTAGAACAAAAAAACTTTTGCAACTAAAGACCCTTGCATGTTATAAAAATAAAGATTGCAGTGATAACTTGCTTCTTGCAAGCACAATAGCACCAATTAAATTTACAAAATGGTTCTGGTCAAGGTATGGCTAATAGGGCAGTGGGGAGGTAGACTGTTGCCACCAGGTACCCTTGGAACTGCTGACAAGATATGGAGAGGGATGGGACTGACCATAAGTCCCATGGTACAGCTGACAGGGCTAGAGAATTTTAGTAGTGTGCCACTGGGACCCATGAGACTGCTGACAGAGATAGGATTGACCTTACATTCCAGGGGGCCGATAGGGAGGGCAGTGAGATTGACCTTGGATCCCATGGGACTTCAGATTTGATAGAGCATGCCAACAGGCCCCAGGGACTGGGGAGGGGGGGGTGGTACTAACCTCAAATGCCAGGGGGCTGATGGGGAGGGGGTGGGACTGATCTTGGGTACCATGGGACTGCTGATAGGTCTGGAGAGTTTTACAAGTATACCAGCATACCCCAGGACTGGGGAGGGGGATGGGACTAACCTTACATCCCAGGGTGCTGATGGTGAGGGGGTGGAACTGATCATGGTTACCATGGGACTGCTGACAGGGCTGGAGAGTTTTAGGAGTGAACCACCAGGCTCCAGGGACTGGGGAGGAGATGAGATTGACCTTACATGCCAGGGGGCTGATTTGGAGGATGGTGGAACTTACCTTGGGCTCCATGGGACAGTGGATTTGTTGAAGTATGCCACAAGGCCCCAGGGACTGGGGAGGGGGATGACACTGACCTCATGTGAAAGGGGGCTGATGGGGAGGGGATTGGACTGACCTTTGGTTCCATGGGTCTGTAGATTTGTCAGTGTGTGCCATTAGGCCCCTGGGACTGGGGAGGGGGATGGGACAGACCTCACATGCCTGGGGCTGATGGGGATATGAGACTGCCCTTTGTCCAATGGGACTAAGAATTTGCTGGAGTGTGCCACCAAGCCCAAGGGACTGGGGAGGGGGATGGGACTGACCTCTGTGCCAGGGGGCGGATCGGGTGGAACTGACCTTGGGTCACATGGGACTGCTTACAGGGATGGAAAATTTAGGAGTTCACCACCAGACCCTAGAGACTGCGAAGGGGGTGGAACTGAACTCATGTGCTAGGGCAACTAATGGGGAGGGGGTGGGACTGACCTTGGATGTCATGGGACGGCTGACAGGGCTGGAGAGTTTTAGGTGTGTGCCACCAGACCCCAGAGACTGGGGAGGGGGATGGTACTGACCTTACATGCCAGGAGGCTAATGGGGCGGAGGATGCGATTTACTGTGGGTTCCATGGGACTGTGGATTTGCTGGAGTGTGTCACCAGGCCCCAGGGACATGGGAGAGGAATGAGACCGAACTCATGTGCCAGGGGGTCTAATGAGGAAAAGCTGGGACTGACTTTGGGTTCCATGGGACTGCAGATTTGTTGGAATGTTCCACCAGGCCCCATGGACTGGGGACGTGGATGGGACTTACCTCATGTGCCAGGGGGTTGATGGGGAGGGTTTGGGACTGCCCTTGGATCCCACAGGACTGCTAACAGGGCTGGAGAATTTTAGGAGTTTGCCAACAGACCCCAGGGACTGGGGAGATAAATGAGACTCACCTCACGTGCCAGAGGGCTGATGGGGAGGGGGTGTCACTGACCTGGGGTCCCATGGGACTGCTTACATGGCTGGAGCATTTTAGGAGTGTGCCACAAGGCTCCAGGGACTGGGGAGGGAAATGGGACTGACCTCACATACCACGGGGCTGATGGTGGGGGTGGGACTGATCTTGGGTCCCAGGGAACTACTGACAGGGCTGGAGAATTGTAGAATGGTCTACCAAGCCCCAGACACTGCTGACATGGCTCTGGAGGGGGATGGGAATAGTGCCTCCATTTTGCTTGCAATCCTGTGGGTGTCTGGGCATGCCTCCCTTTTGTTTGCAATTCTGTGGGTGTCCATGCTTACCTCCATTTTGTTTACAAGCCAGTTGCTGCGGTCATGTGTGCCTCAATTTGATTTGCAAGCCAATGAGTGGCCATGCGTGCTTCCATTTTGTTTGCAATCCAGTGCTTGTGTCCGGCCTGCCTACATTTTATTTGCAATTCAGTGGTTGTGTCTGTGTCTGCCTCCATTTTGTTTCCAATCCAGTGGGTTGCCCCCATTATCATCTGTTCTCATCTGGTGGATTCAGTTATGTCATCACCTGGGGTCTGCCAGGTCCCTGGTCAATCTTTCTTGGGGGTCTGGTGGGTGTGCAAGTGGCGTACTGCACACAGCAGCTTGACTTGAGTCACAATGGACCAGTGCCCGGGTTCTCGTGTGGTGGATTTAGTTATGTCATCACCTGGGGTCTGCCAGGTCCCTGATCAATCTTCATTGGCACCTGGTGGGTGTGCAGTTTATGTGCTGCACTCACCTGCTACATTGAGTTACTGTAGGCAAGCACCCATGTTCTGCTCTGATGGATTCAGTCACACTGTCACCTGGAGTGTGCCAGGTCTCTGGTCAATCTCTCATGGGGTGCTGGTGTGTTTGCACGTGGTGTACTGCGCACACCGGCTTGAGTGAGTCACTGCAGGCCGGTGTCCATGCTCATGTCTGGTGGATTCAGTTACGCTGTCACATGGGTTCTGCCAGATGTACATATGTTGGACATATTAGGTCTGTAATAAACAATGTATATAGTGTGTATATTGTGGTGTTATGGTTAGGGTTTTAGTTAATTTTACTTAGTATGTCTGGTATTTCTAGTCAATATAGTGAATTTGTTGTATTATGAACTTCCTTTGTGGTGATGGTATGCAACCGTAGAACTTTTATGCTGATTGAGTCATAACTTTAGCCATTAAACTTAATGTGGAAAAGAATAAAGGACTCCAACTGCCTGATTTTCTTTTTTCCACAATGTTTTCCAAGACTGCTTAAAGTTTTTGAATTTTTCTCTGTCCTGTTACATACGTTAATGAAACACTTCTTCACGTATTTTTGGAGTTTAATTTTTAAAGTGATCAAAAAAAGTTTTAAATATCATCTATGCTTATCCCCAGTTATGTACAAATGCATTTGAATCTGTGGCTACCTGAGAAATGTTGATGAGGGAAAATTTTGAAATTACTTTGCCCCATAATTCTCTGCCACGTGTTAGATTGATGGTTATCACATTCTTTTGCATGCAAATATTTTGGTGTTGCTTAGTGAATTAACCAAATGAGTTAAAGTGTGCAAATTCATGTACAGATTCAAAAATATCTATACAAAACTCTTTTTCTAGTTAACATTTTCTCTGCCCCTGTTACGCACGTTACCTGGTTACTGTTTCCAAACATTAGGGACTGTACTCAAAAAACCACAAGTTATATTATCTTCCTATTTACACTTTTAGTAAAGGATATTAAGGGTAAAGTATTGATGGTGAAAGAAGAATGAAATGACATTTATTTTTCCACAGTCATGTCCCACGTATGTCCCCATTACTGTGGATAGACAAATATAGGAAATTAATTAACAGTCAGGTGATGTGTTTTGACCTACAAGTTTGTTTTTGTTTGTTTAACATTTGGTCACTTTATTAAACCCCATTTTATATAACAGTTTAACTCGTTCAATCTGAAGTGGCCATGATGCATAAAGTTAAACATTTTTATTTATTTATTTATGTCTTTGTTAACCGGGTAAGTGTTCTGATCCAATGGACCGTGTTCAGACACAACCTGGGCCACAAGGTGGCACCAACATAGTTCAACAGCCATACATTTACATAAACAGTAGTAGCTATTACACAGTGGTGAACAACAGACAAACATCAAAACATGAGTCAAGCATGCCTGTACCAAAACCTCAATATGAGGTCAGTAGAGGTACTGCGTAAAATTGAGCTGAGGCAGTAACAACTCAGTTATAGAAGGTTAAATGGTACAAATAACAAGCAGTAACATTTATAATTAGAAGCAAAAACATAGAGCATTTCAACTCATATGATTAATGAATGCCCTGTAAAGAAGCTAAGCTGAAGTCTACAGAATGACTAAAAAAATTAGATTTACATTCTGAAACTTTTATTCAGACTTAGAGCTGAATTCACAATTCAGATATTTAAGTTCAAAGTCAGAGGAAGTTACGATGGGCTGCCTGATCTGCTTACGACCCCTCATTTCCCTGTTTCTAGCATGAATCAAGGACTTAACAAAGAACAGTTTTTTTAACCCCGATTTGTTTTCTGAACTCTGATGCTCTCCTGGGATGATCTGTAACTAATTAGCTTAAAGCAGCAGCATTTGTTGGTCACCATGTGTTTTTTTCAACAATAGTGGATTTTTTGCCAAAAACATTAATATACTAATTTTTCATTTATTTTTCTTTCATCGCTGAACTGAGATACAGAATTTGGGGAATCTTAAATAAAACATTTGAATATGTTGGTGTGGTGCTTTCTGTTTACCCTCTGAAATATGTGGCAGGAATATCCTTATACATCCACAGAATGAATATACAATGTGCATTCAAAAGGTAATCTGATGGCATAGCGAAAGGGCTACATGCTCTCATGCTGGTGACCTGGTTTTGGAGTAAACTCGAGAGTTGGGTTGGGCGACTGGGATGGTGATGCTGAATGGCAGCACTCGCAGCCAGGGGAGGGTGGCATCCAGGTTCTGCCTCCAACGCGAACCCTGTGGTGGGCAGAGGGAAACTGTCTTTTCCACAGCATGTCACTACGTGCGTGCAAGGGCTCATGCGTGGGGATGCACGAGGGAGAAAAAGGGAAACAAATGTCTCCCTGCAGCTGATCACCACACCTGCCAGTGCTATCAGGCCCCACTCCATGTAGATCCCCACTGGCTGGACAGTTAGAGAGGCAGATGAGGCTCAGGGTGGCTGGTACTAAGGCCCCAAGCAAGGAGAAGGTGGCAGCAGGGAAGCAAAATCTCTATGAACAAAAAAAAGGTAACCTCAATGGAAGACATTTTTCCGAACTCCAAGTCATGGCCATCTTCAATGACTCGAATCATTCATTATAAAATTAGTTAGAAAAGCTGTATTGTCTGGGGAATTCAAAACACACTGATGATTAATCTAGGGATGTCACAAACACATTTTAGCTAAAAAAAAAAAAAAATATATGATGAATTTTTTTGCCTACTAACAAATACTGCTGCTTTAAGCAAAAACTGTCTTCATATGACAGGATGCAGTTTCTGTAATGGCAGACAAACTGGATGGATCGTAGGCCTTTTTCCTTGTCTTGCATTTCCTATGTCCGTTCTGAGTGTTCTCCCCCTTCTGCTCAGACTGTCATGCATGAATGGTGAGCATGCCCTGCGTGAAGATGAAAGAACGCCACAGCAGTCGCACCCAGACAACCAGGTGGGTGATCGCTGCCATGCCAACAAGCCTCCACTAGGTGGCAGTCATGCAGCAGTATGTGCTGTTCCCCCTTCCCGAAGGAGGAGAGCTGTCAATGGACACTCGATCCTCCTTCCCTTGGCCGGCCTCCCAAGCGACCCTAGTCCACTTCTGAACCTGGGTTGCCATTTTGGCAGCAGTTGAGGTGCTCAGCATCTCAGCCCTCTGCTCCACTGGGCTGGCCTCTATGTCCTTCTTAAAATGATTTGGTTGCCACACCAATTAAATACCATTTTTGACAACCACAACCCCTCCCCAATCTAAAGTCACGGGGTCAACTTTCTTAAAGTATCTGTAAGTGTCATAACTAAGGATTTGTAAGGACCAGTGGACAGACTTGATGGCCAAGGAGGTCAGACTGGCACTGTTTTCAAATGACTCTGGTTCTCCCTCTGGTTGTTTGCCTCTGACAGGATGCTGAAACTAGAATAGTGCTTGGAAGAAATCAGGGTTTGAGTGGTCTCCAACTGGTTAGCTTTCAACCTTTGGGAAATCCAGTTACTATTAGTGGTGAATGATAAGCAGGTACCAGCTATACAAAGCAGCCTCAGACTCCCTATCTTTGACAGGGTTCAACTGAAGGCAGCAGAGGATATGCAAAGGCTGTGAGTAGTTCTTGATACACCGCTCACATTTATTCCTAGGGTGTCTTCTGTGGTAAGGAAATGCTTTTATCCCCTCAACAATATTGTCTGGCTTCGACCCTGCTTGTTTCTGCAACTCTTCCCACCTTAGTATAAGCCCTCATCTTCTCTCATCTGGACCACTGCTGCATGCTTTATAAGGGCTTACCACAGGCTAACTGTGTCATCTGTGGCTGGTTCATAACTTGGCAGCCAGGCTGCTGACCTCTGCTTGGAGGTCAGATCACATTACTTCATCATTACGTGCTCTTGGCTGGCTGCCAGGTGACACACTGATTTCTGGGTACTTTTGTTATCATAAGCTCTGAACAGCCTCTGTCCTCAGTATATCAGCCCTGAGCTCCTGACTCCCTACATACATAGAAACATAGAATTTGACGGCAGATAAGGACCGCTTGGCCCACCCAGTCTGCCCATTTCCCTACCTACTGGATAAGCTGCAGATCCTAGTTAACCAGCAGCCTACTTCTTCTTACCCCCACACCCTAGAATTGCCTTATGACTGTCCCACGCATGCTTGAATTCCACCACTGATTTTGACTCCACAACCTCCTCCGGAAGGCCGTTCCATGCATCCACAACCCTCTCTGTGAAAAAATTCTTCTTTAAATTACCTCTGAGCCAGCCCCCCATGTTCAAATTGTGCCCTCTTGTTCTTGCACACCTCTTTTGAAAGATGCTACCCTCTTGGACTTTGTTGATTCCCTTGAGGTACTTGAAAGTTTCTATCATGTCCCCTCTCCTCCTTTCCTCGAGGCTATACATATTAAGCTCCTTAAGTCTCTCTTCTATGTCTTCCGTGCAGACCCTGCACCATTTTAGTTGCCCTCCTCTGGACAGCTTCCATCCTGTCTATGTCTTTGAGATTGGGTCTCCAGAACTGCACACAGTACTCAGATGGGGTCTCACCAGCTGTCTGTACAGAGGATAATAACTTCCTGTTTTCTACTGGTGATGCCTCTCCCTATGCATCCCAGTAACCCCCCAGCCCTCCTTGCTGCCCTCTCACATTGCTTGCCCACCTTTAGGTCATCTGATATGACTACCCCCAGGTCCCTTTCCATTTTTGTTGTTGTTAGTATCTCACCCCCATTGTGTACTCTTCCCTGGGTTTTGTTTCCCAGGTGCATTACCTTGCACTTCTTAGCACTGAATCTAAGCTGCCATACATTTGACCATTCCTCTAACCTTGCCAAGTCCCTTCTCATCCTTTCCACCCCACCCTGTGCATCAACTCTGTTGCAGATCTTAGTGTCATCTGCAAGAGACATACTTTTCCTTCCAGTCCTTCCGCAATGTCGCTTATAAAGACATTGAAGAGGACCGGTCCTAATACTGAACCCTGCGGTACCCCACTAGTAACCCTCCTTTCTTCTGAGTGGACTCCATTTACTATTACCTCTGTGTCCTATTCTCCAGCCAATTCTTTACCCAGGCTGTCATCTTGGGACCCACCCCAGGCTGGCTAACTTGTATATTAATCTTTTGTGCGGGACTGTGTCAAATGCCTTGCTAAAGTCTAGGTAGGCCATGTCCACAGCCCTCCCTGATCTACTACTTTGGTCACCCAGTCAAGAAATCTATCAGATTTGTCTGGCATGACCTTCCCGCTGTGAATCCATGCTGCCTAGGGTCCTGTGCCCTCTGACCTCTAGATACTTGACAATTCTTTCCTTCAAGTGATTCCATCATTTTCCCTATCACTGAGGTTAAACTAACAGGTCTGTAGTTTCTGCTTCTGCCTTGCTCCCACCTTTGTGAAGGGAATCACATCTGCCCTCCTCCAGTCCTCGGGTACCACCCCATCCTCCCATGATTTGTTAAAAAGGGTAGTCAGTGGTGTCACTAGTTCTACCCTTAGTTCTTGTAGAATTCTGGGATGAATCTCATCAGGCCCCATTGCTTTGTCCACCTTCAGTTTTAAGAGTTCTTTCAGAACCCTTTCTTCTGTAAATGGGCTGGTATCAACTTCTGTATCCAGAGTGTTACTACTGTTTGTTTTATGTACCTCCTCCTCTTCATTTGTAAATACTGAGCAAAATATTTGTTTAGTATCTCTGCCTTTTCACAGTCTCCCTCTGCCACCCTCCCTCCCCTTTATTAAGCCTCACTATCCCTCCCTTGGTCTTCCTTTGCTCCCTGATGTACCTATAAAAGGTTTTATCCCCCTTCTTAACTGAGTTGGCTATCTTTTCCTCGGTTTGGGCCTTTGCTGTTCTGACTGCCTTCCCAGCCTCCTTTTGCTTTAACTGATACAGTTCTCTGTCCTGCTCCTTCTGCGATTCCTTGTACTTGCCTTCTTTTTCTCTTGAACCTTCACTGCCACTTCCTTTGAGAACCATAGTGGTTTCTTACATCGTCTTGTTTTGTTTATTTGCTTCACACAAAGGCTCGTTACCTCTGTGATGGCAGTTTTTATTATTCCCCATTGTTCTTCCACCCCTCCTTCCTGCCCATTTGCTAGTGCATTCCTTAGGCACTCACCCATTTTGCAAAGTCAGCCCTCCTAAAGTCCAGTACTTTGTCTTTGTATGGCTTGACTCTATTGCTGTGTTTATTGTGAACCATACTGTTCGATGGTCGCTAGTTCCCAGATGGCTACCACTTCTACATCTGTAATCCTCTCTCCATCTCCATTTGAGAGAATCAAGTCTAATATTGCTCCCTCTCGAGTGGGCTCCAGTACTAGTTGTCTAAGGCATGCCCCCTGTAGGGCATCTAGAATAACTGCACTCTTCGAAGTGGCAGCTGTAACTGCACTCCAGTTAACATCTGGCATATTCAGATCACCCATCAGCAATATCTCCCCTTTTTCTGCCATTCTAAGTATACTTTCTATCATTTCCCTGTCCATTTCCTCCCCCTGAGAAGGGGGTCTGTATACAACCCCTGTGGCGTATTGTGGTGCCATTGCCTGTCTCCAAATTTACCCACAGTGCTTCTTCTCCTCCCTGTTTACCCTTTTGTTCTGTTGCTTTTATTCCTTCCCTTATGTAAAGAACTATTCCTCCTCCTCTTTTACCCTCCCTGTCCCTCCTGTAGACAGTGTATCCTGGTATGTTTATGTCCCAGTCATGGTTTTGTGTGTACCATGTTTCTGTGACTGCCACGATATCCAGATGTTCCTCCTCCATCAAGGCCACTAATTCAGGAAGCTTGTTACCCAGACTACAGGCATTAGTACTCATTGCTCTCCATTTTTTGATGGCTTTACCTTCTGTTGCAGCATCCCCCACTGACCATTCTACCTCAGTCTTTTTCTCATTTAGTACCCTGTTTTGTAGGGAGAGGCTGTGATTTTCCTGCTGCTTGTCAGTGCCTCCCCCTTTGACTAGTTTAAAAGCTTGTCAATGAAGCATTTAAACTGATTGCTCAAAAGACTTGTTCCCTTCCTGGACAGATGCAGACCATCCTGCCGGTATAGGCTGGTGTCCCTCCAGGTGGAACCCCAGTCCCCAATGAAGCCAAACCCCTGTGCTCCGCACCATTGTTTCAACCATTCATTAAACTGCATGGTGCCAATTACCCTCACCTCCCCCATGCTTTTGACAGGCAGCACCTCTGAGAAGGATTCTGTGTGTGCTACTCATCTTAGGTCCCTCCCCAACTCTGCAATGTCCTCCTGCACTGTTCTAATCTCATGATGAGCCAAGTCATTTGTCCCTAGGTGGACAATTACGTCCAGCTCGGAATCCCTTGCAGCTGTTCTCGTGATCCTGAGGATGCGCTTCCTGTCCCTCCAAGCCATGGCACCAGGCAGGCACCTTACTTCATTTTTCCCAGCTCCCCCCAGTTCTATACCCCTAATAATTGAGTCCCCCACCAGGAGCTGCTTCCTTTCCCTTTGGTGTCCTCTGCCTCCTTTCTGTGGGCCTCCCTTGTGACAGTTATCATCAGTCTTCTCTGCGGGTGCATCCATAGAGGAGCTATGCTCCCCCAGAATGGTGTATGGATTGTGGAGTAGAACAATTGACTGGGTGTGCCTCTGTTCCACCCTCCTCACCCTCCCTGAGCCCACTGTGGTCCAACTGCTGTGCTTTCTTCGCAACCTATGAGGTAGTGGTGGTGGTGCTAGTGCTCCCACCAGGTAACTGAGGTCCACAGGATGGGGGCTGCTGTGGGTGCCATCATCTCATCTGAAGTCCATAGGATACAGGGCTTTCATGATGACATGGACGGCAGAGGCAAAAATACCTCACCTGCCACCATGCCGGTGACCTGGGTTCAATGACAGACTCAGTTCATCGGGGGCTGGCCAGGAAGAGGAGGACTGAGCATCCAGAGGACGGCTCTCCTCCTCTGGGGAGGGAGGGTTGTGGGTCACGGCACTCGTCTTTCCCCCTAGCAGAGGCTCAGGGACAGGCAGTCAGTGCCGGTGCAGTGGGGGCATGGAGGGACAGCGGCCACTGCTGTCCCACGTACAGTAGCATGTGTGGTACATCTGGACAGCATTGCACATCTATTCCTCTGACTAGAACAGGAAAACGGCTGGGTGCAGTGCATGGATGACACCGACGCCTCGCATGCCCCGCACAGGCTACAGTGCCCCTCCCAGAACTGGATCCGTTCATTTATTTATTTATTTAGTTTTTGTTTACTGGGCAAGGTGTTGTAACCACAAAATATGACTATTTTCAGACATGACCCGGGAGGTTACAATACAAAACTGGCAGACAAAACAAATAACAGGTATAGTTCAGAGGTAATCGACCATACAAGTAAAAATCTACACGATGTTCTGTGACGTAAACAGCATTGCTAATATGACAGACAATGGCAGAAAAATACACAATAGTACAAAACATAATAAGCATACAATCATAGTGCAGTAGAGTTTTAACACATAATCCATGGTAAGTGCTACGTATAACAGTAACAATGGGTCAGAGCAAAACTGAAACATTTTGAGAGCTGAGGAAGGGGATGTCAAGCACCCTATGGGGGTTTAAAACAGGAATATAGGGCATGTTTGACGAGGGGAGTGTGATGCATCTTTTTAAAAGCAATATGATTAGGTGCAGAGAGAACATCAAGAGGTAGGGAATTACAATATTTTGGGGCCAGGCAGGAGAAAGCTGAGATTCCTTTCAGGGTTCTGCACCAAGGGGTGTATAGTAGAGAGAGAGTCCCGTAGAGCAGAGGCCATAGGTGGGGGACAGAGACACCAGCATGCCTGCAAGACAGGTAGGTAGATTAGTTCTGATGATGTTGTCCAGCAGAGTACCACGGGCAAGGAGTCAACTGGTAGATGGAGAAGGCTATGTAAGTTTTGCATATAGCAAGCAATGGTGCTTCAAACATGGGGAAGCCGAGGCATAACAACAGATACTCTTGTACGTTGTATCCCATTTACTTAGGGTGGTTCTCTAAGCATTTATGTAGGTGACAGCACCATACGCAAGGGATGAAAGTAGGATACCCCTAGAAATAGCCAGTCTAGCTGAGGGGTTATGTATCCGACTAGTCCTGTAAGCAATTCCGAGTTTGGAGTTTACTGACTTGCAGGTGTCGATGATGTGTTGCTCAAAGCTGAGAGTTATATCAAGCAGGACACCTAAATACTTGAATGAGGTTACTTTCGTAAGGGGGGAGCCATTTGCACAGGAGACATTGAAACGGTTGCAGTTTGTTCTAAGTTTGGTTGCAGATCCGAAGAGCATGCCCTGAGTTTTACTTATGTTTAGGATGAGCTTTTTGTTGTGGATCCATTCTTGCATTTTGAGAAATGCAGATGTTAGTCGACTATTTATTTCTTCTATGTTTGCAGAGGAGGTGTAGAGCACCAGATCATCTGCATACAAGATTGTTGCGCACCAAGGGGTGTTAGAAGATCTCTCATTTATAAAAATGGAGAAGAGAAGAGGCCCAAGATGGAGTCTTGAGGAACACCAACATTGATAGGCGCAGAGTCTGACACTGCAGAGTTAAATTTTACCTGTTGTCTTCTATTGCTTAAGTAGCTCTGGAACCAGTTTGTGGCTTGCTCCGAGAAACCAGTGAAGCCAAGGCAATCAAGCAGAAGAGGGTGATCTACAAGATCAAATGCCTTTGAGAGGTCAGTGAACACTGCACCAGTCATGAGACTGTGATCCATAGCAGTAAGAGCATCATTTGTAAATTGTATCAGAGCAGTAGCGGTGCTATGCCCCTTGCGGAAACCATGGTGAGCAGGTGATAGGAGGGTATATTTAGAGAGGAACTCGGTGACCTGTATAGCCACTAATTTCTTGAGTATTTTGTTTAGTACTGACAGAATGGCTATGGGCCTATAATTAGCTATGTCCTTCTTATCACCTTTCTTAAAGACTGGGATGACTTTTGCCAATTTCCATATGTCCGGAACATGACCATGATAGTAAGACGGTGTAAAGATTTTAGCCAATGGGGCCGTAATAAAAGGAGCAGCCAGCTTCAGGAGTTTAGGCTCTAGGTAGTCGGAGCCTACACTAGTACTATCAGAGATTGAGTTTAGTAGTTTTAGAACATCAGTATTTGGAATAGTCTTAAAATAGAAGGGCAGATGTATGGGCACGTTTGTGTGAGTAACGGGCGTCAGGATACGATTTGCTGTGAAAGAGGCAGTGGTTTTGGTGAGATGAGTAAAGCATTTGTTGAAAGAATTTGCAATGGTGGTGGGGTCATTACAGTGCATACCATTAAGGACCATATCATTTGTGTGTTGAGACTGGTTTGAGCCCAGGAAGGATTTTACAGGTGTCCAGAATTTCTTCGGGTCCCCAGCAGCTTCCAGCAATAGACCTTTGCAGTATGAGCTTTTGGCAAGCCTGATTTATTTTTTGCATATATTGCCTTGCTTTCTATAAGTGTCATATTCACTTTGCTGACCCAAGGTTTTGTAGCAGTTCCAACTTTAGTCACGTGCTCGGAGAAAGGCGAGAAGTTCCTTGTGCAGTCACCTAGTCTGTTTGGCCCGAACGCGTCGATTCCATTTAGGTGTATGTATGTCCTGGAGGGATAAGAATACAGAAAGAAAGAGACTGAGAGCAGATTCAATGTCTTGGGACTGAATAATAGGGATCCAGTTTACAGAAGAGAGATCATGTAGAAAGCTTGCTTGATCAAGTGTGGAAAAATCCCGGAAGGTAATATAGCGTGGCAAGGGGTCTGGAATCACCGATGGTCCCCATATGCAAAACACAGGGGAATGGTCACTTATAGAATCAGGAAGCACATCTAAGGCAGTAATTCTATCAGGTCGATTTGTGAGTATCCAGTCTATAAGTGTTCCAGGAGCAGGTGACTGGGTCAGCCTGGTGGGATCTTCAATTACCTGGTGCATATCAAATCCATGTACTAGAGATACCAGTGCACCTTTATTTTCCCCCAGCCAATTCAGATTGAGGTTGCCAAGAATAATAAGGCATTTTGGCCAGCTGCAGAGGTAGAGTACTCATGTAATTCGGCGCATCCTAGTTGACCTGCTTTAGGAGGATTGTAGGCACATATTAAGTGAATCTTTTTGGTTCCAAGTAGAAGCAGGGTATGTAAAAACTCGCAGTTAGAGGCAACCGAATATTGCATTAAGGACATATTCAGGTGGTTTTTGAAATAGAGCACAACTCCACCTCCCCTTTTTCCAGATAGTCTGCCTCCTCAAAATAGGGAATAGTTAGGAAGAGAGCAGGAAGAGTTAGGAGTAGAGGGCTTTAGCCAAGTTTCAGACAGACAGACAAAGAATGTCAGGTTCATATATGGATATCCATGCCTCAAGTTCAGTAAAGTTAAAGAGAAGGCTTCTAATGTTTAAGTGTGCTATCGAAGGCCTTTCATATTTAACCAGTCCATATTCGGAGAGGCAGTGGGTAAATGGGGGCCAGGGTTTGTTTCGATATTCCCAGATAATAACAAAGCTAGGAGCACAAGATACCATAGTTTCCATGGGAAAAGCGGTGGTACCAGTAGCATGTTCTGGCAGAGGCGTTTAGAGGTAAAGTAAGCAGCAAGGTATAAGAGATGCCTAGTGAGTAATAGAGGAGTTACGTCATTCTGCTTGATCTGTGGCACAAGTAGGTTTGAGTAGGTAAAGACAGATAGTGTGGAGGTCAGTTTAGCACTGCCAGGACAGCAAGGTCTAGCAGTGAGAAGAGCCAGTAAAAAGAGAGTAAGGCTCAGTGTCAGCAGGGGCAGTATTCTTCCAGCCATAGCTATCACAGAAAAATTTGTGGACAGAGGCAAGTAGCAAGGCTCTGAAAAGGAAACACCACACAAGACGTAGCAAATAATGTCACGTATTTCTAGCTGGAGAAAAACTTGAGAGTAAATGTGCAATCCTGTGGGTGAGATTGCTTTAAAAAGGGGCGTTAAGAAAGTGGGTCAAGTCAGGTATTGAAGACAGGGAGGCCAATACCCATAAGAATGTGCAGCAGTGGAGTGATCAATCAGCTGCTAGGCTGAGGAAAGGGGCAGAGCAAGGGTCTATTTAATACTGGGGGGAGGGGGGGAGTAAAAAAATTAAATACAGAACACAGCACAGAAAGAGATTTCCCCGAGATCAGGAAGCGCCAGGAGTTGGAAAATCAGCCGAGGAGCAGAAACTGCCAATCAGTGCCTGGCTTCTCCACTGGGCATCCAGTCAAAACAGCAGCATTCCAAACCATGAGTTTCGGAGGTCCGGTGCATACCTGAATCTGTCCAGGGGTCAGTCGGGCTGTCTGTTAGCTGTGGCCGGCTTGGAGAGTGCCGGGGCCGCAGCAGCAGCTTAGGAAGCCCGCAGATGGGCTGTCTGAATCTGTCCAGGAGTCAGTTGGGTGGGGTGTTAGCTGTGGCCAGCTCGGAGAGTGCCGGGGCCACAGCAGCAGCTTGGGAAGCCCACAGATGGGCTGTCTGAATCCGTCTAGGTGTCAGTCGGGCAGTCTGTTAGATACGGCCGACTCAGGGAGTGCCAGGGCCGCAGCAGCAGCTTGGGAAGCCCGCAGATGGGCTGTCTGAATCTGTCCGGGGGTCAGTCGGGAGCGGTCTGTTAGCTGCGGCTGGCTCGGAGAGTGCTGGGGCTGCAGCAACAGCTTGGGAAGCCCACATATGGGCTGTCTGAATCTGTCCGGGGGTCAGTCGGGCTGTCTGTTAGCTGCGGCTGGCTCGGAGAGTGCCAGGGCTGCAACAGCAGCTAGGGAAGCCTGCAGGTGGGCTGTCTGAATCTGTTTGGGGGTCATTCGGGTGGTCTGTTAGCTGAGGCTGGCTCAGAGAGTACCAGGGGCCACAGCAGCAGCTTGGGAAGATCGCAGATGGGCTGTCTGTCATGGTGTGGCACCCACCATCGACTCCCGCCATGGGGGGGTAAGCCGTGGGGGGAAACACTGGGAGAAGGTAAGTCCCTGGGCTGCCAGGTGATGGGACTGAGGGGGGTCTTTAGCGGAGGGTTAAAGCTTGCACCGTGGCAGGGAGGAAAAAATGGTTAATGGCAAGACATTTGTTCCCTGAGAAGATCCATGTCACTGATTCACTTACCTCTTAAAAACATAAAATGGAATGCTATTTTATGCAGCAGGCATTTGGGAAGATAGGTATCAGGCTGCACTTCATACAATCTATATTTTACGTGTGTGTCTGTGTCTGTGTCTGTGTCTGTATTATACACACACACACATAATATATATATATATATATATATATATATGCAATAGGTGTGGAACCAAAAGCAACTGCATAAATCCATTGATTTCCACATATTTGGGCTAAATCTAACCACCCTAGATTTATCCCACATATGTGGGATAAATGCAAACTGTCAATAAAAGCTTTTTTGTTCACTTTTTTGACAAACAAAGGTGAATAACTTTAAAATGGAAAACGATAGCATAGTACTGTGAGCACAAAAAATGTTCAAGACAAAAATATCTACAAAATGAGTGGTGATTCATTTATAGATACCTTTTAGTTTTTTTTATAATTAGCAAAAAACAGCATAAAATCCAATTTTCTTTTCACTTTTCAGACATACAAATGTAAATAACTTTAAAATGAAAAATGATAGCATGGTACTGTGAGTACGAAAAATGTGCAGCACAAACATATCTACAAAATGAGTGGTGTTTCGTTTATAGATACATTTTAGTTTTTTCATAATTAGCAAAAAATAGCATAAAATCCTATTTTCTTTTCACTTTTTGACAAACAAATGTGAATAACCTTACAACTAAAAATGATAGCATGGTACTGTGAGCACAAAAAATGTTCAGCACAAAAATATTTACAAAATGAGTGGTGTTTCATTAATAAATACCTTTTAGTTTTTTTATAATTAGCAAAAAACAGCATAAAATTAAATTTTTGTTTCACTTTTTTGACAAACAAATGTGAATAACTTTAAAACAAAAAAGGTAACATGATACTGTGACCATGACACTTGTTCAGCAAGAAGTTCTCTACAAAATGAGTGGTGTTTCATTTAATAGCAACCACCATGCTAGGCGGGCATATACTAGGAAAGTTTACTGAAAGTCCCAGAAACGATCATTTTAAAAAAAGAAGATAAATAGTCAAAATCAAATGTTCCTGTACTGATAAGAAGCATCCATATTGCATAAATGAAATATACAATGGTGAGCAGTCAGATAAATGATTTATCTACACTTATTGCTGTTTTGACCTCGGGACACACTGCAAGCTGCATACTCGTGAAGTTACCAGTCAAACAACTATATCATCTATCTGACAGCTCACAATGCTATATCACACATATATACACATATACATACACACACACATAAAATATAGATTGTAACACAGTAGCTGACAGCAGGTAAGGACCGCTAGTCCCACCTAGTCTGCCCGTATTCCCTGCCTGCATTAGTGGCTGCTGACCCTACTTGGTCATTAGCTTTTGCCTCTCTTCTCCACATCTAGGGTTCCCTTATGTCTAGCCCAAGCATGTTTGAATCCCCCCACTGTGTTAGTACCCATCACTTCCTGGGCTAGGCTATTCCAAGCATCCACCACCCTCTCTGTGAAGAAAACCTTTCTCATATTTCCCCTTAACCTGCCCCCCCAATCTCATACCATTGCCCCTTGTCCTTGCACAACTCTTATACTGAACGATGTCACCCCCCACTTTTTTGATCAAGCCTTTAAGATACTTGAGGTCTACCATATCCCTGTTCCTCCTCTCTTCAAGTCTTGAAGTCTATTGAGGTCTTTTAATCTGTCCTCATATGTTTTCTGATGCAAACCCTGCACCATCTTGGTTGCCCTTCTGTGGACCGCCTCCATCTACCCTGACTATGTCTTTGCCAAGAAGCGGCCTCCAGAACTAAACACAGTATTCTAGATGAGGCCTCTCCAGTGTTGTGTTTTGTACAAGGCATCACCACCTCCCTTCTTCTGCTAGTGATAGCCCTTCCTATGCACTCCAACAACCCACTGGCCCTCCCTACAGCCTTGTTACACTGGCCACCCTTAGGTCATCTGAGATGATTATCCCTAAATCCCTCTCTTCCCTGGTGATTGTCAGCAATCCCCCCCCCCACCATTCTGTAGCTCTCCATAGGATTTCTTCACCCCAGATGCATGATTTTGCACTTTTTTATATTAAATTTCAACTGCCACACCTTTGACAATTTCTCCAGCTTTCTCAGAGACCAACTCATTCTTTCAACCCCCTCTGGAGTGTCTGGAGATCTTGGTATCATCTGCAAATAGGCAATCCTTCCCCTCCAGCCCTTCAGCAATGTTAATAATTAAGACACTAAAAAGGACCGGCCCCAGGACCGATCCCTGAGGTACCCCACTGGTCACCCTCTTTTCCTCAGATTTGATCCCATTTACTACCACCCTCTGCTTCCTGTTCCTCAACCAGTTTCTAACACAGTTTTCCACTTTGTGGCCCACCCCCAGGCTCCCTAGATTGTTCACCAGTCTTCTGTGGGGTACTGTGTCAAAGACCTTACTGAAATTGAGGTAGGCGATATCCACCGCTCCTCTCTGGTCCACCTCCTTCATCACCCAGTCAAAAGAGTCAATCAGATTTGTTTAACATGACCTTCCTGCTGTAAAATCATGCTGCCTTGGATCCTGTGTTCCCATGGTTTCCAAGTGTTCCACAATCCTTTCCTTATAAGCAGTGCCTCCATAATTTACCCACTACTGAGGTGAGGCTGATCGACCTATAGTTTCCTGCCTCCTCCCTGCTACCACTCATGTGGGGAGGGACTACATTTGCCCCCTTCCAGGCCTCTGGAACCACCCCTGTATCAAGTGACTCACTAAACAGGGACACCAGCGGTGCTGCTAGCACCGTCTGTAATTCCTTTAATATACTGGGGTGTATATTATCTGGCCCCATTGCTCTGTCCACCCTCAATTTTGTAAGTTGCTCCAGGACCCTCTCCGCTGTAAAAGGATTGATGTTTACCTCTCTCCCCCATTGTTTCTGCTGCCTAGTTGCAGTCCCTGTTCCTCCTCTCTACTGTGACTACTGAACAGAAGTATTCATTCAATATCGATGCTTTTTCTAGGTCACCCTCTAAACACACCCCTTCCTCCCCTTTGAGCCTTACAATCCCTCCTCTTGCCTTCCATCGCTAATGTATCTATAAAATGTCTTGTCCGCCCTCTTTACTGTCTGTGCTAATCTCTCCTCTGTTTGTGCCTTCATGCTCCTAACTGCTTTCCCTGCCTCCCTCTGCCTCTCTAGATACACTGCCCTATCCTCATTCTTCTGAGTCTTTTTGTATTTTCTGAAAGCCCTTGTATTGTCCCTCACTTTCTCTGCCACCTCCTTTGTAAACCAAAGTGGTTTGTTCCTTCTTTTTCCCCTTGTTACTCAGCCTAATGCACTGATTTGTCACCTCCAATATGGCTTCTTTTAGGTGTGCCCACTGCTCCTCATCCCTCCCCCTGGATCCCTTCCTGCCAGGGTTTCTTTGATTCCCCTTCCCATCCTAGCAAATTCTGCCCTCCTGAAATCTAGGACACTTTTCTTTGTGTGGCTATTCTATGACACTGTACTGATGCTGGACCACAATGTATGGTGGTCACTGGACCCTAACTGCTCATCCGCTCTGACTTCCTTTATCCTATCTCCATTGGTCAATACAAGGTCCAAGATTACCTTGCCCCTGGTAGGCTCCTGAACCAACTGCCTGAGGCCTGCCCCCTGAAAGTATTCCATGATGTCTCAGCTCCTGGCTGAGGCAGCTGCCGGGATGGTCCAGTCCACGTCTGGCATGTTAAAATCACCCAGCAGCAGTATCTCCCCCTTTGCTGCCATCCTATGTATTTCCTTCACTGTTGCCCTATCTACCTCCTCGTCCTCTGTGCTGGAGGCCTATACAGCACTCCTGTGTGAACTGATGTGCCATTTCCTGGCTCAGGTGTGACCCACAGTGCCTCGGCCTCCCACTGTTTAGTCTGCATTACCATCGCTTTAATATCTTCTCTGATGTAGACACCACCCCTTCCCCACACACACTTTTTACCCTCCCTATCCCTCCAAGGACATGTACAGATGAAGCTGTTTGTTATATTGAACAAGGGTTCTCCTTCCCAAGTCTTTATACTGTTGAAAAATTAATGAAACCTTATGGTCTATTAGATTGCTTGACTGAAAGTTTAATAAGACCACCAGAAACAGTGAAAAATTATGTCAAAAACAGAATCAAGAAAATAAACATGCAAAAAGAATTGGATCTGGGTAAATACTGCAAAATCAGTAGCTGGTTATGAAGGAACAAACAAAATTTTGGCTTGGTGCCATATTTGGTAAAAATAAAAAAATTAATCAAAGAGAAGAATAACAACATAATTTAGATTCGGATATCATGACAGTCAGAACCTTAAAGGGTTCTTTTTTTTTTTTAAACTTTATTTCCCTCCGGTCACAGCCCGTGGACCCTCTCTCGGGCATCCTGCCCGCCCAAGGCCCCCTCAGACTGTGCCTCCTCTCTCCCCCCCTCCTGGTTTAACCCATCCAGGGTGGGTAGCCCCCTCCTTTTTGGGTGTTCTTCTAAGTCAGTCTCTGGCTAGAGGTGAGGGCCCAAACGGAGGAACTGGGAGGCCAGTCGAGGTGAACCCAGCAGAGGGCATGGGGACAGGTGCCGTCGCCTGTTCCATGGAGCCGGTGTTTTCCCTGTTTTGGTGGTGGCCTCCCCACCCCTTGCGTGAGTATGCCTGATTCAGTGGTGCATGGCAACCCTGCCTGCATCAGCCATGCTGTACAGTGTGCAGCCCACGCACTGCAGCGCTCCCGATCTATCTCCACCGGGAGCCACTGGTGCACCGGGCTATCCCCCGCCCTCCCCCCAAGGAGAAGAGCTGCCCTGCAGGCGCTCAAGCCTCTATCCACTCCTGCTGACCCCCGGCACCCGAGCTCATTCCCAAACTTGGGTTGCTGGTGTGGCATCCAGCATCTCAACCCTCAGTGCCACCAGGCCGACCAATTTAAAGGGTTCTTAGACATAAAGGTTTCACAAATCAGTAAATGTCAACTTGAGAAGGACAACTTATTACATCTGTTGATTATTTGCCCACTGTATGTCTCTGAGAAATGTATATGGGTCACATTTTGTCATCTTTGGATATGGAATTTTTTACTAATCTATGGATCAGCTACTGAAACAACTCTTCGCCGCATCATAGTTGCACTCAACAAAGCATGCTGGCTCCTTACCGGCTCAGCCCGTTGGTCCCATAACTGCGACATGTACATTCAGGCTAACTGGCTCCAATTCTAAGGTAGCTTCATGTACCAAACATGTTTACTGTCCAAAAAAGTAAGCTTAGGCAAAATGCCCCCAGGAGTACAAAACCTTATTACCCCCACTATCAACCGTCATTGCATCAGAAGCTGTACTAGCCAGATTTTTAATATACCCCGCTGTCACACTTCTCTGGGACAAAGGTCTTTTGCCTACTGTTCCCCGCTATGGATGAACTTGCTGCACCATGACATCACTTCAGCATCCACCTTGGGCTCCTTCAAGGTTAAACTTAAGCAACAGCTAGTTGCTGATGCCAGTTGTGACTGCTTCCAATAACCTTCCTTCTTGTGACCAGCACTTATTCTCACCTTATGCTACCCTGACCTTAAGAATAACTGTTCTCAGCATGTAAGTAACTGTTCTAAGTTGCTAATCATTCTCCTTTCACATTTCCTCTTGAACCCTTCCACTGTTTCCCCTTACCCCTCTAAGGCTTTCCCCCATCCCCCGTTATATCTCCTGAGCTCTCGTGCTCACTTTAAAATTCTTTGTCCCATACCTTCTAACCTCTGATGAGGCCCCTGGGCTGATGCCATCCCTTACCTTGTTGATTATTAGATAGTAGGCTGAGTCTGTTCTCATCTTCCTGTAAAGGGTCATTTCATAAGACCCCAACCCCTCTAATATGACCCTTTGAATTCCAGGTTTTAATCAGATACGCACCTAGGCATACATTGTACAATGCCACATGTATTGGAACTTCTCTAGTTATACACTCTTGTAATGTTTTGTACAATTCCTTGTTTTGTTTGTTCTCTGTCTCATACTTTTCCAATATGTATTGTTCGTCTGACGTGGAACCTATGAAATGAGCTTGTTCTCAAAGGTGTTATCCGAAATTTCAATAAACAAATAAATAAATGGAACCAAAGTATCAAGTGAATGTACTACTGAACACAGATGATAATGAAATACCGGAAAGTATTGCACTATTTTGTAAAAAGATAGAACAGAAGAAATTACATACGATACAAAAAGTCTAGGTTACTATAGTGTTAAAATACATAGCAGGAGATAAAGTATGAAAATAGGATATGTGCAATGGATGGAACAAGTGCAATAATAGAATCCACTTATAAATATGACTAATTTACTGTTTTACCTAACTTAAACACTTGTCTATTAGTATCTGTATGAATATTTGACACACACATAATGTAAATGAATATTAATGTATGACTAAGTGTTTTGATTGTTTGTAAAGACAATTTTGATTTGTCAATCAATAAACTGAACTGAACTAACCCTATCCCTCCTGTGTAGAGTGGACCCTGGTACATTTACCTCCCAGTCATGGTTACCAGTGTACCACGTCTGGTAATTGCTACTCTGTCCAAGTCCACCTCTGCCATCAAGGCTGCCAGGTCTGGGATTTTGTTTTCCTAGACTGTGGGCACTAGTATACATAACTGTCCATGTCTCACAGCCTGTGCCCTTTGTTTTTCTACTTTTGCATTTTTTTTTAAGTTTACGTTTTTAAAGTTTATGTTCTATTTATGTGCATTATGAATTTTATTTTGTCTTTTTATTGCTGTTATTTTTTTTTTTTATTGAAGTCTCGGATTACAACCTTTGAGCTGAGAGATAATTTACAGAGGTTCCACGTCAAGAGGAATTAAGACAAACAACAGTAAAAAAAAAACAGAAAGTACACATTACAGAGATGGCCTAACAATAACTGTATCTAATATCTAACATGAACTTGGTGCATTAAGCTAGTTTTGGAAGCAAAAATTGGAAGTTGCCAAAAGGTTAGATTCAAGGTATGGATGTAGAAGTGGTAGGAAGGGGTTGGGGAGTTAGTGCGGAAAACCACTAAACTGGTTTACTTTGTCATGACTGTAGTCAGGTGGGTGGGGGGTTTGGAATTCGAGAACTGGGTTAGGAGTAGGGCAGACGGGGGAGTAGATGAGGCAGCGAATTTTAGGTGGAAGTGGGAAGGGTTAGAGATAGGAAAGAGCTGGAATGGTTAGGGGTAGGTTGCAGGTAGGGGACGGATAGAAGTGCTTATACAGGAGGGCAGACAAGCCCTGGGCAATCAGAATTGGTCAACGGAAACAGTTACATTTCATTTGCCTAGTGAGGTGAACTCGCAGTTCAGTTTTAAAAGGACCAATTTTATAGGCAGAGAGTAGTTCAGTTGGGAAAGAGTTTAGCTAGCGTGGAGCTCGGTATCCGAAGGATCTCTGTCCTTGCAGGGTGCGCCGGAAAGTGACCTTTAAAGTGTTTTGCTTGCTGCTCTGGTAGACCTTCCTGATTCAGCCAGGGAGAGCATGCAGCAAGTGCCTGGAGGTAGAAAATTTAAGGCAGCTTTTTTGGTGAGAAGACAAATATGGTAACGAATCCTATTTTCCAGATTTAGCCAACCTGATTGTGAATAAAGGTGACAGGTATGGGTTAGGCGTGGTGCACCTAGGACTAATCTGCATGCTGTGTTCAAGGTGAAGGCGATCCGATTAAGGGTGGTGTCAGGGGCAGCACTATAAATAACAAGGCCATAGTCAATGATTGAGAAGACCGAGCTAGTTATAGCAAGCTGAAGGGCTGCTTCAGTCAGGCAGTGCCTATGTTTGTAAAGCTGTCCGAGCTTACAATTTGCAGACCTGGCGACGAGGTCAACATGGGTGGAGTAAGAAAGAGCACTATCTAGGGTGACGCTGAAATATTTAAGGTTGTGGACCATTTCAATAGCTTTGTTTTGTTTGTTTCTTATTGTAATTGTGGACGACTTGTTGTGACTGTGGGTTGAAGCAAAGGGCATGGTCTTTGTTTTTTTATAATTTAAGACTAATCTAGAATTACAGAACCAGTCTTCAACATTTTTAAAGTCCTGCTGTAGTCATTGTTCCAGGGTGGAGGGGTCAAGGTGGCTAATGTATAGGACAGTGTCGTCCATGTAAAGGAGGATTTTATGTAGACATACTTGGGGTAGTTGATTTAAGAAAAGGCTGAACAGGAGAGGGCCTAAGATGGAGCCTTGGGGGCATTTTGGTTTACATGTATTCTCCTCATGATCTCTCTGGAAGTGGGACATCTGTCCTACAGCATGCTTTCTGCTTCACATAAATCAATCAATAACTAAATACACAATCATAAGTGATTATGTAGGAGAGATCTGGAACAACAAAGAGCAATGACTCCTCTGATAATCAAAAAGACAGGCTTGGCAGGAGTCTGGGTGCTGCCAACTGGTGAGCCCGAAACAGCTGGGATAAGAGTCCCATTCTAGCATGTCCATCAGCGGGTAAGGTTCCTTTTTCTAGATCTCCTCCAGCGGAGTGTCCAGAGCCACAGAATGTACTCCAGGAGGGCAGCAAACCAGACTACCAGCAGAACTGGGTGTGTTACAGCAAGAGAGCGGGTGCTTGTAAAAAAAGCAACATAGGATACCAAAAGAGTACAAGCACTCCCGCAGACCTTGCTAGGTGGTTTTTATTCCAAAACAAGCACCATACTCATACAATACTGACAAACACAACAATCAAGCCTGGCACTTTGATACTGCAAAACATCTTCCTCAGCGGGCGCAGCAAACAAGGATTGGTCCCTTGATGGAGGCCCGTCAGTCAGCTGGCTGCCATCCCGTCAATGTTGGGTTGATGGGATGAATTATGTATCTGATTCAAAGTCTGGATAAAGGAACACTGATCTTTATCATGGTGGGGGTGGGGGAGAGACCACTTTCTGTAATAACCACTGCCTACAGGAGATGACGAAGTCTGGACTCTGGCTTAGAATCCTCAGCCAGAGTGCCCTCTGCCAGCTAAAGGTGGGGGCAGAACCCATAATGGTCATTGCAGCACAGCTGGCAAATCAAGAGAAGGGGCCACAGGGCACATGACTGGGAGCAGCAGCCATGGTCAAGTCCAGTCCATCAGCAGTGCCAGTCAGCCTCGCCCTGGGCAAATGCTCTATACACTCACTGCTGCCAGGCTTCTCCCTCCCACCTGTAACAAGCCTACTGTTGATAAAGAGAGCCAGATGATGTCTAAATCGGGATCAAGAGGATGACTGTGACTTTGTATAGTGACCCGACTGTAGTTATGGTGCAGGATCCAGGTCCTGGTGGCTATCCCTGGGTACCAGCCAGAAACAGCTGAGGTCAAATGATGGGCAAAGGTTTAAGCGGAGGAGGCCTGATCAGAACTCAGTCAACACCAGTCAACCAGACTTCAGGTGGGCTGCAGGCAGCACCAGAGTCTGAGAGACCAAGGAGTTGTCTCCCTCGATGAACTCATCCTCGATGTTGATGGTGTTGACCAACCCACCCGTGTTGACACCCTCAGATGCAGACCGAGTAGCTCCACAGGTGGTTTGACCTCCCTAGAAGGTGAGTTACCACAATGGCCCTCTGCTGGGGAGAAAGCATGAACAGTCCGTTGACCTAAACAATTTCACAGCTGGTGGCAATTCGTCTTCTTGTGCCATTAGCATTACAAGACAAACTCACCTTCAAAGGAGTTCAACAATAAGATAAGTTTTTGGAACCTTTTTTCTGTGCAAGGAGTTGGGAGATTCATCGCATACTCCTCTTACATAGTTAGAAGGTCCAAGAACACCTTCGCCAGCCTTCTCTGCCTCTTGGGCCTACAACTGCACTGCTAACCACACAACTGCAGACAGTTCCAATGATGCAGATGGCGTGCCTTGTAGCACCTGCCACCAGCACTTATTGAGTTCCTGAGGGTGCACAGTCTGGCATCAAGCACAACACTCCACTTTGTGAGTAATTCCAAACAATACATGCAGTTATTATGTCCACTGGTCAGGGATATCATGTACCTGCACACCATGCACATAAAATCTGGCTTCTTGCCAGCCCAGTGGCATGGAGGGCTTAGGCAGTGATGCCTTACCTCCTGCCACGCCGGTGACCCGTGTTCGTGGTGCATGAGGGTCGTAGGGGGCCAACCAGGGTGGGAGAGGATCAAGTGTCTGGAGGACAGCTCTCCTCTCCTAGGGAGGGGGGGACACACAGGCTGGCGAGTGCCTGACACCTAGCAGAAGCTAGGTGTTGGCATGCCTGGCCCTATACAGTGGGGCATGGAAGCAGAGTAGCCAGTGAGCATTCTGCATGTGGACACGAGCGTGGCATGCCCCTTGTCAGCATTGCACGCTCCACCTACTGATAGAAAAAGGAAAATTGTGGCCCTGGTTGAGCGGCTTGTTGGCCATCCATCGGGAATGCGCCACCTCTAGAGGGCATTACTAAATAATGGATCCATTCCTGGTGGGGAGTTTGAGGGCTACCGCCACGGGGAGCAAGCTGTGGGGGTAGCTTGGTGACTGCCCAAAGGTGGAGGATTTTGCAGGAGAGATGGCGGCAAGAGAATTCAGGATGCCAGGTAAGAGGAGCCAACTGGGGGGCCAGGGGGAGAAATTATCAAAAAAAAAAAAAAATGAATAATAAAATCTGGTTTCTTCTTCTGTTTCATGGTGAATCTTCCATGGAACAGGAAGCCAACAGCAGGACAAGGTAGTTAAATTAAAACATGAAGTAAAACTTCGAGAAAATGATGATAAAGTTTGAAAATTAGCAGATTCCTAATTCACCAGCAGGAAATGAATGAATGAATGCATTGTATTATGTATAAGACAAGGCCTCCCTGAGGTGGCTTACTACCAACTCATATCATACATTGCTTTAGCTACCAATCGTATAGGTCTTAACCGCTCATTAGGTAAATATTTCGATAGCTCTGCCCTGTTTTAGCTACCAAATGTATAGGCATTAACCCGTGCTCATTGTACTTATACTCTGTATGATTGTTTATCCACATTTATTCTATGTATGTACTGTATGAATGTCTATGTTTTATTCTGACATGGAGCCTTTGGAAATGAGTCTATGACTCAAAGGGTTGTAATTCCAATTTCCTAAATAAATAAAATAAATAAATAAATGTGAAGAAGGAGACCAGTTACTCCCAGTGGAAAAAAAGATCTGAGTGTGGTGGAGGTATAACCCGATGGCCACATGACTGTGTGGCAGGAGGAGGCAAGTTTGAAGACTGTTTCAGTGATTAAGTATGCTCAATTGTGGATAGTGAACTGAATCTAGGTAGTCAGAAATGGTAATTATATATGTTTTTTTGTTTATAAAATTTAATAATAAACTTAATTACATGAAATTACATGGTTCTGTAGGACCAAACAGAAGCAGTCCTGCTTTATAACTTAACCAGCTATCTTTCCTCTTGATCGTACACTCCAGGAAATACATCGTGGACAGTCACTTAAGCAAAGCTGTGTGCAGGGGTAAGTCGGGGGCACCAGTGCATTTAGTGCCATTCTAGGAGCTTCCGCCATGAGGTGGCAGCTATCTTGAGGGAGAAAACAGAAGCTCCCCTGAAGGTGCCCTAAGCACCTAACATAGCAAATTATACTTAATATATTTAAATTTGAGCTTTGGGTCACCCCTGCATTTAACCCAGTTCATTTATCAAAATAAAACTTGGGACAGAACTGGGAAGATTTTCGTATCTTAGATACATATAAACATTTAATTTAAGAGCAGTACTACAAATGACACAACAAGCCCCATAATGAAGTGGCACTCAAAATCAGTCAGTGGTGCTTAGTTTACAGCCTGCAGTCCCCTTCGTCCTCCAGGGCAGCAGTTTGGGTTGCATCACGAGCAGAAAAATCTGCCTTAAGTTTTTCAAGTTGTTCCAATGCCTCGGCTGGATCTGTAAAGAAGTATGTCTTTCCAGAATATATAGTCTTGAGTCAGGTGGGTAGCTGGAGGACATGTGTAAACCCCAGCTCCTGAAACCCAATCGGATAGGGTCAAAACACTTTCTCTGCAGTCTCATTACAAAACTACTGTCCATGAACAAGAAAATCAAGATGCATTCAGGGGGCAGCAGAATACCTTTCTTTTAGCAATATGAAACAATTCATCTTGGACACTGACCCCACTAGTAACAGTAAGGATATATTGAGGTAGTGCTGTGTTGAAGGGTCATTTTTGTGGAGTGATAGGGTATGTTTTAAATAATTTCCCAGTAAGATCTAAATTCAGGGTATTTTGCAGTGTCCAGAAAAAATTTTTGCAAATCTGAACCCCCTCTGCTCCGTCTGTCACCCCCAAACAGATGTATGTTACTTGAGCAGGCATAGTTCTTAAGATTCTCAAGTCTGAGTCAGAGAATTTTATTCTTCTTTACCAAGCCAGATGTAACCACTGCTGATTTATCCACTGTCTCCGAAGCAGTTTTCGTGTTGTTTTGTAGTGAATCCGTGCAGGTCTCGACCGTAAGTACCTATGTACTGAAGGGCTTTACTATGCCGCCACGACATCTAACATGGAGACATCCCCAACAGCAACAGCCACAGTGCCGAGTGCTGGCACTGCAGTGTTGGGGATGCCCCCGTGTTTCTATAGGGGGGCTGCACCCCCGGACCTCCTGGTCTCAAGGATTCTAAGAGTCGAAGTTGGACCAGGGGGGTGGCAATACACCCTGCGAGGCATTCTCGGGGACTGCAGAGACCATCACAGCGACGTGCGAATTTTGACAAAATTCTGTTGCTGTGATGCTCTTCACGATCGGGGAGTCGATGCGGCGTCAGTATATCGTATTGAAGGCATACAGTTTATTATTTAAATGACCGACCACCTGTTTAAAGCCAGTTCATAGCTCCAGTGTGGCCTGCAATAGTGCCATATTTGTTGGCTCCAGCTCACCCTCCTGTATAAAGGCTGCCCCTTCTTTTTCTGCTCCTGCTGCCGGCTTCCCAGGTTTGCCTGTCACACTCTCCTGGGACGAGCTCTGTTGGGGCTCTTCCATATCTGCTCAAGAAGATTTCGATATTCCCTGGTACAGCAAGTCAGGAACTCTTGAATACTATTGAAGTTAGAAAATGTACTTTAGATGCCAAAAAAGAATAATTATTTGGTGTACGAGGTGGAGACTCTCAGGAAGTGTCTACTCCAGTCAGTCACTAGCTCCATCTCCTCGAAATGTTAATTACTTTAGCAAACAGGCTGCAAGGGTTGCTGCCACATCCAACAATTGCTTCTGGTGTGTCCCTGTGGATACAATCAGGCTAGCAGTGGAGCTTCACATTAGAAGCCTGCTGCAAGGCCTGTCTATACCCCAACACTGCATCTATCATTCTGCGGTGAAACAGCAGATAGGCTGGGGGATGGAAGGGGGTAAGGCATGACTAAAGCTTCTGACAAGGGAACCCTACAGAAGGGGTGAAAAACACTTTGGCCATACTGTGCTAAAGGTGCTGTGGAACAGCTCAAAATGAACACAGAGCCCTGCCTCTGAGGCACTTATGACTCCAGTTACATACATGACAGTTACAAAATTCCCCTGGTGCAGAACAGCCAAATAATTTACTCACCTCCCTATCTCTTGGTCCCATGTTGAAATGATCACCTGTTTAGCCAACAACCCTCCCTATGAAAGGACTGAGGTGCAGGAGACAAAGCTGAAGGCAGAACATGGTCAGACAGCGGCTTTGTAGCCACATATGATCCAGAATGTGTCCTGATGGACTGTGTGATAAGACAACCATTCTTGTACCAGGGTGGGACTAGTCAGGTAGCCACATGGCCAATGATCACTAAAAAAGTGGTTTGGCTATCAGATTTTAAAAGTTAGGGGCCAACTGGCTATCTGCCCACAAAGTGATTTTCAAGCCTTTAAAAAGGATAACCACATGGGCAACAGTCCTTGTTCTTGGCTAGTTAGCTTCTGGTTATGATGAGCAGCACCTACAAATAACCACCGTATGATGCAACTTGGCAGGGATTACTTACGTCTCCTATCATTACATGTTGTATTAGGTGGTGTCTGTCTGCCACTACGACTATCTCTCTGTGGTATCAATTTCTATTGAAAATTAATTAAATCCATAAAATATAAAGTTAATTTATTGATTGACTAATTGATTGACTGATTTCAGAAGTTTCACCAGGAGACATGCTGAGCTGCTAACAGCTGGCTTCTAGATGTGTCTTGGGGCAAGGGATGTGGAAGAAATCATATACAGCAGATACAATGTAATGAGTATAATCAAAAATTGAAACAAATCAAAATATCATGTATACAGGTAATGAAGGAACCAGATTGCCAGGGTAGTACTAGTGAGGAGGGATGGATGAGCAAAAGAGTCATGGACCGCTGCAAGAGGAAGAAAAAAAAAATCATGAAACAGAGACTTTATGGAGAAAGCTGAAGAGGCAGAGCATATGATAAAGGAAGGGACGACCAAAGTTTAGGAAAGCGGTATGAAAAAGCAGATTGTCCAACAGCAGATTTTCTAGAAGGAATAGTGAGAGAATGGGAAGTGATACTGCGCAAAGGGTAGGAGGAAGCTGAGGGAGAGGACAAGCGGGAAGTAAGGTAGGAATGAAGGGAACCAAACAAGAATTTAGATATGAAGGAAGCACAATGGGAAAGGTGCCTGGCATCAATAGAAGGGAGTGAAAGGGCAGAGTAGAATAAGCAATGGTGGGTATAAGGAGACCAATCCTATGCAAATCGACAAAAAGAGTGGACCATGGGGTCCAGTCCACCAAGGGAGGATTTGGGAGCTTCACTATAGACTATGTCACCATAATCAAAAATAGGGAGAATCATCTTCAATACTACTTCACAGCAGATGGGAAGCAGTAAACTTGTTTTGTTCCTGTATAGTGCACCAAGCTTGGAGTGGGGCTTCTGGTGTATGGCATCAATATGAAGCGAGAAGACTAGATGGTGGTCAAGCCAGAAACAAAGGTACTTAAAAGAGACTACATCCTTAATAACAGCACCATCAAGGGTGTGAAAAGAAAGGAGAGGGGCGAGTCTGAAAAGCCTCAGACGTGTGCCAAACATCATGGAGACTGTTTTTTTGGCATTGAGTGACAGCTGGTTAGACTGGAACCAGTGCTGAATATTGCCAAAATCCAGCTGAAACTGTGATATAAGATCATTGGAAGAGGAGACAGATGCAAAAATAAACTACCATCAGCGTACATATGAATGGACACAGAGGAACAGACGGGGGGGGGGGGTCATTTAAGAATATGGAAAAGAGAACAGGACTCAGGACAGACCCTTGGGGGACACCTGAGAAGACAGGGAGAGATGATGAAATGGAATGGAACCTATATGGACAGCTTGACACCTGCCTGCAAGGTAAGAGCACAGCCAGATGACTGCAGAGTCAGAAAGACCCACTACTTTAAGCTTGTCCAGAAGGAGGGGATGTGCCACTGTGTCAAAAGATCAACAAAGATGGCGGACGTGATCAGGCCCTGATCCATACCTGTAAGGACAGAGTCAGTGAGTCGTAGGAGGGAAGTGGAGGTGGAGTGGGATTTCTTAAAACCAGACTGAAAGGGGGTAAAGAAGGAAGAGGAGTCAAGGAAGGAAGAGCGTTAAGATAGTATGCGGTGTTCCTGTAACTTTGCTAAAGTAGGAAGGAGAGAGATAGGACGATAGTTACCAGGAGAGGACAGATCACCACTTTTAGGGACAGGAATGACAGCAGCCTGCTTCCAAACATTAGGAAAGTACAGTTACGTAAGAACTTACCGTAACAGTAGATCTTCGAGAACAGCTCTTGCAGCAGGTTACACCATTAGAACTGAAGCCGGCAGGCATCAGGACCCCACGGAAAAAAATTCTAGCTAGCTATCTTCAGCGGGGACCGCCCTCGATGTCGGTCCCGCCTCCGACGTCAGACGTAGTATATAAGGGGGCGGTCCCGCCAGATTCCCCAGTTCTCCCGCCAGAGACTTCCGGCCGCAGGCTGACATAGAAATGGGAGACCGAGGATCCACCGTCAGAAGACAAAGGGAAAAATTTCCTGTTAGTAAGGGCTTAAGCCATGCCTCCTCCAAGGGGGAAGGTGGGCGGGAAGGTACCTGCTGCAAGAGCTGTTCTCGAAGATCTACTGTTACGGTAAGTTCTTACGTAACTGTACTATCTTACTTCGAGACACAGCTCTTGCAGCAGGTTACACCATTAGGACTGATTCCCAAGCAGTAACGCTGCAAACATTCTGGGAGGAGGAAACTAGAAATTACAATCCAGGTCCTGAATCTAGGACAGGAAACCCTGTAGCACAGCCAGGCCGAAGCCGGCTCTTTGCCGTGAAGCGATGTCCAGGCTATAATGCCTGATAAATGTATGTACAGAGCTCCAAGTGGCTGCAGCACATATGGCAGAGGTGGAGACGTTTTGGAGTGCTGCAAAGGAGGTGGCCACACTCCTAGTGGAATGACCCCGGACTGATCCCAGGAGGGGCCTTTGTTTGATATCATAACAGTATGAGATGCACTGGACAAGCCAGCGAGACAGGGACTGTTTGGATACTGGTTGGCCCATCATCCTTTCAGAAAAGGAAACGAAAAGTTGCTCTGAACTACGAAGCTGTTTAGTTCTGTTGAGGTAATACCTCAAGCTGCGGTGAACATCCAGGGTGTGGAGCAGTGCCTCTCCTCTATTAGAGCAATCTGGGAAGTAGACCGGCAGGTCAATATCCTGATTGAGAGTGAGTGTAGAAACCACCTTAGGCAAAAATTTAGGATTCGTCGTCAGAGATACTCTGTCCCAATGGAAAATTAAATAAGGCTCTGCACATAAGAGCGTGACGCTCAGAAACTCTTCTCGCTGACGTAACAGCAACCAAAAACAGCGTTTTCCATGACAGAAAACGCAGCTCGTAATCCGCGGCAGGTTCAAGGGGAAGCGTGAGTTGTTCCAGGACAAAGAGCAAACCCATGGAGGCACTGGGTCCTTAATGGGAGCCTAAGATGTAACACCCTCTCAAAAATTCCGAGATTCATCTAATTGTGCCACTGTGCACTGTCCCACCGGAAGGTGGTAGGCTGAAATGGCACAGAGGTGCACCTTGATAGAGGAGTAGGCGAGGCCCGAACGGAAAAGGGAGAGCAGGTAGTCTAACACCGCTCTCACCGGGCAACCTAAAGGGGAAAGGCCGCGTGCTTGCGACCATAAACAAAAACGGTGCCATTTCATGGCGTACATCGCATGCGTTGCCGGCTTTCTGGCTGCAGAAAGAACTTCTGCAACCTCTTGCGAGACCCCGTGACGCAAGATGGCTATGTCCCTAGGAGCCATGCATGCAGGTTCAATGAGTGTAAGTCCGGGTGGACCAGTGAACCTTCCTCCTGAGACAAGAGATGGGAGCTGAACGGCAACGGAAGCGGAGGTTCCCATGATAGCTGAATCAGTAAAGGGAACCAGATCTGTCTGGGCCAGAAGGGGGCCACAAGGATCATGGTTGCTTGCTCCCTGCACAGTTTGAGAAGAACTCTCTGGATCAACGGGAAGGGAGGGAAAGCATAGAGGAATCTGTCCGCCCAGGAGAGGGACAACTCGTCTCGCCAGAAAACACCAGGCCCTGGATCTAGCGAGCAAAAATTGGGCAGTTTTGCATTGGATGGGGAAGCGAACATGTCCAACTCTGGAGTTCCCCATTGAAGAAACAGATCCTCTGCTACCTCTTGAAGAAGTTCCCACTCGTGGACTCTGGCCTGGGAGCGACTCAGGCCGTCTGCAATTGTGTTGTCCACCCCAGGAACATGTACTGTGATCAGATTCACGCCGTGTCGGATTACCCAATCCCACACCCTCATGGCCTCCCTGCAAAGGGGGTAAGAGTGTGCGCCTCCTTGTTTGTTGAGGTAAGACATCACCGCCGTGTTGTCTGTCTGAAGCAGGAGAGTACTCAGCGGGATTTCTGACTGAAAGGCCTGCAGGGCATAAAGGACCGCCCTCATCTCTAGGACGTTGATATGGAGGTGGGCCTCCAGAGGGGTCCACGTACCCTGGGACTTCACCCTGTCCAGGTGTGCTCCCCACCCTAGACCTGAGGCGTCTGTGGTGAGGATTACCTCTGGGGATGGCGCTATAAATGGGACGCCCATGGAGAGTGTCCCTGGGTCTAGCCACCACTGCCAGTCTCGAATCACGGTGCTCGTGATTCTGATCGGATGCTGCATGTGGTCTTGCCTTTGATCCCATTGCACCTTGAGCATCCACTGAGTTACCCGCATGTGGAGCCTTGCAAAAGGGATGGTAGGAATGGCCGCAGCCATGTGTCCGAGCAAGCGAAGGACTGACCTGGCTGGGATGGTCTTGTTCGACGAAAGCTCCCTGATGAGGGATCTGATGCGCTCCGCTCTGTCGTCTGGAAGAAATGCTCTTCCCTGAACGGTGTCCAGTACTGCGCCTATAAATTGCAGCTTCTGCGACGGTAGCAGGAAAGATTTCTCGTGGTTGATTAGGATGCCCAGAGATCGAAACAGGTCCTGGGTACTCTGGATCGCCCGTATCAACGCCTCTCTGGAGGCGGCCATGAAAAGCCAATCATCCAGGTATGGGAACACATAATGGCCGTCTCCTTAGAGACGCTGCCACAACTGCCATGCATTTGGTAAAGACACTGCCCATGGCGTCCAGCTGCTTGGACTCTGGGTCCGGTGGCAGGGTGCTCAAATGTTGCGGTCTCTGGGACCGGTCATGTGAGGCTGTGATGACCAGAGAGTTGGCCTGAGGATGCTGAATCAAGTACTGGTCTTCTCTGGGAGCCTTGTACAAGCGATCAACTTTCTTGACATCGCCGGGAGGCGAATGTGGGCGCTTCCGCTGCCTTAGTGGCGTCCACGAGTGTCTCTACCAAGCGTGGCACCACCACAGGCTTGGGTCCTTCTGCCGAAGATACTTCGCAAGGCGTAGCCCTTCGGGGTCTAGCTCTTCCGCATCCCATCCCATGTTCTCTTGGATGTGTCTCATAATATCCGAGAATGAAGGGTCATCCGGAGGAGACTTTGGCATCTCACGTGGGTCCGGAGAAGGGATGGAGAGAGGAGATGGGGATCTGGATGTTGAGAACTCTGATCCCGTGTCCCCCGTCGAAGGTGATCGTTGGCGTCTTCTGGGTCTCATAGGGCTGGGTGACCTGGAAGAGGATTTGGACGGAGGTCTCCATTTATCTGGTCCCCCCCTTGGAGGTGTCCTGTACTCCCGGGGAGGAGGTAACCGGCCTGCCGACCCCGATGGAGAGGGAGGCGCAGGAACCGGAGGAGCAACCAGTGTAGGAGGAGTAGGAAGCGGAGGTGGAGTGGGGACCATGTCTTTCTTGATGGTGTCCCACCAATAAGCAAACAGCTCCTTTACTTCCGAAAAGGAAAGGCCCGACGAAGGTCCGGGCGCCGGTGGACAGTCGTCGGGTCCCGGCGTTGGCTCTAAAGGGGGCTCAGGTTGTGGCGAGGGTTCCCTGGGCGTCTCGACAGGACCGGGGTCGCCTGTCTGGTCCTCGGGCTGAGTCAACTCCTCCTCAGTGATGGTCTCCTGACCGACGTCGGTCGGAGGCATCGGGGTCCTCTTCTCAGCGGAGCGGGCGCGGTCCCCTACAGCGTCGGTGCGATTGGCCTGGCAGCGGCGGTCTTCTGGCGGCAGCTCCGAGGACCTTTGGCGAGAGGTGGCGACGGACGCAACGGCGTCGGGTCCTGCGGCCTCTTCAGAGAGGTGAGCTCCTTGGTCTTGCGAGGAGGCAAGGAAGCAGACCTGACGTCGGGTTCAGAAAGGTGGGAACCCGACTTATGGTGATGGTGGCAGTCCCCCGACTTGGCCAGGGCCTTGGAGGACGGCCTGGGAGTCTTGGCCTGGGAAGAGGATGAAGACTTTCTCACCGCAGTGGGGAGGCTGAGAGCTGGCGCGGGAAGGAGAGCGGTCGGACCTGGAACCAGAGCTGTGCGAATCGGAGGCCCTAGACGGGGATCTGGAAGGGGCCTTCTCCCTATGCTTCTCAGCATGCTTGTGGGCCTTCTGCGAAGAATCACCCTTGGAAGCCATGGTCTTGAGTTTCTCTTCTAGCAGGAATGCCTGTAGGGCCTTCTGGCGACGGATCCGGGTTCTGCTATTAAAACCCTGGCAAAAGGAGCAGGACCGGGTGTCGTGGTCTGGGCCTAGGCACCGGACACAGGCTGAGTGCGGATCCTTAAAAGGGATCTGCTTCCCACAAGCACACTTCGAGGAGTGACCGGAGGTTGGAGCGGACATCAGCGAAGGAACTGATTGTGAAGAACGAATTTCCGTAGGAAAAACTTTACTATCGTCGTGGCGCTAGAGACTGAACCGAGAAGGGTCGAGACATGCAAGTCGGCAGAGCGGGAGAACAAGGGAATCTGGCCGGACCGCCCCCTATATACTCAGGCTGACGTCGGAGGCGGGACCGACGTCGGGGGCGGTCCCCGCTGAAGATAGCTAGCTAGAATTTTTTTCCGTGGGGTCCTGATGCCTGCTGGCTTCAGTCCTAATGGTGTAACCTGCTGCAAGAGCTGTGTCTCGAAGTAAGATCAGCAGAAGAGGAAAATGAAAGGTTAAGAAGCAAGATAACAGGCAGTGCAATGGCAGGGGCAGAGAGAAGTGGAAGTTTGGGATCAATGCCATCAGGGCTACTACATTCGTGAGGATTAAGAGCAAGCTAGGACTTAAGGAAAGCAGAGGTGGTGGTGGAGGTAGTGGAAAAAGAGAGGTTTAAAGGAGGAAAGGATGAGAGAGAGCACAGGTAGTAAAGAATGAGTTAAAGGAAGAGTCAACAATAGAATGGTCAAAGATGAGGGAATCATCAACCCTGAGAACAGGACAGAAAGACTGGGTTGGGGGTGGGGGGCAGGGAATGGATAACCTTCCAGAACTTATAGGGATGATTTATATTGTTCTGGAGTGTGGATGCAAAATTCTCAGACTTTGCAAGCCTTATGGCTTTGGTAAAGGGGTTGCGAAGGTGACAGTAGTATGCCAAAGCTGCCAGGGAACCAGTGACCTTAAAAAAATGCCATGCTAGATCTCTAGTACGGAGGAAAGCCATAACCGCAGTTGAAATCCAAGTAAGATGACAGCCCCGTACTCTGGTTTTTCGCATAGGAGCAAGACAATCCCAAACAGCCATAAATTTAATTTGAAAGTAATGCAGGGCAGAATTTATATTGTTGGCTGACGAGATCAGGGACCAATCAATTGCTCTTAGGTCAGTAAGGAGGCAGGACAAATTGAGTGACCTGTAGGACCTGAGATGAATACATTCAGGAGGAGCCTTATCTTGTGTACACAGTAAACCAAATGATGATCACTGAGGGTATCAGCAAGGATTCCTGCATCCACAATATGGTGAGGATGAGGTGAGAGGACCTGCTCTAACAGAGTGTGATTCAAAGATTTAAAGTTTAGGCAAGTGGGGTCAGAGATCAATCGAGTCAAATGTAGTGACTTTACATTTTGAACAATTTTAGTTGTGCTGTGGGAGAGCCAATTAATATTAAAGTCACCAAGAATATAAAGCTCACCTCTGGAAGAAACTAACATGACTTTGTTATAAAAAAAAAAAAGGGTAAGTTTAAAAAAAAAAGGATGGCCACTAAAAATATTGAATCAGCTACAAGATTTGTGGCCAAACTGACCACCAGCTCACAAACTGATGGGTCCCACCCCAGGCATGAATGCTTTGCATTAAATTAATCACAAGAAGAATTTAATCTGTATGTTAACACCACCGCGGAGGCCACTCTTACGGTTGTAAGAGTGGTCTCACATGCATTCTATGGGTATGAGGACCCCAAACTGAAAGTGAGCAGCTCTGATACCCTAAGAATGTAAGTAAGCCCACTCTTAAAACTGTCAGAGTGGTCTCAGTGGCAGGATTAATATATTATTGAGCAAGCTCAATTAATAATGTGTTGATTTTTTTTTAAACCTTAGCCAAATATGCTTGTTTCCAGGGCAGATGTGCATGCAGCTCTTGTCACAGAATAAGAGTGTCTTACAGGCAGAGGAAAGAAGCACTCCAATTGGATAGAAGCCCTTCCTTGATTTATAATGGATTTATTTCATCTATACATACAGTTTTTTTTCCTGGTATGAAGACATTATGAAGGGGAATAAATACAGGTTACTCACCTGTAACAGGAGTTCTAGGAATGGTATATGTTGTTCATCCACACTTACCAGCAGGTTCCTTGCCACTTTATATCTTGCTGGAAGGTCTTCAAGCTGGCTCCTCCCACCCACCCGGGTAGTAAAACTCTCGGCTCTGCCCCATGACACCAGATCTAGTCCGCTGGAAGCCAGGTTGCGTGTAGAAGCCAGGGAGGTTGGGTGGGTTGTGTGGATGAACAACATATACCATTCCTAGAACTCCTGTTATAGGTTGAGTAACCTGTATTTCTAGGGACATGGATATGTTGTTCAATCCACACCTACTGGCAGACTCCTAGCAGTTCTCTGGGAGGAGGGAGGCAAGGCGCGCATCCCCTACTTGGGAAATAAGGTCTGGAGAACCGAGGTCCCAAAACCAGCATCCCGGCATGACTAAAGGTCGACGTGGTAGTGGGTAATGAAGGTGTGTGCTGACTTCCAGGTAGCAGCCCTGCAGATTTCCTGGATAGGGACATCCCTGGAAGCAGCCACCGAAGCAGTGGTATGGCAGGTAGAATGAGTTCTTATCCCTCTGGGAGGATCCATGCCCGCCAACCTATAGCAGAGATCTATGCAGGAGGTGACCCACCTGCCTATCGTCCGCTTGGCTGCAGGTCTGCCAGGTGCAGCCTCAGCGTAGGTGACAAACAGCTGGTGAACCTCTCCCCGAACTTCAGCCATCTGCTCCTTGTAATAAGAGAGCGCTCTTCTAGGGTCCAAAGTATGAAGCCTATATTCGGCCTCCGAGGTGTGATTGGGGTAGAACACCGGCAGAGTCAACCTGGTTAAGGTGAAGCTCCGACACCACCTTCAGAAGGAATTTCGGGTGAGGGCGCAGGACAACCTTGTCCCTGTGGAAGACCAGATAAGGAGACTCGATGGAAAGCGCCTGGAGCTCTCCCATCCTTCTGGCTGACGTGATAACCACCAAGAAGGCAGTCTTCCACAACAGGTGAGAGATGTCACACCTATGCATTGGTTCGAATGGCTTGCCCATGAGCTTAGTCAATACCAGCAGTAGATCCCACGGAGGTGGAGGTTCTTGCACCGGAGGGGATTTGTGATCAAGGCCTTTGAAAAAGCACCCAACCATCTTCTCCTGCACCACCGACTGCTTCCTGGCCCATGCCTGGTAAGCAGAGATGGCTGCCAGGTGCACCTTAAGGGTCGTCGACCGAAGCCCTAGCTTAGAAAGGGACCATAGGCAGTCCAGAATGCTGGCCAAGGAATAGGAGGAAGGGTCCAACCCCTTATCCTGACACCAAATCGAGAATCTCTTCCATTTGAAGGCATAGCATTTTCTGGGCGACTCCTTCTGGGATGCCTCAACAACGTTGAAGACCTCGTCGGAAAGACCAAAGGCCTGGAACTCTAGCCGCTCAGGAACCAGGCCGTCAGGTGCAGGGATTGAAGGTCCGGGTGGAATACCTTCCCCTGGTTGACTGAGATCAGGTCCAGGCGGGCTGGAAGCCGTCTCGGGAGCCTAGAGGCGAGGCTGAGGAGATCTGGATACCAGAACTGACGGGGCCAGTCTGGGGCTACCAGAATCACCTGTGCTTTGAGAAGCACCTTGTGGATCAAGGGAAATAGGGGAAAGGTGTAGAAGAGCCCCGGGGTCCATGGCCTCGAGAAGGCATCCCCTGCAGCGAGCCCTGCTGAGTGGGGCGGGCATGAAACAGCCTCAGCTTCGCATTCTACCCAGAGGCAAACAGGTCTACCTGAGGTGTGCCCCAGTGGGAAAACAGATTGTGTACTACCTCCGGCAGGAAAGACCACTTGTGAGATGCAGCACCTATCTGGCTTAGGGCATCGGCCAGAGTGTTGGAGGCTCCCGCCACATGAATGGCTAGGAGATCTGCCTCCAGTCTGCCCACGAGAGACAAAGTGTGGACAGCTTCCTAGCACAGAGGCAAGGAGCGTGTCCCACCCTGGCGGTTTAGGTAGTACATGGTCGTGGTGTTGTCCGTCTGGACCTAGACCACTTGACCCCATACAAACGGAGCGAAAGCGGTGAGGGCTAATCGGACCGCTCAAAGCTCCAGCAGGTTGATGTGGCATCGAGACTCCTGGGGGGACCAGTGGCCATGCGCTCTGAGCTCCCCCAGATGGGCACCCCAACCCATCAGAGAGGCATTGGTCGTTAAAGTGACCATTGGCTCTGGGCGGACAAATGGGATACCCTCCTGCAAATGAGCGGGAACGATCCACCACTGGAGAGCGTTCCCCATCTCCTGGGTCACTATCACTGGCTGGTCCAGAGGACTGGAGTGCTGTGACCATTGGCGGGCCAGACCTCACTGCAGGGGACGCATGTGCCAGCGGGGCCAATGGACCACGCTGCTGCAGGCTGCCATGAGGCCCAGGAGGTGCAGGAAGTCCCAGGCAGGGCGCAACTGCCCAACCAGAAATGACTGGGCAAAGGAGGAAAGAACCTCAGCCCTGTCCACAGGGAGTCGTGCTCTAGCTTGAAGAGAGTCGAGCTCTGCCCCGATTAATTGAATCGCCTGCATTGGCACACATTCCGATTTGGCCTCATTGATGAGGAGGCCAATCTGAGAGCAGACTTGGGGGGCCAGATCCCTGGACCACTCCACCTCCGGCTTGGAGGAGGCTGCAATCAGCCAGTGGTCCAGGTAAGGGTATATCTGGACCCTTTTGCACTGCAGGAATGCTGTCACCACTGCCATGCATTTGATGAAGACCCTGGGAGCTGGAGAGAGAGGCCGAAGGGCATGGTCCGGAACTCGTAAAGGGATCCCTCCGCTCTGAAGCAGAGGAATCGCTGGTGGGATGGATGGATTGGGACATGAAAGAACACGTCCTGAAGGTCCAGAGAACAGAACCATATGCCTCGTTCCAAGGATGGGATGATCTGAGCCAGAGTGACCATCCTGAAGGTTCGAGACCTTAGTAACTTGTTCAGGTCATGGAGGTCTGGAATGCGGCACCAGCCCCCCATCCGTTTTGGGACCAGGAAGTACCTGGACACAAACCCTGGGTCTGAAGGAGGATCCGCCACCTCCCTGATCACCTTCTTCTGGAGGAGCAGGGCAATGTCAGCTTGACGGGCCGACAGAGAGGCTGCGGACCCCGTAGCCCCCCATGGGGCGACAGCCCAATAAGATGGTAACTACTCGAATTCCAGCGGCAGACCCTTTTCTACCACTTCCAACACCGAGCAGTCCGTGGTGATATTGGACCAGGCGGAAATGAAGTGTCAGAGCCGACCCCCCACAGGGAGAACCCAGGGAGGGGTGACAAGGTTAAGGGCGACACCCCTCAACCCATCACTGGGCAGGCTTGGAGGAAGGACTGGCCGAGGAGCCTCCCAGACCCTTCCCTCCTGGCTTCCTGTTGGAGGAAGCGGCAGGCTTGGCTTTGGGGTGACAAGTGCGAGCCTACTGGCCCTGATGCTGGTGTTGCTGGGCCAGATGTGCCGCAGGGGCTGAAGGACAAAAGGGTTTACACTGCTGCTGGCGGCCTTTGTCCTTCTGGGCAGACGTGACCGAGTCCAAGGTGGCATTGGACTTCTCGATCCATTGAAGATGCCCCTCAACCCCGGGACCAAACAAGTCGGTACCCAGGAAGGGAACGTCTGCCAGCTTGTGCTAGGTATCTGCCATGAAAATGGCGATCCGCAGCCAAGTTCTGTGGCGCATGGCCACTGTGGCCGATACTGACCGGGCACACAAATCAGCGATGTCCAGGGAGGTCTGGAGCTGCTGTTTGGCCACCGTCCTTCCCTGATCCTGCACCTGCTCGACTGTAGTTTGGAGGTCAGCCGGGAGATGAGGAATCACCCCATCCAGGGAGCCCAAAAGGGCGTGCGGAAAGTGTGCCATCAGGATGGCACAGCTGGCCTGACAAAGGCCTAGGGAGAAAGCAGCGTAAACTTTCTGCCTAGAGTAGTCCAGCTTCTTGGACTCCTTGTCGGGAGGCTTGTCCACGTCCCGAGCATTCCCGGAATGCCGGAAAATGCTATCGGTCATGGGCCCCTCTGCAAAGGGGTGCTCCGAGAAACTGGAGAGTGAACCGATGGGGACAGCATACTTCCAAGCCATCCTGGCTGAAGGTGCTGGACAAGAAGCTGACCGCTGCCATAGCTCCAGGGCCGGACCAACAATGGCTTTGGCCACCGTGACGCCCTCCGTGGGGGAATCCCCTCGGTCCAGTATCTCTGTGAGGGGACACTTGGCCCATTTTGAAACGAGTTTGAGCTTCATCCCAGTGGACTCTGAGATAAGCCGAAGCATTAACAAGAACGAGGATGGGCTCTCGTCCACTGACTGACCCCCGGTGGACTCCAAGTCAAGCGGCCAGGAGAACAAGGAGGAGTCATCATCAGTCTCCAAGGAGTCTGCGAACAGCTGCCGAGCACCTAAGCCACCCTCCACTTGCCGAGGTCGACTGGGAGTGAGGGTGACTGACAACCGATGGGGCAAGCCCTGACCCAACCAAGAATCCTTAGTTGGGGCCCCAAATTTTGGTTGTGGAGGCGGGGGTTCCATCACAATGGGTGGCACAGCCGGTTTCAGCCGAACAACCAGTGCCGACTTTGGCTCCTCGACCACTGCGAAGGGTAGTTTCAGCCGCTCCGGTGACAGCCACTTAATGGCCAGGGAAGACGACGAAGTCAGCCTATTCCCAGTCAAAAGGAGCTGCTGCCACATTAGCTCCTCGTAGCGCCGACGTAATTTACGCCAGAGCCTATCCTACGAAGAGAACGAAGACGAGGATGAGCAACACCGCCGCTGCTTACCACGGTGCCAAGACCGAGACCGCCGATGTTGGTGAGATCGGCTGGACCGAGAAGAGGTCCAAGACTGAGACCTTCAGTGTTTCCGAGGTTGGGTCTGAGAGGGGGCGGCGGAAACCCGCTCCTCCCTCGGTTCAGGGACATTAACCGGGGACTCCAGCATAGGAGGCACAGGCAAGTCCTCGGTTTCCACTGGGGGATCTGGTGAAGAAGGGTTGTCGGCTTCTCCAGTCGACAGACCATCCGACAGGTCGAGAAAAATCTCGACCGGGTCGACGGGTGTCTCAGCCGGCTGACCTGATGGGGACACCGTGAAGCCAGCGGCCTTAGCTGCAACTTTGACCGAAGCCGAATGTCGACTCTCCGGGGAAGGGGACTGCTCCCGCTCCCACGAACGTCGATGGTGGGATTTACCCTTGGGGTCCTTCTTTTTGGACCGAGAGGAATGTCCCAAAGGGCCTTCTCCCTTGGTGGAGAGGGATTGGCAAAGCTCCTTGAAAGAAACTGTATAGGAGGATTCCAAGGAGAGCGGGATAAATGCCGCAACCGATGTTGATGATGATGTGGCCTGGGCCACCTCCTCCTTGAGGGCGATCATCTGCTCCAGCTGTTCCACCAAGCCCGCAGCCATGGACACCGCCCAATGGGCCTCCTTAGACTTAACCGGAGGATAACGTCTTTCAGGTCACCCCAACAGTAACCAGGCAGCGCGGTCCTCCAAGACCGAAACCGAAAAGGATTTGCACAGCTCACAAGCCTGTGAGCCATGGCCGAGTCCAAGGCAGTAAACGCACGTGGCGTGCGGATCGGTCCAGGACATCTTCTGCCCACAGGGGCACTGATGAAATCCGGCAGTCAATTTGTCTATTGCAGCAGCGAGGGAAGATACAGACCGAAGTCTTGAAAATCTTAAAATAAGTTTCGGATTAACCGAAGAGTGTGAATCCATCCTAAAACACAGAGCGCTAAGGAGGCAACCTGAGCTTCCAAGCGGTAAGGAAGATCTGGCGTCATAGGGAGAAGCCAAGAGTTTTACCACCTGGGTGGGTGGGAGGAGCCAGCTTGAAGACCTACCGGCAAGATTTAAAGTGGCAAGGAACCTGCCAGTAAGTGTGGATTGAACAACATATCCATGTCCCTAGAAACACAGGCTACTCACCTGTAACAGTAGTTCTAGAAGTGGTATATGTTGTTCATCCACACTTGTTGGCAGTGTCCTTTCCCCTTTAAGATGTGCCGAAAACTCTTCAGGCTGGCTTCTCCCACCCACCCGGGTGTTATATCCTTTGGCTCCACCCCATGATGCCAAATCTTGCCTGCTGGAAGCAGAGGTTGTGTGCCTGAGCAGGGGGAGGTCAGGTGGGTCCGTTTGGATGAACAGCATATACCACTCCTAGAACTACTGTTGCAGGTGAGTAACCTGTGTTTCTAGGGACGTGGATATGTTGTTCTATTCACACTTGTTGGCAGACTCCTAGCAGTTCTCCGGGAGGAGGCAAGGCGCACACCCCTTATTTAGGGAACAGAGATCGGAAAACTGAGGCCTCAAAACCAGCATCCCGGCATGACTTGAGGTCAATATGGTAATGGGAAATGAAGGTGTGTGCTGACTTCCACATAGCAGCCCTGCAGATTTCTTGGATAGGGATGTCCCTAGAAGCAGCCACCAACGCAGTGGTATGACGGGTGCAGTGAGACCTTAGCTCTCCAGGAGGCTCCCTACCAGCCAACCTATAGCATAGATCAATGCAGGAGGTGATCCACCTGCTAATCGTCTGCTTGGCTGCAGGTCTGCCAGGTGCGGCTTCAGCATAGGTGACAAACAGCTGGTGAACCTCTCCTTGAACTATAGCCGTGCACTCTTTGTAAAAAGTGAGCGCTCACCTCAGGTCCAGAGCATGGAGCCTGTGTTCGGCCTCCGAGGTGTGATTCGGGAAGAACACTGGAAGAGTCATTACCTGTTTCAGCTAAAACTCTGACACAACCTTTGGGAGGAACGCCGGGTTGAGGTACAGGACAATCTTGTCCCTGTGGAAGACCAGGTAATGAGACTCCATCGGAAGTGCCTGGAGCTCACTGATCCTTCTGGCTGACGTGATAGCCACCAAGAAGGCGGTCTTCCACAACAGGTGAGACATGTCACATCTGTGCATCAGTTCGAATGGTTTGCCCATGAGCTTTGCCAAAACCAGCAACAAGTCCCACAGTGTTGGTGGTTAATGCAACGGAGGGGAAATTTGGTCAAGGCCTTTGAAAAAGTGCCAGACCTCCTTCTCCTTGCCATCAACTGCTGGCCAGCCCATACCCAATAAGCAGAGATGGCTGACAGGTGCATTTTAAGGGTCGTCGACCGAAGTCCCTCTTTGGAGAGGGACCACAGGTAGTCCAAAATGCTAGCCACTGGACAGGTCAGAGGGTCCAACCCCTTACCCTGATAACAAATGGAGAATCTCTTCCTTTTGAAGGCATAGCATTTTCTGGTAGATTCCCTTCTAGATGCCTCCACCATGGTGAGGACATCTTCAGAGAGACCCAAAGCCTGGAACTCTAGCTGCTCAGGAACCAGGCTGTCAGGTGCAGGGACTGAAGGTCCAAGTGGAGTATCTTCCCCTGATTGATGGAGAGCAGGTCAAGGTGGAGTGGAAGACACATCAGGGGCCTGTTGCTGAGGCTGAGGAGACTGGGGTACCAAAACTGGGGTGGCCAGTTCGGAGTCACCAGAATCACTCGTGCCTTGTCCCTCCTGACCTTGAGCAGCACCTTGTGGATCAAGTGGAGTGGAGGGAAGGCATAAAAGAGGCCCGGGGTCCAAGGCCTCGAGAAGGCATTCCCCTGCAGCGAGCCCTGCTGAGGGGGGTGAGCACAGAACAGCCTCAGCTTTGCATTCTGCCTGGAGGCAAACAGGTACACTTGAGGGGGTGCCCCACTGGAGAAGTCTCTGAACTACCTTTGGATGGAGAGACCACTTGTGAGATGCCTCACCTACCCAGGTGAGGGCATCTGCCAGCTGACTGGAGGCCCCTGCCACATGGATGGCTAGGAGATCCGCCTCCAGGCTGCACGAGGGTACATACGTGGAGAGCTTCCTTGCACAAAAGCAGGGAGTGTGTCCCACCCTGCTTGTTGAGGTAGTACATGGTCGTGGTATTGTCCGTCTGGACTTGGACCACTTGTCCCCGCCCATACGGAGCGAATGCAGTCAGCACCAGCCGGAAGCCAAGCTCTAGCTCAGCAAGAGTCAAGCTCTGCTCTGAAAAAGCTGATCCCCTGTGAGGGCACAATTTCCAACTTGGTCTCACTGACCACTCCACCCTCATGTGACAGCAGACCGGGCGGAAAGGAAGTGGCAAAGCAGGCCCCCCACTGGAGGTCCCAGGGGAGGCGTGACGGGCATGAGAGTAGCACTCCTCATCCCGTTGCTGAGGAGCCACTGGGTCCCTTCCTTCTGGGCTTACGGACCACCAAGGCCACTGACTTGGGCCTGGGTCGCCAAGACTGAGTCTGCTGGCCCAGCTGATGCAGGGCTGGTTTTGCCGCAGGAGTGGAGGACCGCAAGGGCGTTCGCTTCTACTGCACAGAGCCCTTGGGATCCTTTTGAGCGGATGTCATAGAGTCCAAGGTGGCAGATATCTCAATACGCTGGAGGTGACCCTCCACACCAGGCCCAAGCAGGTCCAGTGCCCAGGAAAGGAACATCCGCCAGCTTATGCTGAGTATCTGTCATGAAGGTTGAGATCTGCAGCCAAGCCCTATGGTGCATGATGACTGCGCCCACCACCGAGCGGGGACAGGAATCTCCCCTTTTGAGAGAGTGGGAGCGGTGAGATACAGAAGGGCCCTGCTCCTTAGTCAGGAGGGACTGGCACAGCTCCTTGAAGGAGCCCAAAAAAGTGGAGCCAAAATGGAGCGGAACGAAGGCAGAAGCTGAGGAGGACTGGACGGCAGCCCAAGCTGCTCTCCTCCGAAGGCCATAAGCTGTCCAGCTGCTCGGTGGACCCGCAGTCGCTGGACCGCACACGTCGCTTTTTCCGCTGCGGGCCCAACTTTGTTGTGTGGGTAAGGTGGTCTCGTAGGACCATTCCGTGAAATGACAGAGAAATGTCGCAGGACCTTGGTATCGTGTTCATGGCCCAGGCAGACGACACGGGTGGTGGCTGGGCACGGCCATCTTCTGCCCGCATGAGCACCGGCAAACCAGGCACTGACTTCTCATCCATCGCGTTGACAGCTCGAAGGTAACACATTTTTAGAAAGCAATCCAAACAGATCAAAAAGTGCTAGGGCCTACAATGTGGGAGCACGAAGGAGGGAACCTGCTTCTTCCAGCAGAAAGGAAGATCTGGTGTCATGGAGCAGAGCCAGGATATACCACCCAGGTGGGTGGGTGGGTGGGAGGGAGGAGCCAGCTTGAAGACTTTCCAGCACATTTTAAAGGAGAAAGGACACTGCCAACAAGTGTGGATAGAACAACATATCCATGTCCCTAGAAAATTCTGTTTCGGCACATCAAAGCTTAAAAAAATATGTGGTACTGTAAGAGCCTCTAAAATGTAAAACATTGGACAGACATTCCTTCTGCTGTGGAAGATTAATTAGAGGAGTACGTTTCTGATGCCAAGAACAACATATGAAGGAATTTAAAGTCATTTACCTTGGATTCTTTCTTCTCCTTGCGGGGCAGAGAGGGTCTCTGAAGGAAAACAATCTGCTTTGTGGCCCAGTTCCCTTCCCTGTGAAAGATACCCAAGTTGCATGAAGTAACTTGATAACAAGCATGTCATGCCATGCATATCACACCCCACAGTCAGTGGGTTATACAGAAAGAAGCCAGCTTTCCAGGATCCTGAGCTCACATTCTTGTACACAAAAAATTGAAAAGAAAGCTTTATTTCCAAATCTTTCTTTGCAACTCGTCATAATGCAACCTTGTGGCTTTATGTAGCTCGGCACAGCACTGAGGATGCTGTGTCACAAACAGAGCAGCCCTCACGTGAAAAATGGCACAAATCCTGTTTTGCTGTACAAAGGGGGATGGGAAAATGGCCACCTATTTCAAATAAATAGCTCTGGCAAAGGTCTAAGAAAACAAGACCCAAACCATTCTTCCATTTTAAATGACAAAGTGGCATACTGTACTGAAAACCTTTTTGGGATACATATTTTTTTTTAAATGATCTTATTTTGTACAAGTTGTGAATTTTACAAAACCCCCCAGTGAAACACCGTGGATTCCAGTCTCTTGTTGTTGAAAACCAGGCCATATGAACATGAATGTGTTGTTATCTCCACCTTCCCCATTTTCCTTCTCCTACCGCCACCACCCACATTCAAGGTCACCATGGTTGCACCCTTCTTCTGATTAGGAAAGCTGATTAGCAGCTGCCTGCACAGCCAATGGCATTCTTTGATCAACCAGCTGTGGAAGTGTAACCCCCCTGCAAATGGGGGTTCCCAAAAGACTTCCAGGAGCTTGCTTGAATGCTCCAAGCCTGAATGGTGTTTGGCGTTTAAGCCATTTATCAGTGAGTGTTTTTAGAGCCTCTGGTACTGTCTCTTTAAGAGCTGTCTGCTTGCAGACATAATTAGTTTGTATGGGGGGACTGTGTGTTTCTTTGATTGAGTACGACTCTAGCTGCTGCCAATTCACTCCATTTTTGCAGTCACTAGGAGTGCAAAGGGAACCTATCTGAAAGATGTAACTGTTTGCCAGAAACCATTTAGAGTGATAATGAAATTACAGTTTGTCTAACCTGCTTTCTTTTGCAGTCAGAACAGTGTCTGCCTAGTTCCCCATTCTGGTTTTGAACTGCTGAACTGGACCAATCAGTGTGGGGTAAGCTAGCTCTAAAATGGTGCCTTGGACAAATCAGAACTTGGACTCATAATCTGAGCCAGCCACATTGTATGGGCAGTGACTCTGGGAGATGTAGTTTAGACTTCATCGCCTTTTTGGACCAACAGCAGCAGTCTATTGTGAGTGACAGCCAATCCAGTCAAGAACTGGGAGGAACTCAAAGGAAGTGCCTGGTTTTGTCGGTTGGAGTTTCAGTTGAGCTTTGGCAGTGAAGAAGGAAGGAGCCCTGTGCTTTTCAGTGTGCAGTTTTAGTCAAAACGTGTATAGGCCCAGAGTTCGGTCTGCAGCTTGTGTAACTGCTTGTTAGAACTGAACTCCGCCCTGTGAAAAGAATCAAAGGATCTCTGAAGAGTAGAAACCAGGCTCACCCTGTAGAAGACTGGAGAAATTGTTGAATTGCACTCGGTCTGTCAGGAACTGAATCTGCTGTGTGTTCTCCCGGTATTGTGCAGTAATTATGATCGGGATAGAGAAGCAGCCTGCCTGGTATAGTACTTCCTTTTTTTACCATATAAATGTGTGAAGAGTCTCTTGGAGCTCAAGAGTAGCCCTGCTGATATTGAAGGACCCTATCTTATTTGGAGGTCGGAGTACCAATTCAGGTCGCCTCCCTGTTGAATTGCCACATTAAAATCCAAATGGAATTACTGTACTGCTGACTGTTTAATTTTCCTTTCTCTGTGTGAAAGGGCCCCTACCAGCTGCCACGGTTTGGACTAGCCACTAGGGCTTGGGTACCCAGGACAGTAACTGATAGGGATAGGCCTGTGCACAAAGCCATAGGTAGATTATTAGAGTGATAAGCTAATTAACCTGATTTCCCCTGTCCTTGTTATATCCCCTAAATAAATCAGAGCTGCTTGTTTCAGCAAAGTTATACTGCCTGAGGTATTTGTCTATGTTAAAGTACTGTACTGTGATTGTTGCACTGTATCTCATTTCACAGGAGGTCCCAGTGCCGGAACCAGTCCTGGGGGTAAGTGTATACTGTGAAGGTAATTCTGATATATTGTGTGGGCCACTAGTGAGAAGAAAGGGTGGTTGCAGTGTCCCAGAGGGCTGTGACCAAGTTAGTTTAACTATTGCAAACCCTGACCTCTGGGTGGAGGCACCCGCCATTGGATCCAGGCCCCTCAACCTGTTAGTGGCAAATCAGGCAGGGGTAGTAGCCCCTGGGATAGCGCCATCTAGGGGTTACAGAAGCACAAATACCAGGCGGCCTGTGCTCTCCCTCCCAGAAAAAGCACAAACCAGAGCACAGGAGCAATCAATCATTTCAAAAACAATATACTGCATACCAAAAGCAAGGAAACCAGCTAGTGACACTGGCACAGAAACAGTCCCAATATATCCTGCCACATTGCACTTCGACAAGGCACCTCCTGCTGAAGTGTATGGTGGCACAAAGTGATGGAACGGTTTCTGTGCCAGCATCCCACCTGATCTCCTTGCTATTGGTACACAATAAATTGCTTACTGGGAGCTAACGCAGTTCCTCTTATGCAATACTAAACGAGATTTGCAGTGAAATCTTTTTAATATTGAAACCATTCTATGTGCCATCACCCCCCACACCCCTATTTTTAAATTAAAATTATAAATTTCAGCTATAACTAATCCCAAAATCTACCTAAATAGAGAAATAGTGGCATCACCACAGTGATGTAGACTACTCAAATCTCATTCCAAATGTCCACCATTTTTAAAAAAACATAAGAGGTGCAAAATGCAGTAAGTCCATTTTTTTAAATTACTAATTGCTTCTGTGAATCTATTTATGCTTTCTCTGGATGTCTACGTGCGACTGCTTTCCTCTCCCTCCCTAGGTGCCAAGTACCTCCCCTCCTTGCTGTACTCGATCTTTAGTCATCCCCAGGTAGGTGGTGGTGTATCTGCCTCAGGGCCAGCTATCACTGTCTTTTTAAATAAGTCATTTACTGTAAATTTTATCTGTTTCTCAAACCGTTCAGTCCCATTGCCCCACACATCACACCCCAGATTCCTCCACAATTTCCCCTGTAGCAGGGCTGGTGAAGAGGCAGACATCCCCCTCCTCTTCTGGAGCTCTATCATGCATGGGGACAGAGCGGCAGGAGCAGGGCCAAGAGGGCCAGTGCCATCATCCTAAAAGCTTCTCATTTTTCTGCTTTTTCTTCCACCCCCTGGACGACATTGCTCACATCCCATATAAGCACATATGCCAAGGCATAAAGACATAGGTTTGATGTTGTCAATGATGCATGGACATGCCCTGCTTGCACTGACTCCCTGTGGCCCCCTGGGAGCAGTTCCAGGACAGGCAGCCCTTCCATCCTTTCCCCAAGGGCTGGGAGTGTCCACATGGATGCCTTACCAACCTCCCTCCTTCTGTCCCACAGTGGCGGCCCAGGCCCAGGCTCAGGACTCAAACCTGAGCTGCTGGCATGGCAAGTGGTTCCCCAACCACAGAGCTACCAGGCCAGATGGCGGTAAATTATTTTCAATTGAATTTTTGCCTTGTCAAAATTACATATACCTATGGTTGCACGATGGCCCAATGGAAGTGCACTGTGTTTCCATGCTGGTGACCCAGGTTCAAAAGCAGGTTTAGAAGCCGGCAATCAGGCGGCCAGGTGGGGAGGGGGCATGGCCAGTGGCAGCGTGTCCCAGCTGAGGGAAGGGACGTGCCATTTTCCGGTGCCACAGTGGCTCCTGCTGGTGGACCAAGCAGCTTCCTCTCCTGGCACAAGCACAATATGTGCATCCCAGGTGCATCCCTGCCCACACGGTATGCCCCCCAACAGCGATACCAACACAGCGACCTACCAACCCATCGACAAGTTGCCGCTGTGTTGGTGCGCCTGACACAGGGGCACACTGTCTCCCGATCTTGCACCCCCTTCCTGAGTCAACTCCGACTGGAGTTGAGAATCCAAAATACGGAGGTGTGGGGGGGCAGAGCCCCTCACTTGGGGGATTTGGGGATGGACGGAACCTGAGACATATAGGAATTATGTCGACCGCAACTTGCAGTCAACATAATTCCTGTCGATGAGATACAGGTCGATAAAACTGTTGTTGAACCGGCATCATACAGCCCACACACACATGCTGTGCATGCCGCCTGGGGATGGTGACGGAAACATGGCAGAAAACCCTGACTGGTGCAGGATAAAGGTTTGGCCCTTGCAAACCCCATGCCACCAACTATGGCACCCATCACCATAGGATTCGGGTCTCCAGAGGGATCACTGGAGTGGTTAGGTGAATCTCGAAGGCCCCAACACAGGGGGCAAGACATAGGGGAAGGAAGATGAGGTAAGTACCTAAGAAAGGTGGGTGATGCGACTGGGTGGCACTGGGTGGGGGCAGGCTGGCGAATGAACATAAACACTCAACTATAACAACAACAACATTAAAAAAATTGCATATACTGTTGGGTGGCCTAGTGACAGAATGTTGTGCTGCTAATCTGGCGAACCAGTTTGAGAGTCAGCCAGGAATGCTTGCATGTGAGCAGCCGACGATCCAGAAGTGCTGCTGGTGGCAGTGTATCCTCGACTGGGTGGGCTGGTGCCACGCTTCTGCAGCATCAGTGACCCCCCCCCCCGGGGTAGGGCCCTGGAAGGTTCACCTTCCAGCCGCAGTGGAAGCTGTTTGCTGTTGAGGCTCCAGTATGCCGCTGGGTGGTGGTAAGGCAGTATAACAGGGCATAAAACAGCCAGGCTCTATTGGAATGATAGCTCAGCAGTTACACTCAGGCCTCAACACACAAAGCTTAGTTTATTTATTTTTTATCCAGGTAAGTGCACTGGAGACATCAGATCCTAACTACTGCAACCGGCACAACCCTCTCACCACTGCTCACCACCTTGGCCGGCCGCCATCTGACTGTCAGTATGTACTGGTGAGTACTGTAGAAACAGCTGTTTCTAGTGCTCATGACTGCTGCCTATGCCAGTCACCATCACTACTGCTTTAGTTCTGCTTAGGTGACTGGAGTGGGGGGTGCAGGGAGAAGGGTCCTGAGTGGGTCAGAAGGGGTCTGGATGCCCTTATGGTGGGAGGGAGGGGGAACCTGACCACCGGGAATATAAGACAGTTACAGGACGAGTGATCGGGGGCAGGGGGACCAGTGGACCACCATGAACATTCAAGATAACTACAGGACGGGTGATTAGGGGTGGGGTGAGCACTTGATCACCAGGAATATGCAAGACAGCTACAGGACAGGTGATCGGGGGGGGGTGACCATGTGTAGGGATAAAGACAAGGTTTTGGCAGCATTAACAGCGCAGTGGCAGATACTGTTTAGAGCTGCCAAAACCGCTGAATATACTGCTGCGCTCTGTATGCATTGGGGATCCCTCATTTGCATGGGCACAGCAGAGTATTATGTGCAGTCATGCTGTTGGGTCACCCCAGTGCACCAAAAGCCTTTGAATATGGCCCCTAGCCCCACGGCTGGCACTGTTCATGGTTAGAGCATCAGTAACCCAGTTAGTGCTGTGGTAACCAATTAAATATGGAAACCCTAGAGTTGAAAAATAGTAACGGAATAAAGAACATCTTTATCCAGCATGGCGGCACAGTGTTAGCAATTCTGCTTGTGATGCCAGCAAGTCAGGTTCAGAAATGAGCCCGGGTTGTCAGAAGGCCAGCCAAGGAGAGGAGGATCGAGCAACCCACAGGACATTCTCCTCTTCTGGGGAGGAGGGGGGGCTCACGTTACCATCTGCCCGCCACCTGGGGGACCACAGGTGGCAGTGTAGGCTGGAGTACGTCTACTGGTATGGAGGGATGTGACTGGCTGGGCAGACACCGTGCACCCATCTGCCTTTGCCTACATCTAAGTGGGATGGAGAAGGGTAGAACAAGGAAAATCCCTCACCCTTTGCACAGTGACAGCCCACACGTGGTTTGTAGACCCACATCCACCAACCCACACTCTCTCCCAGCACCCAAGCTTACCTGTTTCCGAGGGAAGGGGGCCAGCCTGAGGACCTCCTTCATGGGGAGGGGATACAATGAGTGGAAGCTGGGAGAACAGTAAGTCCAGGGAGAAGGTGGGGTGAAGGGGTTCAGACCATGCGAGGGTTCTGAGAGGGGCCTGATGCAGGCTGAGTGCAGGAGGATAAAACAGAAAGTAAACAAAGAACATCTTATTAGGTTTACCATTTCTTCATAACTTTGTTGCTTTTTGATATTTTGACTTCAAATGTTCAGCATAGTCATTTTATGATCCCACCTTTTGACCACCTTTTGATCAAGAAGGATGAAATTTTGAACTCCCATCTGAAAGATGATTTCACAGAGTGACTATGAAAACATGTTTTTGGAGGGGATTTGAAAAACTACTCCCGTCATGTTCATGAGGTGGGGCAACAAAAGGACAATGTTGAAAATTTGGGCCGAAATCTGTAAAAGTCACAAAGTTGTGAGTAAATGTTGAAAAAATACATTATTTCTTCATAACTTCGTTGTTTTTTGACATTTTGACTCCAAATTTTCAATATAGTCTTTTTATGATCCCACCCTGTGATCAAGACAGGTGGAATTTTTACAATCCTGTTCGAAAGGTTATTTTGCGGAGTGACTATGAAAACATTTGTAAAATTACACCTCCTTCTTCATACGGCGGGGTTAAAAAAAGGCTATGCTGGGGGGTGCTCTGGAGCCTGAGTATTGTGGACGTGAGTTTTACAGCTCTGCACCAACTTTATTTTAAAACATATACTTCGGCGATTTGAACCGATCTTTGAACTGATTAATGTATACTAACTTGTAAGTTAAAAAAGTGATGATCAGAATGGGTAACAAGGGAACCTGGCTGGGGATGGCTGGAAAGATTCAGGAAAGCCAGCAGCAGCAGGACCTACAACATGATCGTCACAACCCGGACCCTCTGATGCAGATGGTGGACAGGAAACTCTGCAATCGCTTGGGATTAAAATGAAAATACTCTTGTCCCCAGTTACTGCAAGAAACAACAAACTGGACAGCTTATCAGGGAAATTAACAGCAACGGAGACCCAGGTTGACCAGCTCAAAGGGGATGTAGAAGAGTTGAAGATGCATGCAGAGAAACGTAAAATGGTAACTCTGGGTAGAGTGAAGGAGAGACAGCACATAATAATCGACATGAATTATTGGAAAATCAAATCTGGAGTGCAAACCTCCTATTTATTGGCCTTCTAGAGGGGACAGAAGGAGATTCTCTGTTGCTTTTCATAAAGGACTGGCTGAAGGAACAATCTGAGAGTCGGGGGAAACCCTGCGGATTAGCACATAGTGAAGGTTTATGGAGCGCAACCTATAAGCAGCGGTATATAGCCACGACTAGACCCAATTTTAAGTACTGACCCCCCAGCTTGCTCCTCACCAGCCTAATTGTTCTCTCTCTCTCTTATCCCCCTGTCTTATCAACACTAGGCCCGTCCATCCCCTTATTCTTCCTTTCCCAACCTCGGATAGGAACTCACTACCCTGGGTTGTGACATCCTACCATGCCCAATACTTTATAGCATTCAATCCGGCTCACACCTCCTTTTCTCCATCCACCTTCTCTACATCCCATTTTACCAACTCCTCTCTGTGCACCGTGCCCTCCTAGCCTTTCTCCCTACCTCCCTCCCTCCCTTCCCCTACCTTCACCTCTACCTGGTGTATATTTTTATTTTTATTTTTTTTCTTCCGTTACTTCCTCCTGCAACCTTAGATAACCTGCTTTATCTTCCTATAGACACTTCTATGTATGTAAATACCGTGTAATCTGTACAATATCTGTATAATTCTATGTACATATGAACTTCTTTTTCTTTCTCTCTGTAAAGAGTATTATCTGTATTGCCTTGTAAATACCTGTGTTGACCTGTATATACAATTGTTCATGCTCCACCCAGGTCCATCCTGCAAATGAGCTTCTGCTCAACAATGAATGCCTGGTTAAATAAAGACTTGATTGACTGATTGATTGTAGCAGAATTACAGAGGAGACCCCTAGAGTCCTAATGGTGGTCACAAACAGTGTGCGCACACAAGACCAGATTCTCAGACTGGTGAAAAGGCAAAGCCCTCTGAAGTGCAGAAGGAAGAATAATGGTTCATCGCTTCCCGGATGTCTCATATGCAACCCGACAACGGATGAAAATATTTGATGGGGTGCAGGTGACATTAAGAGAGCTGCATGTTCCTCATGCCATCTTGTTCCCTGTGAAACTGCCTGGTGCACCAAGATAAAGCCTTTACTTTTACGGACCCCCTGGATGCCAGTAAATGGGCAGCTGATCTTGCAGCACATACCGTAACAGGAATACAGACCAAACCGATGATGTGGAGGAAGGAGACAGTACTTGAGTTTGATGAAGCTGCATTCCTATGTACTTTAAAGTTGTCATAGCAGCTATTTAGATTAACATGCCTTGCTGTTTAGACAGTTTTTACTGTTCCCAGCCTACGGTTTTGAAGTTCGGTCAGATTGCTACTAGATGTGTTCTGGTTTTTTTTTGATAAATGAGGAGGTAACTGTCTCCAACCACTTACTGCTGGATTTATGCTCTTGATGGTGCCATTCTGTGAGGTTTAGCTCGCTCGGATAGTCTTACTTAGTGGGGATGAAACTTCCACCATGATGGACAGAACTGTGGCACCCAATAGCTCTAATTAGGGCACAGCTATTTGTAGGAGATTTTCAGGACATTTAAATAGGATGTATTACCACATTGTCTTGTACTGTAGTTCCACAGTCGATATAATATTTTATATTTTAGAATATCATATATTAAATGTTAGTCTAGCCCTCCAGATTTTAGTAGCTTCCTGGAGATACTTTGCTACTGTATAATGATGGAGAAGTCTGTACTTGTTCACTTGTAATGTCCTTTTGATGTTTCCAGGATGAGATGTAAAAGATGTACTGTTTTTTTCAATGAAAATTAATAAAATATAATTATGAAAAAGGCTATGCTGAAAAATTTGGGGCACACATGTTTACAAAAAAACAAAGTTATGAGAAGTAGTTCAAAATGCATAAAAAAAATTAACTGGCCTTACTTTGTTTTAAGTCAGTTTGCAGTCTGCCTTGGTAGCCACAGGATATGCTGGTGGACTGGACTGGTAAATAAGGGATGCAGGGAGGGGCTGCTGGAGGTTAGAGGGTCTGCGAGAGCAGTACATGTCTATGGATGGTTTTCTTTGTTTTGGGTTAAAAAAAAAAGACAATGGGGAGGTGGTTTTCTTTCTTTATTGCAAGGACTGTGTGGTTTGGTGGCACCAGAGGTGGGCACTCCACTGTTGCATGTGTTATAGAGGAGGATCAACAGTTTCTGGTGGTGGGGTTGGGCTCCCAACTGCTGGACTTTGGGGGGGTTGGGTGTCACCTCTCCCCAGGTAAGAGGCTCAAAGTATTTTATAGCTGATGTGCCATCTCTGTACCTGATGGGTATGATCCTGAATCATTTGGACATAAAACCTCCAGGTGGCAAGGGAGCCTCCATTTCTTCTTGTATTATGAGCTCCTAGCATTATTCCTACACCGCTTGCAAGTATAGCCGTGTTTCTCCCCATGATCAAGGGGGCTGGGAATGCACAGTCCTGGTCCCTGGGGCCAAGAGTAGAAGCCCAGTCCATGGTGTCCAACCAAATGGCGAGGATGTAATTTATTTTTTTGGGGGGGGGTGTAACTCCCTGGTGGCTTCAGCCTCCCCAGTAGTTTCACAGACCTCTAAAGGATAACTCTAGTTAGCCTGGAGACTCCCTGCTGACTGGATTCCCTAGGAGTTTTCAGGATGTGTGGTCAGCTCCTGGTGAGTCATTGGAAGTGCTGACTTCAGTTCTAAGAAAAGAATTAGAGAGTGCTGCAGCAAGCAGTTGAAGGAGCTGCAGACCTTGTAGAAATTAAACCAACCTAAGCCTTGGGAGCTTGATAGCGGCCTTCACCCTACAAGGTTAACAAAAATTAAATAAATAAATAACCACGGAGCCCCCGATGGGGTAGCACCCAACCATATCCAGAGCCTCAAGGGGAATTGTTTAACTCACAAAGCTAAGTGTACAGCCTCTGTAGTAGAAATGTAATTGTTCTGGATATTGTAAAGACATGTCGTAAGGTACCTTGATGCCTCACTCCCAGCTGGGTAGCAGAGGGTAACCCTGTAATGCAGGGGTACTAACATTTGGCCTAGGATCTTTTGCTCCACGGGAGCTGGTGAAGTAGAGGGTGAGTCGGCAGGACTCATGGCAGCTGAAGTCCCCCAGTGAGAAATGCCCCTCTGTAACCCTTATAAATAGTGTAGTAAGCCCCACAGGTCCTAGAATAGCTGGGACCAAAGCATGGAAGAGGTGGAGATTATGTAGGCTCCAGGAAAGTTGGCTACCATAAATTCACTAGTAAGTGGATGTTTAAGAGCCTTCAGGCTGTCAGAGACCTTCGCATAGGGGGGCAACGTCGACGTGGGCAGTGAGTCTAGGAGACGGTTAGTAGGCTGGAATCTCCAGGTAGCTCCTGAGCAGAATGCCCTATAGTTCCATTAATATATACATATTTTTGAAATTACTTTTTATCCACCTTATCACCTCGACGTTCCACTCCTTCAGGCTTAGCTCATGCCACCCACTCTTTCAACCCTGAGTCTGCCTCTAGAGTGATCTTGGTGACTCCTACTTCCCTCTTGCCTCCGTGGAGCACCTTGCACAGTGGGGTCTGCCCATAGTTTCTGGACTGGTCGGCTGGAGCGGTTGTCATCTAGGAACGGCGAGGGTAGTTTCCGTTTGCCTTGTGGTTTCCCCATCAACACCTGAGGACGCCGGCTCGGGCAGGAACGTGCTTACGCACACCTGCCAAGTGCCAAACAGCGTCCTCCCCTTCCCGACTCCTCTGTAGAGGAGCCACCAATGCCCCCAAGAGTTGGTGCTTCCACCGGCCCTCATGGACATTGGGTGCATTAAGCACCCCTGGTAACCCTCCCCGAAGGAGGAGAGCATCCGTTGGGATGCTCAATCCTCCTTCCCCCAGCCGACCCCTGGCAACCCGAGTCCGTATCCGAACCCAGGTCGCCGGCATGGTGCGAGGTGTGGTGTCCAGCGCCTCAACCCTCAGCGCCACCGGGCCGGCTGGTTCCATTAATATTTTATTGCTGGTGCTGTTCAAAAGCCTCAGCCTAGTGCCCAAGTAAACCTACCTGGTGCTGGGTCCTGTTTGTTAAATTGGGTATGAAACCCACAGCTACATTTAATTTATTTGTGCCCAGCCCCAAGGAGTCCAAGAATGCTGATTAAAGAGCCAGTGCCCTTACAAAGTACTTCTCATGTCAGAAAAGGATGTTCATTAGAAAGACATGCCCCTCTGTAGGATATGAAATACTTGGAACCCTACTGAGTGGAACGTATGACTTTTCTCCTTGTAATAACATGCTTGTGCATTGTTCCTTTTAGGATTCTGTTGGACTTTATACTTGGTTTTGACATGTAGTTACTAGTTACTAAGTGTCTGCTGCTGATCTGTTGATTTGCAGCCTTCAGCAGTTTGGAAGCTGTCCACGCATCCAGGAAGTCACCACAAGCCTGGGTGGTCAAGTAAGTGGATTTATTATTTTTATGGGCAGCCAGCCCAGAGGCGCTGAGGGTTGAGGTGCTGGATGCCACACCTTGCACCACTCCAGTGACCTGGGTTCAGATGTGGACTTAGGTTGCTGGGGTCGGCTGGGGAGGGAGACGATTGAGAGTGCAGATGACTGCTTTCTTCTGCCGGGGTGGGAGGAAGGGAGGGTCTCAGTGCCTGGCCCCTAGCGTCAGCTAGAGCTGGGGCTGACAGCTTAGGGGAGAGAGCAGAAACTGTTGACACACCATGCACGCTCGTCTAGCTGGTCATACACGTGGCCTCTTGAGGAGAAGACCAAGGAAAAATGGAGACCCGAGCTGCCACTAACCCCAGCCACCCGGTAGCCCTGTGCTCCCGACGAATACCCAGGCCACACTGCATAACCGCATGAAGGTAATTCCCAGTGGAAAAACAGGGGAGCGGGGCTGGGGCATCTGGGAAAGCACTAATTGTAAAAAAAAAAAATATTTTCAACGGCCCCCTTCCTGTAAACCAGTCTGCAGGCCACCCCTAGGATGGGGAGAGGGGTTACATAAAAACTTAATAACCCATTCCAGAATACTGCATTTGTTGAGAAATATAGGCATTCCTCCTGTGTGTGCTGAAGAACACTCAGCCTCCAGCCTCAGCACACACCAGAGGAATGTCTATATATCCCAATGAACACACCACCCTGTTGTGTATGTTTGCCCACAGAAATTACTGTCAGACTCTGGTAATGATTTGATAAACTGTACTCAGCTGGCAACTGACATACAAGGGCAGTTGTCTTTCAGAACCTACTTGTACATTGTTCTCTGTGATATTTCTCTTCCTTGTGAGCTCAATCCTGTTCTAAAACAAGAATTACTCTGAAGGTAGCAGTAATTTACAATGAAATGGCAATGTCCGAAATGCTAAATTCTGAGCATTTATCAGGCGTTTAAATCACAAGCTAACTTTGTAAAACAAGATTCTCAGATGTATGTGATGATTATCATAATCTGTTCTTTTACCACACTGACAGAGAGCATTTTGGTTATAAACCCCATGACCTAGGAAAGGAAATGTAGAAATATAGTACCTGGTTGTTTTCACAACTGGAGTAGGAAGGACACAGGTCAGCTGCCAGCCATAAGCGGCAAGGGACTTCAGTAGTGGAATATAGTCTGTCTTCACCTCAACCCCCTAGAGAGGAAAAGTCAAATGTTATTTTTAGGATTACAATTGCTAGTGTTACACTTGGCAAAATGCCTTTTGTTTGTGCAGCACATTCATTCATACCTGCTCCAGCAGGCAACACTGTGAAGTCCACAGCAAGCATTATTTAAAATGTGAACTGAGCTCTCCCCCACCACGCACACACCTCCTTGTTTGCTGCTGAGACAGCATCAGTGCTTTGCCAGAGCAGCCTAGCTTAGTGGTTTAAATGAGAATGGCTTGTGGTGTGTGTGTGCTGGGGGAAGGCAGATTGTTACATGCTGTAAATAGTACTTTTTACTGCTCGACACACCAGAGTTTATTACCTATTGTCCCCTTTATAATACTCTGCAGTCATCACTAGTGGGAATATCCCTCATCCATCCTGTAGGATGATGCACTGTCCAATGAAATTCAGACTGGCTAAAGGCCAGCCCCTTAGTCCATCCCAGGAATGCTCCAGTTTACTTTTTGCATCCCTAGAAGTTGATCGCAATCCTAGACTGCTCCCAAACTTTCAGATGTTTGTGTAAAAATATCTCTGCTATCTCTGTTTTTCCTGCCTAGCCTGCCCCCGTGTCGATTTATATGCAGTGCATTGCAAATGCACGCCATCACCTTTCTAATTACTTGCTCCTAATAATTTTCTATCCAAGTTACTTGCTTTGGTTAGACAAAGAAAGCCCGATAGCCCATTTTTATGTCTCCCACTCCAAGCGGGCGTATTATTTTGTTCTTGAGGATAGAATGAAATTATCCAACCTTTTCTTAAAGCTAGCAAACATTGGCTTGTTTACTAGTTCTGATGGAAACTGATTCCATAGACGCACTGATCTCACTGTGAAAAAGTTGTCTCTCTTGTTGGTGCATACCCTTGGAAGCAACAACTGATTTTTATATGACTTCAGGTTTGTTGCTCTATTAGTATATTCCAGCTTGCATTAGGTCATCAGTTCAGAGTTTTTTAACATGTATAATAACAGGAGATCCCCCCATATCTTTCTTTCCTCCAAATTAAACAATCCCAGTGAAGTTATCTTTCCTTATAACTCAGGGTATGCATCCCTCGAATGAGTTTAGTTACTCTCCGTTGGGCCCTTTCAACTAGAGTGACATCCCATTTTAAATAGGGATTCCAAAAAGGGTATCTAAAGTCAAGGTGTGGTATTGTATATGGGCTACTCGATACAAATGTACGTTTGACAGAACTTATTAACCTGTTTGTGGTTTTTAACACTTTAGTACAGGGGTCAAAGGAAGTTAATTCATTATTAACCAATATTCCCAGGTCCCTTTCCTTGGCCACTGAATTTAGCTTCATACCATCAAAATAGTATGTAAATGAGGGAATTTTTCCCCGAAATGTAACACTGTATATTTTTGTGAATTAAATTTCATTTTTTCTACCAATGCCCAAACTGCAGTACGTTCTAGATCTTTAGCTAGAGGTATGAATTTATCAGCAGTGTCTACCTCCCCTCCAAGTTTAGTATCATCTGGAAACAGTGATTTTATTCATAATGTTTACATTCATGTCACTTATATAGAGGCCAAAAAGCACCGGACCCAACACCGTCCCCTATGGCACCCCACTGCTCACAATGCCATCAGATGAAAGGTGTCCATTTATTCGGACTTGTTGTTTGCGGTCCGTTAACCAATCTTGTATCCATCTAACCATATACATATCGAAACCCATTTTCTTGATTTTAGTTACAAGTAAGTCATGGGGGACGGTGTCGAAAGCTTTCCCTAGATCTATAAGGATCACATCTACTGGTTTACCTGCATCAATACTTACACTCACTATGCTGTAAAAAGTGATAAGGTTTGTTGTGCAAGACAGTCCTCCTCTAAAGCCGTGTTATGAACTGTCTCCAAGACCCAAGGTTTTCATTTCATTATCCAGAATTTGACTTAGAAATTTTTCCATAACTTTCCCGCACACTGAAGTAAAGCTGATGGGTCTATAGTTTGCAACATCGCTTTTCATTCCATTCTTGAGGATAGGCACCACTATTGCTCCCTTACAATCTTCTGGTACTACCCCACATACCAGCAACTTGCTGAATAACGTCTTCAGAGGGTAGGACAGATAATCTGTCAGCTCCATAAGGATCCTTGGGTGGATACTGTCTGGGACAGGTGATGTACTGTATTTGTTTTAATATTTTCCATGCAGACAAAACATCATTTTCTGCAAAATTCTCCCTTGATGGGGATGTGAGAAGTAATTTTGACATTTTGTGTGCCAATTTATTAAATACCGAACAAAAGTATTAATTTGCTGTTAGTTACTGTATTTCCATTTTGTATCAGGGGACCCAATGTTTTATTTGAGTTTTTATCACTTATGTAAGCTTAAAATGCTTTACTATTATCTTTTTTTTTGCACCTCCCTTTCTTCCTGGCTGCCCACTCCTTCAGGTCTCTAACGTCCCTCCCGACTGCCTGCCCCGACCACCACACGGCTACCAACCTCATATGGCAGTCCCCGGTAACCCGGTGTATCCTCTTCGCTGGTGGGTCCCTTCTCCGAGGGGAAGGCACCGTGGGGCGGCCAAGCAGCACTCTCTTTATTGGTCCGGGTACTGCTGAGGTGTGTCGGTCCTGGGATTGGCAGCAGCGGAGAACAGAGAGACCGTCATCCGCCAGCCAGGAAGCATTTTCCTGAGCTTGTGAGGACGCCTGACATCAAGGCATACGCCGGATGTCTGTCACTTCCCTTAAGCACCGTATCTAGGTGTCACTGCTGTGCTCCCAGCCTCCGCCAGGAGTCAGCGTGCACCGGACGCATCCCTACTCTCCCTGAGAAGAGAGCGTCCCCGGACGCTTCCATCCTTTTCTCTGGTTGCCCTCCAGCGACCCGAGTCCGTTCCCGAACCCAGGTCGCCGGCGTCGCAGACGGAAATCCAACTGCTGCGCCGACGGGCTAGCCTTACTATTATCTTTGAAGTGGGATAATTTAAATTCAAACTGGATTTTACCCTTCTTTATCATTTTGTTTAATATCCTTTGTTCAGTTTTATAATTGTTTTTAGTGGTAGCTGTAGGATTCCTTTTCTGATTTTTGTATGCCCTATCCTTTCTGAATCGACTTATTCAACCAAACTGATATTTTGTCCTTTTTGTTATGTTTTTTCTTGACAGGGCCGTACTTTAATTCTAGGGCCAAAAGTGTATTTTAAATCTTGCCCCAACAATCCTCCACATCTAAATTACTGAGCAGAGGTCCCTACTCTATAAGTGCCTGCCATTGATTCTTTAATTTTGCTCCAGTCAGCACAGTAGGGATTGAAACCTTCTGCAGCTGCCACCCACTGCTTAAGGTAGCAACCACTGAGATTGCTACAGCTTCAGCAGACTGGATCCTCCTGCAGCATCTAGCCTGTGGTCAGCAGATGGGTTTGCTGGGGCTGGGACCCTCCTGTAGCATCCCTGCCACCCTGCACATGTGCAGCGTACCTCACAAAAGTGGACCCTCCTGTAGTGTCCCTTTCTAAGATCAGGTGGGCACATACCTTTACATTACTTGTGGCTGTGGACCCTCTTGCAGTGTCCACATATGCTATTTTCTATGCCATGGGGGGATAGAGAATGGGGGAGAACTAAGGCTCTGTATTCTGTGCAGGCCGCTTGCATCAGGACCCCTATCTGGCTGGAAAAAATTATAACAGCCGTACAAGCTTTAAGTCCCTATTTCTACCTTAAAAGCGCTCTCTCAGCTTCTGAGATGTGCTGCAGCAGCGTCACCACCATGAGGTTCCCTTAATCCTGCTCGTTGGCTTGGCGCCCGATGCCATTATCACCAGCCATTCTCTGGCCGTTGTTTATTCAGAACCATCTTCCTCTGGCTCCAACCCAGGTGGCCTGGTCTCATGAGATTGCACATTCCCCATTGGGATCTGTGAAATCTTGTGAGATTTCAGGTGGCCATCTTGGAGCCAAGAGATCTCGGCAGCCATTTTAGAAGCACGTGATGCACTTGCCCAGGGCCTCCATACTCGTGAGAACGGTGCCATTTTGAAATGCAAAAGGCACCCATGGCCATCTTGTCTGGAGCTCTGACTGTATAGATACACAAGAGAAGCTCTAATCTTGCGAGAGGCAGCCATTTTAACATGAAATCTTGCAGCAGCCATTTTAGGTGGCAGCCTGTGCATTCCACCAGGCCTGGTTCACCTTACTCTTTTGCATGGCACTATGTTCAGCACATCTGTACAGCAGAGGCAGTATCCCACTCTCATTCAGTTTTTTCCCACCTCTCTCTCTCTCTCATAGGCTTCCAAGAGGTGTCCCCATTATTAGATAAATGTAAGGAATGCAGAAACCCACTGCCAGAGACGCATGTGAGACAGTGCATTTGCACAGCGTGCACCATCAAGGAGAGAAATGGCATGTAAAACAGCGACACCTCCCAGCAAGACAGTGTGATTGTTTCAGACTCAGGCCCCACTCGACAAACAGCACCTCTGGCCTTGCATGTACAGCAACACCAGTTACTATTCCATTTTCTGGAAGATCTCAAATCCAAGACACCACACTCACTGCCACCAAGCCATGAGGGCAGTTCCACCACTCTAGATCTTCCGGCTAAAAAGCCCTGAGAGCCATGCTTCCAATACTGAGGAAGGCAGCTAGGACAAATCGCCAGCCAGACTGTGCCCTGGGGAGAATACTGATGAGCTTATCCGGATGGTGAGGGGCACTCTTAACAAATCAGAGGAAGCTCCTGTCCCTGTGGCATCTGCTGACCCTCTCCTCATCTCAGCAGGCTCAGCAGTCAGTCTCTACTTTCCTTAATGTTAAGTGATTGACTCGATCACTCAAACAGAGTATGACACACTGGAACCAATGAGCCTGCCAGAGAGGCACATGGTAGGAAAATTCTATCCAGTCTCTTCTACCAAAAGGAATGCCTGGTTCAGGGTTCCAAAGGTTGACACACTCAACTTGGCCCTCTCAAGGCAAACCACAATACCACTGAAGCACTGCGGACTTTAAAGACCCATTGGACAAGAAAGTTGAAGAACATTTGAAAAAGATTCACAAAGCCACTGACTTACTGCGCTCTGCTTATACAGCCATGTGGTTTACTAGCAGAACAGTACTGCGATGTGTGCAGGCCATGGTGCAAAATATCCTAGATGGTTCACACTTGGAGGATACAAGAGACTGTGCCCTACAAACCATGCAATGCTTCTCAGACACTTTGTCGGATGCTCTCTGGTTCAGAAGAAGAGTCACAGTGCTGGCAAATATGGCCCACAGTGCACTATGGCTAAAACTGTGGCAGGCCGACAATGAGTCAAAATCAACCCTTATGAAGTTACCCTTCAAAGATGGCAACCCTTTTGGGGAGGCTCTGACACACTTTCTTAGGGACAGGGGGAGAACAAATAAGCATCAAGTGAAAATGATCGCTCCCTGCCCTTAAACCAGCCCTTTCACCCCAGATTCAGACAGTCTAGGCCAAAGGCACACCCTTAATTCACTCAGAAATCAAAGTAGTGGTATGCTAGACCAAAGTTCTTCAACAAAGTGGCTCACACTAAACCACGCTTTGCCAATAATTGCAACTTTGCCCCTACTGGGAACAAACCGACCTTCTGCTCCAATTGCAAACAATGAGTTGAGGCGGGCCACAGAGAACCATCCACCAATGGCAGGTTGATTTCAACAGTTTGCCACTTCAGTGGGCTGAAACAACGATAGACAGATGAGTCAGGGAAATCATAACCTATAGCTATGCAATAGAGCTAGAATGCAGAAACATACCACACAGACACATGTCCTCCTTGATACCAACATGCCCAGGAAAGTGGGAAGCGCTATTCCTGGCTCTTTCTGATTTGATAGCCAACAATGCTTTTTTGCCTGTCCCACTCAAGGAAATGCACCAGGAGTTGTACTCCTTATTCTTCTTGGTCCCCAAGAAGTCAGGAGGTATGCGCCCAGTACTGGACTCACAATATCTCAACCTGTTCGGGACTTACAAAAAGTTCAAAATGGAGACGTTATGTTCCACACTGTCTGCCACATGACATGGGGATTACCTGACATTGATAGATCTCAAGGATGCCTATCTACATATCCTAATTTGGCCCTCACATCATAAGTATCTGAGATTTGCAACAGGCAACAATAATTTTTAGCACAACTGTCCATTGTTTGGTTTGGCATCGGCTCCCACAATTTTCACCATGATGCTAGTGATTCTGGCAATAGATCTTTGCAAGAAGGGGATATATGTCATATTCTAGCTGGATAACTGACTCATCAGAGCCAGGACTCAAGCACAAGAATAGTATGGATCTAGTGGTACAATGTCTCCAGAGACATGGATGGGTGCTGAGCAAGCAGTAGAGTCAGCTACTGCTGACACAATGCAGTTCCCATCTGGGGTCAGTCTTAGATACACATCTTAACATAGCGACCCCTGTCAGAGGACAAAGTTGCAAATCTCATTCGCCATGTATCAGAGATCTTACATTTGCCACACAGACAAGTACAGGACTATCTACAACTCATGGGTCTCATGGCAGCAATGACTGACACAGACCCATGGGCCAGGCTGTACATGAGACCAATTCACCTAGACACCTGGGATCAACTGGCACAGAATTTCCACTACAAGCAGGCCCGCCGGGCCAGAGGTTGGATTTCCGCTTGCGACACTGGCGGGCCAGGTTCAGGAATGGACCCAAGTCGCCGGAGGACCGGCTGGGGAGAGAAGGATTGAGTGTCCTACGGACAGCTCTCCTTCTCCGGGGGGAAGGGTGGGGAAGTGTCCGGTGCATGAAGGACCCCTAGCGGAGGCCGAGGGTCCCACAGCACCAGCACTCACACTCAAGGAGGCGGGGCAGACGCTGGACGTCATTGCACGTCCCCACCTCAGAGGAAAATCTAGAAAAAAAGGGAGGGGAGTGCCTCCGGCTATATGAAGCCCTCCCCCAGGCTTCAATTAGCCAGTGCCGCAGCACTCCCAACCAGGCACTAGTCCCTCGGCGCCAGAACTGAAGGGGACCGGTGCCGGGGCCCCGCCCTCTGGGGGGTAACTGGGCGTAGCGGCACTTGGCAGCTGGTGGGAGCTTCGGGGGGCCGTGACCAGGGCAGAGTCAAGACGGAAGGCTCTCCCAGAAAAAATGGTAAATAAAAAAAGAAAAGAATTTCCGCTACAAGATAAGTCTGCCAGACCAGGTCACCTCAACCCTGATATGGTAGTCCAACAAGCAGAACTTACAGAGAGGCACACAAGTCTGAATCAACAATTTTCCAAGACTCTGACCATGGACACCAGTCTCCTGGGGTGGGGGGGACAATATGTCGTCAGGTGGCTCAGGGCCTTTGGTCACCTGCTGAGACCAGGCTGCCAAACAATGTACTGGAGATGCAAGGGGTCTACCATGCACTACAGTTCTATGCTCTGACCCTCCGAGGCCACTCTTCAAAAATGCAAACAAATACCAATAATTTGCTAGTATCAACTTACAGGGGTGAACTCCTGGAGACCGATAATGTTTTTAAATACCTTGGTGTTTTTATCAACTCATATCTGACATTTGGCCCCCATTAAACCCAACATGTAAAATGCATAAAAAACTAGGTCAGCTCTACCGCATAAACACATTCTTGACATAATATACTATGCCAGATTAAGTATTACAAGATACCATTTGCTTTCCATATTTGATTATGGCTCCTTGGTTGTTGACGCTGCACCTAAAGTCAGTCTCGATGCTAAAAAAGTACTACATCATAAAACTGCAAAGTTTATTTCTCGAAGTGGCAATAGGGCACATCACTGTTCAATTTTAGAAGGTTTGGGATGGCCTCCTTTTGAAATTAAATCGAAGCTGGCTTCGGCAAACTTCTGCATCAAATTGTTAAACAAGCAACAACCTGCTAGCTTAGCATGTTTTCCACAACTAGTCTCACCGAATTTCAATTCAAGATCAATCCAAAATGTTTGCTTATTGGTTCCTTGTATGTCAACAAGCATGGACCAAAAATCATTCAGTTACCGGGCTCCTTCTATGTGGAACACTATTCCGGTACCAATCAGATCACTAACTAGTTTCACTTCATTTTCAAAAGAACTGAAGAATCATGGCTTAACTCTGAATATTTCTGTGTGTTCTGTGAAAGGTGCCTTTGGCGTCGGTGTATCTTACCTGGTTAACAAAATAAAAAACAGACAAACAAACTCTGTCCTGATCAGAATCGGTAACCAAGTGACAGTGGCATACCTCAGCAAACAGTGGGGTACATGCAGTCGCTCAATGATCCAGGAGTCCGTGAGCATGCTCAGTTGGGTAGAACAGAACCTGCAAATCATATCAGCCTCTTACCTGGCCGGAAAGGCAAACACCCAAGCAGAATGGCTCAACAGAGAAACACTATCAGTCAGAATGGATGCTTTGCCCCATAGTGTTCCAGCTAACCAATCTCGGGGTGGGGGGCACTGCAAGTTGATCTCATGGCATCCAGCACAAACAAACAGCTCCCTTGTTACCACTCTCATTTCCATGATCAAGTGGCACAGGAAGTGGACACGCTGTCAGCAACATGGAACTTTGACAGAGCTTACATCCCCCTCCCACCCCTATTATTCCCAAGGTACTGCACAAGATTCAGTCCAGGAGAGCAGCCGTGGTGTTGGCAACTCCAAACTGGCCGAGGAGATCTCGGTGCTCTCTCATACAAGCGATGTTGACAGACACACACTTTCATCTCCCGTCTTGACAGGATCTTCTGAGCTAAGGGCCTATATTTCACCACAGTCCATCGGACTTCAACCTGAGGGACAAACTGCTAGCCATGGGCTACCGCTCAAGTGTGGTGAAGCATCTGTTACAGTCAAAAAGGCAGTCCAGAAACAGCACATACTAAACACACTGGGCAATTTTTAAGAAGTGGGGTATAGGAAAAGGGACTCCCTCATGTGTCGCATGACTTCTACTCATACTGGACATCTTAAATGACGGGACAGAAAAGGGCTTAAGTTCTGCTTCCTTCAGGGTACAGACCTCAGCTATATCAGCTATTAGGGGCCCCCTAGTAGGGATAGGTCAGACTGGTGCCCACCCCGATGTTGTTAGGTTCTTGAAAGCAGACCAATTGGCTTCTCCACACATTAGGCTGATGTGTGCCCCATGGCAACTTAACCTTGTTCTAGATGCCCTTCAAAAAACCCTTTTCCAGCAGAAATCTATATATTAGATTAGGCTTAAAACACCTTCCTAGTCTCCGTTTGTTCGGCGAAATGAACTGTGAAATTACAAGCCATGTCTTGCAAGGAACCATTCTTGGTATTCCATAATAACAGGGTTATCATGCACCCCATTCCCTCCTTTCTCCCCAAGGTGGCGACTCAGTTCCATCTTGAGCAGAGTCCGCCAGATGGCATTCCTCACCCATCAGATGTGGAGCATCAACTCAGATTTTACCACGTGGTCACAGAGGCTGATCACCAGTCAAATAGACTGTTTACCCTTACAGCAGGCAAGAGAGTGAGCCACACCATGTCTAAGGACACGATTGCACGCTGACTCCGCTCAGAAAGTGCCAAAGCCTATGGGGGGGAGCGGGTCTCTATCCACCCCTTGGAATCCAGGTGCATTCCATCTGGGCAGTTGCCACCTCCTGGGCCGACAGGGGTCAGGTTTCACCGCAGGACATTTATTCTATGACCACCTGGTCTACACTGTATTTCTTTACTAAACACTATCAACTGGATGCACTGCTGGCTGACAGATCCACTTTTGGCAGGGCAGTACTTCAGGCTGCAACGGATCCACCATACACCACAGTCCACACTTTTTCCCCCATCTAAATTAGGGTAGCTTGTGGTACTGCTGCAAAGATCCCATTGGTGATGCCTGCAGAGTACTATAAAGGAGGCAATATGTAATGGTATTTACTGAACTGGTAAAAGTGATTAGATGAGACCCCTTTATAGTACTGCACAGGCCCTCCCAATGTGGACTGAGGCCTGCAGAGGGCAGGGTGGTATCCTTTTTCTGTATTTACGGTATGGTCCTCCTATGTCTGATTATTCTGATATGGGTATGTGGATAAATAAATGCAGCTGCACACTCATTCGCACAGCCTGAGGCACTATTTATTATCATACTGGGCTCCAACAGGAGTTGGCAGGCAATACAGTGTGTTGTTGTTTTTGTTTTTCTCTTGTTTCTGTTTTCGTTGTTCTTTTTCTGCTAGGGAATCTTCTTACTGGAGTGCTACTGGAATGGACAAAGAGGCTGGCCTTTGCCTAGTCCAAATTTCATTGGATTGTGAATCATCCTACAGGATGGATGAGGGATATTCCCACTGGTGGTTACTGCGGAGTACTATAAAGGGAGCTCATCTAATCACCTTTACCAGGTGAATAAACACCATTACAAGTGCAGGCATAGTTGAAAGAAGAAAGGAGCTTGGTAATCCTAGCTTACTCAGTTTGTTCTAGGCAACAGTCTCCAGTATAGGACCACAGAACCACCAGACAATGCTGTATGTCACAATTCTGTTTGTTGTTTTCCATTCATTATTTATTGTCCTTGTCCAGGACAGGCTGGGATCACTTCAGCTCTACTCCGTCAGACCTCCACGGCCCTACCCCCCCCCGGGACTCAACTTGAAGCCTAGTACCCCCTCCCAACTGCCCCCCCTGTGGCAGGGTCAGTAGGAGGAAGAGTCACCCCTCCCGAAGTCACATATCCAGTCGTCGGCTTTCCAAGGGTCCAGTGGTATGGCGGGCAGGCATCGTTTATGCTTGTCCTGCCATAAATTTTTCCTCTTGAATTTTAGTCCCCATTCCCCATGCTGGAGCACACTCATGAACGTACACATGTGGAGGCGTGCGCATGCTGCTGGGTTCCACAGCCCTCCTTTCTTCTGCCCTCCTCAACCCGCATTGCCACTTGGCCTCTACCAGTTGACAGCCATGTGGCGGAGCATGCAGATCCCGTCCCCAAGAGAGGAGAGCAGCAATTGGGCGCTCAATTCTCTCCCTCCTGGCCAATCCCGAGTAGCCCATGCTCATAGCCAAACACGGGTCCCCAACATGACAGCTGTTACGGCAGCCTCAGCCCTCCACACCACTGGGCCGGCCTCACAGTTTTGTTTCTTTACTGCTTTTGTGCAAAACAACACAATCTAATTCATCCTCAGGCTGAGAGCACGAATAATTATGATGATACTGCAAACACAGGGTAGAAGGTTCTCACTGTCTCTCAGTGATGGTGGAGAGAACCAAAACATGGAATTTAGCACAATGTATCAGTGATCTGCCTCACAGTACTGGGGTCGTGGATATAAACCCCCCAATAATGGATGAAACATTAGGAAAAAATCAGCAAACTATGGCTACAATTTTCCATGTACTGTATGAGCAGGTATCCTCAGATAGGATCTCATTACAAGAATGCTGCATAAAAGTATATCGCCTGGGACATATCCAAGAAACAAGCGAAACCAAAGTATAGCATATACTGGAGAGTGCCCAAACATCACCTCTCTACAAGATAAGAGGAAGGAACTGTATTAAGAACAAAAAGCAGTACTTATGGTAATCAAGTATCTTCCTGAATATCTTCTCCATATAGTACCACTCTTAGGTCTAAGACAAAGGCACTAGGACCCCACGAGCACAAATCCTTTAGCCAGAGCCCCAGCAGTGGCTACTAGCACAGCCACCTGCATGACACCCCATGGTGCCATGTGCCTGCCGATAACCTTAGCTGACACCATTGCCTACCTCAGTTCTGTCAGCAAAAGAGACAGAGAGAGAAAGAAAGAGAGAGTGTGTGTGTGTGTGTGTGTGTGTGTGTGTGTGCATGCATACACTCCCCTGGTGGGGGTTAGAGGTAGTCCAACACAAATCTGAGCCAGAGCTACTGTCATCCTCAGGTAACTTCCCAGCAATGTTAACCTTACTGACAACCAAGGGAAAGGCAGGGTAACACGAGCATCAGCTACAAGAGTGGCCCCAGCCTATGTTCTGTGCCAGATCCATGAACATAGGTTCAGCTAGAACCTCTGTAACTATCCCAGAAATTGTCCTGTCACACAGAGAATGCTCTCAAGTGGTAACAACATAAAACTGCCAACATGTAATGGAATGTGGGCTACATCCATTGACAATTCTTTTCATACTGGGAAAGGAGAAAAAAAAAAAGAGAGACCACTTGAGGAGAGAGAGGCTCATCAGTAGGGTACACCCTCTACCCATGAGGGTAGGAGATCTGTGACAAATAGAACAGGTAAAGCCAGCCTTCCCTCTCCTAAACAGAGAAAGCTCAATGTATGAGATAACCTCCAGGAAAAGCGACAACAGAGTAAAACCATATCTGTTACTAGTTGTACCCATGGTGCCAAGTCTAGGAATTGCCTCACTCTGCAGTAGTGAATACAGGGGATTTACCTGACCAGAGGCGTCTGTGCACCAACTGCCATGGCACAACATATTTGACCAAACAAGAACAGTGCAGATCTGTGATTTACTCACACTGATATTGCTACTATCAGGTAGAAACTGGTGGAGTAGTCAGGGCACCACTAGGGTGAAGGGATATACCCAAGACAAAGGGGATGTACCCCAGACAGAGGGTAGAAGAGTAACAGGAAGCACTTTTTTCTTTTACTGATATTTTTTGGGAGGAAGGGAACTGAAATGTTCTGTCAGAACTCAGAAACTCCTGTAGAGTAACCGCAGAACAAGGGAAGAATGGTTGCCAGTAAGAGGCAAACTCACTGCCCTCTTACTGGGGTGAGCTACCCAGTAGCCATAGCTCTACAGAGAGGGGAATGGTGGGTGGGTGAGTGGAACTCTATGGAGAAGATGCTGAGGAATAGCCTCAGTTACGGTAAGTACTGTAACTTTTCTGTCTTCCTTGAATCCAACTTAAGGATATACTGGCAGCACCCTTGACTGTACTCTTCAACAGGTCCCTGACTGGTACCTGATGACTGGAAAAAGGCGGATGCGGTCTGTCTGCACAAGGGGAAGGGAGGAGGTGGAAAACTATAGGCCCGTGAGCTTGACATCTGTGGTGGGCAAGCTCATGGAGAAGCTACTGAAAAACAGGATTACCGGTTACCTGGAGGTAAGCGGCCTGATGAATCAAAGGCAACATGGCTTTAAAAGGGGTAGATCCTGTCAAACAAACTTGATCGAGTTCTTTGAGTGGGTCACCAAGGTAGTGGATGGGGGGGGGAGTGGACATCACGTATCTAAATTTCTCGAAGGCATCTGACTCCGTGACACATAGGAGACTCTTGAACAAGCTGACATACCTGAATCTAGGGCAGACAGTGGTTCGATGGGTGAGAAACTGCCTGGGGGCAGGAGACAGAGAGTCACTGTAAACAGGGTGGCATCAGGAGAGGGCATGGTCGCCAGTAGGGTCCCTCAGGGGTCGGTACTGGGGCCACTACTGTTCAATCTATTCATAGGGGACATTGCGTAGGACCTTGAAGGGTGTGTGTATCTGTTTGCGAACTATATAAACATCAGCAATAGGGTGCACACTCAGGAAGAGGTGGAAAGAATGCGGAGGGATCTAGGGAGGCTTGAGGCATGATCAAAAGAGTGGCAGCTTTCGTTTAACATGGACAAGTGTAAGGTCATGCATCTTGGCAACAAAAACTGGAGGGCGGGATACTGTATGGGTGGCCGTGACCTGGTAGTAACAGAACAGGAAAGAGACCTAGGCATCACTATATTGAGAAACCTGAAAGTGGCAATGCACTGCGAGAGGGCAGTGGCTAGAGGTAGCAGAATACGGGACTGCATCGGGAGGGGGATTACTAGTAGGAGGAAGGAGGTTATAGTATCCTAATACACCCATCTGGTTAGGCCGCATCTGGAATATGGAGTTCAGTTCTGGAGGCCATGTCTCAGAAAGGATGTGGGGAGGCTGAAGCATGTTCAGAGGAGGGCAATGAAGATGGTAAAGGGGCTCAGCCACCTATCCTATGAGGAAAGGTTACGGGAATTGAACATGTACTCCTTGGAGCAGAGGAGTGAAAGGGGGGACATGATTGAGACCTTCAAGTACCTAAAAGGTATAAACTAAGTGCCAGTGGAGAGCAACTTCCAGCTGAAAGGAAATCAGAGGACTAGGGGGCATGGGTTGCAGATTGTGGGGGGACAGTTCAAGGGGAACATTAGGAAGTACTATTTCACAAAGAGGGTGGTGCACAATAGGAATAGGCTCCCTGAGGAGTTTGTTGGAGAAACAACAGTGGGAGGGTTCATAAGAGCATGGGACAGTCACAAGGGACTGTTGATGGTGGGGGCAGGTGGGGGGAAAGGCATGTTCTAGCAGATAACTAGGCAAGTGGGCAGACTAGGTAGTCCTGGTGGTCTTTTTCTGCCATCACATTTCTATGTATCTAGAAATCAATCTTCTCCATAGAGTCCAGTTCTTGGGTCAGTTTACCAAGTTTCCCTTCATGAGAGAGGAGCCTGCTCATCCCAAGGTTCACAAGGGCCTCAGCCCTTCAAGTGGGGGAACACATCTGAAGGAGGGGTCTCTTCTTGGTATGAATGAACCGAGAACTGGACCAGATCAGGCAGTGACTCCTGAGGTTCAGGAGTGGATGTGTTCCCCAAAGCTGCCACCTTACCCACAGGCCAAAGGTTCTAGATGGGATAAGCAATGTCAAAACATCTGAGGTGAAGCCAAGACATCGTCTGGATACAGATGGCCGATCTAACAATCCTGGAGGCCATTTCGCTGGCATCATATGACGCTCTTGATTGGTGCCAAGCTGCCTCCAGGCCCCTAAGGAAATATCCACTGCCTACCTAGTAGCCTTATAAGAAGGCAGTACAGACATAGGTTATACACCTGCATCCATAGGCAGCGCTAGTATGCTGCCATATGGGTCTGATGAGAGGAAAGGGATAGTATTGACTTGGCGGAGGTACAAAACCTACCTACCCAGTGCAATGCAGCCATCGGAGTCTGGACTGAGAGGATTGTCGCCAGTTAGGTGCTCTGTGCCTGTCCAGGTCTGGAGAACCTGAAGCCCAGAAGCAGGGCAAGGAGTGTGTCCAAAAGACTCTGTGGGTGTACGATACCTGCTGATAAGCCCTGAGGAGGAAGGGATGGTGAATGGAGGCCTCCATGGTGTTTCCTTCTTGCCTCCTCCATGTCCATGTGCCAGAGAGAAAAGATACTAATATCAGTATTGGGAACTCCTAGATGTTTCAACAGCAGGACGATGGGATCACAACTGTTATAGCAGGGTGTTCCCAACACCTGCATTATCTCCCCACAAACCATTAGTACAAAACATACTCCGTAGTCTAGGCCTGGTGTAGAGATGATTCCTTGTCCTCAAGAGGACAGAGAGGGAGAGAAAATGGGGAAATATATGGGTGGGGGGAACCGGAAAGATGCCCTGAACTGGGCCCTGCTTAATTCCCTATACCATGGTTCTGTGGTTTCTGCTCAGTACCAGTATTGCTCCAGTACCAGAGGATGTGGCAGCCTGAAGGGCAAGGACAACCCTTCCATCCAGTGGCAAGATGCTTGAGGCATAGGTTGAGAGTGAGACGGAGCAGGCTGCTGGGCTGAAGCATCCATGTGTCAGGTAAGGCCTCGAGGCTCTGGCGACACCCTTGCCCTAGGGAAGGAATAAGCAGAGATTTCCACTTCTGACACTTCTACAATGGAGGAGGTGGCAGAGCAGTGGCCAAAAGGTGGAAGCCCCGTGACAGACAGTGAACATCCGTGACTTGGCTGGCCCCACTGCAAGGCCTTACTTCAGCATGATTCAGACACCCATCCCAAAACTGGTAGAAAACTCAGCACCAAACCCATCATTGCTATCTGAGTCGGCACCACAAATGGTGCCAACGCCAGAAGCCACAACAGCTCTGGCACAAGGTGCACCCCTGGCACTGGTGGTGGCACCAATCTTGATATTAACCTTTTTTTTTCCAAGGTTGGTGCCACAGCCAACATTGACATCAGACTGACCCTGGCACCATGAACAGTGTCAGTGCTAGAGTTGCTGCCAGTGTCCTCCTTGGTGCCATCCCCACAAATGGTGACAACAGCCACAGCAAAGCTGACAGTCATTGTCGACATCACTGAGGAACTGGGCAAGGCAAAAAGCCTCGACAGTGACCCCAGCTTGGTCTGTTGTCAATGGCAAGCAGACCATGGTGGGTTCTCCACTGGTTAACCAGTCCATCCAACAACACCACTGAGACTCCAATATAGCCCAGCATGGTGACCATGGGGGGAGCTCAATACCTCAGCAGAATCCGAGAAGCAGTGAGGGAATCTAGGGTAATGGTCCAAAGACCTGTCCGGTGACGTCCTGTACCGATACCTATCTCGGAAGATAGGGACCTCATGTCCCAGGTTCTGATATTGACTCTGCAGAGTCTGGCAGTCAAAAGAGTAACAGGTATTGCAAGAATCAATGTTGTCAATTTTCGCAAGGGGGTCTCAAAGCAGAAGCCAATGCCTCTTCCTCATTAAAAACATCCATACAGCTGGCCCATCAGCGCAGAAGTAGCGCTACTGCTTGCAACACAGACGACCCAAGTTCGGAAACAAGCTCAGGTCATCTGGGGATAGCTGGGGGGAGGAGGATTGAACGTCCCAGCAGAAATTCTCCTCCTCCAGGGAGGAAGGGTTCTGTCCACCACCGCAATAATGCCACCTGGGTGACCACAGGTGACAGTGCAGCTGGAAGGGCCAAGAGAGGGTGGGGATGTTGCTGACGGAAGGAGGACATGCACATAGCATGTGCAGGCCTGCCTAGATGTCCATGCATCCAACGTCCCCAGCACTGCCACGATGATGGCCGCTGTACAGCCCAGGACTCTGCCTCCCCAGCACAGGGCACCACCTGATGAAATGCAGCAGTTCAGAGGTAAAGTCCCCCCTTTACTCCTCTTGGGGGAACATCCTGAGCTCCACAGAGGCAGGTGATCATGGTTGGGAGAGGCTGGGAGATCAGGAGGTGTCTGGCAGGTCCTGAGAGAAGGAGGAGCTGGAGAGAAGGGAAGCATAAACAAAAATACAAAAAAATCCATAGTCCAAAAAATAACAGTGCCCAAACTCAAATGTCTTGGCCCAGCTACTACAGATGAAACCAATGCTACACTTGTACAGATTCTTACCCAGAACAAAGCACATTCTTTGGACTTAAATCTTGTTAATGTTGTCACTTAATGAGGAAGTTAATATACAATAATATAATGATTAAAGAGGTGAATTCCAACGTAGGTAGTATCATGTCTGTTAGAAAATATTAGTAAGCAGTAGGTGATTTCACATTAGTATTACTTCTACTTCTGTTTTTGTCTTTCCTTTTTACTAGTGCCAACAGCATTTTTTGTAGCCATGCGTACTCTTTTTTGCATTTAGTCAAGTTTAAGGATACATTTCCGTGCAAGAGATTTGGCTGCATGATGTCATTGGTGATGTTAGTGATAGGGCTTTTAGGTCTAGACGTAAGGTTTCAGACCCTCACAAGCCTGGGTTTGATCCCCTCTATTGCATAGCTTTTCTTTCTCACTACAACTTTTGCTGTATGAAAGAAACTGTTAGACGTCATTGCTGATGTTGTGAAGGGTTTCAGCAGTGCTATATAGCAGACTTTCAGATTATTTAACTTAGTTCTGCAGTATGTATTGTTCCAGCTGAGACTTGTCTAGTTTTGAATACAATTTGAGTCACATATTTTGCAGGCTGTGACATACCCTCTCCGCCAGTGGAACTGAAACCCCCTTACCTGTAGCCCAGTGGCACATTGAATGTGTGATTGTTTAGCAAGCAAAGGATCAGTGGTTCAAATCCTGGCAGGGACGCAAACATTTCTTTTATAAGATGGAAACTCAATTGAGTGGTGATTCATAGTGGTGTGGAGTTGAAATAGTAAATTATATGAGAAGCAAATTTAGCTAAGAACAACAATGTGTGAAGGTATGAGTCAGAGATGTCTGGTGCTGATCGGTGAGATGGGGTTCTGGCATCTATCTGGACGCCTCCTGCCTCAGGGAGGGAGAGCACCTCCTTCCACTGCACAACTGCTCCCTGGTGGCCCAGGAAGACAGCACATCATGCAGGAAGGAAAAAGTGGTCCCTCTCGATTGGCCTTATGTCAGCATGCATCTACTCGCCTAACAAGTAAGACAGAGGTGTCACATGCCCAGAGTGAGACCAGCAGGGGAGTTCCAGAGGGAGGGCAGGGCTCATCTGTCCTTCCAATGGCCCCGCAATATGCTCTGCCAGGTCACTTCTCAGAACCATGCCCTTGGGAGAGATAAAGGAGGATATGGGAGGGGAGAATACCCCAGGAGAACCAGGGAGATGAAACTGTCCTCAAACCCCACCCCCCCAATGTCACAGTAGGGTCCTTTTGACTCCTGCCATGCCTCACCAGCTCATCTTCCCTAGCCTCAATCATCAAATGAAATATCCTCCTCTCAGTTTGGGGAACTGGGGTCCCACCCAAAGGGGACAAGCTATGGTTTACGGTTTGGGGTGTCTGGTAAGGATGTTGTGCAGAGGCTACTGGTGGGTTGGAATACTGGAGAACTCCTACAGCTGGCAGAAGGCCTTGGGCAGGTGGAAGGAGGACCCGGCAGTTGACAAGGAGAAATGGGAGCAAACATAGAATGTTAAAAAAAAAAAACTGTGAAGGTAAATTGCCCACTGTCATTAGAGCCCCAGTTGCCTGTTTTGCAGGTTATGACATAACCCATAAACCACAGGAAATGCAACTCCCCTACCTACAGCTCAGTGGCACACTGAGTGTGCATTCACTTAGCAGACAAAGAATAAATTCAGGCAGACAGTCTGAATCCTGGAAGGGCAGTAAACATTTTTTTTCAACTTTTTATGTAATATGGAAAAGCCCTTGAGTAGCGATTTATGGTGGTGTTGAATGGAACAGTAAATTATATAAGAAGTAAATGTAGCTAAGAACAACAATCTGTGAGTGTAAATCACCTGCTGTGATTAGCTCCCCAGTAAACTGTTTTGCAGGTGTGACATAACCTCTACAATCAGTCAGCTGTATTATCACCAAATTTCTCAAATGAAACAGCTTACGATTATACGTGTGAATGGGTGGAAACATAAAAAAATACAGAGACAGGATCGTGCTTTAAAAAAGAAATCGCGCTCATAAAAAATGTAGATTTATGAAACAGCATCGTGAGCAACACTTAAAGGCTTGGCAAGCAACATGTTGTTCGCGAGTCACAGGTTGGACATCCCTGCTCTACATCATTGGAACTGCAACTCACTAACCTGCAGTTCAGCTGCATACTGAATGTGTGTTTGCTTAGCAGTCAAAGGATTAGTGGCTCTTATCCGAGCAAGGACTTTAATTTTTTTTCTAAAATGGAAACTAACTTGAGTGTCAATTCATGGTGGTGTGGTATTGGGGATAGTGAACTATATAAGTACATTCATCTAAGAACAACAATTTGTGAATGTATATCATCTACTGGGACTAGATCCCCACTCAACTGGCAAGTTGTGACACAGCCTCTACATCTTAAGAACTGCAACTTCCTTATTAGCAGCTCAGTGGCATACTGAATGGGTGTTTGCTTAGTAGGCAAGAGAGCAGCAGTTCAAATCCTGACAGGAACTTAAATATTTTTTTTTATGATGGAAACTCACTTGAGTGGTGATTCATGGTGATGTGCAGTTGGAATAGTAAATAATATGAGAAGAAAATTTACCTAAGAACAGTAATTTGTGAAGGTAAATCATCTGCTAAGATTAGATCCTGAGTCACCTGTTTTGCCGGTTGCGACATAACCTCTATACTACAGGAAATGCAACTCATCTGCAGCTCAGTGGCACACTAAATGTGTGATGCTTAACAGGTCAGAAATCAGTGGTTTAAATTCAGGTAAATATAGTTTGCATTCTGACAGACTTAAATGCTTTTTTCCAACTCTTTTTGTAAGATGGAAATGCACTTGAGTAGTGATTCATGGCAGTGTGGAGTGGAAGAAAAAATTGTGCACCACAGTAATGTTGTTTCTTCTCATGGATCCCGCACTATGATTTACACAAGCATCATTCTCTGGCCAGAGTATGATGCCCTAGAGATAGAGCTTTATGCTAATGATGGAACTTAGAATACAAGTTCAAACTCTGCAGTGTGGTCACGTGCCCCTGGCTTCCTAACCTCAGATTTGTTTAAAAAGCTAGGGAGCTAAGAGCACTAAAACTAGCTAAGTTGCTACCAAAAATGTCTAAAAGTTATAATACAATTTTTTTTTTATATTTCTATTTATTCTTCTCCTCAGTGGAGCAGCCCTCACAATCTCCGGCCACCGGCACCCGCACCCCCAGAGTCAGTCATACACACAGGCCACACGAACCCACACACACAGGGCCGGCCTTTCATCGCTCCACACCTTAGTTAGGTAACCCTCTCAGCTCCGGGGGTGCAGGGCACAGCCATCAGCGGCGGAAGGCGGACGTGCAATGGCATTAGAGCAGAGTGCTGATGCCTACTGCCCTCCCCCCCACACTATGCCCACCACTGTAATGTGGCTGGCCTCCACCAGGCGCCACTACAGAGCAATACGTGTCCCCAAACCACCCCAGAGGAAGGAGAGCAGTCATCAGACACTCAATCCTTTCTTCCCATGCCAACCTCTGGCGGCCCGAGTCCGTTCCCAAACCCGGGTTGCCAGTGTGACACGAGGTGAGGCATCCAGCACCTCAACCCTCAGTGCCACCGGGCCAGTGGATAATGGAATTGTAAGAAAAAAACAAACACATTTAAGACAGAAAACAAATGAAAAAATACTTAAAAATATTTAACTGACCACATTTCACAGCTGTCATGGAACTGCAATAGTAATGCTCATACAACCTTAATGAAAAGAACCAATACTTGTATGAATCTATTTTCAGGTTTTTGGTAGGGTCAGGGAGTATAAGACACAGAGAGGGATCCCTGAGAAGAAACAACATTACTATGGCAAGTAATTTTGTTCTTCTATCCCCAGGAATCCCTCACTTCTGCTTTATAGAAGCAGACTCTTTAGCAGTACATTGGGAGGCTGGGTCCAGAACCTACTTAGCAAAAAAGGTTCTGCAATACAGCAGTTCCAAAGCTGGCATCCCTCCTGGCCTATATGTCCAGACAACAGTGCTTTGTAAAGGTGTGCACTGTTTTTCAGGTAGCTGCTTTGCAAATCCAGTTGTACACCTTGTGGAATGTGTCCTTAGGCCGGGGGGGGGGGGATTTTCCCAGCTTTTTCACAATAGAACTGTATATATGACACTATCCAGTGAGAGATGGTTCTCTTGGTTGCTGGTTTACCTTTTCCTACCTCATGACAGGTAATAAAAAGTTGAGTACCCTGGGACTGACATACTTTGTCCGATCCAGTTAGTGACCAAGTGCTCATTTCAGATCCAGGCAGAGCAATTTTCTGCTCACCTGGACTGGAATGCTCAGGGTAGAGCACAGGAAAGACAACTGACTGGTTCAGGTGGAATTCCGATACTACCATAGGTAGGAACATCCTATTGGTCCTAGGGACTACCTTATCCATGTGGAAGATTATGTAGTTTGGCTCTATGCAGAGGGCTTACAGCTCACATACCCTCTTAGCAGATGTCAAGGCAATCAGGAAAATGGTTTTCCAAGTGACATATTTTAAATCAGCAGTAGCCATAGGCTCACCTCCATCAGCTGGGCAAAGCAGATGTTCAGGTCACATGGAGGGACTGGGTCCTTCACAGGTGGGTAGAGGTGACTGAGACCTTTAAAGAACCTTTTAAAAATAGGTTGAGATGCCAGTGACTTGCTCTTGCCTTCTGATGTGTAGGCTGACACTTGCTTTAGTATTGATGGCCTCAGGCTTAAGGAGTGCAAGTGTACCAGGTAGTCCATGACTGTAGGCAACCCTGCATGCACTGGGATTATCTTTCAAGGGCACACTGGTATAAGAATCTCTTCCACTTAGAGGAGTATGCTTTCCTAGTTGGTTTCCTAGAAACCTTAAGCACCCTCAGGACCTCCTCTGATAGATTCAACCCAGAAAATTCAAGCTCTTCAAGAACCATAACCTCAGGTGTAATGTCCTGGTGTCTGGAAATGACATCCTGCCCTGGGATAAGGTCAGCGAGTGGCATCTCAGTGGCAGGCTGATCAGACTCTTGCTAGACAAGGCCATGTGCACTGAGTACCAGGTCTGCCTGGACCAGACTGGGGCTATAAGGATCACTGTTGCTGACTCCCTCCTGAACCTAAGGAGCATTATTTGTATGAGTCAGAATGGTAGGAATACATATGGAAACCTCCCTGACCAGTCCAAGGCTAAGATGTCCTCCAGGACTGTGCCCTTTGCTAGCGACCAGCAACAAAACTTTGGGAGTTGGCTGTTCTCCCAAAAGGCAAACAGATCTATTTCTAGAGTGCCCCATCTTCTGAAAACTGTGGCCAGAATTTAGAATACAAGTGCAGACTCTGTAGTATGGCCACGTGCCCCCAGGTCCTAATCTCAGATCTGTTTGCAAAGCTAGGGAGCTAAGATCACTAAAACTAGCTAAGTGGCTACCAAAGATTTCTAAAAGTTATAATAGAATTTTAAGAAAAAACAAACATTCCATTTGTAGATTTCCTGGCTAATTCTGCTTAGGTAATCTGCCAAGACATTGTCCTTGCCAGGCAGGTGTACTGCCCAGATCTTTGTATCCAGGGAGTAAGCCAGATCCCAGATCCTCATTGCCTCTGTGCACAGTCCTGAGGAGCTTGTGCCTCCCTGCTTGCTTATGTAATGCACTGTTGTGGTGCTGTCTGTTTGAATCTGGGCAGACAGACCTTGCAACTGGGAGAAGGTCTGTATTGTCAGTAGTACTGCCTTGAGTTTCAGAAGACTGATGTGCTCCTGAGTCTCCTGCAGGCTTCAGATGCCTCTTACTGTGAGGCCCTCCATGTGGGCACCCCCCAGGAGTGAAACATCTATTGTGAGAATACTTGTTTGGGATTGCTGGAGGAAGGTGATGAGGTCTCTGAGGTTGCTTTCATTCTTTTAATGCCCCTACCAATGCTTTTGTGACTGGCACTAGATTGGAGAGAGAGAGACCCATCTTTGAGACCAGTGGTCTCTTAAGTGGTACTCAATATCCCTCATCTGAAACCTGGACCATGTCACCACTGCTGTGGATGTGGCCATGTGGCCCAGTAGCTGTAGAAAATCCCTTGCAAGCCTTGGATGGCCCTCTGTGAAGGATTTTGTTGTGGCAATTAAATTTATTACCCTTCCTTGAGGGAGGAAGGCTTTCCTCTTCTGGGTATCACTGTGGAGATGATGAAGTAGAGCTTTCAAAGTCTAGTGGACAAATTAAAGGCACACTCAGCTTCTCTAGCCTTCTAGAAGGCCCTCCTAGTGTGGGCAGAGGGAGCAGTGCAGAAAAAGTAAGGAATGAGGTGACAGAGGAGTTTAACGGGTGGCTAAGGGTTTGTTGACAGGAGAAAGGACACCACTTTGTGGGGGACTGGGGAGACTTGTGTGACAGGATGCTTCTTAAGGGTGAGGGCCTTCACCTGACAAAAGAGGGAGTTAGTGCACTAGGGCAGATGTTTGACATCCTTATCAGACAGTTAAACTGACTGTAGGGGAGACTATGTCTAGGGTAACCAAGGTAGTGTAAGAGAGAAAGAGGCAACTAGCTAGTAGCCCCCCAATCTTGGTGCTTGTAGAGACAAAGATGGAAAAAAATGAGACTGAAGTCCAAACTGGGCTGGGGGAAGCGACCAATGAAGGACCAGAGGTGCCTGCAATCATCAACAAGAAGGGAAGGGGATAAGGAAAGAAAAAAGGAAAAGAAAATGAAAAAGGACAAATACATAGCCATAAGGGGTCAAGGTTTAGATGGAAAGGGGTCAGCCCCAATGCCAAGAGTCTAGGTAACAGAATTAGTGAGCGCCAGATGATGATGGCAGACACTGAGGTGGACCTCGAAGCCATCACTAAGACTTGGGCCTCAAAAAATAACATCTGGGACCTGACAGTCCCAGGCTACACCATGTTTGGGAAGGATAAAGAAAAGGGAAAGCATTGAGGTAATGGAAGATGAACACAGCGGGGTTAATGGGGAGACAAAGTCATTGTAGGCGCAGCAAACAGCAGCCTTGAGCAAGAAAATGTGGGTGGGGGCGATTTGTAGACCATCAGAACAGACAGAGGAGAGAAATAACAAACTTGGGGAAGAACTAGTCAGGGGTATGGCAAAAGGAAAGGTAGTGATGGTGGGTAGCTTGAAGCTGCCAGGCATTGATTGGGAGGTTCCTGTTGCCAGGAGCACCAGAAATAAGGCCTTACTGGATACAGTCCAGGACTGTCTGGTTGTGCAGCTAGTTACAGAACCTACCAGGCAGGCTGCCATCTTCGATGTGGTGCTCACCAACTTGAAAATGGTAGGAGAGGTGTAGGTAGGGGAACCACTAGGGAACAGGGACCATAACACTAACTTGTTTGAGCTAGCCATGGAGACAAGTAAACCCCAATCAAAAGTTGAGGTCATCAATTTCAGAAGGGCAAACTTCAACAGGATGAGGGAGTTGGTTCGGACAAGTTAGTCAGGGAAGACTGCATAGGTAGGATGGACAAGAGATGGGAGGCAATAAAGGGGGTCATTCTAGAGCCTTCAAAGATACACCTGAAGTCAGTAACTAAAGAGAAACAGGTACAAGCAACCAATGTGGTTCTCGGGAAAGGGTAAGAGTAGCAGTGAGGACCAGAAAAAAGATCTTCATACTGTACAAAGAAAAGCAGGAGGAGGAAGACGGGGGAAAATACCAACCGAGAACTAGGGAATCTAAGAGGGCAGTTAGGGAAGGCAAGGCAGACACTGAGCTGCATATTGCTGAAGGGGTTACAAGAGAAGAGAAGAAATTATTCAGGTATATTAGGGAAAAAAGGAAGAAGAGGGGAATTGTTAGGCTACTGGAGGGAGGTAGGGTAATACAGGAGGGCGGGGAAAAGGCAGCTGTCCTAAATGACTACTTTTGCTGTCTTCACCAGGCAGGACAGTGGGCCCTTACCAGAGAGTGACAGCGAGGTGGCTGCTAAAGGGGTACTGGAGCTCTAGCAGCTCTTAAGATAAATAAGGCCCAGGGATCAGATAGGGATGACTCGGAGGATGCTTTAAGAGATGGCAGCGGAACTGGCTGAATCCCTGGTAGTAGTATTGAGTAATTCACTACAGATAGGGGTAGTTCCAAAGGACTGGAAGGTTATGAACGTGATGGTGAGGGAGCAGGTGGGGAACTAGAGACTTGTCAGTCTTACCGCTGTTGTAGGAAAAGCGATAGAGTCACTAGGCATGGAAGACCTTGTGGACTACCTGGAGAGCAATGGTCTCTGAGATACTAAGCAGCATGGGTTTGTGCCAAGGAGGTCTTGTCAGATGAGCTTAGTAGTTTTCTCTGACTGGGTGATGAAGGCACTGGATGGGGCCATGCTGTGGATCTACTCTTTTTTGATTTCAGCAAAGGATTTGACTCGGTGCCTCAGAAGCGACTGCTGAAAAAGACGGAGGATCCAGGTGTGGCAAGGGACATAGTAAGATGTGTAGGAAATCTGCTGAGGTGGAGGCAGCAAAGGGTCAAGATACATGGGCTCAAATCGGAAGAGAGGGAGGACACAAGTGGGGTGTCACTGGGATCTGACCTGGGCCTGGTCCTCTTCAATATGTTCATCAGTGACACTGGAGAAGGAATCTAGGACAGGTTGTGTCTCTTCATAAATGACACAAAGCTCTGTGGAAGGGCGGACAATGACAGGGGAATTAAGAAGATGCAGAGTGACCTGCATAGACTGGAGAGGTGGTCTGAGGTCTGGCAGTTGAAATTCAATGGCAAAAAGTACAAAGTGGTGCACCTGGGGAGCAAGTAACTCAGGACAGAGTACTGGATGGGAGGGGTTAAGCCGAGTGCTACGACTGAGGAAAACATTAACAACACCCTCACATAATCCAGTCAATGCAATAAGGCCATTAGTAAAGCAAATACAATGTCGGGATGTATCTGGAGGTATATAGACAATTGAAGGAAAGAGGTAATGTTACCTCTTTATAGGTCAGTAGTAAGGCCACACCTGGAGTACTGCACCCAGTTCTGGAGTCCTCACCTCAGGAAGGATAAGGACAGGCTACAGGAGATGCAACAAAGGGTGACCAGGATGACACAGGGCCAGCAGGGCAGATCTTACGAGGATCAGCTCAAGACACTAAGGACACACTCGCTTGAGACCAGACAGGAGAGGGGTGATATGACAGAAACCTTCAAATTCCTGAAAGGAATAAATAAGGTGAAGGTGAAGAAGGTGAAGGTGAAGAAGCCAGAAGGGGAAGGAAGGAAACATATTCAATTCAGTGCTTTAGAGTAACTGGTAATTGCTATTTTTCCTTTAAACTTAGATTGTGGGCGTTTAGTGACACTATACTTTCTTTGTTGTCTTTACTTATAATTGTTTTTGGGCTGTTGAAAATTTAAAACATAGTGGTGGTGTAATTCTGTGCTGTCTTTAATTGCTGCAATTTTCGCCCCTTCCCCAACTCTTAATTATATGCCCTGATAAATCTGATTGACAGGAGCTAAACACAGGTATAGTAAGGGTGTGAAGTAGGAGGGGCATAAGGGAAGAAGCCACCCTCAGCACAACAAGTGTTTTGACTCATTTTATTTATTGGTTTCTTTTCCTTTAAAAAAAATATCTGAGGATTAGTGACAGGATTTTAGTACAGTAAATTAATAAAAATAGAACTAGGAGAGCTTCAGTAGCAGACAAGCTAGTGGAATTGCAGTATAATGTGGGAGTGGTGCAATGCAGTGGCTGGGGGCAGCCATATTCAGGCAGACCTTCTGGACACTGAGGTGCTGCCTTATCTGCATGCATCTCTCTGGACCGCGGGATGAAATAGCCAGACTCAGAGTGGAAGTAACTGGGTCAGGAGTACCATCACCCCTATCCAGGGACCACCCAGTCCAATGCAGCTGCCTCAAAGGATGCCGAGAACGAGGAGCACTTGGATGACAGTGGGCTCAGGGAGGTTAGAGCAGTCAGGCAGAGGCACATCCCAGATCCTATTCCACTCAAGAACTCATATGCCACACTGGCAAACGAGGACAACCAAATAGAGGTACCCAGAGAAGTGGAAGGAAAGGATGTGGAGGTTAGCCAAGGAGGTGACTCAGCGGGAAAGCAGTGGACCCCAGAGGAGGAGGAAGCGAATCCTGGTGGGGGACTCCATCTTAAGAGGGATCCAGCTAGGAACACAGGAGGGGGAGGACAGGGAGGTGAGGTGCTCACCAGGTGCCACGGCATGGAGGGATGGAAGGAAGATCCTGGGGATCACTGGGAAGGCAAGACGGGAGGGTGAGCTGGATGTCATTATCCACCTAGGTACTAATGACCTGGCAAATGGGGAGACAAAGGAAGTTCAGGAAGAGTTTAGGAAACTGGGAGGGTCTCAACAAGTAGCTACTTCTGTCACTTTCTAGAAGTACTACCTGTGAGAGGCAAGGGAGAGCATGAAGTGCATGCACCAGGAACTTTAACTCATGGTTGAAGAACTGGTGCTGTGAGGAAGGGTTTGGATTCATTGGTGACTGGGGACCCACCTGAGGGATGGAGGTTTGTCTCAAGCCTGACGGCCTGCATCCATCCTGAGGGGAATCCAAGCACTCAATGATAAGTTTAAATGCTACATTGACAAGCAATTAAACTAGCAAAGGGGGTGGCAGGCCAGCAAGGAGGTACCTACTTGCTCACCCCCACAGCTAGCAGGAACCAGTGAACCAGAGAGTGGCTATCTCTGCAAAACAGTGTGCAAAAGATGGAGATTAGTGCCCAAGAGGTGGATAGCAGAAAAGGGGCAAAATTCAGCAGAAGGGCAGACAGCAAGGAGAACCAGGGATAAATGACAACCAAGGAAGGGCTGGAGTAGAACAGTGAAGCAGTCTAGGGAGGTCAAATCATGGAAAGCCATGTGTGCAAATGCCAGGAGCCTTAGCAACAAGATGGAAGATCTGGAGGCTGTCATGGTACAGTCAGACTTGGACATTGTGGCCATCACTGAAACCTGGTGTAATGATAACCATGACTGGGAGATGGCCATACCTGGCTACAACATATTCAGAAGAGACAGAGCAGGCAGGAAGGGAGGAGGAGTGGCACTGTATGTGAAAAATGACATAAGGGCCACAGAGATCCAGGAGGAACAAAATGGGGGAGAGATACTGTGGGTTAAGCTGGAAAGGAAAATGGGACAGCCATCCAGACAGGTGTGGTCTATAGACCACCAGCCCAGGAGGAAGAAACAGATAGGGAGTTGATGCTAGCCATCCAAAGGATGTCAGACAAGGTGAGGTAGTACTGGTTGGAGACTTCAATATTCCAGACGTGGACTGGAGCATTCCAGCAGCAGCATCAACTAGGAGCAGATTTATCCTGGACTCCTTCAGGGTGCCTTTCTCAAGCAACTGGTCATGGAACCAACTCGGCAGAAGGCAATACTGGACCTTGTGCTCACAAACAGGGACAGTGTGATGGGGTAACGGGGAGCACTTGAACTGACCACCAGTCATTGTGGTTTGAAATCACAGAAAGAGAGAACCAAACCACACAAAAACACGATCCTGGATTTTAGGGGCAGACTTTGGGAAAATGGGAGATACTTGAAAGAGGCATTAAGGGAATGGACAGAATCAGGGGTTGAGAAACAGTGGCAGTATTTAAAATGGGGATTACAAGAACAACAGAATTATGCATTAAGCAGGTTAGCAAGAGGAAAAGGAAGAGGAGACCATTATGGTTTTCCAAAGAGGTATCAAAGAAAGTGAAAGCCAAAAAGATTGCATTCAGGCAATACAAAAAGACACAGGCAGAAGGGGATAGGGAGAAGTACCAGGAGAAGCAAAGGGAGGCAGGGAGGTCAGTAAGGGAAGCCAAAGCTCAGACAGAAGAACACATTGCAAAATCAGTGGGTAGAGGGGACAAAACCTTTTACAGGTACATAAGTGAAAAAAGAAAGACAAAGGGAGGGATAGTGAGACTGAAGGGGGAGGATGGGAGCCGCACGGAGGATGACAACAGTAAAGCTGACATAATGAACAGGTATTTCTGCTCAGTCTTTACTGAGGAAGAGGGGGGTAATGGGTCTAAAGGAGTACAAGGTGAGAATGGTGCAGAATGGACACAAGCCCTTTACACGAGAAAGGGTCCTGAAGGAACTGGAAGTAATAAGAGTTGATAAAGCAATGGGGCCAGACGGGTGCACCCTAGGTCCTTAAAGAACTAAGAGAGGTGGTGGCTGAACTCTGGCTATCCTGTTTAGCCGATCACTGGAAACAGGGAGGTACCCAAAGACTGGAGGACAGCAGATGTAGTCCCCTATACAAAAGTGGGAACAAAGAGGAAGCAGGAACCACAGACCAGTCAGCCTCACCCGGTAGTGGGGAAGATCATGGAAGCACTACTGAAGGAGAGATTGGTGGAACATCTGGTTGTCAATGGACTACAGGACCCAAGGCAGCATGGTTTCACCAGGGAGGTCATGTCAGACCAACCTCGTTGAATTTTTTGACTGGGTGACTAGGGAGGTGGATCAGGGAGGGCAGTGGACATGGCCTATCTGGACTTCAGCAACGCCTTTGACACTGTGCCACATAGAAGACTATTACACAAACTGGGGAATATGGGTGTGGGCAGGACAGTAGTGTGGTGGGTAGGTAACTGGCTGGGTGGCAGAACACAGAGGGTGGTGGTAAATGGCTGTCACTCCACAGAGGGAAGAGTGACCAGTGGGTACCACAGGGATCAGTGCTGGGACCGGTCCTATTCAACATCTTCATCAGTGACATTGCGAGGATCTAGAAGGCAGAATTTCACTGTTCGCTGATGACACAAAGCTCTGTAACAGAGTAGACACACCAGAGGGTGTAGACAGAATGAGAAGCACCTGCAGAAACTTGAAGAATGGTCAGGGGTTTTGCAGTTGAAATTCAATGCAAAGAAGTGCAAGATAATGCATATGGGGCACAAAAACCCTGGCACAATATATCAGTTGGGGGGTGAGGATATAGCAAGCACCAAGCAGGAAAGGGATCTTGGGGTTGTCATCTCTGATGACCTCAAGGTAGGGAAACAGTGTGACTAGGCAGCAGGTAAAGCAAATAGGATGCTGGGATGTATAGGCAGGGGCATCACCAGCAGGAAAAGGGAGGTCATAATTCCGCTATACAAGACACTAGTGAGGCCCCACCTGGAGTACAGTGTACAGTTCTGGAGACCATACCTACGTAAGGACATAGACAGGGTAGAGAAGGTTCAGAGGAGGGCAATAAAGATGGTGCATGGATTGCATCACAAGTCCTATGAAGACAGGTTGAAGGAACTGAACATGTACTCCTGGAGGAGAGGGAGAGAGGGATATAATAGAGACATACAAGTATCTTACAGGAGGAACAGGGTGCAGGAAAACACTATCTTAAGCTAAAAAGATGTTCCAGGACTAGACGGCATGGGATGAAGTTGGAGGAGGACGATTCAGAGGAAACATGAGAAAGAATTCTTCACAGAACGGGTGGTGGACAAGGAACACCCTGCCAGAGGAAGTGGTGGGGCTGAAACAATCACGGGATTTAAGAATGCATGGGATAGACATAAAGGAATTCTAGAGGTCAGGGGTAAGGGGCAACAGACTTCTAGGAAAACAAACTGAACTTACAAGCTCAAATGGGCAGACTGGGTGGGCCATAGGCCCTTATCTGCTGACACTGTCTATGTATCTATGTATCTATGTGAGGACTTATCTAGTGTAAGCAGTACTTCAAGGACATGGGGGCATGAGTGGAAAGTGAAAGGGGGAATGTTTAAGAGGCAGAAGTACAACTTTACTGAGATGGTGATGGAACCTTGGAACAGTCTGCCAGCTGAGGTGGTAGGAGCCAAAACCATAAATGGTTTGAAGCATGACTGAGACGGAGTGAAGGCTATTGTGGCTATTCAGGGCCATAGTAGTAGGCTGGAGATTATGGGGGAAGAAAGGGAGGTCATGTGTCCTGGATTATAGTTAAGTCCCAAGGATAGCTAGAGAACCACGGGCAGACCGTATGGGCCATCTGTCATTTTCTGCTGACACTGTCTATGTTTCTGTGTATCCAGGTCTGCTCCTATGAAGTTCACTATTTAAACAGGTTCTATGTGGGACTACCAAAAGTTTATCAGGAAGGTGTTATTTTTTTTATTTTATTTTTTTTTAACTTTCTTTCCCTCCTGGTCACTGGAGAGGTGGCCTCTCTCAGACGTCGACCGGGCACCTGCTGCCCAGCCTGACACCCCCCATCCTGGGTCCCTTCCCGGAGCTCCGCAGACACTGACCTTGCCTGGTGAAGGACCCCCTGGCTTACCCCCCCCCAGGGCAGGGCCACCCCTCCTACAGGCACCCTAGATATCTAATGTCGTCCAGGCTTCAGTGGTGAGTGGAGGATCAGGACCCAGGTGGGGCAGGGGTCCGGTGGTGGCGTGGGAGCCAAGGCACGTCGTCACCTACCAGCTTCTCCAGGGTTTTTCCTTGTTCTGGTGGTGCCACCCCTAGCCCTCCCAAAGCGGGCCCAAATGTACAATGACATCCGATCTGGCATGCGCACACTCCCATGCATGCTCCAGCCAATGTCTGCCACACTCCGCCTCCCCTCTGTGAACCAAGCTGCTGACTCAGTACTGCCCAGCCACCAGAAAGCACCCTATTGTTGATCCCTGCAACCCTCCCTCCCCAGTAGAAGGTGAACAGTCTACAGATGCGCCAGCCTTCTCCTCCCCAGCCAAGCCCTGGAGGCCCGAACTCGCTCCCAAACACAGGTCACCGGCATGGCATCCAGCACCTCAACCCTCAGTGCCACCGGGCCGGCTAGGAAGATGCTTTTTACCTTCTGGATAGAGCACTCTGCCTCTTGTTCTGTTTTCTAGCCAGTCTTCCAGGTAGGGAAAAACTACCATACCTTTCCTTTTCAGAGGTACTGCTCCCACGGCCAGGCACTTTGTGAAGACCCTAGGTACTGAAGTAAGGCCAAAGGGGAGGACTACAAGCTTTCTAGTCTGAACCTGAGGTATTTTCTCTACGTAGGGCTGACTGGAATGTGAAAATAGGCAATCTTCAGATCCAGTGACCCTAGCCAATCTCCCATTTATAAGGATGGCATTACTGTGCTGTGTGTGACCATCCTGAACCTCTCTTTTTGATGTGGCTCATTTGGATATCTTAGGTCTAAAATGAGTCACCATTCCCCTTTTTTCTTGGGGGCCAAAAAGTACTTTGAAAACAGGCCCTTGCCCACGTTGAAGCAGGGACCTTTTCCACTGCTTTTGCTTGTAGCAATTTATTTCCAGTTCCAGCAGAATTCTTTCTATGGAAAAATAGGCTGGAGTTTCTGCAGTTTTGGGAATATTTTGAACTGCAGGGAGAACTCTTGGCCCACTGCCTCCAGGATCCACTTGTCTGTGATAATGTTTTCTCATTCCTGGAGGTAGTGAGCCAACCTTTCCCCCACTGGCAATTGTTGGGTGACCTGGATAGAACTGTCAGGGGGTTTCTTCTGGCTGATGCTTGGGAGACTGGTGCTGCTGTGGCATGCTTGGAGCCCCTCCTGCCTCTACCTCTGTAGTAACCTCTCTGGGGTTGGTACTCGTAGGGCATAGGGTCTGGAAGAGTAGCCTCTACCCCTCCCTTCCCTACCATAAGGGGTGTAAAAAATGGAGGCCTTTTTTTTGTCAGTGTTGTTTTTATAAGTGGTTTTGTACTCATCTACTTTTTTCATGTATTACTTTGTTAGTCACCAGAAAGTGAATTCTTTCGAACTGGAAATCCATGGCCTTGGTCTGAGTGGCCTGGGAAAGGATGGTTGCACTGAGCCACGAAAATCTCCTCAATGACACTGCGTGGGGTAAGACCACTGAAAAGTCATCAGTGTCCATGGCCATGTGGAGCTGATATCTGGTGGCAGTCAGGGCATCCAGATCCTGTGCCAGTTCACCTACATCAGTCAGTGCCAGCACTGTTTTCCATAGTGCTTTCTGGTATTGGGCTACACATGCCGAGTAAGCTGCCTGTCTAATGAGCACAGAAGCTGTGGTATAAATCTTTTAGGCCACAGTATCCAGTTTTCTGGAGTCCTTATTTGGAGGCTTTGCAGAGAAGAGGACCTTAGCCTTCTCACAGGCAGCCACTTGGACTACACCTTGATGATCAGGTTGGGATACAGGGATTCCACTTTCCATCTGTCCACCAGATAATTTTTCTCAATCTTTTATCTATGCCTGCAGCTGAAGTAGGTGTAAACATGATTTCTGAAGTGGCTTTTTATAGCAATTTATGCATGGGAACCAGCAGCATCCTTTTAGGTGCTAGCCCCATCATAGAAAGATAGAAACATAGAAGTTAACGGCAGATAAGGACCGCAAGGCCCATCCAGTCTGCCCATTTATTTTTCTACCTTATAAATATGCCATCGGCCTTTGCTCTGTCAGTGGCCTATCTATTCATACTCTTCTGTATTGCTCCCTTATGCCCATCCCATGCCTGTTTGAAGCCCTGCACTGTATTCATAGCCACCACTTCCTGAGGTAGGCCGTTCCATGCATCCACCACCCTTTCTGTGAAAAAGAACTTCCTTACATTACCTCTTTATCGGCCTCCCTCTAATCTCATGCCGTGTCCTCTGGTCCTGCTATTTTTCTTATATTGAAACATGTTAGACTCTTTCACCTTGTTAATGCTCTTAAGGTGTTTGAATGTTTCGATCATCTCACCTCTCTCCCTCCTTCGCTCTAGGGTATACATATTGAGCTCCGTTAATCTGTCCTCATATGTCTTCTGATGCAGTCCCTGCACCATTTTGGTTGCCTTCTCTGGACTGCCTCAATTTGGTGTCATCCTTGTGAAGGTGTGGCCTCCAGTACTGCACATAGAACTCCAGATGGGGCCTAACCAGTGTCTTGTAAAGAGGGATTATTACCTCCCTCTTATGACCTGTGATACCCCTACTGATACACCCTAACATCCCCCTAGCCTTACCTACTGCTTTAGAGGGCTGCTTGGATGATTTCAGGTCATCGGTGATGAGGATGCCCAAGTCTTTTCTTCCTTTGTGACTGCCAGCAACTCCCCTCCCTGCCTATAGGTAGCTTCAGGGTTTCTCTTCCCTATGTGCATGATTTTGCACTTTTGCATTAAATCCCAGTTGCCACTCTTCCGACCATTTTGCTAGTTTATCCAGATCTCTTCTCATTCTGCCCACCCCATCTGGATCATCTACTCTGTTGCAGATCTTGGTGTCATCTGCAAACAGACAAGCGTTACCCTCTAGTCCATCGGCAATGTCACTAATGAAGATATTGAAGAGGACTGGCCCCAGGACTGATCCCTGAGGTACCCTACTTGTGACTTGCATCTCTTCTGACTGTATACCATTTAACACCACTCTCTGTCTTCTGCCCGTCAACCAGTTTGCCACCCAGTTGACCAACTTCTGACCCACCCCGAGCCTACCCAGCTTATTTATCAATCTTCTATGTGGAACAGTGTTGAAAGCTTTGCTGAAGTCAAGGTAGGTGACATCAACTGCTCCCCCTTGGTCCACCACTCTGGTTACCCACTCTGGTTACCCAATCAAAGAAATCAATGAGATTAGTTTGACAGGACCTTCCTTTTGTAAACCCATGCTGTCTTGGATCCTGTGCCACTATGGATTCCAGGTGTTCCACTATCCTTTCCTTAAGGAGTGCCTCCATAATCTTGCCCACTACTGAGGTAAGACTGACTGGTCTGTAGTTCCCTGCCTCCTCCCTGCTACCACTTTTGTGGAGCGGGATCACATGAGCCCTTCTCCAGTCTTTTGGGACCTCTCCTGTGCTCAGATCATATCCATAAATTCTACTTCCTCATCATCCACCTCCATTTCCTGAGGGAGGGATGTTGAAGATGTTCAACATCTGCCATACAAAACAGGAATATGATGAGTAATCCCCTGTAGGCTTTGGAGAGGAGCCAAACTCCTGATCAGGTGAACCATCTGGTTCAAAAGGTTCACTTTCCTTCTTCATAGTACATTTCCTCCTTCTCTGCAAGCAGGTAGGCTGCAGCCTGAGCTTGGGCAGGGGCGCAGGCATCTTCAGAAAATTTCCCATGACCTGGCAGGCCTGGAAGAACTGCCACATTTGTGCTATGTCCTCTGTCAAGGGCATTTGTCTTTGGTCCAGCACCTGCTCCTTTCCTTTCCTCAGGAAGAGCGGCATGGGCATTCTTCTTTTTGTCTTTTTCTTGCCAGATACCATTTCCAGTGTCTGCTCTGAGGCACTTTCATTTGTATTTTTGCCATCACTTAACTCAGGGCACCCCTTTCAGACACCCCGTTACCTTTACTATCGTCACCATGCTTATCTGACGGCTGAGCAGCTCTATCTTTTTTACTCTGTCCTCTTTGACAGGGACTGCTGCTGTACATGAGAAGACGAACCCTCTGACGCATGCTTTCTACCACCATTACAAACTCTCACAGAGCCTTTACTGTGTTTTGGTGACACGGAGGCACTAAGAAACCACAAGTTCTTCTCTTTTTTTAGACATTTTCTTTTGGATGTTAAGATCACAGAGCTCACAGTTCATAAAATCGTGATCTGGACCCAGGCACCTTAAACAGAGTTTTTTGGCAGTCTGCCCTTGCCAGGAGATGAAAACAGTTTTGATCTGAAGAACTAGAAAAGCACACTGTCAGTTCCCCCCCCCAAAAAAATATATATATATATAATTTAAGTGCCCAGAACCTGAGGTAGTAAAAATGGTTCTGAGGAAAATTTGCAGAAAATTAACAGAAATGTGGTTATTTTTACAAGGAACCACAATTAAAATAGTTAGAACTGCTAGTTCAGAGGAAAAAGGGTGGTTTGTACTTAGAAAACAGTAGCCTGAAGTAAAAAGGTCTGGTTCCCTAAAAATGTGAATCGTGACTGTCGGAGGAAAAAAACGCTATTAAATATGAAAAGCAGCTGTTATTTTACCAATGAGACACTTTATGATAAAAGTTTTTGTTGTTCCCCAAAGGCAGGAGCTGGTCTGATGTACGGCCTTGTCCGGTACCTGGGAACCGAGAAACCGCAATAAATTCCAAATGATATAAGTAAACAGTAAAAACACCCTATCTAACACAGAGTTATCAAGTGGACTAACTAAAACTCCATTTAAAACAAATATCTAAAAAAAAAAAATCGAGTTGACCCAACTGGAGATGAAAGCTGACTTCAAGGTGACAACTCTCTTCAACAGAAAAACAAATCTGACATTACAAATCCAGGAGCACGTGACCACACTGCAGAGTTTGAGCTTGTACTATTTTTTTTCTCCTCCCCTGCACCCCCCAACCTGCCACTCCTCCTGACAGTTCATCATCCCATTCTGCCCATCAGTCTCACCTTTCACCGCCTCTTCCTGACATACCTGACTCCCCAGGCTATCCCCACATTTATTTATTTAGTTTTTGTTTACTGGGTAGGTGCGTTAGCCACAGAAATGACTATTTTCGGGTACAACTCGGGAGGTTACAGAGTGGAATTACATAAAACACAGAAACAAAACAAGGTTTTAGAGTAAAAATACAAGCAAGGTGATGAGCGCAAGGTACAAAACAGTGTGATTCATGACAAAACATGCGATGAGGCAATTTGTTGGCAGGTGCAGACCATAGCTCACATATTTGCAAGGAATTATCATGATGCAAAGTTCGGCAAGAGGTACACTGAAAACAAACAACCACATACTTGCAAGGAACTATCAGGTATAATGAGCAGGCAAAATTACAAAATAACATACGGTAGGCAGATCCTTAGGGGAGAACCATTCACACAGTTTGGGAGATAGGGCACAGACTACTGCAAGTAGGAGCTTTTCGGCAATGATTACCAAGATCTAAGGAGTTGAGAATTAGTTATAGTAGGACAGGGCAAGGGATTTGAAGTAACAAGCCAAAGAGGAGAAGCACATCAAGTTGGGAGGGGAGACAAGTAGACACTCAGGGGGAGGATTAAGTGCAAGGCATTACATAGAATGCAGATCAAGTGCACAGTGGTGAGTGTGGAGTGGTGATGGGGGGGGGGGGTTGAAGCAAGGGCATCAATTAGTGGAGCTGAGGAAGCTACAGGGCTCCTTTTTAAAGGCGTTATATGGAGTCCACTCTGAAGAAAGAGGGGTTACTAGTGGGGTACCGCAGGGTTCAGTACTGGGTCCAGTCCTTTTTAATGTCTTTATAAGTGACATTGCAGAGGGACTGGAAGGAAAAGTATGCCTTTTTGCAGATGATACAAAGATCTGCAACAGGGTTGATACACAAGGAGGCGGAAAGGATGAGAAGGACTTGGCAAGGTTGGAGGAATGGTCAAGTATGGCAGCTTGCATTCAATGCAAAGAAGTGCAAAATAATGCACCTGGGAAACAAAAACCCAGGGGAAGATTACACAATGGGGAAGGTAGTAATAACAACAAAAATGGAAAGGGACCTGGGGGTAATCATATCAGATGACCTTAAGGTTAGCAAGCAATGTGAGAAGGCAGTAGGGAGGGCTGGGGGGATACTGGGATGTATAGAGAGAGCCATCATCAGCAGAAAACAGTAAGTTGTTATCTCTTAACAGACAGTTGGTGAGACCCCATCTGGAGTACTGCGTCCAGTTCTGGAGACCCCATCTCTGCAAGGACACAGACAGGATGGAGGCAGTCCAGAGGAGGGCAACTAAAATGATCAAGGCCACTGATTTACGGTGAATAAAACAATGAAATTCCATTTTCAAGACTTCAGATTCCGGAATTGCACCGGTGATTGTTACTCTAATTTCCAGATTTTACCAGGATTCTGCTATCATTCTTTTAGTATGTGCATAAAGAATCAGAATTAAAGAAAGCTTAATATACAGAGCCTTAAATAAAGCAAACTGAAACTAGCACAGGAAGGAATTATAAGAAAAATGCAAGTTTTGTAGATTTACTGATCTGATATAAAATGCCAGATTCCATGAAATCTGTGTTTTTAACGGTTTTCAGACAGCCCTAATTCCGGACTTTTACCAGGTTTTCCGGTAAAAACTGAAAAACAGTGGCCTTGAAAATGATGCAAGGTCTGCAAGAGAAGCCATACGAAGAGAGACTAAAGGAGCTTAATATGTATACCCTTGAGCAAAGGAGGGAGAGGGGGGACATGATAAAAACTTTTAAGTACCTCAGTAAAATCAACAAAGTCCAAGAGGGTAGCATCTTTCAGAAAAAGAGATGTGCAAGAACAAGGGGACACAATTTGAAGATAGAGTGGGGGACAGCTCAGGGGCAATGTGAGGAAGTATTTTTCACAGAGAGGGTGGTGGACGCATGGAACAGCCTTCCGGAGGAAGTTGTGGGGTCTAAAACCGTGGGAGAATTCAAGAATGCATGGGACAGACATAAGGCAATTCTTGTGGGGGGTAGGAAGAAACAGACTGTTGGTTAACTAGGATCTGCAGCTTATCCTGTAGGTAGGGAAATGGGCAGACTAGGTGGGCCAAGCAGTCCTTATCTGCCATCAAACTCTATGTTTCTATGTTATGGGAGGGTGCTTGGTGGATCGCTAAAGGGAAGGAGTTCCATAGCTGAGGAGCATGGTGGGCGAAAGCACTGATGCCTTTGGTGGTGTTACTTTTCGGGACACATGGAAAGGATTTTCCAGTTGAGCACAGGCCATAGCCGGACATCTGAGGAACAAGTAGATCAGCTAAGGTTTTTGGAGTTTGAGACCACATAATACTGTTGACAGTCGACCCAAGGGAGTCAAGTCTAGCAACATTTGGTGACAGCCAGTTTAGATCTGAGTAGAGGAGGTAGTGGTGTTTTCGCCGATGGGAGAAGGAGGCATAGCAACAGATATTATTATGGGTGATGTCCCATCTATAGAGACTGGATTTAGCTAAGGCAGTATAGGTCGCAACTCCATATGTAAGGGTAAGTAGAAGAATACCATGAGCAATGGCAAGCCTCGCTGCAGGGGTTAGTGCATATCTGGTCCGGTACGCTATACCGGGGCCAACCTTAACTTTTTTTTGCACTAGCCAGATGGACAAGTTGATTGAAAATTGCACTAGCCCACAATAATAATGGTCAATTTTGATCAGTTATACAGGAAAAATGCAAGCCAAGAAATACTCTGATTATTGCATATTTATCCTGCTCCCACATTGCTTCCTGCCCCAGCAAAAAAAAAAAAAGACTGCAGTCCAATCACACACAGTGTGTACCTCCATTGTTTTTTCACCATGTGCCCCTTGCTTCCTCTTTCTTCACCCCCCCCCCCCACCAAACCAGAGAATACCATAATAGCAAATGTTCAATCAGGCAGTTCTGGCTCTGCACACACAGTAGTCAACATCATCATGCAAGTCGCCACAGTCCCACCCTGACCTGCAGGGCAATGTACAGAATCAGGCAGAGAAACATTCTCATCCCCCACCCTGTGATTAACCAGACCTGCACTTCTGGAAGTTTTCTTACACTGCAAAGTGAGCCAGGGAAAGTTCTAGGATTTCTTTGGAGAGAGTTAAACAAACACAGGGGGCTTGGGATGTAAGAAACTTTGACATATCTGTTTATATGTACCAGGCACAAACATATTGATTTAACATGCTCTGCCCTAACAAAAACAGATTTTTTAATAATGGTGTCCTTTCATCTGTCAAAGGGGAGCAGTATACAGGCATAATGCTGTACTACCTCTCTTTCTATACTGGATGATCTGTGTATACCAGGAATACCTATTTTAACCTTTCAAATTATATATTCTACTAAGTTTTTGCTTTGTATCATACATGCTCCACAGCATTGTTTTTAGGATGAAATGACATGCTGGGTGGTACTGCATTGATGGCATTGACTGGTGTGATCCATTAAGAGGAACAGTGAACCCCTACACCAGTCAGTAATGGCAGCTATGGGTCTGTGGATGGCCACTTCAGAGCCTAGTCTGCAGTGGTGTCCAGAGAAAGTAAAGAGTGGACAGACCACCTGGCTGGGCAGACAGTGTATAGATGATAGCATTCTGTCACTGCAGTGTTGGATACAGCCACTCAAAAGGTTGGGAAATGAGGCATACTGGTCTTAATATTGTGGGACAAATCAAAGACAAGTTCAGCAAACTGGAAGCTAGTGACTAGTTGACTGTCCTAGCAATTGAGTGATAAAAACTCACACTGAGTCTTTTGTTGAATCCCCCTCTTGAACTGCCAGATAACTGCAGCTCTTAATGAGCTGCTAATCACACCAGGCCACCTGGAACACTGAGGGAGATTAGCAAAAGTACTACAGCCTGCTAAAGTAGGGACTTTTTCAACTTCATTAACAGCCATGAAAAACCTGCACTAGTCAAGACAGACAAGTAAGCGTTAGCTGCACTAGCCCTGGCCAATTTGCACTAGGTTCAGGGCTAGTAAAACAATGTTAAGGTCGAACCCTGCGCTATACCTAATTTAGAATGGACAGATTTACACGAGTTCTGGATGTGCACAAGGGGGAGCCTACTGATAGCTACCCTTAATATTTGCAGTCTGCCTAAAAAACACACCCTCCTCCAAGGCTGGGTTGCCCAGCATGCACCGGATATCCTAGCCCTCTCAGAAACCTGGCTCTCTGAAAATATTCCCAACAATGTGGTCTCCCTCAGTAATTATTCCATCTTCCGGTCCGATAGGATCAGCAGAAGAGGGGGTGGCTGTGCAATATATGTTAAATCCTCACACCAAGCCACTGTAGTTCAAACCCCCACACCACTCCATGGCTTCAGGCACTTACAGTCAAACTCAGTCTGGGTTCAAAACACTTCACATTACCCTCGGCCTATATCCCCCTAGAAGCCAAAAACCTGCATTTGATTCCCTCCTCCACAGTCTCTCACTCCTACCTAACACGAGTGAGTCCATCATTTTGGGTGACTTCAATGTCAACTGGCTATCCCCAGCCTCATCCAGCTTTAAAGACACTGCCATGGCATATGATCTTGCCCAGCTCGTCACCTCCCCCACCAGACAGAACATTAGATCTGGAACCTCCACCCTGTTAGACCTTATCTTCACCAACAGGCCAAGGAACCTCTCCCATGTCACGGTGCTCCCTGACATCATCAGTGACCATTCCCCGGTGATCTGCTGGTGGTCTGGTAAAATGCCCACTGCCCCACCTCAAATCTCTTTACAGAGACGGCTAAAAAGAGGTGGTATTGCAAAACTCAAAGCCCATCTCACCTACAGCAACTGGCTCCCCATCTACACCTCACAGTCAGTTGACCTAGCACTCTCACACTTTATAACCACGTTCAACAAGGCCTGTGACATTTATGCTCCCCACGTGAAGCAAGTAGTAAAAACCAGAACCACACCCTGGATCACACCCTCACTTCTACACCTGCTCCAGCAGAGGGACAACCTATGGCATAAGGCCCTTGACTCCCAACGTATGCATGATAGGCAACTATACCGGAAGGCCCGCAACAAATGTACTTGGGCCTTACGGCAAGCGAAAGCGGCGTACTACCAACAAACCCTTGCCTCCTCCTCCTAGGGAGATAGTAAAAAATTCTGGAAAAACATATAAGAACTTAGTGGGAAATCCTGCTCCCCCTTCCCTACCCAACTCTCTATTAATGGGGCTCTCACCCAGGATCCTTCCGCTATTGCAGAAGCCCTTAACTTCGCTTTCTCGGATCTCTCCCATATCCTCCCTCCTAATTTCTTCAACCCACTCCCCTCCCACACACCTCCTGACATCTTGCATAATGGCAATTCTATACCTTTCAGGCTGAGAGTCATCTCCTGCCGCGAGGCAAAACACTACATTGCTAATGCTATTGCCAATACCCGTTTCAGCAATGACTCCCTTGATCTTAAACTAATCCGGCTGACCCTTGATGTCACATTACCACACCTTACTAAAATTCTCAACCTCTCGCTTTGCCTCGGTCAGTTCCCCTCATTCTGAAAGAGAGCCACAATCACCCCCATTTTGAAAAGCGGCGACGCTGCAAGCCCCAGCAACTATAGACCAATTTCAATACTTCCTCCTCTCTCCAAAGCACTCGAAAAAATGGTATCAGACCAGATAACTGAACACCTTACTAAACAGAACCTTCTCTGCCAGGAACAACATGGTTTCCGGACTGGCCATAGCACTGTCACTGCACTAGCGGAACTCACCTAGTTCCTTACACGAGGCCCCAATAAGGCTCTATCGCTGGTGCAATCTATGTGGACCTGTCCAAGGCTTTTGACACTGTCAATCATGAACTCCAGCTCAGTGTCCTTCCAAAGCTAAATGTGGTCATGAGGCTACGGCCTGGTTTAAGGATTACCTCTCAGGCCGGTCTCAACAAGTCAGAATAAATGCCACCATCTCCTCCCGCAAAGCAGTCTGCTTCGGGGTTCCACAGGATCTATACTTGACCACTTCTTTTCACCCTCTTTTTAAACTCTCTCCCCAAGGCATGCAGCGGTCGTCTTCTACTCTATGCTGATGATGCGGTCCTGTTCTGGAAACACCCACATCCTAGTACCCTCCAACTTGCCCTACAGGGCTTCTTCTGGGAACTTGAAACATGGTTCACTGAACACCGCCTGACCATCAACTATAGCAAAACTAAGGCTATGATCTTTGCACACCGCCAAAGCCCTCACAGTCAGGCTGCGCTCCTAATCAAAACACACAAGGCACCTCTCTGGAATAAGTTAATAGTTTTAAATATCTGGGCATCACATTAGACACCTCCTCTCCTACCATAGTCACGCTCAACTCTCTCCATCACTATCAATGCCAGGGTAGGTATCCTCTACAGAATGAAACACTGCTTACCCAGACAGGCCATGAAGCTTGCAGTCTCCTCCTCAATCCTCTCCCTAATTGACTACGGGATTGTGATCTATGGCTCAGCAGAACCCACCACACCACGTTACATTAACATTGCCATGAATAAAGCCTGTCATCTAGTCACTGGCTCTACAGACTTACCCATACCTCTGAGCTCTATGCTCTAGCTGGTTGGCTTAACTTCCAACAAAGGCTAAAGCACCACACCTGCATCCTCGCAAAAAAGATACATCTCCAGCAAGCCCCCGCCGGCCTTCTCCCCATTGTCAGCGCTGCCCCCATCAGACGCAATACAAGGCTCACTGCCAACCCCTCATTTCTTATCCCCCGCTGTAGAACATCCCTTGGCCAAAGATCCTTCTACTACCGTGCTCCACTTTGGCTAAATGCGTTACCTCTGCCGCCTCTCTGACCCATAGCATCTACCATTTCAAAGCAGGCCTCAAAGCTCAACTTCTTGAATCTACATATATGTGACTGTGGCTAACCCTGCCCAATGCTTGTTTCCCATGCCCTCCTTCCTCCGACACAGGGTCTCTCTAGATCCCGCATTATAAGCCTTGCCTTCTTGTCTTTCTCTTGCCTTCATGTCTTTTCTATTTCAGTGACCTACAGACTGCTGCCTACGTCTGTCACCAGTTTATCTAAGTTAATGCCTGGACTGTGTCTCCAGTACTGTACTGTCAATAATGATTGTCTGTATGTTATTCCTGTACTTGTTTACCCTCCACCCCCTGTATCTGACGTGGAGCCTTTGCAAAAGAGTCTGTGACTCAAAGGATTGTAATTCCGATTCTACTCAATAAATAAATAAATAAATAAAATGTGAAGATCAAAGTTTAGGGATTGGTCCAGTGTTACCACTAGGTACCTAAACGAGGTCACTGAATCAATAGGGGAGCCATCCAGACAAGAGACCATGAAATTATTTTGGCAGGTTTTGAGTTTAGAATTTGTCCCAAATAGCATGGATTGGGTTTTGACCTCATTAAGGACTAGTTTGTGATGTGAGAGCCAGGCTTAAGTGCGCTGAAAGTTAGTGGAGAACTGCACATTGATGTCAGAGATGTTTTTTGCACTGGTGTATGGACTATATCATCAGCGTAGAGGAGGAGGTTGAAGTAAGATTGGAGGTGATGTTATTGATAAATATAGAAAATAGCAGTGACTCCAAAACTGAGCCTTGTGGTACACCAATATTCACTGCTGCCAGGTCAGAATAGGTTGAATTGTATTTTACAACTTGGATCCTGTTTGACAGGTAATTACTGAACCAGCTGACAACACTATGCATGAAGCCCAAAGACTTCAGGGTGGCAAGGAGAATGGAGTGGTTCACCAGGCCGAAGGCCTTTGTCATGTCTATGAAAACAGTTCCAGTTAGAAGGCCTGAGTCTATAGCAGTGAGTGTGTCAGTAGTAAACTTCAGCAGGGCCGTGGAGGTGCTATGGCCCTTGCAGAAACAATGCTGATCGGTTGTGAGAAGGTAATTTTTGAGAAGGAATTCAATGGTTTGTGTAGCAACTAATTGTTCCAGGATTTTGCTCAGAACTGAGAGGATGGCAATGGGTCTGTGGTTATATGGGTCTTTTGGGGCACCCTTTTTGAAGACAGGAGTGACCCTGGTTATCTTCCATATATCAGGGACACTACTTTGGCATAGAGAGAGTGTGCAAATTTTGGCTATGGCTGTTATATTTAGTAGTCTGGGTTCAAGACTGTCCGAGCCTGTGTCTGTGCTGTCTGAGATTGAGCTAAGTAGTTTAGAGACCTCCTGTCGAGTGACAGCCTTAAAGTACAAGGAGGGGCCAATGACTTCTTGGCTGGAGGTCGCAGGAGGGTAGTGGTGTTGTGAAGCAGGGAAGGAGGATATGTATTTATTTAGATCTGAGAATTGTTTTTTTAAAAAGTTAGCTATGGTCTGAGGATTGCTACAGTGAGTACCGCTGAGGACCAGGTCATTTGGGGTGGTGGAGCGGGTAGACCCCAGGAAGGTTTTTTATGTGTGACCAGAATTTTTTGTGGTTGCCTGAGGCATTCATTAGTAAGCTTTTGCAGTATGAGCCTTTGGCTGTTCTTATTTCTTTTTTGAAGGCATTCTGCTGCTGTCTGTAGCTGTTATAATCTGCTGGCAGGCCAGAAGACTTAAAGCGGCTCCAGTTCTTGTCTCTTGCTCTTAGCTTAGCAAGTAGTTTCTTTTTTAGTCATCTGGTTTGTTTCCCCTTAATTCTGCAGGTAATGAGAGGGGAGTGTAGGTCCTGCAGTGCCATGAATTCTGTCAGAAAAATGTCGAGGGCAGACTGTACATCATTGGCATTGTAACAATTGGACCAGTCAATGTTAGATAATGTCACGCAGAAATTGTTGTGTATCTAAGTTAGCATAATCCCAGAAAGTGATGTAACGAGGTTGTGAGGGGGGATGCTGCTGAGCCCCAAATGCAAAAGATAGGGGAATGGTCAGTGGTAGCATCTGTGAGTGTGCCAGCAGCTTGGATGTACTCAGTAAGATTTGTTAGTACCCAGTCGATCAGGGTGCTAGAGGTTGAGTGGGGAGCAACTCTGGTGAGCGTAGTGATCAGTTGATGCAGATTATGGTTCTGAATTTTGGGGACGGATGAGGCTTAGCACTTCCCTAACAAGTTTAGGTTAATAACACCGAAAATGATAACTTCATTTTTACCAGAGAGTTTGGACGTGCGGTTCAGTAGTTCATCCAGGCTGGCATGGCCACTGTTTGGGGGGTTGGAAGTGCATACAACATGTAGCTTTTTAGCCCCAAAGATTAGAACTGCATGTAGAGATTTGCAGTGGGTCAGGGGGTTGGTTCTTATGACAGTGAGGTGTAGGTGTTCTTTGAAGTAGAAGGTAACCCTACTTCTCTTTTGGGGGATAGTCTGTCCCTCCGTAGGCGGCCATAATTGGGTATGGAATACACGGAGTCCGAGTTAGAGGATTTTAGCCACATTTCCAATAGGCAGAGTATGTCCAGGTGGTAGAGAGTAATCCAAGCCTCAAGTTCAGCAAGGTTGTGCTCAAGGTTTCTAATGTTGTGCTGTACAATAAGGAGGCCCTTAGAATTGACTAGTAGGGAGTTTGACTTGAGAGAGATGGTGCGTCGGGCCCAGATTGGTTTCGATATCACCAGAGAGAAGGATTGCCAAGAGCAGAATTTGCCAGAGTTTCTAGTGTATAAAAAGGGAGGTGGTCAAGTGATGAAGGAAGCATTTTTTGGGATCATAAGCAGTTAGATACATAAAGCCCTTGTGCACTAGCAATGGGGTCAAGTCAAGCCGTGTGGGAGAGAGTAGGAGGAGGAGATACGGAAGTCGTCCAGATTTAGCTGTGTAGCAGAGTGGGCCAGACTGTTGTTGCTGATAGTAAAAGCCGAGAGGAAGAACAGCAGTAAGAACTCTGCCTGGATGATCAGGAGTCCTCAGCAGCTCATGATACCAGATGTCTGCTTCAGCTGGTATCGATATGACTTGGGTACAGGAAGAGCACAATTAGAAAGCATCAAGTGTAAAAAGGTGCTTTACCGGTTATCCTTGGGGATTGTTTTTTACCAGAGCAGTATCACAGCGGTAACTTTCTGTTTGTAGGCGAACAATTTCAGTGTGGGGAACCCCTAATGGTCAGGTAAAATAAGGGACCAATAGAAAAATAGGCACTTAATCTTCTGCCCAAACAGTGTCTATATAAGGCAGGGTCCACCCAGGGTGGGGAGTTGGTGCAAAGCATCACCAGGGTAAGACTTTCGGCCGAACCAGCGGGGTGGCTCAAGGTTGCTATCTGGTGTGGGAGGCTTGATTTGCAGTTTTCGCTCTTGTTTCTAGCCCTGCTCCCCCAATGTGGAAGTGGCGCTGGGCAGGTGTTCAAGTCTTGTGGCTTTAAGAGGCGACTGTAGTCCAGCCCGAGAAATAGGTGGGAACCGCGGCTCATACCAAGGGGAGGGTCCTCAGAAAGAGTGGTGTCCAGGGTCCGCTGGAGTGGAAGAGGAAGGAGTAAATATTAGGTGTTGCCCCTTTAACAGGAGAGATTACTGTTGTTGCCCTCTAGTGGCGTTGCAGTATAATTTGAAAATGGGAAAGTAGACAAAAAAAAAAAAATGAAGAGAGACGGCCTTTCTTGCTCACGAAAAATATCCTTGGAGGGTCCAGCTTATTCCTGCCAGGGCGGGCCCCCTCCAAGAGGGGAAGAGGAGTGCAAATAGCATTCCTGGGGAGTCTTCCAAGGCATGCAGGGCTGTGGGTGCAGGTGCAGTGCGCTATGGGGAATGTGGCATGGGGGTACTAGGCAGCCACCATCTAGCCAGCAAAAACAGGCACTACTTCTGTTTTATGGGCCCCTCCCCACACCCACCGGTGCATACCATGGCAACACCCTGGAGGCAGAGCCAGATGACATGTGACCTTCCACGTCGGCAAGGCTCCGTACACCACTAGGTGTCACTCTCTGAGCAGTGCTGTGCAGCACCCTCTCCCAGGAGGACAGCGTTCACACAGATGCTCTATCACCCTCCTGCTGATCTCCACTCCTGATGTCCCAGGAGGACAGCATCCACACAGATGCTCTATCACCCTCCTGCCGGTTTCCGCTCCTGATGTCCCAGGCTTGGGGTTAAAGCCCAGATTACCAGCGTGACAAGTGGGTAGCCCACCACTCAGCATCACAGAGCCGACCATTGAACTTGTTTTCTAAGTTGCATTCATAAAGTTCCATCTCCAGGACATCATACTCTGGCTGGAGGATGATGCTTGTGTAAAGCATCTGTAAGGGATTCTTGGGTTACAATAGTAAATTATATGAGAGATAAATATAGCTAACAACAACAATTTGTGAAGGTAAATCACCTGTTAGGATTAGATCCCCACTCAACCGTTTGGCAGGATGTGACATAACCTGTTCATCATAAGAACTGCAACTCTCTTTCCAGCAGTTGAGTGGCATAATGAATGAGTGTTTGCATAGTAGGCAAGAGATCAGTGGGCCAAATCCTGGCAGGAACGTGAACTTTTTTATTAAGATGGAAACTCGCTGGAGTGGTGATTGTCCACACTGCCACGTTTGCACCGCAGCAACCGGTGTGCTCAGGTTGTGCAATGCAAATGTCGCAGTGGAAACTAGCCCTACAACCTTCCAATCTTCCGGCTAGAGAGGTGAACGCATTACAGTACCTACTGAGTTAATGACACCAATTCATTAATACTCGCTTTTTGTTTTTTTATATTCAATTCTAGCAGGCTGAAGTGTGACATCATGCTAGACAGCATTTCCCAGACGTTTTTATAAAAACAGAAAGATGGTTTCAAATGCAGATTGCATTTCCTAACTTAATTTCTATGTTGCACTGTGTTTTAACACCTCCCCCCAACCCACTGCACAAAAAAATGTGAGAAACATTCAGCATTTGACAGGTACTTAGGAGAACGCTCATTCAAGAACGGTGCTAATTATAGCTCTCATGCTTAAGAGCCAGCACACCTAGGAGTCTATAAAAAGGCATGTTCCACCCCATCCCTTTAGATCATTCTGCTACTGCTCTGGCACCAGGTAAAAACTGCTTTTCTGGTTTGTAGTCTTGTGCCCCAACTGCTACGCTGGCTGCTGGATTGCAAGCTTGTGGTAAGACATATCTCTGATACAAACAGATCTTAGATCAGATAAGCTGGTAAACTGATCCTGCATCACCTCAGCTGGTACCCCGATCCTGTACCAGTTCAGCTGATAAAGTGATCATGGATCAGTTTGTTACAACAGCAAACTGACTTGGAAGCAGTCTGGCTGGTAAACAAATCATGGAGCAGTTGATTTCCGCACTAATCTACAGGCATTCACTCAGTAAAAGTGCTCTCTAATCAAGCTTGGAATCTGCATATGCAGGGCAATTAACAGCTGTCTACTATGCAGTACCTGACAAATGTAGATTAATTTCCCACTAGGATAGAGTGTGTGTGTGTGTGTGTGTGTGTGTGTGTGTGTGTGTCTTTCAGTTGCCTGGCTGGCACTTCTTTAGTTTCACAGAACCATAGATTGTGTTGGTAGAAAAAGACCCAGAGGTCCTTCCAGTGTACCCATTTCCTACCTAGCTCCATACTCGGCCTAATGCTGGGCTGGATTTAAAGATCTGACATCTCTAGTGGCTTGACTGGCACCCCTTCTACAAGTATCTCTCGCCATCTGCTGCCTGTGGTCCCCACTATTCCATATCATCTGTTTCACCTAGGTTTAAAACCCACCACAGTCTTGGTTTAATCCACCTCTCTGGGCACTCAGTTCTATTTGTCCACTACCTGCTCTGTAAAGAAGAACTTCCTCATGTCCCCCCTGAATTCTCTCCCACCAGTCCCCACCTGTGCCCTCTAACCACTGGGCCCTCATTCTTCACGAGCAAGTCTTGCTATCCACCCTGCTGATTCCTCACAAGGACTTGAGATCTTGAAATTACCTTGAAAGGGTGCAGTTCCTTGGGATCCAAAGAAGCATAGCCTGTCAGCAATCCTTCCCTGCCAGAAAGTTGCTGCTCACCTATAGGTTACGATTAGGAAGTTGAACAATATGTATTTATTATAATTGTTAGTACTGTACTAGTCCTATGGCAACAGTGAAGCTATCCTGTGATTTCTATGTGTTGAAAGTTATTCCAGAATAGCCAGTTTATTTCTGGCCCTGTGGTACTTCTCTAATTATATCAAGTACTGACATAGTTGATATCACGTGAAGTCTGTAAATATCTTTTATTATTATTTAGCAGTATGAATGAATGGTCTGGACCCCACCGCAAATCAGTTCCAACTCAACTGGGCTATCGTATTCTCTACTATTACTATCTGTATGTACCTGCCAAGTGCTAAAAGTTTTGTGGCGAATGACTCTGTAGCATGCAACACTACTAATGTGGTTTACCTTGCTACTTGCAATTCGTGTCTTGCTTTTCATACTGGCATGACAAAACAAAACTTTGAAGAGCGTGCGAGTGAGCATTTAGGAAATATTGAGAAGAGAGATGGCATTAGTGCTTTGGCACAACATGTACAGGAAAAGGGACATAGACATAGTTTTAGTTTTCAGGTCACTGAAAAGGTCTCTGATACAGTAATGTGGTGGTAATAGTGACAGGAACCTGTGGCAGTGTAAATGATTTTGGCAATTTAAAATAAATCCAAATAGTCCACCTGGGCTAAACAATCATTTCCAACTAGCCCCATTTTTATGATTACTTGTATAGTCTGAGCAGTTCATGTGCTTGTTATTATACTGGCATTCGTGTTCAGTTTTATTTATTTATTTATTTTTTTGCAACATGCTATTTATCTTATGATACTGACATCATCGGCCAGATTTTCAAAGGACCCTTTGACCAACACAAGGTGCAAACAACCACCTTGTGTCAAATCCAGGTGCACCAAATACTGTGCGCCATATTTTGCAAGAAAAGTGATCTCTGTAGCAAAGTTCCCCAAAATGACACAAGAGGCCAACTGCGTCAAAACTAGGACACATGGGCAAGAATGACGCAAGCCGAGTCAAAAAATACAGTGGATGAAACAAACCGGATAATGACATTTCAAGCACCCAAAATGCTTTAAACAAGTCCTGCAGGGGAATATTGACTCTATAACCAAACCTCTACATAATTTGCACTCCCCATTCCAATCATAGCACTCATCTGACAGTACTGATGGGTACTATATGGGCTTGCCTCTGGACGCAATATTTTACATGCTGTAGTACTTGAGAAAGCATTACGGTGTATACAAAGAAGAACTCTTTCAGCAGATTGCCATTCATAGTACCACAGCCTGCTCACCTGCTGTGGGCCTCTTTATATGCTGTAGTGTACGTTACACCAGTTCTGGCTGGTCTAACAGCAGCATGCATCTTAGGCACAAGGACAGGGCCTACATTCTTTGAAAATCCCAAATAAGGGGATGGTGCATCATTTCAGTGATGCAGGCATCTCTTCCAACATGGCGCAGCATTTGTTCGACGCAAGCATGGCGTAAGCCAGTCTGGCATATACAGACCTGTTTCTGATGCAAGCACTATTAGAAAATCAGAACTGACAAGTTTTGATGCATCGTGCTACTTGCACCATTTTGTTTATAACACAAGCATCCTGCACCATTCTCTGGCCTTTGAAACGCCAGCCCCATGTTTAAATGTAAAATATGTGCCACTTCATGTTTTGACAGAACATTACACTGTACATGAGACTGCAAGTTATAAATGAGACTGGGGTTGGCAGTATAGCCTAGAGGTTAGAGTAATGAGCTGCAAATGAGCTTGGTACATCCAGCAGACATGGGTTTGATTCCCACAACCTCCACTTGCATGTGGCGTGACTCTGAGCAAGCCACTTAACTTCCCCAGCACTCTGGAGCCACCCCTGAAAACAGACATTTGTGCCTAGTGGGCCTTACCTGGTTACCACAGAATAACAAAAAAAGTTGCAGTGCTCAGGCAACCTTTTTCTCCTGCCCTCATTCCCACTTCCTGGCTGTTTGTTTTATTCAGTGTTTCCATCAGTTGATTCTTATCCCTGTGTTTTCCCACCCCGCCTCCCCCATCCTTCAGATCTTTGTGCAGTTTTGCACTGTATATATTTATATAAAGGTTTCACACGTGAACTGATGTTGCACGTCAACATTGTTGCTGTTTTGCACAAAAGATGAACTGCCGTATTTGCACTATAAGCTTTGCCCATCATTAGCTGTACTGTCACTTTAAACCACTGACTTTTAATGAGTGACTCACACAGTTTATGGCAGGTCTTGAGAAAGAGTTTGTTTGACACAAAAGCATTCAGACACTGTTGGGGAAGAGTGTCTGAGCTGCCTGCGCATTTTACTTGAATAAAGATTTTCATTCTACTTTGGTGTTTCCTTGAGTGGAGCCAAGCTGTCTGAGAGCACCATTACATGTTTGTGCTTCTGGCCCCGGGACATTGCTACCATAAGACTCCTGTGTGCTTTCTACACTAGAAAATGAAATGCCTATTTACAGGTATGACCCGAGCGAGTACAAATGCAAGCATTACACAGTGAACAATCTCAATTACAATGTGAGGAAAACGTGAATACAGAATCCAAGTAAGAACATCAAATAACATTTAGGCGAAACAGTTGAGTGACTATAACAGCAGATGCAAGACAAACTGGGAATAAATATGATTAAGGAACAAAACCAAATACAATGTAAGTGAAATAAGAATGCTGAACTGCATTGAGAACAACAAATATCATTAGGCAAAGCAGATAAGCCAATGTTGTGGTAGATGCAACTTATCCCCAACTGCCCACCTTGCACCCACCACTACAAACTCTACAGTCAGCTTGGTAGACCCTTCCTCGAAACCCAATGCATGTTCCACTTATTAACGTTTCTTCAACACAGAAAACAGAAGGTGACGGCAGAAGGGGGCCTCAAGGTCCATCTAGTCTGTCCATGGTGTATAGATTACTTCACATGTCCTAGCTTGGCCATTTTCTTTGCTACCTCTCAGACCTATTACATACCACCCAAAACTCTACCTACTCCATCGGAGCCCACTAAGCAGGCTGCCTGCAGACGCCTAAGTGTTCCAGAGCTTTAGGTCAGCTGTCCTTTGCTCGTAAGCTCCCAACTTTGTGAAATAACCTTCCCCATACAATTGAGATGCAGAGCCTTCCATTACCCTAAAAAATGGCTCAAATCCCACTATGCCCACAGCTGAACACGTTAGCCATATTTGCAGAGCAATTTCTAGCTCACCTGAGTTTTAGATTTGATTTACTAACCCAGTTGGAGTACACCGGATTGTTATGAGCTTCTGGTTCTAGAAGCACAGTGCTCTGTTCTAGCATGTATAACCATGCAACCTTCCATGTGGCACAAATGAACTTCTGGATAATGCTCTTTATAATAGTTTCCTTTTTCTATTTTGTCTGCATGATTTTTCTTTGTAACCTATTACAAAATGTTTTGTCCCTGTCTTGCCTTGTTTTTGACCCCAGGATGTATCTGGAAAAGACTTGCTTTTTTTATGCCTTCCTGGTTAAACAGTTAAATAACTAAATAAACAGACATGAAGAAATCACTCAATAAATAAATAAATGTTATATATGGTCACAAGTGATAGACTTTACTTTTTAATACAAATAACCAATAGAGCCGGCCCAGTGGCGCAGAGGGCTGAGGCACTGACGCCTTACCTCACACCACACCAGCGACCCGGATTCCAGAATGGACTCGGGCGCGGAGGGTCGGCAGGGGAAGGAGTAGGATTGAGCGCCTGCAGGACTGCCTCTCCTAGGTGGGTTGGGGAATGGCGTTGCCACTCTGCATGCCCCGGTGGAGACCAAGGGAAGCTCAGTTGCAGCGCACATAGGGGAATTGAAGGAAAACTAGAAAATGGCGTCTCCTCCTACCGGATGACGGCTGCTTGGACCAGTGCCTCCTCGAGCTCTGTGACAGTTGACCTGACCACAGCAGCACCCAGGGCCAATGCCTAGGCTGTTAGGCCATTTCTCCTCGGAAGAGGAGGACCCACCCAATGCAGGGTTATGTCGGGTTACCCTGAGGTGACTGCGATGTGGGGTCAGGATTGACGGCAGACACGAGAGAGGCGAGTGACCTTGTGGTAACTGGCCTGAAGTAGAGGTAGGTGGGAGTCTCAGCAGAGATAAATAAGATAACACAAAAAAAAAATAACCAATAGGCTTGCCAGAAAGGTTCTGACCTGTACTAATTAAGAACAGGAACACAGTGATGGCCCGTGGCACAGCAAATCTACAGCTCTCGATGCTGGTGATATGGTTTTGGGAGTGAGCCTACGAACATATGACAATGCCAGCAGAATTAGGCCTCAAAGTCTATCTCGTCTGCTTGAAAACGCAGCTCATAGTTCAGACAACTGCTGTTTCCCCCCCATCCCTCCCGCAAATTTTCCCTCCGAGTTCACCACCCTGGTCAATTATTTCCCTACTTGTATCTTGCCCATGAACCTATCCCATCCCTTCTTAAAACTCTCCATTGAAACCAGTAAGATCACCTCCTCAGTTCCAAGCCACCAGCACCCTTTCCGTGAAATAATGCTTTCTCAGCTCCCGCCTGACCCCCCCTTCCCCAACAGTTACAGTCTATGTCCCCAGCCTACGTTTCTGAAGGACGGTCTGGGGAGGAGAACTGAACATCTCACATGCACTCCTCCTCCTCCTTGGGGGAGGGGAGGGGAGGCAGTGCGCTACCTAGGTATACACAGGTGTTGCCACAGTTGGAGTTACTCAGCTGGGATGGGGTGGCTGCACTTGAAGGCAAGTGCAAGCATGTACTGCACGTGCCAAGCTTCACCCCTACCGATGTGACAATCATTTTGTTGACACCGATATGGGCAAAGGCAATACCCCGCCTGGCTCTGCAGAGACAGCATTACAGCTCCCTGGAGCCAGAGCACCAAAGTGCAGTCCAGGAAAACATTCCTGTTTTGCTGGGGGCTTCACCCACTACACATCCCACAAGTAAATATAACAAATGAACCAGGCAAGATAGCCACAAAGGGCTCAGCCTGGAGGTGCTGAGGGTTGAGGGCGCTGGACGCCACACCTCATACCACACCGGTGACCCAGGTTCAGGAACGAGCCCAGACTGCCAGGGGTCAGCAGGGAAGGAGAGGATCGAGCATCTGTAGGACAGCTCTCCTCTCCCTGGGGTGGGTTCTGGGTCTCCTCGGTGCAGCAGTGACACCTGGAGGAGACCGGATGTACTACATGTGCCTAGAATGTAAGGGAAGGAGTGCAGCGGACACTCACGGCTTCTCCGTGCAGGCGTCACTGCACGTCCAGCTCCAGGGGGCAACCTACAGTAAGAAAAACCCCGGGCTGAGGATAGGCGAAGGCGCCTCCATCTTGACCACACTCCCACTGTCGGGCTCAGTTTCCAGGGGCATCCACCGACACCTGCCCGGCGCACTGGATTGTAGATAAAGCGTGAGGGCAGGTGGTCCCACCTCGAGGGGCTCAGAGCTGGGGGCTCAGAGCTGGGGGATCCGCGAGGCGGGGTTGGTCTGGAATACCAAGCTTCAGACCGGGAGGTAGAGCCAGGCTGGCTAGGTAGCTAGAGAGAGTTCCTTGGTCCCAGAAAGAAATAAAGTCTACAAAAAAAAAAAAAAGACAGCCACAAAGGAGAGACATAGGACAGTCTACAAACGTGGTAAAAATCTGAGGAATAGGCTTGTGCATGGTTATTACAGGGGTGACACACCTAATATCTCCCAGGACAACTGGTTACCACCACTTCCAAATGGCAATTCACTAACCTACGCAGCCAGTATAGTGTTATGCTTGTGCAACTGTGTTAGTTTGGTTTTGGCCATTTCGCACTCTCTATTCCAGAGGAATCACCACCCTGTAGGGGTACGAAGACAAGGAACTCTCGGAGAGGGTTCCACCCCCTAGAGGTGCCACGGGATGATTACCGTAGCTAAAGGTACCTTAGGAATCCCCCTAAGGAGAGAGTGCTGCCACTGGAGGAAGAGGGGAGGACGGTGGGGCAAAGAAAAAATGCTTCAAGTGAAGCTGAGAGGAACTGCTTATATAGCTCAGGAAGTGGGAGTGGCTGGCTGCTTGGCCACTGAACTTCAGGCAAAGCCTTTTCAATTCACTGACCTATGCAGCCAGTATAGTGTTATGCTTGTGCAACTGTCTTAGTTTGGTTTTGGCCGTTCGCACTCTCTATTCCAGAGGAATTACCACCCTGTAGGGGTACGAAGGCAAGGAACTCTCAGAGAGGGTTCCACCCCTAGAGGTTCCATCGACGAAATAATGCGGGTTGAAGGTACCTTAGAATCCCCAAATGAAATGTAGTATCATCCCCAAAAAAGAGGCAACACGAAGCATATGAGCAAGCAGCAACTGTGACAAAGGAGCAGTAACTGTAACGTAGTAGTAGAAAAGCATAGGCAGTTGATAATGCAGTGAGATGCTCAGCTGGATAACGTAATGACTGCCCAGGTTTGCACTGCATGATACTGATGGTTTGCCTTGAGATGTGGGGATTCCCTAAGGAGAGAGGGAACGGCAGGACATCCTCCACCTCCATCCAACAACGGAACCTATCTAAAGAAAATAGGGGAAACAACTATGCTAACTAAGTGTTATGACCTGAGGCAACGGAGAAGAGAAAAAAAACCCTATGAGGAGGAAATCTCTGGGGATCCAAGACCTAGGCTGCCTTCCCTCCAGGCTTGGGATGGTTTATTTAGTGACGGGTCTGCAGCTGCAATTTGGAAAATCCAATTAAAGGGAGGTGAAAAATATTCCAGTTTGGAGGAAGGTTCTCACTCAAACCCTCTAGCGGGAACGCCGTGGAAGGTTGCGAGAAAACTCTGCAACAATACGTGCATCCAAGGCGCAGGAGGAGAGCAACAACTGCTGAGGCACTCACCTGGTCTACCCACCCTAAATCAAACCAGGTGAACCAGAGGCAGTCGTAGGGAGAATGTGGTGAAGGCGCCTCGCTAGGGGAAACCACTAAAGTCAATGGACAACCGTTATAGTGGAACACTAGAGCCAAAGGAGGTAACTTTTTCCACCCTTCACTGCTAGTCTTAAATGCTACACAAGGAGCTGCTGCCGCGTAGCAGGCAGCTAAAACCAAGCCTGGGGTGAGAACATTCCCAGCTATCGGCCAGGTGAGAAGGATCCCACCCCAAGCTGGACACGCTCGAGATGTGGATTAAATGCAGAGCAAGACCGCTGGCTGCAGGAACCCTGTGCCAGAATACAATGGCTGGCATGCCCCAGAAATTGATTGAGAGCTGAAAAGCTGGTGAGCTGAATGAGCACGGCATGCTGAGATCGTAATGAGCATTGAGTGCTGAGACCTTGCAAGGTCGAATACAGATTGAGTGCAGCAGAATCCCAGAGGCTGAAGTCGAGGGATGGCAGTAGGAATGAAGCAATGGCTTGCGTAAGCAAGGAGCAACGGCTGTGTAAGCAAGTGTGGACCTGCACGTAGGTCAGTAAGCAGTAGTGATAGGTGGACCTACACAGAGGTCTGCATAACATACTGTATAGCATTAACAGCACTGAATTGGGGGCAAGTCAGCCAAAGCAGTTCAAAGCCAAATCAAGGTAACAAACTCCGAGGATTTTCGGCGGCGACAGGATTTAGAACAGAATTAATTAGCCACATAGGCCATGACCCCCCAAATACCTCCCAGTCCCCACCATAGGACAAACAAGGAAGTAATGGAAGGGCTGAGAATCACATGCAGATATAAAACTAATTTAATAGCCTCAGCAGGAGCTTTAGCTTACCTCAGAGTAAAACAATGTATAATAGCATGGGAGTAAACAAAGCAGTAGCAGGAAGCAATTAGGTCTGTGCAGCAGCAGTAAAAAACAAATGAGTACACTGAGTTGTAACTGCAATGAATAAAAGGAGGCATAATGCTCTTAAAGCACTGTCACCAGGCAGTGCAATGAAACTGCTGCAATGAGGTAATTAGAACAGGCATGAGTGAGCTGTAGAGCTAGGTTCAGTGAATCTGAGTCAGGTGAAAGTAATAGGGTATGCCATGGAACAGCTATGTGAGCTGAAACACACAAATCAGGTTTGCAGTTGCAGTGCAGTAATTTGAGAGTTATGAGTAACTGAAAGCAAGCAGTATGAGCACTGAAGTAGCAGTATGCTAGCAGCTTAGAAAAGAACCCCCTCAAAGGAAGGAAGGAAGCACACATAGCCGAAGGCAAAATACAAACCAGAAGCAGGAAAATAAACACAGAAGTCCAGCAGAGACAAGCAGGAGCAGTGGGGGGGGGGCAGGCCCCAGCCAGCCAGCCAGGAAGGCCCAACCAGCTCAGAGGACAAACCGACAGAGCCTCTGGCTGCAAAGAAAAAATGCTTCACGGTGAGGCTGAGAGGAACTGCTTATATAGCTCAGGAAGTGGGAGTGTCTGGCTGCTTGGCTATTGAACTTCAGGCAAAGCCTCATTGTGGGAATTGAACATTTTTCCCTCAATCCTGAGAACTAGCACATTCACAACATGTAACAGCGCCAAGAGTTTTGATAGCAGAAGATTCTTTAATTGCAATAGAGTGTCTGGTATATCTTGCTACATGTGAATGTGGTGTGTTTTATGTTAGTAAGACCACCAGGCATTTTAAGGCATGTAAAGGGGAACATTTGCATTCAATATTAGCCAATGATATAGAGAATGCAGTAGTCAATCATTGTAGGGTGGTGAGCAGAGTTGGACACAGCTTCAAGTTCTGTGGGATTGAAAGTGTGGTATTGGGACAGAGGGGAGGAGATTTGCATGATAAACTTAAAACAGAGAGAATCATTTTGGATCCTCATGCTGGGGGCTATGTAGCCCCCAGGTTTAAACTATAGAACTGAATTGATGTCAAGGATTAAGAAAAAAATAATGATGTATACCTTGCTTGCTCTAACCAGTTCTTTTTTTAGCAGTTATGATCATTTCTATAATTGGTATTGGTTTTTATTGTCTGTGTATCTTATTCCAGGTGCCAAAGGAACAAGAAGAAAGTTCCTAGGCGCTAAATTATTAATGACACAGCATTATGGACTTGCGATATAATCAAGTACTAATTAATTATTCTGCTGTATCAATTAATAATACTGTTTTTAAATGTCACTAAGGGAGTTGAGTACTGGGTATTAAGGGGTTTGCTTTATATTTATCAGTGTTGTTGCATTCAGAATTGAGCATGGAGCACTTTGTTACATGTGTATACCCTGCCCCTTTCATTGACTGATTATTTAAGGCAGCATGTAATAGTGTGGAAACATTCCCATGACTAAGCACTGAGTTGCGAAACCAGTTGGGATTTTACTGCTATGGCCTGAGATGTTTGAACTGCCTGAAATGGCATATATTTATTGATTTCTGAATAAAGTTTTTTGTACCTTCAGTTCAAGAGGTGCTGGTATTGCTTTACATAAATATAACAAACTCCAGGGCGGGCATGCCCCAAAAGGGAGGAAAACTGTCAGGGTGCCAAAGACAATGTGATTGCGGGGCAATCAAAAATCAAGCTCGCCCCTGTCACTCTTGCCCTTGTTGCAGCATCCTAACTGTTGTGCCAAAATTAAGTCACCGTGTTAACGGGCTGTCATGTGCCAAGATGTCTGATTCCTGAAATCCCAGGGGTTGGGAAAACATTGGTGGGAAAACCCTGACTGCAGCCAACCCCTTGCAGGCCTTATACCGATGACCAGGTACCTTCCTCAGCTGGATCTGGTCCTGGTTGGACTTGGTCAACCCCGCTGGCCCCTCCATGGGTGGAGGAAGAACCATGGTGTCAAGCCAGGGAGGTGGTTAAGTTCCTGGAGTAGTTGCGTGATGGGGCTGGGAAGGCTGGCCAGAATGGAGAGTGTTGGTTACCTTAGAGTCTGCATTGTATGTATTTTATCCTATTTGCATTTCCGTTTGGTTCTGTGTGGGGTGCTCAGAGCCTCCAGGATTGGGCGCCATAGAAATAAATGTGCCTTGCCTTGCCCTTAGCAGAAAAACCTTGATTGAAAATTAAAAGGACCTGACTACTGCCATTGATGTCTGTTCTTGAAAGGTGTCTGTGGCACGCGGCTAAAAGCTGGATTGCAAAAAAAAACTGCTTTTCATAGACTGTCACGTCTTGATCATCAGCTTGCTGGTGTACATGTAGCTGAAGTAAACACAGGACGCAGTTTAAAATGGGTTCGAAATGTTCATTCTTTATTTACCAGACCCGGTACAATGCAGAAACTTGACTTTTAAATTCCTATAGCTGCCATTGATCTTTAAACCACTGATTCCTTTTTGGAATCCATGGGACCAAAGACCCCTGTGATACACACCTTACACAGAGCTCCCTTTTTAACTGGGAAAAAGAGAAATTGAGAGCTGCTGTTCTGCCAAAGTAGCCAGGAGACTGTGGTATTATTAAGGCTGTGGCGGTTCTGCCTTAGCGGGAGGCAGCACAGACTAACAAGGCCAAAATAGCAATCACGAAGACAATCCACAAGCCCTGTTTCATGTATTTAATGCAGAGTTCAACTGAGGGATGATCTGCCATCCTGTCCTCTGTCCTGTGCAATCTGAAGAAACCTGCAGCAGTACTGCTACTACTACTGACAGGACCAGGCTGCAGCTGGCAGCACCCCAAGTTACTGTGCTGCTGCCCACTGTGGGCCCCCACAGTCACAGGCTACAGAAGACTGGTGGTAGTGGTAGTGATTAGTGGTCAGGTCACGTGCTGCAACTTCTTAAATTCCTTTTCAATTTTTTTATTACTTAAATTTATAGCTCAGCCAACTAGCTGTCCTTCCCTTAGAACACTGTCCCAGCAACAAGGCCAGGTTACCTAGCAGCAATCCTTACTGTGCTCAGTTGCTCACTTGCCGACAGCCCATGCTTCGCTCGATCACAGACTACAGAGTGCACACACTGGTGTAGCAGTACGGGTAATAAAGGGCAGGGCACAGATATACTGCAACTTTAAGCCTGCTTTATCCTTTTAGTGACTGAGTTCAGCCAGCCAACTGTCTAGGTCTCTCTCACATGCTGGTGACAGAGCCCCTGCCTCGCTTAGGCACAGGCAGCAGAGTGTGCAGGTAATGGCCAAGTGAGGGCACAGATGTACTGCAACTATAAACCCCTGTTTTCATTTATAAAACAGCCAGAAAAAATGCTGAAAGCTGACTGGTGGAAAGTCAGTTTCACCAGTGATCTTAGCTAGCACAACCTCGTGGGTGAAACCAGCTCCCCTACAACATCCTACTGATGACCATAAGCACACAAATCCATTTTATAACCACCAAAAGGGACTACGGGGTGTGTCACTGGGATAACACCACTTCTGAGGTGGCTAAAGACAGTCAGTCCGTGGCCTCATGCCTCACAACACACCCCAGGTGAGACACAATAACAGCACAACACACACCCTGGCATACTTTGTGCTTACATTTATTGACTGAGTTCGGCCAGCCAGCTGTCTCCCAGACTTTCTGCTCACAGAGTCCCAGCCTTGATCAGTCACAGGCTACAGAGTGTACAGGAACTGAACAGGGCACTGGTATACTGCAAGCTCCTTTTCTATTCAATTATTTGTGTATGTTTGCCTGACAGAGTTCAGCCAGCTACCTGTCCAGAATTCTCTCTCTTGCTCTCTCTCTTTCTCTCTCTCTCTCTCTCTCTCTCTCTCTCAAAGTTGTCCCCTCACTCACAAGCTGAAGAGTGTACAGGAACACAAGACACTCATGTACTGTAAATGCAGGACTCCCCTTTTTTTCTTTAATAATGTTTTTTATCTCTCCAGGGTTGACTGGGCATTTCTTCAGCCTTGTCCCTGGGTACCGTCAACTGTCCCTTGCCTCTCTCCTTGTCAGCGGGGAGGGGGGATCCCCCATGGCTTGCCCCCTGTGGGAGGGCCATCCTCCCCCCAGTGCCTCTGAAGAAGAAGCCCCCCCCCATCTGGAGCAGTAGGGCAGTTTGCGGTACCTCGAGTAAGGCTTCATGGAGCCCTGGTCCCCTCTTTTCCACCAGGCTTTTTCTCCCTCCCAGCCCAAAGCCACAGCACAGAAGATGCATGGACATGGAAATGCACATGCCTTCTGGAACCACCATCTCCGTCAACCCTCTCTTGACATCTATCTGTCCCCCGAGCAATGGTGCTGCCACCAGGCCTCCACCTGGTGGCAGCCAAGAGCCAAGAAGACATACCATCCCTGTCTGGGAGAGGAGAGCTCCCTGGCGGCTGCTCAGTTCTCTCCCAGTCCTCCCTCCCCTGCTGGCACACAGCAACCCGAACTTGTTTCTGAACCTAGGTCACCAGCGTCATGAGAGGTGAGGCGCTTTGCAGTGCCTCAGCCCTCTGCACCACCGGGTTAGCCTTGCAAGCCCCTTTTTAATTATTTTTAAATAAACAAATTTATTATTTCAGCTAGCCACCTTCTTTGACACTCTCACTCACTTGAGAGCACTCTCTGTCTTTCATAAAGACAATGCTCCACATACTCTTATTTATACCCCACTCAAATCCCAACTGGCCCTGTGCACACACAGGAACCTGAGGAATGCACTGTTGGTGCCTGTTGTCTAGTGGTCCCTCCCCCATCGCCGGGGCACCATGCCTTGCCTGGTGCACAGATGTACCCTCCCCCGTCTGAACCCCCACCCAGTCCCATATGACAGGCAACCCCCCAATACATTTGTGGCCCTGCTCAGTTCCGTATAACAGACAAATCCCCCCCAACACATCTGTGCCCTCCGCCTGATCCCATATGACAGGCAACCCCACCACACATCTGAGCCCTGGTCCCGATCTGCAAGTCAGTGAACTCCCTCCCCGTAACCAGAGGGCTCCATCCTGGCCCCTGTCAGTACTGCATCCTGAAGCCTCCCCAACCCGGCACCAACTGGCCCATCCCTGTAACTGCACTTCAGTACGCAGTGATCACCCACCGTCCAACTGATGCTGGGGTAGCACTGCTGTTTATAGGGCAGTGTGCTCCCAGCATCAGTTGAAGGCGGGTGGCCAAGTGGTGTGTGCGAGTGGGGATGGGCCGCCACATTGCTATGGTGGCACCCACATACAGGTATGGGGGGTGCTGTTGGTGCTGGAGGGGAATCACTAACTACCAATGAGGGGACGAGGGGGCTGGGATCAGAGGCGGGGGTACGGTCGAACATAGTACAATACTGGATAGAGGCTGCCAGGACGGGCCTCTAGTTGTGAAGGGGGGAGGTCACTGACTTGAGGACTGGGACAGGGGCTGAGATATGTGTGTTGGGGGTTGCCTGTCACACAGGACCAGGTGGTGGCACAAATGTGTTGGGGGTTGGATGTCATATGGACTGGGTGGGGCACAGATGTGTTGGGGGTTGCCTAACATATGAGACTGGGTCTTCTGTCTGCGTGGGGCTAGGAGCTTACCGCACTTGTGACAGGATACCCCCTGCCACATCCAGCGCCCTCCCCCCCCCGGGCGCAGTACTACATGCCATTGTGAATGGCGCTTAGTGTGGGCACACACCCCTCTCTTTCTACCTCAGACCACTGTGGTGTGTGGCTGCCCGCATAGCCGAGGAACTGGGTGTGCATCTGGCCCGCGTACTGACAGTCAATTCATTGGGACCCCTGCTGCGTGGCATTCACGCATACTGTTGCCTATGCGCCTCAGATATACGGTATATAGGCAACCCTTTTTTTGTGCATAGGCACCAATGTAAGCAACTGACTTAACTGACAGGAATGGCTACTAGTCTCTTATCCTGCGAGACTTTGCCAATCCTGTTCTATTCAGTTTAGCCCAGCTCCATCCCGAACCGAACAACATGCATGCTGCTAGCAGAAAAAGAGTACAGAGCTGCAGCCAGCCACAAAGACATGGAGGAAAAGAATGACTTGAGGCAGTGGACATGCAGGAGTTAGGAGAGGCTGTGGCACTATTCAAATCTGGAGTAGGCTTCCCTGACTCAAGTGCCACGCAAACCTTTATTTATTCATGGGCTCCGTATGGGACTTTCTTGGCTGAGCACAGATTAATCCGAGTATGTGAGTGAGTGCTGTATCTCCAGGGAGTGGGAATGGGTGGGGGGTTCTGATTAAAGGAAGTAACAGTTAGTCCATCCCTAACATCCGTATACTATAACAAAATCTTACCTTTTGGTTTGAAACTCTGGGGCCTTCAGCTGTCTCTGCCCCATGAGGCAAGCTAATCTCCATATCACATGAGCCCAGGAAGCCCTAAATATCTTTGACTGATGAACAATCAGAATACTTTTTAAACACGAGAACTGTGCAGACTAACTGAAAACTATGAGACCTGAAAATGCCAGGGTTTGACCAATCTAGAAGGTTCAAAAATGTTAAAACCTTAAATAGTCTGATACCTTTCATTGGACCAACAAAGATACTTTACATAGATGTTATAGCATGCACGTTTTTGGGACCACACATGACGTGTTCTGCAAAATGCTTGGGTACTGTAACATCTACAATACGAACAATGTCAAAGCTGCTCTGATAAAATGTATTACACTAGCCATCGAGTCTAGTTTTCCAAGGACCAATATGGCTACAAAATTCTTTCTTACTGAGTAGAAAATATATTTCTTTTGTAATTATGTACTACCAATTTTGCAGCCTACATGCCACTTCATATCCTGGGTTTCATTTTTAACCAAGTGGTGGAAACATGCATTTAAATGAGTTCACCCTAACACATCCTGTCAGTTAGTCATCAGAGCACATGCCCTGCCAGCTGGAAACCCCTGCAGCACCTGACACTCTGAACAATTACTCAGTTCCTCTCTGTACTATACTTTTCTTATCAGCTGTACTTGGAAACTACCCCATTGTTCAGGGAGAAAAAGGCTCTTCTAAGTGATTTTTTTAAACTCTATTTTTACTTACTGCAAAGTAATGGCTCTCCTTCAGCTGCTGGCATGCCACATATAGCCTCTCCCACTGGAGGCTGGACCTACGGCTTACGCCCCATGCTTGAATACCTAATGACCTCCCCCTGTTCCAAGAATTCTCATTCCAGCAGAGACCCCCTTCTGCTCCTTGGGGGCATAACCAAGAATCCAGAGATCCTAAGGCTCTGAGCCACCCAACTGGAGAGCTAGGACAAAAGGGGCATAATTCACCAGTCATTCTATACCCTTTCCTCCATAATATGCCACCTGACAGGGTGTCCATCACTGTTTGAAAGTCCCTGAAACACTCTTTTAAAGGAAAACTACACCCAAAACTTGAAAAAATATATGCTGTGCAGAGTGTTTTAATTTGTATGTGAAGTTCTAGTATTTCCTTCCCTCTGACTGGTATTAGGAGTTTGTCCTAAATTAGCCTGCTAGCTTTAGGGTAGTTTTACGACCCCTGGAGATCTCCATAGCAAATTGCTTTATTGCATTTCTCTGTCCTACAGTGCGCCTTGTTTCATGTGATGGTGATGTAGCAGAGCCCATAAATCCAGCAGAAAGCACTGCATTACAATCAGTTCACAACAATAGAGATGGCTATATTTTAAAATCTGTAGAATTCAGCTTGGTGACCACCCTCATCCTAAAGGTTTTACTGTCCTGAAAAACTTTGCTGCTGGTAATTTTTGTGCAGCTTGTAAAGCTTCCAAGATATTTAGTTTGTTTGGCATGTGTGTGCTGAATGTTGGGTCTCTCTTACATCACAGTCACATGAGACGAGATGCACTGTGGGAACAAGAAATACAATTATGCTATCAGGTATGAAGATCCCCAGGGGGCGTAAAACTAGCATAAAGCAAGCAGGCTAATTTGGGAAAAACTCCTAATACCAGTCAGAGGGAAGAAAACACTAGAACTTCACACACAAATTAAAACACTCTGCACAACATATATTTTTTTCAAGTTTTGGGTGTAGTAAATGAGGTATTGGGCTTACCTGTAACTGCCAGCAGTCCTGAGACACTGCCAATTAAGTCTGCCCTACAGTGATACTACACTGTCATCATTTTTAGAACCCTGGTGATGTTACTGAAGGTGAAACTGCACAGTGTGGTCAGGCACAGCTTCCCCCTCAGTGACATCACAAATGGTGGCAAAATAGTGTCAAGGTAGGGCAGATTTAATCATCAATATTTCTGAACTGCTGCTGGCTATAGGTAAAAAACAGCTTTACGTAGACTTTCAAACTGTAATGGGCACTGTTCATAAGTGAGCCCCTTAATGCCTCCCTTGAGGACACAGAAACCTACCTGCTGGCAGTACTGATGCACCATGCTTGCTTCCTCCCTTTCGTCTTGCTCCCTGCTTCACAGTGGCAGAATTTTAGCAAGAAATACTATCCTCCCTCTCCTCACTGGAAGGCATTGTCTGGGATGCTCAGTTTTCTTCCTGCTAGCTCACAATGATGTTTCTGATCTCAGGACATGAACCTGGGCTACCAGCATTGCAAGCAGAACCTTCCATCTTCACGCTGTTGGGCCAGCCTCTTGTTAGTTATTTGTTTTGCTTCCTATGTTCCTCTCCTTATATCGTTGACCAGGCTCTAGCTGCCACTGGGCCCAGATAACTACTGCTGCACCTCCATACTCCATCTCTGGCTTACTGTCTGGGTGGAGCTGGCCAGCAATGAGCAGAGTTGATCTGGAACTCTTTTGACCAGAGGCAGATGGAGGTAGATGACCCAGAGGTCTCAGTGCTGCCACTAGGCATTGAAACCATGGCAGCGTCATTCACCTGAGCAGCAACACCATTTTTTTCACTAGACATTCATCCCTTTTTGTTATCTACCCACCCTCCTGAGGCTGGATCCTTGATGGAAGACATTCTGGCCCATCACAAGTGTGCTGTGACTAGGCCCACCCACCACACTCTGGCTGACATGATGCCAGCACAGCACAGGACTGGACTGAGGACACCGTTTCATCCTACACCAGCATCCTGCATCATGTCAGTGGCAGGACTCAACCCCATTTCTATTTTTTTTTAATCTTGCTTTTTAAGCCCCCCCAACCTGTCACTTGCTCCTCTTCTTCAGTTCTCACTATGCATTGCTGGTGACTCCTCAGCCCCGACACCTGCTCCCTGCACCTTCCTAGCTGGTGGAGATCTGCACGGAGCACAGCCCAAGGGTGCCAACAACCATCCTACAGGCGGACTGTTGCACATTCTATTGTCTCAGATTTTCTTTGTAAGTCCTTCCCTCCACCCCCATGGTGTGTGCGGTGCCTACATTAGCCTTGTATGTCACAGCGTCAAGAGGCAAACTCCCTGACCCAGCCTCAAGAGGTTACTGTGGAGTCGGAACTTGATGTCAGCCCACTTCGACAGAGGTGCACCATCTAATAGCAGCTACAGAAGCCTGTCTCATTCTCCGACATGGCGACCCACGTCCGCTCCTGAACCAGGGTCATCTGCACAGCGGCATCATCACGCCAGCATCACTCTCTTATCTTGAGCTGCGTATTCCTACCTACATAACTCCCTCCCACCCTCTGGGCCACCAGGGCAGTGGTGTAACATCAGAAGCACCCAACCTTCTGAGGCAAGAGGAATCCGAGATGGATGCCCAGTTCTGTATCTGCTGCCCAATCTAGAGTGGCTCAAACACAGGACATGCACTCCAGCTGTCAGCATGGTAAGTCATTCTGCTTTCAACTGGACCATTAAGCAGCCCTAACCATGTAATTTTTAATATTTATTTATTTATTTGAGTTTTGGTAACCAGGTAAGTCCACTGAGACAATTGCAATCCCTTTTTCAGGGGCAACTCGGAAGTGCAGTATGTATACAGTACAGTGCTTTAACATTGCAATGACAGTTACAATGGAAACACTGATGTGCAGCATTCAATGATCCCCAGAATTATGATACAGACAGATACAACCACAGGTATATGAGATAACAAGCAGGTAGGTTACACATTAATGCAACAAATGCACGACATGTTCAAGAGAGTGCACTACAATATATAATTGTTAGCTAATGATATCCGATACAAGAGGGCTAACCAAATAGCAGTTATGGTTAAAGGTGAGGCACAGAGGGCAAGGTAAGAAGCCAGGACTGAGGGAAGAGCAAGGACAAGAAATAGAGTAGTAGGGGTTGGGGTTTAATATCACTGGTAGCAGGAGCAAACTGTACAGGCAGAGAGAAAAGAAAGCAAGTTGGACTGGAACTCAGGGAGGGTGGAGCTTGGCAGAATGGAGGGAGGAAGGGAGTTCCAGTCAGACACAGCTGCACAGGTGAATGATTTACAGGCCACAGCTAACCGCAGTTTGGGCATTATGAGAAGGGGGCGGGAGGCAGATCTCAGGGTTTGTTGAGGTTGTCTTAGATGAATAGACTCACTGAGGCAAGGAGGAGTATGTTTGTGGACCAGCTTGTGCAGAAAACTCAGAGTGGCATACCTCAGTTTAGAGTCATACGATAACCAACCCAGGAAAGAAAGGACATCACAGTGGTGGTGATGGGCATTGACCCCCAGGGCAAACCTACCCACCCTATGGTAAGCCTGTTTGAGGAGCGATAATGTAGTAGTGTTAGTTGTGAGCAGAAGCGGAGCACCATAAGACAGAAGTGGGAGAGGAGAGAAAGATGCAATCTTTTTTTTTTTTGCTACTTAATTTTTATTAATGCACAGAAATTACATCAGCTTGACATAACAACAGTTGATCTGTTACCATGTACAACAAAGAGTACAAATCATATTAATGGTCTTCTGCGTAAATGTCCACGTTGGTGTAGTCCAAAAACTTTTTACAGTCCATCTCTTTTGTTCATATATATTTTAGATTATCTTCGTTGTTGCTTATTTAACTCCAATCATTACCCTAACTCCCCAGCCTGAAACAATACACTTTTCAGAGTACCAGACTGGAATTACATTTACTGCATCGTGGCCATAGGCCATGTGAATGACCAACACTATTTCAGAACATGGAAATTAAATATTATAACTAATTAATTAACTTAATAAATAGCTAGCTAACTAATTGATGGTGTGTGCACGTCAAAACCGTCTATTTTATGTTAATGTTTCTTTCTCTCTCTCTCTCTCTCTCTCTCTCTCTCTGCCCCCTCTACCTTTCCCGCACCGGCTCAGGTCTGAGATATGGAACCTTTCTCATGCCAGTCTTTCCACACCCTCCCAAAACTTTGTACTTTAAATCTCAGATCTGCTGTAATTTTTTCCATCTGTTCAATCTCATTAACCTTATCCCTCCAGGTCTGAAGGACAGGCGAGTCCATAGAGCACCAGCGAATTGTGATGCTTTTTAAAGCAGCTAATCTGAAGGAGTGGTATAGTTTCCTCTGAGGCCTAGAAAGTTTAAACTGTTGCCTGTTTTGAAGTCCTAGACTTAAGGCTTCAAAAGTTCCCAGTAGGGAGACCCCCATAATTCCTTGGATCTGTGTGTGTACCTGCCTCCAAAAGTTGCCCAGCACTGGACATCCCCAAAAAATATGATAATGGGAACCTGCCTCCCCATATCCTCTCCAACATTTATTTGTATAGTTTGGATTAAAATGTTGAGTATTCATGGGAGTCCTAAAAAAGTGCATCAGGATCTTCCAATGGAATTCACCCCATGTAGGTGAGGCTGTATCACGCCAGCTTTGGGAGACGCTCTCAGCCACTCTGAACTTTCTATATGTAAGTTTGCTTCCTTTTCCCATTTAGTCTTGGCCCCTCAATTAGTTCCAGATGTTGATCTGTCAGCACCCATAGGTTTGGGAGATGGGTTTCATTTTAGCTTTTAATGTAATCCAGCTATAAATAAGCTGCTCTAAATCTGTCAGGGGTCTTAACAGCTGTTGTACATGGGAGGACTGCTAAATAAAGTGTCTTACTTGCAAAAAACGAAAGTGGTCTTCTTTCCTAAGGCCATATTTTAACCTTAATTGTTGGAATGTAGTACAAATACCTCCTTCCAGGAAATGAGTAAACCTTGTAAGACCCTGGCGCTCCCAAAACCCATATCCCGCATCCAGACCGAGGGGGGCCAAATGTCTCATGATGGCGAATAAGAGACAGCGGACCTAACCCTCCAGGGACTCTCAGCCATTTGCGTAGCCCACGTAACACCTGTAGGGTATGCCTAGTCCAGGGGTTCTTCACCTTGTTCATCACACCCCGAGAGACAGAGGCCATGGGGAGAGTCCAAAGCGCTGTCCCCTGGGTTTGTTCTAATTCCACAGTGTACCATCTACTATCCACCCTCTGCTTCGCCCAGGCATAGAGCCAGGGGGCCTGTGCTGATAAGTAATAATTTTTAATATCTGGCAAACCTAACCCTCCCCGCTTCCGCCTAATACACAGAAGTGTCCTTCTTAACCGGGGCCTTTTACCGTTCCATATAAAACTTGTTATGAGGTGGTCAATTTCTTTGAAAAACTGCTTGGGGGGGTGATCGGCAAAGTCTGAAACAAGAAAAGCAGATGTGGTAATACGTTCATTTTGATAGAGTGTACCCTACCAAGAAGGGTTAATGGAAGTAGTCTCCACCTGCCTAAGTCCTGCCTGATGGAATCTCGGAGTCTATGGTAATTGGCGGGGAAAAGTTGAGAAATATCTGCATCTCTCTCTTCATATCTCTTATTCCTAAATATCTTATAGTGTTATTTGGGGCCCACATGAACTGGAAGTGGGATTGTAGCTCAGGTGTGAGACGCCCACTCAACCGTATCATCTCTGATTTCGAGGGGTTAATTTTATATCCCGCTATTATGCTGAATTGGTTCAGGATTTCCATAAGCTGGGGGAGGGAGCCTACCGGGTCACCCAAGTAAATTAGTGCGTCATCCGCGTATAGTGAGAATTTATGGGTTTGGGATCCCACCTTAATTCCCACCACCTGGGGGTGTTGTCTAATTTGTTCGGCTAAGGGTTCTAGGGAAAGGGCAAATAGTAGTAGGGAGAGTGGGCACCCTTGACGTGTTCCCCGGGACAGAGAAAACCTAGCAGAAGCACAGCCATTTACATTTACCACCGCCTCTGGTTGGGAATAAAGTGCTGCGACTGTCCTAATGAAGTTGTCCCCTAAATTAAATTTTCTAAGGACTGCTTGGAGGAAAACCCAATCTACCCTGTCGAAAGCCTTTTCGCATCAACACTCACTGCCAATTTAAGTGTGGAGGCTGTTCTTTGGGCAGAGATTATATTTAAGAGGCGTCTTACATTATCCTGTAAAAATCTACCGGAAATAAGTCCTGTTTGGTCTGGATGTACCAAATCATTAATAACTAATTGTAATCTCTGGGCTAATATGCCAGTAAATATTTTTAAATCTGTATTTAATAGAGAAATAGGTCTATACTATCTGCATTCCTCCGGTGCCTTGCCAGGTTTTAGCAACACAGATATCCTGGCATAGTTCCATGACGGAGGAATTGAAAGAGATCCCCGCAGGATTGCATTAAACGCTTCCAGCAAAGGAGGAAGGACATCCCCCCGAAATGTCTTACAGAATTCAGCAGGATATCCATCCAATCTTGGAGCCTTGGTGTTACTAAGTGCCGAGATCTGGTTTCTTAGTTCTTGCATTGTAATGGTGGCTCCCAGCCTCTCACTACCAGCCAGGTCCAGGGTTGGAAGATGGATCCCTCCCAAGTATTGGGCAATTTTGGTCTCGTGATCTGGGTTCCGTTCCGCCATGTATAGTTTTTGATAGTAGTCAGCGAAGCACTTGGTTATGTCTGATTGAGACGTAACTACGTGACCGTCTGTTGCCCTTCTAAGTCTTAACACTGCCCTAGATGCTGCCTCTTTCCGTAGCTGGGCCGCTAGCTGTTTCCCTGCCCTATTACCTTTCTCGTAGTAAAGCTGCCTGGCGAATCGGCAGTTAGCTTCTATTCGCTGGTTTATCAGCCGGGACAGCTTTTCCCTGGCTGCATCTAACTCTTTCTTTATTCCCTCTTGATTGTGCTGTTTGTGCTGTGCTTCTAGTTCAAAGATTATTTTTTCTAGCTTCCTCTGAGCTTCTTTTCTGTCCTTGTTAACCCTAGATGCATATGAAATAATTTTACCCCTAAGGTAGGCTTTTAACGTGTCCCAGTATATAACGGGGTCTCTGCCTGCTTGTTTAATGCTTGGAACTGTTTGATCTCTGCTCTGACCATGGATTTAAATTCTTCTTTGTTAATCAAACTCAGGTTTAATTTCCAAAAGAGGAACGGTTTGGTGTTCCCAATAACAATTTCAGCAGAATCGGTGCATGGTCAGACAGAGTAAAACTGCCTATCCTGGCTGAATTCAATGCCCAAACCCAGTTTGTGGGAACCAACAAAAGATCAATCCTACTATAGCTGGAGTGCCTGGGTGAATATAGAGAGTAGTCTCTCACAGTAGGATGTAAACATCTCCAGGCATCTGTCATGCCGTGCTTGTACATGAGTCTATTTAAAGTGGTCGGAGCTTTAGATCGCCTACCCGGCTGTGTCCCAGACTTGTCTATTCGAGGGCAGAGAATTGTGTTAAAGTCTCCTCCCACTATCCTCAGACCTGAATCCAAACTTGGGAAATCTGACAGCATTCTTGTGAGGAACGTTGATCTGGGGTTTTCCTCATTGGGGGCATATATGTTCAGGATGCTACACCTATGAGCCCCCAGATCCGCCTCCACATATACGATTCGCCTCGGGTCAGACTCTCACTCTATCTCCTTAAAAGGAAGATTCCGCTTAATGAGTATTGCTACTCCCTTTTATGTGGTTGGGTTTGATAAGAGGAGGAAAACACTTCCCTACCAGGATCTTTTTAATTTTGAATGCTCTAATTGTTTAAGGTGGGTCTCTTGAAGCGGGGCAATGTCCGTCCTCAGATCTCTCAATTCTTTCAGTACCCTGGCCCTTTTAATTGGGCTTCCCAAACCCTTTACATTGTAAGTTACTATCTGGATTTCAGCCATACTCTTTCAATTGTGGAACTGGTTTTGTCTGATCCCAGAGTGCTTTCTTCGCTATAGATTTATTTGACGCACACTCCATCATTTCAAAATCAATAAACAAAAAAATATCAAACTTCATAACCATTATTTTAACTATGTACAAATTAGCAGACATCATTCTGTTCTGCTGTGCAATTTTATATTGTAATCTACTATATACTTCAAGGTGGTACTTTAGATGGAACAACATGGGATTTGGAACCCTAATTGGGTCTCACCTGTAGTGAATGGTACAACGGGAGACCCTAGGGAGACTACTTTGGGTGCTCCCCGGCTGACCACTCCTCGGTGGTCAGTAGGGTAATAGACTTAACTGCCTGAAGTGAGGTTTCAGTAGTTACCTCTCTCGAGGGCCAAACTAAGTAAAGTGTCTGGACCTCGATCCTCCGCCTACTCTGCCCAGCAAAATCAGTATTTTTTCCCCTCCCTTACTCCCTTCCCTCCCCTTCCCTAAACAAAAGAAGGAAAAGAAAAGGGAATGAGAATACCATTCTCCTTGGTGTTGGGGAGAGGGGGAAAATAGACAAGTGGGCCAGCAGTGACTCTGGATTGGGCATATTCATACCTCTTCCATTATACAGTTCGTCTGTCTCTCTGCCTTAATTTATTTTGGAAGTATAGCATTCACTGTCCAACTTAGTTCACATTGCCCCCCTATTTTATTTTATTATGTTGCGGCGTGACCTTGCCTCTGCAATACAGGTTACCGCTTGTTATGGGTAAAACCAAACTTTGGCCTTAAATGGTAAAACTGCCCACTTCCCAATAATGAGCCATTGCTATTCGATTGAATCAATGACCATAATTATTTCGTAGCCGTCAACTGGTGCCCCCCCTTTCAAAATTCCAACATTATCTCTGGCTTATTTAAGATCCCTCCTGTATTTTAAGTAATGAGAGCTATTCGGGATCACTTTTACCAACAAACCAATAAACTTTAGGTACGAGCCAGTCTTGTATAGTCGATCATCAGCCTGTTCCGTTGTTAGTCTGATCTTGCCTGCAAAACTCTGTCATCGATATCTCCTTCTCAGTGAAAGCAGTACGAGGTCTAGCTGCATCTTGTACTCCTTGCCAGATACTCGTTTTCTGAGGCTCCAACCTTTTCCCCGGAGTCGACTGCCATGTTAGAAGCTCCAGCTCCTGTCTTGGAAAACGTGCCTGTAATTCTTCCACTTTGATCCCATGGTTTGCCAGGAACTCTCTCGCCTCTATGATGTCCGCAAATCTTCTAGTTGTCCCTTCTCCCGTCTTCACTCGGAGCTTAGCTGGATATTCCAGGTGCGCCTTAAGCCCTTTCCGTTTCAGGGTCTTCATTGCTGCCAGGATCAGGCGTCTTTGTAATGTTGTCGATGGTGCAAAATCGTGGTCAAAGTACAGGCGTTGGTCCCCGAAAATAATCTCCTTGCGGCTCCACGCTGTTTTCAGGATTTTCTCCTTTACTCTAAAGTCCAGAAATGCAAGGATTATTGACCTTGGCCTAGCACTCGAGTTTATTGGGGGGTGCCAGTGCTCGGTGAGCTCGAATAATACCGAGCAGCTCCTCTTTAGGCCAACCCAGAAGCTCTTGTAACAGGCTCTCCATAAATGACACCATTTCGCCTGATTCCGTTTTTTCAGGGAGCCCATGAATTCTTATGTTATTTCGCTGATGACGATTCTCTAATTCTTCCAGTCGTCTACTAAATTGTACCTCTCTGTAATGTAGATCTAGGAGTGCAGTGTTATGCAAGTCTGTTTCTTTACAATACTCGCCGAGACAGGCCTCCACCGCTCCCACTCGCTTTTCAGCTATACGGAGATCACGCCTAGTATCTGCCACTATGTCTCAATGTGCTGCAATGTGTCTCCAATTTTATTTAACCGTGCACAAAGCTGTTTTGAGGTGATTGTAAATTCAGGCTCTTCCCCCACATCTCTGGATTGCTCTGTGTCCGCCATTGTGCTTTGGTGGCGCCGCTGGGTTGCCGACGGCTGCCAGTTAAGAGTCCGTTGCGAGGTGTCCCTAGAAGTGCTTGGTGCTTCGAATTCTCTTAGCTTTTGTCGTGTAGCCATATGCAGGCTGCCTTGCGCTGTTTTTTTAGCTCTCTGTTTTCTTCTGGATGCCAGGATGGTGTTAGATCTCACTAGGCCGAGCACAGCTTTAGATTCAAGCGGCCATATGCGGTGCCTATGTCACCGGAAGAAGATGCAATCTTATGACAAGAGGCTGAGTTGAGGAAGGGGCGGATATGATAGAGAATGCCTAGCTTTTGGTTCAGAGATTTGATCAAGATGGAGACATGAGCATTAAGGGATTGAGAGGTATCCAAGGTGATGCCGAAGTATTTAAAGGTATGGGCAAGTTCAAGGGCATCATCACTGAGGGAAGTAATCCTGAGAGGGAGGAGGTTAGACAAGGAAGAGGATGGATGGAAGAATAGCATATTTTTTGTTTTCTTGGTGTTAAGAACAAGATGATTTTGTATAAACCATCCTTCGAGGGCAGCGAAATCAGATGGTAGCGTACTGTTGATCCACTTGACATCAGAAGAGGAACAATAGAGCTGGCCTGGTGGCGCTGACAGCTGAAGTGCTGGAAGCCTTACCTTGCGCTATGCTGGTGACCTGTGTTCGGGAACGAGCATGGGCCACCGGGGGTCGGCAGGGGGGAGGAGAAAGATCAAGCGTCCGAGCGACTACTCTCCCTCTCTGGGGAGGGGGGGGTCCACAAGCAGTCAGTGCCTGACTGGCCCTAGCGGTGATTGGGGAACAACGCACCAATGCTTCAGAAAGGGGAGGAGAGGAGGCAGATGCTTGGAGGAGTGCATGCGGAATGTGTGCGCGCTCTCTCCATAGGGCATCACTGCACGCCTCCTCTTCTAAGGGGAGAAAATGGAGGGAAAAAAGTGTCCTGGGTGTGGCAGGATGACAGACGATCCCCGCGGGCTCCGCTCCTACGAACATGCAGTAACCTCCATACTGGATCCATTCTGGCAGGTTGAGGGATCCCTGCTGCCCCGCCAAGGGGGGCAAGCCATGGAGGAAGCAGAAGGTAAGCTATGAGTGGGGGATAGGGCTGGGGATAAGGCATGATGGCAAGCAGCCTGGGAGGAGGATAAGGAAATTAATTGCAAAAAAAGAAGAGGAACGAGAGGTGATTGCACCATCTGCACAGAGGTGCACAGAAGCCCCTCCACAGTTATTTGGCAGATCATTAATAAATAGGGAGAACAGCAGAGGGCACAGTATAGAACCCTGCAGAACACCATGAGTTACTGGTCTAAGGCCCGAAAGAGAACCAGCCCACTTGACCCTTTGTCAGCAGCAGGTGAGATAACTTCGGACCCATGCTAAGGCACTGGCATCAAGACTGAGAACTTGTGGCTGCTGAAGCAGGAGACCGTGGTTGACCAGGTCAAATGCCTTTGTGAGGTCGACAAAGATGGCGCCAGTGGCAAAGCCCTGGCCCATAGCCTGAAGCAGATCAGAAGTGACTTTGATTAAGGCAGAGAGGGCACTATGGTTCTTTCTGAACCCACGCTGGTAGAAGAGTAGCAGGTTATGGTGTTCCAGGTACTTCTGGAGGTGATCGTAAATGATATGCTCCTGGATTTTTGCCAATGGACAGAGGATTGAGATGAGTCTAAAATTTTCGGCAACAGTGTTAGGCCCACCCTTTTGAATGGGCACCACCACAGCAACCTTCCATTTGTCTGGTACAGTTCTTGATAGGAAGGACCAGTTGAACGGATCACAAACAGGGCAGGCGAGGGCAGGAGCTCCCAACTTGAGAAGCTTAGGCTCAAGGGTGTCATGACCTGGTAAGCTATCAGGTTTCAGCTTAGCAAGGAGCTGACGGACCTCACTGAGGGAAGCCAACTTCAGATGGATAGCAGGCTGAGCCCCAGTGTCACCAGGAGACAGTGGAGCTGAGAGGGATACAGATGAGTTGGGAAAGAGCGAAGTGTATTTGTGGAGATCAGTAAAAAATTAATTGAATCCAGTGGCAACAGATGGAAGGTCTGTTAGGACACAGCCCTGGGCACTGAGGGAGCTAGGGACTTCAGCAGCCTTCCCCTTGATAAGAGAATTAACCTGCTTCCAGAACTCCTTGAGATTACAGAGGTGCTCAGTTTGGAGTGTCTTGTAATGTAGGCGTTTGGCATTTTGGAGGGAGTTTTTAAAGTTATTTCTAAGTTGCCTGTAAACTTGCCAGTCGGAGGGCAGCCCACTACCTTTGTAAGTCTGCCAGGCACGGTCACGAGAGGACATCAGCTTCCTAAGGTCCTGAGTGAGCCAAGGTGCCTTGATACCCTTAGACCTGCACCATTTTTAGGGGAGCATGACTATCAACTATTCGGGTGAAAGTGGATATAAAGAAATCCAGGGCTGAGTTGATGTCAGGGAGAATGTTAATTGGTCCCCAGTCAGCATTATTGATAGAGGCAAGAACGCTACTAATGTCAAACCTGGAAATATCCCTGACCAGGGTGATCTTAGGAGGGTGACCGGTAATAGTATTTCTTACAGAGGAAAAGTATGCCTAATTAGGAGATCATACAATGCTTCCACTAAGAACAGACCAGTGCCTAGATTTGTATTTAATATAGTGCTCTTCTGAACACTCAGTTAGCTTTAAAACAAAATACTTACACAATAAGCACAAAAGAGAACTAGAACAAGTGAACTACTTCTGGTAAGTGACAAGTGACTGTCAACATGAAGGGCTGCAGCCACCACCCATACGGGCTCTGAGTGGGTGGGCATGATGTAGTAGACGAGCAAGATGATGGAAACTATGTAGAATAATGGGGGCAGCATTTCGTAGCTTGGAAATGTTCACATAAGGGCTTTTTTTTTCTTTACTTGAAGGTTATTAAGAAGTTTTGTTACAGAGGTATCTTTCAAGTATGAGTTATAAATATACAATATTTGACATATAAATCCTAATATATAATCTGTCTGCAGTGAGGCAAAATCCCTCGGTTACACTCAGGTCCTCCAGTCATAGGCCTCCATTTCCAAGCATATCACTAACTAAACCCCTGTCCAAAGAGGTCAGCCAGAGGACCCCTCCTCTGGCACCCCCCCGCTCCATCTCAGTACCTCTGCCCCCATTTATGATACGGTACATCTTGCCTTTTTGACATTATATACATTAATGAGGCATTTCACTGATTCTGGAACTTTGGGAGTCTATTCTTAGGCTTGCCATGATCTTCTCTAACCTATTAATAGCTAGCACCATATCTAGTATATTGGACAACTGTTGAGGCATCCTGTTTTAACCACAATCTTCAGATTGTGTTTTTTTTGTTTGTTTTTTGGCAGCTGTGAGCAGTATATCTATCTCGGAGGGGGAAGAGAAGGGGGGCAGGTCCAAGAGCTGGTGGAGAGGGAAGGGTCGATGATCATGGTAAGGATGGGGATTGGAGGAAAGTAGGCCAACGAGGGGTGGGGTGGAGGGGGAGAAGTTGTAGTGATAGGTGATTCTACCCTGAAAGGGATCAGGTGGGGGAGGGTGACTGGCACAGTCGGATATGGGTGGAACCTGTACTGGGTTTGGCAGCGGACAGGGCAGGGCAGGCTCTGCTTAGGTGCATTGGGAGGGAAGGGAGAAACCTCACATGGTGATACATGTAGGCACTAATGACCTGGGGGCTGCACGGTCGAGTCAGTCAGGGAGAGATCTGAGGAGCTGGGGAAGCTGTGTTTGGAAATTGGGAGCTCAGTAGCCTTCTTGGAGGTGCTACCGGTTCCAAGAGCAAGCAGAGCGAGAAAGGAAAGGATAGTGGCATTCAACTCCTGGCTGGGAGAGTGGTGTAGCTCTCATAGGTATGGGCTGGTAGGAGGATGGGGGGATACTTGGAACGACAGTGAACTGTACACAAGGAAAGATTACACTTGATTAGGGTGGGGGCAGGGGGTGTTGAAACGTAAGTTGGAGGAATATATAGTTTCAAGTGGGTTTTTAAATTAGATTGGGGGGGAGGCAAGTGTCCAACTAGTATGTAGGGTTGCCAGAAAGGGGAGCCAAACTAGCTGACCCACTATAACAGCAATGACTGCAATGGGGGTGGTCTGCAGAAGGGAGGGAGGCAGGTCAAGGGGTCATGGGGGTGGAGGGATGGATGTGAATGGGTGAAGGGTGGTCTCCCTGAATGTGAGGAGCCTGGGTAACAAAAATGGAAATTACGTACCTACCGTAATTCTGATCTTTCTGTGTATCTTCACCATTCATCACCTTTGGGTACTTGGCCAGAGGTCATGACCCCGTGGGAGTTTTTTTTTTTTTTTGATGGGCGGAGTCGATGCACCATCAGCGCCGCCCTCGAGGCCAATGCACTCTGTGGCACTCGTGGGTTGGCCGTTAGGTGTTGTCGACTCGGTCCTCCTGCCAGTTCTGAGTCGCCGTAGAGATAAGAAAAAGGGTTGTGAGGGTGGGACAAGGAAGTCCAAGGGACAGACAAAGGAAAAGAAATATAAACTAAATGGAGAAATAAACGACTGAGAGGACAGAACAAGTTTGAAGACTAAGGGGATTGGGTAGGGGCCCAATCTCTGGAAATACAATAGGAGGGAGGGAAGGAGGGTTAAGGATTTTTAGAAGTAAGGAGAAGAGTGAGAGGGGAAAAAACAGGAGAAACATACCCTGCAACCTTGACCTGTCTCCAGTTTGTACAGGAACTGCGAAGGAGTAGCCAAGAGGCTAACTGCCAGAATTCAAGGCACAGAATCACTGGCAATAACTCTCACAAAGCAGAATCGGCTATTCTGGAGAAAAGACAGGATACAGGGATATCTCCCCCCCCAAGGAGATTTTGGTGTAAGAAACCTAGTTTCTTAAATTAATTGAGGTTATGTCCAAAGGACAAGGAAATCAAAGGATTGACGGGGAGCAGGGGAGAAGGAAAGAAAGGAGAGCAACTGCCAACCCCCACCCCACAGGGGTGGAGCAGAAGCACCGGAGTGCCCCCCCATCCTGACCACTCTGCCCCTAAAGAAAATGATCTCCCTATGTGCCCCAGTTTACCCCACTCCTGACTAACAGAAAGGAGGAGAGCGAGGATGGGCACAGAGAGGGAGGGGGACCCAGAGACTGAGGGCCCAGGGGGATGGAGGCTGGGATTGTGATGAATGGTGAAGATACACAGAAAGATCAGAATTACGGTAGGTATGTCATTTCCATATCTTATCTGTGTCAATCTTCACCATTCATCACCTTTGGGTGAGTGCCGAGCCCCCTGAAGGGGGCTTTAACCCTAAGGGGCTGAGTCCCTTAGCTCTCAGTGGGTGACACACTAAGAGGGAGAACCTTCACAGGTCTGGAGAGGCCCAAGAGTGGGGAGAGTGAGACGGGGATCCCCCAAAAGGGGTAGGAAGTTGCCCCGACAGACGCCATCTCACCCTACAGGAGAAAAGATAGGATCTCTGGTGAGCGGAGTTAATCACCCTATGCCGGGCTAAGGGTGACAACCGGAAGAGATGCAGCCATGCCATTCGCCTAGTGCAGATTGCTGTCCCTACAACCCTGGTAGCTATCTCATTGGCGTCATATGATGCCCTTGCTTGGTGCCTTGCTAGCTCTAGGCCACGTGCAGTGAGTTCAATGGCGTATCTAGTTTGCTCCATGTCAGGCAACGAGGCTAGAAGTTGACCTAGCCTGGACCACAAGAACCTGTCATAGGATGCATAGTGGGCCTGATGTGCTGCAACAGAAAGCAGCAACTGTGCCGAGTAGAATGTCCTCCTCCCCCAAGAAGTCAAAATTCAAGGGATCTTGATCTGGGGGCTGGTCACGGTGCAGGGCGCGAAGCCCACCTGGAGTATCCAAATGCGTCAATCCTGAGTGGGGATGAGGCATGGAACCTGGAGACTCTTATGGGGGGGCACAATACCGCTGGCAGAGATCCCTAGGGGCTGGGACTCCAGAAAAGGGTCTCTGCCAGGAGCGCAACGACGCCTCCCGAAAGGGAGCAGGCCGGGGCACTACAAAGGTGTCCACGCTGATATCGCCCAAAAGGCGCGACGAAGTGCTCCAGATTGTGTTGGGTGGGTGGGGTGATGCACAAGTCCTCCAACATCCTCACAAGGAATCGCTGATACTCGGCCAGATCAGCAGCTGGAGAGATGTGGACAGATGGCGCCTCTCCCCCAGAAAAGGGGGATGAGGAGTTAGAGGACCTCGGAAGTTCAGTAGCTGACTGCTCAGTGGGAGGTTGAAAAACCTGTCTGTCCATAGCCCTGGCGTAAGCAGGAAATTGAGCAGCCACCGCTCTGAACTGCACCCAGGAGAGAGGACCACTAGGACCAAAAATACCCGGGAGCATAGGAGAATGTGGCAGAGGAGTGGGGGCAAAGACAACAACAGAAATCGGCTGACCTCCGCCTGGGCTAGGGAGCACACCAGGAGCCCGAGGGAAAGAAGGAGCTCCAGAAAACTCCACAGCCGACAGCTGATCAACCAAACTGGAACTGTCTAGGCTGTGCCCTGAAGAATCTCCCTGTTAGGTGACTGGGGCTGTGTAGATCCAGAAGGACGGTCCCCTACCTCCAAAGAATGGGACCCTCTCAAGGAAACTGAAAAGGAAAGGCGAAGATCTGTGCTACGGCTTCTCCCAGAGCCTGGGTGGGCTCCGGAAAAAGGCCGCCGTACAGACCCCATACCTCTCGACCCCTCAGAATCTGAGAGTGCCCTCCTCCTCGAGAGAGCCAGCCTAGGTAGCTGGCAGCCCTGGTCGGCTATCCAGGGAGCAGCACCCTCCCCTCCTGTGGGTGCTCTGATTGGCCCCAAAGTTGGACGATCCAGGCACACCACCCAAGGGGGTACCACCACTGAGGGATCAGAGAACTCTCTGAGACCAGGTTGCAGAGCAATGGAGGCCTACACCACTGCCTGCTGGTCAGCACCCCTGACCTTGGTACCGGGAGTCACTGCCCGCTCCTCAGAGGGGGGCTGGCCCCGGTTTGTCGAGGACACTACCAAGGTATCCACGTGAGCAGCCAACTCCAAGAAGTCAGACTGTCTGTCTGACTCAGAGTTCGACTCCACCTCCAAAGAGGTGAAGACCAAAGTTCTGTGCCAAACAGTGCATGGACGCCCGCTACCATCCCGACTGAAAAGGGCACCAGAAACCGAGACTGCACCAGAGTCGATGCCAACGTCCCCAACAGCACTGCGAATGGTGCCAGAAGAGGACACGGCTCCAACAATGACAGCAGCCTCGGAGTCGAAGCCTGTCACGGTGCCATCTTGGCCTACGGCTCCGCAAGCGGCACCGAGACCAGAGACGGCGCCGATGACAGTCCCGACAGCACTCTCGGTGCTGAGGTCGGAGACCCCCATGGCACCGTGAGTGGCGTCAAGGACAGAGACAGCGCTGATGACTGCCCCAACCACGCTCTCGGCGCCGCAGACGGCACTGAGTTCCAAAATTCTCATGGCGCCGTGTCCATGCTCGGAGCCGCGAGCGGCTCCGGGGCAAGAGACAGTCAGGGACGGTGCTGTAGAGCCTACCATGATGCCGCCAGCACCATCGGTGCTGCAAACGGTGCCAACAGCAGCAATGGCGCCGAGTGACGATCCAGCACCGACAACAGCGCCATCAGGGCCCACGGCATTGTGAACAGCGCCGAGGCCCAAGACGGCGCCGACAGATGGTGTCAAGGACGGCACCAACCCAGGGCTTCAGAGCCACGGGTACAACACCGGGGGCAATTGCCAAGGCGGTGCCTCCCGCCTTCCCCCCAGGGGGGCATAGATTGGGCCTCCTGCACCACGGAAGGGGCTCTGCCACGGCTAGGCTACAAAAGGCAGAGGCCCCCTCCTCCGCGGTCCATATAGAACCAGGAGGCAACCCGGAGGAAAGGCCGAGAGACCGTGGCTTGGCCCGACGAGTGCGCGCCTGTCCCCCGAAAGTCGGTGGAGCTCATCCCACTTTCCACGCGTGTTGCTCGATAACACGGTGGTCCATGGAGAAGCAGGTGTCACACGAATCCATGTCATGTAGCGGGCCAAGACATGCGAGGCAACGGTCATGCTGGTCAGTGATGGAGTACTTACGGCCGCATGAGGGGCCGTCCCATCTTCACAGTTTTCTTGCCCTCTGACTGAGACATGACCTACGGAAAAAGAACACCAAACAAGACCTGATGTCGCAAAATAAAATAAGGAACAGTCTTACCACGCGATGTCGAGTAGGGCTAACTGAACCAGCAGGATACTCTGAGCCGATGGACTCCGACAAAACTGCGACGCGAAGGCTTCAAAAGGTAGGCCTCTCAGAGAATTTTTTTCTTCAGCAGCTTCCCACGAGGTGACCTCGATGGCGGGAGACGAAGAACTGGCAGAAAGGCAGGAGTCAACAAATTCTAACAGCCAAACCACAAGCACCATGCAGTGCGCCGGGTTCGAGGGGCAGCACCAATGGTGCATTGACCCGCCCATCAAAAAAGCTCCGCTGGGCCGCGACCGCCAAGTACCCAAAGGTGATGAATGGTGAAGACTGACACAGATAAGATCAGCTGAGCTTCAGGCTCTCTTAGCTGAAGGGATGGTGGACATTGCAGCCATCACTAAGACTTGGGCCACCCAAAACCAGGATTGGAATCTGGCAATCCTGGGGTACCAAATTTACAGAAAGGACAGAGGGGTAGGGAGCGGGGGAGGGGTGGTAGTCTATGTAAGGGATGGGATTAGATGCACAGGAGACGAGGGGGAGAAAAGAGGTGCTATTGGTGCAGCTCCTGGACACAAAGGGTAGAAAGCTGAGGTGTAGACCACCAGCCCAATCAGAGGAGCTGGATAAGGAATTAGTGGAACAGATTAGGCGGTATGTAGGAAGGGGAGTGTGGTGATCATGGGGGGACCTCAATCTGCCTTGGGTGGACTGGAGTACCCCAGTCACCTCCAGTGCCGGGGAGCAGGTACTCCTGGATGCATTCCAGGATAGTCTTCTGACACAGCTGGTCAATGTGCCAACTCAGCTAGGTAATACACTGGACCTGGTACTATCGAACGGGGAGGTGGCAAGGGAACTAAGGGTAGAAGACCCACTAGCTGAGAGTGACCATCAATCGGTGTGGTTCATGCTCAGGTTGAGTAGGGAGGCTGCAGGCTCAGAAACAAGGGTGGGATTTACTTCACATGGGCAGACTTCAGGAGAATACAGGAAATACTGCAAGGGCGACTAGAAGGGATTAGGCCAGAGATGGATGCACAATAAAAGTGGGATATCATTAAACTTAATCTAACAGAGGCTACAGAGGCTTGCACCAGGACTCTGAGCATGAAGAGCAGAGCCAAGAAGCCATGTTGGCTAAACAGTAAAGTGCTGGAGGGGGTGAGGGAAAGAGAGCTACGTATCGAAAAACAAGAGGACAGAGAGGGAGGAGGACAGGGAGGTATATGTGAGTTGGTCCAAGGAGGTAACCAAGCTGGTTAGGGAAGCCAATGCCTCCAGGGAGCTAAGGTTGTCTCAGGGCATTAAGGGAGGGGAGAAGGACTTTTTTAGATGCATGAGGGGGAAAAAAGGAAGTGCAGGGACCAAATAGTGTGGTTCAAGAGGGGCAAGGGGTGGGTGGAAAATGGAGCAGAACAAGCAGAAGCACTGAAAGAATACCTCTGCTCTGTGTTCACACAGGAGAAGGGTGATTCAGTACTTCTGTGGACTGGGAAGGTGGGGTCGGGGGGAAGGGATGACTGACGGAATGATTGAGGAGAGTAGAGTACTAGAGGGTCTGAAGACACTAAGGGTGGACAAGGCACCAGGTACTGATAACATTCAGCCTAAGGTGCTGAGGGAGATGGCAGAGGTGTTGGCCAGGCCACTGGAGGACCTGTTCAGCACCTCCCTGGACATGGGATGCATGCCACAGGATTAGAGAATGGCCCATGTGGGGCCTATACACAAGAGCAGCCCACGGGACGAGCCAGGGAACTACAGACCTCCATAGTGGGTAAACTTACGGAAGCAATGCTGAAGGAGTGACTAGTGTCATTTCTTAAGGTGAATGGCCTCTAGGATGGGCAGCAGCATGGGTTCGTCTCGAGGAAATATTGTCAGACCAATCTAATAGAGTACTATGACTGGGTAACAAGAGAGCTGGATAAGGGCCATGCAGTGGACGTCCTATATTTGGACTTCAGCAAGGCCTTCGATTCAGTGCCTCACGGGCGGCTAGGAGGGAAACTGAAATCCGTGGGGGTGGAGGCGAAGCTGGTTAATCAGATCGTGAACTGGCTGAAGGAGAGGCAGCAGCAGGTGGTGGTGGTGGTGGGGAGGGGACTCTGAACACCTAGGCCAATGACAAATGGAGTGCCACAAGGTTCTGTGCTGGGTCTGGTGTCGTTGGGGCTATTCACACAGAGTTGAGAGCAGGATCAGTCTGTTTGCAGATGATACTAAAATGGGGGTGGTAGTAGATGAAGTTGACGGGTGGAAACAACTACAGGGGCACCTAACCAAACTGGAAGAGTGGTCAGTGAAGTGGCAGCTGCGCTTCAATGCGAAGAAGTGCAAGGTTATGCACTTTGGGGCCAAGAACCCGAGGAGGGAATATTGGTTGGGGGGGGTGAGGCTGGGGGTCACCGAGGAAGAGAAGGACTTAGGGGTAATGGAGAGCATGAACAACTCTGCTCAAAGGAGGAAAGCTGCAGCTAAGGCAAACTGGATGCTGGGGTGTATTGCAAGGGGATTCTCGTCCAGGCATAGGGAAATGAATCTGCCCCTCTACAGGTCCTTGGTCAGGCCGCACTTGGGAGTACTGCATGCAGTACTGGCGTCCATATCTGAAGAAGGAAATTAGACTGCTGGGGGTGCAAGTATAGGCTAAAAATGATATGGGGATGGAAGGCAAACCCACGAGGACAGGCTAAGGTATCTGAGTTTGTACACCCTGGAGGAAAGAAGGGATGATGGAATATGACTGAAAAGTTCAAGTACTTGAAGGGGATCAACAAATCTAGTGCTGATGGGTTATTTAAGTTGAGAAAAGGAAGGGACGCGAGAAAGCAAGAGTTAAGATTAGAGGGGGGCAGATTTAGGAGAGAGATGAGCAGACCTTACTTCATGGAAAGGGTGGTGTCAAAATGGAATGCCCTACCAGAGTTGGTGATTTCATGTAAGACGGTGGGTAGTTTTAAAATGACATGGGTCAGGACACAGGGGAGGGTCTGGGTAAGTAGTGCTGAGAACTTCCTGGAGAGGGGGGCAGCTGCAATCTAGGGGTGCCAGCTGTGCACTCAAGCAGACTTGATAGATCATGAAGCCTGTTTCTGCTGGCAGATTCATATGTATGTATGCTCATGTGTATGTATGTTCTGGTGAATTTTTTTTGTGTGTGTACCATGAAGAAAAACAATAAGGCATCTGCAGCTGTAAGGCTGCCAAAATCTTACACCAAAATAGTCTTTTTTTTTTTTATTTACTCCACTTTCTCCCCTTGCAGCCTGACCAGCCCATATCAGTTCTGTTGCATTGCCCAGCACCTGCCATCTTGGGGACTTATCTCCACTCCATGGGTCTCCCATGGATAACCCCCCCCCATGGGAAGGGGTGCCGGGGGTCGGGCCCCTTACTCCCCCAGAAGAGAGTTGCAGTGTCGGTCGTAGCAGCAGAGAACCCATTTGGTGGTGCAAGACCTGTGATGTACAGTGGACGGCATCCTGCTCGGTCGAGAGTTCTGTTTTCTTTTCCTGCACATGGGCGTTGGGAAGGCATGGCCAATGCAGAGTGTGATGCCGTGGACACACCCCCTCAAGCCTTGGCTCTAGCCGGCATCACCACTCATGTGGTGGTTTTGCAGTGGAGTCAAACTCCTCCCACCCCTGAGGAGGTGAGCGTCAATGGGATGCTCAGTCATCCTTCCCCGGCCGGTCCTGCAATTACCCAGGCTCCTTTCCAAACCCAGGCTGCCCGCGTCGCAAGCGGTAGCACTACCACTGCACTGCTGGGCCATCACGTTGACTTCTAGCTTGACTTCTATCTTGATTTGATCCCAAAACAGTGTCAGAGCAGGGCATTAGGGGAAAACATGGGTGTGTGCAGTTACTTACCAGCACTATTTCCTCCAACACTCTGAGGAGTGCCGTGTAGGAAAAGTAGCCACGATCTGCAGTGTTCTAAAGTTCCAAATTACTGCTTTCCAGCTTTATTCTCTCCAAATACAGGAGGTAACTTTACGCTGCCTATGCCATGTAAGTGACTAGTCAAAGGCAGTGACTGAGATACCTAATTCTGCCTCCTATCTATCCTTGGTCGATTCCATGGTGACACCGAGACATGAGGTAAATGGCTTATAACTAACTGATATGAAATGCTACAGGAGTTGCCCTTGTAGTGCCCCCATATTCCCAACACTGAATAAAGAATGTGTGTACCAGGTATATGTGCCTGTGGGCAACATGATGGCAAGTTACTGTACAGTTAAGTGTGTGCTACACTGCAGTTTATGTCTTGTGCGTACTGGGACTGCAAGTACCATGAAGAATCTTGTAAATCTCCAAGAAGTGGTATCACTAATGTGTGCATCAGATGTCACGATGCACACATAATACTGAGCTGGCCGTTTCCAGGGCTGTATATATGTTTAACATGGTACTAGCAATCTATATACTGTATACCAAGTATGATCACAACTGGGCAACCAGATATCAAGATTTATTAAACATATACTGCCTCTTGCAGTATACATTATCTGCATCTATAGGATAGTAAATATATATGCATGACACCAGAAAAGGCAATACATTTCATTCCAACATTGTAAGCTCTACTGTTCATCAACATTTGACAACCGTCTAATGTACACTTGACTAAGTTACAGTTTGGGCCAACAAGGAGATGTGCATTAGCCTCAGTCATGGGTTCCACTGCCACAATACCACCTCATGGTATGTTGCTTTACTTGCCAGTACCTTTGTGAAAACTGTCACAATGAACCACAATATAAGATTATTATCAAAAAGAATTCTGGCAGAAGCAAACAAAAAAAAAAAACAAAGAAAAATCAAACAAAAAAATCAGTAATAAATGGGCTCTCAAGCTTATTTTGGGATCTCCTATTTAATGCTACAATTCAGCAAGGCCTGGTGCTAACATGCAGGAGAGACCTGCGCTTGTGTCGATGCACAGCATACTAAACAGGCCATGTGTTCATACTCTGGAGGGTGTGGCACTTCCAGCTGCTTGAGCACATGCTGCTGTGGGGTTGCAGGGAAACACTAATGTCATGGGTGACCATGCTATATTTGCCCCCAATCAGGTCAGGAGATGTGATGGCTTCAATTACTAGGAGGAGGGAAGGAGGGCTTTACTGGGGTAAAATCATGTAGGGCTGGTGTTAACAGCATGAAACTAGGCCCACCCATGTCCCAATGGCCAAGACCACTGGACACCAGTAAAAACAAAGAATTTCATGGAATTTGGCTTTTTATACCCGATCAGTAACTCTACAGAACTTGCATTTTTCTTATTAATTGCTTCCGGCACTGTTTTCTATTTGCTTCTTTTAATACTCTGTATGTTAAGCCTTCTTTTATTCTGATTATCTATACACATACTAAAATAATGACAATAGAATCCCAGTAAAATCTGGAAAACAATCACCGGTGCAATTCCTGGAATTTTAAGGCTTGAAAATGGAATTTCATTATTTTAATCACTCTAAATCTGTGGCCTTGCCAATGACCTTCTCGTCTCTCAAGCTCCTGCCCGAGCTCTGGATCCGTGGAAGATGGTGGTGGTGGTGGTGGGGGGGGGGGGGGTTACAAGGGTATTAGGGCAGGAGGCAGGGTAGCCAGAAGGGACTCCTAAAGAAGATGAGGGGATGCAGGATGGGACTAGAGTTCTAGCCCTAGGTGGAGGTAAGCAGCCTCCAGACAAAAAGAGATGATATAAAAAAGGCCGCAATTCAACACAGGGTTCTTCTCTATAATGCTATCTTAAAAACAGCAAATGAAGGTGTCTAACGAACTCTCGACAGGTAGTGAGTTCCAAAGGGCTGAGCTGATGATCATGAAAGCTAAAAATTTAGCCTTAATTAATACATTTTCATTTAGGTTTGTTAATGAGGGATGAAGAGGAATGAAACTATATATGCCCGTCTCCAGGTAAAGTACTGTTCTTTACATTATTCATTTACTTGCATGCACTAGACAAACGCCTTTGATACTGTCTCACTCCCCTTCTTGCTAGTTACCCTTAGTCACTTAGGCTTTGCCACTGGGCCTGTTTCCTGGTGCTCCAGCTACTTGTCGGCCCGCTCACAACGTGTGAAAATCAACGGGAAACTTTCCAGCACCTGCCCTATCCGCTCCGAGTCCCTCAGGGCTCCATTCTTGGGCCCTTGCTCTTTCCCTTTTCTCAACTCCCTGCCCAGTGAATGTACTGGTAAATCCTTCTTTACACAGATGATGCTGTACTCTTTGCCTCCGACCGTAATCCATCTCACTTCAGGATTCTCTGCAGGAATCCTACAACGACGCAGAAGCCTGGTTTACTGAGCACAGACTCGTAATTAATCTAAAGAAAACCAAAACCATGCTCTTTGCCCACCCCCAAAATAAATCCAGTAACTATCCTCTCGCAGTCCACTCCACCTCTAAACTCTCTATTGAGCTAGTTCACTCTTATAAATACCTAGGTATAACCTTTGACCCTGCCCTCTCTTTTCATGCCCACATCTCTGCCCTAGCCTCAGCCTCTAACACTCGGCTGGGTATCCTCTATCGTCATAAAAACTGCCTTCCCACGGATGCCCTCCGACTTGCAGTCACATCCTCTGTTCTATCTCTGGTAGACTATGGCTTACCTGTGTATGGTGCAGCAGACCAGACTGCCCTGCAAAAGATCCGCCTACCTTAAACAAGGCCTGCAGGCTCATAACTGGGGCTCCTAGTCTAACCCACACTTGCCTTCTTTACACCATGGCTAATCTACTCAACCTAGATGAGCGCCTCAAATACCAAACCTGCCTCCTAACAAAAATCACTCCTTTGGCTATCCCCACTGGTCTGTCAACCACTATCCACCGAGCAAACCCTACAGTGCATACCTGTATATCCTGCAAAACTGCACTGGTTATAGAGGCTAGGAACCTCAGAAGGTCAAAGGGCTTACCCCTACAGAGCCCCTGTTGGTATAACGCCCTTCCCGCTGGAATCACTGATGCCACCTCGTTATCTTATTTTAAAACTAGTCTTAGAAATCACCTGCTGTCAACACGCAGCTGTACCTGCCTCTAAGCCTCCTCCTATCCTCCCAGACAAGGCTCACTGAGCCGCTCTCTGACCTTCTGTCCAGTTCTACCTTTACTTGCTACTATCTTGCCCACACTCCTCTTCTGATGTCTTCCACCCAGCCTTACCTTTATCTGCCCACTGAATCAATCTCCATGTAACTACTGTATACTGTCTACTCTGTAGAGCTCACATGTAAGCCTGTTGTATACTGTGTTTGACATATGCCTGTATTTTTGCCTGATTCCTAAATATACTCTGATTTTTTGTCTGCCCTGATGTTTGTTGCTTGCACTGTTCTGTCCTCTCTGTGACGAGGTACCTTTGTAAATAAGCCTCTGGCTCAAAGGTTGTTAAACTGATGTTCTAATAAATAAATAAATAAATAAATAAATGCCTATTTTCAGGCACAACCCTAATATTATCTGGTAGAACCTTCCAATGAGCAAATAGAAAAAGAAAAATATTTCAGAAATAAAAAGTAACAACTGATTATTTTTAAAATGAATAACATTTTTTCTGCCTGCTATTTGCAGTGCTACTGGCTCTTTAAGGAATCTATTTTTACCACCATGTCTACATTCAGCAGGATTATCGCTAGACACCTTGACATTCTGGCAAGCACAATTCAAATACAGGTTTGACAGGAAACTCGCAGTGGTTAGCAAGAAACCCACAGTTCTGTGCATGAGAGAACACACAAATCTTTAAGTCACGTAAGCATGGTCTGTTTTTTCCACATTGCAAGAAAGAGCAAAGCGTGTAAGGCATGAGTTTATAGTTTTAGATTTGCATGCAACCCATCAACCACAGTTGGCACTGAATGCCCTACACTATAGATACTTTTTAAATTTATTTTGCTCATCAAAAAAAGAGAAAACATGGGAGCACTCCACACTTCCAGAGGTGCTCCTGTGTGATAGATACTACAAAAAACAGGAAAAATAACAATGTCCACACCATAAATGGTTACTTTGTATTCACTGCAGTAAAAAGTTTAGAGAATGTACTGACCAGTACCCCTATGTATTGCCTCCTACAATAAGGCTTCCTCTGGAATCATTTTAAATTGAATGGAGAAAATAGCTTTCGGGGAGACAGCCTGCCATAGCCCGGTATGGAGCTAAAGAGCTAAGCAGCCGTTCAGTGCAGTGATGTAACTGAAGTGTCAAATCCACCCTCCTAAATAAAGTCCAAGACCCTCATCCTAGTGTGGTTTGCCTCTGTTTACATCTTAATGTTAAAAAACACTATACGATGATCACTGGTACCTAGGGGACTGCCCACTGTGACGTCTGTAATGCCATCCCCTGTCTGTAAACACCAGGCTCAGCACTGCCTCGTCCCGAGTGGGTTCATTGAATAGCTGCCTGAGAAAACACCCTTGTAGGGTAAAGTGTCAAAAGTACGTCAGGATGTTTAAAAATAGAATGCAAAGCAGGTCCCCTGATGCAGCGGTAGTGCTACTGCTCATGATGCTGGCAACCCGGATTCAGGAACGGGCTCGGGTTGTTGGAGGGCCGGGCTGGGGAGGCTTGAGCATCCCAGGACTGCTTGTCTCCTCTGGGGGGTGAGGGGAGCCATGGCTCGGTGCATGACCAGCCTCTAGTGGTGGCTGGAGAATTGGCACGCCCATGCCACATGCAAGGGGGTGGAGTGTGATGGACACCGGCTTTCACCTTGGCGTCAGTGCATGTCATGTCTCTGGGGAGGCATACAAAAGAAAATACCAGCCCAGCGCAACACCGACATGGAGGTCGGAACTGCATCTGCCCGCCGACCCAGTGACCGGGGATGGACCCCGACAAGGACACAAGGTACGGCTGCGGAGGGGTCTGAGCTGGGGGGGGGGGCCCTCACACGTCCCCGCCTGTAGGGTAAGCCAAGGCTCTGAGGGGGACCCTCCTCCGAGTTGTGGGGTTCGGTTGGGTGACAGTGCGGGGCCATGGGGAAAAAAGAAATTACAAAAAAAATAAGTGTGCAAACATTCTGAGACATTTATGTCAGAAGAAATGAAGCAAGTGCTGGGTCCAGACCTTTGAAAATCCCACCCTTGAATTTTTTTGGGCTAGCATTTTCTGTGTTCCTATATACGTGTTTATAGCCCTTCCTCACCTCTTTTTTAACCCTGCAGCATAGCTCTGCTTTGTTACAGTATATGGAATTATATTCCCATAAGATATGCAGGTACCAAGTTCATTATTTTATTGTTTATTATTTGTTATTAAGTCAGGTAAAATAAATCTGCTGATCCTTGGATTTATCTGGGCATTTTCTTTGCACAGTAAGTGGAATTTAGTAGAAAATTAACTTGCAGAGGCTTAAAGGAGAACTGTGCAGAACCTGCAAGTCATTTTTTTTACAATAGAAGCTATTTTTTACGTACTGGTTAAAATCTGTCATCTATGCAGGCTTTTTAGTAACCTCAGCAGGTGTTTCTGCTTTACAATCTGGTTCATAGTATAACTATTTTAGAACTGTACGATGTAGTTTATGTCCCTTTATAACATGGGTTGGCAGAAACGTGCAACCCAATTGGTGTAGTCACTCTGTGTGCCCGTGCATTAAAATCTCCTCTTTAATCCACAGTTTTGTGGAGCAACTCATTACAGTGCCCACTAATCTCGTTTGCCTGGAGAAAGCAAAACAGAAAGGCAGCCATTTAAAACGTTCTGAAGCGGGACACAGCTGCCTCCCCATGCCACATGCATTAGTTATCAAGGGAAAATAACAGCTTCGAGAGTGAGGGACAGGCAGAGATAGAACACAGTAGTATAGAGCTGGTGAATGTGAGCTTGGAGACAGAGACACACACAGAATAACACTTCAACTGTCCCACAAGTTCCCTAACGTGCTGGCAACCACAGAAAAATTATGAAGCGTTAGTTGGCTGCCTCCCCTACCGTGATACTTGGTATCTGCGTTCTGTTGTTTGTCAGCCTTACCTGTGTGCGGTCTGGTTTCTTGTGTGTTGGCAGTACCATCAAGCAAGAGAGTGAGAGAGCAAGTGCTGCAGGTCCCATTGTTTATCTCTGTCTCTCAGAAGTGTGTCAGTCAGAGTTTACAGGAGTTGCAGTCGCAGGCTGCCAATTAATGGCAGAGGCAACTCGGCGATGGAACTGTCAGCCGCAAATTCTTACCGTGCTCTCTCTATCTTTCTGTGCCCTCCCTCCAAGCACCTGAGACACAGAGCTTGGGAGACATGGGTAGCACAAGAGGCGGAGACGGTGACCGGGAGACCAGGGCACCTGCCTTAGTGTTCGGCAGTCACTTTGAACGGAACAGTGCCGATAATCCCATCCGATGTGCTGAGAGAGAGTGAGAGGCAACAGGGTGTCTCCATGAGAGACAGCGAGCAAACCTACTGAACCGTCTACAGAGAGAGAGTGATACACACACCAGATAGTGAAGAGGAGCAGTTCAACATCGGCAGCATATTACACAGTGGAGAAGTCATATTGACAGGTATGTCATGGGGAAGATATGGCAGAAATCCAGGTAATACCACCTTTGTACCATTACTGTCTTCACAACAGAACTGTGGTATGCATTGTTTGTTGGGTAGTAGTGGCAGAGGGAGCAGATGGCAAAACAGAGCAGCCGAACATCGGGACAGTACTGCAGGCTGAAGAAGTGATAGTTAGCGTTATGACATGAAGCACAAATGGCAGAAATTAAGATAAGGCTACTTTTGTACCGTTTGTGGCTTCATAACATAACTGTGGTATGTATTATTTATGGAGCACTACTTTGTGAGGTGGCAGGATACAGTCCCATGTCATCATTTTTAACAGCAATTAAACCGTTTCTGTCAATTATTGTGTTCTACTTTGACAACCCATGTTAGAAGTGCAAAACTTAAGGGTATGGTGTTATTGGGGATTAATCAACATCCCTGGTACTGTGAGGACACTCGGCCTGTGGTCTCATGTCTCACAATGCACCTGGGGTGTTGATTAAATACAGAGTAAAGTATCGGGTGGTGTGTGTCATGAGAAGTTTACACACACCCGAGGGGTTAGATGTCACATAAACCCCGAGAGCGAAGCTCAAGGTGTTTATTAAAGCATCTAACCCCAAGGATGTGTGTAAACTTCAAGTTTACACACCACCCCATATTTTATTTTATATAATTGCTGAATTTCCCTTTTTTGCCTCAGCAATGATATAAAATTAAAAAAGTTGCTGTGCAGCCATGATCCTGTTAGGTTACAGCATGCGGTCCGTGGTCGCCTTTTAGTATTTAAAAGTTTTTTTTTTTATTTTGTGGGTATTGCAGAGTTCAGGCCTTGTGCCGCATTTTTTTTGGTTTAAATTACTTATTGCCAAGGCTGAGCGGCATTTTTTTTTCTCCATTTGCAGTTGGGCGAGAAGTAAAGTGGACAGCCTTCTGCAGAGAGCGGTCAGGAAGCGAGGAACTTGAGCATGTGCAGAGTAAGGGAAACCGTGCGCATGTTTGCCACAATAAACAATTCTTTATTACAGCAAATTATGCCACAGTTTCCCTATGGGAAAAAGGGGAAGCCAGTTATTATTCCCCAATAACACCATACTGTGTAGTGGGTTATTGGTTACCTCGGCCATAGGGTTCTACAGTAGAACATGGATGCATTGTGCCAACAGTAGACGAGTAGAACAGGGACATAAACTACATCATACAGTTCTAAAATGGTTCTTACCAGCAGCATTTAAATCAGAAACACCCAGTAGGATAACTAAAAAGCCTGAGTAGCTAGAGCAATAACAGAATTTGAACCAGTATTTAAAAACAGTTTCTACAATGACTTACAGATTCAGCACAGTTGTCCTTTAAGGCCCTGTACACATCAGGCCACTGAAAACGTTTTAAGGTGCTTAAAACATTTTAAGTCGCGCAAACACGGCGCCCGTCCGCATTTAAGCACGGTTTCAAAGCGTGTTAAGAAACCATGCTTAAACACTGCTGCGAGCTAGTCTCAAGTCCGTTTTCGAAACCATTTTACAGGAGGAAAGCGTGTTACCTTCTGGTGTGGACGGGCGTGAGGTTGTAACTCTATTCTTGTGCCGTGCTGAGAGCTTCGGTCCTCCAGTGCTTGCTGGCAAGCAATCCCATAGTGCAGTTGCAGTGAGGCTGTAGAGCGTTGCCATCCAACAGAGCGCCTAGCGGCGGAAATTAAAGTGCTCGGAGGTTGGCAGACGAATTGTCTGCACTCATTTACCAGTATTTACTACAGTAAAGCAGACACACTCAGCTTGTGTGGTGAATACATATTTAATAGTTAATTAGTGGTAGTGCTTCCCTGCATAGTGCCCTTCCAGGAGATTATATCGCGACTGTGGTAGAATGACTGATCATTCTGCAAGCTGGACAGAGGAGGCCACTAAACTCCTAATTGAGTACTGGTCCCAGGAGTGGGTCCAGGAGGAGTTGGCCAACTATCGCAGAAACACCAAGATTTATCAGAAAATTGCAGACTTCCTATTAGAGAAAGGCATAGAAAGGCATAGAAAGGTCTACAAAGCAATGCAGGGAAAAGATAAAGCAGCTTAAAGTAAGATACCATAAAGTGAAAGACAACAACAGGCGATCTGGTGGCAAGAGGATCACCTGCCCATTTTTTGATGAACTGGACAGAATTCTTGGTACTCGACCAACCTCAAACCCTGCATTTGTCCTTGAGGGAGCATCTGTTGAGCCACCGTCCACCTATTGAAGAAGAGTACCCAGATCCAGAACCCTGCAGTCAGGTACATGCAATGTGATGTCACACACGTAACCCATTATTCGTGAGTACTGTAGTCCCTCCACCACACCCCAGCAGTCACAGACGTGTTCGTGAAATGTAGCCACTGTGGTGGATTCAGCAAACATGATGCTGTGCATTGCTTTGTCTGCACAAAGTATTCTCCATACCTGTGCATACTGCCTTTAATGGCATAATGACATAATATATATTGCCACTGTGTCTGGTGACAGTGGTGCTGGGGGGGGTGCACAGAAAGCATCTCCACATGGAACTGCATCGCCTGGCACTTACCATACAGCTGTCATCAGAGCTATTAACATTACCAAATGTGATTTGTTTTGTAGACCATGAGGGTTGCCAGGACTCATCAGTGGAAGAGTCTTCTACCACCATCCATGACCCATGTGATGATACCCTAGATGCATTAGAAAAAGGATCCAGCCATTTATTTTATTTTTTTTTAATTTATTTTATTTAAACAGCAGTTTGGAAAACCTTTGAGCCATAGGCTCATTTACAAGAGTACCTTGTCACAGTAAGACAAACGAAAATACACAGTATAACAGTACAACACATAAGTATAACAGTAACTTAAGACATAGATACAAACAAGCTGGTACAGGTAGGATTGATGCAAACAATACCAGAGTTATGTTGTCCTTAGCAGCTTAGTAATAAGCTTTGTCATAAAATGCAGCACCACCATCATCTGTGTCATCTGGGAAGAGAACCTTCAGCACTGAGCCTCTTTTCAATCTACAGAAGAAAAAGAGACTGACAAAAATGCATGAGATAGTTGAGTCCGTGTTTGAACCTAACACGTAAAATGTTGATTGAGCAGCACAATCAGCTGTTGCAACAAGAGAGAGAAAGGGCTAGGGAAGATAGAGAGATGGAGGAACGGCTAAGAACACGGGAGATGGAACATACTGCATCATTGTTCCATAGCATTATGGCAATGTTTGCACCTTTGGTTGCACAGCGACCAATGCAGATGCAAGTTGCAGCTGCCACGGTCCATGCCAACGCCATGCAGTCACCATCCCCTTTCACTGTAATGACCTCGGGAAATACTTCTGCTGCCCATCCTTTTAACAGTAGAGGGTATTGTATCAGCAACCGATGTCGCTGCTAGGACAGTCAACCTGTCCACAATAATATGACTCCACTCATGAAAATGTTGGTTATGTGTCTCGTTCTTGTTTCCCACATATTGCTACTGATGAATGTAGACCAAACAGTACTCATGTGCAGTCATACAGTGAACAACTGAATTCTGATGATTTCACATGGACAAGTCTGTGACATCTTAGCTGTTGCTGATACAATACCCCTGTACTGTTAAAAGGATGGGCAGCAGAAGCTGTTGTGTTACATAAAACACCAAAGACGGTGTGTGCAACTGTTTGTTATTGCCAATAAACATGTGTTAAACTTGTTAAGATGAAATTCAGCAATATTTGTTTGTGCTACTGTTGTGAAAGGCACAGTTATGATCAGTACAGCAGTTCAGAATTTAAGAAACAGTTTAAAGATAGAAAACCTGCAACTTTAATGCTGTCACATAACATCCAAACTGCTACGAATTGTTACAAATCAATTTCATAATATAAAAATATTCACTATTGTTGAAATAATTAAATGTTACATACAGACATGTATGCTCGGTACTGCTGTTCCTTTGTGTTGTTACCGCCATGTTTTTAATTGAACAGTACATTAAAGAACATTTTTTAAAATGTAAATAGTTCATAACAGGTTTTCAATTTGCTACTTGCAGAAATACAACCTCTCACTGAATTACTGTTGTTCCCTTTCATGGGACAACATCATTTCGTATAGAACAGTAACAATGTTTGTTTGCCAATAAAAAAGTCAATATTTTAAACGATACAAACTGCTTCGTACTTTGTACTGCATATATATCAGAACTGCATTAAGAACATATATTACAAATATTGTTTGTGTGACACAACATCAGCAAGATTACTACTGGTGCACTGCGCTTATTAACTTGCTGCATTTACTGTAATGTGACTAAACATGACACTATCCACCTCAGCAATATGTTACTGTACATGTGGCATTGTAACAAAATAAGCACACAGGGCATCATGGATCAAGATTGCCTGTCTTGTTTGAGGTTCAACTGTTGCATCATATGCCTGATGATGTTCAATGTCGGGTTGAGGAACAACACCACCACCATCTGTGTCAGCCAACTACCCAGAGTCTAACAACTCCCCCTTACTCTCACACATATTGTGCAGCACGCAGCATGCAGCAATAATGTATGGAATGTTCTCCAGGCTGAACTCGCTTCTTTTTAGCAGACAACGCCATCTGCCTTTTAGTCTTCCAAAGGCGCATTCAACAACCATACGTGTCTTACTCAGCCTGTAATTAAAGTTCCTCTTATCGGGGTCTGTATAATCAGCATATGGCTTCATAAGCCATGATAGGAGGGGATATGTAGGATCGCCCAGAATCTAAGCAGGCACCATCACACCGTTTATTTCCCGATCACTGTTTGGAAAAAGATCCTCACGTTGCCCTCTACAATACAGGTCACTGTTTTTAAGTACTCTAGCATCATGAACTTTACCAGGCCAACCAACATTTATGTCAATGAATCTGTACCGGTAATCAACAACCGCCTGCATCACCACAGAATAGTAGCACTTCCGATTGTAGTATTCTGTTGCATTACCAGGTGGGCATAAAATGGGAAAATGAGTGCCATCAACAGCACCGATGCATTGGGGAAACCCCCATTCTTTATCAAAACCTGCCATTATTTCCCCTAGGTTTTGAATGACAATCACTTTGGGTAGGAGGACTTGCACAACGGCATGACACACTTCATTTATGATCTCACCCACGGTGGAGCGTCCAACCCCGAACAGATGTCCAAGTGTACGGTACTCAACATTTGTTGCTAGCCACCACAGGGTGATCCCAACACGCTACTAACTGACACTGCTTGTCGAAATCTTGTATTGCTACGCAATGTAGGGTGACAGCTCATCACAAAGCAATGTGAATGTCCCTTACTGAGACGGAAGTTAGATATCCACTGCTCATCATCCCAGTGTGTCAACACAACATCATTCCACCAAGATGAGGAACGATCCACACACCATACACGCCTATGTAGGGAATTCGAGACATACCCAGCAGTCAGAATACTCTGCATGACAGCTAGAGATTTGATAATGTGCTGCTGCCTCATTCTGGAACGTGCGGTGCTAAGCAATGATCTCTGCCTCATCTCAGAAGTTCTCCTTTTCAGAGCAAGTACTGACAGGGCCTGATGAGCTGCCAGCAAGCATAAAATCAGAGTATACATGTCCTCACTGCAGAACTCCATGTCTAAACAACTGATCACCAAGGTGATACTGGATGTGGATCACGTGCCAGGGTGAACTGCTTGCTGGGACAGACTGTCACTATTTAACATTCAGCAGGTTTTGGACAATTACAACGCTGTAGCACAAATTACCACCCACTACTGATGCACTAATGAGCAAACACACACTGCAGTTACAAACACTTCTTGAACGGCAATTCGCGTTGTTTGTTTACAATATTGCCGAAATGCAGGCTGGGAGTAACAAGATGCATCCTGGGTTGAATGCCACAACATAAGCGTGCTACAGTCGGGCTGGATTAACGAGTTTGAAAACGTTACTAGCTGCTGATGCGGACGGGAGTCACCCGTGTTACAACCGAGTTCAAACTCGGTAAAAAATAATGTGGACGGGCTGCTGTGGTGAGTTTTAAAACGTTTTGAAACCGTTATTTAAAACGGTACAAATCTTCACTTGTAATATGTACAGGGCCTCAGTCTGCTAGTTATAATGTAAAAATAATTTATATCTGACAAAGATGCAGGTTGGTAACTGGTTGGAGTGATCTGTGAGCGCACGTTGTGTTGCTTTGCCTGCCACTGGTATCTGCTCTTTAGCTCTAAACTAAACAATTTTATGCTATATGCATTGTTGCACTAGTGAGTTCCTTTTATACAAGAAATAAGAGGGACGAAGGTCAGGGGTCAACCTTAACCTTTTTTTGCACTAGCCAACAGGGCAAGTTGATTAAAAATTGCACTAGCCCGCAGATGGTTATAATTGTAAATTTTGATCACTTATACAGGAAACAATGCAAGCAAAGCCAAGAAATACTCTGATTATTGCACATTTATCCTGCTCCCACATTGCTTCCAGCTCCCCAGCAGAAAAAAGACTGCAATGCTATTACAGTGAGCACCCCCCATTGTTTTGTACCATAGCCTCCTCTCTTCCTCTTTCTGCCCCCCCCCCCCACCAAACAGAGAGAGAGGATATCACAACAGCAAATGTTCAACCAAGCAGTCCTACCTCTGCGCACACAGTAGCTGAGATCATCATGCACCTCACCATACTGTCACCTCACCTCCACCCACAGGGCAATGAACACAGTCAGGCAGAGAAAGACACTCTCAACTCCCACCCTATAGTCAACTGAAGACCTGCACTTTTGAAAGTTTTTGTACAGTCTCAAGTGAGCCAGGAGCTCATCTAAGATTTCTTTGGGGTGGGGGCTAGACAAACCTATGGGGCTTGGGAAATAGAAAACTGACATTTTTATTTGTAAAAGCATTGATTTTAATATGCTCTTACCCCAACAATAACAGATTTTTCTTTAACATTGTCCTTTCATCAGCCCATGGGAAACAGTACACAGGCATAAGTTCAAGTTCAAGTTTATTGCAGGAAAACTCCATTGAGCAAGCTCATTCACAAGGAGGTCCTGTGACATAAACACTTAAAGTACAAACACAGATAGGTAATAACAGTATATACATGAAATGCACGTTACATGATACAGGCTGGATATACATACAAGGGTACCACATATGGTGACCGCAGGTGGTAAACATTGATATGAGACAGGGAAGCGACTTACAGGTTGCATACTGATAAATGAAACATGATGACTGGTGTGTGCAATACATATACAGTATTTTGGCAGCTAGAACAAACAACAGTCTACAACTGATATGGGGGGGAGGAGTGATTTGATAGAGTAGCAGTGGAGCGTAAGCAAAGATAAAGCCAGGAGTAGAAGGGGAAGGGAAAGCAGTTAATATGACAAATCAATTATACCTTACCAGTGGATAAATATGGCACACATGGGGAAGGAAGAGACTTAATGACAGTTACAGGTGTCTTTTATTTTGGCTGAACTTAGCGATTTGTAGAAGTTTATTGAAACTGTGCTAGTTAGTTTCAGTACAGTTTGTAATTGGTTCCAAATGGAGGAAGGGCATATGCAATATACGCTTACCAAAGGAAGTCCGCGTCCTTGGTAAGTCAAGCATAATAAAGTCAGATTTTCTTAACGAGTATGCACTATGTGAGATACTAATAAGGGAAGAGAGATAGCTTGGCAATTTCTGCAGGAGCAGTTTAAGAGTCCATAGCCCAGCATGGAGCAGGCGTCTAGTAGTAAGGGATGTCCAACCAACAGCTGCATACAAGTCGCAGTGGTGCGAACGGTAAGGAGTTGGTAATGAACCGTGAATGCACGGTGATAAAGGATGTCCGTTTACTTAGATTTGCAAGAGTGGTGGAGGAATAGATTACATCGCCATAGTCGAAAGTAGGGGAGAAAAGTGGCCTGTACAAGCTTGTTTCGAAGTTTCAAGGGGAAAAGGGCCTATTTCTGTAGAAGAAACCTAACCTTGCTTTTAACCTTCTAGAGACATCTTCAACGTGGGTCACTGAAAGATAATTTATTGTCGATCCAGATACCTAGATATTTAAATTTGGTTACAACTTCCAGAGGCTCGTTTAGCGTGGTGGACAATGAAGTCTTGGGCAAGGGTATTGGGGCCTGAGACAGCACTGCGGAGAATATCATCGCTTAGTCTTCTTAGCATTGAGCAGAAGCTTTGCCTTTATTAGATTATGCTCAAGTTGTGTGAAGTCCGCTTGAAGCACTCCCTTGACTTCAGATAACGATGAGCCAGAAGTATATAACACAGTATCATCTGCAAAAGTGCAGATTGGACGAGATATGTTAGCATCTAAGTCATTAATGTACAGAGAAAACAAGATAGGGCCTAAGATGGATCCTTGGGGACTCTCTTGCAAGTGGCAAGGCAGCAGAAAAAAAGGCTTCCGCCTTTACTTTTTGGAATCTTCCAGTTAGGTAGCTAGAGAACCACTGGGTGGTATGGTATGTGGCACCCAACTTTGCAAGGCAATTGACTAATAGTTTGTGATCAACAGTGTCAAAAGCTTTGCTGAGGTCCAAAAAGACTGCACCAGCTTAGCATCTATAGCAGAGATCCAATCATTGGTTACTTTTGCTAGTGCAGTGATTGTGCTATGATTAGCCCGGAAGCCAGATTAATTTTTTTATTTAGTTGTTTAACCAGGTATAGCACACTAAGCTGAAAGCTTTTTTACAGGAGCGACCTGGGAGCACAAGGAGGTTAAGTGACTTGCTCAGGGTCACACAGTATGCAAGTGGAAGCTGTGGGATTCAAACCCAGGTCTGGTCTGCTGGATGTCACCAGATTTGCAGCTCAGAGCCTTAGACCACTGCGCTATACTGCCTAATGAGAGAGAAGGTTTCCAAGTGAGATTTTAACTGAATATGGATCAGTTTTTCTAGAACTTTAGAAAGGATAGGCAATATGGAGATAGGCCTATAGTTGTTTACATCGCATGGGTCACCAGATTTAAACAGAAGGAGGATATGTGCTGATTTCCAGCAGGACGGCACAGTAGCAGATGTAATGGAAAGATTGAAGATGTGGAGAATTGGGGCAGTGAGATGGGCGTAGCCTGACCTTAGGAAAAAGGGTTCCAAGCCATTGTCCCCTGCGCTTTTTTTGGTGTCTAAGTTAAGAAGAGAATCTTCTACTTCTTTATAAGTTATCTTGCGCAGTTGGAAGGGGCTGGGTGCAGGACTAGATGTGGCGGGAGGGGTATGCTGGCTCACCGCAGCACCAGCATAAGGTGACGAGTCAAAAGCTAATCCAGCTGTGGCAAAGTGGGAGTTAAGTTCCTCCAGGATTAAGGACTTGTTTTCCACAATCTTGCCACTTGCAACTATCTTTGTTGGAACAGAGGGGGCCATGGGCCGTCCTTCTATAGCTTTGATAGTCTTCCATATTTTATGAGGGTTACTTTTAGCTTGTTCGAGAGTAGAAATATAATAGTTAGCTTTAGCAGAGCGAAGTTTTTTCACACAGTTATTCCTGGCTGTTCTAAAGGCCTGCCAATCCGAAGATTCTTTGGAATGTCTAGCTTTTAGCCCAGAGCTTATCTCGAGCTATAAGGGCTGCCTTGAGATCCGAGGTGAACCAGGGGTTGGAATTGTTCCGCACTTTACTTTGATGAAAGGGCATGCTTATTTATTATTGTAGTGAGTTTGTCATTAAGGATACAAGCTGCCTTGTTGACATCTTTGGCTAGGTAAAGATCTGCCATCTGATCATGCTCAGGTCAGATAGGAAGTTTACTGCACTGAATTTGCTGCGAAAGGATCTTTTGTTATAAAGATGTGGTTGCGACTGGCCTTTAATTTGAGATCTTATGCAAGCAACAATTCCATGATCGCCATGTTGTGAAACACTGCCAAATGAGATATTTTGTGTGGATGGGTGGTTAGTACCACATCTAGAATCGAACTGTTGGCAGTATTTAGAGTGTTGTTCCTAGTAGGTTCACTGACTAATTGCCCAAGACCTAGCTCGTCACAAAGGGATTTGAGGCCGTGTGATTTAGGTGACAGCCAGTCCATATTTAGATCTCCTAGAAATATTGTTTCAGTTTTTGCATCTACGAACATGGATTTCAAAAGATTAAGGACTTCATCACCACCAGACGGGGGTCTATAGCCACCTAGGATAGTGATACATTAATACTATACTATTTCTATATAGGATGATCTATGCACCCCAGGAATGCCTATTTCAAGATTTCAAATTATGTATTTTATCAAGGTTTATTTTTGCACCATATGTGATCCAAAGCTTTGTTTTCAGGCTGAAAGGACATGCTGAGTGGGATAAGGGTGGAACTGTATGGATGGTGATGGCTGGCATGGTCCATTTAGAGGAGCTATGGACCTCCTACACTTGCCAGTAATGGCAGCTATGGATCTATGGATGGTCACTTCAGAGTCTGGTCTGCAGTGGTGTCCACGGAAAGAACAGAGTTAAGAGATTTGGAGGGAAGAGGGAAGTTATGGTGAGGCTGGTATAAAACCCACCATCTGCAAGGCCGATCCTGTATTCCTCTCTGCATTTTGTCACTGAAATGTTGGATACAAACACTCAAAATTTAGTGAAAAGAAGGGCACTGGTCTTAATAATATTGGATAAATTGTTAGAAATAGACACATTCAGAAAACTGGAACCTAGTGACTTAACAGCACTCTACCCTTGATCATACACTGGACACTAGCTGAAAGTCAACAGTGGTGTGATAATGACTCATATTGAGTCTTTTGTGGGATCCCTCTCTTGAACTGCCAGATAATTGCAGCTCTTAATGAGCTGTTAATCACACCTGGCCATCTGGAACATTGAGAGAGATTAGCATGAAGACTAGAGAATGCTAAAGAAGAGACATTTTTAACTTCACTAACAGCCATGAAAATCTGCACTAGTCAAGACGGGCTAGTAGAGAGTGAGCTGCACTAGCTCTGGTCAATTTGCACTAGTGTTTGGGCTAGTAAAACAATGTTAAGATCGACCCCTGACGAAGGCTATGCTGGTTTATGTGAGTACACACAGCTACCAGGGGGTCAACATGATGACCTCTTCAAGTGATTAAAACTGATATCTTTTGGCTGAACAACATATCAGGATCCCGAACTCGAGGCTGGCGTCATGTGACACAATAATCCGCTAGATACTCATGTACAACACAAAGTAAAAAGAAGTGAATCCTAAAGGATTAACATATTTTTAAGCAATGATTTTACTTCTTAAAATTTTGATACTGGGATTCACGAGTCTGCTTTCCAATGCGGCCCTGTTAAGCTGGAAGCCAACAAGAGACAAATTTTAGAACAATCTCATAAATAACTACACTGGTGGCAGTTTACCAACTTAAACAATGTCAAGTAGTGAAAAAAAAGGAAACACTAGAAACAACGTACGGGATTTCATAGTTTCTATACCAAATCCTCCCATCCCTTAAACTAACCCAAACACCATGTAAGTGGCAGTTTAATCAACCATAACCCAAACTGTTTACATATATACACCTATATCTATATGGGCTGTAAGGGCATTTATTGTAAGTCCCAAAGGGACTTTCTGACAAGTGGTAAAGACAATAGGAAAAATAAATACAAAACTACACCTATGCCACTAATGCAAAGCATCATGGGAAGTACATGCAACTCGCTCTGAAAACCAAGGCTGCCTGAATGGCCCCATGGGCCTCTCAAATAATCTGCTAAGTATGAAAACAGCAGTTACAGACACATGTTATATCCCTGTTAGGACTCATCAGTGTGCCACACCTGTATCTCAGACCAGGGGGAAGGGGCACCAACCAAATGTTGTTTCTCATGATGCTTTGCATTAGTGGTGTAACGGCAATGTTGCATTTCTTTTAAACTTGGCTTTACTGTCGTTGCCCTTCCGGTGTAACCCTTGCTTCACTGCTTTGACACAGAGGCTTTTGTCTTGCACTGAGGTTACTGCTGCCTTTTAAACTGCTTTCCTATTTTGGGCTCCCCATACCCCAAACCACCTGAGATGCTGTATACAATTTTGGCTTGCAAGTCCAAGATCCTATTTGTTTGCATTTTGTATCATGCAGTGTGTCACCAAGTTCGTGCTTCGAGCTCTCATCTACAGTAATACTCGCAGGGTACATGTCTTTTTAATTTCATCGTCTTGTGTGTGAAAGCATCTTCCACCACAACTAGTTGAAAAGTAGGAAAGGAAACATGGGAACTAAAAAAATATAACCTGTGACCTTAACTGTAATGGTAAACACATGACGAGTTTAAAAAGAAGGCGTGATGTGCTGGGTCACCATCACAGTCACGGCTGCCCACAAGCAGCGCAAGTAGTTCTGAAAGACAGTTTTGGTCCTTTTGTTCCTATTTTTTTTAATAGATGTGAGTTCAGGGCTGGGAAAGCTGGTTAGTGATTAGTTCCAAGACTAAAGGTGTCATTAGAAACACAAGCAGTTGCTCCAGGGCTAGACTGTGTTCAGTAAGAACAAGGCGCAGCAAACAAAGACGCTGGCACCAGTCACTGATCTATTGCAAAATTCAATAGTTTACTGAGTGCAGATATAAAGTGTTTTGAAAAGTGCTGGAATAAAGTGCAGCGCATAACGCACGTGAAAAGCAGTGGCAGTACAATGAGACACCAACCCACTAGGCCCATGACCAGTTTTTCACTGGGCTTCATCAGACGCCCTTTACTTTTGCACTCAAACTACTGAATTTTGTAAAACGCCTCCTACTAGTGCCAGTATATTTGTTTGCTGTCATTAGAAACACCCAGGGCTCCAGGAGGAAGACTGGCAGGGGTTTATCAATGATACATTCCAAGGAGGTAGAAGCACAGAGGGAATGTTTATACTGGGAAACTTCTAAACAATGAGTTCACACCTGCGCTAGCAGCAGTGGCTCGTCAGCACGATGGCAGCGCTGCTGCTTGTGGCACCGGCGAACAGAGCTCAGGAATGAAGCAGTGACATCTAAGGTACGGCTGGGAGAGGAGGACTGAACTTGCCACTGGAAAATCTCCATCTGGGGAGGGAGGGAGGGCTATACTTCCTGCTGCAATACTGCCCCCTGGCTGACCACTGGTGGTGGTGGTGCAACTAGGAGACCAACACACGTTGGAAGGGGAGCGCACAGGTGTGCCAAGTGCCAGAAGACATCACTCAGTGTGCTCTCGGGGCAAAGTGAACACACTAGCAAAGCAGCAGCTGCAAAGAAGATGAAGCTCTGCCCCCTATGCTCACTACAGGCTTTTGCCAGCTGTTTCCTGAGATGGCCCCGAGCACTTCACCACCAAGGGGACTAGACTGGATATCAGGACTGGTGAGTCAGAGGTTCCCACCTTGAGGATCACCTGAGAAAGCCCCCACTTCTCTTCAGGCAGCTTGAATTCTGTGATAAGGAGACCAGGAGAAGCCCAGCCTCTGGGGAGGGGGGTAATCCAAGGGAGTCCTCCTGTGAGGTTAGGCGAGTGTCTCAGGGTTGAGCAACCAAAATGAAAGAGCGCCACTTAGTCAGCAAATAAAAAATGAAGCCATGCGTTATCTACTCACATAGTCGGACGCAATTATCACAACATTCTGGGCAAATAAATGCCAGCGGCTTTAAAGAGCAGTGCTGTGCTCATATGAACTGATGGGAGGGCAAGGGGTGATGGCAAACTGCCACACACTCTGACCAGTTTTGCTGTGCACCTCTTCAGGGAGTAACAGTCAGTGTCTCTCATTCCCCCTTTACATGAGGTGATGTAAAATGACAGTAAACTTAAAAAGATGCTCTGACTGTGGCAATCTTGTTTCAATGATTCCAAATAAAGTGCAATTATAAGAACGGTGTCGCTGTGCAAACCGTAGAAACATAAGTGTTAAAAGCATAAACAACAGACTATAAATATTGTTAAAAACATACAGTACTAACAGGATCATATGGTTTCTTAATGTTACATCATATCCCTACTACGGCATGGGGTCATAATGCCTAAAACAAAAACCGCGTGGCAATGAATGCCACAAGCAAAAGGGCGTGCGCTGCAAAAACATCAGGTAAAACACCAACAGGACACAAACATGGCACGGCCTTTAAAACAACTGGCTTCCTTCACGCCCCCCCCAATTTATATAAGAAACTCTGGGTGGGGGGAGGAGATACTTAGGGGATGTGGAAAAACTCAGGAAGGGGGAACTTTTTTTTTTTTCCAAAAAATAAACCACAAAAGTAGTAACACAGGCAGACCCTGGGGGGAACCGAACCATGGTCCCAGGTCACCTGATTCTATCATGTGCTGGTGCCTTAGCCACTCCACCACGGGAGCGGCTCGGCCAGGCACCTAGCAATGGCAACTAGATCCTTCCATGTCAACAGCATACAGCGACACAGGTAGTGGTAATTCCTACTGCTGTTATACCCCTGTCGCTGTAAATTCAGTCACGCTCTACACAGCGCAGTTAACGCCACGCTCTCTTACATGCGCTGTATTGACCCAGTACCCCTACTACATACGTGGACACATGAAGCAAGATAACACAATTAATTAGCTACAGTTCTCACTAATGATGAATGTATCTATATGAAGGCATGTTGACCAGATATTAAGCATGAGACTAATACTGAACAAATATTAAGCCGGGACTATTTTTCAATACTCAACTTGAAATTAACTATATGCAAAGCTGTTGGGGAACACTAATAGCATTACAGTGGCTGATACACAACAAAACAAATGCAAGGATGAACACAATTTATATAATGCTGGCAATTATGTCCACTAATGGTTGCTCAGAAAAGATGCTAACTCTATGGAGTCATTAAGGCCTGGATGTCCGAGGGCTCCTAATTTAAACATCCAGAGGGACTCCCTTCTCACAGTTAGTGCTTCCAGATTGCCTCCACGTGGACCCAACTTCACCTTTTCTATTGCACAAAAACTGAAAACATGATCACTCAATTTCAGAATTCAGTATGTGGCTTGCCAATATGTTGCTACGGTCCTCGTTTCTAATGGCCTTAAGATGCTGCCCAACCCTTACTTTAAAAACCCTGTTTGTTTTCCCCTCATAGAATGTAAGGCATGCACAGGTTGGCAAGTAAATGATGTTTTCTCTGGAACAGTTAATGAAGCCATGAATTTCAAATGTCGTAGTCATATTGATGGAGCTGACTGCTTTAGTTTTCCACATGCGGGGCAGAATTTGCAATGGCCACATGCATGGCGACCCACTTGGGGACCTGGACGCCAATCTGGTCTGATCTCACATGCAGCAGGTTGAAAGCTATGCAAAATCCTATCAGCAATATTTCTACCTCTTCTAATAATCACTCTAAGTGGATTCTGAACAGGGCCCTTGAAAGGGTGGGGGAGCAGGGGATAATTCCTGGGGCCCAGCATCAAGAGGGACCCAGGCTGCCCAGCATACTGTATGCAGAAAAGGAGCTATGAGCTGGTAGGGGCCCCAGAGTCTGACCTTAGCTCAGGGCCTGGAATTCCTCTCAAGGGGCCTGATTCTGAACTACACTCTCCAGTGTTGGATCAGTTCTGAGGATATGCCAATTGCATAACAATGCAGACTTTACCACCTCAGAGCTCAGTGCTTAAGTCATACAATTGAACTGTTGGTCACCATCAATATTTCTGTCTTGGTACCTGAGCAATTCACTTCTTTCCATCTTATCTACTGTACTTCTAGCACCAGATGCAACAGAATGGCTATAGCCCCTGGACACAAAACTTTGCTCCATTTCAACAGCTCTACGTTGATAATCGCATTCAGCTGATACGCATGAACTGCGACTTAGGTATGCTCCTAATGGTGTGGTGGGGTTGACAACTGCTGGCATGGAGGAGTGTATTTCTACTGGTAAATTTGCTGAACATATTGGTTCTGGTGTTCTTTTGCACATAATGTCTTGATAACAGCATCTGAGTATGTGAGTAAATAAACATAGGGTTACTGAAGGTGTTAATAGCCCGCTCAGGGTTGGAGCTGCTTTGTTTGGGCTATGGAGTGTCTTGGGGTCCATGGAGAACAGGCTGAGTGGTGCTTTCTGGGTGGGATGGAGGCACTTGGTAGTAGTGGAAAGAGCTCTGTTATATGTGTCTGGGGGATAAAAAAAGACAAACAATGACAGTCATAGGCCACCCATTAAATAACAGTCACAGGCCACTCATTAAATGACAGTCACAGGCCACCCATTAAATAACAGTCACAGACCACCCATTAAATAACAGTCACAGGCCACTCATTAAATGGCAGTCACAGGCCACTCATTAAATGACAGTCACAGGCCACTCATTAAATGACAGTCACAGGCCACCCATTAAATGACAGTCAGTCACAGACCATCCAGTGGCCCACATGCTGCCGTGCAGGTGACCAAGGTTCAGGAACGAGACTGTGACATGCTAGCAGCCAGGGCTGGGAGAAAGTGAAGGTGACAGCAGCAGTTCCCAGCTCCGAGAAAGGATGGTGCTGTGTCCTGTACTGCAGTGATCCCTGTGGGGGCCAAGGAGGCTGCTCTCCTCTGGGTCTGGGACACTGCTGCAGCATCTCAGGCCAACACTAGGCTGTGCTGTCACCATTTAGTAGGTGAATAGAGATATGGGAAAATGGGAGAAAATGCCAGTCTCCAGCTCAGTGATGGTGCTGCAGCGCTCCACTCCATGCATTCTGCCACCTGTCATTGGATCCGGAGCACGACGTGGGGATGGGAGGGCAGCCCTGCCATGGGAGAGGGGTTAAGCTATGGAGAAACAGCTGTAGAAGCAGTCAGGTTGGTGGAAGATGGGGCTGGGTGGTTGCAGTACCAAACTAGGGCCAGCGCTGGATTGGTGGGGATATAAAAATCTATAGGAAAAAAAAAACAGAACAGTCACAGACAGACAGAAGGATATAGATTTGGAAATGACTTGAGATAGAGATAGAGAGAGAGAGAGAGAGAGAGAGAGAGAGACAGACAGACAGAGAGAGAGAGAGAGACTGATTCTATGATAAAGCTTTCTCAAAAGTGCAGTCTTTAAAAACCACCCTGCATCACACCCTACACTGTACTGTTCAAACCTATACAAATAGTCAATAAAAATATATTTTTTCCTGTAACATCTTTTGTGTGTGGACTGGGATATATGCAGACACAGTGGCACCATCTCTGAAGACACATCTCTCTCTACCATTTGGGCACATTCCTGAACACAAAATTTGTAGGAGAGTGTTGAGCAACCTCAACATGGGTGAACCATACTCAGGTGGGTAAACAAGAAGGAACCATTCAGGGTAACTAGTCAGAGAGAAAGAGAAAAGTCTGTAACACCTGCTCTTTGGCAAAGGTCCCCACTGGTGTCAGTGAAATAACATGCAAGTTACTTTACAGTGCACGACCATCGCAGAAGCACATCAAAAGGATCTAAGTGACTACAGTAGTATTAAGTCTTCAGTGTAAACAATCTGCTGATGAAAACAATTAATACACAGCCTCTGGGGAGCAAGCTGTTCTGTCCCCAGCAATATCATGGCCAGATTATAGTCCACATCTTGACAACGGGGCTGAGCCAGTGACAAACTTGCTTCACAGCCAGAGAATGTACAGTGTGTAGCTGCGGGAGTTCAGAAATCAGTGTGAACTACAGATGAGACACATACTTACATCAAGGACAGTCCACTGTTCTACAACAATAGCATCAAAGCCTTGTGTGGTTTTTGACTCTCCCTCACAGACATCTTCAAAGATAAACTGCCCTTCCACTGAATCGGGTGATGAATCTGGGTGGAGACAGATCAGTACAAGAGATATATTACTCCATTAATATAAAAAATTTCATGGACAAATTAAGCATGCTGATGGGCTAATAAGAGTGCAGACCTGTGTGGTTATCACAAAGGTAATGTTAGGGGCTTGGGGTTTGTGAGGTAATAACCAAATTCCGGGCCACTCATTAACCAACTAAGGTGTTTAAATGCAGTTTGGATATGGTGATTACCACCCCACCTATTATTGTTGCAATTATGTGGAAGAATTTCTAACAAAGTTGTTAACAATGAGAAAATGTTACAATGTCGTAAAGTGTGCCCTCAGGAATCTGAGTGGTTATTGATAGGACACTGGAAAAAACTGTAGTCTGTACATTGCAGGTCTATGAGTTTCCACTGCATGTTTGTTGGGGAGCAGTGATTTAGCATTCTGATTGGCTGTTGAGGATCTTTTTTTCATTATGCAGCACCATCACTGCACAGGTCAAACCTCGCTAGCCTCATAACCAATATAAGCATCTATAAATCAAATTTATGTTAATATGAATGCACACAACCAATTAAATAAACAATACACAAACCTCCCCCTGCTCCTGAGGTCAAAAGTTACACCCTGTAAAAGTCACACTCCTCAACTCTGCCCCTCCCTCGATTTTGAAAATTAACAGCAGGTCCTACTCGAAAAATGTATATTTCCACTTCCCGTGGAAAGTTGTACCACTTCCCTTTACCAAAATTGACATTTCCTTACTCGGCTAACCACACATATTTCTAAAATGTACAACTCTCCCAGAATTTACACTTCATCCTACTTTTGGAATTGATGCAGAAATCTAATCAAAATTGGCAACCCACAACCTCCTCCCCCCCAAACAAATCCAAAATGTACACTGTCAGCCCATCCTAAAATTTATACTTGGTCTCACTTGAAGTATTGTATCCAGTTCTGGGCACCATACTACAAGAGAAGAGACTGTAAAATTTAAAAAACGTTCAGAGGATAAGTAACACAAACACAGAAGGCGTCACAGAGAGAACAGCTTCGGGTGCAACCAAGCCCCAGCCTGGGTCAGAATAAACTGCAGGAAGGAAAAATATGGCATACTCCAGTGCAGGTCCCCAGTTTATTCATTAGTGACTACAGAACATAATTAACTGGTGAGATCAACAAGACTGGAGGAGAGCAGCAAGTATGACTGGAGGCATGGAAGGGCTTGAATACAAACAGATTATGATGGCTGGATCTCTTCTCTCTGGAGACGATGCAGATGGGGTGGGTTATGATTCAGGTATTCAAACAAATGGACATGTCCACCACCTGCTCCTGTTTTTAAGGTTTGCACCCTATTCCTCTCAAAATTTACATTCAAACCCTCTTTATATTCTACTGGTTTCCATAATTTACATCCCACACCTATTTCCGAAAGAGACATCCCATACAATTTCTTTTAAAATTTGCCAGAGTGTAGCAAGGGGTTTGGTGTGGCAGTGGGCAACTTATGCAATGCCCCCACACAGAGCGTGTTTCTTTGTCCCCCTATATGGGTGTAGCCTACCTTGGCCCCTTACTCTCCTGGCCTCCAGATGCCATCTCCTTGCTGTTTGTTTTGTGCCTGCTTTGTTTTCTGCCTTCAGTGAAGTGCTTGGATTCCAGACTCCTTCAGCCCGCTTGGAACCTGGTCAGCGACCCTGCTCCCACTGTGCTTCTCCACTGTCCAGGATGGTCAGTGCTCCACTCATCAAAGACATGCTGTCCTCACCACTTCGGTAGCCCCTATGCCCCCTTCTGAAGGCTATCTGCTGGTCCTGTGCCCAGCCTCTGATCCTCGCTGCCCTCCTGTTTCTGTCTTGCCGCTGTACTTCTTCTCTGCCCTCCTCATCTCTGCTTGCTGCCTGTGCACCTTCTGGGCCCAGTCTTGGAATTAGTTGTTTTCCTTTAGAACTTTTTCTCTCTGGCTATGTTCAACTTTCAAGGATGTACCCTGTTCTGACCCCCAGTCTCCCCGGATTCAGTGCCACCCAGATGTCCCAATGGCTCTTCTCTCCATGGCAGGAACTCTGGGGGAGTGCCATTCTGCCCCCCCCCGAGGGTAGCCAGTGTTGGGCACGCACTAGGACCCAGAGGACTCCAGGAACCCAGGTGATCGTATATAGACAGTACATGGGTTTTCTCCCTGGTCCTCCCCTAACTCCACCTCCTCCCCTTGATTTGTGCATAGCTCCACAGGGCCTCATATGCATGCAAAGATGACATGTGGAGGAAGCACACCCTCTTGGCCAACTGCAGGGGCTGCTGCAGCACCGGGTGCTCAGTGCCATCCTGTTCTGATGGCAGTGCATTGGCAAGTGGTAGCTGCTGTGGTCAGGCCTGACACGGCATTCTGAGCCAATAAATCAGATAAATAAGAAGGTGTTTTACTATTTAATTGAAGATATACCAGGTTAGCAAGTGTTAACCTCGAATTATGTTCAGAGAGTGGCCAGTTTAGCAACTCATCAGTTTCATAATTGGTTGTGTCCTTAGCCAAGAGATCAAATTTGCCTATTTGATTAAACTTAACATTTTTTTTAGCCAAGTCAACAAATGGAGCATGATCATGAACAACTGAACCGTGCTTTACAACGGGCATTAAACACTAATTAACAGTTGCTATACAAGCCGACTACCCCCCCCCTCAATTTAAACTCACACCTGCATCTTATATTTATACCCTACACCCACTTCTAGAACTGACATTCATATCCATTTACAAAACTGACATTTCCATCCTTCCAGAAATGTATAACCTGCCTCTCCTGAAATACACCAACCCAAATACACCTTTGAAACACTTTCCACACCACTCTCACCTGTTCCCAAATTTTACACCCTTCTAACATACTAAAATGCCAGCAGAATAGGCCTAACGGTCTTTCGTGTCTGCTCGTTTGGTCAGCCCCCACCCTGGGAGCTGACCTTGCTGCCCCCCTCTCCCTCTCTGGCTTCTCCCTTCCCAGTCCTGGATATTCTCGCTGCACTGGTTTTTGCTTCCAGAACCCTTCCCCTGTACCTGTCCCACCCCCTCTTGAATCCCTCCACCGTCTCTGCCTCCACCAGCCCCCTGGGCAGTGCATTCCATGGCTCCACCACCCTCTCAGTGAAGTAGCACCTCCTCCTTTCTCCCCTGAATCTCCCCCCTCCAGCTTCCACCCATGCCCTCTAGTTGCCCCCCCTTCCTTCGGAGCACCCTGACTGCTCCTCCTCCTATTCTCCTTCATGTACCTGAAGACCTCTATCATGTCCCCCCGGTCCCTTCTCACTTCCAATGTGTACATATTTAGCTCTTCGAGCCTCTCCCCATAGGTCCTATCCCCCAGGCCCCAAATCATTTTGGTTGCCCTCCTCTGGACCATCTCCAGGAGTTCAATGTCTCTCTTTAAATGTGGCCTCCAAAACTGCACACAGTACTCAAGGTGTGGCCTCACCAAGCAGTTATACAGTGGGAGTATCACTTCCCTCCTTCTGGAGGTGATCCCCCTAGCGATGCATCCCAGCATCCTGTTGGTCTTTGCCGCTGCCCTCCTACAAGTCTCCGAGTTGTTCATCTTGACATCCACCACCACCCCCAGGTCCCTCTCAGCCATCGAGACTTGTAGCATCCCGGGTGTACACTTGGCCCGGGTTTCTGGCTTCCAGGTGCAGTACCTTGCATTTCCCTGCATTGAACCTCAGCTTCCACTTTCTAGACCACCTTTCCAGAGCCTCCAGGTTCCCCTGTAGGGCCACCCTCCCCTCCTCCCCATCCACCACCACCCCCAGTTTTGAGTCATCTGCAAAGAGACTCATCTCACCCCTGATACCCTTCCTTATGTCAGAGACTTAAGTGTTGAACAGGAGGGGCCCAAGGACTGATCCCTGAGGGACTCCACTAATGACCCTCCTTGGGGATGAGACTATCCCGCCAACCACGACCCGCTGAGTCCGGTCCTGGAGCCAACTGTCTATCCATCTTATCATCTGGTTCCCCACCCCCATTTCTCCCAGCTTATCCAACAGGCTCCCATGAGGAACAGAGTCAAACACCTTGCTGAAGTCAAGAAAAAGGACTTCCACTGGTCTACCCAGGTCCAAGGCACTCATCACCCAGTCATAGAACTCCACAAGGTTTGTCTGACATGATTTCCCTGGGACGAATCCATGTTGTCTATCGTCCAGGCACCCCAACTTTTCCAGGTCCCCCCAGTCTCTCCTTGACAATGCTCTCCATCACCCTGCCCACCACCGATGACAGGCTGACAGACCTGTACTTCCCTGCCACCTCCCTTGATCCCACCTTGTGGATAGGTACTATATGAGCCATCTTCCAGTCCTGGGGCACCCACCCTATCCTCAATAAGTTTATAAAATGTCACAGAACCCAGAGATGGAATTATTTCCTGTAATTCTGGTACTCATTAGTTTTTTTACATAATATATGATGGGTCTGTATAAGTGTATATAACTACTCCCTATCACAAAGCTTAAGAAAGTCCATCCATCCCCCAATCAATCTTAATCCATTTTGTTAGTCAAAATGAATATCATTCCCTGACCACTCATTTTAGGAAAGCCATGCCAAGGGGGCACTGTGGAGCCCAAGCAGTACAGATGCAGGAAACGCAGCTCTGCATCTCAAAAATGTATCAACTTAAACTTTTCCATTTTACCAAAAGTCAGAGTTGTCAAAAAAGGTATCGATAGGCAGTAAAAAGCAGCAGCTTCCAGACAGTAACCTCAAGGAAGGGAAATGTAAGAAGGTGGTTGCAAAGACCAAGCAAAGGTGGCAGCAGCAGGGTTTACCACGAAGTACCAGCCCATAGGCACCGGGTTATAAGGGCCCATGGGGCATGGGCTCCAGCTGTATTTTCTGAAGTGGGCCCAGCCCCAGCAAAATTTTTAACATAAAAAGGCTTTTGTCCTCTTTTTTGGTTCTCTGACCTGCCCCCCCCCCCCGAATCCTTGATGACTCTATTCACTGGTGTCATTTTAGCATTTTTTGAAATTGGCACCATTTGAGCTTCGCAAGCTGAGTGTGAGGCATGCCCTCTGACCTGCTGCTGCGCCCCCGGGATGGGGCGATCCCAAGCCAACCCCAACCCGTTAACTGGTGGCATTTTTTAAGTGGAGCCATTTTTTACTAAAATCCCTACGCACATGCACCCAAAGAGATGGGGGAATCTCATTGGGCAGCAGGGAGGACTTAAATTGAGGTGGACGATGAGGGCCGGTGATGGGCAAGAGGCATGCGATAGCGAGTGAGGAGTGAGCCATGACCGATACGTGTGAGGCAGCACCAGCAAGCAAGAAGTTGTTGAAGAAGAAGGTGAAGCCACAGAGAGGACTCCAGGAGGAGGACATCCATCTCAGGCGGGCAGAGCATAGAATTGGCACAGAGGGAGCGAACAGCCACAGCGGCTAAGCGCAAGCCCCGTGACTGAGGGAGCTAAGTGCCAAGGAAGTTGTGCAGCAGATGCTGTGTGTAATGCACCTGGTGGGGGTGAGGGTGACCATGGCCCCAGAGTCAGTATAGGCCGTGACTAGCTGGGCGGGTCATGTGTCAGTCATCACGCAGGACAGGCAGCCAGCTGCTGAAGAGGATGGAGGAGCCAGAGGACCAGTCCAGCAGAGCAGTCAGTGTTGATCAGAGCAGAAGAGAGAACTGCACTGCACCATAGTTGGGTGGCAACAGTAACAGTATACCCCCAGTAACTGAGCTGGGCTCAAAGGCTGTTTTTTCATTTAGTCTTAGCCAGCGCCCCGGCAGCAGGGTGGGGGGGGGCTCCAGACTAGGGTGCTTGTTCCCAGGCCAGGCCACTAGGTCAGCACAGCACATGGGCACAAATTGAAAAGTAGACCTGCCCTGTTGTGCCACATTCTGCCCCCCTGGCCCAGCAGTGAGGACGAGGAGGTGTCGGTGATGACTTGGGTCATGTGGTATGGTCTGTCTGCGTGCCATGGTGGTGGGCTGCTTGGTGGCAGAGTAGGGAAGGGGTCGAATGTGTTGGAAGTTAAGTAAGGAGTGGAGTGAGGAGTCAGTCACCCTGGGCTAGCTGGAGGCTGTAACTGATTATCACCCCAGCTAGGGGAAGAGTACAACTGAGTGCTAATCTTATTGAGGACATTAAATGCACAGCACATACATTTGGAGGGGATGGCTAGCGGCTGGTGTTCTTGGTGGTGTGTGGTCTAGCAATGACGCTGAACGCCCCCGGCCCCAGGACACTCTTGCGTCCAGACTGCTACATGGGAGGCGGGTGGGGGGTTGGGGAAAACCAGAAAAATTAGCTGCTTGGCTGACCGGATGATGGTGGCCGGTTCTCCGCTCGCTGCGAAGACCGAGTGTCTGTGCCAACCCCTACTGTACCTGGGATACGGTTGGAATGCCTGTGGGCAACTGTCTACTCCCGATTCCCCTGCATGGGGGAGGGGCCCTCCCGAAGAATGAATATGTTGGGTTACCTCAGTGGTGGCATTAATGGGGCAGAGGATGGCGAAGGGACACAGCTGTGGAACGGGGGCCTTGGTGGCCTGAAGTAGTGGCTGGTTGAGGGCCTGGTAGGAGCAAAAAAAAAAAGGAAGGAAAAAGTTTTGGAGGGGGTGGCAATAAGGAGCACAAGTGACTAAGCCATTTGCTTCATTTTAAAAACTGTCAGGAAGATGTACTGTACTCCTGTTTTGGAAACCCATCTTGCATGACTGCAGTGTTCAGTCGACAGCACACTGGGGGAACAAATATTACTCGGCTCTTTATGACTGCAGTCTCTTATCAAACTTCTGTGTGAGAAGCCTGGTTGGTGTTTTTCCATAGTCATGCATTCTGTTTTTAACTAACTAGCCTGGGTCTCCATCCACTGGTCACCAACCCCACCAGAGGGAAGAAAATACAGTTACATAAGAACTTACCATAAATGCAGGTTACTCACCTGTAACAGGAGTTCTAGGAGTGGTATATGTTGTTCATCCACACTGTCTGGCAGGTTCCTTGCCACTTTAAGATGGGCCGGAAAGTCTTCAAGCTGGCTCCTCCCACCCACCCAGGTGGTAAAACCCTCAGCTCTGCCCCATGACGCCAGATCTAGCCCACTGGAAGCCAGGTTGCGCATCGAAGCCGGGGAGGTCGGGTGGGTCATGTGGATGAACAACATATACCACTCCTAGAACTCCTGTTACAGGTGAGTAACCTGTATTTCTAGGGACGTGGATATGTTGTTCTATCCACACTGTCTTGCAGACTCCTAGCAATTCTCCGGGAGGAGGGAGGTAAGGCGCGCACACCCTACTTGGGAAGTAAGGACTAGAGAACCGAGGTCCCTAAACCAGCATCCCGGTGTGACTCTAGGTCAATGTGGTAATGGGAAATAAAGGTGTGTGCTGACTTCCAGGTAGCAGCCCTGCAGATTTCCTGAATAGGGACGTCCCTAGAAGCAGCCACCGAAGCAGCGGTATGGCAGGTTGAATGAGCTCTTATCCCTTTAGGTGGCTCCATGCCCGCCAACCTATAGCAGAGATCTATGCAGGAGGTGATCCACCTACTTATTTTCTGCTTGGCTGCAGGTCTGCCAGGTGCAGCTTCAGCGTAGGTGACAAATAGCTGGCGAACCTCTCCCCGAACTTCATCCATCTGCTCCTTGTAATAAGCGAGCCCTCTTCTAGGGTCCAAAGTATGAAGCCTATACTCGGCCTCAGAGGTGTGATTGGGGAAGAACACCAGCAGAGTCAACACCTGGTGCAGGTGAAACTCCAACACCACCTTCGGAAGGAATTTCGGGTGGAGGCAAAGGACAACCTTGTCCCTGTGGAAGACCAGATAAGAAGACTCGATGGAAAGCACCTGGAGCTCTCCCATCCTTCTGGCTGACGTAATAGCCACCAAGAAGGTGGCCTTCCACGACAGGGGGGAGATATCACACCTGTGCATTGGTTCGAATGGCTTGCCCATGAGCTTAGCCAATACCAGCAGTAGATCCCACGGAGGTGGAGGTTCTCACACTAGAGGGGATATGTGATCAAGGCCTTTGAAAAAGCGCCCGATCACCTTCTCCAGCACCACCGACAGCTTGCCAGCCCATGCCCGGTAAGCAGAGATGGCTGCCAGGTGCACCTAGAGGGTCGTCGACCAAAGCCCTAGCTGAGACAAGAACCACAGGTAGTCCAAAATGCTAGCCAATGGACAGGCAGAGGGGTCCAACCCCTTGTCCTGACACCAAATGGAGAATCTCTTCCATATAAAGGCATAGCACTTTCTGGTCGACTCCTTACAGGATGCCTCAACAACGCCGAGGACCTCGTTGGAAAGATCCAAGGCCTGGAACTCTAGCCACTCAGGAACCAGGCCGTCAGGTGCAGGGATTGAAAGTCCAGATGGAAAACCTTCCCCTTGTTGACTGAGATCAGGTCTGGGCGGGCTGGAAGCTGCCACAGGAGCCTGGAGCTGAGGCTGAGGAGATCTGGGTACCAGAACTGGTGAGGCCAGTCTGAGGCTACCAGAACCACCTGCACCTTGTCCCTCTTTGCCTTGAGAAGCACCTTGTGGATCAAGGGAAATGGAGGGAAGACGTAGAAGAGGCCTGGGGTCCATGGCCTCAAGAAACATAGAAACATAGAATTTGACGGCAGATAAGGACCGCTTGGCCCACCTAGTCTGGCCATTTTCCTACCTAACAGATAAGCTGCAGATCCTAGTTAACCAACAGCTTACTTCCTCCTACCCCCCACTAGGACTGCCTTATGCCTGTCCCATGCATTCTTGAATTCCCCCACTGTTCTTGACTCCACGACCTCCTCAGGGAGGCTGTTCCATGCATCCACAACCCTCTCTGTGAAAAAATACTTCCTCACATTACCTCTGAGCCATCCCCTCTATCTTCAAATTGTGCCCCTGTTCTTGCACATCTTTTTCTGAAAGATGCTACCCTCTTGGACTTTGTTGATTCCTTGAGGTACTTGAAAGTTTCTATCATGTCCCCTCTCCTTCTTTCCTCAAGGGTATACATATTAAAGCGCCTTGTCTTTCTTGTATGTCTTCTGGTGCAGACCCTGCACCATTTTGAGTTACCCTCCTCTGGACAGCCTCCACTCTATGTCTTCTGGAGATGGGGTCTCCAGAACTGCACACACAGTACTCTAGATGAGGTCTCACCAACTGTCTGTACAGAGGGATAACAACTTCCTGTTTTCTACTACTGATGCCTCTTCCTATGCATCCCACTATCCCCAGCCTTCCTTACTGCCTTCTCACATTGCTTGCCCACCTTTAGGTCATCTGATATAATTACCCCCAGGTCCCTTTCCATTTCTACTGTTGTCAGTATCTCACCCCCATTATGTACGCTTCCTTTGGGTTTTTGTTTCCCATGTGCATTACCTTGCACTTCTTTGCATTGAATCTGAGCTGCCATACATTTGACCATTCCTCCAACCTTGCCAAGTCCCTTCTCATCCTTTCCAATCCATCTTGTGTATCAACCCTGTTGCAGATCTTTGTGTCGTCTGCAAAGAGACATACTTTTCCTTCCAGTTCCTCTGCAATGTCACTTATAAAGACATTAAAAAGGACCGGTCCCGGTACTGAACCCTGCAGTACCCCGCTAGTAACCCTCCTTTCTTCACTGTGTACTCTATTTACTACTACCCTTTGCATCCTGTTGTCTAGCCAATTATTTATCCAGGCTACCATCTTGGGACCCACTCTAAGGCTGGCTAACTTGTGTATTAATCTTTTGTGTGGGACTGTATCAAATGCCTTGCTAAAATCTAGGTAAGGCCATGTCCACAGCCCCTCTCTGGTCTACTACTTTGGTCACCCAGTCAAAGAAATCTATTAGATTCATCTGACACGACCTTCCCATCGTGAATCCATGCTGCTTGGGTCCTGTGCCCCACTGGCCTCTAGGTACTCAACAATTCTTTCCTTCAGAAGTGATTCCATCATTTTCCCTACCACTGAGGTCAAACTAACTGGTCTGTAGTTTCCTGCCTCTGTCCTGCTCCCACTTTTGTGAAGAGGAATCACATCTGCCCTCCTCCAGTCCTCGGGTACCACCCCATCCTCCCATGATTCGTTAAAGAGAGTAGTCAGCGGTGTCACTAGTTCTACCCTTAGTTCTTTTAGAATTCTTGGGTGAAGAAGGCATCCCCCTGCAGCTAGCCCTGCTGAGGGGGGGGGGGCGTGAAACAGCCTCAGCTTCGCATTCTCCTTAAAGATGAACAGCTCCACCTGAGGGATGCCCCAATGGGAGAACAGATCTTGAACTACCTCTGGCAGGAGATACCACTCATGAGATGCAGCGCCTATCCAACTGAGGGCATTGGCCAGACTGTTCGAGGCTCCTGCCACATGGATGTCTAGGAGATCCGCCTCCAGGCTGATCACAAGAGACCAAATGCGGAGAGCTTCCTTGCACAAAGACATGCAGTGCGTAGTGCCATGCCGGTTGAGACAGTACATGGTCGTGATGTTGTCCATCTGGACCTGAACCACCTGACCCCATACAAATGAGCAAAGGCGGTGAGGGCTAGTTGAACCACTCAAAGCTCCAGCAGGTTGATGTGGCATCGAGACTCCTGAGGAGACCAGAGGCTGTGGGCCTGGAGCTCCCCCAGGTGGGAACCCCAACTCATCAAAGAGGCGTCGGCTCGGGGCGGACAAACGGGATACCCTCCTGCAGAAGAGCTGGGATGAGCCACCACTGCAGGCCATCCCACATCTTCTGGGTCATGGTTACTGGCTGGTCCAAAGGACCTGAGCACTGTGACCACTGCTGGGCCAGCCCCCATTGCAGGGGACGCATATGCCAGCGGGCCCACTGGACCACACTAGTGCAGGCTGCCATGAGACCCAGAAGGCACACGAAGACCTGGGAAGGGCACAATTGCCCAACCAGAAATGATTAGGCAAAGGAGGAAAGCCCCTCAGCCCTGTCCGCTGGGAGCCGGGCTCTGGCTCAAAGAGAGTTGAGCTCTGCCCCGATGAATCACCTGCGATGGCATGAGTTCCAATTTGTCCTCATTGATCAGGAAGCAATCTGAGAGCAGACCTGGAGGGCCAGATCTCTGGACTGCTCCACCTCCACCCTGGAGGGGGCTGCTATCAGCCAGTTATCCAGGTAAGGGTACACCCGGACTCCTCGGTGCTGCAGGAATGCTGTCACCACTGCCATGCATTTGGTGAAGACCCTGGGAGCTGGAGAAAGGCCGAAGGGCATGGCTTGGAACTCGTAAAGTGATCCCTTTGTTCTGAAGCAGAGGAATCTCTGATGAGATGGACGGACTGGAATGTGAAAGAGCGCATCCTGGAGATCCAGAGAGCAAAACCACACACCTAGTTCCAAGGATGGTATGATCTGAGCCAAAGTGACCATCCTGAAGGTGCGCAGCCTTAGGAACTTGTTCAGGTCGTGCAGATCCAGAATGGGGTGCCAGCCCTCCCGTCTTCTTTGGGACCAGGAAGTACTTGGACACAAACCCTAGGTTTGGAGGATGATCCGCCACCTTGCTGATCACCTCCTTTTGGAGGAGCAAAGCTATGTCAGCTCGATGAGCTGACAGAGAGGCTGCGGAACCGGCAGCCCCCCAAGGGGCGACGGCTCGATAGGGAGGAGGAGTCTGTTCGAATTCCAGAGGCAGACCCCTGCCAACCACTTCCAGCACCCAACAGTCCATGGTGATAGCGGATCAGGCGGAAAGGAAGTGGTGGAGCCATCCCCCCATGGGGGGACCCAGGGAAGAAGTGACAAGGTTGGGGGCGGCACCCCTTAACCCGTCACTGGGCAAGCTTGGAGGAAGGGCCGGATGAAGAGCCACCTGGACCTTTCCCTCCAGGCTTCCTGCTGGAGAAAGCAGCAGGCTTGGCCTTGGGATGCCAAGCGTGAGCCTGCTGGCCCTGTTGCTGGTGCTGCTGTGCCAGATGTGCCGCAGGGGCAGAAGGGCAAAAGGGCTTACGCTGCTGCTGGCAGCCTTTGTTCTTCTGGGCAGACATGACCGAGTCCAAGGTGGCGCCAGACTTCTCAATCCTCTGGAGATGGCCCTCCACCCCAGACCCAAACAAGTCAGTGCCTGGGAAGGGAACATCTGCCAGCTTGTGCTGGGTATCCGCTGTGAAGGTGGAGATCTGCAGCCAAGCTCTGCCGCGCATAGCCACTGTGGCTGCTACTGACTGGGCACAAGAGTTTCCAATGTCCAAGGCAGTTTGGAGCTGTTGTTTGGCCACCCCCCTTCCCTGATCCCGCACCTGCTTGACTGCAGTTTGAAGGTCAGCTGGGAGATGAGGAAGCACCTCATCCAGGGAACCCATAAGGACATGTGAAAAATGTGCCATCAGTAAAGCCGAGGTAGCCTGTCGAAGACCTAGGGAGGAGGCAGCGTAAACTTTGCTCCCGGAGTAGATCAGCTTTTTGGACTCCTTGTCCAGGGGCTTTTCTATGTCCCTAGCGTTTCCGGAGCACCGGAAGACACTATCAGTTACCAGCCTTTCAGCCGAGGGGTGCTCCGAAAAACCGGAGAGGGAACCGGTGGGGACTGTGTACTTGCAAGCCATCCTGGCCGAAGGCGCAGGACAGGATGCAGGCCGATGTCACAACTCCAGGGCCGGACCAACAATGGCCTCTGCCACAGGGAAGACCTCCGTGGGGGAATCCCCTTGGTCCAGAATCTCCGTGAGGGGATATCTGGCCCATTTTTGTACGGGTCCAAGCTGCATCCCAGTGGACTCTGAGATGAGCCGAAGAATTCCCAGGAATGAGGATGGGCTCTTGTCCACCGACAGACCCCCGGAAGATTCCAGGTCAAGGGGCCTGGAATACAAGGAGGAGCTGTCGGACTCCGAGGAGTCTGCAAACAGCTGCTGAGCACCTCAGCCACCCTCCACTCACTGGGGTCTATTGGGGGTAAGGGTGACCGACAACCTGTGGGGCAAGCCCTGATCCGACCAAGAATCCTTGGTCGGGGCCCCAGTCTTTGGTTGTGGGGGCGGTGGTTCCACCACAATGGGTGGAGCAGCTGGTTTCGGCTGAGCAATCGGTGCCGGAGTTGGCCTCGACTAAGGAGCCGATGGCGAGAGGTTGCTTTGGTCGTTCGGGCGACAGCCACTTAATGGCCGATGAAGGCGACGGAGTCAGCTTGTTACCGGCTAATAAGAGCTGCTACCACATCATGTCCTCATAGCGCCAATGCAACTTGCGCCGGAGCCTATCCTCCAAAGAGGACGCTGAGGACGAGCGGCAACGCCGCTTTCTGTTATGTCGGGACCGAGACCGCCGATGTCGGCGGGACCTACCCAACACAGAGGAGGACCGAGACCATCAGAGTCACCAATGGTGGGTCGAAGAGGGGACAGGGGAAACCCGCTCATCCCTCGGTTCAGGGTCCTTGACTGGGGACTTGAGCACAGGAGGCACGGGCAAGTCCTCGGTAACCACAGGCGGAACCGGTGAAGAAGGGTTGTCAGCTTCTCCAGTTGACAACCTGTCCAACGGGTCGAGGAAAATCTTGACTGCATCGACAGGTGTCTTGGCCGACTGACCTGACGGGGACACCGTGAAGCCAGCGGCCTTAACCACAACCTTGACCGAAGTCAAAAGCAGATGCTCCGGGGAATGAGATCTCTTCCGCTCCCATGAATGTCGACAGTAGGACTTATCTTTTGGTTCCTTTTTCTTCAACCTACTCATGTGAGTCCCTGAGGGCCCTTCTCCCTTGGTGGAGAGGGACTGACAAAGCTCCTTAAAAGAAGTAGTGTAGGAGGGAAAAATGTTATCTACTGCAAGAGGCTCTGTACTATCTACCTTGAGGACTGAGTCCCAAGCAGTGTGAATCAGAAAGAACTGAAACAATGGAGGCAGGAAAGGATCTGCAAGAAGGCAGCAAGTTTAGGACAGGAGTCCTTGGAGGACAGCTAGGCCAAAGCCCACCCTGCGCCTAGAGGCACTGTCCAGACTGTAATGCTTTGTGAAAGTGTGGACAGAGCTCCAAGTAGCTGTGGCACATGTGTCAGCGGCTGACACATTCCTGAAGCAAGCAGTAGAGGCGGCCATGCTTCTGGGAGAATGGCCCTTAACCTCCCCGGGAGAGTTTTGCCACACTTCTGGTAACCATCTGGATAAACACCGTTTGGAAACTGCGGCACCTTCCTTCTTGGGTGCAAAAGAAATGAAAAGTTGGTCTGATTTCCAGACAGACTTGGTTCTGTTAGTGTAATAACACAAGATTCTATGAACATCCAAGGTATGCAAGGTAGTCGAATCGATTGGTTCAACGTAAATTCAGAACCCACCTTCGGTGAAAACTGAGGGCTGGTACGCAGAGCCACTGGTCTCTGTGAAAAATTAAATAAGCCTCCTTACACATCAGGGCCTGAAGCTTGGAAATCCTCTGAGCAGAAGTGACTGCAACTAAAAAGAGCACCTTCCACAACAAATAGCGCATATCACAAGAACCAGCCAGTTCGAAAGGAAGCAAGGTAATTTTTTCCGAAATAAAACTGAGGTCCCAAGGTGGCATGGGACTGCACACTGGAGGTTTTAGGTGGAGGATTCCTTTCAGGAAGGTTTTGGAAACCTCCAGCTGAGCCACAGTTTTGCCTCCCACCAAGGTGTGGTAGGCAGAAACAGCCGACAAGTGGACCTTCAGGGAAGAGTAACTCAGGCCCAGGTCATAGAGGTGCAGGAGATAGTCCATGCTTTGAGGAACAGAGCACAAAAAAAGAGTCCCAACCCTTTGAGGTGGCCGAAATGGAGAAAGACTTCCACTTCATGGCATAACTCGTCCTTGTAGAAGGCTTTCTAGCCTCTACTAGGACCTGCGCCACTCTGGAGGAAACTCCAAAACATGAAGCAGCTATGTCCTAAGGAGCCACACGTGAAGATGAAGGGACTTCAGCCCTGGATGGACCAGTGTGCCCCCCTCCTGAGTCAGGAGATCGTGACAGAGGGGCAAGAGAACCGGAGACTCCACTGCAAGCTGCTGAAGAAGCTGAAACCAAAGTTGGCAAGGCCAATAGGGGAAATCAGAACCATGTGAGCCCCTTCTACCTGCAGATTGGACAGCACCCTCTGCAGAACTGGAAAAGGAGGGAAGGCGTACAAATACCTCCCTGTACAGCAGAGAGATAGTGCGTCTCACCAAAAAGCACCATGCCTGGGAGCGAGTGAGCAAAACCTGGGTAGTTTTGCGTTGTATGGGGAGGTGAACAGATCCAAGTCTGGACAACCCCACAGATCGAAAATGTGGTCAACTACCTCTTGCTTGCTTTTACTCTGGTGTGACTGAGACTGTCTACTAGGACGTTTTGCATGCCCGGAATGTGAACGGCTGTGAGGTGAATTCGATGCAGAACTGCCCAGTTCTACACCTGTAGCGACACCCTGCAGAGCGGATACGAGCGAGTGCCTCCTTGCTTGTTGAGGTACCAAACTATGCACAAATTGCCCAACTGGACTAATAGTGGGCCCTGGTGGAGCAAGTGCTGGAAGGCTTGAAAAGCATACAGCACTGCCCTCATCTCCAACACATTTATGTGCAGAAAGAGCTCTGATGGGAGACTACAGCCATCGAGTCCTGTGGCTCCCAAGTGAGCGCCTCAACCCATTCCTGATGCATCTGTACTCCGGGTCTGGGTAGGAGTAGGGGACAAGAAGGGGACCCCCTTGGTGAGGCTGTTGATATCCTGCAACCATAGAAGATCCTGCTGCACTGAATTGGAGACCATGACCATGTGGTCCAGGTCGTTCAACCTCTGATCCCACTGTACTCTAAGCATCCACTGCGAAATTCACATGTGAAGCCTGGCTAGAGGAACAGTGGGGATGGCCGCTGCCATAAGGCCAAGTAATCAAAGAACTGACCTGGCCATGACCCGCCTGCTGGAGGGTACTAGACTAGCCTGCTTCTGCAGTTTTTGCCCTGTCCAAAGGGAGGAAAGCCATACCCTGGGCCGTATCCAACACTACTCCAATAAATTGGGAGGCACTGGGAAGGGGCAAGTTGGGACTTGGGAAGGTTGACAGTGATCCCAACTTGCGTAAAGAGGTTCACAGTAGCTGAAAGGCAAAGTTCTAGCTTCACCCTTGACAGAGCTGACAGGAGCTAGTCGTCAAAGTAAGGGAACACATAGTGGCCCTGCCACCTCAGGGCCACTGCCACTACCGCAAGGCACTTGGTAAATACCTGAGGTGCCGAGGACAGGGCAAAAGGGTTGAGGTGCTGGACGCCACACCTCGTGCCACGCCGACGACCCGAGTTCAGGAGCGAGCTCGGGTGTCGGCAGGGAGGAAGATGGATCGAGCACCTGCAGGGCTGCTCTCCTCTTCTCTCCCAGGGGGGAGGGTATGGGATCGCTCGGCACTCTGGCAGCCCCTGGTGGAGACCACAGGCACCACAGAGTGCCAGAGCTGCACATAAGGGAGCATGACTGATGCAGGCGGGGTTGCCGTGCACCGGCGTCGGAGCATGCACCGCGCCGCGGGGAGGGTCTGGGCTACAGGTGGAGAACAAGAGAAATACCCCTCCAGACAGGCGATGGCCCTGCCAGTGCCACTGTCACAAGCCCAACGCTGGTTCCCCGCCACTGCCCCCTGCGGTCTCCCCGGGTTGCCGTCCCCCGACCCGGGGAACCATGATGAACTTGAAGATGGCAGGGGAACACAGTGGACGGTAGAGCAAGTCGGTGAGAGCAGTGGCCTGAGAGAGTTCCGAACTGGAGGGCCAGAAAGAAAGTGGTAAAAAAAAAAAAAAGGGTGAGCCTTGAACTGGTAATGCTCCCCCTGAAAGGCAAACCTGAGGCAGCAGCGATGGGCCTGACAAGCTGGGATATGCAGGTAGGCATCTTGCATATCCAGGGCACAGAGCCACTGTCCCTTGTGCAGAAGGGGCAGCAGACCTGGGACAGACAGCATTCCAAACTGTCAGTACTCAATGTACAGGTTTAGAATGCTGAGGTCAAAAATGGGACGCAAGTCTCCTGTCTTTTTCGGGACCAGAAAGAAGTGGGAATAATACCCCTTTCCTACCTGGCTTGACGGAATGGACTCTATTGCTTTCTTTTGTAACAGTGCCTCAATTTCTTCCCTTAAGAGGGGAATGTGCACCTTTGGATAAGGAAACGCCCCTGGAGGTTTCTCCAGAAACTCCAGGGTGTGGCCCTGTCTGACCAACTGAAGGACCCACAAATCGGTGGTGAATATCTCCCACCCTGGCAGATGACTGGCGAATCTTCTGCCCACCAGCTCCTCTGAAGAACGGGGGGGGGGGGACCACAAGTCAAGAGAGGGAGGAAGAGCTGGAGAGAGCCACGCCTGAGGCCCTTTGAGCTTTGGCTGTGGGGCGGCTGCTGCCACAGGGGCCTGACGTTTTGACCGCCGTCTGCTGCTGTTTCATCTGCCTTTTAGACTGGTGACGAAAAGGCTTCTTGGCCTGAAATCTAGGACGGTACATGGTGTGGACCGACCTTAGGGCCTTGCCCTTATCCTGAAGGCTGGTAATGATGTCTTGGGAGTTGCCTCCTAAGAGGACAGAGTCCCTAAAGGGAGCATCCTGGATGGCCGCCTAAAAGTTTAGTGCCAAGCCAGAAACCCTTAGCCAGGAATACCTCCTGAGGCTAACTGCCATGGCAGTGCCCCTGGCCGAGGAGTCCACTGTATCATACGTGGCCCTCAGCGAATGCCAACAGATGACCTTGGTGGACCTTATGGTGTCAGTCATGACAGTGTTGGACTCAGAGTCCGGCATATCTTCAATGACAGGTTCCAGCTGACTAAAGAGAGACTTCTGGTAAACCAGCATGTATGCCACGTAGTTTAAGGCACGCATGGCCAAAGTGGAGGAAGAAAAGAATTTCCTTTCAAATTGATCCAGCTGCCTCGACTCCTTATCAGGAGGAAAGGTGCTCATGTGTTTCAGCTTATTGGACCTGTCATGAGCTGCTGCAATGACTACCCAGTCCGCCTTGGGAGGACCGCTAAGGTGATCTTTATCCTCTGGCGTTCTATATGTCCGGTCAGCCTTTTTGGCGACTGCCAATATTGAAGAGGACATCATCCAAATGGTGGATGCCAGGTCTTCATGTGGCTCCAACCAAGGAGGTGTGAGGGTGGGAGCTGCCTCCTGAATGTCCAAATGCTCAGCCAGCCTCTGGCGTTTTGTATCCTGAGCACTGGACTTCCAATCATAGACCTCCGCAATCTTCTTCAGGTCTGCAAAAGAAGAGTCCTCAGGTATGGAGTTTGGAGATTCCTTAGGCCTAGGCTCCTCTGTGGGAGGAGTTTCGAATCCCAACCCTGCAGAGGAAGAGGAGTCAGAGTCTGAGCCCAGATCCGAGGACTCCGAAGACCGGACATCAGGACAGGAAGCTTCCCTAGAGCCAGACAGGGTTTTGTCTGATGACCGCCCTGTCACAGGCTCTTCTGTCAGGCCCGACGTTGGTTGATGAATGTCCGGCGTTGGAGTAGGCCTAGGTGTCTGGTCCAGCAGAACCTGGGTGACATCCCTGGGAGGCAGCAGCTATCCAGCTCTGACACAAGCTGGGCCTTAGTCTCTGACCACCAGGACTGAAAGATAGCCCGAAGGTCCACCTGAGGTCGAGGAGGAGACGGACGGGGTGGAGGGAACTGGTAGGCTGGAGGGTACACCTGAAAGAACCCCAATGGCAGGTAGCTCGATGTATGGTAGGTTTGCATCAGGTAGCTCAGTAAGCGGGTAAATACCCTGGCATCTGACAGCCTGACAGCGGGTAGCCCGGAGGGATGTAGGCTGAAGGAAAATGCAGCGTTGGGTGCCCCGACATAGGGTAACCTGATGGAGAGTCCGATAGCGATGCCGGGGGCCCAAAGGAGGACCCTGAAGAGGCCTGAAACCTGGCCCCAAAGGACCTGGTAAAACCGTGTCGGATGTGAGACCAACGGGGGGGCAAGCCCAGCATCAGTCCTGGTGTCCCTGTCAGAGGATCCGGCGGGGGAGGGCCCAGAGGGTTCCCTTGGGGACCCGACGTCAGGTCCGGAGGTGAGCTAGGAAAGGTGTCACCTGACATACAACCCCCCGTCCTCCACGCCCGAAGATCTGGGGAGGGCAGAGGGAGCTCTTCCAGAGGAAAGGAGGGGGTGACCTCGTGGGGAGACCCTACTGGGGAAAGCTGTGGTAAATCTGGCAACTGAACATTGTCGGGGCACTCGCCAGACCCGACATAAGCTGATCGGTTGGGCGGACTTCGGAAGAACCAACTTATCGACCTTAGTGGTCGGGCGGGCATCAGAAGGACCGATGACCAGCTTATCGACCGTGGCTGGGCAGGCACCAGAGACCCCAGAGCCTGACTTCACAGCTTGCGCCAGCCGCTTGTCGGCTGACTTACCAACCCTGCCAGACAGCTTAGTCCCACCAGCTGAAAGGGGCCTAAGAGTGGCAGAGGCCTCGGACGTAGCCAAGGCACCCATGGCCACTGTAACCAGGGGCGGTGGGGGATCCAAGGACTGCTCCTGGGTAGGCGGGACAGGCTTGGAAGCAGCAGCCGACTTACCGGAGGAAGAGGGACGCTGCTCACCCGAGGGTAGCCACGGGTGAGAGGGGGACCTGTCCTGGTCTCTGTGCTTCTCTTTGTCCCTCTTTTTCTGCTTATGCTTGTGACAGTCAGTGGGAGAGGAGGAAGCCCTTCTGAGTTTCTGGAGCTCTTTTTCCATCGTGGCCATTTTTTACTTTAGCAGATGAGCCTCGAGGACCTACTGGCGATGCTTCTGTGTGACCTAGCTGAAGCTGGAACAGGCCTCACAATCCTCGACCTTGTGCTCCGGGTCTAGGCAGAAGAGGCAGTGGGAGTGAGGTCTTTGTCACGGTATGTCGCGCATGAACCACACTTATTTTTCCCCTGCGACTCGGCGGAAGGCGGTGAAATATGCACAAAATAAAATAAAAGCGCAGTAAAGGAAGAAACACAGATACTCATCTGAAGAAAGCGATTGAACTGCAGCGACGATCTCTGCGAGGTCCGACGTGCTCAGGTCGACGGCAGGAAAGAACAGGAAGGTGGGTATGGGGACCGCCCACTATATAGTGTCACACTGACGGTTACGTGATGCCGGGTGGGTGGTCCCCTGTCAGACACTGCTAGCTAAAGTTTCTGTGTGGTCCTGACTCCAGTCCTTAAGGTGATTACCTACTGCAAGAGCCCTCTCGAAGTAAGATCATATTAGATCTTGTCATCACAAACCTTGATGATAATATATCTGAAATATCAATATGCTGTCCACTAGGACTTGGGTAACCACAACACAATTCAGTTTAGCCTAACAGCATGCAAAACTAAATCATCAGGTACTCACTTCATCAGTGACTACAACAAGGTGGGCCTTAATAGTATTAGAGACGCCATTAAATCAGTCAACTGGGAACTTCTAACCACAAATCTATCTGTGGAGGACATTTGGGTTCTCCTAAAAAATACTATAATTAATCTGGGGAAATCATTTGTACCTAAGAAAAAGTAGTACAATAAAAGGGGCAGGGTCCCAGTCTGACTTACCAGGACTATTAAGCATCAACAAAAAGCATACAAACGACTTATAAAGGATAACACCTTAAATGCCAGAAATCACTACAAAACTGAACTGAAAAAACTTAAACAAATGATCAGAAACAAGAAGAGCAAGATAGAATTTAAAATCACCCATACCAAGGGAAACAACAAAACTTTCTTCTCTTATGTCAACAGCCAAAAAAAACGATCCCAAACAGGTTGGCCCCCTCTATATTAACGGTTCAATAATAGAGAACAATACAAAACTACTGCCAACATTTCAATGAATTTTTCTGTTCGGTTTTCAATAAAAGGGAAACGGATTCAGATCCTCCACTCGCCACTGATATTACCACTATGTCCTTCGCCACAGAAGAAATTGAGTCATCCAATAAAAAATTACGGGTTATCACCGCCCCTGGACCTGACATAGTTCAGTCCAGGTTCGTAACAGATATGTCCTCAGTCTTATCACTTCCATTGTCTATCCTCTTTATTAGATCCATCGAATTTGGTGAGGTTCCCCAGGACTGGAAACTAGCTATTATCTTTCTCACACACAGGAAGGGTAACAAAGGCATAGCAAATAATTACAGAACAATTAGCTTAACCTCCCTCTGCTGTAAAACTATGGAATGGCTTATCAAAGACAACAGAATCCGAGATCATGTCAAAAGGATTGACAGATACTTACCAACATGGGATCACTAATGGACGTTCCTGCACCACCAACCTAGTTAGTTTTTATAATGATGCTAACATCAGTTTGGACAATATGCCAGTAGATGTCATAATGTTAGATTTTGCAAAGGCATTTGACACCATCCCCCATCACGAACTAGTAGCTAAACTAACTCATATGGGGCTCAACCATCAGCTGGTCAGGTGGGTCAACAAGTGGTTGAATGACAGAACACAAATAGTTTGCATCAATGGAGATTTGTCCAATACCGGTTCAGTCACCAGTGGAGTACCACAGGGATGGGTTCTTGGACTGACCTTGTTTAACCTCTTTATATCAGATCTAAACACTAGCATCACAAATTCACTTTCCAAATTTGCCGATGACATCAAATTAGGGGGATAAGTTGATTCAAAAAACAAATATCTGACAATGGTGCAGGGCCCACAACATATAGACGGTTAGACCTCTGGGCCAAATCCAACAAGATGAACTTCAATCATGACAAATGTGTGGTACTACATTCCGGCAGAAAAAAAGCCGCTATGCCCATTCTCAATGAATAATCACATCTTGAAATCAGTTGACAGAGAAGCGTGACCTGGGCATAACTGTATATAATAAGTGGACCTCCTCAGACCACTGTAGAAAGATATCACAGACAGCTAATAGAATTTTAAACTGCGTCAAACGCTCATTTGTGAACAGAAGTGAGGCATCCATTATGCCCCTCCCTGTACATGTCCTATATCCGCCCGCATCTTGACATAGGTTCCTTATTCTGGTGCCCCTACTTAAAACAAGCCATAGAAATAGTTGAAAGGGTACAACGCAGAACCACCAAAATCATACCTAAACTAAAACATCTAAGTTACCAGGATAGGTTGCATAACACTGGATTGGCCAGCCTAGAGGATAGGAGAAGTGGGGATGATCTGCAACTTTACAACATTTTCCAGAACACTGAACTTAGAATCCAGTGCAGCTTCCAGTTCAACATGTGTGTACCCTATTTAAGAACCCACAACAAACAACTGACAGTTCCAAAAGCTAACTCATGTAAAAGAGATGGATATTTTATTGTCAGGGTTGCCAAAGCCTGGAACAGACTCCCACAACATGTAATCAAAGCCATCAGCTTCGACTTGTTTAAAGCTAGACTAGACAAACATCATGCACTTCCCATGAGGACTAATAGGAGACATTCTTATGGGCATATGCCTGCATATGTCTACATCCAACCAAGTAAACCAAGTAAAACAAGGAAGAAAGGAGACCAGAAAACACCACACACGTCCACTTTCTTTTGAAGTCCAGGCCAAAACAAGGAACAAAGAAGACAAGAAGTCAGTAAGACACCACATTGTTAGTACAATGTTTATTAACACTCACACACATCAGCAAACGAAATATTAGGTTTCTTAGGAACCCCCCCAAAATGCCTCCCTCCCCCCAAAAAATGTGGGTTCCTCTTTGAAGTTTAAAAACAAGGCTTTTAAAGAGAGTATTTTCAATGTTTTTTCATACCTTAGGGGCTTAACTCTCAGACCCCCACGTATGGGGGGCTCTGCTCCCAAAAGACCCCCGTGCCCGACCAAAAATTTTACAAACCCAACTCCTATATACCAGCCAACAGGGATGGAGCAGAGGAAACCCTGCAGTCACTGGATCATAAACTAAAGTTGCTCCTCTCCTCCGTAACAAGTATGGATACTAAATTTGATAATCTGTCTGGCACACTCACTGCAGCGGAGACAGCAGTAGATCAGCTGCAGGTGGATGTGGAGGACTTAAAACAGGATGCTGATAAATGCAGATCAGGGACTTTGGGTTGAGCTACAGAGACCCAACATGTCCACAATCAGTCTGAACTGTTGAAAAATCAGATTCAGAGTGTTAATATCTAAATAATCAGGCTGCCGCGGAAAGGTCAGAGGGAGATCATTCTCCGCTATTTTTACAAGACTGGCTGGTTGAGCAATTTGTAGAACAGAGAAAGTTCTCAGGAGGTAAGGTGGTAAAAGCATAGAGAGTTCGTCCTAGAGGCAGGATGCTGGAGGAAGCCCCACAAGTCCTGATGGGTGTACTCAACAGCATGGATACCAGGGGCAAGATTCTCAATATGGCCAAGAGACACAGCCCTCTCAATGTCGAGGGGCACACAGTCCACTTATTCCCAGATGTTTTATATGCCACCTGTTAGTCCAGGACAAAATCTGATGGGGTCTGGGTAAAGCTGCAAGAGCTCAATATCCCAAATGTCATGCTTTTTCCGGTGAAGCCCAGGCTCGTACATGACAAGATCTACATATTTAGTGAACCGATCCACACTGGAAAATTGGCAGCCACCATCAAAGCTCATTGTAGTTGACACCCAGATTGCCAGGATGCTGAAGACCTGAGCGAAAATACCTGAAGATATTTTTAACAAATAACGGACTCTATTCACTTTATGGCTACATCTGCAGTAGGCTTTCTTTATCTATTTGAAAAGTGACTTTTCTGATTTCTCACAACAGTTTACACATTTTGAAGGGGTACAGGAAACTGTGCATGGAATTTTCATTTTGATTTCCAGAAGTTGGTGGACTTTTAGGTTACATAGAATTTGACAGCAGATAAGGACTGCCAGGCCCATCTAGTCTGCCCATTTTCCCTACCTACTGCAAAAACCAAAGACCCTACTTGATCTCTGGCTTTGTTCCCCTACCTACAGATATACAGAATTTGACAGCAGATAAGGAATGCCAGGCAAAGTTGAATGACTAGCTCAGGATCACACAGTATACAAGTGGGGGTTGACGAGATTCAAACCCAGGTCTCCAGGTTTGTAAGATCTCCAGATTTGCAGCTCAGTGGCCTTAACCACTATGTTATACTGTCTGCATAATATTCTGACCCTCTCAATGTTGTTTCAATTTTTGGGGTTTCCGCTATTAACATTGAATGTTTTGAACACTCAGTTGCATGATGGGGTGTAACTGTGCCCCTTCAGCCACTTTAGGGGAGATCTCAGCAATCCTAGCTGTATTACTGTGTTTACTCTGTGTTCGTTCTACGTGCATTGGTGGGGATTAGATTATCTTTCCCCAAGAAAGGCTACACTTTAGCTATAAATGTGTACCCAAGCCCTTTTAGAGCATGGCAGCTTGATTTGGACTTATTGTGGACTTCCATTAAGTTTTATACCACATGCCATGGGCTACAGTTCCATAGACATTTACTTTGTCTTATGGTATTTGTCTTTATAACATAGACTAGCCCTTCCAGTTTTAGAAATTACCCGGAGTTACTCCTTCAACTGTTTTACTGTGGAAATGTAATGTTCCTAATTTGAGATTGTATTTTATGTTTCCAGGACGTGATACATGTCAATTTTCATATGACAATTAATACAACATAAGTCCGAAAAAAAAAAGGAAAGCCATGACCTTCAGCGTTGTATCTGCACTCTTAAATTTATGTCTTTGACCTCCATGGCCTAATTTCTGACTGCCAACAGTGCTCGGCAGCGCTGTTCTTTAATAAGCACGTAAGTGGAGCCAGTAAACCATGAGATTTATTGATGTCACTACTGTAAATGACATGTTTTCCAGATAATTGTTTGCTGTTTATTATTTCAGTGCATCTATGACTGTCCCACCAGTGTGTCCTATAGGATGTTCTGGGTCACAGTATGGAAAGAATTGGCAAGGTTGACAAAGATGGCTGCAGTGATCAGGCACTGGTCCAGTCCTGCAAAGAGGGAGTCGGTGACCCATAACAGGAAGGAAACAGTGGAGTGGGATTTCTGAAAGCCAGAATGCAAGGGGGAAGGGAAGAAGGACCATTAATAAAGGACATGTTTCTGAATTTTAGCCATTGCTTGGAGAAGACAGAACAAACAGTAGTTCCTCAGAGAGGAGGGCTTACTCTGTTTGCGAATGTGGAGAACTTGGGCTTTTCTCCAATTCCAGGAAAAAGTACCACAACAGAAGGAGACATACACAAGTGTAGCAATGACAGCAATCGCAGGAGCAGACAGATAAAACAGTTTTGGATACAGCTTGTCTGGGCTGTGTCCCTTTGAAGGGTTTAAGAAGCACAGAGAAAAAAGGTTAGCTGCAATACAAATGGGAGAGAAAGGGGAGAGAATGGCGGAGTTGGGGGGGATCAGAAGGGGTAGGGTGTGTGGGAGGAGAAAAACTTGGAATGGCAGAGGTGAGGAGAAAAGGAAATTATTTAATGAACTCTGACAATGAACCTACAGGTTGAAGCTGTTATAGTAAAATGCATATCCTGTCAAATTCTACTGCTTACTCAATTATTACTAATAGCCAGTGTTGGAATTACAGGGGGGGCTTGCCAGGGCTCTGCCCCACCTAGCTCTGAAATGAGCCCCAGTAGCTTACACATCACTGCCATTGACTTCTAATGGGAAGGGGGGCTCAATTTAAAGATAGGGCCTTTATGGGCCCCACCAGCTCCCAAAGCTCATAAAGTATAATTCCAATACTACTTATAGAAGGAAACTGGCAAAGAACATCTAGCATGTCTGTCTGCCAAATGAGTCAGGGAGGAAATGGTTTTATTTTCCAAGTTATCTCTGGTGAGAGAAATTTACAACTGAAGTAAATTGTTTTCCTTAATTTAATAACATGATTTTCTGCAGTAGTTCCTGTTTTCACATTCATCATATCCAGTGTCTATTTACAGTGATAAAGAGAATAAGTGCTTAATCCATAAAGTAGGCCAAGATGGTATCTCGTGACTACAGCGACTAAGGTCATCGCTTTTATTTCAGCAGGCAGCCATAGAAGTAGTTAGTGTTTCAAGCATGTAGGTAGTTGTTTGGAGGGCCAGCTCTGAGCTGGCCGTGTCGTGTAGTGGTTACAGTCATCACCTGTGTGGCTGGCAGACCCGGGTTTGAGACTGGCTATGAGGAGATATTTTTTGTTGTTTAATTCCTGTTCCGTCCGCCCTCCGGACTTTGTTTCCCTTCACCCCCAGTGTGCCCTCTCAATGTTCTCCCCTTCCCGACTTGTGTCCCACTGTAGAGTATCCCCTCTCCCGAGTTTTTCCCTGTCCCTGAATTTCATCCCCCCTGGTGATAGTTATTTTAATTATCGGGGGTGCGGGTGGCAAAGCCCTCCCCCCCCAAAAATAAATAAGTATAGCTGTTCACTGAATTTGGAGCATGCTGTAGTGCTCTTCGCTGCTTTGCTTGGGACTGTTGTTCATTTGCTGTTTTTGATGGCGCCGTTTTGTAGGCACCATTTTGATATGGAACCGGTTAAGATATGCTTGAATCAAGTGTATCCCAGTTGCACCTCTGCGCACCAATGCTGGCTCTTGACAGATCGCATCCACAGCCCCATCTTCCTGTACCCTGTGTGTGTGTGGAGCCCCACACGGGGCAGGGGGTGGCTTCAGGGGTGGTTTTATGCAGGATGTCGGCCATTCAACTAGATGACCAAACTGGCATTGTAGTCAATCCCCGCTCTGCACAGAGTGGGGGACCACGGGATATGGTAGTCCACAGTAGCCCTCCACAGACTGCCACACCTTTGTCAGCATGACATCAATCAACACGGTATGACTGGCTGGCATCTGCAGACCACGCAGCCCTCCAAGCCTACATAGAGCGGTGCTGGGGGCTGCCGGGGAGAGAGTCCTCCGGGAGGGCAGAGGGGAGCATGTAGGCACTATGGTAGCCCCTCAGGCTATGTAGCCTCTGTCCCTGTACTAGTTCCCCACAGTGCCAATTAATGCACAGAGACTGGATGCAGGAATGCCCCCTGTGCCTGCCCCCGACCCAGCTGAATGTATAGATTTGCACAGTCAGGGATCAGGTGTGGAGAGGGCACACAGCCAGGGTTGGAGATGCACAAAGGTCTCCGCACGTCTGGAGGGGGACCTCTGCACACTCCTGGCACATGCAGGCACCCCTCCACAGGCACAAATTGAGATTTTTACTCACTTGAGGTTTTCTGTTGGGATCAGTCTTCACTCCAAGGTTTTATGGATGGCAATAGAACCTTCATGTGGGTTACAACCATCACTGGGGGATCATATTTATATGTTACTTTTGAAATAAATAAATAAATTCAATTTAACCCTACTTTTCTCACCTCTGAGGCAGCAGTGGTAGACCACTGTAAGCTACATTATGCAATCCATCCGGGTGCCTCTCACTGACTGGCTGAATGTCCTGGCTTGGGTTATTCTCCCTCCTCTCTACTGGCTCTTTTATCTGCTGATTCACTCCCTCTCATGGCCAGAAGCCAACCAAGCTTCTCAGCCTGGCGCCATCCTTTAGGGGCTGATTCCTCCTTCCAACCAAAGAGGCGGAACAAGTTCCTTTCCTGAGGACAACAGGTCTATGGAAGGTGAGCTCCTGTGGTCCAGAAGGTGGGGTAGGAAACCAGAATGACCGTAACTGGTGTGGTAGCACAGTCACGTCACCTATCCAGCGCTGACTTTTTTCCTTTAAAACCTGCCTCCCCCTTCCCTGGAGACTGTGGATGAGCATGACGGCCCATCCCAATGCCACCTATGATGTCACTGCTTGTCCATTTTATACTCCACAGCTATGTGCTCTCCTTTGAGTACTAGGGCTGGGCAGGTAGTGGTGCAAGACTCCCTCTGTAGTCCAGAGGTGGACAGCATGCCCTGTTAAAGAACTGCTTCGCCCAAACTATACCTAAACAATGACACATTGCTGCCAACAGTCCAGACTAACATAGAAACATAGAAGTTGATGGCAGATAAGGACCGCAAGGCCCATCCAGTCTGCCCATTTCTTTTTCTACCTTATAAATGTGCCATCGGCCTTTGCTCTGTCAGTGGCCTATCTATTCATAGTCATTTGTATTGCCCCCTTATGCCTATCCCATCGACTAACATTCTGTTTACTTGCCCGATCACACGGCCTCTGTACCCTATTTGTTCCCTCCTGAATTCTGAATTCCTGGAGCCATCAGTGCTGCCATGATGATTTGGGCTCAGGGAGTGAACCCAGGCTGCCAGGATGGCAAGTGAATCTGCAGGTGCTGCACTATCAGGCCACACTTATTTGTTTTTAATAATACAATCAATTCCACTTGTATGCCATTCGGAGGTATGCCTTTTTCAGTTGTATGCCCATTTTTACCAGGTCCCGATTCCTTTCCTATATTTACAGTGATAATTGTTCCGTTTGTATGCCTGTGTAATTTTGCTTGGCAAGAAGGTGACTGAATTGCTGCTCCTGATCACCTAGCTAGGTGTTAATTGCCTAATTGTCCGTTAACTGTGCTTTAGCTGTTGCAATTTGTGATTAAACGGCAGAGCTTAACACCTTGCTAGTGTCTGCTGAGCACCTCAGTTCAGCTCTTGCTATGGAAAAACATGACTGAAATTGACAATGATGAGGTAAAGGAACTAGAGCCTGTTGCTAAAATCGCAGAGGTACGAACAAAACAGCTGACTATAGAGAACTGGCTAATGCAGGCTACGTAGGTGAATGAGGGACTTGCTGAAAGTAATGCTGCTACTGCTGCTACCTGCAGTGCTAACAATGAAAGGTAACAGACACGCCGTATTGCACTTTAAACTTATAGATTTTTATTTTATGCTTTTGTTGAAATGCAGTCAAGGAATGCTTTTTTGTATAAAAAAGCAGATTTATGACATTCTTACACATGGAGAGTTTGTTTTGTGACTTTACCGATTGGTGTCAGCTATGTGTGTATAGCAAAGTAGTGTTCCCGCTTGTATGCCGTTCTGCTTGTATGCCCATTTTATCGTGGTCCCGAGCACAGGCATACAAGCGGAATTGACTGTATCTGGAAAAGGTGTCCAAATCTGCATTGCATTTTGTATTTTTAGTACAGAGCAAATTAGTCCTCAGTTTAACTGTTTGTTACTGTTACAATAAAACTACATCTTCCCTGACCTGGTTTGCAGCAGTGCAGATACGTGGATCCAGAAGTACTCTTGGTGCTGTCACGCTCCAGGCCACTAGAGCGAGCATGCTTTGTGGGTGATGAGTTCATACTTCAGGGAAGAGGGTAGCAACCAACATTAAAGAGCACCCTCCCCTCTCACCCAATAGTCAATTTATGAGCAAGACTTGATGTTGGTGCACAGCTGTGGAGCACTGGTGTTGGTGGGGGTGGGGAGGTGTCAGTCCTCTTGAGACAAAGGGAGGAACACAAAGGGAGACTGTCCCTGAAAACAAAGAACTGTTTTTTTCCAGGGTTTTTTTCATTCTCTTTTTTAAAATTCCTCCTATACCACAACCTTGAACTCCCTCTGGGTGCCCCTAGTTACATGGCTTTGCCAGAGTCTGACCCCTATAACTGCCTTACCTCCACGCTGTGGTGGCTATCCCCCCACTCCTCCAGTCAGGGAAGAGGGGGAGGTTCCCCCTCCAACTACTTTCACCTTTGTGAGGCTGGCCAGTTAGGGAGTACTGGTCTGACCCCCTTCAGTTCACCAGGGTCCATTGTCCATCGGGTAATGGGGTCCTTCCTTACTTTCACCCAATCCCCACAGACACAGGCACGCATAGGAGGTCCAAGGTACATGTGCATGTCACGAACCCCAACCTGTAAGCGACTCACCCACGGTGCCCTCGACTGCACTGCTAACTGTGGGTCACATACATACCTGTAGATGCATAGGTACAAAGATATTTATGGCAGAAAAAGGCTCTTGGCTCATCCAGCCTTCCAACCCTACCTACTTATTCTGTCTTGGCCTTGTGACAATCCTCCTCTTTTTTACTAAACCCACATGCCTGTCCCATCCCTGCTTAAAGCTGCTAACTGATCTGGCCTGCACCACTTCCTCTGGCAGCTTATTCCACTTATTCCTCACCCTTTCCATGAATCTCCCCCTGCCAGCAATGGTGAACTCCCACTCGTCCCTTTGTTTTTGAGAGTTCCTTGGTGTCCACTCTATTTATTCTGTGGAGGTACTGGAATATCTCAATCATGTCACCCTTTCCCTCCTCTTTTAAACAGTGTACATGTTTAAGTCCTGCAACCTCTCCTCATAGGTTATTTCCCCAAAGCCATGGATCATCTCTTTTTCCATAGAGTTGCTTACTTTCCCCATCACCCAGCTGACCACTATTGTGTCAGCCACTCCAGCCATGTCTCCCAGACTTCTCCCAGGGCTTACCTCACTATATTCCAGTGTCGCCCGAGTACCCAGTTGCAGGGCCTGTAGGTGTCTGGAGTCATCCTGTCGACCTCGGGGGATGGGGGGTTCCTCCTCGGTTTTCTCCCTTGTCCCCCAAGGTTAGTGCATATGTAATGGCATGCGCGTGCAATGTGAAAACACTGCATGTACTCAAATGCCTAGGCCCAGCCCTCAGAGAGACGCCACATGTTGCCCTACTTCCTAACTTCTGCTAGGTGGCAGCCAAGCAGTGTCACATGCTGTCTCTGGACGCTCCACCCACTTTCACCTAGTTGGCCCCCGAGAGACCCTAGTCCATTCCTGAACCTGGGTCACCGGTGTGGCACTCAGTGCCTCAGCCCACCACACCACTGGGCCGGCCTGGCCATGGATCATCTTACCTGCCCTGTACTGCACTGCCTCCACCTTGCTGCAATCTTTCCTCAGGTGTGGGCTCCAGTACCCTGCTCAGTATTTCAGGTTGCACCAGTGACCTGTACAGTGGGAGGATCACTTCCAGACCTCTACGGCTTATCCCCCTCCCTATGCATCCCAGCATTGTGCTTGCTTTGCTGGCCACCCTGCTGTACAGACATTGCAGGGTCTCAGATATCATCACCCCTAAATCATTTTCTTCTGTAGTGCTATCCAGCACCACCACCCACGTTTCATACTGCACCCTTGGGTTCCTTTTCCTAATGTACATTACTTTACAGTTTTTAGTGTTGAAGTTCAGCTGCAAGATCTCTGGAAAGCTCTCCAACCTGCCCAGATCCTCCCTTAGATCCATTCTTCCCTCCTCCATATCTACCCTTGTGCAGACTTTTGGGTATCTGCGAAGAGGCAGATCTTAACCTTTATACCGTCAGCTATGTCACGCATGAATATATTGAAGAGGACTGGTCCTAGCACTGATCCCTGAGGTACCCCGCTTGTCACCTTCCTCACCTCTGAAAACTCCCCACTGACTACTATCTCCTGTGCTATACCCACCAGCCGGCTCTCTACCCAATTTGCCTTTTTTCCCTACACCAAGGTCCCTAGTCGTTCTGATCAGCCTTCTGTGTGAGACCAAGGTCTTGCTGAAGTCAGAGTATACTATATTCATTGCTTGCCCCTCGTCTGCTGCTGTGGTAACCCAATTGAAGAACTTGGCCAATTCGTTTGGCAAGACCTCCCCCTTATGAACCCATGCTGCCTGGGGGCCTGCAGCCCATTCCCTTCTATGAAGTTCACCAGATCCTCCTTCAGTAGAGACTCCGCAATTCCCCCCACTACAGAAGTTAAGCTGACTAGTCTACAGTTCCATGACTCATCCCTCTTCTCACTCTTGTGTAACCAACCACATTATCTTTCCTCCAGTCCCTAGGGACCATCCTGTAGCTAGCAAGCAAGTGAAAATGTCCGCTAATGGCCCCGCTATAACCCCAGCTACCTCCCATAGTATCTTCGGGTGTAACGCATCAGATGCCATCGATTTATTCACTTTCAACCCTGCTAGCTTTTCCAGCACCCTTTTCTCCATTACCTGCAGATCGTTCCCCCAAAGTGTTTGCTCCTCCCTTCTCAACCCCACATTCTGGCTGTGGCCCATCCTTCTCCTTAGTAAATACTGAACAAAAAATACTTGTTCCGTATCTCTGCCTTGCCTTGTCCCTCTCCTCCCACCCCTCATTGCTCTTACAGTAAGTCTCACTATACCCCCTTTCTCCCTGCACTTCTAATGGATGTACCGGAAGAATGCCTTATCTCCTTTTCTTCGCCCCCATAGCCAACCAGAGCTCCATCTCTGCTCTGGTATCCCTCATTTTTTCTGGTGGCTTCTCTTGTTGTTTCCAGGTACTTACCCTGCCCTCTTGCCTGTTACTACCCTTACACTTAGCAAATGCCCTCCTTTTGGCTCGTACCACCACCTTTACATTGGCTGTGAATCATACTGGCTCTTTAGCCCTTTTTCCATTAGCTACCTCTGGACTTGAGCCATCTGCCGATTCTATCATTGCCTCTTTAAATGCTACAAAAGTGCTAAAAAATATATAATTTCAGAGAAGACAAGAACAATGAAGCAACAAAAACATGACAGCGGCTGTATGGCACTAAAACGTCTGGCAACACAAGTCAAAGTGTAATAAAGAAGTGAAATTATGGCACCTCCTATATGATGGATGGCTTTCATAATATTATACAGGAACTCACTTCCCTAGTATAAATCTCAGGATACACTGGGTGAAATCATGGAAAAAACTCAGGAAATATGGGGTAAATCATGGCATAAGCCTCAGGAAAGGGATACGAGGGAAGGTATTTTGTTTCCTGTAGCATATCAGTAAATAAAGTTTGGTCCAGTAGAAATTATTTGAATGAAAACAACTAATTACAGGTGCAGCTTGTTGAAGCTGATGCTACACTAAGCTAAACGTCTAAGGCAAAGTGGAAAATAATTCCATTTGATGTTAGAGTAGGAAAGAAGGTTTTAGTTCTTCAGAGAGTTAAGCAGATTTTGGTTCACCGCTCTTAAAACAGTTTACTTATTGAAGCCCAGTTTCCCATTAAAGAGGCCTGCTCCCATTTCAAGCCTCATTTGGCCAGTTTTAATACATCAGTGTCATCCTGAATAACTACAATGTTAGCATATATAGCCAGCATGCAGAATTTCTATAGTCTCTTTAGATATATCACAAAATATCTGGAAATTGCTGAACGTTAACAATGGCTGCAACTTGTATCAAGAATCTCTTCATTGATGAGGTTGGATTGCTGCTTTACAATTAAATGTTCCAGTTAAATCCTAAAAGTTACTCACATTGGACTGAGCAGCACCCAGTCAGGCAGTGCAGCCTATGGCTTGAGCAAAGAACTGGGATACAGGAAACCCAGGTTCAAATCCCACCAGAGTCACTTACAGTACATACTGTGACCATGAGCAAATCACCTAACCTCTTGTTGCTTCCGTCCACCCAACTGTAAGTTAAGTAGAAGCAGTACCCCTGCTAAAAATAAGATGTTGCTGCTATGCTGGGTTATCCTAAATAAGCTGTAAGAACAAAAGCTGCCAGCTCTCTTAGAGTAAACCAAAAGCTATTTTGGTTGTATGTTGAGTTCAGTAACACACTGTTCATTAAGATTTAAGTGTAGCATCCAAATAAATGGTGTCATTCCTCTGAGAATATGAAAAGGACAATAGATGGCCAATGGCGCAAAACAAGGCTATGTTCCCTCTGAGGGGAACCTCGTGACATCACAAATCACAAGAATGAAACTTGAGAGGTCTATGATGTCATAAGATTTCCCGAAATGGAAACTGCATTACTGTGCTTCCAGGAGCATCATTTAGGGGTAGTCAGGAGTTGGAGCTGACATCTCTCTGATTTCTTTGTAACCCCTATGATGTCAACTGCAACCCCTAGGAACCCTTAAAACAAAGCTTTCATAGCATTTATTCATATAAAATGTGGTGAACAGGGAGCTTTGCAACCCCTGTGATTCTGCTGAAACGGCACTTTGTTGCAACCCCTACAATTTTGCTGAAAAGGGACTCTGCAACCCCTGTGATTCTGGTGAAATGATGCTAATGTACACTTTGTTTGACCATTTATTTTTTTAAGTGTGGGGCTGGTCACTTTTACCTGAAACAAAGCTCCTTTTTCTGTTAATCTCAAAAACTGAACATGCCAGTTTGATAAGAATTTTTGCATGGATGTGGCTGACATCAGGATAGTACTGGACCATCAATTTGCCATCAGAAGTGCGGTAAAACAGCATCCTGACATCACGAGCATGGTAAAACAAGGCCATTATATCACTGTTTTACTACGTGAAAGTAACCACCTGTACACCATAAAAATAATGTAATTATCAACAGATGTAACTGCCCAAAGCAGGTGTGTTTGCAGCCTGAGTGGTTCACCAGCTCAGTGGTGCAATACCACCTGGGAGACTGAGGTTTGTGTGTAAGCCCTGGTATCCTGCACTGAGGATGACTGAGGGATGACTGCATCTCAGACTACTGAGCAGGCTGCCCGGCACTGCGCCACCTGCCAACTGACCAAGAAGAGGCACTGCTGTCAGCTGTGAAAGCAACCACTCCCCCTGCTCTCCCTGGCTGAAGGAAGGGTGCAGCTGCGGCCACCCCACTGTCAGAGTGGGACTGGGGTAACAACGGACAATGGGTGGAAAAAACTGGAAAATCAATTAAAAACAGAGAGAGGCCCATATCCTTTCCCTGCGTGCTGGTGGCACTCTGCTGTCATCCCCCTATATGAAGGCTGCCCTGCCAACTCTGCTGCCAACTATTTATTGATGTATTTAAAGTTGTGAACGGGGAGAGGCACGCTGAGTCGAGGCTCATTTCCAAGTGTGACTCACAGGAAAGGGAGTTGGGAGACAGTACAACTATATAGGTGAAAAGCAGGTAGTTACATAATACAAAATACTAGGGTACCAAGCATGGTACACATAGAATACAGAATAAGAAAGCGTTATGATAAATACATAGGTGAGCACTGGCAATACAGAATACAAATTCTAGGGTGAAAAAGAATGTTATACACAAGAGTATAAATTCGAGAAAAGTTAAGGTGCAGGCATTCAGTGATGGAGTAACAAGCACAGTACTGTCCGAGTGGAATTGCCTAGGGGGAAGGAGAAAAATGGGGAAATGGAGGGAAGAAGAGGAAGTGCCAAGAGGAAGAAAAAGAGGTGCGTTAAAAGGATAAGTGCACAAGCTATTTCAGGGATCTAGTGACAGGTGGAGGTGGTGACATCAGCCTAGGCAGGGGAAGGAGTCCGGGAAGACTGAGGAGTCTGACAGGGCAGTTTTTAAGACAGAAAAGGAAGGGGAGTGTCTGCTGTGGGAGGGAAGAGAGTTCCAGACAGAGGGCAATCTGTAGCTTAATGCAGTTGAGCCAGAGCTGGAGGAGGGCCAAGGGAGGGAGAAAGTACAGGAATTCATGGACCTGAGAGGGTAGAAGGCCTCAGGGGAGGGGGTTAGGAGAGAGGAGAGGTAGGAAGACAGAAAGACAAGCCAGAACTTGGAGATGAAAAGAGAAGACTGGAGAAGACGACACGATGGAGAAGAGAGGTAAAAGAAAGGGATGAATAGAGGGAGCAGTGATGTGTGCAAGGCGGAGCATTTACAGCAAAGCGGCAGAAAGCATTATAGAGGGAGTCTAGCCTGGAAAGCGAGGAGGCAGCAGTGGTCCCATACAGTACATCTGCATAGTAGAAGGAGGGGATTATCATTTTAGTAAGGAGCTGGCATCAAGTGTTTAGGGAGAGAGCTTCCTTATTCCTAAATAAGGTGCCTAGTTTAGGGTGAAGTTCTACATGAATATGCTCTGTATGCTTAGCATAATCAAGCCGGGAGTCAAGCCATGCACCTAGGTATGTGTAGTGTGGTACTACATCAAGTGTGGAGCCATCCGATGTGAGAGGGGAGGAAAGGGAGGCAAGTTTATGCGGGGTTCCAAATATCATGGAGACAGTTTTAGTTACGTTGACCGTAAGGAGGTTTTTACGGAACCAGTGGAGGACTGAGTGGAAATCAGACTGGAGTTTGGACTGGGACTGGACAGTAGGGGTAGGAGGGCCAGAGCTAAAAAGGACTACAGACCCATATCTCCATTCTCACTCCTCTCCAAACTACTTGAGAGACTATTCCATTCTCAGCTTTCTTGCTTCCTCTCTAGAACAGCCTTTTTCAGACTACTGATCTGGTTTCCCTGCCTCACACTCATCTACTTCCCTACTCAGACTTACTGATCACATCTTCACTAACAAGAGATTTGGGTTCTCAGACGGGTGTTGTTTTCTTCGACTTGGCCAAGGCATTTGACACTGTTAGTTATTCTCTCCTACTAAACACACTTGCTGCCTCTGGCCTCCTCAGCTCTGCCTCTCCTGGTTCACTTCCTACTTCTCTAACCATTCGCAGTCTGTCCTTACAGGCTCTGCATTATCTGATCCCAGGTATATCTCTCTGGGAGTACCTCAAGACTCTGTTTTAGGATCATTATTTGTCTCCATTTTTATAAATGATCTCCGGCACACTGTAAAACATCTACATGTACGCAGATGACACCATCCTATTCACCTACGGACACCACCCAGCTGACATCCCTACTGCCCTCCAAACTGACTTTAACTCAATTGCCAGCTGGTTTATTACTAATCCCCGGCCCTTAATCAATGTAAGTCTGTATCCAGGCTGTTCACGACCAAACAAGCAAAATTTCAAAACCATTTATTGACAGAGGGGAAGTTAATCTTAAAATATCCAGCTATGCCTGCAAAAGCATTTCTCCTGTTTTGTGCCTACTGTAAAAATCTTTTTGAAAAATAGGGCCCAATAAAGCTAGGAAAAAGTCATTTAGCAGAGTCAACTCGCAACAGCAGCTTAGGGCATCTGGCATGATTACCTGAAGCCTCTTTCCTGCTTGGTGGTCGTTAATACCATTCTACCCATTTTGTACTCCAACCCTGGGTTTCTGTACCATAAGTGCATTATTCTGCATTTTTTTGTATCGAACCCCAGTTGTCATACTCTTAAAGAGCTACGGACGCCTCAAAGTAAACTTTAAAAAACATAATAATTAGATACAATTCTGCTTGCATTCATTTATATTCTATATATTTCTCCTCCCCATAATTTAGTACCAAGGAAATGGGTATGAATGTATGATTGTTGTCCCTTAAGAGTTTATTTTGAGTTCATCTGCCTCTATAGCTTACTCCCTACTCCAAGTCATAATCCTCTGTTGTGACATCACAGTCTGTTGCCATGGGAGTAACTATGAGGTCACACGCAGTGCTCTATGACTTCAGGTAGGGAGAAAGCAGCAGGAATAGATGAACTCTTCAGGAGTAGAAATCCTGTTTTCATACACATTACCTCAGGTAAGAGATTTTCATAGTCGGCCCAGTGGTGCAGAGGGCTGAGGTGCTGAGCACATTACCTCTCACCCTGCCAGCAACCCAAGTTCAGGAACAAACTCAGGTCACCAGGGGTTGGCGGGGTGCTAAAACATAAAAACATAGAAAAATCAGCAGAAAAAGACCACTGGTCCACCCTATCTGCCCAGGTTTACCCTACTTTACCCTGCAGTACACTTACCTGGTAAACAAAGACGAAATAAACAAGCATTTGCCAATGCCAAATGTTTGCTTGCTGGCATTGGCATTGGCAGTGTAGGAGTTAGAGAGATGCATAATAGGAATGGCAGTGAAGTACTGAACTGAAGCCAACCCCACCACGACCCTGCAGAGACTGACAGGCACTGGGGTGTGCCTTTGGGTCATCAGGCATAACGGCCATGCCATTTCACCACACTCTACCCTGCAGACACCAACAAGTGCCATGGTGTGCCTTGGGGTCTTTGGGCCTTATGCCCACCCCATTCCATAAGGAAATACGGTGAGGTGGGTGCAGTACAGGAGAATGATGTGAACTTTGGGGCTGAAGAGTCCAAGGCACACCTCGATGCCTGTCACTGGCTGCAGGGTGTGGGTGGGGGTGGAATGGCATGAGCATTACAGGCGACAATCCCAAGTCACACCCCTGATGCCTGTCAGTCTCTTCAGGGTGGGGCGTTATGGTCGGAAACCCTAACGCCCCAGGCATTCATTGGTATTTTCACTCCAAATTTTCAACATGGGTTTTTTGGGACCCCCACCTCATGAATAGTGGCAATATCAGTTTGTTAGCTGAAAGCTGATTTTGCACAGCGACTACGCCATTTGGCAACACAGGCGCAAAAACACATTTCGAACAGGATGTGAAAAATGACAGCTGTACTGTTCATGGGGAGATGTAAAAAATGGCAATGTTGAAAATCTGGAATGAAAGTATTAAAAAACTGGTGAAGTCACGAGCGTGCGTAGAAACTGCGCAACGCACACCTGTAATGTAATTAGTTTTGGGATTTTTTACAGCAGATTGTCAACACAGGCATTTTGGGACCTCCGCTCATGAACAGTGCCACTGTGATTTTCTTAATCTGTCCCGAACACTGATTTCCCACAGCGACCTCGCATTTCTGCGCTGGAAGTGCGAAAACACATTTCAGCCAGGGTATGAAAAATGACAGCTGTACTGTTCATAAGGAGGTGTGGAAAAATGCCAGAGTTGAAAATCTGGACTGAAAATAGTACAAATTCATGAACTTACGAGGGTGCGTGGAAACTGCGTAATGCACACTCGTAACACAGTCATTTTATGGACGTTTGACACCAAATTTTCAACATAGCCATTTTAAGACCTCTGCTCATGAACGGTGTCACTGTAATTTTCTTAATCTGTTCCAAACATTGATTTCACACACCGACTGCGCCATTGTGCGCCACATGCACGAAAACACATTTTGGGCGAGATGTGAAAAATGACAGCTGCACTGCTCATAAGGAGGTGTGGTAAAATGGCAATGTTGAAAATCTGGACTGAAAATATTAAAAATTTATATATAATGAAATGTGTAGGAACCAAGCAACACACACTCAGAAAACAGTCGATTTTTGGGAATTTTGTCACCAAATTTTCACAACATAGGGTTTTGGTGGGCCTACCTCATGAACTGTGGCACTGTCGTTTCATTACTCCAGTCGAAAGGTAGTCAGCGCCAGTGACATGAAATCACTTTTGGGACCGAATAACAAAATGATGACTGAGTTCATGAGGAGGGCCTAAGAACCATGTTGAAATTTGGTGATAAAATTCCCAAATGGCTGAGATATGCACCAAAGTTGAAAAAAAAACATTTATGTCACTATACAGCTTACGGCATTTCTTCAGTTCAGCGGTCGGCTTTGAAGGGTGCAGACATGTTCCTGGTTCATCGAAGATCGTCGCACTGGGCTCGGAGGTAAGTATGGGGTTGGGGGTGTGGGTTGGGGGAAGGGGCAAGACAATCAACAAGGAACCGCTTTTTTATTTATTTTTTTTACAGGTTTTTTTTTCTTATTTAGGAAGACGACGCGGGACTTTTGCCACGCTGGGAGCAGCTGGAAAGTTATTTGGGGGGGGGCAGTGGAGCTGATGGGAGATTGTGCACCCCCGATGGCCATACCGAGTTCTGCCATGCTGGGGTGGGCTACCAACGTGGCACCTAGAAGCCTGTGTTTTATTTTGGGGGGGTACAGTGGAGCCGACGGGGGATTAGGCACCTTCCCCTCGGCCATAAGGATTTTTGCTACGCTGGTGTGGGCTCCCAGTGTGGCACCTAGAAGTCTGTTTGGGGGCAGTGGAGCTGAAGGGGATCAGGCACCCCTGCCGGTCCTATAGTGTGCGGGGTGGGGGAGGCGCTTGAGCATGCTGGGTGGGCTCCCAGCATGCTCTGCCAGTGTTCGGGGGAAGACGACAAACTGTCTATGACAGTTCAGATGTCGTGCTGATGTAACGTGTACTGCATACTGCCAACAGCAGTATGTAAATTGCCTACACGTTACCACCACTGATTGTGGTGGTGTTTTCCTCAGAACTGTACGCCACTGCATCTGAACGGCTGTCATAGACAGCTCGGACATTCACTGGCGCGGTGCAGCTGCACCTGCAAAAGGGAGCAAGGCATTGGAAGTGGGGAGGCACACCTACGAAAACTCGTATGGTGGCACTATGTATCTTGCACATGCATGCAAGCAAACATAATAAATGAATAATACATTCCTTTTTGCTGTCTCTCTCTCCAAATTCAACTCAAACAGCCAGAATATTCTTCCACTATATTAGGAACTTCTTTGGAGAAATTTGAACATACAGGAAGTTGCCTTCCAAACGTAAAGCTGAATGGGTATATGCTCAAAAAGTGCTACAGTAAATCGTCAGACTCCTGATCCTCCGAAAGCAGGCTGCACCCCAGGTCTTACCGAACAAATAAGTGGGAGTGGATCAAGTGACAGCCTGAGTTCTCCTCTCCCACATCGGGGTGGTGGGTCATCTCGGGTCTTGGCTGCCAAAAGGTGGAGGTCTGGTTGTAGTGCCAACGCACCAGTGGCAGACTGAGGTCAGGGAAGGGGGAAGCTGCAGCTCCGGGGCACATTCGTACTTCCATGCACATATATTGCCTGTGCTGCTGTGGCTAATGGGAACTTGAGGAGCAAAAGGGAAAAGTGGTTGTCTCAGGCTCCATGACACCCTGTCTGCCAGCCCTCTGCCCCACACTGCCATCCAACCAGGACCCATTACTGGATGACTATCTCCAGGTGGGGGGAGGACGTCCCTCCTCCACCTGGCCTCACCAGGGTCCTGGATACGGGTGAGGTAAGAGGTAGAGGAGATAGGGACAGGACAGAGGAGCCTGCCCGGGCTGAGCAGCAGGAAAAAAGTATGATTAAAAAAAAAAAAGATTTTCATGGGCTTGCAATCTATTATGGTCACTGTTCATGGATGTTTCCCTTCAGATTTACTAATCAGCTCACAGAAGTAGAATTTTCATAGTGGGGCATAGCATAAACACTGAGCTCAGCATGCAGACAGGTATTGCAGTTTCACATTATAGTAGGGATGTCAGAAGGTGCAAGAAACTTCCTATACTGAATTATAAGAATGGCTTTTCTAGACTACATGATATTTTTTCATTGCCAAGTTCATCAGTCTTGACAAGTATGCTGGCTGAGCTCTTCAACAGCTCAGTGTAAATAGGGGAGGCACCTAAGGACTGACAAAGAGCAACTGTAGTACCCCCGCGCAAGAGCACGATCAGGGACGAATCGGGAAACTACAGGGCTGGCAGTCTGATTTCTATAGCGGGGAAGCAGCTAGACACTTTAAACAAGGAGAGGTCAGTGAGTTTCCCAGAGGGGAATGGACTTCAGGATAATATACAGCATGGCTTCACAGGTGGGAGATCGCCACATAAACCTAATCAACTTCCTTGATTGGGTGACAAAGATGGTGGGCAAGGGGCAGATGGCTGACATAATGCACCTTGTTTTCAGAAAAGCCTTTAACTTTGTCCCACAAGGTTAACTAGTTAAAAAGATGGGAGACCTGGGGTGGGAGTTAAAATTATGATGTGGGTAATAAATTGGCCAAGTAAAAGAACCTGGGGAGTTGTACTTAATAGGAAATATTACGAGGTTGGAGAGGTCACCAGTGGGGTGTCACAGGGATTGGTCCTGGGACGGGTCCTTGTCAACATTTCTATCTGCGATACTGGAGTGGGGATCCAGAGGAAGAGCTACCAATCTGAGGATGATACACAGATTTGTGTGTAACCCCACTGTTACTCGGGGTTACTAGAATCCCAGTAAGACCTAGTGGTAGGCAAGGAAGGTAGCTTGTGAAACTCCAGTTAAATGGATTTCACACTGTCTCACTCTGTTCTCAGTCTCAGCTGAGACTGAGGGATGACATCACCATAGAACTCTCACAGCTGCATGAGCCACACTGGAGTGCTGCAGTTGGAAGTTAGGATAGAATGTTGGGGGAATTTGAACAGAGTGTGTGTACAGTCTTGGAGAGAGGAAGAGCACAGCAGTCAGTGTGCAGGCTCTCAGAGCCTTAAACTCTGTTTTAGAGCTACTGTAAGGGAGGTGTGTGTTTCCACCGTAAGAAGAACACAGAAGCTGATTGTTGAAGTGGTGGAGACCGCTGTTACTGGTCCAAGTGCCCCATCTCTGAGGGGATGGGGAGAAAGGTTTGCCTGTTTTCCAGGGGCAACCCTCCTGGTTCCGGCTAAGGGAAGAAGTTGCCTATTTCAAGTTGTGCTGTGGCACCAGAAGCTGTGGGAGAGAAATTCCTGTGAGGAATCGCCTGTGGGGCACCTGCAACCAAAGGGTGAGTTCACTCTGACAGAGGGCCAATGTTTTTCACCTGAACTGTTGGATCGTGGGGATTGGACTACTTAATCTGAAGGAGGTCTAGTGTAATAGACATTGCCAGTTAATTCAAACAGGTTCAAGTCCAGCACAAAAACTGAAGTAAAGTGGGGATTGGACTGCTTAATCAGTGGGGGGCCTACAGCAATGGGCTAAGTCAAGTAAAAGTATGTTCAAGTCCAGCACAATGGGAAAGCAAGACAAGTAGAGGAAATGTGACATACATTTAGCCTTAATCTACATTGCCAAGCTTTACAGAATGAGATGTTTACTGTCCAGAGAAATGGCCAGGTATGAATTGTGGGAGCGAGAGGTGCGAGACCCCCCCATCAGTAGTAACCAAATTCACCTCTACGGATTTGCTCTGTGGCACCTTTACTTTCTCTCAGGTACTTGGCCAGTGCCTGAGGAAAGTACCTAGACGTGGGATTAAAAGGAGAATTCCCTGATAGAGCTGAGGTGCTCTTAGGTGGTTTAGGGAGCCACCAGAAAATGTATCCATGACAAATGGAAGGTGCTCTTAGGTGGTTTAGGGAGCCACCAGAAAAGGTTTCCATGACATGTGGAAGGTATCCGAGTGGCCGGCAGGGGAGCCGAGCCAGGGAAAACCCAGAATAGTGTACAAGTTCGGGCTGTGTACCCAAAGCAGTGTGCAAGTCCGGGCTGTGTGCCCGGTGGGTTCAGAGCCTGAGGGCTGAAGTGTTGAAGGAGTGTTCGTGATTCTTTTATTCTGCATTACCAAAAGTGTAGCCCCGTGGGGGTCCGTCTTTGCTTTGTTTGTTCTGTTTGGATGTGAATAAAGCCACACTTTAGAATCCCATTTTCTGGTATTGGACATTACAGTTATTGCTTCCTGTGTTCAGAGTTACTTGGGTGCCCCTGTGCAGAGTAGCCAAACCTAGCCCTTGTGCCGAGTAACCTAGTCCTCCCCGGACCCAGTCCCCACCTGGTAATGCTGTCAGATTTAAACCGCATACCGCCTGTTATTTTGCAAAAGGCAGGGGTGGGGGGCTTACAAAATGGAGGCACCGCTTTGGATTTAAAATTTAGGGAGGAAAGGTGCTCGGGCAAGGGACTAGCATTTTGGTTATCTGGCAGTGGGTAGCCCAAAAAATTTGAAGCAAGGTTAACTAGTGTGTCGCTGTGTGCTGTTGTCCATATGCTGATGTTAAAATGTCAGCTGTTTACCAAGGAGCAGTAAAGCCTGAGAGAGTATGCCCTTGTCCTGCATCAAAAATTACAGCGTTTTGCCAGCTTTTAAAAACTGTTGTGACAAAGAAAAGTGTGGAAGACTAGGGGTAGCAACAGGAAAATTGTGCCCTGGATGTTGGAAATGCTTTCTAGTGAATGGAGAGACCTGCTGTGTTAATGGCCATGACAAATGGTTGAAATGGGCTCCCCTGCATTGGAGTCAGTTAGAAAAAAAAGTGGTTTTGTAGTTTAAATTTGCCTGCTGTGATTCCATGCCGTGAGAAGAGCACTCCTGAGGAAGAGGCTCATTTGCATGGCGTCGTGTGATTGGTGAGACTGCAATCAGTCCCGCCCCCAAGCCAGCTCTACAGCGACTGCCCAGCATTCGAGAGGGATTGTGAGTGGAGTGCATGTACTGGCTTATCGGAGGAGCATCGCAGTGACTGTAAGTGCTGTAAAAGTTTAAAAACTCGGACTTCTCTATCTAAAATCGGGCTCAACCCGCATCTCGATCAACTGGATTGTGAGTGTGGTGTTCGGAGGGACGAGCGGCAGGACTGCCAACCCGCTTCCTTCCAGAGGCCTCCAAGACTGGCTGCAGGCAGTTTTCCATCGCAGCAAACAGCTGCTGATAACAGCGAGTATCAACAGTAATAATTGCTCAAACCAGTGATTTTTGCCAAATGCCAGCTGAATCTGTGTGCAGCAGTGTAGCTGTTTTGCAAACAAAGACTGTGTTAAGTTTTTACCAGCAAAAGTAAGCATGTTAAGCCATCGACTATGAGCATAGTTATGGGTTCAGCGTCAGAGTAAAGTTTCAAAGCCATGAGAGAGACTGTGAGTTGTATCAATTTATGCAGCACTAGTTACAGGCAATCCTGTGCTTGAAATAACTGAGGCTTTAAGGGACTGTGAGCTACAGCAATGTTTTCAGCAAGTGAAAAGTCCGTGGTAAATCATATAAATAATGTAGGAAAAGAACAGTGCCAAGTTTGTGCAGTTTGAGCAAAGTTATAAGTAGAGAAACTTAGCCAAATCAGATGCTGGTGGCTTGACCAATTTCAGAAAGTTGATGCACAGGAGTGCTGCCGCCGCCATTACAGGATGGGGTAGTAATGTAAACACAGCAGCAGAGGAGCCATTTTGAAAGTGAAAGAAAGTGTTCGGTGATGGGGGACTTTCAATAACAGTGAGCGTTTGTTTATTTTTCTCTGCAGTCATGGCCTCAGGACCAGCCCGCTACCTGGATCATGCCCGGGCTGTGGTAGCAGCAGAAGTAAACAAGTTAAGGGACATTGAGAGGTGTTTCTAAGGAGGACAACTGCCTCCTCATGTGGTGATTCCTGGATAGCCAGTGCAAGTGTGCTTAATATGCTTAAATGCTGGAAGGGACGTCTTCATGGTACCTCACTGTTCGGGGTGCTTAGAGAAATATGGCTTGTTTAAAGCACCAAAGATTAGTTTGGCTCCCACATGGACAAAATTTCAAGAATCTGCAGTTGGCAGCATACAGCACCAGGCGAAGCCTGTTGGAGAAGGCCCCTCGGGGAAGTGTGGCACAAAGCTAGAGGGTGCAGATTTACAGACAGAACAATGTGCTGATGTTTCGGATTCTGGATCGCAGAGAGACAATTCAGGCAGAGCATCAGTAGACCCCTGCCAAGTCTCATAGGAGAAGATGAGATGAGAGAGGCCTTTGAATGGGAGGTATCGACCTCCGCGACCAGCGAAGAATGGATAGTCTCAGGAGTGAGGACGACTGCTCACTCCTGGGCACAGATTCTCAGTGAGGAAGAAGAAGAGGGGGAACCTATGTGGCCTTGTGAAAAAGGAACTGGTACACAGCCTCAAGCTCTTGCCTCAGAGGAACGCATGGAAGAGAGTGGTGATTCCACTGCCCTGGTTGTGCAAGAAGAAGTCAGGGATCCATTCTTTGTCTCTTTGAGAATACGTAGCTGGCAGAACCAGAACTGGCCACCCCCAAGCTAGGCCAGCGATCTCAGGTTGACCAAAGCTAGTAAAGAGGAGAGACCGGTTTGTAGGAAGGCGAATTAAATCTATGGGATGTCCTTTCCTACCTTTCCTTGGAGAGTCTGGGAGGAGATTGAGAACAGCAGGAAATCCTGGATTTGGGCCGAAGCAATGAAATGTCTGCATCTTGGTGCAAACAAGCATGTCAGGAACAGAATGTTTTATGAAAAATATAGCCAGTGGAAAAGAGGCAGGACACTGTTAATGGACACTGTTCGAATAGTGGATAGAGAGAGATGTGAAACCTTTCATAGTGTGAATTATGTGCGCCCAGACGGCGTAATAATTCAAGCTCCTGACCCGTTGTGCTATTGGCCACAATGTAAAGACCTCCCTGCAAATGTGCCCATGCCTACCAACTGGAAAGCAGAGTAGTGGTAGCCAGTGCTGCCACTCCAGCCATTGCAGTGCCTTTGTTGTTCCGCCAGTATGGACGCCCAGAACTCAGGTGCCCCACATTCATCAGTTCTACAGTGCACTGACTGTCCAGAATCCATCGACTGGCCCACCAGATGACTTCAGATCCATAGAGGACACCAACCCAGTTGTATCCTGATTCATCGCCTGGTATGCGGATGTCGTCAGACCAGCTGTTTTCCTTTTGTTCCTGTTCCAAGGTTCCATCTCCAGGGTTGACATCAGCTTAGCAGTTTCCAGATATGCCCTCCTGTCGTTCCCGGAAGATGTCCGACCAGCTGTATCAGAAGAATGCTGCCAGGGAGAGTCTTCGGCTGAGGACCAGGTCGGTGTTTTGTTCGTTCTACAAGGGGCTGGTAAGTCTAAACTTTTCTATTCTTATGACACTGTAGTACACACCCTACACTAGCAGACTCCAGATGTGTGAACTGTCCTCAAAGACTCTCCCCTTTGGGACTTTGGCCTGCTAGAACTGTGCTTCACCGGGCTCCGGCCCAGGAGAGACTCTTTAATGGACTAGCCTTCGGGCACTGTGGTCACTAGATGGGACTTTTAGGGCACTCCATCCCCCAAATATGTGTATTGTAAATAATGTCATTGTTTTCTACTGTTTTCTAATGTTTATACTGTTTTTCTACTTTTCTAAAAAAAAAAAAAAAAAAATCTTTTTGGGATTCTCCAGTGTTTTGATGGTAGGGGTTTAGATAGACTGTGTATGCAGGTTAGGAGTGTGTGTTATCTTTCTTTTTCTTGCAGGTGTTCCTGAAGAAGATGGAAGAGAAGACAAGAAGAGGAGGAGGGACTCATCAGAGTTCCTCACTAGTACTTCAGTGTGTAGTGTTTAAGTACTGTTGTTGTTGTTGTTCTTACTGTGTAGTAACCCTTTTCTTCCACAGGTATGGTTGTGAGGGAGTGAGGGAGTAATGTAATGGTATGGTATTAGCTCCTGGTGTGTGGTTGCATGGTGCCCACGGTCAGGGAGGTCCCCTGTTTGTTTTGTTTTGGGATTTGAGTTAAAGGCAGATAGGTTTTCCCCTAGAGGGCTAGGGGGATAGACAGGCTGTGGCCCTGACCTGCAGTAGGGGTTGCAGTGCTGATCTATTAGGGCTATGCTCTGGGCAGTTCTACCGGATCCACTAGGTACCCATAGTCAGCGGGTAGAGTAGAGGCTGATATGTCAGTCAACAGCCTCTAGGCCCTTAGTGTTGTCTGCCTGTGCTGGCACATGGTAGGGGAGAAGGTAGCGCTACCTCCCCGTAGTCAACACATGGGGTGAGATGGCCTAAGCTGGGTAAATAATGACTGCAGACAGTCATTTTTCTGGCCCAGGGTGAGTGTAACCCCCCCGTTACCCGGGGTTACTAGAATCCTAGTAAGACCTAGTGGTAGGCAGGGAAGGCAGCTTGTGGAACTCCAGTTAAATGGATTTCACACTGTCTCACTCTGTTCTCAGCCTCAGCTGAGACTGAGGGATGACATCACCATAGAACTCTCACAGCTGCATGAGCCACACTGGAGTGCTGCAGTTGGAAGTTAGAATAGAATGTTGGGGGAATTTGAACAGAGTGTGTGTGCAGTCTTGGAGAAAGGAAGAGCACAGCAGTGAGTGTGCAGGCTCTCAGAGCCTTAAGCTCTGTTTTAGAGCTACTGTAAGGGAGGTGTGTGTTTCCACCGTAAGAGAAACACAGAAGCTGATTGTTGAAGTGGTAGAGACCGCTGTTACTGGTCCAAGTGCCGAGAAAGGTTTGCCTGTTTTACAGGGGCAACCCTCCTGGTTCTGGCTAAGGGAAGAAGCTGCCTATTTCAAGTTGTGCTGTGGCACCAGAAGCTGTGGGAGAGAAATTCCTGTGAGGAATCGCCTGTGGGGCACCTGCAACCAAAGGGTGAGTTCGCTCTGACAGAGGGCCAATGTTTTTCACCTGAACTGTTGGAACGTGGGGATTGGACTACTTAATCTGAAGGAGGTCTAGTGTAATAGACGTTGCCGGTTAATTCAAGTAGGTTCAAGTCCAGCACAAAAACTGAAGTAAAGTGGGGACTGGACTGCTTAATCAGTGGGGGGCCTAGAGTAATGGGCTAAGTCAAGTAAAAGTATGTTCAAGTCCAGCACAATGGGAAAGCAAGACAAGTAGAGGAAATGTGATATACATTTAGCCTTAATCTACACTGCCAAGCTTTACAGAATGAGATGTTTACTGTCCAGAGAAATGGCCGGGTATGAATTGTGGGAGCAAGAGGCAGGAGACCCCCCCATCAGTAGTAACCAAATTCACCTCTACGGATTTGCTCTGTGGCACCTTTGCTTTCTCTCAGGTACTTGGCCAGTGCCTGAGGAAAGTACCTAGACGTGGGATTAAAAGGAGAATTCCCTGATAGAGCTGAGGTGCTCTTAGGTGGTTTAGGGAGCCACCAGAAAATGTATCCATGACAAATGGAAGGTGCTCTTAGGTGGTTTAGGGAGCCACCAGAAAAGGTTTCCATGACATATGGAAGGTATCTGAGTGGCCGGCAGGGGAGCCAAGCCAGGGAAAACCCAGAATAGTGTACAAGTTCGGGCTGTGTACCCAAAGAAGCGTGCAAGTCCGGGCTGTGTGCCCGGTTGGTTCAGAGCCTGAGGGCTGAAGTGTTGAAGGAGTGTTCGTGATTCTTTTAATCTGCATTACCAGAAGTGTAGCCCCGTGGGGGTCCATCTATGCTTTGTTTGTTCTGTTTGGATGTGAATAAAGCCACACTTTAGAATCCCGTTTTCTGGTATTGGACATTACAGTTATTGCTTCCTGTGTTCAGAGTTACTTGGGCGCCCCTGTGCAGAGTAGCCAAACCTGGCCCTTGTGCCGAGTAACCTATTCCTCCCTGAACCCGGTCCCCACCTGGTAATGCTGTCAGATTCAAACAGCATACCACCTGTCATTTTGCAACAGGCAGGGGTGGGAGGCTTACATGTGGAAGAATGGATAGTGAGGAAAGGATAAGAAGTATGAAGGAAGTCTTAGAGAGAAAGGAGAAGTGGCCAAGGGTGTGGTAGTTAAAATTCAATGCCAAAAGGAGCACAATAATGCATATAGGTACGAAACACCTGAAAACAGAATACAGAATGGAGGGGGGGGGAGGTTTGCAGTAGAAAGTATGACTGAGGACAAGGACCTGGAGGTAATAATATCGGACAATCTGAAAGCTACAGCTCAATGCAACAGGGCAGAGGGGAGGGCAAAGAGGATGCTGGGTTGTACAGGAAGGAGAATCAGCAGTAGGAGTGAGGTGATCCGCCACTGTACAGGTCCCTGGTGCATCCTCATCTGAAGTACTGTGTGCAGTTCTGGAGCTTACACTTCAAGAAAGGCAGGGACAGGGTGCAGGTAGTACAGAGGAGGGTAACCAAAATTATCCAAAGTCAGCAGGGAGGACTTATATGGAGAGGTTGGAGGATCTTAACATGTACAGTACATGCTGGAGGTGAGGAGAGAGAGAGAGAGAGGGAGACATGACAGACATACATAGAATCACAGAAAAATAGAATTTGATGGCAGATAAGGTCCGCTTGGCCCACGAAGTCTGCCCATTTCCCTACCTAATGGATAAGCTGCAGATCCTAGTTAACCAACAGCCTAGTTCCTCCTACCCCCCTACTAGAATTACCTTGTGTCTGTCCCATGCATTCTTGAACACCCCCACTGTTTTTGACTCCACTACCTCCTCAGGAAGGATGTTCCAAGTATCCACAGCCCTCTCCGTGAAAAAATACTTCCTCACATTACCTCTGAGTCTTCCCCCTCTGTCTTCAAATTGTGCCCCCTTGTTCTTGCATATCTCTTTTTCTGAAAGATACTACCCTCTTGGACTTTGTTGATTCCCTTGAGGTATTTGAAAGTTTCTATCATGTCCCTCCTCTCCCTCCTTTCCTCGAGATTATACATATTAAGCTCCTTTAATCTCTCTTCACATGTCTTCTGGTGCAGACCCTGCACCATTTTAGTTACCCTCCTCTGGACTGCCTCCATCCTGTCTATGTCCTTGCGGAGATGGGGTCTCCAGAACTGCATGCAGTACTCCAGATGGGGGTCTCACCAACTGTCTGTACAGAGGGGATAACAACTTCCTGTTTTCTACTGGTGATGCCTCTCCCTATGCATCCCAGTATCCCGCCAGCCCTCCTTACTGCCTTCTCACATTGCTTGCCCACCTTTAGGTCATCTGATATGACTACCCCAGGTCCCTTTCCATTTTTGTTGTCGTTAGTATCTCACCCCCATTGTGTACTCTTCCCCTGTGTTTGTTTCCCAGGTGCATTACTTTGCACTTCTTTGCACTGAATCTAAGCTGCCATACATTTGACCATTCCTCCAACCTTGTCAAGTCTCTTCTCATCCTTTCCATCCCAACTTCTGTATCGACCCTGTTGCAGATCTTTGTGTTGTCTGCAAAGAGACATACTTTTCCTTCCATTCCCCCTGCAATGTCACTTATAAAGACATTAAAAAGGATCAGTCCCAGTACTGAACCCTGCGGTACTTCGCTACTAACCCCCCCCTTCTTCAGAGTGGACTCCATTTACTATTACCCTCTGCTTCCTGTTGTCCAGCCAATTTTTTATCCAGGCTACCACCTTGGGACCCACTCCAAGGCTAGCTAACTTGTATATTAATCTTTTGTGTGGGACTGTGTCAAATGCCTTGCTAAACTCTATGTAGGCCATGTCCACAGCTCCTCCCTGGTCTACTACTTTGGTCACCTAGTCAAAGAAATCTATTAGAGTTGTCTGACATGACCTTCCCGCTGTGAATCCATGCTGCCTTGGGTCCTGTACCTCGCTGACCTCTAGGTACTCAACAGTTCTTTCCTTCAGAAGTGATTCCATCATTTTCCCCACCACTGAGGACAAACTAACAGGTCTGTAGTTTCCTGCCTCTGCCTTGCTCCCACTTTTGTGAAGTGGAATCACATCCGCCCTCCTCCAGTACTCAGGTACCACCCCATCTTCCCAAGTGGTTCAGTTAATTTATTTTTAGTGAAAGTCTAAAACTTCCATTAGTCGAACATTTGGAAGTCATTCCAATTCTTTGGAAGTCAAAATACTTAGATTCCACATTTTGGAAGTTATTATTCTATGACAGAACAGTTTATGGATGTTAATATAAATATTAGTGGTAAAATACCATTTCTTTCAGAAAAATCCATTATTTCTTGCTTCCATGCCTGCAAGTTTTGGAAATCATCTGATTTTTTTGTTTTACATTTGGAAGTCAGTGACTTCCTTCCCCTTTATTTTGGAAGTTTTTGCCTAATTTTTGGAAGTCAAATACTCCCCAAATGGAGTTAATTGAATCGCTGCAAATACCTACAGGAGATTAATAAAGTAGACAGCGGAGAGTTGCTCACCTTGAGTGGAAACACAAGCCCCAGAGAAAACTCAGTGAAGCTGATAGGGGTGATTTAAGAGAGGTGTTAGAAAGCATTGTGTTGCCTGTATTTCCATGGCACTCCCATTTTCCTTACTTTAGGGTTATGTTCGCCTGATAGCCTGCCAGATGCACATGTGACCTAAGGATCTTGTTTCGATCCCCTCACCAAGCCCCCTCTGTGTCCCTTCTCCCATCAGTTTTTTTTTATGTGGATCTGGTCAGGCTGCAGCACTCTGCCAAGCTCCCGTACAACACAGCTAATAAGATAATTAACAAACTATATTTATCCCTATTATGAATCACACAGACAGTTCGAAACATTGACAGTAAACGGTTTAGTTTTATTTATTGAGCAATTAAAAGTTTTACTACAATACCCTTAGAGGCTTCCTGACCATTAGGCTGTCTGGGGGTGTATATGCATTGGTCGTCAGTTCAGACGTTTGATCTGGATACCTGGCTTAGCTATGGCAACTAACGTGAAAGTAGAAGATAATTTTATTGGGGGGGGGGGTATGTGGCTTTAAATCCTGCTGGCCGTGGACAGAGCTCCCTCCTCACAGCGAGGTACTTTGATCACGCTTGCAGCCCCTGATCCAGCGGCTGCTTGCGGCGGGCACAGCAACAACCAAACAATCAACATTGGTTCTGTGAGCTGCAGTACATTGACGAATTACTCCCTTAACCTCCACTCCCCTTTATGTAGCGGAGTATTGTGTGTGATGGAGCCCACAAGCCGTTTTTCCCTTGCCCCTGCCAAGGAGTATGGAAAATCAGGCTATTTAAATTCTATCTCTCCCATTGCCTCTGCATAACGTAGGGTATAATATGAAGTACAGAGTGGGATCAGGATTTGTGGCCACATACCGTGTGTAATCCGAAGCTCCAGTGCAGAGTTCAACAAAATCCCCATTTAAAAATGGCACTCCCTTGATAGTGCCTCGCCCTCCGTCCGCTTCTCAATACTCAGGGAGGGTGGACTAGATCAGTAGACATGGCATTACTGAGTTCTCCACTCCCTTCTCCATGCAGGGAAGTGCAGACCAGTGAGTTGGCGTGTGCACAACATCGTCTGTGTATGCGCATTAAATACCGGTAACTCGTGCATTTGCGAGTATTGGTTGTACATGCGCAATCAGTGACCACCCGCCATCTTGGGTAGGTTTCTCACAGGGCGGCCGCCATCTTAAGCATTTGCCATCCAACGTCATCTTAAGAATGGCAAGAGGTTACAAAGACCACAGTAGCAGCACTATACCACCAGTCTGAAATATTATCCTTAAGTGATTATAACCAGAGGGACTCCCCCAACGGGGAATGCACTCTGCTACTGCAACAATGTATATCTGCACTGGGCAGGCACACCTAAAGGGGTAACATCTTAAAGGGAGATATATATATATATATATATATATATATATATACAGACAACAGTTAAGCAGCAACTTAATAACACTATGGGAGCCCAATATGATGGTTATTGCTATGAATACTAGACATCATAGACATGAGCCAGGGTTGACAAAACTCTCTTCATCTGTTGCAGATGTCAAAGACAAGGGAATGCCTATCCTGTGGCGTCCCCCTCCTGCCTCAACAAAACAGCACAAACTGCCCCTCCTGCGAGGTCGAGAGCTCTGATCAAGAAATGGAAACGCAAGAATTTGCCAGGGTATCAGGTACACAGCCCAGGCAGGAGTGGCAGGTGGATCCAGCTACCGTCACACTCCAAAAGGCAATGGCTGCCATGATGCAAAGCCAACAAAGTTTCATGTTGAAGGTTCTAGAACGTATGGAGGCAATGGCAAACCCCAGATTGAACCTGGGGTCTCAACCAAAACCATTCTCAGCTCAGGACAAAGAGGCTCACAGTTCACACGTCTCACAGATATCCAACTCTCCCCAGCCAGTAAAAGAGGACCATGATGGCTCAAAGGACAAAATATCCCATGACAAAGAGAAGTCTGAAGGCCCTCACGATACGGAGCAGGAGTCAGACAGAGAATCGCAGAAGGAACCCACTCCGAAAGCTCAGGAGGTATCCTTCATTACCTAAAAGTTGTTCCCAGTGAAAAAACATCATGGATCTAGTGCAGTCAGTAAGAACCAATCTAGGGTTCGAACAAGGGGAAAAGCGCCCGCAGAGTAAATTGGACCCCATGCTCCAAATACCCCCCAAAGAGGAAAACTTCTTCCCAGTCTGCCCAGCCCTGGATGAACTGATTGTGAAGGAATGGGCGGCTATAGACCTTGCCAGGATTCCAGAGAAGCGCTCCATGGAGAGACTGTATCCAATACAGGAGGACAGGCTAAAGATGTGGTGCACAGCCCTGAAAACAAATCCTAAAATAGCAGAGCTAAACAAAAGAACTGTACTGCCCGCAGAAGGCACTGAGGCTTTAAGGGACCCAACTGACAAAAGACTGGAGGACATGCTCAAGAAGGTCTTTGAGATGTCAGGTCAGGCGGTCAGGGCAGCCACGACTGCAGCCTACACCACCACAGCCCAGATCAAATGGCTGGATGAAATAAGCAAAAGACTGCCACCCAAATGAGGCAGCCAAGTACGTCGGTGACATCTCTATCGCCTCTCTGAAGATGAACTCCAGGGCAGCGGCAGTAACAAACAGGGCAAAGTGCTCATTATGGTTAAAGCTCTGGGACTCTGACAATGAGTCGAAGGCCAGGTTACAAAAACTTCCATTCAAGGGAGACCAAGTTTTCGGTGAGGGCCTACAGGAGTTCCTCAGGAGAAGGGGTAAAAATAAAGATACTGAAGGGGACAAAGATGCAGGCTACCTCCCATCACACAGAGGCAGATCCCAGGGGTACAGACCCCATCAGGAAAGGAGGTTTAAACAATTCCTTTCGAGACAGAAAATATAATACAAACCAAAGCAGATACAATCCCCATAATAGGGGCACATCAAGCTTCAGAGGCAGAGGTGGAACCCCCCCCAAAGGCAGGTTCACTGGCCAGAGAGGGAAGAACAACAGGAAATCAAATCCATGACTACTATCTGCCACCAAGAAGCCAACCATCACCACCTCTCCAACTCAATCAGCTCCATCAGGACATCTCACTAGGGGAGTGTCTTTGGTTATTCACCAGCACATGGGTAAGAATAACGTCGGACAAATGGGTGTAGAAGGTGGTGTCCCAGGGGTATGCCATAGAATTGCAGGGCGTAACGACAAGAGAAAGGCTAAGAATATCTCAAGTGTCAAAAAAGAAGTATCCACCACAAAAGGTCCAGGAGGTGCTGGACAACCTACAACTAACAAGGGCAATACAACCAGTCCCAAAGCAAGAATACGGAAAGGGCATTTACTCCATCTTCTTTTTGGTTCCAAAGAAAACGGGGGACCTCAGGCCAGTCCTGGACCTGAAGTTTGTCAACAGATTCATCAAGACAAAAAGATTTGAGATGGAGACAATAAGAGCCATGTTACGCTCAATAAGGCAAGGAGACTTTCTTACCTCAATAGACTTAAAAGATGTCTACCTCCACATTCCTATGCGCCCAGCACACAGAAAATTTCTGAGATTCAAGATTCTGAGACAACAACTTCAGTACAGAACACTGCCATTCAGACTGGCATAAGCACCAAGAGTGGTCACAAAGATCTCAATGGTTTTGGCAGCAAAACTGGGGGAAGAGGGCATTCACATAAATCCCTACTTAGACAACTGGCTCATTCAGACAAGGTCAGAACAAGAATCAGTAAAGGCAACACTGCGTATAGTTCAGACCCTGGCCAATCATGGATGGGTGATCAACACCGCAAAGAGTTGTCTATCACCCACACAGCAAATAGAGCACCTGGGGATGGAAACAGATACAAAGGAAGGCAAAGTCGGACCAACAGCATCAAGGATATCCAACCTATTGAACATGGTTCGCCAACTGGTGAACCTGGTGTAATGATAACCACGACTGGGAGATGGCCATACCTGGCTACAACATATTCAGAAGAGACAGAGCAGGTAGGAAGGGAGGAGGAGTGGCACTTTATGTGAAAGATGACGTAAAGGCCACAGAGATCCAGAGGAACAAAATGGGGGTGAGATACTGTGGGTTAAGCTGGAAAGGAAAATGGGGCCAGCCATCCGCACAGGTGTGGTCTATAGACCACCAGACAAGGAGGAAGAAACAGATAGGGAGCTGATGCTAGCCATCCAAAGGATGGCAGACAGGGGTGAGGTAGTGCTGGTCGGAGACCTCAATATTCCAGATGCGGACTAGAGCATCCCAGCAGCAGCATCAACCAGGAGCAGACTTATGCTGGATTCCCTTCAAGGTGCCTTCCTCAAGCAACTAGTCATGGAACCAACTCGGCAGAAGGCAATACTGGATTTTATGCTCACAAACAGGGACAGTGTGATGGGGATAACAGTGGGGGAGCACCTGGGTAACAGTGACCACCAGTCATTGTGGTTTGAAATCACAGCAGGAGCAGAACCAAAACACACAAAAACACATATCCTGGATTTTAGTGGAGCAGACTTTGGGAAAATGGGGACATGCTTGAAAGAGGCATTAAGGGGAATGTGCCAGGAATCAGGGGTTGAGAAACAGTGGGCAGCATTTAAAATGGGGATTACAAGAGCAACAGAATTATGCATTAAGCAGGTTAGCAAGGGGAAAAGGAAGAGGAGGCCATTACGGTTTTCCAAGGAGGTAGTAGAGAAAGTGAAAGCCAAAATGATTGCATTCAGGTAATACAAAAAGATACAGGCAGAAGGGGATAGGGAGAAGTACCAGGAGAAGCAAAGGGAGGCAGGGAGGTCAGTAAGGGAAACCAAAGTTCAGACAGAAGAGCACATTGCAAAATCAGTGGGTAGAGGGGACAAAATCTTTTACAAGTATATAAGTGAAAAAAGAAAAGCAAAAGGAGGGATAGTGAGACTGAAGGGGGAGGATGGGGGCCGCATGGAGGATGACAACAGTAAAGCTGACATATTGAACAGGTATTTCTGCTCAGTCTTTACTGAGGAAGAGGAGGATAATGAGCCTGAAGGGAGTAAAAGGGGTGGGAATGGTGCCAAAATGGACACAAGTCCCTTTGCACGAGAAAGGGTCCTGAAGGAACTGGAAAGAATAAGAGTTGATAAAGCAATGGGGCCTGATGGGGTGCACCCCAGGATCCTTAAAGAACTAAGAGAGGTGGTGGCTGAACCTCTGGCAATCCTGTTGACTGATCACTGGAAACAGGGAGGTACCCAAAGACTAGAAGACAGCAGATGTGGTTCCCTTATACAAAAGTGGGAACAAAGAGGCGAGGAACTACGGACCAGTCAGCCTCACCTCGGTAGTGGGGAAGATCATGGAAGCACTACTGAAGGAGAAATTGGTGGAACATCTGGTTGTCAATGGACTACAGGACCCAAGGCAGCATGGTTCCACCAGGGGGAGGTCATGTCAGACCAACCTCATTGAATTTTTCGACTGGGTGACTAGGGAGATGGATCGGGAAGGGCAGTGGACATGGCCGATCTGGACTTCAGCAAGGCCTTTGACACTGTGCCACATAGAAGGCTATTACACAAACTGGGGAATATGGGTGTGGGCAGGACAGTAGTGCAGTGGGTAGGTAACTGGCTGGGCGGCAGGACACAGAGGGTGATGGTAAATGTCTGTCACTCCACAGAGGGAAGAGTGACCAGTGGGGTACCACAGAGATCAGTGCTGGGACCGGTTCTATTCAACATTTTCATCAGTGACATTGTGCAGGACCTAGAAGGCAGAATTTCCCTGTTCGCTGATGACACAAAGCTCTGTAACAGAGTGGACACACCAGAGGGTGTAGACAGAATGAAAAGGGACATGGCAGAAACTTGAAGAATGGTCAGGGGTTTGGCAGTTGAAATTCAATGCAAAGAAGTGCAAGTAGGGGGGAAGGAAGTGTGCACTAGTCCTTTCACAAAAGAAAGGGTCCTACAAGAGCTTGATAAGCTCAGGGTGGACAAGGCAATGGGACCTGATGGCATACATCCCAGGGTACCAAAGGAGCTAAGGGTGGAACTAGCAGAGCCATTATCAGAAATGTTTAGTGAGTCTCTGAGCACAGAAGAGGTCCCAGAAGACTGTAGAAGGGATCATGTGATCCCGCTCCACAAGAGTGGTAGCAGGGAGGAGGCAGGGAACTACAGACCAGTCAGTCTTACCTCAGTAGTGGGCAAGATTATGGAGACACTCCTTAAGGAAAGGATAGTGCAACACCTGGAATCCATAAGTGCACAGGATCCAAGACAGCATGGGTTTACGAAAGGAAGGTCCTGTCAAACTAATCTCATAGATTTCTCTGACAGGGTAACCAGAGTGGTGGATCAAGGGGAAGCAGTTGATGTCGCCTACCTTGACTTCAGCAAAGCTTTCGATACTGTTCCACATAGAAGATTGATTAATTAGCTGGGTAGGCTCAGGGTGGGTCAGAAGTTGGTCAACTGGGTGGCAAAGTGGTTGACGGGCAGAAAACAGAGAGTGGTAGTAAACGGTATACAGTCAGAAGAGATGCAAGTCACAAGTGGGGTACCTCAGGAATCAGTCCTGGTGTCAGTCCTCTTCAATATCTTCATCAGTGACATTGCAGATGGACTGGAGGGTAAGGTTTGTCTGTTCGCAGGTGACACCAAGATCTGCAACAGAGTAGATGATCCAGATGGGGTGGGCAGAATGAGAAGAGATCTGGATAAACTAGCAAAATGGTCGGAAGAGTGGCAACTGGGGTTTAACGCAAAGAAGTGCAAGATCATGCACATAGGGAAGAGAAACCCTGAAGCCACCTATAGACAGGGAGGGTAGTTGCTGGCAGTTACAAGGGAAGAAAAAGACTTCGGCGTCATCATCACAGATGACCTGAAATTATCCAAGAAGACCACTAAAGCAGTAGGTAAGGCTAGTGGGATGTTGGGGTGTATTAGCAGGGGTATCACAAGTTGGAAGAGGGAGGTAATAATCCCTCTTTACAAGACACTGGTTAGGTCCCATCTGGACTGCATCAAAAACATATGAGGACAGATTAACGGAGCTCAGTATGTATACCCTAGAGCAAAGGAGGGAGAGGTGATATGATTGAAACATTCAAACACCTTAAGGGCATTAACAAGGTGAAAGAGTCTAACATGTTTCAATATAAGAAAAATAGAAGGACAAGAGGACACAGCATGAGATTAGAGGGAGTCCCATTAAGGGGTAATGTGAGGAAGTTCTTTTTCACAGAATGGGTGGTGGATGCATGGAATGGCCTACCTCAGGAAGTGGTGAATATGAATACACTGCAGGGCTTCAAACAGGCAAGGGATAGGCATAAGGGAGAAATACAGCTGAGTATGAATAGATAGGCCATTGACAGAGTAAAGGCCAATGGCACAGTCATAAGGTAGAAAAAGAAATGGGCAGACTAGATGGGCCTTGCAGTCCTTATCTGCCATCAACTTCTATGTTTCTATAATGCATATGGGGCACAAAAACCCTTGCACAATATATCAGTTGGGGGGTGAGGATATAGCATGCACCAAGCAGGAAAGGGATCTTGGGATTATCATCTTAGATGACCTCAAGGTAAGGAAACAATGCGACAAGGCAGCAAGTAAAGCAAATAGGATGCTGGGATGCATAGGCAGGGGCATCACCAGCAGGAAAAGGGAGGTCATAATTCCACTATACAAGACACTAGTGAGGTCCCGCCTGGAGTACAGTGTACAGTTCTGGAGACCTTACCTACTGTATGTAAGGACATATACTGGGTAAAGAAGGTTCAGAGGAGGGCAACAAAGATGGTACATGGATTGCATCACAAGTCCTATGAGGACAGGTTGAAGGACCTGAATATGTACTCCATGGAGGAGAGGGGGAAGAGAGGGGATATGATAGAGACATACAAGTATCTTACAGGGAGGAACAGGGTGCAGGAATACACTATTTTTAAGTGAAAAAGATGTTCCAGGACTAGAGGGCATGGGATGAAGTTGGAGGGAGGATGATTCAGAGGAAACGTAAGGAAGAATTTCTTCACAGAATGGGTGGTGGACAAGTGGAACACCCTGCCAGAGGAAGTGGTGGGGGCTGAAACAATCACGGGATTTAAGAATGCATGGGATAGACATAAAGGAATTCTGGAGGTCAGGGGTGAGAGGCAACAGACTTCTAGGAAAACATAAAGTGAACTTACAAGCTCAAATGGGCAGACTGGGTGGGCCGTCAGCCCTTATCTGCCGACACTGTCTATGTATCTATGTAACTACTGAACAGTCCAACACCCACCACAGCACTGCTGTTCCAGGTACTCAGAAGCATGTCCTCGTGCATAGATCTCATACCATGGGCAAGATAGCACATGCGCCATCTGCAACATCTGCTCCTACGATATGGCTCACCAACGGATGAAAACATGCAGTCCAAAACAGAGATGACAAGAACGGTAAAAAAGTCATTACGACGGTGTATGCGCAAGCATCACCTAACCAAGGGCTACCCCTTGGAGGTAACACACGAGGTAACCACAGATACAGACGCCAGCCTGTGGGGCTGGGGAGCCTCAGTGGGATACAAGTCGGCACAGGGCAGATGGATACCATCAGAAAAGAAACTCCCGATCACTGTACTAGAAATGCGAGCAGTGTGGAATGTGCTGGTGGCGTTCCAGCCTTATACAACAGGCAAATCAATTCTAATTCACTCAGACAACAGGGCAACAGTGGCATACATGGCAAAGCAGGGGGGCACCAAGAGTGCAGCCCTCCAGAGAGTGACAATCAGGATTATGAGCTGGTCGCAGAAGCATCTGAACCATTCACCTAGTGGGAAAGTTACACACAACAGTGGATTGGTTGAGCAGGAAGCAGATACACCCAGGGGAATGGATGCTCCACCCGGAAGTGTGCCGAAGAATTCAAAAAAGATGGGCACAATAGTGATAGACCTAATGGCCTCCAACAAGAACAAGCAGTCAGAGAAGTTTTACTCGAGATTCAGGGAACCGCAATCAATGGGCATCGACTCCTTATCAATCCCGTGGGCACACTCATATGTGTTCCCCCCTCTACCACTGACAGCCCAGGTCCTATCAAAGATACGGCATTCAAAGAGAATAATAATTCTCATAGCACTACACTGGCCCGGAAGGGCATGGTTCTCAACAATAGCGGCAATGGCCATGGACAGTTGGAAGATACCGACACATCCAGACATCCTAACCAAGGGCCCAGTAACTCATCCCAGTCCAGACAAACTTCATCTCATGGCTTGGCTCCTGAAAGGGAGAGACTGTTGAACACAGGTTACCACAGTTCAGTAATAAACACCATGCTACAGTCACGATGTAGCACCACAACAACAACATACTCCAGACAATGGAATATCTTCACCACAAGGTGCCATTTGAAGGGAATAACTCCTGCATTGCCATCCATTGCAGACAAATTATTTTATCTCCAGCAAGGTGTGGAGAAGGGACTCGCTTCATCCTCCCAGAGTGTGCAACTTTCAGTTATAGGCACAACTGTGGGGACAATAGAAGGGATTAGCCCAGGATCAAAACCCAGATATCATAAGATTCTTGAAAGCAACTACGAATATAAGGCCCCCGAAACAAGATAGCCCTCCCACCATGGGACTTGACCTTGGTGCTCAACGCACTCACGAAACCACCCTTTGAGCCGATAACTGATATTAACATCTACCGGCTCTGACTAAAAACAGTTTTCTTGGTAGCAATCTGTTCTGCACGAAGAATAGGTGAATTGACTGCACTATCCTGCAAGGAACCATTTACCACCTTTTCACACGAAGGAGTCTCACTCAGAACAGTTCCTTCATTCGTCCCCCGAGTAGACTCACATTTCCACAACAGCCAAACAATAGACTTGCCAACCTTCTATGAGGAGCACTCAAACACAAGAGAGAGGGGCCCTACACCTGTTCGATGTAAAAAGAACTGTGAAAGCGTACATAGCAAGAACAGAACCATTTAGGAAAACAGAGAGACTGTTTGTGGTTTCCGCGGAACAAAAGAAGGGCTGAGAGGCAGCTAAGGCGACACTGGCTTCATGGCTCACAAGAACAATCACGGAATCTTACAAGGCAAGCCACAAGGTTCCACCAATGGGAATGAAGGCGCACTCCACCAGAGTGGTGGCGACTTCGTGGGCAAAGAGGAACTCTGCAACAGCCCAGGAAATCTGCTCAGCAGCAACATGGTCCACCATACATACCTTCACAAAACATAACAGACTGGACAACTTTATACCAACGAGAAATTCATTCAGACTTAAAGTACTGATGACGGCAACTTTGTCTGATGTGACATCTGTCTGTTTCAGCCCACCCTAGTTACAGGGACACTGCTTTTTACATACCCTAAGGTAAGGAAAATGGGAGTGCCATTGATATACAGGCAACACAGTGGTAGTTTACTCACCTGGTAAAGATGATTGTGTTACTGTATATCCATGGCACTCCAGCCCACCTAGGTGGAGCATGATGGATGCATGGACTCATACAAAGACTAAAGACAATGATACACAATATCACAGAGTCGTTAAAGGACCCAGCCCAGGAGGCCCAGAAAGGGACAATGTATCTTGCCAGTATGTGCTGCTAAGTAACATTACTTACATAATTAGTAGTAGCCTGCATAGGGGAATAGGTTTCAATAAATTACAATTAATAGAGAACGAAGAGCCTCCATAATTGATTATTGTACTGTCTGTGCATGCAAGAGTCTTATATTTACAGCTGTGGAAATATCGAAAACTGATGGGAGAAGGGACACAGAGGGGGCTTGGTGAGGGGATCGAAACAAGATCCTTAGGTCACATGTGCATCTGGCAGCCTATCAGGCGGACATAACCTTAAGGTAAGGAAAATGGGAGTGCCATGGATATACAGTAACACAATCACTTTTACCAGCTGAGTAAACTACCATTTCTTCACAGAGAGGGTGGTGCAGGGATAGAACAGAATGCCAAGGGAGGTAGTCTGTGCAAAATTGGTAAAGCGATTCATACATGGGTGGACAGACACATGGTGTTGATTAGGACAGTGGCTAAAAGGGAAGGGGAAAGGGAAGCATAAAAGGCTCTTAGGTCCCCCATAATCAGCACAGAAAGGTATGGCTGTGCAAACTCGATGGGGCACAGGGCCTTCTGCTGCCAACAGATTCTACGTTTCCATGATAGACACCATCAATCAATATCTATAAATATGAGGTTAGCAGCTTACAGATCTTGTTTCCAAGTCGCCAGTGGAAACAACTACGTAACTTGCAGATGTTTATGAAATGCAAAAAGTACAAGTTTCTGGTGACTGCAGAAATGTCATCCAGTCTGAAAAAGGGATGTTCCAGAAATAATTTCAATTGTAGGTACATGGTAGTTATAGATGTCACACTGCAAGACTGCCATGCTGCCTGGCAAACAACCACGCCACAGCACAGCATAGTCTACAGACCATGGAATGTCAAGTATGCTAATGTTCTCTAAAAAGCCACACCGTAAACCAGGAGGTAAATACAGGATCAGGTTCTTGCTGGCACGTTTACAATACATAAAGCAGATATTTTAGAATTCATTTTTATACTGTTTACTAATTTTAAAGGTTAGGCTAAAATATTCCGCACTTTAATTTCACCTTAGGGCCAGTAGCTGCAACCCAACCCAACCCCTCGCCCCCACCCAAGCAGGCCAACAATTAGCCAACAAAAAGATGGGCATATAGTTTACTTTAGCTTAAATAAAGTCAATGAGGTTTTTAACTAGGGAAAAGAATGAACTCTGGGGAAAGTACCAGATTAAAAAGACACACTTCCCATAACACTTTCAAGCATTTAAACTGCACAAAACTTTTTCCCAGGAACACGTCAGACATGACAGCAACTGTTAGAATGTCTCCAGATGGTAAAAACATACTGTAAATCGAAATGATTAAGCATGCGTTTCCCCATGACATTTTGTCATTTGAGATTGGGGGGGCAGGGTCGTCACAGTATGCATACAGCATACCGCTCATGCTTAGTGTGTAGAATTTACAATACCAAGTGCTAAGAGGCTTGAGCTCTATAAAGGAGAGCAAAACAGCACCTCCTGGTTAAAAAAAACACAATAGGAATTAATCCTAGCTTACCTAGTTACCCTATAATTCATTACATCTATAGGTTATGCAGCCTGTGAGTTATAAGGCAATGTGTTACAAGTACACGTTTTGCGTGCTACTGTGTGTCCTGCTACACTTAACCTCATTATTTCACTTTGGTGAAACAGACTTTTATTTCTCTAGTTGCAGAGAGGAGACACTACAAGGTATAAAAGTTCAATCAACAGTCTGCCTCCAGAAAGCTTCAGTCCATTACACAGGCATTCAGGATGATCCCCCACTGTGCAGAAAAGGTCTGGGTGCCACTGCATATAAATATTTGATGCAGGTCTGTCCTTACAGCACCACAAATGGCCCACATCATCAGCTGCTTGAATGAGTGTGTGAAAAGGATTGCATTTTTTTTTATGCACACAGGGCTATTCTAAAATCCATGAGTGCCTCAGTGCATGATTTTTGCCCATAAAGCCTTTCAGTTCAAAAGAAAGGAAACCTTTTAAAAGTATTTTCTCTGTCAGGGTGACCCAACAGGATATGATGATTCCCAGCATGTAGTATCATCTATTTCTCAGGTTGGAACATAGGCACAGTCAATTTTTTGAAACAACCCTTCATTTTACTGAAACTGTTAGACTTCAGTACATTACAAAACAAATCCATTTAACTGGCTTGTTTTGTTCAGCTCACAGCCATTTATCTGTAGCGGTTTCTTTCAGCACATTTCTTTCTGTGTCTCAGTCTCTGTCTACAGTGGAACAAACACCATGGATACAGTTTTCAGTGGGCCATTTCCATATAAGATTTAATGCTCTCATTTATTTTGCTACTGTTTAGTTATTGTGAACAAACTGGGATTTTGAGCCACCCCGATGGTCCAGCAGCTGCAACCTGCACTGCAGTGCAGACAACCCAGGTTCGTGAATGGACTCGGTGCACCGTGTTGGAGGTTAGGCCAGGCTGAGAGATCTGCCATGTGGCAGTGCATCTCTGCTGGTGAGAGCCAACGGCAGGTTCCACCACCACAGTAACCTCTATGGCTAGGCCAAGGAGCTTTCTGCTGCGCAGTGGGGACACTGTGTGTGAGTAAGGCTGACACAGACATTTGCCCACATTCGAGGAGGTGGGGGAGAAAAAAATGAGAAAGAACACTAGTTGCTCTCTACATGACAGACGGGACTTCCTCAGCCTGACCAAGGAATATCGCCTGATAACAGCATATATCCCTGTAGACAGAAAGATGGCCGGGACATAAAAAGTTACATGAAGAAAAAAAAGAAGGATTCTGAAATAATTTAGATTGCAGAATACTTGTTTGTCATTTAACACTACATTAGCTTACGGCATGCTGTGGAAAACACTTTCCCCCCCAAAGTGCCTAAGAATCCCTGTGTCCCAGCTCGGTAACACTGACTGAGTGCCCTGTGCTCCCATGTGGGTGAGACAGGTTTGCAGCATGAACCTGTCCCACAGCTTTGGGCCACTGGCACCTTGGGAATGCTGCAGAAGCAGTAATTTCAGGCTCCATGGGGGGGAAGGGTTGGTAGCATCCCCATTACCAGAGTGCCTCCTATGGTGGATAAGGAGCGGCATCACACTTTGCATGACCACATGATGTCCTGCCCCAAGGTCAGGCATGTGATGATGTTACAAGTACTGTTGGTTGCAGCTTGTGCACTTGACTTCAGCATATGCCTCCATGCCAACAGCCCCAGGACCACCCCCAGTTCCTCCTGGTGTTGGAGGTGAATTTGGTGCAAAGTCCAAGTCCCCTTCCCCATTGCCGCCATGTGGGGAAGGGAGATCAGCTCATGGACCACTTCAACAAATACAACCTGCTTAGCAAGCAGCAACACGGCTTCCGGAAGGGACATAGTACCACTACTGCTCTCCTGGAACTCACCACACACATTCACTCCACATTAGATAGAGGTCAAATCACTGGGGCTGTCTTCATTGATCTCACAAAGGCGTTCAACACTGTTAACCACCCGCTCCTGCTATCCACACTGACCAACATTGGATTCTCTCAGGATGCCCTTGGCTGGTTCACTGATTACCTGTCTAACCGTTCCCAGCAGGTCAAAATTGGTAACACACTATCTAATAGGCTACCTGTCCTCTCTGGTGTCCCGCAGCGGTCCGTCCTCGGACCACTACTGTTCAGCCTCTTTCTTAACTCCCTCCCCAGGTATTGCCCAGGGAACCTGCTTCACTATGCGGATGATGCTGTGCTGTATACTTCCAACTCTGACCCTTTGCAACTCAACCTCTCCCTTCAATCCTCCTTTAGTGGTGCTGAAAAATGGTTCGCCTCACAACACCTTATCCTGAACTACAACAAGACCAAGGTTATGTTCTTTTCCCACCCGCTTAACGCTAGAAAGGAACTTTGCCCTCAAGTACGAACTGCCAACCTGACCCCTCTGGAGCAAGTGGACTCCTTCAGATACCTGGGTATTACCCTAGACCCTGCACTTACTTTCCACCAACATATCCACCTCCTAGCTAATGCCCTGAATGTGTGACTCAGGCTTCTGTATCACTTCAAACACTGCTTTACCCCAAACACAATGAGGCTTGCTGTCTTCTCCTCTGTCCTCTCCCTGCTAGACTATGGCTTACTCGTCTATGGGGCAGCGAACACCTCGGCCCTCCATAGACTTTGCGTCTCCCTAAATAAAGCCTGTCGCCTCAACCTGGGCTGTGACCGCCTAACTCACACATGCTCTCTATACAATGATACCAACTGGCTGAACCTTGACAACAGGATTAGGTTCCACACCTGCCTCATGGCAAAAAAAATTTCCCTAGGCCTCTGCCCCATAGGACTCACACCACTAATGCGACTGGCCCTGACACTTAAGCAAACTCATAACTCTGAAAAGCAACTCCTCTCTGTCCCCCACTGCCGTACCTCCCAATTCCAAAGGTCCTTCAGCTACAGAGCCCCTTCCTGAATGAACAGCCTGCCCACCCCACTTGCCAAAGAGATCAGACTTGGGCCCTTCAAAACCTCTCTTAAAGACCTCCTACAGTCCTCAAACCACTGCGACTGCCACTGAAACACCTCACACTATCTGTCCGACTAAGGCCGCTGGCCAGCTTCTTCTACCCTACCTACCCCAAACTGTGTCCCACTAGCCTAGCTCTACACCTGTGTGCTATATGTATTGTGTGTTTGCACTAATTTTCCCTAGTTTTTTCACTGTTAGCCTCACAACTGCTCCTGTAACAACCTGACTATGTACTGATGTACTGCTATGTAACCTGTATGTCTCTGTATGTAAATTATGTGACGTGGAACCTTTGTAAAGGAGTCTCTGACTCAAAGGTTATTTCCGAACCTCCAATAAATAATAAAAAAAATAAAAAACAAAATAAAAAAAAAACATGGTGTGCCTCCTAAGTGGCAGTGGGAGCTGGTGTGGTGTCCTATGAGGCCGATGGGCAGGGCGTGTTTACCCTTCCCTCAATCCGTGTCATCCTAGCAGTGTCTCTCCGCTGTTACTGTTTCTCATCATTCTCCCTATTACATCCCCAAGCCACATTTTTTAGGTGACCTTGTGTAACCCCAGGATACCTAGGGGTACCAGATTTTGGGATGCCAAAAAGAGGACACTTCTCCCCCGACGAGCCCTTGTGCCAGACCCCAAGTAGATAGGTTTAAAGTCTCCGCCGCCTTCACAGTTCATTTACAAGGAGGTCCTGGGCAGGAGAGAGAGCGAGAGTAAAAAAATTATAAAAATAATAATACAACAGGATAGAGAAGGTACATGAAGAATATCTGGCAGCTGGAAAAGAGGACATGTCCTCGTAAAACAGGACATGTCCTCGTAAAAGAGGACATCTGGTAATCCTAAGGATACCTGCGGATTCTCTGATTGTATGGCTCCTTTGCAGCACAAGAGTTAATTTGAAGTCCTCATTCTTGATGTGCTCTGAAGGTGCCCCAAGTAGGAGGGAGGAACAAGACTGATCCTCTCTAATGCACTGCAGGCAGGAGATCAGATAGAGATTCAGACTAAGAGAGAGAGGTGCACTGTTGCTGGCTCCAGGGACAGAGGGAGGAGGACACTCCTGCTTTTAGATTTTGGCTCATCTGGTGTCACTTGTTCTGTATTCAGCCTCAGCAAGATGAGAAGTGGCAGCAGCTGCTGACTAGCATTGCTCTGTGAGGGTGCTAGAAGATCTTTAGTAGGACTGCAGAATACACTGGTGGTGATTATGTTCATCTACAGAAGGTCAGCCCACTGACACAGCTATAGCACTACTGCTTGCAATGCTGATGACCCGGGTTCAGGAACGAGCCTGAAGTGTCACTGGACCAGCCGAGGGAGGTAGGTTGAGCATTCCATGGACTGTTAGCTTCCTCTAGGATGGAGATCGCAGATGCCTGGTGCGACAGTGACTCTCAGCAAAGGCTAGAAGAACACAGCTTGAGACCTCAGTGATGGGGAAGGGATGATGGTGGATGTCTGCAAAGCATGCGTGGGAGCACACATGCCCTCATATTGTCACTGCACATCCGCATTCCCAGGAGGGAAACAAAGCTCAGAAAACCCCCGTGGCTGAAGCAAAAGATGACAACAGGAGCCTAGCAAGTGCCACCTCAGCCCATTCCAGGATGCCGGACTCCAGATTAGCATCTCAATCTGTCCCTCCCCTGGACCAGGAGGGTGAAGCTCCACCACGTGGGCAAGCCATGGTCTACTGGATCTCCATACATCCTGGGGATGGCTAGTGGGTGAACCTGAAAGGGGTCCAGGGCTGACAGAGGGGGTAATCCCCCACCACTCACAGGTGCAAAAACAAAATTGCTAAACAAACAAAAAACATCTATAGGATCCATTAATCTATGGGCTGGACAAAGAACATTCCATAATAATGGAGCACTAACAGCAAACGAGTGGGGTTCTGTAACGAGTAGGTGAGAGGGTAGTTCAGGCTCCACGCCCATTAAATCCTTGGGCTCTCATGTGAGACTGCCAACAAGGGTGCCTATTAGTGCCAGTTGGGTTGGTGGCTTTGTGATGTGGATACCAGTCCACTGGGAACTGGATTAAGACCAAGCACAACTCATTTCACATAGGCCACTAAACAGCCCTCAAGTCATAATGGCTTTCAGCCACTACCAACCTGTGCTGGATCTGAACCCGTGACATAGAGGTGAAAGGCTCCTTAACCCCGCTACCAAACCACTGAGCCATCCAGTTCCCTACAACAATTGCATTCTAAACAAGTAGTGCCTATACTTTGTACATTTTGTAAATCTGTAAACCCAGATTTCATTTTAGGTTTCTTGCTTTGTTCAGACTCAGTCATGAGACCCAAACAGGCACCACAATAATTATCGTCCTCAGTCCATGAGAGATGACTGAATTGATTTAACCGAATACAGTCATTATGAGCTGAACCTTTTCTTATTTTTTTATTCAGTCACAGTCATTGTAAGCCAAAACAGCAGCTTGTAGTGCTGAAAATGTTTTGGTGGAAGCTCTAGCATAAGCAATTATCTGTGCAGTACCACACTATGGAACCATCAGGATGATGTAAGCTAAACCACAGCTCCATCACACTCACAGTTAGCAGGTTTAAAATGTGGTTTAGGTCAAGGTTCCTGGAACCATTCCGGAACCGTGTAAAAGATATAAAAAAGAATACTCAATCAGAATCACAATGCAGTAACCAAAGGCACACAGCTAAACACTAGTACACGTAAACTTCAAAAAAAATAAATAAATTTGTGACTCAGACAGTGAATACAGTAGATGTGGAGCAGCGATCCCAGGCAACCAATCTCTGCATTGGAAACCAATTATCTACTGTTGCAGTGCTGGGAGGCTCATCACAACTACAGTGTAGAAGGCATCCTTTCAAACCCACCAGAGTTCAGGGGCATCATGCAGGTACAGAAATAATGCCAAAGTTAGAATACACAAGTCAAATTCATGTTGTTACCAAGTGAAGCTAAGCATTTGACAAGGCAATGGAGGCAAGAAAACTTCCCCCTCCCGACAAACAGCTGTGATTACTGAATGGAACTACTTCATCTAGAACTCCGTTTGCCTTTCAAACAAGATTAGACCTTGACAAAATGAAGATCCAGTGGAGCTCAACATACCTCTCAACTGTCCCTGATTTTCAGGGATGTCTCTGATTTAGCCTCAAAAGTTTACTCTGTCCCTCCTAAAAATTGTGTTTCCGTGACCAAACATTGGGAGTTGCAAACAAAAAATAATGTCAGACTTTAAAGTTACAGTCTCATTCTTCCTTAGAAAATGCATTTTACACTAAGCCTCTTATTCTCCCAGCTTCCAGAGTTGATATCGCCAATTTTGAAGATGTGTCCCTGATTTTGGTCCTTTGTCCCTGATTTTTTTTAAGCCTTGTCCCTGATTTATAAGGCAGAAGGTTGAGAGGTATGGAGATCAATGACAGTGAACAACAAGTATTTGTCAATGCCGTCTGTTTGCTTGGTGGTATTGGCATTGCTGTCCTATTTGGGACTAGGCATCTGGGAACCAACAGGCAACACCTGCTCCAGCTCCACACAGCCCAAGGAAAATGAGCTGAAGTCACTGACAAGGTCAAATATCTAGGAATCTTCCTTGACCAAGATATGTCCTACAAGCCGCACATTGACTACATAGCTAAGTCCACTCATCAGAAGCTTGGCCTACTCTACCGGCTGGGAAACTCCCTAATTGACGAGGCATGGCGAGCCATAGCAAACTGCGCCCTGCTTCCCACCCTCCTCTATGGTGCTCCCCTTCTACAGTTTCTTAAGGAGAGTGAACAAAGAAAGCGCTCTGTCCTCTACAATAGGGTTGCATGCTTCACTACCTGCTCCCCTCCTAGGAGGCACCACTGTGAGGTCCTTGCAGAACTTAACATGGGCTTTTTGGTAGCCCACCTCATGAACAGTGGCACTATCATTTCGTTACTCAATCCTGAAAGGTGATTTTGCACAGCGAATGCGCCATTTGGCACAACAGGTGCAAAAAGACATTTTGGGCAGGATGTGAAAAATGACATCTGTACTGTTCATGAAGAAGTGTGAAAAATGGCAATGTTGAAAATCTGGGTGAAAATATGAAAAATTGGTGAAATTCTTGGCATGCGTGAGCTGCGTAACACCGCAACTTGTAACAGTCATTTTTTGAAATTTTTTCACCAAATTTTCAACATGACCTTTTTGGGACCTCCCCTCATGAACAGGGGCACTGTGATTTCATTAATCTGTCCCAAAAGTTGATTTTGCACAGCAACCGCACCATTCTGCGCCACAGGTGCAAAAACATGTTTCAGGCAGGATGTAAAAAATGACAGCTGTACTGTTCATAAGGAGGTATGAAACAATGTAAATGTTGGAAATTTGGAGTGAAAATATAAAAAATTGGCGAAGTTACAAGCATGTATACAAACTCATGATGCACTCATACTTCCTGATCATTGGGTTGAATTTTTCACTAAACTTGCAACATGGGCTTTCTGGAACCCACCTCATGAACAGTGGCACTGTCGTTTCATTAATCAGTCCCGAAAGGTGATTACACACAACAACTGCAAAATCGAGTTTTGGAAACGAGAAACGAAATGACAGTGCTAGTGTTCATGAGGTGGGGTCCCAAGAACCCCATGTTGGAAATTTGGGAACAAAACTCCCAAAAATGGCTGAGATATCCACCTAAATTGACCTCCCCCCCCACTAATTGCCATTATTGGGCTTATCGTGATTTTCTTCAGTTTGTGGTTGGCTTTTGAAGAGTGCAGACGTGTTCCAGGGCCACAGAAGATTGCAGCGCCAGACCTCCGGAGGTAAATATGGGACGAGGGGGGTAGTGCGGGGAGGTGGGGTGCACGCTGGGAGGGGTAGTGAGGACAATGAGGGACCATTTTCTTTTTCTTTAGGTTTGATGAAAAAAAAAAAAAAAAAAAGGACCTTGGGGACGGTTTCTTTTACAGGTGAAATAATATGAAAAATAAATTTTGGCACACCAGACTACTTGGGGGTGTCAATGCCGACCGAGGATTGGGCACCCAGAGGTCGGCTGAAAAAAGGGGCATGGGAGGCACATCCGACACCTGGAGTGGACATCCTGGTGTCAGAAAAAGATAAAGTGGGGTGGGGTGGCATGCCGACAAGGGAATTAGGCACCCGTTGTCAGCAAAAGATATGTTCAGGCTTGGAGAGTCATCCAACACTGGGAGTGGACATCCCGGTGTCAGAAATATAATTAGTTTGGCACACTGGTGGGCTACCAGTGTGCCACATATGGGGAGAGACATGCCAACACGGGGATTGGGCACCTGATGTCGGCTTTGGGGGGTGTGTGGTGGGCGCTAGGAGCAGCCAATTATGCAAAGCTGCAGTGTGGCTCATTTATTTATTAATATGTTTCACCAGGAAAGGCACACTGAGCAAAGCGAGTTGCTCATAACTCTAGCCAAGTGCATTACTGTGCACTGTAATGCACATGGCTGGAAGGTGTCTTGTTGCTGGGAAGGGCGGGGCGAGATCTGACGCTGCAAAGACGAAATTGTCCCTGACTGCAGCGGCAGATTTCTTTCAAGTGCAGCGCTCGCTCTGAAACTGCTGTCATCGGCAGCTTCCCTGTTGATTGGTGGCTGAGGGACATGCCCATTAAAGCGTCCCCTGCTTTGGCCACAACACTGTCATGCCTCTGCAATACTCTACTATCTCAATATGTTTCTTGTCCGCTGCACATGCAAGCAAAAATAAAAATGAGTAGAATCCTCCCCCCCTCCCCCCCGAGAAGGTGCAGGTATTATCGCTCCAATCCAGGTTAAGTGGGCCAGGTTCATTTCCACAGTCTCTCTCATCCTTGGGTTGTCAGACTCTGGGGACTGGAAAGGCTGACCCCTGTAAAGGAGAGAACTGTATTGCAAAGTTCCAGTATATGTTCCTGACAGCCAGAGTCTGTCCCCATCTGTACCCATCTTCCATTAAAATTCTGATGGTGTCTTCCCAGAACCTGGGGGACAAGATGGACTCTCAGATCCTATGTAGATAGTCTGCTCTTTTAGTTGGAACCATCACAGCATCTCTGACAGAAAGAACCTCTGGTCCAGGAGTTCTAGACACCACTATATAATCTTGTTACACTGCTTGCTGTGTCCTTGAAGGGAATGAAAAGTGTTTCTGAGAGCCGGCCCACCAGCGCAGCAGTAGGGCTACTGCTCGTAGTGCCAGCGACCCGGGTTCGGGAGGCTGGAGGGCCGGCTGGTGGGGGAGAAGGATTGGCGCCCAGGGCTACTCCTTCTCGAGAGAGATGCTCGTCACTGCAATACCGCCACCTGGGTAACCACAGGTGGAGGAGCAGCGTGGAGCAGCATATGGGGAGAAGAGCGTCAGCTGAGAGCTGGGCGCCTACGTTGCGGCGTGCTCTGCCCTACTTTCCTAGCTCACTGACTTCCAGAGGGATGGCAGCAGCGGAAAACCCCTGCGACATACGCCTGGAGACAGGACCCGGCTGCCCGAGAAAATCTACAACCGGGCTCCAGATTGGACCTGTGCGGCACTCTCGACGAGGACTTACGGACTGGAGGGGACTATGGGGGGGGGTCACGTTCCTCCCCACCTAGGGGATCCCCTTTAATCCCTACTAAACAATCTGAGGTGAGCTCTATTACACATGACTGGCTATACACCTATCTAGCGGATAACCTGGTGTTTGCTATACTCTGCAATTGAATCCTAATTCCATGGCTGATATGCCTATTATCTCCAATTCTCAAGTTTATTGTGTATTGTGTACCTAATTAACCTACTGTATGTGCACTGTTATACCACTGTATGTAATTAATGTATGCACCACTGTATGTAATTAATGTATGTAATTAACTCCAGGTCACCCCTGAAAAAGGGACCTCTGGTCTCAGTGGGTTCACCCGGTTACCAAAATGTAATAAATAAATAAAAATAAATAAATGGTAGTGCAGGAGTTAGAGAGATGCATAATAGGAATGGCAGTGAAGTACTGAACTAATGCCAACCCCCAACCCCACCCTGCAGAGACTGACAGGCATTGGGGTGTGCCTTTGGGTCATCGACCATAACGCTCACGCCATTCCACCTCACCCCAACCTGAAGACACTGACAGGTGTTACGGTGTGCCTTGTGGGTCTTCAGCCCTTACGCTCACCCCATTCCATAAGGATATAAGAAGAAATGGGTGCAGTATAGGAGAATGGGGTGAACTGTGGCAGGGTTGAATAGGGCCCTATCCCAGTTGTTCTGGAGAAAGAGTTGAAATGCAAGGATCTGTTCTGTTCTCTCCTTTTTTGCCTCTTGTCTGCCTGGTTGCACAACCAAATTTTCTCGTGAGACCTAGGACTTGATCATCCAGACGGTCTTGCAATTCTCTGCCTCTCACAATCTCTCTACCTTCTCTTGCTGTTGTCTTTTCTCCCCCCTTGCATATCTGCTGGTATAAAAATATATGTGAATCATTATGTGGAAATGTAACTGATATTGAGATCCCTTTGTTTAGAAATGTATATAGTTTTACTGTTGAAATGTACATAGTTATACTGTTGAAATGATTGGAAAAAGCTGTTTGGAACTCAAAGGGTTAACCTGTCTGCAAACTCTGTGAGAAGCTATAAGCAAGAGGTCAATTCTGGGTCACAATGTTCTTTTTGCTGCACTTGTTGAAACTTACAGGAACAGTGTGTGAGAAGCATGCTGTTTTCTTAACGAGTGGGGGTTGCAAAGATTTATAAAAACAGAGCTGCAATGTTTTGCAAAAAGAGAAACACAGGGACTGAGACTGGAAATTCAGAAGAAACCCAGATGGACTCTCTCTGTTTATACTGCCTTTGTAAACAGTTATACTGAACAATTTTATTTTTTTTACTTTTATTAATACTAAAACTCTTGTTGCGAATTTTACAACTGCTCCTGGTTTTCCTATGCTTCCTGATCCGTGCCTCGACGACATGAACGTTAGGGCCAGAGACCCCAAGGCACACCTCAATGCCGGTCAGTGGCTGCAGGGTGGGTGTGGAATGGCGTGAACATTATGGCCGACGACCCCAAGCCACACCCCCGACGCCTGTCAGTCTGTACAGGGTGGGGCATTACAGTTGGAAACCCTAACACCCAGGGCATTTGTTGGTATTTTCGCTCCAAATTTTCAACATGAGCTTTTGGTGACCCCACCTCATGAGCGGTGGCACTATCATTTAAATTACGCTATCCTGAAAGGTGATTTCGCATAGCGAATGCGCCATTTGGCACAACAGGTGCAAAAAGACATTTTGGGCAGGATGTGAAAAATGACATCTGTACTGTTCATGAAGAAGTGTGAAAAAATGGCAATGTTGAAAATCTGGAGTGAAAATATGAAAAATTGGTGAAGTTATGTGCATGCGTAGAAATTGCATAACACACGCTTGTAACAGTCATTTTTTTAAATTTTTTCACCAAATTTTCAACATGGCCTTTTTGGGATCTCCCCTCATGAACAGGGGCACTGTGATTTCATTAATCTGCCCCAAAAGTTGATTTTGCACAGCGACCGCGCCATTCTGCACCACAGGTGCAAAAACATGTTTCAGGCAGGATGCAAAAAATGACAGCTGTACTGTTCATAAGGAGGTATGAAACAATGTAAATGTTGGAAATTTGGAGTGAAAATATAAAAATTGAAATTACGAGCATGCATACAAACTGCGCAGTGCATGCCGTAACACGAAGTCATTCTTTGGAATTTTTTCACTAAACTTGCAACATGGGCTTTTTGGGACCCCACCTCATGAACAGTGGCACTGTCATTTCATTAATCAGTCCCGAAAGGTGATTACACACAACAACTGCAAAATCACGTTTTGGAAACGAGAAACAAAATGACAGTGCTAGTGTTCATGAGGTGGAGTCCCAAGAACCCCATGTTGAAAATTTGGGAACAAAACTCCCAAAAATGGCTGAGATATCCACCTAAATTGACCCCCCCCATTGATTGCCATTATTGGGCTTATCGTGATTTTCTTCAGTTTGTGGTTGACTTTTGAAGAGTGCAGATGTGTTCCAGGGCCACAGAAGACTGCAGTGCTGGACCTCTGGAGTTAAATATGGGGTGAGGGGAGTAGTTCGGGGAGGTGGAGTGCACACTGGGAGGGGCAGTGAGGACAACGAGGGACCGTTTTCTTTTTCTTTAGGTTTGACAAAAAAAAAAAAAAAAAAGGCCTCAGGGATGGTTTTCTTTTTTACAGGTGAAATAATATGAAAAATAAATTTTGGCACACCAGACTTCTTGGGCGGGGGAATCAATGCCGACCCAGTTAGGGCACCGGACTGAAAAAAGGGGCATGGGAGACATCCGACACCAGGAGTGGACATCCCAGTGTCAGAAAAGATAAAGTGGGGGTGGGGGGCATGCCGATAAAGGTTGGGCACCATTGTCAGCAAAAGATATGTTCAGGCTTGGGGAGTCATCCAACACTGGGAGTGGACATCCCGGTGTCAGAAATATAATTAGTTTGGCACACTGGGGTGGGCTCCCAGTGTGCCACATATAAGGAGGGGGGAGACATGCTAACACGGGGACTGGGCACCCTGATGTTGGCTTTGGGGTTAGTGTGTGGTGGGCGGTAGGAGCAGCCAATTATGAAAAGCTGCAGTGTGGCTCATTTATTTATTAATGTGTTTCACCAGGAAAGGCACACTGAGCAAACGAGTTGCTCATAACTCTAGCCAACTGCATTACTGTGCACTGTAATGCGCATGGCTGGAAGGTGTCTTGTTGCCGGAGGGGGAGGTCTGACACTGCAAAGATGAAATTGTCCCTGACTGCAGCAGATTTCTTTCAAGTGCAGCGCTCGCTCTGAAACTGCTGTCATCGGCAGCTTCCCTGTTGATTGGTGGCTGAGGGACATGCCCATTAAAGCGTCCCCTGCTTTGGCGCAACACTGTCATGCCTCTGCAATACTCTACTATCTCAATATGTTTCTTGTCCAGCTGCACATGCAAGCAAAATAAAAATGAGTAAATCCCCGAGAAAGGTACAGGTATTATCGCTCCAATCAAGGTTAAGTGGGCCAGGTTCATTTCCACAGTCTCTCTCATCCTTGGGTTGTCAGACTCTGGGGACCGGAAAGGCTGACCCCTGTAAAGGAGAGAACTGTATTGCAAAGTTCCAGTATATGTTCCTGACAGCCAGAGTCTGTCCCCATTTGTACCCATCTTCCATTAAAATTCTGATGGTGTCTTCCCAGAACCTGGGGGACAAGATGGACTCTCAGATCCTATGTAGACAGTCTGCTCTTTTAGTTGGAACCATCACAGCATCTCTGACAGAAAGAACCTCTGTCCCAGGAGTTCTAGACACCACTATATAATCTTGTTACACTGCTTGCTGTGTCCTTGAAGGGAATGAAAAGTGTTTCTGAGAGCCGGCCCACTGGCGCAGCAGTAGGGCTACTGCTCGTAGTGCCTGCGACCTGGGTTCGGGAGGCTGGAGGGCCGGCTGGTGGGGGGAGGGAAGGATTGAGCGCCCAGAGGTAGCTCTCCTTCTCAGGGGGATGCTCGTCCACTGCAATACCGCCACCTGGGTAACCACAGGTGGAGGTGCAGCGTAGACAGCATATGGGGAGAGAGAACATCAGCCGAGAGCTGCAGTGCTAGCACGTTGCGATGTGCTCTGCCCCTAAGCTTTCCTAGCTCACTGACTTCCAGAGGGATGGCAATGAAAAGTGGAAAACCCCTGCGATATACGCCTGGAGACAGGACCCGGCTGCCCGAGAAAATCTACAACCGGGCTCCAGATTGGGCCTGTGCGGCACTCTCGACGATTACTTATGGACTAGAGGGGACTATGCGGGGGGGTCATGTTCCTCCCCGCCTGAGGGGGAAACCGCGGCTGGATGGGGGAATTGCAGACAGGACCTCAGAAGGAGATACTTGGGGAGGACCTATGGGAATGCGCCTGCCTAGGGATCCCCGAGGAAAGGGTCCAGAGCGGTGAGTAAGGGGGCATAAACAGAAAAAATATATATATATATATATATACAGTATATAAACCTGCTTCTGAGGAAATGAGGGCCATCAGAGCCTTTACCCCTAGATGAGGAGGTAGAATTCTGCTTATCCTTGACACAGGCAGCTGACTATTCTTACCTTCACATTCTTCAAAAACTTCTTCAGGTTTTTGACTAAATACCATGTCACCACAGAAGAGGACTCCAAAAAATACATCACAGAAGACTGATCCAGACTAGAGATATAACCAGACTGCCCTAAGTTCAGCAACTGTAACAGATCCAAGGCAGAGTCTTCTAAGAAGGAGGATGACAGACAGTTCATCTTCTGAGAAGGGGGATGCTAGATAGTTCTGAATAATCAAGTCCTTTACCCTAGTGTCGTCCGGTAAACCATGCGACAGTGTGGTTATCCATTCACAGAGGGCTCGAGCCAACAAACGTAATGGGGATGCAACCCAAATAGCTGACCCCTCAGCAGAGTAAGCTTGCTGGCAAGTGACGTTTCTTCTCTTATCATTCCTGTCTTAGTCAATGGTAGTCATCTTTTTTTTTTAACTTTATGTTTTATCAGTTTCACAACACAAACATACAGTTATTATACTGAGCGGAGTACATGGTCACATAAACAATGAGGGTGCCACTCCTCTTAATATGAAAATATAATCTGACTCATGTTACAACAATACATCTTTTGAGGAGAAAACAGAGATCCCTTAACAGATATACATAGTATAGTACTGCTGTGCAGGAGTCCAAGAGCTGCATGGTAAGTTGTCCGTTTTGGTCAGCCCCAGCATGCTTCACATCCTTCTCCCTTTCCCTAATGAAAGGATACCGAATAATTCACCATGCTATACCTTTTCTGTGTGTACTATCTAGTACACTAACTTTCCTATTCAGGCAGAGCAAAAATAAAAGGCTTAATTCTAAGGCGCAAACACTTTAATATACTCCAAATATATTAAGACAGTTGCAAAAAGTACAGTTACGTAAGAACTTACCGTAACAGTAGATCTTCGAGAGGAGCTCTTGCAGCAGGTAACACCTTTAGGACTGAAGCCAGCAGGAACCAGGACCCCATGGAAAACTTCTAGCCAGCAGTATACAGTGGGGAACCACCCCTGATGTCGGCCCACCCCGATGTCACGTACAGTATAAAAGGAGCAGTCCACCAGCCTATCCCCAGTCCTCCCACTGGAGACCCCGGCAAGTTAGAAAATGGAGAACTGTGGAGATTCCTCTAACAGAGGAAAACAAGGTATCTGTGATGGAAAAGCAGCTACCAGAGGGAAGGTGGGAGGGAAATATAGTACTTGCTGCAAGAGCTCCTCTCAAAGATCTACTGTTACAGTAAGTTCTTACATAACCATACTATCTTACTTTGAGGGGGCTCTTGCAGCAGGTAACACCTTCAGGACTGAGTCCCAAGCAGTAAGGAGAGACCCCGGTCAGCTGGATGGAGGTAGAAGTCTCCCCCAAAAAATTAGGAGAGGAGGCTCTGAAGGACTGTCAATCCAAAGCCTGCTCTGTGTTGAGACGCAATGTCCAAACTGTAGTGTTTGACAAAGGTGTGGACAGAACTCCAAGTAGCAGCAGCACAAATGTCTGCGGCTGACACGTTTTTATTTTTTTTTTGTCTACGCACTTTTTTTTCCATTTTTTGTGCTCCGGTTTTCTCCCACCCCCATCTCAGTGCGAATGTGCACGTGTGGAGGCACGCGCATGCCACGCTCAAGATGCCCTCCCTTCATGTCTCCCCCTTCCACCTGCGCCGCCACCGGACCTCCATCCAGTGGCGATGGAACTAAGGAAGTGCTAACTCCCGGGAGAGGAGAGCTGCTGTTGGGCAGCTCGATCCAGCTCCCTCCCCATGCTGGCTCCCTGGCGACCTGAGGTCATTTCCAAACTCAGGTAGCCAGCATGGCAAATAATTAGGTGCGTGGCGCTTCCAGCCCTCAGTGCCACCAGACACGACGGCATTTTTCAAGGAGGCAAAGGAAGCCATGCCCCTGGTAAAGTGATCCTTACCAAGCCCGGTAAGGGTCTGTCATACTTGTTGTAGCAAAAAACAATGCACTTAACCAACCATCTGGATAAACACTGCTTAGAAACAGGAGCCCCTAACATTCTGGGGGCAAACAATACAAACAACTGATAAAACTTTCTAGTGGCTCGGGTGCGCTCCAAATAATAATGAAGCACCATGTGAACGTCCAGAGTATGAAGTAGTGCCTCCCTTCAGCTTGAGTACTCTGCATAGTAGACAGGAAGGTGAGCGTCTTGATTCAAAGTAAACTCTGACACCACCTTGGGAAGAAACTTAGGATTAGTCCACAAGGATACCCTGTCCTTGTGGAAAACCAAATAAGGCTCCTTGCACATCAGAGCCTGAAGCTCGGAAATCCTTCGAGCGGAAGTAATGGCACCTAAAAATAATGCTTTCCACAACAGAAAGCGCAGCTCGAAACTTGCGGTAGGTTCAAAGGGAGGCAAGGTCAGTTTTTCTAGAACAGGCAAAAGATCCCATGGTGGGACGGGGTCCCGAATGGGAGGTTTCATAAGCAGAATACACTGTAAGAATGTACAGGACAGATCCAGCTGGGCAAGAGTTTTGCCCTCAACAGGTGCATAATAGTCTGAAATGGCTGAGAGATGCACCTTGAGCAAGGAGTAAGCTAGACCTGAATCAACAGGGAGAGGAGGTACTCCAGAATAGAATTTAACGGAGAGGTGAAGGGGGACTAAATGCCAAGCGGCGGCCCAGATGCAGAACCGCTTCCATTTCAAAGCATGTGTATCCCTAGTAGGCGGCTTCCTAGTGGCTACCAGGACATCCGCTACCCTGGGGGATACCTTGAATCTGGACATGGCTAGGTCTGCAGGAACCATGCATGGAGATGCAAAGATCTGAGATCCGGATGGACCAGGGTTCCCTGCTCCTGGGACAGCAAGTCTGAACGGAAGGGCAGGGACAGTGGAGGTTCCGCTGCAAGTTGTTGGAGCAGTGGAAACCAAATCTGGCATGGCCAGAAAGCTGCCACCAGAATCATCTCTGCTCCTTCTGACTACAGCTTGAGGAGAACTCACTGCAGAAGAGGGAAGGGAGGAAACATGTAAAGGAACCTCCCCGTCCAGGAGAGGGAAAACGCGTCTCGCCAGAAAACACCAGGCCCTGGATCTAGTGAGCAAAAACTGGGAAGTTTTGTGCTGGATGGGGAGGCAAACAGATCTAGTTCAGGACATCCCCATCTGTTGAAGAGGTCTTCTGCCACTGAGGGGTGAAGTTCCCACTCGTGTGCCCTGGACCGAGACCCACTTAGGCTGTTGGCCAGGGTATTTTGTACACTGGGAACATGGACTGCTGTCAGGTCCAGTTGATGGTCCCCTGCCCATGACCAGACTCACATGGCTTCCCTGCAGAGGGGTAAGAGTCCCCCATTGCTTGCTGATGTAAAAGACCACCAACATGTTGTCTGTCTGGATCAACAGGGGACCGGATAGTAAGATTGTCTGAAAAGCCTGAAGGGCATTCAGAATCGCCCTCATTTCTAGGACACTGATGTGGAGATGAAGCTCTTGTTGAAACCAGGTCCCTTGAGTCTAACGATCTCCCAAATGTGCTCCCCAGCCTTGGCCCGATGCATCCATGGTTAGGATCTGGCTGGGAGATTCCTTCCACAGGTAAACCCCTTTGGAGAGGTTGGAGGAATTCTACTACCAAGCTAAACCCTGTCGTACAGGGTTTGACACCAAGATGGGTTGTTCAAGGTCGTCAGAACACTGGTCCCATTGGACTCTCAGGTTCCACTGGATCACCCTCTGTACAGCCTAGCTAGGGGAACTGTTGCGATTGCGGGCCGCCATGTGTCCCAAGAGTCTTAGTACAGACCTGGCTGGGACCTGACACAAGGAGGAGATCTGACGAGCATGCATCTGAAGCTGCTCTGCCCTGTCGTGAGGGAAGAAGGCTTTGCCTTGTGGCACATCCAAGATTGCCCCTATGTACCGCTGTCATTGGCTTGGCCAAGGAGAGGACTTGCGGAGATTTAAGGTAAACCCTAGGTCCTGAAACAGAGAGAAAGTGGCCTGCATGGTGCAGAGAAGCCAATCCCAGGTGGGAGCGGTCAGCAGCCAGTCATCCAGGTATGGGAAGGCATAATGGTCCTGTCTCCTTTGGGCTGCGGCTACCACTGCAAGGCATTTGGTGAAAACCCTGGGGGGCCGAGGACAGGCCGCAAGGCAGAGCCCTGAACTGGTAGTGCCTTCCCTGGAAGTGGAAGTGAAGGTACCTCCTGTGAGGTTGGCAAATCAGAATGTGGAGGTATGAATCCTGCATGTACAGGGAGCATAGCCAATCCCCCTGATGGAGGAGAGAGAGAAGACCGAGCAGAGTTACCATCTGGAATCATTTGTATTCGATGTACTGATTCAGGTGGTCGAGGTCAAGGACAGGGTGTCGATCTCCAGTTTTTTTTGGCACCACGAAGAAGTGGGAATAAAACCCTTTCCCCTGTTGCACTGGTGAAACTGGCTCTATGTCCAACTTTTGTAGTAGGGCCTAGATCTCCTTGGCAATGAGGGGGTTGTGAGCCTAAGAGTAATGGGAGGGGATCAGTTGGTTGTCTGGGGGTTGCTCTATGAACTCTGGAGTATGCCCCTTTTCTATGAGCTGCAGAACTCACTGATTTGTGGTTATGTGGTGCCATCCTTTGATGTGCAAGGAAATTTGACCCCCCACCATCTCCCCTAAGGCTTTGGCCAGGGGAGGGGGGGTCGAGCAACGAGTCAAGCTGAGGAGCCAGAGAGGGGGAGTGCAGGCTGGGAGGTCCTGGGAGCCCAAGGGGTGGAACCTCCAGAGGCAGGAGTGGAGGCCTTTCACTTGAATCCTACTCTCTGCTGTTGCTGTCCCCTAGACTGCTGCCTAGCATTCCTCCAAAAGGACTGCTTAGATTGCTGCCTGGGTTGGAATTTGTACACAGTGGCCCAGATATTCAAAAGGGTTGCGCCATGCGCAATAGGGTTGCACCTGCGCAAGTCTGAACTTGCTCCATTCTGCGATATTCAGCAGGAGGCAGTTGTGCCACAGAAAACATGCTGAGCAACAGCGCAATGCAAATGAATGCATGCTGAACTGGAGGGGGAGGAACCATGCATAAACTGCACAGCCCGATATTCAGCAGAGCTATACAGAGTTGTGCAGGCGCAACCCCCAACCTGTGCCTGCACAACTTTGAGCCAAAAAAAAAGGCTTAAGTCGAGGGCCACCCACAGGTGAGCTGCTGCATTGCAGGGCGCAACACAGCAGCTACCACCTGTGGCTGCCCAACCAAGTCCCTGTGCCCCCAGCCCGATCATGGGAAGCGACTGTAAATCCTCCACCACCCCCCACTGGCCCAATCACGGGGCATGGTTTAATCCCCACCAGCCCGATCGGGCAGCAGTGTAGCTCCCCGAGCGTATCCTGGTGGTCCAGTGGACCGTAAATCGATGCGGGCGTGGTTGTTTAATAAACCTCCCCGTTCCGAATTCATTCCTGGTGGTCCAGTGGACGAAAAGCCCGATCGCGGGCAGCAGTTGTTAATAACCCCCATCCCAAATTCATCCCTAGTGGTCCAGTGGACGAAAAGCCCGATCGCGGGCAGTAGTTATTTAATAAACCCCCTCCCGAATTCATCCCTGGTGGTCAGTGGCACATCGATCGCGGGATGTGAAGGTGAACAACCCCAAACATAGCCCGGTGGCTGAGTGTCCCCCACCCCACCCACCCGCGAAGCCCCCACCACCCCGCCCCCTGGCAGCGGCGGCATCCCACCCGCCTGCCGCCCGCCCTTCCGCCCGACTGACTGCCTGGTAGGGGCTGCCGCCCGATGGTGCAGAGCAAGAGCCAATGGGCGTGCAGACCACCACATGACAGTCAGATTTATGAATGAATACATTTGTTCATTCACAAAACTGGACTGTCACACCATGCAGTATAGACTCTGCGCCCATTGGCTCTTGCTGTATGGGCTGCACCCATTGGCTCTTGCTCTGCACCAATGGGCGGCAGACCTACCGGCAGTCAGTCGGCGGGCGGCGGACGGCAGGCGGGTGGATGCTGCCACCCACGCTGTGGGGAGAGGTGGTGGGTCGTGGGGTGGGGGACACTAGCCACCAGGGCTATGTTCGGGCGGGGTTGTTCAACATTTACATCCCGCGATCGATGTGCCACTGGACCACCAGGGATGAATCGGAGGGGTGTTATTAAACAACTACTGCCCGCGATCAGGCTTTTCGTCCACTGGACCACCAGGGATGAATTTGGGAGGGGAGTTATTAAACAACTACCGCCGCGATCGGGCTTTTCGTCCACTGACCACCAGGGATACGTTGGGGAGCCACATTGCTGCTCGTGATCGGGCTGGTGGGGTAAACTATGCCCGCGATCGGGCCAGTGGGGGTGGTGGTGGGATTCTACACTGTTTCACCTCGCGATCGGGCTGCAGGCGCCGTCCCCGACGGGCTGCCGCCTGGCAGGGCGCCAGCGCAGTCCTCGGGATCGGCGCACCTGCAGCAATGGCATGCAAATGGGCCATAATCAGATGCAAATGACCCCCTGTGCCTTGTATGAATTATGGCTCATTTGCATGTCACCTTGAATATGGGGATTTTAAGCATGAAGAATGGTACTCTGGCGCCCACCGCAAGTTGAATGCTCCACCTGACAACTTGCGGTGGCGCAAGTTCCACTGCACCATGCACAGTGGCTGTGGCCAGGGGGTGATATTCAAAGGAGTTGCTCAAGGGCGCAACTCCTTTGAATATCGCTCTGGACACACCCCAGCGCAACTATTTTGTGCAGCGCAAGGGCTTGCGCCACAAAATAGCGCAGTTTGAATATCCGGCCCAGTATGCACAGATCTAATGGATTTAAAAGATTCCTGCAGGCGAGTGATGATATTTTGTGAGTCTATGCTGATCAGGACCGGTCCCCTAAAGGGGGCATCCAAGTGAACCCAGACACTGTCAATCAGGAATAGTAGTGGATACAGACGGCAGTAGTCGCGGCCCTGCTTGCCAAGTCCATGGTATCATAGGATGCCCAAAGGATGTGGTCATCTACGTCCGAGCCGAACATCAGGATGGCCATGAGCTCTGCCCTCCCTGGACAATCTGGTATGGCTTGAGCAACCTCCACCACCTTGTCCCACAGGGCATTCTGATATTGAACCACGTGAGCAGGGAAGTTTTGAGAGCGTATGGTGCAAGTGGTTGAGGAATACACCTTCCTGGCCAGATGGTCAAACTGCTTGGAATCCTGGTCTGGGGGTTGCGTACTCAAGTGCCTAGGATGCCTGGAGCGGTCATGGGCAGCATTAATCAGCACTGAGTCCACCTCTGGCTGTTCCCCATAAAACAGATCCTCCTTAGGGGTGGTATATACCCGGTCCAATTTCTTGGATACGGCTGACGTAGAAAAGGGATGCTTCCAGGCAGGCCTGTTGGCATCCTTGTAAGACTCCACAATAGGAGGAACCACCATAGGCAGAATGTCTTTCTTCCTGAGAAAGGTGGCCAACCGACACCACTCTTGATCCAGCTCTTCTGTATCCCAGCCATTCAGTTGCTGGATGTGCCTCATTATATCCATGAATGATGGGTCATCAGGCGGAGATCAAGGAGTGTCTTTGCCACCCTCTGGCTCTGACAGCAGGTCAGAGTCCCCTCGGCTGGAAAAAGAGGAGGAGTACCTGTCTGAATCCCGAGTCTAGGGAGGGGGAAGGCGAATGTGGGTGCTTACACGGATGACCTTTAGGAAGGAGGGTTGTCACTCCATCTGGTGTCGGGGTGGTCCCCCGGGTAGGTGGGTGGACTGGAGGCTTGTCCAGAGGCAGCCCCTGGGGAGTTGGCTGAGGAGGAGCCTCGGGTGCCTCTTTATCTTTAACATAGGCCCACCAGGCCGCAAAGAGCTTGTTCAGGACTTGCGGAGGGTTCTGCAGCAAGGCTGGTATGTCCAGCGTCAGGGGTGGAGGCGTAGATGGCCCCAGCTTCTGGTCATCAGGTTGGGGTAACTCGGGTGTCAGAGTGGGCTGATCCGGGTTACCTGGCATCGGACCTAGAAGGACAGTGCCATCTGGCATCGGACAAACTGGACCTGGAGGCTGATTGTCGAGTGTTGGGCCCTCGGGTGTCGGCTGAGGATGGGAGTCAGGCTCCGCCAGCGACTTGGGAGGGGTAGGTGGCGAAGGGGTCACCTGAGGAGACACTGGAAAAGTTGGCATCAAGGGGACTGGCGTAGGATGAGGCCGGACTGCAGATTCAGCTGGGAGACACATAGGAGGAGTGGCCTGGATAGGACAGCTGGCTCCCAAGCGGGATGGACGCCCCTCTTTCCTGGAGGAGGAGGGTGACGGTCCCAGTGTTGCCTGGTAGCATCATCCCCTGACATCGGGGAGGACTCAGCAGACACCCTGCCGCCTAAGGATCCACTGGCCAAGCCACTCGACTTAGGGCTTAAGCTTGAGAGGCTGAGATGTGGGGAACTTAGTCCCGTGCCCTGAAGAACCTTCTACCGCTACTGTGATAAGGGAAGGAGGTTCGGTCACTGGCAGCCTGGAAGCCACAGTAGAGGAAGTTGGCCCCCCGTAGGGGGACAACCCCTAGGCGGTCACCGACTTGGTCGGAGACTGTGAGCAGCCTTCTGCCCGGGGTTTCTCCTTATGCTTCTTGTGGTGCTTGTGTTTGGCGCTTGATTTCTTCTCTTTGTAAGTAGAAGAGGAAGAGGCCCCGGAGGCCGGAGAAGAGGATGAACTCTTGTGGTGAAGTTCCTTCTCCATCTCAGATTGCTTCTTGGTGAGCAGGAAGATTTCGAGGGTCTTCTGGCGGAAGAGTCGAGTGCGTTGGTTAAAATCTTGGCAATGCTGGCAGGCTTTAATATCGTGGTATGGGTCTAGGCAGAAGAGGCAGGCCAAATGGCCATCTTTGTGAGGAATGTGCTGGCCACACGCACACTTCGAAAGCTGTTTCTCAATTGAGGAAGATGGAGGAGAAGAAGACATGCAAGTGAATTTTTGAAGAAATCACTGGTTTTGGCGAAAATAACAAAATGCAATGAAAAATGGCAGTTGACTAGCTGAAGGTGAACGCGGAGGTCCGACTTGTGCAGCTGATGGCGGGAAAAGAACTGGAGATGGTCTGCAGGGCCACCCCTTTGATACTGTGCGTGATGTCGGGGGCGGGCCCCCACTGTATATTGCTAGCTAGAAGTTTTCTGTGGGGTTCTGGCACCTGCCGGCTTCAGTCCTAAAGGTGTTAACTATTGCAAGAGCCCCCTCAAAGCAAGATCAGTAAATACAGCCATAACTGGAAAAACATACTCCCTCATCTGAACTATAAGGAAGACCTATAAAAGTATAACTCACAAGTTCAGTGGTGTGTTGTATTGCATGGCAGAGGGTAGATCCAGGAGTCGTGGAAAATTGCTAGCAGTCTAAATAAAAAAACAGCTCATCTGGAGTCATACCACGTGCTCACCACACCGTCCAAATTTAAGTGGAATAAGTAAGATTGCCAAACACTCCCTCAGGTGTCCTAATCCGAATCTTGAGGGTAATCCTGGCTCGATGTAGGTGGTATGTGCTTCTGTGCACACTTCTGGGCATCTGTCAGGTCAGAGAATGGAAAAACCTTCACCTGGTGTAGAATATGGAGCCACATGGGAAACACCATCCCATGGCTGAGCGCTGCCTTTCGCAGTAGGGCTCGCACCCTGTCTAATTTCTTGTTCTTCTAATGGGTTGCATAGCTAATGTCTGGATACAACAGTATGACAAGCCCACCATAAAGAAGTGTGCCTGTACGTCTTGCCAGGGCCAGGAGGAAATCCTGTGTTCCCACTCCATCAGTTACCACCCCAAGAGTCCGAGGTACCTCCGGGTTGTCAGGCCTACCACAAACAGGTAACTCTACAGTCCTTCTGAATGTTAAATGGTTGCGATGAAATGGCATTTCCCAACTGCTGCGTCAGCCAGACTATCAAAACGAGTGGTAAAGAGTCCCCTTCACTGTCTTCTGGCATTTCTATAATGTGTACATTAGCAGCGCAAACCTGATTCTCCAGTGTTTCAAGACGGGATTGCAGGTGCCCATTTTCCTTAGTGAGGGTTGCTGCTGTCCCCAGAGCTGCATCTGCTCACTTAGTGGCCACCACCATTGCAGATTTCACCAAATCCATTGATGTTCCAAGTCCCACCACTCTGTTGGTAAGATGATCAAATTTATCTGCCAATCCGGTTACCGACTGAATGAGTCTATTAATTTGAATCCTCAGCATCTGCAAGGTTTCTGGAGGGAAGCCCTCTGGATCTTCTAATGTGTCACGCTGAGCTGAGCGCATGGTGGGAGTTCCTGATAAAGCTTTGCTTTTTGCACCATCAGGCACTGTCTTATCCTTCCAAGGATTTCCCATCTTGTACAGGGAGTCTTCAGCAATCCCCATGCCCAAGGATGGATGCAAAATATAAACTGTAGAGTATGTTTAAAGGGCTTAAAAGACAGCCTATAGTCAGCGCTCTAATCCCAATCCATCCTGCTCGAGCTCCGCAGCACCCCCTTCCCCACCAGCAGTAGCTGTCTCAAGTAGGATGCTCACATTTTCTACCATATTGAAGATCACTGCATCTGAGATTGTCAGGGTCTCCTAGTTTATCAACAAAGTTTCTTAATAAAGACAGCATCTGGCATGCTTCTTTGAGACTTGCTCCTTTTTGTCAAGAACAGGTCTACCATTCCTGGATGACCACTTGTTCAAAATCCTGAAAAAACCAAAGGCACATTGTGTGTTTTTCCAGAGCATGACAGGATTGGATTTACAGGCAGTGGTATAGCAGATAGAACCTCCAACAGCTGCAGAATTCTGCATGTTTCATCTATCAGGAAGGTAAACTGTTTATTAAAAAAAATGGTACTGAGGGGGACTTAACGCCCTCTGATCATACAGATTTCTCTTCATCAGCAACTCCTTGCCCTTCTGTCTTCAGATCCTTTGGAGTCATGGGGTTTTTATTATTTATTACCAAGATAATCATTAATAATCACCATTTGGTTATAGGGGGAACTGGGCCCTGAAAAAATCTGGAGTGGTTTGCAAATCTGGAAGTGCAACCTTATCAACGATAAGTTATCATGCTCTGGTACCTCTGCGAGTGCCTGCTGTCTAGGGGACCTGCCTGGGTTTCGGGTTTTTCAGCAGGCAGGCCCTGCAGTTCTTCATTGTGAAAATGTTTTAATTTAGTAGATGAAATGGGGACAGTGGAGCGCAAATTTGCCTCTGCCAAATAATATGCAAGATGCACCTTCCCCCTGTGACCCGAGGGGATTAGGTGTTTGGAGCTGAAGTTTTAGTGTTTGCTTTGTTACAGCAAGAAGGGCAGAAGCACTGAAGGGAGACTGTTTCATGCTCCTGAGCCATACTTTGCACTTTTCAAAGAAAAGGGTCTACTAAAATACACATGGTGCCAAATGAAATACATATTGTTTTATGTCCCCCATGCTAATAAACCTATGAGAAGGACTCACAACTGAGTTTGGAAGTGTGGGTGACCCTGAAACAGACTGCAAAAACTGCCACAAAATGTGCAAAACCCATAGTTTGCATTGGCAAATTTAGGGCCAGCCTAGCTTGCAGTGGAAAATTATACAGATAGTGCATCACAAGCTAACGACTGTGTCTATGACAGCACTGCAACTTGTGGACAAAGGAGAAATGTGCAAACTTGGTTTGCGTCAACAAAAAATGCCACATACAGAGTTACGGACAAAATAATGACGCAAATAGCACGGGGTGTGTGTGTGTGTGCGCGTGTGTTTGAAGAGGTATAAGACAATGACATACTCATGCAGTGCTTGCTCTAAGCAGTTAAAAAAGCACAAGAACGGTGCTCATAAACGGCTCAGAAATCCCTGGCAATGTGAAAGAGCCAAAACAGAGTAAATAAAAAATTCCCTCCACAGAAAAAGCAGAAATAACACTTCAACTCTACACAAGGCTGAACAATAATGGAACATACCAAGCTGCAGGCTGACGCAGAGGGAAGGAAACTGACTTTCAAAAAAGAAACTGGGGTGGACCCAGTGGCCTAGTGTGACAGTCGCATTGCACTTTAGCTCCTGCATCACAACAGAGAAGTAAGTGTTTAACTCACTTAAAATCACACTAAACCTGGTTTAAAACATCTGTAGTGGTCACCAGCACCACATTCTACACTAACATCCACTTTTTGGTTGAAATGGGACATGCTAGGATGGTGGTAGGGACAGAAACCTCCGCAGCGGGCCACCACAGAAATCAGGACACCACGTGGATGACAGTCCAGCAATGCTTGATTAACTACAAAGATACGTCAACTTCCTACCGCAAACAATCCAGAAGTTTGATAAAAGGGTGGACTTATTTAATGAGAGAATGGTTCTCTTGGAGAATCGGGAGGATGGACTAGTGAATTCAGTGGCAGACTCTGATACAGAAGCCAGGAAGGCAATGGCTGCAGCAGTTGCAATCATAAAGAAGCAGGGGTATTCTGCTCCCAAACGGAATAGCTAGAGAACACAATGTGGTCTGCAAATGTCCCCCTGTTGCGCATTCCTGAAGGATCAGAGGGAGAGACTATCACAATGTTTCTGGAGCAGTGACTCCCAGAAGCAGCAGGACTCCGACATGCTAGTTCCATTGTTAAGGCATACCTCACAAATCCCCGTCCAGCAGTCTCCACAAATAAGGGATCTTGAAACATCCTAACGTTCACTGCCTCGGTCATGGCCTAGGACCAGACAGTGTACACAGCTAAGGACCAGGGGTCTGTGATACTGGGAGAGAGTCGGAGTTGCTCTTCCCCTGACTACTCATACACTATGAGGCTGAGGAGAAAGGCCTTTGAAGGAGTGGCGGCCTAGCTGTGTGCAGCAATGATCATGCATTGGAACAGCCTCCCAATGTGCCTACAATTTTACTAACTCAACAAGCACTATAGTTTTAGTGATCCTAAGGCAGCTGGGGAGTTACTTAGAGAAACAGACTTTGTCAGCAGAAAAGGACTGCTTGGCCCACCCAGTCTGTCCAGACGTTCCCTGCCTAGTCCTTCTCCACAGACCCTAACTGGTCTCAAGCAAACCTCCTTCCTTCCTGCCTAATTACTAATACTTCCCCTATGTCTATCCCACACAAGCTTTGAAGCCCCCCCCCCCCCAAACACTGTTTCCACTGGCAGTCTTTTCCAAGCATCCACCACCCTTTCAGTGAAGTAGTACTTCCTCGCATCCCTTTTATAAACTTCTTCCCCTCCAGCTTCATTACATGTCCTCTGGTTCTGATGCTTTTTCTCATTTGAAGGAGACTCCCCTCTTGCACCCTGTACACCACTGTGAGGTACCTGTAGGTCTCTATCATGCCACCTTTCGCTCGCCTCTCTTTCAGTGTATACATATTGAGATCCCTCATCCCTCGTAGAGCTTGTCATGCAACCCCTGCACAATTTTAGTTGCCCTCCTCTGGACTGCCTCTACCTTGTCTATGTCCTTTCTGAGGTGCAGCCTCCACAACTGGACACAGTACTCTAGGTGGGAGTCTCACACAGCGAGTGATACAGTGGCAACACCACCTCCCTTCTCCTGCTGGAGATGCCACTCTCTATGCACTCCAGCATCCCACTAGCCCTACCCCCTGCTTTACGGCACTGCCTTGCCAATTTGAGAACATCAGTTATGATAACCCCAAGCTTCCTTTCCAACTTAGTGACTGTCGGTACCCCCCCCCCATTCTATACTCAGCTCCTGTCCTGGGTTCCTATGCCCCAGGGGCATCATGTTACACTTTTTGGCACTGAACCCCAACTGCCATGCTCTTAACCACTCCTTGAGTTTCCCAAGACCCCTGTGCAGTCTCTCTCTGTCCCCCCAAGTGTTCACCCTAGTACAGATTATAGTATTGTCAGCAAAACAGGCATACCTTCCTTTTCAGTTCTTCTGCTATGTTTCACTTTTGAAGATATTAAAGAGGACTGGTCCCAGTACTGAATCTTGTGGCACCACATTGGTCACTCTCTTGTCATTAGACTGAGTGCCCTTAACCACCACCCTAACCAGTTTCTAACGCAATTCACCACTTTGGATCCCGGCCCTAGGCTGCTCAATTTCTTAATCAGTCTTCTGTGCGGCAGTGTCGAAGGCCTTGCTGAAGTCCAGATAGGTCACATCCACTGCCCTCCCCTAATATATTCTCTGGTCACCCAGTCAAAGAAATCAATCAGATTCATCTGGCATGACCCCTCCACCCCACCCCACTGGATTCAAGATACTCTACCAGCCTTTCCTTTTCAAGATTTTCCATTAATGACCCACCACTGAAGTGAGACTGACTAGCCTACAGTTGATTGTCTCCTCCCTACTGCTGCTGTTATGTAGAGGGGCCATGACTGCTCTCCTCCAGTCCTTTGGAACCATACCGGGCTTTCAGTGAACTGTTGAATAAGGCTGTCAATGGAGCGGCTAGCACCTCTCTTAGTTCATTTAGTACCCTTGGGTGTATCCTGTCCAGTCTCGTAGCCTTGTCCACCTTCTTAGCTGCAAGTCCTTTCAGGACTCTTTCCTCTGAAAAAGAACTTGTGTTCACCTCCCCACACCTTTGTTCCTGCTGTTCCCTGGAGACCCCCAGTGAAGACTGGGCAGAAGTACCTGTTCAAGATGGCAGCTTTTTCCTGGTCCTCTTCTGCACAGTCTTCCCCTGCCACCCTCCTTATCCTCACTATCCCTCCCCTTGCTTTCCTCTTCTATCTTTTGTACCTGAAGAAAGTATTATGCCCCGGAGCTACTCCTTTGGCTATACTTCCCTCTGTAAGCACCTCTGCTCCCCCACTGCCTTTCCTGCTTCCCTCTGTTTTACCTAGTACACTTCCCTGTCCTCCTCCCTCTGCATTTCTTTATATCCTCTTAATGCTACCCTTTTTACTTCACCATCTTGGCCACTTCCCTAACCGTAATGGTCTCTTTTTCACTCGATTTTTACTCACTTCCTTCATGCAGCAGCTGGTTGCCTTAATTATGCCCTCCTTTTTTTTCTCCCCACTGTGCCTCTACCCCTTCCTGGCAATCACCCCTGCAAGGCAGTTTCTGAAGCAGTCCTCCATTTCTTTAAAATCCACCCTCCTAAATTTCAGGATCCTTGTCCTCATGTAGAGCCTCTGTTCCCATCTTAATGTTAAACCATACTGTACAGTGATCACTGGTACCAAGAGAACTGACAACTGTGATGTCCGCAGTGCTGTCCCTGTTTATAAGCACCAGGTTCAGCACTGCCTCATCCCTAGAGGGTTCTTTGACCAAATACCTGAGAAAAGCTCCTTGTAGGGAGCCAAGGATGGCCCTACTCCTTGCTGAAGCTGCAGTTGGAAGGCTCCACTGCACGTCTGGCAGAATGAAGTTACCAACTAGAAGCACCTCCCCCTTACTTCCATCCTGATGATGGCTTCCCCTAGGGCCTTATCCAACTCTTCTCCCAGTGCTGGAGGTCTGTATACTACCCCTGTAGGGATAACAGCCCCAGAGCCTGTCTCCAGCGGTTTGCCTGAAAGCTGAAACCACAAGTGGTACCTGAGCAGAGTCGGGAGGAGATGGATTTGGATCAGGACACTTGAATCATATGGTACTGTATCTCTAACTGTGTAGTTTGTCAGCATTGCAGCTGGATCCTACCACTGGCAGTGACGTCAACTGGACACTCTTTTTTTTCTCATAAGGGACTTTGATGCCTGGACTATTGTGTGGTGGGATCCAGAAGGGGATCTCTTAATTCTTGAATGTGCTTGTATGCCCTTAAAAATGTCCTGATTAGCTCAGTGTAATTTTACATCCGTCACATAACTGGGCTCAATGTTTTTATAGCTAATCCTAGTCCTATACAGATAGCGCTCAATTCGTATATGTTCAAAAAGTTTACTTCTTTTTTTTTTTAAATATAGCTTTTATTTTATTTTGAGGTAGAATATCACATACATGTTTACATTCTATGCAATATATTAATTGTTGAGGTTCCATGTTACAGCTTATACAGGCAATTAATTTACAGGCATTTAATTTATACACATAGGACTGTTTAACATATCTCTGTAGTAACATCTTACTATCTTTCTCTATTTGGTAGATGGACCAAAATAAGATCTCATAGACTGTAGTCTTAAATAAATAATAATAATCCCCTGCTTCCCCCTCCTATACTTTCCAGATCAACAACCCTCTCAATCTGAGCCCCTTCTCCTTAGCATCAGAGACCCCTGATAATATGTTAACCTAACTATGATAAACATGAGAATCGTAGGATAATCCTCTTTTTGTTTCATGGTACAAAGTCTGGATAGGTCTCTAACTGATATGCAACCCATAGTCCCCATCTGGTATTAAAGGTGTCAATCCTGTTATTAATCTTATACGAGAGGCATTCCAAGTTATATACTTCATAGGTGAGGTTTCTCCAGGAGGCCTTATCAGGGACCTTTTTAGTGAGCCATAATCTGGTAATAATTTTTTTAGCTATAAGTATTAAAAGTGTGACAAGTTTATATTTATGCCAGCTAATCTGGATGTCCTGTGGATGTGTTGCTGTCAGGATAAATCCTGGAGTAAATAGATCAGGGGTGCCAAAAATATTGTTAAATTCCACTATAACATCCCTCCAAAAATCTGATAGGAGGGGACAGGCCCAGAATATATGTTCTTGGCCTGCAGGAGAATATCCACATCCTCTCCAGCAGAGACTACCATCTGGTGCTCCCAACTTTAGCTGAATATCTGGAGTTCTAAAGAATGTAACCCTAGTCTTCCAGGCAAATTCCCTTCAATAAGACGCTGATGAGTTTTTAGGATAAAAATAGGTGGATTGTAACCATCTATCTGGGTCTAGTTCTAATTTAAGTTCTCTTACCCATCTGGTTCTCACTTGGTCATGTTCCTGTGCGGACATAGGGCGCATTGCCAGATATATATTACTAATGATGTGCTCCTGAGATCTACCTTCTATAGCCTGAATAATCAATTGTACCTTTTTAGATGGAGCTTTCGCTATCCCTGTTAAAGAGTCAACCATCTCAATTAAAACAGCATGTAATACCTTTTAAGGTGGAAGTTCTCCAAAAAGTTTACTTCTGATTGTCACCCTTGCAAATTGTTGGCCTATCCAGGATGTAGAGGCAAGAGCAATTTTGTGGGTAAAGCACAGTGTGTAGTAAGCATGCAGACCATTACACATGGCCTTTCACAGTGGTGTGATGGATTTCTGGCTGGAGCCTTCGTGCTTCAAGTCAGCCAGCGAGTGCCAGCAGTGGTTATTTTTTTCCCCCCACATAGCCTTTTACTACTTGGGTTGCTGACAGCTCAGACACCACCTTTCCCAGACCAGTAGCCGCCTCCTCCAGGCTTACCTCTTCTTCAGGGAATCCCCATATTCCACCCCCCCTGGCGGCTGAGGGGGGAGGGCTATCCTCCCGCCCAAGAGAACATATCCAGATAGCACCTGAGGTGCCCAGATAATGGTGCAGGTCCAGAGGGGTGTGCGCTGTGCCTGCTATCCCTCAGGTCGCTTTTTTTCATTTTGTCTCCCTTACTGAGCTGAGGTGACACTGGAGGTGCATGCGCATGGAGGCACACATGTGACCAGGTTCTCCCCACCCTGGTGACGCTCACGTCTGTTGCTCAGGTGTTTGGCACTACCATCAGACCTCCACATGGTGGAAGCCAAGAGCCAAGTTGGCAAGCATCCCCAATCCAGAAGAGGAGAGCTGCCTGCCGGCTGCTACATCCACTTCTGCCCCCCCCCCCCGCTGACCCCCCGGCGACCTAAGCTCATTCTTCGAGCTCAGTGCACCAGAATAGCGTGAGGTATGGCGCTTCACAGCCCCTCGGCACCACCATCAGCAGCATTTATTTATCTTTAATGGTGCCTGCTGGTAAGATCATAGGATCCTTCGACCTTTTACCCCTTTGACCAGTGAGGTACATCCTCTAGACTTGACCATCTGTCTCAGGTACTAAGTTCTAAATAAACTTAAGAACAAGTTTGTTTTTCAAATGATATGTTGTTACTAAATAGACATTTAAAAGTTAACTAAGTTTATAAAGTTGAACATGCTTCTACAATTGTTGCAGGTTATACAATACAGAGGTCATGTGAATACCTTAGTTTTGCAGTACAGTTTAAATATTTTTTCATACAGGTTTCATCTGATGCCGAGAGGGCTGAAATGAATTTAAATAGAAATTTACTCTGAGTATAAACTATAGAGCACTGACTGCATTAAGTGCTTCCAAGGTGAGAGACATTTAGGGACTTGTGCAAGACCCTGTGTTGGTAACAAGAAAACACAGGTAACACTGCAGACTTTATTGTTTGTGGTATATCACTGCCATTTCTTGTATGCACAACTGTACGTAAGATAATTGCAAATACAAAAAAATATATAAAATTAATAGAAAAGGAAACAAATTCCCTACACTTACCTTTGGTACCAGGCTAACAAAAGGCAGACCATGTGTAACAGCAAAGGCTCTTACACTTATGTAACACCCTTCATTTTAGTCAGGGCAGGCAGAGCAGCAGCATACGGTGAACTTCAGCTATGCTGTTTGTGAGAAAAGTAGGCTTACCAATTTAAATTTAAAACAGCCACAACTGAATTAAGATAGTACTATTTGTACAAACAAACAGTAAACAGTAAAACATTGCAAAGATTGACATCAAGCTGAGGAGCTACTTAGAAAGAGCTTCAGCCAGCCACTCACGCTGGCACAGAAAGACTGATCAGTTAGAGCCTGTGGAGTTAACATGCCACAAACATTCCATGGTCATGTCACAGTTTTGAGCTGTGCCAGTGTCCCTAGCAGGGGTACATTTTACCCATATGTTAAAATGTACCAGTGACATCTTGGAGCACTACAGGAAAAATAAATACTTGTTCATACAACGTGCTTTGACAGATTCAGAAAAAGGAGTGGCATGGCAATACAGTGTAAGTATGTTTTGCTTTCCTGTAAGGTAGGTGGCTATATTAAAACAGCTCCATATACTGTACGTACATAAATACGGTTTAATATTGACATTACATTTCAATTGGTGGTATGCTTAGGTCAAGTCAAATTTAGTAAATCTCTCTCCAGCCAGCTTTGCAAACACATTCTGGATCTGGGTGATAGGATCTGGGTCAACATTCCACTTCTTCCAAAACATAGGGACCCGGTTTATGCCTGAAATATTAACGGGCATGGAACTCGCTTTCAGAGTTTGCTACCTAATGTTCTGCAATGTCTTTTGAACCTGCAGCCCTTTTAACATGGTCCATATCCTCATCCACATTTTAAACTCTTGATGTTCTTCAGTTATAACTATTTTTCTAAAACTGAGACTATAAATCAACATCACTAACAAAGAACAATCTGAGAGATAACAAAAGTAAATACAATTAGGGGAAGCTATTCAAAGCATTTGCATGTGCAGTTTGGTTGGTGCCAATTTTAACACACTTTCTCTTGGCCGAAAAATGACTGTCAGCAGTATCCAGAGATACCACCTGAACTGATAACATCTGCAAATTCTGGTGATTATTCTCGCTGTGTCAGTACTTGCTTTATGCTTTGTGTATTGAAAATAATAAAAAAAAAAAAAACACATTTATTTAAAAAAAAATTATGGGCTGTAATTTTGTCTGCCCAAAAAAAAAAAAAAAGGAACGTTACGTTCCATAATTCTACATCTTCATGAGTATCTTCTCCATAGAAAACCACTCTGATTTTAGAGCTGGAGGTGACAGCACCCCGCTGGAACAAGAACTCTTGGCCCCGCTGTGCCATTGCCTAGCACCAACACATGGTGACGTCAGCATGTCCCAACTGACTCAGTACCTTTTTTTTACCAAGGAGGAAGAGCAAAGTTATCTATCTGAAAATTAGTAAAACTAGTAATGAACACTGGCGCATAAGATAGCCCATTGGCCCCAATAAGAGGGGGGGGGTAACAATAATAACAACCCTTACCTTTTCAAGGAGTAGAGGAAGACAGCATATCAGACTGAAGTGAGTCTGGAGTATGGAAAGTAGATGAGTGGTACAAGAATGTAATCCTGTAGATCTAGAGTTATGGTTACTAACTTTTCTGTCTTCCAAGAATCAATCTTCTCCATAGAGCCCCACTCTTTGGTCTCAACTAGCAAGCTTTTCCTATCACCTCAGGACCTGACCTGGGATCTTCCTTTCATCACCCTTGGCGTCTCTTTTCTCGCCTGTGGAACCCCTGGAGTCCAACACTCAATTCCTGCCTTTGCTGACTCCTAACTCTGGCTCCAGGCAAATCACCTGCGGCTTGTCCTCACAGGTGGAACCTTGGAGTGGGAGTACACCTCTAAGAAGAATACTTCACTTAACAAACCTGGATCCCAGAAGGAGAAGTCAGTGAAGAGGTGGCGGGACAGGCAGCTCAGCTGGCCATGGTAGGACAAGAGGACTTCACTTATTCCAAGCTTCCCTTTATTCTCACTTTGTAGCCCTTCCCCTTATCCCACTGAAAGGGCATGTCCCTGTGGAACAATTTAGCCCTGTGCCTATCAGGGCCATCAGAGGCATGGGTGAGCCCCTCCCCTCCTTCAGAACTCCCGTGATGGACCCACTCTGGGCATGTGATGCCTCTACATTACATGCCAAACAAGGGTCCCTGCTGACATAAGGCTGCTCCATAGGGGACCACCTTTCCTTCCCACATGGCACCCCCTCCCACCTGGACCAACGGGGGCAGTCATGCAATGGGAGAAGTTGCCCCCCCCCAAAGCAGGAGGCATCAAAGGCAGATGCCAGAATTCTGCCTTGCCGGTTGACACATGTCCTAGACACAGGGCGTGAACCCAGGTCCTCTGGATGAGAAGCAGTAGTGTCACCGCTGCACTAGCCAGCCGGCCTGACAAGCACTGTTTGAAAATCGGAAACCCCTTTCAATTGGGAGCAAAAGAGACCAACAGTTGAGATGCTTGCCAGTATTCCTTGGTTCTATCAAGAAAGAAACTGAGGGACTTCCAGTGACGTTATCGTTTCTATGGCTGCCTGATTTTCCAGCTCCTGATCCAGCCTAACAAAAACACCCTTTCTGCAATACTCTAAACAACAAATAATATGAAAATTAGAAAGAAATGAAGGTGATAAGCAGCAGGGGACCCAGAATTAAAGATTCCATACAGCAGGCAGAGGAAGATGACAACCGATTACGCCAAGAAGCTTCGGATTCAGAGCTCTCACAGGCTTCTGCTGACACCGGGCCCTTGATTAACACAGCTACTCCTGGACGCCCAAATCAGAAAAAGCATGTTAAATTAGAAACAATATATACTGAGCTTGTTAAGTTCTGATCCAAGATGAAACAGCTCTACTCAGAGATTAGAAGAGATGTGGAAACATTAGAACAAAGGGCAGATTGCACAGAGTGCCAACTTACAGCAGCAGAGATTTGGATCGATGATCTGGAGGCAACAGTCCAGGAGCTACAGGAAGCACAAGCAACGATTGTAACTCGGCAAGAAGACACGGAAAATAGGTCTAGAAGAAAAAAAAACTGCATTTACGGGATCCCCGAGGACTCCAAGGGCTCCAACCTACGAGACTTTATTACTATGCTACTAAGAACAGCTTTGCAGCTTCCGGAAGACTTGCCACTGGAGCTGGAGCAGGTGCATCGGGCCTTAGGCCCTAAACAGACGGCTGCTGGCGCCCGCTCCTGCTCAATAATTATAAGATTTCTTAACTATGCTATCAAGAATCGGGTCCTAACCACAGCTTGGTGTAGAGGGAAAACCTTCTATGGCCAGACGAGTATTTTTTTTGATAACGATTATGCTCCACTCACAATGAGGGATCGTCGAGCATATCAACCACTATTTGCAGCTCTTCGGGCCAAAGGCATTCGTTTTTCTACCCCTTATCCGTCCCGGTTAGTTGTCCAGCTACCCAATGGTAAAAAAGAATATCACACAGCAGACGAGGCTATAGAGGATTTAGCCAAGCAAGGAATTCAGCCTAAGGATACTCAGTCCAATGATCAGCCCTGATTCCACCAACAACCCCCGAGATGGCAGCAGGCAAAGGGATGGTTCAATATATCCTCAGTTAAATACAGCCCATCTACTTTCTGAAAACAAGATCAGGGCTCAACTTGAGGTGACTCAACTAAACATGGGGCAAGTACTGAGCCTTGGTATTTGACATAAAAAGTCTTGCTTTCTATACATACGAACTGCTCTAGAATAGCAAGAGCTATCTAACTTTATGAGCCCATCCAACCTGTCTTCTTTTTCTGCTCCGTGCAGTTACAGTTATGGTAGTAGGATGTCTGCTTGAATGGCCTACAGATCACCTGGGGGATATTTATTTTAAAGCAGCAGTACTACGAAAAAAAAAATTTGCACTTTTTTGTCAGTTTATTCCCTGTACCCTGCTAATCATATACCTGGTACTCTTTCTCATCGGCATTGTACTATCGCCGAGTAATTTGCTCAGTTATTCTCTGCTTTTGTTTACATTTCTGCCACCCAGAATGTTGCACTGGAACCCCTTCTACTGCCAACTGCACATTTGAATGACTTGCAGGGACATCAGGAATGGTCAGCAGAGGGTCCCTCTGCTGTTGTCAAAAGACGTGATGCGACCTGAAGAAAAAGCGCAGCTGAAATTAATCAGCCGCCATATTTGTTGTAACGCTACAACACTTCAAATAAATTGCAAATATCTAAAAAACTAAGGACGACTGGGAAAATTTTTTTACTGGTATGGAAACTGGAACTTTGGCCGCATGCTTACAGCTGAAAAACAGAATTTTGATTGGTCACTTCCTGATTTCGTAGTGCTGCTGCTTTAAATGGGAAAATATTAAAGGCACTATGTTCTGCTTGAGAGGCAGGATGAGATTTTAGAAAGCACATTGAAGATACGTTAATAATATTTCAGACTTACATAGCTCTTTTTTTTCCATTTTCCCTACTCCCTCTCTCTTAATATTAGTAGGGCAGTCTTTTTGAGGGAAGGCATGCATGTACAGAGACGATGGATACTACCAGTGAACTTGGGAGAGGTTTTTTTTCTTCTTCTTTAAAAGAAAGAGAAAAGCAAGGAGGGGAGGGGAAAGGGGAAAGATGTTTATTTTATAGCGAACATGGATTAGCAGGCATTCCATTATGGGACTGAACCCTAAACATGCTTCTCTGATATGCCTCGAGGCGTCCTGTCCACTCTCCTACTCTCGCGACAGCGGGGTGGAGTGGGGGGTATGTTCCGGTTTGGCTCGTTCATAGCAGAATACACTCAACCATGGCCCTTATTTTACAGTAATCCTAGCCTATTTGTTGGGCTGGATCTGGGCAGCATTAAGAGACGCAGATGACGACTTTTGTAACCTGCCTTCTCAGAAGCCTATTTTTTTTTGTTTACTTACTTTTGAGAAAAGCGATTTCTCTCAGGAGGCCCAGGATATTCTTTTTCCTGGCTTTTCTTCCTTCCCTAGGACTACAACAGGTGTAGTCTATGGGAACATAGAGGGATTCAAGTTAACCCCTCGCACCATGGAAGTCAATCAAATGTATATAGTTATACTGTTTCTATTATGGCCACAAGGTTACAGATCAGGCTGCAAAAGTATAATAACAAATATACAGTGGCAGCTGTTTCCAGGATATCTATGGAATGAAGGCGAAGTTAAAAAAAATGTTTTGGATAGAATTGTTTTAGTAATGCACAAAACTTACACCCTGTTGGCACCTCTACTATGGGTCAAAATATTTGGGGGTGTTTTGTTTAACCCCAAGTTTCTAAAAATTGTAAATAGTTTGTTTATTTTTATGGATATTTTAGTTTTTAAAAATATAAATTACTTCTCAGGACACTGTATATTTGTGACACAAGCAAATACAGATACACGTGTGGCTCTTAACACAGAAGGAATCATTTCAAAGTTATTTGGAGCATTATCTGGAAATATATGGAATGAGCACTATCATAGACAAATGATGTCTGTCCTTTTTTTACTAGATGATGTGGGGAGCTGTAGGGGACAGGCTACAGAGACAGACTAGGGATGGGATTTTTTCACATTTTCCACCTAATTCCCTAATTACTAATGGCTACCTCTCCTGTTAAAATATTATCCCTAACCCTAAATGTCACCGGCCTCAATAATCCAATTAAAAGGGCACGATTACATCAGTGCCTTAGGAAACACACAGATGAAGTAATCTTCCTTCAGGAGACACATTTGTCTCGAGAGGAACACCTTAAATTATCAGCTGGGAGGAGATATACTGTATATTCTTCCTCTTATGGGAGAGGTAAGTGTCGGGGTGTGGCAACTATTATACCAGCTACTACTCACTTCCAGCCAGAGGCTGAATACGCTGAACCACATGGCTGTTTTGTAATACTAGTAGGGAGATTGTATACTCAAATAGTTACTTTAGTAAATGCATATTTTCCCCCTGGGTCTTCCTCCTCAAAATTCTGGATATTCTTTAATAAACTCTTAGACATGCAGCGGGGTACGGTCGTGGTAGGGGGTGACTTTAACATTATTCTGTCTCCCTCCTTGGACACATCACACGCAGCTAGGCATCAGGTATCAGCATCCCAGAAAATTTTAAAGCAACAGTTAACCCAGTTGAGATACATGGATGTTTGGAGATATTTTTTTCCAACTACACGGGCATACACATACTATTCTCCACAATTTCATACATCCTCTCATATAGATTATTTTTTTGTCTCAGTTGAACATATAGAGACTCTGTGGGATTTGTCTATGGAGCCGACCTTTCTATCGGACCATGCCTCTCTGTTACTTAAAACTGAACATTAGTAGACTCCCAGGAAAAACTACATGGTGCCTTAACTTATCTCTTTTAAAGACTGAAGCATTTCAAAATCAAATGACTAACAGAATTAAACAAATTATATCAGAAAATGAGTCCCACTGGATGCCACACCTTGCGCTACGCCGGCGACCCGGGTTCGGGAACGAACTCGGGTGGCCGGGGGTCGGCAGGGGAGAGGGAGGATTGAGCGTCCCAACGGATGCTCTCCTCCCTCAGGGGTGGGAACCATGAACGCTTCCATGTCGGTATCACTTCCCTCAGCCGTGGAAGCACCGAAGCAATTGAGGGGATGGAGGCGGCCCTGGCCTAACGGAGTCGGGAGGGGGACGCCGCCGACGCATGAGGGTTTGGCGCGCTAGCACGCTTATCTTCTCGGGACGATGTCCCAAGCGTTCACATCCCAGGGGTAGGGGACGTGGGAGAAAACGGAAAACCCTCCGCAAGCCCTAGATGAAGGCCGCCTCTAAGTCCACCCGACCACCTGCAGGACAGACCCCACTGTGCAAGGAGAGGAGGATAGGCACTCTAGGGGGCAGATCCCCAAGGTAGGCGAGGGGAGACATGAGCGGACGGAAGGAGGGGGCTCCGGAGGTAGTAAGGAGGGATAAAGAAAGAAAGTAAAAAAAAAAAAAAGAAAATGAGTCCCCTGAGATATCTCCCAGTATACTTTGGGACACCATTAAGGCAGTGTTGAGGGGCAAGATTATTGCAAGATTATTGCCCACACCACCTTTCTGAAAAAAACAACAAGATATTAAGTATAAACAGTTATTAGATGAACTGGCATTATTACAACAAAACAATTGCTCTACTGGAGCAGACCAGACATGAGTACAGCAGATTAAGGCTGAACTTCAAACATTTTAGATCAAAGGATCCAAATGGCCTCAGTATATCTCAAAAAATACCATTATGAAGGCGGCCTCAGGGATGTCAGGAACTTAGCAAGGAAATGCAGAGGATTTACAGCCTCAGCTCATATACCTATGGTTAAATGCCCCACAACAGGAAAAATGATAACCAAAACCCAGGAAATCATGATTCTTTTTTGAACATACTATTAGCAATTATATGTAGACTCCTCACTCCCCGTCAGTAGACAAAATGAAAACATTTTTAACAAAAATAAAGTTCCCCAGACTATCTACCTCTCAACAGAGCTCTCTACAAGCCCCCATTCGGTCGAAGGAAGTTCACAGAGCCATTTCAAATATGAAAACATAAAAATGTCCTGGCCAGATAGATATCCCATCAGATGGTATAAAACTTTTTCCCCATCATTAACCCCATACATGCTAAAAGTATGCTTAGGAATCCAAAACGGTGAAGTTCCCCCTCCTTCTTGGTCGGGGCAACAATATCAGTTATCCCAAAGCCCTGGCATGATGCTACACTACTAGCCTCATACAGACCGATATCTGTGTTAAACACAGACTATTTACTTATTTGTATTCATTTTATTTATTTATTTAGCAGTTTTTTGGAAAATAACCTTTGAGTCAGAGACTCGTTTACAAAGGCGCCACGTCAAATCATACATAGACAGCTTCAACATACAAATCAAGAGTAATCAAAGAACAGGTTACATAAACGTTGCTGAGCACATGGTAAAATAGCCAAGGAATACAGAGCTTTCAGATACATTTTCAAAATACTGAAATTGGGCAAGCTAAGGTCCGTTTGAGTAGCTCTAACAAGGGGTAACGAGGGGGTGTATAAGCAGGACGGTAATCCCTTTTCTGTGGGGGGGGTGAGGGAATTGGCACAATGGGGGCAGGCGAGGTGACTTAGAAACAATCACACCCATTGGAGGTGCATAGATGGTCTCTTAATAAGGTCTTAAAAACACCAATTTTATTTAATGACACAATGTTGCTAGGTAACGAGTTTGTCCAGGATGGGGCACGGTACGTGAAGGAGCGCTGACAGAGGGAGGAGCGGCATATAGGGATGTGAAGACGAGACCTGGCTGAGCTTCAGGTATTTCTGATGACCAATGCCAGCTTTATGATGTCTTCTAGTCCAGGAGGGGCCAGGCCCAGTGTGATTTTCTTGGCCATGAGACAGGTCTGAAATTTTACTCTGTTATCCAGATTCAGCCAGCTGATTGTGCTATAAAGGGTGCAGGTGTGGGCGGTGCGGTCACAGCCAAGGACAAGGAGGCAAGCTTTGTTTAGGGACACTTTCAGTCTATTCAGGGAGGAGGTGTCAGCAGCTCCATAGATAAGGATACCATACTCTAGCAAAGATAGTATGGAGGAGGAGACTGCTAACTGGAGGGCATCATGGGTAAGAGAGTGCTTAAAGCAATGTAGAAGGCTGATTCTGGTGTTGATGGCTGATGCAAGGAGGTGGATGTGCTGGTGGAAAGAAAGGAAGGAATTGAAAGTGATGTCCAGGTATTTGAAGGTATTGACCAGTTCTAGCGGGGCCTGATGGATGCTGCAAATGGAGGGCTGAACATTTTTGTGAGGGTTTTGGTGGTGGGCAAAGGTCATAACTTTTGTTTTTTTGTAGTTTAGAACTAGTCTCCAGCTAGTGAACCATTGTTCTGCTTCAGTGAAAGCTAGTTGCAGTGCATGCTGGAGGAGGGTGGGGTCAGAGTGTGATGAGTAGAGTACGGTGTCATCTGCGTATAATAGGAGCTTGCCACAGCATGCAGATATATGTCCATATGGTCTCATAGATTAGAGGGTATTCTTCCATCCATCATCAATCTGGATTTATTCGTAGTAGGCAGACAATTGACAATATCTGTAGAGTGATTCATCTTATGGCTCACGTCCTACAACATTCAATTCCCGCAACCCTTGTCAGCACTGATGCTGACAAGGCTTTAGATAAGAGTATCTTGGCCCTTTTTATGGGAAACATCCTAAATAGATACTTCTGCTCAGTATTTACTGAGGAGAAGGTAGGGCAGGGCCCACAGCTCAGCACCATGGACACAGGGGGGAAGGAGGGGGGCACAAGTCCCTTCATAAAAGAAAGGGTCCTACAAGAGCTCGCTAAGCTCAGGGTGGACAAGGCAATGGGACCGGATGGCATACATTCCAGGGTACTAAAGGAGCTAAGGGTGGAACTAGCAGAACCATTATCAGAAATGTTTAGTGAGTCTCTGAGCACAGAAGAGGTCCCAGAAGACTGGAGAAGGGCTCATGTGATCCCGATCCACAAGAGTGGTAGCAGGGAGGAGGCAGGGAACTACATACCAGTCAGTCTTGCCTCAGTAGTAGGCAAGATTATGGAGGCACTCCTTAAGGAAAGGATAGTGCAACACCTGGAATCCATAGGAGTACAGGATCCAAGACAGCATGGGTTTACAAAAGGAAGGTCCCGTCAAACTAATCTCATAGATTTCTTTGACTGGGTAACCAGAATGGTGGACCAAGGGGGTGCAGTTGATGTCACCTACCTTGACTTCAGCAAAGCTTTTGATACTGTTCCACACAGAAGATTAATTAATAAGCTGGGTAGGCTTTGGGTGGGTCTGAAGTTGGTCAACTGGGTGGCAAACTGGTTGGCAGGCAGAAAATAGAGAGTGGTGGTAAACGGTATACAGTCAGAAGAGATGCAAGCCACAAGTGGGGTACCTCAAGGATCAGTCCTGGGGCTAGTCCTCTTCAATATTTCATCAGTGACATTGCAGATGGACTGGAGGGTAAGGTTTGTCTGTTTGCAGATGACACCAAGATCTGCAACAGAGTAGATGATCCAGATGGGGTGGGTAGAATGAGAAGAGATCTGGATAAACTGGCAAAATGATTGAAGAGTGGTAACTGGGGTTTAACACAAAGAAGTGCAAGGTCATGCACATAGGGAAGAGAAACCCTGAAGCTACCTTAAGTTTATGAGGGGAGTTGCTGGCAATCACAAAGGAAGAAAGAGAATTGGGCATCATCATCATCACAGATAACCTGAAATCATCCAAACAGACCACTAAAGCAGTAGGTAAGGCTAGGGGGATGTTGGTGTGTATTAGCAGGGGCATCACAAGTCATAAGAGGGAGGGAACAATCCCTCTTTACAAGACACTGGTTAGGCCCCATCTGGAGTACTGCATGCAGTACTGGAGGCCGCACCTTCACAAGGACATGGAGGCAGTCTAGAGAAGGGCAACCAAAATGGTGCAGGGACTGCATCAGAAAACATATGAGGACAGATGAACGGAGCTCAATATATATACCCTAGAGAAAAGGAGGGAGAGAGGTCATATGATTGAAACATTCAAACACCTTAAGGGTATTAAAAAGGTGACAGTGTCTAATATGTTTCAATATAAGAAAAATAGAAGGACAAGAGGACACAGCATGAGATTAGAGGGAGGCCGATTAAGGGGTAATGTAAGGAAGTTCTATTTCACAGAAAGGGTGGTGGATGCATGGAACGGCCTGCCTCAGGAAGTGGTAGATATGAATACAGTGCAGGGCTTCAAACAGGCATGGGATCTGCATAAGGGAGCAATACAGATGAATATGAATAGATAGGCCATTGACAGAGCACAAGCCTAGGGCACATTCATAAGGTAGAAAAAAATGGGCAGACTGGATGGGCCTTGCGGTCCTTATCTGTCATCAACTTCTATGTTTCTATGAAACGATGCTGGAATTCGGATTTCCCTTGAAAGTGATTTCATGTATACAGAGTGCCTACAATACTCCATATGCTTATCTATGAGTAAATGGCCAACTGTCCAATATAATTAAACTCAGCAGAGGTATGAGACAGGGATGCCCTCTCTCCCCATTGCTATTTGCTATTTACCTAGAACCCCTAGCTATAGCTATCAGAGAATCGAGGGATACAGTGGCTATCCCTCTTGGGGGACAAAATTATAAAACGTCTTTATGTGGACGATATATTATTAACATTGTTGGAACCAGAAGCCTCTCTCCCAGCAGAGTGGGGTCTTCTCAGGGAATTTGGGATAACATTAGGATATGTAATTAATGACCTAAAAACAGAAGTTCTCACATTTAACTTTAAACTATCTATAAAACTAAAAATCCAAATCCCCCTACGGTGGAACTGTATAACAATAAAATATCTTGGGGTAAAATTACCTAGGAATTTATTCTTGCTAGAATTGGTAAATTATGAACTGTTAACAAAAATCCTAGAACAAGACATGAATAGCTGGTCCTCTCTCTGTTTGCCATTTCTGACACGTACTGAGACCCTCCGGAAGAATATATTTCCAAGACTCATATTTTTTTCAAACACTTCCAGTAATACCTTCGCCCTACTATTTTAATTCCTGGAATAAGAAGTTCTCAAGATTTGTATGGGCAGGACGAAAATCCCGTACGTGGTGGTCCCTACTTCAACTAACCCGAGACAGAGGTGGGTTGAATCTCCCCAACCTAAAACAATATTTTCAGGTGTCAGTACTCAGGACAGTTTTACTTTGAATCAACCCTAACTGTGTAACCCCCTTGAAGACCATTGAATTTGTCTTAAATTACCTTTTTGATATTGGCCCGATCTTGTTTAAACCCCCTTCCGACCTGCCTCCTCTTGCGCTTTTTAGCTTTTGTATGTCTAACACACTTCAGATCCAGGGTAAAATTAGACAAATCCCCCAATTATTTACTACATTTTATTTCCTACGTCTGCTTTTTTCTGATGAGAATTTTTTTACCAGCCAAATTGGACCAGGCTTATATGAAATGGCACAGGTTTGGCTTGTCATATATATTCCAGTTTTTGGACTTGGATGGGGTGGTCCCTTTTTTTCAGTTACAAGCTAAATTCCCTTTACAATGAAGCGACTACTTCTGGTACCTTCAAGTCAGATCTTGTCTGCTAGATAAGGCCCCAGATCTCTGCCACCTTACGAAGCCTATGCCGTTACTTTTTGAGCTACTGGCTAACTCTATAAAAGGACACCAGTTACAACATTTGGCGGGACAAGCATATAGGGCGATAGGACAGGGGTCGGGGGAAACTTCTGAACTAATACTAAGGTCTTGGAATAAGGAGCTTGGCACGGACATCTCGTATATAGAGTGGTAGAAATTTAGTCTTCCCTCTATGAGGGTATCCCAAGCCGGATATTGGAAGGAATTTGCTTGGAAATGCCGGGCTAGAGTCTTTAATATCCCTGCATCCTTGATTAAGTATCTCCCTTTACAATTTGGCCATTGTTGCAGAGGAAATGGCGAATTAAAGGCCAATAACATACCTGTATTTTTGTTTTGTACAGCACTATCCCAATATTGGGCTCAAATATCCGAAGCTCTGAAAACCTTGGTTGATCAATCCTTGGTTTTGTCTCCAGAGTTGGTATTGTTATCTATACCCCCAGTAGGCACAAAATTATCCCCCAGGGACATGGCATATACTTACCTGTTAACAGCAAAAAAGGCTATTATCTGCCCCTACTTGGCGAAAGTCTACCGCCCCCCACCGACGCTTGACTCTTGGCACATTATTATGAATGATATGTACCATCTAGAATGTTTGATAGCGGGAACTAAAGGATCTACTTCTCGATTTGATCTCCGCTGGAGACCATGGGTGATGTACATTATGGAAAGGGACCCTTCCTTTGTTCCTTGAGGTGTTCATTAAAGGGGATAGGAAAAGGGGAAAAGGAAATACAGCTGAGACATTGAATTTATAAACATAAGGATAATAATTTGGCTAATGACTTTGGGGTATAGCTCTTTGTGGGTCCCCCCCAATAAGGTGCAATATTATTTTCTTCTATTGCTACAAAGCAATGAGTTTTAATGAAATTCCGTCCTCACTCCAGTACACAGATATAGGATAAAGTTATCCCTGTGATATAATAGATTGCTTTTGGTTTATATACATCATAACTTGATTAATGTATCTGACTTATGTAAAATGTGTATTCTATGAGAAAATGTAAGCTATGTAGAAAAATAAAGAATAAAAAAAAGAAAGAAACTGAGAATTCTCCTGGCATCGAAAGAGTGTAGTACTACTTCATCCCAGGTTCTCTGGTTTGGGGAAAAAGGTTGGAAGTATCAAGGACTGATTGAGGAGGAATTCCATTACCATCTTTGACAAAAATTTAGGATATGTACAGAGAACTACCCTATCCTTATGGGCCTGTAGCTCAGAAACTCTATGTGCAGAGGTAATGGCCACCAGAAACACCATTTTCCAGGTTAGATACTTCATGTCGCAAGCAGATGCTGGGTCAAAGGGCTTACACAGTATATCCAACACCAGATTGAGGTCCCAAATGTTGACCGGTTTCTTTATGGGGGGAGAACCATGTGAAGGATATCACTCAGAAATCAAATAAGAGAAGGAGTTGAGCTAAGGGAATAGGTTCCCCCCTAGCTCGTTAAAAGCCAAGATGGCTGACAGATGAATCTTTATAGAGGAATACTGAAGGCTAGATTTAGAAAGGTCCAGGAGGTAGTCAAGAACTCTCTCTAGATGGCTGCTCAAGGGATCTTTCCACTTTGTATCCGTAAGGTTTCCTGGTGGAAGGCTTTCATGCTTCTAGAAGTACTTAGGAGACTCAGTGGGACATTTTAAACCTTCTTCCTTTTTACCTCCTCATGAACCATGCCTAGAGATGCAGAAATTGGAAGTTAGGATGCATTACTTGACCCTGGAACTGGATCAAGAGGTGTGTCCTCAGTGGTAAAGTCCATGGCTGCTGAACTGCCAGTTGGCAGAGCAACAGGTATCATATTTGCCTCAGCCAGCATGAAGCCTGCAGCCTGAGGAATATCCTCTTAATGAGGGGGAGCAGCGTAAAGGCATAAAGAAAATGACCTGTCCACTACAACCTGATCACATCCTAAAAAAAAGCACCATGCTCTCAATTTTTGGAGCAGAAGTGTGGCAGTTTTGCATTGTGGCAGAAAGCAAAAAAGTCCCCCTCTGACTCTGAACTACAGTATTCTTCCATTAGGGACCATCCGTGAGGGCCCACTATTTTTCAATGGGGATCGTCTGGCCGAACATTTTCTACCATGAGATGACGGGCTGCCGGAAAAGGATTCTGTGCTCCAAGCAGCACTCCCAGACCCTCACTGCTTCCCTGCATAAAGGGTAGGAATGAGGCTCTCCTTGCTTGCTGAGTTAGAATATGACACACTTGTCTGTCTGCAGACGAACTGCCTTGTGGCATACTAAGTCTGACAGGGCTTGTAACACAGAAACATAGAATTTGTTGGCAGATAAGGACCACATGGCCCATCTAGTCTGTTCATTGTTTACCCTGCCAATACTGTTGCTGCAGGCCCTATCTGAACTCCATCTACTCCCCCCACCCCGCTTTCCTACCAAGATTCCCTTCTGCCTATCCCATGCATGCTTGAAGCCCACCACTGTTTTTGCCCCACCACCTCCGTTAGAAGACTGTTCCAGGCATCCACCGCTATTTCAGTGAAGAAGTACTTCCTCATATCCATTCTAAATTCTCCTTTTCCAGCTTCACTGCCCCCATGTTCTTGTGCACCTTCTTCTATGTAAAATACTCCTCTCCTGTACCTTGTTCACCCCCTTGAGGTACTTATAGGTCTCTATCATGCCGCCGTCTCCATCCTCTTTTCAATGATGTACATACTGAAACACCTCAGTCTTTCCTCGTAGGGCTTCTGATGCAGCCCCTGCACCATTTTAGTTGCCCTACACGAGACACCATCTACCCTGTCTATGTCCTTATTGATATCTGGTCTCCAGAACTGGACACAGTACTCCATGTGGGGTCTCACCAATGACTGGTGCAGTAGTAACACTACCTTTCTCCTACTGCCAATGATTCCCCTCCCTATGCACCCCAGCATCTCAATGGTCCTGCCTACTGCCTTGCCACCCTGACGTCATCAGATATGATAACTCCAAAGCCCTTTTCTTGTTTATTGCCCATCAAAACTTCTTCCCCATTTTATACACCATCTCAGGGTTTCTGTGCCCTAGGTGCTTGATTTTGCACTTTTCTGCACTGAAACCCAGCTTCCATACCCTCAACCACCCCTCACGTTTCCCCTGGTCTCTACTCATTCTGTCCGCCCCTCTGGAGTATCTACCCTACTGCAAACTTTGATGTCAACTGCAAAGAGGCAGATCTTCCCTTCCAGCTCCTCTGCAATGTCACATATAAAGACATGGAAGAGGGCTGGTCCCAACACAGCACTGTAGCCTGTACAGAACAGCTCTCATCTCTGGTACATTGATGTAGATGTGGCACTCTGAGTCTGACCAAGTTCCTTGGATCTGAAGAGCCTGGCAATGTGCACCCCTACCCAGTAAGGAACAATCCATGGTGAATGTCACCTGTGGCTCCAGTGGGGATAAGAGAAAGTCTTAAAGGAGGTTCTTCTTTGAGGATCACCAAAGAAGAGAGCAAGCCAGAGGCTCTGTCACCCATACTGAATTAATCAGGGGATGTGACTGCTGTGTGCCAAGCATTCACAGAAACATTTTCATATACTGCTTTGCAAGAGGCACTGTAAACCACCCTGTGGCTGCCATGAGTCTTAACATCCTCTGCACGGAGTGGACTGTCACCTGGCTGAGTGCATTCCCTGACACAGCACACCATGCTCATTATTTACTCTGCTCTGTTCTCTGGGAGGAAGGAGCAAGTCTGAGTGGAATCCAGGACTTCCTCTATGAACTGCCTTCTTTGGCAGGGAATCAACTGTGATTCCTGGAGTCTGAGTATGACTCCCATGGATGTCAGAAACTGGCACATCAGGGATACTGCCATCTCGGTTTGGTGCTTGGATGGGCTTTTTTATGAGTCAGTCGTCCAGGTAAAGGGATATTTGTAGTCCCTTCTTTCTGAAGTGTAGTCAGGCACTATGAAACACTTGGTAAAGACATGCGGCACTGATGCTAGCACTAAGGGCAGGACTCTGAACTGATAACATTTAAGACCCACACAAAAATAGAGGTATCTGTAGTGGCTGGCCATGACAGGGATATGATGGTATGCATCTTGCATGTTCAGGAATATCTCCTGGGATCTCAGGTACAGGATGAGAGATCCCAGGGACACCATCCTGGATTTTGTTCACCTCATGCACCTGTTCAGATGTCCCCAGTCTAAGATTGGGCGCATGCAATCTGTCTTCTTAGGAATGGTGGAGTACTTGGAGTAGAAGCCTTTATCCTAATCTGACTCTAGTACTTTCTGTACTACCTTGTTTTTGTAGGAGTCATGCTTCTTCCAGGAAAAGAAGGTCTGTGATAAGCCCTGTTAGCTGATGCTGCTTACCTGGAGGATGGCCAAGTGGACGTTGTAACAGTTCTAGGGAGTAATTGTCCAAAATAATCTTCAAGACCTGCTTATCCATGGTAATGGTACCCCACTGCTGACAGAACAGGGCCAGTCCCCCCCCACACACACACACATACACACACACTAGTGACAAGTGATCCACCACGGCAGCTGTGGTGGACATGGGGGTAGCATCCCAGAGTTTAGCACTCAGTGCTTTTACCGTTGCACCTTCTGCTGAGGTTTCTATCTCTGTTGCTGGAAGAAATTAGGCTTAAACAGCTGGTGGAAGCCTTGCTGGGCAGACTCGACACAAAATGGCTGTTGCCAGCAAAAGAAGCCACATCCTCTCTATCACCCTGAGGGGAAAGTGGATGTTTGAAAGTGGATGATATTCTTAAAGGTTGTTTTCTTTTCACTGGACCCCTCAAAGGCCCCCTCCAAGTGCTGACAAAGAGATTGGTTTCATTAATAGAACATTCATAGTCTTTCTTCTGTTGGACATTGGAGGCGAATCCTGCCATACACAGCCAAGAGTGTCTCTGGATACAAATCCCTGCAGCAGTTGCATGCACTGCTGTGTCAGAGGCATCCAAAACAGCCCTCAGTTGGTAGTTATTAGACTCAAACCCTTGTGCTATAACTGTCAAGAGTCCTACTTCAAGGGGTACTCCAGCAGGTAGTCCATAAGATCTCTGAGCCTATTCTGTAGGGAGTGTTCCTACCTCAAAACTGGGATTGGTAGCTCTCAACTCTAAGACCTAGAGTAGCCAAAGCAAACACCCATGTACCTATCATATCAATCTTATGAGACTCCTTACCAGAAGGCTGTGCGGCAACTCTTTTGGGGTGACTGACTTATTACTAGCCACGATAACAACAGTGTCAATTATAGGCCGAGTGCAATAAACTGCTTTTGTACAGGGGGCCATATGCTTTTTATGCAGGAGCCAGGGGACTGTCAGAATGGAAGCTGGTTTACTCCAAGCCACCTCAGTCAGTGTTTCCAAAGCAGGCTGGATAGGTGACACCAGAGGTAAAGGAGAGACGATACATTGAGGTTCTCCATTTGTATCTTTTTAGTTTCATTTTCAGCCACCATTTCAGTATTCAGAGCTGTATGCCTATTCTTCAGCAGTGACTGAAAAGAGCGATCCTCTTGAGAAGCCACAACTATCTGAGCAGTTGGATCCTCCTCTGGATCTGAAAGCTCTTCAAAATCTTCAACCTCATCATTAATGAGATCTGGACTGTACTCGTGCTCATCCTCCTGTAGAGAAAAAGGAGCCAGCAGATCTGAAGAGTGTTCTTCACCAGGCACCAAAGCTGGTCCAGGTGCCAGTAGTGGTACCCCAAGGGGAAGTCACACCAGCACTAAAGAGGGTCCTGATACCGACAAAAGTGTTAGTACCAACAGTTGAGCTGGCACTGACATGACAACAAAGCTATTTCCTAAAGAGTCCAGACTGCATCTTTTCTTCTGAAGACACTTTATTCTAAATCTAGGGTCATCCAAATGACTGCTCAATCTGTTACTTCACGTAACAGCACCGGACTGGCATCAACCCTGATGACGGCACTGAAAATGGCATGCCACTGGTGTTGGCATCTAAGGCAGCAGTGACCCCAAGGAGGTCTCTGGCACCACTGACACGAGTACAAGTTGATGCAGAATGGGTGCGGAGGATCCACTGCCCCTTAAGAGCAGTCCATTGACCAAAATGCTCATCCAAAGCATCCCTGGAATGTAGAAAAGAGATGGAGAAGCCAGTTCCGAGGGTGCAAAGAATTCCAGTGTGGTGCCTTCTCTCATAGAAGGTGGTAAGGCAAGGGAAACTGGGACTCCCACACCCAAGGGAAATGGCTGCCTCGAGGCAGAGTGATGTGAACCAGAAATGGACCTATGAAGTTCTCTTTACTCTTTTTATGTGAGAACGAAGTAGAGGTCACTCACTCACTGGAACCCATGACCACTGCTTTTGCAACTATGAGAGTACTGCCTATCCCCTCAGTTGTGAGACTCCCTGGTACGAGACCACTTACCCAGAGAGGAGTAGTGGTCAGACACAACCTTGTTGGAAGAGAAATTTGCCTTTTCAAGCCACTATCATTTATTGTCAAATAAGGCAGGGCTATGAGAAAACCACAGTTGAAAATGTTAATAGAAATGCAATGAACTAGACTAGAATGCTATTTATAAGCAAACTGGTGTTCTGGTCCTCAATAAGAAATGAACTGGGCTTCAAAGATGGGGAAAAGGCAACTGAGACAGTTGGAGCAGGCACCACTATATGCCTTGTGGGTGCACAGACACACCCGTGTGTTAGTGCTAGGCATCTGTGCTGTCCACCACAAAGTTCTGATTCCTGTGGGGTTTTGCCACCTCTGGCTCGAGGACAGGAAGTGGGGATTCTACAGAGAAGATTGATTCTTATTTTATTATTTATTTAGTTTTTGTCGACGAGAAAAGGAGGACTAATCAATTCCGACTATTTTCAGCCTTATCCCGGGGGACGGGGATACACATGGATGCCAGCTGACACTGAACAAGATTAAGCTGTTGGTGGTATTTTTGTGAATGGGGGGAAATTTGGCCAGGACACCGGGGACATCCCCCTGTTCTTTTCGAGAAATGCCATGGGATCTTTAACATCCACCTGAATTACCACCAGAACAGGCAGATGGAAACTTGGTTTAATGTCTCATCCGAAAGACGGCACCTCAGGAGTGCAGCGCCCTCGTCAAGCTGCACCACAGTGTCAGTATTGGGATTTAACCCAAGTACCTGGTGCGAGGATAGAACCCACAGTCTTCTGATCTTCCGGCCTCAGAGGCGAGTGTGCAACCTGCTGAGCCACTGACACTGCTTCTGGTTCTTGTTTTTGCAATTTGCTGGAGAAAAATACACACATGTAAACACTTTCAATCTGTGGTGCTAGCTGTACACAGTATTTTAGAAACATGGAAAATTGCTGTGAGAAGAAGGCCTTGTGGTCTATCCAGTCTGCCCAATGAGGCAGTACATGCTCCCTATGGAATTAGCTTTCAATATTTTTGTCCTCCACACCAGTTGCTTAAAGAAATACAGGTCACTCACCTGTAACAGGAGTTCTAGGAATGGTATATGTTGTTCATCCACACTGTCTGGCAGGTTCCTTGCCGCTTTAAATCTTGCCAGAAGGTCTTCAAGCTGGCTCCTCCCACCCACCCGGGTGGTAAAACTCTCAGCTCCGCCCCATGATGCCAGATCTAGCCCGCTGGAAGCCAGGTTGTGCGTCAAGCTGGAGGCTCCCTTTAGGGTCGGGTGGATGAACAACATATACCATTCCTAGAACTCCTGTTACAGGTGAGTAACCTGTATTTCTAGGGACATGGATATGTTGTTCATCCACACTGTCTGGCAGACTCCTAGCAGTTCTCCGGGAGGAGGGAGGCAAGGCGCACACCCCCTACTTGGGAAATAAAGACTGGAGAACCGAGGCCCCAAAACCAGCATCCCGGCGTGACTCAAGGTCGATGTGGTAGTGGGTGATGAAGGTGTGTGCTGACTTCCAGGTAGCAGCCCTGCAGATTTCCTGGATAGGGACGTCCCTGGAAGCAGCCACCGATGCAGCGGTATGGCTGGTAGAATAAGCTCTTATCCCTCTGGGAGGCTCCATGCCCGCCAACCTATAGCAGAGATCTATGCAGGAGGTGACCTACCTGCCTATTGTCTGCTTGGCTGCAGGTCTGCCAGGTGCGGCTTCAGCGTAGGTGACAAACAGCTGGCGAACCTCTCCCCCAACTTCAGCCGCCCACTCCCTTGTAGTAAGCGAGCCTTCTAGGGTCCAGCCATGGAGCCTATATTCGCCCTCCGAGTGTGATTGGGGTAGAACACCGCAGAGTCAACTCCTGGTTAAGGTGAAACTCCGACACCACCTTCGGAAGGAACTTCGGGTTGGGATGCAGGACAACCTTGTCCCTGTGGAAGACCAGATAGGGAGACTAGATGGAAAGCACCTGGAGCTCTCCTATCCTTCTGGCTGACGTGATAGCCAGCAAGAAGGCGGTCTTCTCCACACAGGTGAGATGTCACATTGTGCATCGGTTCAAATGGCTTGCCCATGAGCTTAGCCAATACCAGCAGTAGATCCTCACGGAGGTGGAGGTTCTCCTGACCAGAGGGGATAGATGTGATCAAGGCCTTCAAAAGCGCCTGAACTATTTCTCCCATGCGCCCACCGACTCTTTCCTGGCCTCGCGTCTGTAAGCAGAGATGGCTGCCAGGTGCACCTTGGTGGTCGTCGACCAAGCCCTAGCTGAGAAAGGGACCACAGGTAGTCCAGAATGCTTGCCAAGGAACAGGAGGAAAGGTCCAGGCCCTTGCCCTGACACCAAATGGAGAATCTCTTCCATTTGAAGGTGTAGCATTTTCTGGTCGACCTTACGGGACGCCTCAACGACATTGAGGACCTCGTCAGAAAGACCCAAGGCCTGGAACTCTAGCTGCTCAGGAACCAGGCCATCAGGTGCAAGGATTGAAGGTCCGGATGGAGTACCTTCCCCTGACTGACTGAGATCAAGTCCGGGCGGGCTGGAAGCCGCCTCGGGAGCCTGGAGCTGAGACTGAGGAGATCTGGATACCAGAATCTGGCGGGCCATTCCGGGCTACCAGGAATCACCTGCGCCTTGTCCCTTCCTCGCCTTTGAGAAGCACCTTGTGGATCAAGGGAAATGGGGAAAGGCCGAGAAGAGGCCCGGGGTCCACGGCCTCGAGAAGGCATCCCCCTGCAGCGAGCCCTGCTGAGGGGGGCGGGCATGAAACAGTCTCAGCTTCACATTCTCCCTGGAGGTAAACAGGTCCACCTGAGGCGTGCCCCAGTGGGAGAACAGATCTTGTACTACCTCCGGCAGGAGAGACCACTCGTGAGACGCAGCCCCTACCCGGCTTAGGGCATCGGCCAGGGTGTTGGAGGCGCCTGACACATGGATGGCAAAGAGATCCGCCTCCAGGCTGCGCACGAGTGACCAAATGCGGAGAGCTTCCCTGCACAGAGGCATGGAGCACATCCCGCCTGGTGGTTTAGGGTAGTACATGCTCGCGTATTGTCCGCCTGGACCTGAACCACTTGACCGTGAGAAACGGAGCGAAGGTGGTGAGGGCTAGATGAACCGCCGAAGCCCAGCAGGTTGATGTGGCATCGACTCCGGCGATCAGAGGCCGGGCGCTCTGTGCCCCCAGATGGGCACCCCAACCCATCAAAGAGGCATCGGTCGATAGAGAGACCGTCAGCTCAGGGCGGACAAATGGGATGCCCTCCTGCAGATGTGCGGGAACGGTCCACCACTGGAGAGCATTCCACATCCCCTGGGTCACTGTCGCTAGCTGATCCAGAGGATCGAGGTGCTGTGACCATTGGCTGGCCAGCCCCCACTGAAGGGGACGCATGTACCAACGGGCCCAACGGACCACGCTAGTGCAGGCCGCCATGAGGCCCAGGAAGTCCCAGGCAGGGCGCAATTGCCCAACCTGAAATGATTGGGCAAAGGAGGAAAGAACCTCGGCCCTGTCCGCCTGAGCCGTGTTTGGCTCGTATAGAGTCGAGCTCTGCCCCGATGAACTGATCACCTGCTTTGGCACAAGTCCCGATTTGGCCTCGTTGATGAGGAGGCCAAGCTGAGAGCAAACCTGGAGGGCCAGATCTCTGGACCGCTCCACCACTGTTCTGGAGGGGGCTGCAATCAGCCAGTCATCTAGGTAGGGGTACACCCGGACCCTTCAGTGCCGCAGGAATGCTGTCATCACTGCCATGCATTTGGTGAAGACCCTGGGAGCAAGGAAAAGGCATGGCCCGGAACTCACAGAGGAATCTCTGGTGGGACGGACGGATTGGGACGTGAAAGAACGCGTCCTGAAGGTCTAGAGAACAGAACCACATGCCTTGTTCCAAGGATGGGTTTATCTGAGCCAGAGTGACCATCCTGAAGGTCCAAGACCTTAGGAACCTGTTCAGGTCGTGCAGGTCGAGAATGGGGCGCCAGCCCCCCATCCGTTTTGGGACCAGGAAGTACCTGGACACAAACCCCGGGTCTGGAGGAGGATCCGCCACCTTCCTGATCACCTCTTTTTTGAGGAGCAGGGCGATATCGGCTCAGTGAGCCGACAGAGAGGCTGCGGACTCCATAGCCCCCCCCCCCGAGGGGCGACAGCTCGGAAGGGTGGGCCTGCTCGAAACTCCAGGGGCAGGCCCTTTCCTATCACCTCCAACACCCAACGTCCATGGTGATAACGACCAGGCGGAAATAGCGATGGAGCTGTCTCCTCCTGGGGGAAACCAAGGGGAGTGAGGAGGCTGGGGGCGACATCCCTCAACCCGTCACTGGGCAAGCTTAGAGGAGGGGCCGGCAGAGGGACCTCCTGGGCCTTTACCTCCCTGCTTCCTATTAGAGGAAGCCGCAGGCTTGGATTTGGGGTGCCAAGCGTGAGCCTGCTGGCCCTGGTGCTGGTGCTGTTGGGCTGGACGTGCCGCGGGTGCAGAAGGTCGAAAGGACTTATGTTGCTGTTGTCGATGGCCCTTGTCCTTCTGGGCGGAGGTGACGGAGTCCAGAGTGGCACTCAACTTTTCGATCCGCTGGAGGTGACCTTCCACTCCAGGGCCAAAGAGGTCGGTCCCAAGGAAGGGGACATCCACCAGTTTATGCTGGGTATCCGCCATGAAGGTGGATATCCTCAGCCATGCTCTGCGGTGCATGCCCACCACGGCCGCAACTGATCTGGCACAGGAGTCTCCAATGTCCAGAGCCGTTTGGAGCTGCTGTTTTGCCACCACCCTTCCCTGGTCCCGTACCTGCCGGACCGTTGTCTGCAGGTCGGCCAGGAGATGAGGGATCACCTCATCCAGGGAGCCCATGAGGGCATGGAAGAAGTGTGCCATCAGCACGGCCGAGCTGGCCTGGCGGAGGCCAAGGGAGGGCGCAGCGTACACCTTGCGCCCGGCATAGTCCAGCTTTTTGGACTCCTTGTCGAAGGGCTTATCCACATCCCTAGCGTTCCCGGAATGCCGGAAAATGCTATCAGTGACCAACCCCTCGGCAGAGAGGTGTTCCGAAAAACCGGACAAAGAGCCGGTAGGGACCGCATACTTCCTGGCCATCCTTGCTGAAGGCGCAGGACAGGAAGCAGGCTGCTGCTAGAGCTCCAAGGCTGGGCCAACAATGGCTTCAGCCACCGGAAAGACCTCCGTGGGTGAATACCCTCGGTCCAGTATCTCCGTTAGGGGATACTTGGCCCGCTTGGATCAATGGGCTCGCTGCATCCCGGTGGACTCTGAGATGAGCCGAAGCAGACCCATGAAGGACGATGGGCTTTCGTCCAATGACTGGCCCCCAGGAGGACTCCAGGTCGATGGGCCTATAGAACAGGGAGGAGGAGTCGTCGTTGGACTCTGAGAAGTCCGCGAAGAGCTGCCTGTGGCCTGAGCCACCCTCCACCTGCTGAGGACTGTCGGGAGTGAGAGTGACCGACAACCTGTGGGGCAGGCCCTGACCCGACCGAGAGTCCTTGGTCAGTGCCCCCGATTTTGGTTGTGGAGGTGGAGGTTCCACCACAATCAGTGGGGCAGCTGGTTTCGGCCGAACAACTGGCCCAGGCTTGGGCACCTCGACTACAGCGAGGGGTTGTTTCGGCCGATCGGGTGACAGCCACTTAATGGCCGGGGAAGGCGACAGCGTCGGCTTGTTCCCGGACAGAAGTAACTGCTGCCACATCAGGTCCTCACAGCACTGACGCAATTTGCGCCGAAGCTTCTCCTCTTCTGAGGAGGAAGACAAGGACGAGCGGCGGCGCCGCTTACTTCGGTGCTGAGATCGAGACCGCCGATGTCGAAGGGATCGGGTTGGACTGAGAGGATATCCGAGACCAAGACCGGATCCTCGGTGTTTCGAGATCGGTTCGAGAAGGGCGGGGACACCCGCCTTCCCTTGGCCTCGAAGCCTTGACCGGGGACTCGCACCGGAGGCGCTGGCAAGTCCTCGGTCTCCACCGGGGAACCGTGAAGAAGGGTTGTCGGTTTCACCAGTCAACAGCCCGTCCGACGGGTCGAGAAAAATCTCGACCGCATCGACGGGTGTCTCAGCCGGCTGACCAGACGGGGACACCGTGAAGCCAGCGGCCTTAGCCGCAACCTCGACTGAAGTCGAATGTCGACTGTCCGGGGAAGGGGACACTCCCACGAACACCAACGGTGGAACTTACCTTTAGAGTCCTTCTTTTTGGACCAAGAAGAATGTCCCGATGGCCCCTCTCCCTTCGTGGAAAGGGACTGGCAAAGCTCCTTAAAAGAAGCTGAATATGAGGTACCCAGAGAGAGCGGGATAAATGCCGCGACCGAGGAAGAGGATGATGCGGCCTGAGCCGCCTCCTCCTCGAGGGCGATCATCTGCTCGAGTTGCTCAGCTGAGCCAGCTGCCATGGTAACCACCCAACGGGCCTCCTTCGACTTCACTGGCGGGTAGCGCTTCTCGGGGCACCCAAGCTGTAACCGGGCAGCGCGGTCTTCCAGGACGTTGGCCGGAAACGAACGGCATAACTCGCAGGTCTGCGGGTCATGGTCTAGGCTGAGGCAGTAGACGCACGTGGAGTGCGGATCCGTCCTGGACATTTTCTGCCCACATGGGCACCGCCAAAATCCGGGAGTCGATTTGTCCATCGCAGCCGTGAGGCAGTAACTTGACCGAAGTCTTGAAAACTTTAGAATAAGTTTCGGGCAAACCGAAGAATTAGGATCCAGTCTAAACACAGAGCGTTAAGGAGGGAACCTGAGCTTCCAAGCGGTAAGGAAGGTCTGGCGTCATGGGGTGGAGCCGAGAGTTTTACCACCCGGGTGGGTGGGAGGAGCCAGCTTGAAGACCTTCCGGCAAGATTTAAAGCGGCAAGGAACCTGCCAGACAGTGTGGATGAACAACATATCCACGTCCCTAAAACACCAGTTTTGTTGCTTCCAGTAAGTCAACAAAGCCCCCTTACCTCCATAAAGAGTTCCAGAATTTTTAACTTGCTGCCATTTAGGAGGGAAGCGATCATGCACTGGCCCCTGGGAGAGGGATAAATGATCCTTGTGTTAGCTGAGCACTGACTTGTTCTCCCTATACAAACTTCACAAAATGTGGACATGCAGGAGCAGGGCCTGCAAACAGGGAAGTGGAAGGGATTGTTCAACCATCTCACCAGGGCCAATTCATGATCCCTTCCCTTCTGAATGGCACCAATTAAAAAAACTCTGGAACCCTTTTTAATAAACTCATAAAGATAAGGGAGCTTTGCTGGAGGTGGGGGATTGAATTAAAACTGAGCAAGCCAGGTGCTCTTTAATATTAGGTATCTAGGGTGGGATATTCAGAAGGGTTGTGCAGCAACCCACTGATGTGCCCCTGCGCGATATTCAAAAGGGGAAAGTACGTGGCACAAATCCCGATGCGCCAAGGCGCATCAGTAATGTATCGGTGCAAGTGGGGGGCGTGCCATGTGATACCCCGCACATCCCGATATTCAGCCTGGGATGCGGGGCTCATGCATGCAACCCCTACATGCGCCACATACAGTTGTTCCAAAAAAAAGGAGCAACAGCCGCCACCACAGGTGAGCTGCCGATTGCAGGGCGCAACACGCAGCTGCCAGCTGTGGGTGGCCACCGAGCTCTGGCAGCACCCTCTGTCGGGTGCCCCATGCCCGATCAAGGGAAGAAGCGGAAATGAAACAGTCCTATATCCCCGTGGTCCAGTGGACCGCTCGCAGCCCGATCACGGGCATAAGTATGAAAATAATAAAATCCTATATTCGCAGCCTGATCGCGGGCAGAAGTATAACAATAATAAACTCCTATACTCCTGGTGGTCCAGTGGACCGCTCGCAGCCCAATCGCGGGCAGAAGTCTAAAAAAAGATTAGATCCCATCCCTGGTGGTCCAGCGGTATCCCTCCTTCCCACTGAGCCCCGCCACCCCGCTCCCCGGTCAGTGACAGCTCCCCACCCACAAGCCGCCCGACTGACTACGCCTGGTACAGCTGTCGCCCATTGGTCCCAGCATGGGCCAATGGGCGTCAGAAATACTGTACTACACAGTCCAGATATGTGAATAAATATGGTTGATGTGCCTAGCACAACGGCACTTGCGCTTAGCGCATCCCCTGCTCCTCTTGGCCACTTGTGCTGGTGCAGTGCCACTGCGCCATGCACAATGTGGGTGGCCACAGAGTGATATTCAACGGTGCTGAGCCATGGTGCAGCACCATTGAATATCACCCTGTCAGCGCCCTGGCACATCCCAGTTGTGCTGTGCCCAGGCTTGCGCAACAGCCTGGCGCAGTCTGAATATCCCACCCCTAGTGTTTACCTGAAGGACATGGAAATGTATACAGCATCGTTAAGTTATTTGAATTATATTATATAATTTGTATGAATCAGAAAAATGAATGGATAACTAACAAAGAGATTTAAGTATCTTATAGTCAAATGAGCAATTACAAGTATATCATTAACTCACAGAAAAGTTCAGCAATACTCAACTTAGAAACCATCAGTTGATCAATATGTAAAACTTCAGTAACTAACTCACTGAACCCATCTACTGTTGAATTTTTAGTTTTGTTTTGTTCTCTCTTTGTGGTTCTAGAAGGCCAAACTCCCAAAACAGGGCACAGGGGTGGAGAGAAAGGAGCATCAGGCTTCGAATCACAACCCCTTCCTCCACCCTAGTGTATTTTGCCATGTGAGTGTTGAGAGACACAGTCTCCCCTTGCTATGTGGTCAAAGACAGTTATGGGTAAAATGGAAAGCCTGCTGCTGTAACTTCTTGCTGGCAATCATTAACATAAAGAATATAGTGATTAAAAAAAGGTGACACTCTGAAATGGGCAGACCGGGGGTGGGGGTTGGGGTTGTGATGGGTGCATTTTTACGATTTTAAATTCAGTGTTTTTAGTTCTATATTTGTGACCATAATCTCTTCCGCATCATTAGACCATGATGTCACAGTAGCGGATTATGACTTAGAAAATACTTAGCCTGAGTAATGAAATCTCAAGGACAAAGTCCCCTGTGTTCATGCAACTCTTCTCAGTGATGAAGATGAAATGGAAGATACTGAGAATACATCTAGACGAACTAGTCTACATGTGGAGTTTTAATTTTTACTGTTGTGGCTGCCCTCCTTAAAAGTGGAGTCAGTTCTTTCATCCAAACATTTGTTCATTCAATATCATACTAAAACTAGGCCGGCCCGGTGGTGTAGAAGGTTGATGCACCTAGCGCCTTACCTCTCACCACGCTGGCAACCCGGGGCCAGAAGTGAGCTTGGGTTGCTGGGGGTTGGCTAGGGGAGAGAGGATCGAGCATTTGAGGACAGCTCACTTCTCTCAGGGAGGGGTGATCCATGGCTCCTTGGCATCAGCAACACCAAGCAGAAGTTTGGTGTACAATAGCCAGGGCCACAAAGGGAGGTGGGGTGGAGGCATTGGTGGACGTCCATGAGATGGGTGCAGAAGCATGCATGCCTCACGCTGGATGTCACTGCACATTCGCGCCTCCTCGGGGCAACCACAGAAAGAGAGGAAAAAACCCCGATGTCTGGAGGGAAGACGTTACTTCACTGCCACCACTCCCACTGCCAGACTCCGCCTTCCTGGATTCCACTCTACATCATGCTACCCATCGCCTGCCAGGAAAATTAGATTCATGTGCTGGAGCACTGAGGAGCGGCCCTGCCCTGGGGGTTTCCTGCAGGTGAGACGGTAGACTGGAAATCACAGGCTGTGGGGGGGAAGGGGTTCAGGCTGGGAGGGACCAGGCAGGGAGTCGAATGACACGGCTCCAGTACGTTGGTGACCAGAACAAAAAGAGCTGAAAAAAATATATCATACTAAAACTTCTCAAGACAGGGACTGGGGTTAATAAATGACCATTGACACAAGTCAATGAAAAAAGAAACTGACACGGAGAAGAACTTTATAATAAAAAAAACTTATGAGATTGAAAATATATTTATTTTCCAAATCAGTACTTCTCTTGGGCATTTCCTCTACTCATATTTTCCCTGGTGGCTATTTCCATTAGTCCTCAGAATATTAACACCTAGGCAGAAAATGCACTCATTCTTCCGGTGACAACCACCACCTTGCCCTACCCAGATATGGCACAATGTAAAGAAACAAGGTGATGACATGTCACAAAATGTATATCTGGAAATATACTGTATATGTCTACCTACAAGAAAGGAAAATTACGTACCTACCGTAATTCTTGATCTTCTCTTGTATCTTCACCATTCATTACTTCCTGGGTGTAAGCCGGAGGCGCGCACCCGCCACGGGAGCTTTTTTTTTGTAAAGCTTGTTTAACGGCCCGCCCGAGAGCGACCGCCATGCGACATGCGCGAGCGGCCGTTAGTAGCGAATGACCCTCCTCCAACTCAGTTCTGTGAGCCGGAGAGGCAAAGTGAAAACAGAAAATATAGATAGCGAGGCAAGATAGCGAGGATAGCAAAGCAAGGAAGAATGAATTGAAAAAGGAATAAGTCGAGGGAGGAAGGACAGAGGAGATAAGAACAACCCTAGCCTAGGGAGTGCAGGGCCTTACCTGGGCGATTCTAGGAGGAGAGATGAGTAGAGAAATGAGAAAATAGAAGAAGAAGAAGAAAGAGAAGAGAGAGATGGGATGTTGAAGGGACCAGAATGCCCAACGAGCTGAGTTAGCTTGTAGCTGAAGGCTCGACTAAAGGGAAAGCAAGAATCTCTGGAGATAGAGCTGAAGAGAAGGTTCACCAACCCGCTAGACAGACTCAGAGGGCATGTCCTAATCTTCAACATGCCATTGTTCTGGACACCCAGCTACCCTGGCCACTGGAAGGCCTTTTAACTGGAGGGCAGCCGAGGAGGAAGAATAAACTCAGCAGCATGAGAGCTGCTCAGGGTTTAGAAATGGAAATGTAAGCCTTCAGTATGTTCAAGATAGAAACGACTAGACTGACTGGCTAAGGCTCGCCAAGGCTTAGGCTGGCTAAGATTGGATATGGTCAGCAGAGCTCTACTGTAAAAATTGTTCAGGAGGACACTTAAAGGGAGAAACCAGTAGCAAAACAGCGAGAAGGATAGCCTACCTTCTAATTTGCCTTCTTGTTTGATTTCTCCTTTTTTTTTTTTTATAGATAAAAAAAAAAATTTTTAATTTTTTTTTTTGACTAGATGCATGACCCAGATACCAAGATGCCTATAGCAGTTGGAGAGAGTCTCAGCATTTTTTTTTTTAAAAAGAGAAAGGAACAGACGATTCGCCTCTGCTCTGCAAGGCAAGAATAGAGGGGATTTAGATTTCAGGCAACTATCTGAACACGGGATTGCAGGATCAAAACTGAATAGCCTGAGCCAGGCCAAAACCCCAGAGGTATCCTGCCATAAGAATAGCAAGAGATAGTTGTGCAGTCCGATCGCCAATGCAATCCACTAGATGGCCCATGAATCTTAGAGTAAGTAATTTTTCTGATTTTAGAACCCCCTCAAAGAAAGATCTTTTTTTTTTTTTTTTTATACTTTTGTTTTGTTTTTTTTGAAAAATTAAGCAATTTTCCTAAATTTTATAAAAATGCAGAGAGAGGAAGAGACGGGAGGTGGAGAAGCACAGGAAGAGGCCACTGAGGGGATGTGGGAGGGTGAATGAATGAGAAGATACAAGAGAAGATCAAGAATTACGTTAGGAATGTAATTTTCTATCTTCCTTGTCAATCTTCACCATTCATTACTTCCTGGGTGAGTACCAAGCTCCTCTTCCCCTGGAGGGGGAAGAGGCCAAACCCTGAGGGAACAAGACCCCCAGCCTTCTGTTGGTGAGAAACAGAAGGAGAAGACCCTGGCTTATTCAGAAAGCCTAGGTGGGAGAAGAGCTAGGAGGTGCCTCCCGAGGATGAGGAGACGGAGGGAGCCCCTGTAAAAGTCTCCTAGCTCTGGTAGAGAAAAGACGGGTCCCCCGGAAGGCGGAGCTGAATCACCCCACGCCGGGCCAGGGGTGACAACCTGAAAGACGGCTATGCCATCCTCGCTCTGATGCAGATCGCTGTCCCCGCAAGCCTGAAGCCACCTCATTAGGCCATAAGACACCTTGCTTGGTGTCTGCCAGCTCCAGGCCTACCGCTGGAGAGGGCAATGGCTTGTCTGGTTTGCTCGATCAGGCATAGAGATGCCAGCAGCTGGGACATCATCAATACAGATGCCGTTGTAGGCAGCGCAGGAGCCTGATGGATGCAATACATGTACTCGCACGAAGAAGAGAACACTCGCCCCCAACGGTCTAACTGGAGAGTCCGATCCGTGGGCGGTCCGGGCACCAGGCACCCACGCCCAGAAGGAGTATCCAGGATACCAAACCTGAGGACGGGTTGGGAAGGGAACCTAGAGACCTGAGGGGCACAATACCCACGCTTGGCAGTCCGCCGGGCTGGGGAAGAAGCGGCAGGGACTGCCATGGACCTGGATAGATGCCCTGGAAGGGATAGGCCAGGAAGGTACCACCAGATGCTGGGCACTGAATTCACCAAGGAATTCACGCCTCCGCTCGGTCATTGTCTCTTCAACGTAGGAAAATCCAGAGGTCCCTCACCATCTCGAGAGGAAACGCTGATATTCTGTGAAATCAGCATCGAGGACAGATGAGTAGGTTCCTCTCCTCGGAGGAGGGAGACGAGGATGATGGGGAACTGGAATGCCCAGAGGATTCCTGCGCGGTGGGGAGAGTCGAAAGACCCGCTAATGCATGTATCTAACATATGAGGGGAAGGCCGCCGCAGAACCTCTGAACTGCTCCCAGGATAACGGACCCGTAGGACCGACATGGCCTGGGAGCGGGGGTGGTGAAGGCAGAGAGATGGGAGAGGGGCACCTCCGCGGAGGCAACTGCTCTCTGCGAGGGCTCTGGAATCCGGGGAAAGGAGCCCTGGAAAGAGGGATCCCGGAAATCAGACCAGGCCGCAGAACGGAACTCTGGGGAAGCGGAGCCTGGGAGAGCCCTGGGGGAGAACCTCCCCTGACGACGCTGGACTGTATGGATCCAGAAGGGCAGTCCGCGACAAACGCCGCCGAGGACACCCTAGAACCCTGGAGGAGGGGCGAGGCTCGCACTTTGGCTCCTGGCCACCCCTGAGGTGGCCAAAGAAGACGAGCAGCAGACCCCTACCCCTCAACCCCTGGACTCTGAGAGGGCCCTCCTCCTCGACCACGCGTCCCCTGTCCCTAGAGGGGCAACAGCACCGGTAGCTGTCACCGGCCTCGAGAGGGAGCCTCCCCGCCACCCCCACGCCTGCCCCCGGTCCCTGCCACCCCAGCCGGGGAACCCTCAGGAGACGGACGGAAGGGGGGACAGAGGGAGGGGCCGCTGCGCCGCCTGGCACCTCTAGCCACCGGGACCCAGACTCGAAGAGTGGGGTGCCAGGATGGTCCACGCCTGAATCATCACCCTCCGAGGGAGGAGCGAGACCAGCAGGACCTCTCAATGCAGCCACCCCAGGGGTCCCCAGGCTACTGGCTGCGAACGGCCCTCGTGCAGCAAGGAGAGGCGCCCGCTTGCCTCCTCACGCCAGTAGCAGCCAGGCCAAGCTCCACTATTTCAACGGTGCCGGCGCGCTGCACCGCCTGGAGGAAGGACAGGCCCACGGCGCCGGGCGGCCGGAAGCGAGGCGGCACCGCTGACGGGCGCCGCTTGTCCATCGGCGCCGCGAACGCGCCGAGGCCAAAGCGGCACCGCCGCCGAGTCACCGGCGCCGCAAACGCGCCGACCAACGGCGCCGAAGGCGGCGCGCCGAGGGTCCACCCGGCCAGGCCCAAAGTCGAGGGCCTCGCCATCGGGGAGCCTGCACCTCCTAAGAGGTGACTGCCGAGGCGGTGTCAGCGCCATGCCCCGGGAGGGACTACGACGCTCTCGACACCGCAGAAGGGCCTCCTCGGCAAGAAAAGACGAGGAGACCCCTCCTCTCAGACCGACAGGCCCGGAGGGACCCGGGAAAGGCCAAGAGACCTTACCTGAGAATCCTTGAGCGACGCCGTCCCCCTAAGGTCGGCGGGGCTTTGCCGAGCTTGAACGCGTGGACTTCGAGGACACGGCGGTCCATGGAGAAACAGGCGTCGCACGAATCCATGTCATGGTTGGGTCCCAGGCAACGGAGACAAACGTCATGCTGGTCCGAGACGGGAAATGCCGGCCACAGGAGCACCGACGCATAGGGGCGCGGCCCGTCTTCGAGAAATGCTTTGCTCCAGAACCGGACATAACGCTAAACAAACAAGGTCAAAATACAGAAAGAAAACACCGCGCCGCATAAAAGAAAAAGGAACAGTCTTTACCGAGTATGGCGTCGAAAAGTAGAAAATCGGAGTCGGCTACATCGCAGTTGAATTGACGCCCACGCTGAAACAGGTGCTGCCTCGACGGCGGAGAAACAGAACTGAGTTGGAGGAGGAGTCGGTCGCTATTAACGGCCGCCTCGCGCATGACGCATGACGCCGCCGAGGGCGGGCCGTTAGGGCAAACTTTAAAAAAAAAAAAGCTCCCGTGGCGGGTGCGCACCTCCGGCTTACACCCAGGAAGTAATGAATGGTGAAGATTGACAAGGGAAGATAAGAGCTTTTTGATAAAATCCAAAGCAGCAGTCTACATCAAAGGCAGTGATGCTACCTCTAATTTACTACTGGTTTGTTCCACCACTTAAACAAAGGTTTCCCTTATTCTTTAGTTTCCACTATTTTTTATTTATTTATTTATTTATTTTTAACAAAATAATTCTGGGTGACCAAATTCTCGCTAGATATGTCAATGCCCTTTCTTTGTTTGGAATTCCACTTTGTGATGTCATCCTGCAACTGGTGCCGTGTGAAAGGGCAGCTCAGGGAGGACACAGGGCATCTGCACAGAGGTTCCTCATCTGGGTTCCACTCCCTTCCCCTCTGGGCAGCTCAGGGAGGACATAGGGTGTCTGCACAGATGTTCCTCATCTGGATTCCACCACCCCCTTCCATGGTTAGTTCAGACGGTAAGCCTGGCAGTGATCTGTGCAATGCTTCCAGCTACAGCAGCAAGCTTCATTTTTAGACAATTACAGAGCTAGATGCTAGCACTATATACAGTATAAACAGAGTTGGATTTTCAAAGGGGTGTCTGGGGTTTGCGGCACCATGTTAGTGCAATCTGCGACAAATAGTTGGACCACATAAGACATACAACTGCCACAAATGACACCCATGTTATTATCTTCCAGTGCTTTTGCAGTTGAAACCTGCTAAAGCAAGGAAGAATTGGTACTACTTGGCGGGGGAGGAGTGGAATGTTCGTCTCACGATTTTAAGTATAAGATGAATGTTTATGGGTATTACAATTACATACTGTAGATACTAATTAAATTATGTGGATTAATACCAAAATTCAGAAAAAGTGCAAAAAACATTTTTTTTAAACTGTCATGAAATTTTTTCTGTCGATATTAAAAAGGTGTATCGATATACTTTGTCATTATGGAAAAAGTATATCAGTAACATTTATTTTATAAAAAAACACCTCTGTCGTGATGTAAATATATATATATATATATATATATATATATCAAATAGCTAGAGAAAACTGCCTATTTTTATTTTGATAACAAAATTACTACTGTTATATAATCACAACCCCCCAACAATCCCCCCCCCACCACCCAATCCGTTGACAAGGCCTGATGGGGGATGGGGCTGCATCAGATCTAGGTACCACTCTAAAATCTTTGTTCTTGTATTTTAACACTGTTTATCACTGCGCACTGGATGTATTGTACATATGCTCGTATGTGTTGAAACATTGATGACTACTATTTGTAACCTAACTGCAATTCTATGACATGGAACCTTTGTAAAAGAGCGTGTGCTCAAAGGTATTTTCCGAATCAGCAATATATAAATAAATAAAACAATATAATAACGACACCATTTCATAATGGCTAGACTCCCAAACTTTAAAAAAAATTACGTTTATAGCCCCAACAGCCTCAAAGTTAGACCTTTCGAAAGATAATTTCTTTTAAATGTAATAACATTGGAACCATTCGTTTTTTTTTTCTATACAGCTTTTTTCCTGGCAGACTGTCGCAGGCAGGCTCTCAGCCCTGTCCTCGCTCCCTCTCACCTGGTACCCATCCTATGGTCCACTGAGCCCTGTCTCCTCCACGGATTACCCCCACCCCACCCCCATGGCAGGGCCAGGAAGGGGAGGGGAGGGCCACCCTCCCCCCATCCAGTGGCACAATCCAGACTGGGCCAGGTGAACAGGCAATGGACTGGAGCACAGGTGGGTGAGTGGGGCTACATATAGCCTATGCCAACCCATTCTCTGCTTTTCTCCCTTAGTCCCCCCTCGTCTTGGCAGCACGTAAGTACGCACACGTAAAGATGTATGCATGCAAGCCAGCCCAGTGGCATGGAGGGCTACAGCATTGCTACCTTTACCTCCTGCCATGCCGGTGACCCGTGTTAACGGTGCAAGCGGGTCGCCAGGTGTCAGCCGGGGAGGGAGAGGATCAAGCATCTGGAGGACAGCTCTCCTCTCCAGGGGAGGGTGGGTTGGCAGTTCCACCGAATGACTGCCCCCAGTTGGAGGCCTGAGGGCAGAACGGGTCGGGGACACCAATGGAAGGGAGGGTGCTGTGGGACTCTGCAACGTTTGTGCACTTGCACGCATGTGCGTTGACATGTCACACCTCAGCAATGGGGGGGGAGGGGAAACAGAAAAATGGTCGAGCGGCAGGATGACACCGGTCCTCTGCAGGCTCCGCATCTGGCTAGCTGGGCACATCGGTGCCATCCAGGTAAAGTCCCAGTGGACTCTGGGGTGACGGGGTTGGGGGGACCGGTGGAAGGGGGCCAGTCGACCCAGAGGAGAAACTGTAGATAGAAAAAAAAGATGTATGCATGCTACAAAACCACAGCCCCTCCCTTAGTGTCACTTGAGCTGCCGGCACTACCCCATGCCTCCAGGCAGGGGCAGCCAAGGACAAGATGGAAATCCTCCCCACCCCGGGAGAGTAGAGCTGCCCATCAGATGCTCAATCCCTCTCCATCCTCCGCCAACTCCTGGAAACCCGACCTATTTCCTGAACCAGGGTCACCACGTGGTAAGAGGCAAGGTGCATAGCGCCTCAGCCCTCTACACCACTGGGCTGGCATAATTTACTAGTTTTTTTTAAATGAAAGCTTGGAATCATCTAAGTAGATATATCGATATGATAGTACTACAGTAACAAGATATTAATATAGAAAAACATAAAATGCTATATATTAATATAAAAAAACATAAAAGGGTTCATTACATTTTTAAAGTCCTGTCATTTTAACAACATATAATATCTACATGTTTGACATGTAGTGGCACATTAGAACTCTGTCATTAGGACCAATACATGTTGAACAGACACCAAGCTTTCATTAAAAACACAAACAAGCGTAAAAGTTCAAATATTAAAGCTATAGCAATTTAATTTCACGAATTAATAAAATAACATAAAAGATTATTTTTGGACATAGTTGGAAGATACTAGTGGTTGCGTTCTGAGTAAGTATAAACATTCTTTTCTAGTTTTTTGATGCAAGCTGTAAAGCACGTAAGTGATCTCAAATGTGTTAACGTTTAAAAATAGCATTTAAAATGTTTATGGCACATATGAGACATCGTTGAAGCCCAAAATCTTGACACTTTATTTCTTACATGGAAAAATGTCTCTTTTCAGTCTCCTGTGGTACTTAAAATAACTAGATTTTTAAATACAATTTAATAATCCAAGAAAGCCCAGCTGAGAAGCAGCATCTTGATTTCACTGGTGTTCTGTTTCTGCACAGTTATTACAACTGGGTGCACTGAAACAGAGGGAAGTGGAGTGACTGCATTTGCTCAAGGTTACACAGTAAGCCAGCCCTAGAGGGATGCAAATCTAGAATCTGACTGTTCTTTGTTGGAACTACTAGAGCTCAGTACACATCATCCTGAAAAACAAGGATGGTACGGTACAGCGCAATGGTAGAGGGGTGAACTTGCAGCCTATAGGTTCTAAATTATAAAACAGGAAATGGAGTGGTCCAGTTGGCTGACAGAATTATAAAATGGTTATTTTTTTTCCATAGCGGTGTTTCTCCCTGACCATATATGTCTTCCAGGGAAATACCCTGATCCCAGGAATACACCTTTGTCAGATCTTCATCCCTTGGCTACTCCAGACCCTAGTAACCCACTGATTACCCCCATACGGCTTACCTTGCATGGCAGGGGCTCCAAGGAAGGAAGAGGCACACTCACCACCAACAAACCAAGAGGGACGCCTGGTCTGGAGTACAACACTGAGTATATGCACAGACCATCTGGAGAACTATGTAATAAATAGCAATGTTCTGCATCTATTCGGGACGTCTCTTGTTTTTTGGTGAGTGCGCCTCTTCCTGTATTTGTGGTTTAAGTAGAAAGGCTGCTTTCACCCAGGATCTGAGAGTGCAGGCCAATTCTAACTGTTCTGAAATGCTCCTGAGGCCGTCCATTATGTTGACTAGGATGCAGTGCCGACAGGTACTAGGACCGAGGGGAATCACAGAGGCCCAGACCACCATATAAGCAGAAATGGGTTTTCTTTTTTTTTGGTGGTCACCTCCCACCTCCCCTGAGGCATCAGACACTCACAGCAGACCCTGCAGTGAGAGCAAGCTCCCTGGCCCACCTGCAGGTATTGCTGCAGCACTAGAACACGCCACCGACCCTCCCTGGCCAAGAAGCAATGCCACACAGCAGCTGCTGTAGCCCATCCTGTCTCCTGCCGTAGTGACCCGAACTAGCTCCCAAACTTGATTCGTCTGCATGGCAACATGTGGGCCATCGGGGCAGCCTATGTGGGTTACGTCAATGGCGGGAAACCTTCATGTACAATTAGAACCATCAGAATTTCATCTATAAAAACATTCATTTTAAATCTATAACAACAACAGTTTAGTTTCATAATACCATCAAGGCACTCCAGGGATTGGGTTACCTTTGTTAATCTAACCCTAGGGGCATAAGGTACTCGGCTATGCCTCGTACCTCATGATTCCCCTAGGGTTAGATTAATGGATGATAACCCAACGCCTAGTTGTGCCTTCCTAGTCTGAACTTTATATTGCCCTTTGCACTGCTATAAATGTTATACTCCTTCTGCACCTTATTGTACTGTGTTTCTCTGCACCTAGTGTCTGCCTTTTGCACAACTGTTAATTTACTGCACTTATGTCACCTCGTTATTTGTAAATATTGTACTTACTGCATCATACTGTACTGTAACTGATCTTTCCCACCTCCCTCTCCCTAGGATGCATCTGGAAATGAGCTGTTACCAACTCAGTATGTCTTTCCTGGTAAACTTGTTGAAATGAATAAATTAATTAATGAAATGCCATTCAATCTATCATCCTATGCACTCCTACGCAAAATACAGTTACGTTTCTGTCCATCTACCAGTGAACATTGGAAACTGGATACATCAGGGTAAATGGCAACCCACTTACCAGTGTATCAGTGGCTCAGTTAATAGCAGCCTTCCTTCTGGGCCAGAACAATCAGATATTCATGGGTTCAAGCTCCAGATCAGGCCCTTTGGCTAATACCAACCACTGACAAAGCAGTGCTGCACTAAGGAGTGCTGTACTGTTTTAGAAGCCATCCGTCAGATGAGACAATAAACCAAGGTTCCTTCTGATCCTCGTAGGTGGCTTGTTCAGGTTGAAGTTAAAGATCCCATGGCAATGGCTGCCCTGAAAGCCCAGTGTGCCGTGCTTCTGTGCAAGGAACCAGGGTTCAGGGGCAGGCTTGGGTTGCCACGTCAGGAGGCAGACCAGGCCAAGGTGGCTGCCACAGGGTAGTGTGCATAGGCCAGTGAGGGCCGGCAGTGAGTTCAGAAGCAACAGCAATCCTTTGTGGCTGGGTGAGGGAGTTAGCTCTTGCCCCAGGGACACTGTGTGTACACAAGGGCCTACAGTGGCTGTGCTAGTGACAGGGGTGGAGGGACTACTGACTAAGTGAGAAAACTGAAAACACAAAAATAATTTGCACTGAGCCATCTAAATGACAGCCATCGGCTCGGCACCCTCAGGCCTTGCTTCATGTGGATCCCTACTGGTCCTGGAGGTGGGGGGAGTGGCAGATAGAGTTGAGAGGTTGCTGGTAGCACAGACCCAAACTGTGAGGTGCTGGAGGCCACTTGGGGCCAAACAGCTAATGAAAAGAAAAAATATCCCATGGGGCTTCTGCAACGCACACAAGAGTTATCACTGGTGTCCAGGCCAAGATTACCTCACTCCATAACACACATTCTAACACAGTATTATGTATCCACTATGCAGTATTAGCTGAGACATTCAGTCCCCGCACTACTTGTATCCAACTGATTGCTCTGGAAAGTGCTTTGGGATACAGTGTTTAAAGGTGCTATATAAAACCAAATTCTATTCTGTCTCAGTGTGAGAGGCAGACTCTAGGCCCAGTGAGCTGATCAAACACTTCACAGCCAAGAAGTTGCTGTAGGTAAGGAGGACTGATTGTTTCAGACAGTTGTTCCTCCGTCATGGCTCTGCTACTCTGTAAGTGATAATCACCCTAGTAACTCACTTATCTTCTGGTTCCCTTTTTGAAAAGAACTTGCAAATTCTACAAATTATTTCACTGTTTTGTGGTGGTTAATCACCATAGAGAGGGTTCCCATTTCCATACCATTTACCATTCCAAGATAAAAGACAGCGTTCACCAGCGAGCCTCCTCTTTTGAAGTGATCAGTCATGTGCTCCAGCCAGTTGGCCTGCATGCTGTTGACGTTCTGCCCGTTCCTGGAGATACGCAGTGGGAAACTCACTGTGTAGTACTTGCTGGAGTTCTGTGTGGGCTGAGTCTTGTGAAAAATGGCGAAGATATCAATTTCTACAATAAATGAAAAGCCACATATACAAGTTACTACAGATTCTATGGAAAAAAAACGCATACAACTAAGTTCTGTCTTCTAAGAATCCTTATTGCAGACAGAAACTAACCTCTCCCTCAATTACTGTTTGGTGGCAGATAAGGAGACTTTTATTTACTCGATAAGTGCCTTTTCAGGGCACAAGATCCAGTACAGATTAAAAACACCTAAAAAGAAATTAAAAATACTAAACAATACACAGTAGGAACTACAGCAAAATAAATATCAGAAGGAGACTGGAGTCAATACAGAGGGATACAGTCATAAGTAAGAGTTCCTACAGATATAATACTGTTTTCAGCCAAAAAGCAAGGGGTCATATTCACAGAGCCCCCATAAACCCTGCAGCTGTGGGATAAACCCGGCGCAAGTGGGTTGCCACTTATGGAGCCGCAGTTTTTTCCGCAGCTGCAGTATTCTCAAAGGTGGAGCCAGTTTATGGCCAGCTCCATGATTTATGGAAGCTTACAGGTATTTTTTTCCCCTGCAGCTGTGGAAAAATGTTATGCCCGGTGGGACCAGGCATAACATCTCCCGCAGCTGTGGCGGACTGAAAATACCAATCTCCACAGCTGTGGCGAACTGAAAATACCAGTCTCCACAGCTGTGGCAGACTGAACATACTAGTCTCCACAGCTGTGGAGATTTCGGTCAGTAACTGGAGTTGCGGAGTGAAACTTAGCCTCATGTCATTTTGTGAATCCAGCCCCAAGTCTTTAATCTTGTTTTACAATATTGGACAAAGGGAGCTTCGCAAATATCCCTGGGGAGTATATTCTATAACTGAGGTTATATGGTCCTCAGCAGATATTAATCTCGACTTGGGAACCCATAACAATCCTACCACCACCCTCTCCCAAGCACAGTTCCTTACAATTCACACCTAGGTTGGTTACAGCCAGATCACTGAGGTAACGACGATCCAGACCATTCAGAGACAAGAAAACCCCAAATAAAACCTTAAAATCGATCCACATTTAACCGGTACCCACTGCAGCTTGTGAAGCACAGGGGTGATATGTTCTGCCCTCGGGTGGGGATGTTAGGCCATAGAAGTGAGTTGCCACGTTCTGCACCAGCTGCAAATAGTGGATCAGATTAGTGGGCTGACCCTTTTAGGGCACACGGCAGTTATTCAGCTACAAAGTGATGAAAGCCTGTACCAGAGTTCTCAAGTTGCCTTGGTCAAGGAAGAGATGCAACCTGACAATGTTTCTCACATGGTAAAAGCTGCTCTGGACATCAGTCATTTGAGAACCTAAGGTCAGCTTCATATCTAGAGCAACCCTCAGGCTGTGCACAGCCTCCCTGCAATGGTAGGAAGCATCCTTTCTGTGGATGTAAGCAGGTCAGTATTTGGACAAAAACTGTTTGAGACCACAAAAAGCTGGTTTAACAGTTAGATAACTGTTGCTTTGTCTGGGCATTTGGCTAAGGTTATCAATTTTCTCCCAGCATCTCCAGGGTCATCTCCCTTATACCCATGCCAGGTGGTGTAGGATAATGGTTCTCCATTTTGGAGCAAAACCTTCCTTTATGTTTGGTTAGTATGTGTTTCATTTACCTTACATCTGTAAGTAGGAGGCTTGCATCCTTGCTCTAAGACCAGACCAACTTGCGTCCAAATACTGCCTGAATGTGCAGGCCACACTGCGTCAAAACAGTGGAAAATCAGGCACACGGCTGTGGACATAAAAGAAAAACTGAATTCCCTCCTCAGATGCAGCATCACTGGAAAAATCCAGCCCTCGAGCATGTTACTGTGCTTGAGTAATTTTCAATTTTAAAATGTATTTGTAATGAAATACTCACTTTTAAAATAAAAGAGACAGCACTGTCTGAATGCACAGCACAACCGTGAACCTGGAGATTCAGGTTCAGATTCCAATAGAGCCACAGTGTGACCCTGAACATGTATTTGACCTGCCATGGCCCCACTTCACAACACAATACATATTGTTATAGAGTGTTTTTCTACAAAAGTATCTTGGTTTACAAAACGTGCAATGAGAAAATAATAAATGGAAGCAAGGTAAGTATCAAACATACAGAATCAGAAAGATGAGGTTAAAAAGCCTCAAAGTCAATGGAGATAAAAGGGATTTTAAGAGTGGGAGAGAATCAAGCAATACAGCATAGGTAGGAAGGCAACATGAGACTGCAAGTGCAGCAGAGGAAAAGGGTTAACCAGCAAATGTGGAAAGTTTCACTGTAGGAACACTGAGAAGACGAGTATCAGAGGAGTGAAGACATCTATTTGTAGAATTTATTCATTTTATTTATTTAAAACAAAGGTCTATGGACAGAATTTGCCCGTTTTCATAGGCAACTGTACTGTGACGGGCATATGACCAGATTGATATGTTCATTTCTTTTGTTAGTGGACATTTTTCCTTTCGTAAGTTCTGTTATTTGAAAGTGGATGAAACCATGGCTTCCAAGTTGCATGTCCAGGCAGGTCTTGTGGGAAATACTGGTTAACTGCTCAGTGTAACTTTCCCACAAGCTCATCTAAGCTGCACATCCTGTCAGATGTGTGGGTGCAATTTCAAACACCTCAGACATCCTGAAAAACAAGATCGTAAAGCTGGACAGAGGATGTCTAGGTGTGAAGGAGGCCTGTTGGCCCGGCTGATGTCACTCACACACACGCACACACATATTTGAGGTGGAGGGAACAGTGGGGAACTGCCACTCAAAGGAGTGAGACCACTTCCCACAGTAAAAGGGAATAAATTAGGGAGCTGATGGGTCAGCTCTCTCTCTCTCTCTCTCTCCCTCTCTCTCGAACACTCAACAACTGAAGGTAAGAGGGCCCTGCCAAAGGCTAGCTGAAGGGTAAGACAGCACAGTGAGGGAAAGTGTCTTTTGCAGTTAGTGGCAGGTAAAGAGTTCTAGGTGAAAGCTCAGATTTTTCTATATGTCAACTGTTTAACATCCCTTATTTTCTATTTTTTTGGTGGGGGGGCTCAAGCCACATTGTGGCTCAGCCCCTGCCAGCCCTTGGCCCCCTCCTCGCACTCTGGGACTTGCCCTCCGGTACCCCGAAACCCCTTGTATTACCCCCAGGGCGGGGCCACCACATCGGTTGGATCTCCACGACAACAGGACAAGGGTGCCAGCAGGGGAGCCCACTGGCACTACTTCCTTGGCTTGCCCCCCAAGGCGGAGCGCGGAGTACACTGGCCATAGCAGGCAACGGGATAGGTTGTGATGCCCCCCAGAGGTGCCATGGTGCGCAATTGGGGCCAAGGTAAGTGGGCATCATAGGTGGTGACTGCAATTGTTTCTGTTTTTCCCTCGGGGGCAGGGACATGCAATGATGCCCTATGTCTGCCCCGCCCCCCACAGTAACAGCGCCGGTAAGGGGGTTACCCCCAGCCTCCACCAGGGGTCCATGTTGTACCGGACACTCTACCCCCTCCCTCCCTGGAGAAGAAGAGCAGTCCCTAGGATGCTCAATCCTTCTCCCCTGGCTGGCCCTCCGATGTCCCCAGGTCTGTCCCCGAACCCGGGCCGTTGGCATCGCAGTCGGGCACCCTGCCCCAGCACCAGTGAGCCGGCTTTATTTTCCATTCTGAGTAAACTTGTAGACCTTTTGTCTTTCTGTAAATATATCCTGCTTGTAAATACTTGTAGTTCTTCTAGTAAAGCATCTATTTTTGATAGAACCAGTGACTGCTTGTTTATTTAAAAAGATAATTTTACTATTTCTACTGGACTCTGTTTGTAGTCTGTCTCTGAAGGGACACTCTACCAATAGTTACTGTGGTGACCTTCCTGACCTTGAGCAGGAGGCAAAAGATAGGTTTTCCTGGTTCCTAGTAAAAATCAGGTGGTGGCAAAGAATTAAAAGTCCCCAACAGAGAACTGCCCTGTAAGCGAGGGGTTCAAGAGGCAGCCTTGTCACAACTGGTAACAGTGGCGAGGCATCTTTGTCACAGGTATAAAAACAAAAACATGCAAAACAGAAATGAATTCGTTCAGAAAGGTGGTTTGGGAGCCAACTCTGAAAAGTGCTGCACATGGCAACGTGTCCCACCAAGGGTGAGCTGGTGAAAATGCCTCCCACAGCAGCAGTCCCTCAAGGTGTGCCAGGCAGAATACTCCCTCGCAAAGGGGGACAGACTCTGGGTGGGGGGAGCAAGGGTCAAGGGATGTCAGACAGTGACATTTCATCACATAGTGGCATGAGACTATGGCAAATCCTCCTAGTGGCCAGGATTAAGTCTGGACTGGCATTCTTAAATCCAGACCATCCAACCCACCTCCTCACCAGATCCTGACAGGCCAAGGGAGAAACGGCCCCAAAATGAGGACCCCGCCATGGGGATCAAGCCATGGAGAACCAAGAGGGGAGTCGACTGGGATGGGGCTAGGAGGTCACCGATGGCAGCCTGAAGCATTGGATGACTAGGGCAAAAAATAGCTGGATTAAAAAAAAAGGCAGCTTGATACACTCCAGTGAAGGATTTTGAAATGAATGAGTGTCATTATAAAGTCTATTCTAAAGTGAATGGGTAGCCAGTGAAGGCCTTTTTTTTTTTTTTTTTTAATTTTTTTTTTAAACTTTTCATTTATGCAGTTTTCAAGGCATACAAATACAGTGAAAAAATACCATGGTTAAAGGTACAGACATAAGTCAAAAGAGCAATATCATAAGTAGTGATGTTACAGCTCTCGTACAATGTTACAACACTGGAAGGGAACTGCAAAAATATAACAAGAGAAGTCAAAAGACCACAAATCATAGCTCAAGAGCTGTTGCTGCATGACCATGGATATTTCCTAAATGTACAAATGAGACAGTAGACCCAAGTGAAACACTAAATTAGGTCATAGAAACATGACCCTTAGTATGCCATGTCATTCAAGACAGTAGTAAACGAATAGTGTGACAGTCTTTGACCGCCACCACCCACGGTAAACTGAACAAGGAAAACAGTAAGACTAAAGTATGTGAATGGGGGTCCCCATGCACATACAATGGAAAGATTAACAGTGCAATCCAACAGTACTTCAAACTAAGAGGAGGCATAGGACAGAGATGCCAGGCAAATGGCATAATAGGAAAACTGTAAACTGTACAAATGTCAGTAAAGAAGCACATCAGCCCTCCTCCTCATGATCCGACTATGCTAAACCCTCACGGACAGCAAAAGCCTCCTTAATTTTGCTTAAAAGTTTCTGAGCCTTGGCTGGGTCAGTATATAAATATGTTTTACCAGAGTACATTATTTTAATCCACAAACACAACCAGAGCAGCGTCCTGAATAGCGAGCGGGTGCTAGCTAATATACAATGGAAACATAGAGGGTCAACAGCACTTTTTGAAGCAAACTGTACAAAAACAACTGTATTAAAGAAAATAAATACAAACGGGGTTGCAAAGGGTCACGAGAAGACCCAAAGCGTTGGAGTTATTGCCGTGTACTTGGGCAGTCTTGCTGTTTTCACCACCTTGTTTGTATTTATTTTCTTTAAATCAGTTGTTTTTGCACAGTTTGCTTCAAAGAGTGCTGCCGACCCAATTTGCCTCTATGTTATTTTAAGTCTAGCAGGGAGCTGCAGCGAGTGCATCACTCCCAATTTCCTAAGACTCAAACGGACAGAATCAAATGCCTTACAACACTGCCAAGTGGCAAAACTGACAGAAAAAGCTGTCCCATCAGATGGCAGGAGGATCCCCTTTCTTTTTGCTGTGTTCAGCATCTCATCTCGAATATGCTCCCCCAAGGTGACAATCAAAATAGTCCTAGGCAAGTCCAGGTTGGAAGGGCACTGTCAGAGAATGATTCAGTAAGTTTTAATAATTTTGTCAGAAAGATCCATGGCAATAGAAGTACGTAACAAATCAACCACAAATGTGAATAAGTCCCATGCCCTCCAAGCCTTCCAACACCCCCAGGAGACGCAGATTCTGCAATCTCGCACCATTCTCTAGGTGCTCAAGATGAAGACGAAGTAACCCGTTTTCCTTCACAAGCCCAGAAGTCACTACAGACGACTTTTCTACCACAGCATTAAAAGTCATCACATCGGACTGGAGGGGGTCCAGCCGAGTCTCAGTGGTCACAACATGGTGGGAAAAGGCATCCAACTTTTTATTGATATCACCATTTGCTTGCTTAAACTCCGATTTAAGTTCATGGATAGCCAGAAGTAAGGCTGCATTAGTAGGCTCACCTCCCTTAGGAAGTAGTGCGGCAGCTCCCCCTTTCTGTGCTGCAGCCTGCTGTTTGCTAGCTTTCGATGGACTGGAGTCCTGCTGCTGTTGTTTTTGTGGATTACCCATTATTAAACCTGTTCTAACCTGACTCGAGCCTGGCCTTCCAGCCTACTCTCCCCCTTCCACCCCCCCAGCCAGCCCACCAATTGCCTCCTTGAACCCTGCCTCCACTCCCACCTTCCCCCTCTTCCTACTGAACTAATCATGGGAGTAATTACACTTATGGTAATCAACTGCTTTATTTATTAAAACATACCTTGCATTGTATATTGTTTATTGTTGCTTTGACAAATGCTCACCTGAGCTGCATGTACCGAATTCTACTGATTGCACTGACAAATGCTAATTTTTGCTGCGCCAAATCTGTTTGTTACAAATACTTGATGTGGAACCTTTGCAAATGAGCACTTAGCTCAAATGATGTCTGCTGTACAAATAAATAAAAAAAACATAATAAATGGATATCCACCGAAAGTGCATCCAGAGGCCATCCAAATAAAAGAAAGATTATCTCTGTAGATGAGAGTAAATTCCGAAAACTTTTACTTTGTTTGGTCTCCAAAGTGGAGCTGTACAAAAGACGTCTGCTCCAGCTGGCAACTAGCTGCACCCCTGCCAGTGAAGGTCTTTAAGAATGGAAGTAACGTATTCAATCAAAAACGTTGACAGTAAAGGAATAAAAGTAAGACTGAATCAGAGACAGCCAAAAGTTACTACAAGTGTACCTGGGTCACCACAGATGTTGACAGTTACTACTTCTGCCTTGTGGGTTCGACAAGGTTGAGAGGCCTGGGTTGTTAAACCCCTGATTGGATGGTTCGTATCCAAAGGATAATATTAAAATAGTGTAGTGTCCCTACCCAAAGAAAGGTTTAAAGAGCTAGTGGAACCAAAACAGATAGACAGGAAAATGATACAAATTTTAGGAAGCAGTCAGTTGTAACTTTTTATTTCTGAAGTATTTTTCTTTTTTCGTTTTGCTCATTAGGAAGTTTACTATGTGATAATATCGTGCTGGATGTGTGGAACAGCTTTTAGCCTGGCAGCTGACATATCTAACTCTACTGCCCTACACTACATCATCAGCATTATGATCTTACTGACAATTACATCACAGGTGACTGACCTGGCAGCCACTGAGTGGCTGGTCCTAAGCAGCAGTGATGTCACAGTCAGTGAGGTCACATGCTGATGATGTAATGGGTGGAACAGCTCAAGATATGTCAGCTGCCAGGCAGAGTGCTTTTGTACACAGCACATCTACTAACAACAGGTAAACAATATACTAATTAAAGAAAGGGAAAAGGGAAAAGAAAAAGTACCTCAGATATAAAAGGCAATGGTTGACTGCTTTAAAAAACTAGTGTTAGCTTTAGGCAGTACACTAGCTCTTTAAGTGGGCCTGGTTTAAGTATGGCACAGCGCTCAACCCCTGGGATACAGTACCTCCTTGCCCACAAAATTACCCCTTCTGTGGACAAGACAGTGCAATAACAGTTCCTCACTGAACACCCAATACTTATGCTCTGTCTGGGGCCTAATACACAGCAGCATTTCGGGATGGCACAATTTGGGTGTGCAAAAGGGCTCCCTTTTCTGTCACCCCAGAGAAATGACAGTCACAAAGCCCTAATACAGCCAGCGGGGAAGAGTCTAACCTGACAGATAAGTCATAATATAAACAATGGTCGTCAGATGCCTGTGGTCATAACTGGGGTTTTCAGTCACAAGCATACCATTTGCAACCACCACAGACTTATGGGGAGGGACGAGGGTCTGCCTCCTCAGTCATCCCACATCCCCTCCCCAATCCTGAGTGTCATGGTCCACTTGTGGTTCTAGTTCTTTTCAAACCTGTATCTCCCACTGGTCCACCTGAGTGTCTGCCCCCCCCACCATGATCCTGTAAATGTATCCCCTCCCTGGTTGACAGTGAACCTCCCCCAAAGACTCTTTTTCCCATGTGCAGCTAAAGTTAATCTGATACTTTGCCTATCTTAGTCCCATGCTGAGTTGTCTTTCAGCCACTGTATGCATTCATCACCCCTGTAGAACTGCTTTGTAAAGTTCTAAAGAGGTCAGTGTTACGGTGATGTGCAGGCAGCTCTTGGGAAGCCAGCAAGTGTCTGTGCATAATACAGTGCTTCCTTTGCATGCCTGCCCCTTTTCCAGCATTGCTCATGCAAGTACGAACACTGGCACAAAATGGCTGTTTCAACCACTCTGTGCCACTAAACTGTGACTGTGTATGGGGTGCCAGGCCTCAACATTATCAGTTAAAGTCCCCTTCCCCATCCTTCTTCAGTCTTTATAAAATATGAGCAGGAAGCATGCAGTCCTGGCTTGGGGAATAGTATAGTTCCTGCCTTAACTAACCATATTTTTTAACAAGCATTGGTCAGTGGCGAACATTTGCTGGCATGTATTTGCTCTACAAATATGTGGTATTGATAGTGCAGAGGTGAAAATAACCAAAATAATAGCACACTATTAGTGATGGGTGGCCAGGAGATGCTGCCTTGTGTGGTAAGAAGTCCCAGCATCTGCGCTAGGCCTTTGGACCCTCTGTGGTGTATGAAGCTCCCCCTTGTCGGAAGCTGGCACCGGAATCAATATCCCAGACTCCCCACTTTATCGGGGGGAAAGGAGGGGGGCACATGTTAACCATGGTAGAGCAGCTCTTGGCTTAATCGGGCTCGGCTGCTCTGGGCCAAAAAGGGAGACTGTCAGAGGCTGAACTGGATGGTGAATTATTCACAGTTCCAGAGGGGGGTATCACCACAAACAGCTGATGTGAGGGTGTGTGCAGGTCAAGGGCAGCCAGCACTGGTATAAAGCAAAAAATCCCAACAGACCAGTACTCCAAATGACAAAATAAATAAATAGACCACAAGTGAAACTGCAAAATAAACTTCAATTCGTTTATTGAGGTCCAAGCACAAGGTAGAGGCTTCCTACCGCAGCGCTTCAGAATAAAGCCTTCGTCAGGGGGTCAGTTTATTTATTTTGTTGTTTGGAGTGCTGGTCTGTTTGGATCTGAACTGAATGGTAGCCTGAGAGTTCTGCCAACTCAAGTATAGTCAGACTGAGTGCCTGTGCAAGTCTGTGGCCAAAATTAACAAAGAACTGGACACTTTTACTGATTGGATGAGCAGTTTAGAGCAGCAAGTGGATGTGGTCCAATCCGAGGGTAATGATTCAAAGGGGGCAGTAAGTCATGCCAGACAAACCTCTATGCAGCTCATGAAAGAAAATTCCCTGCTCTGGAACTACCCAGAAGTATTAGAAGATCAGTTCAAGAGTAGTCAACACCAGGGAGGTGAGGCTCCCATAGGGTATAGAGGGAGAGTCTCTCTATTTGTTTATGGTCTGCTGCCTTCTGGAGGCACGCGGAATCAACCCTCAAGGTGAGACATTACCTGTCAAGAATGCTTACAGGGTAATGTCGAGGCGCAGCAGTGTGAAGCAGCCAGGATCTTATACAGTGCTGGTGGTGATGGTGAGACCAAGAGCAAGAGACCTTGTGCTCCAGTTGGCGAGACCGAAGAACGATCTGCAGACAAACTTTGCCTGGACCTCAGCTTTGCGACTCTCCACCGTTACAAGCAATTAGACTGGATCCAAAGACAGCTGTGGCAGCACAGCATTGCAAGCACTCTCTTTATGCCAACATGGCTCAGGATCGTACATCAGGACCACTTGTTTCTGTTTCCCAATCATAAGGATGCAAGCTGGTGGGTACAACAGTTACAGCAGCAGTGCAACGAAACCGGGGAAAAAAATTTGACCCTCCCTTTTTTAACTATAAAAGATTCCAGACATCTTCCACTTTTATTTGGTGGGTGCAAACATTTTCTAGACCCACATAAATGTGAGTATTTTATAATGATAATAATAATAATACATTTTATTTCTAGGGGGCCTTATCCATAACCAAGGCGCCTAACAATTTAAAAGAAGAACAAACATCAATAAAATTAACATAAAAACAGCAGTACACCAAAACCAGAAAGAAAAATCAATCACAGAATGCCTGGTGCCACAGAAAAGTTTTTAAAGATTGCTTAAATCCCTCCACAGTTGTTCACTCCCGTAGCCGACGGGGTGGAGAATTCCAAAGGGTGGGGGCTGCATACATAAAAGCTCTCACCCCAGATGATTTTAAACACACCCTTGGAATCTCTAGCAACCCCTCGTTGGCCGAGCGGAGTGATCGTCCGGGGCAATAAGGAACCAGGAGCTCTTTCAGGTAATCCGGGCCACGCCGTGTAGGGCTTTAAAAGTCAGCAAACCAACTTTGAAGGTGATCCGCCACTGTACTGGTAGCCAGTTCAGTTCATGTAGCACCGGCGAAATATGACAGGATCAAGCAGATCCCGTCAAAAGCCGGGCCGCCGCGTTCTGCACCAGCTGCAGGGGGCAGATTTCTACCCCAGGAAGCCCTAGGTAAAGGGAGTTGCAATAATCTAAGCACGAGGACACAAAGGCATGGACCAAAGTAGGAAGGTCGCAACACGGAACCAGATGCCTAATCCTGGCGATATTCCTGAGATGGTAAAAGGAAGATTTGATGACAGCCGACACCTGCGAATGCAGGGTCAGCCCTTCATCAAAAATTACCCCCAGGTTACGTAGCCGTTGAGAGGTCGGGAGTGAAACACCACTGAGAAAAATTTCCTGAGTGCAAACCAACCCCTAACCCCACTATCCGGCAACCTGAGTCCACAACCAGCACCTCATTTTTTTCCGAGTTCAACTTCAGCCAGTTAGAAGCCATCCACTCCTGGATTTCTTTCAGACAGTTATTAAAGACCGAGAGAGCTCCATCCGGGTCGGGTGCGAAAGAAAGATAGAGCTGGGTATCATCAGCATAGCAGTGAAACCTCAGCCCATACCTTCTTACAATGTCTCCGAGGGGTAGCATGTACACCGCAAACAACATGGGTGACAGCACTGAGCCCTGAGGCACTCCAAACGACAGAGAAGTAGGGCCTGAAGAAAAATCCCCAGACACCACTCTCTGTGTTCTACCCATGAGGAACGATGTAAACCACCTGAGGACCATTCCCGACATTCCACAGATGTGCCTCAGGTGACCAAGCAACACCCTGTGGTCCACGGTGTCAAATGCTGATGACAGATCCAGAAGAACCAAGATGGAATGGCTCTTCCGATCTCTAGCCATCAGGAGATCACTGAGCACCCGAAAACTGGACTGCAGCGGTTCACAGATGTCATGGATGGTCAAATGGTCCTCCAGTTGTACTGCCACTACTTTCTCAATCACATTCCCTAAAAAGGGAAGGTTAGAGATAGGTCTGTAGTTTGTATGGCAGTCTGGGTCCAAGGTAGCTTTCTTCAAGGGAGGTGTCACCACCGCCTCTTTCAAGGAGCTAGGAAAGTCTCCAGATTCCAAGGAGCACCAGACTATCCATGCAAGGACCGGACCGATGACATCAATACAACCCAAAATTAGGGAAGTTGGTCCAGGGTCCAAACTACAGCACGTAGGGCGCACACCCTGGATAATCCGCATGACATCCATGAACTCCGGTCAGCTGAAGGTACTCCAAGAAGGCCTAGGTGCAGTGACTTCATACTGATCAAAAGCAATGCCCATAGAGTATGCCAGCTGAAGTACCGCTCTGATGTCAGCCACCTTATCAGCAAAGAATCGCGCAAGTTCGTCGCACTCTAATTGCGAAAAGGCTTTCCGGACGTGTAGACAGGCTGAGTTGCACAGTCTGTCCACAGTTCAGAAAAGTTGAGCTGGTCGATTCTGAGCAGCTGCAATCTCCCCAGACAAGAATTCTGCCTTCTTACGGGTAATTGCAGATTGATAGGCTTGATAATGGTCCATCAATCTAAGGTGGTCGGTATCAAGAGCAGACTTCCGCCAGCAACGCTCTAACCTTCGTCCTAGTCTCCGTATCTCCCTCAGAGTCCCATCAAACCAAGGGGATCGAGGGCGAAGGGAGAGAGGGTAAACACGGACTGGAGCAATGGAATCCAGAGCCACTGAGACAGCCAGATTATAGGCCATCACAAGGGTCACTGCTTGCCAATGAGAGGGACGAGAGGTCAAGCACCACCACTAGGCTGTGAGAACTTATGTCTCGAAAAGGGCAGTACTTAACCATCTCCTCAGCGGCACGTCTACAAAGGGGGGTGCTAAAACTAAACCCCACGGTGTAGTGACCTGACCACCCAACTGGTTCCACCCCCAAGTCAGATGTTTCGATCCCTAGGAGGAAGACTAAGTCAAGGGAGTGTCCGTGTTTGTGAGTAGCAGTGGTAACCGCCTATGTAAGGCCCAGAGATGTCATCAACTGGAGGAGTGTTGATCAAATTGCGAGAGTTCTTAGCCGAACCAGGCGTTGACGTCACCCAGAACCATCAGTCTGGGTGACTCAAACGCCATGTCGACGACGAAGTCTGCCACTTCCTGAAAGAATCACTTCTTATCATCGGGTGGACGATAAATGAGGGCTATTCAATAACCTATACCCAAGCTACAACACACTCAAATTACTCTGTCTCCTCAACTAGTACACTCATGAGGTTAAGTTCGGTCTTGAAACAGACCGCAACCCCCAGGTCCAATCTCAGGCAGTGTATCACCGAGTACCCAGCTGGTTAAAGCCTCCAAAATGGGGCCAGAATTCTCATCCAGCCAGGTCTCGGTGATGCATGCCAGGTCCACCGTTTCAACAAGATCTGCAATAATTGCAGTCTTGTTCTTGATGGACCTGGCATTGCACAACACTGCCCGAGTTGGACGAACCTCCCGGGCCACCCGAACCACCTGCTCACCACAATCGGTAGTGCCCTTGGGTATGGAAACAGACATGGAGAACCATGTTCTGAGTTCCATCTCGCCACAGGGTGTCTCCTGGATCTTACCAACCCGATACGATGAACCCCCTCATTCACTCTCCACTGTTCGTAGCCCCCCACCACCCTCTATCTCCTACGCACAATACCCAGTGCTCTATAATCGTATTAATTTACTTTTTTCTTAAAGAAAAAGATACCATCACATTTGGCTTAGAAATACCATGGTAGACTTGGTAGGAGTTAGGACTGAGAAAAGAAAAAGGAAAACTCCTGGTGCGCTGCATAGCACGTCCTAGAAAAGTAGAGTTGGCAGGTATGCGTATATTTTCAGTTAACTGTAGCTGAAACTAGCTTTTTAAAAAAAATATTTTTCATTGCACTGCTGCACAGTACTGAGACTCGTAGTGAAACTTCTCTCTCTCTCTCTGTCTCCCCCTCTTCCCATCCCCCCATGCAGCAATAAGGTGCCACTCACCAACAAACGAACAGCACAATTATGTGTCAATGTGTCTTCATGGGGCTAGTGTGCAGGGCTTGCTACCTGGCCTGCTTTCCCTTGCTCTTGTGCCTCTCCTGCACTCTCCGAGAAGCACCATGGTACGACAACATTGCTGTTGTTGTCTCAAAACCGATAGAGAACAGGCTGACTGCCCTGGCAAGTTCTGCTGACATCCAATGCTGCTCACGGAGACAATAACATATCTTCGTATGCAGGGCGGAAAGGACAACACAGAGGGGGGGGGAGAGAGAGAGAGAGAGAGTTTTTCTACTGTAAGTTACAGTATGTACTGTTACTGTGCCCTGACCACTGGCAATCAGACACAATATCAGAAAGATGACCATGTGTGGCTACAACTGTTATCGGAGAATCACAGATACTGCTCTTCTCCGTGTCGCTCACCTGGTGTCTTCACATTACTCGGCAAACAATTTTTTATAAAATGGGTAGCTGGAAACACTGTCTCCCACCTGACAACTGTGGCACTCACATTTCCTATTCTCTGTCTCCCCTGTAAGGAACCTGGCAAAATCACTAATAAGAAAAATGCAGACAGACAGAGAGAACAGTCTGTCTAAGTATTCCCTAGGACAACTGCACAGGACAAGGGACACATACACACATACAAGTATCACTCTCTCTCTCTGTGTGCTCGACTCCTTGCTAACTGTCCATCTTGCTATGCTGTTGCTCCATTTCCTGGGGGCAGGCTTGGGCATGGGGCCAGGAAAGAACAGTCACTCTCCAACACTGTGTGCCACTGACACGGAGAGAGTCACATGGACTGTTGTGATTCTGCACTCTGCCTGCCAAGAATGTCTCTCAATTGCTTTTCGGTGGGGGGGGGTGTGTGCACACTGTTTCGGCACACTGTGCCTGTCCTTGGCACTTGTTGTTCCATGCCGCGGCTCCACATACCGGACCGGTGACACCGACACATCTCTGTGGCTGGCACACAGTGTGAGAAATCTAGCGGTGATTCACTCTACTGGCATTACACTCACTTGTTCACTCTGCACACAGTATCGGGGGGTTGGGAACAAGAATACTGCCTTTCTCTCTGTGTCACGTGCTCTCTCTCTCCGTCTGTTTCTCTCTCTCCGGTGAGTGTGAAACCGCTGCCCATTCACCACATTTGGGAGATTTAGCAGGGGGGAGGGTTGAAGGGGAATTGCCACTTTGGATGCGCTGCTGTCTATCTGTGTGTGTCTCTCTCTCTCACTAGGCACATGAGGTGAAGCCACACTGGCCCTGGACTACAGTCGGGAAATATACCCACACTGCCACTGCATGGAAATGCAGCCAGTCATTCTCATTGTCCCTCACTGGTGTACTGCACTCTGAATGCACTTTTCTTTCAGATGGTAGTACTCGTCGGGAGACAACTGATTCGGGATGACTCTGTTGACAAGTGGCTGTGGCATCCACATGGAAGGGTTGGCACCTCGGTCTCACGCCACACCACACAATGAGAAATGCTGCCAGCCACATATACACATGCAGCACTCCCAATCGCTCACTCGGCTGCCTGCACACTTTTGGCTGCTCTTACAGAGACCCGACACCTAGAGTGTCACGTAACTCAACTGCCCACTGCTCAGAGCTGGTTTGCTGTTGTACTTGACCCTTTTGTTTCTCCAGGCACGTGCATTCTGAAGAGAGCTGTGGGTAGCAGCTGCCATGTTGAAATAGCAACAAGAGGATAGATATAGATAGAGTTTGTTTTTAGATGTGACTGGATGTGTGTGCTGCTCCCTCACCAGACTGCCTCTGTAAGCACCTTAGGGGTCTGAATGAACTGCCTGGGAGCTACACTGTAAGATGGGAGCCGCCCCTGCTGGAGTTGAGCATGGAAAAATAAAACTCACAGGGTGAGCAGTAGGAGTAGGAGTAGGAGTAGGTGGCCAAGATCAGGGAAGGAGCCTGCAGCGAAGTGTTGAAGACCTGTGATCTCAAAAATGGGGGCCGTTTCATCAGTCTGAAGAGGGTGTGCATGCAGACCCATGAGGAGGACATGACTCTCCACCATTTGGGAGGTGACAGTGCTCAAACAGTTTGAGACCTTTGAGCACCCCAACTTGGTCAGGTGAGAAGGGCAGACAACGGAAGGCAGAGTCTTCACACAGTCACACAAGGGAAAGCAGCAATATGCCATACCACCAGACACAACACAAAACATGGTTGCCAATGGAGCAGAATATCATAAACTGGTTGCTGGGCGTAGTCATGGAAATGAAATGAGCCAGTCACTGTCTGATAGAAACAGCTGATTCTTTTCAAGTACACAAAGTTTCCGCCCAGCAAGCAATAAGTAGTGTCACCAGGGGAGTGTCTGGTCATTGGTGGGTCATTGGTGTATCACTGTCGAGCCCCTTGGAGTTTCAGCTGTAAGTGGCTCGGCAGTGATGCACCTCTGAAAATACAGGCTACTCACCTTTAACAGGAGTTCTAGGAATGGTATACGTTGTTCATCCACACTATCTGGCAGGTTCCTTGCCGCTTTAAATCTTGCCGGAAGGTCTTCAAGCTGGCTCCTCCCACCCACCCAGGTGGTAAAACTCTCGGCTCTGCCCCATGACACCAGATCTAGCCCGCTGGAAGCCAGGTTGTGCGTCGAAGCCGGGGAGGTCGGGTGAGTCATGCGGATGAACAACATATACCATTCCTAGAACTCCTGTTATGGTGAGTAACCTGTATTTCTAGGGACATGGATATGTTGTTCATCCACACTATCTGGCAGATTCCTAGCAGTTCTCTGGGAGGAGGGAGGCAAGGCGCACACCCACTACTTAGGGAATAAAGACTGGAGAACTGAGGCCCCAAAACCAGCATCCCGGCGTGACTCAAGGTCGACGTGGTAATGGGTGATGAAGGTATGTGCTGACTTCCAGGTAGCAGCCCTGCAGATTTCCTGGATAGGATGAGCTCTTATCCCTCTGGGAGGCTCCATGCCTGCCAACCTATAGCAGAGATCTATGCAGGAGGTGACCCACCTGCCTATCATCCGCTTGGCTGCAGGTCTGCCAGGTGCGGCTTCAGCATAGGTGACAAACAGCTGGCGAACCTCTCACCGAACTTCAGCTGTCTGCTCCTTATAATAAGCGAGCGCTCTTCTAGGGTCCAAAGTATGGAGCCTATATTCGGCCTCCGAGGTGTGACTGGGGTAGAACACTGGCAGAGTCAACACCTGGTTAAGGTGAAACTCCGACACCACCTTCGGAAGGAATTTCGGGTGGGGGCACAGGACAACCTTGTCACTGTGGAAGACCAGATAAGGAGACTTGATGGAAAGTGCCTGGAGCTCTCCCATCCTTCTGGCTGACGTGATAGCCACCAAGAAGGCGGTCTTCCACGACAGGTGAGAGATGTCACACCTGTGCATCGGTTCGAATGGCTTGCCCATGAGCTTGGCCAATACTAGCAGTAGATCCCACGGAGGTGGAGGTTTCTTGAGCAGGAGGGATATGTGATCAAGGCCTTTGAAAAGCGCCGACCACCTTCTCCTCGCTACACTGACTGCTTCCCGCCCACGCCTGTAAGCAGAGATGGCTGCCAGGTGCACCCATGGGTCACGACCGAAGCCCTAGCTGGAGAAAGCGGACCACAGGTAGTCCAGAATGCTTGCCAAGGAACAGGAGGAAGGGTCCAGGCCTTGCCTGACACCAAATGGAGAATCTCTTCCATTTGAAGGCTTAGCATTTTCTGGTCAACTCTTAGGGACGCCTCAACGACGCTTGAGGACCCTGCCGAAAGAGACACAAAGCCTGGAACTCTAGCCACTCAGGAACCAGGCGTCAGGTGCAGGGATTGAAGGTCCGGATGGAATACCTTCCCTGATTGACTGAGATCAGGTCCGGGCGGGCTGGAAGCCGCCTCGGGAGCCTGGAGCTGAGACTGAGGAGATCTGGATACTAGAACTGACGGGCCAGTCTGGGGCTACTAGAATCACCTGTGCCTTGTCCCTCCTCACCTTGAGAAGCACCTTGTGGATCAAGGGAAATTGGGGAAAGGCACAGAAGAGGCCCGGGGTCCACGGCCTCGAGAAGGCATCCCCCTGCAGCGAGCCCTGCTGAGGGGGTCAGGCATGAAACAGTCTCAGCTTCGCATTCTCCCTGGAGGCAAATAGGTCTGCCTGAGGCATGCCCCAGTGGGAGAAGAGATCTTGTACTACCTCCGGCAGGAGAGACCACTCGTGAGACGCAGCCCCTATCCGGCTTAGGGCATCGGCCAGGGTGTTGGAGGCTCCTGCCATGTGAATGGCGAGGAGATCTGTCTCCAGGCTGCGCACGAGAGACCAAATGCGGAGAGCTTCCCTGCACAGAGGCATGGAGCGCGTCCCGCCCTGGCGGTTTAGGTAGTACATGGTCGTGGGTATTGTCCGTCTGGACCTGAACCACTTGACCCCGTAGAAACGGAGCGAAGGCAGTGAGGGCTAGATGAACCACTCGAAGCTCCAGCAGGTTGATGTGGCATCAGGACTCCCAAGGGGACCAGAGGCCATGCACTCTGTGCTCCCCCAGATGGGCACCCCAACCCATCAGAGAGGCATCGGTCGATAGAGAGACCGTCAGCTCAGGGTGGACAAACGGGATGCCCTCCTGCAGATGTGCCGGAATGGTCCACCATTGAAGAGCATTCCACATCCCCTGGGTCACTGTCACTAGCTGATCCAACGGATCAAAGCACTATGACCACTGGCTGGCCAGTCCACATTGAAGGGGACGCATGTACCAGCGGGCCCAATGGACCACGCTGGTGCAGGCCGCCATGAGGCCCAGGAGGTGCAGGAAGTCCCGGGTAGGGCACGATTGCCCAACCTGAAATGATTGGGCAAAGGAGGAAAGAACCTCGGCCCTGTCCGCCGGGAGCCGTGCTCTGGCTGGAAGAGAGTCGAGCTCTGCCCCAGTGAAATATATCACCTGCTTTGGCATGAGGAGGCCAATCTGAGAGCAAACCTGGAGGGCCAGATCTCTTGACCGCACCACCTCCACTCTGGAGGGGGCTGCAATCAGCCAGTTGTCCAGGTAGGGGTACACCCGGACCCTTCGGCGCCGCAGGAATGCTGTCACCACTGCCATGCATTTGGTGAAGACCCTGGGCCCTGGGAGCTAGGGAGAGGCCGAAGGGCATGGCCCGGAACTCGTAATGGGATCCCTCCGCTCTGAAGCAGAAGAATCTCTGATGAGCCGGATGGATTGGGACATGAAAGAATGCATCCTGGAGGTCCAGGGAAGAGAACCACATGCCTCGTTCCAAGGATGGGATTATCTGAGCCAGGGTGACCATCCTGAAGGTCCGAGACCTTAGGAACCTGTTCAGGTCGTGCAGGTCGAGAATGGGGCACCAGCCCCCCATCCGTTTTGGGACCAGGAAATACCTGGACACAAACCCTGGGTCTGGAAGAGGATCCGCCACCTTCCTGATCACCTCTTTTTCAAGGAGGAGGGCAATATCGGCTCGGCAGGCCGACAGCGAGGCTGCGGACTCCGGTGGGTTCTCGAGGGCCACGGGCTTGAAAGAGTGGTTCTGCTTGAACTCCAGAGGCAGGCCTTTCCTACCACCTCCAACACCCAGCGGTCCGTGGTGATAGCGGACCAGGCGGAAAGGAAGTGGCGGAGCCGTCCCCCCACGGGGGGAACCCAGGGGAGTGACAAGGCTGGGGGTGACACCCCTCAACCCGTCACTGGACAGGCTTGGAAGAGGGACCGGCCGAGGGACCTCCTGGGCCTTTACCTCCCTGCTTCCTATTGGAGGAAGCCGCGGGCTTGGGTTTGGGATGCCAAGCGCGAGCCTGTTGGCCCTGGTGCTGGCGCTGTTGGGCCGGATGTGCCGCAGGCGCAGAAGGACGAAAGGGCTTGTGCTGCTGCTGTCGGCGGCCTTTGTCCTTCTGAGCAGAGGTGACCGAGTCCAGAGTGGCATTGGACTTTTCGATCTGCTGGAGATGACCTTCCACTCCAGAGCCGAAGAGGTCGGTCCCCAAGAAGGGGACGTCCGCCAACTTGTGCTGGGTATCTGCCGTGAAGGTGGATATCCTCAGCCATGCTCTGCGGTGCATGGCCACCATGGCCGCAACCGATCTGGCACAGGAGTTCCCTATGTCCAGAGCTGTTTGGAGCTGCTGCTTCGCCACCGCCCTACCCTGGTCCCAAACCTGCCAGACCGTGGTCTGCAGGTCAGCCGGGAGATGAGGGATCACCTCATCCAGGGAGCCCATGAGGGCGTGGGAGAAGTGTGCCATCAGCACGGCCGAGCTGGCCTGGCGGAGGCCAAGGGAGGACGCAGCGTACACCTTGCGCCCAGCGTAGTCCAGCTTTTCGGACTCCTTGTCGGGGGGGCTTGTCCATGTCCCAACGCTCCCGAACGCCGAAAACGCTGTCAGTGACCAACCCCTTGGCAGAGGGGTGCTCCGAAAACCCCGGCAAACAGCCGGTAGGGACCGCATACTTCCTGGCCATCCTGGCCGAGGGTGCAGGACAGGAAGCAGGCCGTTGCCAAAGCTCCAAGGCTGGGCCGACAATGGCCTCAGCCACCGGAAAGGCCTCCGTGGGTGAATCCCCTCGGTCCAGTATCTCCGTCAGGGGATACTTGGCCCGTTTGGATACGGGCTCGAGCTGCATCCCGGTGGACTCCGAGATGAGCTGAAGCAGACCCTTAAAGGACGATGGGCTTTCATCCAGTGACTGGCCCCAGGAGGACTCCAGGTCAACCGGCCTGGAGAACAGGGAGGAGTTGTCGTCCGACTCCAAGGAGTCCGCGAAGAGCTGCCTAGGGCCTCAGCCACCCTCCACCTGCCGAAGACGGTCGGGAGTGAGGGTGACCGACAACCTGTGGGGCAGGCCTTGACCCGACCGAGAGTCCTTGGTCGGCGCCCCCGATTTCGGTTGTGGAGGCGGAGGTTCCACCACAATCGGTTGGGCAGCAGGTTTCAGCCGAACAACTGGCCCAGGCTTGGGCATCTCGACTGCAGCAAGAGGTTGTTTCGGCTGTTCGGGTGACAGCCACTTGACGGCCGGGGAAGGTGTCGGTGTCGACTTGCTCCCGGACAAAAGTAACTGCTGCCACATCAGTTCCTCGTAGCGTCGACACAATTTACACCGAAGCCTCTCCTCTTCCGAGAAGGAAGACGAGGATGAGCGGCGGCGCCACTTACCTTGGTGCTGAGACTGAGACTGCCGATGTCGGCGGGATCGGCTGGACCAAGAAGAGGTCCAAGACCGAGATCCTCGGTGTGTCCGAGGACGGGCCTGGGAAGGAGCAGGGGACACCCGCTCTTCCCTCGGCTCAGACACCTTAACTGGGGACTGCTGCACTGAGGGCGCAAGCAGATCCTCGGTCTCCATCGGGGAAACCGGCGAAAAAGGGTTGTCGGCTTCACCAGTCGACAAGTGTGTCGGCCGGCTGACCTGACGGGGACGCCGTGAAGCCAGTGGCCTTAGCCGCAACCTCGACCGAAGTCGACGGTAGGCTGTCCGGGGAAGGGGACCTCTCCCACTCCCACGAACGCCGACGATGGGACTTACCCTTGGAATCCTTCTTTTTGGACCAAGAGGAATGTCCTGATGGCCCCTCTCCCTTCGTGGAAAGGGACTGGCAAAGCTCCTTGAACGAAGCAGAATACGAGGTACCCAAAGAGACAAAGATAAAAGCCGCGACTGAGGAGGAGGAAGATGCGGCCTTGGCCACCTCCTCCTCCTCGAGGGTGATCATCTGCTCGAGCTGCTCAGCTGAGCCAGCCGCCGTGGTAAGTGCCCAACGGGCCTCTTTCGACTTTACCGGTGGATAACGCTTCTCGGGGCACCCAAGCTTCAACCGGGCAGTGCGGTCCTCCAAGACGTTGGCCGAGAACGAACAGCATGACTCGCAGGCCTGCGGGTCGTGTTCTAGGCCGAGGCAGCAGACGCACGTGGAGTGCGGATCTGTCCTGGACATCTTCTGCCCACAAGGACACCGCTGAAAACCAGGAGTCGATTTGTCCATCGCAGCCGCGAGGGAAAGGGAAGACCGAAGTCTTGAAAATTTTAAAACGAGTTTCAGATGAACCGAAGAGTTAGGATCCAGTCTATCACGCAGAGCGTTAAGGAGGGAACCTGAGCTTCCAAGCGGTAAGGAAGATCTGGCGTCATGGGGTGGAGCCGAGAGTTTTACCACCCAGGTGGGTGGGAGGAGCCAGCTTGAAGACCTTCCGGCAAGATTTAAACCGGCAAGGAACCTGCCAGATAGTGTGGATGAACAACATATCCATGTCCCTAGAAATGAGGTTTCTTGTAACAAAACGTTTGGTGCACAAGCGCAGCAAATGTAAAAAGTAGCATGCTGGACAGGGGTGCTATACTCCCATTTGATGCATGTTTTAGGTAATTAAGTTATCCCAGATGGCGATTTTGCAGATGCACAGTGGATGAACATGTAAGTAAAAAAAAAAATACAGCTCCATTACTTTTAAAAGAATTTTCTTTAATGTCTTATTTCTTGTGTTGTTGTGAATATTAATTCTAGAGGCTGGCCCTTCTGCACTGCAGTATCCTCACTGTTCTCGAAGCAGGCAAACCAGGTCCAGAAACAAGCCTGGAATGTCAGGGCTAGCCTGGGGAGAGGAGGACTGAGCACCTCAGTAGACACTTTCCTTTTCTGGGGAGGGAGGCCTGCACTCCCCACTACCACACTGCCATCTGGGTGACCACAGGTGGTGAAGCAGCTAGAGTGTGACATGGGGGGCGGGTGCAGCCAGGATCTGGCATGCAGATCACACACAGACTTGTGCATGTGTGCTTTGTAGTTCCAACTGTCGCATCCCCAGAGGAGCAACAAAAAGAGGAAAACCCTGATGCATGGCAGAATGTTCCAGTAGTCACGTGCCCCACCTTTTTCCGCATGCAAACCGGTCCCCATATAACACAGACTTGAGCAAAGCCATGGCTGTTGACTCTTCTGAGTGGGCCCAACATACAGGGGGAATGCCCTCCAATGAGGAAAATGCCCCCAGAGACCCCCAAGATGTAGTAAGTGGCAGAGAGGGGGACGCAGATGGGACAGCGAGGTCGCTTGGCAGAGAAGGGCAACATCAAATTCCAATTTTGTTTAACACAATTCCAAGAAAGTAGACATTCTTCAACAATGGCCGACTGGAAGTAAAAGGGCCTATTCTTTTCCTCCTGTAACTTGTCCTACCCATAGAGGTCCTATAAATGTAAACCTAGAGGAGACTTTCTCGTGGACAAGCTTAAGGTAGCTGGACTGTCTGCCTCCTCAGCTGAGTGTTTCCATTCCTACCTTCTGGGAAAGTCACAAGCTGTCTGTATTGGAGACTCCTCCCCCCCCCCCCAATCAGCTAAGGCATCCCTCAGGGGCCTGTCCTGGGCCCTGTTCTTTTCTCCATGATTCTAAACGACCTCCCCACTGCCTGCTCCTCTGTGTCCATTCGTATGTATGCAAATGATACAGTACTTTTTATGTTGCTTGCACACATGTGCAAGAAACATAGTGCCATCATCCGAGTTTTTGGAGGTGTGTCAGCCCATCTTCCAATGCAGTCAGTGTGTTTGCAGGCGCAGCTCCAGTTCCCCAATCACTGCTGCAGCTGTCTATGACAAGCCGAAAATGCAGTGGCATACAGTTGAAAGGAGAGCTCCGCCTGTGAGTGAGGCAGGACTCCCCCACACACACACCTGCAGTGCCTGCGTGCTCATGCCTTCCCTCACTATACGGCTGATAGGGGTGCCCAATCCCTGCGGCTCACGCCCCCAAGCATCCAGGTGCTACGCTGGGAGCCCACCCCAGCGTGGCAAAATCATGTTATGGCCGGCGTGGGTGCCTAATCCCCGTCGGCTCCACTGTCTCCCCAATCGCTGCCGCCGACGGGGTGCCCAACCTCGGCCGGCTCCACTGTCTCCCCCGTACAGGGTGCCACGCTGGGAGCCCACCCCAGCATGGCAACAGATGCCATGGCCGGCGGGGGTGCCCAATCCCCCGTCCGGCTCCACACCCCCCAGCCATTCTTCTGCCATGCTGGGAGCCCACCCCAGCGTGGCAAACGTCCCAGCCGCATTTAAAAAAAAAAAAAACCTGTAAAGAAAAACGATCCCACGCAGTCTCCCTGCCCCCCAACAACCCGCACCCACCCACTGCGCACCCCGCCTCCCCACACCCCTCACCATACTTACCTCCGGAGTCCGCGACGATCTTTGGTGGACCGGGAACACGTCTGCACTCTTCAAAGCCGACCGCGAACTGAGGAAATGCCGGTAAGCTGTATAATGGGATAGATAGGGTTTTTTCAACTTTGTTGTATGTCTCAGGCATTTTTTGGAATTTTTGCACCAAATTTTCAACATGGGGTTTTTGGGACCCCTCCTCATGAATTCTTGCACTGTCATGGCGTTACTCGGGCCCGAAGGGTGATTTCGCAGCCACTGCGCGAAATCACCTTTCCGGAACAATTAAGCGAAGCTGACACTGCCAGTGTTCATAAGGTGGGCTCTCAAAAAGCCTATTTTGAAAATTTGGTGGAAAATTCTAAAATGACTGTTTTAATAGCAAGGCGCTGGCGCAGTTCCTACACACTCTCATGAAGTTCATGATTTAATATTACTCCAGATTTTCAACATTGCCATTTTACCACACCTTTTATGAGCAGTACAGCTGTCATTTTTCACATCTCACCCAAAATGTGTTTCCGCCCATGTAGCGCACAATGGCGCAGTTGGTGTGCGAAATCAATGTACGGGACACATTAAGAAAATCACAGTGACACTGTTCATGAGCAGAGGTCTTAAAATGGCTATGTTGAAAATTTGGTGAAAAAATTCCTAAAAATGACTGTTTTACGAGCGTGCATTGCGCAGTTCCTACGCACGCTCGTAAGTTTGTGAAATTTCAATATTTTCACTCCAGATTTTCAACATTGCCATTTTACCACACCTCCTTATGAGCAGTACAGCTGTCATTTTTCACATCTCACCGACGTGTTTCACCCATGTAGCGCACAATGGCGCAGTCGGTGTGCGAAATCAATGTATGGGACACATTAAGAAAATCACAGTGACACTTTTCATGAGCAGAGGTCTTAAAATGGCTATGTTGAAAATTTGGTGAAAAAATTCCTAAAAATTACTGTTTTACGTGCGTGCATTGCACAGTTCCTACGCATGCTCGTAAGTTCACGAATTTTCAATATTTGCACTCCAATGACTTCCAAATTCCTAAACAGCACATAGAAGCAAGCAACATTCGGCACTGACAAATGCTTGTTACCTCTGGCTTCTCTGCCCCTGACCTCATGAACCAGCTCCAGCTGGGCTTTAACAACATCCAGCTCTGGTTCCAAGAAAATTAGTTATCCCTCAATGCAAAGGAAACAGTCTCTATGACTTCTGGCACCAGACACAGACTTGCTAGAGTTTCCTCCCCATCCTGCCTTTCATACCCTTAATGGCGCAGCTACTGAAGATGCTTCCTCCTTTAAGTACCTCAGGGTCTCTGTTCACGTGGATGCTATTCACAAGAAGCTCCGGCCCAGACTTGGAGCACTTTACAGAAATAAGATAAACATCCTGCGTCCTGTACGCAGAGAAATCCTCTCTAAGATGATTCTCCTAATTTTTGACTATGGTTTACAGTGCTGCACTCAAGTCCACTTTAGCTAGACTGGACTCCCCCTTTTACTCCTTCTGTCAATTGGCGATGCCGGATGATTAAGGATCCCCCGTGCGTGAAAAAACTATTTTACTTCAATACGGTAGTGACGGGGCTAGCAACGTCATGCACACACATCCACAGACTGAAATGGCACACAAAGACATGCCCAACACTGCCAGCTTAACAAAAGGCCATTTATTGTACACATTCTAGTCACACAACTTGAAAAGTTGGGCACAACTTGGGCTGGCAGTATAGCCTAGAGATTAGAGGAACGAAGTGTGAACGAGCTTGGTATATCCAGCAGACCAGACCTGAATTTGATTCTCACAACCTCCACTTGCATACTGTGTGACTCTGAGCAAGTCACTTAACCGCCCAGTGCTCCCAGGTCACCCCTGAAAACAGGCACTTGTGCCTAGTGCGCCTTACCCGGTTACCAAAGACTAAAACAAAAAAAAAAAGTGCAAAATGCATTATTGCACAAGTTCAAAAAGGTCTAAAAAACCAGACAGCAATTCAGCATTGTATTAGTCTCTGTAAAATGTTTATCCCAAGGTGCAGGCAGAAGCTGCAGCTGGTAATGAATTGAGTCTCTGTTAACTTTTCTTGTTTCCGTGGTGCGATAGATCTCCAATCATCTTACTGCAAACAATTTCATAGGTTTGCTAAGTTGTCAGAGAAGGATGAAAATTGATCTACTGTAATTTGTGAAATAACACTTTATGTGGGGGTGCTCTGCCCCCCAAGCCCCCCGAGTGCACGAATGAAGTATTTCTGCCGTCAAACATTTTTGTAATAGTTTTTTGTATTTGGGGGGACCCATCATTATTTATTTTGGTTTATACTGCGCTGCAACATGTGTGCCTACTCCGCCCCCTGTTATGTGTTTTATTTGCTTTAAATTTCAGTACAGTATTTGTATTAAGCAGTGCAGTACTGGCGACCTCTGTTGCGGTGGTGGGCAGAGCAGCAGCATCTGAAAGTGCCGTAATTATCCGCAAGCGCAAGAGGGGTTCTTAGTCCTCCAGTATCGTCTGTCAATTTGCCCGTGACAAACTTTTACATATTCATCACTGTTCTTTATATACCTTCCTCTCCCTCCCTTCTCTTGATGGCAGGCACTTTACCCAGTGGGCTTCTTTTATCTCCAAATTTTGGTTTGGCTCCCTCCCCTAGTACCTTGCTTCCCCCCCACCCCACCACCACCTCTTACTCCCTTCTCAATGCTTGCTTTCACTCTCTTGCTCTCCCACCAATCAAACGTACTGCTGGCCAAGCTGCCTTCTCATTCTGCTTCCCTAAACTATGGAGCTCTCTCCCTACCTTCCATTCGGTCTGTTCCTTCCTTTCTCGTTCTGAAATCTCTCCTCCTCTCCCTAACTAACATATATTATTGATACTGTATATCTTTTTTTACCAAAAACAAGTTGCCCTGGTTGGCCAGTGGTTGCCATGGTGAGCACGACCAGCTGCAGCAACAAGTTAATGTGATCCCCACCCTTCTTCTGGCTTCTGAAAGTGCACAAAAGCAAGAGGAATCACGTTCATGCTCTTTCCGATATGGGACGGTCATGTAAACTGCCTGGGTCTATTAATCTGAGCCATTTATTCCAAATATGAGGCTCTCGGTATCTTCCCAGAGGATCCTAATGTGTAACCACAGCTTACAAAAAGTTCAAGTCCGAAGTTGCCACACGTGAAGTGTGTGTTGGGGGGGGTGCATGTTGTACCTAGAGTCCCTTACGACCTTCTATTACTAAGCTACTAAGTTACACTGCATCTAATTTTTTTTTAAATATTTAGTATGCTTTTTCCTCCTTCCCCTGGAACAGGCCCCCATTGGCTCTGCCTCACTCTCACCACCATCACTCACTTTCACCAGGACACACCTTCCCCCAGTGTTCCTCCCTGGCTTACCTCCCAGGGCAGGGTCTCCGGGTTCCCCTCTTCCCCACTGATCCTCTAGCTCAGTGTCTTGGGGGGGTGGGCCTCAAATCAGCTGCACGGTAGTAGTGGAGCAAGGCAAGTGGCATCCTGCGCATTCCGGTGTTTTCCCATTTTCTCCCCTGCCCACAGGACTTTGCGCATGCGCATGTGGAGGTGTGTGCATGCACCAGCCAAAGGGGACATCCCCCCCCCCCGATCTGACGTAGCCTGCTGCACCTCCTCTGTGGTCACACCCAGAGGGTGGTAGAGCAGCGGCAGCTGTACAGCCTCCCTCCCCGAGGTGAAAAGCGTTCGCACGGATGCTCTGCTCACCTCCCCCTGGCCAGCCCTCCTATGACCAAGGCTTGTTCCCGAACCCAGGTCACTAGTGTCACCGGGGGTAGCTCTACCGCTAGGCCTGCAGGCCGGCCACACTGTACCACATTTTTTTTTTGTTTCATCTTTTTATTAAATTTCATAAAATAAGTACACACATAAATAAAAATCAACAATGCCAGGTATCACATACCAAATGAACACAGCGTCTAATACAGTTCTAATAAATATCACTAAAGAATCCATCTGACCAAAAAAACAGAAACCTATAAAAATATAAGTGCAATCACCTATTCATAAAAATTATTAAAACAACATAACCCCTTATCAAAAATAAAATTAAATATTCTTATAAATTTAAAGGACCAAAAACATACAGTATCTGTGTAATGTTCATGTTGTAAAATCTAAACCACCACATCCTAAATCATGGAGTCTTCCAACCAAAAGCGGAATACGAGGGCCCAACCTTTAGAACCATGCCCAGGCTGGATCTCCAGCCACAAACACACATTAGAGCTGTACCACATAGAGAATAATATATGGGCAGCCATATACAACAAGGCTGTGTTTCCATCGAGGGGTTGAGACGACAGTGTGACAGGGAGATCCTGCCACTCGAGAACCAACCTTTTCTTAAATCTGTTGCAACAGTTCTTCTAGTTCTTAGCCTAATCTATCCTTTACAGTTTCTAGTCAAGGTTGGTCACCTATGGGCACCCCCTCCTTTTTCTTGACTATGCTACAGTGTCCTCTTTAATTTTCCTTTTCCCTCTCAGTTCCTTGTACAAGGAGGTTATTGTGGAGACTTCTGAGCTGATGTAAAACAACAGGCTGCATGGGCGTAGCCAGGGGGGGTTTCCCTTGGTGCTTGGAACCCCCCCCCCGCTTGCCGATTGCAAAAAAACAAAACAAACATTAAATTCTCCTGGCCAGCCACGGTAAGTTGATGCCCTCGATTTACTTACAGACACTGAGGTGATGCTGTGTGCCACCCAAAGACCTGCCCGCCGTGCAGTGCTATATCCTCCGCTGCCTGAGCAGCAAGCCTGACCCTGCCATTTAAACTTTAAAACCCTGGCCGCATGCTGTGTGCTATGGGAAGTGGGGCAGGGCGCCGGGAGTCGGCTGATGAATATGGATGAGCGCCCCACCTCCCACACTGCTGAGTCTGACACGAAGAGCCTCGCTGGCTCTGCATCACATGACTACATTTGGAGAGGTCACATGCGATGCAGAGTCACTGAGAAGCATCGTTTGTCTGCGCAGTCAGCCAGTAAAGTCTTTCCCACCGTGAGCTGGTAGTGTCTGAAAAGTGTGTCAGACCGCGGATTCTTGCCGGCTAGCCGTCTGTCTCCTCAGGGCAGGGCACTTTTGCGAAGTAGTGGAATTTGGGTCTTGGCAGACCGCGGCAGGCTGCAATTAAATCTGAGCAGCCAGGGAGGAGGCTGAGCTTCTGTGCCCAGGCTTGGCCGACACAGTGAGGGGTGGCAAAACCGGGCAGACAGGCCAAGACAAATTGTCTCGTCAGACTGAGAGAGTCAGACATGGCACAGTCGGACACGGGTGATTTTAAGGTAGCTATCAGGCAGCAAATACATTGGGGCAGAATTAAAAAATGATGATGAAAATGCTAAAAACCAGGCTCATTTTAGCCAAAGTGGTGAGTAGCCTGGGTACTGTTTTGGTGACCAAGCATTCTCACACTGAAGGGGCTAATGTAACTGAGGGGCCAGGGGATTAGGAAACTGGCTGGCTCATGAATTAGCACAGCTAAAGACAAAATGCATCTTCTTGCCTAGTCTGACAATGATGAGATAAAAAACATAAAAGGGGGCTATCTGTGTCATGGGGATAAGGAAATGGCTCAATTTTGCCAAAGTGGCCTGGGGATTTTGGCGAATCTCATTCTAAAACTGAATTGCGGGGCTAATGTGACTCAGGGGCTGGGGGATAGGAGATGAATTAGTGGCTGTCTCATGATGATTTAGCACAGCTAAAGATACAAATGCAATGACTTACCTGGTCTCACATGAGACAAAAAAACATAAGGGGGGCTATCTGTGAGCTGTGATGCAGTCAGTAAAATAAATTATAATCTGAGGATCGTACAGAGAAAAAAAAGCAAAAAGTGTGTCTCCTGCCTCTGTTATGAATTTAGCCAGCCAGTGCACTGCAAAGTTACTGCCTAAAATGCACAAAACTGCAGCATTTAGCACCTAAATTTTCAAGAATTTCCAGGGGGGTATGATCCCGGACCCCCTAGAAGTTTTTGGGAACCCCCTCCTCCACCAAATCCTGGCTTCGCCCCTGGGCTGTGTTCCTCGTTGTTGGATTTCGTATGCAATAGCACTATGTCATCAAATACCTTGAGGCATTATTAGCACAGTGGTTTAAGGCTCTGAGCTGCAAATCAGGTGACATCCAGCAGACCAGAACTGGGTTTGAATCCCACAGCCTCCACTTGCATACTGTGTGACCCTGAGCAAGTCACTTAACTTCCCTGTGCTCCCAGGTCGCACCTGTAAAAATGCTTTCAGCTTAGTGTTATACTCCTGGTTAAACAACTAAATAAAAAAAAATGTGTATGAAACCTGTAAATGCTAAAGATGCCACGGCAAGAGGTGTTTTTTATAAAGGTAAAAAGTTACTAGGGGACTGTATTATAAAAACTAAGATAACAGGGTAGAGATATCAGAAAGCCCCCATTTTGTTGTTTAAAATACATGTAAATTACAAATTGTTTGAGAGGCCCTTTGGCACCATGCATTCCTGCTTTAAGCTGAACCAGCTTAAAATTTCATGGTGATTTGCATATACATCCCATGATACTTTGCATTATGGGGGTATGTGTGATGTTGTGTTTCTTTGAAACTTGGCTTTATTGCCAGTGCTCTTTGAGGTATCCCTTGCTTCAGTGCTTCCGCAATGAGGTTCTTTGTCTTTAGTTTGTCTTTGTTTTTTTTCTTTTTTTGAGCTCCCCATCACTCAAACACACAAGCCCAACATAGGGAAAAGTTGGTTTTCACTACAGAGATAGATCAGTGGGTGCTAAGTGCAGAAGAAGGACATGCATAGTCTGTTGCTGCAAACTGATGTATTGAAGAAGGGATACGCCATTGCTTAAGGCTATTCCCTGTGTTTTACATAAACATCACACTGAGATTGTGTGTTGAACCTGAAGTTGTGTGTCTGGTACATCTGTTATCCCGCAACCCCTCCACAGACAGCATATGAACATACAGAGCGAAGCTTTAGAAGTCCATGCTGTCATTTCACCCCGAGATGGAAACATATGCCGAGTTGTGTGGTTGCCCTTATTTTATTTTATATAGTATATGATTTTTTGTGACAGACCCCTGCTGAAGTGAAAACAAAAAATCTTGCCAGTTCTTTGTTCTGTTCAATTATCAAAATCAAATTTACAGACTTCTGAAAATTAAAAGGTACAACTCTGGGCACTGGGTGATTAGTAAGTAACTAGGCGTGGAATTACTGAGAAATCTAAAATTGTATTACCTTTGAACGGTGCAGAATAACTGTTCAGAATGCGTACAGCAAATCTTTGGAATGTGCACAACAAGGAGTTTGAGCAGGCTGATTTTTATACAGAACACAGACTAACCATATACTATATTTAAAGTTAAGTACAGTAAGTGAGGATCTGTAGGTGAGAAAGGGTGAATTCTTGAAGAGTAAGCACATTTTGTGTACATGCAGCTTCAAGAAAGTTTGCTAAAAGGGGGCATACAGCTGTAAACATTTGACTAATCAAAACCAGGTAGGAACTGTGACTGACAGTGTCAGTGCCTCCCAAGATGACCCTAACTTTTCACAACAGATTGCTAAAGTCTGCAACAGCCAAACTCACTGCTTGTCTGGTTTTACTTTTGTATGAGTAATCTTACTAAAAGTTATTCCTTGATAATGCAGTGGACAGAATGTGAAATGGGCCAGGTTCTTTGAAGAAAAATACTAATGAATTGTTTGATTCCAAGAACAATTAGGACATGTGGCTTTTGGAATTTCTGTTGGGGGGATACACAGCTGTAAACATTTGATGTTAATCTAAAGCAGGAAGAATTCTGACCTCCCTAAAGTTGGTATTTTCCAGGTCAGTCCTAACTTTTACTGTAGCCTGAGATTCAAAGGCAGTATCTGCTTGGCTTTACGCTTGTGTGAATAATTTTCTACCAATAGTAACTGCCGTTGCACTGCAACACTGAAACACAAATGGAAGGCCTTCTCTGCTCTGTATTTACTTATGCAGTGAAGTGAGGGTAAACGTGATCCTTCCCTTAAGGTTTCAGCCATGCTAACGGCCCAAAGATGCAGTTGCAGTGCACTGTATTGCCATACTACATATAGTACTAAGGATGCTCTGGTACCTCAAAATCAGGTCCGAACTAGGATAGTCAGATATTAGGATAATTCTTATCTGAATTCTGACATCTGATTCTAGCACCCTGTAACCCACAACCTCCCTCCAAGCCCACTGATAGCATTAATCGGTCAGTAAACTTTACCACGTTACCACAGGAGTATGTGACTCCTTATAATAAAAAAATGTCGCCCCAACCCATGCCAAATCAGGATGCCTTCTCACCCCCCCCTTACCCCTCCCTAGCAAAACCACGACCCCCAGTTCAATAAAGCACCACCTGCCCAACACACCCACTAGCCCCCCACTCCACCTCCTCAAAGCACAGACTGGGGTAGGAATGTATGATGAACACCTCCAATAGTAACACCTGACTGGCATCATTCACTGATGCTTGCAGACAGAAAGATGAGTGCAAGCGGCTTCACCATGGGACTGATCGTCACTCACCTGACTGCTTACTACTGGCAATTATATGGGTGCTATTGGGGGGGGAGAAATGGCGGCTAGTGGGTGTGTTGGGCAGGGGAGTAGTTTATTGATCTAGAGGAGCGGTTGTGCTGGGGGAGTGGAAGTGAGGAGCTGTTCTGATTTAGCATGGAGGTGGAGCATTCATTAGTATAAGAAATCAGGCACATTTATTACAGGAAATTAAACAGGATACTACAGTGTGTGCGTTTAGGGGCTGGGGGAGAAGGGAGGTGGGGGCTAGTGAGTGTGTTTGGCAGGGGTTATTATCCATTGCAAGGGTGGGTGAGGGGGCCTGTACAGGGTGGGGAGTTTTGTTAACACAGATACCAAATCCGATCAGATCTCCAAATCTGTATCCGATCTTGTATACCAAAATTTAGGATTTCAGATTTTCAGCAGCTTTTTCCAAAAATCCTAAATCTTAAATTTTTGCTGATATCCAAGGTACAACATCTGTTTTTCAAAACATATATCTGTGCTCCCCTGCAGCAGACTTGGATTTGCTTGTCACCTCAGGCTGGCAACAACTGAAGTGTTGTCAAGCTTAAGTGGTGCTGTGGAGGTGATATGCTCATGGTAGGGCTGAGACGTTCTGTAGCAGAGAACCACTCAGTAGTTGGACTCTCAGCAGTGCTGATGTGGCTCTGTGGAGGTGCATGAAGATGTTAAGTGTCCTGCTTAATAATTCTACAGCTCCTCCTGTTAATTTGGTAAGAAGTTTGGTGGTGCCATTTGAGTCACAATTTTCTTTTTCTAATCCGATTACTGCTAAGTATCACTCGTATTCGAAGGTTTCTGACGTCGAATGCAACTAAAACAATTATATGAGCACTTGTGATTTCAAGAGATTACTGCATTTCCTTATAGGTACACTTCCTGCAGCTGCCAATCGTCCACTTCAAACTCTTTAAAACTGGGTCACTAGGCCAGTCTTTGATCAGCCCAAGTATGTTCATGTTTCCTCGTTATTTTGTTATTTGTGTTGGTTAACACTTGGTACTAGGCCAATTTTTTAAATGATTTCAGCTTAATTCCTCTGCCACTTTGCACTCTGTCAATCTATTTGCCACCCTCTACAGTATGTTACTTTCTGTCGATGCCCGGTTTCTCCCAGTCCCTAATTTTGGCTCTTGTACAGTTTAAGCGCTATGGGTTTATGCATCTTCTTTTTTCCTTTCATTCTTTGGTAGCCAGGTAAAGCCACTAGGCACCAGTACCTGTTTTCAGGGGCGAACTGGGAGCACTGGGGAGGTTAAGTGACTTGCTCAGAGTCACACAGTATGCAAGTGGAGGTTGTGGGAATCAAATCCAGGTCTGCTGGATCTTAGTCTCTCTATCTGGAATTATAGATTGAGGGAGCACTAGCCTTTCCTCTGAGCATGTGACACTCTTATTATGTGAAGAATGTCTCACGTGTAGCTGCCCTGTAAACTGGCATGTTCGGGACAGATTTTAAAAATTGTCATACATTATTGCTCACTCTCGATGAATAACATATGAATACCGCCACTGAGCCTGCTCTTACGGTTGTAAAAGTGGTCCCACTTAATTTCTCAGGGTATCAGAACTGCTCACCTTCCGTTTGCGGATCTCATACCCTAGGAATATGTGTGAAACCACTCTTACAAACTTAAGAGTGATCTCAGTGGAGGTATTTACATACACTGCCGTTGGATTTTAGAATGGAAGAATCTCTGGAGCTTTTTAAACAAAACTTGAAACCTTATTTTTATGTAACATATAATGTTTATTTATTGTTTTTTTTGTATTTTGTGGTCATGTTTCATCGTTTTGTAACACGTGAAAAGTGATGAATAAATGCTCTAATACATAAACGGACCTACACCAGGTAACCCGCCCGCCGACTCTAAACCCCTTGGGTGGGGCCGCCAACCACTCCGGCGCTCTATCTATAATCCAGATTGCCCGGCTTGAGCCAGCAAGAGGCCAAAGGGATGGAGAGAGGACCCGGTGTTGGGTATGTGGCAGCCAGCCCTGTGAGGAGCTGTCGTCTATCAGAAGAAGGGGATTTTGTTTTAGTTATGCCCTTTTCCCCTCCCTCCCTGCAGAGCCCGAACGTGCAATAACGTCAGGGATGTCCGTCACGGCTCTGCGCCCCTCTACTTTTGGCTCTGAGTGTTGCAGAGCCTCCGGTCTCCACTGGGGGCTGCTGTGGTGCTGGGCTGTCCCTGGATCCCTCGCCAAGAGAGGAGAGCAGTCTTCTGGATGCTCGACCCTCTCTCTCCCCCCCGCCGACCCCGGCTCGTTCCTGAATCTGGGTTGCCCGCGAGGCGCGAGATGTGGCATCCAGTGCCTCAACCCTCAGTGCCACCGGGCGGCCGGCTTCCGTTGTACTCTTAAAAGTAATTCCTTTAACCATATTTAAAATAATTTTATAATTTGTTTTGTTGTATGCTACTATTTGTGCGTTTTATTGTTATGTATTTGTAATTCTGCCTGTACAGCACTCTAGTACCTCATTTAAGTATGCTTAATCAATAACATAAAATAAAATAAATAACTGACTTCAGCAAGGGCTTTGATACTGTGACAGATGGCAACATAGAAGTTGTTGGCAGAAAAGGACCCATTGGCCCTTCCAGTTTGCCCAGGTGGTCCCTACCTATTCCACCTCCGCAGACCCTATCAGGTCTCTGGCGATCCTCCCTCCCTCCTCCTGCCATTTTTTTAATATACCTGTCTATCCCACACATGCTTGAAGCCTCCCCACTGTTTTAGCCTGCACCACGTCTGCTGGCAGACTATTCCAGGTGTTTACCAATGTGTCAGTGAAGAACAGGTTACTCACCTGTAACACTAGTTCTAGGAGTGGTATATGTTGTTCATTCACATGTCTTGGCATGTCCCCTTCCACTTTAAATCTTGCCGGAAGTCTTCAAGCTGGTTCCTCCCATCCACCGGGTGGTATTACCTCAACACCACCCATGACGCAGATCTTAGCCGCTGGAAGCAAGGTTGTCGCCTTGAAGCGGGAGGTCAGGTGGGTATGTGGATGAACAACACATATACCACTCCTAGAACTACTGTACAGGTGAGTAACCTGTTCTTCTAGGAGCGTGGATATGTTCTTCATCCACACTTCTTGGAAGACTCCAAGCAGTTCTCCAGGAGGAGGGAGGCAAGGCACACACCCCCTACTTAGGAAATAAAGATTGGAGAACCAAGGCTCCAAAACCAGCATCCCAGCGTGACTCAAGGTCGATGTGGTAGTGGGGAATAAAGGTGTTTGTTGACTTCCAGGTAGCAGCCCGACAGATTTCCTGGATAGGGATGTCCTGGGAAGTAGCCACCAATGCAGCAGTATGGCGGGTAGAATGAGCTCTTATCCCTCTGGGAGACTCCTTGCTCGCCAACTCATAGCACAGACCTATGCATGATGTAATCCACCTTGCTATGGTCCGTTTTGCTGCAGGTCTGCCAGAAGCGACTTCAGCATAGCTGACAAACAGCTGGTGAACCTCTCCACGAATTTCCGCCATCCTCTCCTTGTAATAGGAGACTGCATGTCTCAGGTCCAAAGTATGGAGCCTGTACTCGGCGTCCGAGGTGTAATTAAGGTAATAAACTGGGAGAGTCAGCACCTGGTGAAGTTGAAACTCTGACACCACCTTCAGAAGGAATTTCGGGTTGGGGCCCAGGACAACTTTGTCCCTGTGAAAGATCAGATAAGGGGAGTCCACCGAAAGCGCCTGCAGCTCCCCTGTCCTTCTGGCAGACGTGATAGCCACCAGGAAGGCCATCACAGGCCGAGCGGGAAGACAGACCAGCCACACGGGCGGAGGAACCGGTGGCTTCAGTTCTGAAGGGGTCTGTGTCGGCCTAGGAGGCAGGAGCTAAGTTATGGCCAGGGTGGGCAGCACAGCCGGCTTCTGCTTGGTCAAATTCAGCTGTTGCCACATGAGGTCTTCACTGCACTGATGGAGTTCCGCCGGAGCCTCTCCCGTCCGAGGAGGATGAAGACCTGTGGCGACGCCTCTTGCGGCGCTTATGGCTCTTTCTCGGCGCGTTCGGCCGAGGGGGCTCTGGACCTCGACCGAGATTGGGGAGGCTGACTCGGCCGATCGGGAGACACCAGGGTCAGTGAAAAACGAGGGTCCGGAACCGGGTCCTTGATGGGGACACCAGCAGGCTGGGTCTCCTCATCAGGGAAGACAAGGACCGGAGTCCTTTCCAAGGAGTCGTCAGGCATAACCGGCTACAAGAGGTCGATTGGGTTGAGGATAATTTCGACCTCGTTGGCTAATTCCTCGGTCCCCTGACCAGACGGAAGATCCGTGAAGCCGGCGGCTGAGGATGCAATCTCGACCGAAGTCGAGACCACGTGCTCCTGGGACTCGGACCTTTCTCAGTCCCATGAACATCTTCGCCAAGACGAAGACATGTAGTCCTTCTCTCTCTCTTCCGAGAGCGGGAGGAGTGCGAGACCGAGGGCGCCTCACCCCAAGTGGGGAGAGACTGGCACAACTCCTCGAAGGAGCCCATAAAGGTGGAACCGAGGTTCAGGGGAACAAAGAAGCTTCGACTGGCTGAAGCTCGAGCTGCTTCCTCCTCAAATGCTTTCATCTGTTCCACCTGCTCGGTGGATCCCGTGGCCACAGAAACCGCCCACCTCACCCCCTTCGATTTCACCAGTGGGTTCCTTTTCTCCGGTCTCCCCAGTTTCAAATGCACCTTGCGGTCGTCCAGGATGTTGGGATGGAAGGTCAGGCAAAAACCACATGACGAGGTGTCATGTCTGATACCTAGGCAGTAAACGCACATTAGGTGGGGGTCGGTGTGTGACATCTTCTGGCCGCAGGGGCACCGGCAAAATCCGGGGGAAGATTTTTCCTCCATACTGGATGCAGTGAAAGCGCAATCACTAACTTGAAAGAGTTTAAGAATAATTTTCGGTAAAAACCGACAAGTAGAATCCAGGGCCTACGATATGCTTTGACAGCACGAGGGAAGCTGTATCTTCCAGCAGAAAGGAAGATCTGGCATCATGGGGCGGAGTCGAGGTATATACCATCCGGGTGGGTGGGAGGAGCCAGCTTGAAGACTTCCGGCAAGATTTAAAGTGGAAGGAGACATGCCAAGAAGTGTGGATGAACAACATATCCACACTCCTAGAAGAAATATTTCCTCACAGCTCTCCTGAACTCAGCCCCCCCCCCACTTCACCACATGCCCCCTGGCCCTGGTGCTCGTCCTCATCTGAAGGAGACTCCACACCTGTACCCTGTTCATCTCTGTGAGGTACCTGTAAGTCTCAATCATGTCATCTCTCTTTTTCATCTCTTCCATGGCGTAATGTTGACATACCCCATCCTCCTAGGGCTTCCCGTGCAAACCCTGCACCATTTTAATTGCCCTCCTCTAGCCAGCCTCCACCCTGTCTATGTCCCTTCTGAGGTGCGGTCTCCAAAACTGGACACAGTACTCCAGACAGGGGCATACCAGGGAGTAATATAATGGCAGCACCATCTTCCTCCTCCTGCTGGAGATAATCCTTCCTATGCACCCCAGCATCCCACTAGCCCTGCCCACAGTCTTTTCACACTGTACTGTTATCTTGAGGTCTGATATATTAACCCCATGTCCCTTTTCTGTCATGTGACTGTCAGTCCCTCCCCCCATCCTATACTCAGCACCAGGGTTCCTATGCCCTAGGTGCATGATTGTGCATTTTTGCCATTGTCTTGGACCACTCATTGAGTTTCGTCTCGGAGCATTTGCAGATACCAAGTCCTCCTATGGGGTGCGGGCTCGGCTTGGAGAGTAGTGCTCGAATTTCAGAGGCAGACCCTGACCCACCACTTCAAGAACCCACCTGTCCGTGGTGACAGCGGACCAGGCGGAAGTGAGTGGCAGAGCTAGACCCACACAGGAGGACCCAGGGGAGGCGTGGAGGGTACGAGGAAGGCACCCCCCATCCTATCACTAAGCAGACTTGGAGGGCCACCAAGGCTACTGACTTGGGCTGGGGTCACCAGGTCTGAGCCTGCTGGCCAGCCTAATGCTGGACTGGTTTTGCCACAGGCGTGCAGGACCAATAGAGCTTCCGCTTCTGTTGCTTGGAACACTTGGGGTCCTTCTGGCCACTGGATTTTTCAATGCGCTGGAGGTGACCCTCCAAACTAGGCCCAAACAGGTCAATGCCCAAGAAAGAAACATCTGCCAGTTTGTGCTGAGTGTCTGCCGTGAAAGTCGAGATCCTCAGCCAAGCCCTACAGCGCATGGCTACTGCGGCCGCCACCAAACGGGCACAGGAATGTCCCAGATCCAGAGTTGTTTGAAGCAGCCACTTAGCCACAGCCTTGCCCTGATCACGGACTTGTTTGACCATGGTCTGGAGGTCCGCAGGCTGGTGAGGAATCACCTCATCTAAGGAGTCCAAGAGGGTGTGGGAGAATTGTGCCATCAGGATGGCCGAGCTCGCCTGCTGGAGGTCAAACGAAGAGGCATCATAGACTTTTTTTAGTTGCATGGTCCAATTTCTTGGATTCTTTGTCCCGTGGCTTGTCAACATCCCTGGCATTGCCCGAGTGCAGGAACACGGAGTCAGCCACCAACCCTTCAGCCAAGGGGTGCTTCGTAAAAACCCAACAGGGTGCCAGTGAGCATCGCATACTTGCGGGCCATCTGGGCAGAGGGCGCAGGGCAGGATGCAGGGCACTGCCACAGCTCCAGGACTGGGCCGACAATGGCCTTGGCCACTGGAAAAGCCTCCATCAGAGAGTCCCCTTTGTCCAGAATATCTGTAAGAAGATAGTGAGCCCACTTCTGAAGGGGCTCCATTTTCATCCCCGTGGACTCGGAGATGAGATGGAGGATACCCATGAAGGAGGAGGGCCCTTCCTCCATCAATAGGCCCCCCACAGACTCTTCATTGATTGGGCAGGAGTGCAGGGAAAAACCTTCGGACTCTGAGGAGTCCATATAAAGTGGCTGACCGCCTGAGTCACTTTCAACCCTCCACAGATGGTCAGGTGTGACGGTGTCTGACAGGTATTGGGGAAGTCCCTTAGCCGACCGAGACTCCTTGGTCAGAGTGCCAGTCGACAGCTGCTTGGGCAGCAGCTCCACGAATACTGGCAGAGAGGCCAGCTTCAGCTGAACCGGAATGGTTTTGACTAGCTCCACAGGGGGAGGAATGATCTCGACTGACTTCACAGGGGGAGTTGAAGTCAGCCTTTTGGGCGACAGCCAAATAATGGCCAGTGTGGAAACTGGAGTCGGTTTAGTACCGGCCAACACCAACTCTTGCCACATAAGATCTTCGTAGCACCAGCACAACTTGCACTGGAGCCTTTCCTCACCCAAGGAGGATGAAGATGAATATTGGTGGTGCTGCTTCTCGTGGATCTGAGAGCATGACCACTAATGATGGTGGGAATTTTTCGACCCACTGGATGATGATCGAGACTTCGACCTCAGCTGCCACAGAGACCAGTGGGGGATCTCTGAGGGGTTCGGCGACTGCCGGAGCTCCTCCTGGTCTGGGTCGGTGACCGAAGGGTTCTGGTCAGTGGGCTGATCAGCCCCTTCCACGGTCACAGGCAGGCTCAGAGTCCTGAAGAGACAGTTGTCGGCCTCATCAGATGACAACTGGTCGAAGGGTTCAAGAAAAATCTAGGCCACATCATCGGCCGGCATCTCAGCCGGCTGGTCTGACGGGATCTCTGTGAAGCCAGCAGCCAAGGCCATGGTTTCGACCATAGTCAAAACCAGAGAGTCATGAGAATCCGAAGCTCTCGACTGAGAAGCGCTCCAGGTCCCATGAATGACAATGATGAGTCTTCTCTTTTTGACTTCTTCTGCTCCTTTCAAGATCTAGAGCTGTGTTTTTCGGATGGTCCCAGACCCTTAGTTGGCAGGGACTGGCACAGCTCCTTGAAGGAGCCCATAAAAGTGGAGCCCAGTTGGAGCAGCATGAAGGCAGAAGCTGAAGAGGACTGAGTGGCAACCCAAGTTGAGTTGTTCTAGCTGTCTGGCAGACCCTGCGGCCGTGGAGATCACCCATCAGGCATCCTTAGATTTGACCAATGGATAACGTTTCTCTGGACAGCCCAACTGAAGGCACGCGAGACAGTCCTGAAGGACTGTCGTGTGGAATGACCAACAAAAATCGTAGGCCTAGGTATAATGCTTGAGGCCTAGGCAGCATAGGCACGTGGCGTGGAGGTCGGTATGTGACATCTTCTGCCCACATAGGCACCAGCAGAATCTGGGCAAGGACTTGTCGTCTATCGTGGTCACTGAGAAAATTGAACCTGAAGAAGCAAAACCAATGGGTTTTGAAAAGGTTTAGAAAGCGCTAGGGCCTACAACACGGGAACGCAAAGGAAGGAACCTGCTTCTTCCAGTGGAAAGGAAGATCTGGCATCATAGGGTGATGCAGACAGATATACCACCTGGGTGGGTGAGAGGAGCCATCTTGAAGACTTTCTGGCACTTCTTAAAGGGGAAAGGACTCTGCCAGATAGTGTGGATAGAACAACATATCCACATCCCTAGAAAGTACATTATTTTAGATTTTTTGGAGTTTAGCAGGAATTTGGAGTTGAGGAGGTTCTGTTGTAGTTGGTTGAAATCAGCCTGCAACTCAGTGCTGGCATCAGATAATTTTCAGACATTTCCTTGGGGACAGGACAATAAGGTACACGAGAAACAATAAATACAAATATAATTAATCAAAAACAGGTAAGTAAGCAGTATAAAAATTATACCTGAGAATCATGCAGTAACCCCTGTGACTTGGCCAAGCTATGGCCCCCGACGGTTGTGTCTGGATCTCCTGAATAAGCAGCCATTATGGGTGACCATGCAGCTTGGATGGCTCCCAGGAGACAGAATAGTGGAAAAAAGGGAGAAAAATTGAAAGCTAGTGCTTGTAAGCTGGGACATCTCTAACAGGATCCAGTCTTCCTCTAGTCCCCCCCATTCCACCCATGCCTGGACCCGTCATGAGTAGTAAGGGGGTAGGTAAGTTACAAGGGAATGAGAGAATGTTTTCCTTGGTGGCTGAGCAAAGTAGATGAAGAAAAAGAAGAATCAGCATTTATATAGTGCTTTTCATACATCCAAAGTATGGTGGTAGATGGCAGGGAATCACCCTCACCAGAGGTGGAATAACATATATACATGAAAAATCAATTTTAAAGCCACAAAAATGCACACTCATCACTCCAGACCACTGGAAAGATGCAATCACAGGCTAAATTCTGGATTTATATTGGCTCGGCAGTGCAATAAGCTCTTCAACAGTTGATGGTCTTTTTGTGGTGTTGAACACAAGAAACATTTTCCCTTGAACAGTCTGGCATGCAAACAAGAAGGGGTTGCTTATGTGAGTGCCTTTATTATACATGGGGCAGGTAACATTACTGGGTGCATGAACTTCTGCGGGTTGTTATTTAACATTTGTAGAAGTTTATATTTTGTTTTTATTGTTGGGTATATAGAAGTACTCTTTGTTTTTATTTACTAGGGGGTTATTTATTCTGTGAACATGATACTACTGCTGGTTATAGCAAGATTCTGTAATTAGGTAGTTGTTGCTATAGCTATTAAAACAAACTGAACAAGCATTTGTCAATGCCGAAAGTGGGTGGGACAGGACTACAATTTCCAGCAGCCTTGGTGGCTGGTTTACTTAAATGTGCTTTTTAGCACTTTAAAAAAAAGGTTCAGTTATTAATAAATGCATTAACCAGTTCTTTCGGCATGAGCGTAATTGTCTGCTGACATGTAATGATATATATTACTATAGAGAAATACATTATCCAAAATATGCACTCCAAAACTTGCCAAAAACCATAGCCAATTACAAGGTTTGTAGATCATTCCTTTTCAACTGCTTATTCCATGACTTACGATGACAGGTGGAGTTGCTATAGCAACCACCAAACAGATATCGATATAACATTACTCACTGTCTTTTTTATGACTGTCTTAAACAAAAACGTTTTAATACAGGAATTATACAGAATTTGTATGTATAATTTAAAAAATGTAAGATAGTGTTTCACTTGACACCGCTTACAATGTTAAAGCACGGGCTACAAAGCTCATGTCACCGACCATACTGAACATTGAAAAAACTCAGTTTAAAAAACATACTGCACTAATACATACTCTACCTAGTCAGCGACTATGGTGACTAGCCAACTTTTAATTGCACTGAAACAAATAACACCATTCTGCTCATACTGTAAATGCACAAACTGTGAAAGTGAAAATACAAACATAACACATGCCGGCTGGGGGTGTGTCGGTGCCTGAAAACTGGAGACAGAGATGTGCAAGCTGCAAATGGCACACAGCACAGTAACAAACAGGACAGATTTCCTGACTGTGTTCCGACGCCCACATGGCTCCCCAAACACCTCCCTCACCATGGCAACATACAACGAGCAAGACACAGGGCACTATAAACTTCTGCTGTTTTCACTTACTGTGCTCTCTCTGTGCTGGCAGCGGAGTTTGTGTGTGTCTCTCTCGCTTCTTGTGTCGGAAATTAACTCCATCTCGTGACTTTGCGGGCCATCAGATGTCAATGTGGCAATGAACAGCACGCAAGATGGTACCGAGTTAACATGGACGGACAACGGAATGCACCCCTCAGGCAGTCGGCTCCACAATCCCCTCTCACCCTGGGGCCTGGATGCGATGCTGGTGGGTGGGGTGGGGGGGCGGGAGGAGCGCTTGATGTCTGACCTCTCCTGGGCTCCAGTGTAAAGAGCCACTGAATTTCTGCCCAACAGTGAAGACAGGGAGCACTGTAGGACGTAGCCCCGACATTGCAAGCAGCAAAACGAGCTTGCCGGCTCACTGTGGGGACCGAATGCGATTGTTTCGCCACAGCTTCTACATACAGAAGAGAGATGTCAGACACGTGAAGGACAAATGCTTGAGCATTCGGTGTGTCAGCGCTGAGGAGTGTGTTTTGCTGCTCACACTGTCGGTGGGGGGGGAGTAGCACATACAAATTTGCCTTTCCCTAGACTCCATGTGGGATGGGGGTACAGCTGCCGGTATTGGTTCCTGATAGGACTTATATAAGAATAGGGGAATTGCCTACAGCACTGATAGGCAGCCACTAAAGGAAAAGAAAAAGATGGCATATGATTGGTTCGGCTTTTTCTTTTCAACTAGACAAAGTTTAAGGCAAAACGGCATCACAGTCAGCCTGGCTGATGATTGGTGTAGCACTGTCTTGCCCCTTGCGGACCACTCTGTATTGGATAGACGGTGTCACACCCTTCAAAAGTCACTCTTATAACAAGAGGCTCACACGGCGAACTTAATAATGAAGCACTTAGCCAAATTTGCTGTAAATGTTTCTGCTGTGCTGCCACTTTTAGAGCTATGGTAGGGTGTGACTGATGGTTGATTTTGGATGGATTATTTATTTATTTATGTATTATACATATTGGAATTACAACCCTTTGAGTCAAGGACTAGTTTCCAAAGGCTCCACATCAGTTCCAGTGGATTCAACACATAGACAGCAACACAAATGCAATATGATAGACAGGAGGTTACAGAAGTTTTTTGTTACATACCAAACAGCAAATAGCAAACAGTATTCATATACTTGCAGGTGTCAGAACAAACAACATAGAATCCCGAGCCATCCAGTACCCAGATAAGAGTTACAGTTTACAATAGCAGTACAGAGGTCTATACAGTGCAAAAGCTAGGTTCCAAGGACAAATACAGTAAATTCAGAATTGCAGCCTGAGATAAGGCAATTGTCATCAAGAGTCTAGGAAAGGGGCCAGAGAGGGAGCGGGGCACCTATGGGCTAGGATCCCGCTTGTGGAGCGCATTCGCAGCTGCGGGTGGAGAAAATGAGGCTCTTGAGAGCTGCCTTAAAAGGACCTGTTTTAGTGAGTGAGGAGATCGAGGAGGGGAGGACGTTGAACCAGTGTGGTGCCCTGTAACAAAAGGATCTCTGGGTGAGTGATGTCCGCACCCTTGGGACTCTGAGAGCGGCCTTAGTGGAGCCACAGGTAGAGGCAGAGGGGGAAGCAGGGTGGAAGGAGGCGGACACCCCTGGGGGGGAGAGACCTAGAAGTATTTTGTTAACCAGGAGGCAGGTCTGATATTGTAACCGCTCTTCTAGGTTGAGTATGTTGGCCAGCGAGTATAGAGTGCATACATGAGCCAATTTGTCTGCACCAGTGAGGAGCCTACAGGCCTTATTTAGGGATAGTTGGATTCTCCTGGGGGCGGTGGCATCAGCAGCAGCATAGACAGGGAGGCCATAGTCTACCAGAGACAGGACAGAGGAGGAAACAGCCAAGCCCAGGCATGCTCTCGAGAGTCAGGGACAAAGATCCCACGCATGCGCAGGAGTGTGCAATTGGCACGCATGCCCAGAATTTCAACTCAGATTTAAAACCGGAACTTTTGTTATTTGCAGTGCTCGGTTTGTCGTGGGAGATGGCAGCAGCATTTATATACAACACAAGGTGCTGGATTATGATTCTTTTAGGGACACAATGTTAAAATCTTGCAGTGCATGAACGCGCTCCAGCCAGCCCCACGTTCACATCTTGGATGTGCTTCCGGGACTCGGGACACTTTCGGTCGGGACGGATGAAAATAAATGAAATCAGAAAATGAAAAACATGGTAAATATTCATTTATTTCAACCACATGGGGAGTTTCTGCAGTAAATATTTAATCAGTCTGTGTAAAGTGGTGCATTTTTTGTATCAGGCAAAAAACGGAGTAAAGCTGGCAGTGCCCCTTTAAACAACAAGCTCCCTGATTTAAATTACAGCACTGCTTGAAAAAGGTGCCAAGTTTTAAAAAATAAAGTCTAGTCTACAGTCTGATGCTCCAAATCCCGTACCTTCCATAATGGCAGTTTTCGGCAGCTTGCAGTGGGGGGCTGGGGAGGGCTGTGAAACATCAAGCCCGATTAAAACTAGGGGAGAATGGAATAAAAAAACAAGACTGGAAAATAGGATCCTTCACCAGCCGTTTAAATGTTAGGTATGATGGGAGAGGCAGTCTTTGTACTAAATAAGGACTCTGGTATAACTAAACGGATACTGGAGGAATTAACAGGAGCTTTAGGGCTGAAAAGAATTTGCACTAGCACACCGGGGGGGAGAGGGGCGGGTGCGGGTGATGGATTTTTAACAAAGTTCTTCAGACATAGCACAAAATGGTTCTTAAAGCTACAGCACTCTGTCAATATCATAGCTTCTGTGGATTGACAACATCCAGGTCCGAAAACATCAGCAAATGTGGATAAACAGGTACACAAACAGGTTCACTTTCTATACATGCAAACAGAATAAGACTGCTACCAAAAAGACAGACTAGATTAGAAATGTTGTTGTGAAACATAGACCAAGTTTCATGATATTGATGCAGTCCTGGCTAAATAAGAAAACAAGGGATGACTTATTAGGGATTGAACATTCCCGTATAATTAGACAGGGTAGAAGCGAAAGAGGTGGGGGAATAATTGTATACTGTCAAAACAAATATGTTGCCAGGAGAAAGGAACTGCAAGTAGCATGCTCCTAGTAGGTTATCCTAGGCCACCAACATTTTCTGCTTCCAAAATAGGGGACTTAACCAGATGCCTGTTGCTTCTTTGTTGAAGCCCATGCATTGCTCCTGATGGGAGAGACTGGGGCAGTGAAGAAATGTCTAAACATCTACGTAGTGTAGCTCTCTTGCTAGAGTTCGAGCAGTTAATAAGTGACAATGCACACATCAACCCTGAATTTCCCAATACTGCAACTACTGCACGTTGGATCTGATTCTCACCAACTCTCCGCACACACTGATAAAGACGTAGGCACCATGGCTTAAGGACCGTTACCAACTTTTAGCTACTGGATATATTTTTAGAGCATTATTTGCTTCCATTTTACCTACTGTATATCTTTTTTAGAGTATTACCTAAATGATTTACATCTGTTTTTATCTATTTGATTTCTGTCATTCTGTATGGTGCCCTGAGCCTTCAGAGAAGGGCACCTTATAAATAAAGATACTACTACTATGGCTGATCTACACAGTGATTAGCATACAATCTACTGTGTTAAAGGGACATTACAGCCAAAAGGACCGCTGAGGATAATACACTATACAGCCGTGGAGTCCTTTGAATATATGGACCTAATGGCTGATTTGGACAGACAGAACTGGGAATCTAAACAAAAAAAAAAAAGAACTCAGCAGTGTGCTTCTGTGGTTCCGCAGTCAAGCGATACAGTTAAGAAGAGAAAAAAATAAGTTGCGGAAAGTTGTCCTGTAAAGTGAGTAACACAGAAAACTGAAATAAGTACAGGGCAGCAAGAAACAAATATGTGAGGGAAATCGGCAGCAAAACAAAACTACTTTAAGTGTAAAACAAGGGAGTTGACTGATGATCCCCAAATATTTGGGGAGGCAAACAAAGCCTTAAATGGAAAAAAAAGTGGAGAAGTAAGAATAATCGAAGATGATAAGAACTCTATCAAAGAGTTGGATTTACCAGATAAGTTCAATAATTTTTTGGGTAGTATGGGACTTCCAGAGGGCACAGTAGGTCAGAGGGAAAACAGGATAACAACACATGGTGCCAGTGTGAATGGCATACAGTTTGCCTTTGAGAGATAACAGCACAGAACATTTATGAATACTTGCTACTGTAGAATTAACAAGCATTTGTCAATGCTGAATGTTCACCACTGGTACTGCTGTTGTACCGGATCTTGCATGTACACATTTTTACTATATATCTACCCAGGATATAGCAGATGAGATGCATTGTCTCATTTTTGGTGGTGTCCTGCTTTGACACATTGTTGGTTGTAATTAGCCAGGGGAGGGCAGCTGAGAGGCAAGATCTATCAGTGTCAGTGGCTCAGTAGGCAGCACACTCGCCTCTGAGGCCAGGAGATCAGAGGGCTATGTGTTCAGTTCCCACATCTAGCACTTGGGTTAATATCCCAGTACTGACACTGTAGTGCAGCAAGAGAGGGGTGCTGCACTTCTGAAGTGCCGTCTTTTGGATGAGACGTTAAACCGAGGTCCCATCTGCCTGGATTGGTGTTAGGTCAGGTGGATGTTAAAGATCCCATGGCACTTATCGAAAAGAGTAGGGGAAGTTTATTAAACAAAAAAACATAACATCACCATAAATCAGAACATAATTCATACAAACAAAATATTAATAACAATACTTCTTATAGTCAACAGAAGATCAAACAGTGGGTATCACACAATTAAATATTCATAAAAAGAAATGATTCCAAAGGGAGCAAAACTTAATATTGGAAAATCTCTGCCTATCTTTGCATTTAACAGTCAGCAATCCATCCTCAACCTGGGACATTATAGTGGAATGTAATGCAAGTTGTTGTTGGAATATAAATTGACAACGAGCTTGCCATAAATAAAACTGAAGAAATGCAAAAAAAAAACATTTAAAGTACTAGGATGATAAATATTCCAAGCCCCAGAGTAATCCCCTAAAATTAAAGTATTATAAGTAATATTGGAAAGTAAGGGCATACACCAATGAATAGCAGCATCATTCCAAAAACATTTAATAAAAGAACAAGCAATGAAAATGTTGGATAAACTCTCCACTTCATTAATACATAAAAGACTCGGACAAAATTGGTCTGTTAAAGGTTTATATTTAAGGTTTCCACGTAGCCCTAGCCTACCCTGAGCTGACATCCATACTATATCCCACACAAAGGCAGGAAGCCTAAAGTCAGTTAATTTGTGGAGGGCAAAGGTCATTCTAGTCGGAACACATTCTGGGAAAAGCAAAACAATACCCTGTACTTCAGAAACTATATATGTATAAAAGGATTTTCTAGAATGTAAAATTAAAGTGTGAAACGACAATTTCCATTGATGGCATTTTTTCAAAGGGGAAATCCCATAAACTAGTAAATGATCCTGAAGCAAGATCTTAGGGGGCAAGACACTCCACTTTTGAAAAAATCGAGCCCAAAACAAAGTGTGACCAAACTTGCCAAGATAAAGTAATTGTCCCCCATAGATAACTAAAAGAATTAAACAAAAAATGGAATGATAGAACACAATTGGATTAATCATGGCTAATCCACCCGGTTTCACAGGCAAATAATCTCTCTTCGTACTGGATTCAGTCTATTGCCCCATACCATTTCAAAGAAAATACTATAGAGCCATGTTTCTAAATTAACCGGAGGTGGATAAAGATAACTTAAATATAAAAAAAACAGGTAACAGAAATTTTTTAATAATAAAAATATGTTTTTTCTTTCCAAATTTCCATTGCTTCCATAGATTAACTTTATCTTCACCTATACTCAATTGTTGTTCCCAATTAAAAGTAGCCAGGTCACCTGGGCCAAACCATACCCCCAGAATTTTCCGAGGCGTAGAGACAAAAGGGATACCCATAATGTCAGAGTGACCCACCTGATCAGGATGTAAAGAGAAAATAAAACTCTTAGCCTTATTTATCTGTGCTCCAGAATAACGTCCCCATGTGGTGAAGCAGTGTAAAGCATTTTGAAGGGAAGTCTCATCTTGTACTAATAAGGTAACATCATCCGCATATGCAGTGATTTTCTCTGAAGGTAGAGAAATATCTGGGGCAATCCCTACAATACAGTGATTCCCTTGAATATATCGAATTACTGGATCTAAAACATACGTATATAATAAAGGACTTAACGGACATCCCTGTCGAACCCCTATAACAAACTGAATCTCAGACCCCAATAAACCATTCACCAGCGGAAGTACTTTAGCATCAGAGTACAGCATAGCAATCCATTTCACAAATGGACGTGGAATACCATAATGAAGTAATAAATCAAACAAATAATGATGTCTAACTCTGTCAAAAGCTTTGACCTGATCTAGTGCAACTACAAAGCCAGAGCCCTTCCCAATATTACTATGCTCAAATAACTCTCTTAAAAGATAGAGATTATGCTGAATCTTGCGTTTAGGAATAGCACAAATTTGTGCTGGATGAATAAGAAAATCTGAAACCAATACCAATCTGTCTGTGAGAATTTTAGAAAGAATCTTATAATCGCTATTAAGGAGGCTAATAGGTCTCCAATTTGTCAATAAAGAGGAATCACCTTTCTTATGAATGAATTTCAATTAAGAGATGCTAAAATCTGAGAATCCTGAATCAGAAGTTAACATAAAGTTAAACACAAGTGGCAAAAAAAAACTCATAAAAGGGAGGAATTTTTTATAAAACTCATTTGGTATACCATCCAAACCAGGCGAAGTTTTAGTATTTAAGGCTTTTATTACTCCTTTCACTTCCGGGGAAGAAATAGGCTTCACTAAAATTTTTCGAAGTGTGTCATCTATGACGGGGAGGAGGGCCATAAATTCAGCTGGCAAAGCTTCACTAGGCCTGGAATCCTCACTAAAAAGATCAGAGACAAAACTCTGTACCACAGTTAACATCTCTAAATCAGTGGTTACAACTTTACCCATAGGGGACAATAACTCAGTCATCAGTGTTTTATCCAGGCGCTGTTTACAGGCCTTGTAAGGATCAAAGGCGGGCTGTGACTGTAACCCATATCTAAACTCCATGTCCAAAGATTTTGTCCTGTCATATTGATAAAGGGACATGTAACCCCTAGATGGCGCTATCCCAGGGGCTACTACCCCTGCCTGATTTGTCACTAACAGGTTGAGGGGCCTGGATCCAATGGCGGGTGCCTCCACCCAGAGGTCAGGGTTTGCAATAGTTAAACTAACTTGGTCACAGCCCTCTGGGACACTGCAACCCCCCTTTCTTCCCACTAGTGGCCCACACAATATATCAGAATTACCTTCACAGTATACACTTACCCCAGGTCTGGTTCCGGCACTGGGACCTCCTGTGAAATGAGATACAGTGCAACAATCACAGTACAGTACTTTAACATAGACAAATACCTCAGGCAGTATAACTTTGCTGAAACAAGCAGCTCTGATTTATTTAGGGGATATAACAAGGACAGGGAAATCAGGTTAATTAGCTTATCACTCTAATAATCTACCTATGGCTCTGTGCACAGGCCTATCCCTATCAGTTACTGTCCCTAGGTACCCAAGCCCTAGTGGCTAGTCCAAACCGTGGCAGCTGGTAGGGTCCTTTCACACAGAGAAAAGGAGAATTAAACAGTCAGCAGTACAGTAATTCCATTTGGATTTAATGTGGCAATTCAACAGGGAGCAACCTGAATTAGTACCACGACCTCCAAATAAGATAGGGTCCTTCAATGTCAGCAGGGCTCACTTGAGGTACACAAACCTCTTCACATCCATATAAAGAAGTACTATACCAGGCAGGCTGCATCTGTATCCGATCGCAATTACTGCACAATACCGGGAGAACACACAGCAGATTCAGTTCCTGACAGACCGAGTGCAATTTTCAGCAATTCTTCCAGTCTTCTACAGGGTGAGCCTGGTTTCTACTCTTCAGAGATCCTTTGATTCTTTTCACAGGACGGATTCAGTCCTAACAAGCTGTTACACAAGCTGCAGACCCGGAACTCTGGGCCTTACACGTTTTTGACTAAAACTGCACACTGAAAAAGCACAGGGCTCCTTCCTTCTTCACTGCCAAGCTCAACTGAACTCCAACTAGACGAAACCGGGCACTTCCTTTGAGTTCCTCCCAGTTCTTGACTGGATTGGCTGTCACTCACAATAGACTGCTGCTGTTGGTCCAAAAAGGCACTGAAGTCTAAACTACATCTCCCAGAGTCACTGCCCATACAATCCTCTTGTGGCTGGCTCAGATTATGAGTCCAAGTTCTGATTCGTCCAAGGCATCATTTTAGAGCTAGCTTACCCACACTGATTGGTCCAGTTCAGCAGTTCAAAACTAGAATGGGGAACTAGCAGACACAGTTCTGACTGCCAAAAGCAGGTTAGACAAACTGTAATTTCATTATTACTCTAAATAATTTCTGGCAAACAGTTACATCTTTCAGATAGGTTCCTTTGCACTCCTAGTGACTGCAAAAATGAAGTGAATTGGCAGCAGCTAGAGTGGTACTCAGAGAAGCACACAGTCCCCCATACAAACTAATTATGTCTGCAAGCAGACAGCTCTTAAAGAGACAGTACCAGAGGCTCTAAAAACACTCACTGATAAATGGCTTAAATGCCAAACACCATTCAGGCTTGGAGCATTCAAGCAAGCTCCTGGAAGTCTTTTGGGAACCCCCATTTGCAGGGGGGTTACAGACATTTGTTTTTTAATTTCAGAAATTTGCGACTGAAATAGTATTTTATCTCTAGGAGGAAATGACATCAACTTATACAGCTGATTCCGATGTTGTAAATAGGTTAAATATTGAGAATTAGCTTTCTGTCTCCCTTTAGTAAGCAAAAAGGACCGAATCTTAAATTTAGTATCCTTCCACCATTCGAATAAATTCTCATAAAAGCAAATCGTGGAATATCGGGCTGCAAATAATACTTCTAAACCTTCTACACAATCCCCAGCTTCTAAAAGAGACACATTCAGTCGCCATCTGGGACAGGATGAAAATACCTTAGTAGGCACCCCAGCTAAACTCAAATGACAAATCAAAATTTGATGATCGTAAAATTCTGTCGGCCTGACTGTAGCAAAAAAGGGCGTCAAATATTTAGAAACAAAAATTAAATCTATACGAGTAGAAAAAATATGCTTATAATAAGTAGAGCCCCTTTAGTATGCAAAGCCCTATATACATCAGAAAGGCCTGCATCCTTAACCATCTGTCGTAAAGCCAGTGAATCACAGTACATTTTCTTTTGAATTTCGCCTATAAATTTTGAATCAATGTCACAATTAAAGTCCCCCCCCCAAATTATATGCCTTCTAGTATAAAGAAAAGGTTTGATGTCTTCAAATAACTTAATCCGAGCAGTCTTAATTTGTGGAGCATAAATGTTAATAAGACGAAAGTCAAAATCTTGACGACAAAAATCCAAAAGTAAAGCACGACCAGGACTAATATCAACCAGTTTAGATATTCTAAATAAGGTGGAGGTAAACAAAATCCCAATCCCATCAGCCAAATCAGGACCAAATGTGCAAAAAAGGAGGCTCCCAGACTCGTCGCTTCTTTGCCTGATCAATTTCAGCAAGAGAAGATAATCTAGTTTCCTGAAGGAGAATAATGTCAACCTGTAGAGTGCTAAAAAAACAAAAGAGAGAAAGCCTTTTCTTGAAATTTTTTATACTACACACGTTGTAGGAAACCATTTTTAATGTGGCCATGATAGGAGAAGTTAATTTCAAGACCCACCCTTTTGGCTAAAACTGGCCTTTCTTTTTTTTCCTTTCTTCCCTTTTTTCTCTTTGGCAAGTTCAGTAGCCTTACTTTCCTCATCCTCCAAAATCAAATCAGAGCGATGTGAGGCATCAGATTCCAAATCTGATTCTCTCCCTTCACTCTGTAAGGGGGAAAAAGAATTTTCTACAGTAATAGGGCTAACTACCGGTTGTTTAAGGGAGGCCCTAGTTAACAGTCTGGTTTTAACAGTTTCAAACAGAGGAGGCATCGAAGAGAGAGCCGTCCTTGGAGCCTTAACTGTATTCTGAATAACAGGGGAATCAGAAATCGGCGGGACAGGGGTCACAGAGGCAGTAACTGAAGACGCCGCATCTTCTTCAACAGGGTGAAGTCCTCCCTCACCTTCCTGTACAGTTCCCATATCAGAATCATGAGTGGGCACAGACAGAGTAAAATCCCTCCTCTTTTCCTGAGCTTTATTTACAAGGTCCTCTTGATCCCAACCTCCCATCCTATTCTGTTTAGCCCAAGGGCATTGGTGAAAGGCATGTCCTTTTTCGTCGCACAAATTACATTGAAAGATATTCTCACATCTATTCACGGAATGCCCATTCCCCCCACATAGGGAGCATTTAAATAAATCACAAGAACTACTTATATGAGTTTTTGGCCCGCATTTATAACAGGCTCGAGGTTGTCCCCCATAAAAACAGACCCCTCTGTCTTTTCCTAAAAATAAAAACTGTTCGGAAGATGTATAACATCACTGTTAACCTGGAATAATTTCACCTTAAACCTCCAACTGCCAGTCCAGATGCCTTCTAAATCCAAAATAGCTTCAGGGGGACCAAGAATATCACATCTGTTTTGTAGCCAATGATAGATATTACTAACACTCACCCCTTCATTCTGGAACATAATGGTAATGTGTCTAATTTGGGGTTTAGTAAGGGGAAGAGCATAAAAAGGGACCCAAAGGGGGGGTAGATTTTAAGGTTGAGTATTTATCCCAAAACTTCTCCAGACTCCGTGATGTTTTAAAACTTACATCAAAGGAATCTTCTCCAGAGATATGAATCAATGCAAAAATATCTGCTGGTAGGAAATTCATAGAAACCTTCAATAAGCTATTAGCAATATAGTATCTGTCAGGGTGTTCTTTCAACCCACCTCTATAACGTAATCTAACCGCATTCCGTCTCGGGGCTTGTTCTAATTTGTTTTTAAACAATTCAGACATTGGCACCCTAGGTTTGTGCTGACTTGTCCCTGTCTCAGAGTTATCTAAATTAACAACTGCCTGTGGACAAGAAAAATCATCAACTGTCTTTGAGAATGTACTCGGCCTAGACAAGGCTGAGGAACGCTCATCTAAATGCTGCACAGCTATTACATTTTCCCCAGAACCCTCACGGAAGTCCATACCTGAGCTCAGTTTAGAAACAGTGTTGGCATGCTTAGCAGAAACCAGAGTATCTGTAGGAAAGTCTTTCCACTCCGGATCAGGGATCCATTGTCCCGCTGCAGTGCACAGCCATCCAGAGTCACTTAGAGCATCCTCCGCCGACCAGTCAGTAACAGGAAAAGAGTTTTGAGTCCAGGGTAACCCAAACTGCCGCCGCACCGTCTGTGTAGCACTTTCAGCTGCAGGATCAATCAAAGCCTCCGCATCCTGAGAGTCGCTGGATTGTAAACCCGGAAGTTCCCTTCTCTCCTCTCCCTCCGCATAATTCAAAGATGTGAGTCTCATCTCCTCCCTACCCGCAGCCGACTGCTGCGACAATGGTTCCGATGAAGCATTCGATGTCACCGAAAGAACGCCAGCATTCTCCAAACCTGGTTCCAAACTAGAATTCTCTGTTGCAGACTGAAACTCAGTCTGAAGCATCATAACACTCGGTTGTTCAAGCACGCTATCCTGAACAAGAATCTCTGCAGCATCCTGCGTTTCCATATAGTGCTCAGACGAGCTCAAAACAGCAACCTCCTCCATCACCTACGTGAAGCACACTGAGTAACCCCAGACAGACTGCAAACAGTGTCACCTACCGCCAGCAAAGCAGTAGGGGAATTTCCCCAGTGTCCTGGCCAAATTTCCCTCATTTACTAAAAATACCACCAACAGCTTAATCTGGTTCAGGGTCAGTTGGCATTCATCTGTATCCCCCCTTCCCTGGGTCGTGCCTGAAAATAGGCAGGATTTGTCTAGTGCACTTACCCAGCCAACAAAAATTAAATAAATAAATAAATAAAAATACTTTTAAGTGGGCTCCCACATTTTCATCCCATATGCCCAGCAGTCTTTTTGTGAGCTGATGCTATGATCAAGACAGACTGAATTTTTTAAATCCCACCCAAAAGGTGATTTTGCCGTTCAACTGTGGAAACAGGTTTTGGAGGGGATCTGAAAAAATACAGTTCAAGAGTTGGAGTAACACAAGGGATATGCTGAACATTAGGGGCTAAAATCTGAAAAAAAAAAGTTATGAATAAATATTAGAACAATTTAATGTTTCCTCATAAGTTAGTTGGTTTTACATATTTTTAACCCAAATTTTCAACATAAACTTTGTATGACCACTCTTTCTGAGCCTGACAGGTGTCATTTGTAAAACAATTGCCAAAAACATCAATTTGCGCCACAAGTGTGAAAACACATTTTTGGTACGGTTGGAGAAATGACAGCTGTCACATTCATGAAGTGGTGTGAAAAAAATGACTGTGTTAAAATCTGGGGTCAAAATACTGACAATTACCACAGTTACAAGCGTGCATTGAAAAATTTCAACATACACTTGTAAGTTTGTTTGTTTTTAATATTTTTACCCCAAATTTTCAACATAGCCTTCTTATGACCCTACCTTATGAACAAGGGTGGAGAAAATGTTCAAATTGTGCCTGAAAGGTGATTTCACACTACCAGTGTGAAATTACATTTTGGCCAGGGTTTGAAAAATGACAGCTATCACATTCATGAGGTGGTGTGAAAAAATGGCCATGTTGAAAACTTGGGGTCAACATATTGAAAATGACCACAGTTACAAGTATGCATTGAAAAATTTCAACATAGGCTCATAACCTTGTTGTTTTCTCATATTTTTACCCCAAATTTTCAACACAGCCTTCTTATGACCCCACACAGCCTTCTTATCACCCCATCACATGAACAAGGGCAGAGAACATTTTTAAATCCTGCCCAAAAGGTGATTTCACGCCACAAGTGCAAAAACACGTTTTGGCCAGGGTTTGAAAAATGAAAGCTGTCATATTCATGAGGTGCTGTGAAGAGATAGCTATGTTGAAAATATGGGGTCAAAATATTGAAAATTATCAAAGTTATGGGCCTGTGTTCATACATTTCAATGTAGGCTCATACATTTTTTTTTTTTTATATTTTTGCCCCAGATTTTCAACACAGCCTTCTTCTGACCCCACCTCATGAACAAGAGTGGAGAAAATTGTCAAATCCTCCCCGAAAGGTGAATTTTGGGCTCTGACCACAAAATCACCTTTCAGGACAGATTTGCATAGTTTCATCATCATTGATCATGAGGTGGGGTCCCAAAAACTGCACTGTTGAAAATTTGGGGCAAAATATATACAAAAATGAGCAAGTTGTGACGAAAAGTTCAAAACCCATTGAAATACACTGAACCACACACCTGATTTCCCCAGTGCACAGTCCGGCGTTAAAGAGTGAAGATGTGTCTCCAGTCCAGACAGTACTACAGCACCGAAACCCTAGTAGCTAAGTAAGGGCTTGGGGGGTGGGTGCTGAGAGGAAGGGCTGGGCAGGTGGACAGTAACGACGGTGGCAACAGACCTTAATAGACAGTTTTCTTTTTTACAGGGTGTATTTTACAAAAAAACACTTGGTATTGAACACCACATGTCGGTGTTATGTTTGTCGGCACCGGGGGTGGGGTCCCTGTTGTTGCACAATAAAAACAAACAGGATGGCAGGTAGCAGCCTGCACAGAGGAGTTGGCACCCCCGTGCCGGAATATTGACATGAAAGGGGTGGGAGAGATTGAGGGAGGGTTTTCGTTATGCTTGGTGGCACCGGGGGTGGGCTCCCCAGTGTCACACACTGAAAATGGGTGGGGTTGGGGGTTGCCAGCACCGGGGATTTGCACTGGGGGACGGACAGACCACAGCAGGCTGATCACAGATCAGCTGGGCTTGCTGGGTGGCATTATGTAGATCAAAGGAAAGAGACACTCTATGATTAGGCCATCTCTCTCTTTTGAATTACATAAAGTTTCCATCCTGCAAGCCAGAACAGTGTCATGATCAGCCTGGCTAATGACCGGTGTGACACTGACGAGCGCCTTGCTGACTGTCCTACACTGGACCACAGTAACACACCTCACCCAGTCTCCTACCAATATGTTCACTCACGCCTGCACACAGTGAACATAAAAAGTGACAACAGCAGTGGGCTGGACAAGCTCACGCCTAGATTTCTAAAATACTTAGAACCGCAGATTTTAATACCACTAGCACACCTATTTAACTGGTCCTTAACAATAAAGAGACTGCTGTTAGGGTGGAAAAGGGTCAGGACTGTCCCTATTTTTAAAGGGAGCAGCCCTGACCTACTGACAAATTATAGGGCAATCTCACTGCTCCCTGTGGCGGCAAAGCTATCGGAGAAGACAGTGGCAAAACAGCTACGGATCTTTCTGGAAGAAGGTAGTTAAAAAGGACAAATTTCACTCTGGTTTCCATAGAAACCATAGTACAGTTTCTTCCATGTTGAAGATTTTGGATGATGTCATTTCATTTTTTTACCCTTGTAAGTCTGATGAGCAAATTGCCCATTTTCACAGTTGACATAATGTATTGTATATGTTACTGTTTTTGTTTTCTGTTTATTGTATTAATAAACAAAAAACAAAAACAATTACTATCTAACAATATCAACAAAACTACTGAAGCTTGGTAAAGTTATGGGGGCTATTTTGTTGACTTCTCCCAGGCCTTCAACACAGTGGAACACAATAAATTACTTAATAAGCTGAGGGGAAGACGGCATGGGAGATAGGGTCCTAACTTAGTTATCTTACTGTCAGAATACAGAAGGCAACAGTGAATGGGAGGCAGTCAGGTGAATTGTTCATAAAAAAGGGTGTCCCTCAGAGGTCAGTACTAGATCCATTATTATTTACACTGTATTTAAGGGGCCTAGGGGAAAGCATTGGAGGTGTAGACTGCCATCTGTACACAGAAGATAAGGTGGTCTACACCTCCGATGCCACAGTTGAGACAGTGCAAACACGACTGCAGCTGGCCTTTGATAGACTCAGTTATTTTTCAATCAGATCTCCCTTAAACTAAATAAGACCAATGTAATTGATTTGGACCCCACAAAAAAATTAGCAAAACAGACAAAGACACACTGGTCATCCTGTCTAAGGAGGAGAACAGGACTGAGCAAGTAGAGGGGTACAAATATCTAAGCTTCTGAACAGATATCCAAGGGTGAGGTAACCTACATGTTACAATACGCATAAGCACAATGTGATGCAGATATTTGAGAGCTCTGTATCGGAGTAGAGGATGTATGGATTATAAAATGAGATTACAAGTAGTGCAAACACAAATATTCTCCATTTTTGATTACGCCGACCTTATTCATGAGTTTTGCGTGAAGGACAAATTACATAAGTTAGACATGTTATTTAATGGATTGGCACTTTTCATTTAAATAGCTCATATGATACCCACTGCTGTGCCTCGTGCAAAAAATCTCGGATGGGCCAAGCTCACGAACAGATGCAAACTGCATAAAATGCTATTTTCATTTAAGTGTATACAGAATAAAGTCCCAGACTGTCTGAGAGATTGGTGCTTAGAGAAAAGCATATATCTCTGAGAAAAACATGCCTCCTGGAATTGGTATCCCCATGGATGGCTACTGCAACAGCCAGGTACTTCTTCAACAAGTGGGTGCCTCAAGTATGACATTCTCTTCCTGAGATATTCAGACTTCAGGGAAAAAAGCCCCAACTCCGAAACAAATTAAATTATAACCCAAATGTGTGTGAAGTGCTGAGAAGGAATAACATAAATATAATCCTAGAGCTACAATGAATGTACTCACAAGCATTTCTGAACACTCACGATTGGACTGATTAACTGTACTGTCATATAATGGCTGTACATACTGTGCATTAAGCTTTTTGCTGCTGTTTTTCTAACAAGTGATTTACATATGTATTTAAATTTCTTATGCTGTAACTGAGGTGTGCATATATGTAGGGTTGTCACTGTAAATAATCCTCGGCTCAGTGATTTATCCCTAATAAACCTGAAACTTGAAACTGAAAACATCTCATAACTTTTCAAACCAAGGATCAAGCCAGGCATGGTATAATGTCTCCCGTCACAATAAATGTGTGCACCATTTCTACAGATTAAGCAATAGGTTTGGATTTCTGTCTGCTATATTCCTGCAGAAGTCAAGTTGGGTTTTTTTGCTTCTTGCTTCATGTTGACATTTCATGGCCAGTTCAAATCGGACAAAGGTCCCTCGGTTGCATGCTACTTACTTCCAGTGGATGCTTCCACAATTCCATCACCAGTGTCTGGTTTCTTGCCATCCAGGGCTGCATTTTTATCACACTTATCCTCCAGGTTCTTTTCCTCCTCCAGCTCAGAGGAGGGGTCACCTGAAGATGTCTCAGAGGGGCTTTCATTTGAATTCACTGATGGGCTGTACTGATGTATAAATCCAACATACTTTAACCCCTGGCTCGCTGCTTCTTCCACCTGCAAATAAGAAATGATTTGAATACATTAGTTGTTTGCACTGGAGCAACTATGCAGTTGTTGTTTTATTTTTTTGAGAGTCAGACTGACCACCAGGATATCTGGAAATTTCCAGGTGGGCCCGCTCTCTTGGGTACATGGCTACCTTCTAAACTCTGAAATATTTGCATTTATGATCTATTTTCTAATTAAATGGGGGTATTTTGGTCATTGCAAGTATATGTAACATGCAAACACAGAGCTAGTGTATAACATTTAAGAGGAATACTGATACAAGTGTTTCACCCTGGGCCCTCCCCTATTGATTCTCCAGGTGGGCCCTTATACCCACTTTCCAGGCGGGCCCCCTCTCTCCCAGTCTGATTCCTATGGGGATCAAAGTCAGGAAGTGTTTTGCAGCTGTCCCATTGAAATGCATTGGGGGACTGGGATATGCCTTTTTATGTTTGCTTGCACGCATGTGCAAGAAACATAGTGCCACCATACAAGTTTTCGTAGGTGTGCCACCCCTGCTTCCAATGCCCTACTCCTTTTTGCAGGCGCAGCTGCATCACACCAATAAATGTCCAAGCTGTCTATGACAGCAGTTCAGATGCAGTGGCGTACAATTCAAAGTAAAAGACCGCTACAATCAGCGGTGGTAACGTGTAGGCAATTTGTATACTGCCGTCGGTAGGAAATCTGCATACACGTCAGCACTGCATCTGAACTGCTGTCATAGACAGCTCTGTTTTTTTCTTGCGATCTCCATCAGCTCCAGTGTCCCCCCCCCAACAAACAGCCAAGCAGCACGCTGGGAGCCCACCCCAGCGTGCTCATGCGCTCCCCACCCTGGCATATTGTATGGCCAATGGGGGTGCCCAGTCCCCCGTTGGCTCCACTGCCTCCCCCAAACAGACTTCCAGGTGCCACGCTGGGAGCCCACTCCAGCATGGCAAAAGTCTGTATGACCAACGGGGGTGCCCAATCCCCTGTCGGCTCCACTGTCCCCCCGACTTCCAGGTGCCATGCTGGGAGCCCACCCCAGCATGGCAAAAGTCTGTATGGCTGACGGGGGTGCCCAGTCCCCCATCGGCTTCACTGCCCCCCCAAACAGACTTCCAGGTGCCATGCTGGGAGCCCACCACAGCATGGCAAAAGTCCCCGTCATCTTTGTAAAAAAAAAAAAAACCCTATAAAAGAGCAGGTCCCTCGTTGACTCTCTTACCCCCTCCCCAACCTGTGCCCACCCTCTGCGCACAGCACCTCCCACACCCGCTCACGCCATGCCCTCCGGAGGCCAAGCGCGATGATCTTCGGTGGACCCGGAACACATCTGCACTCTTCCATTGTGAACTGAAGAAATGCGGTAAGCTACATAATGGCATAAATGTTTTTTTTCAACTTTGGTGCATATCTCGGCCATTTTTGGGAATTATTTCACCAAATTTTCAACATGGGGTTCTTGGGACCACACCTCATGAACTTAGTCACTGTCATTTTGTTATTCAGTTCCGAAAGGTGATTTCGCAGTCACTGTGCAGAACCACCTTTTCGGACCGATTAATGAAACAACAGTGTCACAGTTCATGAAGTAAACCCCAAAACCCAATGCTGAAAATCTAGTGAAAAATTCCCAAAATGACTTTATTTCTGAGGCGATACATTGCGCGGTTCCTACACACGTTCGTAACTGAAATTTTAATAATTTCACTCCAGATTTTCAACGTTGTCATTTTACCACACCTCCTTATGACCAGTACAGCTGTCATTTTTCACATCTCACCCAAAAGGTGTTTTCGCACATGTAGTGCACAATGGCATGGTCGGTGTGCAAAATCAAAGTTTGGGACAGATTAAGAAAATCACAGTGACACTGTTCATGAGCAGAGATGTTAAAATGGCTATGTTGAAAATCTGGTGACAAAAGTCCATAAAATGACTGTGTTACGAGTATGCATTGCATAATTTCCACACACCCTCGTAAGTTCACGAATTTGTAATATTTTCAGTCCAGATTTTCAACATTGATATTTTTCCACACCTCCTTATGAACAGTACAGCTGTCATTTTTCACACCCTGGTGGAAATGTGTTTTCACACTTCCAGCGCAGAATAGCGCGGTCGCTGTGGGAAATCAATGTTCGGGACAGATTAAGAAAATCACAGTGACACTGTCCATGAGAAGAGGTCCCAAAATGCCTATGTTGAAAATCTGCTGTAAAAAATCCCCAAACTAATTACATTACGGGTGTACGTTGTGCAGTTTCTACGCACGCGCGTGACTTCACCAGTCTTTTTATATTTTCACTCCAGACTTTCAACATTACCATTTTTTACACCTCCTCTTGAACAGTACAGCTGTCATTTTTCACATCCTGTTCGAAATGTGTTTTCACACCTGTGGCATCAAATGGCGCAGTCGCTGTGCAAAATCACCTTTCGCCTAACGAACTGATAGTGTCACTGTTCATGCGTAGGGTCACAAAAAGCCCATGTTGAAAACTTGGAGTTAAAATTCCAAGAAACGCCCAGGGCGTTATGGTTTTTGACTATAATGCCCTACCCTGTAGGGACTGACAGTCGTCAGGTGTGTGACTTGGGATTGTCGACAGTAATGCTCATGGCATTCCACCCCCATTCCCATCCTGCAGCCAGTGACAGGCATTGAGGTGTGCCTTGGACCCTTTGGCCCCAGAGTTCACCCCATTCTCCTATACTGCACCCATATCAGTGTATTTCCTTATGGAATGAGGTGAATGTAAAGCCCAAACACCCCAAGGCACACCTTGACACTTGTCAGTGTCTGAAGGGTAGGGTGAAGTGAAATGTCGTGACCGCCATGGGCGACAACCCAAAGGCACACCCCAATGCCTGTCCATCTCTGCAGGGTGAGGGTGGAGTTGACGTCAGTTCAATACTTCAATGCCATTCCTATACTGCATCTGTCTAACTCCTGCACTTCCACTACTAATGCCAGCAAGCAAACATTCGGCATTGACAAATGCTTGTTCTGGCTGTCAGTGAGTGATTTTTCCTTTGCTACTGCTCCATGTAGCTGTAGGCAAAACACTTTGCTTTCTGTTGGTTTGTTGGTTACAAGGAGTTGAGTGCATGAGAACCTGTTGAGCAAGTGGCAGATCTTTCGAAAACATGCAGCTGACCTAGGTGGTAACACTGAAGATGCCCTCGGTTGTTTAGCCTAGCCCCCCTTCCCCACTGTGATAAAAAGAATGATAATGAATGAGCTCAGAAGGGAAGTACTACTATCTCTCAGCCTGCAGAACTTTGTGACGTGAAAGCTAACCTTTATTTTTTTCTGAAAGAAAAAACAATGAAATTGCGCTACTAAATGAGAGTTGGTATGCTACTAAATGATTGCAATGGTAAAGGACAAAGAATATCACAGGTGTTGCACCATTTGATGCTTGTAGAAACTAGGATGTATCTTTCTCAGCCTCTCCGTATAATGAAAAGCTGAGCTTCCAGTCACGTCCAGTAGCTTGGCCAGGGACTTGGGGGAAAAAAGGGGTGGGGGATCAGTGACTGGAGCAAAAGGGGGCCAAGGTGAGGCAATCTGCAAAGTAACACTCAGCCAACATGACTTTTATACACACTGTATCCCAAGATGTTTTACAAGGCACAGGAGTCCCATACTGGTAATGCAGGGAATACAGAACTGAATAGAAGTGCTGGTGCCCAACCCAGTTTTTGACAGCGAATAAAATAAAACCAATCTCCTCTCCCTACTACCTGAGCAGTCCAGTGAATCTACCCCCCTTCCCTGCTCAACCCAACCCATCAGAGAATAAAACAAATCTGCCCTCCTCCCCCAACAACTGGACAGATCCAGTACCCAGGGAATAACAAAAAAACATCTGCCCCCCCAACCTCCAACTACCTAACTGATCAGATACCCAACCCAGCCCATAAGGAAATAAAAACAACATGTCCCTCTCTCCTTAACTACCTGATGGGTCTGGTATGCAACCCTGCCCGTCAGAGAACAAAAAATAAATGTCCCCTCTCCCCAACAACCTGACAGGTCTACTGCCCAAACTATCAGGAAATAAAACAAATCTGTCCACCTCCCCCAACAACCAGACAGATCCAGTGCCCAACCTGACCCACAGGAATACAAAGAAAATCTCCCCCCCCCCTTCCAACTACCTAACTGGTCCAATACCCAATCTAGCCTGTCAGGGAATAAGTAAGCATTAATCACCGACAGAGGAGGGCTCTACGATGATTAATGCCGCTGGGGAAAGCGTTATTTTGCACGATGAAGCCAGGTTCAACCCCCCAAGCGGCATTATCACCTGAGAGCCCGACGCTGAAGTGATTAATGCCCTGTCACACGGACAAGGTCTAGGGCCCCTCCTCTCTCTCCCTATGTGTGTCCTGCATTCCTGCGGCACCATCTCGCTGCTTTCTGGCTCCATCCCCCGTTTCTCTTGCTAACCCCCGGCCGGCACAGCGCCACTTGCGACCCAGTGGCTGTCGTGGCCACTGCAGGAGCAACACGGCATTATGAGATGATAATGCCGTGTTGGGCTCGGGAACGCGCAAGAGCAACACGGCATTATGAGAAATAATGCTGTGTTGGGCTGCGTGAAAGCACGCTTCCCATAACTGCAGCACACGGCATTATCGGCTCACAATGCCGTGTTGCTCCTGCACCACATGACGCCGTCGCGCCTATCGCGGGGCGCCCTGGCACAGCTCTCCATAATGCCATGTTACAAACAAAAATATGTCCCTCTCTCCCCCAAATCAACTGATGGGTCCGGGACACAGCCCAGCCTGTCAGGGAATAAAAAAAATATGTCCTCATTCCACCAACAACATGACGTATCCAGTGCCTAACCCAGCCCCCCAAGGAATAAAAGAAATTGTCCCCCTCTCCTAACAACCTGATAAGTCCGATGCCCAACCTGGCCAGTCAAGAAATTTTAAAAATCTGTCTCTCCCCCCCCACCCCAAACTAACTGATTGGCCCTGTGCCCAACCTGGCCCACGTATTAATCCAAATGGAGATAAGGAGGAGAAGCAGCAAAGTGGTAAGTGGAAGGTGGACTAGGCGGGGTAGTAAAACACTGCTCTCCACATGACCAGCCACTCGGTTCATACTGAGGGACTCAAACACTGCAGGACTCGGAGAGGCTTAGGGCTGCTTCTGCACTGCTGCTCCTACCACTGCCGTGCAAGGTTCAACTCAGCCTGCTGCACAGAGAATGGTCCAGTGCCCAACCTGGCTCATCAGGGAATAAAACAAAAGCTGTCCCCCTCCTGCAAACTACCTGATGGGTCCTGTGCCCAACCTGGCTCATCAGGGAATAAAACAAAATATGCCCCCTCCCCCCTCCCACAAATATCTAACTGGTCCATGCTCAGCACAATCTGTCAGAGAATAAAATAAAATCTGTCACTCTTCCTCCCCCCAACTACCTGATGGGTCCAGGGCCAAACCCGGACCATCGGGGAATAAAAATAAATCTGCCCCCATCCCCTTCCCTTAACAACCTGACAAATCCCAAGCCCAACCTGGCCTGTGAGGAAATAAAAAAATAAAATCTGTCTCCCACCCCCAAACTACCCAACAGGTCTGATGCCCAACCTGACCCACTAGGGAAAATAAAGAGATCCAGCCCTCTTCCCAGACTACCCGACAGGTCCAGTGTCCAGCGCAGACCATCACAGAATAAAACAAACATGGGGATATGGGGGGAGGGGGGCTGTAAATGAGGTAGGTTGGGGGGGGATGAAACTAACTGCGTGATGTTGGGTGAACTTGAACTGCTGTACAGTGTAGCAGCCCTGAAAAGCAGTGCTGCTATGTCAAAGCTCGCCCTGTAGGCACTGTATGCAAAAAACCTGTACAACTGTCATTGAATGTGTTCCTTGTATAACTACAATTATAACAGTGAGACTAGTGAGAGAGTAAGGTCTGCTACAAAAATAAACACACAAAAACGCAAGACCAGCCTTGTTAGCGCCAGCTAAATCTTGTTTTTGCTTTGTTTTATGACTTTGGGAGTCATTGCTGTGAAACCTATTACACTTCATGGACAGCCATTATTATTAATGGAAAAGCCATACTATAAGGTCTTATAAAATGGGTCAAGACGGACATCACAAATGCTGCTCTCTGAGTGGACAACACTGATCACATGTCGTGCCTATATGTGCTCATGAACACAGGGTGCTGCATTTTGTCAGTCAAACCTTTCAATACCAGGCCACTGCATAAGAACATTAACACACTCCAGGGTGCTGTGTTTGTTGAGAGATATGTAGAAAACACTCTAGTGTATACCAAAGAGCATTCAGCCTGCAGCCTCATACCTCAGCACACACTGGAAGAATGCATATATCCCCAACAAACACATGCCCTGTCGTGTGTTACGTTATTACCCATAAAATTCACAGTTATGATGGATAGTGATAATTCACGGATAGTGATAATTCACAGTTCTGAGAACACAAATGTGAACTAGGGCTAAAAACAGATTTTTAAAAGGCTTAGCCATTTCATAAGTTAAAAAGCTTTTCAAGCTATTAAAGTAGAAATTTCATAAATTCTAATTAACAGGACTTTGTCATACATTTTTATCTGCCGAATCCATGTAATATTCTGTATATAATCCTACTAATGGAATTCCAACATTTCCTTGTTCTGCCTTTGAAGCTCTTATAACTGTGCCACTTTGTTAAAATACTGAAACACCATTGCGGGCCCACTGTATTTAGCACTAGAACAGGCATCTGTGCCAATTGAAAATAAATGTAGAATCCTCATTTCAACCATACTGTACGTCTTCATCAGTTATTACCTGTAAATAACAAATCAGCATACAGTAAGGCCTTTTATTTTGTTTACCTGTGTAGTTTGTAGGCATGAACAATGATTGCCTCCTTTGCACTCTCCTAATTTCATCAGGATTTAAATGTAAATGAAGGTACTTAAGTCAGGTATAAAAACCTGCTCCATTGCAAAGGTCATGCCCCGACTCATGTAAGGCATCCTGGCATTTTATGATGTTTCAGAGCTAAAGTCTGCAGTAGTTCTACTAGTTATACTGTGTCAGTCAGTGCTGTTGCTGTCCTCTGCAGTCCTTATGTTCTTGTCTTATGCTGGCATTTAATTTTTTAAGGCACTGCAAGCGCACTGCTGTTTTCGTAAGTAATAACCCACGACAAGGTGGGTGGTTAATAGGGATTAATCAACACCCTGGGTGCATTGTGAGGCTCAAGGCCACAGGCCAAGTGTCCTCACAGTGCCCGGGGTGTTGATTAATACCCAATAACCACACACCCTGGAGTGGGTTATTGCACTTACAACATTGGCTGTCAAAGAACAGTAATATAATTGCCAGAAACAATTTTATTACTGCTCAAATTCATTAACTGGTACTGTATCCTGCCGCCTTAAAAAGTAGTCTGCCACAAATAATGCATAACACACTTATGTTATGAAGAGACAAATGGCAGAGCTATACTATTATGTTCATGTCTGCCACTTGCTCTTCATAACATCAGTGTGACTATTACTGTACCGATGTTACACACAACACAAGCTGGCAAGCGCACTGTCCTGACATACAGTTTTATCTCACAGCACGTGTCTCATAGAAACATAGACTTGGACAGCAGATAAGGACCACTTGGCCCACCCAGTCTGCCCATTTTCCTACCTACTGGATAAGCTGCAAATTCTAGTTAACCAACAGCCTACTTCCTGCCACCCTGCACTACAATGCCTTATGTCTGTCCCATGCATGTTTGAATTCCCCCACTGTTTTAGACCCAACAACCTCCCCAGGAAGGTGGTTCCATGCATCCACCACTCTCTCTGTGAAAAAATTTCTCACATTACCCCTGAGCCGTCCCCCATCTTTAAATTGTGCCCTTGTTCTTACATCTCTTTTTCAGAAAGATGCTGCCCTCCTGGACTTTGTTGATTCCCTTCAGGTACTTGAATGTTTCTATCATGTCCCCTGTCCCTCCTTTCATCAAGGGTATACATATTAAGCTCTCTCAGTCTCTCTTCATATGGTTTCTGATGCAGACCCTGCACTATTTTAGTTGCCCTCCTCTGGACTGCTTCCATCCTGTCTATGTCCTTGCGTGATGAGGTCTCAAAACTGCACACAGTACTCAGATGGGGTCTCACCAACTGTCTGTACAGAGGGATAACCACTTCCCTTTTCCTACTTGTGATGCCCCTTCCTATGCATCCCAGTATCCCCCTGGCTCTCCTTACTGACTTCTCACATTGCTTACCAACATTTTGATCATCTGATATGACTACCCCTGGTCCCTTTCCATTTTTGTTGTTGTTAGTACCTCCCCTGCTACTCTGTACTCTTCTCCTGGGTTTTTGTTTCCCAGGTGCATTATTTTGCACTTCTTTGCATTGAATCTAAGTTGCCATATGTCTGACCATTCATCCAACCTTGCCAAGTCCCTTCTCATCCTTTCTACCCCCCCCTTGTGTATCAACTCTGTTACAGATCTTTGTGTCATCTGCAAAGAGGCATACCTTTCCCTTCAGACCCTCTGCAATGTCACCTATGGTAAAGAGGACTGGACCCAGTACTGAGCCCTGAGGTACTCCACTAGTGGTCCCCCTTTCTTCAGAATGTGTTCCATTCACTATTACCTTCTGTATCCTGTTTTGCAGCCAGTTTGCTACCAAGCTACCACCCTGGGACCTCTCCAGGCTGGCTAACAGTTATTAATCTTTTGTGCGGACTGTGTCAAATGCCTTGATAAAAGTCTAGGTAGGCCATATCCACAGCCCCTCCTGGTCTATTACTTTGGTCACCCAGTCAAAGAAATCAATTAGATTAAGTCCTGACATGACCTTCCTGCTGTAAATCCATGCTGCTTTGGGTCCTGTGCCCTTGCTGGCCTCTAGGTACTCAACAATTCTTTCTTTCAAGTGATTCCATCATTTTCCCTACCACTGAGGTCAAACTTACAGGTCTGTAGTTTCCTGCTTCTGCCTTGCTCCCACTTTTGTGAAGAGGATCACATCTGCCCTCCTCCAGTCCTCAGGTACCACCCCATCCTCCCATGATTTGTTAAAAAGTGTGGTCAGTGGTGTCACTAGGTCCTCCCTTAGTTCTTTTAGGATTCTGGGGTGAATCCCGTCAGGCCCCATTGCTTTGTCCACCTTGAGTTTTAGGAGTTCTTTCAGGACTCTTTCTTCTGTAAATGGACTGGTGTCAACCCCTCTACCCAGAGTGCTTCTACTGTCTGGTTTAGGTGACTCCTCATCTTCTTTTGTGAATACTGAGCAAAAGTATTCATTCAGTATCTGTGTCTTTTCACTGTCTCCCTCTGCCCACCTCCCCTGTGCTGTGCTGCACTGTGCTGCCGACAGACAGATTGTTGCCGCAGTGTGCAAAGAAGCAGCAGCACAGTGACTTCTCTGTCGGTCTCCTCGCATCCTGCATTTCTGTCCTCTAACTGTGTCTGTGTAGCAAGTGTGAGTGTATCTCCACTAGTGGAGTACCTCAGGGCTCAGTACTGGGTCCAGTCCTCTTTAACATCTTTATAGGTGACATAACTCTGTCTCCATAAATCAAGTAGCAAGTCTCTGTGGCTCGCGGTCGCTCTCTCACTGCCCGAGCAACTGTTAGGGTCAGGTGGTGTGACACCTACATGCAGCACTGTTTTGAAACATTACGGACAGCGAATATTGGAGGTTTATAGGAAACACTTTACAGGACTGCTGCTGCTATGGACGAGGGGTTGCTGGTGCTGGTGATCAAGGAAGCAGGTGGAGAGCAAGCGACAGTAGGCATGGGGGTCAACACCCTTCTTTATCGGATTGCAGCTCTCTGATGGGATGGGACAAACAACGGGCATTGACTTGAATGGGGAGGGACAGCTACACTGCAGAACTGGTGCATGACATGTGGTGAGAGAGAGACAGAAATGTCCCAGTCCCCTGCCTCATTCTCTCTCTCACACTTGCTACACAGACACAGTTAGAGGACAGAAATGCAGGATGCGAGGAGACAGACAGAGAAGTCACTGTGCTGCTGCTTCTTTGCACACTGTGGCAACAATCTGTCTGTCGGCAGCACAGTGCAGCAACAATCTCTCTTTCTCTCTCTCTCTCAGCCGTACAGTGCTCAAACAATCTCTCTCTCTCTCTCTTTCAGCCTTTGGTGCAGCTACAGAGCGGGTGGTGGGGGGCACACCACACAGAGAGAACAGCGGTGCACAACCACAAGTGACAGGAAGGGGAATAGAACCGGAGAGAGACACATGGGATAACTGTCTCCCAACTAAATACATCGCATGTCCCGCTACTTGCCATAACTCACAACACCGTCTCTCTCTGTGTCTCCACTCTCTGTCCCACTGGGACCAGTGAGATAAGTGACTGGGCTGCAGCTTCGTTACACAGTGCAGTAACAATCTGTCTCCACTCTCTGTCCCACTGGGACAAGTGAGATAAGTGACTGGGCTGCAGCTTCATTATACAGTGCAGTAACACTCTCTGTCTCCACTCTCTGTCCCACTGTGACCAGCGAGGTAAGTGACTGGGCTGCAGCTTCGTTACACAGTGCAGTAACAATCTCTGTCTCCACTCTCTGTCCCACTGTGACCAGTGAGATAAGTGACTGGGCTGCAGCTTCATTACACAGTGCAGTAACAATCTCTGTCTCCACTCTCTGTCCCACTGGGACCAGTGAGATAAGTAACTGGGCTGCAGCTTCGTTACACAGTGCAGTAACAATCTCTGTCTCCACTCTCTGTCCCACTGGGACCAGTGAGGTAAGTAATTGGGCTGCAGCTTCGTTATACAGTGCAGTAACACTCTCTGTCTCCACTCTCTGTCCCACTGTGACCAGTGAGATAAGTGACTGGGCTGCAGCTTCATTACACAGTGCAGTAACAATTTGTCTCCACTCTCTGTCCCACTGTGACCAGTGAGGAAAGTGACTGGGCTGCAGCTTCGTTACACAGTGCAGTAACAATCTGTCTCCACTCTCTGTCCCACTGTGACCAGTGAGATAAGTGACTGGGCTGCAGCTTCGTTACACAGTGCAGTACAATCTCTGTCTCCACTGTCTGTCCCACTGTGACCAGTGAGATAAGTGACTGGGCTGCAGCTTCGTTACACAGTGCAGTACAATCTCTGTCTCCACTCTCTGTCCCTGTGACCAGTGAGATAAGTGACTGGGCTACAACGCCGTTACACAGTGCAGTACAATCTCTGTCTCCATCTCTGTCCCACGAGGCCAGTGAGATAAGTGACTGGGCTGCAGCTAGTTACACAGTGCAGTACAATCTCTGTCTCCACTCTCTGTCCCACTGAGACCAGTGAGATAAGTGACTGGGCTGCAGCTTAGTTCACAGTGCAGTACAATCTTTGTCTCCCTCTCTGTCCCACGGACCAGTGAGATAAATGACTGGGCTGCAGCTTCATTTACACAGTGCAGTACAATCTCTGTCTCCACTCTCTGTCCCACCGACCAGTGAGATAAGTGACTGGGCTACAGCTTCGTTACACAGTGCAGTACAATCCCTGTCTCCACTCTCTGTCCCACCGTGACCAGTGAGGTAAGTGACTGGGCTGCAGCTTCGTTACACAGTGCAGTAACACTCTCTGTCTCCACTCTCTGTCCCACTGGGACAAGTGAGGTAAGTGACTGGGCTGCAGCTTCGTTACACAGTGCAGTAACACTCTCTGTCTCCACTCTCTGTCCCACTGGGACCAGTGAGATAAGTGACTGGGCTGCAGCTTCGTTACACAGTGCAGTAACACTCTCTGTCTCTACTCTCTGTCCCACCATGACCAGTGAGATAAGGGACTGGGCTGCAGCTTCGTTACACAGTGCAGTACAATCTCTGTCTCCACTCTCTGTCCCACCGTGACCAGTGAGATAAGTGACTGGGCTGCAGCTTCGTTACACAGTGCAGTAACAATCTCTGTCTCCACTCTCTGTCCCACCGGGACCAGTGAGATAAGTGACTGGGCTGCAGCTTCGTTATACAGTGCAGTAACACTCTCTGTCTCCACTCTCTGTCCCACCGTGACCAGTGAGATAAGTGACTGGGCTGCAGCTTCGTTACACAGTGCAGTACAATCTCTGTCTCCACTCTCTGTCCCACCGTGACCAGTGAGATAAGTGACTGGGCTGCAGCTTAGTTACACAGTGCAGTAACAATCTCTGCCTCCACTCTCTGTCCCACTGGGACCAGTGAGATAAGTGACTGGGCTGCAGCTTCGTTACACAGTACAGTAACACTCTCTGTCTCCACTCTCTGTCCCACTGGGACCAGTGAGATAAGTGACTGGGCTGCAGCTTCGTTACACAGTGCAGTAACACTCTCTGTCTCCACTCTCTGTCCCACTGGGACCAGTGAGATAAGTGACTGGGCTGCAGCTTCATTATACAGTGCAGTAACACTCTCTGTCTCCACTCTCTGTCCCACTGGGACCAGAGAGATGAGTGACTGGGCTGCAGCTTCGTTATACAGTGCAGTAACACTCTCTGTCTCCACTCTCTGTCCCACTGGGACCAGTGAGATAAGTGACTGGGCTGCAGCCGTTTACACAGTGCAGTAACACTCTCTGTCTCCACTCTCTGTCCCACTGGGACCAGTGAGATAAGTGACTGGGCTGCAGCTTCGTTACACAGTGCAGTAACAATCTCTGTCTCCACTCTCTGTCCCACTGGGACCAGTGAGATAAGTGACTGGGCTGCAGCTTCGTTACACAGTGCAGTAACAATCTCTGTCTCCACTCTCTGTCCCACTGGGACAAGTGAGATAAGTGACTGGGCTGCAGCTTCGTTATACAGTGCAGTAACAATCTCTGTCTCCACTCTTGTCCCACTGGGACAAGTGAGGTAAGTGACTGGGCTGCAGCTTCGTTACACAGTGCAGTAACAATCTCTGTCTCCACTCTCTGTCCCACTGGGACAAGTGAGGTAAGTGACTGGGCTGCAGCTTCGTTACACAGTGCAGTAACAATCTCTGTCTCCACTCTCTGTCCCACTGGGACCAGTGAGATAAGTGACTGGGCTGCAGCTACAACAGTGCAGTAACAATCTCTGTCTCCACTCTCTGTCCCACAGGACAGTGAGAGTAAGAGACTGGGCTGCAGCTTCGTTACACAGTGCAGTACAATCTCTGTCTCCACTCTCTGTCCCACTGGGACCAGTGAGGTAAGTGACTGGGCTGCAGCTTCATTACACAGTGCAGTAACAATCTCTGTCTCCACTCTCTGTCCCACTGGGACCAGTGAGATAAGTGACTGGGCTGCAGCTTCGTTGCACAGTGCAGTAACAATCTCTGTCTCCACTCTCTGTCCCACTGGGACAAGTGAGGTAAGTGACTGGGCTGCAGCCTGTTATACAGTGCAGTAACAATCTCTGTCTCCACTCTCGTCCCACTGGGACAAGTGAGGTAAGTGACTGGGCTGCAGCTCTATACAGCAGTAACCTGTCTCACTCTCTGTCCCACTGGGACCAGTGAGATAAGTGACTGGGCTGCAGCTTCGTTACACAGTGCAGTACAATCTCTGTCTCCACTTCCTGTCCCACTGGGACCAGTGAGATAAGTGACTGGGCTGCAGCTTCGTTACACAGTGCAGTACAATCTCTGTCTCCACTCTCTGTCCCACTGGGACCAGTGAGATAAGTGACTGGGCTGCAGCTTCGTTACACAGTGCAGTAACAATCTCTGTCTCCACTCTCTGTCCCACTGGGACCAGTGAGGTAAGTAATTGGGCTGCAGCTTCGTTATACAGTGCACTAACACTCTCTGTCTCCACTCTCTGTCCCACTGGGACCAGTGAGATAAGTGACTGGGCTGCAGCTTCGTTACACAGTGCAGTACAATCTCTGTCTCCACTCTCTGTCCCACTGGGACCAGTGAGATAAGTGACTGGGCTGCAGCTTCGTTACACAGTGCAGTAACAATCTCTGTCTCCACTCTCTGGCCCACTGGGACCAGTGAGGTAAGTAATTGGGCTGCAGCTTCGTTATACAGTGCAGTAACACTCTCTGTCTCCACTCACTGTCCCACTGGGACCAGTGAGATAAGTGAGTGGGCTGCAGCTTCGTTACACAGTGCAGTACAATCTCTGTCTCCACTCTCTGTCCCACTGGGACCAGTGAGATAAGTGACTGGGCTGCAGCTTCGTTGCACAGTGCAGTACAATCTCTGTCTCCACTCTCTGTCCCACTGGGACCAGTAAGGTAAGTGACTGGGCTGCAGCTTCGTTACACAGTGCAGTAACAATCTCTGTCTCCACTCTCTGTCCCACTGGGACCAGTGAGATAAGTGACTGGGATACAGCTTCGTTACACAGTGCAGTAACACTCTCTGTCTCCACTCTCTGTCCCACTGTGACCAGTGAGATAAGTGACTGGGCTGCAGCTCCGTTACACAGTGCAGTACAATCTCTGTCTCCACTCTCTGTCCCACCGTGACCAGTGAGATAAGTGACTGGGCTGCAGCTTCGTTACACAGTGCAGTACAATCTCTCTCCACTCTCTGTCCCACTGGGACAAGTGAGGTAAGTGACTGGGCTGCAGCTTCGTTACACAGTGCAGTAACAATCTCTGTCTCCACTCTCTGTCCCACTGGGACAAGTGAGATAAGTGACTGGGCTGCAGCTTCGTTACACAGTGCAGCAACAATCTCTGCCTCCACTCTCTGTCCCACTGGGACCAGTGAGATAAGTGACTGGGCTGCAGCTTCGTTACACAGTGCAGTAACAATCTGTCTCCACTCTCTGTCCCACTGGGACAAGTGAGGTAAGTGACTGGGCTGCAGCTTCGTTACACAGTGCAGTAACAATCTCTGTCTCCACTCTCTGTCCCACGGGACAGTGAGGTAAGTGACTGGGCTGCAGCTTCGTTACACAGTGCAGTACAATCTCTGTCTCCACTCTCTGTCCCACTGGGACCAGTGAGGTAAGTGACTGGGCTGCAGCTTCATTACACAGTGCAGTAACAATCTCTGTCTCCACTCTCTGTCCCACTGGGACCAGTGAGATAAGTGACTGGGCTGCAGCTTCGTTGCACAGTGCAGTAACAATCTCTGTCTCCACTCTCTGTCCCACTGGGACAAGTGAGGTAAGTGACTGGGCTGCAGCTTCGTTATACAGTGCAGTAACAATCTCTGTCTCCACTCTCTGTCCCACTGGGACAAGTGAGGTAAGTGACTGGGCTGCAGCTTCGTTACACAGTGCAGTAACAATCTCTGTCTCCACTTCCTGTCCCACTGGGACCAGTGAGATAAGTGACTGGGCTGCAGCTTCGTTACACAGTGCAGTAACAATCTCTGTCTCCACTCTCTGTCCCATCGTGACCAGTGAGATAAGTGACTGGGCTGCAGCTTCGTTACACAGTGCAGTACAATCTCTGTCTCCACTCTCTGTCCCACTGGGACCAGTGAGATAAGTGACTGGGCTGCAGCTTCGTTACACAGTGCAGTAACAATCTCTGTCTCCACTCTCTGTCCCACTGGGACCAGTGAGGTAAGTAATTGGGCTGCAGCTTCATTATACAGTGCACTAACACTCTCTGTCTCCACTCTCTGTCCCACTGGGACCAGTGAGATAAGTGACTGGGCTGCAGCTACGTTACACAGTGCAGTACAATCTCTGTCTCCACTCTCTGTCCCACTGGGACCAGTGAGATAAGTGACTGGGCTGCAGCTTCGTTACACAGTGCAGTAGCAATCTCTGTCTCCACTCTCTGGCCCACTGGGACCAGTGAGGTAAGTAATTGGGCTGCAGCTTCGTTATACAGTGCAGTAACACTCTCTGTCTCCACTCACTGTCCCACTGGGACCAGTGAGATAAGTGAGTGGGCTGCAGCTTCGTTACACAGTGCAGTACAATCTCTGTCCCACTGGGACCAGTGAGATAAGTGACTGGGCTGCAGCTTCGGTACACAGTGCAGTACAATCTCTGTCTCCACTCTCTGTCCCACTGGGACCAGTGAGGTAAGTAATTGGGCTGCAGCTTCGTTATACAGTGCAGTAACACTCTCTGTCTCCACTCACTGTCCCACCGTGACCAGTGAGATAAGTGAGTGGGCTGCAGCTTCGTTACACAGTGCAGTACAATCTCTGTCTCCACTCTCTGTCCCACTGGGACCAGTGAGATAAGTGACTGGGCTGCAGCTTCGTTACACAGTGCAGTACAATCTCTGTCTCCACTCTCTGTCCCACTGGGACCAGTAAGGTAAGTGACTGGGCTGCAGCTTCGTTACACAGTGCAGTAACAATCTCTGTCTCCACTATCTGTCCCACTGGGACCAGTGAGATAAGTGACTGGGATACAGCTTCGTTACACAGTGCAGTAACACTCTCTGTCTCCACTCTCTGTCCCACTGTGACCAGTGAGATAAGTGACTGGGCTGCAGCTTCGTTACACAGTGCAGTACAATCTCTGTCTCCACTCTCTGTCCCACCGTGACCAGTGAGATAAGTGACTGGGCTGCAGCTTCGTTACACAGTGCAGTACAATCTCTCTCCACTCTCTGTCCCACTGGGACAAGTGAGGTAAGTGACTGGGCTGCAGCTTCGTTACACAGTGCAGTAACAATCTCTGTCTCCACTCTCTCTCCCACTGGGACCAGTGAGATAAGTGACTGGGCTGCAGCTTCGTTACACAGTGCAGCAACAATCTCTGCCTCCACTCTCTGTCCCACTGGGACCAGTGAGATAAGTGACTGGGCTGCAGCTTCGTTACACAGTGCAGTAACAATCTGTCTCCACTCTCTGTCCCACTGGGACAAGTGAGGTAAGTGACTGGGCTGCAGCTTCGTTACACAGTGCAGTAACAATCTCTGTCTCCACTCTCTGTCCCACCGGGACCAGTGAGATAAGTGACTGGGCTCTGTCTCCACTCTCTGTCCCACTGGGACCAGTGAGGTAAGTGACTGGGCTGCAGCTTCGTTACACAGTGCAGTGCAATCTCTGTCTCCACTCTCTGTCCCACTGGGACAAGTGAGATAAGTGACTGGGCTGCAGCTTCGTTACACAGTGCGTACAATCTCTGTCTCCACTCTCTGTCCCACTGGGACCAGTGAGGTAAGTGACTGGGCTGCAGCTTCGTTACACAGTGCAGTAACACTCTCTGTCTCCACTCTCTGTCCCACTGGGACCAGTGAGATAAGTGACTGGGCTGCAGCTTCGTTACACAGTGCAGTAACAATCTCTGCCTCCACTCTCTGTCCCACTGGGACCAGTGTGGTAAGTGACTGGGCTGCAGCTTCGTTACACAGTGCAGTAACAATCTCTGTCTCCACTCTCTGTCCCACTGTGACCAGTGAGATAAGTGACTGGGCTGCAGCTTCGTTACACAGTGCAGTAACAATCTGTCTCCACTCTCTGTCCCACTGTGACCAGTGAGATAAGTGACTGGGCTTCAGCTTTGTTATACAGTGCAGTAACAATCTCTGTCTCGGCTGCACAGTGCAGCAAGAAATGCCACAGGAGGGAAACGCAGGTAAACAGGAGGCAGCAACAAGGGACAGCTGTCACACTGCTGAGGGGGCTGCACTGATCACACTGGAGACAAGCTGGGAGGAGAAGGGATATTACAGCTTCTGCTAGAAAGACACTCACTCCACTAGCGAGTGTAGATAGTAATGGCTGCCGCTGAGATTGTATTTCTGGGCACAGTAACGAGATCTGGTCTGCTCAGTGATCACTCAGGGCAGACCCTTCACCACTTGCTGTACATATATCGTGGATTAATCAACGGTCACCCGATCGGTCTGTACCAATCAGGTACCTCAGTTTCTGAAGCTCATGTTATAATGTAGTTTAAAGTGTACCTGAGTTAGAAAAAATGCTTTTAGAGAATACAAGGACTTCACAAGATGTGTAGAAGAGCTGAATGAGAGTATATTATTATTATTTTTTATTGACTAGGTAAGCACCCAAGACAATTAAATGTCTATTTTCAGGTATGACCCAGAAGGTTACAGTAGGGTAGTACAGACAAATTACAATACAAGATAAAAAGCAACAGAACAAGTATTTCATGAGAGCACAGGAACACTTCAGAGTAATAGATATACAAGACAGCATAAAACAGGGTACATGACTAAAAAAGTAGAGATTAGAATCAAATATAACCACAGGGATAGAGGCAATATAACGTCTGCTGGCTTGTGCAGTTACGCATCATTGACTCCCATGATGCCTTGCATAAGTAGGGTCATGACCTTTGCAATGGAGACAAACAAGTTTCCACACCGGAGCAAAACAGAGTAAGGCAACCTCATTTGTATTTAAATTAAGGATGAAATTAGGGGGATGCAAGACAGGGAATCATTGTTCATGCCTACAAACTACACGGGTATACAGCAAACAGGTTATGGGGACTTTCCTTTTAAAGAGACCCCCCCAAACTACTGACATACACCACCTGTTGTGGTGCCTTACTTCACCAAAGTGACGTCTATGTATAGCTAATAAAATTTTCTTCACTATGTTTCAAGTGGCAGGGATTGTAATTTTGCTGTCCCCGGATCCCTTCCACTTTCTGTTTTGCAGATGCCACCTCGCTCCTTCCCTGCGCTCAGACACTTAATGACATGAACCCAGGGAAAGCATGGGGATGTGCCCCATTGAAACCAGTGAGGTCAATTTTATGTACATTTTAATGGACAAATATGGCCAGGTGGAGAGCAATCTTGGACACTGGTTGACTAACAAGGGCCTTGTTAGTTGACCGGTGATCCATGACTGCGCTCCACCAGGCCATATTTGTCCGTAGAAAATTCATAAAACTGACCCCATTTATTTCAATGGGGTGTGTCCCCATGCTCTCCCTGGGTTCACGTCATCAAGTGCCTGAGCGCAGGAGCGGAGCAGGGCAGCACCATCAAACCAGGAAGTGGAAGCGATCTGGGGACAGCAACATTATGATCCCTTCCACTTGAAACATAGTGAAGAAATTTTATTACCTATACACAGACGGCGATTTGATGTGGTAAGGCACCACAATATGTAGTGCAATTCACAAATGGACTAAACTTGGTTGATCTCTTTAATATGAACTATGTTTGCTTTTTTCTTTGTAGATAATTGCTGAGGAAGACCTATGGTTGAAACATCGTTTCTAACTTTATTTTCTGTTTTTAGTATGCATTTTATCTTATCCTTTTGTTTTATTTCTTACCCGCATGCTGACGCAGCACTTTGGTTTTTGGTTATCACACTTGGACTAGGCTCCAAGTGGCCACTGCGATCACTTGTGTGCAAAGAAAGCACTGCATGCCGAGAAGGAAGACCAAACTGTAAGCAAGCTTTGTTACCCGATACTGAAAAAATAAAGTTAGGTGGGAAAAGTGTCTTATCAGCATACTCCCTGCTCCTATTTAACATTTGTGTTGGTTTCAGCGAGCAACTGGAACTTACCTTGAGGCTCAGTTCTCCGGATTTCAGACATCTGAATTATATACATGCTTCCGATTACTTGCAGAAATTGGTTAAATATACTCCCTTGAGGCTGGCTTTGAAAGCTTTAGATTACAAACCCCCTCCCCAGCAAACACTAGTTAGAACTTATGCTTTTCAATACATGTGACATTTTCTACTTGAATCTGTTGCTTGTGTGTTTTTTTTTTTGCTGAATTCCAACTGCAGCAACTTTTCTCAATGTTAAAGTGCCTGTTAGGTGTTTTTGGACTCCTCGGCCAAATTAACCTATAGGTAGTTTTTAACATTACAAATGAGTGGAAATTGGAGGGGGGAAATTAAAGGGGGGGAGCATAGGAAGCATTTTTTCCCTGAGAGGGTGGTGGAGCCGTGGAACACACTGCCTGGGAGGCTGGTGGAAGAGGGTACAGTGGAGGGCTTCAAGAAGGGGTGGGATAGGTACAAGGGGAATTTGAAACAAATGAAAACCCTCTTGGGGGCTGGGGGGGGATGGTAAGGCGATCAGCCAATAGGTTGCTGGCTTTCGAGCAGACAAGACAGACCATTTGGCCTATTCTGCTGGCTTTTACTATGTCAGTATGTTAAATTGTTCCAGTTACAGTAAACTGTGTATCGGCTTACCCCCTTACCTCTAAAGAAGGGTGTGAAATGAGGCTTTGCCAGTTAAGTTTTATACTGTTAAAATCTTAGCTTTTTCCTAGCAGACTACAAAAAAATCCTTACTACTCCCAAACTGTTAGGTGGGACAGAGGGAAACTACTTATGGGAACTCCTGAGCTTCTTGAGTATCTTTTCCACAGAGCAACACTCTTTGATCTTACAAGAACCAGCCTTCCGATTGGCTATACCAATCCCCTGGCATGATGGTCTGCATCTGTCCACAAAGGGAACCAAGCTCATAGGTGACAGGTTTAAATGCTTCCTTGACAAACTTTTAAACTAGCCAAGGGGGGAGGTGCTGATAAAAGGCAGGACATTTCAAGCCTCCCCCCACAAAACATGGCAGGTAGTAAGGTAAACACTGAGGTACAGAGCTCAACACAGGGCAGGACAGGGGTAAATGGAAAAATAGACAAGGGCAGTAAGCGTAGGGATGGGGGAAAAAAGGATAAAGCCAACATTAAATGGAGGGCAATGAGTACCAATGCCCGTAGTCTGGGAAACAAGCTTTCTGAGCTAGTAGCCCTGATGGAAGATGAACAGTTGGATATTGTGGCAGTCACGGAAACATGGTACACAGAGAACCATGGCTGGGATGTCAACATACCAGGGTACACAATCTACAGGGAAGGTAAAAGAGGAGGTGGAGTAGCTCTATACATAAGGGAAGAGATCAAAGCTACAGAACTAAAAAGTAAAGGGGGAGGACAAGAGGAACTCTGGGTCACCTTGGAGACAGGGAATGGCATCACAATCCACACAGGGGTTGTATACAGACCCCCGTCTCAAGGGGAGGAAATGGACAAGAAAATGATAGAGGACATTCTCAAAATGGCTGAAAAAGGGGAGATACTGTTGATGGGGGACCTGAATATGCCAGATGTTAACTGGATGACATGTACTGCAGCCACATCCAAGAGCAGGGTCATTCTCGATGCCCTGCAGGGGGCAGGCCTTAGACAGCTAGTGTTGGAACCCACTTGGGAGGGAGCAATACTAGACCTGGTACTCTCAAATGGAGAGGGGATCACAAATTTAGAAGTCAGAAGACATCTGGGAACAAGCGACCACTGCACAGTGTGCTTCACAATAAGCACAACCATGGAGACAAGCCATACAAAAACAAGGATACTGGACTTTAGAAGGGCTGACTTTGGCAAAATGGGTGAATACCTGAAGAATGCACTAGCAAATGGCCAAAAAGGAGGGGTGGAAGAACAATGGAGAAAAATCAAAACTGCCATCATAGAGACAACAAGCCTTTGTGTTAAACAAATAAAGAAAACAAAGCGGAGTAAAAAACCACTATGGTTCTCAAAAGAGGTGGCAGGGAAGGTTAAGGAGAAAAAGGCTGCATTCATAAAGTATAAGGAATCACAGAAGGAGCATGACAGGGAACTGTATCAATTAAAGCAGAAAGAAGTGGGGAAGGCAGTCAGAATAGCAAAGGCCCAAACCGAGGAAAAAATGCCAACTCAGTTAAGAAGGGGGATAAAACCTTTTATAGGTACATTAGGGAGCATAGAAAGGTTAAGGGAGGGATAGTGAAGATTAGTAAAGGAGAGGGGAGGTGGGCAGAGGGAGACAGTGACAAGGCAGAGACACTGAATGAATACTTTTGCTCAGTATTCAGAAAAGAAGATGAGAAGGAGTTACCTAAACCAGACAATAGAAGCACTCTGGGTAGGGGGGGTTGACACCAGTCCATTCACAGAAGAAAGATTCCTGAAAGAACTCCTAAAACTCAAGGTGGACAAAGCAATGGGGCCTGATGGGATTCACCCCAGACTCCTAAAAGAACTAAGGGAGGACCTAGTGACACCACTGACCATACTTTTTAACAAATCAAGGCAGGATGAGGTGGTACCTGAGGACTGGAGGAGGGCAGATGTGATTCCCCTTCACAAAAGTGGGAGCAAGGCAGAAGCAGGAAACTACAGACCTGTAAGTTTGACTTCAGTGGTAGGGAAAATGATGGAATCACTTCTGAAAGAAAGAATTGTTGAGTACCTAGAGGCCAGCGGGGCACAGGACCCAAAGCAGCATGGATTCACAGCAGGAAGGTCATGTCAGACAAATCTAATTGATTTCTTTGACTGGGTGACCAAAGTAATAGACCCGGGAGGGGCTGTGGATATAGCCTACCTAGACTTTAGCAAGGCATTTGACACAGTCCCGTACAAAGAATTAATAATCAAGTTAGCCAGCCTGGGAGTGGGTACCAGGGTGGTAGCCTGGGTAGCAAACTGGCTGCACAACAGGACACAGAAGGGAATAGTGAATGGAACACATTCTGAAGAAAGGGGGGTTACTAGTGGAGTACCTCAGGGCTCAGTACTGGGTCCAGTCCTCTTTAACATCTTTATAAGTGACATTGCAGAGGGTCTGGAAGGAAAGGTATGCCTCTTTGCAGATGACACAAAGATCTGTAACAGAGTTGATACACAAGAGGGGTAGAAAAGATGAGAAGGGACTTGGCAAGGTTGGAATGGTCAGACATATGGCAACTTAGATTCAATGCAAAGAAGTGCAAGTAATGCACCTGGGAAACAAAACCCAGGAGAAGAGTACACAATAGCAGGGAGGTACTAACAACAACAAAATGGAAAGGGACCTGGGGTAGTCATATCAGATGACCTAAAGGTGGGTAAGCAATGTGAAAAGTTGGTAAGGAGGCCAGGGGATACTGGGATGCATAGGAAGGGGCACCACAAGTAGAAAAGGAAGTGGTTATCCCTCTATACAGACAGTTGGTGAGACCCCATCTGAGTACTGTGTGCAGTTTGGAGACCTCATCTACGCAAGGACATAGACAGGATGGAAGCAGTCAGGAGGAGGCAACTAAAATGGTGCAGGGTCTGCAGCAGAAACCATATGAAAGAGACAGAGAGAGCTTAATATGTATACTCTTGATGAAAGGAGGGATGGGGGACATGATAGAAACTTTCAAGTACCTCAAGGAATCAACAAAGTCCAGGAGGGTAGCATCTTTCTGAAAAGAGATGTGTAAGAACAAGGGGCACAATTTAGAGTTGGGGGGACGGCTCCAGGGGTAATGTGAGAAATTTTGTTTTTCACGGAGAGGAGTGGTGGATACATGGAACCGTCTTCCTGAGGAGGTCGTTGGGTCTAAAACAGTGGGGGAATTCAAACATGCATGGGACAGACATAAGGCAGTTATGGGGGGGGGGTTGCAGGAAGTAGGCTGTTGGTTAACTAGAATCTGCAGCTTATCCAGAAGGTAGGGAAATGGGCAGACTGGGTTGGCCAAGTGGTCCTTATCTGCCATCAAAATCTATGTTTCTATGTTCCCCTATTCCACTTCTGATTGCCCCTTTTTGATATCCTGGATCTCTATGCCCTGTCCGGCTCTGTTTTCTAGATGCTACCTGCACAGGGAAAGGAGGTTAGTATAAGGGCAGCCCATTGCCTTACTCCATCCTGATTAGTGAGGAGTCTGACCCCCCCCCAGCTCCACTGTCCCTAACTCGCACACTCACCTGCCACAGTAAGACCACTAGGCCAGCCACAGAGGTCTATAACCAGGTTGCAGCCAAGTGAAGACGTTTTTGGAAAGGAAGGGAACATTGTTTAATCAAGAGTAGCACACTAAGCTGAAGCTAGTTTCCAGATGCGACCTGGGAGCACAAGGAAGTTAAGTGACTTGCTCAGGATCACACAATATGCATCTAGGCAGCTGTGGGATTCAAACCCAGGTCTCCATATCTGCAGCTCAGAGCCTTAACCCACTGCACTATACTGCCTCCAGGAATTACCTGCAATGCACTGCAACTCGCATGGGTGGGACGGCAACTGGCACACCAAGATGGAGCAGCCTTGTGGGACAGACTACCGGGTAACCTGGGACCTTCTAACACATACACACCACCCCCCCCCTTGTAAATGCCACATTTTAGGAATGTGAGGAAGTACCTAGGGATCTGGGACCTCCTCACCTTCCCCAAGGCTCCTTTATGGCTCTCTACTTGGTGGCACAGCACTGCAATGATGAGCAACAAAGAAATGGGGAACAAGTTGTGAGCAGCAGGAAAGCAGAGAGGCTCTCCAGCACACTAGGAGAGCTGTGGTGCAGGGCCAAACTGAAATAAATGGAAAACTCAGAGAATGGAAACACAGGATCGGGCTCAGGTGTGTATTTTCATTGGGTACTATTTATATTTTCCATTCACTGTGATTTTAGCCTAGGAGGCAGGGTTGTGTTGCTGCTCTGCCAGCAAGAACCTGTATGCCACTGCGTACTTGGCGTATCGGTTTCTGCCACACTTAGTGGTAGGTTTGGGTCCAGGCCTGAGGTTGACAGTGCATGCACACAAGAAACATAAAAACAAGTTACAGGTTCAGCCCAGTTTTCTTTTAAAGATACAGTACATATTTAAACAGGAAGAGGAAAAAAGGGCAATCTCCACGAATATCCAGCAAGTGTCACAAAGTGATAAGGCCTCTATACCTCATTCCAGTTTCCTACCTCCAGCTCTATAACTCATTCCAATTTGATAAGCCAGTCTCAGTTCCATATTCCACCCGTGCCCCATCCCAATTCTGCTCTCCCTGCTCTACACCCATTCCAGTTCCATCTTTTCTCCCTACCCCCAGCTCTATAGATAATACCAGTTCTTTTTCTCCAGTTCTATGACTATCCCTGTTCCCTTTCTCTAGTTGTATATCCCATCTCTGTTCCATATTCCAGCTCAGGTACCATCCCAATGCCATACTTCCAGTTCAAAACTCATTCCAGTTCCATTCCCCAACCGTGTTGCCCATCTCAGTTCAACACCCACAGTACTGAGCCACATCCCACCCAGTTATATACCCCAACTCCATTCTCCACCCCAGTCCCAGCTCTATACCACATCCCAAATTCTATATCCCCAGCTACATAATCCAATCTACTTCTGCACTACCAGAGTAGTACATAATACATAGTAAAAGGAATACTGCAGGTTTAAAGGGACAGACTACCTTGTAAGCTGGGACCTTGTAACCACCACCCCACCCCCAGCAGCTCCAAAACACAAATGCAAATCAGAAATGTCACCTTTTAGGAAAGGAGGAATGTACAGTTGCGTAAGAACTTATTGTAACAGTAGATCTTCGAGAGTATCTCTTGCAGGAGGTCATAACACATGGGATATCAGCGACAGGGGTCATTTCCTCCGGATGACTTCTCTGCAGTCGACCCTGGGACCTCCCCCTAACATTACCACACGGTGTCTGTATGGCATGTATAAAAGGGGGAGGTCCCAGCTACTCCTCAGTTCTTTTCCATCCTAGCGACTGAATGAGAAACCATTTCTCAGGCCTCCAATGGGAACCTAGGAGGTAAATAAGGCAGCAGCTCGTGGAGTCATGAAAGGACATGAGCAAGGAACCCTTCTGAAGTAACAGCAAGGGGGAAGGTTGGTGGGGCTGCCTGACCTGCTGCAAGAGATATGCTCAAACATCTACTGTTATGGTAAGTTCTTATGCAATTGTACTATCTTCTTCGAGACAATCTCTTGCAGTAGGTCATAACGCATGGGAAGATTCACAAACAGTTGTTATGCCAAGGAGAGGAGAAAGTGAACTATCAGGACTTAGGACAGGGGACCTTGTAAAATGTCCTGTCCAAAAACAGTCTGCTTCTTGGAAGCAATGTCTAGACTGTAATGTTTTGTAAATGTATGTACAGTAGACCACGTGTCGGCCTTGTAGATTTTTAAGGCAGACGCGCCCTGGAAACAAGCAATAGAGGCAGCCATGCCTCTGGTAGAACGGGGTTTTACAACCCCTGTGAGAAGTTTTTCATATTTTTTGCAGATAAATGAAATGCAGCTGGCCAACCATGTGGACAGGCACTGCTTCGAAACCTGAACACCCTGATTTCCAGGGGCAAAAGAAACAAAACGTTGCTCAGTTTTTCGCAACTGTGAGGTGCGGAGAAGATAAAGACTCAATGTTCTATGCACATCGACTCTATGAAGCAGGTATTCCCCTGGATTCACAGGCTTCACATAGTACATTGGTAAGTGGATAGTCTGATTTAAAGTAAATTCAGAAACAACCTTTGGCAAAAATGACAGGTTGGTGCGTAAAGTCACCCTATCATTATGAAACTGCAGGTAGGGAGGCTTGCACATTCGTGCCTGTAACTCTGAAATACGTCTACCCAACATAATGGCAACTAAAAATATAGTTTTCCAAGAAAGATAATGGAGCTCGCAGGATTCAGCGGGCTCAAAATGACTCATAGTCAATTTGTCAAGCACAAAATTCAAATCCCACACAGGGACTGGATGAAGGGAGATGAAGGTGCAGATATGCCTTTTAAAGAGGTTCTAATCAAAGGTAACTAGGACAGTGATTTGTTGCCCATGGGTTAATGGAATGCGGCAATGGCCAAGGTGGACCTTTATAGAGGAATATTTCAGGCCACCCTCCGACAAGGAGAGCAAATAGTCTAAGATGCTCTGAGGGGAACACTCAAAAGGCTCTAAGTACCTCGCAGATGCCCAAATAGAGAAGCGTTTCCACTTTATAGAATAAGAAGACCACGTAGACAGTTTCCTGGCAGCCCAGAGGACTTCTGCCACCTTTGGGGACAGCCTGAAGCATGAGAGGACTATGTCCTCAGAAGCCAGGCATGCAGATGGAGGGAGTGAAGGTCCAGGTGTAGCAGGGAGCCTTGCGCCTGTGACAGCAGAGCTCAGTAAATTGGCAGAGGTGGGGGATCTGCTTCTGAGAGCTGTAGAAGCAGAGGGAATCAAATATGTCTTTTCCAGAATGGTGCTATGAGAATTATAGATGCCCTGTCCCAGACCAGTTTGAGTAGTACTCTCTGAACGAGAGGAAAAGGCGGGAAGGCGTAAAGAAATCTTCCTGTCCAGGAAAGAGATAATGCATCCCACCACACAGTTCCAGGACCTCGCTTGAGAGAGCAGTAAAGACGCAGTTTTGCAGAGAGGCAAACAGATCCAACTCTGGTCGGCCCCATTGGTGGAAGATGTCGTTTAGGACGTCCGGTAAGATTTCTCACTCATGGGCCTGTGCAGTGGATCTGCTCAGGGCATCTGTCAGGGTGTTGGGACACCCATGGGATGTGGACCACTAGAAGACAGATATTTCTCTGGATTGCCCAGTACCAGACCTTCATCGATTCTCTGCAGAGAGGGTATGAATGGGTGCCTCCATGCTTGTTTAGGTAGTGAACTACCACAGAACTGTCTGATTGCACTTGAAGGCAACTGGGGGGAAGGAGAGTCTCGAATGCCTGTAAGACGTAGAGGACTGCCCTCATCTCTAAGACACTGATGTGGAGGCTGGCCTCCACTGGAGTCCAGGATCCTTGGGACAGGACGTGCAGGAGATGAGCATCCCACCCTGTCAAGGAAGCATCTATAGTCAGAATGAGATATGGAACAGGAGAATGAAACAGCATGCCCTGCATTAATTTGTGCCTGGACTTCCATCACTGTAGAGCTGAAAGAGCCGGGGAAGACATAAGGACCGGAGCATCGAAATCGTCCTCCTTCTGGTTCCATTGGACTCTCAGGAACCAATGAAGGACCCTCATATTCAGCCTGGCATTGGGGACCATTGGAATTGTGGCTGCCAAATGTCCAAGGAGGCGCAGGTAGTCTCGCACCAAGACCAATCTGCTGAACTCTAAGCAGCGCGCCAAAGCAATCAGGTCATCCTCCAAAGCCATTGGCAAATATGTCATCCCAAAGGATGCATCTATCACAGCTCCGATATATATAGGAGACGTTGCGCTGGGTCCATTTTGGACTTCGGACAGTTTCCAGCTATCCCCACCTCGGTGAATAACTGCAGGGTTCAGGAAAGCATGAACAACAGCCTTTGGCGGGAAGACTCTTTCAGGAGCTAGTCGTCCAGGTAGGGAAAGACATAGAGGCCATCCCAGCGGAGGGCCACTGCGACTGCCACTAGGCATTTTATGAAAGACCGAATGGGAGGGCCCTGAACTGGTAATGATGACCCTGAAACAAAAAAACAGAGAAACGGTCTGTGAGCAAGGTGCATCAGGATATGGAGCTACGCGTCCTTCATATCGAGACAGCACAGCCAATCTCCCTTGTTCAGCAAGGGGAGAAGTGTTGGGAGAGACACCATCTTGAACTTTTGGTATTTGATATAGAGGTTGAGATGCCTTAGATCCAATATGGGGCGTAAGTCCCCCGTCCATTTGGGAACATGTAAAAAATGGGAGTAAAATCCTGCACCATTCTGTGAAAGGGGAACTGGTTCAATGGCACGTTTTGTGAGTAAAGCATCGATTTCATTCCTTAAGACCAGTGCTCGTCTGTGGGGGTGGGGGGGGTAATGACAGATCCTTGGTGGCAAAGCAAGGGGTATCTCTGTGAACTCCAGTGTGTGTCCTGACTCGATCAATTGCAGGAGCCACAGGTCGAAGGAGATGGCTTTCCACCCTTGTAGGTGCAGGGAAAACATGCCCCTGATGGCTGTGAGAAGGGTCTCCGGTCCCACGATTGGAGGAAGACCTTCAGGCTGAAGGCAGGCCCTGCTGGGGAGCAGCAGGGATGTAACTGGACTCTTTCTGAGCATTTCTAGGACAAGGCAATATCAATTGAGGCTTTCGCTTCTTGGCAGGTGGTCTTTGAGCAAAGGCCAGTTTTGCTTTTGGACGGTACAGGGTTCGGACCAACTGAAGGGTACAACCTGAGTGCTGTAAGTCCTTCAACATTTCTTGGATCTGTGGACCAAATAGCTGATCACCCTTAAAGGGAGTGTTAAGGACAGATTGCTACATGCTGAGCCATGTGTGATGTCTGAGACAAAACACCTGCTGAAGACGTACGGGCCGCAGTGTTTATAGCATCAGAGGTGACCCTGAGCAGGTGGAGGCAAACAGCCACCACTGTAGACATTTTGGCCATCAGATCCTCTTGGGCAGAACCCGCAGGGAGGGACTGGATCATCGCCTGGGAGGCTTTTAGGATTTCCTCCTGATATTTCAGGAGATGTCTCATGTAATTAAGCATACGGAGAGACATAGTAGACGAGGCATAAACCCTTTTCCCATTACATCCAATTTTTTGGATTCCTTATCGGGGGGTTGAGCACTCATGTCTAGAAGACCTACCATGAGTGGCATTGATCACCACAGAGTCTGCCTGAGGAGGAGACATGAAGTAGGGGTGGTCCACTGGGGCCTGATAAATCTTATCAGCCTTATGAGGATTGGAGGGACTTTTGAAAGGTTGCTTCCAAGCAGCCTGAATAGCCTCTTCAAAGGCGTCCACTACAGGGGGGACGACCAGAGTGGGGCATTCCGGTACACCTAAATACTGTGCCAACTTCTTTCTTGAAGCATTCTGCTCAGTGCTCTGGAGCCCAAATGTTTTCTGGAGGTGTATCATAATGTCTTAAAAAGTGGAATTATCTGGCAGAGAACATGGGAGTTCAGGGTAGGTTCACCCTGTAGAGACGAGGTGGCTAAGGAGGACTGAGGGGAGTCCTCCTGGTCCATACCTTCCTCATCCTCTAGGTAAGCCAAATCCCAGTCCTGCAGGAAAGGGTCATCCATGTCCACATCCTGAGGGTGAAATCCTAGGGAGACAGGGGTACAGCTGGCCATTCTCTGGGCTGAAGAATGCCTAGAGGGAGCAGAGACCAGAGCTGACCCTTCACCGGGGGGAGGGCGGGGGGTCTGTATAAGGTCCAGGATAGTATTTACTAGAGCCTGGACATCAATCATGGTCATCTGCCCAGTGGAAGTAGCCGGGGTAGCATGGACTTAGCGAATAGGGACCACTGACATTACTGAAGGCAGTGGAACCAAGCGAGCAGCCATCGACAAGGGGTGTGTATAGGACCCCAGGATCATCGATGAGGGTGCTAACATAGAGCCCTTTGAGGACTGTCGACAGGCCAGAAGCCATCATTGATGGACAATGGCTAGAAACCACAGGGGGAGGCAGTGATGGAAGCTGCAAGTTCACCCCAGAACCCACTGTCAACAGAAGAGCCATCGACGAGGAAAAAGAAAAGCCAACAATCGTTGACGGTGTAGAAGATGATGTCACAGTGGCAACCTTCTCAGTACTTACCTTTCTGGTAGTGATCCGTGTACTCGTCATCGACAATGAGGATGCAATAGAAACGTGATTCATTTTGCTGGCATGTTTCTTACCAGGACCTTGTCCTGCGAGGAGGAGGGCTCACCCTCAGAGCAGTGAGACCCCGAGGAGGACGTTGAAGACTCCCTGTTTGGTTTGGAGCATTGCTGCTGCTCCAGAAGGGCAACCTTTTGCTCCATGAGGAACTCAGGAAGTTGCTGAAGTCTTCGACGTTTGGTGGTCTTGTTGAACTGCTTACACAGGATACAATCCCAGGTGTCATGTTCAGGACCAAGGCACCAAATACAGAGGTTGTGGAGGTCCTCTGTTGCGATTCTGTGACCACAGGTAGGATTAAGGGATCCGAAGACATCAGCAGATGAACCCATTTAGAATGAACGTTTGGTCGGTAAAACTCTTTGTCGACGACTGGTAAGCAGAGCTCCGAAGGAGGACTTGTTGCACGCAAGTCGCGGCTGAAAAGAACTGAGGAATAGCTGGGACCTCCCCCTTTTATATGTGCCATACAGACACCACGTGGTAACATTAGGTGGAGGTCCCAGGGTCGACTGCCGAGAAGTCACCCGGAGGAAATGACGCCTGCGGCTGATATCCTATGTGTTATGACCTGCTGCTAGAGATTGTCTTGAAGAAGATCTACTATACCTAGGGACTTGGGATCCCCACCTCCCCCAATATAACTCACTTAAGCAGTGATGTGCAGCAAATAAATGGGGAACAAGTTGTGAGCGGCAGGCCAGTACAAAGAATTTTCAGTGAACTGGACGACTATGATACGGGGCCTAACTGAAACAAACGAAGGACTCAGAGATCAGAAATTATGGATTGGGCTCAGGTATGTGTTGTTATTATGCACTTTTTTTTTCTAGGCACATGACTGCTGAAGGTAGGGGTCCGACAAGGAGCATGCAGACGATGGTGCCACTCAGCAGGTTGCTGGGCACTGTCTTGTAAATAAAAGGATATAAATGCACTTTGAAAGGTGTGGCTGCATCCTTTAAACTACACAAAGTTTCCACCCATCAGCCAGGCTAAACAGCATCGTCATCAGCCTGATCCTCACTGGTCTGTCACTTGCAGGCCTCCTGCAGGCTCGACTGCTCTGGCTGCTACAGTGACACATCTCCCCAGCCCCTACTCTGCGAATAGACACAAAATGTTTCTTATTTATTTATTTCACAGTTTTTGACCAGGAAAGACACACTAAGCCAAAGCTTGTTTCCAGGTGCATCCTGGGAGCACAGGGAAGTTAAGCGACTTACTCGTGGACACACAGTATGCAAGCAGTGGCTATGGGATTCAGACTCAGTTCTCAAGGTTTGCAGCTCAGTGCTCTTAACCACAATGCTATACTGCCTCCTCTTATATATTCATTTATTTTTTATTCTTTTTCCCTCCTGGTCACTGGCTTCTGAAACTCCCTCAGTCACCCAGTTGTTCCCGCCCTGTCTGAGATTCTTCACATCTTGGAAACCCCCAGGCTTCTGATCCACCCACGACGCACCCTCAGGCGACCCCAGGCTTGCACCCCCAAGGCTTGGCTGCCTTCAGCTCCTCGGGGCGCCCATACATGAATCCAATTACCTGAGGGCTGAAGTGGAGGTTGGCAGGCATCTGGACCCAGGAGAGCAGGATCCGATGGTGGGCATTATGCTGGGTCGATGTCTATCCAGGGCTGTGGTGGAGGTCGGTAGGCATCTAGACCCAGGAGGGCAGCATCCGATGGTGGGCGTGGTGCTGGGACAACATCATCTATCCAGGAGCCAGGGCTCTCTGTTGTTCTGTGTGGTTACTGTCCTGTCCCCCCCTCCCCAGGACGGTAGGCGCAAATGCACAGCGACATCCAGGGGACGCACGTACGCTCTCATGCGCCACTCCGACATCCGCCACAGCCTATCACCCCATATGCAGAAGACTGATAGCTCAGTACCTTCCAGCCACTGCTGGAAGGCATACTACTGTTGCCCCCTGACGAAGACTCCTGTGTATGAGGTGAAGCGCTGGTGCTTAGTGCCGTGCTCTCTTGAATAAAGGTTGGATTTCATTTACTGACACTGCAGTATTTGGTATTTCTCTGCTGAATTCCGCCAGTTTGTGGTTTATATACTATTATTGGAGCCTACAACCCTCCCCTCCCTGGAGAAGGTGAGCTGTTGTCGGACACTCTAGCCTTCTTCTTCCCTGCTGACCCCAAGTGCCTCGAGCTCGTTCCCAAACTTGGGTCGTTGGCATGGTGTGAGGTGTGGCGTCCAGCACCTAAACCCTCAGCACCACCGGGCCATCTGCCTGCCTCCTCTTGTTAACCTAAAAATGACAAGACCAAGCTGAAAGAAATGGGACAGCTCTGCCAAGTGTGTCAACTGCACAAAGTGTGAGTCTTGCTTTTTTTTAATACTTTCTTTACAGTACTGCATGGTACATATGAAAAAAGCATGACACTTACTGATGCAGGGAAAATGTCTAGTATACACAATGCTCCCATCTTGAACTGTACAAGCGTTACACTGTACAATCTTTTTTCAAGTTTTGTTTAAAAATGTAATCCCTAAATAACAGTAAAAAAACCTAAGGGATATAACAAATCACATATTATTTTTTATGTTTGTTACATATCACTTGTGAGTGCATGTCTTGGTCAGCTGAAGGGGAGTGAGGGAGACATTCCCCTACTTTGTCCCGACTGGAAGAAAAAACATGCGATTCCCCTAAAACCATACCACCCTGTCTAGAAAAATAGTCCAATGGTCTGTGGAGAAGATACTCAAGAAGAGCAAGAGTTATAGAAAGTAACTTTCCCATCGTCTTAGTCAGTCACCTCCATAGAGTCACACTCTGGTCAAGTAGGCAGCAGTAACATAAAAAAAACCAGGAGGAAAAACAAAGAACAGGGCCTTCCCAGGAAGCACCACAAGACATGGCACACAGACTGTGTTGCTACTGTACTAGGAGAGCAGTCCTGCATGGTAGGATAACAGAGAGGGGAGCATCTCAGGTCCATCTTAGCCTGCCAATGGGATGGAGGTGGGAGGGATCAGCATGGGGCAAAGAAGGCATGGGCCTTTTTGGTGTAGTCCCCAACATAAGCCTTTGAGACCCCACACTGAAAAGAGATTTGCCCTTGAACAAGGCATTAAGGAGCTTGTGTCTCACAATGGGCCCCAGGCAAGTTAAACAGAGTCATGCCAACTGCCTGAGACAAAAGGCTGATGCAAAGGTACAAGCCCCAATTTCAAAGGCATTGTATACTGCTCCAGTATGGTGATGGGATGAACCAGAACCTTGGAAAGAGATCTAAAGAAATTCCTGAGATAGAGGACAAGTAGGAAGCTGAATGAGAAGGATGCGAGTGCTCCCATAGGTGTCTGTGGTACATCATCACATGCCCCGCATAGAACACAATATGCAAGACAACAGAGACTGAATAAAACATTTTTCTAGCGAATACATCCAGTTGCTTAGCCTCTGGAAAGGGAAGACCCAAAAAAACCCACTGAATGGGGTGACTACCACTGGGAATAGGCAGGCACTACACCCCATAACTGGGATGCTCCCCTGCCACCAACTATCCTGGGGCAGCCAGGTACTGGGACTTACTTCCCTAGGTACATAGGGGAACAGTAAGGTTGGCCCAATGATCCCTTAGCAGATTTGGTCAAAAACTGTTTCACTGAAGGAATGACCACAGCTTCAAAGAAGTGCAGATGGGGGAACTGCAGCAAACAGGACTGGACACTGAAGCAGAAAAAAACTCTCTCATGTGAGCTACATGTTCCTCACAAAGGCATGAAAAAGAAGGTCCTCCTTAGACAAGGAGAGACATAGTTAGCCTGGTCTTTGTCCTCCAAAGAGGTGGGCAATGAAGAAGAGATCGGGGGGTCAGGGTCAGGTTCTAAATTAGTCAAATCTATATCCAAAACCAGTTCCTGAGCACCAGAATTGGGCATGAGACAGAACTCTGGGAGGGTGGTGGGATTCTGCCACTCAGACAAAAACATATTGGGGGCCACACTGATGGGCCCAAGCTCAGAAACAAGTTCAGGACGCCAGGTCAGGAGGCAAGCCAGGCCACAACAGCTCCCACTCGGCAGTGCACTGCAGTCCAGGAGGGCTGGCATCTGGCAACCTATGCCACAGGGTGGCCAAGGCAGCTTGCTTCCTCCACAGGATATTGCTGCATACAGCAGGGGCCACCAGACAGCTCCAACCATGCCAGAAGAGGCCGGAGGGAAAAAGAAAGAAAAACAAGAGAAAACCCCATACACCATTTTCATGATGGCCTGAGTCCCAAAGCCCTCAAAGTCCCAATCACTGGGGTGTTACCAGATTCTTGTTCAGAAATGGAAGGCCCTTCCTCAGAGCCACTGCCGCAAAGAGGGGAAGCTGTGGAGGAAGCAAGCAATAAGCAGGGGATCGCAGGGAACAGAGACAATAGGCCTGATCAGGGTATATTCTTACAACATGTATTAGTCGGGGGAGAAAAGGGTCCATGGGGAAAAAAAAAAACATATCGGAGAAGGGGTTGGGTATGGCAGTACCAGTCAGAGCCACCAAAGTGACTCTGGCCTCTGCACTGGCAAGACCGACCAGCCAGAAGAGACTGAAATCATCAATGCACAAGAGGACCAGGACTGCCACAGTAACCCTGGTCCCAGTATTGCAGACAGCGGCCACCCAGAATGGGTCAGTGTCTGGAAAATGGATGCCAAGGCCCTCAGCCCCCACCCAGAGAGGGAGATGAGGAGACCTGCTCTACCTCCGAATACTCAGGCAGAGACTGGGACTGAGTGGGTCATGGGAGACAATCCACTGTACTTATGGTTGTTGGCTTGGATCGTGGATGTTGCAGACTGGTGGTGTCTACCAAAAGGCCTAAACGGAGGGCCCTGGACTGCAGGGACCACACCAACAAATGATGACAGAAGTGGCACTAATGGAAATTGAGCAAACTGCAAAGACAGTTAAGGTACTGTGAGTAAGGGTCAGACCTGAAGATCACGGCGCTATAGGGGCAAAAACGTGACCAAAGGAGGTGTAACTAAGGTGATGATGACTCACAAGGCGCACATTCAGTGACAGGAAAAAAGGAACCAAGGAGGTTAGGGTGGGTGGGGCCTTTACTTGATGTAGGTGCACACTTATTCACAGTGCAGGCACTGATGCTGGCGTCAACCACCCCGGAATTTAGGCTCCTCTGGGGTCCTAGTGCCATCGACCCGAAGACTAGAGTGTTGCTCTATGCAGCTGATTGACTCCAAGAAGATATTCAGGCATCGGCCACTCACACAGTACAGTCAGTGTTCTACAGCATCATACTTCCCTGGCTAATGGTGTTTCTAAGACAACAATGGAGAAACCCATGGCAGTCAATCAGCTGAATGCAAGTTTATTAACCAGCTCTTGAATGTACAGGTTTGATTTAGTTTATTAGTGCACTGCAACTTCCAAAACTGGGAGGTAATAATCGTACAAAGTAAAACAACACATGAAAATAAATAAATAACTACATAAAACAAGAAATTGCCCAGTAGTGCTGAGGACTGAGGCTCTGGATGCCACACCTCCCACTATGCAAATGACTTGGGTTCGGGAATGAGCCTGGGTCACTGGGGTGGAGAGGCTTGAGCGTCTTGCTCACAACTCTTCTCTTCCGGGGGGGGGGGAAGGGATGTGTCACACTGCTCCTGTACTGACACCATGTGGAGGCGTAGTGGTGGGGCAGCAGCTGCAGCCATAACAGGGACTGGCTGGCAGCCAGCGCGTAGCGCGTGCATGCCTCTATACGCATGTGCATCTGTGCCATTTGCATGCTGCTGGTCATCAAGGGAAGGAAACAGATGAAGAAAAGATGTGTGTCAGGATGAGGCCCACCCCCTCTGGACCCACACCACTGCCCAGGCAAGGTCATTGCTGGACTGGATCTCGGGGGGGGGCAGCCACTTCCCTCTAGGTACCACTGCAGGGAGTAATCTGTGGGGGTATGTAAGGCCAGGAAGTCCTGGGGAGGTGAGTATCGGCTGTGAGCAGGGTGGGGCTGATGGGGGCCAGCACCACACAGGACAGAAACACATAAAAAAAATAAATTAGGCTACACTTTGAGTGTTAGTTTCAATGTATCTATGGGGTAGGAAATCATTAATTACATGCAACATGGGTAATTATAATGTAGTTACATGTTTGTTGCATGTAACTACATCACAGTTACAATGCCGTTACAGTGTAGTTACAGTGTAACTACAGTGTAGTTACACTGTAACTACAGTGTAGTTAAGCCAATGCAACACATACATCAAAGATTAAAACACAAGCAAACACAAAAAACATAGCAATAAGGTCAGCATTCATACACAAGTAGCTATGCTCCAAAATTGACCAGCTGTTACACTTTTCACCTATTCTCCCTTCCCCAGAGGGCCATCCAGAACAGACACATGCCAGGTCGTATGTTGAAATCCACACAAAGAGAGCTGTAGATACCTCCACACAACAAAGTGGGAATCATCTAGCTCGATCCAACTGCTACACAAACACAGGGAGCAAAGACACACTGAGGACTCAAAACTTGCCGACAGGGCAAGCAATAACCAGCTGAGATGCAAATAGAGGCAACAATAACTACCTTACAAAAATGGTGGCAATAGCTGCAACAGAGAGGTTTACACTGATGAGAGCAAAGTTCCCAACCAACCTTCTCGGGCACCATCTTGTTCAATCAAGTAAGAACTACATACATGGATGTACACAACGTCTGGATTCAGAGTGGTACCCAGCAGCAGCAGTTGTCTGTACAAGGGTTCTATGAGCCCAGCTTAGTGGCAATGAGAGTTGCACTACCATATGGGAGACCACACTGGGCTAGTGTAGTTTAGGCATGCTACAGAAGCAAAGTGCTCAGGCACCATGGAGAAAGAAAGAGTGCCTGGTGCATCAGTTCCCCCACCCCCCCATGGCAATCTGTATCATGGCACTGCTAGCCTGGGTGACCCCAAACTGTTGGCAAGGCCCAGCCTACAGGACGTTGTGCTGGAAGGCACCTCTTATCCACCACTGCTCACTCTACTCTGCACTTTCTCTCGCCTCTCTTGACACCAGGCACCTTTGCCATTGTGCCTCCTTTATTTCCAAATTCTGGTTTGGTTCCCTCTCCTCATACGTTACAGCCATACTACCCTCTCACCCTGCTTCCTTTTACCCTCTCCGCGGTAATATTTCCCATTTCCTCTCTATTCCTTCTAGGAATTCTAGTATTGGTCAATCTGCTTTCTTGTACCGCTTTCCTAAACTCTGGTCCTCCCTTCCTCTGTCAATCTGCTTTGCCTTTTCTGCTTTCTCCTTTAAATCTCTTCTCTGCGACTTTTCTACTCCCTCTTGTAACTGTACATGACCCTCTACCTCTTAACTTCCTTCTCCCACTAGTATTTGCCCTGGGCATTTTGCTTCGCTCATCCTCAGGCTTTAACAGTAGGAATAGTTGTCCCCCTGCCTATCAAACACAATGTATCTACTATATGTATCTGCTGTGCTGAATTGTGAGTGCACTGTTTATGATTATGCTCCTCTGATATACTGCACTGCTGTATATGACTTCGATTTTTGTAATGTTAATACTGTTCAGTTCTTCCACCTCTTAATCTATCTCTACTTCTCTCACTCTAAGGATGCATAGCTGTTAGTAGCTCAGTATGTTTTTCCTGGTGAAACTTTTGAAATAAATAAATAATTAGGACGGGGGGACGATGACACAGGGAAAACAGGGAAGATAGGAAAGATGTTGGCCTGGTATGTCAGATGATGGCTAGAATGCCCCTCCCACATTCATTAGGCCTCGGATGCTCCCGGGCCCCCCTATTTCCACCTAACGTCACACTTGCAGCATGATTCTCTCTGGTGGCAGCACAGGGCCCTCATGATGGGACAGATCAGACAGCTCTAATGATGGAGAACTGGAGGTGCCTGGAGGTGAAGCCCAAACAACAGCTGAGGGTCTTGGAAACAGACAGGCTTAGACAGGCCTGAAGGAGTGGTGCCTTTCTCAAAGTCGTGGATGCAACAGATTGTACATGTGTTGGGATGTACAGTAGTTAAAAGAAAATCTGCTGTGAATAGGCCAGACCAGTGCTGCTGAGGGTTGAGGTGCTGGATGCCACACCTCGTTCCACACTGGTGAACCATGTTTGGGAACAAGCTCAGGTTGCAGAGGGTCGGCCGGGGGTGGATTGCGCATCCGAGGAACTGCTCTTCTCTCCTAGGGTGGGAGGACTACTGGCTCCACAGAATGACTGCCACCACGTGAAGGGTTGGTGGCAGTGCAGGTCTAGGAGCAGCAGAACGTGGGTGGTGCTGCGGGTCTTTGCATTGTGCACGTGCCTCCACAAGTGCATACTGACGGCAGAGCCCCAGCATGGGAAAGGGAGATAAACAGTGGAAAATGGTGGTGGGGGTAGGCTTACATGACACCCTGCCTGCCATTCCCTCACCAGTCTCACCGACAGGATTCCGGAAACTCCTGGGAGGTAGGGGACAGTAGGGATCGGAGGGGCAGGGCTGCAGGGAGCCAGCCTGTCCCTACCACAAGGAGGATAAACGGCATATGGAAAAAAAAGAAAATGTGCTGTGAATTTATTTATTTAGCTTTTGTTTACCAGGTAAGTACACTAGACAAGTATTACGCCTATTTTCAGGAACGACCCAGGAGAATACAACATGAGGAACAACAGTTAAGGAGACATGGCAAAGAGAGTACAGTTTTTTGTCACAGTAAACAAACATGTGGGAAATACATCATTTGACACTAGGGGAAACATATAGTAGTAAGCACATTTCAAATTATACACTCTAGACTAGCTAGTTCAACTGACAGATATATACAGGTCATCATACATAGGAGTGGAGCATAGCTCAAGGACTGGATTGGTCATAATATAACTTATAACATTGTCGTATACATCCCCTAGGCTAGTTGGATCGCGGACAGGTATATACAGCTCATCACATTTTTCTAAATATGCACGTTAGACAGAAACAGAAACACTTGGTAGTACAAGTTTCTACCAAGAGACCAAGGTGCAATATGTCATGGTTAGCCTATGACCGTGGAGCAATAATGGGTGTAAAAATGCCCAAGGCTTTTTAGGCAGGAGTAGTCAGAAGTCATTGATATAGTGGAGAAAATATCTCCAGGAATTCAATGGAGACACCCTGGGGAGGTTCAGACAAAACAATTTGACACTTTACTCTAGGGAGGTCTGGGGCAGTCACACTCTGATGCCAGTTTTAGGAAACCCCACAGGGAATTTCGAAAACTCAGATAGGAGGGGGCAGTTCGGATATCCACAGGCAGCGAATTCCAGAGTCTGGGCACACTTATGGCAAAGTCCCTATCCCCCATGAGGGTCCGGGTAGGAGGGACTTTGAGCATCCCTGATGCGAAAGATCTAAGTTGGTAGGGGGTGGGATTCAGTTTAGGCAGAAGCCGGGCCAGCCCCTGGGGGGTGCTAGTTCTGATCACTTTCCCAGAGAGACATCCCAAACCAAAGTCAAGGTATCTAGCCGGTGAGAGCCAGCAGAGTTTCTCATATAGCTCACAACAGTGGGTGAGTCGGGGGCAGCCAAGGCAAAACGACAAATGTTATTGTAAGCAGTGTACCATCGGGTGAGATGTGTCTTTGGAGAGCAAGCAAATAGGTGCAGCCCATAGCTGAGGGAGGGAAGGAGCACACCCTTTGCTAGGGCAAGCCTGGCTGCTGGTGTAAGGTTATACTTGGCCCTATAGGCCAGACCCAGTTTGCAGTTTGTCGCCCTGCAGATGTTAAGGATATGATTACCCATGTCAAGTTGAGGGTCAAATGTTACCACCAAATATTTGATGGAGCTCACTATGGGTACTAAGGATCCATCTGCGCCGGTGACATTGACGTCACAGTTTACCTCCTCTGCCATTATGAAACTAGCCCCATCCTGAGAGTACAGTATGGCTTGCTCAACGCCTCACCACTCTCATACTGCCATCCTGCATCAGTCAGTGTTTTTCAGAAGCACATACTGTAGGAAGTAGGTCAAGTAGTTCATAGAGACAGCCCCCTTCCGCCATTTCTCAAATTAAATAGCTGTAACATATGAGATACGCTTTCCTAATGTGTTTGTCTAGTGTTACCTCAAAAGAATGTAATGTTTCTTTTACCACACCATGCCTGACAGATTATTCCATATCCCCACAAGTCTCTGTAAGAAAAAAAAATATTTCCTGAGATCTCTGAACTGCTTCCCCATCAGCTTTTTAATCAACTTCATGTATTTTACTGCCATAAAATGTTAGGCAGAAGGCACAGCAAACAATCCATGAAAAGGAAGCAGGGGTTTCAAATCTTCAGGCTTTCTGCCAGTTCATCAGTGCTGCATGCCGCTGGCCTGTCACTGTTTCTAAGAGCTTCTGCTTTCCCGATAGTGTTCACTGTACGTTAGCTGCCATCTTTGCTAAGCAATACCCATGTAGCAGCAGTAGGGCTCGCCAAAGATAACAGCAGTGGCTGGAAAAGTACTACCAGGACAGTGGACGTGCTTAGAAACGGTGATGGGTCAGTAAGATGCTGCACGGGGAGGGGGGAGCCCAGAGGTTTGGAATGTGTTGTTCGGTACTACAGGTAGCTGGGCAGGAGAGGGACTGTCAAATAGAAGGAGAAGGTATTGGGAGAAAAGCTACATTTCTGTACAACCTATGATTTCAGGAAAGGGTACAGTGACCCCCCACATTCTTAATGGGAACACTGGTGCAGGTCACACTGTTGCATGGCAGATTATAATTGCTTCTACCTTTTCGAGAATGAACCCATAATTAAACATCTAATTGATTTGTGTCTTACACCAGTTTAATCTTCACCACACTGCAACAGATCTAGGGTTTCCTGTACCTCTGCCTGCCCTTTCGTATGCTTAATTCCTTAAAGCCAGCTTAGATATACAACATGCTTCCTCTCCCTGAGATCACACTGTTAATGGCCTGCGGAAGACACCCGAGTCATCTCAACAGCCTGTGTACTCCAACATTTATGTACGATTTCTTCTGAGGCTGCCTGATTGCCCAGAAGCAATGTACTCAGGGCTCCAGATAAGGTGAGTACTGCCCCATTTTACTCACCTCATTTTAGGAAATACTCTTCAGAATTTTTTTTTAATGAGTACCAGTACTCACACAACATTTGTAAATATTCCACGCTCTATAGAATAGTGCTTCATAACATAACAGGTGATTCAGAAGGAACAGTTTTTTTCCAAATTTACAGCACTCGCATGCATCCCAGTTTTGTTTCACTCAATATATTGTAAAACTACTTACTCCTACCTGCCAACATTATCTGGAGCATTGCTGACATCTGATCAAATCACATCTAGAAAAAACGGCACTGTTTTTAAAAAGTACTCCTCACTCCACTCCATCCAGACATTTGTATGCATCTGAATTTGGTTTTACTTACCTCACTTTCCGAATGAGGAGTTACAGTACTCATACCAAAAAATCCTATCTGGAGCCCTGAATGTACTGTTGGTGAACTAGGTTTGTGAGTGGTCACGAGCCAGCCAGGTGGCTCTTGGGGTCTCTGGCAGTGCTGCCACACGAAAGCTCTCTCAGCAGGGAGGTTCGGCACTGGGTTTCACCATCACAGCAACACCTGCAGTGGCAGGCCAGGGAAACTGTTTTCCCACATAGTCTCACTATGCACACGCAAGGCCACAGTGGACATGCGAGGCACCAGCTGGTTATGAGTGGGCAAAAGTACAAGGGGAACACCTGGGGTTACCACCTTTTAAGAAGCCCAAAGTGGGACATTTCTTACTGAAACATGAGTTTTCGCAGGACAACAAACTTGTTTTCTCTCTATTATCAGAATTAAGGCTAAGTATTATAATTTCTTAGTTGCTTCTGTTGTTTCTTATCATTTTAAGGTATTTTAGTTAAGGTATTGTAGTTTTCTGCAACATTTAGTGGAAAGTTAGAGAATATTTTTTTCTTCTGTAAAGTCAGGACATGTAGTATTTTTCATGCTTTTTGCAGGACACAGCTGCCCAAATCAGGACTGTCTTGCGAAAATCAGGTCAGGTGGTAACCCTAAAACCTGGGTGCCACTGGGATGAAGGTCATTGGCACTTTTGGGCCCTGCTCTCTGTTGATTCCCACAGAAGGTGGATGGTGGTGTAGCAGCTGTCAGGGATGGGACATTGCTGGGTGTGTTACCCTCCCCAGACCTGAGGACTGGGCAGATAGCATTAACTGTCATTGGCCCTTTCAGGCTCTGCTCCCCACTTATCCTCATGGAAGGTGGGCGGTGGTGCAGTGGCTGTCAGGGCTGGGACACTGCTAGGTGTACAACCCTCCCCCAGACCTGAGGACTGGGCAGATGGCAACAGAGTGCAAAAAGCTAGATGAAAAACATCTACTGATGTGCACCAAAATAAGAATTCCAACAATATCCTGAGTTTATATCTCTGTGCTTTTGACAAAGTGTCTCATGTTTGGAGGATGAAAGACTGAAACAAATGGAAATTAATTTGATTTTATATACTGTCTTTCATTCTCATTGTATCCCAGAATTCTTTACCAGCCATGGCCAGTTGGCAGCATTACGCTAGATGCATGAACAGAGAGGTTACGGGAAGGAAAGCTCACGGGTTGAAGTACAGATAAATAGTGAGAGAACAAGAGGAATGAGGAAGTGACTTGCTCAAGCACACACTGTATGTATGTATGTAACTAGCAGTTGTAGGATTTGAACCTGGGTCTCCGGGTTCATATTCTGTGCTCTAACCACAATAGACTAGTTTGCCTCCTATGGTGGGTTGTACACTATGGAGTTCCCTGTCAGTGGATTTTATTTTTATTTCAGAATTTCTGGGGGTCTGGAAAAGGCACACTGAGCCAAAGCTTGCTTCCAGGTGCATCTTGGGAGTACAAGGAGGTTAAGTGACTTGATAAGGGCCACACAGTATGCAAGTGACGGTCAAGGGTTTCATACACAGGTCTGCTGGGTCTCCAGATTCACGGCCTGGTGCCCTTACCTCTAGGCCATACCCCCTCCCACGTGTACTGGGGTAACCTACGGTATACTACACCTGGGCAGCCAGTTTGAAACAAAGGGCAAGGCTGTACTTAGGGTGGGCTGGGGGGCTCGAGGTCAGTTACAGGCAAACACCACAGAAACAGCTAAAGGACTCCAGCCAGGACACGGCACTATGCTGCAGCACTATAAAGAAATTATCTTATTTTCTCAGGAGTTTGTTTAAAGCTATTCAAATAAGTAATTTTTCTTAAATATTAATTGTACATTTGCATGGGTCTTTACATTCCAGCCCTTATTTTTTATTTGGGGGGGGGGAGTAGGACTACTATTTTAAAACACACTGACAGACAAGGCAAATAAATATCTCTAAAACATAGAAACATGTGGAAACACAGCATTTTAGAGGCAGAAAAAGACCCTCAGTCTATCGGGCCTGCCTAGTCCCTACCTCAGTCTCCACAGTCTAGTGCTGGGAGGACCAACACAGTGCTCCCACTTCTTTAGCTCATGCCTCCCTCTAACAGCATCTTTAAAAGTTGGAAGATAATACAACCAGGAAGGTAGCTGAAGCTTTTACACCAGTGTATAGTCAGAAACTGGCAGGATTCCTTCCAAATAATCTCGCGGGAAGCTCTTGAACCACTGCAGGCAGCTGCAATCACACGCTTCTGTGAACGCCTAAGAGTATCACTGTTATCTTACACAGTGATTCTGGAGTGCTTCATGCCTACTTAACAATGTCTTATCAGACAAGACAGAGATCTTGCTGGATGTGCAGTCATAAAGCTTTCACCACTAAACTGTAGATAAAAAGGTGGGGAGACAGCAGGGCTTTTGTGTGGCTGTGGAGAACAGCTTGGTTCATCTGACTGAGTCATTCACTGTTTAAGGACAGTATAGTACCTTTACTAATTCCTTTTCATTCAGAATTTTTCACACTATTTTCCCCCACTTACCAGCCCTCTTCATGTTCCGCTGCTGCAGGTCCCTGCTTCCATCACAGGTCACTCTCCTCTCTGTTCTGATTCCTTGGGGGGAGCTTGGAACATGTCTCCTCATAGGTCCTTCTATGCAGAAAGACAGCAGGAAAGTCGACTCAGCGACACCTAAGAGTGCCAATTTCATGCTATGTCCAGCCGGGGAGGGGGAGGTCTTCATAGGTTTTCACCTTTCCCTTAGGAAACACTGGTTAGGACCCTAAGGCACATGCATGCAATGTGTATCTGTACTGCCAGAGCTAGGCGACATCCCTCGTCCCCTGTGCAGCTCCAGTTGCACTGCCACCCACGGTCAGCCAGGTGGTGCTAGAACAGCGAAGCTCGCTGCCCTCCTTCCCCAGAGACGGAGAATCCTCCTCTCCCTGACTGTCCCTTTCCTATATCCAGGGCTGCCACTGTGCCAAAAGGCCATCCCCATACCTACTAATACTCAAAGATTGGATATTTTTTAAATATTTTGGTTTTGTTGTTGTTGTTGTTGTTGTTGACTGGGAATACTTCAGTTTTTTCAGCCTCGTCCAGGGGGTTGGGGAGATATAGATGCAAACTGATGGATATTGAACCAGGTTAATCTGTTGGTGGATTAGTGAATGGGTAGAAAATTTGGTCAGGACACCAGGGAAATTCCCTTACTCTTCCTAAACATTTATAGTACCTATTTTTAAGTTACATTTTTCCTATTTCTCAGTCTGTGTAGGCCCATTTGTATAACATTTTTTTACACTTTTATGAGGCAGCAGACTCGACCCTGTGAAGAGAAATGTGACTTATAGGTAGGCTTGGACAGATGCAATTTAAATCGGTAAATGTCGATAAATGTCGATTTCACTGCGCACACACAAACCGACAAAAACATTTTTTCCATCGATAATAATCTAAATTGACAAATAGGCAAAGCAAGAAAATGTTGCTTGAGAACTTATTGGGGTTCCACCTTAATGTGTATAAATCAATGTGCTTACTTAATGCTGCGTACGTAAATGAAACAGAAGCAGGCAAAAACACTTGCAGCTCTGCAAGGCAGAAGAGTTCAAACACAATTCTGACTTGTACATGGTGTGCGGCGCCTCTGATGACAGTGCCAACAGCACTTTTTTTTTTTCAATTGTTTAAACAGAGGGTACACTAAGCTGAAAGCTTGTTTACAGCTGCACCTGGGAGTACAGGGAAGTTAAGTGACTTGCACAGGGTCACACAGTATGCAAGTGGGGGCTGTGGGATTCAAACCCAGGTCTCCAGATTTGCAGCTCACAGCCTTAAACCACTGCGCTATACTGCCTCTCACTGAATACTGGAGAAGTGAAACTCAGTCACTGCCTGTCATGTCTAGTGTGGCATTACGTGGATTCGCAATGCCAGTAACTTCAGTGCCTGTGAAAAGATCATTCAGAAAAGTTCAAGACAAACATCGCATGCGCCTCTCCAAAGACTGACTTGGGCAGCTCAATGTTTTGTATCACATTAAGGACATTAGCTCAGATTTGGAGTGTTTTCTAAAACTGGAATCATCTGCTTGCTCTAGCAAATGAATTATTTACGGATTCTAGTACCTGTAAAGGCCCAAGTTTTTTTTATTGCTATTTGACATGTGATGATGACAATTTGTGGTTTTTTTTTTTATACTATATTTTTATAAAATGTTTCCACGTACAATAGCACTGGAAAATGCGTATAGTAAACAGTCCAGTTAAGGCAGAAGGAAGCAGTGAGGGAAGTCAGAATAGCAAAGGCCCAAACTGAGGAAAGGATAGCCAACTCGGTTAAGAAGGTGGACAAAATCTTTTATAGGTACATCAGCGAGCGTAGAAAGACAAAGGGAGGGATAGTGAGGCTGAATAGAATGAACGGTGGGTGGGCAGAGGGGGACAGTGAAAAAGCAGGGATACTGAACGAATATTTCTGCTCAGTATTCGCAAAAGAAGAGGAGGGGGAGGTGCCTAATCCAATTAACAGAAGCACTCTGGATAGGGGGTCGATCCCAGTCCTTTCACAGAAGAAAGGGTTCTGAAAGAACTCCTAAAACTGAAGGTGGACAAAGCAATGGGGCCTGATGGAATTTCACCCCAGAATTCTAAAAGAATTAAGGAGAGAACTAGTGAAAACACTGACTATCCTTTTTAACAATTCATGGGAGGATGGTGTGGTACCCAAGGACTGGAGGAAGGAGGATGTGATTCCCCTTCACAAAAGTGGGACCAAGACAGAAGCAGGAAAACTACAGACCTGTCAGTTTGACCTCTGTGGTAGGGAAAGTGATGGAATCACTTCTGAAGGAAAGAATTGTTGAGTACCTAGAGGCCAGTGGGGCACAGGACCCAAATCAGCATGGGTTCACAGCGGGAAGGCCATGTCAGATGAATCTAATTGATTTCTTTGACTGGGTGACCAAAGTAGTAGCATTTGACACAGTCCCACACGAAAGATTAATAGTCAAGTTAACCAGCCTGGGAGTGGGTCCCAGGGTGGTAGCCTGGGTAAAACATTGGCTGGACAACAGGACACAGAAGGTAATTGTAAATGGAGTCCACTCTGAAGAAAAAGGGGTTACTAGTGGGGTACCGCAGGGTTCAGTACTGGGTCCAGTCCTTTTTAATGTCTTTATAAGTGACATTGCAGAGGGACTGGAAGAAAAAGTATGCCTCTTTGCAGATAACACAAAGATCTGCAACAGGGTTGATACACAAGGAGGCATGGAAAGGATGAGAAGACTCTGGCAAGGTTGGAGGAATGGCCTGAATTACGGCAGCTTGGATTCAATGCAAAGAAGGCAAAATAATACACCTGGGAAACAAAACCCAAGGGAAGGTTACACAATGGGGCGGGGGGTAGTAACAAAACAAAAAGGAAAGGGACCTGGGGTAATCATATCAGATGACCTTAAGATTAGCAAGCAATGTGAGAAGGCAGTAGGGAGAGCTGGGGGTATACTGGGAAGCATAGGGAGAGGCATCACCAGCAGAAAACAGGAAGTTGTTATCCATCTGTACAGACAGTTGGTGAGACCCCATCTGGAGTACTGCGTCCAGTTCTGAAGACCCCATCTCTGCAAGGACATGGACAGGACATAGACAGGATAGAGGCAGTCCAGAGGAGGGCAACTAGAATGGTGCAGGGTCTGCAAGAGAAGCCATACGAGGAGAGACTAAAAGAGCTTAACATGTATACCCTTGAGGAAAGGAGGGAGAGGGGGGACATGATAGAAATGTTTAAGTACCTCAGTGGAATCAACAAAGTCCAAGAGGGTAGCATCTTTCAGAAAAAGAGACATGCAAGAACAACAGGACACAATTTAAAGATGGGAGGGCGGTTCAGGGGCAATGTGAGGAAGTATTTTTTCACAGAATGGGTGGTGGATGCATGGAACAGCCTTCCTGAGGAGGTTGTGGGGTCTAAAACTGTGGGAGAATTCAAGAATGCATGGGAAAGACATAAGCCAATTCTTGTGGGGGGTAGGAAGAAATAGGCTGTTGGTTAACTAGGATCTGCAGCTTATCCTGTAAGTAGGGAAATGGGCAGACTAGGTGGGCCAAGCAGTCCTTATCTGCCGTCAAAGTCTATGTTTCTATGTTTCTACATTTGTATGTCCAAAATTACATACACCAAATGGGATCAAAAGTCCCTTAATCTTAGGAACAGGTGCATCCACTATATACAGATACCACATAGGAGGGGGTACATATTAATATACTAAAATACAAAATCTAAAGATTAGCTGTGCATATGAGTCCAACAGCAACATGGCAAATTCCTAAAATAATGATTGTCCAGCAATGTCCCTTTTATGAACAGCGTGGTCCACTAGGGACCTGTAGTACCATGCGTATATCCTAAAGGTGAATAGTCCTCTGGGAAAAACCTGGAAGCAAAATATAGAGAACAATTCCACAATACCATTAAATCCTCCTTGTTATAAAGCTAACATTCAGCTTCACCCTAGATAACTGCATTAAACTAGAATGTTATAGTAATGTATTAATAAACAGTGCAGGCTGAGGAAAAGGAACCCTTGGTTAATCAGCGACTAGCACAAGGACAGGCTGTGTGACAATTTGTGTTTTTAACATTTGGTTAAAATTAAATCGATACAAAAATGCTTCAATGTCAATAATTTTGAGTAACTGTGATAATTTAGATTAATAAAAATCGGGAAAAAAATCTTAAAAATAAAAATCAATATTATCTGTCAAAATGATACAAAAAAAATTCTAATTCTGCCAACCTTGCTTATAAGTCTGTTTTGACTCGGGGTCTTGCGATGCTGAACCTCTTTGTGGTTTTTTCCGACATTTTTGTTTTCCATAACATCCGTCCGGTGGTACAAGGTATACTTAGGCCACAGATTCCATTTTTATGTTGCACTGTGCGTTATTTTTAAGAAAATGGGAAGCAGGACTGCTGGGGGTCTTTTGTGGCATCCCAGAAGATGTTAAACTATTTGTTGGACCATTTTAGGAAATTAAAGGCATGCAAGGTTTCCAAAACCGACATTATTAGTCTTCTGAGGAAACTATGTCATGCTTAGATTCTACAGCCCTTGCTTCAGATGTCCCCCCAAGGATTCCAGATCAATGCTTACTTGACCAGAGAACCGAGCCTTATATTCCACAGAAGATACGGGATATTGTGTAGTTTTGTTTCCATGAGAAGTTGAATGTTTGAAACAATCATCAAAATAAGGCTATTGCTGAAAGGTACTGTTTGCATCTGGACTGTTCCCAACTATTGGAAACAATGGAAAATTTATTGTTTTATGTAGGTACACTACAATTTTATGGGATATGATGGCTAGAAAATGGAACAAACCACTCTTTTAGACTAAGCTGTATGATATTTTAGTCAGTGGGTCCCATATTAGGGCCTGAGGAAAATCCCATCAACGTACCTTTAGACTGGTAACTTGCTGTACGTAAACAGGTGCCAGTTTGTGCTGTTAACAACAACAAAAAAAACCTGCCCCCCTTACATCTCCTCCTATAAAATATCCAAACGGAGCTGAATTCGGATATCTGTGAGTGGAAAGTCTTCCCTTCCGGACGAGGTACTGGCAGATTTATGGAAAGAAACTGGTTCAGACAGATATGAAAACCCTGGTAGTTAGTTACCCGGAGTTTACTACCAATCTTTTTCCCCCCATTCTTTTTTTTAGTTTTAATTAGTGGCAGTTCCATTTTCTGATTGAGACACCACCTTTGTATGCATATCTAAGTGATCATTTTATTTTTTTGTCTTGAATGGATTTTTTTTTCAAACATAATTTCTGTAATTTGTGTTTTTTATCCCTCTCCCTCTCCCTCTCTCTCTATAGATTCACCTACTCTTCCTGCTGGGGGCCTTGTTGGTTTCCTGTGGGAGTTTGAAGGAGCCTGGAGAGGAGGTGAGATGGCATCCCGGGTAGTGGAGAATGCTTCCCTCCCCACCCGAAGTACTGAGGAGGCAAATATTGCAGATCTTATAGTTTCTGCTCCTGTTCCAGATACTGCAGCCGGTAGCACACAGCCTGAACAGTCCATGAATGTGGACACAAATGTCATTTGTAAAATTATAAAGCCTTGGTGGAGGTGAAACATTAGAGTTGCATATTTCTCTCTGACCCAGGAGGGTCTGACCTGCCTGTTTATGTGGCTCACTAAGAGAGAGAGAGGACCCAAAAGAAAATAAAGTAAAAGATTACCGATAGCCATAACTCCTTCTCTCTCCCTGAAGTAGCAGGTCTCCTGGCACAAGTCCAGCAAGTTCTGCCGTGCGGCTGTTTTTCTGTTCACGCCGTATACTGCTCTACCCTGGCACTGGCTAAGATACACAGGTTACTCACCTGTAACAGTAGTTCTAGGAGTGGTACATGATGTTCATCCACACTTCTGGCAGTGTCCTTTCCCTTTAAGAGCTTACTGGAAAGTATTCAAGCTGGCTCCTCCCACCCACTTGGGTGGTAACTCCCTCTGCTCCACTCCGATGCCAGATCTTGCCCGCTGGAAGCAGATGTGTGCGCCAAAGCCAGGGGAGGTCGGGTGGGTCCATGTGGATGAACATCATATACCACTTCTAGAAAGTACAGTTACGTAAGAACTTACCATAACAGTAGATCTTCCGAGGACTGTCTCTTGCTGTAAGTCATTACTTATGGGAGTATCCACTAGGTGGCGCTGTCACACAGCAGCATCTTCCAGCAGTCTTGCATGGAGGCCATCCACACATCACTCCTGTGGATGTGTATAAGAGTGGGCGGCCCCCAGCACCCTCTGTTCACCGTCGGCCTTGATGAGCATGACCTGGACCTAGGTAAACTAGGGCCAGAAAAAACAGAGAACAGTGATCCCACCCAACATCCTGAGTTTCAGATTTGAGGCAACAAGGCAGGGGGATGAAGGGCAGGGGACTTACTACAAGAGACAGTCCTCGAAAGATCTACTGTTACGGTAAGTTCTTACGTAAATGGAAATTACGTACCTACCGTAATTCTTGATCTTCTTAGACGAGGTCGCCACCACTCATTCACACTAATGGGAGTTCGCCAGAGGTGCTAAGACCCAGCGGGAGCAAACTTTTTCAAGAGGGCTGGTGCCTGAGATGGAGCCGTGAGGAAGCGGCACCGCGAGCCCTAGCTCATGCGGTAATAACTATCTCGGCGTCAACCCTCCAACCGCCTCAGTACCTTTTTTTCCGAGGAGGTGCAGCGTAACTAGCCTAGAACGACTAACCTAAAAAATTGGACATAAGATAGTCCGAATGACCCATGTAAGAAGAGTCACAATAAAGTCTTTACAGCTCAGCCACTGAGAGAGTGAAGACCATAAACAGAGAAGTGAGCTCAGGGGATTGTGGGTGGGCATGTGAATGAGTGGTGGAGACCTCGTCCAAGAAGATCAAGAATTACAGTAGGTATGTAATTTCCATATCTTCCTGGACATAAAGTCTCCACCACTCATTCACACTAATGGAAGAGTACCGAGCTAACAATCCCCCAAGATGGGCGGCAGGAGATAAAGTGCTCATGTGCTTAGGACAGAAGTCCGTTAAGAATGGTCCTGCCAAACGACAGATGTCGTCTGGCATGGACATCCAAGGCGTAGTGCTTATGCATGGAGCTCCAGGTAGTCGCACTGCAAATATCTGCAATGGGCACGTTACGGATTTCCACCAGAGATGCCGAAACTGCTCTAGTAGAGTGAGCGTACACTCTGCCTTCCAGCTTGACCTGTGCCATAGAATAGCAGTGGCGAAGGCATGCAACCAGCCACGCTAAAATGCATCTGATAGCGACAGGTTAACCCAGCCGGGTCTCGCGGAAGGAAACAAACAGTTGCTGAGCCTTGTGAATTTCTTTTGTTCTATCTAGACAGAACCGCAGCACTCTCTTAACATCCAGTGAATGAAGTGTACGCTCCCCTTCATTCTGGAAGTTCGCAAAGAAAGTAGGAAGGACTAAAGGTTGGTTTAGATGGAATTCTGAGACATCCTTAGGGAGAAGCTTAAGATGAATCCTAAGAACTACTTTGTCCTTGTGAAATACAGTGTATGGGGGGGGGGTCTGGGACCAGTGCATGTATTTCAGAAACTCTACGGGCTGAAGTAATGGCCATCAGGAAAGCTGTTTTCCAAGTAAGGAACTTCAAGTCGCAAGTAGCTAGTGGCTCGAAAGGTTTATGAGTGAGCATGTTTAGCACAAGGTTAATGTCCCTAGCATGCAGAATACCCCTAAGAAACCTCTTAACTACAGGCAACTGAGCCAGTGACACGGGAAAGTACTGGCTCGTGATATGCCGAAATGGCACAAAGATGAACTTTGACTGTGGAGTACTGGAGACCTGTATTTGAGAGGTCTAAAAGATAATGTAAGACTTTATTCGGTGGGCAGAAAAAAGGGTTCCAAGAGGATTTTGCACACCAGATAGAGAAATGCTTCCATTTGGCTGTGTAGGTTTTTCTAGTGGCCGGCTTATGCACAGCCAAAAGAATATCTGAAACTCTACAAGAAACATTGAACCTATTCACCTCTGTCTCTTCAGGAGCCAAGCATGAAGGTGAAGCAACCTCAGGTTGGGACGGACCACAGGACCCAGGGTCAGAAGGTTTGTCTGAAGGGGAAGCATTTTCGGAGGGGTTTTCGATAGTCTGTTGAGTAGCGGGAACCATATCTGCCGAGGCCAGAAGGGGGCAGTGAGAATCATTCTGCCCCCTGAGACTCAATTGAGAAGTACCTTCTGAATTAGGGAAGGAGGAAGAAGGCGATAAAGGCGTCTTGTCCACCGCAGCCTGAACACATCCTGACAAAAACGCCAGGTTTTGGTTTCTGGAGCAGAAGAGAGGCAGTTTTGCATTGAGTGGAGATGCAAAAAGGTCCAGGTCTGGAGTTCCCCACTCTTTGAAGAGTGACTGAACAACGGTTAAGTTGAGAGACCACTCATGAGGATCCATCTCCGTTCTGCTAAGACAGTCTGCCAGCTCGTTTTGTACTCCTGGCAGGTAAACCGCCTGAATCAGAGCCTTGTGTTCCAGGCACCACTCCCACACTCTCACTGCTTCCCTGCATAATGGGTAAGAGTGTGCGCTGCCTTGTTTGTTGACGTAGTACATCACTGCTTTGTTGTCCGTTTGAAGGAGAATGTTCTTGTGACAGAGTATGTCCTTCAAGGCTCGGGCAGCACAGAGGATGGCTCAAATTTCCAGGACATTTATGTGAAGTTGGGACTCATCCTGAGTCCATGTACCCTGGGTGTGGAGATCCTGGCAGTGGGCTCCCCAACCCATCAGGTCCTCCTGCGACCACCAGGCGAGTGCCCTCTTCAGAGATTCCGTCACCTTGATGAGAAAGGACTGAGGGTGAGTGGTTGGGGACCACTGAGTACTGAGCATCCACTGAGAGGTTCTCATGTGGAGACGAGCTAAGGGTACAGTGAACACTGAGGATGCCAGGAGGCCCAGCATCCACTGCATCGAGATAGCTCGAACCGAGCTGTGTTCTCTGATGTATTGGGCCACCTGTGAGATATCGCTCCTTCTGTCCTCTGGAAGAAAAGCCTTCACACAGGAGGTGTCCAGAAGAGTTCCCATGAAGAGAAGCTTCTGGGAGGGCTGCAACTGCAACTTGTTGAGATTCAGCAGGACTCCCATGGACGTGAGGAAGTCTGAGGTCATGGCCACGGCCTCTGGAGTCTCTTGCCTGGAGGGACTTGCTAGGAGCCAGTCGTCCAGATATGGGAACACTTGTATTCCGATTTTCCTGAGGTGTGCCACGAGAACTGCATGACACTTTGTAAAAACTTGAGGTGCCGAGGATATCCCAAAGGGCAGGACTCTGAACTGATAGTGCTGACCCAGTGCCACGAACCTTAGGTATTTGTGGTGATTTGGGTGTATGAGAATGTGTCGGTAGGCATCCTGCATGTCCAGGGAGGCTAGCCAATCGTGTCGATGAAGCAAAGGTAGCAGGGTACCTAGTGATATCACCTTGAACTTCTTGTGAAGGAACTTGTTTAACTTTCTGAGACCCAGAATGGGGTGCATGCCGCCGGTTTTCTTCGGGACCAGAAAGTAATGGGAGTAGTTTCATTGATCCAGCAGAACTATTTCTACTGCCCTGTTGTTCAGAAGGCCTTGTACCTCGGAAGCAAGAAGGTCTGACTGTACTGCCGACAGCCTGGGCTGTCGTTTGGGAGGATGATCCGGAGGGTTTTCCCGAAAGACTGAGAGAGTACCCCTCGCGGATTATCCGGAGGACCCATTTGTCTGATGTTATAGATTTCCACTGATTGTAGAACTGAGTCAGACGTCCTCCCACTGCTGAGGAGGAGTCCCCCTCGGACTGCTGAGGTGGGACCTGGACCAGAAACTCAGAAGTGGCACTGGGCGCTTTGGGCCCTTGTGCCTTCTGCTGGCTTTCTTTTGTGGGTGAGGGTTGTGGTTTTATTTAAAACCTCCTCTGCCCCAAAAGGACTGACAGTTGTAAAACTGGCTGATGTTCACCCCAGGAGGGGGTGCAGAGTCTAGCCATCTTAATGGCAGACCTAGTCTTCACGTGGCCTCCAGAGTTTGCTCCACCTGAGGTCCGAACGGATACATACCGTCAAAAGGTAAAGCCATGACCTGCTGCTGGGCATCATTCGTGAAGCCTGAAGTACACAGCCAAGAGTGGCGGCAGGTGCAGATGCCAGCTGCCGCTGCCCAGGAGGTGGTATCGTAGGTGTCCATTGCAGCTTTAACCTTTTGGTTACTGGATTCGATACCCCTAGTTATGGTTCGAAGTAGCTCTGAGCTAACTTCCGATTCAGGTAGAGCTTCTGCCATTTCTTTGAGGGAATGCCAAAGTACATGGTCATATTGTGAAAAATAGCCCTGGTAACTGGCAATGTGCATACCCAGGGTTGAGGCAGCAAAGACTCTCTTACCTAAGGTGTCTGTCTTGCGGGACTCTTTGTTAATTGGTCGGACTTTAGATCCTTGAGGAAGGACAGCCTTATCATTCTCTGCCAAGACTACAATGGCATCAGCAAAGGCTTGTGAGGCCAAAATGGGGCGATCCTTGGGAGGGGCATACTTCCTATCTATGGACTTGGCCACAGAAGGAATGAGAGCCGGATTCCTCCACACCATCTTTGAGAGTGTCTCAAAAGATGGCTGTACCGGAGGGGTTAAATCCAAAGGGATCTCCAGGACATGAAGATACTGGAGTCACAAAAGCCTCCCAGGATCGATTTCTGTAGTCTGGAGAGAAAGAGCAGAATTAAAATTTTTGAGCAGAGACTTAAAGGAAAGGTCTTCAACCACAGGCTCTGCAGAAGGATTGATCCCTGCTCCCAGGGTAGTGTCATCAGCATCATCATCCAAGCGAAGATCTGGGTCAGGCTCACAATCATCTCCTGACAGTCCGGGGGGGTACTGTATAGACAGGAAAGGAGTGAAAATCAGGAGAAAGAACAGAAGAAGAAAGAATCGGAGTCAAAAACCCATGAAGACCAGCCAGTGCCGCAACAGTCCCCGGCTTCGTAGAGGAAAATGGCGCCAAGGACAAGGAGGGAGGCGCTAGCTAGCTGAAGTGGTGCCGCACACGGCACTGACAGAGCCCGCGGCACCATGGATGGTAATTGATAGAGCCCTGGCACAGCATCAACAGAGCCTCGGCGCCACGCCGACAGAGCCCGTGGCGCTGTGGACAGTGCCAAGAGAGCCTGCAGTGCCGTGGATGGTACCGAGAGAGCCTGCGGTGCTGCAGACAGCACCGTGAGAGTCCCAGGGGTCTGAAAACTGTGATCTGAGGTAAAAGAGGAAAAAATGGCAGGAGATAGACGCATTGGTGTGGACCCCTGCGTCGCAGCCATGTGAGGGGGATAAACACCTGAGCAAGGGAGTTGCTGGCACCGAAGAATGTGCTGTACGACTAGGAAGGCCCAACCGCCCTACCCGTCCCTCCGGCGTTGGACTGACCGGCTTGGGCAACTGGACCAACCTCCGAGCCCACTGCTCCATAAGAGCAGCCCACTGGTGAAACTGTTCATCGGAAGCTCCTCCAATAGGTGGGGAGGAGCTCCGGTGTTGATGAGGTTGGCTACCAGAGACAGAAACCGGCGACTCCGACAGAGGTGGAGACTGGCACCTGGCCCTAATAACTGACCATCTACGTGCAGACATACCAGAGGGTGACCTGAGTGATGACATTTCTTCTTTGACCACATGTCGAAGAAGAACTTGAGGCCGAACGGCCCGAGAATGGACCGCTTCCTTTTATGCTTCGGGGACAACCCATCCCCTGAGCATTGACCCTCCCCCGGGAGGGCAGCGACCAGACCCGCCCAGCTGACTGAACAGCTTTCACATAAAGTCTCCCTACTGTCACCTGACCCGCTCATGGTCGACTCCGTCAATGGAGAGCTGAAGACTTCTGTTGTACAATTAAAATATATAATTGGTACTGAGTCGAAATAATTCTTCAAAACAATAAACTGAACTATTGCTGCTAGTGAAGTTTAACTCCCGGCGGGCGAGCAACATCGTCACTGAAGCGCGCGACGCCGGGAAAAAAGGAACTGAGGCAGTTGGAGGGTCGACACCGAGATAATCATTATTGCATGAGCTGGGTCTCACGGTGCCGCTTCCTCGCAGCACCATCTCAGGCGCCGGTCCTCTTGGCGAACTCCCATTAGTGTGAATAAGTGGTGGAGACTTTATGTTCAGGAAGATCTGTACTATCTTCTACAGACTGGTCTCTTGAAGTAAGTCATTACTTATGGGAGATTATAAAGCAGTAAAATCCAAATGGGAGGAAAGGCAAGGCCAAAGAAGTAAATTTCACAATAAATAAGTCAACTTCAACTGCACCCCCAGAAGCAGATAGGCCGGGGTGGGGTAAGGACTAAATGTTTGATATGTAACAGAAATGTCCAACTCAAACCTCTTTCATGCAGGCAACTAGGCCAATGGTTAGGCAAAGAAATTTGGCATGAAACCAGGAGAAATGTCAACTCAAACCACACCCGCTCAGGCAGAAAGGCACAAAGGTGGGTGAGGACAGTATGCAGGAGGCATGATGTAGAAAGAACTGTAGATGGCCAGGCACAGTGATTCATCCTAACGAGGCAGAGGTTGACAGGCTCTGGCATGAAGTCAAAGTCAGTAAACAGACAAACAGAGTGGATCAAAAAGTAGAAAAAAGGAGCACCAGGGAAAAACATCCCAGACGATCATAGGAAGGAACAACTGAAGGGCTCCATTGCAGGGACAGTGGCAGGAGGTCCAATCAGATCCGCATGGAGGAGTGAAGCGTCCAGTCCGGGAGCAAGCCTCCAAGAAAGGTAAAGTTTTCCCCTGGGCGTCTCCGAGGCCTGCAAGAGGAGGCGGAGGATACCTGAAACGCAGCTGAAGGCACAGAAGTGGGTCCCGCCCAGCGTGAGAGAGATGGGGATGCCATGGAGGGCAGACTGAGCTGCCCCTGGAGGCCCTACTGCAGTCCCAAGAGATACCCCAGTGAGGGGCCAGGAACGAGAGCCTGCCCACAGGGGCGTAGGGGTGGGACCTGGGAGCGTGACAGAGGTCCGAACAGACCGAAAAGTATGCCCGGAAGCCAGAAGGGAATCCAGGATGGATTGAGCACCAGGTCTAAACAGCAGGTTCCCAGAAAAGGGGGCGTCGGCAACCGACAGCTGGACATCAGGCGGCAAACCCAAAATCTGCAGCCAGGCGAAATGCCGAAGGGAGATGCCGGTGGCCAAAAGGCAGGCCGATGCGTCAACCACATCAAAGCATCACAGAGCAGGTGACGAGAAAGGGAGGACATGGCAGATAGTGGCTGAGCCAGCCTGATCGACTCAGGGAGGGAGGCAAGCCGACAGGAGGTCCATGCTGAGGCACCAAGAGTGCGAAGGTACCAGACCATATGACCCAGATAATTAAGAATATGAAGTAGCAAACTACTGAGGCATAAACCCGAATCACCACGGAATCCATGCACGGGAATCAGCATCGGATGGACGGAACTGGTATGGTGAGGTCGGGCGGTCAGTGTGAGCTGCAGCCCTGACAGCTGAGTCCACCACAGGGTAGTGGACAAGTAGGAGTGGTCAGGAGGGGACGTGGTGAGCTAATCAGGGCTATAAGGGGCAAGCTGGGTGGAAGCACGACGACACCAAGCATGAGAGAGTGCGTTAAAATACGCAGGAATCAAAGGCAGGACCACCATGGCAGGCTCCTTGGGAACGCTGAGGTAGGCAGCCATGTCCCGATGAAAGGAGTCCTGATCCACAGCAGGGAAGCCAAAAACATGCTGGATCTGCAGCATGAGCTCCGGAAAGGAGAGATCCGAGAGTGAGGAGAGATCAGGGTGTTCAGGCGGAGCAACCTCCATAAGGGAGGGCCGAGACCGTGGGGAGCCAAGGTCCCCAGGGCCTGAGAGGTCCCCACCAGGAACATCCCCCGAAGAGATCCCCTCCCAAATCCCCATAAAGGAGTCCTCATAAATGAGAGGAGGGGGGAACCAGGCAGGCAGCGCCAGGGCTGGGTGTAAGTGCTCGGGCGATGGGGAGGGGGAACGAGATAAGGCTGGACCCTGGCCCATGTTCTGCAGGACCTCCATCATAATGGGGGTGATGCCCAAAGCCTGTGACGGGTCCAGAGGTGGAGGACGCCCAAAGGCAGCATGAGAAAGCGGCAAGCCAGCCCGGGAACCACCGACCCTGAACAGCAGGGGGAGGCACCCCAACCCCTGTGGACTGGGACTGATAAAGGAGAAGGGACTCAGGGTTTGGTCCATGTAGCGGGACCGAAGGCCGGAAGAGTCACGAGCAAGGACGCTTAAGAGGACGATGGGGGCCCGAGGACGCCGTCTGGTGCCAGGACAAGCGGGGGGAGTCCCAGGGTGGGAAGCTCCCATCATCAATGAGGGAAGCAGCCCAGTCGATGAAGGAATGATGAGGGGCCCTCCGTTGACGGTGGAATCATCCCAGTCGATGAGGGAACAAAAGGAAGCCGCTCCATCAACAGGGAAAGCTGTCCCGTCGACGAGGCATGCAAAGCATGCTATCCCATAGACGGGAGAGGCTGCCCCGTCGACAAGGAGTGTTCCACTGACAGAGAAAGGGCCTCCTTTGACGAGAGAACAGGAGAAACATGGCCTGTCGATGGAAGAAGAGCTCCCATCGATGAGGGAGAAGAAAAAACACGTGTCCGTTGACAGGAAACATTCAGAAACTAGCTCCATTGATGGGACATAGCCTGTCGAAGACAGAACAAGCCCATCAGGCACCATCAAGGGGGGGAGCAGCCCCATGGATGAGGAAGTTACCATCAACAGTGGAGGAGCCATCGTCCATGGAGCAAGGTGGAGGGAGTGTGAATCCTGGTCCCTCCTATGCCTGGAATGAGTGCCCTTGGCCGGGGAGTCTTGAAGGTGACCCCCAGAAGTTTGTTCCGGCCTGGCTGAGTGATTAGCCATGAAAAAGACCCAAGACCCAGCAAGAGTGCCTGGGCTTGGGAGCAGCAGGTGGACCGTGAGCACTAATGGAACACCGAGCCTGCTGCAGAAGAAAAAAATCAGGCTGGGCCCAAGAGAAGCCCCAGACCCAGCAAGAGTGCCTGGGCCTGGGAGCAGCAGGGGTACTGTGAGTGGGTCACAGGCCTGCTATGGAAGTCCGGGGATGTTGAGAGCAAGTCCCATGTCCCAGACCTGAAGGTAGAAAATCAGTTCAAGATCTAGTCAAAGACTGCAACTCAGGAGGTGAGGAGAGCTGAGTGCGCAAGCTGAAGCCGGCAGGAATATGAACAGAGGGTATTGGGGGCCGCCCACTCTTATACACATCCACACTAGTGATATCGTGTGGACGGCCCCCATGCAGACTGCTAGAAGAAGCTGCCATGTGACAGCGCCACCTGGTGGATACTCCCATAAGTACTGACTTACTGCAAGAGACCGTCCGTAGAAGATCTACTGTTACAGGTGAGTAACCTGTGTTTCTAGGGACCTGGATATGATGTTCTATCCACACTTCTGGCAGACTCCTAGCAGTTCAGGAGGAGGAGAGAGGCAAGGCACACACCACCTACTTAGGGAACAGAGACTGGAAAACTGAGGCCCCAAAACCAGCATCCCAGCGTGACTCAAGGTCAATGTGATAATGGGAAATGAAGGTGTGTGTTGACCTCCAGGAAGCAGCCCTGCAGATTTCCTGAATAAGGACGTCCCTGGAAGCAGCCACCGACGCAGCGGTATGGTGGGTGGAATGAGCCCTCCGCCCTTCAGGAGACTCTCTACCCACCAGTCTATAGCAGAGATCAATGCAGGATACAATCCACCTGCCAATTGTCTGCTTGGCTGCAGGTCTGCCAGGTGCAGCTTCAGCGTAAGTGAAAACAGCTGGTGGACCTCTCCCCGAACTCCAGCCATGCACTCCTTTTTTTTTTCCATTATCTGTTTAACCTCCTTCACCCTGCCGGCATTTCTCTCTCTCCTCCTTCAACTCCCCGCCTGCTGCTATTACATCCCCAGCATCTCCCAGACCCCGTTTCCTCTACTGATTACCCCACATGGCAGGGCGGAAGGGTGGAGAGCCGTCCCCCTCCCCCCCAAACACATATCCGGCGGGCCGAGGGGGTTCTGTGAGGCAGCAGTGTAAGAGCAATGGAGGGCTTCCATGGAGCCAGCAGGCAATATTTTCTGCTTTCCTGGTCCCTCCCCTGCCATGAATGAGCACCACAATGCCCTTACAAGTCTCCCCTAACTCTGGCGCTACCCCAGCCTCCACCAGGGGCAGTCAGGGTGGGACGCGTACCCATGCTCCCCGGGAGAGGAGAGCAATCGTTGGATGCCATCCTCTCCCTCCCTGCCGACACCCGCGGCCTGTACTCAATCCCGAACACGGGTTGCCGGCATAATGCGAGGTGTGGCGTCCAGCACCTCAACCCTCAACGCCACCAAGCCGGCTAAGCAGCTGTGCACTCTTTATAATAAGCTAGCATTTGCCACAGGTCCAAAGTATGGAGCCTGCGCTCAGCCTTCGAGGTGTGATTGATAAAGTACACTGGGAAATTAATCACCTGGTTAAGGTGAAACTCAGACACAACCTTCGGGACAAACTTCGGGTTCAGGCACAGGCCAACCTTATCCCTGTGGAAGACCAAGTAAGGAGACTCCACTGAATGTGCCTGGAGCTCACTAATCCTTCTGGCTGATGTGATAGCCACGAAGAAGGCAGTCTTCCACGACAGATGAGACATATCACACCTGTGCATCGGTTCGAATGGCTTGCCCATGAGCTTTGCCAAAATCAGCAATAAGTCCCACAGTGGTGGTGGTTCACACACCATAGGGGAAATGTGGTCAAGGCCCTTGAAGAAGCACCAGACACCCTTCTCCTGTGCCACTGACTGCTGACCAGCTTGCACCTGGTAAGCAGAGATGATTGCAAGGTGCACCTTAAGGGTCGTCAACCGAAGGTCAGACTGAGAGAGGGACCATAGGTAATCAAGGATGCTAGCCACTGGACAGGACAAATGGTTCAGCCCCTTGCCCTGACACCAAATGGAGAATCTCTTCTATTTGAAGGCATAGCACTTCCTGGTCTACTCCTTCCGAGATGCCTCCACAATGGTGAAGACATCTTCGGAGAGACCCAAAACCTGGAACTCTAGCCACTCAGGAACCAGGCTGTCAGGTGCAAGGATTGAAGGTCCAGATGGAGAACCATCCCCTGATCAATGGAAAGCAGGTCCAGGCGTAGGGGAAAATGCCTTGGGAGCCTGCTGCTGAGGCTGAAGAGATCAGGGTACTAAAACTGGCATGGCCAGTCCAGAACCACCAGGATCACCTGTGCCTTGTCCCTCCTGGCCTTGAGCAGCACCTTGTGGATCAAAAGAATTGGAGGGAAGGCACAGAAGAGGCCTGGGATCCAGGGCCTCGAGAAGGCATCTCCCTGCAGCGTTCTCTGATGAGGGGCGGGCACAATACAGCCTCAGCTTTGCGTTCTCCCTGGAGGTGAACAGATCCACCTGAGGGGTGCCCCACTGGGAGAACAGGCTGTGTTCTATTTCTGGGTGGAGAAACCACTCATAAGATACCTCGCACACATGGCTGAGAGCATCCGCCAGCTGGCTGGAGGCCCTTACCACATGGATGGCTAGGAGATCGGCCTCTAGGCTGCACACGAGGGTCCACATGTGGAGAGCTTCCTTGCACAGTGGTAGGGAGTGCGTCCCACCCTGTTTGTTGAGGTTGTACATGGTTGTGGTGTTGTCCGTCTGGACCTGGACCACCTGACCCTGGACGTGTGGAGCGAATGCAGACAGCGCCAGCTGAACTGCTCAGAGTTCCAGCAGGTTGATGTGTCATCAGAACTCCTCAAGGGTCCACAGCCCATGGACTCTGTGTTTCCCCAAGGTGCATCCCACCCTGTCTGTTGAGGTAGTACATGGTCGTGGTGTTGTCCATCTGGACCTGGACCACCTGACCCTGGATGTGCTGAGCAAATGCAGACAGCACCAGCTGAACTTTTTAGAGTTCCAGCAGGTTGATGTGTCATCAGGACTCCTCGGGGGTCCAGAGTCCGTGGACTCTGTGTTCCCCCAGGTGGACTCCCCAGCCTATGAGAGAGGCATCGGTCGTCAGGATGACCGTCGACTCTGGGTGGATAAACAGGATCCCTTCCTGCAGAGGCTCTCGGACTAACCACCAGTGAAGAGCATCCCATATCCGCTGGGACACAGTGACCAGCTAGTCAAAATGACCCCTGCGCTGAGACCACTGGCTGGCCAGCTCCCACTGCAGGGAGCGCATGCTCCAGCAGGCCCAACGGACCACGCTGGTGCAGGCTGCCATGTAACCCAGCAGGTGCAGGAAGTCCCGGGCAGGGATAGCTCCAGCACTGCCATTAGGTCTTCTGAGACGACATCCCTCAATGGGTGGTACTGGACCATCTCTGAAGGGGCAGACCTATACGGGGGTGCCTGGAAGCTGAATCTGATAGTGTGATGGTCAGACCATCCGACTGGTTCCACCACCAAGTCGGCGCTTTCCATACCCAGTAGGAAGACCAGATCCAGAGAGTGACCCGAAATATGAGCCGCAGAGTAAACAACCTGTGTGAAGCCCAACGTATACATCAGTTGGAGGAAGTCCTGTCCAAATGCGATAATTCGTCATCGATCCAGGCATTGAAGTTGCCCAGCACCATCACTCTGGGCGACTCCAACACCGTGTCGACAACAAAATCCGCAACTTCCTGCAATAACTGCTTCTCATCCCCAGGTGGATGGTAAATGAGAAGAATTTTGCACCCCACACCTGCGCCCAGGATGCACTCAAAGGATCTGGTCTCCCCCACCAGCACCTCTATCAGATCCAGCTCTGTTCTAAAACAAATTGCAATACATCCGCCCCTATGATCCAGCCTCGGGCGGTGTATCACCGAGAACCCAACTGGCACCATTGCCTCAACAACTGGGCCAGCATTCGTGTCCAGCCAGGTCTCAGTGATGCATGCCAGGTCTGCTGACACCACAAGATCAGCAATCAGAGCCGTCTTGTTTTTAATGGACCTGGCATTGCATAACACTGCATGGGTAGGATAGGATTTAGAGGCAGCCCAAGGAACCCGCCCACCTAATGTGGAGCCCTTGGGTATGGGTACTAGACTGGAAGGATCCCTCTTCAGTCTCCATTTCACCCCAGAGCATCTTCTTATCCCCACAACCCCAATCCGACCGCTTCGCTCCTCTACATCGTCCGGGACCCCGCCCTCTGCGCCTCCTATCCACTATCCCCAGTGCTCTACAATGGGTATACACCTCAGCGGGCAAAGATGGATAATTAAAATGGTTAAGGTCCCGAAGCTCTGAGGAGGAGCAGCGCCTAACCAGGACAGCCCCTTTGCCAACACATCCTGTTTAACACCCAAAGCCAGCCCCCCTATTAAATAACACAAAAAATAAACAATCCCCCCTTAACCCTCTAACCAAAACACGCACAAAACCTAAATTAAACCCGCCCCTACAGTCCCCTAAAGTTCAGTGCCAAAGAGTTCCAATGGAAATCAGTGAAACAATGAAATTTGCTGCCTACGAAGCCCACCAAGTTTCGTGAAGAGGATTAGACTGGATGAGGCTCTCACCCTCCCCAGTCCAAATGATCTGAACCAATGTTGCTTTCTCAGATCAGTGACCACAGAGATTAAGTTACTTCCACATTAAACTCCTGGAGGTACTCTCAATACGTCCCCAATGAGATGATTATGTTCTGCTTACTGACCAACACAGCAAAAAGGTAGTCACCAGACTGAAAGAGCCAAAGACAGACTCGAAGAGCTGGGCACAAGGACAGATGATAAAAGCCAGTTATAAAGTATAACTCAGTTGGTGGAACACTGAGTGCTTTAAACCGGGCCATCCTCCAATCTTCACCCGACTCCAAATTCTTCCAATCCTGGGATCGCAAATCGTGCCCCCCCCCCCGTAGGCCGAGGTCCAAGAAGCTGGCTACCAGCACAGGGTCCACTGGGAGAGGGTCCTCTGGCCCCCACCCCAGTACAGGATCCTTGGGCTCCAGCGGAACACACCACCCACCGGTCCATATTCCACCGGGTGTCCACATGGACACAGACCCCTCCAGGCCCCAGCTCCAGAATGGCACCACTACCCCAGGTCCAGGAAAACACCGCCCCTACACCCACCCCAGGGGACAATGGGCAGACCACAGAGTTACCTTCAGATTTTCTCTGAATAGCAATGCATGTTTATTCAAACAGCATACAGAAGGCGCCAAACACTGTTTTAGAAGTAACCCCACCCTAGCACACACTGTCTACCTCTAATAATGGCCAGAAGTATTGTGGTTAGGGAAGATTTTGTCACTGTTCCTAACCAGCACATAACTACATCTTCTGAGCTGCAATTTGGACCTGGTTACAGTAGCAGCAGAATCAATAGAAGACCAAATGCCAGACCAAGAGTCATGTACGGTGGACTCTGCTGGAAAGGAACACTAGGAATGAAAGAGGTATTCTGATTTTTGAGTCTACCCCTGAACCTGCCAAAAGAAGGAATGCTGCCCATATGAAGTACAAAGGTGGTTTGGAAGAGATCCCGGATTTTGGGTTTTCTGGTGTCAGAAGTCTGCTTTTATTCATACACCTGGCAGTGCTTTCTGTGACGTATGCTTCAGGACTCAGTCTGGTTTAGAAAAATTCTGGACCTGGTATCATGCGCTAAAGAACTCTGAACTTTGGCCTCCTTTTTTCATCATGCCACAGTCCAAACAAAACACACCTTTAAAAAATATTGCAGTACTGTTTAGAGATGAAGACATTGTTGGCCTTCTATACTGGCTGAGGCAAAATGCACCATCCTGGGAATGCTGATCCCATTACAGACTCTGTAAACATTTGAACGGGGAGGGTTAGAGTATTATAAAATTAACTTGGTACACAACACCTACCTCTGTTTTTCTTGGGTAAAGACAGGGGAGTTATTTTTTAACCAGGTCAGCCTAAGGCCTGTCATTGCAGTGGGGCAGGGGATCATTTCAGTAGTGCCTGCACCAAAGTGAGGTGCAGCTTATTCTCTAAACTGGGACATCTGAACGTGCACTGTAGGAACAGGATCGCAGTTAACTTAGGTGACAAGGTTGGACACTCATTCAGGTCTTGCCCATGGGCCTCACATAATAATAAGGAACAGTTAGATCAGATGGAGCAAGAATGTTACGTGAAAATTGCTCAGCGTAAGGCACCTGGGGAAAACGGTAACTCCCCCCCCCCAAAAAAACAGGGACTCTTCCCCACAGCCTAGTACATCCAGACACACATTTGTGTTAGAGCCCAGAATGGAAGACCCCACTGTAGGTAATGATGTACAGCACGAAGGACATGACACTTGTTCATCAGAGGCTCACCCTCAGAAAGATATGATAGCTGGATAGAAATCCACCCCCCTGCAGATTTTGTCTCAGAAGATACCAAGAGATGGATCAAGGTCCCATTTCAGTGGCTGGGAAAGATGATGAGGGCCAACCCTGATCATGGCTGATATGCCCCTTCCCTCCACCCTGATTACTGAATCACTGCACAGGGTAATGAGCAAGAGGAGATCTAGAGGCCAACAAAAGTTCATAATGTCAAAGAAAGAACCTGTCTCTGTCCAGAATAACCCTGAAGCACTGACATCCACTGGGAACTGAGGGGAGACAGAGGAAGAGTCCAATGCCTCATCATCGAGTTTTCTCAACCTGACCCTCTGTCCAGTAATGATGGGGCTTCTCCTGACTCTCAGAGAGTATAAAAGGGAAAGGGTATAAAAAAGAAGGGTTCAATGAGCCTGTAATTATTTCATTATCATGACGTGGCTGTCCCTTTTTCTTTGCTCTTCTTTTTAAAATGTTGATGATGGGGGATCCAGACTATAACATTTGTTCTTTGAACACGGACAGCTTATGCACTATTCAAAAACAGTTATTCAAACTATCCATATTAAAAGAAAAAGCATATGACATAGTTTTTTTACAGGACACCAGAATGAATTCAACAAACTATGGGCCACTGGACCAGCTTTTTGGTCCTTTGCAGAAGACAGATGCTCGGGTGTAAGCATCCTGTGTTCTTCATCCTCAATTACAGTCCATAAACTCACTGATGTGTATGTGCCTCAAAGTAAGGCTGAGCACATTGGAATTTTGAAACTGATACATCCTTTTTTATTTACAGGACATTACAAGCAGGAACTTTCATATTGAACCAGTATTTATTAATGTATGTAATATACCACAGAATATAGTTTATAAATGTTAGCCCCCACTGAAAGAGGGACTTATGCTCCCATTTTAGGCATCCCTTTCCCTTTCTTATCCTCCCCCAGACCTAGGGAATATATTAGTGCTCTGGGGGTTAGTACCTGCTGGACGCCTCATGGTGGCAGCAGAGAGTAGATTTGACAGAGTTATATAAGGGGGGAGACAGCAAGTTTTTGGGGCCTTTTCCAGCCCAGGCAGTAGTCCTGGGGCTGGAGGGGAGCAGCTGGAGGAGCAGAGCAGGCAGGACTAGAGGAGCTTGGAAGTCCAGGTGGGCCAGCAGGGAAAGACCCCCCTTCCCCGTAGGTGGCAGATAGGGACAGCCTTTGCAGTGACATGGCGTCGAGGAGCTAGGAAGGAAGCTCTGTGGGGGAGGATGGTTAGCCAGGTCCTGCGTCACTTGGGATAAGGGAGGAGTAGGAGGCAGTTAGGAGGCCAGGACAGGCAGGAGCCCTTAGAGATCCCTGTTTGGGTAATTTGTTCAGGCTGCCAGGGCTGTGGGGATGGTGGCAGGGTCCTCACAGGGGGAAGGCCAGTGGCAGTGGTTTTCCGCAGTAGCCGGTGTGGCAGGGTGGCCTGAGGGCAGTTTAGAACCAGGGGGTCCCTTCACCCATAATTGGGGCCTGCTCCGAGGGGAAGGTACTGGGGCGCCGGCATTAAAGGGCCGGGTGGGTCACAGGTCATTAAGGCAGACCTTGGAGGGTGGCCACTGGTTAGAGCTTACTGCAAGCCCAGGAGTGATTTGAGAGGGATGTTGGCCTGGGCATGGATCCCCCTCCAAAAAAGGGTCAACTGGGAGCAGAAGAGAGTATGGTGCTGCTCGCAGGGTTTGGGCTGTTCAGAGAGGCCTGGGCAGTGGCAGGGCCCAAGGCTTCTCTCATGGCAGAGCAGCCTGATGCAAGGGGCTCAGGTACTGGAGCAGGGCCGGGTTTAAAGGCCGCTACACCAGTGAGAGCCATGTAGATGAAAAGGCTGAGCTGCATGGAGGGAGGGGGTGCTGTGAGAGTTGGGAGCACCTTACAGAGCAGGTTCCTTGTAGAGCAAGAGTGAGGGGTTGCAGGGCCTGGGTCGCAGGGAAAAAAAATCATGGTATCCCTGATATCTGGGCCAAGTCCAGAGGCCAGGTGGGGGAAGCAGCACACTTTCCCCCACTGGAGTTGGGGCAGCAACCAGTGCCAGAGTGTTGTGTGCAACCCAGTGAAGATAGAAAAGCAAGGAAAATGTTTTGGCTTACCAGCGCCAGTGAGACAGGAGCCTGGAGTTTTTTTGAGAAGGGAGGTTCCTTGGGTAAAGCATCCAAGCAGGGTAAAGTAAAGGATCCCTGCTGTACTGCCTGCATTCAATGTGCTGCTCCGAGTGTCCGGTCAGGATGAATTGTACAAAGTTTGATAGCCCCATGGAGCTGCTTTATTTTTTTTATGAAGGATGTGATCCCCGCATTGCTGGAATCATTTGGGATGCTGGAGCTAAATAAAGAAGCTTGTTTGGGAAGAAATTGGTAGTGGACATTGCCTTATTTTAAGCTGGAAGGGGGAATAGAATGAAACAGGAACTCCCCCTCTTTGTGTCTAATTTATCTCATAAGTTTTAATTCCAGGAGTGATGCTGTCACCCTGCGTTGTGGATAAAGGGGCTCATGGGCGTAAAGAGTCAGGAGGTTGCAGCTGGAAGATCCTGGTCCGATGGTCAGTATGCGGGGACAAAATCCAGATTTGGAGGTGAGATCGAGGGTGCACTGGTATATGAAGTCATCTGAAAGGTGGGACTACTATTTTCCTATCTGGAATAAGTGTGCGCTTGCTCAGGTTAGCACTTGATGTAGCCTTCTCTATGTGTGCTCCGGAACAACTGCAATGAAGATTTATGCCCCTAGCCGAAGGGGCCGGGGAAGGGGAAGAGAGGTTACATAAACAACTGGCAGATCCTTGTATCTCAGATAAAATGGAGTGTCAGACATGGTTCCAACAAGTTGGTCCATCAGAAAAAAGACTGACGACCTCTACAGTGACAAGATAACTGCAACAGTTCCTATAGCGACAGCTGACCAAGCAAAACACCAGCATAGCAAGAAATAGTTCCAATCTAACAGCAACCAAACCAATACCCCACTTGAACTGTAAATGTGGGGCACCCCCATATATTAATAAAACAAACTCTATGGCGCACACACCATGGAGCAAAATGCAGACATCAGGTCCCGCACTAGAACCCTCCCTCCAGACAGTGGACATGGAGACAAAATGCATGGTCATGTGGAGTTTATTGTGGACCGGTCGACCTAATGCACCTGTCGACGGGAGAATCAGATTGTAGAAAGTACAGTTGCCGTAACTGTGTCGCTGTACTTGTGTCACTGTTATAGCACTGCTGTAACAACAGCATACCATCTGACATGCACATTGCAAGTTTGTACTACAATGTGAGATTCTCATATCTGGGATGATCAAAATGATGGAGGCAGACTTACAAGCCACTAACCACTATGAATATAGCAACCTGTCTAGCGTTCAATATTTGAAGTTCTGGTAAAACGTTATATGGCTGTGAGACACATACAGGTCTGTGGGGACTGGATCCGATCTTTCTCCTGTTATTTTTTTCTCTCCATGTGTACTTGTTTTGAAATGTATATAGTTTTCGGTTACACTACTGCATGAACAACTACATGCCCTGTTATCGGATGGCTTGACCGTTTGGTCCTTACCTTACTCAAGGCTAGGGATAAATCCTGGTCTGTTTACAAGGCTACTAGGCTTGCGTCTGACTGGTCAAAATATTGTACCCTTAGAAACGAATGTAAAAAAGCCATTCACCAAAACAAGAGTACTTACTATAGGTCACTCCTCGATTCCTCTGTAGGTAACCCAAAACACTTTTGGAAGTGCATTAAACTGGTTATGGGTATATCTACTAACCCTCTTTTCTTTGACATGTGTATAAATAATGGTAATTGCAACAATCCCAAAACCACAGCAGCCACTTTCAATAGCTACTTCTCAGACCTACCATCCTATACAGGGGCTTTCCCACCCTTGCCACAGGCAGCATTACCTATCAGAGATCCATGCTCTGTCACCCGGAGCTACTCTCAGTTTTATTTCCATGTGGTTAAAGTATCTGAAGTGTGTATACTACTACAGTGAATCCCTATAGACAAATCTGCAGGCTCTGATGGCATCGATCCTTAGCTACTAATGCTGCTTCGGAATTGTCCTCACCTATCACTAGAATCATCAACCTACCCCTTGTGTCCAGGGCTGTACCTCAGCTATGGAAACTCTCCCATATAATCCCAGCTTTTAAGAAAGGGACACAAAACTGGTGACAAACTACAGTACGACTGCCATACTTCCTGTCCTCAGCAAAATACTGGAGAAGCTTGTTGCCTCACAGTTATTCGAGTTCCTAAACAAGCATAGCTTTCTGTCTCTGGCTCGACATGGTTTTCGCAACAATCGTAGCACTACCACTGCTCTCCTGTCCTTTACATCCCAGGTTGTAAATACTATGGATAGGGGTGAGTACATAGGGGCAGTATTCATCGACCTTACTAAAGCATTCCATCGGGGCAGTATTCATCAACCTTACTAAAGCATTCTATCTGGTAAACCACCATCTGCTTTGTACCAAGCTAAGCAACCTAGGGATCTCCTCCTCTGCTCTACCCTGGTTTAGGAACTATCCTGATGGAAGGAGCCAACAGGTAAAAGTTGGAACTACCTTCTCTGTTCCTGCCCCCACCATGGTGGGAGTGCCACAAGGTTCAGTACTTGGACACCTCCTATTCTCCCTTTATATTAACGACATACACCAGATCCTCACCCACTGCACTCATATCTTACATGCAGATGACCTCATACTGTACCTAAGCTCACACAGTATGTCTGAAATTAACACCAATTTAACCACTGACCTCCATGGATTACAGCACTGGCTCCTATCTAACAAACTCCTTTTAAATATGGCAAAGTCACAGGCCATGCTGTTTGGCTCTGCTCCTAAAATTAAAAGCTGCACTACCCCCTAACAGTACTGTGTAGTAATGAAACCCCTCTTGTAACGGTGCCTACACTGTTACCTTGGTGTCACACTTGACGCAACTCTTCATTTCTCCCTGCACATAATGAGCATTCGTAAATCACTAAAACACTAAATTGGGTCTTTTGTATAAGTTCAAACAAAACCTTACCCCCACTAGCCTGCCTATTACCCGTGGTGTCCTACCCCATAAACTCAGTTATGAGGTATCTGAAATTCACGCCTCTTCCAAAACCAATTTACATAAATGGGACATTACATATAATAACATCTGCCGATTCGCCATGTCCCTAAGCTACGATAGCCACCAGTGCACTTTATGCATTAAACTGGGATGGCTTCCTCCTGCTGCCCTGCATGACCTAGCACTTGAAGGGTAATTTACAATGTCTTGCAAAACCAGTCCCCTTTTTCACTGTCTAGTCTTCTCCACCCTCCAACTGATACCTACCCACTAAGGTCCGCCATTCATGAAGAATTACCTATAGCAAGAACCAGGATGCGGCTGGGACACATTTCTTTCTCTGTTGTTGCCCCAAGGCTATGGAATTCTATTCCTTCCAGCCTACACCAGTGCCAGACTGCTGCTACCTTCAAAAAGAGTTACTTCAGCTGCCTCCTTAAATCTTACGCATGCTTTTGTGACTACAGCTCTATCTTTTATTGTTTGTGTATAAGTTGCTCCACCTTCATTCCTAATATTAGTCTGCCTATTCTAACAAGACTTGCCTTGCAGGAGCGCAACAGACTATTTATTTGTCTGGTCTCATTAACAAGTAGTTGCCTTGCTCCTCCAGTGCCCTGCAATGTTGACCTTATTTGCTTATCTATGCACTGCCTTGCTATGTAATGTTATATATGCTGTTGTCAACGCCACTTACTGACCCTGACCCTATGTAACCTCCCGGGTCGTGCCTGAAGATAGGTATTCAGCTGTCTAGTGCACATACCTGGTTTACAAAAACTAAATAAATACATTCCCTAGGATACTGTCAGGATGTATTAAACAGTCTCATAAATTTTCAGATTTTTTTTCTTTTGACTTAACTTGCTTTGTCAATTTTTTTTTATTTAGTGTGCTTTGCACCCCCTCACCCCCACCCCAACCAGCCCCCTTCGGCCTGACCACTGCCCCCAGCCCTGTCATCCATCTCCTAGCACTTACCTCCCCAGTGTTCCTCCCTGGCTTACTCCCCGAGGACCCCGCCCTTTCCCTCCCATCAGATCTTGAGCTCGGTGTCTAGGGAGCACCACAGAGTGATGATACAGGACCTGCAGAGCGAAGCGGGTGGCATGCTGCGTGGTCCGGCATTTTTTCTTTTTCTGTCCCCGGGAGGTGTGACGTGCAATGACACTAGTGGTGCTCATGCCAATGTCTGCCCCACCTCCCAATCTAGGAATCACTGGCTATCAAACCCCTGGCTTCCACCAGGGGTCTGTTGAGTGTTGGCAACTGACTCACCCCCCCCCCCACAGGAGTAAAGCAGTCCTTAGGCTGCTCAATCCCCCCCATGCTGGCCCTCTGACCACCGGGCTCATTCCCGAACCTGGGTCATCAGCGTCGCAAGCAGCAGCTGTCCTGCTGCACTGGCGGGCCAGCTGCTTTGATTGTTTCCAGTCTCTTTTGGTACTTGTTTCCATGAAATATTGTACTGGTATATAGTGGGGGGGGGTTTCTGTTGATATATGTTTTAATAAAAATGTCCCTACTCTTTTTGAGAAGTACCACGGCATCTTTATGTGTACATGAACAACCACCAGAATAGGCAGAACCTTGAAAGCAGCAGCAACACTTGCAAACGAGGAGCTGGTATGTTGCTGCAGATGTAACTTTCATTTTAAAAAGTGGGCGTAGATCCATTTAAGTTTTGCACACTACTTGAGTTTTTAAACTGCAAGTGTGCACCTTTTAATCTTTCACATTATACAAAAACAGTTCTTTTTTTCTTTACTCTGGATAATGCTCAAGGTTGTGACTAAAATATTTTGTCCTAAGACAACTTTGGCAATGGCAATCTCTGCAATTCTTTCCTCTGATCCGAGACTACATTTACTCACCACAGATACATAGACAGTGTCGGCAGATAAGAGCCTACGGCCCACCCAGTCTGCCCATTTGAGATTGTAAGTTCACTTTATGTTTTCTTAGAAGTCTGTTGCCTCTTACCCCGACCTCCAGAATTCCTTTATGTCTATCCCATGCATTCTTAAATCCCGTGATTGTTTCAGCCCCCACCACTTCCTCTGGCGGGGTGTTCCACTTGTCCACTACCCGTTCTGTGAAGAAATTCTTCCTCACGTTTCTTCTGAATCGTCCTCCCTCCAACTTCATCCCATGCCCTCTAGTCCTGGAACATCTTTTTTGCTTAAAAATAGTGTATTCCTGCACCCTGTTCCTCTCTGTAAGATACTTGTATGTCTCTATCATATCCCCTCTCTCCCTACTCTCCTTCAGCAAAGTTCAGAGACGCGTCAGTGCTAACCCTGTTGCCAGCGGAGCAGCTTGACACATAGTGCAAAAAGTTTGCCTAGTTCAATAAACTGTATCCTATGAAATTAATGAGAACCAATAATATTGAGTGTATATGTTCCAACTGCATTCATCCAATGTAAGATAAACCTGCTATTAGTGAAGCTTTGGAGGCTCCAAGCGCAGATTTAGCTTCACAGAGATCTTGGCTAACTACTGTCCTTTAATCTAATGCCCAGTGCACAAACATATACTGTTCTTCCTTTTATTTCCTTCTCTATTTCAACCAAAATGTTCTGCTCTGAAATGTTCCCCATCAAGGAAACAAATGATCTTCAGGGAGCAGCTCTATACGGCATCTGTTCCAATGGATCACACAGAGTTAACCCCTGTGAAAAGAGAGAAACTGAACAAGTCCCAAAGATGCATAAAAAGGCTGATATTTTTAGTGGCCTTTACCCTTCAAAGTTTTAAAAGCCATTTTAGCTACCATTGTGTCAGTGCAAAGAGATAGCACAAAAATTTTAGCCTTAGGAATACGTGATGTTAAATGTGACTGCTTCGAGTTGAAAGGGTAAGTACAGTATTTTAATTTTATCCATTTTTATCAGATGGCTAATGGTCCGTAGATCAAATTCGCTTTAAATCCAAAATCGTGCATTAAAAAAAACAAACAAATGATGTATTTTGGTGGAAAACACTGCAATGCTGGTCATGGCTGAATGGTTCGTATTTTGATTAAAGTAAGCCTGGAATGAAAATAAACCGGGCTCTGGTTAGTAATTCTCTAGCTTCAGGCTCCTTAGAGAAAAAAAAAATGAAGGGATGTCCTGGTTAGTTTTCATTGCTTATACTCTTTCTGATGGACTTTCGCTACAGAGCTAGAGACGTTACATGCTTAATCGTCTGTTACCTATTTACAGTTTTCACACTATACCCAGCACAGTTCTTTTAGCATCTGTCTCCAGACTTTTTTTTTCAGTCCACTACCCAAACCATCAGCAACAGCTTTGTGGGGAAAACTTTAGACCAGTGCTCGGATTTTCAATGTGTTTGTGTGTAAAATATTACATATATATATGTGTATATATATATATATCCTACCAAAAACAAATATACGCAGTGTTTTCAGCTGCCTTAAAAAGGTAGTTACACCTGACAAGCTATTGCCAAGAGGTCTATTTATTTATTAGCTTTTGGTGACCAGGTAAGTGCGTTAGGCAATTGGACCTGCCTATTTTCAAGCATGACCCAGCAGAGTACAGAATACAAATATACAAAATTACACAGAGCATGACAGTAGAAAATGGTACAATATGACAAGCAGGACCGCACACAGGAAGGTGAAATACAAATCATCATTAATCACATAGGTCACCCACATAGGAGTGAGACCGAAAGAAAAACCAATAACAAATTAAACCTGTACTGGACCCCAACTCAGGAAGGTCAGACATTGTGGATTACATTCAGACAACTGGAAACCCGGAGATAAGGGAGAGAGAAGCAAAAACAGAAAGCTGTGTAGGAGAGTTAACACAGCGGTAATAGCAGACAAGACAAGCAACAAGAAGAAAGGTTAAGAGCATTTGCAGACACCACGTGTCCATAGGTAAGAGAAGAGTGCTTTCGTGAATGAGTCATGATATGTGGAGCCCCTATTATGGGGAGGTAGGGAGTTCCAGAATTTGGGGGGAAAGTGGGAGAAAGCTTGTTCACCCATTCTTGTTGGGGGGAAGACAGTAGAGGGAAGGAGAATAAGTCACTGGGTTTAACATAGCTCCAAGAGAGTCGGGTCTGGGGATATGGGTAAGAGAGTCAATAAAGCATCCAAGGGTGTAGGAGCGCAAGTCACTGGGAGCCAGCCAGTTTAAGGAGGAGCAGAGTAGACAGTGGTGGGTGAGTCGAGGAGCAGACAGGGCAAATCTACAGATATTATTTTATGTGACTTCCCACTTATGAAGAGCACTAACATTAGCCCGGGACTGGACAGGTAGAGCATATTTAAGCCCCGGGAGGAGGATACCCTGGGCTATGGGGGTCAGTGAATGGCGAATTTTGTAGGCGACTCCAATCTTCATGTCGATACACTTACAGACCTCATTTAGATGAGAGGAAAAATTAAGAGATGAGTCAAGTGTCACACCCAGGTATTTAAAGGAGCCAGTATTGGATAAAACAGATCCATCAAGGCAAGAGACCTGCAGACAGGGGATAACTGTCTGGACTTTTCTGGTTGACCCGAAGAGCACAGCATATGTTTTGAGTAGATTAAGGATTAGCTGATTCAAGGAGAGCCAGGATTGGATGCTTTGGAAGGAGGATGATAGTTGATCACTTATGTCAGTGACAGATTTAGAGGCAGTGAAGATGACCAAGTCATCAGCATACATTATGATCCGGCAGTGAGTAGAAAAGGAAGGAATATCGTTAATGAAAAGAGCATGCAGTGTGCTCTGACTTCATCATAAAGGGACCACGGGCCGTGCCTTCTGTGAATGCGGTATTTTTAAATTTATTTTTTTCCATAAAAGACTTCACTGCGACTTCTAATTCCGGACCTCTGTTTCTTACTGTATATTATCACTGCTCACTACATAACCCAAAACCATGATGAGACACGGGAAGACAAATGCAGAAAATGCACTTACCAGCCAAGGGGGGCTTCTGGACCAAAAAAGGGGGATGAACATATTTTTATTTTGTGGGTGTTTGTGCACGTTACTCAGTGAAGCAAGGTGTGTGTGTGTAAGTGCTCTCACATTTCGTCGGGCCACCTGAGATGGCTTTTGAAAGCGTGTAGTGTGAAATGCAGAGCAGTAATTTAAACAAAGTCCTCACTGTACATTAATGAAAGCCAGCCCCATGGCTGTTGCTATCCTCCCTCATTCAATGTCAACAAAACCACAAGACCCACTAGCTCGTGGTCGCTTCTTGGACCTCGTCCAAACAAAATGGTCTGGAAAGGAAAACAGGCGCTGCTGCTGGCACTGACTGTGCAGAGGACTGCTGCACCTGGAGAGCTCGAACTAACTCAAAGGAATCTGTGTAATACAGCTTAGGGCTGGATATACAGAGAGGGAGTATAAATGAAACAAGAAGAAGCCGCTGAGAGGAGACAAACAAGGATCGATCTTTTAGGGTGCCACATGGTCCCCATTAGGCAGCTGGCAAGGCACGTGGTTACTCACACTCTTGTGCCCCCTAGCACACTGCAACAAGGGCAGCAGGCTGCCAGGGAGTCCAAAACAGAACTGCAGCAGTTTCCTTTGCTGCTAAGAGTGCCCGATTTCGCTCCGGCCAGTGAGCCACCCTAACACAATTCCTCTCTATCCTTGCTGGATTAGCCATATCATATAAAAAGTGAAAGATAAGCAAACCTTGAGTTACAATGTGATAGTTCATATCTAGGTTTATGGAACATCACGATCCACTTGACAATGACTCTGTTGTGTTGTATAAACCCCTCAATTGAACTACCACCTTTTAACTCACAGTTACCTATCATTTGCTCTACGGTATCTACAGCTCACTTTAGCCATGGAAAGGGGAGACACTGACACTCAGAAAATGTGGAACACATCATCTGATCATGAGAATACATGCTGGGAACCCTGTGGAAAGTAGTGACTTGATTCCTGCTAAGTTTCATTTTGGTTTAGCTTTTTGGATTACTATGAATTTTTCTGTTTTGAAGTCTGAGTTTAAATTGTGAAACAATACCTTCTCCACATGGAACAGCAACATTTCCATTTGGGACAGACGTAATCTGAGGGGTAAAACCAGGAAAGACCACCTGTAATGTGAGACACCTGAGAAGTATGACAATAGCCTTAGTAAAAATTAATCAATGATGCAGACAGATTGAATACTGTACATTGTGGAATTAGTCAATATAGAGACCACCCTGCGCCCACAATCTGAAAGTGCAAGATGGCCGCTCCTGCTGCAAAAAGTACAGTTACGTAAGAACTTACTGTAACAGTAGATCTTCGAGAGAGGTTCCTGCAGTAGGTCATAACATGTAGGACTGCGCCATCTGGCGTCAGGACCACACAGCAAAATTTTGCTAGCAATGTCTGGTGGTGGACCATCAGCGTGACCCTATAAGTGGGCGGTCCCCGTGCCCACCTTCCAGTTCTCCCGCCGGAGACCCAATAGACTGCGACAGAAGAAAGGGATATTATCCTTGGAGCCCAATCCAAAAAGGCCTGCAAGAGCAAACAGAAGACTGGGGAAAGGAGGGAGGGAGGGAAAAGGATGACCTACTGCAGAAACCTCTCTCGAAGAGCTACTGCTATGGTAAGTTCTTATGTAAGTGTACTATCTTACTTCGAGAGGGTTCCTGCAGTAGGTCATAACATGTAGAACTGATTCCAAAGCAATAAAACTGATCAGGACAAAAACTGAAGCATGGGAGGAAGGAAGGTCTGCAAAAAGACCTGAGCAAGTCTATGACAGAAGGCCCTGCAGGACAGTTAGGCCAAAACCTGCCCTATGCCTCAAGGCAATGCCCAGAATGTAATGTTTCGTGAAGGTATGGACTGAACTCCCAAGTGGCTGCAGCACAAATCTCCGCTGAAGACACGTTCCTGAAAAAGGCAGCAGAGACAGCCACATCTTTGGTGGAATGACCTTTGAGCTCTCCCAGAAGAGGCTTGTCATACTTCTGGTAGCAGAAATGGATGCAGTTGACCAACCATTTGGACAAGCACTGCTTAGATACTGCCGACCCCAGTGTCTTGGGGGCAAAGGAAACAAAAAGTTGATCATCTTTTTGGATATCCTTGGTACGGCTGATGTAGTATCGTAATATCCTGTGCACAACTAGAGTGTGCAGGAGTACCTCACCCCTGTTAGAGTAAGCTGGAAAATAAACAGGAAGTTCCATGGGTTGGTTCAAAGTGAACTCAGAAACCACCTTGGGAAAAAAACTTAGGATTTGTATGCATAACCACCCGGTCTCTGTGGAAAATCAGATAAGGCTCCTTAAACATCAGGGCCTGGAACTCGGAGATCCTTCAAGCAGAAGTAATGGCAACTAAAAAGAGCACCTTCCAAGAGAGATAGTGCATGTCACAGATTATTGCTGGTTCAAATGGTGGTAAAGGAGCTTTTCCAACATAAAATTCAAATCCCAAGGCGGGGTGGGGTTACGGATTAGTGGTTTCAGATGGAGGATCCCTCTCAGAAATGTCTTGGATACCTCCAACTGAGAAACTGTTTTTCCGTCTACCAAAAAGTGGTAGGCAGAGATCGCTGGAAGGTGAACCTTTAGCAAAGAGTAGCTGAGTCCTGAGTCATACTGGTGCAAGAGGTACTCCATGATCTGGGGCACCGGGCAAGAAAGAGGATCCCTCTCTTTTCAGGCTGCCCAAATGGAAAACCATTTCCATTTCATAGCATAAGCAGCTCTAGTGGAGGGCTTTCTAGCCTCCACCAGAACTTGGGCAACCCTGTCAGAGACTCCAAAACGGTTAGCGATTATGTCTGAAGGAACCACGCATGAAGGTGTAGGGACCTGAGGCCCAGATGCACCAATCTGCCCTGATCCTGCATCAACAGATCTCACCGAAGAGGCAGAGGTACTGGGGTTCCATGGCCAGCTGCTGTAGAAGTGGAAACTAAATTTGCCTGGGACGGGGGTGATCAGCAACAGCTCTGCCACTCTGCTTGAAGTTTCAGCAGAACCTTCTGCAGAATGGGAAAGGGAGGCAAGGCGTACAAGTATCTCCCTGTCCAACAGAGAGATAACGCATCTAGCCAAATAATATCAGGCCCTTGAATGAGTGAGCAGAGCTTGGAAAGCTTTGCATTGAATGGGGAGGCGAACAGATCTAATTCTGGATGCCCCCATCCGGGGAACAGATTTTCCGCCACTTCCTGGTGTAGCTCCTGTTTGTGAGCTAGAGCCAAGGAATGGCTGAGACTTTCTGCCAGGATGTTGAGTACACCCGAGACGTGCACAACTGAGATATGTAGGTCGTGCTGGACTGCCCAGTACCAGACCCGCATTGCTTTCCTGCACAGGGAATACAATCGGGTGCCTCCTTGCTTGTTGATGTACCAGACCACTGACATGTTGTTGGTCTGTACCAAAAGTGTTCCCACTTTTAGAATGGGCTGGAAGGCCTGAAGGGCATACAGGACTGCACTCATCTCCTGGATATTTATGTGGAGTGAGGATTCCAACTGGGACCATGTTCCCTGGGTTTGGTGGTCTCCCAGATGAGCTCCCCAACTCAGACCCAAAGCATCTGTGGTGAGGGTCCAAGAGGGCAGGGAGGGTCTGAACAGTGTTCCTCAGGACAAGTTCGGAGGGTTCTGCCACCACAAGAGGTCCTTTTTGAACGCACTGGACACCAGAATAGGATGGTCCAGGTCGTCGGTACCCTGATCCCACTGGACTCGTAAGGTCCATTGAGTGACTCGCATGTGTAGCCTTGCCAGAGGAATGGTCAGAATGGCCGCAGCCATTAGGCCTAGAAGGCATATAAATGCCCTGGCTGGGGCAAGGCTGGAGAAGGCTACCAGTTTGGCCTGCTCCTCCAAGGTATCCACTCTGTCCTCCAGGAGGAAGGCCTTGTCCTGGACCATGTCCAGAACTGCCCCAATAAATTGGAGGCATCGAGACAGGACCAGAGACGACTTGGGGTAGTTGATGGTAATACTCAGTCAACTAAAGAGGTCCAGGGTGGAGGATAGTCAATCCTCCAGGCTGTTCCTGGATGGAGCTGCTATGAGCCAATCATCCAGGTAGGGGAACACGTAAATTCCCTGGCAATGAAGTGCCGCTGCCAACACCGATAGGCACTTGGTAAAGACTCTGGGTGCCGAAGAAAGGCCAAAGGGGAGGGCTTTGAATTGGAAGTGCTCCCCTTGGAAAGAAAATTGCAGGAAGTGGCGATGGCCTGGGAAAACCAGTATATGCAGGTACATGTCCTGCATATCCAGTGCACAGAGCCAATGGTCTGTCTGAAGCATGGGCAGTAGTCCCTGGAGCAGCAGCATGCGGAACATTTTGTATTCCACATAAACGTTCAGATCGCTGAGGTCTAAGATGGGCCTCAAATCGCCGTTTTTTTGGGAATGAGGAAGAAATGGGAGTAACACCCTTTTCCCCTCTGCACCCAGGGAACTGGCTCTATCACAGATTTTTGGAGTAGAACCATGATCTCTTCCCTTACCAAGGTTACGTAGTCTGAGGGATAATGAGATCACCTTGGAGGAGAGTCTGGAGGTTTTTCCAGAAACTCAATGGTGTGCCCTCTTGTTATGAACTGAATGACCCAGGAATACAACGTGATGCCCTGTCACTCTAATAGGTGGAGGGGAAATCTTCCCCCGACTGGTTCCACACTGTTTGGCGGTAGAGGAGGAGGGGGCCTGAAGGAGTCAGGAGGTGGAGAGGCGGGCGGGAAAGGTGCCACCTGCGGCTCGTGGATTCTTAGGGGCGAGGGGAGAAGTAACGGCTTATCCCTACACTCTCCTCTTATTTTGGCGCTTGTGAATGGCTGCTTTACTTGGTGTTTATTCTGGCACTGAGAGGGCTGTTTTGGTTTAGAGCCCCCTTTGTACATGGATTTAACAGACCTAAGAGCCTGTCCACTATCCTGTAGGTAGGCCCATAATGAGATCTTTAGCATCTTCCCCCAAAGAGGACTGGACCTCGAAAGGGGGCATCCTGAATGACTGAATGTATGTCTGGGGAAAGCCCAGAAATATGTAACCAGGTGTGATTCCTGAGGCACACTGCAGTGGTGGTGGAATGAGCGACTGCATCTACGGAATCGTAGGTGGCTCTCAGTACGTGCCTACTGGAACTCTTGGATAGGCGCAGGGTCTTGGTGAGTTCAGTTTTGATTTCCGAATCCTCCATGGACTCAAGTCTAGCCTCTAATTTAGTCATGGTGGCCTTTTGGTAAGACACCATGTGTGCTATGTAGTTTAACGAGTGTACAGCACATATGGAAGAGGCATAAACCTTGCGTCCAAACTGATCTAATTGCTTCCGACTCTTTGTCGGGAGGAGAGGTGCTCATATGTTTGGGCCTAGCTGTACAATCGTGAGCCGCACCAATCACGATCGAATCAACCTTGAGTTGAGCACAAAGATGGGACACACTCTCCAGCATGTGACAGATCTGGTCTGCCTTTTTGGGAACGTCTGGGATCGAGTGAGGTAACTGCCAAATGGTAGAACAGAGGTCCTCATGGGGGGCAGTTCAAGGAGGAATCAGAATGGGCGACACCTCTTCCATGTCAAGGTGTTCTGCAAGGCACTTGCATGTGGGGTCTTGTTCCTCAGCATTCCAGCCATTGGCCTGCTGGAGGATAAAGAGGATTTCCGTGAAGGAGGGGTCTTCTGGAGGCGATCTGGGCGATTCCTTGCCCTTTGCCCCTGTGATTCTGGATAGCTCTCCTGAAGAGGAGACAGAAGAATCCTCCTCAGAATCCGAAGATTCTTCTCTGTCAGAGGTTCTGGGCCTTGTAAGGGTAACCTCCTGAGTGGTCCCTCCTGAGATGTGTACCATAGCCGAATGGTAGGAACCCACCAGTGACAGGGAGCGGGGGGTGCGGGTAGACACCGGGGCCAGCAGTCTCCTATCCAGGTCTGAAACCAGCTGTGACCTGGCCTCCTGCCACCAGGACTGGAACATGGCCTGGAGGTCCTGTTGAGGCTGGGGGGGAGGGGGTTAGTAGTAAGGGTGGGCCATCCCCGGAAAATGAGGGGGAGGGTATCCTGACCCCTGAAAGGAGGGCAGTGTATAGCCTGATGCCTGGTAGCCCGGGTAGTAACCATAGGCATAAGGTGCCAATGTCAGGTCCAATGGCGAATAACCCGGCATCAGAAAGCCGGGATAATGCTGATAGCCGAAGGGGGGCCTGGAGGGATGCTATGCTGGTCCAGGACAGGTCCTTGTGGCCTTGAAGGCCTGGGAAATAATCCAGCGCCGGGAAAACTGGCATTGGAACACCCGGCATCGGCGCTGGCGTCAGGGGCAGACGTATGTTCCCTGGCGGCAGCTCTGAAGGACGCAGATCTTCCAATGTAGCCTCACGCGTTGGAAGCACGAAGTCCGACATAGTAACCTCTGACATTGAGGCCACGATAGAGTCTGATGGAAGAGTGAAGTTCCTGGGAGTCAGTGTGGGGGCCAGCTCAGGCAGAATATTCCTGGGGAGGGCCCGGGAGTCTTGGGGGTAACCGGAACTGGAGTGGGAGAAGAAAGTACCACTTCCAGAGGACCCTCTTTCCCCTCCGTCCCGGAATGGAGGTTGGGTAACCGAGGTTCCACCTGGGAAGGTGGAGGGGAAGGTACCTGTTCAGCGGGGAGCAGGCTGTGAGAGGTCAGTGAGCTTGGCCGGGCGCTGGGTGATCTGGCGTCAGCCCCCGATGGGTGAGCTTTGACCGGCGGTCATCAGAGTCCCTAGTGGCCAACTTAATGGTCGTGGAAGGGTGTGCCATGTGGTTGGAAGGTGAGCCTCCGACCGGCTTACGGGCAAGTGTTGGATGGGTTCCCTCAGAGCGGGAATTCATCTTACCGATGACTGGGCGGGCTCTGGAAGAACCGGAGTCCGGCTTACCGGCAGGGACTGGGTGCTCATCAGAGGATCCAGAGGGTGACTTAATGGTCAGCGATCCAGGTTTGGAGCCCATCTTGATGGGCCTACAAGTAGAGGAGGTACCTGGAGACCCGGAAGAAGTAGAAGCCTGGACAGTCACCAGGTAAGGTGGCGGAGGAGTGGCCTTATCCAACTGAGAGACAGAGGTCATGGGGCCAGCGGCCTTAGAGGAGACCCGCTCCCAGTCTTCCAGACGCCCCCATTCTCAGTGCTTCTCTTTATCTTTCTTTTTCTTTTTCTGCTCCGAAGAATGTGAGGAAGCAGATTCTCTCTATGTTTACATCTCCTGCTCTAAGGAGGCCATCCTGGACTTGAGAAGATGGGCTTCCAGGGCTTGCTGCCTGCATTTGTGTGTGGCCTGGTTGAAGGGCTTGCAATCTGAGCAGGCCTCTATATCGTGGCCTGGGCCTAGGCAGAGGAGGCAGAGTCTGTGGCTGTCCTTATGCGGAATCTGCGTGCCGCACTTCTCACACTTCTTAGTCTTGGATGGTGAAGACATAAAAGACGAATAAAGCGGACTATTTCGAGAAAATAGGAAAGAGACTGGAAAAAATGGCGATCAACTGAAGCAATGTTTACCACAAGGTTCTTGCACAGGTCGACGGCGGGAAAGAACTGGAAGGCGGGTGCTGGGACCGAAAACTTATAGGGTCACGCTGACATCAGTCACGTGACGTCAGGTGGGCGTTCCCCCACCAGACATTGCTAGTGAAAGTCTGCGGTGCGGTCCTGACGCCATAGGGCACAGTCCTATATGTTATGACCTATGCAGGAACCCTCTTGAAGTAAGATCGGAGGTTCTACCCATGCTCCTCGACCCCTGAATCGCCTAATCAGGGTCTGGAGGCACGAGAAGAGAGGAAACAGAGGGGCTGCAAAAGTTGTTTTTTAAAAGCACTAAAAAAAAAAAAAAGCGCATGTAAATAAGCCAGCAGCCAAGGCTGTTGGGAACTGTACTCCTGCCCTACCCGGTACAATAGCAATACCAACAGCAAACTTTCGGCATTGACAAATGCTTGTTTAAAACTGTCATGAATTTTTCCATGTCAATATTAAGAAAGTATATTGACATGCTTTATCATCATGGAAAATGTATATTGATAACATTTGTTTTACAAAAAACAGTTCTGTCGTGATGTAAATATGCATATCAATATGGCTAAAGTTTCTAGCCCCAATACTTCCACAGTTAGACCATTCAAAAGATATTTTCTTTAAAATGTGATAGCTTTGGAACCAGTATTGCTAGCGACTTCATGTTTTTTTTCCATGGAAGCTTGGAGTCAGCCAAGTAGTTATATTGTTAATGTATCACCACCGTAATGGTATATTGATATAAAAAAACAAAATGTTTAATATCGATACTAAAAAAACATAAAATGGTTCACTGCATTTTTAAAGTCCTCTGATTTTTACCACATTATGTCGATATGCATATGTATGTGGCAACACAGGAGTAGAACTGTATTACCTGTTCAAATGTTACAACTTTCAAAATGTGGATTCAAGCATTAGAAAAATATAAGATTATTTTGGGAAATGGTCAGAAGACACTAGTGGTTGTTCTGTCTAAGAATATTCTTTTCTAGTTATATTTTATAACTGTTAATGCAGGTTTTATTTAGTAACTCTTCTGGTACTTTCTCTTAGAGATCGCTTTGTTGCTGCTGCTGAGGTGACTGGGTCAGCCCCAGCCAGATGTCTGTTGCTCTTGCTTCTTGTCTTCTCTCCACAGGCTGCAGTTAGCCACGCTGAGTAATCCCCCGCTGTTCTGTTTTTCTCCCCTTCCCCCAAGACACTGAACAGTGACGTCAAGGCGGTCAAATTTGATGTTAGCCAGTCTTCCACATACCGCTGCTGAGTTTTAATTTGCCCCAGACAGAGGTTACATAGAAACATAGAATTTGATGGCAGATAAGGACCACTTGGCCCACCTAGTCTGCCCGTTTTCCTACCTAATGCATAGGCTGCAGATCCTAGTTAACCAACAGCCTACTTCCTCCTACCCCCCCTCTAGAATTGCCTTATGTCTGTCCCATGCATTCTTGAATCCCCCACTGTTTTTTAGTCCACTGCCTCCTCAGGAAGGTTGTTCCATGTATTCACAACCCTCTCCGTGAAAAAATACTTCCTCACATTACCTTTGAGTCATCCCCCTCTATCTTCAAATTGTGCCCCCTTGTTCTTGCACATCTCTTTTCTGAAAGATGCTACCATCTTGGACTCTGTTGATTCCCTTGATGTACTTGAAAGTTTCTATCATGTCCCCCCTCCCTCCCTCCTCTCCTTGAGTGTATACATATTAAGCTTCTTTAATCTCTCTTCGTATGTCTTACGGAGCAGACCCTGCACCACTGTAGTTGCCCTCCTCTGGACAGCATCCATCCTGTCTATGTCCTTGCGGAGATGGGGTCTCCAGAACTGGACACAGAACTCCAGATGGGGTCTCACCAACTGTCTGTACAGAGGGATAACAACTACCTGTTTTCTACTGATGATGCCTCTCCCTATGCATCCCAGTATCCCACCAGCCCTCCTTACTGCCTTCTCACATTGCTTGCCCACCTTAAGGTCATCTGATAGGACTACCCCCAGGTCCCTTTCCATTTCTGTTGTTGTTATTATCTCACCCCCCACTGTGTACTCTTCCCCTGGATTGTTGTTTCCCAGGTGCATTACTTTGCACTTCTTTGCACTGAATCTAAGCTGACATATATTTGACCATTTCTCCAACCTTGCCAAGTCCCTTTGCATCCTCTCCACCCCACCTTCTGTATCAGCCCTGTTGCAGATCTTTGTGTCATCTGCAAAGAGACATACTTTTCCTTCCAGTCCCTCAGCAATGTCACTTATAAGACATTAAAGAGGACCGGTCCCAGTACTAAACCCTGTGGTACCCCACTAGTAACACCCCTTTCTTCAGAGTAAACTCCATTTACTATTACCCTCTGTATCCTGTTGTCCAGCCAATATTTAACCCAGGCTACCACCTTGGGACCCACTCCAAGGCTGGCTAACTTGTATATTAATCTTTTGTGTGGGACTGTGTCAAATGCCTTGCTAAAGTCTAGGTAGGCCATGTCCACTGCCCCTCCTTGGCCTACCACATTGGTCACCCAGTCAAAGAAATCAATTCGATTCGTCTGACATGACCTTCCTGCTGTGAATCCATGCTGCCTTGGGTCCTGTGCCCCACTGGACTCTAGGAGCTCAACAATACTTTCCTTAAGAAGTGATTCCATCATTTTTCCTGCCACTGAGGTCAAACTAACAGGTTTGTAGTTTCCTGCCTCTGTCTTGCTTCCACTTTTGTGAAGGGGAATCACGTCTGCCCTCCTCCAGTCCTCCGGTACTACACCATCCTCCCATGATTTGTTAAAAAGGGTAGTCAGTGGTGTCACTAATTCTACCCTTAGTTCTTTTAGAATTCTTGGGTGAATCCCGTCAGGCTCCATTGCTTTGTCCACCTTCAGTTTTAAGAGTTCTTTCAGGACCCTTTCTTCTGTGAATGGACTGATCTCGACCCCCTATCCAGAGCGCTTCTACTGCTTGATTTAGGTACCTCCCCCTCCTCTTCTTTTGTGCGCACTGAGCAGAAGTATTCATTCAGTATCCCTGCTTTTTCACTGTCATCCTCTCCCCACCCTCCTTTCCCTTTAGTAAGCCTCACGATCCCTTCCTTCATCTTTCTTCGCTCCCTAATGTACCTATAAAAGGTTTTATCCTCCTTCTTAACTGAGTTGGCTATCTTTACCTCAGTTTGGGCTTTTGCTATTCTGACTGCCTTCCCCACTTCCTTCTGCTTTAACTGGTACAGTTCTCTGTCCTGCTCCTTCTGTGTTTCCTTATATTTCCTGAATGCTACCTTTTTCTCCTTAACCTTTCCCGCCACCTCTTTTGAGAACTATAATGGTTTTTACCTTCGTTTTGCTTTGTTGATTTGCTTCACACAAAGGCTTGTTGCCTCTGTGATGGCTGTTTTGATTTTTCCCCATTGTTCCTCCACCCCTCCTTCTTGCCAGTTTTGTTTCTACAGATGTGACTGAGTCACTCTGCGTTGATTCTGTTGCCATCGGTCCAATTGAGATCACCTCCATCTCCTCTTGGTCCATTTCATAGCAGCCTGCATAGTGACTGGCAGGAGTATGGCCTGCAGGCAACTGTTATTCTAAGGTGAGGAAGCAGGTAATGGTAAGGGCCGCAGCAGGATGCTGGGGTAACTGTGGCTCCGGACAGCAGTATCAAGTGGCGGTTGTGCACAGAGAGTATCTGAGGAGACAGTTAGTGCAGCTGTAGCAGGGTTCACAGACGGGGGAATAAGATAGAACATACAAGATGGGATAAGTGACTAAAGGAAGACATTTAAACTAAAAAATAAAGAGAAGCTTATAAAACCATGTGGCAGTCTGGTTTACTGAATTACTATACAAATAAGCAACGTACCAAAAGAAAATAGTGAGTTTTAGTTTTTACATTTTAAAGGATGTGGTACAGAAATATGCTTTATATTATCATGTAAAGAGGTCAGCTCGAATTTTACCCGTTTGTTTGCTGCAGGTTGTACTTACAAGCAAAGATCCACTCTAACTAATCAGATTGGTGAATTCTTCCTGCCCATTTTATAAGGTCATATAATCCCCTGCTACCGTACTCTGACTTGATTAAGTTTGAACACAGTAGGCAGTCTACCCTTTGTAACATGTGTTCCTTCTTCTGCACTGAAATCGTACCATAAGTTGTACAATAATATATTGCTGATTCCCCTGTCCCACTCTGTCCTCCACAACTCGCCTGTAAACAAACTTTTTTGCTGCAAAGCAAGCCTGCTTGCTGAAAAATAAAAAAATAAATAAAACAATTTAATTCTGCTCCAATCATTTTTTTAGAAAATGATTTCTAAGTTCATTTAGCCCTTTAAAGTTAACTGGCAACTGATTCCAAACAAAAGTACTGCAGCTTTAACTGAAAAAATGTTTTCCTAAGTCCAACCACTGTACAGTTTCCACTAGCAACACTCTATCTCCCTCTCCAGCTCATCTATTGATGACATCTGCTTGTCTGACTAAAGTAATTCCTTTAGACGCAGAGGCTCCAAGTCATACTAAAACTAATATATTAATGCCGAAACACGAAACAAAGCAGACCAGAATATTACAGTGACACAGCAAAATTTGTTTTTGAAAAAAAAAAAAAATGTATGGTTCTGTTAGAAAAGGTTTGACCACAAACTGCCCTGCCTTCGACCAAGTGGTGATAAAAATAAGTCTACAAAATTCACAACGTAAATGAGTAATTTAGAAGTATCTCTGATGTGCCTCCAGCTGATCTGACAGAATTTAACAAAAACTGTTTCTGTTTTACACCCAGTTGTTCCATGCCACATCCATCCTCCCACTGTAATGTCCCCCCCCAGTCCTGCAGCAGTCTCTAGTTGTGGGCTACCCCCTTACACCATGGCTCATGGGGGGGGGGGACAGGAAGCCCTGAGGGGAGACAGCATCCGGTCACTAGTGGCACAGCAAAATCTATTTAGACACCAGCATGTGACGTCAGTTCAAAACTGGACACCTGGTGAGACTCCACATCTGACACCAACATCCGCTGTGTGTGGATTTGTTGGAGGGAGAGGAGGAGCATTGTTTCTCGGGACTCTTCTGCCATGCCGCCATATAGCAGTACAGGTGGCACTGAGTGCACTCCCTTCCCAGAGGTATCCTGCATCTTCTAGCACGGCACTCAACATCTTGCCAGTCTGTGACACAGGACTCGAGATATGAACTCATGTCCCTAACATGGGACGTCATCACGCTTACCAGTAGGTCATCGGGCTGGCCAACAAGACCTCCTTTTACTGGTTTGCTTGCCTTTTGTGTATATCTCTCCAAATCTAAGTTGTTACTTAGCAATTAGCATTAAATATTAAAATCCAGAAATTACCGCATCTATCCCATTCTGAATAAATGTGTAAAAAGGACTATATAAAAACATAACCCACACAACTTTTTCTTACAATTTAGTGTTAAAAAGGAAATAGTTAAAACCAAGGGTGCCGGAAGATGGTAAAAGCTGAGGTGGCTGAGAACCAAAAGGGCACTTATGAGGGTACAAAGGGCACTTTTTCTATACTAGTTTTTACCATACAGAAATAAAAAGTGGAGGGGCTACCGCCCCTTTCGCCCCCCAGTTCCGGCACCTATGGTTAAAACCATATGGAAGTATTTTCTTGATGTCAAGCTAACATCCAAGTGGTCTCAGACTGGGTTTTTTTTAGAAACATTTGTAATCCTATTATACATCTGCAGGCCTGCCTCGGGGCATACCTCAGGCAGGTCATTGATGTAGAGGCTCAGCAACAAAGGATTCAAAGCAGGAAGTCCTGGGAGACCCCATACCACACTCCTTAAATGGCAACTCAAAGTAATTAATCTTTACACGTTAGATCCACTCTTCACTGTATATAACTCTTTCCACCTAAGTGCCATCTCAGAGTAAGACATATCATTAGGATGCTTTAGAACGAGACCACAATGTGGTTAACTATGTTACAGAACTTTTTTTCAGGACTAGAAAGACAGATCACACCATGACCTTCTGTCAAAGTATGAGTTAGATGAGATGATGATTGGTGGTTTCTACACAATACCCTGGCCAAAATCCAAATTTGTAATTGGCAGAGGGAATCCCCAGACTCCTAGAGGCCATTAGCTGCACAATCAGTGATTTTTCCAAAACTCGGATACAACTGGAGGAACTCTGCTAGTTACTTTAGCAACTTGATCAGCACTCCAGCTTGATTATTTTTAGTTATAACACTTTTGAGCATTTTACGAATGTTGTGAGTGTAATGATCCACTTTGGATGTGCGTCAGTGCCGTAATAACCTCACTTCCTGGGTGGCTGAAGGCCCTCATCTGTGCCTTGTGGCTCACAATACACCCAAGTCATCTGATTTTTGCAACATTGCTGCACACCCGACTATGGATTATTCCTTACTTACTTATAGACATGTAACCCCCCACCCTCATTTTTGGGTTACTTGTGGGCTCACAGGCCCTGTCTCTGCCTCCTCCAAGTTTCCCAGAGCTTTTCAACCTCCGGTCCCACAAGGCACGAGGCACGGGAACCAGAAGAGCACTAGCAGCCATCCATTCCTCCATCTTCGCAGCTGGAGCAGCTTGGGGGAGCCAAGAACTGGGTGTAAAGCACCACTGGACACCAAAAAAATGATTCCCCAGTCCCAGGGAAGGTTACGGGGTTGGGGAACAAGGAAAACAGGTGAAAACAGAGCAAGCCATGCCATGCATGTGAGGCAGCTGCAAAACTAAGTTGGTGCTCTGCAACAGAAACCGGACGGTGTGCCAGGAACAACAAAGAGTTCTGGTTCCAGGGAAGGCAGCAGAGCTGGAACCGAAGATGACTAGCACCACTGTGCACCACAAAAGCAATTTATGGGCCCCAGGGTAGGCAGCAGGGTCAGAAACAGACGCAGCAAATCCTGCACACATGCCAACAGCAGGGGAGAGTGGCTCCTCAGCTGTCTCTCGTCTCCAGCCCCCGACTTGCAAATGGACGAACTGCCCCAATACATAAACATACTCCTGGCCTCAAGACAGGCAAGCAGGGCCAGGATGTGCAAAAAACAGCCCGCCGTGGGCTAAGTACAAAGCAGTATGAGACTGCAGCAACCTGGACAGAAATGTAAATGTAACCTCCCTACATATGGGGGTCCCCAAAAGTCTTCCAGGAGCTTGCTAAGTGCTCTAAATCTGGATGGTGTTTGGCGTTTAAGCCATTTAAATGGCACTGCAGTGAGTCCTTTAGAGCCTCTGCGTACTGCCTCTTTTAAGAGCTGTCTGCTTGCAGACACAATTAATTGGAATGGGGGGACTGTGTGTTACAATGCTCGAATCCCACTCAGGCTGCTGGCTAAGTGCTCCGTTTCTGCAGTCGCTATATGCGCAGAGGGAGCCTAATTAAAAGATGTAATTGTTTGCTGGTGATCTGTTAGAGTAATAATGAAAATACAGTTTGTTCTAACCTGCTTACTTGTAGCAAGGACTGGACAGTGTAGTTTCTTCATTTTGGTCTTGAACTGCTGAATTGGACCAATCAGTGGAAAGGAGGTCCTTAAAATGGAGCCTGCTGGCAAATCAGAACTTGGGCCTGGAGCCTGCAACAAAGGGGATTGTATGGCAGGTGCTCATGGGAAATGTAGTTTGGACCTTGGCGCCTTTTTGCACCAACAGAGGGAGCCCTACAGTGACTGACAACCGAACCAGCCAACCGAACTGCTGTGAGCCCAAAGGAAATGCCCTGCACTGTTGCTGGAAAAGTTCAGTTCAGTACAGACAGTGAAGGGAGAAGAAGCTCTGTACTGTGCGGCGAGTAATTCGTGCGGGAAGCGTGTGTGTAGGCCCCCAAGTCGGTCTGCAGCCATTAGTGCAGCTGAATCGGACTGAATCCGAGCTGTTGTAGAAGGAAGAAGAAGCAGAAGTGTGGAAACCAGGCTTAACCTGTAGAAGACCGAAGATTTTGCTGAAGTGCGATCGGCCTGTCAGGGACTGAAGCTGCTGTGAGTGCTCCCGGGTTTTTGCAGTGCTTTGCGATCGGGATCGAGGAGCAGCCTACCTGGTATAGTAATTTCCTTTACATATGAATGTGCTTGGTGCGTGTGAGGAATCGCGGTCTTAATTCCCCTCACTCTGCAGTGTGTGCTGAATGCTGGAAACTCCAGAAGCAACACCATCCATCCTGTAACTGTCTTGGTATCGGAGTACAAATCAGGTTACACCCTGCAAATATCTATTTAATCAAAGTGTGTCAACTGATTTTGTGTTTTCTTCCACGGACTGAGCCATCCGGCTCCGATTACAAGTGTGTTGTGCATATATTTTCTTCCTACTGGGCTCCATCCATCTGCACCTGCCTGACCAGACGCGGACTGCTAGCTCCCCTAGCCTGAGTACCCAGAGTGTGACTTTTTGGACCCTATGTGTGTGCACAGTACTGTGATTTGAATATTGCCAAGCTAAATCAAGCTGATTGCCCCCTCCTGTGTTACTGTCCCCTAAATAAATCAGATTTGTTGTTATTGAACTATTTACTGTTTGTGGTGTCAGTACATATAGTGCCAGCATTGCACTGTGTTGTGTATGTTGCTTAACCTTGTTTTACAGGAGGTCCTCAGAGACGTGTTGCAGAATCCGTCTCGAGGGTAAGTGGTATCTATATGTGTAAAAAGTGTTCACATGTGGGGTATTGGAAAGGTAATTCCCGTGTACTGTGTGGGCCACTAGTGGGAACAAAGTGGGGGGGGGTCACAGTGTCCCAGAGGGCTGTACCCGAGCTAGTTTAATCACTGCCAACCCTGACCTCTGGGTGGAGGCACCCGTCATAGAACCTAGGCCCCTCAACCTGTCAGTAGCCAAGCAGACAGAGGTAGTAGCCCTTGGGGTAGCGCCACCTAGGGGTTACATCAACAAAGATGGTGGTGGCTATGAAACTCCTCAGCCCTCTGCTACACAAAGACTGCTGGGGAGGTTACGAAGGTGAACTGTGAAAATTACCCGCAAATTTTGGCCAATCAAAACCCTGTTTTACCAGAGACTACTTGTAAGCCCAGCACAGCTGTGACAACACTCCAAAGCCTGGCTGCCAAGGAAAAGGACTGACCTATGAGGCACCGAGTTTTAGCACATGTAAAAGAGGCTGACACCTGGATTCTGAGCTGGGTTTTGCTTTTGTGAGAGATGAAGCTGTGAGCCAGTGAGCCACTGCCTGCCAGAAACTGCAGGTCTGTAAGGCCAAAGAAGTCTGAGTACCCAGCAGCAGAATTAAGAAAGGCTGTATTATCCAGAACTGACAGGAAACAGGCAAGAAGTGGAGCTAGAGAGTTTTCCTCACCTAACAGTAACTTTCCCCTCTGAGTGATGAACTCCACATAGAATCAGCCAATTGACTGAGGCCACTACCTGCTTCAGGGTTCCTAGACCCATCTGCAGCTAGAAGACCAACCAAAAAAAACGCACCAGATGACCCCGGGGATGCCTGCCCTCCTACCGGAACCACATCCAGATGTACTGCCTGTTCAGCTAACAGAAACCAGAGGTATCTGTGAAGCTACCAAACCGTGAGTAACCAGAGGGGTTTCGGACCTGTAACTGGGGTGTTTGTGATTGTGCCTAGGACCAAGAGAAAAGCCCTGCGCGGGACTGTGCTAATTTGATAGGTCCACACGAAAAACCTGTGGAGGCCATCTGCCCACCCATTTGTGTGGAACAAATAGGGACCGCTTTGTTCAAGTTTGAGTTTCACTGTTCAGCAACAGTTTAGGTTTTGCATAAGTATGTTTTCCTGCAATAGTTTAAGAGCACCACCAAGCCACCTATCCTCCTAACAGCAACTATGTCCCCAGTGAGATACCCATTGCAACAAAAGAGAGCTCTCACCCATGGCCTCTGGAGGAATTTATGTCAAGTGCACCCACTTGTGGTCTTGTGGGGCTGTGGGGGGGGGGGGGAGATTGTGTGGGGCATTGTTATGGTTTCAGTATAGAGTATAAGTTTGCACTGCTACCCCACTCGCTTCCATTTTTGCTATTGCCCCCTTGTTCTCTCCTTACACTCCCCTGCATTCCTTTGCCTTGTTGTTGTTATTGTTGTTACACTGTCATTTGCTTTGGGGAGGGACTGTGTTGTCCAGGTTATTTTTTGTTTCCTTAGGAAACTTGAGTGCCAGCATCCAGGTACTGTACCATGTATTGCTACCCCAGATGCAGGCACTGTGCAAGTTTAGGCCCGAATATCCAGTGAAACACAACTTTAAGCAACTCAGGCCAGCCCTCTTGGAGGGCTTGGAGACACAGAACCCAAGGGTCCCGAGCGGTTGCTACAGACGACAGTATCCAATGACTCAAAACAATGTGATGGGCAAGCTACTGAGTGAATTACAAGTAGAGACACTGGGTGTGGAAAAAGCAGATTCCACAGCTTTAGAGTGCTTCCACAACATCTGCAGTATTGTATCGAATCGGTACCGATGTATTGCCACTGTCTATATCATGGTAGGAAAGTGTGTGCAGTGAGGAAGTACGAGCACAAAGAAGACAAAAGAACCTGAGTATGACTGCAAGGAAGGATTCCTGAGATGAGCAGGTGGGCACACAGGGATGGCAGATGAACCACAGATGGGCAAGTAAGTTGAGAAATGGGTATCATGTGGCAAGATGTCACAATGGCAAAACCTGACCTCAAGAAGAAAGGAATAAAAAACTCAGGGAAGGGAGGGGGAGGCACAGAACTGTGTGGACACCTGCAATGAGGCACTGAATATTTTTATCATACAGTAGTGGTAAACTGTTGGCCGGATCGTCTGCCCGTTCATGTTGCACTTATGTTTTTGTATGTTCATTTCTCTGGCAATTTCTGTGGGCACTGGGTTAAAAACCATGATAGCACATTCCCAAACTTTGAGAGTTTGAGTTTTGTGTGGTAGAAACCCTAATCTGCATTCATATAGTGTTTTGTAATGAATGTATATATAGTTTTATATTTATAATCATACAGGCAGCATCTGTATGTTAGGGCTGAGTTGGTGTTTGTGTCAAAACAGGGGGTTCTTTTTCAAATTTTCTATACTTATTTCCTGGGTACTGGCTCACATCGGCCCTATCCTCGTCCAACCCGTCATCCATACTCTGGGACATACTCCATCTGGAGTTACACTCTGGATTACCCCCAGAGATGCGTGCCTGGAGCGTGTCCTCTTCCCATCATATGATGGGATATGGCCCCGGACATTCCTAATCTGGGGTTACGCCTGGATTGTCCCCAGGGCAGGGCTCAGGAGGGGCCTTCCTCCTGTTGGATGATGGGTACTGACTCTGAGGGAGCCACGGTCAGTGGTACGGGATATGTGGTGCAAGGCAGGTAGCATCCTGCACAGCCCACGTTTTCCTAGTTGGTCCCAGGAGGTAGGACGTGCAATGACATCAATATACACCAGCATCTGCCCTGCCTCCAGCAACTGCCTGCACTGGCTGTTGGACCCCTGGTCTCCAACAGGGGTCTAGTGAGTGCCGGGATCAACCCCTCCTACCCCCTCGGAGGTCAGCAGTCCGTAGGACGCTCACTCCACCTCCCATGGTTAGCCCTCTGAGGCCCAGGCTCGCTTCTGAATCCAGGTCGCCAGTGTTGCGAGCAGTGGTGCTACCACTGTGTTGGCGGGACAGACCCAAAACAAGGGTTTTGACAGCTGATATTTCTGTGATCTTAGCCCCTAGAATGGGAAATTTTGTTGTGAATACTTCCAGTCCTAGGGGGATAATGTTTTGGAAAGTTTTACGAAAAACAGAATTTGAATGATCTTGTGACATAGTATTGGCAGTTCCCTAACTTTGTTACTGTCTTGTTATACAAAGTAAAATACTGACACAGTAATGCTTGCATAGAGGGTGCCACAGTTAGGGTGACTCAACGCTTCCGAACCCTCTATGCAAGCATTAATTTGTCAGTATTTTCCTATATGTGACATAAATCATGTTTCCATTTAGGCAGTCATTGGATGGCACATACTCTGCCCCAAAGTTCATTAACACAGGCAATACTAACTCCTATAACTTAATACTAGGAGGGGTAACCGTAGAACTAACTACATGAATTCCTTTTTTTTTTTTTTTACTTCAAACTTTATTAAAGGTTGTTTTATTGTCTTTAGAGACATATTTAAAGCTATGCATTACAGAAGAACAACTTTTTAACAATATCTACAAAGTAAAGATGAAAGATGAGCATTCTGCCATTACGGAACATGGCTAGTACAAAAAAAAAAAAAATTAAAGTTAACCGACTAGAAATTCAAAATGCCATGAAAATAACTACACATTGGAGCCACTAGGCCTCATCTACACTACTCTGTGAGGGTTATCAGAATCACTAAATAAAAAAAAGAATGAGGCTGTGGACAGCTGTGCAATAAATAATTGCAACTCTGCACCAAATGTCCCTTTAATATGTGCAAGATTAGGTATTTTACAAACAGAACTAAACAGTGTGGCACAACTGAAATGCAAGAAGAACAAGACTCTAACTGCTGCCACTGCCCCTGGATTTTGTGGGGTTTATGCTAATCAGTCCTGCTGCAGCAATGAACAAGAATTGTTCTTTGGCCCCCTCTCGTTGTAGGCCATTTGAAAGTCAAAGCAACTGACAAAACCATTGGCTAATAAAGATGTAATCCCAAGGATAAACAAACTTGAGGTCTCTACCAGGCGGTATAGCCCAGAGGTTAGAGTACTGAGCTGTGAACCTGGAGACACAGGAGACCTGGGTTTGAACCCCACAACTGCCACTTGCACACTGTGTCACTCTACGGAAGTCACTTAACCTCCCTGTTCTCCTGGGATATACCTGGAAATGCGCTTTGGCTTAGAGTGCCTTTCCCAGCCTCCAAATAATTCTCAACTAGAGCAAGGGCAATCCCATTCCGGAAAACAGGCACGTACCTTAAATCAGCAAGCCTACCCCCGGGTTTAAATTCATTCTCCGATGAGCCATCTAAAGGAGTTGTTCCTGTCCTTCTCCATTAGGTGCCCGGCCTCCTGAGGGTCTGTATGCATGTAGATCTTTCCTCCAGTGCTTATACAGAGACACATCAGGAGCAACAACACAAATGGGACGTCCAGGTTTATCAGGTGCTACTTCACTCCACTTGAAATATTTATGCCTCACCCATGTGTCATATGACTAAGCAGGGTTAACTTTTTAAAATTATTCATTTATTTCATAAGTTTTACCAGGAAACACATACTGAGCTGGAAGCACAGAAACATAGAATCTGTCAGCAGATAAGGACCATACAGCTCACCTAGTCTGCCCATTTCCCTACTCGCTGCTGCAGTCCCAGATCCTATTTGATCTGTGGCTGTCCTGCTCTGCACATGTCCAGAGTACCCTTATGTCGATCCCACGCACTACTGAACCCCTCTATTGTCTTCACCTCACCACTTCTGCTGGAAGGCTGTTCCACGGCTCCACCGCCCTTTCAGTGAAAAAGTACTTCCTAACATTACCCCTGAGCCTTCCAGCCTTCAGCCTCATATCATGCCTCCTTGTTCTTGTGCAGAGTTTTCTCTGAAATATGCTTTCCACCTGTACCCCGTTTATTCCCCTAAGGTACTTGAAAGTCTCTTATCATATCTCCCCTCTCCCTTCTCTCCTCCAGCGAACAGATATTAAGGTCCTTAAGTCTTTCCTTGTAGGGCTTCTGGTGCAGTCCATGTACCATCTTCGTTGCCCTTCTCTAGACTGCCTCTATTTTGTCAATGTCCTTCCGGAGATGTGGTCTCCAAAAAGGGACACAGTACTCCAGCTGAGGCCTCACCAGTGATCTGTACAGTGGCATCACCACCTCTTTCCTTCTGCTTGTTATGCCCATACCTATGCACCCCAACATTCTGTTTGCCCCCCCCCCCCACCTTTTCACACTGTTTGGTCACCTTCAGGTTGTCAGATATGATAACCCCCAGGTCTCTCTCCTGACTTGTAGTGGCCAGAATTTCCTCACCCATCCTGTACTCCTCCCTTGCATTCCTGTGATCCAGGTGCATGATCTTTCACTTTTTAGCATTGAAAGTCAAGTGCCAGACACCCAATCACTCCTATAATAGGCTTAGGTCCTTTCTCATTTTTTCCACCCTCTCCGGTGTGTCCACTCTGTTGCAGATCCTGGTGTCATCTGTGAAGAGGCACACCTTTCCCTCCAGATGCTCTGCAATGTCACTAATGAAGACACTGAATAGGACTGGCCCCAGCACTGACCCCTGTGGCACCCCACTGGTCACTTCCCTCTCCTCAGATTTCATGCCACTTACCCCACCCTCTGAGTCCCAGGGTTTTAAATAGCCGGTATCACATCGCAGTTTGTGAGGCAAACCGGCTGGTCATGTGAGGCAAAATAATGGAATGGATTGCAAAAAAGTGCGATTCATTTGGGACTGTTTTTAGCATTTCCACGTGTTCTGCGGGAAGATTCTGGCTGCTCTGCCCCATTTCTGCACTCTGCTTTGCCTCATCTTACAAATCATTGCCTCCTGAATCCCGTACTGTAAGGAGAGAACTAGAAGGGAGAGAAGCTGGAAACATGACCCGTGGCACAGAGGAGAGCAGAGTGGAGCATGGGCTGAGCTGCAGTGCCGACAACCGAGAACAGCAAGGTGGGTACACATGATTTTTTAACAGCAACAAGGGCAGCTTAGGTTTCAGGGACTGTGGCTTTGGGACGTTGGCAAAATCACTGAGGGTAGCTGAGCAGTTAACAAAAAAAAGTATGGGATGGCTTGGCGAAATCCCCGCGCAGGCTGCCGTAACCCCCTCCAATGCCTGTGAGTTTAACGCTGGTAAAATGAAGTGCACCAGTCATGAAGGGGGGGTCATGCTTCAAGAGGCAGTCTGGGTCTTTCTGTGATTGGCAGGTGCCCCTTTTTGTCTGTTCCCTGTAGCAGGTGTCCCGTCCTGCTGTTGTAAGCTGGTTCCTCTCCCCTTCCTCGCCCTGTGTGAGTTTGCCCCCCACTCCTGGGCCTCAGCTGCTGCTCCATGCTGTCAGAGGGGATCAAGGAATGTTGTTTTTAAACCCTGTGCCCCCCCCCCCCGTCACAGCAGCCCATGGCCTGCCGATCTGATCTTCCTGGAATCCTCTCATGCTGCAGGAAGCAATCGGAGCCCTCTGGCGTGAGTTTGTTGTTCCTCCTCCCTGGTATGCTCTTGTTGTTAGAGGAGATCGAGGCCAGGAGATCATGGTGACCCTCACCCCTCCGGTTACCACTGCAGGCCCTGACACGCAGATGATCATGGTTGGAAAGATGTGCAGCCAGCTGTCCCCTGGCTTGCCTGGCTACAGTTTACTCAGGACCCGTGTTTCAGGGAGATCTCAGCAGGCAAAGGCTCTCCCCCAATCCCCATATAGTTTTCTGCCCTTTTGACCATTTGTGCTTGAGTGGGGGGGGGGCTTCAGAGGCAAGGTTTTGGACCACAGTGGATTGGTTTGAGCAGCCAGACTTTGCTATAGGTGAGATGGATCCTGACCAGCAGATTTGTGTGTGGGGGTGGGGGCTATGTTGCCATAAATTCTCCAGCCCTGCTACATGAGGGGGAGGCAACGTCTGTCAACAGCAGGCAGCTTAGATGTTCTCTAGGCCCTTTGGGAGGGGATGCAAAGTCTGTGCCCTGGTGTGTGTTCAATTCTCTGGGCCCTCAGACATGCACCACTGGTGGGGGGGGGTTACAGTCTGTAACAACTAAATCATGTTCAGGGCAACTCTGGGGACAGTGGTCATACCCAGTCTTGCACTGCCCTATGCTGAGAGAGTGCCTGGGGACTTGGACATGTTTCTCAGCTGAGCAAAGGAACATGCCAAGTGAGTCCAGCAGAACGGGGTGGGGGGCTGTGAGCTGCAGCACCTATCATGAGACAGAACTCAAGTTCTCGGCCTGCTATATGGGTGGGGGGGGGACTGGCAATGTTTTTCTCAGTGTGCCCTGCTGTGAAAGCTAAATCTCCCTGGGTCCATACCACCATTACAGGGGAGGACTTTGCCGGCTGTGCTGGAAACTGTTGAGCAGCCCAAACATCATCAGGGCATTGAAGTCTGGGTAATGCTGAATCCATTCTGTGTATTTATAGTGCCAGTGTGGGGAACCAAGAGCCACAGTTCAGCGTGATCTTGTGGGAGTCATGGGCCCCCAGTGGCGGTAATGAATTAATTGCTAAGGCAATACTCTTGGTCTAGTGCACTTACCCAGTAATCAAAAACAAAGTAAATACATTCAGACCACCTGGGAGTCTGTTGGCCTGTCCTGCCACTGGGGGGGGTATCCACATATACTAAAGCTATGGCAATGCCCACAGTTTTTATACAGTTGGGGCAAATTGTGCCATGTATTTTGTAAATATAACAACTTTTTCATTTTGCTAATCACTTTGTTCCCATCGCTACACATTAGCTACACGAAGTAGCACCTTTCTGCGCGAAATTGCTAATCAATCAGCAATCCTTATTTCAAACCCTGGAGTCCTGTCCCTTAGCCAGTTCCCAACCCACTTTACCACTGTAGGACCCACTCACAGGATCCCCAATTTATTTAGCAATCTCTTGTGTGGGATGGTGTCGAAGGCCTTGCTGAAATCCAGGTAGACCACATCCACCACCCCTTCCTGATCTACCACCCTGGTTACCCAGTCAAGGAAATAATTTTCTTCTGACAGGACCTTCCTGCTGAGAATATGTGCTGCCTTGGATCCTGTGCCACGCTATCCTCCAAAAACTTCACAATCCTCTCCTTAAGTAATGTTTCCATTAGTTTCCCCACTACTGAGGTCAGGCTTACAGGCCTGTAACTGCCTGCCTCCTCTCTGCTTCCACTCTTGTGGAGAGGGACCACATCTGCCCTCTTCCAGTACTCAGGTACCTCTCCCGTCTTAAGTGATGCATTGAAAAGGGCAGCCAGTGGTTCCACCAGCACTTCCCTGAATTCCTTTAGTGTTCTGGGGTGGATCCCATCTGACCCCTTCACCTTATCTGCTTTTATTTTTCCCGAATTCTTCTTGGACTGTTTCCACCATGAATGGGCTGGTGTCTACCTCTCTCCCCTGAATATCCCTCTTAATGAGTCTCAGTCCCTCACCCTCCTCTTCCCTGGTGAATAGTGAGCAAAAATCTCAGCCTTTTCTATGTCATCCTCCACCCCTTCTCCTCCTTCCTTCTTTAGCCTAACGATCCCATTTCTGGTCTTTTCCCTCTCTCTAACGTGTCTGAAGAAGGTCTTGTAGCCTTTCTTTTTTTTTTTTTAATTCAGTTTTTTTTATTGACTTTACATTGAAAATGTGGCCTGACCAGGCCAGTACATACCTAGCATCAAAATTATTATAAGCCTTGGCCTGGTTAAAAGTTACAGTAACGTTAGCAAGTTCAGCAAAATCGTTTTAACACTTGTAGCCTTTCTTAATAACCTGGGCTATACCTTCCTCTGTCTGTGCTTTAGCCATTCTAATTATTTTCCCAGATTCCCTCTGCTTCTCCAGATATTGTTCTCTGTCCTCATCCTTTTGTGTTTCCTTGTATCTTCTGAAGACTCTTTTCTTTTCCCTTACTTTCTCGGCCACTACCTTTGAGAACCATAATGGCTTTTTCTTTCTTTTACTCTTGCTATGCATTTTGACACAGTGACCTGTTACTTCTGTTATGACTCACTTGAGTCTAGACCACTGTTTTTCCACGTCTCCCCTGTACCTTCCACTGCTAGGGCTCTTTTGAGATTTCTACCCATCTCCTTAAAGTTAGCCTTCCTGAAATCTAGGGCCTTTATCCTTGTACGGCTTGCCTCCTCCACTGTGGTTACCTTAAACCATACTGTCCTGTGGTCGCTGGTACCAAGGGGACTGCCCACCTCCACATCTGTGATCCTGTCCCCATTGGTCAAGACCAAATCCAGTAAAGCAGCTCGTTTCCAGATGTGTCCTGGACTAATACAACCAGAAATGTAGTTTCCAGCCAGCCTGGTGGTGCTGAGGGTTGAGGTGCTGGACACCACACCTTGCGCCATGCTGGTGGCCCAGGTTCAGGAGCGAGTCCGGGTCGTTGGCAGGAGAGGGTTAGGATTGCGCATCCGTAGACTGCTCTCCTATCCCTTGGGAGGGATGAGGGACTTCACCGCGCTGTAGCAGCCCCTGATGACGATCGTGGGTGCACTACCAGCGCTGGTGTACTTGGGGGGGGGGAGTGCGGCAGATGTCGGCACGCAGTGCCTTGACGTCCTTGCACGTCCACACTCCAGTGGGGCTTAACACAGGAAAAGGTTGGGCACGAGCGAGCAGCTTGATGGCCGCGCATGGCCCGCCTGGAGGTCTGCAATGGAATCGCACTGGGGGGGTTCGGTCTTGGCCCGGGATGGAAAGGCATGGGGGGGGCCTTCCAGTGTGTCGGGGAACAGCCGTACCGATCCCCCATCATGTGAGTGAACCTGCTGCCTTCTGGGCATGTCAAGCTGGCGGCTGAATGCCACCACTGTTCGTACTGCAGCAAGGCAGAAAAAGCAAGATATGATAAAAAAAAGAAAAGTGGTTTCCAATTTGCACAAGCCCCTCGAGATTTACAATGGACTCCTTCTCCCTTACCCCTTTCAATTTCTCCCTGATGTCCAGTGGCAACCCCTCATTCTCACTATCCCTGTAAGTCCTCCCTCATATCCACTGGCACCCCTCCTTCTCCCCATCCCCATCAGTTACCCCTAGTATTCAGTGGCACCCCCTCACTCTCCCCATCTCCATAATCTCTCCTTGGCATCCAGTGGCACCCCTTCCTCTTCCCATACCCTTAAGTCTCCCTGGTGTCCAGCGGTGCCCCCCCATTTTTCCCATCCCCATAAGTTCTCCATGGCATTCAGGGATACCCCTCCCATTCCTCATTCCCTTAAGTTCTCCCTGGTGCACATTGGTACCCTCCCACTCCTCATCCTCATACATTATCACTTGTATCCAGTGGCACCTCTCCCCATCTTCATAATTCTTCCTCGTGTCCAGTGGCAACCCCTTATTCTCCTCATCCCCATTAAGTTCCTCATGGTGTCCGGGGGCACCCTTCTCTATCCCCGTCTGCCATAAGTTCTGCCTGGTCTCCAGCAATACCACCTCCTTCTCCCCAACCCAGTAGATTCTCCCTGTTGTCCAGTGGCACCCTCTACCTCTCCCCATCACCTTACATTCTCCCTGGTGACCTGTGGCACTCCCTCTCCCCATTTCCATCTTTCTTCCTGGTGTCCAGTGGCACCCCTTCCTGTTCCCATCCCCTTAAGTTCTCCCTCATATCCAGTGACAACCCCCCTTCCCCATAATTTCTTTGTGGTGTCCAGTGGCACCTCCTTCCCTCTTCCCATCTCCATACATTCTCCCTGGTGTCCAGTGACACACCCTTCCCTCAGACCATTCCCAAAAATTCTTCCTGGTGTCTAATGGCACCCCCCTCTCTCTTCACCCCATAGAAGTTACTTTACTGATAAAGCATTTCCATGATTTTCAGAGACATCTTGTAACTCCTATATCAATATACCTGCTAATATAATAATATTGTGGTTTCACAAGTCTGGCAGCAGTCAGACATGGAGGTGAGTGAAGGATCTCTGCCAAACATCATCGGGTACCTGGATGGTGAGGTTGTAGGCGTCACAGGGCACCAGGGAAAACCTCTACAGGGACTGAGTGGGGGAATCCTGCACTAGCCAAGCAGTAAAGTTGGAAGGGATTCAGACTTGCCTGAGGCCATTTGTACTATGCCCCAGGACATTAAAACTGTTAAATTTAGCCCTGGGTACAGTTGCACCTAGGCATTACCTGCAGCTAGATCCTGTATCCTCCTCACCGAATGTAATACCAGGTCCTGGAGGGCAGTGCGGGTGGTTTAGATGAGGACTGTATGAGGTGTATATGGGTCTTGGGCAACATGTTTAGGGCAATAAGGAAGGCACAAATTGCACAATCCACAAACTCTGCAGGAAACAGGGGATCCCATTAAGCAAGTTGAGACAGTCAAGATTTAAGTAAGGTACCAGGGTTCTCTGTTTTCAAACCCTTGGGTAGACCCACTAGCCTTACATTTCTTTCTCCGCTAATGTTTTTGAGGTGCTCAAGTCACATTTTTAGGTTTTTGTTTTAATTTATCAGCTTTCTGGATGCAGTAAGAGCCTGTTCCGCTCGTCCTGAGGCATCATCCACTCTGGTCCACAGCTCTGTTGTTGTTTGTTCCAGGAGCACAAGGCAGGATGAAAGATCACCAAATTTCTTCTCTCAGAGTTTTGTACTGAATGGCACAGGGCTTGCAAAGAAATTTGTATTTCATGCATTACATGCATGCTGTTGGACACCCAGGCCTGCCCACTACCTTATACAACCACCATGCATCTGTCGGGGTTTGACTAAGTCCACTGAGTCAACACGGTTTGCATATTAGTGCCTCTGGCTCTTCCCAACTTCACAGTCTGGAATCAATAAAAGGTTAAAAAAGGCACTGAGAAGCATTGGTATTTCCTTGTAATTTTAACACTTTTAGATGCCTGCAGTGAGAGCTCTAAAAAATGGGTTAGTTCATTCCGATGGTTAGTTCTGCCCCGACCCTTGCTGTCCTGATTTCTACACTCCTCAACCTTTCCTTTCCACTGGTAAGAGGATCTTTTAAGTCTGGAAGCATTCCCCAGTCCTCTCACTAAACAAAGGTAGTGACCATTTTACAGCTGGCAACTGCTAGCCTGTCTCTCCCTCTCGCACCCAACCAATTGCCTAGGTTCAAAAGAAACCTATACCCTTCTCTTTGTCTCATCTCCGTTTTTCAGTCCCTTCCAGTCTGGTTTCAGGAAAAAATATTCCAGTTTCTTTCCTCCTCAGATTCTCTCATTTCACTTTGAAGGGTACGGACCAGGGTTTGCTAACCTTGGGGTGCTTAGAATTGCGAAACTGAAACTGGATTTGTCAGATTTTGACCTTTTATTTAGGAATCTGTATTTTAGGAATTGAAGGCCTAAAATCCTACCTCTTAAAATAAGGGCTGTAATCAGAAGATTCTGATTCTGTGTCCGATACTGACCCGCTGGACTGGCAAATACTTAAGTCGCCTCTCCAGCACAAAAAATAAATATATAAAAAAATTCCCCTTTCCTCCACTCCCAAGTGCCTCAGCTTGGTACTTTAATAAAATAATACCCCCCTCCCAACTGTCAGAAGTCACTCACTGTGCAAACAGTAGCAGTGGTCCTGCCAGAAGTCACTCACTGTGCAAACAGTAGCAGTGGTCCTGCCAGAAGTCACTCACTGTGCAAACAGTAGCAGTGGTCCTGCCAGAAGTCACTCACTGTGCAAACAGTAGCAGTAGTCCTGCCAGAAGTCACTCACTGTGCAAACAGTAGCAGTAGTCCTGCCAGAAGTCACTCACTGTGCAAACAATAGCAGTAGTCCTGCCAGAAGTCACTCACTGTGCAAACAGTAGTCCTGCCAGAAGTCACTCACTGTGCAAACAGTAGTCCTGCCAGAAGTCACTCACTGTGAAAACAGTAGCAGTAGTCCTGCCAGAAGTCACTCACTGTGCAAACAGTAGCAGTAGTCCTGCCAGAAATCACTCACTGTGCAAACAGTAGCAGTAGTCCTGCCAGAAGTCACTCACTGTGCAAACATTAGCAGTGGTCCTGCCAGAAGTCACTCACTGTGCAAACAGTAGCAGTAGTCCTGCCAGAAGTCACTCACTGTGCAAACAGTAGCAGTGGTCCTGCCAGAAGTCACTCACCGTGCAAACAGTAGCAGTGGTCCTGCCAGAAGTCACTCACCGTGCAAACAGTAGCAGTGGTCCTGCCAGAAGTCACTCACCGTGCAAACAGTAGCAGTGGTCCTGCCAGAAGTCACTCACCATGCAAATAGTAGCAGTGGTCCTGCCAGAAGTCACTCACCGTGCAAACAGTAGCAGTAGTCCTGCCAGAAGTCACCCACCGTGCAAACAGTAGCAGTGGTCCTGCCAGAAGTCACTCACCGTGCAAACAGTAGCAGTGGTCCTGCCAGAAGTCACTCACCGTGCAAACAGTAGCAGTGGTCCTGCCAGAAGTCACTCACTGTGCTACTGTAGTCCTGCCATAAGTCACTCACTGTGCAAATAGTAGCAGTAGTCCTGCCGGAAGTCACTCACTGTGCAAACAGTAGCAGTAGTCCTGCCGGAAGTCACTCACTGTGCAAACAGTAGCAGTGGTCCTGCCAGAAGTCACTCACCGTGCAAACAGTAGCAGTAGTCCTGCCAGAAGTCACTCACTGTGCTACTGTAGTCCTGCCATAAGTCACTCACTGTGCAAATAGTAGCAGTAGTCCTGCCGGAAGTCACTCACTGTGCAAACAGTAGCAGTAGTCCTGCCGGAAGTCACTCACCGTGCAAACAGTAGCAGTGGTCCTGCCAGAAGTCACCCACCGTGCAAACAGTAACAGTGGTCCTGCCAGAAGTCACTCACTGTGCAAACAGTAGCAGTGGTCCTGCCAGAAGTCACTCACCGTGCAAACAGTAGCAGTAGTCCTGCCAGAAATCACTCACTGTGCTACTGTAGTCCTGCCATAAGTCACTCACTGTGCAAATAGTAGCAGTAGTCCTGCCGGAAGTCACTCACTGTGCAAACAGTAGCAGTAGTCCTGCCGGAAGTCACTCACTGTGCAAACAGTAGCAGTAGTCCTGCCAGAATTCACCCACTGTGCAAACAGTAGCAGTAGTCCTGCCGGAAGTCACTCACTATGCAAATAGCAGCAGTAGTCCTGCCGGAAGTCACTTACTGTGCAAATAGTAGCAGTAGTCCTGCCGGTAGTCAGCAATCCTCTCTACTCAGCAGGTGGTTCTGAGTCTGTCCAACTTTCCTACTTTTTCCAAGACCAAGAGTCCTGTTCACAGAAGTAAAGCTACTCCATCATGAGTCCAATACCTTTCCGTGTTTGGTCCAACACCAACTTCTGCCTCCAATGTGATCACCCCCACCACCCCCCCAAACTTCATCCTGCCTTGGGTTGTAAGTAAATTTGTAATGACTAAGCCAGGAGTGAACATCACAGCCCCCTTCTGCCTCCCCGGCCGGCCATCATACACTGAATGAATGGGCATGTGTGCATGTTCGATCTTGCATTCATTCAGTGTACCACCGCAGGCCAAGGAGGTGGAGGGGTTTTGTCACTTGCACCTGGTCTATATTACAAATTTACTTACCACTCATCATGCTCAGAATGCTTCTCCTGACATTTGTGTACAGGGATGCAGTATATAGTGCCTTGTCCAAGTTTATTCTGACCTGACTGGACCCATTCTCCATCAATCCTTGTGCCGTTTAGCACTGAAGTGCAATCCCCATACCCACAACAGCTCACTATGGTCTGATCTCTCACTATACTCACTTGAAGGCAGAGGTCTGTTCCACTCTGCTTCTCTTGTATCTAAAGCCTGGTTTTCTGATCTCCCCTAATACCTCTCCTCCCATCTGTGACAATAAAAATAGCCACTCAAGCAAGTGAAAATGTCTCCTGAGAACCTGTGGGACCAACTCTTTAAACAGGCAATGCCTGTGTGTACAATGACTCTGTTTCCCGGAGCCACACAGAATTCTTGGCAGTACACTTATATGTAATCAGGTGAGTGATGTCAAACGTGTCATGACACCACTGATCCTATCATAGCGGAGTAAGAGCAACTAGTAGAAGCATGGTGCGGCTCACAGGATGCAAGGGGATAGAGAAAGTGGGGGTGCAGAGCATGCCTGTAGTGCATCCATCATCCAATCATAATGCATGCTTCTCAGCTCCCACCTCTTCCACATAAAGAGATCACACGGCAGTACGAAATAACAACATTTTGAATACTTTTCTTTTAGAATCAAGAATTTTCAAGTGAAAGATTAAGTCCTTACAGAAAAGGTTGTTAAGAAAGCAGTGCAAAATCAAAACAACTGATAAAAGAAAATACAACTTGGTTTGGTGACCATTAAGAGGGGTTAAAATATAGGGAAAAAAAAAACTCTGATCAGCAAAAAAAAAGCAGCACTTAGTTACTTAGCCTTTCTAAGCAAACCCATCTATGATTTCTAAATTGAAAGTATAGAAAACTAAATATGTGACCACCACATTACTTACTATACCCCCCATTTAACCACTAATTAATTAGTCATACTGTTTAGAATATACTCTGGACTATTTTACACAAGACATTTTTCTTATAAAATATAACCAATCCCAGTGAAAAGAAGGCTGACTGAATAAGAATAAAACACGCCATATCTCCCATCTCTTATGCCAGCAATGTGGGACTGGGAAGATGCCAGCAGTGTGGGATTGGGAGTGATAGACAGGCAGGGGTGAGAGCAGGGTAGAGTACAGATCAAGAGTGGCTCGCTTTCTCCCTGCAGTCAGAAAGAGAGGAGAACGAGCTGTCTTAAGCAACACAAAGCACAAGCTGCAAGCCAGAGATTTATAAAACTAAAAGGTGTTCGCTAGTAATAAATCATTGTAAAATGCAGGTACGCTGTAGACATTTTGCAGATTATCGCTAGTCATTGCAGTGTTTTAAAAAACATATGGGCAACCATATTTTTATGCAGGGAAACCAAATGTCAGATCAAGGTTGTACATAGAAAAGTAATTCAAACCAAACCAAATACTGTCACAGTCTCCCATGAACCAAGTCTATTAGCATATCAGAACAATATCATAGGACACAGTTAGCTTGCCCAGTGTATATTTTAATTAGAACCACCAAGTGTAATCAGTGACTACTGACAGCAACATCCACAGGCAGTCTGTACAAAGTAAATGTTCTTTGTGGCTTAGTTGCCTAATCCATGTACGCAGTTGCTAACACTTTATAGTATATAGTGAAGTGTTGTTCTGTATAGAATTTCATCCCTTTCAAAATGCTGTTCAAACCACATGAAGTCTTGCTGTATTCTGACTATTGCAGTTAGCCCCAGTACTCAAACTTCCCTGGAGAGAACAGGGTTAATTTTCTATGCAGAGCATAGAACGTTGAGCTCTTGCTCGGTTCAAACCTCTGTCTGCTGCACTTAGTAGCACAACCGTCGGATTCTTTACTCCGCCTAACTGAACGTTCGCTCCGGAGATTTCTCCTTTGCTCGCAGTTCGAAAGTCGGTTAAAGTCTTCGGTTTTACCGATTATTTTTTCGGAAGTTTCGATTCAGATCTCTGTCTATGGTACAGTAAGTACTAGGTAGTGAACTAGACATAGTAAACTTATGGAAATTGTAAAAATTGATTTTGGACCGGTTCGGCTTAACTGGCTGTTTAGTGAATTACATATTCTGTCTTTGTTTCTAAACTTAGAGTGTGGTTACCTTACCGGTCCTTATCGTTTTTAAAAAAAACGCATTTTCTTGTGTTTTTTTCCAATACCCGTGACACGGTTAGAAACCGATAAGGGTGTCTTGCCTGGTTGTTTGCCATAAAAATGGTAAGTCTGTGGTTAGGATGGCTATGTCTGAGAAACCCAAAAGAAAAACTGGGCCCACTGGGTTTCAACACTGCAGTGTGTGTGGGGAGGACTTTGCTAAGGCTGATCCCCACACCACCTGTGTTTATTGCCTGGGGTTTGACCACCTCGATTCAGACTGCCAAATCTGTAAAAATTTCCCTAAGTCTACCCTGGAAAAAAGATTAGGTAGGCTTAGGGATAAGGAGGCCGTGAAGTCCGCTGACCCGGATGGCCAGCCCGGTTCAGTTCCGACCAAACCTGAGGGAGTGTCCTCTGACCAGGGCGATACTTCTTCGGGCAAGAGGAGAGCCAAACCTGAGGGATCGGTTCCCACAAAAGGACAAAGAAAAGAAAAATCGGTCGGTGCGGATCCAGAGACCTATTTTCCGACCGCCGAAGAGATTGCCAAAACGATAAGGATTATAGAATTGCTTCGACCGGTTCCGTCTGATCCAGCGCCTTCTGGCAGGCGCTCAGTTCGGTTGGTTCCTCCGGTTCAAGGTTATGCCTCTGAAGATTTTTATGAACCGGATTTGGAAGGGGATGAAGATTATGTTGATGATGATGAGGATGGTGGGGAAGGTCTGGATGAGCACATTGAACCTGACATCTCCCCAGACGGGCCTTCTGGTGTTTCCCCTCCTAGGCTTTCTGAGTCCCCTTCCCACTACATGTTTCACAGGAAAGTGGCAGAAACCCTCCAGCTCCCTGTGGAGGAAGCCATGGAGGAACAAGAGGAACCTGATTATGTGGAGATGATGGACATCCCAGAGTCCAAGAGACTGTCTACTCCCCTTCATAAGTCTTTTGGGAAACAGACACAAAAGATTTTAAAAACTCCAAATTCTGTACCTCCTGTCGAAGGATGGACAAAAGGTACACCTTATCAGGTTCCGCACAGAGTACTTGTATCAACAATGCAGCCATGTTGGGGTTGTGCAGGCTGCAGTCTGTGATAAGGCTAATATACCCTTGGCTTCACCCCCCCCCCCCAGATAAAGACTCTAGGAAGCTGGATGCCATGGCAAAGAAACAGTACATGGCATCCATCTTGGGAATCAGGCAGGCTAATTATATGGCCTATGCAGCCAGGTACCAGAAGTCCAGGTGGGACACTGTACTGGCACTGGCTAAGCAGGCCTCCCCCAGCTAGCCTTGGAGCTAGAGGGGGTGGCTGCTGATGGGACTGAGGCATCTAAGGTACAGTTCCATGCTGCTGTGGACTCCAATGATGTGTCATCTAGAGTCATGGCTACATCTGTGGCTCTTCGGAGAATGGCTTGGCTCAGACGTACTACTCTCTCACAGGACACCCAGGCTAAGGCCATGGATATCCCTGTGGTGGGTAATTCTCTGTTTGGGAGCAGACAGAGAATTACATGAAAAAGATGGATGAGTATAGGACCACCTATAGGAGTGCACAGGCCAAGGAAAGGCAGGCAACTCCTCAAAGGCAGCAAGCTAGGGGCAGGCCTTTTCATAGGCCTTTCTACCAAGCACAGGCCTCTTCTCCTTTTCCTCAGAGGGGGTTCTTCAGAGGGAGAGGCAGAAGGGCGATGAGCAGGGCTGCATCCACTCCTCAACCTAGGGCTCCTGCCAAGCAGACACGCCCGGGTCGACTCCCCCATTCCTGTAGGAGGCAGGCTGGCTTACTTCGTCCAGGACTGGATGTCTGTTACTTCAGACAAGTGGGTCCTGGAGGTGGTAAGCCAGGGTCTGGTGCTCAGCTTCAAGAAATTTCCAAAGCTGAGGGCCAGATCTTTTCCACCTGCAAGCATCTCCGAAACCATTGCCTTAGAGGCAGAGGTTTCATCTCTACTGGCTCTAAAGGCTGTAGAGAGAGTTCCTACATTGCACTGGGGCAAAGGTCTGTACTCTAAGTACTTCCTTATCCCAAAAAAGACAGGGGAGTGGTGACCCATCCTAGACTTAAGATACCTGAACAAACATCTTTTAAAACCAAAATTCAAAATGGTGACTTTGGGAATAATTCTTCCCTCTCTAAGGCCAGGGGACTGGCTAGCCTCCCTGGACTTAAAAGATGCCTACTTTCACATTCCCATCAGGTGCTCCCACAGAAAGTACCTCAGGTTCGAATTGCCTTTAGGCCATTATCAGTTCAAAGCTATGCCCTTCGGCCTGACATCGGCTCCAAGGGGTATTCACAAAATGCCTAGCAGTAGTAGTGGCCTTTTTAAGAAGGAAGAATATTTCCATACCTTGACGACTGGCTCATTGTGGGTCAGTCCCCAGACCAAGTCAAGTCAGACCTGCTAGTGACTCAGCAAGTGCTCACTTCCCTAGGATTCCTTCTCAATCTTCCCAAATCAGTTCTTGAGCCTGTACAGCTCCTCACCTTCATAGGTGCAGAGTTGGATACAGTCAAAGCAAGAGCTTTTCTTCCCCTGGAAAGGGCAAGGGCTACTGTAGAGCTGGCTTCTTTATTCCACCTTCTGGTTTCTCGGGCCAGCAAGGCACTTCCTTCAGCTTCTGGGCCACATGGTAGCTTCTGCAGCAGTGGTCCAAGGGGCCAGATTTCAGATGAGGGACATTCAGTTTCATCTGAGGGCCTTTGGTCTCAGAAGAAAGATTCTCTAACCAAACTAGTTCCAGTGACTCAGACTCTGATCCAGGCTCTCCAATGGTGGCAGGATCAGGGCAACCTCAGACAAGGAGTCCCATTCGTCACTCAGTCTCACTCTGTGGTCTTAACCACGGATGCTTCTCTATTGGGCTGGGGAGCCCATCTGGGTGCTCTCACAGCCCAGGGACTGTGGTCCCCTCAGGAATCCCTTCTTCATATCAATCTCTTGGAACTCAGGGCGGTCTTTCTGGCCTTGCAAGCTTTCTCTCAGTCAGTGCAGAACAAGGTGGTTCAAGTCAGGACAGACAACACCACCACCATGTGGTACATCCATAAGCAGGGAGGCACTAGGTCCATGGCCTTGTGCATGGAAGCCATGAAATTGTGGTCCCTAGCTTATTCTCTGCAGACCCCTCTGATAGCAGTTCACCTCCCAGGGAAGGACAGTGTGCTAGCAGATGCATTGAGCAGAATCTCCTAGGGCCATCACGAACGGTCCCTGTACCCTCCAGTGTTGAAAGTGATTTTTTCAAGGTGGGGCATTCCAGAGATAGATCTCTTTGCAGCCCCAGACAATCACCAACTTCCTCTGTTTTGTTGCAGACCCCCAGTCTTGGGCTCAGTCCCTCTGGATGCTCTGATCTTGAACTGGGAGGGGAAATTTCTATGTGCCTTCCTTCCTTTTCCTCTACTGTTCAAGGTTCTGGTCAAGATAAGGTCACAACCCTGCAAAGTGATTCTGATTGCTCCAAACTGGGCCAGGCAGCCTTGGTACCTTCTGTTGCTGTCCCTAGCAGTCCATCTTCCCCTGTCTCTTCCCAGGAATTACAACCTGTTAACCTGCTCTCAGGGGAGGATTTGGTACCCCAATCTTCGGTCTCTCAATCTCAAGGCACGGCTCTTGAAGAGTTAGAGTATGCAGATTTGCATCTGTCCCAAGGGGTTCTGGATATTCTCAAAGCCTCTCGAAAGCCTGCCACCAGAAAAACTTATAACTCCAAATGGAAAAGATTCAGCATTTGGTGTTCCAAGAAGCATATATCCTCAGACACTGCTGAATTGTCTACAGTTCTGGATTATATGGTCCATCTTAATGGCCTAGGCCTCAGACCAGCTACTCTCAAAGTACGTTTGTCAGCTGTTTCTGCTTTTCTGTCAGTGGAAAAGCCTTCCTCACTGTCATCTCACCCTGTATTCTATAAAATTTTCAAGAGATTGCTTCATACCAATCCCCCTTTAGGGATCCTACCCCTGCTTGGGATCTTAATGTTTGCATTGCTCAGCTTATGCAACCCCCTTTTGAGCCTTTGTCTTCAGCAGAGCTTAAGTACTTGACTTGGAAAACTGTGTTCCTGGTAGCTATTACCTCTGCCAGGCTTATCAGTGAATTGCAAGCTCTGTCAGTGGAGCCTGATTTTATCTCATTCCATAGAGATAAGGTGGTCCTTAGAACTAACAGGAGGTTTTTACCTAAAGAGGTTTCAGATTTTCATCTGAACCAATCTATGTCTCTCCCTGTGTTCTTCACTGATCATTCTTCTTCAGGAGAAAGAAGTTTACACAGTTTGGATGTTAAAAGCGCCCTTAGTTACTACACTGAGTGTATTAAAGCTCACAGATTTGACTCCCTCCAGTTGTTTCTCACTTACGGGGAAGTGGGGAAGGGCAAACCTGCCACTAAGAGAACTATTGCCAGGTGGATTGTCTCTTGTATTCAATTCTGCTATGAGAAGCTAGGCAAAATACTTCCCTCAGGTCTGAGGGCTCATTCGACTAGAGGTACAGCTGCTTCCCTGGCTGCGGCCAGGGATATTCCTTTGCTAGAGTTTTTTTTTTTTTTTGAAATTTAAGTTTATTGAGTTTTATATGTAAAGAAAACAACATACAAGTATTGAAGGTTTCCTGATCGTACATAAGCATAACAAGAATATAGCCCTAGAGAATGTGCATAATCACACAGAAGTAGGTGGGAACAACAATAAGAAAACTAACAACAACAACAAACCCCTCCCAACCCCCCACCCCATCGCCTCGGAGAGTTAATAGCTACAGGAAAAAGCAGGATCACTGGAAAGGAAAACAAAGGCTGGAAGCCTGGATACATGGGGATGAACAATGCAGCAGGGTATATCTAAGGGGCTACACCCATCAGGGTTAATTGAGATAGAGTGCATATAACTTGCCCCATTTCCGACTAAAAGACGCCAGATTATGTCTGGAACTAGCAATAAATTTCTCGGTATTAAAACAGTGGGACATCTCTTTGAGCCATTCCTGGTAGGTGATAGGATCCTGATCTAACCAGTGTCTAAGGACCAGCTTTTTGACAACTATTGAGATTAAAGACATGTGGTACCTACGTTCCTTCACCACAATGCTAGAGTAAACTCCCAGAATACAAACTTCTAGGGTGAAGAATTCCTTGAGCCCCAAAAGTGGATCCAAACTATCTCGAATTGTGTTCCATAATGGTGCCACTCTATTGCATTCCCAGAGAACATGCAGCAAATTCCCTTCAGCGACTCCGCACCTCGAACATATACTCGACTTAAGTTTACCAAATTTGAACAACTTAACTGGAGTATAGTAGAGACTGTTTAAAATATAATATTGGATCAATCTATGGTTATCTTGGGATAAGTAGCGGTACACGTCCTTCCAAATTGCTTCCCATGATAAGGGGGAGCTCAAGTTAGGGAGTGACCAGATTACGGACCCCTCCAGGGAGTTAGGAAAAAGGTCACTTAGTAGTTTATTATATATGATGGATATTCCTTTGAGATTGCCAGCTGCATTCTGTACTTTCTCTAGAAATGGCCCTAATTTGGAAGGGAGGGAGACAGGCCCAAAAATTTTGAGAATGAGGTGTCTCAATTGAAAGACTTTAAAAATATGTTTCTGGGGGATGTTAAAGGAAGTTAAGATTCTGTCCGATGAGAGAAGTGAACCTTGCTCATACAGAGACTCCACCCGTAGGTTGTGTATTTGTGGGAGCCTTTCAGAGGTTAGCCAACTACCTCCAATTTTAATATTGGGATTTAGCGTGAGAGGTTGCCCTGGATCCTTGGTTTGTGATATGTTGAAAAGGTTCCAGCATTGAAGAAGGATTTTAATAGAGAGACCAATAGTGGAGTCTCGGATAGCTGGGGGCAGCGAGGAAAAGGGGTGCCAAAAGATACGGGGGCGTGGGGGCGTAGGTTAAACTGATCTAGTAGACTTAGCTCTATCTGTAGCCAAATTGGTTGAGGCAAGTTAGACTGTGTGGTGGACCACTTACCAACTCTGTTTAGATGACTAGCCCAGTAATATAGTAAGAAATTAGGCAAACGAAGACCCCCTTTGTCTCTAGGTGCACTGAGTTTAAGAAAGGCACGAGGTGGTAATTTCCGTAATAAAATTTTAAAAAAGGAAAATGAATGGATTTTACGGTTAAAAGCATATCAGAAACCAGGTATAAATGCTCATTTGGAATTAAAACCCTATTTGGAATATAGATAAATATTATGTAGTGCAATAATAATGTGATATTTATAATGGAAGTTATTGTATGTGTTTTGTAGCACTGCATGTTTAAATGGTTAATCTTTTTATTTTATTGGTTCACCAATGGAATTGTTTTAGTAATTGTGATGTCATTTTGCCTTTGTATTTAAGTTCTGTGTGTTTTCTGGGATGCAGCTTTTGAGAAAGGATTTTTTCCGAAACGCGTCAAGCGCATCTCGGTGTTCAATAAATGGATTTTAAAAGTTGCTCCGTGTCCGAGTTCTAGTGGGTGAGCGTGTGCTTTAGCTTGTTTTAAATAATTTTGTTCATTTGGCTAGATGCACCGCTAAATCCGAGTGCACGGTTCGTTTGCTGGAAGAAATGACGAGGCTGTTTCCCATTCCAAATAAACTTGGATAGCAAAGAGTTAACTTGACTGAAGTATTACCTGGGAAGCCAAATACTAAGGAGATTCAGGGGGTAGAACAATCGGGGTAAGATATTCGTTTTGATGATGTTAATTCGCCCCCCATATGGATATTGGCAGTTTTTGCCATCGGTCCAAGTCTCGCTGAATTTTCGTTAATACATCATCCAAATTAAGCTTCTTGACCGTTTCCAACTCCCGAGCTACATGGATACCCAAGTATTTGAATGAGATCGGGGCCCATTTCATACCGAACCGTGTGAAGCCTGAATGGAAGGTAGAAGAGTTTAACGGAAAAATAATTGATTTGGAGACATTCAACCTGAAGTTAGATACCTGGCCAAACCGGTCAATGATTCGTAATACTTGTGTTAAAGATGACTCAGGATTGGTAAGGTGCAACAGAATGTCATCAGCAAAAGCTGATACGGTCAGAGGGAATTGAGAGATGGCACAGCCTGTCACTCGTGGCGAATTCTTGATGCTGATGAGTAAAGGTTCTAGGTATAGGTTGAAGAGGTAGGGGGAAAGGGGACATCCTTGGCGTGTACCAGCACATAAAGGGAATCGGGAGGAAAAAACCCCATTACAATAAACTTTTGCCGAAGGGGACTTATAGATTGCCATGATCTTATGAATAAAGGAGTCAGGGAAGCCCATTCTCTTCAGAGTGGCCCATAAAAATTCCCAGTTCACCCTATCGAAGGCTTTTCAGCGCCGAGAGCAACTAGGGCCATGGGATCTTGTGAAGTGTGGGCCACCTGGAAGACATGGGACAAAGTTCTCAAATGGTCGGTTGATGATCTACCCTGACAAAACCAGCCTGCTCGGACTTAGCAGGTGTAGCCATATCTTTTAATTCTGAGTGATAGAATTTTGGATAAAATTTTGATATCATAATTTAAAAGTGAGATTGACGGTAACTGGCTGGATCTGTTAAGGGTTTATCAGGTTTGGGATTAAAATTATTGTAGCTTCTAGGAGAGAGGGATCTATTGAATCCATGAGAACATATATTCATAAAGGTTAAGAAGAAGAGGGAGAGTTCTTTGGAAAAACTTTATAAAATTCAAGGAAAACCATCAGGCCGGGGCTTTCCTAATGACAACTCTGATTGCATCTTCAACTTCGCCTAAGGTGATGGGAGCTGATAAAATATCACAGTGGTGTGACTGGAGGGAAGGGAGATTGATTTCGTCCAGGAAGAGCTCTATTCTCTGGGGGACGTAATGGAAAAGAATTCTGCTATAGATGCCTGTAGAAAGACTCAAAGATTTGAGCTATGTCCCTAGGTAACGCCTTATTAGTACCATCCTGGGCTTTAAGAGCGGGATTAGACGGGAGCTCTCCATCTCTCTCAGTCTAAGAGCTAGCATATTGCCAGGTTTTTCGCCCTGATCGATGTATCTGGTCTTAGTCTTAAACAAAGCATATTCAGCTTTTCCCCCCCGAGTCAGGTCGTTGTATTCATTCTTGAGCTTAATGAGAACCGTTAGGTTTGCTGAGGAGTTGGAAAGGAGAAGATTATCCTCGGCTGCTCTCAGCTGTTGGGATAACAAATTTATTTTGGATTCCCTTACTTTTTTCCTGGTGGCAGCAATCTTGATAAGTTCCCCTGATGAAACATTTGAGGGAGCACCACAGTATATCATCTCTGTGGACAGACCCTTGGTTCAGTTCTAAGTAAGAGAGGATCATGTCCTTGATTTGGGAAACCATGTGATCATCCTATGATTTATAAGTTTCCATGATGTGTCCCTTTGTCCTTGGACACCCAGGAAATCTTAACCCACACCAGGGAGTGATCTGAGATAACTATTGGTTCTATACCCACTTGGTGAACACTGCTCATTAAGGAAGAGCTAATTAGAATATAGTCTATTCTTGACCAAGTTTGGTGTACATGGGAGTAAAAGGAATAGAGACGGGTATCTGGGTTGAGAAGGCGCCAGGGATCACACAGTCCCAGTAGGTGGATAAAATCAGCAAGGGCTAGTTGGGCAGGGGACATCGGTTTTAACGGTCTATAAGTCTTATCTAAATCGTTAGAAGGAGCTATGTTCCAGTCACCCCCGAGAATAAGGAGGGAGGGAGGGCAGAAATCTGCTCAGATTGGTTGCTAGGGACATTAAGAAGGATGGGTCACCACCCACAGGTGCATATATTGCCCCTAGTACCACACTACTGTTGTCAAGCTGGCCTTGACCAATACAAACCTACCGCCTTGGTCAGTAATACTGTCTTCTCTACGAATCGACATGGTGCTTAATTATTATAGCTACCCCCTGCTAGCTTGCGAGCCGGATGCAGTGAAAATTTGAGTGAACCCTTGCTCATGCAACCTTGGCCTCAGAGGCAGCCAGGTGAGTTTCCAACATGAACCCTATGTCCACATTCAAAAGGGAGTAATTCAGAAAACTTACTGCCTTTAAGAGAGTCATTGATGCTCAACATTCCAACTTGCTAATTTAAGCGGTCTCACTGCCATACTGATTAGTACAATATTTGAAGGATTTAGAGACTTCAGCCCTCCAGTGCAGCTCATGGTATGGGATTACACCAAAACTTCCCACTTTTAACATTTTCCACAAAGTTTGAAACTCTCGAGGCTCCTCCCCAGAAACCCATAAGAAAATGACCTTTGGTGATTAGCCAAGTCCCCAACGAATTTAACTGCAACTGGGGAATATAACTACCCCATCTAGGAAGATAAATCCTAATGATACCCGGCCCTGAAATTAATATATACCCTCTACCCAACCCCCAATTATCTTGAACTTTGAGTAAACCCAAAATCCCCAAAAACTATTTACAAGAAATCCCTTAAAATTCAGGGAAATATGGCTATACCAGCTTTGAGTCCTGGATAGGATCAATCCCGGACTGGCAGACCCACACTTACCTGTAACCAACCCCTGCTTGTTGCCCCCGAAATGGCATGATAAAATATGGGTTAAAACGTAGGCAGAAAGGGACAAAACCTCGAACTGCAGTCCCCCCCAAAGTCAGGCTACGAGGCAGCATCCCCAAGGCTCACGATCCGGCCCCCCAGCATGAAGTAAATAAACTTCGGGGCTATTAATCCATAGCCAAAAAGGAAAACAGTGAACAGAATTTCAAAATTCAAAATACGCGACCACAAGGTAGTAATCCCACCTACCAGAGCAAGAGGCAGTCGCTAACGTGGGAAAAAGTATGCGCCAGCTGACTATTGAGGCGATCGCTCCCGTCAGTTGATGCAAGGATCAGGAGTAGAAGGGACAAAGCTCCATACAAACGGGAAGGCCATCATCTGACAGGAAAAGGAAGGGGAAGGTAGACTGGTGGGAACCTAATTGGTCCGGCCAACAACACAAACCGCTGGAACCGAAAGCCAGAAAAAAGGTTCCTATCCCACCTCCCTCGGTCAATAGGGAGAGGCCGGTCGCAGAAAATAGGCCGCAAAACCAGGCCCCCAACGGCACCACCACTCCCAATCACCACAGAGGACCATCCAGCCCACCACCCCAAGAACCCTATCCCAGCTAACAAGAAAACAAAGGAGGGCAAATTTTTAGCCACACAAAATCACTCAACAGAGGTAAGGAGACATTAATCTAAGATTAACATTGCAAGTCAGCCTGTTCTAAACAAATCTGGCAGTCTCTGGGTAAGTTCTGCTTTGGCTTGTTCCGGATTTTCAAAAGAGAGCCATGCATTGTCGAGTTGTACTTGTAACCTAGCTGGATAGTTCATACGAAATTTGATCCCAGCAGCTATCAGCTTGGTCACTGTCGGATGGAAATCACGTCTCCTCTGTTGGGTTTCAAAAGGCAAATCTTGGGAGAGTCTCAGTGTGTGGTTTTCCCACAGGACCGCTTGGAGGCCTTTAACTTTACTCAAGATGTGTTGCCTCTCGAGGTAGCTGAGCAATTTAATTATTATGGGTCTGGGGGGGGACCAGGTGGTGGCTTTGGCTTTAAAGATCTATGTGCTCGCTCAATGTAATAAAAGGAGTTGATGGGCGAGGGACCAACAATCTTGTTCAGGAGCTTTTGAACAAAGGACAAGATGTCTGGCCCTTCCTCCGCCTCTGGTAGACCCAGGATTAGAATATTGTTCCTCCTGCTGCGCCCCGAGGTCTTCCGCCTTTTGTTTTAATTTGATGATTTGCTGTTTGAGCATAACGATTTCAGGGTCACATTTAGCCTTCCATGATTCTATGAGCAGGTTCGAGTCAGAGTCGCCGACTGGATGGTCAGATGCAGGCAAGGTCGCTATGAGTGGACTTCAGCTCGAGGAAATATCCTGGCAGCATTTCCTGAACGCAATAGCTCCTGCAGGATGAGATCTTCGTGAGCGGGTTAGCAGAGGCGGTAGTGGAAGCCAGATTTAGCACCAGAACCCGTAGGCAGGGTTCTTGATTTTTTGCTGATTTCTCCGTGTGCTCGGCGCGCGGTGTTTGGCCTCAACGGTTCTTCATCTCGGCCTCAATGGTCGTTCGTCGCACCCTGGCGTAAATGATTTAAAAACCACTTAATCGCCGATAAAGGGTGTTGCTGGTCTGCTGAGAGCTGTGGTAGAGGAGTAAGTGCTGAGCTAGTGTCCCCGAAGTTGGTAAAAAAAAGATTTAGCTGGTTGAGAGAGGGAGAGCTGTGGGTTATGCTGCCATCAGGAGCGCTGCAGCACGTGACCTCTTCCTTTGCTAGAGATATGTAAAGCAGCCACCTGGAAAACAGTCCATACATTTACCAAACATTACTCCCTGGACATCAGGCTAGGAGTGATGCTTGGTTTGGTACAGCAGTACTGCAGAGCCTATTCCCAAGGTAGGTTTGATTCTCCTCCATGGAGGTACTGCTTGGTAGTCTGTAATAGTGAATACAGCAAGACTTCATGTGGTTTGAAGAAAAATTACTCACCTTAGTAATTTGTTTCTTCTAATGAGTCTTGCTGTATTCTAACCTCCCTTCCTGTCTTCCCTCTCAGAACCTGTTTTTGAGAAGTGGGCTGGCAGGTGCAGTGTTGCACCCCAGGGGTGCATTTGGGCACTCCCTCCTTTTAGAGAGGGGCAGTGGGTTATATTATTAATTTAACAGTCTTAAGTTGTTCACTACCTGGTTTTTGATTTTGGATTTCTTGACTTAAGTCTTTTGGGGATCCAAAATATTTGGTTGCCATTTGGCTAGTAAAAATTTTACCATTTCCACATAGTAGTTAGTATTAGCTCGTAAGAATCTGACGGTTGTGCTTCTAAGTGCAGCAGACAGAGGTCTGAACTGAGCTCGAGCTCAACGTTCTATGCTCTGCATAGAAAATTAACCCTCTTCTCTCCAGGGCAGTTTGAGTGCTGGGGCTAACTGCAATAATCAGAATACAGCAAGACTCCATTAGAAGAAACATAATTATGTGCAGGCAGGGTTTGGGGAGGCAGGGGCTGCTGCTGCTGGCTACTGGGGATGAATGTATGAAACCTGGTGGGCGGGCGGGTGGCCAGCAGTGGAGGTGGGTGGAGTTGTGCCAGTTGCCCCCAAAGAAATTGCTGACTTTTTTTTTATTGCAAACTGGTTTTGCGACTTAGGGCTTGGGGGAGGGGTTTTGGGTGCTATCTGAGGGTAGGGGAAAGGGTGTTATATTATTCCCAAATATTACACGAATAATGAGCTATTCGTTATTCGGATTCCGAATAACGAATAGCTCATTATTTGTGGTATTCAGGAAATAATATTCGGTATTCGCACAGCCCTGCTTGGGAGTCAGTTTTAAATGCAACAACTCTATTTGCACCACTTTATCCACCACCACTTTGTAGCAGCAGTTTGTGCAGACCCCTCCATTTTTGATCAAAAGTTTTGTACAAAACATGCTAATTTACCATCATTTGGGGGCACAAAGGGATTTTAAGATTCTGATAAATGGAATTTGACATTTTTGAAAATAGAAAATCATTCCCTCTACTATATCTCCCAACTGAAGAGCACCCTGTCTTGGGTTACTGCCCATATCAGTATTTATTTTTCTGTCTCTGTTTCTGCTCCTTTGTCCCCAGTCCCTGGCGGCACCACCCCAGCCCCGTCACCAACTTTCTCAAGGACTTACCAGTTATCCATCACTTATACAGGACCACACATGGTGGTGGGTGGCCTGCAGTGCGGGTCGAGCGGGGTGGGGTGCCTGTGTGTGTTAATGTGTATGTGTGGGGATGGATAAGGCTGGGGCATTTTCCTCCAGTTTTCCTTCTAGGGGGTTGGCATGCACTAATGTGCATGGAAAGACACACACGCATGTGCATGTTGACACACATGCCTGCCAGTGTCTGTCCACAGCCCTTCTGGTACACTCACACGTGCTACCACCTGGCCTTAGCCTGGTGGCAAGCTCGAAGCGAGACACAGATTCCCTTAGCTGCCCCTAGAACACTCGATCCTCCTCCTCCCTCAGCCCCTAACAACCCATGTTCATTCCTGAACACGGGTCACCAACGTCACTAGCTATAGTCCTACCACAGGGACCAATGAAGCAGTCATTCCCACATCACTGTTTTTATTGTTACTTTTTGCAGTGTAAAAAATGTCCACAGAATTGTGCAGTTTGGGGAGTTCAATCCACAGAATGTCATTGTATCTGTGGGGCAGTCTCTACATTTATTACAAAATATTTTCATAGTTGCCCCCTGTCTCTGGTCAGCATATCAGACAGGGATCAATGCATGTGTTACCAATGAGGGGTGAGGATGAGTGGGGGCTGAGGGATGGGGGAAAGCAGCAGGCTGTAAAAGATAAGGATCAGTACTAGATTCATTCCGACAGAGCAGCACTAATAAACAAATCACCTGATTCTGCAGGCAGTTAGTTGAATTCTTGTACACTGATGTCTGAAGAGTCTTTGGGAGCAGTTTAACAGCATCTCTCTTCAGACTCAGTTCAGGGCTATAGTTTCCACAGGTCTGGTAATCCCACAGTCTCCTTCTTCCCCAATAATTATAGTGGAAAACTTGCTACTGTGGAAAAAATGTAGAAAGCTGCTCTTTCGGATTCTTTTACCAAAATGTTTGTGGTAACGCCACTGTTCTAAGCACACGGAATTCTTCTATAAAAAAAAAAAATCTCAAGGCGTGCAATCTTAGTACTTGTACTGTTTTTTATGTTTTTGTACTAGTCACCAAAAAGAAACTAACTCTAGTATTCGACAGCACTTCTTTACGTTGTTCCTGCCATTCTGAAAATATAGGTAGGTAGTTTGTTTTTTGTAACAGTTTTCTCCTTCCATAGGCACAGAGTGCCAGCAGTATAGTCAGTACAAAACCAAAGCAGACAAACTCCCTGGCTAACAGACCAGTCCAAAAGTGCTTATATGCATGGGGAATGTACCACCCTGGAAAATCACTGTGTTGCTGAGTGGCAGCACCGAAGGAGAATTCACTTGAGGCACGAAGATATAGAAACATGAAAACACAGAATCTGACAGCAGATAAGGACCTGGCCTATCTAGTCTGCCCATTTTTCCCTACCTACATTATTACTGCAGTCCCTACTTGACCTACAGCTCTTTCTCCCTTCCCCTTCCTTTCCACTATGATTCCCATGTGCCTGCCCATGCATTCTTGAACCCCACCACTATTTTTGCCCCCACCATCACCGCTGAAGGGCTGTTCCAGGAATCTACCACTCTTGCTGTGAAGAAATACTTCCTCACAGCTCTCCTGAATCTACCCCCCCAGCTTCATAGAATACCCCTTGTTCTTGAGCACTTTTTTCCCCAAGAAATGCTTCCACCCCGTACCTTATTTACCCCCTCCATGAGGTATTTAAAGGTCTCTAGCATAGCGCCCCCCCCCCTCGCTCCTCTCTTTCAGGGTATACATACCGAGGTCCTTTAGTCTCTTCTCGCAGGATTTTGATGCAGACCCTGCACCATTTTAGTTGCTCTCCTCTAAATCACCTCCACTCTGTCTATGTTGTTTCGGAGTTGTTGTCTCCAGAACTGGACACAGTGCACTAGGTGAGGTCTTACCAGTGATCTATACAGAGGCAACAGCTCTTTTCTCTTTCTGCTATTGATAACCCTCCCTGTGCACCCCAGCATCCCACTAGCCCTCACAAATGCATTGTTGCACTGTCTGGCCAACTTTAGATCATGAGATGTGATTACCCCCAGGTCCTCTTTGCCTGAGAAAGCTCCAAGTAGCAAAGCGCCGGGATACCTGTTTTCACGGTCGATAGCCGTTTGGTTGGCTTGTTTTGGTTGACAGTGTATATGGATTTTGCTATTTGTCTGTGGAATTAAAACACTTGGAACAGCATTACTGGAGTGTGTCTCCATTGTTTTCTGCATTTCACACTGACTACCACTCCGTCCTGGAGTGCAATTCACTTGGTGTTGCGGTTTGCTCATTCTGTACTCAACCTCTGGGTTTGTGTGCCTTAAGTGCATTACTTTTAATTTTTTCGCACTGAAACCCAGCTGCCATACCTTGACCACTCTTCTAGTTTTCAGGTCTCTGCTCATCCTTTCCACCCCCGAGTGTCCACTCTACTCCAGATTTTGGTGTAATCTGCAGAGAGGCCGACTTTCCCTTCCAGTTCCTCTGCAATGTCACTTATAAAGACATTAAAGAAGACTCATCCCTGACGCACCCCACTGGTCACCCTCTCTTCCTCAAAGTGAACTCCATTTACCACCACCCTCTGTCACTCATCCCCCAACCAATTTCTTATCCAGTTTACCACCTTTGGACCCACCCCTAACCTACCCGGCTTGCTTACTAGTGTCCTATGTGGAATGGTGTCAGAAGCCTTACTGAAATCTAGAAGGCCACGTCCACCACACCACCGTGATCTAACTCTTTTGCCACCCAGTCAAAGAAATCTATCAGATTCATTTGACATGACCTCCCCCCATGAACCCATGCTATAAAAATAACCCCAGCCTTACTGCACTTTGATATTTCGGCTTTATTTAAAGTGCTCCAGCCTCTCAGCAGTCTAGTTCAATTCAGCAAAAGTGCACAATTATGATCTATATTCTATGCTGTCTTCTTTGAACTAAAACCAATCACCCACGCCTTCAAGCGATGCAGTATATAAAGGGCCTTTGTGTATTTGTTAGGATGATTTTACAAAGACCTCAAGAGATGTCAGAATGTTAGCGTGTGGCGTTGACTTGAGACGATGGCTAAAGAAGGGATTCGACCATACAGATGGGAGATTAACAGGGTTCCCACCCGGCTGGTTTTCAACTAACAAGGCTGGTTTTTCCAGGGATCTGCCGGTGAAACACATTAATGTGCCATTTTTTTTAATGACAGTGACATGCATGTTTCTATAGCTTGTAGCCAGAGCCAAATTAGCGCTCTTACTGAATTTAGGTAAATGTAGTATGGCTTCAGCATGTAGATAAAGAATAACCAAAACCTCATAAGGCTTTGCTGTGATTGTTTTATAACTTTGTGTCACAAGGTCCACTCCTTTGGTGCTGCTGAGCAATTGGGGCTGTCTCTTCGCAGAACAGTGGTTTTCTAGGATGCAATAAATACAGCAGACAGCAGAATACGAGACAAGGCATAAACTAGAAAGGGTATCAACTAATAAAACCAACAGACATACAAAAATCCCTACTGGCCTAAAAAGTCTTACAAAATAAATAGCTAAACAGCAGTTTCTGAAAACAACCAGGGCAAGAGCTGGATGTTCCACAAACCCAGAGCTGCAACTGAAAATGCTTGTTGATCACCTGCCGACTTTAGATGAGATAATGGCATACTTAATTCATCCTAACCTACGGAATGAGTATCCCTCCCTCGTGCACAAGTGGTCAAGAGCTTACAGACATACAGAGGGGTTCAGGGCACCCAATGGTAACAAAAGTGCACTGTAGTCAATCCACTTCCTAACTGGCAGCCAGTGCAAAACCCGTAGTGAGGAGGGTGAGATGATCTTTCTTTCGAGAGTAGAAAACTGTGGACGCCTGCAGTCACAAAATGATACATGGCTGCTGTCAAAACAAGGTTCTAGGAATATTATTAACTAAAGTTGAGGTTAAGTGCAGTTTATTTTTAATAGCTCAATGGCTCAATGTGTGGCCACCCAATGGGCTAGGGTTTTAGGGGCCTCCAGCAGGATTAGAGAAGTTATGGGGCCCCCCCAAGTGGCCCACATTCACCCCATGTGTCTGACTGTAGCCATGCATGCCTTTTTATTTTATTTCCAATACAACCAGCGGTATATTTAAAATTATTAAGGGGAGACAGCAGAGTTAGTCCTTGGGGCGGTTCTTCCCATCCCATCTATTGCTGCCCATCTGCCTCTTATTGACTGGGTCACAGCTTGGTGAGGCATTTCATGACATCACAACGCCACATCAGAAGGAGCTGTACAGCCCTTGGTTGCTGTTGTAAGAAGATAATACAATAAAAAAGATTAAAATCTAATATGGTAAACTGCCCAGGCTGGATCCCCCCAGAAGCATGGGGCCCCCAGTGACTGCAGGGTTTGCTGGTGCCTAAAACCAGACTCCTGGTCCCAGCCCAAGTGGGTGTGGGTATGGCAAAAGGAGGATAAAAACAAGTGGCCACAAATGTGGCTAAAGAAAACAGAAAGCAAAATGCACTAGGGAGAGGGATTTAAAATGTTACAAGTACTGAATAATAGGGAAATGGTCCCAATGGGACTGTCTGGCCTACTTCTGTCATAAATTCCTGTGTTGCTATGTTTCTTCATGCAAAAAAAGAAAAGCTTAATGAGGAGTGTTAGGGACAAGTACAGGAAATCCCTATATATTAGTACATGTTTGCACAACATACCTGTTCACTCCTGCTTATGAAGGTGACATGAAGGCCTCGACCTTAGGTTACCATTTTACCAGATAAATAGGATATTTGGTTATTCAAAAAGGTCTATAGCAAAACATTACCTCAAACACAATCACATACCCCCAGGCACTGGGGACCACATTTTCCATTGAGATGGCAGTCAGCTCCCCCCCCCCCTCCAAAAAAAAAAAAAAAGGAAGAGTACCACAAACTCTAGGTTTTGGATTGTCCCTCAAAGTGCAGCATCTCATATGCCTTTGCCACAGTCGTGCTACTTTCCACAAGGTAAATGTGAATTGCTCACACAGCTAATAATACATTTATTTAGAAATGTCACACCAGGACAACTTCATTTAGGTGCAGCAACACCTAGTTTACAAGGAGGGCCCTGTAGGGGTTAGGCCAACTGATGTAGTCACTACACTCAGTTTACCAGCAAGTCATACCGGACACGCAAATAAGAACTATGTCACAAGAATTTACACTGAAAAGTACAAGCACAACCACAAGATGAAGCTGGGCATGGTGTTTATCTGGAGTGACAGTATGTGTATATAGAACATCATACAAAACATCAACTCACACACACATTCATGATTCAGGAAGCGACCATACATGCATCTTCACACCTGAATGACAGAAGTGATACTGAGTCAGCACAAGCACTGGTGAGGCAAAGATGTCAGCACAGGCGACAGAAGCGGCGTGACTGAGCGGGGCAAAAAATGACGAGGTGCATCAGGAGAGTCCCGGTATTAAATATTAAAATGTTAAAATGTAAGGTTTATAAGGAAAATTTTAAACTAATTGTGAAACACTAAATCTGGTGGAAAAGGACAGATGGAAGAAAAGGCAAGCACAATGGTACTGTACATATTCACTTAGAGTTGACTGCAGTTGGTGTTACTTAACTTCAGGAGTAATGTGTATTCAGGATCTTGGGCACAGAGATTTAAAGTCATTTAGGGTTGCTCTACTGTGAGGTTCAATTGATAGTCTGGCCTAACTGGTTGGTTCTAAAAAAGCCAAAGATTTCTCCCAAAATGACTTTTAAATCCTAGGGACATGACGTACTTCTTGGTAGTTTGATCTGGGTGTACATATGCTGAAGGACCAGCAGAACTCAAGTACTGTAGCTGGAGTATATACCCATTTTATCAGATAGCGAGTGGAGGCCCAGATTAACAATACTGATACTGCTTTTGAATATACTAATGGGATTCAATGGGTAGTCCATCTATCCAACTCCAGATCAGAGATCCCATCCAATCCTATTCGGATTTAGGATCCTGGGTGGGACAGTGGGATCTGAGGTCAGATAGTGGGATCCGAGGTCAGATGTCTGCCTCAGATCCTGGATAGTCACAGCAAACAGCTGGTATCCTACTGGATCCTAGGTGATAGGATCCAGTAGCTGGAATACCAATGGCATCGGAGGAAATCAGTGGCATCCTATGGTATCCAATTTTTTAACTTTTTTTTATTTATATTTTATTGCTTTTGTAATAAAAACAATTACATATATTCATCTCATGCAAGAGATCACAACAATTCAGCAGACTATACATCAAATGTATACAGTATACCTCGTCCATGCAATCAGGATTACGAATGTGGAGGTATTTCCTTAACTTTAAAGTCCAAGAATCATTTAGTCCAAGATATGCTGCACCCTACAAAACTATGGGTGGTCGTTTCAAGATAAAAATGTGCATTCAAACACAGTGACTCAAGATCCAGTGCTGATGACCACCTTCCAATAATGGTATTGCTTAACATTTTATGTGATCAAGGAGATATACAAATCTATGCTGTATAAACGTATTATTTAAATTCAAAGCTAGAAAGCCAGGAGTCAGGGAACAAATGAACAGTCTTTCCCTGGTAGATTAGAGACTCCACTCCCCTGACAGCTTGTAAAATTATGTCACTCTTACTTGATCCAGTTGTATGAAGCAGAATGGTCTGTGGAACATCTCCCTGGTTGACAGCAGCTCTGGGAGTGATGCGATAAGCTTTTAAAAAGCAGGTTGTTGGGAGGTCCGCTTCCATACCTAAAGTTGCAGGTAACCAGGTGCTTAGAAATTCGAGCAGACTCTCCCCCTTGTTATGCTCCGGCAGCCCGACTATTCGGACATTCTGGGCTCGCTGCACGTTTTCTAGGGCTTCCAATCAGTATAAGACTTGGGAGTTCTCTTGGGCCATTTTAGATGCAGAGGCCAGGGCTTTTGTAGCTATCGACACCACCACTCCAGCTGTTTTTGTTGCGGTGTCAATTTTGATGTCCTGCTCTGCCATGCGGGTTAAGGCCAGTTCAATTTTGCTGTCTACGGTCTGTATGGGTGTCTGCAGGGCCTTCCAAGGCGGTTCAAGCCCAGATTGGAGTTGCAACTCTCCCGACGTGTTCGTGTCTACTGGTGGCTGAGTTCTGGCGGTGGCTCTTGCTGCTTTAGAATTGTGACCCATCGCAGAAATCTGGTATCAATCGACTCCGTCTGGATAGTAGCTTCAGTTTATGTCATCCAAAATACCGCTGATCATAAAAAAAGGACTTTATTTAGCTTTATAACTTCTATTTCCAGGAGCTCTCCTTTCACACGATTTGTTGGTAGGTGTGCTCCACAGCACCCCTCTATGGTATCCAATTTTGTTGGATACTATCTGAGCAACACTAGCCCAGACTCCTACAGTGGTATGTTTCCCTACACAGGCAAATCGGAACCTACAAATCTGCTGTGCTGAAGCAAAGATCATCTCAGTAGTAATTTATTGTCTCAAGGCCAAAACAATGTCTCTTTCCTTATAGCAATGCAAGATGCTACCGTCACTGGGTTTCCTATGTGGAGGCCATATGAGAGGTGTGGAGGCTATACGAGAGTTGTGAGTCAACAAACACACAAGATACTTAAATGCAGGGACCACCTCTAGACTAGAGGGTCACCTTTCTTAGGCTTGATACAGAGATTTAGATTACAGAACTGTACAGCAGGGCTAGCCATAAATAGGACAACTGCCATAAAATCTTGGAAAACTGGAAATATAGATGCAAAGTAATCTCAGGACCCTGCACCAGCACTGGAAAAGAGAGCTCTACAGGTATTACTTCTGACTGAGATTAGGATGGGCCCAGTACTGTTATGTGGTGCAAACAACATTTCTGTAATCTGTACAGAAATTCTCTGCCTGTAGTTCCACCAGGGGGAATCTCATCAGAAAGACTGCAAAATACCTGGAAATATCTGATCATGGTTTTGGCTGGAACTGCAAGTCATACATCTAAACCTCTGTAACCTCAAGAAGAAGTGGTCACAAAGTAACAAAATCTGTCCCTAGAAGTCCACTGGGAACCATGACAACAAACCCACATTCTGCAAACTGACTGAAGAGTTTCTTCTATATACATACCGCAGTTCAAACTCTTTCAGAGCAGCTTGTCAACACCTACAGCATATGTCTATATTAATGCTACAGGACTAACATGCACAGCATGAGATCATCCTACCCTGAATAATTGCTGTGTACATCATATTCAACATACTCTGCAGGGCCTCGTATATGAGGAAAACAGATACAACCCATCCACCATCTTATCAATACACAGCCTCTCCATGGAAAGATAAATGTTACTTCAACTTTCATGTGACTTCTACTACATCAAAACCCCTTGATAGATTCAATATTGCTCACATATGGGCACTTGGACATAGGAAAAGCTCATGACAGCACCATGACCCCTGTCACTAGGATGGGTCTGTGATCTCTTTGAGCACCAGCAGATCAAGGCTCCTTTGGGATATCTCTGCAAAAGGTTTACTGCATTTAGAGAGTGCAGATCTTCATGTCACGCATTAGAAATGCTACCACAGGAACGTAAATTCAGAACACATGGTTTTCTTTCATGCCACAATGCCACTCAAAAAACCCTTTGAAATTAAGAGTCCTGCAGTACTGTAGATGCCTGTCCATATAAGGTATATTAACACACCTACATACCTATGTGTGTGTATTAGGGATGGGCGGCCGCAGACCCCAAAAGGTCCTGACCCTTATAATCAGGATAAAGATACAGGCTAAAATCCTGGTAGGTTCTGACTGGTTCTGATTCAGAATGGAACCTTTTGGAAATCAATGTTAATACTGGAAAGCAATCACAAAATGAACTGAATACAAAATGTAGAAGCATAGATTGTGTCAGCGGAATGAGACCTGGAGGTTCATCCTTTAAACTGCAAATAAAGTGAAAATAAAATAAAGTAAAATGAAAGCAATTTTCTAACCTGAGTACAAAGGGAGAATTCTGTCAGCGGAAGAGGACCGCTTGGCCCAGCCAGTCTGCACAGATGTTCCCTGCCTAATCTGTCTCTGCAGACCCTAACAGGTCTCCAGCGACCTTCCCCCATGTCTGTTTACTAATATTCCCCCTGTGTCTATCCCACACATGCTTGAAGCCCCCTGCTGTTTTTGCCCACCAGCGCAGCAATATTGCGACGCCGACGACCTAGGTTTGGGAACGAGCCTGGTTCGTCGGAGGGCTGGCTGGGAGAGGATGATGGAGCATCCCAGGGATGCTCACCTTCTCTGGAGTGGGAGGGAGAATAGTCTCCACTGCAACACTGCCACCTGGGCGACCACAGCTGGAGGTGCAGTGGAGCCATGGATAGCGGGTGGGGATGTCAGCAGCATGTCAGCAAGGCACTTCCAACGCCAGGGAGGTGGGACAGAAAAGAGAGAGAAAAAAACTCAACTACCGCAGGATGCCATATGCCACCTGCCACAGGCCCCGCAACGCCGACTGGGCTCTCCACCTCATTCACTGAAGCTTCAACTCTGCCAGGGGAGTAAGGGCCCGGCCCCCGGCAGCCCTTCCCATGGGGGTTATCCATGGAGGAACATGTGAGGCAACAGGTTAAGTGCTGGAGATGGCGGGTGATGGAGCCAAGTGGGGCAGCCGGACCGATGGGGCCAGTTGAAGCTGTAGGAAAAAAAAACAGGCTACTCACCTGTAATTGTGGTTCTAGGAGTGGTATATGTTGTTCATTCACACTATTTGGCATGTCCCTTTCCCTTTAAGATCTTGCCAGAAGGTCTTTTAGCTGGCTCCTCCCACCCACCAGGGTGGTATAACCCTCAGTTCTGCCCCATGACGCTAGATCTTGCTCACTGGAAGCTAGGTTGCGCGTCAAAGCGGGGGAGGTCGGGTGGGTCTGTGTGGATGAACAACATATACCACTCCTAGAAAGCGCAGTTACGTAAAATCTTACCATAACAGTAGATCTTCGAGGAATGTCTCTTGTAGTAAGTCATTACTTCTGGGAGTATCCAGCAGAGGACGCTGTCACACGGCAGCTTCTTCTAGCAGTTTTCACCAGGGACCACCCACACATGACATCACATCCTGTTACCTATATAAGCGTGGGTAGTCCCTGGTATCCTCAGTTCCACCCACCGGATTCAGCTCGCAAAGGCGAGGACCAAGGGTAAACCAAGGGGACCAAGAAGCCTACTCCTACTTCTGTGGAGCATGAAATTGCTTCTGATCGGGAAGGAGGGGTTCGGAGAGCGGGATTATACTTACTGCAAGAGACATTCCCTGAAGATCTACTGTCACGGTAAGATTTTACATAACTGCACTATCTTCCACGGAATGGTCTCCTGCGGTAAGTCATTACTTCTGGGAGATTACCCAGCAGTTGTGTCCAGAAGGGTGGACAGTTATGATAAGAGACCTTGTAGGACTGCACGGCTGAAAGCCGTCCTACGTCTCGAGGCCACATCCAGATTGTATTGTCGAGTGAAAGTGTGGATCATGGACCAGGTGGCTGCATTATAGATTTCTGAAACAGAGGCACCCTTGAAACAGGCCACAGTAGTGGCCATAGCTGTTGTGGAATAGGCTTGGACTGGACCAGGAAGAGCCTCGTTGTACTTTCTGTAGCAAAATGTAATACAGTTTGCCAACCATGAGGACGGAGTTCTCTTAGCAATGGGAAGTCCCTCTCTGCCGGAGGCAAAGGTGACAAACAATTGAGACATCTTTCTGATGTCTTTGGTACGATTAGTGTAGTATCTTAAGATATGGTGAACATCCATTAGATGTCATAGATACTCACCCTGGTTGTAATGCTCCGGAACAAATACCGGGAGCTCCATGGATTGATTTAGGGTCTGTTCAGACACTACTTTTGGTAGGAAGGAAGGGTCAGTACATAGCACCACCCGGTCTTTATGGAAGCTCGGAAATACGCCGAGCGGAAGTAATAGCCACCAGAAATAATGTTTTCCATGAAAGGAAACGAAGATCGCAAGTGGCTGCAGGCTCGAAAGGTTCGAGAGTCAGTTTTTCTATGATGAAGTTCAGATCCCACGGAGGAATGGGTCGTCAAATTGGAGGCTTGAGATGAAGCATGCCTCTCAAAAACATTTTGGATAAATGATGCTGATAGAGTATTCTACCATCCAGAGGTTCATGAAAGGCCGAGATGGCTGCTAAATGAACTTTGACGGAAGAATAACTGAGGCCTAACTCAGATAAAGAGGCAAGGCAGTCTAGAACGGTCGTAAGTGGGCACGAATAAGGGTCCACGGTATGAGAGGCAGATCATATGGAAAACCTCTTCCATTTGGAGTTATATGTTTCTCTGGTTGCTGGCTTCCTAGAGGCTAGAAGAATACTGGCAACAGAAGATGACACCTGTAGTTTATTTATGAATGTGTCCTCAGGAACGAGGCATTAAGACGCAGCATCTTGAGGCTGGGATGCAGGAGGGATCCCTGATTCTGGGTCAGGAGGTCCAGTCTGGACAGCAACGGAATGGGATCCCACACCGACAACTGATGGAGTAGGGGATACCACGGTTGCCTAGGCCATAGAGGTGCTATTAGTATCATGGTGGCCGGCTCCAGTTGAAGTTTCAACAGAGTCTTCAGCAGGAGCAGGATGGGGGGAAGCATATAAGTAAAGTTCTGTCCAAGGTTGGGACAGGGCATCGACAGACCTTCCCCTGTTGTTCGGGATAATGGAGAAGTAACTGGGGAGTCTGTGATTGACTGGGGAGGCGAACAGATCCAGCTATGGAGTCCCCCAGATCATGAAGACGTTGCATAGGACATCTTCGTTAAGTGTCCATTCGTGGACAGATGACTGATGATTCAGTCGGTCTGCCAACTGATTGCACCGTCCTGGGAGATGGACGTCTGTCAGTGTTAGTCTTTGTTTGATTGCTGTCTATCAGACTGCAATGGCCTCCCTGCAGAGGGTGCGTGAATGTATGCCCCTTTGCCTGTTCAGGTATGAGACTACTGCCGTGTTGTCTGATTGAATCAGCAACGGTCCTGGCTTGAGGTAGGGTTGGAACGCCTGAAGGGCAAGATGGACTGCCCTCATCTCCAAGAGACTGATATAAGGTGGACCATCGACCTTGGGTCTGATACGGAACCAAGTGGGCGCCCCACCCGTCCAGTGGTTAACATCTGCGTGGGGGGGAGGGCATTCCCTGACACAAATTGGTTTTGATCATTCACCAGGAGAGGGACGACACTAGGAAGGGAGTGACCCGGACCCGGTCGTCGAACTGTCCAGTTTTCTGAGACCACTGGTTCTGTGGCAGACATGTAGTCTAGTAATTTTAGCATTTGTCTGGCCGTGTCTACTGGTTGAGACTGTACGTGTAAGGCCAGAGATATCAGAGTGTCCTGATGGGAGGACGGAAGGAAAGTCTTCGCCTGAATGGTGTCCAGAACAGCTCCACTGTATTGTAGAATCTGGGTTGGCTCTGGATTGGACTTTGGCCAATTGACCGTTACCCCTAGGTTCTGAAACAGAGTGAGGGTGGCAGTCAGAGAGGATAGCAGAGCTTCTTTGGATTCTGCTTTTATCAGCCAATCATCCAGATATGGGAAGATGTAATGCCCTTTTTCCCTTAGGGCTGCAGCTACCACTGCTAGGCATTTGGTAATGACTCTCAGGGCCGATGAAAGCCCAAACGGGAGAGCCTGAAACTGGTAGTTTTGGCCTAGGAGGTGGAAGTGCAGAAATCTGTGATGAGCAGGGTGAATAGGAATATGTAGGTAAGTGTTCTTCATATCCAGGACACACATCCAATCTCCTTGTTTTAGGAGAGGCATAATAGCTGGTAGAGTGACCATGTGGAAATGCTTGTACTGAATGTATCGATTCAGACGTCTCAGATCCAAAATGTGTCTGAGATCTCCGGTTCTTTTCGGTACTAGAAAGACATGGGAATAATACCCTACCATGGGTGGTACTGATACAATGGCTTGCTTGACCAGAAGTGCTAACAGTTCATCTTGGAGAATAGGAACGTGCTGTGGAAGGTAGTGAATTGTCCAGTGAGGGAAGGGAGGAGGGACAGAGATAAACTCCAGAATATGTCCCATTTGGATTATTTAGAGTACACATTTGTCCGAAGTGATTGTCTGCCAAGCCTCTAGATGGACAGCAAAATGACACCCGACCGCCTCCAAGGCCTGGTCGAAGAGGCGGAGGGGGCTGGTGAGGTCACTGAGCAACGAGCTGACCGCCCCCTCCAGAGGGACAGGCACGGGAGCCACAGGTGGTTGAAGGAGCACCTCAGGGAGGTTGGTTATGACCTCTGAGACCACCTCTGTTAGAGGCTTTGTATTTTCCGCCTCTTTTAGAGTAGGAAGGAAACTGGGTACGGTAGGTGTATTTTGAGGTATGGTTCATCCCTTGAACTGTATGAAGGGTCCTACCAGATGCTTGTAAGTCATCTGAGAGGGTCTGTGTACCTGGCCCGAATAACTTGGACCCATTAAAGGGTGCATTGTTTACCTTATGTTGTACGTCAGGGGTAAACCCTGCCACACAAAGCCAAGCATGGCAAAGTAGAGCTACACCAGTAGCTGAAAATCAGGCAGAGGTATCCACAGCATCATAGCCTGGCCCGAGAAGGTGGCGGGAGATGGAGTTAGTAGTAGTGATCATAGCCAATAAATACAGGTTACTCACCTGTAACAGGAGTTCTAGGAATGGTATATGTTGTTCATCCACACTGTCTGGCAGGTTCCTTGCCGCTTTAAATCTTGCCGGAAGGTCTTCAAGCTGGCTCCTCCACCACCAGGGTGATAAAACTCTGGCTCATGCGCCAGAGAGTCTGGCCGCTGGAGAAAGCTCAGGTGCTCGGCCGGGCCGGGAGGTTGGAATGTGGTGGATGAACAACATATACCATTCCTAGAACTCCTGTTACAGATGAGTAACCTGTATTTCTAGGGACATGGATATGTTGTTCATCCACACTGTCTGGCAGACTCCTAGCAGTTCTCCGGGAGGAGGGAGGCAAGCGACACCCCTACTTAGGGAATAAAGACTGAGAACCGAGGCCCCAAAACCAGCATCCCGGCGTGACTCCAAGGTCGATGTGGTAATGGGTAATAAAGTGTGTGCTGACTTCCAGGTAGCAGCCCTGCAGATTTCCTGGATAGGACGTCCCTGGAAGCAGCCACCGATGCAGCAGTAAGGACGGGTAGAATGAGCTCTTATCCCTCTGGGAGGCTCCATGCTCGCCAACTTATAGTAGAGATCTATGCAGGAGGTGACCCACCTGCCTATCGCTCGCTTGGCTGCAGGTCTGCCAGGTGCGGCTTCAGCGTAGGTGACAAACAGCTGGCGTAACCTCTCCCAACTTCAGCCGTCCGCCTCCTTATAATAAGCGAGCCCTTCTAGGGTCCAAAGTATGGAGCCTGTATTCGGCCTCCGAGGTGTGATTGGGGTAGAACACCGGCAGAGTCAACACCTGGTTAAGATGAAATCCCACACCATCTTCGAAGAAATTGGTGAAGCAGGACAACCTTGTCCCTGTGGAAGACCAGGTAAGGAGACTCAATGCAGAGCTCCTGGAGTTCTCCCATCCTTCTGGCTGACGTGATAGCCACCAAGAAGGCGGTCTTCCATGACAGGTGAGAGAGTTCACACCTGTGCATTGGTTCGAATGGCTTGCCCATGAGCTTTGCCAGTACCAGCAGTAAATCCCACGGAGGTGGAGGTTTTCTCACACCGGAGGGGAAATGTGATCAAGGCCTTTGAAAAAGTGCCAGACCACCTTCTCCTGCGCCACCGACTGCTCCCCGACCCGCGCCCGGTAAGCAGAGATGGCTGCCAGGTGCACCTTTAGGGTCGCTCACCTAAGCCCTTGACTAGAAAGGGACCATAAATAGTCCAAAATGCTTGCCAAAGAACAGGAGGAAGGGTCCAAGCTCTTACCCTGACACCAAATGGAAAACCTCTTCCATTTGAAGGCATAGCATTTCCTGGTCGACTCCTTACGGAAGCCTCAACAACATTGAGGACCCGTCGGAAAGACCCAAGGCCTGAACTCTAGTCTCCAGGAACCAGGCTGTCAGGTGCAGGGACTGAAGGTCCGGATGGAACACCTTCCTGATTGACTGAGAGCAGGTCCGGGCGAGCTGGAAGCTGCCTCGGGAGCCTGGAGCTGAGGCTGAGGAGATCTGGGTACCAGAACTGGCAGGCCAGTCTGGGGCTATCAGAATCACCCTGCGCCTTGTCCTCCTTGTCTTGAGAAGCACCTTGTGAATCAAGGGAAATGGGGAAAGGCGTAAAGAGGCCCGGGTCCACAGCCTCGGAAGGCATCCCCTCAGCGAGTCCTGCTGAGGGGGCGGCATGAAACAGCCCTCAGCTTCGCATTCTCCCTGGAGGCAAACAGGTCCACCTGAGGTGTGCCCCAGTGGGAGAACAGATCTTGTACTACCTCCGGCAGGAGAGACCACTGTGAGATGCAGCCCCTATCCGCTCAGGGCATCGGCCAGGGTGTTGGAGGCCCTGCCACATGAATGGCTAGGAGATCTACCTCAGGCTGCGCATAGTGACCAAATGCGGAGAGCTTTCTTGCATAGAAGCATGGAGCGCTCTCGCCCTGGCGTTCAGGTAGTACATGGTCGTGGTATTGTCCATCCGACTCAGACCACTTGACCCCGGAGAAATGGAGCAAAGGCGGTGAGAGCTAGGCGGACTGCTCGGAGCTCCAGCAGGTTGATGTGGCATCGGGACTCCCGTGGGGACCAGAGGCCGTGCACTCGGTGTTCCCCCAGATGGGCACCCCAACCCATCAGAGAGGCATCGGTCGATAGAGAGACCGCTGCTCGGGCGGACAAACGGGATGCCCTCCTGCAGATGAGATGGAACGGTCCACCACTGGAGAGCTGCCCACATCTCCTGGTCACTATCACTAGCTGGTCCAATGGATCGCAGCATTGTGACCACCGGCTGGCCAGTCCCCACTGAAGGGGCGATGTGCCAGCGCGTCTAATGGACCACGCTTTGTACAGGCCACCATGAGACCCAGGAGGCAGAAGTCTCCGGCAGGCGCCATTGCCCAACCAGAAATGATTGGGCAAAGGAGGTAAGAACCTCGCCCTGTCCGGGCCGGGAGCCGTGCTCTGCTCGAAGAGTCGAGCCTCGCTCCCCATGAACAGGATCACCCGCCTGCCCGAGTTCGACTCTGGCTTCGCTGATGAGAAGGCCGACTTGAGAGCAAACCTGAGGGCCAGATCTCTGGACCGCCCACCTCCCGCCTGAGGGGCTGCTATCAGCTAATCGCCCAGGTAAGGGTACACCGGACCCTCAGGCGCCAAGGAATGCTGTCACCACTGCCATGCATTTGGTGAAGACCCTGGGAGCTGGAGATAAGCCAAAGGGCATGGCTTGGAACTCGAAGAGGGATTCCTCCGCTCGAAAGCGGAGGAATCTCCGATGTGACGGACGGATAGGGATGTGAAAGAACGCGTCCTGTAGGTCCAGAGAGCAGAACCACACACCGTGTTCCAGAGATGGTATTATCTGCGCCAGAGTTACCATTCTGAAGGTCCGAGACCTTAGGAACTTGTTCAGGTCGTGTAGGTCGAGAATGGGCGCCAGCCCCCGGTCTGCTTCGGAACCAGGAAATACCTGGACACGAACCCTCTGGTCTAAAAGGGGTCCTCTACCTCGTGATCACCTCCCTTTGGAGGAGGGGAGAGCGTATGTCGGCTCGTCGACAGCCGCCAGAGAGGCCGCGGACCTCGAGGCCCCCGAGGTGCGACTGCCTCTGAAGGGTGGGTCTGCTCTGGAATTCTAGAGGTAGGCCTTTTCCCACCACCTCCAGTACCCACCTGTCCGTGGTAACAGCGGACCAGGCGGAAAGGAAGTGTCTGAGCCGTCCCCCCATGGGGGGAACCAGGGGCGAGGTGACAGGGATGGGGGCGACACCCCTCAGCCCATCACTGGGCAGGCTTGGAGGAGGGACCGGCCGAGGGACCTCCTGGGCCTTTACCTCCCTGCTTCCTGTTGGAGGAAGCCACGGCTTGGGCTTGGGATGCTAAGCCGAGCCTGCTGGCCCTGACGTTGTTGGGCCGGGAGCTACGGGCGCAGGAAGGACGAAGGGCTTAGGTTGTGGCTTATGCCTTTGTCCTTCTGAGGAAGAGACCGAGTCCAAGGTAGCATTGGACTTCTCGATCCTCTGCAGGTGACCTTCCACCCCAGGGCCGAAGAGGTCAGTCCCCAAAAAGGGAACATCCGCCAACTTGTGCTGGGTATCCGAGGTAAAGGTGGATATCCTCAGCCAAGCCCGACGACGCATGGCCACTGCGGCCACCACAGACCTGGCACATGAGTCCCCGATGTCTAAAGCAATCTGGAGCTGCTGTTTGGCCACTGCCCTGCCCTGGTCCCGCACCTGCCTGACCGTAGTCTGCAGATCCGCGGGAAGATGAGGGACAACCTCATACAGGGAGCCCAACAGGGCGTGAGAAAAATGTGCCATGAGGACGGGCCGAACTGGCCTGATGAAGGCCGAGAGAGGACGCAGCATAGACTTTTCGCCCGCATAATCCAATTTCTGGATTCCTTGTCGGGAGGTTTGTCCCATCCTCATGCTCTCGGCACGCGAAAAACACTGTCGGTAACCAACCCCTCGGCTGAGGGTGTTCCAAAACCGGACAGGGAACCGTAGGGACCGATACTCCTGGCCATTCTGGCCAAGGAGCAGGGCAGGAAGCAGGATGCCGCAAAGTTCCAAGGCCGACTCCACTATGGCTTCGCCACCGGAAAGGCCTCTGAGGAGAATCCTGGGTCCAGAATCTCCGTGAGGGGATACCTGGCCGCATGAAACGGGTTTGAGCTTCATCCCCGTGGACTCCGGAGATGAGCCGAAGCAACCCTAAGAAGGACGAAGGGCTATCATCCACTGACTGCTCCCGAGGACTCCAAGTCCATGCGCTTGGAGAAGAGGGAGGAACCATCATCAGACTCAGAAGAGTCCTCAAAGAGCTGCCTCGGGCCTGAGCCACCCTCCACCTGCCGAGGTTTATGGGAGTGAGGGTGACAGACAGCCTATGGGGAAAACCCAAGGCCGACCGAGAATTTTGGTCGAGCCCCAACCTAATGGCTGTGGAGGCGGAGGTTCCACCAGAATCGTGGGGCAGCTGAATTGGTTGAACAACCGGCCTGGGGAACAGGCTCCTCGCTAAGAAGGTTGTTTCGCCGCTTCCGTGACAGCCACTTAATGGCTGGGAAGACGCATTGGGTCGGCTTTTCCCGGTCAAAAGGAGCTGTTGCCACAAGAGTTCTTGGCGACTCGACGCAACTTGGCGCCAAGCTTCCCTCGTCCGGGAGGAAAAGGAAGATGGCGGGCGGCCGCTTGCCGCTGGAAGCGAGACCGCCTATGGCGGCGGGATTGGTTGGATCATGAGGATGTCCGGAGACCGAGTCTCGACTCAGGCCGAGGAAGGCGAGGAGAAGTGTCGAATCGCACTCCCTCGCCTCGGACGATCCTACCAAGGCTTCGAACCGGAGGCACAGACGAGCTGACGGATCCTCAACCCCACCGGGGAACCGGGAGAGGGGATTTCAGCTTCTCCAGCCGACAACCCATCTAACGGGTCGAGAAAATCTCGACCGCCGACGGCATGCTCTCGGTCAACTGGCCTGACGGGACACCGTGAAGCCAGTGGCCGGGCTGAGGGGTCGAACGAAGTCGACTGTCGACAAGAAGGGGAGGGGATCTTTCCGCTCCCCAAGAGCGCCGGTGGAGAGACTTACTTTGCTCTTTTGGACCTGGAAAAGGTCCAAGAAGTTGGACCCTCACCTTCGCGTCAGAGGGTCAGACAAAGCTCATAAAAGAAGGCAGTGCGAGGCACCGAGAGAGAGGCGGACAAATGTCGCAGCCGAGTAGAAGCGGCCAGCGCGCCTCCTCTTCGAGAGTGATCATCTGCTCGAGCTGACCTGCCGAGCCCGGCCGCCGTGACACCGCCAACCGGGCTCTTTAGATTTCACCGTGGAATTCTTTCTCGGGCGCCTAGTTGTAATCGGGCAGCACGGTCTTCAAGGACGAGGTCAAAAAAAGAGCACAAGTCGCAGGCCCGCGGGTCATGCTCAAAGCCCAGGCAGTAGACGACATAGAGTGCGGATCCGTCCTAGACATCTTCTGCCCGCGAGGGCACCTCCGAAACCTGGAGTCGATTTGTCCATCGCAGCCATGAGGAGAAGAAGACCAAGTCTTTTAGCAAAACTTTTGATTTCGAACTTCAAGAATTAGGAACCAGTCTTAAATGCAGAGCGTTAGAGGGAACCTGAGCTCCCAAGCCGGAAGGAAGATCTGGCGTCATGGGGCGGAGCCGAGAGTTTTACCACCCCGGTGGGTGGGAGGAGCCAGCTTGAAGACCTTCCGGCAAGATTTAAAGCGGCAAGGAACCTTTAGGAGGCAGTATAGCGCAGTGGTCTAAGGCTCTGAGCTGCAAATCTGGTGACATCCAACAGACCAGACCTGGGTTTGAATCCCACAGCTTCCACTTGCATACTGTGTGACCCTGAGCAAGTCACTTAACCTCCTTGTGCTCCCAGGTCGCTCCTGTAAAAAAGCTTTCAGCTTAGTGTGCTATACCTGGTTAAACAACGAAATAAAGAAATAAAACCTGCCAGACAGTGTGGCTGAACAACATATCCATGTCCCTAGAACTGGTCTTTCTCCTGAGAGATAGGAAGTTTACTGACAGTTTCTAGAATAGAAGTCCCCAGGGTACGTTGATACTTTATCATGTGACCCGTGTAGTTTAAAATATAAATGTTCATAGTAGTTGAGGCAAAAATGTTTTTCCCCAGGTAATCTATTTTTCGGGACTCTTTATCAGGATGTAAGGAGCTCATCTGTTTAGGTTCTTTAGTATGATCATGAGCGGCAGTAATGACCACGGAATCTGCCTCTGGAACAGTAGAGAGGAATGGCTGGTCTAAAGGAGACCGATATAGTCAGTTAGCCTTACGAGGAACCGCTGTAATGTTAGAAGGCTGATGCCAGGTAGCCAATAAGGCATTTTGATATGTAGGTATTAGTGGTGGAACAACTAATGCTGGTTCCCCTGGCAGTTCTAAATAGTCTGCCATATCCTAACGGTGTTTGTCATGTTCCGTAGTGGAAAATCCTATCACCCTTTTGTATTTGAAGCACCACGTCACTAACGGTGGGATCATCAGGAGGAGAGGTGGCCACTGGAGGAGGCAAATCTTGGTCCAGAGAGGAGATGGCTGAAAAAGGGGAATCCGGGCCCTGAAAATCTGGGCAAGGGAACTCCATATTCAGGTCATCAGGGAGCTCTTGATGTTGCTCCCATTCATCTGAGTAATCCTCCATATGAGGTGGAGGAGAACAGGCAGGTTTAATATCTGAGTTGTCATCATGATGACGTTTGTGGGACGAAAAAAGGGACTATCCCCCCTTCCTGGATCAGTAGGGGGGCATAATGCATGTTATGCAAGACCTGCTGCACAATGTTAGTGATGTCCTGTTGTTCTTGGGAAGGGGCGGGGTGAGGGGCGGAGGTTGGGGAACAATGGGGATGATGGGAGGGGATAGGACATGCAGTATATGCAGGTCTTGAGCCTGGGTGGTAGTAACCAGGGTCCCTGTCTCGATCTGATGGACCTCTGTACTAGCTCACTTGTGTTGGTGGAGGGGCATGTTGAAGGCAAAAGCCAGCGGCTTACCCTGAGGTCAATGGGACCTTGTAGAGGATCCCATTGAGGCATTATCATGCAAAAATCCTGCCAACGTCGATGGGGGAGACGCCCCCATCGATGAAGCAACAGTGGGTTTTGTTGCCGAAAAGACGCTTGAAAGCGTCGTCGACGACGGGTTAAATAATGGCGTAGATGGAGCAGGTATTTCCTGCACCACATTTAAAGCAGAGGCAAGCATCGTCGATGAGAGAATGGTTCCTGTCGATGAGGAAGCTTGTCCAAAGTGGGCTATCGATGAGAGAGGAGCCCTCACTGATGAGGAGGCATGCTTTGAGCCCACCGTTGACAAGAGAGGAGCCCTCATTGACGAGAAGGCATTTTTTTCATGTCCCGTCAACGGTGTGGCCATAGAAATGGTGGCCGTCGATGAACGTCGAGAGCTGGAGGAAGAGGGGAGGTTTGACCCTCTCCTTACACCGCCCAACAAGGGAATCTGAGGCTGGGGAGCCCTTGGTATGGACCCCCTGGTTCTGTGACAGAGACATTTTCTGCTCTGCAATGTGATGTTGAATTTCAAGCACTCGTCGATGAAGGGTAGCCTGATTAAATTCCTGACAACGTTTACAGGAATTAATGTTATGCGAGGGTCCCAGGCATCTCACACAAAGCAGATGGTTTTTAAAGTGAAAAATCTTCCTGCCACAGCGACAGGAACGAAATAGCGCTTATTTGGATGAAGAATCTTTAGACATTCATCTGGAATCCAATTTCTCATCGATGACTGCTGCACAGTTGTTGAACTAGCTGCTGCGCGGGCTGAAGACGGCGGGAAAATGAACTGAGGATACCAGGGACCACCCACACTTATATAGGAAGCAAGATGTGATGTCACTGTGTGGATAGTCCCTGGTGAAAACTGCTAGAAGAAGCTGCCATGCAACAGCACCCTCTGCTGGATACTGCCAGAAGTAATGACACTGCAAGAGACCATTCCGTGGAAGATAAACTGTTACAGGTGAGCAACCTGTTTTTCTAGGATTGTGGATATGCTGTTCATCCACACTATTTGGCAGACTCCTAGCAGTTCTCCGGGAGAAGGGAGGCAAGACACACACACCCTAATTCGGGAATAGAGACTGGAGAACTGAGGCTCCAAAACCGGCATCCCGGCATGACTCAAGGTTGATGTGGTAATGGGTAATGAAGGAGTTTGCTGTCTTCCAGGTAGCAGCTCTGCAAATATCCTGGATAGGGACGTCCCTAGAAGCAGCCACTGACGCAGCAGCATGGGTGGTGGAATGAGCCCTTAGCCCTACGAGAGGCTCCCTACCTGCCAATCTATAGCAGAGATCAGTGCAAGATGTAATCCATCTGCCAATCGTCCACTTCACAGCAGGTCTGCCAGGTGCAGCTTCAGCGTAGGTGACAAACAGCTGGCGAACCTCTCCCCGAACTTCAGCCGTCCGCTCCTTATAGTAAGAGAGCGCTCATCTCAGATCCATAGTATGGAGCCTGTACTCAGCCTCCGAAGTGTAGTTTGGGTAGAACAAAGACAGAGTTAGCACCTGGTTAAGGTGAAACTCTGACACCACCTTCGGAAGGAAATGCAGGTTGGGGTGCACCTTGTCCCTGTGGAAGACCAGGTAAGGAGACTCCACTGAGAGCGCCTGTAGCTCCCCAGTCCTTCTGGCTGATGTGACAGCCACAGGAAGATGGTCTTCCATGACAGGTGTGACACCTCACACCTGTGCATCGGTTCGAATGGCTTGCCCATGAGTTTAGCCAATACCAGCAGTAGATCCCATGGAGGTGGAGGTTAATGCACCGGAGGAGATATGTGATCGAGGCCCTTGAAAAAGCACCAGACCACTGTCTCCTGCGCCACTGTCCACTGACCATCCCACACCCTGTAAGCGAAGATGGCTGCCAGGTGCACCTTAAGGGTAGTCATCCGGAGACCTCCTTTGGAGAGGGACCAAAGGTAGTCGAGGATACTGGCCACAGGACAGGAACTAGTGTCTAAGCCCTTGCCCTGACACCAAATGGAAAATCTTTTTCATCTGAAGGCATTGCACCTCCTGGTCAACTCCTTTCTAGATGTCTCAACTATGCTGAGGATATCGTGGAAAGACCCAAAGCCTGGAACTCTAGCCGTTCAGGTACCAGGCTGTCAAGTGCAGGGATTGAAGGTCCGGATAGAATAAGTTCCTCTGATTGACTGATATCAGGTCCGGGCATGCTGGAAGACGCCTCAGGAGCCTGTTGCTGAGGTTGAGGAGATCTGGATACCAGAACTGGAGTGGCCAATCTGGGGCTACTAGGATCTCCTTTGCCTTGTCCCTCCTCACCTTGAGAAGCATCTTGTGGATCAAGGGAAATGGAGGGAAGACATAGAAGAGGCCTGGGGTCCACAGCCTTGAAAAGGCATACCCCTGCAGTGAGTCCTGCTGAGGGAGGGTGGGCATGAATCAGCCTCAGCATTGTGTTCTCCCTGGAGGCAAACAGGTCCACCTGAGGGGTGCTCCACAGGGAGAACAGGCTACAAACTACCTCTGAGTGAAGAGACCACTCGCGGGACACCTCGCCTACACAGCTGAGGGCATCCGCCAGTTGGTTCGAGGCTTCTGCCATATTGGATGGCTAGGAGATCTGCCTCCAGTTGGCTCACAAGGGTCCAGATGCACAGCGCTTCCCTGCACAGAGGCCAGGAGTGCGTGCCGCCCTGTTTGTTGAGATAGTGCATGGTCGTGGCATTGTCCGTCTTGACCTGGACCACTTGACCACGCAGAAATGGAGCTAATGCAATCAGCACCAGCTGTACTGCTCAGATCTCCAGCAGGTTGATGTCGTATCGGGACTCCTCGGGGTTCCAGAGCCCAAGGACCCTGTGGTTACGCATGTGGGCTCCCCAGGCCATGAAAGAGGCATCGTTTGTAAGGACAACCGTTGGCTCTGGGCGGACAAACGGGGATATCTCCCTGCATATGGTCCGGGACGGTCCACCACTGGAGACCGTCTGAAAGCCTCTGGATTACCGTGACCAGCTGGTTGAAATGACCTAGATGCTGGGACCACTGGCTGGCCAAGCCCCACTGAATGTGACGCATTCATCACCGGGCCCAACGGATCACCGTGGTGCAGGCCGCCATGTAACCTAGAAGACGCAGGAAGTCCCAGGCAGGGCGCACTTGCCCAATCAGAAATGATTGGGCAAAGGAGGAGAGAACTTCCACCCTGTCTGTCGGGAGCCGGGCTCTGGGTCGGCAAGAGTCGAGCTCTGCCCCGATGAAGCAGATCACCTGCGAGGGCATGAGTTCCGACTTGGCTTCGTTGATTAGGAGACCAAGTTCAAGACAGGTCTTGAGGGCCAGGTCCCTGGACCTCTCCACCTCCAATCTGGAGGGATCCATTATGAGCCAATCATCGAGGTAAGCGTACACCCTGACCCCTCGACGCCGAAGATGGGCTGCCACCACTGCGATGCATTTGGTGAAGACCCGGGGGGCTGATGACTGGCCGAATGGCATGGCTTGGAACTCATAGAGGATTCCCTCCGCTCAGAAGCGGAAGAACCTTCAGTGAGACAGATGGATCGGGGCATGGAAGAACACGTTCTGAAGATCCAGGGAGCAGAACCAGATGTTTTGCTCGAGGGATGGTATGATCTGGGATAGAGTTACCATCCGAAAGGTGTGCAACCTGAGATACTGGTTCAGGTCATGCAGATCCAAAATGGGATGCCAGCCCCCCATCCGTTTCGGGACCAGAAAGTACCTGGAAATGAACCCTGGGTCAACTGGGGTATCTGTCACTCGGGCCACTACTTCCTTGAGGAGGAGCTGGGCTATGTCGTCTCTCAGAGCTGAGTGTGGACTGATACCCTTTTCTCGCGTAGGGCGCAGGCTCGGTTTGGCGAGTACTGCTCGAACTCTAGAGGCAGTCCTTGACCGACCACTTCCAACACCCACCTGTCTGTGGGAACAGCGGACCAGGCAGCAAGGAAGTGGTGGAGCCGGCTCCCCCCATGGGAGGACCCAGAGTAGCTGTGATGGGTATGGGGCTGGTCACCTCCATCCCGTCACTGAGCAGGCCTGGAAGAGGAGAATCCGGAAGTGGGACCACCTGGACCCTCCCCTCCTGGTTTGCGTGCAGACTGTGCACCTGACTTGGGCCTGGGGCACCAAGACTGGGCCTGCTGCTGTTGCCTAGAGTGAAACTGGGGCTGTCTGGCCACAGAGGCAGAAGAGCAAAAGGGCTTCTTCTTCTGTTTTTTGGAACCCTGGGATTTTTTCTGGGCAGACGTAGCAGAGTCCAACGTAGTATTGGACTTCTCGATACATTCTATGTAACCATCCACTCCTGGACCGAACAAGTCAGTACCCAGGAACAGGACATCTGCCAACTTGTGCTGGGTGTCGGCTGTGAATGTCGATACCCACAATCAAGCCCTGAGGCGCATGCCAACCGTGACTGCAACCGAAGGGGCACAGGAATCCCCGATGTCCAAGGCCGTTTGGAGTTGCTGTCTGACAACTGCCTGGCCCTGGTCCCGGATCTGCTTGACTGTGGTCTGAAGGTCTGCGGGAAGGTGAGGGGAGCACCTCACCTAAGGAGCCCAACAGGGAGTGGGAGAAGTGTGCCATGATTACAGTCGAGCTCGCCTGATGGAGGCCCAGCGATGAGGCAACATAGACCTTTCGGGCAGAGTGATCCAGCTTCTTGGATTCTTTGTCCTGTGGTCTATTGGCATCTCCTGAGTTCCCAACCTGCCTGAACACAGACTCGGTCACCACTCCCTCAGTCGAGGGATGCTGTGAAAATCCCGAAAGGGAGCCAGTAGGTACCGCGTACTTGCAGACCATCCTGGCGGATGGAGTGGGACAAGAGGCTGGATGCTTCCAGAGCTCCAGGGCTGGGTCAACAATGGCTTCAGCTACTGGAAAAGCCTCAGTCGGGGAATCCCCCTTCTGAGGATATCAGTTAGGGGGTGGTATTCTACCCGTTTTTCAATGGGCTCCAGCTTCATCCTCGTAGATTTGGAGATGAGGTGGAGCATACCCATAAAGGAGGTGGGACCCTCCTTGGCAGAAAGACTCATGACATCATCATCCCGAGAATGAGATGCCAAATCAGAGTCCTCAGACTCCAGGTACAGAGGTCTGCTGCCGGAGTCACTGAGAACCCGCCGCGGGCAGTCGGGAGTCAGAGTGACAGAAAGCCTGTGCGGGAGGCCTGAAGTAGGCTGAGACTCCATGGGGGAAGCCCTCGAGGAAGACTGTTTCAGTGGCAGTTCCACCAGAATAGGTGGAGAGATTGGGGCCCGAGTCAGGAGTGACATCGCCAGCTCCACAGGCGGAGGGGAGGCGACGACGAACTCCAGAGTGGTCGACGTCAGCCTAGAGGGCGACAGCCAGGTAATGGCTGGGGTGGAAGGGACCACCTTTGGCCCACCCAGAACAAGCTGCTCCACAGCATGTCCTCGTAGCACAGACGCAACTTGCGTCGGAGCCTCCCCTCATCCAAGGAGGATGAGGACAAATGGCGGCAGTGCTGCTTCTTAGAGTGCCGCTTATGTGACTTCCTCTGCCTTTCAATCAAGGATGTCCCAGACCCCCTGGACATCGACCATTGGAGGGATGCCCAGGAGAAGGCGGGGAGAAAGCCCAGTCCCTCTGGGTCAGCGACGACCACCACCCGGGGCATCTCAGCAGGCTGGGTCACCTCATCAGTGAGGTCTGAAAGGACCGGAGTCCTAAATAAGGAGTCGTCGGTCTCCTCAGTCAACAACAGTCGACAGGGTCGAAGATGATCTCAACCGGACTGTCATCCCGTTTGGGCCGGCTGACCTGACAGGGGCACCATTAGGTCGATGGCCGAGACCACAACTTTGACCGAAGTTGAAAGAGAAGACTCCTAGGACCGAGATCGCTCTCTGTCCCAAGAGCGATGTCGATGAGACGTGGTTTCTCTTGGTTCCTTAGATTCCTTATTACGGGATCTGGAGATGTGCGATCCAGGGCCTTCCTCACGAGTGGGAAGGGATTGGACCAGCTCTTTAAAGGAACCCGAGAAAGAGGAGCCCAGTTTTAGTGGAACAAAAACCGAGGGCGAAGACAAGAGCTCAGCGGCACAAGCCGCTTCTTCTTTGAAGGCCTTCATCTGTTCCAGTTTTTCCGTGGACCCCATGGCTGCAGAGGTCGCATGGTGGGCATCCTTCGATTTGACCGGCAGGTGCCATTTTTCCGAACGTTTGAGCTGGAGACAAGCGAGGCGATCATCCAAAACATTTGGATGAAAGGAATGACAAAAGTCGCAGGCCTGAGTGTCATGATCGAGACCTAAGCAGTACACGCACATGGCATGTGGGTTAGTTTGAGATATTTTCTGCCCGAAGAGACAACAGTGGAACCCAGGCGAGGACTTGTCCTCCATTGCAATCGCAACAATGAAATTGTTTGAAGAGATTCGGAGAATCTTAATCAGTAAAACCAAGTTTTGGAGCACCAGGGCCTACTTCACGCAGGAGTGAGAAGGAGGGAACCTGTATCTTCCAGCGGAAAGGAAAATCTGGCGTCATGGGGCAGTGCCGAGGGTTATACCACTCGGGTGGGTGGGAGAAGCCAGCTTGAAGACCTTCCCGGCAAGATCTTAAAGGGAAAGGGACATGCCAAATAGTGGTGATGAACAACATATCCACAATCCTAGAAAGCATAGTTAAACATAAAAAAGAGAAAAAAAAAGACAGACAGACAAAAAGAAAGAAAGAAAGAAAGAAAGAAAGAAAGAAAGAAAGAAAGAAACTTCCCTCCTGCACCCTATTCACCCCTGTGAGGTATCTGTAGGTTTCTATCATGTCCTCTCTCGCTCTCCTCTCTTACAGGGTGTACATGATTGTACATGATGAGATCCCTCTGTCTCTCCTTGTAGAGGCAACCCAAGCACCATTTTAGCTGCCCTCCTCTGGACTAACTCCACCCTGTCTATGTCCTTTCTGAAGTGTGGCCTCCAAAACTGGACACACTACTCCAAGTGGGGTCTCATCAGCAAACAATACCGTGGATACACCACCTCCCTCCTCTTGCTGGCAATCCCCCTCCCTATGCACCACACTAGCTAGCCCTACCCACTGCTTTGTCACACTGCCCTGCCACTTTGAGACTGCCAAACTGCTCTGTCACACTGCCCTGCCACTTTGAGATTGCCAGACTGCTTTGTCACACTGCCCTGCCACTTTGAGATTGACAAACTGCTCTGTCACACTGCCCTGCCACTTTGAGACTGCCAATCTGCTTTGTCACACTGCCCTGCCACTTTGTGGTCATCACTTATGATAACCCCAAGGTCCCTTTCCAGCTTAGTGACTGTCAGTACCTAAGTGTATTGGTCTGGGTCTCTGACTTTATGCTTCATCTTTGTCCAATAGTTTTTCTGAGCTATAGAGAATCAATGTTTTGCTCCCTTACCATCTGCTGGGTGACATGGCATCACTAATGAACACATCCACATCCTCCCTGCTCCAGAATGCATCACCCAACTCCTCCAATCTGCTGACAGACTCCCCACCTCAGTATGCAGTTCATGATCCCCATACAATCTGCTGACACCCACTTTGCCTCAGTAGTATTCACTTTCCTGCCTCTCTGACAACCACCCTGCCACAGCATAGATTACGCAAACCAACACACACACACACACACACACACACACATACACACACATATGGGTCGCCGGCGCAAGTGTAGTGTCTCCACTTGTGACGCCCGGGGTTCAGGAATGGACTCGAGGAGTCGGAGGGCCGGTCAGGGGAGGAGGATGGGTTAGCATCTGGTGTGCAACTGACCTCTGGCGGAGGCCACGTTGGGAGGAGTGCCTGTGGGGAAAAATCACAAAAATGCCAGCCCACAGAATGACGCCCTGCCTCACAAGCCCTGCACCACTGCCCATGGCATTTGGCTGGAACCAAGCTGTAATGCCATCGGGAATGGCCCTGCCCTGTGGACCCACACTGGGGGGCCAGCCAGGGAGGAACACCAGCAGTGGTGTCTGCTGGGAATCAGATTTCAGCTCCATCGGGGACACACCTACTCAGCTTCCCCGCCCTGGGAGGGTAAGCCAGGGAGGAACATCACCTGAGGTAAGACCCAGGGGATGAGTGCTTGGCCAGGGGAGGGGGATGAGCCGAGCTGGGACCAGTACTAAAAAAACACAAAAAAACAATCACACACACACGCACAAAAACACACACACACCACCACTACTCCTCTAATTTGCGGACACCTGTTCTACCCTAATATGCTCATGCTTGCCCCCTCACTTCAGCTGACACCCACCCTGCCCCCATCTTATGTATACCCCTAGCATCTCTATCTTCTGGTACCCATCCTGTTTCAGTAAGAATATGCCTGCCCTAGTAAACACACCCTTACCTCCAACCATCTGCTAGCCCCCATCCTACCCCAGTGTGAACACCCTTGCTCCAGTATTTAACCCCTACCCACACTCATTTGCTGACAACCACCTTGCACCAGTTTGAACACCCTATTCCTATCCAACTGCTGACATCCACCCTCCCCAGTATAAACACCCCTGCCCCATTCCATCTGCTGCACCCACCTTCCCCCAGTATGAACCCCTGTTCCAGTATATACTCTAAAGAATAAACATTGCACATACAGCAGTGCACGGTACACCTGATCACGCCAACAATCAAGAGAGTTGCAATGTATTTTAATGGGACTGTAAAAATCTCACTCTTTGGTTCCCCTCATTTCACTCTCTTTCTCTCAGACAGTGTATTCAATTCTGGCCTAACCCTCTCAGCTCAGCCGCCCTCCCAAATAACAGTGTGTGACAAAGTCAGTTCTTCCTACTGCCTACTAAGTCCTCTGTGACCATCTTAGGCAAGCTGCTGCTCCAACCACAAATAGTCCTTGGTCATCCATTTTAACTCCGACTCAAGTCATGGGTCCAGATCCAGCAGCCATCCTGTGGCAGCCAGTCAATTCGCACGACTCCTCATCTTCTCACCAAGTGTGCACTTGCTGCAAGACAGTCGGGAAATCATGACCATCCAGGCTCAACACAGCTGCAGTCCACAACCTTCATATTGTGCTGAAAACCCGACCTCCTCTCGTGGGCTACTGCAGCATCACGTACTGAAGAAAGGGCACCACAGCTAAGCGCGACTACTCAGCTGCAGGCTCACTTGGTTGGACGTCTAAATGCATCACCCATACAGTTGGCCAACTGGTGCTCTTCATTCCTGGGTGGGTGGGTCTCCGTTCACACTGTGGGAGTAAGGGAGTAGTGGCAGTGCTGAATATTTTTTTTTCTGCCATTTTCACAGGCTCGGCTGCATTGTCAGATAGGAGGGGGGATTTTGAGCCATTTAAAAAAAGGTAGGTCCTGATCCACCTGGGCCCATCAGATACGAGGTCCGGTGGGGGGTGTTTGATTTCAAGCGGACTGACCCACCCATCCCTAGTGTGTATGTATGGTATACCCATATTTCACACTGCCTTAAGTTGTACACAGTATCTGTCACTATTTATGTCTGTGACGTGTTTGCTTGTCATTAGAAGTTCAGCCTTAACAGGATACTACTGTAAATGAGCTCTGCTGAATGGTTTTATCCTGAATAAAATTGAACTGAACTGATTTATTTAAACAGTTTTACCAAGAAAGGTCTGCTGAGCTGTAACCAGCTCATTTCCAGAGGCATCCTTGGCAGGGGTATATGGGGGAAGGGCAGCTGCAGTCTGGGGGGGGGGAGAGGGGCAGCAGCAGTCTAATGGACTGATATGCTGCACAATTGAGCAGACTAGCTAGACCATAAGGCCTGTATCTGCTGGCAATTTAGTATAACCGTATGTTCCTAAAACACAATATAAGGCAATGTAACTGCTCCACGAACAGTGCACCCTTGGATATCCGCCCATTTTATATACAAGACGAATTTAGGCTGATTTTATTTATTTGGTTTTTGGCAACCAGGTAAGTACACTAGACAGCAGTGTGCCTATTTTCCGGTACGACCCGGGAGATTACATTTCACAATCACAATAACAAACAATAGTTTACATAAACATTTCCATGAGGGCAGATTATAGTTCTGAAAATACAGCAATCACACTCTCAATTATCCACATCCCTGATAACTGAGGGATGTGGATAACTGAGGGTGATGGATAATAGGGGGAAATGACAAAGCAAGCAACCAGTACAGGTGAATTTACTGGCAGTAAGCAAGGGTGGTGGATAGCTGGGGGGCAAATAATTCAGTGCTGTATACACATACTAATCTGGTTCCATTTCAGTTGCTTACCATCTGTATCCCCCATCTACCCTGTTCGCCCCTGAAAAAGGGACTTCTAGGCCCAGTGGGCTTACCAGGTCAACAAAATTTAACAAACAAGCAAACATTCTTCACGCTTGCAGAATGATGAACCACACTATGATTTATTTTTTTAATTTTTTATTTAATTTATTTGAAACTACTCCAAACGGAATAATGCTGTGAGATGCATTTTCATGGGTTTCCCAGTGAGGATAGCAACAGTCAAAAGGTTTACACAGTCCTGTAGAAAGTTACATACAGGCTAAAGTATACAAGGCAAAAAACAAAACTGTAGAGGTAAGTACAGCCACATGGTAACCAAGGCAAGCTAGCAAACTGGAACACTAAGAAAATTCAAAAAGTCCACATAAACGAAAACTAACAAAGGAGGTTAAAGGTGACCTGCAAATTAACTACAGGAGCCCACTTCCATCCCACATACTTTTCTAAGCTGTGATGGGAGTCCAGGGCTGCCATTAATAACATTTTTGCAATAGTCTGTATATTTTACCAAGCCGCCAAAACTTTTCGGCGAATATGGAAGTGCCGCCTGGGTCTGGTGTTGCTGTAAGTAATAATTTAGGCATTAAGACCCCCCATGAAGCAATAAAATAAGAATATTATGCCCCCTCCACTGCTGCTTCATTGAAAGCAGTGGTGTCTGCGACGTCACTAAATGGGTAGAATACCCATGTAAACTTGCGCCCGCTCTATCGTGACCCAGGCAGCACTTCCGTATTCACCGAAAAGTTTCAGCGGTTTGGTAAAATATACAGGCTATTGCAAAAATTTTAATGATGGCAGCCCCAGACTCCTGTCACAGCTCAGAAAGGTATGTGGGACGGGAGCGGGCTCCTGTAGTTAATTTGCAGGTCACCTTTAAGTTATAAGTAGGGGAGTGCTAAGCTACCCTGAGAATAATTTGGAAGTCCATGATTTACGATATCTACATGAACGGTGAGTGCAATAGGTGCACTGAGGGACTGGGCTACACCCATCAAACCATTTCTAAATCCCTTTGTATTTTAACCACTATCTGAACTGTAAAAATGCCAGCTGGGAGGGAAGCACCTACTCACAGGAGTATAGGAAGGAGATGATGATGACAAAAAGCCTCAAAGCTTATTCACTGATCTGCCACCTGTTACCACCTAAAAACACCACCTAACCTCACCAACCTAATCATAGGAAGAAAACTCCAGTGGACCCGAATAGCCAGAGCTGAAGGAACAACATCCTGCAACAATATACAACCCAAAACCTGCGCCCACAAGCCACCATTAAACAGGAAAGAGTATGGTAACAAGAATAAAAGAATCTTAGCACATGTCAAAAATCAAAATTAGAATCTGTCTTACTGGCACTCGCAAGGGGGCAACTGAAGTTCATTCAGACAGAGACAGACAGTTATCACCCAGCAAGATTCATAGTTAACAAAACCGGGGATGCTGTAGTTGCAGGGTGAACAGATGAGATGCAGTCACAGTGGAGATGCATGACTTCAGGTATGCTCGCCTTAGTATGTGAGGGAGTGATCAGATCGGTGTTGGAATCCAATCCGCTGATCCATGTCTGGATTTTCAGAGTATCCTAAATGGAAATCTTATGTGTGAGTGGGCATGGGGTTGTATTTCTGATTTGTATTCCCACATGGTGGTTGGGTTCGCAAAAGTGGGGATGCATGGCTTCAGGTATGCTCACCTTAGCATGTGAGGGGGTGATCGGATGTCTTGGAATCCAATCCCTTAATCCATTTTGTCTATGAGTGGGTACAGGGTTGTTAACAGTATTTCTGATTTTCACTCCCTCACAGTGGTTGGATTTGCAAAGGCAGGTGAGTTTGTAGTTAGGGTGAGAGTGTAGTGTTTGTGAGAACAGACCATGGGAGTAAGGTTTTGTACAATGTTTGCTTCTTGACTCGTTTCATGATGAGTCTGGATTGTTGTTGGGCGCTGCAGCTGTTGGCCCGGTGACGGGGAGATTGTGCAATGTGCTGTCGTCTGGGAGACCAGGGTTTGCGTGAGACCCCCAGAATCCAAGGCTGAGACCAGCTGAGGGTGGGCACGTTGCAGAGGTATGGGCTCACTTCCCAGTCAAGTAGGCCATGGGTTACCCAGCATTCCTGTCCCCCCCAGCTGACCAAGCAGCAGCACTGGTGTTGTCTGTGAAGGCAGTCGCTTCTCTATATATAATGTGTCTGCTTTCTTGTATGTGAGAAAATGTGACCTTGATGAGCACAGCAGCCTTACTTGTACTTTACCTGTGCTTCTCTTTTAGCTCAAATTCTCTCCTTCATATTTCATTAATTTGATGAAGTAAAAAGGGAGCACCTGTACCACCTAAAGCTACCAACCATTCTGATTTTCCCAGGACAGTCCTGATTTTAGATAGCATGTCCCAATGTCCCCACAAGTTTCACAAAATCTCATGTTTGTCCTGGTTTTTGCTGGTTATCCTGCTTTTGTCACTTTTATTGTCTGTTTTGTTTGCGCCCAGTGACATTCACCTTTCAGCATCACCATGGAGCTGCTCGAGCAATTTTCGCCCGAGCCTACCCACACTGTGTTGTGAAAGATGCCTCGGCGGTACTCAGATGCCAAGGAGGCACTGTAAGCACCTTTCTTTCTGGGTTAGACTGACCGTGTAGTGCGAGCACACGTGGCAGCTGTCTGCCTGCCAGCAGCTGAGGAACTCCAGATTCGGACCAGGGAGGCATTTGTTTGTTGGCAATGTGAAGAAGGTACAAGGCAAGGTACCGTATGCCGATTCAGAAAGTTACTCCGGTGCTGGAAGGGAGTGAAAAGCTAAGTGTTGAATTTTTTTTAATGTTAATGTTACTGTGAGGGCGGGCCGGGAGCAAAGGCAATGAATGAATATGCAGCTTGGCCCTTCTCCCAGTAGGGAGGAGTAACATGGGGGTGTCAGGGTCACAGACAGGATGGGTGCAGAGAACAAGGTTTTTTTTTTTTTTTACTTTTCAGCTCCATATTTTTTTGCAATGTGTAGTGCAGCCTTGCCCATCCACTGATGGAGGAAGTGACACGAAGTGGTGGGTCACGGTCAGTTTGGATCATAAGGCGCAGAGGTTTCTAGGGCACGTGGGAATATGATGTGGTGCTCCTCCCATTTTGAGAGAGGTTTATGCTTTTTGGACATAATGCAGCAGCCGTGTTTGGAAGCCGGGTGGCATTCAAGTTTGACTAACTGACTGAGTCTGTCTGACAATCCCATTTCACTGAGAACTGAAACCTTCCGTGTTGTGTATGAAAATGTGTTTACCAATGATGAGGGTAGGGAAGTGTTAGGGGTTACGGCTGGTGTTTCTGTAATAAAAAAAAAAGAAAAGGAATTATTTCCAAATTATGACATTTCCCAGCTTTAGGCTTTAAAAAGTTAGTTGTTTTAGCCCTACCCAACCTAACTTATCTCTTCCAAAGGGGGTAATAAAACAGAAGTTAAAGTGATTTTCTTAGTTTTGTTTTAATACAGATATTTTAGTTACATACCCTTTCTTGGAAGTGTCTGTGTTTTTTTTTCTAATTTCATGTAGTTGAAGTCTGTTTTTTCACAGCGTTTGTTTCCTGACTAGTGCTCCTATTTCCACACTCCCTTTCAATTCTCTATGGTGCTGAACTATGACACTGTGATGTCATGCAAGGGAAACAAACATTGCTGTCAACATGTGTGATAGCATAGAGATTATACCTGTGATTCTGATGAATCATCAGTGCTGTCTGTCACTTTGCTTTGCTGTGCATTATGGTACATGTGATTGCAATCTGCATGTGAAAATCCTCACACAGTTATTTCTGCTGGTGTGTGTATGTCTGTGTTCCTCAACGCCCTCCCTCCCATTCAACAGAAAGTCATCACACATCTTTATGTTCAGTTTTGTGGACACTCAAAGGTGAAACATCAGGTGTTTTTTAAGTAAAACTCCTCCAGCATTTGATGTTCTGTTTTTTTATTGTGCTTCTCAGTATGTGTTTCCGTCTTATCCTGCTTTGAGCAGGTTGGAGCCCACTGGAATTCAGCTACCTCAGTGGATGATCCAGTCTGTGGCTTCTCGCTGGAATCCTCAAGAACTCAGAATCACTCACAAGTCACAGCCTCCCTGCCCAACTGAGCTGTCAGACGGGAGGTCACTGTGGTGGGGAACGCAGTCCTGAGTGTTCTCACACACCGGAGTTGATAAAATGTAAATTGTGATGGCGTAGTTTAATGTCTCAAGTAACTGAAAAACAGCACCAAAGCCAGGTTTTCATATTCCCTTGATGTTACTTGAAAGTGTTGCTGTTTTCCGTCTTGCCTGTGCTTGAGGTGGTTGTCAGGAACTGCAGTCGGTATTGAAACTCAGTCCTATGCGTGCTGTTTTTGTCACGGATAATGTTGTAGGTTGGCAGCTTGTGGTAGTTTTCTCATCACAATTGGATTTATGTGTTAATGATAACAAGGCTGCAGTCACAATCGTATCCCTTTATGTGTGTGGTGTTTTTCAGTCATTGGGATATCTCAATGATTTTGTCCTCTCCCGGTGTAAATGTCAGCAAAGACCACTGCACTGTCTATGCAGGCTTCATGTGGTGCTGAATAACGTTCACTTTCGTGGTCAAACTGAACTATTTTCTGCAGTAACACCATTTCTGTTATAGTAATATGCTGTCAGTGTGTGCCCCTGTGCAGAATTACCTGATTGAAATATGCCATTGCTGGCACTGCAGTAATTCAGATAATGACTAGTATGCATTTGTTGCAGGTAAATGTCATGTGTGGTGCTGGTTCTAGGGGGGTTATTGCTGTTATGCTGAAATATGTAAATTGAGGGCTCTGAATCAGGAGGTCTCTTTTCTTGTTTTGAAGTGCCCATTTGAATTATACATGCTTGCCTGCTTGATATGGCATGCTTCTGAGCCCCCTGTAACAAAACCCCAATGGCATATTTCAATCAGCTAATGCTGAACAGGGACACACACTGACAGTGTATTGCTAACAAAAATAGTGTTACTGCAGAAAACAATTCGGTTTGACAAGGAAAATCACCGTTAGGCAGTACCACACATTGAAGCCTGCATAGACACTACGGTGGTCCCGTGAGACCGCTGACTTTTACACCGGGAGGGGACAAAATCATTGAGACACAACCAATAACTGAAAAACACCACATACACATTGAGGGTTATAATTACGACTGCAGCCTTGTTATCACTAACAAATAAATCCAATCATGATGAGAAAACTACCACAAGTTGCCAGCCTACAACTTTATCAGCGACAAAAACAGCAGCTCGCATACGACTGAGTTTCAATACTGACTGCAGTCCCTGACAACCACAGCAAGCACAGACAAGCTGGAAAAAAGCAACACTTTCAATAACATCAAGGGAATAAGAAAACCTTACTTTGGTACTGTTTTCACATTTGCTTGAGACAGTAGACAAACTACGCCATCACAATTTACATTTCATCAGCTCCGGTGTGTGAGGACACTCGGGACCATGTTTCCCACTACAGTGACCTCCCGTCTGACAGCTGAGTGTTTCTGACAGCTCAGCTGGACAGGGAGGCTGTGACGTTTGAGTAGTCCCATGGTCTCGAGGATCAGTATTCCAGCGAGGTGCCAGAGACCGGACCATCCACTGAGACGGCTGAATTCCAATGGGCTCCAACCTGCTCAAAGCGGGTTAACAGTAATGGCAAATTAACAAAGCATACAATGACAGAAACACATACTGAGCAGTACAATAAAAAACAGAACATTAAATGCGGGAGGAGTTTTACTAAAAAATGCCTTACTTTTCACTTTTGAATGTTCACAAAACTGAACACAAAGATGTGTGATGACCTTCTGTTGAATGGGGAGAGGGTTGAGGAGCACTGACACACACACACACGCCAGTAAAAATAACTGTACGAGTATTTGTACATGCAGATTGCAATCACATGTACCTCAATGCACCGCAAAGCAAAGTGACAAACAGCAGTGATGATTACTCAGAATCACTAGTATAATCTCTACTATCACACATGCTGACAGCCATGTTTGTTTCCCTTGCATGACATCACAGCATCACAGTTCAGCACCACAAAGAATTGTAAGGGGGTGTGGAAATAGGAGCACTAGTCAGGAAACAAATGCAGTGAAAAAACAGACTTCAACTACATGGAATTAAAGAAAAAACACACAGACACTTCCAAGAAAGGGTATGCAACTAAAATATCTTTATTAAAACAAAACTAAGAAAATCACTTTAAACAAAGAGTAGCAACTCCACCCGACTCAAACTGTCATGGCACACTTATGTAACCCCCTACAAATAGGGGTTCCCGAAAAGTCTTCCTCAAGTTTGCCTAAATGCTCACTGCAAGGGCTGGTGTCCTGTGTTTTAGCAGTTTAAATGTGATTGCCAGAGAGTGCCTGTATAGCCATGGGGTGGGATATTCAAAGAGGCTGCGCCCCCGATGCGATATTCAAAAGGGGATGTTGCGCCACGCAGATCCCGATGCGCCGGGGCGCACCAGTAATGTATATGGCGCAAGTGTGGGGGCGTGCCCATGCATATTCCGCACATCCCGATATTCAGCCTGGGATATGCAGCGCATATGCTGGTGCAACCCCTATTTGCGCCACACACTGGTGCTCAAAGTTGAGCCACAAAGAAATAGGAGCAAGGGCTGGCCACCCACAGGTGAGCTGCCGTATTGCAGGGCGCAACACAGCAGCCGCCAGCTGTGGGTAGCCACTCGGGCTCCTGTGCCAGGGTCCATTGGCGTCGCGCCCCCCCCACGCCCGATCGCGGGCACTGTACCTGTACCAAAATCCCTGGTGGTCCAGTGGACCGCTTTTCCAGCCCGATCGCAGGCATATCTATTAAAATAACGAGTCCAATATCCCTGGTGGTCCAGTGGACCGCTTCCAGCCCAACTGCAGGCATACGTAGACTAGAACAGTTTAAACTAACCCTGGTGGTCCAGCGGTACCCCTCCCCACCCGCCCACTGAGCCCTGCCACACGGTCCAGCGGGCGGCGGCAGCAGGTCCCCACCTGCCAGCCGCCCGCCGACTGACTGCATACAGTACGGCTGTACGCCCACTGGTCCACAGTCCCAGTCCCGATATGTGAGTGGCCAAACTTCTTCACACAGTTGTTGGAGGAAATCTTGCACACAATACACAGATCACTGCAAGGTCCAAGAGACAACATACTGCCTCCAATCAAATCCTACTGGGAAATACAGACCCCACCTGGTTCCCCCTAAACCGCCCATGCTCTCAACAATACCTCACAGAATGCCCCAGGGCTCTTATCTCTAACTTCCCCCAACCCCTGCTATCCAATCCACCCACCAGAGGCAATGTCCACATGCAGGCAGTCTTGGTGGCTGATGTTCACAAAAAGCTTCTGACAAAAATCGCAGCATCAAGCTGTGGAGCTGGTGGCATCGCAGCCAAATTCGTCAAAACCAACACTCCAGCAATGGATATCCCTATTTCTCACATACTTACTAGATCACTATATACCAGCTACTCTCCTCACAGCTGTAAGTGTGCTCTGGTAGTTCCGATCAACAAAGGTGGCCCCGCAGACTCACCCTCCAACTACTGGCCAATCTCTCTGATTCCCATCCTCTCCAAACCTTTGAGAGGTTTATCAACAGGCAGCTATCGAACTACTAAGCCCAAATTGGCTTTCTAACTCCCTACCAATCTGGCTTTTGCTCCAACTACTCAACCTCCTCCTCCTCTACCTCCCTTCTTTTTTTAAACTTTTTATTTATAATATTTTTTCACTGTTTAGGACACACAAACCTTAGATACAGACACTCAATCATTACAAATAGATAAGTAGGGATCGTTAAATACAAAATCACCTAGTCTGGTAGTAGTTAGGGTGTCAAACCCATACTAAACATATTTGCATAGGTACCTAGATCAATAATTATTATTATATAGTAATAACAATATTTGCTATAAATGAAGAAAAAGGAAAAGATGGGAAAACTCTATTCCATTGACACCGCTACAATGACTAAGGTAAATTGACAGATGGGCATTAAATTAGTAAGAGAAAAAGAAGTAAGGGGGGAGGTAGGGGAGCCAAGGGACCACCAGTCTCCCTACCAAAATAGCCTAACTAAGTCCCAATCCCAGCTCCCCACAAACTAGTTGCCGGGGGAGGGAAGAATTATGGGCCGGCCGGTGATCCACAAAAGCACCACAGGAGGTATTTAGTTACCGAAGCCAAAATTCAGGGGGGTTGATCAGGGCGAATTTGTGAGATACTCAGGAACCAGATATTCCACCGATTCATGAGTTCTGGCACTTTGTTTTGAAGCCTGGCTGTCATATGTTCCAATCTGTATATATCATATACAATATCTTCCCAAGCTGTTATAGTAGGGGGGGGGTCTGAACGCAGCCAAAGGTGTGTAATACATTTTTTTGCAGCGCCCATAAGGTTACTAAGGAGATATGTTTGGTGTCGGTCTTTAAAATGACGTGGGTAGTGCAAAAGAATCCCTATATCTGGGGAGAGAGTGTCCAACCTGGGGAAGAGTGTCAGGATCCTATGCTCTATCCCCGACCAAAAGGTTGTCAATGCCGGACACAACCAGAACACGTGCTTGAGTGGCCACCTTGCAACCGCAATCTCTCCAACATCTGGAGTCTCCACCCTCTGTATACTTGGCAGTAACCTGAGGTGTGTGAAAGAATCTGGAGACTACTTTCCAAGAGAATTCTTTCCAGATGTATGAATTGGAAGTTTTATGTTGTCTACGCCAGATCCGAAGCCAATCCTCTCAAGCTGGAGTTCGGCTTCCCAATGGAATTGCACAAGATCCATAGTACGGGAGGGGGACTCATGCAGTGGCTACGTTCGCCGCCCCTCTCTAATTGAATTAATAAAGAACCTAGAGAAGGAATGATTCGGTCTGTGAGATCCAGGCCAATTTTAGTATCAAATAAGTGGCTGATCTGTAAGAAACTAAAGAAGTCACTCTGCTTTAGGGAGAACTCCAGCTTGAGTTATTCAAAAGATTTAAAGACATCTTTATCATATAGTTGGAAGGGGTATTTCAAACCCTGTCTAGCCCAGGTGCGAAATGTGAGATTTAATTGCGCTGGTGGCTAGTATGGGTCTCTCGACGGGATGCCGATCCATGTCGTTAGGAATTTATTAGCTGGGCGGGCTAAAAACCTTGTCCAGCTCTGAAGTAGTCTTCCGGTCATATCAGATCTGTGAGAAAGTGGCGTGATATTATGAGGTTGGAACACAAGCTAATAGTCCAAAGGGCGGTCTGCCATAGCCCTCTCCACCCCAAGCCAAGATGGGGCATGAGTCTGGGGTATAAGCCGAGTTGTTATATGTGTAAGTAAGGCAGCCATCCAATAATTATGGATGTTAGGTAAAGCCAGCCCACTCCTCTCCTTAGGGCACTGAAGTTTATTAAGTGCTAGCCTGGGTTGTTTATTCATCCAGAGAAACTTGGTGATCGAACAATCCCAATCGCAAATGTCCCTGCCCAAAAGGGGTATTGGGATATTTTGCATTAAATACAATATTTTTGGCAGGGAGTTCATCTGAATAGATTATACCCTGGCCAGCAAGGAGAGAGGGAGAGGGTTCCATCAGGTCAGGTCAGATTTAATTTTTGAGATGACTGAAGTATAGTTAACAGAATAGAAGTTTGAGAACTTCTGAGGAATTTTAATCCCCAAATACGTTATGTAAGTTTTATCCCATTTAAAGGGGCATCTCTGGGTTAATTCTAGGGGCAAAGGGGGTTGTACAAGTAGAACGTCAGATTTACTTGGGTTTATGGTGTAACCAGTAAGGCCCTCTATTTCCTGTAGGAGACTGGTGAGAGTTTTTAATGAGTCCTCCGGGCAGGTAATATAAAGGAGAAGATCATCTGTGTAACAGGATATCTTATGAGAGGAAGACGCTGAGATTTTATACCCATGTAGGTCCGCAGTTTGGCGTAAAAGCTGGGCTATGGGTTTGACAAAAATAGCAAACAAATAGGGAGAAAGAGGACATCCCTGAAGGGTACCTCTAAACAGGGGGAAACGGTCAGAATGTGATCCATTTAGTCTCACCACAGCCTCTGGATTGGTATATATACCTTGGATAATGTCTCCAAACCTTTTAGGGAAACCGAATTGTTGTGGGATGGCTTGAAGAAAACACCAAGAGACCATATCGAGCATATAAGCTGAGAATCATAAGGGGAGAATTCAATGATATGACGTGATCTATTAAATAGAAAGTACGCTTAATACTGTCAGTAGTCTGTCTGCCCTTGATGAACCCGGATTGGTCCGGATGTATCAAGGAGGGGAGAATATAATCGAATCTGTGGCCCATTATGGAGGTGTAAATTTTATAGTCCTGATTAAGCACTGATATGGGGCAGTAAGATTCACATAAGCGTGGAGGTTTCTGTGGTTTCAGGATCACCGAGATCGTAGCCTGTCTCCAGGAGATAGGAAAGAAAGATGTAGTGTGACCTGCTTGAAAAGCTTGGAGAAGAGACTTTTTAATCCACTCTAGAGTATTTTTATAGAATTCAGCTCCAAAGCCATCAGGTCCAGGGAACTTCCCATTTATTTTTTAGGTTTCTAATAGTGGATTGGAGTTCTAGTTCAGTGATTGGGGCTATTAATTGGGTATGTTGGGCCTCTGAAAGGGCTGGTAGGTTCAATTGGGCCAGGAAGGAAGATATCTTATTAGGGTCAGGCTCGGACTGTGAAGAGTAGAGAGATTGATAATACCTCTTAAATGTGTCCAGAATTTGATGAGTAGAGTATCGAGTTTGTCCAGAGGCAGGATCCTTGATCTTAGAAATGGTACATTGTTGTATTTGATTCCTTAGGTGGTAGGCCAGAATTTTGGAGACCCGAGCCCCACCCTTGTAGTAACGTCGCCTAAGCCAGGACAAGGCCTGCTCGGTTTTGGCCATCAGTAACCCTGAATTTCAGCCTGGGTCAGTACAATTAAAGGGAGTAAGTCAGCGTCCCCTTGCATATGTGCCTCCTGAAGAAAACAAGAGTTTTTCCTGCAGAGCCTGAAGCTTAGCCTCGGCCTTCCTCTACTTATGAGAGGCGTATGAGATAATGTGACCTCTGAGAACAACTTTAATCGTGTCACAGAGGGTCTGGGGTGAAATCTGAGGTGAAGTATTGTCTCGGAGGATCTCAGACATTCGTGCCTCTAGGAATTCATGGAGTAAAGAGGGGTTAAACCGCCACTGTGGGTTTTTCTTCTCTTTTTTGAGATTAAGTTCCAGAGTAATAGGGGCATGATCTGATAGACAGATGTTAAGGATATCTGCTGAGTGGATCAGATCTATGTATTCCTTCGCAATACAAATATAGTCAAGCCTGGAGTAATGCTTGTGAGAGTTAAAGAAAAAGTTAAATTTTCGTTGTGCCAGATGAAGTTGCCTCCACGAATCCACCAAACCCACATTTCTAATCAGACGCTTAAGGTGCCTCTGCCCAGTGGTTTGTGGGGAGGGGTATGTTGCCGAGGGATCCAGAGAAGGATTAAGGTGACAATTAAAGTCACCCCCCAGGATTAGTATCCCTTGTTGCCGGGTTAGAATAGCGTCGATGAGTCGCTGGATAGTGGAGGCATCAGAGCCCGGAGGAATGTATATGCTACAGAGTGTAAGTTTTTGTTGGTTTAATTTGACCTCTGCCAATGCCAGTCTTCCCTCCTCATCTGAATATTGGTCAATGATGCGTGCCTGAGAGTGGTTTCGGATCAAGATAACTGCACCCCTCCTTCTTCCCCTCTGATAGGAAGACTCCACCAATGCCGAGAATCCGGATTTAAGCAGTTTTTGGTGTTCAAGGGAGGAAAGGTGGGTTTTTTGTAACAAGACAGCATCCAGATTAAGTTTCCAAAGTGCCCAAATTGTGCGGTATCTCTTGATAGGGCCAGCCAGATCATTAATGTTATAAGAAACAATCTTCTGGGGGACTGCATATCCAAATCTGTTAAGAACCATCAAGTGTCCCCCCCCCCCAATAAAATCCCCACAATCATAGACTATGATTGTCTGTAATATGAAACAATTCCTAACAGCATAAGGAGTGATTTGTTGAGACCCTGGGTCCAGTTGGGTAAAGGGGGTGGGCATACTAGAAACTACTAGGGGACAACAGTAAAACCAACTAGGCCTAACTAAATTACAGCATAGTGCTAACAATATCCCATTAAAAGGATAATAGAAATTATAAACTATATACAAACCCGCATTGGGGTGTTCTGAGACTTCCAATAATACGTGGTCCAAAGTGACCGGTATTGAGGATGTGTCGACTGATTGTCCAATGGTGGGACCCTGTTCCGCTATTGGAAATGGGACCCTGGGAAAACCATTGCCCCTAAATTGAGGGGGAAAGTGGAATGTGAGGAGGAAAAATAATACCTGGAATAACTGAAACATGGAAGGAAATAGGGACAGGAGATTATGGAAAAGGGAAAAAAAGGTGCTGCACCTCCCTGGCAAAGCTCATCAGTGCCAAGTGAGCTCGCGACCCGCTCCCCAACATAAAAAGTAATTGGGGGGTGAGCTGTTCATTATATGAATACCCTGGAGGTATGTATATCCCAAAAGAGGAGAGGGGAATCTTCTCCAAAGGGCAAAGCCCAGAGCCTCATAAGGAGATCTCCATTTCCCCTCGCCAGTACAAATCTGTAAAGATGAAAAGGACAAGCAACCCATATCAGGGTATCTGAAGAATGGGAAAAGGAGTAAATTTACATATCTAATTAAAGTCACAGCCATAATACAGGTAACTTCACTTGTTATAGACTTTATAAATTTAATCCAGTGTGGACTACTGGCAGTTCACCAACAGGAAGCTGTGCTGTTTATGGGTCTAAGGTGGGTGAAAGAGAAAGCACTAGTAGGCAGATGGGACCGTGTGGGAGAGGGAGAGGTCCCCGGGGGGACTCCGCACTCCGTGGCACACGAGGGGGGACGGCAGCCCACAGATGTGGGAAGCGGCCGAGAGGAGAGACAACAATAAAGCCCATCATCCAAAACCAGCCAGATCTTCCCTTCTTAATAAAAGAATCCTCTCCTCTGGCAGGGCTAACCCAATAGATGCCCAATAAGTAGAAGAGGGGAGAAACACCAGGGGAACCCTGGTCCAGACCTAAAGAACCCATCCTAGTTTTACCAGATAACTCGGGGGCAGTGCAGGCAAGCATCCATCCGAAGAGGCCAAAAGTCAAGCGCTGTACAAAGTGTTGGGAGTAACCAAGTCTCCCGCTGGCATGGGTCAGGTGTCGTCAGTCTGCCCGGGGCCTCGGAGGCCTTGGGGATATTCCCTATTTAACAGGATAGACATATAGTCAGGCACTGGTTATATTAGATAGGTAGGCTCAAACTCTCAGTGGGGGGCACCCCGGCCCAGCCAGACATGAGACGTCCAGCTGGGGCCAACCAGCCCAGCCCCAGGAGCGAGGTACACAAGGACCCCTATTTAGCGGGGTTCTATACATGTGAGAGTCCGTTAAGATGAACCAGGCCGTTGACATCCCAGGCCAATAGCCACCCACCCCAGGCCACTCAGCGACACCCACCGCGCCATCTAATTCTGAGGGCATCACACTTAAACTGGAAGGTGCCCGAAACTTATAATGATATAAGCCATAAAATCCTATTATAAAGGACAGACCTATGGGATGGGAACCCCCCAGCGTCCCCATGAACTGGTTTGGCCATAAATTGGTACTCTCGGATAATGCTCTCTCCAACTCAGCCATGCCCCCCCATGAACACCCACCACCACCCAGGCACCTAAACAGAGACAGGCCCATCCTGTAGCCCCTCACCAGCTCCCAACCAGGTACTCACTGTGCACTTCTATGGTGTATTAAAGTCAGCTGGGTTGTCTGGAGAACTGTGCCAGCATTTGCTTAATTGAGTCTATCGTGTCTTGCTGGTTCGGCTGCATACGAGTAGAAGACATCCTGGATGGGCCACAGTCCTCAAGGGTTTTCCGAGGAAAATGTACCGATGTACTGTAGGTGTAGCAAAACCTTGTCGTTTCAGATCCTCACAAGCCTCCTGTGCATTGTCGTTGGTCTGTTGACCACTAGGAAATTGGACTGTTAATTTGCTGGGATAAGGGGTCCGAAACTTAAGTTTCTGCTGTCTGAGCACAGGGAATAAGGGAATAAATGCCCGCCTCCTCTGCATTGTGGCTGGAGCATAATCGTGGTCTAGGAATACGCGAATGTCATCGTAAAAGAGCTTAGATTTAGCCCAAGCCTGTTTGAGAATCACCTCCTTCATTTGGTACCGAAGAAATTTAATTATGATGGATCTAGGACGTGATGATGTCTGTAGGTTTTGGGCCCAGGGCTCTGTGGATTCTCTCCATCTCGAGTTCCAGATCTGCATCCAGCTCCAAAATATCCTTAAGAAGCGTAGTTACAAAGGCTTGGAGGTTTGTGCCCTCGCTGTTTTCGGGGATCCCATACAGCCTGAGAATATTACGGCAGGACCGGTTTTCGGCATCCTCCTGACGCTCCACCATTAATTGACACAGGTGAGCCACCTGATTTAGGGCACTTTGAAGCTGTGCATTAGTGGAGGCCTGTTCTTGTGCACGTAAGTCCAGGGAGGAGACCGTGGTATGTAAATCTGAGAGTTATTTTTGGAAATTCTCCTGGGTCTGTTTAAAAGCATGGAAATCTGTTTTAAATTCTTTAAGCTCCTACGAACATACGAAATTTGCCAGCAGATAAAGGCCTAGAGGTCTATCAAGTCTGCTCGAATGTGCAGCTAGCACTCCTTATTCTGCAGCTGCCCCTCCCTTCCCCTCTTCCCCTTCATTAACCCTCCCCCTTGTCCTGTCCCATCTTCGTTTGAAGCAGTCCACTGTTCTACTGCATACCACTTCTGCAGGTAACGCATTCCACCCAGCCACCACCCTCTCTTTAAAAGTGTCTCCTTATCTCCTCCTGAACCTTCCTCGCCCAGTCTCATATCATGGCCCCTGGTGTCCCTCCCTCCTTACTTTGAACAGCCCTCTGTACCTGTCTTGTTTATTTCTTTCATGTATTTAAAGGTTTCAATCATGTCACCCGCCTCCTCTCCTCCAGTGAGTACATGTTCAACTCCTTCAACCTCCTCTCTGTATGATAAGTCCCCAGCCCTTGATCATCTTTGTCGCCCTGCGCCTGCACCCTCCAGTAACTTTAATGTCCCCTTCGGATACGGACGCCAGTACTGCACGCAGTACCCAGGTGTGGTCTAACTAATGACCCATACAGTGGCAGAATCACCTCCTCCCTCCTCGAGGATATACCTTGCCATACAACCCAGCATTTTGTTGGCCTTGCAGCTGCCTTCCTACATTGTGCTGAGTTGTTCATTGACCCTGTAATGAGCACACCCAGATCCTTCTCCTCCTCTGTCCGGGCTAGCTGCACTCCCCTAGCTGGTAACTCCTCCTTGGTTCTTCATCCCAAATGCAGCACCTTGCACTTTTGGCATTAAAGCCCAGTTGCCAGGTGTCTGACCAGGTTTCAAGCTTTGCCAGATCATCCTGCAACCCCTGCCATCCCCCTAGGTCATCCACCACAGCGCCAACCTTGGTATCATCAGCAAACAGACTGATCTTTTTCTTGATGTCCCATGATATGTCTGCAATGAATATCCCAAACAACACTGGTCCCAACACTGAACCCTGTGGGATACCGCTCGTCACTGCCCTTGGGTGTGAGAGCTCCCCACCCACCACCACCCCTGTTGCCTTCCCTGCGCCGGTTTCCTACCCATCTCACCAGCTTTGCACCCGCCCCTGTGCCTACTAACTTCCTTCCCAGCCTTCCATGTGGCACTCGAGTTTAATGCCTTACTGAAGTCCAGATACAGGACATCCACTGCATGGCCCCCGTCCAGTTGCCTAGTTACCCAGTCATAGAACTCGACCAGGTTGGTTTGTGGAGGATCTGCCATGTATGAAGCCATGCTGTCTGCTGTCCTGTAGTCCTTTGGCCTCTAGGGAGGCCACCAGCCTCTCCTTCAGGATAGTTTCCATTAGCTACCACGATGGATGTGAGGCTCACTGGTCTGTAGTTTCCGGTTCATCCTTGGGCCACTCTTGTGAGGGCACCACATGAGCCATCCTCCAGTCCTGAGGTACACCCCCCGAATGTAGTGAGGCATTAAATAGGTCTGTCAAAGGTCCTACAAGGACCTCTGCCAGCTCCTTCAGTACCCTGGGGCGGATGCCATCTGGGCCTGGCGCCTTGTCCACCCTCAGTGCCTTCAAACCCTCTTGAACTCTGCCCTCCATGATTTCCCCATCTGTCACCAGTTCCCTCCCTGCTTCTGCACTTTCTCCCACCTTGGGTGTCACCCCCCTCTTCTCTTTAGTAAATACTGAGCAGAAGTACTCATTTAGTGCTTCCACTTTATCGCACTCTGCTTCCACCCAACCCCCTCCTTCCTAATCCTTACTATGTGGTCCTTACAGCTCCTTTTCTCCTGATGTACTTAAAGAAGTCCTTCTCCCTTCTTAATGCCTTGTGCCAGCCTGAGTTCCAGGATGCTTTGGCTCCTTACTGCCCTTGTCACCTCCTTGATTCTGTCAAGTACTCCTCTCTGTCTTCCCTCCCTGTTTTCTTGTACTTCCTAAAGGCAGCTCTTTTCCTCCTTACCTTTTCCATGACCTCCTTGCTCAACCAGCTCGGTTTCTTAGCCCAGCCTTCTTGCTCTGGGCTTTGCAGCAGGTTTTGGTTGCCTCCACTATCCCCAGCTTTATGAGCTCCCACCTCTGGTTAGTATCCATACTAGATTGAATTCTGGCCAGGTACCCTTTTACCACTTCCCTCCATCCTCCCAAAGTCGGCCCTCCTGAAGTCCAGCACTCTTATGCCAGATTCCACTCCTTCCTTGCCCATATCCAATGTGAGCCATACTGAGCAGTGGTCACTCCTGACAGTGGTTCCTCCACTGTAAGTTCTCTCACAAAGTCCCCATTTGCCAGCACAAGGTCAAGGGTATTCCCTAACCTGGCTGGTTCACTGACCATTTGCAGCAGGAAGCTGTCCTGAAGGCATCCAGCAGTACCTGCTCCTTCTGTTCCTGGTTGTTGGGGTGCTCCAGTCCACTTCTGGCATGTTGAAGTCCCCACAATCACCACACTACCCTTCTCTTGAGGTCCTCCTGATCTGTCCAGCTAGTTCCCTGTCTAACTCCTCCGGCCTAAGATGGTGGCCTGTACACCACTCCCATTCTAAGAATCCTATTCTTGGAATCCTGGATTTGCACCCAAAGTGACTCCGTACTACCCTCCTCCCCTTCCTCCTTACACACTTTAGTCCTTCCTTCACATATAGTGCCACTCCCCCTCCTTTCCCAATCACCCTGTCCCTACGAAATAACCTGTACCCTGGTACAGACAGGTCCCAGTCATTATATTGGGTGGCCCGTGTTTCCGTGATGGCTGCAATGTCCAATGTCCACCTCTCCCTCTGCCATGAGAACCTGTAACTCTGCAGTTTTTCTCAAAGGCTCCTAGCATTAAGGGTAACCACCTTCCACCCTCCCTCCCCTCCCATCCTGCCCTCCTTTCCTAGCATCACCAATAGTACTTGCCATTTGTCCTTTGTCACTGTTATGGGGAGTAAGCTCATATGATTTCCCTGCAGTATTTGTCCAACTTAGATTCCATCTGGTTTGTTTGTGGCGCTTTGGATTTGTCTTTCTTGTGCGTTTTAGTTCGGGCTGCCCTAGGAAGGGATTCGGAGGCCCCAGAGTCTGTGTCATCTCCCTCGGAGATCTCGGTCTCCGGTTGGATTGCTGCATAGTGATTCGAGCTCCCCTTGGGTTTGCTGGCTCCCATATAAACTCAGTTGCAGAATAATTCAAACTTTATGAGTAACAGCTAATTCCAATAAGATAAAGTCGGGGAGCGGGTCGGGAGCCCACGCGTTAAGCTACCATATAACCGGAAGCTACACTGGAAATCCTCCTCCTCCCTTCTTGGAGTCACCAACCACATACACAACATGGACAAGGACCTAGGCACAGGGGCCATATTTACAGATGTACCAAAGGCCTTTGACACATGCATCACCATCGGCTCCTACTCTGACTACCCGACTGATCTCTCCCTCAGCACTAGCATGGTTCTATTCATACGTGACCAACTGGGTCCAATCTGTCAAGCTTGGCCCCACGATCCTCCCCTGCCCTACCAGTCACCCTTGGAGTCTCACAAGGCTCTACTGCCTACATTAATGACCTACCCATCTCCCTCACTGTCAGCAAGATACACACGTATGCAGACAATGCAATTATCTATGTATCCGACACCTCAACTCCCCACATTGAGAGTTACCTCAAACAGGATTTCACCACAGTACAAAAATGGTCCCTGGACAATTGCCTCGACATGAACCAAAAGAAAATGGTGTCCATGATGTTCAGCACCAGGTACTGGTTCAGCTTTACTACTTCCACTATGACTGTACACACCCCAAACCGATCCTGCCTAGACGCAGGTTCCTCCTACAAATACCTTGATCTCCACCTGGACCAGCAACTTGACTACTTAGGGCACATCTCTCAGGTAGTAACCAAGACATATGACAAGTTAGGTGCCCTATAGACAGTGAAGGGATGCCTCCATCAAATCATCAGAAAACAGACTGTGGAACAATTAATCCTTCCCCTTATAGTCTACAGGGACGTAGTCTATTCAGGTGCTACCTCCATCTTCCTTGATAAAATCAACACCCTGTTATGCTCCCACCAATGTAGTATGTACAACAAGCTAAAGTGGTCCCCTTCCCCGCAAGACAAATGATGCATACTGCCCTACTGGGTGTCAACTGCTGGTCCAGCAAACTGCCCGGATACCTTTCTGACCTTTTCTCCAGTGCAGCAAACCCCTCCTATCTATGAACCTATGAACAACTTGGAGACTTGTAGGAGGTCAGCGGCCAAGACCAACAGGATGCTGGGATGCATCACTAGGGGGATCACCTCCAGAAGGGGGGAAGTGATACTCCCTCTGTATAACTGCTTGGTGAGGCCGCACCTTGAGTACTGCGTGCAGTTTTGGAGGCCACACTTAAAGAGGGACATTGAACTCCTGGAGAGGGTCCAGAGGAGGGCAACCAAAATGATCTGGGGCTTGGGGACAGAACCTATGGAGAGAGGCTCAAAGAGCTAAATATGTACACACTGGAAGAGAGAAGGGACCAGGGGCACATGATAGAGGTCTTCAGGTACCTGAAGGGGGTAAATAGGGGAGGAGCAGTCAGGGTGCTCCAAAGGAAGTGGGGGCAACTAGAGGGCATGGGTGGAAGCTAGAGGGGGGGAGATTCAGGGGAGAAAGGAGGAGGTGCTACTTCACTGAGAGGATGGTGGGGCCATGGAATGCGCTGCCCAGGGGGCTGATGGAGGCAGAGACGGTGGAGGGGTTCAAGAGGGGGTGGGACAGGTACAGCGGAAGGATTCTGGAAGCAAAATCCACTGCAGCGAGAATATTCAGGACTGGGAAGGGAGAAGCCAGAGAGGGTGACGGGGGCAGCAAGGTCAGCTCCCAGGGTTGGGGCTGACCAAATGAGCAGACACGAAAGACCGTTAGGCCTATTCTGCTGGCATTTTAGTATGTTAGTAGCTACTCAGATCTGAGGCAGGATTCCACTTCCACGTCCCATGGTACAAGCGCAACCTAGGCCTAGCCTCCATCAGTTACAGGCTCCCTAACACCTGGGACAATCTCCCAGTCAATGTCACTGCCTCCTCCCTCACATCAAGCAAGGCTCTGATCAAGTCCTATTACAAATCCCCGATGTAATGTGCCCAGTGCCAAGCCCCCACCCGAGCCTATCTAAGTCATTTAGCTAGTGCTTTATCATATCAGCCCAGTTATGTACATTGTGCTAACTGCTGTGATCCTCTGTAGGACAGCTGTGGTTCAACTCTTTATTTTCTTTCCCTGGGGCTACCCTGTCATGTTGCTATAATTTACTGCAACAGAACATGCTGCTTACCATGTACTGTACTTGTTTGTTTATTTTTTTTGTTTTTGGAATGTGTAATGTATATAATGTATGAACGCTGTAAGATTCCTCACTGTCCCGTTCTTCCCCTTCCCCCAGGTCACAGCTGGAAACAAGCCCTGGGCTCTGTGTGCTTACCTGGTAAAACAAGTTTAAAATAAATAAATAAAACAAAATAGAGGCCCAGTCAGTAATACCTGAACCAGAATGGAAGATACGATTTCAAAAAATGCTGGAAGGTATTGGTCTCTCGCACATGGACAGAAATTTTTTTTTTTTTGGAAAGTGTTAATAGTTAATAAGGTTTTTCCAAACCCCGACTGTGACAAAACATTTTAAGTCCACTAACACTTCGACTTGCTGGAGACAATGCGGGGGTGGGGGAAGGAGTCACTGGCATATCTTCTGGGGTTGTCCCCTGGTACAGCCATTTTGGGGGGAAATACAGACACACACCCACCAGGTCACAGGAATACCGGTCCACTAAACTTTACTGAATGGATACTGGGATTCCCTACCCCAGTTACGCGGAGACCTGAAAAGAGGAAACTAGTGTTAATTCTATTAACTGCAGCCTTAAAATGTATTATCTTGCATTGGCTATGTCAGGAGGCTCCAGCAGTGGAGAAATGGAAAAAAAGGGCTGATAACATTCAGCAAATGATGGACGGGACAAGAAATTTTATAAGGGGTTGTTAAAATATACCCACTGTGTACTGCATAGAATAATAAATTATTAGACACAAACATGAATCAATGCAGCATGCAAAATTCATGATTTTACTGTATGTTTTTATTTTTTATTTGGTTTTATGGTCAACAGTTCTTAACCCAACAAGTTCCATGGTTGGAAGTGTTATACACTGCTAGCATCAACTCAAACAATTTTACTAATTGTACATGCTAAGAACTTGAAGTGCATTGAGTAACTCATGTACAGTATAAGCACTTTGAATACACTCTGTATTTTATTCTAGTTGCAACTGTAAATGTACCTGTTGCACTTGCCTGAATAAAGATGAGTTTAAATTAAAACAAAAGGTGCATTTAAGAAATTCAACACCTACAAAGCATAGATCATGGTGGAGATTCACAGCAGGATGAAAGAGCCCAACAGGCTGTGAGGAAGGCTAAGGCTTACACTTAATTGAGAATTGCAGCAGGTATGAAGAGCGGAGGTCAGACCTTCTTTTGTTACATATGGGAGAAGAGGAGAACAAAAGAAGGAACAGTCAGGCTGAAGCAAGGAGAAAAGTGGAAAGAGGACAATAACAAAGTAAAGCGAACACACTTAGATACTGTATTCCTGCTTGTAACATGGCATTAATACTGTGCCTGTGATCCCGCGCTCCGATAGGCGTAGGAGGGTCACGAGACGGCAGCCGAGGCGGGCATTAACCCAGCGTATATGCCGTGCCCGCTTCGGCAGTACCACCAACAGCCAGACCCCCTGCCTAGCAGCACTGGGCACGATGTGCAAGGGAGACGAGCAGCGGGACGAGTGGCGCCTGTGCCACTCCAGTCCTCTAGCAGACAGATAGGGCATCCGGGGGGGAGGGGACATCCCGCGGTGCACAGTGTGCTCAACAGTGGAGTGTGCACGGGAAAAGGGCATGCAACGGAGTGCGGTATATTTTTCTCTCGTAGGAACGGGCAGAATGGACGACTGGGTAGACGACCAGTGGTGGGCGGAAGGAGCCGTGGGCGGGCGGCCCGAGACAGGAACGGCACAACCAAGTTCCCCACTGGAGGAGAGCAGAGCTCAGAGCATCAAACTGGACACCACCGCAGCCAGCATAGTACAGACAGCAGCGGCAGCACAACCCACCCGGACGAGAATCCAAGCCGCATCCGGAAGTAAGAGCGACCGAGATCCCTCGCGCGACGGCAGCAGTGCTGACAGCCAATGAAATCTCCAATGCAGACCTCCCAGCATGAATAACACAGCAATACCCGCACAGAACTCTGCAGAACATGACAGAACTGTTATCTGTCCCTTTCCACGACAGTAGACGAGCAGGCTCAGTTGAGCACATCAGTGTGTATGTAACCTGTCGTACACGTCTTTGTGATAGTGTAATAAAATATCTTAAAATTTCCACGCCTCCGCCTCATGCTGTATTGCTCTCACAGTGGCCCCCTCAACGTCCCTCCAGGGCGTCACGCCCCTGTTACCCAAAGCGCATTAAGCTGCTCCGTCGGTGGCTCTACTGCTGGATTGATGCATGGGGCGGTGGGCCTTCGGCCTCGGGCACCCGCCCCCCATGCATCATCCAGCATTAGAGCCCACCTCCGTCGGGGCTTAATGCTTACTTGTTCACCATGGAAGACAAGGGATCAATTTCAGACTGTGCCATCAGAGCAGAGGGGGAAGGGGTCACAGAAACATAGAACTGTCAGCAAATAGGGACAGCTTGTCCCACTCAGTCTGCCCAGTTTGTCCCTGCCTATACTGTCACCGCAGATCTGCCTCATCTCCAGCTACTACCCCCCCCCCAGCTTGCCTACTAAGACTTCCTTATTCCTATCCCATGCATGCTTGAAGCCCACCTCTGTTTTCGCCCTCAGCCAATTCCGCCAGTATACTATTCCAGGCATACACCACTGCTTCAGTGAAGAAGTACTTCCTCAGTGTGGATCCCGTTCCAGTTAAAAGGGTATTGGAGGGTTAAAGCACACAAAAATGGCTAAGTCCATTGTGCTGAATAGGCTATATCCTGGTGTGCTTAAAGAGATGGGGCAGGTCCTAGATGGACTGCTAGTTTAGTTATTCAGTAGTTCACTAGTGGCAGGACAGTACCCAGGGACTGGAGGATGCGAAATGTAGTTCTCTTGCAAGAAAACAGAATCAGGGATGATCCAGGGAACCACACACCTGTCAGCCTAACATCTATTGTGGGTAAACCATTAGAAATCATAGAAAGGGAAAGAATAGTTTGTTTCCTGGAGGCAAACAGACTGTAGGACAAAAGACAGCATGGGTTCACAGTGGGTGTCCCCCCCAACCTGTCTGATTTCTTGGACTGGGTGACGAAGGCAGTGGACAAGAGAAAGGTGGGAGACATACTTAAGTACACCTTGACTTCAGAAAAACCTTTGATTCCATCCCACATGGATGGTTGGTTAAGAAGATGCAGGACTATAGAGCAGGAGACAAACTTACTGAGTAGGTAGGAAATAGGTTAAGTGACAGGACCTAGAGTGTGGTAATAAGTGGGGAGTTCTCAGGGGTCTGGGAGACCACTAGTAAAGTGCGACAGGGATCTGTCTTTAGACTGGTCCTATTCAGCATGTTTATTTGTTAAAAAGGATGTGATGATCAGACAACTTGTGCTGGCAGTCTGAAACACTTTGCCACTTGCTAGCACATTCTGTAGCAGTGGGGAGGACAGACGGACTGAAGGCATTGATCAAAGGTAAGAAAACTGTCTTATTTGGGAAAGTCTCAGAAGCCCAGCAGAGTTTCTTAAGTGGTGGGGATTTTCACTGTACTGGCATCATGAAAGGGGGGTAAGTTTGTTAATACACAAAGAATAGGAGACAGAGTGTCTCGAAGGAACTAAACTCATGCATTCAGTCAGATGCTAAATATGCAAGAGGAAGTGGGTCCCTGAGCCACAGAGGACAGTATCACAAGATAAGGTGTCACCCAAAATTCCAGGCCTGAAGCAGCTTCAGCCAATCGGATGAACTTGGGCATAGGGAAGTGACACTGCAGCCTCGCTCGACCAAGGCACCAGGGAGGGAGAGGGAGAGAGGGTATAAATGCTTCAACCCAATTATTTCAATATCTTCTTTCGCTGGAGTTCTGTATACCCAAGGAGAGAGCCACACTATGTGTGTGAGATAACAAGGCTAGTAGATAGTGAAGTAAAAAGACTCTGCAACTTGCAGGAAAGACAGAAGTGTTTGCCTGCAAAGTGTGCAAGCGTTCTTTTTACAATCTTGTATGTGTACTGTTTTACTATGTGTAAATAGTGTTATAGAAACACAGAAACACAGAATTTGATGGCAGATGAGGACCGCTTGACCCACCCAGTCTGCCCAATTTCCCTACCTACTGTAATACCATAGACCCTACTTGATCTCCAGCTCAGCCCTCCCTTCCCTAATGACTTAGGTTCCCTTATGCCTATCCCATGTGTTCTTGAATTCTGCCACAGCTTTCACCCCCACCACCTCCGCTGGAAGGCTGTTACAGGCATCCACTACTCTCTTTGTGAAGAAGTACTTCCTTACGTTTCCCCTGAGTCTATCCCCCTCCAGCGTCATAGCATGACCGCTTGTTCTTGAGCATCTTTCTTTCTGAAAAATGTTACCCTCTTTAGAAGAGATTTCTAAACCACTGTATAAGATAAATACAAGTATGTAACATGAATGGAAAGATTATCTGAACCTTTAACTTAAAGTAGTATAAAAAAAAAAGAAAAATGTTACCCTCTTGTACCTTATTTATACTGGTGAGGTATTTGAAAGTCTCTATCATATCCCCCCTCTCTCTCCCCTTTCTTCCAAAGTGTACATATTGAGGTCCTTTAGTCTCTCCTCATATGGTCTCTGGTGCAGACCCTGCACCATTTTTGTTGCCCTCTTCTGGACTGCCTCTACTCTATCGATGTCCTTTTGGAGATGTGGTCTCCAGAACCGGACACAGTACTCCAGGTAAAGGTCTCACCAATGGTTTACACAGTGGTATCACCACTTCCCTCTTTCTGCTGGTGATACCCCACCCAATGTACTCCAGCATCCCACTGGCTCTCCCCACAGCCTTGTCACACTGTTTGGCCACCTTTAGGTCATCAGGTATGATTACCCACAGGTCTCTTTCCTGTTTGGTGGTCATCAGTACCACTCTCCCATCTTGTACTATGCCCCTGGGTCTCTATGCCCTAAGTGCATGATTTTGCACTTCTTCACATTAAAACTTAGTTGCCACATTCTTGACCACTCCTCAAGTTTTCCTAGATCCCTATTCATTTTTTCCACCCCCCCTGGAATGTCTACCCTATTGCAGATTTTAGTGACATCGGCAAGTACATTCCTTTGCAATGTCACTAATAAATACATTAAAGAGGGAAGGTCCCAATAGTGATCCTTGTGGCACCCCGTTGGTTACCCTTCCTTCCTCATAGTGAACTCCATTTACCACCACCCTCTGATACCTATCCCCCAACCAATTCCTTCCCCAGTTATCCACTTCTGACCCCATCCCAGGCTGCCTAGCTTGTTTACCAGTCTCCTGTGTGGAATGGTGTTGAAGGCCTTACTGAAATCTAGGTAGGCCACATCCACTGCTCCACCCTTATCTACCTCCCTGGTCACCCAGTCAAAGAAATCTATTGGATTTGTTTGACATGACCTCCCCCTGGTGAATCCATGCTGCACTGGATCCTGTAAGTCACTGGTATCAGGATATTCCGCAATCCTTTCCTTCAGCAGTGATTCCATTAATTTCACCACCGCTGAGGTCAGGCTGACTGGCCTGTAATTTCCAGCTTCCTTGCTGCTACCACTTTTGTGAAGTGGGACTACATCTGCTCTCCTCCAGTCCTCCAGGACCACTCCCGTCTTCAGTGAGTGGTTGAACATTGCTGTCAGAGGTGCAGCCAGCTCTGAGCACCTTCAGTATCCTTGGATGTGTCCCATCTGGCCTCACTGCCTTGCACACTTTCAGATGTGTGACTTCCTTCAGAACTCCCTCCTCTGTAAATAGACTAGTGTCCACTTCCCTGCCTTCAATGCTCCTGTCACTTAACTGTGGTCTCTCACCTTCCCCTTCCTCCGTGAACACTGAACAAAAATATTTGATCAGGATGCTGCCTTTTTCTGGTCCACTCCACATACTCCTCCCCTTCCCTCCTTAGCCTTACAGTCCCTCCTGTTTTTTCTCCTTTCACTTCAAGTACATATGTGAAAAATGTCTTATTCCCTTTCTTTACTGCCTGTGTTATTTCTCCTCTATTTGCGCCTTTGTGCTCCTGACTGCTTTCCCTGCCCCTCTCTGCATCTCATGATACACTTCCCTTTCCTTCTCCCTCTGTGTCTCCTTATACTTCCTAAATGCTAACTTTGTTGCCCTTACCTTTCTAGCCACCTCTTTAGAGAACCACAGTGGTCTCTTTTTCCTCTTGCATTTGCCTACTTGCCTGATTCAGAGCTTTGTTGGCTTCCCTATGGCCCCTTTTAATGTTGCCTACTGTTTCTCAACTCCACCCATGCCCCCCTTCCCCACGTCAGGGCATCCCTGAGGCATTCCCCCATCTTTGTAAAGTCAGCCCTCCTAAAGTCCAAGACCCTTTCCTTAGTGTAGTTCGATTCTGGCTCAGTACTTATATTGAACCACACCGTACGGTGATCACTGGACCCCAGGTTGTCACTCACCTCGACATCTTTAATGCTGTCCCCGTTGGTGAGTACCAGGTCCAACACTGCTTCCTCACAAGTGGGCTCCCTTACTAGTTGCCTGAGAAATGCCCCCTGAAGGGAGTCCAGGATGTCCCTGCTCCTAGCTGAAGCTGCAGCTGGGATGCTCCTATCCACATCTGGAAGACTGAAGTCTCCCACCAGCAGCACCTCCCCCTGGTTGCCATCTTTTGAATAGCTTCCACCAGTATTCATCCGTCTTCCCCCAACCCCTGTGCTGGAGATCTGTAGATTACACCAGTGCGAATAGCGGTTCAGTTTCCTGTCTCTAGGGTAACCCACAATGCCGCCACCCCTCCCTGTATTCCCTGTGCCTCTGTAGCTTTTATGCTATACCTGACTAGTACTGCTGCATTTACACAACCAGTGTTTATTAATACATTTTTTTTTCTAAAAACTGGAGTAACTGGTTGTTTGTGACAGCAACTCTGATGGAAGGGTACCTGGATAAAAGGGGTGCATAGTAAAAAGTCTCTGAAAGAGGAGAGTGTATCCTACCCAGAGCAGAAAGCCTCACAATTAGGAGTTTAAAGGGTAGAAAATGGCAGAAAATGGTTATCCGAGCACCAGGGTCTGAGCCCTTGACAGAGGTGACGCTGGCCCTGATGGTCTTTGTGGCAAAGGCCTGAGAGAGAGAGAGAGAGAGACAGAGAAAGAGAAAGAGAAACAAAACAGGTTCACAGGGGACTGTGGGGTGCTCTGACCATCACAAAGAGGTACTTGTTCATGGTAAGATAGGAAGCACCAAGTTAGGTCAACAGTAAAATTGCTGACCTCTCGCACAGCAACAGCACAATACCGACACAGGTATTGTACCACCCAATCCCCCATTGTTTTCTTTGTGGGGCTGTGCCCTTCACAACCCCCATGCGGGGTTGTGCTTCCCCATCCCTGGACTTTGGGATTCTCAACTCCAGGTCGGAGTTGGTCCAGGGATGGGGGCGGAACACTGGGGGAATGCGTAACACGGAAACAGACCATTACAGCGACTGTCGCTGTAGTGGTCTTTTTCCGTGTTTTGCCATCGGGGTATCGAGCAAAAGAGGGCTACCCGGTAAGATATGCCTTTTCACAGATGATACTAAGACCAGGGGTGGGGTAGAGAATGAAGAGGGCTTCAAAATTATGAAGGAGGACCAGCGTAGATTGGAAAGGTGGCAAAAAATATGGCAGTAAAAGTTTAGCATCAAAAACTACAAAGTAATGCACATGGGGCAAAGAATCCTAACAGTGAATACAGAATGGGGGAGGTAGTAGTGGAAAGAACTACAGAGGAAAAGAACTTAGGGATATTATTTTCAGGCAGTCAGAAGATACAGGCATAATATAATAGGGTCATGGGTAGCGCAGATAGGATCATGGGGTGTGTAAGGAGTGGAATTACAAGCAGAAGAAGGGAGATACCAAGGTATAGGTCACTGGTTCATTCTCACCTGGAGTACTGTGTGCAGTTTTGGTGTCCGCATCTAAACAAGGACAGAGACAGAGTGGAAGCAGTGTAGAGGAGGGTAACCAAGATGGCCCAGGGACAGCAGGAAAGACATATAAAGGCAGGTCAGCAGATCAGAAAATGTAGATGTTAGAGGCGAGAAGGGAGAGAGGGGGCATGATTGAAACAAATCAAAAGAGGAGTTGCCCCTGGTACCAGTGGTGTGTATGGTCAAAAATATCAATGGCTGTAACAAGTAGACCTTGCACTGTCACACACATTCTCCCAGAAACACTGCCAACTTGGACATGATGTAGAAAAATTTTATTGACAACTCACATCAAATAATAAGTTACAAAGACAGTGCTGCGCATATCGCCATAAAGTGCTTACTCCGTAGCCACCACAAAACCTCCTGACACCGATTTGTACCTCTCCTAGGTATTTTATCAAGGATTCTTGTTGGTGATTGTTGGTGCAACTGCATCTTTTCTCAGGCCTGCATGTTCCTCAAGTGGTCATGATCCTCTGTTGCCATGACCCATTTGTTCAAATTAAGGTGCAAAATACTTAAAAAATTACCCAAACTGCTCAGTCCAATTAGCACAGAAGAATGGTGCTAAAAAGGAGATGAAAAGATAACTTTTCTTTTTTTACTCTAACAGTTCTACAGAGTAAGAGCTTTGAATTCTACCTCCTTTCAGTTTGGCTGTTAGCTCCACCCCAAAAAGGTATTTTTACAGCAGCAGTGGGCATAGCCCTGCAGATGTTTTGCTTTGAGAAAAGGACTCCCTGCATAAAATACCTTCCAAACAACATGATGGAGTGATCAAAATAGTGTCCTCCACTGAAACCTCATTACTACGCTGCCTGTGTGTGTATGGGAGCTTGAGAGCACTATTTTTCCTCTGGCTTGAGAAGTTAATTGAGCCCTCCCCAGTACTGCCTTTTTTTGCAAGTTGAAATCTCCTCCACAGTGGCGAAGCCAGAGGGGGGCTGGAGGGGCGGTCACCCCTCCTGGCTGCCCCAGTTTGAGTAGTGGTGCCCCACCACCATCTTTATTCACTGTTCAGTGCCCATTGTGGAGCCCATGATTGACTGACTGGCCCCCCCCCGGCTCCCAGTTGCTCCCAAACCTGGCTCCGCCACTTCGAGTCCTCCATAGTGTTTTATGGGCCTTTTCTTTCTTTGTTTAATTTACTACTTTTTGCAAACTGAGAAATTCCTGCATTGCTGGTATCCCTTCCCCCACTCATCCAGAGGTGTGAATTCCTTTGTTAGTCATTGGATGACCACAGCTGCAAAATGATTATATCTGTCTACGAGCACTGTCTTCTACACAAGACACAAGCAACTGAATCAACACACATGCACACACACACACACACACACACTACTCTAAGCAGAACACAGCTGGATAAGGTACCAATATTTAGGAAACTTATGACCCTTACCCAAAGACTAGCAGCATGACTCCTCGCTGCTGTGTTCTCTCTGTTGTGGCTGAGCTGTAATAAAGACCCTGTAACAAGACACTGGCCTCCTGCAGGGGCTAGTAGACATCAGAGCAAAGGGCACTCTGGGAAGACTCTCTGGGGCAAGATGCAATAAAAGAAACCTGAATGGCAGTCCTCCAGGGGCCATTAAACAGCCACAGAAAGTCAGAAAAAAATCCTCTCACAGCCTGAGCAGAAAAGAAAGAACACTGGGATGAAGTAAGAACATAAAAAAGGTTATAATACATATATTTTCCTTATTTCAGTATGCAGTTTTCCTTTAATAATCCACAACAAGGTGCTGGGTGGGCTGGGATTAACCCATACCTGGCAAGTGACCAACAACACCAGGCGTGCATAAATCCCAGTGCACTCCACACTGTGCAGTAGATTACTGTGATTGTACAACTGGTAGGAAGTAAAGAATTAAAAAAAAAGTTATTAAAATACTCAATTTCTAGAGCAGAGCACAGGTGCAAAGGGGATGAGGTACTGGGCTTACCTTTAGATGTCAGCTGTCCAGGCATATCCCTGTCTAAATCAGTCTTATCTTAAATCAAGGCAGTAGCCATTTCATAGAACCATGAGACTGAAATTGATTCTGCAATTGATAAAGCTGTGCTGGGCAGCAATATAGCTAGCTAAACTCTGGCATCAATTTCTGTCTCAAGGTTTTGTGAAATGTCTTCTGCCTTTCTTTATTGCTTTGTTGCAGAGATGTCAAAATTGATATTTCTGGCAGCTGACAGCTGGGTAGCCCTTCACACCTACACAGAAAATAATTTCTAAGACATTACCTCCTGACTTTTGGGGTTGTTATTCCTTTGGTTTCTTCCAACAATTTTGCTCATCTGAACAAATTTGAATGGAACAGACCAGAATCTTGGTCTAATTTAAAGTAATTGTATGACACAGGTTTATTACTTCAAAATCCTCAATGCAGCACTAAATATAGAGAGTACTGGATGGGCAACTATGCACAACCAGTATCTTCTGTCACACAGAGGTTCTGATTCCTTTTAACCAGGAGAGCGAAACTCAAGAGGTCCATGGGAATCAGAACCCCAAGGTGACAGAACACATTGGTTATGCATAACGTTGCTCATCCTATATCAATCAATCAATCAAAATCTTTATTTATCCAGGCGGGCACCATTGAGCAAGGCTCATTTGCAAGGTGGACCTGGTCATGAATACATCAAAGTACAGTACAGAAGCAGGTATACAAAAAGCAATAATATACAAGGAAGAAAAAGTATATACAGTGTATACAGTACAGTACAAGGCTGAAATAAGTAAAAAAAAAAAACACAGCATTATTTTACAATTGCAGAAGTCAGCAGATGTACAATCAACCATAGGCATACAGGGATTATAAGCAGAGATCTTTTGAGTGAGGCAGCCGGCAACTATACATATAGGGGAAAGAGGCTGTGTATGGGGTGGCAGGTTGGAGAGGTAAAGAAGAGGAGGGATATATTACCGACGACTGGGGGAAAAATTGGGCTTAAACCACAGAAAGTGATGATGGCTGTCATGTACTTGCTTATTATGATAATGACGGAGGAGGGGTAGATAATTGGGACACTGCTATGGATGGGGTGGGACTTTAGCCAGGCTGGAGTGGACAGGGAAGGGTGGGTGCAGCAGGAAGATTTAATAGGGAAAGAGTGAGAGCCAGGGGTAGAAACATGGCGAGCGTCAGGATGGAAAGGGGGAGAGTTGCAGAATTAGTGGGCTAACGGTGAGGAAAACATTTGCAATGTGCTTTCATGTAGCGATCGTAGAGCACCTTGAAGATATTCAGGCTAACAGGGCAGCTCAGCTTCAAGTTCCTTCGTAAACCATTCGACAATGTGGGTAAAGAGAAGCTTAGAGCAGCTTTGCCGAAATGAGTGTTGACCCTTGAAACTTGGAGGGCAATTAGGGAATAGCTCCTTAGAGCACAGGTGCCTAACACACTCTGGGGAATACAATCTGAGACATATGGGGGAACTTGTTGGTCACCGGACATTTGAAGGCCCATAGGGCGTGTTTTATTCCTCCTATAGTGAAGGGAAGTCCAGCCTAACGATGAGCACAGGAGCAGTGGTGTGTGGAAAGTGGAAGGCCAGTAATGAACCTGATAGCTCTGTGGTAGAGGGTGTCCAACTTAGCCAGTGCAGAGGCAGTGCAGTGGCTGTAGAGCAGGTCCGCATTATCTATTAAAGATAGGAAGGTAGCTTGAACCAGTTGAATCTTGGCCTCCTTTGTGAGCAGGTGGTTAATTCTGTAGAATAATCCTAATCTTTGCCTTAGTTTCCTCGGTAGTTCTTCGAGATGGTCGTTGAGAGGAAAGTTTATGATCGAGCCAAACTCCTAGATATTTGAATTTAGCTACATACTCTAGTGTTTCTCCAAGAACAGTGGTAATTTGTGGCGTAGCCCCCCCTCCAGCAGGAATTGCTGTATGCAAAGAGGGGGAGAAGAGTATGGCTTTGTCTTTTTCGCATTGAGCAAAAGCTTTTTGTTTATAAGCTGGTATTGTAGAAGGTTAAATTCAGCTTGGAGGTCTTCACAGACTGCTTCCGGCGTGGGACGACTCAAGTACAGTACAGTGTCGTCTGCGAATAAGTGGATGTTAGCTTTTTTGATGGGGTTACTGATGTTGTTAATGTAGACTGCAAAGAGGAGGGGACCAAGGATAGAGCCCTGGGGCATGCCCCTCAGCATAGGTTTTAATGGAGAAAGATCACCTTCAGCTTTAACCTGCTGTTTCCGTTCTCTGAGGTAGTCTGCAAACCAGCATATAGATTTATGGTCCAGGCCTAAAGTGCTTAGGGAGGAAAGAAGCAGGCTATGTTCGACTGTGTTGAATGCCTTACTAAGGTCCAAGAAAACGGCACAGACATGCTTCTTGTTGTCAAGGTCTAGGAACCAATCATTGGTCATCTTAGCTAGGGCTGTTATGGTGCTGTGCTTTGCTCTGAATCCAGACTGAACCGGGTTTAATAGGCTTCTGGATTCTAAGTATACCCTTAGCTGGCCACACATTATTTTTTCTAGTAATTTAGACAGGATGGGGAGGAGGGAGATCGGTCTGTAATTATTTAGATCGCAGGAGTCACCTGCTTTTAATAGAGGGATGACATGGGCTATTTTCCATTGACTGGGGAGGCTACCCTTGGAGAGTGACATGTTGAATAGGTGGGTGATTGGCACTACAAACACATGGTAGGCACATTTCAGATAGTATGGCACTATGAAGTCGGAGCCTGCTCCCTTCCTGGTATCCAGCAGCAGCAGTAGGTCTTCCACCTCTTTTAGAGAGACAGGCAGGAGGGAGAAGGCCTCCTCGGTAGGGGGGGACTCGAGGGTTGGTGGGCCCTGAGCTGTGTGGAGGTCATTGGCAGGGGAAGTATCAAATGCTAGCCCTGCCGTTGCACAATGGTTATTGAGGGCTTCCAGTATCTCCGATCGGTTAGAGATAACGCTGCCACCGGACTTAATTTTTGCTGGAATGGAATTACCAGGTGTGTGTCCAGACATGTCTTTTAATGTTTTCCAGAGCTTTGAAGGATTTCTTGAGGCACAGGCTAGCTCCGAACGATAGTAGGTGGCCTTGGCTGCTCTGACCAACTTGGTGCACTTGTTACGTGCTCTCTTAAAAAGACACCAATCCGAGTCGTTCTTGCTTCTTCGGGCTTTTTTCCATAAAGTATCTCTTTCTAACAGGGAAGCTTTGAGCTCAGTAGTATTATGTGAAAAGTGTCAATTGTGTTTTTTTTTCTCTCTTTCATAATGAAACTGACTTGTGAAGTCTCTAAAGGTTTCACCACCCTTTATGTGAAGAAATGCTTCCTTGCGGTACCCCTTAGTCTACCCCCTTCCAACCTTATGTCATGCCCCCTCATTCCTGGACATCTCCTTTTCTTAAAGATGCTACCCTCCAGCACCCTATTTATGCCTTTTAGATATTGGAAGGTTTCTATCATATCACCCATCTCTTCTCTTCTCCAGGGTATATATATTGAGGTCTCCCAGGCTCTCCTCATATGACTTTTAGTGCAGGCCCTACACCATCTTTGTTCCCCTTCTTTACTGCCTCCACTCTGTCTACATCCTTACAGAAATGCGGCTTCCAGAACTGGACACCGCATTCCAAATTTGGCCTCACCGCCGGCCCACAGGCATGGCTGCCATCTGCGATGCCAACGACCTGGGTTCGAGAACGGATCCTGGAGTCAGAGGGCTGGCCAGGGGGGAGTAGGATGAAGCATCCGCTGGACTGCTCTCCTACTCCAGGGGGAAGGGATCGAGTGTCTGACACACTGCGGACCCCTGGCAGAGGCAAAGAGTATGCCGTGGTCAGCGCCATGACATACTTGGGGTTGGGCGGATGCAGGTCATCATTGCATGTCCCTACCCCCTAGAGACTTACAGCAAAAATATGCTGGACCCCGTTAATGAGCTGGCTCCAGTGCCGTCCCCTCTGGCTACTACAGTCCGCTTTAGCAGCCCACTTGGGAGGGGTGTAAGCCCAAGTATGAGGGGGCAGCTGCCAGAGCCTGGCGAGCTCGTTAGCGGGGCTAGGGGAGCCCAGCAACAAAAAGAATACAAATGAGGCCTCACCAGTGATCTGCACAGTGGCATCACTACCTCCTTCCTTCTGTTGGTGATACCTATCCCTATGCACCCCAGCATGCCACTGGCTCTCCCCGCAGCCTTGGTGCATTGTTTAGCCACCTTTAGGTCATCCAGTATGATTACCCCCAAATCCCTTTCCTGTTTGGTGACCATCAGTCTCCCCGTAATCCTCCCTGGTTTCCTGCAACCCAAATGCATGACTCTGCACTTTTTTGCATTAAATCTCAGCTGCCACACTTCGGAACATTCCTCCAGTTTACCTAGGTCCCCTCCTCATTTTTTCCACACCCTGTTGTAGATCTTAATGTCATTCACAAAGAGGCAAACTTTCCCCTCCACAGTTTCACTTACGAAGACATTAAACAGGACTGGGCCCAGGACTGATTCCCTGTGGCACGTACTAGTCACACTCCTTTCCTTACATTGAGCACCATTTACCATGACTCTCCATCTTCTATCATTCAACCAGTTCCTAACCCAGTTTACCACCTTGTGACCCGCTCTCAGGCTGCCCAGCTTGTTCACAAGTCATATGTGGAACAGTATCCTAGGCCTTACTAAATGCAATTCATGCTTATGTTTAAGCCCATGAAACACCCTTATCTAGTTACTGCATTTGCAGCCATAGTGGCTCTGCCAGAATTTGTTTTACTATCTGTGACTAGCTGTGCCGCAAGTTGCAGTGTCCTGCACAGAGGCCCCACTGCAATAATTAGTCCAGGTTAGTTTTAAAACAAATGCTGCATCATATACTGAGCAAGCTGCAATAAGAAAGTGTAGCAGCAGCCTGCATAGGGCTGGCTGCAATACAAAACCATGTAACATAGAAACATAGAAATATAGACTTTGACAGCAGATTAGGACCGCTTGGCCCACCTAGTCTGCCCATTTCCCTACCTCCAGGATAAGCTGCAGATCCTAGTTAACCAATAGCCTACTTCTTCCTACCCCCCACAAAAATTGCCTTACGTCTGTCCCATGCATTCTTGAATTCTCCCACAGTTTTAGACCCCACAACCTCCTCAGGAAAGCTGTTCCATGCATCCACCACCTCTCTGTGAAAAATACTGCCTCACATTGCCCTGAACCCCCATCTTCAAATTGTGTCCCTTGTTCTTGCACATCTCTTTTCTGAAAGATGCTACCCTCTTGGACTTTGTTGATTCCACTGAGGTACTTAAAAGTTTCTATCATGTCCCCCCTCCCTCCTTTCCTCAAGGGTATACATATTAAGACCCTTTAGTCTCTCCTCATATGGCTTCTCTTGCAGACCCTGCACCATTTTAGTTGCCCTCCTCTGGACTGCCTGTATCCTGTCTATGTCCTTGCGGAGATGGGGTCTCCAGACCTGGACGCAGCACTCCAGATGGGGTCTCACCAACTGTCTGTACAGAGGGATAACAACTTCCTGTTTTCTGCTGGTGATGCCTCTCCCTGTACATCTCAGTATCCCCCCCAGCCCTCCCTAATGCCTTCTCACATTGCTTGTTAACCTTAAGGTCATCTGATATGATTTGTTGTTACTACATCCCCCCCCCATTGTGTAATCTTCCCCTGGGTTTTTTGTTTCCCCAGGTGAATTATTTTGCACTTCTTTGCATTGAATCCAAGCTGCCATACTTCTGACCAATCCTCCAGCCCTGCCAAGTCCCTTCTCATCCTTTCCACACCATCAACCCTGTTGCAGATTTTTGTGTCATCTGCAAAGAGGGCATACTTTTCCTTGCAGTCCCTCTGCAGTGTCACTTATAAAGACATTTAAAAGGACAGGACCCAGTACTGAACCCTGCGGTACCCCACTAGTAACCCCTCTTTCTTCATAATGGACTCCATTTACAGTTACCTTCTGTGTCCTGTTGTCCAGCGAATGTTTTACCCAGGCTACCACCCTGGGACCCACTCCCAGGCTGGTTAATTTGACTATTAATCTTTTGTGTGGGACTATGTCAAATGCCTTGCTAAAGTCTAGGTAGGCCATGTCCACAGTCCCTCCCTGGTCTACTACTTTGGTCATCCAGTCAAAGAAATCAATTAGATTCGTCTGACATGACCTTCTCGATGTGAACTCATGCTGCCTTGGGTCCTGTGCCCCACTGGCCTATAGGTACTTAACAATTCTTTCCTTAAGAAGTGATTCCATCACTTTCCCTACCACAGATGTCAAACTGACTGGTCTGTAATTTCCTGCCTCTGTCTTGGTCCCACTTTTGTGAAGGGGAATCACATCCGCCTTCCTCCAGTCCTCAGGTACCACACCATCCTCCCATGATTTGTTAAAAAGGGTAGTCAGTGGTTTCACTAGTTCCCCCCTTAATTCTTTTAGAATTCTGGGGTGAATTCCATCAGGCCCTATTGCTTTGTCCACCTTCAGTTTTAGGAGTTCTTTCAGAACCCTTTCTTCTGTGAAAGGACTGGGACTGACCCCCCCCCATCCAGAGTGCTTCTGTTAATTGGATTAGGCACCTCTCCCTCCTCCTCCTCTTCTGTGAATACTGAACAGAAATATTTGTTCAGTATCCCTGCTTTTTCACTGTCCCTCTCTGCCCACTCACCGTCCATTCTGTTCAGCCTCACTATCCCTCCCTTTGTCTTTCTACGCTCCCTGATATACCTATAAAAGGTTTTATCCCCCCTCTTAACCAAGTTGGCTATCTTTTCCTCAGTCTGAGCCTTTGCTATTCTGACTTCCCTCCCTGCTTCCTTCTGCCTTAACTGGTACAGCTCTCTGTCCGGCTCCTTCTGTGTTTCCTTATACTTCCTGAATGCTATCTTTTCTTCCTGACCTTCCCTTCCACCTCTTTTGAGAACCATAGTGGCTTTTTCTTTCGTGTTGATTTATTTGCTTCAACAAAGGCTTGTTGCCTCTGTGATGGCAGTTTTGATGTTTCCCCATTGTTGCTCCACTCCTCCTTCTAGCCTGTTTGCTAGTGCTTTTCTAAGACACTCTCCCATCTTGCCATAGTTATCCCTCCTGAAGTCTAGTACCCTCACTTTTGTTTGGTTTGACTCTGTAGCTGAGTTTATCATGAACCACACTGTTTAGTGGTCACTTGTCCCCAGATGGCTACCCACTTCTAGATCTGAGATCCTCTCACTGTCCCCATTTGAGAGCACGAGGTCTAAGATTGCTCCCTCACAAGTGGGATCCAAAACTAGCTGTCTGAGGCATGCCACTTGTAGGGGCATCGAGAATGACCCTGCTCTTGGATGTGGCTGCAGCAAATGTGCTCCAGTTAACATCTGGCATATTTAGGTCTTCCATCAACAGTATCTCCCCTTTCTCTGCCATCCTAAGAATGCTTTCTATCATATCTCCATTCCCTCCCCCTGACATGGGGGTCTGTATACAACCCCTGTGCGGATTGTGGTGCCATTTCCAGTCTCTAAGGTGACCCACAGTGCCTCCTCTCCTCCCTGTTTACTCTTTTGTTCAGTTGCTTTTATCCCTTCCCTTACATAGGGAGCTACTCCTCCCCCTCTTCTCCTCTCCCCTGTCTCTCCTGTAGGTTGTGTACCCTGGTATGTTAACATCCCAGTCATGGTTCTCTGTGTACCATGTTTCTGTGACTGCTACGATACCCAGGCATCCCTCTTCCATCAAGGCCGCCAGTTCAGGGAGCTTGTTGCCCAGACTACAGGCATTGGTGCTCATTACCCTCCATTTCCTGATGGCCTTTCCCCTTTTTGCCCCATCCCTGTCCTTATTGCCTTTGTCACTTTCTCCATTTACCCCTGCCCTTCTCCCTATCGACATCTCTAACTTGGTGTTTACCTCACTTACAACCCTGACTTTTTTGGGGGGCGCTAGGATTTTCCTGCTCCTTTCCAGTGCCTCCCCCCTTGGCTAGTTTAAATGCTTGCTAATGAAGCATTTAAACCTATCACCTAGGATCCTGGTTCCCCTCCTGGACAGACGCAGACCATCACACCAGTATAGGCCTGCATCACTCCAGGTGGACCCCCAGTCCCCAGTGAAGCCAAATCCCTGAGCTCTGCACCAGTTTTTCAACCACTGATTGAGATCACGCGTGTGGAGCACCCTAGCCTCACCTCGCCATAGATAGGCAGCACCTCGAGAAGGTTACTGTCGTGCTACTTGTCTAAGGCCCTCCCAACCCCACAAACTCTTCCTGCACTGCTCTGATCCCTTTCTTAGTCAGGTCATTTGTCCCTAGGTGGACAATGACATCCAGCTCCCTTCCCTGTGCAGCTGCTCCTGTGATCCTGAGGATTCACTCCCTGTCCCTCCAAGCCATGGCACCAGGCAGGCACCTTACCTCCCTCTCCCCTTCCTCCCCCGTTCTACCTTCCTAACAATGGAGTCCCCCACCAGGAGTTGTTTCCTTCCCTTGTGGGGTCCCATGCCACCCTCCTGTGGGTCTCCTCAGTGGAGGTTCCCAGCATCCTCCTTGGTCTCCACTGCGGGTGCTTCCACAGAGAAACCACACTTTGCCAGAACGGCATATGAATTGTGGAGAGGTACAACTGGAGGGATGCACCTCTGTTCCACCACCCTCACCCTCCCTGAGCCCACTGTGGTCCAACCGCTCCTCTTTCCTGGCAACCTCTGAGGCAACAGCAGTGGCCCTGGTGGTCCCTGGATGGGAGAGGAGGTCCCACATATCATGGTCAATTCAGCCTGGAGATGAGCAACCTCCTCCCTCAGCCCAGAGAGGTGCCTGCAGATGGGATAACACCACATCCTCCAGAACGTCTCCCAGAAGACTGCTGCTCTATAGCCACTGCACCACTCCCATCATGTCTTATTTCTGGCCCCTTAACTGTTGTTTGGAATCCTTACTCTTTCCTCTGTTTATTTTTTTTTCTCCCTATTTACTTACTGCCTCTGTGCCCTTTAAGCGCCTGATCTTCCTGTTTTGAGACAAGAATATCCTATATTTCTCAGTAGTCCCCTTATTTGCTCAGAGGCAGACCTCCAGCAGCTGTGGGGTGGGGGAGCTACTCTTGTCCTTCTAGGATGGTGAGTCTTTGGTGGCTCTGTGATCACTCACTTCCTGCTCCCAAACAGGAAGTTCCTGTTGTCAGTCAAATCCTGTGCCTACAAACAAACTGTCTTACAAGCTAAGGAATATCAGGACTAGCACAGTATTTGTGTAGACAAACTCAGTTTAGCCTTTTTCTAATCAAGTGGATTCAAAGCACTGTGGCAATAATATCACTGTCCACCTTGACTATCAGAGAGGCCCCATCTTTGGTCGTGATCTAATGTCTGAATTAATAGCACCCTGATCAGTTCCCATGCATGTCTGGCAACCTGCATCCTGGCATATGAACCTTGGCTTGGGATTATTCCCACCTCCTAGTATTGGTGACAGCTTGGTGGGTGGTTGTCAATATAGCTAGGTCCGCTACATCTTCATCATCACCAGCCATTTGGCTCTAAGTGACTAGCAGCGCCAGCTGAAAATGGCACGCTAAATTATGCAGACTTGAGTTGCTGACTCAAAAACTCCCTGGCCCTCATAACAACAAGATGCTATAACGGGCACTATATTTGTGAGCTACATTTGCCTCCTCCTAAATTAAATTATGGCCTCACTCTGACCATTGTATTTGTAGGGCTGGTTTTGCCCCCCCCATCCCAAAATAAAATAAATTTTAATCAGCTACTATTACTGTTAAACTGGTTTTCTCCTTAAAAGCAAGCATAGTTGGCCGGCCCACTGGCACTGAGGTGCTGGACGCCTTACCTTGTGCTACGCCGGCGACCTGTGTTTTGGAACAAGCACGGTCTGCCGGGGGTTGGCAGGGGAGGAGAAGGATCAAGGTCCGAGGGAGGGAAGGCCGTAGCTGGCTCCAGACTGGCCCCCAGCGATAAGCAGGGACAGCACGCCGACGCTGTAGATAGGGGGTGGAGACGGTGGCCGATGCCTGGAGGGAGCGTGCAGGCACTCACGCGCGCTCCACCCGTCGGTGTAACTGCACACCTGCTCCAGGGGGGTCCAACCAGAAAACCAGAAAATGGACCCAGTTGCTGCAGAGTGAACGGCTCCCCACCTCAGGCCCTGACCCTGAATGGCGCATCCCAAGACGATGGATCCTGTTCGAGGTGAGTTGAGATGGGGGCTCCTCACCACCCTGCCATGGAGGGGAAGATGGGGATGCAGCCTGATCTCAGGGTACGGGGCTGGGTGAGGTAGTCGCAGATGAGAGCCGACTGGGTCCGAGGGAGAAACAGTTACACGTACAAAAAAAAAAAAAAATAAGCATAGCTGGCTTCTATACTAGTAGCAATTCCTTTACTTTGTTTACTTACCTGGCACCATGACTACAGAATAATAAGAATATCATGTCAAAAGAGATGTGATTACATGATATGATTATGTGTAAGTAAGTATTTTGAGATCATTATCAATCAAACTGACATAGAAGTGCTCATTGTTCATTTCACTCTAGGCATTCCTGCTGTTGTACTGTTATAATTTCAGTCTGACCAATTATTAGAGATAATTTAGTCTGTATTTTCATCTGTTGTTTAATGTGCCTTTACAATGAGACAAAGTGAAACCATGCAGTCTGTCAAGTTCAACTTCCACAACAGTAACTGGACATGCCTTTCCTCTCAAGGCAACTACCCAGCCTCGTCTTGGGACAGCACGCTGCTCTTATCACCTTGCTTTGTAATCTGTTTTATTCATTTGGTGCCCAGGTAAGCACACTGGTCCGAGAGACCTTTTCAGGAATGAACCAGACATAGACAAAGAATAAAGGGTGATGTATGATTATAAACAAGCTAGGAAAACACATTTGCAAAAATAAGAGAAAGCTCAGATAAAGCAAAAGTAAAAACTAGGATATAGTGCCAAAGTGGTGCAATAACATGCTAAATCAGCCTTTTCTACGGCCTTACTACACACTGGATGAAGCACTGCTTCCTTGAGTGCCTCTGTCTCTCTCATTAATGACATCCTCCTCCCCCCCCCATCCAATTTTGTTATCCTGGGTTCTGCACAACAGGCTTCCTGGGCCTATTTGCACTTTTTGCTTTTTACAACTGTTTGGCCCCTGAGCCACCACCTGCTCCTCTCCTTCAGGCACTGTACTATCAGTGAAACCTCAGCCCTATCAGACGCCCCCCCCAATGTCCTAGCCGGTGAGGATCACTATGGAGCAGAGCCCGAGGATACTGGCGACCATCATTTAGATGACTCTGTGCACACATTATTCCTCTGGTTTTCTCTTCTTTCAGCCAACAATCTCTCCCTACACCTCTTAACATGAGCACAGACACTTTTGGCCTTGTGCACGCACAGCATCCCTGTGGAAAGAGCAAGCCCCTAGCTAACCTCAGGGCTCACTGTGGTACCAGAACTAGCTGCCAGCCATCCCTGGCTGAGGTACAGTGCCGTGCAGCAATTACCTTGGCATGGCTTACCTTCCAACATGACAACCCAAGCCTGCTCCCTAACCCAGACTGAATGCACAGAAGAGTGAAGCACTGCTGCCCGGCCTGTGGGGTGGCCCCACCTGGGTCTACTATATTTTCGAAAACTTTCAAGGAGAACACTCCCAAGTGCACTAGCCTCTCCTCATACTGCAAGTCTTGTTCTCTGGACCCAAATCAACTCTGTAATTCTTTTTTTGTCCCTCTTGTAAACTGGTACCAAGAACTGCACAGAGTACGCCAGGTGACGTCTAACAGTACTCTGTATAATGGCATTATCCCCTTATTTTCCACATTATATATTCCCTTTTTAATGCATCATAGCATTCTGCTGGCACTACAAAACTGCTGCTGAACATTGCTCAGCCAGCTTCAAGGTTAAATTCTATGATCATCCCAAGTCCTTCACCTGCTCTGTCACATGCAATACATTATCATTTAGGTTGTAAGCCCAATTTCTGCTGTGGCACCAACCACTCTGCCTACTCTGCCTTGCGTTCAAAATACTGAGCCCGGCTGCTACCCCCAGCCTAAAAGGACTATCTCCCTCAAGCACAATGCTTGGATGCTCAGGACCTCAGATCGAACTCTACTTGAAACCCCCAGGGTCAGGACAAATGCCGGTGGAAGATCCTTCTCGTTTACAGCCCCCTACCTGTTGAATAATCTTCCACCTTCTGTACAGGAAGCCCCCTCTCTATCACATTTTCGCACTAGGCTCAAGGCCCACATGATTGAGACCAGCACTTGTCACTGTCAAGGAATAGGGTAGCCTTCCTCCAGTCCAACAAACAATGCCTACCCTCTCCCTTTGTCATCTAAATAGACTACAAGGCTTGGCCTTGTCTCAAACAATCACTACTCATATGTCATATATGTTTCTGACTTACTATTTTAATGTTTTACTGCTTTTACTGTAACCTGGTTAGCATTTGTACTCTCTCTGTAGCAAGTTGTACCTACAGTCTGTCTCTGTACTGTACTGTATCCCGGGTCGCCCCTGAAAAAGGGACCTTCGGGGCTCAGTGGGCCTACCTGGTAATCAAAATTTAATAAATAAACAAATTATAAAATGGGTAAAAAAACTCAGTGATCTGACTGGTTCATGGCTGTCAAGTCTCACGCGGGCATCAGACCACAACCACATAGGCTGAAAAGTGATATAACTTGTTTTCAAAGTTGACAACTGGAGATTGACGGGCCATTTCACTTTGCTCCAACTGCCCTCACAAACATGGCTGCCAACTTTACTCACAAAATACCTTCAAACAGGCCCTAAGGATAAATCTTGCTTTAATTAAAAATAGAATAAAGTATGGGGTGGTGTGTGTAATTAGAATTTTACACACACGAGGGGTTGGATGCCATATAAACGCTCTTGGGGTTTATTTAGGCATCCAATCTTGAGGGTGTGTGTAAAATTTGAGTTTACACACTACCCCATACTTTATTTTATATAATTTCTGGGTTTAGTTCTCTTGTCGCAGCAATTATATGAAATAAATGATGTTCTGGTGCTGCTGCAGTCCGGTTTGCTTTAAGAGTGGTCCGTGTCGCTTTGTGGCAATTTAAGATTTTTTTGGTTTGTTTTGCCCCATCTGACCCCTGCTTTTCTGAAGATTTTATTTTATTTTTTTTAAAGTAACTTGTTGGCCGAGTCAAGTGGCAGTACGGTTTCGGGTGAGGAGGCAGAGTGGCAAGCAGAGAAAACCTGGAAGAGTCATGACTTGTGCATGTGCAGAGCCAGGGAAACCCGCTGCGTTTGCCATTATAAACACTCCTTTATAACGGCAAATAATACCACAGGTTTTCCTACAGGAGAAAGCCGAACCAAATTGTAAAATAATAAATAAATAACCAGCTGGCTCCAAGTGATGTGTATTGCTCTGGCATGGTGGGAAAGTACAGTTACGTAAGAACTTACCATAACAGTAGATCTTCGAGAGGAGCTCTTGCAGCAGGTTATAACCAATAAGACTAATGCCGCAGGCCTTAGGACCCACCAGAAAAATTCTTAGCTAGCAGTACCCAGCGGGGACCACCTCCTGATGTAGGCTCCACCCCGTCAATCATGGTACAAAAGGGGGCGGTCCCAGCTCCACCCCAGTTCCCCCGCCACAATCCGCGAACAAGCCCTAACGAGAGAAAGAAGCGAAGCCTGTAGATGATGTGCTGAACATCTCACTCAGGGGATGGAGGGCGGGAAAGCAGTACCGGCTGCAAGAGCTCCTCTCGAAGATCTATTCTACAGTAAGTTCTTATGTAACTGTACTATCTTACTTCAAGTGGGAGCTCTTGCAGCAGACTACAACCATTAGGACTGAATGCCAAGCAGTCCCGCTCCAAGGAGGCACCTAACCCCGGGAGAAGGAGGAGGGATGGAATAATAGTGGTAACACAGCAACTCAGGAAAGTAGTCCCTGAAGGACTGCCAAGCCAAAACTGGCACGGTGTCTGGACGCAATGTCCAGGCTATAGTGCTTCACAAAAATGTGCACAGAATTCCTGGTGGCGGCCACACAGATGTCTCTTATAGAGACATTCTTCAAGGCAGCAAAAGAAGCCAAGACTCCCCTGGTGGAGTGACCCCTAACCGGGCCCGGAAGTGGTTTGTTGTGCTTCTCATAGCAAAACACAATACAGTGGACGAGCCACTTAGAAATAGTCTGCTTAGACACTGGGTTGCCCAAGTGTTGTGCAGCTGTGTGCTTGAGGTAGTATCTCAGCGCCCTGTGAACATCCAGTGTGTGAAGGAGAGCTTCTCCCCTATTAGAAGGAGAAGTAAAATAAACTGGAAGGTCAACCAACTGGTTGAGGGTGAACTCTGAGACCACTTTAGGAAGGAATTTAGGATTTGTTCTAAGGGAAACCCTTTCCCTGTGAAAAAGCAAATAAGGCTCTTTACACATCAGAGCCTGGAGCTTGGAAACTCTTCAAGCTGAGGTAACAGCAACTAAAAAACAAACCTTCCAGGAAAGGTAACACAGTTCACAATCAGCCGCTGGTTCAAAAGGGGGGAGAATGAGCTTCTCCAACACAAACAGGAGGTCCCAGGGAGGGATAGGATCCCTAATGGGAGGTATCATATGCAGAAATCCCCGTAAAAAGGTGTGGACCACGTCCAGTTGGGCTATGATTCTATCCCCCAAGAGGACATGGTATGCAGAAATGGCCCACATATGCACCTTAATCGAAGAGTAGCTCAAGCCTTGTTGGTATACGGAGAGGAGATACTGCAATGCTGAGTTCACCGGACAGGTAAGGGGGCTCCAGATGGTGAGACGACGCCCATAAGCAGAAATGCTTCCACTTCATAGTATAAGTGGAGCGAGTAAAGGGCTTCCTCGATGAGATGAGGATGTCCGCCACCTCCTGGGAGACCCCATACCTAGATTTTGCTACATCTGCAGACGCCAAGCATGAAGGTGTAAAGACCTGAGATCTGGATGGACCAGCATGCCCCGATCCTGGGACAGCAACTGCGAGCATATTGGCAGCGGGATTGGAGGTTCCGAGGACAACCGCTGAAGTAGTGGGAACCAAATCTGCTGAGGCCACAATGGTGTGATTAGAATCATCCGAGCCCCCTCGGCCTGCGTCTTCAACAGTACTCTCTGAAAAAGAGGGAAAGGAAGGAAGACGTAGAGAAACCTCCCTGCCCAACAAAGGGACAACGCGTCTGGCCAGAAAGTACCAGGCGTGAGCTCTTGCGAGCAGAATATTAGCAGTTTGGCATTGCGTGGGGACACAAAGAGGTCCAGATCTGGATGACCCCATGTGTCGAAGAGCTGGTCCACTACTGATTATAGCAGCTCCCACTCATGCGCCTTGGACTGAGACCTGCTTAGACTGTCTGCCAAGTCGTTTAGGATGTCTGGAACGTGCACTGCGAACAGAAAGATGTGACGCTCCAACGCCCAGTACCAGACTCTCATTGCCTCCCTGCATAAACAGAAGTGCGTTCCCCCTTGCTTGTTGATGTAAAAGACGATTGTCAAGTTGTCCGTCTGAACTAGGAGAGAGCCCGGGATAAGGTCCTCTTGGAAGGCATGCAGCACACTGAGGACCGCTCGCATCTCCAGGACATTGATGTGGAGGTCGGGCTCCTCTGGGGTCCAGACCCCTTGTGTTTGGCGGGCCCCTAGGTGCGCCCCCATCCGAAATCTGATGCAACCATCATTAGCATCTGATTTGGGGGCTCCTGATGGAAAGGGACCCTTTTCTCTAGATTGAGAGGGTCCAGCCACCAAAGTAGTGTCCTCTTGACCGGCTCTGCGACTCTGACCATGTGGTCTAAGTTGCCTGAGCATTGTCCCACTGCACCCTGAGCATCCACTGTGGGACTCTCATGTGGAGGTGGGCCAAAGAAGTGACAGGAATGGCCACCGCCATGTGCCCCAGAAGTCTGAGGAAGGTCCTGGCCTGGACCTGAGGGGTTACTAGGACCGATCTGTTTATCTCCCTCAGGCGATCGCCCCTCTCTGGAGGCAGAAAAGCCATGCTCTAGATTGAGTCCAGGACCGCCCCTATGAAGACGAGTCTTTGGCTGGGCTCCGGGGAAGACTTTGGAAGGTTCAGGGTGATCCCCACCTCTCGGAACAGAGTATAGGTGTCTCTGAGAGCCTGAAGGAGGTGCATCCTTGATGGGGCCGCAAGCAGCCGATCGTAGAGGTAAGGGAAGACATAATGACCCTGGTGCCTAAGAGCTGCAGCTATCACTGCCAAGCATTTAGTGAAGACTTGAGAAGTGGAGGAGAGGCCGAATGGAAGAACCCGAAACTGATAATGCTCCCCTTGGAAGTGGAACCTCAGGTACTTCCTGTAGGGAGGAAAGACCCCGATGTGCATGTATGCATCTTGAATGTCTAGGGAGCAGAGCCAATCTCCCTGGTGCAGCAAAGGAATAAGACCTGGAAGAGTCACCATCCTGAGACTTCGGTACTCTATATAGTTGTTTAAAGAGCTGAGGTCCAGGAGAAGCCGAAGATCTTGCGTCTTCTTTGGAACTAGGGAAAAATGGGAGTAATATCCTTTTCCCCCACTGCTGCAGAGGAACTGGTTCTATTGCCCTTTTTCACAAGAGGGCCTGAATCTCTCCTTCTGTGAGAGGTATGTGAGAAGGAGGATATCTCGAGGACCTTGGTGGAGTATCTGGGGGAATTTCGGTGAACTCCAGCATATGTTCCCTCCTTATAATGTCTAGGACCCACTGGTCTACTGTAATGGACCTCCAACCCTTCAGGTGAAGGAAGAAGCAACCCCCTACTGCCTCCCCTGGTACCTCCGGAGGAGGAGGGGGTCGTGAGGGAGTCATTGGGCGGAGCCAGGAGTGGGCAGAGAGGCTTGGGAGGACTTGGGGCCTCGAAAAAGAGTGCCTCCAGGTTGCTGGTTGCCGGCTTTCCTTTTGAAGCCACCCCTCTGGCCCTGTTGGTTTCCATGGGCTTGAGCACCTGAGGGCTTCCGAAATGGCTGTTTCATCCCGCTCGTTTCTGGTCCCCTCTGTACATTTGCCGGACAATCCAAATAGATTTGCCCGACTCCTGGAGACAAGAGATAAGAGACTCTCTGTCTCCTGCCCAAGAAAGACGGAACCCTGGAATGGGAGGTCCTGGATTCCAGACTGCAGATCCTGGTGAAAACCTGAGACTCTCAACCAGGCATGGCGCCGGAAACAGACAGCTGCTGCTGCCGCTCTGGCCGCTGTATCTGCAGTGTCGTATGAGGCACAAAGAACATGCGTGCCTACGTCTGAGCCCGATTTTAAGACGTCCAGAAGCTCCATCTTTTGTGCGGAGTCTGGCAAGGCATTAGCTAACTCCTACCCTCTCTCCCATAACGCATGCTGGTACTGGACCATATGTGTGAGGAAGTTCAGGCACTAATGGAGCAGGTGGAGGCAGAGTAGACCTTCTTGCCCACCTGGTCCAAGTAGTGGGATTCTCGGTCAGGAGGCTGGGAGCTTAGGTGCTTAGGCCACTTGGACTTGTCGAGGGCAGCCGTAATGACTGATGAGTCAGTCTGAGGGGATTCCGCCAGGAAAGGCTCATCCCTTGGGGCTCTGTACAGCTTGTGTGACTTTTTGGGAATGGCCGGGACTGAAGCTGGATGCTTCCAAGTTCTTGGTGAGATCTTGGAGGGTACCCACTAAAGGAGGCACCACTAGAGGCTTGGGCTCCTTCTGCCTCAGGTAATGGGCCAGTCGTCAGCGTTACGGATCCAGGTCTTCTGTCTCCCATGCACTGGAGGCCTGGATGTGCCTCATGACATCCATGAAGGTCGGATCATCAGGAGGCAAGTGGGGTTGGTACTTCTCCCCCCCGGGGAACCCTCAACCCCCGAGAGGGATGAGGCAGTAGAAGGAGTAGACACCTGCTACTGGGCCTTGAATGGCCCGAGCTGTGTCTCGGACTTTCCCCGCTCGAGCGTCAGTAACTACTGGACTGACATCGGTCCGAGGATCAGTGCCAGCTGTGGGACTGATGATGGAGCCATGACTGATGTCAGCCTGGGGACCAACATCGGGAGTGGGAGCAGGCCTACCTAGGACAGCAGGAATGGCTCCTGGGCCGAGACCAAGACTGATGATGGCTGCCCGATAGGGAGGGGTGCCGACGACGGTCCTCAGACCGGGACCGGGAATGAACCTTCGAGGGCAGGCGAGGCAGCAGCCTCTCGGGGGTCTTCAGCGGAGAAATAGTGGGAAGGCCCTCGGGTTCAGTGTTGTCCAGCTGGCTAGTATCCGGCATCAGGTCCGGCTTTGGCAGAGACTGTTCTTTCTTTACCTGACTCCACCGGAAGGTGAACAGCTCCTGCAGTTCCTCCTTGTTAAAGACTGCGGTTGCAGAACCAGGAAAGGGACCCGGGGAATCCGGTAGGGTGTGAGAGGGTGAACCCCCCGCAGAGCCCCGCGAAGTGGATGACCTGGGAGTCGCCGAGGCCGCCCCTGCTGCGGCTGTATCATCCACTAAAGAAGCCTCTACCGGCATCAGTACTGGGTCCGATGTTGGTTTTGCAGGAGGCGGAGCCGGAGTAACGTCTTTGCCCGGCAGCTTGCTCGAGTCGGGCAAGGCCAAGACCTTCTTAGGTATGGCTGCAGCTTGTGCCGAATAGGTCTGGTGGGGTAACTCGCAGTGGAGCCACCTTTGGTTTGCCCAGTTTTTCCCTCGATGTTCTTGCCTTGGCCGGTGTCATTTTTTTGGCGGGAGGCCCCGGCACTTAAGAGCCTTCTGGGCGCTTGCGATGGTCCCCCGAGCCCAAGGATGAAAAAGCTTTCTTGGAGAAGGAGTGGGAGCAGGACCGAGACCGGGAGTGGTGATGGGACCGGCTACGGTCCTTGTCGTGGGAGTATTTGCTCTTGCCCCTTTGCTTGCCCCAAGGTGTGCAGGACATCTATCTGTTGCTCCATAAGATGGGCTTTTAGGTCCTTCAGACGTCTAATCCTTGTCCTGCTCGTGAAGTCCTTGCAGATCTTGCAGGTCGCGCTGTCGTGGTCTGGGCCCTAGCAGAAAATGCAGTTGGTGTGGCCATCCTTTGATGGAATCTGGCAGTCACAATCACACTTATTCCTCTTGGGTCCGGAGGAGGAGACTAACGACGGCGACGACATGCGCCGGACTGAAGTCAGAGGGAAATGATGAAGCGAAAAACGTAGAAACCGACGTAGAAGGAACAGTTTTTTCTGAAATTTTTCTTTTTATTCTTTTTGCTGAGATAGCCAAGAACTTCCCCAAAGTGTGCGGGTCGCGGCGAGAAAAGAACTGGGGTGGAGCTGGGTCTGCCCCCTTTTGTACCGTGACCGATGTAGCGGTGGAGTTGACATCAGAGGGCGGTCCCTGCTGGGTACTGCTAGCTAAGAATTTTTCCAGTGGGTCCTAAGTCCTGCAGCGTTAGTCCTAATGGTTGTAGCCTGCTGCAACAGCTCCCACTTGAAGCAAGATCCTGGGTTTGCACTCCAATCCTGGGACTTCAAGAGCAGAGACTGACAGGAAAGGCTCCCTCAGACCTTCTTCTCCCGGGGTGGGGGGGGGAGCTTGGCATACCGCTCAAGTGGTAGTTCCTGGTGGCCATGTGGTGGAGGTGATTTAGCAAGTGTGACCATGGGCCATCAGGCCCCCACCCCCCCCCGGCAAGCTGCTGGCTGCATGAGATACTCAGTGGGGAGAAAAAGTGGTGGAAAAGTCACACCGGCACTCTAGATGATGGCCTTCACTGGACACCCACACCAATGGAACGCCCGCCCCCCCAAGCATATCGCAGGAAGGACTTTCCAGTCAGACTTTCCACCAGTCCATTTGTCCTCTGGCAAACGGAAGGCCCCAGGCAGGGACAAGTCAGCAACAGAATGGTGGCAGTCTGGAGTAGGAAACAATCCTCCTGGGCTGGAGGAGACCCCTGGCAAAGACATGCCTGCCTTCAGGATGTGAAGCAGGCTAGAGATCTGGAGAGGATCCTCTGTGACAGCGAGGGGTGGGCCTAACAGGCAGTGGGAGGCATTGCGAGACCTGGAGATGGGTGCCAGTGGGCATTTGAGGAGCATAAATAGAAGAGACAAGAATGATCTTCTTTGAGGACATCTCCCTCTCTAAAGCCACACCCTTGGAACTGTAAGCCGTTGACATCAGGACCACCTGAAAACATTCGCCTACCTGAGGATACCCACACTGAGGTACGTTTTTGTGCCCTATACCTCCTCTGATTTATCTCCTGCTGTCAACTGCTTGTCAGAGCATGGAAAATGCCTTCTGTGATTTATTTATTTATTGAAAATTGTTTCACCAGGAAAGCACACTGAGCAAGAACTGCTCGTCTCCTGGTGCGGTCTGGGGGAAGGGGTACAGTGGGGAAGAGAACATGGGTAGTCCAGGTCCTGACATATATACATACAATTACAATACAGTTGAAAACATCCAACAGAAATAGTTGGGCGTATATGACAATTTACCCTTACTTATAGTATAGTAGCAATTACATAGGAAGTCATGCTTTATACCTCGAAAACATATAATTAGATAATACAGCTGCATATGTTTGACAGGAATAGGTGAGTGTGGATTAATACATATACCCTAATAGTCGAGAGTAACAGTTACTGTGAGGAAATCCTGCTAAGGTATTGGGTTGTGGTATATAATGTGATAGGGGTAAGTGCAATCTAGCTAGCTCAAAAGATGGGATCAAGTGCAGTAGTTGGGTGTGGTTAGCGAGGTAGCACCATTGGGCCTACTGGGAGAAGAAATATAGGAGTGTCCGAGGTAGCACAGACTGGAGAGTTAGCTGCAGGGGCGGTTTACTGAGCAGTGGTTGGCAAGGGCATAGGATAGTGAGCGGATAGAGGAAGAGTGGCGAATTTCAGAGGGGAAAGAGTTCCAGAGTTGAGGGAAGCGGTGAGAGAAGGCGACCTGGCCAGCTTGGGTCCGACGTCTGAGGACTAACAGGAGCCGGGAGTCTGGGGACCTCAGGGCATAGTTGGGTGCCAGAGGGGGCGCTAGTATGGAGGTCAGATACACTGGGAGGGTACCAAACCAGTTCTTCGAGATAAACTTGGCACAGTGTACTAGGCGGTGGTTCTCAAGGGAGGGGAGAGCAAGGGAGTGGTATAGCTCACAGCGGTGGGTGCGAGGAGGAGCATCAACAGCGAACCTGCAGAAAGCATTAAAAAGGGTATCCAGTTTGGATAAAACTGACTTGTGGGCAGCACTGTAAACAATATCACAATAACTGAAGGAGGGAAGTATCATCTTCTGGATAAGCTTACGACAGACCGGACAGTGGAGGCTAGAATGGTTCCGATATAAAGCTCCGAGCTTGGGGTGGTTCCGATATAAAGCTCCGAGCTTGGGGCGGAGTTTTGTTAGTATAGAGTCAGCATGGACTGCGAAGGTGAGGTGGCAGTCAAGCCAAACTCCAAGATACCAGAAGGAGGTGACGTCCTCCAGCTCTGTCTCATCAAGGGTGTGGAAAAGTGGGAGGGAGGGGAGCCTGGTTAGTCATTGGGATGTACCAAAAGTCATAGTTACAGTTTTTTTAGCATTTAGAGAGAGCGGGTGAGAGTTGAACCAGAGCTGGACTTTGTTAAAATCCGCCTGGAGGGTAGAGGCAACTGAGGCTGGGGAGAAGCCAGAAAAAACAGGACAGTATCATCAGCATACATGTGGATCAAGGAGACTGAACAAGTTTGGGGCAAGTTGTCTAGAAAAATAGAGAATAGGATAGGCTCAATCACTGATCCTTGGGGGACACCGGTGGACATGGGGAGGGGAGGGGATATGGCATCCGCAATCCTGACAGATTGAGTGCGGTCTGTAAGATAGGAACTGAACCAGGCAGTAGCAAATGTGGAGAGGCCAGAGTCAGAGAGGCTAGATAGTAACAGAGTGTGGGAAACTGTATCGAAGGCCTTGGCCAGATCGATGAAAATGGCAGAGGTGATGAGACCTCCATCCATTCCAGACTGGATGGTGTCAGTGAGCCTTAGTAAAGAGGAGGAAGTGGAGTGATCTTTCCTGAATCTAGACTGGTAGTGTGTGTGAAGAAATTTGTGTCGGAGAGATAGGAGGTTAGCTGGCTAAGCACTAAGTGTTCTTGCAGCTTCGCCAGAGCAGGGAGGAGGGAGATTGGCCGATAGTTTGAGGTGGAGGAAGAGGCACCCCTTTGGGGCGCCTCCTGATTGAAGCGCCCCCTTTGGGGCGCCTCCTGATTGAAGTGCAAATTACTTTGTTATTATTTTGTTTACAAAAAAGTGTGCTTTTAAATAACAGTGGCACATTTACACTATTACTACAATCTTGGACCACTCAATTCTATTCCGAGTAAATAGGATTAGCTATCTATTACACAACTTGAATTCAAAACTTGTTCAAAGTAGCTTATTGAATCAAGTCTTGTGCACAGACTCTCCACTGTCTTTGTTTAATGATTTTAAATTTTGTACTAGAAAAAAGAATCTTAGAGCCTCAAATGTGTTTATATTCAAACGATCATTAAAACATACTACACATGGGCAACAGTCATGCAGCTACTGTGCCTCAAAAGCCTGGAAATTAATGCCATTTTGCTTAAAGGCATATGTTGAACAAAAAATACAGGTTACTCACCTGTAACAGGAGTTCTAGGAATGGTATATGTTGTTCATCCACATTTATTGGCAGGTATCCTTACCACTTTAAATCTTGCCGGAAGGTCTTCAAGCTGGCTCCTCCTACCCACCCGGGTGGTAAAACTCTCGGCTCCGACCCATGACGCCAGATCTGGCCCGCTGGAAGTTCAGGTTGTGCGTCGAAGCCGGGGAGGTCGGGTAGGTAATGTAGATGAACAACATATATCATTCCTAGAACTCCTGTTACAGGTGAGTAAATACAGGTTACTCACCTGTAACAGGAGTTCTAGGAATGGTATATGTTGTTCATCCACACTTATTGGCAGGTTCCTTGCCACTTTAAATCTTGCCGGAAGGTCTTCAAGCTGGCTCCTCCCACCCACCCGGGTGTTAAAACTCTCGCTCCGCCCCATGACGCCAGAACTGGCCCGCTGGAAGCTCAGGTTGTGCGTCGAAGCCGGGGAGGTCGGGTGGGTCATGTGGATGAACAACATATACCATTCCTAGAACTCCTGTTACAGGTGAGTAACCTGTATTTCTAGGGACATGGATATGTTGTTCATCCACACTTATTGGCAGACTCCTAGCAGTTCTCCGGGAGGAGGGAGGCAAGGCGACACCCCCCAATACTTACTTGGGAAATAAGGACTGGAGAACCAAGGCCCCAAAACCAGCATCCCGGCGTGACTCAAGGTCGATGTGGTAATGGGTAATAAAGGTGTGTGCTGACTTCCAGGTAGCAGCCCTGCAGATTTCCTGGATAGGGACGTCCCTGGGAAGCAGCCACCGATGCAGCAGTATGACGGGTAGAATGAGCTCTTATCCCTCTGGGAGGCTCCATGCCCGCCAACTTATAGCAGCGATCTATGCAGGAGGTGACCCACCTGCCTATCGTCCGCTTGGCTGCAGGTCTGCCAGGTGCGGCTTCAGTGTAGGTGACAAACAGCTGGCGAACCTCTCCCCGAATTTCAGCCGTGCGCTCCTTATAATAAGCGAGCGCCCTTCTAGGGTCCAGAGTATGGAGCCTATATTCGGCCTCCGAGGTGTGATTGGGGTAGAACACTGGCAGAGTCAGCACCTGGTTAAGGTGAAACTCCGACACCACCTTCGGAAGGAATTTCGGGTGGGGGCGCAGGACAACCTTGTCCCTGTGGAAGACCAGGTAAGGAGACTCGATGGAAAGCGCCTGGAGCTCTCCCATCCTTCTGGCTGACGTAATAGCCACCAAAAAGGCGGTCTTCCACGACAGGTGAGAGAGATCACACCCTGTGCATTGGTTCGAATGGCTTGCCCATGAGCTTTGCCAGTACCAGCAGTAGATCCCACGGAGGTGGAGGTTCTCGCACCGGAGGGCAAATGTGATCAAGGTCTTTGAAAAAGCGCCAGACCACCTTTTCCTGCGCCACCGACTGCTTCTCAGCCCGCGCCCGGTAAGCAGAGATGGCTGCCAGGTGCACCCTTAGGGTCGTCGACCTAAGCCCTTGCTGAGAAAGGGACCATAAATAGTCCAAGATGCTTGCCACAGAACAGGAGGAAGGGTCCAGGCCCTTGCCCTGACACCAAATGGAAAACCTCTTCCATTTGAAGGCATAGCATTTCCTGGTCGACTCCTTACGGGACGCCTCAACTACATTGAGGACCTCATCGGAAAGACCCAAGGCCTGGAACTCTAGCCGCTCAGAAACCAGGCCGTCAGGTGCAGGGATTGAAGGTCCGGATGGAACACCATCCCCTGACTGACTAAAAGCAGGTCCGGGCAAACTGGAAGCTGCCTCGGGAGCCTGGAGCTGAGGCTGAGGAGATCTGAATACCAGCATTGGCGGGGCCAGTCTGGGGCTACCAGAATCACCTGAGCCTTGTCCCTCCTCACCTTGAGAAGCACCTTGTGGATCAAGGGAAATGGGGGAAAGGCGTAGAAGAGGCCCAGGGTCCACGACCTCGAGAAGGCATCCCCCTGCAGCGAGCCCTGCTGAGGGGGGCGGGCATGGAACAGCCTCAGCTTCGCGTTCTCCCTGGAGGCAAACAGATCCACCTGAGGTGTGCCCCAATGGGAGAACAGATCTTGTACTACCTCCGGCAGGAGAGACCACTCGTGAGAGACAGCCCCTATCCGGCTTAGGGCATCGGCCAGGGTGTTGGAGGCTCCTGCCACGTGAATGGCTAGGAGATCCGCCTCCAGGCTGCGCACGAGTGACCAAATGCGGAGAGCTTCCTTGCACAGAGGCATGGAGCGCGTCCCGCCTTGGCAGTTTACGTAGTACATGGTCGTGGTATTGTCAGTCTGGACCTGAACCACTTGACCCCGTAGAAGCGGAGGCGAAGGCGGTGAGCTAGGTGGACCGCTCGGAGCTCCAGCAGGTTGATATGGCATCGGGACCCCCGTGGGGACCAGAGGCTGTGCACTCTGTGCTCCCCCAGATGGGCACCCCAACCCATCAGAGAGGCGTCGGTCGATAGAGAGACCGTCGGCTCGGGGCAGACAAACGGGATGCCCTCCTGCAGATCAGCTGGAATGATCCACCACTGGAGAGCGTTCCACATCCCCTGGGTCACCGTCACTAGCTGGTCCAATGGATCGCAGCGTTGAGACCACTGGCTGGCCAACCCCCACTGAAGGGGTCGCATGTTCCAGCGGGCCCAACGGACCACGCTGGTGCAGGCCGCCATGAGACCCAGGAGGCGCAGGAAGTCCCAGGCAGGGCGCGATTGCCCAACCAGAAATGATTGGACAAAGGAGGAAAGAACCTCGGCCCTGTCTGCCAGGAGCCATGCTCTGGCTCGAAGAGAGTCGAGCTCTGCCCCGATGAAGAGAATCACCTGCTTCGGTTCGAGTTCCGACTTGGCCTCGTTGATGAGGAGGCCGATCTGAGAGCAAACCTGGAGGGCCAGATCTCTGGACCGCTCCACCTCCTGTCTGGAGGGGGCTGCTATCATGCAATCGTCCAGGTAAGGGTACACCCGGACCCCTCGGCGCTGCAGGAATGCTGTCACCACTGCCATGCATTTGGTGAAGACCCTGGGAGCAAGAGACAGGCCGGAGGGCATGGCTTGGAACTCGAAAAGGGATCCTTCCGCTTGAAAGCGGAGGAATCTCTGGTGAGACGGACGGATAGGGACGTGAAAAAACGCATCCTGCAGGTCGAGAGAGCAGAACCACACGTCGCGTTCCAAGGATGGAATTATCTGAGCCAGAGTGACCATCCTGAAGGTCCGAGACCTTAGGAACTTGTTTAGGTCGTGCAGGTCGAGAATGGGGCGCCAGCCCCCCGTCCGTCTTGGAACCAGGAAGTACCTGGACACAAACCCCGGGTCTGAGGGAGGGTCCGCCACCTTTCTGATCACCTCCTTCTCGAGGAGCAGAGTGATGTCGGCTCAGCGAGCCGACAGCGAGGCTGCGGACCCCGAGACCCCGGGGGCGACGGACCGGAAGGGCGGGGCCTGCTCGAACTCCAGAGGCATGCCCTTTCCCACCACTTCCAACACCCAGCGGTCTGTGGTGATAGCAGACCAGGCGGAAAGGAAGTGGTGAAGCCGTCCCCCCAAGGGGGGAACCTGGGGTGGAGTGACGAAGTTGGGGGCGGCACCCCTCAACCCGTCACTGAGCAGGCTTGGAGGAGGGACTGGCCGAGGGACCACCTGGGCCTTTACCTCCCTGTTTCCTGGAGACGGAAGCCGCGGGCTTGGGTTTGGGATGCCAAGCGCGAGCCTGCTGGCCCTGATGCTGCTGGGCCGGACGTGCCGCGGGTACAGACAGACAAAAGGGCTTGGGTTGCGGTCTGCGGCCCTTGTCCCTCTGGGCGGATGAGACCGAGTCCAGGGTGGCATTGGACTTTCGATCCTCTGAGGTGACCTTCCACCCAGGGTCGAAGAGGTCGGTCCCAGGAAGGGGACATCCGCCAACTTGTGCTGGGTATCCGCCAGAAGGTGGATATCCTCAGCCATGCCCGACAGGCGCATAGCCACTGCGCGCCGCGACTGACCTGCGCGCATGAGTCACCAATGTCCAAAGCAGTCTGAAGTTTCTGCTTGGCCACTGCCCTGCCCTGGTCCCATACCTGCTTAACCGTGGTCTGCAGGTCAGCCGGGAGATGAGGGACTACCTCGGCCAGGGAGCCCAACAGGGCATGAGAGAAGTGTGCCATCAGCATGGCGAGGCTGGCCGAAGGCCAAGGAGGGGCATGGCGTGAGCTTTTAGCCCGGCGTGGTCCAACTTCTTGGACTCCTTGGCCGGGAGGATTTGTCCGTCCCTGGCGTTCCGGCATGCTGGAAGACGCTGTTGGTAACCAACCCTCGGCTGAGGGTGTTCCGATGAACCGGACAGGGAACCAGTAGGGACCGTGATACTTCCTAGCCATCCTGGCCGAAGGCGCAGGGCAGGAAGCAGGACGCTGCCAGAGCTCCAAGGCTGGGCCAATAATGGCCTCGGCCACTGGAAAGGCCTCTGTAGGAGAATCCTCGGTCCAATATCTCCGTGAGGGGATACTTGGCCCGCTTGGATAGGGGCTCAAGCTGCATCCCGGTGGACTCCGAGATGAGCCTAAGCAAACCCATGAAGGACGAAGGGCTATCGTCCAGTGACTGACCTCCTGAGGACTCCAAGTCGACCCGCCTGGAGAACAGGGAGGAATCATCATCGGACTCAGAGGAGTCCGCAAAGAGCTGCCTTGCTCCCCCCAGCTAGCAGTGGAACCAGTGAACCAGAGGAGTGGCTATCTCTGCAAAGCAGTGTGCAAAAGATGGAGATTAGTGCCCAGGAGGTGGATATGCAGAAAAGGGGCAAAATTCAGCAGAAAGGCAGACAGCAAGGAGAACCAGGGATAAAGGACAACCAAGGAAGGGCTGGAGTAGAACAGCGAAACAGTCTAGGAGGTCAAATCATGGAAAGCCATGTGTGCAAATGCCAGGAGCCTTAGCAACAAAGATGGAAGATCTGGAGGCTGTCATGGTGCAGTCAGACCTGGACATTGTGGCCATCACTGAAACCTGGTGTATTGATAACCATGACTGGGAGATGGCCATACCTGGCTACAACATATTCAGAAGAGACAGAGCAGGCAGGAAGGGAGGAGAGTGGCACTGTATGGAAAAAATGACATAAGGGCCACAGAGATCCAGGAGGAACAAAATGGGGAGAGATACTGTGGGTTAGCTGGAAAGGAAAATTGGGGACAGCCATCCGCACAGGTGTGGTCTATAGACCACCAGCCCAGGAGGAAGAAACAGATAGGAGCTGATGCTAGCCATCCAAGGATGGCAGACAAAGAGAGGAGTGCTGGTTGGAGACTTCAATATTCCAGGCGTGGACTGGAGCATCCCAGCAGCATCAACTAGGAGCAGATTTATCCTGCACTCCTTCAGGGTGCCTTCCTCAAGCAACTGGTCATGGAACCAACTCGGCAGAAGGCAATACTGGACCTTGCTCACAAACAGGGACAGTGTGATGGGGGTAACAGTGGGGAGCACCTGGGGAACAGTGACCACCAGTCATTGTGGTTTGAAATCACAGAAAGAGCAGAACCAAACCACACAAAAACACGTATCCTGGATTTTAGGGGGCAGACTTTGGGAAAATGGGAGATACTTGAAAGAGGCATTAAGGGGAATGGGACAGGAATCAGGGGATGAGGAACAGTGGGCAGTATTTAAAATGGGGATTACAAGAACAACAGAATTATGCATTAAGCAGGTTAGCAAAAGGAAAAGGAAGAGGAGACCATTATGGTTTTCCAAAGAGGTAGCAAAGAAAGTGAAAGCCAAAAAGATTGCATTCAGGCAACACAAAAAGACACAGGCAGAAGGGGATAGGGAGAAGTACCAGGAGAAGCAAAGGAGGCAGGAGGTCAGTAAGGGAAGCCAAAGGTCAGACAGAAGAACACATTGCAAAAATCAGTGGGTGAGCGGGGACAAAACCTTTACAGGTACATAAGTGAAAAAGAAAGACAAAGGGAGGGATAGTGAGACTGAAGGGGAGGATGGGGCCGGGTGGAGGATGACAACAGTAAAGCTGACATATTGAACAGGTATTTCTGCTCAGTCTTACTGAGGAAGAGGAGGGTAATGGGTCTGAAGGGAGTACAAGGGGTGAGAATGGTGCAGAAATGGACACAAGTCCCTTTACACAGAAAGGGTCCTGAAGGAACTGGAAGTAATAAGAGTTGATAAAGCAATGGGGCCAGATGGGGTGCAATCAGGTCCTAAAGAACTAAGAGAGGTGGTGGCTGAACCTCTGGCTATCCTGTGTTAGCCGATCACTGGAAACAGGGAGGTACCCAAAGACTGAGGACAGCAGATGTAGTCCCCTTATACAAAAGCGGGAACAAAGAGGAAGCAGGGAACTACAGACCAGTCAGCCTCACCTCGGTAGTGGGGAAGATCATGGAAGCACTACTGAAGGAGAGATTGGTGGAACATCTGGTTGTCAATGGACTACAGGACCCAAGGCAGCATGGTTTCACCAGGGGGAGGTCATGTCAGACCAACCTCGTTGAATTTTTTGACTGGGTGACTAGGGAGGTGGATCAGGGGAGGACAGTGACATGGCCTATCTGGACTCAGCAAGGCCCTTGACACTGTGCCACAGACTATAACACAAACTGGGGAATATGGGCGTGGGCAGGACAGTAGTGTGGTGGGTAGTAACTTGTGCTGGGTGGCAGGACACAGAGGGTGGTGGTAAATGGCTGTCACTCCACAGAGGGAAGAGTGACCAGTGGGGTACCACAGGGATCAGTCCTATTCAACATCTTCATCAGTGACATTGCACAGGACCTAGAAGGCAGAATTTCACTGTTCGCTGATGACACAAAGCTCTGTAACAGTGTAGACACACCAGAGGGTGTAGACAGAATGAGAAGGGACCTGCAGAAACTTGAAGAATGGTCAGGGGTTTGGCAGTTGAAATTCAATGCAAAGAAGTGCAAGATAATGCATATGGGGCACACAAACCCTGGCACAATATATCAGTTGGGGGTGAGGATATAGCATGCACCAAGCAGGAAAGGGATCTTGGGGTTATCATCTCTGATGACCTTAAGGTAGGGAAACAGTGTGACAAGGCAGCAGGTAAAGCAAATAGGATGCTGAGATGTATAGGCAGGGGCATCACCAGCAGGAAAAGGGAGGTCATAATTCCGCTACTCCTAGAAGGCACTAGTGAGGCCCCCACCTGGAGTACAGTGTACAGTTCTGGAGACCATACCTACATAAGGACATAGACAGGGTAGAGAAGGTTCAGAGGAGGGCAACAAAGATGGTGCATGGATTGCATCACAAGTCCTATGAAGACAGGCTGAAGGAACTGAACATGTACTCCCTGGAGGAGAGGAGGGACAGAGGGGATATGATAGAGACATACCAGTATCTCACAGGGAGGAACAGGGTGCAGGAATACACTATTTTTAAGCGAAAAAGATGTTCCAGGACTAGAGGGCATGGGATGAAGTTAGAGGGAGGACGATTCAGAGGAAACATGAGGAAGAATTTCTTCACAGAACGGGTGGTGGACAAGTGGAACACCCTGCCAGAGGAAGTGGTGGGGGCTGAAACAATCACGGGACTTAAGAATGCATAGGATAGACATAAAGGAATTCTGTAGGTCAGGGGTAAGGGGCAACAGGCTTCTAGGAAAACATAAACTGAACTTACAAGCTCAAATGGGCAGACTGGGTGGGCCACAGGCCCTTATCTGCTGACACTGTCTATGTATCTATGCCTTGGGCCTGAGCCACCCTCCACCTGCCGAGGGCGATCGGGAGTGAGGGTGACAGACAGCCTATGGGGCAGACCCTGGGCCGACCGAGAATTCTTGGTCAGAGCCCCAAACAATGGCTGTGGAGGCGGAGGTTCCACCGGAATCGGTGGGGCAGCCTGTTTCAGCCGAGCAACAGGTCTGGAAGCAGGCGCCTCGGCTTAGGCGAAAGGTTGCTTCGGCCGCCTCGTGACAAGCCACTTGATAGCCGGGGAAGGTGATGATGCGGCTTGCTCCCGGACAGAAGAAGCTGTTGTCACATGAGGTCCTCATACGTTGGCGCAACTGCGTGGCCTCCTAAGTCCGAGGAGGGCGAGGACAGCGGCGATGCCGCTTGCCATGGTGCCGAGACCGAGACCACCTATGACGGCGGGATCGGCTGGACCGAGAAGAAGTCCGAGACCGAGACCGCGAACCTCTGCTTTTCCGAGGAGGGTTCTGGGGCAGGGCGGGGGAAACCAGCTCTCCCCTCGGCTCAGAGGGCTCAACCGTGGACTCTGGAACCGGAGGCACGGGCAAGTCCACGGAAACCTCAATCTCCGCCGGGGGAACCGGGGAGTGAGGGTTTTCGGCTTCACCGGTCGACAGCCCGTCTGGGACGAGAAAAATCTCGACTGCGTCGACGGGAGTCTCAGTCAACTGAGCTGATGGGGACGCCGTGAATCTAGTGGCCGGAGCCGAAGGATCGACCGAAGTCGATGGTCGACTACTCGGTGAGCGGGACCTCTCCCGCTCCCAAGAGCGTCGACGGAGGGACTTACCTTTGTGGTCCTTCTTCTTGGACCGAGAGGAAGGCCCTGAAGATGTTGGTCCCTCTCCCTTAGTGGGAGGGACAGACAAGCTCCTAAAAGTAGCTGAATAGGAGGATCCCAGGGAGGCGGGATAAAGGCGGCGGCCGAGGAAGACGAGGTCGCCTGTGCCCCTCCTCCTCGAGGGCGATCATCTGCTCAAGCTGTTCCGCCGGAGCTCGCGCCCGGCGAAACCGCCAACGGGCCTCCTTTGACTTTACGGAGGATAACGTTTCGGGTCGCCCAAGTTGCAGACGGGCGGCACGGTCTTCCAGGACGTAGGCCGAGAAAGAAGAGCACAGGTTGCAAGCCTGCGGGTCGTGCTCAAGGCCCAAGCAGTAGACGCACGTGGAGTGCGGATCTGTCCGAGACATCTTCTGCCCACATGAGGCACCTCCGGAAACCGGGAGTCGATTTGTCCATCGCAGCCGCGAGGGAAATATTTGACCGAAGTCTTGAAAACCTTAAACTTTATTTCGGGAAAACTGAAGAATTAGGAACCAGTCTTATATGCAGAGCGTTAAGGAGGGAACCTGAGCTTCCAAGTGGTAAGGAAGATCTGGCGTCATGGGGTGGAGCCGAGAGTTTTACCATCCGGGTGGGTGGGAGGAGCCAGCTTGAAGACCTTCCGGCAAGATTTAAAGCAGCAAGGATACCTGCCAATATGTGTGGATGAACAACATATCCATGTCCCTAGAAGCCTTTATTATATCTCTAAAAAAAATTGGGAGGAACAGTGCGAATGTGATTGTAAATTTGGCTGCCTGTAATCTTGTTTTTACTGTTTGAAAATTTGTAATTTTTTTTATTTGTACAAACGGATCTTGCCTGTGTAAGTCTTCACCATTCATCACTGTTGGGTAGTGAGCCGGAGGATCCGGACCCCAAGAGAGCTTTTTTTTTTGCAGTGGGAGTTGACATTGGGACGGCACCGCCCCCAAGGCCAACGTATTACAGGATGCTCACAGGTTGGCCAGTAACCGTCGTCGACCCCTCCTCAGCTCCAATTTTGCTTCTCCCACTGTTGAGTGAGTACCACCTCGCATGTGAGCGCTATTGTTCTGCGGCCTAATCTGTCGGTAAAGAAAGTCCTAGTTCTGCTGCTCTGTTCCTCAGTGTCGACTGATGAGATCTTTCTTTTTTATTTCTCCATCGACGCCGAGTGCTGATTTTGGTTTTTAATTTTCAGTCGGTCATGTCTGGTTCAGGGGACAAGCAAAAATCTTATAGGGCGGGTCGGCCTCCAATACGTTGGTGTCCCTGTGGTCGACTGTACTCCGTCATGGATCACCATGACCGTTGCCTTACCTGCTTGGGACCAAACCACGACATGGACAGATGCTATGCCTGTTTCTTAATGGATCATCATGTGTTGGAGATGCGCATGTTGAAGGTTGGACATGCGCCACCGACCTACAGGAGACAGGCGTGTACCCCGGGTCACTAAAAGCAGGGTTACTGACCCTTCCTCCGGGTCCCCTCTCGAACCTATATGGCCCACGAAGAAGGGGGTTTCTGCAAGTTCTAGCCTTGCTGTGGTGGGAACACCTCCTATGGTGCAGGAGGCCCGGGCTGGCCCCCTTGGGGTTCAGGCAGGAGGCACCGTCCAGGCAATTGCCTCCTCAGAGGAGAGGGCTCCCCCGGTGTCCTGGGCCGGCGCCATCCTCTGTGCTGCCTACCGTTGGCACTTGTGACACCAGAGATCAGGGTGGCGCCGTGGGTGGAGTGGGGCCAGCCTCTGGCACCATCTCTGACTCTAGCACCATTCGCGGAGCCAGGGATGGGGGCAACGCCGTGGGCAGAGCAAGGCCAGTTTGCAGTGCTGTTCTCAGCACTACGGCTGAGAGGGATCGGGGAGTGGTCTGGGTTCAGGTCTACTCTGGGGAGGATGATTCTGAGGCTGACCCAGACTGGCTCCCAGGTTCTCCGGAATCCACAGATTCTTCTTCCTCCAGTGCAGTGGCTCCGGTTCAGCCCCCTTCCATGGAGTGGATGGCTTCACCAATTCCAGGGTTAGTCGCACCGACCAGTCCTCTGGTGCCCCGGGGGGTGCCACAGGGCAGCCTGGAGTTGATGATCCATCTGCCACCTTGGGAGGCGTACCCCCTCCGGTGGTAGTTCTTGCTAGCCCTACTTCTGGGCTGACTGGAGAGCCGCAGGTAGGGGAGGGCACTTCACCTCCATCTGTCTCTTAGGTGTCAGCTGTGAGGTGTCAGTTGCCTCAGCTGATGACGAGGAAGAGGGCTCTCTCTCGGAGTCCGAAGGGTTGAGGGGATTAGATTCAGGATGGTTCCCTTTCCTAGGGACCTGTAGGGGTTCAGGGAGGAGTCGTAGTGCTGGTCCAACCTTCTCCCCCGACGTCTCCTCGGGAGGGACCTCATCTACAGAGGTTAGGGGCTGCCCTTCTGGGCTCATGTGGCCCCAGTCGCCTCACAGGGGAAATTCTATTGTCGAGCTCAGCTTTGGCCACTCCAGCTTAGTTGAGCGGCCTTCGTCTGCCGGAACCACCGGATCTCCTCCTCCTTTGAGGTCTGCCGGTGGGTCCCCTAGCCTGGGCAGAGGCCGTGCCCTTCCTCACAGGTGCCTGGCCACTTACCTCTGCCAACCCCTCCCTCTCTCCCAGGTCACTCCGGTCCTACGGGGCCCTTCACCTGGGAGAAGTTCAGGTCCATGGCTGCACTGTTCCCCCCTTACTTCCAATCCATGGACCAGGAGGTGTTTCACCACTCCCCTGTGCGGCCGGAACCTAACTCTCTGGGCTCGTCGGCTCCCTCGTCTTCCTCCTCTGAGGGAGAGGGCTCTTCTGTCCACCTTTCCCAAGCGGCTGATCTTTCCAGCAATCAGTGCTTCCAGTCGGGGTTGCTCAACAAGCTCCATGTTTTCACCCTTGGCAAATGCAATCCTGACTGGTCGACACGCGCCTTTTTAGGCGAGTTCAGTGTGGCCAACCTGATGGTTCCCGCCTGGCCTAATCCCTTTCGGGAAGCATCGTAATGGCCTGGCGATGTCCCTCAACCCCAGCTCCAGCCCCGAGGAACCTCCACCAGAGGTACTGTGCACCCCTTGGGTCTCCTGGGAGCCTTGCCTCACCCCCTGTCGGGCATGACTCTCCTGGACACACCCACTGGGCATAGAAGCCCAAGGCGTGCTCGACCCCCAGAATCCGACTCAGCTGAGTTTGATTTTTAGGGAGGAGATCTTTCTTGTCGACATGCCTCCTTTTGTGTATTTCTGCTCATAAGGCCCACCATGCTGCCTACAACACGCACTTGTAGTCTCTACTAGGTCAGATCATAGCTTCTTTGCCTGATTCAGAGGCAACCAGACAGGCCACTGCCCTCTCTGTACAGGGCATGAAGCTAGCGAGGCACTAACCAAGGGCATCGTACGATGCCAATGAGCTGGCTTCCAGGTTGGCGGGGACAACGATCTGCATCAGGCGGATGGCGTGGCTTTTTCTCTCTAGTTGTTAGCCCTGGCCCAGTGTAGGGTGACTGCCCTCTCTTTCCGGGGAACCCATCTTTTCCCCCGTAGGGTGAGGTGAGAGCTTCAGGGGCGCCCCTTCCCTCTCCTACTAGGACAGCCTTGCCTCACCCAGACCAGCCTCAGGCCTAGCCAGGCCTGCTAGGGTTCCCTCCTCTGGTATCTCCCCCAACGGAAGCTGAGGGACTTTGTCCCTTAGGGAGGTTCTGAGCCCCCTTCGCGGGGCTCAGTAATCACCCAGCAATGATGAATGGTGAAGATTGACACAGACAAGATATGAAAATTACGTACCTACTGTAATTCCCGATCTTTCTGTGTATCTTCACCATTCATCACTAAATACCACCAACCTTCCCCTCTCAGGCCTCAGTCTCTGGGCAATTCTTCTCCTCCCTGTTTGTCTCCCACTTGGACCTTAGTTCATTTCCAGCACCTCCTACCCCCTTCCCTCTTGGGGTTGTTTTTTTTTCCTCTGGGTGGGCAGACAGGGAGGGTCCCTTCTGTTGGGAGCCTCCAGAGCCCCCTCTCAGCCCTGGTAAGTCCTGGGATTTTCCTGCTTCCTCTAGTGCCTTGAGGGAGTCTGGTAAGGTGAGGGGGCTCTGGTGATTCCCTCAGTTGTCCTTTCCTCCAACCGTATGGTGTCTCCATTATAGTTGCTTTTCCTCTCCTGATTCAAAGAGAATATATTATATTACCTCTCTAGTTCCTCCTCTGGAGATAGCTCCCCTCGATAACTAAATCTCAGTCCCATGGGGTTGTTCTTCAGGGACGTTTTATGTGATTCCACTTAAAATCCCTCTGGCAGGAAGGGGAGACACCAACCCATCCTTAGCCCTCTGGATACTCTTCTGCTCCTCTAAATGGGTGCCTTTCTTCTGCTTCAAAGTCTTGAATCCATCCTCTGGCTTATCTGGTTCAACCTAGGGAATAATTCCTCTGGAGCAGCCAGGGCAGTACTGCTGGGGCACTGTCTCCCATTCCTCCCTCCTTCCTTCCTCTCTCCTCCTACCCCTTCCTCTTCCACCTCTCCCTTCTCACCCAGAGATTGGGACCCTCCTGTCCCAATCCCTTAGGCTTCCTCCTTTTCTGTCCTCTCCAGCTTATTCCTCCTTTCAGTTTTACATCCTTTCCTTTTGCTGTCCCTGGGGCTCCCTTGCCCACCCTCCAACCCTCCTTAATTCTCTGTCTCTCCAGCGTGCAAAACTTGGGCTGAGGAGGGTTGCTGGCCAACCAGCGAGCTCCACGTAATACATCAGGCTCGAGGGCGCCGTCATCCCGACGTCGACTCCTCCCATTGCAAAAAAAAAAAAAACTTCCGCGGGGTCCTGATCCTCCGGCTCACTACCCAACAGTGACAAATGGTGAAGATACACAGAAAGATCAGGAATTACGGTAGGTACGTAATTTTCATTTTTTGTGTTTACGTATTTTGATTGTTAACTATGATCCTGTGTCTTGCCTGTAAAAGCAGCAGTAGCTCCAGTGTACTTGCCCAGATAAATATTTATCATTACTGCATACCATCACTGGTTTCTTCAAAGAAGCCTCCACTTTTTCCCTTCTGTCGGTGCACCATGAAAATATTTAGAGGTGACATTCACACACTTTGTGTTTGCTTCTTGGGCCTTTTGCGTGACCCCTTCCCGCCTTCCTATCTTCCATTACTCTGATATATTTCCTGGCGTACAGTGGAACCCCATCTCCCCTTTTCCCCTGTCCCTCCTGCATACTATGTTGCCTGAGATCATGAGGTACCAATCGTTGTTGGGTGATTTACACATTTCCGTCACTGCCATTATGCCAGGGTTGCTTTCTACTGTCATTGCCTGAAGCGCGCTCATTTTCTTATTGAAACCTGAAAAGTACAGTTACGTAAGAACTTACCGTAACAGTAGATCTTCGAGAGGAGCTCTTGCAGCAGGCTATAACCATTAGGACTAACACCAGAGGCCTTAGGACCCACTGGAAAAAATTATTAGCTAGCAATACCTAGCAGGGACCGCTCCCTAACATCGGCTCCGCCCCGACATCGGTCATGGTACATAAGGGGGCGGACCCCAGCTCCACCCCAGTTCCCCCGCCAAGACCCGTGAACAGGCCCCAACGTAAGAAAGAAGCAAAGTCTGTGGATGATGTGCTGAACACCTCACTCGGGGGACGGAGGGTGGGAAGGCAGCGCCTGCTGCAAGAGCTCTTCTTGAAGATCTACTGTTATGGTAAGTTCTTACGTAACTGTACTATCTTACTTCGAGTGGGAGCTCTTGCAGCAGGCAATAACCATTAGGACTGAATCCCAAGCAGTCCCGCGCCAAGGAGGCACCTAACCCCGGGAGGAGGGAGGATGGAATAATGCCGGTAACACAGCAACTCAGGACAGGAGTCCCTGAAGTACTGCCAAGCCAAAACCAGCATGGCGTCTGGATGCAATGTTCAGGCTACAGTGCTTCACAAGCGTATGCACAGAATTTCCAGGTGGCTGCCGCTGGATCTCTCTTATTGAGACATTCTTCAAGGTGGCAAAAGAAGCCAAGACTCCTCTGTTGGAGTGACCCCTGAACCGGCCCGAAGGGGTTTATTGTGTTTCTCATAGCAACATTTATACAGTGGATGCTTACTTAGAAATAGTCTGTTTAGGGTAATTGGTTTGCCCAAGTGTTGTTGCGCGAAGGCCACAAACAGTTGCTTGGATTTACAGTGTGTAGCTGTGCACTTGAGGCAGTACCTCAGCACTCTGTGAACATCCAGTGTGTGAAGGAGAGCTTCTCCCCTATTGGAAGGAGAAGAAAAATAACCTGGAAGATCAACTGTCTGGTTGAGGGTCAATTCCGAGACCATTTTAGGAAGGAACTAAGGCTCTTTACATATCAGAGCCTGGAGCTCAGAAACTCTTCGAGCGGAGGTAAGAGCTACTAACAAACAAGCCTTCCAGGAAAGGTAATGCAGCTCACAATCAGCTGCTGGCTCAAAAGGGGGGAGAGTGAGATTCTCCAACACAAACAGGAGGTCCCAGGGAGGGATAGGAACCCTAATGGGAGGACTCATATGTAAAATACCCCATAAAAAGGTGCGGGCCATGTCCAGTTGAGTTAAAGTTCTATCCCCCAAGAGGACATGATAGGTAGAAATGGCCCACGTGTGCACCTTTATCGAAGAGTAGCTCAAGCCTTGTTGATATAAGGAGAGGAGATACTGCAATGCTGAGTTCACCAGACAGGTAAGGGGGTTCAGACGCTGAGATGATGCCCATAAGCAAAATCGCTTCCACTTCAGAGCATAAGTGGAGTGAGTAGAGGGCTTCCTCGCTGAGACGAGGACATCTGGCACCTCCTGGGTGACCCCATACCTGGATTTTGCTATGTCTGCAGGAGCCAAGCATGAAGGTGCAAAGACCTGAGATCTTGATGGACCAGCGTGCCCCGATCCTGTGACAGCAACTGCGAGCATATTGGCAGTGGGACTGGAGGTTCCGAGGACAACCGCTGAAGTAGAGGGAACCAAATCTGCCAAAACCACAACGGGGTGATAAGAATCATTCGAGCCCCCTCAGCCTGTATCTTCAACAGTACTCTTTGAATGAGAAGGAAGGAAGGAAGGGAAGGCGTAAAGAAACCTCCCTGCCCAAGAAAGGGACAATGCGTCTAGCCAGAAAGCACCAGGCGCATGCTCTCGTGAGCAGAAAGTTGGCAGTTTGGCATTGTGTGGGGACGCAATAAGGTCCCGTTCTGGACGACTCCATGTGTCGAAGAGCTGGTCCGCTACTGATTGTAGCAACTCCCACTCATGCACCTTGGACTGAGGACCTGCTTATCTGTCTGCCATGTCATTTTGGACACCTGGAATGTGCACCACGGACAGATAAATGTGACACTTCAGCGCCCAGTACCAGACTCTCATCACCTCCCTGGATAGGGGGTTGGAGTGTGTTCCCCCTTGCTTGTTGATGTAAAAGATGACCGCCATATTGTCCATCTGAACTAGGAGAGAGCCTGGGACAAGGTTCTCTTGAAAGGCAGTCAGTGCGTTGAGGACCGCTCGCATTTCTAGGACACTGATGTGAAGATCGTGCTCCTCTGGGGTCCAGGTCCCTTGTGTTTGATGGGCCCCTAGGTGTGCGCTCATCCTAAATCGGATGCATCCATCGTTAGGGTCTGATTTGGGGGCTCCTGACGGAAAGGGACCCCTTTCTCTAGATTGAGAGGGTCCAGCCATCAAAGTAGGGTCCTCTTGACCGGCTATGCGACTCTGACCATGTAGTCCAAGTCGTCCAAGCATTGATCCCAATGCACCGAGCGTCCACTGTGGGATTCTCATGTGGAGGCGGCTCAAAGGAGAGACAGGGATGGCCACCGCCATGTGCCCCAGAAGTCTGAGGAAGGTCCTGGCTGGGACCTGAGGGGTTACTAGGACCGATCTGGGTATCTCCCTCAGGCGATCGCCCCTCTCTGGAGGCAGAAAAGCCATGCTCTAGATTGAGTCCAGGACCGCCCCTATTAAGATAAGTCTTTGGCTGGGCTCCGGGGAAGACTTTGGAAGGTTCAGGGTGATCCCCACCTCTCGGAACAGAGTATAGGTGTCTCCAAGAGTCTGAAGGAGGTGCATCCTTGACGGGGCCGCAAGCAGCTAATTGTCGAGGTAAGGGAAGACATAATGTCCTTAGCGCCTTAGAGCTGCAGCTATCACTGCCAAGCACTTGGTGAAAACTCGAGGAGCGGAGGAGAGGCCGACCGGAAGAACCCAGAACTGATAATGCTCCCCCTGGCAGTGGAACCTCAGGTACTTCCTGTGGGGTGGGGGAGACCCCGATGTGAATGTATGCATCTTGCATGTCTAGGGAACAGAGCCAGTCTCCCTGGTGCAGCAGAGGAATAAGACCCAAAAGGGTTATCATCCTGAACCTTCAGTACTCTATATAGTTGTTTAAGAAGCTGAGGTCCAGGATGGGCTGAAGATCTTGCGTCTTTTTCGGAACTAGGAAAAAATGGGAGTAAAATCCCTTTCCCTGCTGCTGCAGAGGAACTGGTTCTATTGCCCTTTTTCCCAAGGGGGCCTGAATCTCTCCTTCTGTGAGAGGTATGTGAGGAGGAGGATACCTTGAGGACCTTGCGGCGTGTCTGGGGGAATCTCAGTTAACTCCAGCGTATGTCCCCTCCTATAAAAAATTCTAGGAACCACTGGTCTGCCGTAACTGAGCTCCAGCCCTTCAGATGAAGGGAGAAGCAACCCCCATCTGCCTCCCACGGTACGTCCTCTGGAAGAGGGGGAGTCGGGAGGGAGTGATTGGGCAGAGCCGGGAGTGGGCAGAGAGGCCTGGGAGGACTTGGGGCCTCAAAAAGGAGCACCTCCAGGGTGCTGGTTACCGGCTTTCCTTTTGTTGCCTCCTCTCTGACCCTGTTGGATCCCGCGGGCCTGAGCACCTGAGGGACTGCGAAAGGGCCGGCGTTTCATGTGTCTCTGGTCCCCTCTGTACATCTGACGGACGGACCAGATGGATTTGCTCAACTCCTGGAGACAAGAAATGAGAGATTCTGTCTCCTGCCCAAATAAAACAGAACCCTGGAACGGAAGGTCCCGGATTCCAGACTGCAGGTCCTGGTGAAAGCCGGATGGCGATGAAGGCAGACACCTGATGTTGATGATCTGGCCTCCATATCCGCAGTGTCATACGAAGCACGGAGGACATGCATGCCAACGTCCGAGCCCGACTTAAGAACATCCAGGAGCTCTGTTTTCTGTGCGGAGTCCGGCAAGGCATTAGCAAGCTTCTGTCCCCTCTCCTAGAGCACATTCTGGTATTGGACCACATGCGTGATTAAGTTAAGGGACCTGATGGAGCAGGTGGAGGCAGAATAGACCTTCTTGCCCACCTGGTCCAAATAGCGAGACTCTGGTCTGGGTCAGGAGGCTGGGAGCTAAGGTGTTTGGGATGCTTGGACTTGTCATGAGCAGCCATGATCATGGAAGAGTCCGCCTGAGGGTGTTCTGCCAGGAAGGGCTCATCCCTTGGGGCTCTGTACAACCTGTTTGACTTCTTAGGAACTGCCGGGACTGAAGCTGGCCACTTCCAAGTTATTCTGGTAAGGTCTTGGAAGGTGTCCACCAAAGGAGGTACCAACAGGGGCTTGGGCTCCTTCTGCCTCAGGTATCGGGCTAGTTGATGGCATTCTGGATCCAGGTCCTCCGTCTCCCATTCATTAAGGCCTGGATGTGCCTCATGATGTCCACGAAAGTCGGATCATCAGGAGGAGGACGGGGTTGGTCCTGTTCTCCCGAGGAACCCCCAATCCCCAAGAGGGATGAGAAAGAGGAAGAAGATGACCGGCTACTGGGTGTAGAGTAGCCAGAACTGTGCCTGGAACTTGTCCTGCTCGAAAGTCAGTGGCTACCAGACCGACGCTGGTCTGAGGACCAACAACGGAGCATTGGCTGCCACCGGTCTGGGGACTGACATTGGGAGCGAGCCCGTCCAATGGAGCAGGATTGGCTCCTGGACTCAGACCTAGACCAATGACGGCTGCTTGACCAAGAGGTGCACCGGCAGCAGTCTGGAGACTGGGAACGTAAATGAGCCTTGGAGGGTGGGCAAGGTAGCGGCCTCTTGAGGGTCTTCCTAGGCGACGAAGCGGAAACACCCTCAGGCTGTGATTTGCCTGGTTGATCTGGAACCGGTGTCGGATCTGGCTTCGGGGAACTCTGCTGCTGTTTCACCTGACTCCACCAGAATGTAAAAAGACCCCGTAGTTCCTCTCTGTTGAACACAGAAGCCGCCATCCTAGGGAAAGGGACTGAAGAAGCTGAAGGATCCAGCTGGGTCTGGGAGGGGGAAGCTCCCGGAGAGCCCCGTGGGGTGGAAGACTTAGGGGAAGCGGTGTCACCTTAGGCTTAGCAGGTTTCTCCCCTGACATACCTGCCTTGGCCAGAGTCCGCTTCTTTGTGGGGGAACTCTGCTTCCTGGAATTCTTCTGATGGGCATGATGATCCCCTAAGCCTGAGGAAGAAGAGGGCTTCTTGGAGGAGGAACGGGAACACGACCGAGACCGGTGGTGAGACCGACTACGGTCCTTGTCCCAGGAGTGCTTGCGAGACTTGTCCCAGTGCTTGGCCTTCTCCCCTGAGGTGTGCAGGACATTCATCTTTTGTTCTAAAAGATAGGCTTTAAGGGCCTTCAGGCGTCGTATTCTGGTCCTGCTAGTGAAGCCTTTGCAAATCGAGTAGGCTGTACTGTCGTGGTCCGGACCCAGGCAGAACACACATTTGGTGTGGCCATCTTTCCAAGGGATCTGGCGGCTGCAGTTGCACTTGTTCCTCTTAGGCCCAGAGGAGGAAACCGACGAAGGAGACGACATGCGCCGGACTGATGTTGGTAAAACAGGAGAAGAAAACGTCCAATACTGCTGTTCTTCAGAAGAAAAAAACAACAGAGATTTTCCTGGCTGTTGGCAAGCCAAGAACCTTCCCCAATGTGAGCAGGTCACGGCGGTAAAAGAACTGGGGTGGAGCCGGGGTCCACCATCTTATGTACCGTGACCGATGTCGGGGTGGAGGGTAGGCCAGAGGCAAAAGGATTGCAGCTTCTGGAGAGGGTAGGGGCTTTGAGATAACAACTGTCAGCCATTTTTCCCCATAAGGGATGCAGTGTATCTGACTCTCCTAATCATGGGAGAACAATGAATATTGGTACGTAAGGTAACCTGCTCCTTGTTAAGAAAAATAAGGAGGCTCCACAACCACAACTTGCAATTCAGAAATTCGACTTGCAGATGTAATCATCAGAGATGATAACCCCAAGGTCCCTTTCCTGCTTGGTGCATGCTATATCCTCAGCCCCCAAATGATATGTTGTTCCCGGGTTTTTGTGCCCCATATGCATTATCTTGCACTTCTTTGCACTGAATTTCAACTGCCAAACCCTTGATCATACTTCAAGCTTCTGTAGGTCCCTCCTTATTCTGTTTCATATGTTTTCCTTGTGAAGGGTTTTCTAGCTACTTAAGTACTTCTAAAATCTGAATTGATGCATTTAAATCTGAAAATTCTACATTTTCTGGTACCATCCTTTCAGATGGAGAGAGGGGAGAGTGGGAGTCACCTGACCCTTGGAGATTGTTAAGAGATCCCTACACACAGGATGAGGATACGTTTGTACAAGGAACACTGAGATAACGACAAGGATGACAAGAAAAGGCATGCAAAGGAATCGGACACTTCCTCAAGCTTATATAAGTTAAGAAAGAAAAACATGTCAAACAAGATAAGGACAAGGCGCAGCAGCTAACTGTCAATCCTCAGCACATGCTCCTGTACCTTCCATAGAACATAGAGCTGACGTCAGGGGGCAGTCCCTGTTGAGTATTGCTAGCTAAGAATTTTTTCCAGTGGGTCCTAAGGCCTACGGCGTTAATCCTAATGGTTATAGCCTGCTGCAAGAGCTCCCACTCGAAGTAAGATCTGTCCTTAACTATCCCTAGAGGCTTCCATGACAGGTCATTCATCCCAACATGGATGAAGATGTCCAGCCTCCCTCTCACCTCTCTGATCACCCCCACTATCTTAGGGAATACCCAATTGCGGTCATCCCTGGGAGGCAGAACACTACCCTCCCACCATGTCTGTACTGCAGACCACTGTCTTGGAATCCCTAACAATGGAATCCCCTACTATAAGCACCCTCATTCTTCTCAGATGTTCCCCCCTGCCTACTTCCCACCCCTACAGCAGGCTGGGCTGCTGATGGGGCCCTGGTGACCCCATGGTGTTCTCCCATGATTAGGAGAGTCAGATACACTGCATCCCTTATGGGGAAAAATGGCTGCCAGTTGTTATCTCAAAGCCCCTACCCTCTCCAGAAGCTGCAATCCTTTTGCCTCTGGCCTACCCTCTTGTCCACCACCTTCTATCCCCTGTAGCAAACCCCTTATGGACACTGTGGGAAAGGAGCAGCAGTGGACACCTCTGGTCCCCACTTTAACCTGCTCCACAGCTGCTGTATTTTTGTCCACGCTGCAGCCAGTTCATAGTGGAGTGCTGGAAGTCATTGGCAGACTTGGCAAGCTCTGGATTTTCACAGTGCATCCTGGAGAAGAGTGGTTCTACAGGACCCGAATCTAACTGACTCTCCCCAAGGCCTCCTCAGCTGCCTATTTCTCGTATCAGCTCCCAAGTCCTAACTGCTATAAATCCTTGCGTGGGATGTTTATTACTCTTCTGTATAGGAACAGAGCAGTTAAGTTACCTTAACAGTGGCTCTTCAAGAGAATCTCCTCCATTGAGCGATATCATGGAATTGCAAGCCGTCTGGGTCAGGACCACTCAGAAACTATGGCTACCTGGGGCTACCTATGTCAGCATGCATTGTCACAACCCCAACATACCTCAGTTCCCCACTGAAGAGAAGTTCGGAGGTTCATCAGACAGGCAGGGACCAAAGCAACCAAATCAGGCACACAAAAGAGGATATGGAAACCTGAGTATTAGTATACACCAAGCGGGTATAAGAGGAGAACCAGTGTGCGAAAACAGGCAGAACAACCCAAAATCACCTGATAAAAGGAGGAAGGTGGGTGGGTGAGCTGTGGCACAACAGAAGAGAGTCTCTCAAATATCTAGTGTTACAGTGAGTAACTGCTCTATGTTCTTCGAGGATATTTCCATCCATTGAACCACAACATGAAATGACTCCTAAGCACTACCAGAGTATTGTGGGAGGCAGGAGAGATCTCAGGACCTTACAACAGGAGGCCTTAAAAGACAGTAACGTCAAATCCGGCACATCTGCAAGAGACGATCTCCAGACTGTAATGTTTAGGGAATGTGTGAGCAATACTTCAAATGACAGTAGCACAGAGTCTACAGTGGACACAATGTGAAAACAAGCCATGGAAGCAGACATGCTATGAGTGGAGTGTGTACACACGGGACCAGGAAGCTGCTTACTATGCTTCTTCTGACAGAAAGTAATGCAGCAGCCAACCATTTGGAAAGGCCCTGCATAGAAATAGGGGAACTCACCATTCTGAGTGTAAAAGCCACAGCTGAGAGTATTTCCTACAATCTTTGGTACAGTCAAGCTTCCAATGCAACATCCGATGGATGTCCAGTGTGTGTAGATGATATTCCCCACTATCCATGGGAGTCGAGCAGTAAACTGGAAGGTCAATAGTCTTATTTAGTGCATACTCGGAAATGACCGTTGGCAGAAAATGAATATTGGTACGTAGGGTAACCTGCTCCTTGTTAAGAAAAATAAGGAGGCTCCACAACCACAACTTGCAATTCAGAAATTCGACTTGCAGATGTAATCATCAGAGATGATAACCCCAAGGTCCCTTTCCTGCTTGGTGCATGCTATATCCTCAGCCCCCAAATGATATGTTGTTCCCGGGTTTTTGTGCCCCATATGCATTATCTTGCACTTCTTTGCACTGAATTTCAACTGCCAAACCCTTGATCATACTTCAAGCTTCTGTAGGTCCCTCCTTATTCTGTTTCATATGTTTTCCTTGTGAAGGGTTTTCTAGCTACTTAAGTACTTCTAAAATCTGAATTGATGCATTTAAATCTGAAAATTCTACATTTTCTGGTACCATCCTTTCAGATGGAGAGAGGGGAGAGTGGGAGTCACCTGACCCTTGGAGATTGTTAAGAGATCCCTACACACAGGATGAGGATACGTTTGTACAAGGAACACTGAGATAACGACAAGGATGACAAGAAAAGGCATGCAAAGGAATCGGACACTTCCTCAAGCTTATATAAGTTAAGAAAGAAAAACATGTCAAACAAGATAAGGACAAGGCGCAGCAGCTAACTGTCAATCCTCAGCACATGCTCCTGTACCTTCCATAGAACAATTTCAGCAAATGTGGGATTTCTTCAAAACAATGTAAAAGCAAGCTGTGATAGCTTCCCCATTTGTTCCCCCTAATATCCCAGATGAGGAATACTGCGGAGAGGAGCAAAATAACCCTGACATAATGGGATGGGGAAACTGGCTCCCCACCACTGCCATTAGATGATTATACTTCATATTCAGCTTTCCTCCAGGGACTGGCCAAATAAATTAATATCCCCTGCTACTGAGACAGAAACAAAAGTGAGCGAATCTAACTTTCCTGGTATGCCAGAATTGACATCCACTAAAAGGGTGAGCACCCTTAGTCACACTACGTTTCAAAAAATTAGTAAGAAAATCTTACAATTGTCAGCCACTGCAATTGATAAACAAGTATAAAAGCAGAGAAACAGACCAGGATCTAAGTTCTTTTACAAGCATCCCAGCCCTGAGGGATTAAAATAGGCAGCTGCCTTTGGAAGGATAAAAACCACGTTCTCAGCATCCACACTAGTTAAAGATTCGAGACAGACTGATTCCCTGGGTAAAAGATCATATTCCTCTATATCTCTTACAAGGGAGGCTGCCTTTCTGAGTTCTTATTACCAGGAAGCTCTCTGGCAACCAGTCCTACACCTGTGTCACAGTATGCCCTCAGAGAATAGGGCTGAGCTGACGCAGTCTGAGTTGAAACTGACCAGTACCAATTCAAGGCAATGCTATTTAGTCTGACCTCAGCATCAAGGGTATTCATGAAGTGCATGGCCGCAGTAGTAGCAACACTAAGAAGGTTTAAAGTCACAGTCTACCCATACTTTGATGGGAAAACAAAGATGGAGACAGCAGCAGCATCATTCCTGTAAAACATGGAAGAATACACAAGCAGCCTCTTTCAGGAAAGCTACTGGTCTCTCCTCTTAAAGTTCTTCCAGTCCAGAACCTTCACCAAATCTTGACCTAAAATGTCCTTGACGTCAGCACAACAGTCAGCTTGGCCACTGGCCAACCAGTCTGCACTGGCTCACTGCCCAGGTAAATAGGTAAATCAGTCATTTTTTTTAAGGCCAGACATGACTTGACCATTGTTAATCATCAAATGACACCACGTGATCATTAAGAAAGACCATAATCATGGCCATTGATTTACAATGATTAAAGTAATGAAATTCCATTTTCAAGACTTGAAATTCCAGGAACTGCACTGGTGATTGTAAGTCTAAGTTCTGAATGTTATAGGGATAGGGATTCCACTGTCATTCTTTTAGTATGTGCATAAATAATCAGAATAAAAGAAGGCTTAATATGCAGAGCATAAAATTAAGCAAATTGAAAATAGTACAAGAAGCAATTATTCAGGCTGACCTGGTGGCACTGAGGGTTGAGGCGCTGGACGCCACACCTCATGCCACACCGGCGACCTGGGTTTGGGAACGGACTCGGGCCGCTGGGGGCTGGCAGGGGAGTGGAAGGATTAAGCGTCCCACCACTGCTCCCTACCTATTGGATAAGCTGCAGATCTTAGTTAACCAACAGCCTGCTTCCTCCTACCCCCCCCACTATAATTGCCTTATGTCTATCCCATGCATTCTAGAATTCCCCCACTGTTTCTGACCCCACAACCTCCTCAGGAAGGCTGTTTCAGGCATCCACCACCCTCTCCATGAAAACATACTTTCTCATGTTGCCCATGAACCGTCCCCCCCTCTATCTTCAAATTGTGCCCCTTGTTCTTGCACATCTCTTTTTCTGAAAGATGCTACCCTCTTGGACTTTGTTGCCCCTCAGTTAGTTCCATTTTTTTGGCTGTCTGCAGAAGGAGAGAGTGGCTCACCAGGTCGAACGCCTTTGACAAATCAGTAAAGATCACCGCGGTTTCCAAGCCAAAGTGCATCAAGGTACTGATTAAATTATTGAATTCTAACAAAGTCGATGTAACTGAATGCCCTTTATGAAATCTTGATTGAAAGGGATATATTAAATTATATTTATTCAAATACTCCATGATTTGTGTATGAACATATCTTTCTAAACATTAAACATTTAGATAAGATAGACAAAAGTGCTATATTGGTCAATAATTATTTATGTCTTAAGTGACTCCCCCTTTAAAAATCGGGACAACTTTACTTTCCTTCATGTTTGGGGGAAGTAACCCTTTTGTAGGCTCCAGTTAAATATTTGAGTTATAACAGGGGCTATTTGATTGGCGGCAATCCTCATAAATCTTCCCTCTGTACCATCCGGTCCTGCAGATTAATGTATATTGATTTTCTTTAACCCCTTACATACCTCAGCTGTACCCAGTATTCTAAATCTAAAAGGTGGATGACAAGCTATGCTCTCTCCAGTTGATATTTAGTTGTGTTGGCCCTTTATTTCAGTTATACCATTATACCCTGGTAAGTCCACAAAAATGTTATTTAATACTTTAGTTACTTCTGAGGGTTCCTCAACTAATACCCCTTCTACATTCAAATTAAGTTTCTTTGACTGATCTTTACTTACTGGTTTCAGCAAGTTATTAATGCTTTGCCAAAACTTACGAGGATCTTTCTCACACGACATTTTGTTTCGGTAGTATTAGACTTTGTTTTTCCTAATTTGTTGTCTACATTTGTTTCTCCTGTTTTTAAAAAGGACCCAATCAGAATCTTGTCTACTTTTTTGGCTTTTATCCAGAGTCTGTTTTTAACCCTTACAATTTTCAATATTCTTTCATTGATGCAGGGAAGCCTAGCTTGCTTTATTTTCTTTTCTCTTTTAGGGGCATGTACATCACATATACTAAAAAAAGTTTCAGTAAAATACTGTATTTATAGAACTAAATCAGGTATAAGTAAACATCTGTCCCATTTCTCTTGTGCTATGCTAGATATAAGCCTATACTCTGAAAAATTCCTAAAATCCAGATGTAATTTATATGCTCAATTATTTCCTGTATTTATGAAATTTTTATGGTACTCCAAATCAGGTTATGATCACCCAAATATGGGGAAAGGACACCTGCATGATCTACTGTTATTGAGGATGAAATAAATAACAACTACAAGATAATACCATTCTTTGTGGTCTTAGTATATCTTGTGGGATCTTTTATATATTGTGTTACTCTTGGAACCGATATTATTTCTTTTAATTGGCTACCTCGGGGACCCTGCCAATTGCAGTTTAAATCCCCCATTATTACCAACAGACTATCTCCTGAGATACTATGAATTTTATTAATCACAGTTCCAACAGATTAAATTTTTACTTTGGGCAGTGAGTACATTATCACAAAAATGGTCTTCAATTTATCTATACTGACTGCTAAATATTCAATATTATTTTCACTACCTTTAACAATAGTTTCCATATTACCCAAACAATTTTTAACATACAACATGGCTCCACTCCCCCGGGTCTATCTGATCGAAATAATGTATACCTTAAGGTATACATTGTCAAGGGAATCAACAAAGTCCAAGAGGGTAGCATCTTTCAGAAAAAGAGATGTGCAAGAACAAGGGGGCACAATTTGAAGATGGAGGGGGAGGACTCAGGGGCAACGTGAGGAAGTTTTTTTCATGGAGAGGGTGGTGGACACATGGAACGACCTTCCTGAGGAGGTTGTGGGGTCAAAAACATTAGGGGAATTTAAGAGTGCATGGGACAGACATAAGGCAATCCTAGTGGGAGGTAGGAGGAAGTATGCTGTTGGTAAAACTAGGATCTGCAGCTTATCCAATAGGTAGGGAAATGGGCAGACTGGGGGGGGGGCAAGCGGTCCTTGTCTGCTGTTATAGTCTGTATTTCTATGTTTATATACTTTTTGTTGTTTGATGTAATTGAAATATTTGCAATACAATCTGGAATATAAAAAAAAAAAATCCATGTAAAACAAGGAAATAAAATATCCCCAGACATGTCAACTCAGTAACACAGCACCCTGACAAAGTCCCTTGGTGGATGAAGCGCTAGTGCGTCATCAAGACATAGGTCAGTAAGCACAGGAAAATCAGGAGCAGTTACAAGATTCAAAAGTAGTGTTTTATTGTTATTATCAATAATAGTAAAATAATAAAATTGTTCAGGATGGCTATTTACAAAGGCAGTACACACAAAGAAAACAAAATCCTTCATCTGAGGGTATCTCTAATTCTAAATCTCACTCTCTCTCTCTCTCTCTCTCTCTCTCTCTCTAACAAAAGATTGCTCTTTTTATAAGAAATCTTTGCCTGGCAATTCATTTCTGCATCCTGAGCTCATTAAGAGGCATCCCGGTTCTCACAAAATATATTAGAACTTTGTCAATTTCTTCCCTTGCAGGTGCAACAAAATAGAACATGATGTCTCCAAACTAATTTCCTATTGACAACTCTGCAAAAGAGTGTGTGGGGGTCAAACTGCATCTCAGAGATAACCCCCTTAGTTCCAAATAGCTTTTTGCAATCATTTCACTATAACAGGGTTAGTACAGACGGCATGTTTCAATTAAAGGGAGAGGGGATTACTAGGGGGCACAGTCTGAAGTTGGTAGGGGGTAGGCTCAAGAGAGAAATGAGGAGGCACTCTTTCACAGAGAGAGTGGTGGTGAGGTAGAACGCACTGCCGGAGGATGTGATATATCTAAAAACAGTGGGGAGCTTTAAAGGGGGTTGTGATAGGGTAAAGGGCAAGGTACCAGTCGGTGGGAGGCTCAGTGGGTTAAGCAAAGTAGCAAGGGGTAAGGAGGACAAAGGGTGGTCGGGGGTGGGGCAGTAGCAGTTATCTGTGTGCTGCACAATCGAGCAGATGCGATAGACCATTTGGCCTGTATCTGCTGACATTTTTTATGTTCGTATTTCAACAATATAACTATATATATTTTTAAACCCAGGGAGCCAAGTTTCACACAAAGATTTATATATATTTTTATAACTACAGCAAGGGGAAAGAAAAGATAGAAACAGCATAAAACAGCAAGTGATGACTGAGAGATAGTGTGGGGGAAGGGGTCGCAAGACCATCAGAGTGATCAGTTCATTGGCCTCACGAGAAAAGTTTGGTGGGTCTTAAGTATTAAAGTTCCCACTGCTCCGATCTAGCCTGATGTCTGATTTTCTGTTAATCGTGCATTGGGACTGTAAAATCCTTCCTTGTTTTGCACTGACTCCAGCAGTCACTATGGGTAGCCATACAAGCTGCTAGGCTGAAATGGACTACACACAATATAGTGCAGCCAGTCACAAAGTAACACTCAGGAGTCTGTTCTGTCCTGCTGTGTAACTGATGTGTGTTGTTGCACACTTTGAGGCTCCCTACCACCTGCCACTGACACCGACAGGAGCAGGAGTGTTTGTTAGATGCATGCCAGTCTGTCCTCTAGCCCAAAGCAGCTAAGCAAGCTTTTTTCAACTTTAGTTTCAGAAACTTAACTTGGGAGCCAGTGGTGAGATAACCTTTTACTCACTGAAAGCAGAAGCTCAGCACCAGGTACTATGAGCTGCCTTTTTGCCGCGTTCAGCTTCTTCAGCTCGTCAGCTCCTCACCCAAGAAACTTGCCAAGCTAGTCATCCTGCTCAAAGTGGCTGGGAGGATGGCCACATCTGCTCCACCATACCGATCTTTTCTGTCCTGTTTCAGTACCAAGTTCACAACACCCAACATCTCTCACCGGCATGTGACATTCTCCACCACCAACTGCCTGCTCTCTCCAGCTCCAGCTCTGTGAAAAGGACAATGATCAGGACCCTTCTGCAGGCTGCCCCAAGAGCCATCGGGACAGATTCTACATGTGCAATCCCGTGCCCACACCTAGGGGTACTAGATTTTGGGATGCCAAAAACAGGACACTTAGTCCTTCCCCCGATAAGCCCTTGTGCCAGACCTCAAGTAAACAGGTTTAAAGTCTCCACCGCCTTCACAGCTCTTTTACAAGGAGGTCCTGGGCAGGAGAGAGAATAAAAGAATTATAAAAATAATAATACAACAGGATAGAGAAGGTACATGAAGAATATTTGACAGCTGGAAAAGAGGACATGTCCTCGTAAAAGAGGACCTCTGGTAATCCTACCCACACCTCTAGTCAGCCCTGCCTGTGAGCAAGAAGGAGAGGTTAGTAAGTTAAGTTAGTTAGTTTTTGTTGACCGGGTAAGTGCACTAGACAAATTCTGCCTATTTTCAGGCACGACCCGGGAGGAGGGGGATACAGATGAATGCCAACTGACCTTGAACCAGATTAAGCTGTTGGTGGTATTTTTTAATTTTAGTCAAGTTAAATCAATATCCTGAAACACAGAGGAGTTATGTAGGCTCTGTACTAGGAAGTCCTATTGTTTTGGGACTGGGCTGTCTGAAGGATTGTTAACAGTTGCAAACTGCTATGGTTAAGACCAGGATATAGGACAGACAGTAATCGGAGGCTTCAAAGGAGCTGCATACTTGACACCTTTCCTGTGGTGGAGGAGGGGAAGTGGGGTCATTCTTTCGTGGCCGCTTCAAAGGGCACTTCTGAGGTGCAGAAAACTGTGAGGGGGTGCTTGCCACCCTGTACCTGTAGCTTCCTACGCCCATGTGTACTGCATCAAACACAGTATACTTTGTGAAAGCACGTAGACACCTACCTAACTGTCTGGGTTTGGTTGAAGTTGCAAATTGTGGTATACAGGCTGTATAACTATTTGGCACACTGTAAGCTGCTAAATTAACAAGCTTCTTATTTACGTCTCATGACCCATCTAATGATGTAACTTAACAATCCTGCACAACCTGGTAATGCAACTGTTAATCAACTTTGCTGACTTGATAGCCTTAAAGCAGCAGTATTTGTTAGTCAGGGGAAAAAAATCACCATATGGTGTTTTAGCATTAATATATTTCTGACAAAATTAAATTTATCATCGGTATATTTGTATTTCTTTCAGATGTTTTTAAAACAGCTTTTATTAGTAATTGTACAAGTAATTGCTCAAACCATTAAAGGTGGTTACCAAAAGCAAATAAAAAAAACTTTTCTTTCAGGTTACTTTCTGACTTGACATGCTAAATGTTCTACTCCTCGTTATCTCTCCCTTCTCTAACTTCCCGGCAGAAACCTATATACCTCCATCTTCACCGCTAAATACTGGTTCGGGTCACTCCCCTCCTACCTAGCATTCCTCTTATCCCCCACCTACTTCACCTCCTAGAGTCTTCGTTCCCATGACACACGCTCCTTTGCCCTACCTCACCCTCACTCTAACACTGGTAAGGCTGCCTTCTGTTTCCACTTTCCCCAGGAATGGAACTCCCTGCCGTCCCATCTGCGCATGCTGTCTTCCTTAAATCTCTTTAAACGAACCCTCTCTCTCTCCCCTCATACCCCTTGCATGTGCCCACAACCAGACTAACCTTTAGGAAGTACCCGTAGCATCATGGTTTCATCCCTGGTTATCTGTATCACAGCAGGCCAAGTCCTCAGCTTCCCTGTAGTCTGCACCTGCCTAGTTTCCCATGTGCCCTACTGCCCTCTTAGACCTAAATGATACCCTCTGTTGTTGTACTTCTCTAATGTGTTGTTTTTGTACATATACATATGTTATGTACTATTCAGGTATCTGCTTGTATCTTTCCACTGCTATTTGCCTACTTGTGGTTGTTATACACGTCATGCACAATATTTTTACCTGACTATAAGCTGTTACCTGCCTGTGTTCAAGCACCTATGATTTGTAACTCTGTTTTAACTGTACTTTATTTGTACCTCCTTTTCCCCCCTTCCCCGGGTCGCACCTGGAAATGAGCCCTGGCTCAGTGTGCCTCTGCCAGTTACCAGTCTTTAAATAACATTCATACTGTGGATGTATTAGGGTGCTACCACACATTTATTATGGCAAACAGCACAGCACCACATTAGAATGTGTCATTTACTCACAGTGCGCATGGCCAGTGATCAGTTCATTCAAGAACTTCAAAACCCCATATCTCAGTTCAGCAGTGAACTGCAATGAAAAGAAAAATGGTTGGCTGGCCCGCTGGCGCAGTGGTAGTGCTACTGCCTGCGACGCCAGCAACCAGGGTTCGGGAATGAGCCTGGACTGCTGAAGGGCCGGCTTGGGTAGGATGGCTGAGGCGTCCCATGGGTGCTAACCTCCTCGGGAGAGGGAAGGATCCTGGTCTCCACTGCAATACTGCCACCTGGGTGACCACAGGTGGCAGCGCTGCGGAGTAAGTGCACAGGGAGGAGGTGTTGGCATTGTGACATCTTGGCATCAGACACAACACCTCATGAAGCCTGGGGCAGAGAAGAAAAACAGGAACAATCCCCGGCCATGCAGGATGTGGCCCACCACCTTGACACAGTCTCACACTAGTGACTGAGGCTCGCGCTCTCTCATCAACACTAAAACTCTGTTTGGGGGTAAGGGGTGGCCACTGGACAGCCCTTCCCAATGGAAGGTCATACACGAGGGCACAGAGGAGTGAGGTAAGTCCCAGGGATGGTGGGTGACAGGGCTGGGCAGGGCGGAGAGACTGTAGGGGGCCATTTGGAGTCAGAGGGGTACAGTACAGTAACTCAGAAAAAAAGTTAAGATTAGTGTTTTTGTCAGAAATACATTATTACTAAAAAGAAATGTATAATGACATTTTATTCCGCTAACAAGTACTGCTGATTTAACCTTGTACTACCTAATAACTTTGGAACTGTACCTGCTATCTACAATTTCAAGGGCGCTGGATTCCATGGGTTCAGTAAAATTTTACTGGTAGGGAAAAAGAAGCTATTAAGTTGAGACTTATTTATAATGGCATCCCATAGCATCAGAAGATGTTTACATTTGACAACACGCATACTATGTATATACAACAGAAGCATAATATTTCAAAGGGTTTACAAAACAGTTGCTGTTAGAAAACCAGGCCATGAACAAGATACCATGCAGCAAGTCAAATATAATGAGGACTCAGCATAGGGCCCCCAAGCATTCCGTAGGGATCTTGCTTATATACCAGCTCGTTAAGGCTGTCTGAGGTAAAAAAAAAATCTTAATCTTGTAGAAGTCGGATGGTAGCGGATTTCGTCTATGGGGACAGAAATAACTAAACAAATTTGCTCCTCAAACCATTCTAAATTTAGAAAGCACAACATTAATTACCCATGCTGCACAGAGACTGCACAGGGACAGCTTCTAAAAAACTTAGTTAGTTCAGTATTTCATGCAGCATGACCCAGGGCTTATACCATAAGTAAGGAAATCAGGCTCGGTAAAAATTACCCCCGTTCCCACTCGCCTCTTCCTTTGGGCCTCTCCTCTTGTCCAAGCTACCACCCAGCTCTCTCCATCTGCTTCAGCTGATTAAAAGGCATGAACTAGCTTAATAATATTGGGAATGGTTTCCTGCATTCACATGTTATTAGCACTATTGTTCTGCATGGCGTCCAACCTTGGAGGCCTAAGATAAGGTCTGTGAAAGGTATCATATTTTCTGTCAAGCATAGTGCATTGTTGTGTTGGTCTAGGAAGTGGAAAGCTACTAAAAGGCAGCCTATGAGAAGCAGCCAACACACACGTGTGATGACTTCAGAATGCTAAGGGATATATATAAAGCAAGTCTGAAAACCAGGAATTGTGACCACTCTTCTGCTCTTATTCTGGTCCCCTTGAACCCTCTTGCAAACTAAAGGTCTCACCTGTATGTGGCTACCCCAGTGCAGGAACTCTAAATAAACTAATAAATAATAAACAAAAAATAAACCAGGCTTCTGGTGTTCCATCCCGAAAATCACCAACAGACTGTGAACTAGAAGACAAGAGACACGTGTTGTTGTTGTAACCTGCACATACTTAGACTGCAGAATATAGTATTTATTTTTGTGTATTCTTTGAATATTTTATTTTAACTGCTCCTGTTCTCTTCCACCTCCCCCCAGATTGCACCTGTAAATGAGATTGTTTGTATATCTCCATTTATCTATCTCGTGAAATACTTTTAAATAAATAATTGAGGGGAAAAAAGTCAAGAAATTGAAAAAAATTGCCAGCCCGGTGGCACCGAGGGTTGAGGCATTGTCAGCCACAGCTTGCGCTACGCCAGCGACCCAGGTTCGGAACGAGCTCGGGTCGGTGGGGGTCGGCATGACGAGGGAGGTTTGAGCATCCCAACGGATGCTCTCCTCCCTCTGGGGTGGGATACCAGGGGTGCAGTACGCACCTGACATCCTGAGAGATCCGTTGGGAACACGGGCTCTTGAGGGGTTGGTGGCTCCGTCTAACTGAGTCGGGGAAGGGGGACGCCTGTAGGCACTGGAAGGACGACGCCAGCACATCTCCTCGGATGTTCGCTGTCCTTGTGCCGGCGTCCCAAGCCACTGGGACTTGGGAAACCACAGAAAAACTGAAAATCCCTCTCGGCGGTCCTAGATGACGACCGCCCTGCCCATCCAAGACCACCGATTCTGGACAGACCCCGCTGTGTAGGAGGAAGTAAGAGGTGAGGCACCCTAGGGGCAGATCCCGAGTAGGTGGCAGAGATGGTGATGAGCGGCCAGAAGGAGTAGGCACTGAGGGTAGGCAGGAGGAGATAAACAGAAATTGTAAAAAAAAAAAAAAAAAATTGAAAAAATTATTAGCACTTGACAACAGCATTCCTGCAGAACTGCGTAGTAGGAAATTGTCCCTTCCAGCAAAAAAAGAAGATCTGATATCGATGGGGTGAAGCCAGAGGATGTTCACCTTTTGGTGGCAAGAGGACCATAGCCTGAAGATGTCTGGGACTGAGCATTTAACCAGCTAACTGACAGAGCGTGGATACAGAACTGAATCCACACTGGTAGAAATACATTTGCCTTAGGAAAAAAAGTATTTTGTAGACCCCCCCAAAGAAAATGAGTAGTCTATTAACAGCACAACACCAAGTGACCAACAGACAAACATTTACCAATGAAATATTTTAGAGAACAAGAGAAAAATCTGTGGCTGTTAGGGTCCACCCCATTCTAGGCAACAACTCAGTAGCACAGACCTCTCAGGAAGCAATGAAAAAGGTTGACAGATAGAGAGAGAGAGAGAGAGAGAGAGAGAGAGAGAGAGAGAGAGACAGAGCCCCCCCCCCAAAAAAAGAGGGAACAAAATGAGAACGTTCTTTTTCTGATTACTGTATTTTTTCCTTTTGAATATCTTTTTACAGTGCTAGGTTAAAACAACACCTCAGCTTCTCTGGGTGCATATCACTCTTCTCAGCTCCTGACAAACAAGTATGACATAGCTGCATAAATCACACAGGAAAAAAAAATTAAAAATAAATTGCTCAGCGACAGAAGGGGCCGACTGGTGACAATGTGATGATGTGTTATTAAGTGGTGAGGCAAACAATGGTTCAATTCCTGGAAGCCTGAATTGGTGCGATCTGCAGATTATTTATACTGATGCAGCGCTAATTTCTTCCTGAACCCTGTAGCTAACCACTACTCATTTAATTATTTACTGTATTTTATGACTATGTGATTTAGGAGTATGTAAGCGTTATCCTGTAAGTGGAGATAAATGAATGTGTGTGTGTGTGTGTGTGTGTGTGTGTGTGTGTGTTTTTATTTATTTATATTACCTCCTTGCTTAATGGCCCCAAGTGTGCCTCTTGTTTGGGTCTCCTACTGTGCTGGAGCTGCCCACAGGACTCACTGTTGGGCCAATACTGATGCAGACAGCCTCCCCAGGGTACACCATCCACAGTCTCAGGTTTCGGGTCTGTCTCTTCTGAAGGGGTCCCCCTCCACTAACACCAGTTGGGAAGGAAAGCAGCACTGGCGACCAAGGTAGGGGGAGTACATACGGGGCTATAGATAGTGGGGTGGCATCGGAAGCATGCAGAGGTGTTGATCTGCAGTGGTCCAGTCAGGTCCGTTTTCCTGCCATTTTTCTCCTCGTCCACCTCCCATATGACTCAGTGTTGCAGCTGGCCAGGGGAGGGTTTGCCTAACGGTGCACAGTTATTATGTTGTCAGTCGTACCTCTAGCAGTCAGCCACATGAGGCTGCAGTCTCCCCCTCCCCGAGAGGAGAATGTCCTGGCGGATGATTAGAGCCCTGCCAACCTCTGCGTAAGATGTCCTGGGGTTTACTTTCGTTTTTTTTTTTTTTTAAAGAACATGAGTAATTCTGTATGAAACACACAGCCAACAAAAAATAACAATTTTGATATCTGAGATGCATCAAGAATATCCAAGAAGTAATAAAGAGACTCTTATTTAATACTGTACATCGAGTTGTACATCTTCATGAGATTCATTTTTCTATATGATGCAGTGGCACCAGCCAGGATACAAGGCAATGCGTTGCAATATTACTTAAAAATGATGCAGCATGCTGCAGGGAACAGCGTAATGCAACTGCAGTTAAGCCCTTTTGTCATGCAGCATTCTGTGACCTGTCATTTACTGCAAGTTACTGTGTTGCATCCTGGATGTGAGCAAGACTAACAGCCGCACAGCGGGCCAGGGTGGTCATCTGACACACCCATTCTGTATGAAGTATGTAACCGTCATTCTTGCTTTAGATGCCATCCCTCATTCTCCTTCTTGTGACATCACACTCAGATGACTGGGGTAAAGCTCCAGCAAACAAACAAATGTCTCTGTATGCACAGACTTCCATTGCCTTGGTTTACTTTCTGCACAGACAGGAAGACTTTTTTTTTCTTCTAACACAATGAGGGAGAAATGCACAGGCCCACTAACTCAAATACTACAGATTATAATGATAGTGGCAACAAAAAGGTATATAATTTGGGGCAGGTACTCAATAAAAATGTACATAAATGTGTACAGTGAGTATGCCTGCCTACACCCTTGGGCCCAACAGTGGGTAAGTTAAAAGCAGCTGCTGGTACTGAAACATTAACGTTTCTTTTTTTTTTTTTCACACCAAAATAATGTTAACCTAAATATGCAAATGGTCTCTTAGGAAGAGAGATAACTGCATGCCTCTAGTGTGTTCTAGAGCTCATCATAAACATCGTGATAGCTGGCAAAGTTCCTGTGTCTTCCACTCTGCTACAAGTACACTAGAGACAATAGGATCCCCACACAAATGGGTTTAGTTGGTTTTACTCTAAGCTGAGAGTAACCAAACAGTATGGAAAAAAACAGAAACTGAACATACAGTAATTGCTGACTTATGTTTGTATAATTCTCACATTTTTGTCTAGGGGTGATGAAATCATGCAATGCGGACTGAGGGGACCTGACCACATACACTAATAAATTTGTCCGATTCACACACAACATGAGCGGTCACACCAATACAACAAGAGAAGAAAAACCTCTCCGCAGTGATTTATGTGTTATTGTTCCACATATGTTAGGCATTATTTTCACTGCGGGAAGATGACAACTCCCGCGGCCGATTCCTTACTCAGCTGAGAAGGTTGTGCTTTGTACTGCTTTCAGTGAGAACAGCTTGTCTCTTTTCTTCTAAATTCATTTCTTGAACCCTACAGTAAATTATGTATTATTAGTCAAGTCTAGAGAACAGGTCAGTGCAAGATGGGAATCAGGTGACGTACTGGTTAAAGCAAAGGTTTTCATGGTCTTTAAAGAGCTAGTAGTGCCAAAAATAAAAAAAACAGTATCCATTTTTAAAAATAGCCAGTTGTTGCTTTTTATTTCTGAAGCATGGTATTCCTTATGCTCATTAAAAGTTTGTGTCCTGATTGTATTTGGTGAGATGTGATGGGAACTACTTTACCTGGCAGCTGACAGATCTAGTTCTAGTACCCTTCACCCTCACCTGCAATGTGGCCTTACTGACTGTGACATCACAAGTGGCTTATCTGGTAGAAGATGATTGGCTCTTTTTGGTCAGTTGTGATGTCACAGTCAATGAGGGAACAGTGCTGATTAGGTATGAAGGGGAACAGAACCAGATACGCCAGCCTCCAGCTCAAGTGCAGTCTCACTTTTCACACCAAGCAGGTACTGTCAAAAAGTCTAATTAGCCAAAGAGAAAAAGAAAAAGTACACCTGATATAAAATGCAACAGCTCACAACTTTTAAAAGTTAATCTTCATTTCAGGCACTGTCCTAGCTCTAAAACTGCTGGAGGTTTGGGACTGCACCTCAAACTGGATCATGAGCAATATGATTCTGGTAGTTTCAGCACCACATTCAATTAACAGTCTTTGTTTAAACAGCGTGAGTAAGCCTGCTCTGTGCCTGCCCACTCAGAACTGTGCCAGGCGTAACAGAGACCTTCCATTTCCTAATCTTTACCTCTCGTGAGTGCTAAATGCAGCACTTAGATATGAAAAGGGGAAGAGTGGTCTACAGTGGCCTATAGGTGACAGTATGGCTCAGAGGTGCCATTATTCCCTAGGCCAAAAGGTCACCAGTTCAGATGTGTTGCCAGGGGCAAAGCTTATACCCAATGCTCACATGGCGGAGCAGTACTACAGGGATCTGAACCCTTGTTGGAGGCGCCATTCCTCAGATGAGACGTCAGACTGAAGTTAGTTCTGCCTGTCTCCACTGGCTGACAAGGTAGAATTAAAGATCCAATGGCAGGTTTCATAACATGAACAGGATATCTTAGGTATCTGGGCAAAAATTCCCTCTCTCAATAATAATAATACGTCTTGCTGAAAGACAAGACAGCAGTTTCCAAGTATCTGTTTGCGTCTCTGCTGGTTTGGGTTTAACTGGCCTCGTTAAACTACCTATGCTTATACTTTCGTTTTAGCAAGAGGGTAAAGTGCTTTCAGAGACTTAATTAAGGCTTTCAGCCTTAGGGGAAAATAATTAATCACACTGCATTAATACTGTGTGGTACCCGCTATCTAGACCTAGCTTCTATCTCAGCCCATCACCTGATGGATGTTATCTCAACTCATGAATCTGGCTTAATGCTTGATTGATAACTCTGAAGGAAGCAATTGGGTCTGGTCTGGTGGCCTTCTCCTTTTCTCCATCTGCTCCTGGGACAGTACTGGGTCATATCTGAATTGGAGTTGCATTTGTGAGGATTACAGCTTACCCAGTGAGACTAGCAGAGGGCTGCTCTCTGTATGCGTGGCACACCTAATGCAAATGGTTTGCTGGGAAGTGACTATGGGTACCCTGTCAAGTGAGCACTACCAGAATAGCACCGCACTATATGGCGCTAGTCTGGTAAGCGCTCACATGGACAGCGAGTAGGGTTTTACAGCACTAGCTGTAAGTGCTCCCCTGGTTGCTGTCTGTGGTCCTGTAAAAGGACAAGAGCTGCAATGTACAGAGGCTGGCCAAGCTGCTCCCGTGACATACAGAGCTGGGGCATGGAGTAGCTTAGCCAGTACCAGTGGAGACCAGGGTTCTAATCCTGGTCTCCAACATTTTTTACATCTTGGGACTTTTTTTTTTCATTTTTTTACATGGGGCTGTGGAAACAGTATTCCACGGCCCCACAAATTTTAACTTTCCCCGGGATCCGCTCCCCCTCGGAGTGAGAATTCTAGAGATGAGGGTGCAGGGGTGGAGCCCCCCACAAAAACAAAAAAGGTGCTAGTTTTGCAGCACGCTCCTAGCTAACATTATTCTTGTCAGCTCTGTTTAGACCCAGTGCAGTGACTATGACAGAACAGTTAAGACACTGTGCAGGAAATGCCAGTGAGAGCTGGTGAGAGTACCTGGTTCCAGTAACGAGGCACGTAACTTGTCTGATATCAAAAGCATGCACGATAACAAAGTGGTCAGTTGGATATCACCCAGGAATAGATCCTAGAGCAACTTGTTTGAGTGCCAGTGAGAGCAGCAGCAGCAACTTCATGTCTCTGGAAGTGAAAAAATGGTAGAGGCCAAGCTGGATCAAAAAATATTCTTTACCACCCCCCAGTCCCAGGGAAACACAGAATGGTGGTAAAGACTTACGTTGTTAGTACCCCCTCCCAATGCCATGGTGGTGGTGGTGGCAAGATCATAAAACCTGAGGGGTGACTGTTTAGTAGGGCAATCTACTACCCCTGACTTCTTCAGGTTAAGGATGGTGGAGGGCGGCAGAGTCGTTAACACAGTCCAGCTGTGGGATCAGATTTCCTTGGACTCTTAGTTGCAACAGTGAGGCGGATGGCTCTGATGAAGGCCAAAAGTGAGTCATCGTACTTCTAGGTTGGATCTAAGGCAGGGCCTCTGAAGGTGGACTCATCAAGGACATTTATCTGAACTTTATATTTTGACATCTTTGGCCATGACAATCAAATAAGCAGTTCCTCCAGATTTGCCTACTTTATTTTCAAAACAAATTCTTTTACATTGTTTTGCATAAAACTTTACTGGATTACAGAGTGACAAATGATCTTCTTATGGGCGCGAGATAGGGGAGAGTTATCTTTTTTAATTCTCGTTGATTTCTCTGAGGCATTCGACATGTGGTACATCATAAGGCACTGACAGAAACAGTACTATAATTGCTCTACTTATTCCCTACCAAGCGGCAATCAATGGTTACTATGAGAAATGTATCTGCAGATCCAGCTCCCTGAGTTGCAGAGTGCCCCAGGGTTTCAATTTCACCATATGCTGTTCACCACGTGTAGATTAGCATTAACAGACATCACATGGGCCCATCCACCTGCACAGCAATAGGGTTAACGCCTGGGATACCAGTGACCCAGGTTCAGGAATGAGGCTGGGTCATTAGGGGGCCAACCAGAGAGGAGTAGTAGTAGGAGGAGGATTGAGAGTCCCACAGGACACTCTCCTCATCCTCCTCCTCCGGAGAGGGATGACATTATTCTGAGCTGTGGTACCACCACCTGGGTGATCACAGGTGACAGTGCAGACAGAGGAGTTTGAGAGAGGGAGGACACAACTTGGCTCCAGAGCGCAGCTGTGCAATTGTGTGTGCATGTGCACTATGGAGTCCTTGACAGCTGAGTCCCTGGGACTGAGTGAAGTGAAGCAGAAAACCCCAGAGCACTGATGCATAAGGCCTGCAACCTCAGGCCCCACCACTTTGATTGGCCTCTGTTTGTTTGTTTTATTTGCTTAACGGGTAAGCACACTGGAAAATCAATTCCCTTTTCAGGTGCGACCCACAAATTCACACAGAACATTTACAATACAATACGTCATACATAACACATAACACATAAGTTCTACAACAAGTACACATTAAATATAAAACTTTCAATCAAAACACACACTGATAAAGACATAAGGTATTGATATAAAGTGCTAGAAAAATGCTCATTGGACCTTACAGTCCTGATTTCCAGTGGCAATCCATTCCAGTTACTCGGGGTTACATGTACAAAGACTGCCTGTCCGCAAGAAGGCCTCAGCCCTCTGCACTTAAAGACTGCAAGGGGCACTTCCCCTGCAAGGCCCCCCGATGGAATCTCCCACAGGGCAAGATGCCCCGTGGGCCCCATGAGGACAGGTAAGTGCCAAAGAAGGAGCTGTGTGGGGCTACGTGGCCACTAGGCCGAGGTGAGTAGTGTCAGTAACCAAAGGACAAACCAAAAAATTGTTATAGCAATACTTGGCTAATGTCTAGAACTGGATGGCCACATGCTTGCTAAGGCTCAGTCCAGCTAGGACTGACTGCTACTGATCAGAGCAGACCATCAGTTATCATCTTCACATGACAGCCTGAGGCTGCCTGTCCTTGATGTGGTTCAGGTGAAGGTTATAGAACAGGATAAAGACCTAGGGGGCACACATGATGGCAAGCTGGCCCGGGACTCCCAGATGTCAGACGTTTTCAGAAAGTATGTCACAATATCAAGTTCTGAGTATCATCATATTTGTGTGAAAACATCATGTGTTATTCATCACAATAATTCTAACATTTCTAATTTTACAAAAAACAGTGATGGGGGTAATAGGAAGAGCTGGAAATCTCACTTGAACCTGGAGTGGGACGCTGTAACAGTACTAGTAAACTCAGTACCCATGGAGGCCTGCTCAAAAAGCATCTGTAAAGCTTTATTTTGAGGATGAGCAAGAGACAATAGCTTGGTTTGTGTGACTGCTTCCTCCAAATTCTTTTTTGATGTCTGGACATTTTTCATGTTTCAGTGCTGCTGTTTTGCTATTGATAACTGCATAGCTTTAATTTTTGGGCACTCTGAGCTTTGGAAAAGTGCCACACAAATAGCTTCATTCATTCATTCATTCTGACAGATTCTGTACTTTGTCCATAAAGTATTTAATGGCAACCATGTCTGCCTGCATACATCCCTAGGCTGCACTGTCAAGACTGAAGTCAACTGGTTTGCCAATTACTTTGAGACGGTGTACACTGAAGAGACTATACGACCCTTAATCCTGCTTTCTCCTTTATAAAAATACCAGTCTTTGTCATGCAGCGACAGTACCAGAGCAAGGAAATGTCTACTGATAATCATTATGTGTGTATCTCCCAGTCTGCAACTAATCACCACATAATGTTTTAGGTTACTGCTCCATGACACTAAACTCAGAAATGTACTTTAGGGTTTCAGCAGTGTAATATATCTGTTTCTTAGCCTAGAATGTGGATTCAAAACAGTAAAAAGGGGAGAGATTCATAATATAAAAGGGAAAAAAATCAAAAGGTTTCTTTACAGGTCACTGAAACCATCATGAACTGTGTACAATTGCATTTTTCAGTTTTCTTCTGGGGGGTGGCTAATTTATGTTAGTCAAATTGTATTATTCATCATCAAGTCAGTGAGCATTCGTTCAATGAAAAAGACCAGCTGTGTGTCATTCAGTATCTGAAATTGATTTGCATGTATGTACAAATTCCAGGAGCACAGCCAACATGAGAATGGGGTTGAATCAGCAGCATGCCAAAGGTTTTATTGTCATTACTGTTCCCCATGGACTACAGTGGTTCCCACACAATAACTGTATCATGTCAGGAATTCGTTTTTTCTCACCACTCACTTTCTTAATGAAGTGCGGTATCAGCTTGGTGTCTGGAAGCTGATCACATGACAAACACCATTCGATGTCAAGGCTGTACACTTCGCTCTTCTCCTCAGTCTTTACAGATCTATAAACATAATTGAGAAAGTAGAGAAATATCAGTTCATCTTTTTTCTCATTTAAATTCTATCACAGGAATAAAGAAATGCATTTGAGTTGTGCAATGAAGAAAAGTTGCATTTATGCTTTCCATTTCTGCAATGCTGCTAACGTTCTATCTCCATTTGGTGCTACATACAGGTAACGTTCTATTTATTACTTTCCAGTTGTACCGAACCGTGTGTGTGTATATATATATATATATATATATATTTATAAAATGGCAGGAAAAATCTAGAAATCTCATTGGCCAAGACAGATCAGCTGACCGTACATTAATTCTCTGCATACGCACAGTCATCCTGGTCCTAAACCACATTACACAGTGAGCAGATCAGTCCTCCTACAACCAGAACTATCTTCCATTAGTCTCCCCACAACCAGACCTGATCTTCCACCATAAACATGGCCACTACCTTTACACTGTAGAAACCTTCAACTGGGCCCTAAATTTTAAATTATCTTAAAAATAAAATAAAACAAATTAATTAAATGTTGTTTACCAGATTGTCACACTCTCCTTACGCACATAAACAAATTAGAAACATTAAGTATTGTTTATAGTTTTCATTACAAATGTTTGTTTGCTAACAGTGAAAAATCCCCCTTCTATTTTAACCTGCTTATCAGGGAAATCTCTTCTGCTTTCCCTGACAAGTGAGATAATTGAGTCTCTGGCTCTAAAACAGGCCTTCATTGTTTGTGTGTACAGTATGTTAGTAGAGGAACATTCTGCTAGTAGAACTGAGCAGAATTTTGAATCCCTGTATTCCATGGTAAACATTCCATTTCTTGAATGTGGGGAAACACAGAGGGGAAAAAAACAGAATGAAGAAAGTAAGCAATAATACTATATAAACAAAGAGAAAAGGTGGTAAATGACTCACCCTGCTGTTTATCTTTTAGGACAGAGTGAGCAGTTCATGATGCTGTCAGTGAGTGTGGCAGTTTGAACCACGCTCATGCCTGCAGCACTGGGGAACTGAAAAGCCTCTGTTATGGCTTCCTTTTAGTTTTGTCTACAGAGTGGGGAGAATAAAATAAAATAAGGGGGCTATGTGTCATACTTAGAATGAGAAAAACAGCATTGTGAATTGTTGTGGCATTCAGGGGAATATGAAGCTTACGTGGGCAGGGAGCCACACACTGTATAACACTACTTTAATCTAGCACTAATAGGTGGAAGGACTATTTTATGTCAAAAGCACAGGTTCACTCACATTTTTACTTATTTAAAAATGTGTTTAAAAATAAAAAAAACTGCTTCTAAAAATAAAGGGACATTTTATAAGCGCAATAAGACACTCCGGGGTTGTGCATTACGGTGTGATAACTGCACCCCTAGGGACAATCAGCACTCGACCTTCGGCCTTGTGCCTAATTACACCCCCAAGTGCGGTTATCTACCGTAATACACACCTCTTGTTTATTGCTTACACACATATATATATATACATATTTATAAAATGGGTAGGAGCAAACACTGGTCATCTGCAATTAAAACACCATCAGGAGACCGTGCATATATCAGAAGCGACTGCACCGCACTTTTACCACCTAAAGAAATTTTACCATTTATAAGCTAGATAACCCACTCTAGGATGTGTGGTGGCACTCTGATATCGCACGCCTTGGGTGGTTGACACACACCAAGGCGTGCGTATATCAGAGCGCGACCGCACACCTAAGAGTGGATTATCTATTACATACATATATATATTATATATATAAAAATGGATAAAGAATCAGTATCCAAATCCAAAGTTCTGATTGTATAAAACACATCATATGACTGTGCGTGTATCAGAGCGCGACCGCTCACCTGCACTTTTAACCCCCTCCAAAACAATTTTGCCATTTTATAAGCTAGATAACCTACTCTATGGTGTGCTGTTGCTCTCTGATATACGCATGCCTTGGGTGGTTGATGCACACCAAGGCGTGCGTATAACAGAGTGCGAAGCACACCTAAGAGAGAGTTATTCATTACATATATAGATATATAGTATGTGTACTCTAATGCACTGGTTCTTGAGCCACTATCCCGGGGGCCTCAAAGTGAGGCCACCAGAACTTACTGGTGGCCTTACTCATTATTGCTGTTCCCCCAAACCTCAGATATGCACCATATCCCAGTGTTTAAGCTGCCACTTGCCAAATCATATTTTGCGATACACAATGGCATTCAGCAACTTTTTTCCCAAGCTAGATTTGCAAAAAAAACAAACAAACTGTGCATATTAAGCACACATCTTTCCACATCTTTTTTTTTCTACTGAGAACACGCAGCTGGAATGCGGCTGTTAGGCAGGATTTTCTCCCCCTTTTTCTGCTGGGCAGAGACAGCACAGCTAGAAGAGGGTCGAGGCTACAAGAGAGAGGAATCGGTATCGATGACAGAGGAGAGAGAGAGAGAGAGAGAGAGAGACTCACCAGCCTGCAAGAATCGAGACCTTTGGCTGTTAGAAGACTGGGTACTGGATAAGTTCAACCCACTCTGTCAGTCATCTCTTGACCCACCCACTCCTCTTTCGGTGGTGGCCCTGGTGCATTCTAAAGCCCATTCCACTCATCATCTTGAGAAACCAGCAGTCAGCCCATGCAGCTCTGACACACCAGCACACAGACACGCATTGTCTTGGCTTAGGAGACAGTGGCCACAGCACACTACAACAGATGGCAGTGTATAATGGAGACATCATAATTCATGATCCAGTGGGATCTGAGGATCAGCTACTGTTTGGTGCTCTGGGATGTCTGGGCTGAACTTGGAACCAGACAAGCACACAGTGAGAAGCAGGGGCTAGGGGAGGGTGATGTGAGTTACATGTCGCAGCCCAGTATCTCTCCACCCCCCCCCCAAAAAAACAAAAATATTGCAGCAAGAGTTCTTTTTTACAGGCATCATTCATAATCTAAATATTAATTATAATTATTTTGGGCAGATAGTGGCATTAAAAGAATAATTTAGATGTTGCCTGTACCAGATGATTTCTTTATAATAAAAATAAAAATTAATAAAGCACAGTAAGAACAGCTTTTTTGGCCACAAGAAAGTGTTACCCTGAGGTTGGCCGGTGGCACTGAGGTTGAGGTGTTGACACTACACCTTAATACCACGCTGATGACCCAGGTTCAGGAACAAGCCTGTGTTGGTGGGGGGGCTGAGTTGCTGTGAGATGGCTCTCCTCTCCTGGGGAGGATGAGTGCTTGCCCCCTGAGTTCGCTCCCACCAGGTGGTAGTCCGATTGAGCGTGGGTGGATGGGGCGACAGGCGATAGCCAGGGGTGGGGCGGGGGGCTGAGCTAGTACCCAGCATGCGTGTGCGCCTCCATGCACCGTGTGTCTGCTGGAGTCCCGGGCAGGGAGAACACTGCAAAAACGGTAAACAACTGCTGCAGGCTGGCTGGGCGACAAATTGTGGCAAAGGAACACAACAAATGCTACCCGCCTCAGCTTCAGTCAGCCTAGTTCCAACAGTTCTGAGAGTATGTGTGTGTGTGTGTGTGTGTATTTCTGCTCAGTGCGTGCCTAAAAAGCCACATCGTAATGCTTGGAGGAATACATGATAAAGAATAACATTTTTAACACATAATGATCCATTCTTTTAACACACCCTATGATAAATAACCCATTATAATTCCAAACAATTGTAGCTATATGGGGGATTGCTGTATTTTTAAGGGGGGGCTACATAGAACTTGATTCATACAATGTAAATGATAACAGTTACTTCTTTGATACCCATTTATTTAAAATGAGTTGTTATGAGTATAAACAGCATTTCAGCCTCTAATACTCAGTAAGTTACATTTTCTGGCTTGGCTACAGATTTTATGATTTGGCTACAAACATTTGCAGTCAATTCGCCAGAAAACCACAAATCTAAAACTTTAAGCTTAAACCCTGAAATAGAGACGCAGAAATTGACGGCAGATAAGGATCGCCAGGCCCATTTAGTCTGCCCATTTCCCTACCTGAAAAAAGTGTTTATGACTGTACTTAGTCAATCGACTGTTCACTCTCTCCCCATCTCTACTGCTCCCTTGTGCCTATCCCATGCCTCTTGAAGCCCTGCACTGTGCTCATTTCCACCACCTCTTGTGGCAGGTCATTTCATGCATCCACTACTCTATCCATGAAAAATCATTTTCTCACATTTTCCTACTATTCTTTTTATGCTGAAACATATTTGATCCTTTCACCTTGTTAATGCCCTTAAGGTATTTAATGGTTCAATCATTTCTCCCCTTTCCCTTCTTTGTTCTAGGGTATACATACTGAGATCCTTTAATCTGAAATCCCCTGACAGAACACATTTATTTTCAAACAGTACATATTAAATCAAGTCTCTAATGTATTTTCATCTCAAATGTATCCCCCGTGGTTATGTAAAGGCAAGACATTATCCATTCCATTACCTTTGTAGTTGGGTTTCTAAAGAGCTCAGTGCCCACACACGTGTGTGCTGGTGGCCTCATTTGAGTAACACTGCTCTTCTGCATATTGTCGCTTATTCCCTTTTGCCATGCTCTACAGTACCTGGAAACAAGTTGGCTAAGCTTTGTGTGCCTTCCTGGCCAACTCTTTTAAATAAATAAATGACTGAAGAAACGAGTACAACAACAGAAACAGAATTTATTTCTGCTACACAAATCTCGTCAAAACATAGGCCTTCAGCCAAGCCCCAAGACAACACAGAGCAGCACCTCTACAGCAAAATGAACTTGTACTGTTGCTGACTCCAGTCTTTGCATATCCCATGTTTCCCATGTTTAGTTTTATGGCTGATGCACTCAGCAGAGCAAGGATTCTTTTTCAAATTTAATAAGGCACAGCTTGTAAGCAGGTTAAGTCTAACTGAAATACACCACCCCTTCCCCTTAAAACAACACTTAAACTTTCATGAAAATCAGCAACAAAAAAATTATTTTATCCAATGAAAATAGTTTCCAGCTGGACAAATATGCTGATGGCTTCTTTAGGCTTTTTTTTTTTCAGAATAATGTTAGACATCAGTTTGTTTTTATAGCGAGAAGAAAGCTTAGTAAGAATGGTCGCTGTTTATCATGCCAGATGACGAGCCGGATGCAGTATATATCTTCGGTACAACACTCCCTGATTTCACAGAACTCTGAGGAGACTGGCTCCGCGTGCTGTCATCCAGCCTGAACATCACTAGCAGTCATGGACACTGACAAATCCCTCCATCGTCAACAGCAACACTGTTTTTCTCAGTTTGTCTGTCTACACTGATCCGGGTGCATGGCTGCCACAAAAACACTGAACAATCTTTGAAGCACACATCCAACAGAAAACAAGATACTGCACATTTTAACAGCACCAAGGTGTAGCAACTATTTTTAGCAGAAATGAACCCCTTCTTTTGAAACCAAATGAGATTATACCCCCCCAACACCAACAGGTCAGTATTTTGTTTTCCCATTTTTTTGCAAGGGTTTCTGTCATTCATCCCGAACACAGTCTTGATTACTCTTATAAACAAGGGACGGGGCCCTCCAATACAATTTTATTTGATCCTCCCATACTACTGGGGCAGCCTTCTCCTTAAGGCCCCTCAAACTCTGCTGGACTCCAGTCACGCTGCTCATGATCCTCAGCCACTTCAGGTCCTCAGTCTCTGTGTCTGGAGTATCCCTTCTGGACCCCCACCCTACTACTACTACCAGCAGAGGAAGTGACCTGTGACTGGGGATGTCAGCGGGGGGAATCATGGCAGCTGGCTGAGGTGTCTGGTGGCATGCGGGAGTAAAGGACCACTGTCTGGCATGCCTGGCTGAGGACATGATTTTTATTATTTTTCCTCCCTCTCCCTCCTCCCACATGTTGGAATCGTGGTGGGTGCGGGATGGCAAATGGTTACCCATGCTGACCAAGGCACCAATACCAGGAATCACTCTCTGAGCGATGAGGTACTTCACCCTTCCCTGAGGGGACAGCATCCTCATACATACATACATACATAATTACCAGCTGATTAGGCCCAACGGTCTATCATGTCTGCCCATCGCAGTTCACTGGTAGTGCACAATAGCTGTCTTACTTCCCCTCATTATTTCACCCCCCCACCCACTTCCCCACCCATTACACCTGGTAACCCCTACCCTACCACTACCCTGGACCATGCCCTGTGCCTATCCAACCCCTCTTGAATCCACTCACAGTTCCCAGTTTTACCAGATCATCTGGCAGTGCATTCCAGGGTGCCAGCATCCTCTCCATAAAAATAGTGCCCCCTCGCCTCCCTTCTGTACTGCCCCCCCTTCTAACTTGAGACTATGGCCTCTCGTAATCGCCTCCTTACTCCCTCTATTGAACCCCTTCAGGTACTTGAAGGTCTCTATCATATTCCCCATCCCTTCTGTCCTCCAGAGAGTACATGTTCAACTCTCTAAGTCTATACTCATATGACAACCCCTATAGGCCACTAATTATCCTCATCGCCCTTCTCTAGACTCTCTCCAGCAGTGCAATGTCCTTTTTAGGTGGGGGCGCCAGAACTGCCCACATTACTCCAGATGCGGCCTCACTAGTGAGGTGTACAGGGGAAGTATAACCTCCCTTCTCCTTGATGGTATCCCCCTGGCAATGCACCCAAGCATTTTTTTTGCCTTAGCTACTGCTCTCCTGCACTGCTCTGAGTGGTTCCCTATAGCATCAGTCATCACCCCCAGATCCTTTGCCATCATTGCGACAGTCAGCTGTACCCCCCCCCCCAGTGGTAGGTATACCCAGGTTTCCTAACACCTAGGTGTAAAACGCTACATTTGTGTGCGTTACACCCCAACTACCACGTGTGGGCCCAGTTTTCCAGCCTCTCCCTTCTGGTCTCTACTCCTGACATCCCAGACTGGGAGCATGAAGCAGGGTTGTCAGTATGCCAAGTGGATGCCTTACCATTCAGTGCCATGGAGTCTGCCATCCCTGTACAATTTTAAGCCCTGTCTAGGCAAACAACCACCCTTAGTGCAGCAATGAAACTACCACTCATGACTCTGGTGACCCAGGTTTGGGAACAAGCCCGATTCGCTGGAAGGATGGCAGAGGTACAGGGTTTGTGCATCTCATCTTGCCCTCTCTGGGGGAGGCTGGCTGTCCATTCATCCACTCCGGTGCCTTCTGTGGTAGCACAGGTGGTGCAGCATGCTTGGATAGCAGTGGGAGGGTGAGTAGGTTGGCTCACCACCTGTGTAAGACTACTGTATGCACGAAGATCCACATTCACGCTGCTGACTCAAGGGCAGGGAGAACAGGGAAGACAGCCAGCCAGAAGCAGGATGAAACATACACCCCACAGACCCCATACCCACTGATCAGGGTCCAGTTCCACCCATGGAATCAGTCACCAACAGAGGAACTGTCCCAACCCTGAAGGACTCACCATGGAGGGGGGTTTATACCATGGGGCTATAAAGAACTGAATGTGTAAGAGGCATAGAAACATATGAAAACAGAATTTGTCAGCAGAAAAGGACCACTTGGCCCAGACAATCTGCCAAGATCTCCGCAGACCCTACATGGTCTCCGGCAACTCTCCCTCCTCCTTGCCCATTTCCTAATATTCCACTATGTCTATGCCAGGCATGTTTGAACCCCCTAGTGTTTTTACCTCCACCACTTCCACTGGCAGTAGGTTCCAGGTTATCTACATCTCTTTCAGTGAAGTAATACTTCCTCACATTCCTCTTAAACCCCTCCCCCCGCTTCACTGCATGCCCCCTGGTTCTGATGCTCTACCTCATTTGAAAGAGATTTCCCTCCTGCACCCTATTCGCCCCTGCAAGGTACTTGTAGGTCTCTATCATGTCCCCATTCGCTCCCATGTCTTCCAGGGTGTACATGTTGAGATCCCTCAGTCTCTCCTTGTAGGACTTTTGGTGCAACCCCTGCATTTTATAGCTGCTCTTATCTGAATTACCACCACTCTGTATATGTCCTTTCTGAGGTGTGGCCTTCAGAACTGGACACAATACTCCAGGTGGGGTCTCACCAGCAAGCGATACAGTGGAAACACCACCTCCCCTCCTCCTTCTGGAGATACCTCTCCATATGCATCCCAGCATCGCACTGGCCCTACCACTACTTTGTCTCACTGCTCTGACAACGCCAAGGTCCCTTTCTTACTTGGTGACTGACAGTACCTCGCCCCATCATATACTCATCTCCTGGGTTCCTATGCCCTAGGCGCATGATTCTGCACTTTCTGGCATTCAACCCCAACTGCCATGCTCTTGACCACTCCCCGAGTTTTCCAAGACCCCCATGCATTTTTTCCACGCCCTATCTTATTGTCCACCCTATTACAGATATATTTTTGCATCATCTGCAAAAAGGTATACCTCCACTTCCAGTCCATTTGCAATGTCACTTATGAAGACACTGAGGAAGATCAGTTCTAGTACTGAGCCCTGTGGCATCCTGCTGGTCACTCTCCATCATTAGGGTGCCATTAACAATCACCTCTCTCACCCGTCCGTTAACCAGTTTCTAACCCAATTCACCACTCTGGATCCCAGCCCTAGGCTGTTCAATTTCTTAATCAGTCTCCTGTGCAGCACAGTGCCAAGGCTTTGCTAAAGTCCAGATAGACCATGTTAACTGCCTTCTCTGATCTATTTCCTGGTCGCCCAGTCAATGAACTCAATCAGATTTGTCTGGCATGCCCCCCCAAGAATCCATCTTGCTTTGGTCTTGTAGCCCACTGATTTCAAGATTCTCTACCAACCTTTCCTAGTTACTAACCTCTTCCCTGCTTCCGCCCTTATGTAGAGGGACCATGTCTGCTCTCCTCCAGTCCTCAGGAACCATGCGTGTTTCTAATAAACTGTTGAATAAGGCAGTCAGCAGACAGCCAGCACCCCCTTGAGTTCTTTCAACACCTTTGAGTGTATCCGTCTGCTCCCATAGCCTTGTCGACTTTCAGAGGTGCAAGTCCCTTTAGGACCCTTTCCTCCAAAAATGGAACTGAGTCTGCTTCCCCTCCCGCTTTGCTCCTGCTGATCACTACTGGCCCGTGTCCTCCTCCCTCCATTGTGAAGACTGAGCAGAAGTACCTGTTCAGGATGTCTTTTTCTTTATCCTCTTCTGTGCATTCTCCCTCTGTTACACTCCTTATCCTCCCTACCCTTCCCCTTGCTTTCCTCTTCTAACTTACCTAACTGAAGAAAGTCTTATCCCCACTTGCTACCCCTTTGGCTATCCTCTCCTCTGTCTGCACCTTTGGTACCCACTCTGCCTTACCTGCATCCCTCTGTTTTACTTGGTACTCCTCCTTGTCTTCCTTCCTCTGCATTTCCTCATACCTCCTGAAAGCCACCCTATTTTCCATCACCACCGTGGTCACTTCCCTAGAATACCATAACGGTTTCTTTTTTCTTTTACCTACTTTCTTCACACAGAGGTTGGTTGCCTTAATTATGCCCTCCCTTGTACTTTCCCACTGTTCCTCTACCCCTACGTGGCATTCCCCTCATTAGGCAGTTTCTGAGGCAACCTGCCACTTCCTTAAAATCCACCCTCCTAAAGTCCAGGACTCTCGTCCTCATGTGGTTTGCCTCTGCTCCCGTCTAAATTTTACACCACATTGTACAGTGATCACTAATACCTGGGGCACTGCCCACTGTAATATCTGTAATGCTGTGCCTGTTTGTAAACACCGGGTCCTACACTGACCCATCCCTAGTGGGCTGGCTGACTAGCTGCCTTAGAAATGTCCTTGTAGGGAGTCAAGGGTTACCCTGCTCCTTGCCGGAGCTGCAACTGAAAGACCAATCCACATCTGTCAGATTAAACTCACCAATAAGTAGCACCTCCCCCTTATTAGCCATCCTGATAAAGTCCTCCCCAAGTGCCTCATCAACTCCTCTCCCTATGCTGGAAGTCTGTATACCACCCCTGTACGGACAGCTGTTCCAGCGTCTGTCTCCAGGATGACCCACAGTACCTCCAGTCTTTCCTTTTCCTGCAGGTGTCCCTAAACCTCCACAGCCTTGATTTCCTCCCTCACATATAGTACAGCCCCTCCTCCCTTCCGTGTCTCTTCTGAACATAGAGTAACCTGCCTGGCCCGAGTCATGGCTGTCAGAGCACCATGACAGTTATGGCCACCAGACTAGGCTAGCCTCCTCCATGATGGCCTCCTGGTCTGGAATTTTATTTCCCAGATTTCTTTTATTGGGGCACATGGCTCTCCATACCTTACTTATCCCTGTCTACCTCCCTGCTTTCTCCTCCCTCCTGCCTGTGCAGTTTCCTGACGCTCCCCCTGACCCCCCTCTTCCCTTGTTACCCTCTCTGTTACCTGTCTCCTTTATTCTTCTCTTCTTGCTGTCCTGACTTATACCCCCTTGTCCTCTGCTTTGTCCCCACCCCTGTCTTCCTGACCCCTTTTCCTCGGGAAGCTTTTCCCATTGAACCCACCTTCCTTGTTGCTTCGTCATCAGAGGAGGCAATATTTACCTACTTTGGTATTACAGCCCCCCACCCCACCCCCCAGTAGTTTAAATGCTCATCCAAGTAGCATTTAAACCTCCCACTAAGGAACGTGGTCCTTCTCCTAAAAGGATACAGACTATCTCCTCCATAGAGGCCCATATCCTCCCAGGCTGGTCCCCAGTCCCCAGTGTAGCTGAAGCCATCCTCCACTAGAGATGGCAGGATGATGGGGCCAGGGATGCAGGTGGGATCAGTTGGGAGCATAAACAGTAAAGAAAATTCCCATCAAGGCAGCAATAGTCCCAGAAGTTTGTGTTCATTGTTGGTATGGCCCCAGTTGGCATGAGTTGTGTCTCGCAGCTGTGCCTCAGACCTATAGCAAGTTGCCCGAGTTTTGAAAAGTAAGGAAATCTAGCACCTCCAGGACCATTACTGACTATGCTTTTGCAAAACCTTAAGGGCCTTGCAAAAAGCTGTGAAGTTCTAGAAATATTCCATCCTGCTGTTTCTGTTAGCGAGGCTGTTAATGTGTGTTAAGTGTACAATCAATCAGAAGTTAGGGCACGGACAAGCTGTAGTCTAACTAATGACATTTGTCCTCAAGGAACTGCTGGCACTATATCCCAGCAAATCCACTGGACTCAACTAGATGTAATGCTTTAAACCTGGAACTCAGTGTACTGTTATTCCATTAACTCACATTGTTAGATTTCTCTAATGACTCTAAAATTATTGGTAAATAGCCAGTTCTCTCGATGCTCAATGCATTGTCCTGTGCTGCTGCAGTATGCCTGTTTTGGTACATTATTGTACTGAATTACACAGACCCTTCTGAGGATGTTTTAGATCTTCTGTGTAAAGAAGGCTCAGTCACCAAATGTAGCACATGTAATATGTATGCTCTAGTTTCTGTGGAGAATACTGACAACAACACAATAAATGATAAAAATGTTATACGTCTGAGATGCACACAGCTCATGAAATGTTTAACAGAACTGGAATACATTAAGGTACAATCGAATAAAACAAACAATATTCCAGATAGCCTTAGTAATGTATCACATCCTGCATCAAAAACAGAGACAGAGAACAGGAAAAGAACAAGGGAGTGCAGTGGAAGCTCTGACTGATCATTACAGTCTCCCAAAACAGGAAGAGGTTTTAAAATAGATGACCAGGCCGAAGACTGGTCCTTGGTAACTAAACCGTCAAATAAGAGAAGTAAAAGGGTAATAAATCACAATGAAATAACTCTCTCAAATAGATATTCTACTTTAACAAATGAGTCCGAGTACACAGCAATACCATCAGTTTCTTGTCCAAGAGAAGGAATATAGTGTGGCAGATAGGGAAAATACAAACAAACACAAAGAAATCATTGCAAAAATTAGTCACTGGAGACTCATAGAAACATAGAAGTTGATGGCAGATAAGGACTGCAAGGCCCATCCAGTCTGCCCATTTCTTTTTCTACCCTATGAATGTGCCACCGACCTTTGCTCTGTCAATGGCATATCTATTCATACTCATCTGTATTGCTCCCTTATGCCTATCCCATGCTTGTTTGAAGCCTTGCACTGTATTCATATCCACCACTTCCTGAGGTAGGCCATTCTATGCATCCACCGCCCTTTCTGTGAAAAAGAACTTCCTCACATTACACCTTAATCGGCCTCCCTCTAATCTCATGCTGTGTCCTCTTGTCCTGCTATTTTTCTTATATTGAAACATGTTAGACTTTTTCACCTTGTTAATGCCCTTAAGGTGTTTGAATGTTTCAATCATATCACCTCTCTCCCTCCTTTGCTCTAGGGTATACATATTGAGCTCCGTTAATCTGTCCTCATACGTTTTCTGATGCAGTCCCTGCACCATTTTGGTTGCCCTTCTCTGGACTGCCTCAGTTTGGTTAATGTCCTTGTGAAGGTGTGGCCTCCAGTACCGCACGCAGTACTCCAGATGGGGCCTAACCAGTGTCTTGTAAAGAGGGATTATTACCTCCCTCTTACGAATTGTGATACCCCTACTAATACATCCCAATATCCCCCTAGCCTTACCTATTGCTTTAGTGTTCTGCTTGGATGATTTCAGGTCATCTGTGATGATGATGATGCCCAAGTCTCTTTCTTCCCTTGTGACTGCCAGCAACTCCCCTCCCAACCTATAGGTGGCTTCAGGGTTTCTCTTCCCAATGTGCATGATCTTGCACTTCTTTGCATTAAACCCCAGTTGCCACTCTTCTGACCATTTTGCCAGTTTATCCAGATCTCTTCTCATTCAGCCCACCCCATCTAGATCATCTACTCTGTTGCAGATCTTGGTGTCATCTGCAAACAAACAAACCTTACCCTCCAGTTCATCTGCAATGTCACTGATGAAGATATTGAAGAGAGCTGGCCCCAGGACTGATCCCTGAGGTACCCCACTTGTGACTTGCATCTCTTCTGACTGTATACCATTTACCACCACTCTCTGTTTTCTGCCCATCAACCAGTTTGCCACCCAGTTGACCAACTTCTGACCCACCCCGAGCCAACCCAGCTTATTAATCAATCTTCTATATGGAACAGTATCAAAAGCGTTGCTGAAGTCAAGGTAGGCGACATCAACTGCTCCAGTAGCATAGCAAATTCTCAGAGGGCCTGGGTGCAAGGGTATGTTATAGGGCACCCCGGTTTTGCATAAACATCAAAATTATGATTTGGGCTCCTCAAACCTCATGGGCCCCGGTGTGACTGCAACCCCTGCACCCTTGTAGCTACGCCCCTGAACTGCTCCCCCTTGGTCCACCACTCTGGTTACCCAGTCGAAGAAATCTATGAGATTAGTTTGACAGGACCTTCCTGTTGTAAACCCATGCTGTCTTGGATCCTGTGCTCCTATGGATTCCAGGTGTTGCACTATCCTTTTCTTAAGGAGTGCCTCCATAATCTTGCCCACTACTGAGGTAAGACTGACTGGCTGTAGTCCTCTGCCTCCTCCTGCTACCACTCTTGTGCAGCGGGATCACATGAGCCCTTCTCCAGTCTTCTGGGACCTCTCCTGTGCTCAGAGACTCACTAAACAGTTCTGATAATGGCTCTGCTAGTTCCAACCTTAACTCCTTTAGTACCCTGGGATGTACGCCATCAGGTCCCATTGCCTTGTCCACCCTGAGCTTATCGAGCTCTTGTAGGACCCTTTCTTTCCTGAAGGGACTAGTGTACACCTTCCTCCCCCGTGTCCATGGTGCTGAGCTGTGGGCCTGCCCTACCTTCTCCTCAGTAAATACTGAGCAGAAGTGTCTATTTAGAATAGATGCTTTTACATGGTCCTCTTCCTCAGACGCCCCCTTATCCCCTTTTAATCTTAGCAATACCCCCTCTGGACTTTCTCCTTTCACTAATGTATCTATAGAAAGTCTTGTCACCTTCTTTTACTGTTCGTGCTAGTGTTACTCGGTTTGGGCCTTTGCCTGCCTTACGGCCTTCCCTGCTTCCTTAGGGAAGTTAGGCATGCCTCTCTATCTTCATCCCGCTGCATTCCCTTATATTTCCTGAAGGCCAGCCTTTTGGCTCTGACCTTTTCTGCTACTTCGACTCTGTTATAAGATTCATTGATTCACTTGTTTGTAAAAATGATAAGTACAACACCACTGTGTCATGTCTCCCAGGAACTCAAATATTGGATGTGCCATGCAGGGTTAATAAACTAATAAAAAATAAACATTCTAAAGTGGTCTTACATCTAGGCACAAATGACGTTGGAAAACAACATAAAAAAGACATATGCCACAAACTTTTATCTTTAGGTGAAAAAAATTAAGGAAGAAGGTGGTACTGTTGCTATTTCTAGTATCTTACCTATTCCAGGAGAACACATAGAGAAAAACTATATCATATCCAGAATAAATGCTAGATTACTAAATTTGTGTAATACAGAAGGTGTGGTATTCATCAACAATTGGGAAACTTTCTGGGCAAATACCTCGCTCTATTCCAAAGATGGGCTACATTTGAATAAGAAAGGAGTAAAAGTCTTAGGAGATACTGTAGTACTGGACATACCCTGGCTATCATGACTTTAAACTAATTAACCAGGTGGAAACAAACACAAATATAGGACTCCTAACATCACCTGAAGCTTCTATGACTAAGGCTACTTATAAATCTACTAAATATAATACAATAAAGTGTCATCTTACGAATACCAGAAGTTTGAATAATAAATTTAATGAACTCATGGCAATTGCCACAAGATAAAGACCAGATATAATGACAATTATTGAAACATGGTGCTCGGATAGTGACGTCTCGGGTTAAAACCAAAGTGGATATGACTGTTTCAATCTCAGTAGAAAAAATAAAAAGCATGGTGGAACTGCACTCTACGTAAACTCGATATTTAAAGCCATAGGCATTACTAAAGAAAAAATCAAGAAGACAACTGATACCGAAACGTTATGGATAAAACTTTTTCCTAACTCGCCACACTGTTTTGTTATAGGGCTCTGTTATCATCCACCTTAGTCATTCTCGGAGGTCAGTTCTCAGATTATTGCAGAACTGAATTTTGCCTGCGAAATGGGAGAGGTTCTCTTTATAGGAGACTTAAATATGGGAGACATTGACTGGAAAAAACACACTACAACCATAGCCCATAATAACAAATTGTTATCTTCATGTGAGCAACTAATATTAAGTCAACATGTAATGAGCCCGGCCCGGTGGTGCTGAGGGTTGAGGCACTGGATGCCACACCTCGCGCCACACCGGTGACCCAGGTTCGGGAGCGAGCTCAGGCCACCGTGGGTCGGCAGGGGAGGACAGGATTGAGCATCCGAAGGACTGCTCTCCTGTCCTGGGAGGGAGGGGTTCCGATCCGGGGCTCTGGTGGTTCCTGGCAGTGGCTGGGAGCCCAGCAAGCCTGCAATCCAGCAACCAAGGGGATTGGCTGCAGCAGCGATCCTGAAGGCGCGCATGGGAGTGTACATGCGTGCTCGATGCATTGCACATCTGAGCCTAGAGGGGAGGGGCCAATACAAAGGAAATCCCCATCCTTGAGGATAGACAAAGGCATCTCTGCCCCCACCGAGCCACACTTCTGATACCGGATTCTCCTCTCCAGGGCCCAATTGCCCAACCCAGCTTACTATATTGTAGATAGAGTGCCCTGGGCGAATAGGGCGGCCCCACCTCGGGGGGGGGGGTTCAGAGCTGGCTAGTTTTGCCGGGTTGGTACGAGGAGATGGAAGGGTCTCAGTTGGGAGGTTGAGCTTGGGATGAGGTATAGGCTGCCGGGGAAAGTTCCCAGAGGAAAGAGCATAAAGAGAATAAAAAAAAAAAGTCAGTATATAATGGAACCCACAAGAGGATCAAATACTCAAGATATTGCCCTGGGGACATCCAACCTAAATATTCATAATGGCAAGACTGGTCCACCAACAGGGATTAGTGACCACAATTCAGGTTGCTTTGATGTTATTTTTTCTTATCTCAAAAACGGAAATAACTTTATTTGTATGACTCTAAAAAGGCAAATATAAACAAAATAAACTCAGCATTATCAGCGATAAAATGAGATCACCTATTGGCAAACTGTAATGCTGGAGATATGTGGAATCGAATAAAAACTGTTATACTCGAAATTAGCAATAAAGTTATTCCTAAATACAAGACAATAAATAATAAAAACAGACAAAGACCAAAATGGCTAAACAGGAACCTCAAAAAACTAATTAGTAAAAAACAAGGTTTTCAGCGAATACAAAAAAACTCTTACAGTACATCTTTCCACTGGAATAAATTTAAAAATATATAATAAAATGTAAACAAGAGATAAGAAAGGCTAAAAGCATCATGGAACTTTTCCTAGCAACAAATGCAACAACCAATAATGGGAAAACATTCTATAGCTACATAAATTTATTAAAGCAACCAACATGTAGCATGGGACCATTCACATATAAAAATATCATTGTTGATACAGTGGACGAAATGACAGAGTTATTTAATAAGTACTTTTGTGGCATTTATAACGTAAAAAATAGGATACCTATACCACCTGCTGACTGTATTAACAAATACATAGAAATATCTGAAGAAAAAATAAACAAAAAGATCAGAAACATCAAAGCAGACTGCTCTCTAGGCCCTAACACGATGATAGATACTATGATTAAACTTATATCCAAGGATTTATTATACCCTCTAAAGTTATTGTTTGAAAGGAGTCTAAACAACGGCAAGGTACCCAAGGAATTTAAGATAGCTAATTTAACACCCATCTTTAAAAAAGGAGTTAGAATATTGAGAACTATCGGCCCATCAGTCGTACGTCTATTGTGTGTAAACTTCTAGAGAGTACTATAAAAGACAAAATGATGCCTTTATTGACCAAGAGCTGCATGGTTTCACCAAGGGACGATCCTGTGACACAAATCTTTTATGTTTCTACAAAAAAATTGGTAGTAGTTTGGATAAAAAGTCATCTTGTGATGTAATCTTTTTAGATTTTTTTAGATTTTAGCAAAGCCTTTGACCTTGACCTAAAAAAATGAATGTCAGGAAGGGTAAACCATAAATTCATAAAATGGATATCTCACTGATTGGAGGAGAGAACTCAGAGGGTGGTAATAAATGGCGTTCCTTCATCGGAGGGTGCTGTGTCTAGCGGGGTCCCTCAGGGGTCTGTACTGGGTCCTTTTATTTTTTATATATTTATTGCTGACTTGACTTATGGATTAAATAGTTGGTCTGTAAAACTATGTAGATGACACCAAAATTAGAGGCATTAGCACAATGGTAGAGGACTACATGCGTATACAATCTGAGCTGGATACCATAACAGCTTGGGCCATAAAATGGGATATGCGATTTAATCTGAAAAAATGTAAGGTTGTGCACCTGGGCCTTAGTAAGTCTCACTATGACTATGTTTTATGTGGAAAGCACGTGGAGAAAACAACTATGAAAAAAGATCTAGGGATATATGTAAGTGATGGTTTAGCCCATTCAAAACATACAAATTAATCCATTAGTAAAGCAAATAAAATCATGCGGTCCATTAGAAATAACATTGAATTCAGAGCACAGGAGGTTTTAATGCCTCTTCATATCTCATATGTTCGGCTAAATTTGGATTATTGTTCCCAGTTCTAGTGTCCATATAAGAAAAATTACAAATGAAACAGAATAGGTTCAACAAAGAATTACAAAACAGATATATGGGCTAAAGGCACTTAATTATAATGACAGACTCAGCAGGTTGAACCTCATTTCTCTAGAAAAAAGATAACATGGCGGCTGCTTCGTATGTGGGACATTATTAATGACCAATACTTATTTAATAAAATTGGCTTTGAATATAAGCAGGAAAAGGTTGAAACTAGAGGCCACCCATCACAGTTACAGTATTTTAAATACAATAGTGTTAGGAGAGAGTTTTATTTTTCACAAAGGGTGGTACATTCTTGGAATTCAGTTCCCCTACAAATAATACTCAGTAAAAACAAACCCACTATTACATGCAGATTGGATGTATGGATCATGGGAATTGAGATGCAGTGGGACTACAGGTTTCGAGATGGGAGTTATGTACGGGCAAACTGCTTTTGGCTCCTTGATGCTCCTTAGTTTGATCCTTAGTAATTCCTATTTTGTTGTATTGTATGCCAATTATTGTGTTCCTTTTCGCCCCTTATGTATGCTGTTTAATTGTTGACATGCTTTTCCTTTATTTTATGTTTTCTCCCCTTGTACCCACCTCCAGGACATTTCTGGAAATGAGCTGTTTCTCAACTCAGTATGCCATTCTTGGTAAAACATTTCAATAAATAAATGTATGAATCCAATAATGCTGATGATCTAACAATTACAGTGCATGCTGAGATTTATCCTCCCTACAATATCTAAAATGACAAGAACATGCAGTCCACAACTAAGTCTACAACTCTTAACAAAACATTATGAAATGCATAATGGAAATCTACTGTCCTGATAAGCAAGGTCCTGGGTCATGCACGTGCCGTCATTGCCTGAAGTGAGGTATGCCGCATGCACAGCTGTCTGGTAACTTTTTTAATGTTAAACTTTCAAAAATGTAAAAGACCCCAACCATTTCACAATAGCGATAAGTCAATTCCAGGGATTGGGTTATAGATTTCTACTACCTTGTGCAATTAGCCACGAGAAGAGGGAGCGGACTGCATGGTAACCTATCCCCTCTGTACCTTACTGCTAAAGTAAACTAGAAAATGATAGACCACTAAATTGTTCTGCAGCTTAGGTGGCAACAAAATGGCACTCCTTAGCCTCTTTTTCCTTTGACATGCGCCACCACTGTATCTGTCAGAAGCCTGGCTTTTCCTCTAACAACTGATTGTTGTCCTTGCTTCGCCTGAGGACACAGCAAGCATTCTACAAGCAGCCAGTAACAACAAACATATTTTGAAAAATTCCTCAACTGAAATCTTGACCATCCACAAAAGGCAGCTCATAAGGTGGAGCTGGAATCACATATCGCGCCTCATATGGACCACAGAGATAAGTCAAAAATCTAAAAAAAAAAAAAAAAAAGCTTGATTTATCAAAAAAAAAAAAAAAACCAACAAAAGGGCATAAATGCACAAAATGTTGGGCATGCTTTTGTCCACTGTTTGCTTTGCACACTTTTATCCTGCTTTTGTGAAATGAAGCTGTATTCATACAGTATTTTTTTACCTCTCTGGTCCTTATGCGGTGCGGCATGTGAGCCTGTTTTTTTGGATCACACAATTGAAATCTTTGCTCACGTCTTCTCAAACTCAGGATCATCATCATCAGCAGCAGCAGAATACAGTTGAAAATAAAGACCTGTACCTCTGCGACTCAGGAGTTACGGAAACGAGGGATTGATGTGCAGGCACAACGGGTAAACTCTGATCCTTCTATAGCCTCCAAATTGGCCCTTAAAGTCTGGAGCAATGGGCAGCGTGAAGCGAGACAGCGGCAGGGAGCTGAGGCAATTCAAAACATTGTGGCAGCGCTAAGCAAGCAAGCCCCTGTGGCTCTGGTGGATCGAGACATTGGGGAGCTGAAGGATGAGGCCGCATGTACACTTACGGGCTACGCAGCTACTCGCTGAGGAGAATATCCTGAGCAAAATAACTGTGAACTGTTCCTGATTTTTGGACTTTGGACTGGAAACGGGGAGAAGGACGAATGCTCACACCCACACAAAACTCCACACAGCATCTATGGTTTGGTTTCGAGGGTAAGGATGAGGTGGGCCGGAGAGGTTTTAGGAATGGGATTTGGGAGTTATACTGCGAGCTGGGTACTGGGGATAGAAAGGTAAGTCGGGATGGCAGATTTCTAAGGTTGCTGGGCATGCCCATTGGGAAAACTCGGGTCAGCCCCAGCCCTGGGGGAGTTAGGACCATACCACTTGTAGGTCTGAGGGTGGGTTGCGGGTGGGGGCCTCCGTTCCTGGGATCCAAAGCCTGAGTGGGTCTGCCTCCGCCTATAAACTGGCCGAAATCTGGAATTAAATTCGCTGCTGGGCGGAAGGGGGGAAGTGGGGGGGGGGAGTTGAAGACGTTTTCCCTTCTTGCGTGATGCACCAAGTTGAGCTCGGGACCTCACAGTTTAGGCCATGGGACACTGTTGGGATGGGGAACAGAGGCTGGGTTGTGTCCGTGGATGACCATACGTGCAGGAGGCTGTCGGATGGTGGATGCGAGTGGCGTTGTGTGATTCCCCTTAAAGGTCTCACCTTTCTCCGGGCGATGAAGGGGTGCGGGGATGAGGTGGGTGCCGTTGGGCAAGAGGAGAGGGGCCGAAAGAGGACCAGGGTGTCCCGAGATTGTGGGAGTTGGTTGGCTCCCCAGCGGCCTTCTTTGGATCCCTGTCCTCTCTCACTTGGTGGGCTTGTGGCCTTTGCGGAATTACGTCGATTGCTCCGGGGGTTCTGGCGGTTTGATCTCTTTGGATGTTCCAACCCCCCACGGAGGCGGCGACTAGCTGGCCGAGAGGTGGTTTGGCCATGGGCTCTGGGGTGGGTTGGGGGGTCGTCATCCTCTGCGCTGGCGGGGCGGGGGGGGGAGAAGCGACTGACAGGAGAAGCGGTCTTCCCGATCGACACTGCCTGTCCTCGCAGAGGAATCCCTGTGGCAATAGGTGAGGTTTCTCTCTCCCGACAGTGATCCGGAGCTTAGTCAGAGGGTGATTTATCAAACTAATATCGGGGGCAGCAATGGTCGACCAGGGGGAGGGGGGGCATTGATGCAGGCCTGCCTCTTATAATAAAAAAAAAAAAAGGGAATGGCTCCTTACACGGAAGATGCTCAGAGGGGCAGAACTAGCGGGCCCACATCAGCGGATCTTGAAGTAGTAGGAGTCTATGGGCAGGATGGCTCCCTCCCACTATAGCCAAAGCTTAAAGGACCGGGTTGAAAATAGGTCCATTGAATTGGAGGAAGGAATCTTCCTTCTATTTATGAGCGGGACTGGGACCTGGGGTTGTTAAGAGTGGTGCTTCGTCCATATATTCGCCGGACAGCCTGCTTTTATCGGACAAGAATGGGGGAGGCTAAGGGTGGCAAGGGGAGGGCGTGAGTAGGCCCTGACTCTTAGGGAATGTCTAAGGAAAGGAGGCAGGGTTAGGACCTGCTGCAGCTTGGAATCAGACATCACGGATGTAGGTAGAGCCCTCACAATCAAGGGACCAAACAGGCATTGGGTATAAAGCATAGGGACTAAGGAAGTTAAAGAATCTTGGATAGTTGTGCCACCATATCTCCATGTAATCGGAGGCGGAGACTTGAATGAGGGTGATCATTAGGGGATCAGTGGGGGGCTGGACTAAGATACTAAAAGCATCCCTGGGAACCCCCTCAGTACTTAACGAAAGGTTCCTGTCTATACAGCAAGCTGGGGGCCTGCTCGTAAGACGGATGGGGCAGTAGAGATCCGACCCTGCAATCTAAGTACATAACGCTGAGTGCTGGTTCCTTTGGGAGGAGAAGTTATTAAACGGGACAATCCATAATCTGAGCCTATTAAGGAGAGCCTTTCCAGGACGCAGTGGGAATGGGAAGTAGGCTGATGGTGGGGGAGTTAGGAGTTTGGATTGTCTCTCAATCTAATCCGCTGAGTAAGAATGTCTTCCTGCCAATGGACAAAAGGGATATAAGGGGGTCAGGCAGATATTTTGGTTTTTTAAAATTCACATACCACTCATCGTTTTAGTACACTAAATGCAGTAGCTGGATTCGACTCTTCGAAATCTGGCGTCACCACCCTTTTCTTATTCCATTCTCAGAATAGACACTTTAGGTGTCAGGGGGCATCACGATAAGTGAAGAAGCCTCAAGGTGTGGGCAGTTCCATGCCAGGGAATCTGTATCAGTTTCCCACTGTTGGAAGTACAGGTTTTTTCTATTTCAGGTTAACTGTTTGTTTGTATGTTTCTACTCCACATGTGGGTGTGTTTGTAATCAGTTAGAAATGGCAGGTATTGAACAGACATATACTGATGGGATCCAGAATGAAGAAAGGGGAAGAATCTTTCAGACCAGCGGGACCACCTATAGGTTACAATGACCAACACACGGGTTAAGTTGTTATCCCTAAACATTAATGGGATCACCTCACCGATAAAAAGGTCACGAGTCTTGACATACCTCCGTAAGAGTCGGGCGGACTTGATATACCTTCAGGAAACGCACCTGAGCCCTGGGGAACATCTCAAGCTTGCCAGACTCAGCAGGGGTACCCTATATAGCTCCTCAAGTAGATCGGGCAGACAAAGAGGGGTAGCAATAATCATTCCAGCAGGCACCCCATTCCAACACCAGAGCACCATTAGGGACACAGAGGGACGGTTGATAATAGTCCAAGGTACCCTGAACGGGGTGCTGGTTACCCTAGCTAACGCTTATTTCCCCCCTGCTACTCCCGTCCCGCAACTGAAAACATTGATGGACAAAATCTTGCAAAATACAAAGGGCATGCTCTTACTAGCGGGGGACTTTAACCTGACACAGAACGCTGCATTGGATTCTTCCAATCCTAGAGTATCTAAGCAAACGCTAGGGCAAAAGTTCTTTAGGAGATATGTCAAGGAGGTAGGATGGGCAGACGTCTGGAGGCATCTGCACCCTCGAACCAGGGACTACACACATTATTCAGCAGTGCATAGGACTTACTCACGAATAGACCAAACGTACACACAGGCGGAATTCTTGGACCGGTTGGGCGATGCCCAAATAGGGGACATCTCCCTTTCAGACCACGCACCTGTGTGCACAACCTGGGAGATGGGGCTACAACCAAAGAACTCCCGATGGCGGCTCAACCCCTATTACTTACGCTCTGAAAAGTTTAGGGAGTTTCTAGCGGATAAACTAGCCGAGATAATAGAGCTTAATCCCCCAGCGGACACGACACCCGCAGTTCACTGGGACACTATCAAAGCGGTTCTAAGAGGCCATATAATACAACATACTGCAGAATTAAACCGACGAAGAAAGGCGCGCAGAGCCACTTTGGAGGAGAACTTACACTTCCTCCAATGTGCACATAAGTGTGGGGACACCTCTGTACTGCCCCAGCTACAGGAAGTTAAGGCAGAACTTGATCGTCTGGCCCTTCAGCAGACTGAGCTAGCATTGACTTTCCTGAGGCAGAGATATTATGAGGTGGGACCCCGTGCCACCAGACTGCTGGCACACCAGGCTCGAAGGCAAAGGAAAGCCTCAACAATTACTTCCCTTAAGCACCCCGGTGGGGGGCCAGCCCCTAACTAGGATAAATGATATGGCAGAGGCATTTGCTAAGTATTATTCTGATCTTTATACCCCTGAACAATCTCCCTCAGCGCCACAAATTGCGGAGTACCTAGAAAGAATAACTTTGCCTCGACTTGATCAGGCCCAAGCAGAGTCCCTCACATCCAGCATAACAGAGCAAGAGATAGCTGAAGCGATCTCTTCAGCGAAAACTTTAAAATCTCCAGGTCCTGATGGCTACAGGAATGAGTTCTATCGTGCCATGAGGCAACAAGTATTTACTCAGCTCCTTGCTCTGTTCAACTCCATACTGGCAGGTGATCCCCCGCCCCCATCGTGGGGCTCTCGCAACGATCTCTGTTATCCCAAAGCCGGGGAAAAATCCACAGCACTGCAGCTCATATAGACCTATTTCGGTCCTAAATTCAGATTATAAGATGTTCATGCATATACTAGCTCGTCGGTTAGACAAGATTATGCCCATGTTAATAGACCAGGATCAGACAGGCTTTGTTAGAATGCGTTCTACAACAGATAACATCAAGCGAACGCTGCATATTGTGCATAGTATGCAATCCAGCAACGTTCCGGCGGTCCTCGTTAGCCTGGATGCTGAAAAAGCATTCGACAGAGTGGCGTGGCCCTTTCTATACAAGGCCCTGGAGAAACTTGGCATTCCCAGTAGTATTGTGGGGGTTTTACAAAACATTTACGGGTCCGCAGGCATGCGTAAAAGTGGGGGGCCATCACTCTGAGTACTTTCCACTTAGAAGGGGAACCAGACAGGGATGTCCGTTATCACCTCTTCTGTTTGCTGCCTTTATAGAGCCCCTTGCCCAATACATTAGAGAATCGCTGGACATTACCGGTGTGAATATGGCGTCGGAACATCGAATAGCGTTATGCATGAGCGATGTTCTATATACCTACAAACCCAGAACAATCCTTACCATTTATAAGGACACTCCTTGACCAGTTTAGCCAAGTTTCGGTTATAAGTTGAACCTATTAAAACGGAAATACTAGCATTTCATTACCTCCCCTCACCACATATAAGCTCCATATTCCCATGCAACTGGAATCTAACAAAATTAAAATACTTAGGGTATATATTTCTAGAAACTCGCTGAAACCTTCCAAAATAACTATGAGCCCTTTCGCTCAGCTCAGGGCAGACTTAGGGGCCTGGGCTACTTTGCCTCTCACACTAAGCAGTAGAATAGACCTAGTAAGGATGGTGACCTTACCTAGGGCCCTGTATCTGTTCCAGAATGTCCCACTATGCATAGGGAAAAACATTTGTGGAATGGAGCACTTATCTCTAAGTTTATTTGGGGGCAGAAAGCCTCGTGCTGAATGAGGATACTTAGCCACCACGGGTGAGGGAGGCCTAGCATTACGGATCTACAATTATATTATAGAGCGGCAATGATGACTCATATTATGGCAAGACAGAACGCGATAGGGGAGCCACATTGGTTACAAATAGAGCAGGCCCTTATGCCAGATAAAGACTACTACCAAAACCTATGCGCTTCCAGCCCCAGACTCGCTGCCCAGCCCCCCTCCGACCCATGGTTCAGAGCACGAAGTAGGACATGGCAATTAATTAAAAAAACACAGTCCCTGTCCCCCTTTTTGGCTCTGATCTGCCCAATTTCTAGGCTGGCTGACTTCCCTCTAAACTGACTTGACCACGGCTTCCAGGCCTGGGAGAGGTATGGACTAAGATATCTTACACAGATAATGTCCCAGGGAGAAATATGGCCCTTTAATAGAGTACAAAGCGAGTTTAATATTCCGAATCGGGACTTTACAGATTTCTACAGTTAAGGCACTATTGCGAGGGCTCTTCGAGATAGTCCTTAATCCAGAGAGCTACCCTGCTTTGGTAGTAGTTCAGTCTCTATTGAACACAGGGACAGAGAGGCTTCATTTAATCTCCCGTTATTACCAGGCCCTAAATTCCCAGGGGCGACACACACTGGGGCCATACTAGCTCAGTGGCAGGAAGAACTTGGCTCTCCTCTCACACAGAGAGACTGGCGAAGAGCATCAGAATACTCTTCTAGGTGCATAGCTCCCATCAATGGCGGAATTGCGTGGAAGAACTTAATAAGATACTTCAGGCAGCCAGCAATAACTAGTCACTACTCGCCATCAGCCTCTGCAGAGTGTTGGAGACTCTGTGGTGAGAATAGAGCTACACACACCCACGTTATGTGGTCGTGCCGAACCTCAAGCCCTTCATGGATCAATTGCAGGAACACTTAAGAGAGATATTTGACTCGTAGCTACAACTCACAGGAGGTTGTATCTTCTCTTTGACACTCAAAGGAGTACAAAAACCCGAACATTAGATACCTCTTACATTTCTGCTTCTACGGCTAGAAAAGTGGTTACTAAGCATTGGCTGACTGACAGTCAACCCACGATCCAGCAATGGTTGGAGGTCACTAAGCAGATATACCAGATGAGCAGATTACCCATGGGTTGAATCAGTTAAAGAGAAGTTCTTGATAGGTGGTCCCGCTGGTTAGTATATTATATGAGGTATGAAGATACCTTTGTACCTTGAAGAGAGATGTGGGTCTGAAAGTGACTGTGTACATTTTGGGAAGTGGCCACTACCTTTGGAGGAGGAGGGCAATGGGTAGACTACCTGAAACCAACTCCTGCTCAGATACAGCCCTACGGGCTGGCGATTCTGGAGAGAGGGGAGGGCTGAAGGATTGGATAGGCCTCGCTAGGCTTGGGCGCTGGCCTTGGGGTGGCCCGAAAAGGTCCCAGAAAGGGAATGCTCAGATGATGCTGGGGTAGCAAGGATTCGATATCCCCATATGAACTAATGGAAATTAGTGATCTCAGATGTCTATTTATAAATCCCAAATCAATTTATTGTATACCAACAATCCTGTCAATGCTTGTATGTTTGTATGTTTGTCGAAATGTGAAAAGTTTAAATAAAAATGAGAATTACAAAAAAAGAAAATAAAGACCTGGATCTAGCAGGCCCAGCTAAACGGAGGCACGCAGGTTATGGCCCAGGGCCAAAGATACTTCTTTACCAAATGTTTTGTTACCAGGTGGGAGTAGTCAGTGGACACAGATGGGGATCCGAATGAGGAGCGTGGCCTGAGTACACAGAGAGGATGAGTATATGCTCTCCACTCTTCACTAACTCAGTTGCTGGTTTGATGGTAAGACAATTGATGTTATCAGCAGTAAAGACCAGCTGTTTTGGGGACTATTCACTGATGTCTGAACTTTGGTGTTTTTCCTAGATCATTAACTGAAAAACTAGACTCAGATCACATATCTTTCTATGGACTGAGTCTAGATTTTCTGCAAATGCTGAAACTCCCAACTAGACTCCAATTCCCAATCTAATCGCTGGTTACTGGATCCGCACAGATGCACTGCATGTCACCTTGGGATGCTGCCACACAAAAAACCCAACTGAGCGGCTCTCAAGTGGTGTTAGGGTTAGAACCCAGGCTAGACTGGCCACTGGAATCAACAGCTGCACATCACATGCTACAACATACTGCCTTGCCACCATTCCAATGAGTCCAGCAGATGGGACAGCAGATCAAAAACAAGCACAATCTGCCCCCGGGCTCTCCACGCCATGATTCTGCTGAACTACCCTCCAGACTCCTTCCTTTACTATGGACTTAGTTTGGGGTTAAGGGTTTGAAGAGCCTGCTTTTCCACCCCCTGGGTCTATCCCTCCAGCTAACTAATGAATTAAACAATTAAAAACCCTCTTACATTAACCAATGAATGGCCTTAACATGTTGGAATCAAGCCCCAGGAGAAGACCTGACCCTGGGTTTCATACTGCTTTAGCGAGACAGAACCAAAGGCTAGAGCAAGAACGGGAGGGGTGACAGACCACCCCCACCCTGCCCCTTCTCTTTATACAGCAAGCATCAGCAGCACTAAAAATAAATCCCTAACTGAAAAAAAACTGAAGCATGCATCTGCAATCTGCGTGCTGTAAACCGTTCGCCCTCTTTCCGATTTTACAGATGCAGATGCATGCCTTACAGGCCCCAGAGTGCCACCACTGCATCTGTCAATTACCATAACCCGTTTGCAGAGATGCTCCGGGCTCCTCTGTGGTTATTGCCCATACAGCGAAGAGGCTGGCTAGGGTTATACTAACTTGAGGTAGTTCAGCTTGTGGGACACCAGGCAACACTTGAACTTCTCTCACAGATGGCACATAGTGTACAGTCACTGCAGATTGCATGACGAGCCACAGTAGGGTTCAGCTCAAAGCAGCACGCACTTTATTTTCAGATCGAACCACAGCGTTGAAATGTTCTCCATACAAAGAGGACAACCACAGACTTTTTTTTTTTTTACTTTATGCCTATTGCAATTTCAAAATGACAAATACAAGCCATTCCTGTGGGTAACATTCATAAGTGTTATCAGCATATAATGAAAGGAACAAAATAGCGTCCCTACGTTGTTATTTCATTGTGGGGGGTTACCAAACTGCATCGAAATCCCCCATTAGCTGACAGCAGCTAAGAACAAGAACATTACTAGTATGTATCATGACATTTTTGAGTGCAGTAAGTAGATTAAGGGGGATACGTGATGGTAAGGGGCTTGATATATCTAGCTGGTAGCAAGTGAGCTCAGGATTATCACGTGGCTCTGTAGCAGAGCCACAGTGATTTCCTGAGCTCACTTGCTACTGACAATTTACCATCACACCCCTTACCATCACGTATCCATTTTATACAACAGGGGCTTTTTAGTTATGTTAGAGTTTTTGCGGTACCTGTATTTTCTTCTTTCCCGTCTTCTTCCGCAGCGTTCGGCTGCTAGAGTAGGTGACGTAGAGAGAGTGCTGATATTTTGTACTGACATGTACACAGTATATTCATCTGGTGCATTTTCTCACTGTGTACACGTCAGCTTGCTGATATCATACGAACATACGAAATTTGACAGCAGATAAAGGCCTAGAGGTCTATCAAGTCTGCTCGAATGTGCAGCTAGCACCCCTTATTCTGCAGCTGCCCCTTCCTTCCACCCTTCCCCTTCATTAACCCTCCCCCTTGTCCTGTCCCATCCTCATTTGAAGCAGTCCACTGTTCTCTGCATACCACTTCAGCAGGCAATGCATTCCACCCAGCCACTACCCTCTCTGTAAAAAGTGTCTCCTCATCTCCCTCCTGAACCTTCCTCGCCCAGTCTCATATCATGGCCCTGGTGTCCCTCCCTCCCTTATTTTGAACAGCCCTCTGTACCTGTCTTGTTTATCCCTTTCATGTATTTAAAGGTTTCAATCATGTCACCCCTGTCTCTCTCTCCTCTCCTCCAGTGAGTACATGTTCAACTCCTTCAACCTCCTCTCGTATGATAAGTCCCCCAGCCCCTTGATCATCTTTGTCACTCTGCGCTGCACCCCCTCCAGTAACTTAATGTCCCTCTTCAGATACGGACGCCAGTACTGCACGCAGTACTCCAGGTGTGGTCTAACTAATGACCTATACAGTGGCAGAATCACCTCCTCCCTCTCGAGGATATACCTTGCAATACAACCCAGCATTTTGTTGGCCTTTGCAGCTGCCTTCCTACATTGTGCCGAGTTGTTCATTGACCCTGTAATGAGCACACCCAGATCCTTCTCCTCCTCTGTCTGGGTTAGCTGCACTCCCCTAGCTGGTAACTCCTCCTTGGGTTCTTCATCCCAAAATGCAGCACCTTGCACTTTTGGCATTAAAGCCAGTTGCCAGGTGTCTGACCAGGTTTCAAACTTTGCCAGATCATCCTGCAACCCCTGCCATCCCCCTAGGTCATCCACCACCGCGCCTACCTTGGTATCATCAGCAAACAGACTGATCTTGCTCTTGATGTCCCATGATATGTCTGCAATGAATATCCCAAACAACACTGGTCCCAACACCGAGCCCTGTGGAACACTGCTCGTCACTGCCCTTGGGTGTGAGAGCCCCCCCACCCACTACCACCCTCTACTAGTTACTTGGTGGGTTATCAGAAGACCCTGCTGTATAATACCGTATATGTTCTCTGTTCATCATTATAACATAGTAGTTCAGCAGGCTATGAGGCATAAGAATGTGTTAAATACTCAAACTTTAATTGTAACTGTGAGCTCTCTGTGATTTACCAGAGTTTAGAAACCGTGTCCAGACTTGTTATTTTCTAAATAACTGCAAGTAACCTGCCCTGAATGATGTTGTATTACAGATTTTAGAGCACTTCAGAGACAAGGCTATCTACACCCCCTCTACCCTCCAGTTCACACCCTCCTTCACTACCACCATTCAATCCTCCCATGAGGCCCTTCTCCCACAAGGGCCTACTCTCAAAACTTTCCTATCCCTAAACTATCCCCATCTTCGTCGCTGGAGTCTACTGTCGCCCAGGGCAGCCAACCTCCAATGTCACTGACTTCGTCACAAAACTTTCCTCAATGGCCACTGGCAGCGAACTATTCATCCTGGGTGACCTAAATCTAAACTGGCTGGCCCTGTCCCTGGCTCCACCATCAATGCTTTAAACCTCCACCAACTTGTTCTGGAACCCACTCGACTAAACTATAAGTCACTAAACCACTCCCTGCTCGACCTAGTCCTCACCTCCCATCCCCACTGTGTAGTGGCCTCAGGGCTACTACCTGACTCTATCAGCAACCACCACTTGACGTTTGTCGTGCGTAAAATACATTTTTTTTTATTTATTTAAACAGCAGTTTGGAAAACCTTTGAGCCATAGGCCAAGCTTCCAGCAAAAACTATTCTCACTTGTCCTTTCGCAGCTCTTGACCTGCAACTTTTGCTGCAGGATCTCGCTCAAACGGACTGGTCCCCCCTGTCCTCAGCTACCTCAACTGACGTGGCCATCGCCCATTTCAGCTCAAAGTTCCTACAAATCTGAAACTCCCGTGCTCCGCTCCACAAAACTAGGGTTCATGGCGCGCACCTACCCTGGGTCTCACCTGATCTACTGGTCTGCCAACGAGCTCGCGACCTTGCGTGGCATCGGGCAAAAGCCACCAACTGCCCTAGCGACCTCAAGCGATACCGTGAACTCAGAAATGGCTGCACTAAAGCCATCTGCCTAGCCAAAGCTGACCATTTCAAGTCCAACTTCCAGACTAACATAAACAACCCAGCCAAATTCTGGAAGGTCGTCCAATCCCTCTTCTCGCCTTCTTCAAAAACTCCACCACCTATCCTCAGGCACAAACATGCTGTCCTTTCTGAACCTACGGCCACTGCTGATTGCTTCAATTCCCACTTTGCCACTTGTGCCTCTGCTCTGCTTAGCACCCTCCCAAGCCCCCCTCTTGCTCAGGTGTCCCATCTACCTCTCACCACACGGGCTCCCCACCCACTGCTTCCCTTCCCTCCCCTATCTCATCCCCACAATCTGCCCCCTTCCCCTTGCTGTTCTGCCCACCCACTCCATCCCCCATCCCTGCCTCTCCCCCCCCTTAGTTCTCCTTCTCTCCTGAAACTACTCTATCAGCTCTCCTGGCACTTGATTCTACCAAAGGTTCCTCACCTGATGACCTTGACCCTAGGCTCCTCTCCCTCTCTGCTCCTGCCATCGCCTATGCTCCATCCCTGCTACTAAACCTCTCCTTTGAGTCTGCCACTGTTCCTTCAGCTTGGAAACATGCTGTTGTCCTCCCCATCCCTAAGGGGGGGGCGACTCCACCTCTCCTGGGAACTATCATCCTATCTCTCGCCTTCGTACCTTAGCCAAACTCCAGGAACACATAATGCTCAACCAACTCTCCTTGTTCCTCTCTGACTCCGCTTTTTTCACACCCTTCCAGTCCGGCTTCAGGAAAGCCCACTCCACCATCACCTCTCTGTTGAAGCTAACTGAGACCATCTCCTCAGGCATTGACAAAGAGAACATTACCTCAGCTATCTTTGTCGACTTGGCCAAAGCCTTTGACACTGTCTCTCACCCCCTCCTCCTACACAGCTTATCAGCAGTTGGACTCTCCCCTACTGCCACAGGCTGGTTCAGCACCTACCTGTCCGGCAGGTCGCAGTCAGTTAGAATAGCTGACGTTACCTCTCCCCCCTGCCTATTACCACTGGAGTCCCCCAGGGTTCGGTGCTAGGCCCCATCCTGTTTTCCATCTTTTTAAATGACCTCCCCCAGGTTTGCTCAGCATCCACCATCCATATGTATGCTGACGATGCAGTGCTGTTCACCTCTGGTAAATCAGTCCCTGATGTCATTGCCAGGCTTCAGTATGACTTCACCAAGGTCCAACTCTGGTTTAACTCACATCAACTTTTCCTAAATGCCAGGAAGACAGTCTCCATGTCCTTCAGCACAAGGCAGAGACTCGCTAGGCTAAGCCACCTCCCCACTTTTCACACCCTTGATGGGACTGCTCTTAAGGATGTCTCCTCATTCAGGTATCTCAGCGTTTGGCTGGATAGATACCTCGACTTCTCTGTACATATAGATGCCGTTCTGAAAAAATTAAGGCCTAAGCTTGGTGCCCTTTACAGAAACTGCAGCTGCATCCCCCTTGCCACCAGGCGTGAACTGGTACAGAAGATGATCTTGCTCATTTTCGACTACCGCGACATAGTCTATGCTGCTGCCCCACAGTCCCACCTATCCAGACTGGACTCTCTCTACAACTCCTTCTGTCGATTCACTCTTGACTCCCCCCTCCTCACTCATCATTGTGTTCTTTACCACTCCCTCAACTTCCTTCCCCTCCACAATCGATGAGCATTACACGACGCTAAGTTCTTCTCTAAATTCTGGCTTGGTTCGCTCCCCCCTACATCTCCTCCTATCTTGGTACCCCTTCCCCCTCCCTCTATTCCTTGAGATCCCATGCTGACACTCGCACCCTTTCAATCCCTGGCAGAACCACATCCTCTGGCCCGAAAGCCTTCTCGTATCACCTGCCTAAACTGTGGAATTCTCTGCCTCCGCAAATCTGCTTCTCCTCCTCCCTTTTTTCTCTTACCTCTGCACTACACAACTATCTCACTCCTTCCTGCACATGCTTCTGACCCCCTCCTCACCTAACTCTTTTCTCGCCCTCTCTCCTGTCCCCTTACCTCACTGCACTTACCCTACCCCTTATGGTCCAGCACTTAAACTCGAGTCATGCTCACCTATGTTCTCACCCAAGCTTCTGCGACTGCTGCAGTGTACCCCCCAAATAATGCATTTGCACTCCACCTATGCCTATGTCTCAGCATTGTTTCTTAAATTATATGTATGCATTATGTATTGAATATCTGCATCATCTATGCTCCTCATGTATTGTAAATGGATGCTTCAAAAATGTATGTGCTTTTTTACTATGTTCCATATTCCTAGACCATGTTTTGAATGTATGTATTGCATTGTATTTTATTGTACCTCTTTATTGCTGCATTGCTGTATTTAATCGTACCTCCGTATTGCGGCATGACTTGTCAATGCTACTACTGTACATCCCCCTTCCCTTTCCCCCAGGATGTACTGTGAGACGAGCATTAAGTTACTCAGTGTATCTTTCCTAGTGAAACAATTCAATAAATAAAAAAATAAATACGCTATATGCACCCCTTACTAAAAATGTCTAGGGCATACAGGCTGAGTCTCATAATTTAGTCCAGTTATATGAGATCTCAAAGAAGGGTGACCCTCCCTGCACACTATCCTAGTGTTCCCAGGCAGGTACATCCGAATTAACAAAGTATCCACTTTTCAAGCCATCCTAGCCTGCCAGTAGCAACACAGTCCTGATGTACTGCATGAATGCACTGTGGGAAGAAGATGATCACTACCAATTTTGGTGCAAACGCTGCCATGTTAAAGTTGCAGAAAGTGCTAGCCCTTTAACATAACAAGCAACATAATCAAAGTTTAAAAAAACAACATGTGAAGTGTAGCACTGAAGCAAAGATACACTAATTATTGACACCTCCCTTCAGGGTTCCAAAAGTTAGTCCAACCCCAGTTTTCCATTTACAAAGAAAAACAAAGTGACTTACAGTTTTTTCTGAATGTGAATGTGAGCTTATCCATATAACAAATCTGTGTCATTCTGCTACATACAGTTTTTAAGCTCACAGGTAATATCAATACATGATGGATCCCAAGTTCCCATAACTGTCTCCTCACTCCATCAAAACCTTTGCAACTCTATCTCCTGAACAAAACTCAGATCAGGGTATATGTGAACTTTTGAGTCCTCCCACTACAACCAGCCTCCAAATAGATGTCCCCGGTCTATGGGTGTGCCTTTGTTTTAATTACTATCAAGGAATCATCAAGAAGCAGGATATCAGTCAGTCACTTCTAGGCAACATCCTTAGGGTTGCCCTCCTGTGTCCCCTCCCTCCCGAAATCCCATGCCTTGTGTGACTATGGCTCTGCTAACACTTTCAAGATTCCTAAATGCAGCTTCAGTAAGACGTTTTCTTTTACTAGCCCTGCCATGGCCATCAGCGCTTTGCCCACTTTGCTACTGTTGAGTTATGAGAGTTTTCTAACTTGGTTTACAATAAAGGGTCGATAGCATGGGCCAGAACATTGACAGCATCTCACACTGCCATTTGAGACACCCTGGTACATGTCAGAACTAAGTGACGGGCAGCCGGCCCATCAGCACAGCGGTTGGATTTCCGCTTGCGACACCAGTGACCCAGGTTCGGGAATGAGCCCAGGAGCTGGAGGGTCAGCCGAAGGGAGGACGCTTGAGCATCCCACGGACAGCTCACCTCCTCCGGGGGGAGGGGGACACTCGCAATTGGCGCTTGAGCAACCCTGGGTGGAGACCCGCGGTTCACTAAGCCGAATTGCCGAAACTGGGACAGACGTGCTGGATGTCAGTGCCTTAGGAGCCTTGACGTCAGGGTGCACAGCACGCCTACAGGAACTCTGGAAAAACACCCCTTGGCACTCCTGGTAGATGGAGCACTGCGGCCCCAATCCCCAATGCTCCTACCAGCGCCGGAGACGACAACCCGACGAAAGACAGACACATCGAGCTGAAAGGGCCCTTACCCCGTACCCGCCTGGGGGATAAAACCGCGGCTCCATGGGGGTTGGATCGCTCCGGTCACCAGGTGAGTGAGCGGGAACGTAACAGGCAGCAGGTGTCTCCCGAAGAAGGGGAGTGCCAGGGGAGGAAGGGGGAAAAAAGAAAAAGAACTAAGAGACAGTTTTTTGCTTGAGGCAATCCACCGAAAAACCATTTTCACACAATTTACATTTTTTGTGCTTCTGCAAAGATCACTTTAAAATAGACTTTACATAATTTTATAACAGTAAAAATCACTCTGCTATGCGTGATGCCATTTCACTGGAAGGACCCCAGGAGGGGTCAAGCATAAAAGTTATCACCTGTTTCATCACTGCTAGTGTTATACCAAAATGGCTCCAAATCATTACAGTGCAACTTTCGGTGCTGTGGTTTTGTTTGTTGCAACAACTGGTTTCTTCAAAGCAGCAATATACGTTTCCTAAGGTAATGATACCTCAGCAGGGTTTTTTTCTTTTTTGTTACCACAAGCCTAGTATAATTCTTTGTTGTTAGAAACACTAGCTGATTCAGAGTTGGATACACCACTTGACTTTTTCTCATGTAAGCACTTTTCATTTTGGGAAAATGTCAATGGAACTTCAAATCTGAAACAGAAAAAAACAAAACTGTCTGGGGGTACACTTGACACTGACCTGACAAGGATGCTTGCATATCACTGTTTACAAATCTTTTTGAATCTAGCGGGTTACAAGACCCGAGGCAGCATAGATTCAAGGGGGAGGATTGTGCTGATGAACCTGATCGATTTCTTTGACTGGGTCACCAGGGAAATAGATCTGGGAGGGGTGGTGGATGAGGCTTACATAGACTTTAGCAAGGCATTCAACACCATACCACATAGGAGGCTTATAAGGTAACTGGCCAGTTTGAGGATGGGACTAAAGGTGGTAAAGCTGGGTATGTAACTAGTTGGTGGATGGGTGACAGATGATGGTGGTGGTAAAGCCGGGTATGTAACTAGTTGGTGGATGGGTGACAGATGATGGTGGTGGTAAAGCCGGGTATGTAACTAGTTGGTGGACGGGTGACAGACGATGGTGGTGGTAAAGTCGGGTATGTAACTAGTTGGTGGACGGGTGACAGATGATGGTGGTGGTAAAGCCGGGTATGTAACTAGTTGGTGGATGGGTGACAGATGATGGTGGTGGTAAAGCCGGGTATGTAACTAGTTGGTGGATGGGTGACAGATGATGGTGGCGGTAAAGCCGGGTATGTAACTAGTTGGTGGATGGGTGACAGATGATGGTGGCGGTAAAGTCGGGTATGTAACTAGTTGGTGGATGGGTGACAGATGATGGTGGTGGTAAAGCCGGGTATGTAACTAGTTGGTGGATGGGTGACAGATGATGATGGTGGTGGTAAAGCCGGGTATGTAACTAGTTGGTGGTTGGGTGACAGATGATGGTGGTGGTAAAGCTGGGTATGTAACTAGTTGGTGGATGGATGACAGATGATGGTGGTGGTAAAGCCGGGTATGTAACTAGTTGGTGGTTGGGTGACAGATGATGGTGGTGGTAAGCCGGGTATGTAACTAGTTGGTGGATGGGTGACAGATGATGGTGGTGGTAAAGCTGGGTATGTAACTAGTTGGTGGTTGGGTGACAGATGATGGTGGTGGTAAAGCTGGGTATGTAACTACAGTAGTTGGTGGATGGGTGACAGATGATGGTGGTGGTAAACGGCACTCACTCTAATGAGGGGAGAGTGACCAGCAGGGTACCTCAGGGATCAGTACTGGAACCAGTCCTCTTCCATGTCTTTATAAGCAACATTGCAGAGGAGCCAGAAGGGAAGGTCTGCCTCTTTGCAGATGACACCAAACCTGCCAGAGGGTAGATACTCTGGAGGGGTGGAGAGAGTCAGTAGAGAACTGAGAAAACTCAGGGAGTGGTCGAGGGTACAGAATCTCAGTTTCAGCGCAAAAAAGTGCAGAATCATGCCCCCAGGACCCAGAGATGGGATATGGGGAGGGGGGGAGAGGTACTGACGGTCACGAAACAGGAAAGGGACCTTGGGGTTATCATATCTGATGACCTCAAGGTGGTGATACAGTGTGACAAGGTAGTAGGCAGGGCCAGTGGGATGCTAGGGTGCATAGGGAAGAGAATCTACAGCGGAAGGAGAGAGGTGGTGTTACCACTGTAGCAATCCGTGGTGACACTCCACCTGGTGTACTGTGTCCAGTTCTGGAGACCACATCTCAGGAGGGACACAGACAGGTTAGAGGCTGTCCAGAGGAGGGCAACTAAAGTAATGCAGGGGCTATATCATAAGCTCTATGAGGAGAGACTGAAGGAGCTCAATATGTACACCCTGGAAGAGAGGAGGGCGGGGCACACATGATAGAGATCTATAAGTACCTCACGGTGGTGAATAAGGTACAAGAAGGGAGTACTTACCAGAAGACAAGGTGCATGAGAACAAGGGGGCATACAGTGAAGCTGGAAAGGGGGAAATTAGGAGGGATGTCGGGAAGTAATTCTTCACTGAAAGAGTGGTGAATGCCTGGAACAGTCTTCCAGTGGAGGTGGTGGGGCGCGAAAACAGCGATGGGCTTCAAGCATGCATGGAATAGGTGCAAAAGAAGACTGGTATATGTAATTATAGTTTTTATCTATTTTATATCAATGTTGTATGTCCAATGTGTCCTCCAGGACCTCCTTGTAAATAAGCCTGCTCAATGGAGCATTTCCTGTCCTATCAATAACCTTTTTTGGTTTTCAGCTCTGTTTATCCTCCTCCTTTGCCGACCCCCAGACTCTCTCCGGTGTGGTCGCTCTGTATCCCACTGTGCTGAAGTCCAGGTCCTACCTTTCAGGGAGGGGATCCCCTCACTCCTCTGGCCGTTCTGACCCCCCCCCCGGATCTAAGCCCCCTGGGGCAGGACCGCTGATTCCTCTGGCGACCTTTCTGAAGTAATCTAGACAGAGGACCAGGAAGTGAGGAAGCACTGGAGGCAGGCAGGAAGACCCGGCATTGGGTGTGGAGGTAGGCCACTGGATTTACCTTCGCCTACTGGAGGACAAGGTACTTTTCTCCATTTCTGGTCCCAAGAGCACAGCGTGCAATGACTATCAGCGCAGTGTGGGCACGCTCCCACACCCACCTGCAGGACATCTGCTGCAGTTCCCATGCCCCTTACCATGAGCCCCACGAGCTGCTACACCTGGTCACCACCAGGAGCCCCCAGAGCTGCGCGAGGCTGCCAATCCTCCCCTGGGAAAGGAGAGCTGCCAATCGGCAGCTCAATCCAAGTCCATGCCCCCCCCCCCAGCCGACCCCTGGAGCCCCAAGCTCACTCCCGAACCCGGGTCACCAGCGTGGCACGAGGTGTGGCATCCAGCGCCTCAACCCTCAACGCCACCGGACTCCTCCTGTCAACAAACCTGACTAACTGAAACTTGACTGGTAGGAATGCAAGGGGCAGAAGGAGTAGCTAGAGATCAGGTAGAGTCTGTGGTGACAGTACAGGCAGGGACAAAATGGGCAGGCTGGGTGGGGCCAAGTGGTTCTTATCTGCTGACAGATTCTATGTTTCTGTGTTTCTTACACTTTTGTCCATTTTAAAGGTCATAGAGTGAGCACCTTTGGCAAAGTACTCCATTTTTTTCCTCTGAAGTCGGTTTCACTTCTGAAAGAGCTGCATTTATAGAATGGGGCCCCTCAGCTCTCGTGGCAATGTAGCTGAATAATGTCCCGCTTTAACTCCCTTAGGCCGAGCCCCATCTCCAGACATTGCTCCTTTGTTGCTGCAACCCATATCTCAAAGAAAGGCACATTAACAGGAAGCTCACAATAATTAATGACTAAATCCATTGAAAAAATTAAGTCTAAGGGGGGCTACCCAATGGCCCAGTGGATAACGCTACACACTCCCACAAAGGCGACCCAAGTTTGGGAGTGAACTTGGGAAGCCAGTTAGACTGCCCAAGGGTGGGAAGGCGCTTCTACATGGCAGCGCTCCCACCCCAGGGAGAGACAGCATTGGGTTCTCCACTCTGGCAACTCCTGCAGTGGGCTAGGCGGCTTGCTCCTCAGCTAGGGATGTTGGCTAACTGACGAGGCTGGCAGTGGGCTATGCCCAATGTCATGGGAGGTGGACAGGGAGAAAAGCCAGTGGAAGATTGGTGGCCAGCAGGATGAACGATGATGGCTATCATAGGCCCCACACCACCTACACAGACCCAGTCTATCTGGATTGTGCTGGGGCGATGGCCCTAACCCATCTGACCCCACCATGGGAGGAATCCATGGGGGATTCAAGACTAAATCCTTGAGATGGTGGGTGATGGAGCTGGGTGACCAGGACCTGAAGGGGGCCGGTAACCTGGAGGGGAGCATAAATTGTATAAGCAGTAACATTTTTTTAAATCTGAGTAGTTTAAAAGTGGTGTTTTATTGAGTTGATATGGAGAGCTCTGCCTTCCTGTTGCTTCTAGTTCAGCTGCTTGCCATGCTCCCACTCACAGGTATTAATTACTTTCTTCTCATCTCAGGTTCTGGAGCAAAGATCAAGTAGCAGTTTACAAAGATGCCATTTTGGTAGGCCCAGGGGAACCAAACAATCGCACTCGTTGCTGGCTGCCTTTATTGTAAACACGCTTCTTTGGCCCCTTGTGGAACCCTTTCTAAACATGGACTCTTCTTGATAAGGGGCTATGGGCCCCTGTTACATGAGGCTTCCTGAACATAGTACCTAAAAAGAGCCACATATCTTAAGCCAGCCCTTATCCCAGAAAAAGGGGTGTGCACTTGTTGAACAGGGCTTGGTTAAGCATCGATTTGCTACTCCTACAGAAGCTCTCCAGTCCTACTAGCATCGTTGAAGCCTCAACCTCATGGAGCACAATACCCATGGCCTTTGTCATCTGTCTGTCAGAACTGAAATGTTAACACTGCTAGCTAAACACTCAGTGTCCTGGGGCTACTGGGAACATTAGTGGCACTGCACGTGTCCTTTTTTTCCAAGTCTCCTATGACTTCACTCTGTAACCCAACTCCCACTCTCTTGGTGACTCCTCTTTTTATATCCCGGGAGCTAACACTTTAACAGGGAGGATGAGAAAACTAGCTCTATACCATAACCTCCGACAGGGGAGTTGGGGTTACACTGTAATTTAGAGGTTAGGCATGACAGTGATGATTCTGCTGCATCCCCTGCCGTGCTTGTGAGCTTGACATTGACATTGTTTTTTACTGAGTTGGATTCATTTGTTTGGAGAGTCTCCCCCACTGATGGACTTTTGTGGTGTGCCCATGTTGTAAGTTTCATCTTAGTACTGTTTATTTATTTATTTTTGTTTATTGTGAAATATTCAGAAAGACCTTTGAGTCAGAGACTCATTTACAAAGGTTCCACGTCATACAACAAGGGCAGTACAAACAACTGATAAACAGAGATGGCAGTACAGGATATTTAAATAACGAAGGATTACATTACGAATTCATAACATAAGGTACAGGGTAGATCAGGAGGGGGGATTTGGTTAGTATAGTAGAGGGGTCACAGTAAAGCACAGCCAAACAGTTGCAGAAGAGTCTTTAACTGGCTGATAGTCGGTACAGGGTTAGGATAGTATTTGCTTTTGGTAACCAGGTAAGTGCACTAGACAGAACTGCCTATTTTCAGGCACGACCCGGGAGAGTACAAATCAAGGAACAGGTAAAAAAAACAAATACATTTACAGTGTTGTACAATAGGAGATTCCAAACAGTTATACAGAGGTGCAAGTTCCATAGAGGAGGTACGTATCACACAAAATAATAGGAACAAAACAGACAAAAAGGCACAATTTACTGTTAATAATGTATAAAACATGACAGTGCTGTTGGTATGTCAGCAAGGAGACAATTCCCAGGCAGAGACAGGGAACAAAGTGCGTAGCTGCAGCTGAGGAAGAGTGGGGATGGGAGGAATCAAGAGGCCACAGGGAAATTTAAGTGCAGGACAATAGTAGATTTGCATGATTCATGAGGCTAGGGACATTTGCAAATGTCAAGGGAGGCGAGGTAATTGGAGAGGCCTTTCTTGAAAGTGGGGTGGGATTTGGAGTGCCTAAGTTCAAGTGGGAGAGAGTTCCAGAATTTGGGGGCATAGAAGGAGAAGACAAGTTCACCCATCCTGGTACAGCATTTTGGGACAGATAACAGAGCTAAAGACATGGAACGAAGGGAACGAGAGCAGTCCATGGGGGTGAGCATAGCAGCGAGTGTGGAGGGGACAGAAGAACGAATAATGTTGTCAGTCAGACAACCTAATGAATAAGCCCGACGCGGGGAAGGAAACAACCAGTGGAGGTCAGAGTAGAGAGTACAGAGGTGCTTAAGACGAGGAGCAGATAGTGCAAATCTACAGACATTGTTGTAGGCAACGTCCCACATTTGCAAGATGCTTTCCTGTGCCATAGCGAAGACAGGCAGAGTGTAGCAGAGTCCAGGGAGTAGAAGGCCTTGGGCAACAGAGATCCTGGCGGCAGGGGTCAGAAACTGACGGACTCAGTAAGCCAGTCCAGTTTTTGCGCTGACTGATTTGCAGACAGCTTTGACATGCAGAGAGAAGTTAGGAGATGGATCCAGCGTGACCCCTAGGTATTTGAAGGACTGAGTTACTTCCACAAGGGAGCCGTCAAGACAAGAAACCTGGAGAGACGGAGTTGAAGTGACAGATTTCCTTTGTGACCCAAAGAGCATAGCCTGGGTCTTGGCAGCATTTAGCACCAGGCAGTGGGACATAAAACAAGTTTGGATACGATGAAGATCAGAGGAGAGGTGGGAGTTAATTTCATGAATAGAGCTGGAGGAGACATAGAGAACCAAGTCATTGGCACAGAGTAAGGAGAGACTGTGGGAGGGCACCGAAGGTAGGTTATTGACGAACAAAGAAAAGAGCAGGGGCCCAAGTATGGAACCTTGTGAGATGCCCGAATGAAGCAGGGCAGGGGCAGAGAGAATTTTATAACAGGAGACAGACTGGGAGCGGCTCCTCAGATAGCTGGCAAACCAGACAAGTATGGATTGGGAGGCGCCAACACAGCCTAGTTGATGCAGGAGCAGGCTGTGGTTAGCAGAGTCAAACGCCTTTGACATGTAAATAAAAACAGCCCCCGTAAGCTGCCCTTGGTCCATAGCAGATTTGATGTCACTGGTGAATTGCCCTAGGGCTGTCGTGGTGCTGTGGTCTGGCCTAAAGCCATGCTGACCAGGAGATTGCAGGTTAAAGTTGGCAATGAAGTTAGACACTTGGCGATGTATAAGCTTCTCCAGGAGTTTATTGAGGGTCGTCAGGAGCGCAATAGGACGGTAGTTTGTTAGGTTTTTTGTTTCTGTTAGTAAATGATTTTCAGTAAGATTCGGTAATAATGTTCCAATGCAAAGTATGGATTTTCTCACTTTACTGCAGGAGCTGCAGCAGTGTGGCTCCACATTAAGTGAATTACAGGCCCTGCCCTCAATGTTCTGTTCTGGGCCATTCTTTTTAGGGGAAAATACAGATTTTCCCCCAGGCTTCTCCCCTGTCCCACACCAACACTTTGGGTTCACTACGTCTGCACTTTGACTTCCAGCTAAATGCATGCTGTCCATCCTCATCTCCACAGAATCCCACTCTTTGGTTTCTGAGCCGGAGGCAACAGGACACCACTAGAACCAGAACTCTGGGGGCCAGCAGCACCAATGCATGGTGTTCTCTACTTGTCCACAGGATATATAAACTGTCACTGACCCCAACTTCCTCACTTCCTTTTTTTCCCCACCTTTGAAGTACAGTGCTTTCCTTGTCAGGGACCAGAACACCAGTTTTGCGTACAAATAGTGTTCTGGTCTACGTTGGCATGTTTCTATCACTTTGTTTAATCATCTTTCTTCTTTTTGCCAGTTCTCAATGGTATTTATCTTCAAAGTTTCTCACAACTCTACTACATTCAGTGATGTTTCTATACCATTATTATATTGAAAATGCGAAAAACAAGTTTTATGTTCCTATTAAAATCAAAATTAAGTAGGGATATGGGCCCCCATATTAAAATGGGTAGTGCCGTGCTAACTGTGAAAGCGCCGACAGATGGGCCAGGGGCCAAATCAAAAGGCTGCTGGTGCACCGCACTGACCTGATAGCGCAACCGAACAAACTATACTGCTGCACCCATGCAGATGGCGGCTCCCCCATGCTTTATATTCATTGGTTTTGGCATACTGCTTCGGAAAGCCTGCCCTTAGCCCCGCACATCAGTGTGCTCCCTTCCCGACTGCCGAATGTACATATACACACCCCATCCCAATGGTCTAGTGTTCCCCCACCCCATTCACCAGTGTATACATACAGAACCCCTATCCTAGTGGACCAGTGGTCCCCCTACCCCCAATTGGTTCCACCATGTTGCAGCAAAACACATTCTGCCGATGTTGATTACGGTGCCTGCAAAATGCCACCTGGCATTATAGCACCAGGCTTTTCTCTCCTGGGAGGTGCAGCACCAAAGCGCCTCCCCAGGAAACAGTTAGTTTTGAGGGGCTTTCACACCCCCTAGACTTCTCTCTCTCTCTCTTTTACTCTGGAACACAAAGACAAGTAAAATGCTGAGAGGATGAGAGATAAGACAGCACAAAAACTGTAAAGCCCATTACCAGCTGCACCTAAGTGCTAGCTAGTACAGCTGATTAGTCCATACCTCTAAACTGTTCCTGATTTTCAGGGATGTCCCTGATTTTGCCTCAAAATGTTTCTCTGTCCCTCCAACAATTGGGGTTCCTGTGACTGAACTGTGAAGATTGTAATCACAAAATAATGCCACACATTATAGTTACAGGCTTGTTCTTGCTCAGAAAAAGCATTTTATACTAAATCTCCTATTCTACTAGCTTTCTGAGTGAATGTCACCAATGTTTAAGATGAGTCCTTGATTTTGGTCCTTTGTCCCTGATTTTTTTCAGGCTTTGTCCCTGACTTGTGAGGCAGGGGTTTGAGAAGTACACTGATTACAACTGCCCTTCTCCAGCAATATGGAAGCATAGGCATTTACCCCATCAGTGAAGCTAAGCACCCAATGACCTCACACTGTCACCCAGTGACCCGACAACCCAGCTGTTCTAAAGACAGAGCAGTACAATTTATCCCACTGACAGTGCAGCTATCAAGTGGAATTAGACTGGAAGTCAGAACAACATAGGGTACTGTGTTACATATAGCAGCTAATAGGGATATACCCAAGGAAGGGGATCTACCCCTGGCAGTTGGGGGGGGTTACTGGTGGCAAGGAGAGGAACACAAAAAAAATCCTTTTACGTTTGTGATAACCTTTTTCTTTTTTTTTTTAAGTTTTAAAACAAAATATTGTGTGTGTGTGTCTTTTAAAGAAAAACTCTGTGCCTCAAACAGGAGAGAAAGAGACTGGAGAGAGGGAGAGAATATACCCTGTGCTGGCCAGAAGAGGTAACCCCACAGGAACAGGTGAGCTGCCCAACAGTCCTGGTTCCATCTAGAGAGGGATGGTGGATGGGTGAGTGGTACTGTAGGGAGAAGTTTCTCTGGAATATCTTCAGTTACAGTAAGTATGTAACTATTCTGTCTTCCTAGAAACAATCTTTTTCATGAAGTCCCACTCTTACATCAGTATACCAAGCTGCCCCTTTGACAAGGGAGGTGCTTGCTCACCCCGTAGCAACAGAAAACAGCCTCAGTCCTCTACATGGTGCAAAACATCTGAGGGAGGGAGCTCTTCTTGGTCGCAGGGACCAAGCATTAGTCAGGTCGAGATGGCGGCTCCTGGGGCACAGGTGCAGGGGGTCCCCAGACAACAGCCGTCTGACCAGAGGGAGAAGAAATTAGCCCCCTGGTGCTGTGACTTGAGCACCTTTCACTAGGCCAATGATGCTAGTTGGGACAGGTGTAGGCCTGACATCCATCTAATGCAGACTGATGATCCGACGACCCTGGAGGCCACCTCATTGGTATCGTACGATGTCCTTGACTGATGCTGTGCTGCCTCTAGGCCCTTGAAGAAAATATCAATGGCCTGCCTAACAGCTTCATACTCAGGCACTGGATCAAGCATAGTGTGCACCTGCTTTAACCGACAGCACTGAAAAGCTATTATGTGCGCCTGGTGTAACAAGATGGTCAAGAGAGTACGTGCCGAGGAAAACACCTTGTTTCCCAGTGCATCAAATCCATCCAAGTCCTAACCAGGAGGCTGATCATGTCTTATGGCTGGGTAGCAGTATCATATATGGGAAGTTCCAATGTCTGCAACATCTCCCCCACAAATCCCTGGTAAAGAATGTACTCAGCAGATGAGACAGGTGGAGAGACAACTCACTGTCCTCTGAGCAAGACATTGATGGAAATGAGGCATGGAAAATGCTTAGATGAGATACTGGGGAAGGTACCCTGAACTAGGTCCTGTTGGAATCTCTGTACCATGACTCTATGGTACTCACCCATGCACAGTTCTGTTCCCATGTAAGAGACCCAGGGGACCTGAAGAATGCAGTCATTCTAGCTACCCACTCCTGTGGAACTTGAGGTGGTAGCCTGAGGGGGAATGGAACAGCCTGCTGGACTGAAGTACCTTCGCACTTGGGGAGGATCGAGTAGAGAGACTCATGCTGCTGGCACTCCTAGGATGGAGGAGGAGCAGAGCAGCGGTCTTGGGGAAACCCCAGAATGGGCGGAGACAGCCCATGGCTGAGCAGACTGCAGTGAGAGACCTAACTCCAGCCTGGCTCTGACGCCAATGCCAGAACCAGGGGAGAACTCCAAACTGAAGCCATTGTAAACGTCTGAGCTAGCACTGCTAGTGGCACCAACACCAGATGCTCCAACAGCCCTGATGCCAAGGTCACCCAACAGCCCGGCACTGACGTAGGTGCCACGTTCGATGCTGAACACTTCCTGAGTGCTACTAGCAGCACCAAGTCCAAGACCAAAAAATGAGCAAGCACCGACACCAGCACTGACCATGATACCGACCTTATCATAGTCCCCACAAATGGCGTCCCCACTAGGGTCAACATCAGTGTCTGTGTAGCCCTCGGTGGCATCACCATGAATGATCACAACAGCCTGAGTAACACCGACAGCTGGCGCGCATGTCAAGGCTTTGACCTTGACTCCAGGGTGGTCCATCACCGAGGATGATTGGACCGTGGTAGGCTCTCCAACAACCATTCAGAAGGAGCTGATGGTCCACCCGACTCTACCACCAGGGACTCCCACACAGCCCCAGCATGGTGTAGAACAGAGCTTTGTACCTTGGCTGACTCCCAAAAGTGGTGAGGGGACCAGGGAGAAGGGCCCAAAGTCCTACCTAAGTGCCTCCTGGTCTGCCACCTGCCACCGAAGGTTGAAACCAGATGGCCCAGCTTCAGGCAATGAATCTAGAAGATGCTGTGGTTGAATGAAAAACAGACATCGCAAAAGTCCATGTCATGGACTGGTCCTAGGAAGGAGAAACACTGCAGATGCCCATCATCACAGCTAATTTTCTTGCCACTTGTGCAAAAAACAGAAAAAAGGGATTTGGCCCTTCTTTTTTGATGACTAAGGCATTCCTGAAAATAATAAAATTAGTAGAAGTCATGAAGAAGTGAACTAGACAAACTGAGGAATGTAATTCAGCCCTGCAGTGTACACTCCATGGCAGGAAAAATAGAACTAAGGTAGAAGAGGGGACTAGCAATGGTTATTGGCAGGCACACATCACCATATAGTGTCATGCAGGTGCCATAGGCCAGTAGCCATTGCTGGCCCCCTGGCCAAAAGAGTTGCTTCTGGAGTGTCCAGCCACCTCTGGCTTAGACCCAAGAGTGGGACTCCATGGAAAAGATTGATTCTGGAAAGATCTGCCCACCTGTATCCCCATGCATTCAAATGTAAATTCATAATACACAAATACTGTACAACATTATCAACAGTGACATACACAATTTCCTGAAGTAACCCATTTAAGATCAGCATGAATGTACCAGCAAAGTTCACTCATAGCACTCATCTCACCAGTCTCTTTTCCTGTCCCCGGGGCTAGCACAGGCGGGAAACAGGCCTACCAAAATCACACAGATAAACATAAATAAACCCCAGAAGTACTTCCCTGGGCTAACATTGCCCCTGGTTGTATAATCATAGTTAGCATTCACTGTTTCCCCCCTACTGATGACAACGGCACATAGTTCAGATAGAAGCATTAAGTTCATTAAGTATCTTTTGCCCCTGTAGCCCCATCAGCATATCTCTAGGTAGCCACTGGCATAGTAAATGAGGCATCCCCGTGAGAGTCTATCCCTCAAGCACACCTGCATTAAGAAAGACAGAATTAACAGGAATGTTAACGTCTGAGTGATCTCGGTTGCCCAAAGCTGAATACTTAGAGGTTAAAAATTTACCATCTCTTCCTTGATATGCCACGCAGGGCTAAGTGTATGCTGCTCTTTTCCAGTCTTCCTTTCAAGGCAAGAAGTGCTTACAGTCTGTACCCACCATAACTCCGTGGTCCTGGGCTCAGCCTAGGCAACACAAGACTTCTCATTCCAGACCCAGAGTTAAAGAGCAACTGATGCCATCAGGACAACTTTAACAAAAAATAATATTTATTGTGCCCTCTCCTTCCCCTCCCTTACAAACAGACACCTCTCACACTGCGCTAAATTCACTGCTAAACACTGGCTGGGTGAACTCCCTTCCTACCTCTCCCCCTCATTTATAACACCCCCTCCTCCTTCCCACTCCCTCAGATCTACTGACACTTGCACACTAACTATTCTCTGCCGCTCCACCCTGTCTGGCCAGTCTGGGTACGCTCACCGTTTCCCTAAAATATGGAATTCTCTACCTCCCCAAATCTGACACTCCTCCTCCCTCTGTTCCATCAACACTGCCCTCTCCAGCTATCTTGCACCTAACTATTCCTGTTATGACCCGCCTTAATGTCCTTTGTCTTGCTCCTTACAGTTCGCCCCCCTTCGGAATTTACCCAATGCCTCTTATCAACTCTATTGCCTCAACTGACCCTAGCCCCTCCTAGGTGCTAGTTCTCATACCTTCCTCCCTCCCTTCCCCTACTCTCTTCCCCCCTTTTTCCCTAGCCTTCACACTCCCCTTGCAGGGTTCTCAGCATCCTGAAGGGGTCCTATAGTGCCTAGGCTTGCCACCTTTTCTTCCCCCATCTACCTATCCTTGTTCTTCCAGGTCCCCTTGCAGGGTCCCCAGCAGCCTGGTGAGTTCCTTGGATCAGGCCTCATCCCCTCCCAGGTGTTATTTCTCATTCTCTCCCTCTCACTATCCCTCTATAATTACAATACCTAACCGCAGGAGGTTTTACAATCACCTGAACTTCCCTGCCCCCTCGCAGGGCTCTTGGCATCCTGAAGGGTTCTCTTTTCAGGTCAGGCCTTATTTCCCCTCCTAGGTGTTAATCACACTTACTCCTTCTCTCTCTCTCCCCCTCTCTACTCCCTACTCCAGTCCCCTGTCCCCTTGCAGGGTTCCCCACATCCTGAAGAGGTCTCTCCGGGACATGACCCTACACTATCTATCATTTCTTCCTCTCTCTCTCTCTCTCTCCTTCACCCCTTATTTCACGATAGCATTTGTTCACTTATTACCATTGCACTTATTAATTGTTCTCACAAAGTACATATGTATACAACACTGTTTGTAACAACTGCCTTAATTAATTGTATGCTATGCTGATCTTTGTAACTTGAATGTAAAATGTCTCATCCCTATTGTACCCCTTTCCCCCAGGTTGCACCAGGAGACGAGCAACCGGTTGCTCAGTGTGCCTTCCTGGTGAAACATTTCAATAAATAAATAAAATAATATTTAGACACAGTTCAGTTTATATTTAACATTAGTTCTGTATTTTTCTCCCCATTATTTATTACTGAGGCCATCTGCATGAAAACAGGATCGTTGCTCCTGAAGAGTTCATTTATTCCTGTTGCTTTCTTCCTACCTGAGGTCATGATGCTCTACTTGTGACGTCACAATTACTCCCATAGCAACAGACTGTTATGTCACAACAGATGACTATGACATAAGTAGGGAGTAAGCTAAAGAGGCAGATGAACTCAAAGGGATATAGAGCATTTTTCCATACAGATTTCTCAGTAATAAGTAATGGGGAGGAGAAGTCTACTGAATACATATGGAATGCAAGCTGAATTGTACCTAAATATTATGTTTTTCAAAGTTTTCTTTGAGGCGCCAGCAGCTCTTCAGGCACAGCTCTCAGGTACTAAAGTTTCAGGAATTTCCGCACAACTCCCAGGCTGATGAATACATGAGTCTATTCCTCCAAATAATCTCGAGGGTAGAAGGTTACACTAAGGCAAACCTAACGCTTCTCTCTCTGAAGTTCCAGTATTGCTGTATCAATGTGGAGAGAACCTGAAATAATTAGACTCTTTTCCCCTGATGGTTAAGATTCTCATTTCTGCCGGTCTGGTGGCACTGAGGTGCTGGACGCCACACCTCGCACTAAGTTGGTGCCCCGGGTTCAGAAACACACCCAGGGTTATCTGGGTTGGCTGAGGGGAGAATGCGGAGCTGGATTGAGACTCCTTATGGCAGCTCTCCTCTCTGGGGTTGGGCTTCGGCGCTGCTTCACTAGGGAGCAGTGCAGGGGAAGGAAGAACGTCATCAGGCGCTTGGCAATGGCTGTGTCTTCACGGCTTCCTGCCTGGGCCACGGCCCTTCGCACTGCTGTCCGCTGGGGCGGGGACCTAGACTTCAGTAGCTATTTCAGTAACCATGGAAAAACCCTCATTCCCCTGCCATGCTGTGTGATCCCCACAAGGGGGGACGAATCCCCAGATGGCTGGTAAGCCGGCACCGAGCCTTGCCAGCAGATGGACAGTAATATATCTATGAGTCTCTTTGCTTTTTGTGGAGCGATAGAATGCATAACTTGTCTTGGTATCTGTGACCAGAGGTTGTTGCACAAACCCTGTTTTTCAAAAATACCAATGTGGTCTGTTGTCAAGGCATAGGTCAGCAAGCATGGGAGAACCAGGAGCAGTTACAAAAGTTGCAAGTAGTGTTTTATTATTCTCAATAACAACAGAACAGGATAAAAATAAAAAAATTAAAATGTACATAATTTTTTTTAACATAGGCAGTTGAAATAAAACAAAGTCCTTCCTCTGACGGTGTCTCTAATTTCAAATTTCTGTCTCCCCTCTAACAAACATTGCTGCTCTTTTTATAAGAAGTCTTTGCCTGCAATTAATTTCTACATCCTGAGCTCGTTAAGAGATATCCTGTTTTCACACAAAATGTATCAGAGTTCTTGTCAGTTTCTTTCCTGCAGATGAACAAAATATAAGATTGTGTTCTAAAACTAAACTCTTGTTGACAACTCTGTAAATGAGCTTGTGCTGCATCTTAAGGTTAACCCCTATTTCCAAATAGCTTTTTTTTTTGCAATTGTTTAACCAGGAGTGGCACACTAAGCTGATAGCTTGTTTACAGGTGCGACCTGGGAGCACAGGGAAGTTAAGTGACTTGCTCAGGGTCGCACAGTATGCACATGGCTGTTGTGGGATTCAAACCCAGGTCTCCAGATTTGCAGCTCAGAGCATTAGACTACTGAAGCTATAGTTTTTACAGTTGTTTCAACAATACAATTATATAAACTGGCAAACAAGAGGATCCCAGTTTCACATAAAGAGTCACATATATTTTTACAACCACAGATAAGCAAGGAGGAAGAAATGAAAAGACAGAAACAGCAAGTGAAGGCAGAGAGATAGCAGGAGGCAGAGAATGATGAGACCATCAGAGTGATCAGTTCCTAGGTCTCAAAAGAACATTTGATTGCACAATCAGACAGACAAAAGACAGAAAAGAAGAGGCTAGAACAGATCCTTGCATTTAACTCTTTCTGCATAACAAATGGGATAGGGCCTTATTCAACCCTGTTACATGGTCCTCAGATAGGGTCTTTTTAAAAATTTTTATTTGTACTTTATGCCCGCTCTTTCCAGTCCACAACACTAGACTCTCTCTCTGGATTTCCTAAGGTACCCTGGAACCATGCTCCTGTCCATCTGTCCTCGCTGGCTTTCCATGGAGCCTTGGTTTATCCAACTTGTGGAGTCGGGGTTTGGGGGATTTTCTCCCAAAAGTGGTTCACTGTCAAGAGGCAGTGAGGTGGTAGGTTGCAGGGCAGCACCCAGATATACTGGGTCTGTCTATGAGTTCTATGATGTTCGCCTGTATAAATAAAGATTTGATTGATTGATTGATTGATTGATGAGTGCTGGAGCCATTTTCCAGCTTTCGCATCAATTCCTTGCAATGCCTGTACATGTGATGTGTGAGCATCTATGCAGTGTCAGCCATCGTCTCACCTACTCTATGATGCACAAACCTGCAGCTCCACCTATGGTCACCCAAGCAGCATTGTACTGCACTTCCTCCCTCCCCGGAGAAGGAGAGCGTCCCGTGGGATGCTCAAACCTTCTCCTCCTGAACCTGGGTCCCCAGTGTCACCGCTGCACTGACAGACTGGCATCGAAGGACAGAGTCTTAAGTTTTTGTAGCTGGTTTGAAACAGAGGATCAGAGTCACGCTTAGGTTCAAGTTTATTGATTTAGGAAAGACTATGAGCACACGTTCCCATTTTCTTAGGCGTCGTCAGTCAGTATTGTATAAGACATACAACAATAACAGTACCAAATATACAGTGCCAATTACAAAAGACTAAAAACAAGATTTGTTCATAACACAGTACAGAATTATACAAAACATAGGCAAGAACTGTTCTCTAAGCTAGAAATCCATTGTCTCCATGATACACTTTTAATTTTTCTGTCAGCAAGTCTTCAAGAGGCCCAACACAGAGGTACTAATTCCTGTTTTAGAGGACAACTGCAGAAATAACTTGTTCTGGGAAAACTTGAAGTATGGCATCAATTTGTTCTGCCCATAGCACTGTCCTCAGGCCACCAACTCCATTTTAGTGGTTTGAAATGGGCGCCATGTTTCCTTGTGACTTTGCACCCCGATGTTTAGATTTTTTTTAGTTGACCATCCAGACTTTTTTTTTTTTTAATTCTTTGGTAACTGAGTAAGGCCTACTGGGCACAAGTACTTGTTTTCAGGGGCGACCCGAGATCACTGGGGAGGTTAAGTGACTTGCTCAGGGTGACACACTGCAAGTGGAGGTTGAGGGAATCAAACCCGGGTCTGTTGGGTGTACCAAGCTCACCTGCAGTTCATTACTCTAACCTCTAGGCTATACTGCCAGCACAGAGTCAGCCCTGTTTTCTAAACTCATGCCAGGGAGTTTCAGCAATAAGATAAGCCTAAATGCCCATGACTTAAAACAACAACGAAAAAACATGACTGTAGAGCTGTAAAACCAGGAATGAGAGTCTTTCTGTCAAGCTGCTACACCTATGATGCTATCACATGGTCCACCTATATGCCCATTGCTATTATTTTGTTTTTCCAATTTTATCCCTGTCCCCCACCCTGACAACTGGTGCTACCGCAGTTGCACCCCATCGCCACTCAGGAGGTCGGATGCGTAACTGCCTTCACAGCCATCAATGCTGCTCATTTATTGGTGAGTGGAGGGGGCAGGGGTTTGTGTGCAAATGCCAGGCAGCTACATCCTTCCTTCCTGGGAGCTGAGTGTCCTCTCCAATATACTCAGACCCTATCTGTCCTGTGTGGGATTCAGGTGCCCACTCGCAAAGACCAAATGTGCTGCCACCAGTGACACATCTCTGGGCCAGCCATTCACACCTCTAATACCTTAAGTCACTCCAGCTATAACAGTCATGACCATACCATAATTAAAAATATCGTTATCTCAGGAACTACATTTTTAAAACACAAACCCTTCTACATGTAGTTATGAAGGAAAGGTTGCACATATATCAATTTCCCCACAATTTTCAGCTTAGAGGAGTCCTGATGCATACCAACAGTTCAGCCTCTGTTAACTGTGTGGACAGCTTCTGCTTACTGCCTGGCTAAATCAGGTGTGAATTTTGGTTAGGTCACAAGGGAGAACATACTTTCTGTTCAGTTTTTCAGGACAAATTCTACAGCAAGGTCATGATTCACGCTAATTAATGTTTTTATAGTAAGCTGCCATTTCCTGCTCAGCTGCTCACAGTTGTCCCTCACTTGACAGCAGATAAACCATGAGCAGCTGGGCCTCTAGATAACCAGGAACCATATACTGTTAAGTCCAGATTCTGAAAGTGCTGTGTGGGCACACAGGAATTTCACTTCTTCTCAAACATAGGATGAAAAGAAGGAGGTTGTCACTTGGTTTGGATTTTCTGTCACTACTGTGTTGTTTCCTAAGAAATAAATGTCTGTGCACTCAACGAAGGAAAAAAATGAAAAATCGAGCAGTAGCTACAGTATAAAGTAAACCGCGTACTCGTGATTTTGTTGCTCAGTCAAAGAAAGTTCAGTACAGGATACCCCAGCATTTCCTATCTACAGAAAGTCGCTTTGTCAGGCCCCCCTTTTCCCCAGTCTGAGTTTCTTCGGTTCTGCTTTGCCAATTTTCAGTGCACCTGCTTCTTCCATGTGCCCATGTCCACTGTTGTGTCCTCCGTCTGTTTTGTTTCCTGTCTGCTGCTCCCTATGTGTCTTCAGTTTGACATATATGGGTAATGACAGAGTCACCAATATAATATATCCCTGCCAAGTCAAGCCTATAGTAACAGGTCAGTCTTTTTTTTTTTATCATTTATTTAGTACACCTTAGTCTTCCTGGCTGCCCCCATCTGACCTGTTATAGGGTATCTTCCAACTAAGTCACCCCAGCTTAATTCAGAGAAACCTATGGGTTGCCCTCTGTGGTGGCTCTGTCGAGGTGCATACCTCCTGAGTCAAAACATCACTGCCAGGCTGATAGGGAGCATGGAGTACCAGGTCCCTATGCTGTGTCACCAGGAGGTTTTCTACGATTTGTGACTCCATGGGCTCTGGAAAGTGACCTCAGTGAGCACATGAAGCTCAGCCAGATATTTTCGGTTACAGTGCACCCACGTTGAGTTATGTTACATTTTTATCTCTAGGGTATTTTTGTATCATGTGCCTTTTTTACTTGCTTACGTTCACCTCTGTGTGTGCTGATTATTTGCCATGTATTTTTGTTGAATTTTGGCCTCTGTCTTGTATACCACCCCATCACATTTGGAAGCAAGCACTGGCTCAGCATTCCTTTCCCAGTCACCAAGTTTTGAATAAAGGGTTGTGGGACAGAAAGGAAGCCGCACTAGCAGAGGCAGTGGGGTACACTGGACCAGATGCAGGGAGGTCTGTAAGAAAAAGGAGCCTGCCCTGCAGGGATCTTTGTGAAGGGAGGAGGAGGAAAAGGAGTCAGAATGGAGTAGTAGGAGGGAAGAGGGCAGGTAAGGAGTGTGGAGGTATCAGTAGTGGGGGTCAAACTATTATTTAACAATAAGGGACTACGCAGTGCAAGACATGGGACACTCTAGGGAGTGAAGTGAGAGAGAGGAGTAAATGGACCAACGCTGGGTACAGTGAGGGTAGTCGGTGGTGAATGGTCAGAAAGAATGGAAAAGGGGCTCCAGTCTGGCGAAGGGAGGAGTTAAGGTGAGCACTATAAATCACATCCCCATAGTTGAAAAATGCGAGAATCAACTTCACAACAATGTCACAATGTACTGTACAATACTACAAATGTTAAATAAAGGGTTTAAGGACAGAAGGGGAGGAGGAGGAAAGTACAGTTACGTAAGAACTTATCGTAACAGTAGATCTTCGAGAGAGGCTCTTGCAGTAGGTAATTACATATAGGACTGATGCCGGCAGGCGGCAGGACCCCACGGAAAAATTTCTAGCTAGCAGTCCCTGGCGAGGGACCACCCCCACGTCAGGAGACATCGGTATAAAGGGGCTGTCCCTGATGCCCGCCTTCCAGTTCTTTCCCGGCACGGACCAGAATGGCCGGACGAGAGAGGAGCGGATATTTCCTTCATTGGAAAAGGAGCTGAAAAAGCCTAGGGGGATGGAGGGCGGGAAGGTATTACCTACTGCAAGAGCCTCTCTCGAAGATCTACTGTTACGGTAAGTTGTTACGAACTGTACTATCTTACTTCGAGAGGCTCTGTAGCACGTAATTATATAGGACTGAGTCCCAAGCAGTCTGGAACAAAGAGAGGCACCAGGAGGAGGAAAAATTACTCCAAAAAGCAGTTCTAGCTGTGCAAGCCTCAAGACAAGAGGCCTTGCAGAACAGCCAGCCCGAAGCCTGCTCTACGGCGAGAGGCAACATCCAAACTGTAGTGTTTAGTAAAGGTATAGACGGAAGTCCACGTGGCGCAGCACAGATGTCTGCCGTAGACACATTCTTGAAACAAGCCGCTGAGGCAGCTACTCCTCTGGTGGAGTGGCCTCTTACTTGACCTGGGAGGGTCTTGTTGTATTTGTCATAACAGAAAGTGATGCAATGAGCCAACCATTTAGATAGGCATTGCTTGGAAACAGCATTGCCTTCCCTTTTATGAGCAAAAGAGACAAACAACTGATCAGTCCTTCTGAGATCCTTCATCCTGTTAGTATAGTATCTCAGAATCCGGTGAACATCCATAGTATGGAGTAAATACTCCCCTTGATTAGAGTACTGTGTGAAAAAGGCAGGTAACTCTATGGACTGATTTAGAGTAGACTCTGCGACTACTTTAGGAAGAAACTTAGAATTTGTGCGAAGAGCAACACGTTCCTTGTGAAAAATCAAGTATGGGATTTTGCACATCAGGGCCTGGAGCTCGGAAATTCTCCGAGCAGAAGTAATGGCCACCAGGAAGAGAGTCTTCCACGAAAGGAACTTCAAATTCGCAGAAGCTACAGGTTCGAAGGGAGGGAGAGTCAGTTTCTCGAGGACAAAGTTCAAGTCCCAAGGGGGAGCAGGAGTACGGATGGGGGGCCTCAAATGGAGGACCCCTCTGAGAAAGGTCTTAGAGACCTCCAGTTGAGCGAAAGCTTTATCTGCGAAGGGGACATGGTAGGCCGAGATAGCTGCCATGTGTACCTTCAGAGAAGAATGACTGAGACCCAGGTCAAACAGATGACGTAGATACTCCAGCAGAAGCCCCACTGAACAGGAGAAGGGTTCCACGTTCTTGGAATCAGCCCAGATAGTGAACCTTTTCCACTTCATGGCATAAGTGGATCTGGTGGAGGGTTTTCTGGCTTCCACCAAAATCTCCGACACTTTGGGAGACACTCCAAAATGGGATTGGGCTAAGTCTGCAGGAGCCATGCATGCAATTGAAGGGATTTGAGGCCTGGATGGACCAGGGTCCCCTGATCCTGGGTCAGTAAACCTTGAGACAGAGAGGAAGAGGAAGAGGAGGATCCTCTGAGTATTGTTGTAGAAGAGAGAACCAAACTTGCCTGGGCCAGAAAGGAGCGATCAGAATCATTCGTGCTCCTTCTGAAGCTAACTTCTGCAAGACTCGTGGGATAAGTGGAATTGGGGGAAAGGCATAGACGAATCTGTCCTTCCAGTCTAGAGACAGAGCGTCACTCCAAAAAGCGCCTCGCTCTGGAACGAGCGAGCAGAAGACGGGAAGTTTTGCATTTAGAGGGGATGCGAACAGGTCGACCTGTGGTATTCCCCAAAGTCAGAAGATACTGTCTAGGACCCCTTGGTCCAGTTCCCACTCGTGAGTCAGAGCAGAAGAGCGACTTAGCTTGTCTGCCAGGGTGTTGTCGACTCCCAGAACGTGAACTGCCGTGAGGTGGAGGTCGTGTTGTGTTGCCCAATCCCAAACCCTCATCACCTCCCTGCAAAGAGGGTAGGACCGAGTCCCTCCCTGTTTGTTGACGTACCACACCACACACATGTTGTCCATCTGGACAGCTAGGTGGCCGGGAAGGATGTATTGGTGAAGGGCTTGGAGAGCATACAACACTGCCCGAAGCTCGAGCACACTGATGTGGAGAGCTTGTTCTAGCTTGGACCAGGAGCCCTGGGTCCGATGAGGGCCTAGATGGGCTCCCCAACCTTCGCCCAAGGCGTCTGTGGTTAGAGTCTGGGAGGGGGGAGGACAAAAGAAAGGGACTCACCGAAACAGGTTCTCTCGAACCATCCACCATTGCAAGTCTCGAAGCATCGGCGAGGAGACCAGAACTGGGTGATCTAGATCGTCCACTAGCTGATCCCATTGAGAGCGTAGAGCCCACTGAGAAATTCTCATGTGGAGTCGAGCGCGAGGAACCATCGGGATAGCAGCTGCCATGAGCCCGAGAAGGTGAAGGACCGACCTCACAGAGACCGTCCTGAGGTTGGACAGCAGACTTATTTGGGTCTGGAGGGTGGATGCCCTGTCCAGAGGCAGGAAGGTCTTGCCCGTGGTCGTATTGAGAATCGCCCCAATAAACTGTAGTCTCTGGGATGGGACCAGATGAGACTTGGAATGGTTGATGGTAATACCCAGGCAGGCAAAAACCTGCTGGGTGAGGGAGAGGAAACGCAGGAGTTCCTCCCTGGATGAGGCCGCCAGGAGCCAGTTGTCCAGGTAAGGGAACACCTGTACTCCCTTGGTACGCAGGTGGGCCGCCACCACTGCCAGGCATTTGGTAAACACTCGGGGGGCCGAGGATAGACCAAACGGGAGCACCTTGAACTGGTAGTGGTCCCCCTGGAATGCAAAACAAAGGTATTTGCGATGAGATGGGCGAATGGGAATGTGCAGATAAGCATCCTGCATATCCAGAGCACACAGTCATTGACCCGGCCGTATGAGGGGCAGAAGGCCCTGCAAAGAGTGCATCCTGAACCTTTTGTATTCTACAAAAAGATTCAGGGAACTGAGATCCAAAATTGGTCTGAGATCTCCTGTCTTCTTTGGGGCCAGGAAGAAATGGGAATAGTAACCTGTCCCTTGCAGATGAAGGGGGACAGGCTCTATTGCTTGTTTCAGCAGGAGAGCCGAAATTTCCTCCTGGACCAAGAGAAGATGTTCCCGTGAATATGACGACTTCAGAGGGGGGTTGCGGGGTGGTTTCTGAAGAAACTCTATCGAGTGTCCTTCTGCTATGAGCTGGAGCACCCAAGAATCTGTGGTTATCCTCTCCCATCCCGGAAGGTGGAGGGAAAACCTCCCTCCTACCGGTTCCTCCAGGAGTCCGGAGGCAGTGGGAGAGGAAAGGAGTTAGGTGGTGTGGGGCAGCGCCGCAGCTGAAGCACCCGCTGCTTTTTTGGGCGGAAGGGCTTAGCAGCTGTGGGGGCCCGGCATTTTGTGGCCCACCTTCCCTGGGGTTTCGCCTTTGGCCGATTCAGTCTGCAAAAGGGACGGCGCTGCTGCTGATGGGGAACGGTACATGGAATCAACTGACTACAGTGCTGTCCCCTTCTCTCACTAATCAGTGATGATGTCCTTGACATCACCCCCGAAAAGCACCGACCCCCGGAAGGGTTGTGAGGGAATTTTTATATATCCTAAAGCTATACTTGCTATTATGTGCCTTGAAGCTATGCTTGCTTTAAAAGCCATGCTGTAACAAAGTCATAATGAATGTAGTAGAAATGTTTGAGTTCATGCTGTTTTTTACAGGGTTATAGAATAATACTGAGGTTACTTGAGGTACATTTGTAGGAACAGAAAGCAAAATAAAACTGGGCAAAACTGGTTGTACCAGCCTAAATAACAGGCTCGGACAAAGTATAAGATAACAACATGCTTCGGCAAAATATAAAATAACAGCACGTTGAGGCATTAAAGGCAAGCTGTACGTTGATATGGTGTGAGTAAAACTCAATTGTTTCACTCAGGTCAAATTGACCCAGGCATATGTATCAAGAAGTATTGGAAAAAAAAAAAATGGAATAAGCAGTGGAAAAGTACCCCATACATTGGTATCAACTTGTTTTTCTGTTACATTGGTATCAACTTGTTATTCTGCTTTATAATTGGCTTGGACTGAAATGTTGGTATTTTTCAAAATAAGAAGTGCAGAATCTAACTTATAAAAAGCTGCTGTAAATTGTAATCAGGGAGCTTTCTCCTTTGCAAAACTCCCGCATGCATGTGAAAGATTTGATCAAATAAAGCGACGTTAAGACAAAACCCAGTGGTGTGGTTTTCCCCGTGACGACGGGAGCAGTTGCTCAGGTAATACTTACAGTGAGAGAATTTGCGATCACAGTTTTGGCGTAGTCGGCAGGATGAGTTCTTCGGTCCGTGTCACCTCGTGATCGGGTTGCTTCCCTTGGACAAAAAGAAGGACATTTTTGTGGAACCCCATCAGGACGTGACGCCTAGGGGCCGGCGACACTCATCATCACTGTAAGTACAAGTATACCTTGGAGCGAGTGTGCACTATAAAGAACAGGCCTAGATAGAATGGGAAACAAGGGAACAAAAGATAACCTAGGTCCAGAGTTAGTATTATCTGGACCAGCAAAATGTATGGTTGATAAGTTTGGCCAGGATTCGGTCTCTGAGGTAGGACAATGGCATAAGTTGACCAGGGGAATATTTCCCCTTATAGGTACTTTTAGTATAGATGTACTAAAGAAAGCAAGAATAGCATTGAAAAAAAAAGAAGGGTTGGCCTCCCCAATAAAAAGATCCAAAACATTGGCGTATCTTAAAAGAACTAAATCGGATATAATTTTTCTACAGGAGACGCATATGAGACCACTGGAGCATGCCAAGCTCGCTAAATTAAGTAGGGGACAGGTGTTGAGTGCCTCATATAAGGGTGGAAGAAGAAGAGGGGTTGCCATTATCATTCCTTCCCACACTCCATACCAACCGGAGCGAACCTGGTCAGACCCTGAAGGCCGCCTGGTTCTCACCCGTGGGAGGCTTAACGATAAGGAGGTCACGTTAGCGTAACGATATCTCCCGGGCATCACAACTCAGCAGCTGAAACGTTGCTGGACAGAGGGTGAGCTTTACCAAAGGTGTTTTATTAATGGCTGGAGATTTAATATGCTTGTGGATCCAAGTTTGGACTCCACAAAGGAAGCCACAGAGACCATCTGGGACCCAAAGCTTCTTTAAAAGATTTGTCACAGAAATTGGGTGGTGATATCTGGAGACAGCTGCATCCACATACAAAAATTATCATACTACTCCTCGGTACATCATACGTACTCCCGGATAGATCTTGCATTTACGCAAGTGGAAAATTTGCAGTTGGTAAGTAACGCCAGATCGGGGATATAGCTATCTCAGATCATGCCCCGTGAGTACATTATGGGATTGTGACCAACCAAAAGCACTCAATGGAGGTTAAACCCATTCTACCTACGACAAAAGAATTTAGGGAGTTTGTCTCTGACAAGATCTCTGAGATCATGACCGATAACCCTGCCCCGGACACAAGCCCTCGGTCCGCAGGACACAATAAAAGCGGTCCTAAGGGGCATATAATTAAGTATTCTGCGCCAGGAAAGCGGACCTTGTAGGCAGAGCGAACTCGAAGAAAATCTTCATTTCCTACAACTAGCACATAAGCAAGGAGACAGCTCCTCCTCCCTCAGATACAGCACACCAAGCAAGAGCTAGATAAATTTGCAATACAACAAACCGAAATTGCCCTAGCTTTCCTGAGGCAAAGGTATTATGAGGTTGGGCCGCGAGCTACACGCTTGCTCGCATACCAAGTACGTAGAAGAAGAAAAGCAGCAACAATCGGTAACATTAGACACCCAGTAGGGGGACAGCCCCTCTCTAAAACACACGATGTAGCAGAAGCATTCCGGACCTACTATAAGCGATTGTACACTTCAGAGGCAGTCCCATCCCCAGAGAGTATTGCAACATACATTGGGGCACTTACTCTGCCCACCCTAAATGAACAAAGTAAAGAGGCCCTTATGCAGCCTATAACTGCCACGGAAATAATACAAATTATTACCAATTCTAAATCTCAAAAAGCCCCAGGACCCGATGGATACGGAGCAGAATTCTATAAGACTGCTAGGCCATCAATCCTCCCCACACTGCTGCGTGTCTTTAATTCGGTACTTCAGGGTGACCCACCCCCAGTTTCTTGGTCTTATGCAACCATATCGGTGATCCCCAAACCAGGGAAGAACCCACAGGACTGTGCATCGTACAGACCGATATCAGTATTAAATCAGGACTATAAAATATTCATGAGCATTTTAGCTCACCGAATGGATCAAGTACTCCCTGCACTAATACATAAAGATCAAACTGGTTTCGTGAGAGCTCGCACTACTACTGATAATATCAGGCGCTCTCTTTATCTGGTCAACCAGATGAGCAACACAGATTCCCCAGTGGTACTCATTAGTCTTGACGCAGAGAAGGCCTTCGACAGAGTAGCATGGCCGTTCCTATACTCCATCCTACATAGATTTGGTTTTCCCCCAGGCCTCATTCAAGTCCTGCAAAATATATATTCCTCACCCCAGGCCTGTGTAAGAGTCAATGGGCACCACTCTAAATATTTTCCATTAAAACGAGGCACCCGTCAGGGTTGTCCATTGTCCCCGCTGCTATTTGCAATAACCATAGAACCTTTGGCGCAGAGCATCAGGGAGCACCCCAACATTAGAGGAGTTTCTCTGGGGGGAACTGAACACCGAATCGCCCTTTATGCGGACGACATCCTCCTATATTTACAAGATCCAGAGCAGTCTATCTCAACGGTATGCCAGGTCTTAGACGAATATGGAAGTTTGTCAGTATATAAATTAAACCTAACTAAAACTGAATTGCTTACATTCAATTATACCCCTACACAAGCAACACTGGACGTCCTTCCGGGTAGATGGAACCTGACGAAGCTAAAATATTTAGGCGTGTATATCCCCCGGGAGGGAATACATTACTACAAGTATAATTATTCCCCCTTTATGACACAACTGAGGCAGGACTTACAGGCCTGGTCAGTAATTCCACTGAGCCTATTGAAATGAACAGAACTAATTAGGATGATAGTCCTCCCTAGAGCACTATATCTGTTTCAAAATATCCCCCTTTTTGTACCCCAAGGGTTCTTTAAAGAGATTAATCGCCTAATTCGGAACTTCATCTGGGCGGGGCGGAGACCCCGGGTGAACCTTAGGGTGTTGGCGCTTTCCCGGACTGATGGAGGTCTTGCGCTTCCAGATTTAAAACATTACCAACAAGCAATAACTTTGATGTACATAATGGCAAGACAAAACAGAAGTTCAAGCCCACATTGGTTGGACATAGAGAAAGTATTGATAAGTGATATTCCCTACTTCCGGACAATATATAGTCCAGACTTGAGAGAGGGGGCCTACTCAACCGCGAACCCCTGGTTGACAGCACAATTTAAAAACTGGAATGTAATTAAAAAATCACATAAACTGTCATCTAACCTGCCCCTCCTATGCCCGATACAGGCTCTTCCGGAGTTCTCTCCCAATACTCTGGACTCTGGATTTGGCCGGTGGAACGGTTTCGGCCTGCGATACTTATCTCAAATAATGACTCAAGGAGTTACCCGGTCATTTGCAGAAATTCAGACAAAGTTTCACCTGCCACATAGAGATTTTTTTCGCTACTTACAACTTCGACATTATATAGAGAGCTTACCTTTAAGCTCGCGAGACCCAGAAAACTATTCAGCATTAATTAAATGTCAGATCTCTTTGAACGACTCGGGGAAGAGGGAACAATTAATATCCACATACTACCACTCCTTAGATTCGCAGGGGGAGAGAGCCACTGAAAATGTCCGCATGCAATGGCAGGTGGAGTCTGGTTGCCAACTGACTATGGCAGACTGGCGGCTGGCATGTAATTATTCCTCTAAGGTCACAAGCTCACATCAATGGCGAGATTCGCCTGGAAAGTTTTGATAAGACACTTTAGATCGCCTAGAGCAGGGGTTCTCAAATGGTGAGGCCAGCCTCCCTTGGGAGGCCCTAACCTGTTCCAGGGGAGGCTCGAGCAAGTCTGAAAAAGTACTGTATTTAAAATTTGAGTTTTATATATTTTGTGTGAAGAGATAATGCAAACTGAAAGAGGATAATAGTAGGTGAATTTAATGTATTCATTTTACTAATAGATGACAAGGGAAGGTGAATGAGTCAAGGCTCATTTCAGGTATACCCGGGAAAGGGCAGGGAGTGAATACATTTCAAAAGGTAACTGCAAAACAATCAAAAATACACAATGAACAATAGTGCAAACAAATATGAACAATAAACTAATAATGAGTGGTGGTAATTGATCAATTTGTAGCCTGATGGCAGAGCAGCCCAAATACAAGGGTTGAACATAGAAGTGCCAAGAGCAATAGCAGGAAGGAGCAAAGTAATCCCAGAGAAGGAGAGGGAGAGGCAAAGTATGTAGGAAGGTAATGTCATATAGAGAGGAAACAGAGAAAGTAGTCTGACCCATGAAGGTACCGCAACAAGGGGTAACAAAGGTTCAAGAATGAAAATAGCAGAGTAGGTAGGTTGGCTTGGGGTGGGGTTACAATAAAGCTGAATAATAATATTTGTCTATTTTATTTGTTATTCAGATAACACCTTTGAGCACAGGAGCTCTTTTTCAAAGGTTCCACATCAGTATAAGACAAAGAATGTAAGCCAAGTACTCAAAGGGGTTTCAATTTATTTATGGTGTACTGCGCAAAGTACAGTATGTTATTTTTCTCTGGGGAGGCCCCAGATTATTTAAGTTTTTGGGGGAGGCTCAAAATCTTTTCCTTGGATTTGGGGAGGCTTACTGTGACAAAGTCTGAGAACTACTGGCCTAGAGTAACTAAGCACTATTCACAGGGCAGGTCAGCAGAATGCTGGCGAGGGTGTGGAGAGCAGGAGGCCAGTCTGACACATATTTTCTGGACATGCCCAGTGCTCTCTAGCTTTTTTAAACAACTGGAAGAGCAGTTGCAGCAGCTTATTGACCCACACTTTCAGTTAATGCCAGAGGTTTACTTATTCCTTATGTTCCCTAAACCCTATAGAGGCCCGAATACAAGATATCTGCTTACACTGCTTATCACAGCTGCCAAAAAAGTGATAACTAAACTATGGCTGATAGTACATCCCCCAGCCATTCGTGACTGGTGGGACATCACCCGACAAATTCACGACATGGAAAAGATTACATATAGTGTAAATGAGCGAGGAGAGCATTTTACAGTAAAATGGGTGCGTTGGCAATTATACTATATGTTGATCGATCCCGCTTTTGTGCCCTAGGTTCTTTTTTCTTTTTCTTTTTTACCCTAAGGGTGGTTCATGAGTTTGATCGAGGAGGGATGATTCCCCCTCTCTGTGGGGCCCCTTCCTGGTGCACCCCCAACACCATGCAATATCTGGAACCCAAAACGTGACTGAAGTGGTCTAGTAGTATCAGGGGAAGTTTTGAAGACCTTGAAGAGCAATTTGAACTTGCATATTTGGTGCAATACATATGGATTGCTGTGTGGGGACCAGATGTAAGGGTAATACTTATGAGAGAGCAATGAAAAATATATGGGAAATGCTGAATATGGGACTGGGAATGCATTTGAATCCCTAGAGCTGTTGGCGACAATGTGCCAGTTATAGATGTACTGTATAAGGTAATAACTGTAGACCTATCTGTATATAAGTTAAAATATGAACAATAAAAAGAATAATTTAAAAAAAAAAGAAAAAAAAAGAAAAGAGCAAACAAAAAGGGTGCAAGGTAGACTGGTCAAGGTTTAGAATATGGGAAAGAGAGGCAGAAAGGTGACATGAAAATCAAGTGAGAGGGTTAATGGTAAAACAAGAAGGGAAAAATACTGAACACCGTAGGAGGGTGTTTCATCATCACGATAACCCTCCACCATATCGGCCCCCTCCCCCAACTGTTCCGCCGGTCCCACAGGGAGGGGTGGTGCCAGATGCGCCACCAGAACAGGTTGCCCCGGCTGTGCCTGCTGCCCTACCTGCTCAACAAGCATTGATAGTCCAACCGGGCCAAGCAGTACAGTCAAATGAGGAGGTAGGGAGTGAAAAGGGGGAAGAGGACCTGGTTGAAGCAGTGGAATCTATGTCACTGGAAGGGAAGGTACAGGGCAAGGGAAATGGGAAGCCTTGGGTATTTAGGCAAACTGATGCAAGGACTAAGGGCCCAAAACAGGCAGGGGGAAAAAAGAAACTAACACAGCAGTTGCCTTTAATACGTTATCCCAACCCACACCCCGAGGCAGGAAGACTGGCTACCAACGAACAGCCTGCAGTCCCTAAATACATTGAAGTAGACCGCCCATGGAATCCTGAGGAGTTGAGAGAGGCCCTAAAAGATGTACCAAAGCCTCAAAATAACTTAGAAAAATATATAAAGGAGTTAACAAACTTAATAAAAATGTATGAACTATCTACGACTGAGGTTGGAGAGTGTCTTAGACGGACATTAAAGGGCAGGTGGGAGGAAGTAAAAGAGGCCTGGGACCCAGAGAAGCCAAGGGACCACATTATGCCACAATTTAACGCGGTGTGCATAAAACTACGGGAAAAATACAGAGATGTGACAGACTGGTCTCGCATCCGGGATACGAGACAAAAAGATAAGGAATCAGTACGCAATTACAAGGAACGATTGGAGGGGGTTTTTAGGCAATTTTCCGGTATTGGGCCGGATAATCCCGCATACCAGCATCAGTTGGGTATGGCTTTTTGCACCGGACTGAGTGAGCCAATTAGATTGGGAGTTACCACAGTGTCATTGGATGGGAGACAAAGAAAATGGTCGACCTAGTGTCAGTATGCTGAACATACTGAGAGACAGCAAAAGGAGATACAAAAGGAAAAGAAAAAAAAGCTGGAAAAGGCTCAACTAATGTACTTTGAGAGAGACAGTAAGCAGCCCCAACCGGGAGGTGGAAATGGCAACAAAAAAAGACAGAGAGGACAAAATAATGGAGGTTATCCACAGGGAGGAGGGGGAAAAGGGCAACCATCGGAAGGATTGGCAGGACAAAGACCCGGACCGGGAGGTGGGATCATCTGCTTTGCTTGTGGAAAACAGGGACAAATAGCAAAAAATTGTGTAAAGGCAAATCAGTGGCAGCGTAATCAAGATTCCAATGCCCTCTTGCCTTCGCCACCACCCCCTCCTGCTCCACAACAGTGGCAGCCAAATCAGCAGCAAGGTTTGGGTGAAAATCCTCGGGATCCTCAGTTCTGGACTAATAATGTTGGCTTTGCCAATGACAGCTGAAGGTTAGAGGAACACTCCCCCTCCCCCTTTTCACAAATGCTATGTGCTTCAACAACGCCAAAAGGTAGTCCAGTAACAGACTTAATAATCATGAACACAAAGTTGACCTTCTTGATAGACACAGGTGCCTCGATGTCAGTAATTCAAAAAAGCGAGTTAAATGCACCCTTATCCAGTCGAATGGTGACAACAATAGGGGCATCAGGAGTACCACAAAGAGAGCAATTAACAATCTCATTACCGGTTCGGTGTGGAAAAATGAAATTACAACATACTTTCCTCAGTAGCACGACCTGTCCTGTGAATTTATTGGAAAGGGATCTCCTGTCAAAGGTAAATGCACACATTACTTGTACCCCAGAGGGGGTTAATATAGAAGCGCCAGGGGTGGGTTTGTATCCATGTTTGGCAAAAAGAACAGGGGATTGGCTGTATAGTTGGAAATTAACAGAGCCAAAGGAGGTGGGTTGGCTACAAGAATGGGCAAAAGTAGTAACACATGGCCAGTTGCAGTTACAGACAGATTTGCATTGTACAGCACATTATGCAGTGGGAGGTCGGGACCTAACTTATGAGTGCAAAGAGTGGGGAAAACAGCCAGTAGAACAGGCCATCTGGGTGTCAGAAATATATGTGGCAAAGAATCATTGTGCAGCCTCAGTGAGGCTAAATGCAGAGCAATTAAAAGTATTCCAAGAGCCAGGGTCATACCCGCACATTTCCATGGCAAGAAAACCCCCCCTTGAGTGGAAGGAATTGGGGCCATGGGTAGCAAAAATGGTACAGTTGTGTGATTGGGAACGTGTAGGAAGCAAGCTAATATCAAGGGCTGGGAACTGTAAAAATTACATAATTAACAATAAGGTTAAGGTACGAGTGAATAAAAAAAAAGTAAATCTGCAAAAGGTTTGTGAAGAAATAGGCATACAGGAGAGTGTAAGTTGAATAAATGAGTTACCAGCAAAGCTATGGGCAGAATCAAAGTATGATGTGGGATTACTAAAAAATGCACAACCCCTTATGGTCAAGCCAAAGTCCTCTTACAGACCGAATAGGCATCAATATCCGCTGGGTAAAGAGGCGGAGGAGGGAATAGCCCCAGTGCATGCAGCATTAGTGGAAAGGGGAGTAATCGTCCCCTGCCCATATGCAACGGTAAATACACCAATTTTACCAGTGAGAAAGCCAAATGGAAGTTACCGCTTTGTGCAGGACCTAAGAGCGGTAAATAAAGCAGTACATGTACGTACCCCGGTAGTGCCAAACCCAATTACTGTATTGTCATCCATTCCACATAACAGCTGTTATTTCACGGTGATTAATTTAGCAAATGCGTTTTATAGTATCCCTGTAGAACCCAGTAGCCAGGAATGGTTTGCATTCACCTACAAAAGGGAAAAGTAAACCTGGACTCGCATGCCCCAAGGCTATGCTGAGTCTCCAGCAGTATTCTCAGCTCAAATGAGGGAGAATCTATCCGCTTTTGAGGCCCCATCGGGCAGTACCCTAATACAGTATGTGAATAATCTATTGCTTGCTAGCCCCAGTAAGGAAGCAAATGAACAAAATACAAAAGCTTTATTACTTTTCTTGGCTAAAAATGGGCATAAAGTGTCTCGAAAAACATTGCAATTGTGTAGAGAGCAAGTAAAATATTTGGGTCATGTGTTGTCTGGCAGTGGTAAAAAGTTAGACCTTGAGAGAATTAAGAACATAACAGCTTGGCCACGCCCAGTTACCAAGCAGCAAATAATGTCTTTTTTGGGTATGGTGGGCTATTGTAGAGCCTGGATCGTGGATTACGCTATGTTGGCACAACCCCTCCATGAAGCCATATTTGGCAAGAAAATGCAAATGACTGAGAAGATCAGGTGGACACCTGATCTAGAGATCTGTTTTGCGAAACTTAAAAATGTATTGGTTACAAGTCCTTGTTTGGGACTACCAAATTATGAGAAGGGTTTTAATCTGTTTGTGAATGGTAAAGGAGGTTACATGTCAGCTGTATTGACACAGGAACATGGAGGGGGACAAAGGCCCATAGCATATTACTCAAAGCGTTTGGACTCAGTGGTATGTGGAATGGTGTCTTGCTTGCAGTCGGTGGCAGCGGCTACTAAAGCGGTGTTGGCATGCGTGGATCTGGTAGAATTCTGTGCTTTGACGGTGCATGTGCCTCATTCTGTGCATTCTATTCTGCTACAAGCTCGCACAGCTCATTTAACACCTGCACGATTGCTTCAGTATCAAAATGTGTTAGTAACCATGTCTAACATAACTTTAAAAAGGTGCACCACTTTAAACCCAGCGACTTTGCTCCCCACCTCGGAGGAGGGGGAGGAGCACGACTGTGGGCAAGTAATTAATTTAGACTGTAAGCCTCGACCGAATATCACTGACGTACCCATACAAATCGCAGACTTAGAATTATTTGTTGACGGCTCGGCACAAAGAGACAAAAAAGAATCCCCCTTGGTAGGTTATGCAGTGTGTACTCAAAACTATGTCATGGAAGGAGCAAAGTTACCCCCACGAACGTCAGCCCAAGCTGCTAAACCTACATTTGACGAGCTTGTATAATAGCCGAGGGTAAAACAGTTAACATATACACAAACAGTCAATATGCATTTGGGGTAGCTCATGATTTTGGCACCCTATGGAAACACAGAGGGTTTTTAACAGCAGCTAAAAAACCTATTGAGCATGTGAATTTGGTAAAAAATCTTTTGTTAGCAATCCAAAAGACAAAAAAGTTAGCAATTGTAAAATGTCAAGCCCATACTTCTAACCAAGATTTTGTTTCTGCAGGAAATGCAAGGGCTGACGCAGCTGCAAAGGAAGCAGCTCTTTCTGGGAGTGTTCCAAAATTTCAAATGTCTTTGACTGTAACTAACCAACTTGATTTATTCTCAGTAAAGAATGTTGCAACTTTACAATAGTCGGCCAGTGCAAAAAAAAAACGTAACTGGCAAACAAACTGTAAATTTAATGCTAGCACTAAGGTGTGGACAAACCCCGATGGCAGGCTCTGCCTGCCCTCGACAGTATTTCCCTTTTTGGCAAAATTGGCACATGGGGCCAATCATGTTTCAAAAAGTGGAGTAGTCAATCTTGTAAATAAACATTGGCATGTTGTTGGCTTTTACCGTATATGCTAAAGAATTTTGTAAAAAGTGTGTAATATGTATGCAAAATAATGTTGGCAGAGGACTCCAAGTAACCCCCTCTGCCCATCCTTTTCCTACAGGACCTTTTAAACATTTAATAATGGATTTTATTGAGCTAAACCCGTGCAAAGGGTATAAATATTGCTTAGTAATTGTAAATATGTTTTCAAAGTGGGTAAAAGCGTTCCCAGTACAAAAAACCACGGCCTGTACGGTAGCAAAGGCCCTAATTAGAAAAATCATACCAAGGTGGGGGATTCCCACCCGGCTCTCCGGCAATAATGGCTCGCATTTTGCAAATAAAGTCATCAAAACCTTGTGTGAGGCACTGCAAGTGAATTTACAAATGCACTGTGCATACCACCCACAATCGGGAGGGGCAGTAAAAAGGGCAAATCAGACATTAAAGCTAAAATTGACAAAAATTATGGCAAATACTGGCCTTAGTTGGGTAAAGGCACTACCAATAGCCCTAATGAGTATGAGGGGAAGAGCTGGCCCCATGGGTTTATCACCTCATAAAATTTTAATGAAAAGGCCCCTCAAAATGACAAATGTCCCCTTCCCACAAAACCAAATAACATTGCACGGTTTAAATAATAAAATAATTGCCTACTGTTTATCTCTTAATGCTGTTTTAAAATCTCTCTATCCTAGGGTAAAAGCTGTACTTCCAGTTCCCTTGGAGGGACCCCTGCATAGAATACAGCCAGGAGACTTCGTGGTTATCAAGGACTTCCTAAAAAAAAAGTGGTGCGCCCCGAGGTGGCGAGGACCATTTCAAGTGCTCCTGACTACCGCCACTGCCATAAAAATCGCGGAGAAAAAAACGTGAATTCACGCATCTCATTGTCACTTGGTGACAGCCTCTACAGTCAATACCATTGCACAAGTAAACTGAGCAACCATGAAAATTGTTATCGTTCTGTTTTTGTTCGGACTATCGCTGCTATTTTTGCTATGGGGCTCTAAATACGTGGGGGGCAACTGCTCCCGCCGCAGCACAGAGCCATTGCACATTACAAACACTTGGTGAACTTAATAAACTTACATGCTAATAATGCTAATGTATCTAATTGCTATGTATGCACTAGCTCTCCTTTCTCTGCAGCCGTAGGGCTCCACCTAAAACCCAGGCCTGTAAATAGCACTGAGGCCAGCAAAATTCTCGGTGCCATCAGGGGAAAAAACATCACTAATGCCCCAAATTATGCTACAAACAAAATAAAAAACCTAACTGTGTTTCGGAGGCATAATTTTACTGCATGGTACAGCCCACCAAATAATACAAATGTGTCAACCCCATTGTATCTAGACGTTAGACAGCAAAATATATCAGCCAGGCTCTGCCTGTGTAATAAGCAATTAACTGTGAGTTTAGCGCCACTGGAATGGTCCACGTGCCAATATTGTAGGCACTACAACAGCACCACCAAGTCCGAGTCCACCATAACCAACTGCTCTCAAGCAAATGCCCACACAGTACATCCTAATTTCACTGCCATGGGCAGTCTGTCAGGTCTATACTGGGTATGCAGAAATAGGGCTCATCTTTTTCTACCTATGGGGTGGACGGGCTGCTGCTATCTAGCCACACTCCACCATGCGGCCCATGTATATAAGTACAATGCATCTGCTATACATCAGCGTGTAAGCTATATAAATCAAGTTCAAAAAAGGGAGGTGCCGGACGCAAATAAACGTGTCCCAGTGGGAAAAAAATTTGGGGCAAAAATCTTCCCATGGTGGGGTGTTGTTCAAAACATGCATTACACTGACCAGTTAAGCTATGAGTTAAAAACGTTAATTAATAATACCTTAAAATCAACTGCTTTGCTGACAGCTAAAATTAAAGCCCTTAAAATCGTAGCTTTGCAAAACAGAGCCGCACTTAATTATGTATTAGCCTCGCAAGGGGGTGTGTGCGCCATTATAGGAAAAAAATGCTGCACCTATATACCTAATAACTCCCAAAAACTAGAGCAAGTAATTAAAAAAATAAAAACACTACAGCAGCGTGTTCTTAGTAAGCATGCACCTATATCGCAGGGCTGGGACCCCTAGTCATGGTTCTCAAGCATATTTGGTGACTGGGGCACTACCCTCCTCCACTGAGTGGCAGTAATCGTGGTGGTAATACTGGCATTATGGCTCCTGACTGTGTTGCTCAAATTTCTCTTGCGACAACTGTGTAGCACCTTGTCGCCACATGCCATCACCCAGCTGCACCCCTTATTACACCCCAAGGACCAAGACCCTAGCAAATTAGTCGGGGTGTTCCCGTTCTATAATGTACCAGATGTGACTAAAATGTAATAGTTCACAAAGTTAATACAAAGTATCAAAGGGGGGAGAGTGTGAGGGAATTTTTATATATCCTAAAGCTGTATTTGCTATTATATGCCTTGAAGCTATGCTTGCTTTAAAAGCCATGCTGTAACAAAGTCATAATGAATGTAGTAGAAATTTCTGAGTTCATGCTGTTTTTTACAGGGTTATAGAATAATACTGAGGTTACTTGAGGTACATTTGTAGGAACAGAAAGCAAAATAAAACTGGGCAAAACTGGTTGTACCAGCCTAAATAACAGGCTCGGACAAAGTATAAAATAACAACATGCTTGGGCAAAATATAAAATAACAGCACGTTGAGGCATTAAAGGCAAGCTGTACGTTGCTATGGTGTGAGTAAAACTCATTGTTTCACTCAAGTCAAATTGACCCAGGCATATGTATCAAAAAGTAGTGAAAAAAAAATGAAATAAGCAGTAAAAAAGTACCCCATACATTTGTATCAACTTGTTTTTCTGTTACATTGGTATCAACTTGTTATTCTGCTTTATAATTGGCTTGGACTAAAATGTTGGTATTTTTCAAAATAAAAAGTGCAAAATCTAACTTATAAAAAGCTGCTGTAAATTGTAATCAGGGAGCTTTCTCCTTTGCAAAACTCCCGCATGCATGTAAAAAATTTAATCAAATAAAGCGACGTTAAGACAAAACCCAGTAGTGTAGTTTTTGCCCCGTGACGACGGGAGCAGTTGCTCAGGTAATACTTACAGTAAAAAAATTTGCAATCACAGGGTGCTTCCTGGATAGCAGATTGCACCTCCGGAACCAACCCTGATACACGGAACCAAGCATGACACTGTAGGCCTTCAGTGAAAGCTTAGCTTCGCCCAGCAGTGTCCACTGCATCGTATGTCACACGAAGCATGTGTCGACTGGCCGAACGAGCAGAGCGGACAAGATCAGCCAACTCCTGCTTGACTTGGGAGTCAGGCAAGGAGTCCAATCTGGCTTCCACCTGAGTCAGAATGGCCTTCTGATAGTCCCCCATATGGCCGACATAGTTCAGGGCCCTGATCCCCAGCATGGAGGAAGCATAAATCTTTCTCCCATACTGGTCCAGAAGGCGTGATTCCTTATCAGGTGCTGACAAGCTAAGATGTTTGGGGTTTGCCGACCGGCCGTGAGCAGCGATAATCACGATCGAGTCGGCACGAGGGTGAGAATCCAGGAAATCAACACCCTCTGGAGCCTGATACAGCCTGTTTGACTTCCTAGGAAGTGGGGCTAAAGCCGACGGCTGCTTCCATATTGTGGTAACGAGGTTGGCGTAAGGCTCTATCCAGGGTGGCACCAAGGTAGGAGCTGTCACGGGCAGATCCAGATGTTCAGCAAGTTTCAGACACTGAGGATCTGGTTCCAGGGAGTGCCACTGATGAACCTCCTGGATTTTCCTAAGCAACTCCGTAAAAGAAGGATCCTCCGAATGAGACTTCGGAGGAGTCCTTGGCCTGGGCTTCTACGGAGAGCATGGCTCGTCATCTCTCTCGGAGCAACCGTCGGAAGAATCCGAGGAGTCCGAGGGTGAAGTGGAGGATGAAGAGGAAAAAGACTCCCTTTCCCGACCCGGGGGAGGAACGGACCCCTTGGGGAGTCCCCGGGGAAGTGTGTCCTGCCCTTCTCTGGATCCAGACGGAAGAACCCTGGAATCCAGAGGTGGTGAGGGAGTGTGCTGCCTCGGACGTACAGGAACCTGGGACAGCACCGTCATCAGAAGGCGGCTCTCGACCTTTTTGGTGATCTAAGCCTTGGCCTCAGCCCACCAGGAGGCCAGAGTCTCCTGCAGGTCCACCGGCGGCTGCGAGGGCGGTGGAGGAGAAGGAGGCAGGGGATAAGGATACGGGTTATAACCGTATGGAGCATATCCAAAACCCGGCTGTGGGTATCCCAGCGTTGGGGAAACCCGCGTCAGGTACTGTGGCGCCGGATACTGTGGTCCCGGGTATGCCGGCGTCGGATAGGACAGAGGATACCCGGGAGCCGGGTGGGGGGGCTGTCGGAGCAGACGGCCCGGCCGGTGGCCTCATGGGCGGGTCCACAGTGGAGGGCCCAGAGGGTGGAGGGCCCGACGGGAGCGGGATGTCTCCTGGAGTCGGTAGGGCCGGCGTCAGGGCCGACGTCGGAGGCCCTGGCATCGGAGGTACCAATGTCGGAGGGGCCGACGTCTGAGCCAGCGTCCGGGGAGCCGACGTCAGATCCGGCGCACCAGGTGGTGGAAGGACTGACGGAGGAGGAAGATCCCCAGCTTCACCCGAGGATGGAGGGGAGAAATCCCCGGGGTCGTGTTGGGGAGACTCTGGGTCCCCAGACGGCAGCAAAGACTGCTGAACTGGGCACTACGGACGTGAGAGTCTTAGTCCTTTCCTTGCCAGCCGGATGTCGGACGAGCCAACACGGGCTTAAGGGCGAAGCTCCGTGGGCGCTGGAGCAGCCGGGCGTCCGACTTATGAGAGAGCCATCACTGGAGGCAGGTCGAGAAGCGGATCAGCCTGGTCCGTGGAGTGGGGCCGCCAGCCACTCCCCGGGCGGGTCGGGCGCCTTACTGACCTCTGGGCAGACGCCGGAGGAGGCCTGAGTCGCCCGCAGTGGTAGGCTGCAAGCCTGCGGCCGAACCAGGGGCGGAGGCCTCTAATTGCCCGGAGGTGCCCACAAGGCCCGAGCGTGAGCCAGACAGGTGGGCCGATGCCCCCTCAGAAACCTCCGAGGTGGCCATCGAGGAGCGGTCCCCCGGAGGGGATGTTACCTGAGTCCCAGCGACTCCGGAGGGAGACGCAGTAGAGGAGCCCCTGTCCCGGTGCCTCTCCTTCTCATTTTTCTTCTTCTTCCGATGGCCTTTGGGGGAAGTGGACGCATGCCTCAGTTTTTTGAGCTCCTTTTCCATTGAACTTATTTTCTTCTTCAGAATATGGGCTTCCAGGGATTGCTGCTACCTTTTCCGGGTAGCCGCGTTGAAGCTGAGGCAGTGCTGGCACTTCTCGACTGGGTGATCGGGGCCTAGGGAGAACAGGCACAGGGAATGGCCGTCCTTGTGCAGCAGTTGGGCGCCGCATGAATCACACTTATTTTTGTGCTCGGAGGGTGTAGGGGATGACATACACCGATGATGTACTGATGTTAGTCGAAAAAAGCAATTATTTCGGTAAAAAAAAGACGAAAATAGGGCTGACGAAGCACAAACTTTTCTGCAGGAGCTGCACGAAGCTAACGGCAGGAAAGAACTGAAGGTGGGTCTAGGACCGCCTTTATACCCCGACGCCTCCTAACACCGGGTCACCTGACATGGGGCGGTCCCCGCCAGGGACTGCTAGCTAGAAATTTTTCCGGGGGTCCTGCCACCGGCCGCGCCAGTCCTATATGTAATTACCTACTGTAAGAGCCCTCTCGAAGTAAGATCACAAGCAGCAGGGGAGACCAGACGCAGGGAAGTCTGGAAGAGAAAGCAGCCTGCCCAGCAGGGAACTTTGTGAAGGGAGGGGAGGAGCAGGAGTCAGAATGAAGGAAAAGGAGGTGGGGCAGTTAAGTGGAAGTGGCGGGGGGGGGGTGAAACCAGTATTTAGCAATAAAAGATAGGCAGTGGGATAGACGGCAAACCTCCAGGAAGTGAAGTGAGAAAGAGAGAGGATTGTAAGGAGCAGTGATGGGCACACAGAGGGCAGCCAAGAGTGAACAGAGAGAAAGACTGGTAAAGGATATCCAGGCTGTCCATGGTAGAGTTAGAGTCAGCGCTATTGGTTAGAATATGTGGCTGGGACAGGCACACTGAGCCAAAGCTCATTTCCAGGTGCGTTCTGAGAACAAGGAAGGGTAAGTGACTTGCTCAGGGTCACACAATATGCAAGTGGTTGTTGTGGGTTTCAAACTCAGGTCTGCTGGGTCTCCAGCTGCTTCACAGCTTGGTGTTCTAAACCTCTAGGCTATACTGCCTCCAACCAAATCTTCATACCGGATCAGCAGAAGAATAATTTTTATAACAATCTCGCAATGTACTACAAATTTTAAAGCAGCAACCAGTAGCAATGTGGTTCAATGGTTAGAGCACAGGATCAGCAGACAGGAACCACAGGATCAAATCCCACCACCGCCATTTTCTCACTGTGCCACTCTGGGCAAGTCACTTAAAATTAATATTAGTAGTACTGTTTTTCTTTTCTCTGTTACTAACTAGAATATTTTCTACTTGACAATACTTGGTGTGGAGTGTGGAACAGTCCTCTAGCTGGAGGCTGACATAGCTGGTTCTGTCCCTCCTCATACATCATCCGCCCTATGACCTCACGTTCTGTGACATCACAGCTGACCAAGAAGAGCCAATCACCTGCTGCCAGACTGGGTACTTGTGATACCACAATAATTAAGCGATGTCACAAAAATGTTGGCGAGGCATGACGAGGTATAAAACTATAGAGATATGTCAGTCTCCAGGTGAAGTACAGCTTCTCACATCACACCTAATACAATCACATAGAAAACCTTCTGATGACAAAGCAGAAAAGGAAAAATACTTCAGAAATAAAAAGTAACGTCTCGCTACTTTTATGTTTGTGGCCCCATCCCTTTGGAATTCTCTACCCCGTCGGACAAGGGAGTGTACGACCGTGGGGAGTTTTAAACAGGCTCTCAAATCCTTTCTATGGGAAAGGGCCTATGGTGTCTCTGACTGATGACTGTATTTGTTTTTAACAGTTTTTGTATTACTGTTTGTATACTTTGCTTGTATCTTATTTTATTGGAATGTGCCTTGGTATTCGAAAGGCGTAATATAAATAAAAATTATTATTATTATTATATTACTTTTAAAAATAAATAACATTTTCTGCCTGTTATTTTTGAAGCTACTGCCTCTTTAGCCTTCCTATGTATCAATCCTCCTAGCTGTACATCCAGGTAGAAGCAGGACCAGCACTACAAGATGCTACATCTCTCAGCTGGGCTACCCAGGCAAATAAACTGTAATAAATAAATAAAATGAATACTATCCATGGTGCCCTGATGATAGCAGAATTAACAAGCATTAAAATGATGTCCCCATTCTTCCAAAAATCTCCCTTTCTGTGACGTTTTGGTGTGCTGAATTTGCTTCCACCTAACAGCCAGCAAGTCTCACATTTGAGTGATGAAAGGCCCAGGGCCAAGATTTCACATTTCATCTGTTATGATGATTGGTAAGAGCTGAAATTCTCTGTAAATTTAAACAGGGTTCAACATATGTTGCCATAGCTACCCTTAAACTGTGGATAAAGGATATACTGCAAAAACGGCTGAAAAGCAGAGAATAGTGTGACAGGGTGAGAAGGTTCCCTCACTTCCCTCACTGAGCTTCGTGCCCCCACCTGGTCACTGAATACATGTTTTTTCAATGCTGCAGCACAAAATAATTGCTCAAACAGAAAGTACTTTATAGCCGGCTCGATGGTGCTGAAGGCTGAGGCACTGGACGCCTTACCTCACGCTGCACCAGTGACCTGAGTATGGGAATGACCCCGGGTCTCTGGGGTGCCGGCATGGGGGGGGGCGGAGGTGGGAGCAGGATCGAGCGATGGCTCTCCTCTCCCGGGAGGGGGGTTGCCCGCCTGTAGTCCCGCAGTCACAGGATGGAGGTCCGGTGACAGGCGTACGCAGCAACGGTGCAACCCGGTGGGGTGGGGAGCATCCAGGCGTTAAATACATGTGACTCTACACATGTGTCATGTCGGATGCGGGAGGGACTTAAAGGGAAAAAGCCAAAAGTACTTACAGAAAAAAGAAAGTACTTAACTTCTGTGTAATGATTTGATGGGCAAAGTGGTTTAGAAAGTGCAAAACACCTGGGACCAGATAGTCAAAAATTAGTGAGGACACCAAGGGGTGTTTGCCTGCATTAACTGGTATTTGCACTTGATTCATGGGTGTGGTCTCTATTCAGAGACCCCCACAGTGCAGACAAAACCCATCAGTGCCCAAGCACTACAAATCTCTGCGCCCATGCAAATGAGGGGGTCACCACTCATGAGCACAGCAGCAAATTCAGAGGTTTGCATCAGCAGTAAATGCCGCCCAAACAGGATCTAGTTACCAGCTTTGCAAACCTCCACTTAACAGGCTGCAAGGCCTTGGTGGTGGGGTGGGGTACTGCAGTCGCCTGCCCCCCCCACTCCCCCGAACCCTGTCCCGGTGAAACAATGAATGTGCTGGTCTCTAGTGGCACCCCTCACCCCTAAATCACCCGTCTTTGTAGTGCTCACTGTCTCCCTGGTGTATAGTGACACCCCCCCATGCTCCGATCCCCTGCTCCATTAGTTCAAACATTCTTCCTGGTGTTTAGTGGCACTCTGGAAAGGAGCAGGGAAATCCTAGCCTCCCCAAAATATCAGGGTAGTTAGTGAGGTAAACACCAAGACAGAGACGTTGATAGGGAGAAGGGCAGGAGTAAATGGAGAAAATGACAAAGGCAGTAAGGACAGGGATGGGGCAAAAAGGGGTAAGGCCATCAAGAAATGGAGGGTAATGAGTACCAATGCCCATAGTCTGGGCAACAAGCTCCCTGAACTGGTGGCCTTGATGGAAAAGGGATGCCTGGATATCGTGGCAGTCACAGAAACATGGTACACAGAGAACCATGACTGGGATGTTAACATAACAGGGTACACAACCTACAGGAGAGACAGGGAGGGTAGAAGAGGGGGAGGACTAGCTCTCTATGTAAGAGATGGGATAAAAGCAACAGAACAAAAGAGTAAACAGGGAAGAGAGGAGGCACTGTCAGTCACGTTAGAGACTAGAAATGGCACCACAGTCCGCACACGGGTTGTATACAGACCCCCATCTCAGGGGGAGGGAATGGACAAGGATATGATAGAAGGCATCCTTAGGATGGCATAGAAAGGGGAGATATTGTTGATAGGGGACCTGAATATGCAGGGTTTTAAATAACTGATTAGCAGTTTTTTCCTTGGGAAAATACTAACTGTACGGAAAGCATTTATATAGGTTTTCTAGAAGTGTTATGTTTGTTAACCACAGTGAGGCAAGTGCTATGCATTTTCACAATGTTTTAGAACTTTTATGATCAAAATGCTAATCAATTTTTAGAGTTAAATAAAACCCTGGTATGCCAGATGTTAACTGGAGCACCTTTGCTGCAGCCACATCCAAGAACAGGGCCATTCTCGATGCCCTACAGGGGATATGCCTCAGACAGCTAGTGTTGGAACCCACTCAGGAGGGAGCAATCTTAGACCTCGTACACACAAATGGGGAAAGTGAGAGGATCTCAGATCTAGAAGTGGGTAGCTATCTGGGAACAAGTGACCGCCAAACAGTGTGGTTCATGATAAACTCAGCTGCAGAGTCAAGCCATACAAAAGTGAGGGTACTGGACTTCAGGAGGGCTGACTTTGTCAAAATGGGACAGTGCCTTAGAAAAGCACTAGCAAACAGGCAAGAAGGAGGGGTGGAGCAACAATGGGGAAACATCAAAACTGCCATCACAGAGGCAACAAGCCTTTGTGTGAAGCAAATAAACAAATCAAAATGGAAGAAAAAGCCACTATAGTTCTCAAAAGAGGTGGCGGGGAAGGTTAGGGAGAAAAAGATAGCATTTAGGAAGTATAAGGAAACATAGAAGGAGCAGGACAGAGAACTGCACCAGTTAAGGCAGAAGGAAGCAGGGAGGCAGTCAGAATAGCAAAGGTCCAAACTGAAGAAAAGACAGCCAACTCTGTTAAGAAGGGGGAGGGGGGTAAAACCTTTTATGGGTACATTAAGGAGCGTAGAAAGACAAAGGGAGGGATAGTGAGGCTGAATACAATAGACGGTGGATGGGCAGAGAGGGACAGTGAAAAAGCAGGGATACTGAATGAATACTTCTGCTCAGTATTCACAAAAGAGGAGGGGGGGGAGATACCTAATCCAATTAACAGAAGCACTCTGGGTAGGGGGGTCGATTCCAGTCCTTTCACAGAAGAAAGGGTTCTGAAAGAACTCCTAAAACTGAAGGTGGACAAAGCAATGGGGCCTGATGGGATACACCCCAGAATTCTAAAAGAATTAAGGGGAGAACTAGTGACACCACTGACTACCCTTTTAACAAATTGTGGGAGGATGGTGTGGTAAATGAGGACTGGAGAGGGCGGATGTGATTCCCCTTCACAAAAGTGGGAGCAAGACAGAGGCAGGAACTACAGACCTGTCAGTCTGACCGCTGTGGTAGAGAAAATGATGGAATGACTACTGAAGGAAAGAACTGTTGAGTACATAGAGGCCAGTGGGGCACAGGACTAAAGGCAGCATGGATTCACAGCAGGAAGGACATGTCAGACAAATCTAATCATTTTCTTTGACTGGGTGACCAAAGTAGTAGACCAAGGAGGGGATGTGGACATGGCCTACCTAGACTTTAGCAAGGCATTTGACACAGTCCGACACAAAAGATTAATAAACGAATTGGCCAGCCTGGGAGTGGGTCCCAGGGTGGTAGCCTGGGTAAAACATTGGCTGGACAATAGGACACAGAAGGTAGTAGTAAACGGAGTCCACTCTGAAGAAAGGGGGGTTACTAGTGGGGTACCGTAGGGTTCAGTACTGGGTCTGGTCCTTTTTAATGTTTTTATAAGTGACATTGCAGAGGGACTGGAAGGAAAAGTATGCCTCTTTGCAGATGACACAAAGATCTGCAATAGGGTTGATACACGAGGGGGGGGTGGAAAGGATGAGAAGGGACTTGGCAAGGTTGGAGGAATGGTCAGAAGTATGGCAGCTTGGATTCAATGCAAAGAAGTGCAAAATAATGCACCTGAGAAACAAAAACCCAGGGGAAGAGTAGATAATGGGGGGGGAGGTAGTAAAAACAACAAAAATGGAAAGGGACCTGGGGGTAATCATATCAGATGACCTTAAGGTTAGCAAGCAATGTGAGAAGGCAGTAGGGAGGGCCGGGGGTATACTGGGATGTATAGGGAGAGGCATCACCAGCAGAAAACAGGAAGTTGTTATCCCTCTGTACAGACAGTTGGTGAGACCCCATCTGGAGTACTGTGTCTAGTTCTGGAGACCACATCTCTGCAAAGACATAGACAGGATGGAGGCAGTCCAGAAGAGGGCAACTAAAATGGCCATATGAGGAGAGACTAAAGGAGCTTAATATGTATACCCCTGAGGAAAGAAGGGAGAGGGGGGACATGACTGAAACTTTTAAGCACCTCAGTGGAAGGGGCTTTTAAATTTCTCCCTTTTCTGAACTGAATTATAACTAGTCTGTCATCCACTACTGTTCAGGCAGCCCGCTAAAAGTTTTTCTTAAGTTGCCCCCCCCATGTGTATCAAAACACTTAGAATTCAGCCCCTGCCTACCTTACACATCAAGCCCAAGAGAGCCTGCCCTCGATAGTAAAACAAATCACGCTCCACTGAGAAGTCAGTTCAAGCGCTATAAAGCTCGTTTAAAGTGAAATGTGTGAACAGACACCAAACCGCAGGCTGTTTGGGGTTTTGTGTACGCAGCTGGGCTAGCCGCCCGTAACTCCTGCACTGGCCCTGCACCGAGGTATTCACGATCATGATCTATTGGGACTGCTGCCTTACACACCCTTCCTTGGTGGGGCAAAAGAAAAATCTTGTCATAGCTGCCAGTTAATCAGCTCTATATAGGGCTCAAATCGATCCTGTCAGCAGGCCCCAGTTACTCAGCCATATTAAGGGAACAAGTCTGCCATTCCAAGGGACACCAGGTTCCAAGCCCAATTATATTAAGAAACAGTTTTATTTTAATTACTTAAAATTTTACTGGACATGTATATATTCTGTGGGACAGGTAACATTTGCATCCCACCTGTCCCTTGGACAGCCACTCCCAAAACATTATTTCTAGCCCTGTCTTGTTTGATTACTAAAGTAATTACAGTACAATCTTGATTATCCAGACTGCTTGGGAGACATGAAATTAGTTTGGATAATAGAGGGTCCATAAAACTGGGATTAAAACGTTCAGAGAGTATTCACTCGGGAGACATGCTACCAGTCCATGAGATAGGGACGTCCGGATAATGAGGGTTCATTAGATCGAGATTGCACTGTATTTACTGGGTTCAAACTATGTCCAGGAATGTTTTTTTTTTTTAGTGCCGATAGACTCTGTGTACAGTCTGTGCAATGTTCCAGTGTACTGAGTGGTTCTACCTGTCCAAACCTCCGGAGGAGAGTCTCTTATACCATAAGAGCCATCCCTCAGAGGCCCTAATCATTTATTTTAAATCACTTGAGTTTAGTTTAAGTGATAAATAATACGTTGTCTTTTTTGTTCATTTTATTGCGCTGCCTTCCTTCAGCGTAGAATTGGATTGCTCCCTCTTTAGTGTTTTGGCACGAGAGCAAACTGCACACCAGATAAGAGGTACACTAGCTCTGTGTGCTGATTGGCTGAAATCCCCTTAGTGATTTATAATGTTTATATAAGTGCACCAATGCTGGGCAGCTATGTGCAACTGCATTGGGCCCTGCACCACTTCAATAGCTGGGTAGCCAGTGAAGCATCAGAAACTCCCCAGAGATGCAGGCCGGCCCAGTGGCATGGAGGGTAGAGGCATCCATGCCTTAATCTCCTGCCACACCAGCGACCCAAGTTCACGATGCGAGCGGCTCATCGGGGGTCAGCCGGGGAGGGAGATGATCAAACATCGGAAGGACTGCTCTCCTCTCCCAGAAGTTGGTGCACCACTCCTGCCAAATGACTGCCACCAGGTGGAAGACTAGTGGCAGTGTGGGTCAGAGAGCAACCAGGAAGGGAGGGTGCTGCAGGACTGCTGCGTGGGCTCACCTCCATGTGCACTGCTGACATGCGCATCAGCAAAGGGGTGATGGAGCAAAGTGGAAAAGGGGATCTAACAGGGCCATGAAGCCCCGGCTGCACAGCCCTGACTCTGCGATCCTGGGCAAATCTGGATTGTGCTGGGGGGAAGGGGGAGGATAGCCCTCCCCTCCCTTGCCCTGCCACAGGGGGAAATCAACTTGGCAGGAGGCTGGGTTGGGGGGCAGCCGGGAAAGAACAAGTCCTCTGTGAGAGGACCAAAGCCCAACCGCTAGCTCCACAGAGGAAGAAACAGAAGAAGAAATAAAAAATAGAAACCCCCTAGAGACATAGGGAAACCAGTACCAGTAGGAAGCAGGGCAGAGGCCCAGAGAGTAGTTGGGTAGGGCCTCTGTGTTGGTTTTGGGGACAGGCTGCATGGAGGGATTTACCAGTGGCTGGGGAATTGCATGTCTATAATTTATATGCTTTAACCTTTGCCTTTTCCATCTCTCAGGAGGCAGTACAGAGCAGTGGGTTAAAGCTTTGAGCTGCAGATCTGGAGACCTGGGTTTGAATCCCCCTAGGTGCACACTGTGTGATCTTGAGCAAGTCACTTAACTTCCTTGTGCTCCCAGGTTGCATCTGGAAACAAGCTTCGGCTTAGTGTGCTATACTCCTGGTTAAACAATGTTCCCTTTTCCTTCCCTTTCCCCTTAGGACCTTGTTCATGATGTCCCCAAATAAGTCCCTTTCATACTTATTTCAGTTACTGACTTCCTAGCCTGTTATTTGTAGAGTGCGAGGTTATAATGGGGACCAACTGTTACTGCACTGAGTGGGGAATGGGAGAGCTGTACCACTGGGGACCAAGAGGGTTGGTACTGTTTTCCAAGAGTTAGTAGCAGGCTGTAATGTAATCCACTTAATTTCCACAGGTGGAGGCACCATACAAGTTATTATCTTAACAACTTTGAGCAACAAATTCCCATAGCAGATAATGACCCAGGCCCCTCCACATTATTTGAGTCCATAAGGCAGGGGCAGTATTTCCTGTGTCCCCTAGGTGCCAGGGCAGGCAGTGGTCCCCAAGGTGAAAATAATTCAATAAAAAGGGGATTTCTCTGTCCCCTCAGGAGCAAGGTAGGCAGTGCTCCTGAGAGGAAAAAAAGCGCTGCTCTGTACCCTTGTGAGCACGACAGGCAGCAGTCCTGATAGGAAATAAAAAAAAAATTGGTAGTGGGCTTTGGGATGTCCCCCCAAAAGTAGGGCATACATTGCTCTGGGGGGGGGGGCATATTTAAAAAACAAAAGTAGAGGAATGGGGGTACCACTGGACCAGTTGTCATCTGGGGGGATGAGGAAGGGGATATCACTAAATGCTAGAGGCATTTTTTGGCGAGGGTGGAAGTAGGACGCCAGGGACTTTCTTTAGGGCAGGTTGAGGAAGAGGGGACCACTGGACTCCACAGACTTTCTTGGGACGTGGTGAGGGAAATTCCTTTTTGTTTATTTTTGTGCTATTATTTTCTCCCATCCCAGTTGGCCCTTTCTCTTTGCCATCCTCCCAGCCCTGTCCCCCAAACATCGGACCCCCTCTCGTCTTCTCCCATGGCTTACCCTCCGTGGCAGGGTGGCAGGGAGCCCCCCAACTCAACCCGCCAGGTCCGGATCCAACATCGGGGAGGTGTCTTTTCGGGGGGCGGCGCCTGCGGAAGATGGCCTTCCATGCCGTGCAACCAGGACCAGTTTCTGCTTTTTTCTGTAGAGGGGAGCGTGCAGTGCTGACAATGGCTGAGCTGCATGTGCTTCCGCATGCACCATGCCAGTTGGGTGCTCCTCCTCCGTGCCCTGTTGTACAGGACCTGGTGTGCCAACACTTAGCCTCTGCTAGGTGTCAGGTAGGTGCCGGTCTCTGTTCCCCACCCTCCCGGGAGAGGAGAGCTGTCCTCCGGACGCTCAGTCCTCTCAATCCCAGGCTGACCTCTGATGACACACTCGCACCGCGAACACCAGTAGCCAGTGTGGCAAGAGGTAAGGCATGATGCCTCAATCCTCCACGCCCCTGGGCAGGCAGGAAATTCCTTTTTAAAAAGTAAGGAAATTCTTTTCAAAACATTACATTATGGTAATGTTAGGGTAGCAGACAAATCACAGAAAGGTAGAAAACGCTGAGATGGGGTAAATAAAGACCCTAAATCTGCACTTTCTGTGTAAGCAATATGGTATTTATTTATTTAGTTTTCTTAACCAACTAGGTGCACTAGACAAGAAATGCCTATTTTTAGGCACAACCTTAAATAACACACAGCAGCAAAGGCAACAATATTACAACAGGTGTGGAAGAACAAACAATGAGACACAAAATGTGTCCTAGTCAAAGTGTTACACTGAGCAGAAAAAGGTCAAAACAAGCACAGATGAAGGAACGAGTACAGTGCAAAAACATAAGGCAGCCAAATAAACAATTACACAAAAAGGTTAAGGATAATGATGATAAATACAACACTGAGACAATAGATGACGAAAAGCATACAGGCTGGGTTCATTACAATGCAAAAATACCACTACAGAAACAGAGTATCAAGTACAAGAACATTGATCTGTGGAACTCAAGAATTTGTGAAGTCTTTTTTTTTAAATTAGGGTGGGACTGAGAGACCCGAAGGTAAGGAAGGAGGGAGTTCCAAATCCTTGGTACAAAGATGGCAAACGCCTGCTCACCCATTTTAGAGGAATACTTGGGCACGGTCAGCAGAGACAAATCACTGGATTGCAGGGGGTAGGCTTGGTCTGAAGGCATTAACAGAGCCACCAGTGTAGCAGGTTTGGATGACCTGATAATGCTGTCAATAATACAGTCCAGAATATATGGGCAACGAGAGGGAGGAGATGGCCAACCAAGACTAGAGTATAGCAGGCAGTGGCGGGTCAGCTGGGTAGTGGATAAAGCAAATCAACAAATGTTATTGTAGGTGACGTCCCATTTGGACAGACTGCAAGCACTGACCTGATAAAATGAGGTGAGCCCATATGTAAGGCTTGGTAGCAGGACTCCCTGGGCTACTGCAATCCTTGCAGCAGGAGTCATGGCATATCTGATTCTGTAGACGAGCTCAAGCTTAGAATTTACAGACTTGCAGATGTTCGAAATGTTAAGAGTAAAATCCAGGGCAGGATCAAGGTATGGTCTAAATAGTTATAGGAGTCAACCATGGAGAGGAAGGAGCCATCATAACAGCGGATGGTGAAGCTGGTGGTAGGATTTCATATATCTGGATCAATGACACCTCTTTTCTGTGCAAGACTCAACAGCACTGTGAATCCCTGCTACCTTGTCTACACAGACTTGGGGCAGCATTTTCAAAGCTGGAGCAAAAGGCAGAGCAAAGTCCCCTTCTGGGAGCAAAGTTGCCTGACATGCGCAAAGTGGCATAACTGAACAGGTGCAGAGCCAAGTTTGCATATGCAAGTCTGTTCCATTATACCAGCATGGGAATACACGGCAGAGAAGGAGCATGGTGCATCCAAAACCCTCTGCTGGTCTAGGAAGGCGGGACAACTGCATAGGCAGGCCTCACAGAGCTGTTTGCTCTGGAGACACAAAGATCCATAATGGAATTGTGATATGCAGATGACCACTTTCTCCATGGATGGTGCAAAGAGGGCATTTGTATAGCATAATATCATTATGAGGAGCAAACATTTGCTCCTCCGAACTGGTGCTAGCTGATTGCTCCATACTGCAGACTGTGGTCGATACTGGTCCAACAAAGGACACAGCACACAGCACCATGCCTTTCAACATTCCCTCACTGTCTCCCATAAAAGTGCTCCATCCCACATCTACCCCACATGGGAAAGGTGGTGCCAATACAGAGTAGAGGCCGCAAATACAGACATGCATAGCAGAACTTAGAGACCTTGCAATCAGCTTTACAAAATGGTTCTTGCAGTTCAGTTGCAGTTTAGTTTCTGGCTTTTTCAAAACCAAAAAGAAACCTCTTTGTTTTTCCTCTTCACCCGGCCCCTTTATTGGGCTCAGGTGTTACCTGTTAACAAACTCCCCCTCCAACATTCCCATCCCAGCAAGCAATTAGAGCATGCAGAACACTGAAGTCTTAATGGGGCGTACTCTAAAACAAGAGGGGTTTTGGTTCCAATTCACTCCCAGACCCTCCCAAAACCTGTGCTGCTGTGGAGTTATGATGGGGTTGACGGGTGTATGGAGCATGACCGACATAAACCACACACGAAAGTACTAACCGTAACAGTTGATCTTTAAGAGAATCTCTTGCATTGGCCACACCTATGGAAAGCACAGTTACATAAGAACTTAACATAACAGTAGATCTTTGAGAGGAGCTCTTGGAGCAGGCTACACCATAAGCACTATGCCGCCAGGCACTAGGACACCATGGAAAAATCTTAGCTAGCAGTACCCAGTGGGGACCGCCCCCTGACATCGGACTGCCTCCGATGTCCACCGATGGTATAAAGGGAGAGGTCCCCGGCCACACCTCAGTTCTCCCGCCGGAGACCCGGCTAATCAAGAAATAGAGAACTGAGGCAAAGAGGATAACCCTGCCAAGGGTAAGGAAAAAAAGGAGAAAAGGACCAGGGGGAAGGAGGGAGGGAAAATAATGCCTGCTGCAAGAGCTCCTTTTGAAGATCTACTGTTACAGTAAGTTCTTACATAACTGTACTATCTTACTTTGAGTTGGAGCTCTTGCCGAGGGCTACACCATAAGGACTGAGTACCAAGCAGTACTAATTGTATCCCAAATTGACAGGCAGGTAGTAACTAAGGTAGCGGGGAGCTTCAGGATAAAAGGCCCTGAAGCACTGCCAGACCAAACCCAGCTCTCCGATGGGGAGCAATGTCCAGGCTGTAGTGCTTCACAAAGGTGTGCATTGAGCCCCAAGTAGCTGCTGTGCAGATATCTGCCGGAGAAACGTTCCAAAGTGCCGCAAAGGAGGCGAAAACATCCCCGGTGGAGTGACCCTTAACCGAGTCCAGTAAGGGTTTGCTGTACTTGTTATAGCAGAAGGTGATGCAATGGATTAGCCATCTAGAAAGAGTCTGCTTTGCCACTGGCACCCCAGAATTCTTGGGCCAAAAGAAACAAAAAGCTGATCAGACTTTCTGAGAGTTCGAGTGCAGTTAATATAGTACCTAAGCACTCTATGTACATCCAGAGTGTGAAGAAGGGCCTCCCCTCGATTAGAATACTCTGGGTAATAAACCGGAAGGTTAATGTCCTGATTAAGATTAAACTGGGACACTGCCTTTGGCAGGAATTTAGGATTAGTCCTCAAGGACACCCTGTCCTTGTGGAAAATTAAATACAGCTCTTCAGACATCAGAGCCTGAAGCTCGGAAATCCTCCGGGCAGAAGTTACGGCAACTAAAAACGCTTTCCACAACAGAAAGCGCAGCTTGCAATCCACGGCTGTCTCGAAGGGAGGCAACGTAAGTTTCTCTAACAAAAATAAAAGGTCCCAAGGAGGGATAGGATCCCGAATGGGTGGCTTAAGATGAAGTATTCCTCTCAAGAATGTTCAGGCCAAATCCGACTTGGCAACATATTTGCCATCCACCTCTGCATGGTAGGCAGAGACTGCAGAAAGGTGCATCTTAATGGAAGAATAGCGGAGGCCCGAATCTGACAGGGAGAGGAGGTTCTCATGGACAGCATTCAGAGGGCACAGAAGAAGGTCCAGACCCCTGTTAGTGGCCCATAAGCTAAAGCGCTTCCACATCATGGCATAAGTAGCCTGAGTGGATGGTTCTCTGGCTGCCACCAGGACTTCATCCACTCTAGAGGAGACTTCAAAACATGAAGTGGCTACATCTGCAGGTGCCATGCATGCAGATGTAGGGATCGGAGGTCCAGGTGAACCAGCCTGCCCTGCTCTTGCAACAGTAAGTGGGAAGACAAGGGTAGAGGAATTGGAGGTTCCACCGTCAGCTGCTGCAGTAGAGGGAACCATATCTGGTGAGGCCAAAGCAAAGCTATGAGGATCATTTCCACGCCTTCTGCTTGGAGTTTGAGTAGAACTCTTTGCAGGAGAGGAAAGGGAGGGAAGACATACAGAAACCTCCCTGTCCAGCAGAGGGACAATGCGTCTCACCAGAAAACACCAGGCCCTTGATCGAGCAAGTAAAAACTGGGCAGTTTTGCACTGCATGGGGACGCGAAGAGGTCCAGCTCTGGATGACCCCATTTTTGAAAGAGATTGTCCACCACAGACTGCAGGAGTTCCCATTCATGAGTCCTCGACTATGACTGGCTTAGGGCATTGGCCAAGGTGTTCTGAACACGAACTGTGGTGAGCAGCAGGCCATGGTCTAGAGCCCAGAACCACATTCTCACTGCCTCCTGACACAGAGGGTAGGAGTGAGTGCCCCCTTATTTGTTGATGTAATAAATGACTGACATGTTGTCCATCTGAATCAACAGGGGCCCTGGACGAAGGTCTGGTAGAAATGCTTGAAAAGTGTACAGAACTGCCCTTGTCTCCAGAACATTGATATGGAGGGACAGTTCTAGTGGTGACCATGTACCCTGCATCTGTCGATTTTGAAATTTAGCCCCCCAACCCAGGCCTGAGGCATCCGTTGTTAAAATCTGAGATGGGGTTTCTCTCTGAAAGGGGACTACAGATTCCAGATTCTGGGGGAAGAGCCACCAAGAGAGAGTTTGGACCACTGCTCTGGAGATCAGGACCAGCTGGTCAAGATCGTCTTCCCTTTGATCCCATTGCACTCTGTGGGTCCAATGAGGGACCCTCATAAATAGGTGTGTTGAGGGGATGGTCACTGTGGCTGCAGCCATATGGTCTTAGAGCTGGAGCATGGTCTGAGCTGGGACCTGGTGAGCAGCTGAAACCTTATGGGCCAAAGAAAGAAGGCATACTGCCCTGTCTGGGAGGAGGAAAGCCTTCCCTTGCTCCGTGTCCAAGATTGCCCTGATGTATTGTAACCTGTGACATGGCCTCGGGGGCAACTTGGCTTTGTTCAGGGTAATCCCTAGGGAGCTGAACAAACTGAAGGTATCCTCCAAGGTAGCCAGAAGCCGATCCTTTGTGGCAGCGGTCAGTAGCGAATCGTCAAGGTAGAGATAAACGAAGTGTCCCTCCTCCTGAGGGCCACCGCCACCACCGCTAGGCACTTCGTGAACACTTGTGGTGCCGAGAAAAGGCCGAAAGGGCAAGGCCCAAAACGAAAATGCCTCTCTTGAAAGGTGAACCTCAGGAACCTTCCATGGACTGGAAGCACCAGGATGGGGAGGTAGGCATCTTGCACATCTAGGGAACAAAGCCAGTCCCCTTGATGCAGCACAGGGAGAATGCCTGGCAAGGTAACCATCCTGAACCTGTTGTACTCTATGTAGTTGTTCAGGAGGCTCAGGTCTAGAATCGGGTGCAGGTCCCCTGTCTTCTTGGGAACCAAGAAGAAGTAGGAGTAGAACCCCTTCCCCCACTGTGGAGGTGGAACGGGTTCTATGCCCTTCTTGTCTAACAGGGACTGTACCTCCTCCTGAATGAGCTTGTCATGGGAGGGGCAGTAAGTCAATTGGACAGGGGGACTGTCCGGGGGAATCTGCAGGAATTCCAGCATGTGACCCTGCTCTATCAACTGGAGTACCCACACATTGGTAGTGACAGTGGGCCACCAGTCAAGGTAAAGCGAGAACCAACCCCCTACTGTCTCTGCCCTGGACTCGGCTGGAGGTAAGGGGTCACGCAAGGAGTCAGGTGTTGGTGCCTGAGGTGGGAAGAGAGACCTAGGAGGGCTTGGTGTTCAGAGGTCCCTGTGCTCCACCAGATTGAGAGCGAGCTTTACTGCGAAAGTTGCCTCTCTGTTGCTGTCCTTTGGGCTTCTGTCCCCCTTGACAATGAAACTGTCGATGTCTACCTGGGGTTTGGTCAGATCTGTACAACTGGTGCACAGACTGACTGGCCCTACCCGAGTTCTGAAGGTCCAAGATCATTTTTTCTCAATGTCTGGACCAAAAAGCACGGATCCATGGAAAGGGGCATCCATGATAGCATCTTGAAGGTCCTGCTTAAACCCAGAAACTCAGAGCCATGAGTACCTCCTCACACAATCCCCCCCTGTGGTGGCTGCCCTGGCTGCCATGCCTGTTGAATCATAAGAGAACCTCAAGATGTGCTTCCCCACGTCCAAACCGGACTGAAACACGTCCAGAAGCTCTGCCTTGTGGTCTGAATCGGGCTGTCTTTTAGCCAGCTTAATGGCCTTGTTCCAGAGGGACTTCTGGTACTGTACCATATGCACCAAAAAGTTAAAAGACCGTATGGTGTGGGTGGCCGAGGAGTATACCTTCCGTCCGAATTGGTCCAAACGTTTTGATTCCTTGTCCGGCGGCTGGGAGCTTATATGCCAGGGCTGTGTGGTCCTGCCATGGGCAGCTGTCAGCACCACCAAGTCCACCTTAGGTTGTTCGCCTAAGAATGGCTCGTTCGTCAGAGTGATACAGCCTGTCCGCTTTCTTTGGAATGGCAGAGGCTGTTGAAGGATGTCTCCAGGCTAGCCTTGTGGCATCTTGAAAGGGTGCCTCCAAGGGTGGTACAACTAAGGGCCTGGGCTCATTCATTCCCCAGAAAATGAGCTAGCCTTTTTCTTTCCAGGTCCAGATCTTCAGTTTCCCATTGATTTAAAAACTGGATGTGACGCATCACATCCAAAAATGTGGGATCGTCCGGGGGAGAGCAGGGCAAATCTCCTGGAGGGTCCGGGTGGGGTGAAGAGAGGAAAACTCCCCTGAGGATCTGGAGGAGACAGAGGAGTCCGAGTCAGATGATCATGAGGAGGACCTTGAACCGCGAACACTGGTGTCGCCTTCTGTGATGCCTGGAGGACGACCTAGACTGACGTCTGTGTTGTTCGGAAGACCTGTTGTCCGACAGGTGTGAAGCGTTCGTCGGAGCAAGAGAAAGTTCCCTGGGGAGAGGTGGCTACCGCGGTTGCCGCTGCGGGGAGCCCACTGGGAGAGGTTGAGGCACTGGAACCAGGGGTTCCTTGGGGATAATATCCTTCTTGACTGTATCCCACCAGGAACAGAATAAGTCCTTAATGTCTGCCAGAGAGACCATGGCTGGAGACGATGGGCCTGACATCTCCAACGGGTCATCAGGCTCCTTGGGTGGTGGACCTGACAGCTTGTCAGGAGCTGACAGACGCTCAGGCGACTTAGGCTTTGCCAGGCTCTGGTCCTGGGGCATCGGCCGGGCTGACCGATGTCAGGTTGGCTGGCTGACCTGGCGTTTGGCTGCCTGACGCCAGAAAAGCTGATGTCGGGGGAGGCAACTCCTTGGCCGGCGGCTGATCCCCTCTTTGCGGTAGATTCAGGGGTGCAGGCGGCAGAGGTGTAGAGTTCTGGGACCCCAAGGGCGAAGATGCTGAGGACAGCGGGGTCAAGTGCTGGGAATCTGGAGCCTGGTGCTAGGAGAGCTGACGTCAGAGTGTTAGTCCTGCTCCTTATGCCATTTCCTGTCTTCGGGTCCAGCAGGACGTTCTGACAAAGTGGAGAAAGTCTTAGCCTGGTGTGGGGTGGCACAGAGGCTGTCGCCCGCCCCCTGATCAGCTGTATCCCTAGGCTTAGACCCAGAGGTATGACTGCAGGGTCTAAGGCTCAGGGAGGGGGCCGATGGCCCTTGCCCCAAGGAATCTCCACCTGACATCCTCACCAAAGCCGGAGGTTTCAAGGCCAGCAATCCGGAGGATGACTGGGTTGTCGGGGGGGGGGCAGAATCTGACCTCCCGCGGAGGTAGGGCTGGTGCTGGCTATTTTCCTGTGCAGAGACCTGGAGTGGGAGTCTGAATGGGTCCTGTCCTTCTCACGGTGATGGTGTTTCCCGCTGGACTTTTTCCTCCTTCGCTTTATGAGAAATTCCCGACCCTGAAGAAGAGGACGCTCCTAGGCCTGACGGGTTCTTTTGCATGGCGGCCAGCTACTGTTCAAGTACATAGGTCTTCAGGGTCTTCAGTCGATGGATGCAGGTCCAGTGGTTGAATCCTTGCTTTTCTCACACCTTTGAGAAAGCACTGGCATGCGAAATGCGTCAGGTGACATAGGACGTTGTACCAAGAAGTACTGGGAGGGAGCGGTTGTGTGTATTTTACTGTGACCACTGTGTTTTAAATCATTTTTTATTAAAGAATCAGCACTTTATTGAGAAGAACTCTCTTGTGGCGCGTCATTTCCAGTATTCACACCCTTGTTTGTAATGACTGTATTCCCAGAAGATTTTTTGTCTCCGTGGCTGCCTTCGCATTGGTGATGGTCTCTTTCCCACAAGTTGGAACCTTCTTTCGACCACAGCACAGCCATCCTTGGTGCGTTTGCTTTTTTTGCAATTTAAACAGTAGGTAAATCATCCTGAATAAAGAGACAGGAGTTACAGAACTCTAATCCTTAGGGGGACAGAGGGTGAGATGGCATGGCCTAATGAAAGATCCACTGTTACGGTACATATTTAACAGTTCTATCTTCTTTGAGGATATCTCTTTCATCGGGCCACACCTATAGAACAAGCACCAAGCAGTACTTGCAGTGAACAGTCTGGTGGTCTGGAGCCCACAAGCCTAAGAAAGGAGGCCTTGAAGCACAGCTAGACCAAAACCTGCCCTTTTTTGGGACGCAATGTCCAGACTGCAGTGTTCAGTGAAAGTGTGGACAGTACTCCAGGTGGCAGTAGTACAGATGTCTGCAGCTGACACCTTTTTTGAAACAGGCAACAGAAGAGGCCATGCCTCTAGTGGAATGACCACGAATGACACCAGGAAGTTCCTTACCATACTTCCTATAACATAAAGTAATACAGTTGGCCAACCATTTGAACAGGCACTGTTTAGAAACAGGTACGCCCTCTTTGTCAGGGGCGAAGGAAAACAAAAAGCTGTGAGGACTTCCTACAGTCCTTTGTGTGGTGCATATAGTACCCGAGTATTCTATGTACATCTGAAGTATGGAGCAATGCTTCCCCTGCATTGGCTCAGGAAAATAACCTGGCAGGTGGATGGTTCGATTCAAAGTAAACTCAGACACCACCTTTGTTAGAAACTTAGGACTGGTATGTAAAGACACCCTGTCTTTGTGAAAAATCAAACAGGGAGGCTCACACATTAGAGCCTGTCTTTGTGAAAAATCAAACAGGGAGGCTCACACATTAGAGCCTGTCTTTGTGAAAAATCAAACAGGGAGGCTCACACACTAGAGCCTGAAGCTCTGAAATTCTTCAAGCCGAAGCAACAGCAACTAAAAATAATGCTTTCCAAGAAAGGAAGCATAGGCCACAAGTCGCGGCCAGCTCAAAAGGAGACAAAGTAAGCTTTTCCAACACAGAATTCAGGTCCCAAGCTGGGACCGGATTATGGACAGGAGGCTTCATGTGTAGAATGCCTCTCAAAAATGTACAGGCCACATCCAGCTGAGCAGCCATAAAACCATCCATAGACACATGGAAAGCTGAAATGGCAGCCAAGTGCACTTTGATAGAGGAGTATTGCAAGCCTCCATCTGACAAGGACAGCAAATACTCCAGGACCCGATTTACCAGACAGGTAAAAGGATTCAGTTGGTGAGAAGCAGCCCACAATGCAAACCGCTTCCACTTCATGGAATAAGCGGCCCTGGTGGAAGGTTTTCTGGCAGCCACCAGGATATCAGCCACCTTTTGTGACACCCCAAACCGAGCAATGGCTATGTCTTCAGGAGCCATACATGGAGGTGGAGTGACTTGAGCTCTGGATGGACCAGGGTTCCCTGTTCCTGTGACAACAGGCCCTGGCATAATGGCAGAGGTACTGGTGCTTCCACCGCCAATTGCTGCAGTAAGGGGAACCAGATCTGATGAAACCAAAGGGAAGCAATGAGCATCAGAGTTGCCCCCTCCATCTGGAGCTTGATTAGCACTCTCTGAATTAGAGGGAAGGGAGAGAAGGCATAGAGGAACCTCCCCTTCCAAGAGAGGGAAAACATGTCTCACCAGAAAACTCCAGGCCCTTGAACAAGCAAGCAGAAAAGTGGCAGTTTTGCTTTGTGTGGGGATGCAAAAAGCTCCAACTATGGGCGGCCCCACCTGTCAAACAGGTCTGCTACTACTAGGTCAGCAGCTCCAGCTCATGCATCCTGGACTGCGACCTGCTTAGCCTGTCTGCCAAGATTTTTTGGGCACCTGAACATGTACTGCCGATAGTTCTAGTTAAGGAGGCAGTGTAGCATAGTGGTTAAGGGCACTGAGCTGCAAGCCTGGAGACCTGGGTTTGAATCCCACAGCCCCCACTTGCATACTGTGTGACCCTGAGCAAGTCACTTAACTTCCTTGTGCTCCCATGTCCCACCTGGAAACAAGTTTCGGCTTAGTGTGCCTTTCCTGGTTATGCAAGTTTCCCTTTCCCTTCTGGACCGTGTTCTAGAGCCCATACCAGACCTTCATCGCCTCCCTGTACAAGTGGTAGGAATGAGTTCCCCTTTGCTTGTCGATGTAGTGCATCATGCTGATGTTATATTGCCTTTCCTAAAAGGCACTTTGCATATCCAGACCTGTTTCCATTAAGTGTTTGTGCATGGTATGCATGAGTCTGCCTCTAAACTACTGCCTTTGCTCAAAAGTGTAAATGGCTTAGTCTGTGCAATTCCATGTCTTCCATTTTGGCCCTGTGGGCACACAGCAGATCACACTGGTATTTGCACTATGCGAACACACTTTGCACCATGCAGAACATCCCTTTATGTTGCCCTAAGTGTACATTTGTATAAAGTTTTTTAGAAATACAAACCATAATAATTTACCTATATTCTTATGACAGATACATTTTTACAGTCAAAAAAATTTTCTGAAGATATAAAAGAATGGTTAGTAAAGAATTTTATTTTTATTAAGAATACAGCAAACAACCTGTCTGACATTTAAGCAATAAGGTATGATCAGGGGTTATGTTACAGGTCTGTTAGTCACCCTCGAGGAGTGTAATGTTATACAATGCATAGCCAAGTGTCACCCACCTCTAAAGGATGATTAAGTAACCACCAACATAACCCCTTGGAGTGCCTCACTGCTATTATAATAAAAATGTTTTCTAAACCATACTGTACCTTGTTCAACACATGATCATTCTACTTACTGTATATGTTAACCAAAGATTAACACAAGACTGACAGAATGCTTACAGCCAATCAGAAAGCTCTATTTCTCAGACCCTTTTTATAATTTAAAAAACTGGTGTTTATTGTGTGTGTTAGCATGTCCCTTGGAGCCACTTGGAGCATAAGGCTGGTTCCACACATCATGAGAGAACAGTGATGCAAAGCTGAAGTGAAACCACCCATGCTACAATAAGTGGCAGTAAATTACATTTTTTTTACTTATACTTTATTTTTATTTTACTCAGAGTTATGAAAAGTTATGACGTATAATGTAACTCAAGCAAGGAGACCAGCTGAGCTTCAGACATATGGAGACTGCAAATCCTGGGTGGCTAACCAAGTAGCTACAAGAACACAGAATTGGATTGTACTCAGATTCCAATGAATTGCTAATAGAATGCTGATACTAGCAGTGCAAATTTATTATACCTCAGGCTAGTGCTCAAAGGGTCACCCATTTGAAAAACATTGTCAAAATACACTATTTCAATTTTTATAAGAACAAGTCTCCATTACTAGTGTTGCAACATTTCAAACAAACATACAGAGCAGTATAGTATTACCCTACCAGTCACCCTGGCACTTCTGCTCCAACTGGGCCTTCCTCACAGGGAACTCAATCATCATATGAAACAACCTCTTACTCCTGCTTCGAACCAAAGTCCAGTTTAATTTTGTTAATGAGTTTGCCTGCTTCCGGGGGGGTCCCCATAAACATACTATTTGGTAAACTACATGATCTTCAATTTTGCTGGGTATTAAAGAGCATGAGATATTCCGAGAGTTCTCAACATAGTTTGCAGGACATCAAAAGAATTGCGAGGGTCTTTAGTCATATACTGTAGCTCAAGTCTGGATCAATGGATATCCTATCCACATCCTCAGTATTAACCAGGCCCCTCTTACTTGGTGTTTCCAACACAATGAGACTGGATGGACCATCTGTCTTTTTCTGCCATCGTTGTCTGTGTTTCTATGAATATGCATCTCCGCCACTGTGATCAGCATGTTATGGGGTACTGTATAGCTAGTGTACTTCCTTGGCATTATTTAGTATGTCCTGAAAATGGCCAGCCCACAAATCCAGGCAAAGAGTCTCTTTTAACCGGTTCCTCATAAACGTCAGTTGTTGCTCACCTCCCACAGCATCTAGTAAGCCTCGCACAAGGATATTAGCAGATCTTGTTTGGCATTAATGCACTTCTAATCTATGGCGCAAAGTTTTTTTTTTTTTTCTTAGAAGACCCATGGTAGCAGTCGTTACCCACCTGGCCACCCCAGATTCCTCTTTCGCTTTTGTGAGAGCAGTAAGAGATTCCACCACTTTCTGGTCCAAAGAGATAACCCTTTTATCACGGGTTTGTACCGCTTGTTATACATCCTTAATGAGGAGTTCCAACTCTCCTGTCTTGACCTCAGCAGCTTGTTTTGCAGCACTAGTCCCTGTAGCCAGCTAACCTCTCTTGCCACCACCATCAGCTGTTCCTTTTTTAAGGTTTCCATTCCAGATCAGCTTAAAACTCGCTCTGGTGGTAAATTATATGTAATATTCTAAACAGAGAAACTCTGCAATGAAGCAAATAGTTTTAAAGGCTTAATTCGGTATAAAATGGGCTGTCAGAGGGAGAGCTGAGGAAAACACAGCATCCCTCAGTGACTGCTAGCTCCACCTCTAATGATATTTTAATTAAGCAATACAATGTGACAGGCTGTATATCACTGTGGGATAACTACACACCTTAGAAGGTGAAGCAGAAGGGCAAGCTGAGTTCCTTTCGCAATCAAGAAATGCCATTATCTGGCTTTGCGGAATACCTTCTTGCACTGATAAAGTGACTCCTCACGTTTTTAATTTTCAAACCAAGTTTACAAGGTTAAGCATTTCTGACCTGTGTTATGCTGGGATAATGCATGTTTATGAGTGATCATATTTGACCAAACCCTTTCCTAGATTTTGCATACCCATTTTATAAAGAACTTGATATTTCTTACCATTTTGTATGTTCACTCCAATGAATGGTTTTACATCTATGTTTGTATTTGTCGTTGTATGCTTCTGCAGGCTAGTCCATGCTTGTGCTTTCATTTCATTATCTTCTGTTAGATGACCTTTGCTGGGATCTGTATCATGTATTCTTCATGTTTTTTTTTCCTTGATGTACTCTCTCGGGTCGTATCTCTAAAATAGGCATTTACCTGTCTAGTGTACCTTACCCAGTAATCAAAAATGAACAAAATAAATAAAAAAAATATTACCTTGTTCAAACAGACTAAGTGTACATTTGTATAATAATAGAATTAAGGCCCTCTAGGTGTTGGGTTACCTTTATTAGTCTAACTCCAGGGGCCCAAGACATTTGGCTCTGCCTCATGACCTGCCTAAGGCTACAATCAGAGATAGTAGTCAAATATTCAGTTATGCCTTAATGCATTAAAATATCAGTAATGAGATTAATTTGTTTGTTTGTTTGTGCTACAGAATATACTGGTAAGCATAGTAGGCAAAAATGCCCATTTCACATGCAACCAGAATAAAATAAACATTCAACAAAATATATAATTAATAAAAAATACAATAAACAAAATCCTCCTGATGACACACAAGTAGTGCAAAACCGGTTGAGGTTGGTGGTCCTGAGCTGCTGGGCGACTGGATTTTAACTTGTGATATAATAAACTATTGCCGAATACCTGCGGTGCCTTTGTTTTTTGATACTGATTACCAGTAAAATCAATAACACAAAGAAACAAACTAATCTCATTACCAATATTTTGTAAACAATAAACCACGATGGTGTGTGTGTTAGACAGTTCTAATGCACAGCTAGGGGGTGTAGTGAGGCACGAGGCCTCAGGCCGAGTGTGTCTAGCCCCCCTAGCCATGCATTAGAACTGTTTAACCCACACCCCGGTGTGGCTTATTGCGCTTACGAAATGGCCATCTAAACTGTAGATGCTTTTGACAAAAATAATTATATTAAGTAATAAAAACATGTACCTTTGTCTTTATTGTAAATAAAATAGTTCCTCCTCCTCCTTCAGTTTACTGTTTTTTTTTTTACTTAAGGGTTTTTGTCCTAGTAAGACTTTCTTGATTGTTTCTTTTATGTAGTTGTCATGGCACCCCCCCCCCACCACATTTGGTTTGGTTTGTAAAATGAGTGTTTCTTTTTTTCATGTTTATTTATTTATTAAAAATCTATAGGCAGCAGTGGGGAGAACACGGTGGTTGGGTTGCAGTAATGCTGGAGAAAACAGCGGTGCTGAAGTAAAGCAGAAGAGGCACTGCAGGACCAAGTGAGCTGAGAATGTGGGCAGCATCATACAAGGACTGTAAAGTAAGGGAGCAAGGGTGAACAGTACTGAGCATCCTGCTTTTATTTATTTACTTAACATCTGTAGGCAGTAGTGAGGAGAACACGGCGGTTGGGTTGAAGTACTGCAGTAGAAAACAGCGGTGCCCAAGTAAAGCGGGAAATGGCACTGCAGGACTAGGTAAGGTAAGAATGTGGGCAGCATCATATTTTGAAGAGGAAAGCATTTAAAAGTAAAATGTAAAGTAAGGGGGTAAAGGAGGGAAGTACTGATGAGCCGGCAGGTGGGCCATTAAAAAGGAGAGCGAACAGGAGTACAACTAAGGTGACTGCACTGGACTTTTAAATTTGGTCAGTTCTGTAAGTTCCGTCAAGGAGCTGGTAAGCAGCGAGTTATCAGGCATGAGCAGTCTGGTTAAACAGCAGATGGGAGTGCAGCGCTGCACTGAGGACTGAGTGGCCGAGCCAGGGCTGAGCAATCAGTTGTGTACAAATTATGCATCTAAAAAAAAATGGAGTTCATAAAGAGTATTGTTGCTTTCTTTTCTGTTGGTTGTAGGATCTGACTTGCTGAGATGGGGGGGGGGAGTGGCGGTGGTATGTGTACGCCTGTATTTCTGCTTGGGTAAGCAAGGGGAACAAATGGCTGCCGTTTCAATTCTGAAAGTTCTAAGGTGGTACTATCACCCATATTAATGCCCACTGGGTATTGCTGGAGTTTTTCCTGTGCGTTGACATTTTAGCGCATGGTCAGTGGCCAATCATATTGCTTATATTTTGACGCCCATTTCATAATATGCATTAAGCCATAACTAAAGTCCTGAGCTTAAACAGACCATGAATCCAATAAGAGGATGAATACAAACATAGGGTCAGTGTGTCAGACCATGGATTAGGACAGGCAGAGCACCTGGTCAGTTAAGTGGCAGCAACAACAGTAATTGGTGGATATGGCTATATAATGAAGATACAGTAACAGGAAGGCAGCCCTTACAGACACTACAGCCTTAGTAATGCAGGTAAAAATAAAAAAAAACTCAGAGGCCACCCATATGAGGGGTAAGCAAACCAAATGGAAGATACAGCTGTGCAATGCAGGTAAAATAACAAGAAGCAGCCCACCTAGACACTACAGCACTGGCAGTGCAGGTAAAAAGAAAATATTTAGAGGCCACCCAGATGAGGAGTAAGCAACCAAATGGTAGCTACAGCTATGCAATGCAATGCAAATACAAGAAACAAACACACAGAGGGAGTTAGCAGATATATCGCTAATACGTAACAGATACAGTATAATTAAAACAGAGCTGTATGGCAATACAATATGACCTAGACCTAAAAGGATCAAGAAGTCACACGCAATACTAGAAAACAATCTTTGCACTGGAACAATGGCTAGTTCATGAAAGATGAAGGTGAGGCAGTTTGATCAGTGGAGCCCTGCACCTGTAATGGGCAGCATGTCCAGCCGACAGCCATCACCAGCCCACTGTGTGGAGGCCCGCTTGTCATAGCAGCCACACTTAAAAGGAAGTATAGCCCAGCACACAGCCCTTGCTGATTGGCTGAGGCCTCAGTAGTGTTCTTGCAGTCTGTTCAGGAGGGTCCCGGAATGCCGGCTGCTGCAGCAATCAGTGGGGGAGAGGCGGAGGAGGGAGTTTAGATCTTGAACCCACCTCACAACCCCTTGTAGTGTCGGTCAAAGGTGCTTTCTTGTCTTTGTGCTGGAATTTGAAATTGGTACTCTTTTTCATCCTGCCCACAACCCTTGCTTATTAGTTAGGGGCTCAGCAGTGTCTGTACACTCTGTTCAGAGGGTCTCTGTATACTGGTCACTGCAGCGATCAGCAAAGGGGGAGAAGGACGTCTGGATCCTGAACACAGCCCACGACCATTTGTAGTGTTGGGTGTTCAGCATCCTGGTGATCAAAAGGCTTATCTTTGTGCAAGAATTTGAAATTGGCGCTTTTAGCCCTGTCCACAGCCCTGGCTGACTGGCTGCTAGCTTGGTAGTGTCCATACAGTCTGTTCAGGAGAGTCCCAGTATGAAGGCTGTTGCGGTAATCGGGTGGTCTGCATCCTGGTGATGAAAAGGTGCTGGCTCATCCTTGTGCAGGGATTTGAAACTGGTACTACTTTTAGCTCTGCACACAGCCTTTGCTGTTTGGCTGGGGGCTTGGCAGTGTCTGTGCAGTCTTTTCAGGAGGGCTCTGTTATGCAGGTCGCTGCAGCAATCAGTGGTGGGGGAGGAGGGAGTTTGAGCCCATTGTACGACCTCTTGTAGTGTTGGGTGGTTGGCGTCTCAGCAATGAAAAGGCGCTGGCTCATCTTTGTGCAGGGATTTGAAAATGGTGCTCCTTTCAGCCCTGCTCACAGCCCTAGCTGATTGGCTGAGGGTTCAGTAGTGCCCATGCAGTCTGTCCAGAAGGGTCCTAGTATGCCGGTTGCTGCGGCTATTGGTGAGGAGGAGGAGGAGGAGAAGGGAGTTTGGATCTTGAGCCTGCTTCATGACCCCTCTTCGTGTTGGGTGGTCGACTGAGTTCTGCATAGTACTGATGTGTCATTGATCCAGATATCAGATATATAAAATCCTGTAACCATCTTGCTTACACAAAAGCTGCAGAGTTAGGGTGTTTTTTTACCCTAACCAGCACTCCTCATAAAGATTAAACTGTACTCCTCATTTATTGCAGTGAGGTCAATAAAATAAAATTCAGATGAGTATAAATGACGAAACAGCACTGAGTGAAGAGTACTTTTATTTTTAACTATGTATTCTGTGTTCGGGGGAGGGGGCTATGTAGGTACACCAACACACAAACTACTCTCCAACTCCAGCAATTAAAAAGAAAAACATGAAATGATCAAGCAGGTCTAGCTAACTGAAGCAGCCAGCAGCACAGCTGGCAGTCAGAGGTAATAACCCAGGGGCAACAGCCATTACTGCGACTTCGAGCTCAAGAGTCACGAGTCAGAGAAAAGACGCTGGCGGCAGGTTACAGACCGCTGTACAAGCAGTACCAGAACTTTCAGTACTACCTGTGTATAACAGCAGCCCCAAGTCATGCAGTTTATGTCTATGCCAAGGTTTCTCCGACTGCAGCAGCAACGAGCCCTGGCCCTTGTCTCAAACGCCATGCCACGTCCATCCACATGATGCATGATGATGAGACAACAAGATAACGACGCTGAAATTCACAGCAGCTATTTGGTGCCTTCTGCTTGCCTAAACACATTATTCAGCCCAGTACGAGCAGATGGCCTTATCAGCTTGAGTTTTTTATTTTAAATTTCCCCTCAATCACCAGCACCTCAGGGCGTCCACCGCTCACAAACCACCCCATCCACCTAAGTGTATGGCACTGCCGGCTGGTGCTTACAAAACTCGCAGTCGATGATGCCTCTTTTAGCCAGGGCAGTGGGCACTGGGACTTTGCTGCCCATTTGCCTACCTGCCCTTGCTTCGCTGAAGTGTGATGCCTGCTACCACTGTCACCAACAAAATGGCCACCTCACGTGAACTGTACATCAGCACTGTGTAAGCACATGCAGAGCAAATCTGCAGTGACACGTAAAGCGCAAAAAAAAATTTTTTTTTACAGTCCTAAGCACTGTTCTCATCAATAGACAAAAGGTTCAGCCAGCTTGGCGGAAGGTGTGAGCACGCCGAGGATAGGAACAATAAAAAAGGTAGGAACTAGAGCACCAGAGATGGCTGAGTGGGTAAACCAAATTAGAGGTTGGACAGCAGCAGCAGCAAGGGTGTTTAAACTACAGCAAACCAGTGTATTTTTCTGTGCAAACTGCTTCATAAACGCCTCATAAATACCTTTTTTTCATATGTAAAAAGGGCCTGAACACACCTTATCTGTAGCACAGAAATTGATGTTAGTCATCTTAACACAGCTTTTTGAAAAGAATATAATTCCTAGAATCTCTCTTTTCTTTTTTGTTTTGCCCATTTCTCTATCACCAGTCCAATATTCTTTGGTTTCCATGGCCAGTAAAATAACTAAGTGTTTTAGTGCATTCTATAATTGTTATCATATCACAATGTTCTTACTTTGCATGTTGTCAATAAAAAATCTGCTTTTTTTTTTTTTACAGTTAACCCATGAGGCATGTCCATTCACATGAGCCCCTGGCTCCTGCTGAGTCTGCCTTTTCCTGACTATGTAAGCATTAATCCACGACAAAGCAGGGCTCTACTCAGGAATTAATGCCTGGTTGGGGGGTTGGGGCACGAGACTGCAGGCCGAGTGTCTCCAACCACCAACTAGGCATTAATTCCCGAGAAGAGCCCTCCTTTGTCATAGATTAATATGCTTGTAACATGGGAAGTGCAAGGTGACTATTGAGAGAAATTAATTACATGTAGGAAAGAAATGAACAGCAAGTCACAGTATTGCTTATTACAATACTATCTGCTGTCCAAGTCTGCACTTTTGACTGAATACGTAGGCTTCTAAATCTCCGACAGTGCAGGTGCACGTTCACTACTCGATATATATTTACATTGTGACTGCTCTTTTAATTAAGCAATAATGCCCAACAGGGTGTGTGTCATGCTGGGATAACGTCACGCCTCAGGTGGTCCTTGGGCATAAGGCCGCAGGCCGAGTGCGTCCAATACCTGAGGCGTGACGTTATCCCAAATGACACACACCCTGGAGGGCATTATTGCTGTTATACAGTGGCTTGTTGTTACATATAAAACAAAAAAATATTCTAAAGAATGTTTTTATTAGTGTGAACAAATATTTTTGTTTCTTAAGAGGAGATGCAAAAAAAGAGATGCAAACTCCATGATGCCATCTACATTGGTTCACAGTGAGGCTGAGACTAGACCCGTGATGTGCTGGGATAACATCATGGGTCCAGCCCCAGACTAACCAATCAGAATCCAGGAAATGTTCTTGCCATTGTATAATATAGCTTTCAGCGTGATGTTTTCGACAGAATACGAGAGAAAAATAACAAAACCATTTTCCTTGGTTTCTTTCTACAGTTCTGTGTTCGCTCGGTTCCTGTGTTTTTACTTGTGATTCAGTAATGCATTCTGGGGACAGTAAGAATATTTGCACATCTGGCATCTCACTTGTTTGTCCATCTCTATGTATGCTAATATTCGTACTGTGCCCAGAATGCATTATTGAGTGGAAATAAGTAGAAAAGCTGACGATTGCTGCATTGTATTGCACAAACGCAGAATGACAGTAAGAAAGAGACAGACACAGTAATTACTGCCAATTTCTCTGTCTCTCTCTCTCTTCCTCTGCGTGGCAACAGTGATCGCTGCAGTGCTGGAGTTGCGCGGGGCGGCTGCGTGCACTCAGCTTATTGGTAAGTCCAGAATTTGGTATACCCCCCACCCAACAGCAACACCAACACAGAAACATACATCGCTGTCTGCAAATCAACAGTTTGCCAGAAGGTTGCTGTGTTGGTGCACCTGACACAGGGGCACACTGTCTCCCAGTCCTGCACCCCCTGCCTGAATCAACTCCAACTCAGAGCTGAGAATCTAAAGTATGGGAGGTGTGGGGGGCTCTGGGAATTCGGGGGGCAAAATCCACCCCCCGATGAAAAAAACGGACTGGGAGACAATCGGGATTTATGTCGACCGCAACTTGCGGTCGACATAAATCCTGTCGATGTGATGTCGGTTGACAAAAGTGTTGTCGAACCAGCATCGTAGAGCCCCAGAATTTTACACTCGCTGATTTTGTTCCTCGATGACTAGGTACTATGAATTTTACTTACTGCTACATTGACAGAGGTCGCGTTATTTATCTGAGGTCCCCCAGGTGGGTGGGTAGGAGACTGAGGAGCATTCCATCTGTCTTGCAAGACTACTGCCATCTATAGGCACTGTGAAGCACACATTAAGCATGAGGCTTACTGTTAGTTGCCACCCCTTTTAAAAGCACTCAGAATCTGCATGTAACAATTTGTTGCATTGCCTGGCAGTGCCACGTATGCCTGTCAGTCAGACAATTTGTCAGTCTGGGGCTTGTCCTCATGAAGAGAACATCTGATGTACAGAATAAACCAGTGTTCTTCATTTTATGCGTCTGCCCAGTTATTCGAACGGTCCAGCATGGGGTCCTCACCAGCAGCAACCGAAGGGTTTGGCAGACCACAGAGAAGGTAACGTGTTTTTTTTTTTGCCTTAAAAATTATACAGAAACTATTTATAGTGTGTTATTGCTTGTTCAAATGGTGCTCACATTCACTGTCCCAGTGGTGATGTGAAGCACACATTAAGCATGGGGCTTACTGTTAGCTGCCGCCCCTTTAAGAGCATTCAGAATCTGCATGTAATAATTTGTTGCACTGCCTGGCAGTGCCATGTATGCCTGTCAGTCAGAGAATTTGTCAGTCCAGGGCTTGTCCTCATAAAGAGAACATCTGATGTACAGAATAAACCTTTATTCTTTATTGTATATGTCCATCTAGTTATTCGAACGGTTCAGCATAGGGTCCTCACCAGCAGCAACAGATGGGTCTGGCAGACCACATAGAAGGTAAGGGTTTTTTTAGTGCCGGACCAAAACCAAAAACGCCACAGTACAGACAGAGACAGACACAAAGAGAGGTGGGAGAGGGAGTGATTCTTTTCCACGCTCTGTCTCTCTGATTCTGAGTAAGCACGCTGCCAATGCCAAGCGGGCATTACTAGGGAATTAATACCCGTTTGGTTTTTGGTCACGGGTTGTGTTTCCACCAATGTAATTAGTCCATTGGAGTACACAATTAATTGCCATATTACAAGCATGGTTCACGCAGTCCCTGCCGGTATTGAGACTGTTAGTCCCTTTGGTAGTGTCACAGCACCCCATCATTCATAGGACAGCACATCCTCACCCTTCTGATGATTCTTGGAGCAACTGTATATCCTTGGCTCAAAGCTTCCACCTGGGCACATTTTCCAGTTACCTGTTTCTCGAAACACAACCTGAGTTCAAGCTTCTGTAGCTTATGCTAGGCAGCCCTGCAGAAACATAGATTGTGTCAGCAGAAAAGGACCGCCAGGCCCACCCAGTGTGCCCAGCATGCCTAGCCTAGTGCTAGGAAGGTGCACAGTTTCTGGGCTTGTGAGGTTCAGAATAGATGCAATTACTGACTCAGTGGAAACAAAAATAACTTATTTTTGTCTTCCTGCCCTACAGGATATATAGAGCTTCTTGCACTGGCTATGCTAAGGTTCACAGGCTTGCTATCATTTCCGATTCTTTCCTCAGTCAGTACATTACAGAGATAGGCTGCACCTTCACATACCTACAGAGACTTGCAAGTCTTCAACTGCCCACACACAGCCTACTGCTTTCTGCTTACTGCCCTCTTTTACAATCCCACATTCGCAGACTAACTGGGTCAGCTGACCTGTCAATCATCACCAGTCTAGATGTTCCTGCCATTCATGCTGTTGACAGTATTCAAGATGTGGAACTCCTGTAAGACTCCACACTTGTTAAAGGGGAACAGTGCTGAACTGGCAAGTCAATTTTCACAGAAGCTGCTTTTTAAATGCTGGTTCCAGTTCTGTTATTGTTATTGTTTCATCACTAAGGGCCTACTAGTAACCTCAGCGGGTGTTTGATTAACACTCTGGAACTGTATGATATAGTTTATTTCCCTCCCACCCACAGAGTTCTATAGTTGAACATGCATTGTGCTAACAACGGAAGGGCTGAGCAAGGACATAAGCTATATTATAGTTCTAAACTGGTACTTACTACCTGTATGTAAATCAGAAACATCCATCACTAAAACAAACAAAATCTGGTCAGATCCACCATGGTTAGTGAAGTTGTGTGGAATTGTTAAGGAGGTATGGAGAAACAACACAATGATTTGTAAGTAGTAAGATTTGTTTTAGTTTCTGTTCTAAGGAAGGCATACACATTATCATGAAAATATATGGAAGTGTATATTTTAACAGAAGGAATAGGAAGCTTACAAAAGAACCCCAGAGCAAATGCCACTGATGTATGTGTTATCCCGGATGATACTGGCCAGACAGCCACATTTTAAAGAAAACACAACTGCACATATCCCAATAATGCAAAGCATCAAGGGAAACATATGCAAATCCCCATGATGATACAGAAAGTGGCAGTACATGAAAAAGTAATGGCTGGCATATGTTCAGCCTTGGGATTATGTATACATTTTTTTTTGTTTGTTTGTTGTTTTTTTAAGAGAAACAGGGTTTTTGTCCATGAGGTGATGTAAGTTATATTTAAGCAATGTGCTGATGTCAGGAAGGCAGGTGTAATGATGATGAACTATTAGAGAAAATGTGATATTAACTTTCAGAGGGGGGTCGCTTTTGATAAGGCAAGGTAGTTATGCTTGTGATAATGGGAATATTAGGAAAGTATGAGGTCTACACAGAAGTGGAGTACAAATATGCACAGTTTCATAAGTATGTGCTCAGAGTGCAGGCAAATGTGATATGCAGGTTTGTTTTACAAATAGGTAAAAATAGCGATACATGCAATTAATAGAAAGACATAATTATACAGACATATAGATAAAGAGAGAGAGACACAGACAGACAGGCAGAAAAGGAATGGCAGTGAAGTATTGAAGTGATGCCAACCCCAACCCCACCCCGCAGACATGGACAGGCACTGGGGTGTGCCTTTAGGTCATTGCCCATAACGCTCATTCCATTTCACCTCACCCTACCCTGCAGACACAGACAAGAGTGAAGGTGTGCCTTGGGGTTTTCAGACTTTACACTCACCCCATTCCATAAGGAAATACACTGAAATGGGTACAGTATAAGAGAATGGAGTGAACTTTAGGGCTGAAGAGTCAAAGGCACACCTCGATACCTGTCACTGGCTGCCGGGTGGGGATGGGGGTGGAATGGCATGAGCATTACTGTTGACAATCCAAGTCACACCCCTGATACCTGTCAGTCCCTACAGTACGGGGTGTTATGGTCGGAAACTCTAATGCCCTGGGCGTTTCTTGGTATTTTCACTCCAAGTTTTCAGCATGGGCTTTTTGTGACCCCACCGCATGAACAGTGACACTACCAGTTCATTAGCCGAAAGGAGATTTTGCACAGTGACTGCGCCATTTGGCAACACAGGTGCAAAAACACATTTTGAACAGGATGTAAAAAATGACAGTTGTACATTTCTTGCTTCAGTAACTGCTCATCACATCTGTTGTATGACCTGCTTATTGACATTTTATATCTGCTATGCAATGTACTGCTGCTATGTCTGGGGAAGTACCTTTCCTAGGTTGCAAGAACAGCCTCAGAAGAACACACAAACACACACAGCAGAACACAGCTGCGAAATGATTAGATTGTCTACAAGCACTGTTTTCCATGCAAGACACAAGCAATTGAATCAAAAGCACACACAAACACACACACACTAGAACACAGTGGCAAAATGATTAGATTTGTGTACAAGCACTATCTTCTATGCAAGCTGGAGCACGGGGGGGGGGGTTAAGGCTGGAGATCAGTTATGGCCCATGACATATTTTAAAATAAACATAAATGCAAAAGTAACCATTTCAAGAAGAAAATGCAAACTGTGACACTTAACAGTTATAGGGAAGTTAGCACATCTGGACTTATTTGTTGCATATGCATCTCAGTTGCTAAGGGGTCCTGACCATGTTCATCCTTCCTCAAGCCAAGCTTGCTATAGTATGTCTAACAATAACATGGATAGAAAAAGTATGCCATATTTTCAACAAGAAGTCAGCATTTTAAAAAGACAGTGCCGTAGACTGAGAAGCAGCTTGTGTAGGTGCATTCATCATGCTAGCCAAGATATGTTCTGGTTGCGTCCCATATGGTTAACTAGTGGAAGAAGTAGGGGAAAGGGATAGAACTCTAAAATAGAACCATTTAACCCATTTGTGATTTAAAGTTGCATAACAGAAATGCGGCTTCCGGAACAGGACACCATATTCCAAATGCGGTCTCACCAGTGATCTACACAGTGGCATCACCACCTCCTTTCTTCTGCTGGCAGTACCTCTCCCTATGCACCACAGCATTCCACTGGCTCTCCTCACAACTTTGGTACATTGTTTAGCCACTTTTAGGTCGTCCAATATGATTACCCCAAAATCCCTTTCCATTTTGATGACCATTAACCCCCTCCTCCCCGTAATCATTCCCTGGGTTCCTGCAACCCTTCCTTATTCAAACCCAGTCACAAGTCAGTCCCCTGCTCCTGTACATTACCAGGAATGCCAATAGAATTAATATGAATACAGACAACAGGCTGCAAAAAATTCAGAATAAGAAAATCAAAGTGCAAAGTTTCCACTGAAATGTTGAAATTTAAGACACAAGCAATCGAATCAACACATGTATACACACGCACACACACACACACACACACACACACACACTCACTTATCATGTAGTTTTCCTTTAACTGAGCTGTCCCCAGTGCTGCCTTTTTTTCTGCTAGCTTAAACCTCAGCTACATGGTCAGAATAATAAATATTTTAAAATAAACACAAATGCAAAAGTAACCTTTTCAAGAAGAAAATGCAGACTGTGACACTTAATGGTTGTAGGGTAAGTTAGTGCATCTGGACATATTTGCTGCATATGCATCTCAACTGCTAAGGGGTCCTGACATCCCTATGCACACAGCATTCCACTGGCTTTCCTCACAGCTTTGGTACATTGTTTAGTCACTTTTAGGTCATCCAATATCATTACCCCAAAATCCCTTTCCATTTTGATGACCATCAGCCCCCATAATCATTCCCTGGGTTTCTGTAACTCTTCCTTATTCAGCAGGCAGGTGTTCCCAAGGCAGAAGGAACTTGCATCCAGGAATAGGGAGGATATACCTCATCATTTCTACCTTTCCTAGGTTGAAAGAACAGCCTCAGAGGAACACACACACACACACACACACACACACATGCACAGCAGAACACAGCTGTGAAATGATTAGATTGTCTTCAAGCACTGTTTTCCATGCAAGACATAAGCAATTGAATCAAAAGCACACACACACACACACACACACACACACACACACACCAGAACACAGCAGCAAAATAATTAGCTTTGTCTAGGGGGGGTTAAGGTTGGAGAGCAGTTATGGTCCATGACATAACCACATGGTCAGAATATTAAATATTTTAAAATAAACATAAATGCACAAGTAACCATTTCAAGAAGAAAATGCAGACTGTGACACTTAACAGCTGTAGGGTAAGTTAGCGCATCTGGACTTATTTGCTGCATATGCATCTCAATTGCTAACTGGTCCTGACCATGTTAACCCTTCCTCAAGCCAAACTAGCTACAGTATGTCTAGCAATAACATGAATGGAAAGATCATGCATATGAAAACGTATTAATTATGCTGTACATACCCTAAGACTCAAAGTGTGTCTCCTTTGGCTGCCTTGATGTCTGTGATTAATTTGAAATAAAAGACAATGTTACGAGATACTGGCCTTCACCCGGAGCTATTAAACAACAGTACAAATTGCACTCTGGGAAGATTGCCTGGGACAAGATGCAATACAAAAACCTGAATAGCAGGCTCCAGGGAGTATAAAACCACCAGGAATGTTAGAAAAAACTCCCCCTTCCCACTTATTCACAGATGTCAATCAATGTATTTGTTAACCATGCTGGTTCATCTTCTTGCTTCCCTCATAGTAAAAATGTGAAACTACATTTGTGTTATTTTAAATGAGTGATAAATGGCATGTCCAGGGGGATGGCAGCTCTGATAGTCAGTTGTTCCATCATGACTGAACCACCTCATGCCCCTCCCATGAAAATGAAAGCATAATGCATGCAACAGACCTGAGGAACATTACATTTTTTATGTCAGCTCTGATCTGTTCAGTCTTACTTTTTTCCTGGCTCAGTTTATAATATCAGTGAAAAGAAAGTAGAAAAATACCCAGCCTTTTGCTTCTACAAGTAGTTGTTAAATGTAGCTGGTACATTTTAACATGTGCAAGGCAACTCCACCCACAGCTTCCCTAACACAGACAAATGGCATCAGTGCTCACTGATGTGTTAACATCCTGTTTCTAGTGTCCCTGATAAAATAAAAAATACAGTTTAAAATTGTTTTAATGTCGGCTCTGATCACAATAGCTTTTAAAATCACCAATTGTCTTCTTGTTCAATGTTTTCTTCTCTGCTTTTACTGATAGTACAAAATAAGCCATAGCTATTTCTTCCAACAATACATGAAAGAAAACCCTATGCTATATATTACTGTTTTGCAAAATGTATCCCTTACCATTTTGTTCTTATTTGCAAGACAGCATATATTTATCCTAACAAATCTGTCCTACTGCCACATTCAAAACACTATCCCCTACCTACTTGCCACATATAAACTCAATTATATTAAAAATAAAATTCTAGGCACTTAACCATTATTCATTCCCAGTCCCATTTACAACACTGCAACATTATATATATATATATATATATATATATATATATATATATATATATATATATATATTTACATACTTCTCAAACTTAAAAGAAAAAATATACTTTATCATCAAAGGACTATGTTTACCAAGTACTTAGCCCATGATTAAAATAATTTGAACCCCTTCCCCCCAAAAATGTGCCCTCACATGAAACTGCATGTTTAACTGTAAAGACAATTAAAAAATGTATTTCTAAATGCATTACTAACACCAATGCTTTCAACGTTTTCAAACTACTAAAAATACAAACTATATATATATATACGTATATATATTGAATATAGTAAACAAATATTGTTAATCCCAAAAGCTGAACTTTATGTTTTTAGTATATAAATGTTTAAGAAAAAAACTGTGTTTCTTTCAACTTCAATCAGAATACTGTGTCTATTGTTTTCCTTGGGAGCTGTAGTTTCAGGCACCCCTTAATTACCCTTTCCTTCGGAGTTCCAGATGGCTCTGATAATCATTTGTTCCAATGGTTTTTAAGTCAGTTTGAAGGCATTAAGTAACTTCTGTTCTCCTAGTCTTTAATAAAATGCAGGGGCTCCACAACTCGATCACTCCACAGACTTGCTATGTTGCTTGGTCCCGGTCACAAACTAGTGTGTCTTGTTCCAACATGATAGATCCACCTCATGCCCCTCCCACATGAATCCAAAAAATGGTGAGGGTGGATCTTTAGGAGCTTCTCAGGTGGAGGCGGGGGATGGATCTTACTCCCGAACAAAAAACTTATGCTGCCTCCCACTACTCGATCACTCCACAGACTTGTTCTGTTGCATGGTCCAGGTCCCAAACTAGTGTATCTTGTTCCAACATGATAGATCCATCTCATGCCCCTCCCACATAAATCAAAAAAGGTGGGGGTGGATCTTTAGGAGCTTCTCCGGTGGAGGTCGGGGTGGATATTACTCCCCCCAAAAAAACTAATGCTGCCTCCCACTACTCAGGTTCCAGTTCTTGTACTGCCCATTTAAGAAAGAAAATAGTACCCTGCAACCATTGACTAACATGAAAGCATATTTATTTGAGAGCGGAAAACATTTCTTGGAGGAGGGTAAGGCAGAGGAGACTATTTATACCTTCAGTTAGTTCCACAGACAGAAAACATGACATCACTCCTTTTGTACATGCAAAACGTCTGCAGGCTCTGCCTACTGCAGCCGTAAAAAGCCTGTAGAGATGGAACAGAAAGCAAATTTGAAGCAGTATTTAAAAATTAGTTACTGCAGGGGAAATTAGTAACAGGTTCAGTGCAGTTCTCTTTTAAGGACTAAATTCCTGTCCACAGTTGTAATATTCGTAATACGACAACCTCTTCTTTCAGTGAGCTGCCAGACAAGTTAGTCAGAGGCTTTTGAGCCTACATGTACCATTCTAAACAAAGAAGCTTAGGACAGTTCACAATGTCTCTATCAAAATGGTTTTATGACCGGTACTAGCTGCCAAGAGGAAACCACTTTTGCTTCAGAGGTTATGTACTGCCTCTTTATTGCAACCTCCTATAATGACTTTCAGAAGGAGCTTGAACACATGTGCGATTTGTTTTTAGGTTTTGTCCACACATTAACCATCTTGTTGCTTTTATTCATGTTCATATGCATGTTTTTATACTGGAACTGCAACTAAGTTAATATGTTGCAGGAATACTCTTGTAAATAGAAATCTGTTCTAAGCATATTTTCCTGATAAAAAAAAAAACTTCTATCAATCAATCAGTCTTTTGAAAGGGGATGACAGCATAACTCTAACCTTAGCAAAAGTATTTTATTTTTTGAAACAAAACTTCTTTATTAAATCGCTTTACACACCAAAGGCATATCACAGAGAAAGGTTAAAAACAGTGGGGATATCATTTGACAGGTAATACAGGTTGTAAATCATACTATACACTAATGGGTGTACCAATACCCTGTGCTAAACCCATTCTCTCTGTTGGGCTAATGTGTATGGCCATCTTCAACCACACCTAGCAGACCAGCCCTGGGGCTAGCGAAAGTACGTTCAAAAACGAATGCACATGCTTTCCCTGGAGTGGCCTAGTCTGTCAAAAGTTCAAATCAAGCAAAGCCCAGCTGAGATATAAGATCTCATTTTCCATGGGGTCTTAGCTCAACTCAGTTTTACAACTAGTAGTACTGAAGTAAAGAGAGAGCAATGGTCGGACTCAATGTCACACATAAAACAGGATACTGACTGAGACTGCTGCAGAAAAGGAGCTGCGTGGAAGATGGGGCTGGTCCATTACAAGCCAGACAGGGCAAGGACCATGGAGTGCAGGTTTGCTGGGGGATGGTGGGCACTGAACTACCAGGGAAGACATGACAAACCCAGGAAATGTCACTGATCATCCAACCCAGAAGTGGGTCTTAAGGAACGGGGCCAGCTGGGCATTTTTGGAGGTAGCACTAGCCACTCTACCATTCACCATGACACCGCATCATGCAACTGGCACTATGCCATACTGAGTCCTAGGCTCTGGGCCAGTCACAAACCAGTATGTTAGGAGACACAATCCCAATTTACGCCCACTGACATCTGACTGCTTGATATGCACTGCAACTTAGTTGCAGGGAACTCCTCTCCCCGTGACCAAGAACACTTTTTGTGTATACCTTCACAGTGCGGAGACACAATGTGGAGCTGTTTGAACTCCATTTTGTGCCTTTACACTTTGCAATTCAGAACTGAGCACCAACTAATTCAAGAGTTAGCAAAAAAATAATAATTTTCTTTGAGTAACCATTTTAAAGTTTCTTTCACAAGTCAAAATGTTACAAAGGAAAGTTTGTTATTAGTTTTTCTCAAGCAGACACAAGTTTACACTAAGCCAGTTTGACCCACAGCTTCCATCATTTCTGCACTTCTACTTGATTAAGAGAGTATACATTTGGAATAAATCAGTGATCATCTCTTGAGTGTTGTGAAGAATGTAGAATGTTATTATGGTTATCATAATGCTAGATAGAAGCTGTCAATCATTTTCAAAGCCCCATGTTTTCTGTGATTCTGTGGCATGCGGCGACTGCCGCAGAACTAAAAGCCAGCCACAGAATTTGGGTCTGGCTGTGGAATTTGGGGCTGGCTGCAGAAATTACTCAGAAAGTGCCCCAGTAAGCTAAACAAGAGACTGTCCCCACTCCTTCCACTCATTAATCTGCCTGCTTGCACAGTAGCTTTATAAAAACTAAAATTCACCCCAACCATCTCATTCCCTGAAACCCTCCCCACCCAGTCCTGAAAGCCTCCTTGAGTCCCTCTATTTTTTTCATACTGGCACCATTTTTTTTGGCTCAAGGCTGCATGACAATCCATTGCCTTTTGCTATCCTTATTAGTTGGCCAGAATACTTGTTCCTCATCCCTGTAGGCATCCTGGGGCCCGCACAAAGCCATACTGGAGCATGAATTCAGCATTTGGCCGAGCAGTAATAGGAGGCAGTGGGGGATCAGCCTGCAATGTTGGACCAAAAAAGGGTGCCAATATTAAAAAAACAAAACAGTGACTCGATTAGGCTGGGTGGAGCGGGTTTGTGTCTAAGATATGCAGGATGTTTTTTTCTTGTTATTATGAGAGGGCAGAGTAATGTCTAAAAGGACACTTTACAATACTTTTGAGGATGGAAGAGGCAGAGGATCACTGCATAGTGTTGGACCACTGGATAATTACATCAATGTATAACCACAAGCCCACTCAACATAACTTTCAAGGCTGGTTAGGAAGGTTGTGGGGCTGAGATGGGTGGATGGGGGTTTATCTGTTTTATATCTATTACAGGGTAAAGTACTTGCTGCGGCAGAGGGCAATTTGCAGTCCTTATGGGGTGAAGCACAAGAAGTGGCTAGGGATGAGGTTAGCAGACTACCAACCAGACAGCTCAGCTTTGGTACCTGTAGGACAAAAATGTGAATTACAGAAAAAGAAAGCAAAGGGACAGCTAAGTAAGCAACACTGTTAGGGCAGGAAAAGAGTGAGAGAGTACTGGATAGACTGGAGAACTGTAAAACACGAAGGCAAAGTAAGAAAAACACTTCTACTCTAGCCTTCTCCTCTTGTGAATCCCTGTACACGACCCTCCTCCTGGGTACTAAAAAACTTCACATAGTCTGCATCTACAACCCCCCGAAAAGTGGTATCCCTGGCTTTGAAGAACTGCTTGCAAAGGTCTCCCCTGCTATTGGTCACAATGAAGTTGTAATACTAGGTGACCTGAATTTAAACCAGATTGGCAATGGGTAAAACACTCTCCTATCCTTAGTTCACGGATATGATCTACATCAAATAATAAATTGCTCCACCAGAACCTCATCTACTTCAAATTCTGGTACCTGATAGACTGGATCTTGACCAATTGCACTGACAGAATCAAGGCTGCGAGCACCTTAGCAGACGCCACAAGCAACCACTCCCCCATCATCTGTACCTGGAGTACCTCAGTTATCCCTTCCCCGCTGCCTAAATACATCACATCCAGAAACTTCTCTGGGCTGGATCAAACCAAGCTCTTATTTGAGGTCTCCTCCATTGACTGGTCCTTCCTTTACTCAGCTAGAGACACTCAGATGGCCCTTGATTACTTTCTCACCCAGTTTGTGGCTCTCCAGGACAGACATATCCCTCTTATTACTTGACGTGTCTGAGGTAAACAAACAAAATGGCTCCACAAAGACCTGCTTGCCCTACTCCAGGCTAGGGACAAAAGCTGGAGATGTTATAAAAGATCAGGTCTCCCAGCTGACTATAACAGTTACAGAGCACAGAGGAACTCCTCTAAGAGGCAACTCAGACCAGCTAAGAGTAACTACTGCAAAGAACTACTGGATGCTGCAGGGGACTCTAGAAAGTTCTGGTCACATGTTAAAACCTTTCTGGGCACCCAAAAATCCAACAGTCCAACACTGCCAATGATATGGTCCAGAATGGCATACATTGTAATGACCCGACAACTATTGCTAACTCCTTTAACAGCCACTTTGCAGACCTATCTGTCTATACATCTGCCTCCCCCCACCCCCACATAGCCTAGCCCTAGCCGGCCGGGGGGGAAGAGGATCGAGCGCCCAGAGGCTGCTCTCCTCCTCCGGGTGGGGTGGGATGCGGGTCCCGCTGTGATACCGCCACCTGGGTGACCACAGCTGGTGATGCAGCAAGGACTGCATGAAGCAGGGAGGGAGGATCGCTCGTCGGGAGCCGAGCTGCTAGCACACTGTGACTGCATCGCTCCTAGGCTCTCCTAGCGCAAGACGCCCTATGGGATGCATGAAAGAGGAAAAATACCTCCGTGCTCCCTGTAGATGGAGCTTTAGGCCCGATCCCAAGGCCCCTGCAGCACGGATGATGGTTCCCGGCGAAAACTCAGTCGTTCGGCGGAGGAGGGGAGCCCCACTGCATCCGCTCTGGGGTCAAACGAAGGCAGCGTGGGGATTACTGCATCCGATGCCGACAGACGAGCAGGGACGCACAAGGCCGTAGGAGACTCCCGAAGGTGAAGAAGCACCGGGGTGAGAAGGGAAAAAGAAAGTATAAAAAAATAAATAAAGGGGACAAGAAAGACATCTCTAATTATCCACCCATTGTGATACTCTCCATCCTAGGAAAAATCCTAGAATAACTGATGGCCTCCCAAACTACTGGACATCTATCCAAATTTAAGCTGTTCTCGCCAACTAGCACGGCTTCCGCAAAGGGCACAGTACCATCACTGCCCTGCTCAAGTTTACAAATGATGCTTTTGGTGCAATGGATACTGCTCTTCTGACAGGAGCTGTATTCATAGACCTCATGAAAGCCTTTGATCTGGTTGATCACCCTCTTCTGCTCTACAATCTCTCATCTCTGGGCTTTTCGGCACAATCTGTGTCCTGGTTTAATAGCTACCTCACAAACAGATCGCAAGTCATGAAATTCAACTCAGCCATATTGCATCCAGCATCCATAAACATTGGTGTGTTCCCTAGGGCTCCATCCTGGGTCCCCTTCTTTTCTCTACCTTTATCAACCACATTGCTCAGGACACTCCTCACTGCTTATCTCTCCTTTATGCAGACAACCTTGTTCTGTACTATAGTTCTAAGAGTATATCAGAGATAAACCCTAACCTCTCCTCTGCCTTTCATGATGTTCAAGCTTGGCTCTCCAGGCACAGACTCCTGCTTAATGTGGGGACAACTCAGGCTATGGTCTTTGGCACTGCAGCCAAGCTCAGGCCAGCTCAAAGTCGACTCAGTGTCTCCTGCCTTGATAGTTCTCTACTGAAGACAGTAAGCTCCTTTAAATACCTTGGAGTCCTGCTTGATGGGTCCCTCAACTTTGATTAACGTATCATGACCACATGTTAGTCTGTGAACTCCAAAATTGGACTTGCTTATAAGACTAGCCATCTCTTGACACCTTCTGCCAGACTGGCTATTGCTAGAGGTATTCTGCTCTCTTCTCTGACTTATGGAGCTGCAACTTATAGTAATGCTTCGAAGGCATCCTTACACAGATGGAACACAATGTATAACTCCATCTGTAGACTGTCGCTATGCCTCAGCATCTCCGCAACTCAACATCGATGTCAGCTATACGCCAACCTAAACTGACCTTCCCCTCAAACTATCGACTGCTCTCCTTTGGCATGCTGGTGGACAGCATTATTAGAACCAATGTCATGGCATCTCTTGCCTCCCTCTTCCTTCCTTCAACCTCCTCTTACGGCCTCCGGTCCACTGATCAATCCCTACTCCAATGGCTGAGATGCAAAACCCTCCAAGGGAACCTGTGCTTTCTTCTTTCCCCAAACTCTAGAACTCTCTTCCCCTAGGTGTCTGGACTGCGCCTAGCCATCACTGCTTTAAGAAAGCTTATCTGTCTCACCTATGTAAACCTACCCCTTGCATGTGCTTTAATCCCCCCTATCTTTTCTGCTACCAGCTTCTTCTTCCCCTACTCCTGGCCCCTCATCATTTTCCTGCTCCTACCTTCACTAACCACTGTTTGGTTTTGTAAAATGTATTTTAGCTGTACACTAGCTTAGCTCTTATGTAATGTATTTGTTTGATATGCCTCTGGCACTTACCCTGGACCTGTACTAGTTTTCTTGTCAGCCAGGTGCTTATGGTTGTCTATCTTAACCACTATATGTACTATGTTCACTGAAAAGTTGTATCCTGCTGTTGTAATCACTGTTTTTTTCATTGCCATTGTATTCCATTAACTGTACCATGATGTTACTGTCAAAAGTCACACACTACTACTGTAATCTTGCCCTTATTTTGTACTGTACTGTTGTGTTTATAACCTCCCGGGTCATGTCTGAAAATAGTCATTTCTATCGCTAGCACACACACCCAGTTAACAAAAACTAAATAAATAAATAAAAATCAAAAACCAAAGCCAAAATGTATTTATGCAAAATGTGGAAACTAAATAAGAGAAGAGAGAAAACAGAGAAATAGAGAAAAAAATCACAATGACAATGCAGATGATACATTTTTAAGGTGTTGCTCCGGGACAATATTACTTTGGTATTAGAACAAAATGTAATGGTGGATAAGGGATATGCGGGCAAGATATAGTTCAAGCTCACTGTATCTCAACTAAAAATGTCACGGAGTGACAAGCAGAGTTACTCAAATATCACCAATGCAGCATATAGCTAGATCTTTCAATGCGGTAGTCAAAGTAGTCAAATAATTATTTGGGGGGAAGGGTGCTGCTGAGCACGACTGCTGAGAAGACACACCTCAGCACAGCTCGGAGAATTCATGGAGTTCAACTTTAATAAATCAGCACAAAAACTGCATGAACTTAAATTTAATTTACAGCATTGGATTCTTGTGTCTCGTGGCACAGACTGACACTGGACTTGAGATGGGTCATCCCAAAGGAACCGGAGGAGCAGTGGCGTCATGCCCATAGGGCCCGAGGGGGCATGTGCCCCAATATTTCAGACCATCCAATTGTACCAGCAAAGCCTCCTCCACATTACATGTTCCCCCCTTATTTAGCACTTTTAAGCCTGAGCACTGACTGCGGCTAGCCAGCAGGACAGTCTGACTCATGGAGCGTCCTCGTCCCCATGGTAACAACCACAACAGATGATTTGCTGGTGCATTACTGGGGTGCAGCCAGCAGAGGGCGCCTCTCATTAACAAACCCCAGGACAGTTGAATCTGAGCAGCTCAGGTGTTTCCCTTCACCGCTGATGGTAGTTTTTCTCCTTGTCAGCTGCTGACCACTGCTGACACTGGCAGGAGAAGGAACTTGACAGCCGTGAGTTACTTGCATGAGGTGACAGTGAGTGGCCCATGAGTCTCAAGCCAGTGCACTGGTGCGGGTGGTCAAGACGTCTAGACTAATAGTCTCATATTAGTCTATAGCAAATAGTCACTATTATGAGAGCGCAGACTGGACAAATCTAAGTCGGATTCCCATCGGGAACATTTTGACTGTTTGAGACGCTGAGCCACGTCTTTATCTCCATTTTTCTTTGCTCCGTCCTGCTCCTGAAACCCCCCCAAGTAGCAGCAAGATAAAAAAGACTGGGTGTGAATGGGCAAGCAAATTTGTGGAGTCGGCTCAGCACCAGGGTATTGAGCATCTCAGCTGACTTGACCTTAAGTCAGACAGGTCCATCTTGTTTCTAGATCGCCGGCCCAGCGGATCAGCTGCCATCAACATCAAGGACAGGTCTGTCAGTGAGATCTATTACTCAGCTGTCATTGAGAGGCAAGAGGAGCATCACCAGCTGACTGTCTCAATTAGGAGTGAGGGGGGTGGGTACGGAAAGCATTTTAAAGCAGCACGAGCAGCTGAGAGAGAGAGCTGAGCTCATTGCAGGCCAGGACTGCTCGGAGGGACAAGAGAGGACTTGTCTCAGGACCGGAGGCTCAAAACTGACGTGTGCAAGAAGTAAGTAAAGTCTACTCCTCCAGTAAGCAATAAAAGTCAATCTGAATCATTTTGTGCCCTGACTCATCCGAGCACATCCACAGCACATCACATTCTTTCAATCAATCAATCAAAATCTTTATTTATTCAGGCGAACATCATTGAGCGTAGCTCATTTACAAGATGGACCTGAGTGGTCATAACAAAAAAGGTTACAAATTATACACAAAAACATGATACTGAATAAGCACAAATACAATCATTTATGAGAGAGACAGATATACAAATATTTACATATATACAAGGCAAAATGACAATGAACCTAAAACCTACTAAAGGAGAGAAACAAACAGTTTAGTCGGATAAGGTTTGGGTAATGGGACTTGGTGTGCATATATGTATGAAGTTTGGTGGGGAACGAGCTAGAGGAATGATAGAAAAATAGGGGGAGCTTTTAAAAAAAGGGTAGTGAAGGAGAGAGGGTGTGGGAGGAGAGGGGTGGGAGACTAGGCCTTGTGGAAGCAGTTGCATGAATTGGGAATAGACTGGTGTACAGCTTTTTGAAGGATGTTAAAGGAATCAGGGTATCCAGTTTCAATGTCTTTGAAGAGAATTCCAGGTAAGTGCCAGGGAATAGCTGATTGCAGCTCTTCCATATCGGTGCAGGTGATAGGAATCTTCAGCATGATCAGTTTATTGATCCTCAGAGTGTAAGGCCTGGATGTGATCCGTTGAAACAGTCTGAAATGTAGGAAGGAGTTTGTTTGTCAGAGCTTTGTAGATCCAGATAGCAGCATTTTTTTTCTTCTTTGTTGCAATGATGTCCAACTGACTACATTGTAGAGAGAGCAATGATGGGTGCTGGAGGGAAGGTCTGTAATGAATCTAATTGCTCTATGATACAAGGTGTCTAATTTGTTTAAATGGGAGAGGAGCAGGCCATAGAGGAAGTCAAGCGAATCAATGAGGGACAGGAATGATGCTAGGATTAATCTTTGTTTGGAATCTCTGGTCAGGTAGTGTTTGATCCTATAGAATAGACCAAGTTTGCCTTAACTTTTTCAGGAGTTTTTCAATGTGGGTAGTATAGTCAAGTTTATTGTCTATCCATACTCCAAGATATCTGAATTTGTCTACATATTCCAGATTTTCACCAAGGATGGTAGAGAGTTGTGGGAGGGTGAATGATGGGACAGTGGAAGAGCAGTTCTTGGTGGCAAAGAACATAGCTTTGGTTTTCTTGGCATTTAGTAGTAATTTCTTTTCTAATAGGTTGTGCTGAAGGAGGGAGAATTCAGACTGTAGAAGCTCACAGGCTTTTGATGGTGAGGGATTGCTGACATAAAGTACAGTGTCATCTGCAAAAAGGTGAATATTAGATTGTGAGAGATTGGAGTCAATATTGTTGATGTAAATGGCAAAAAGGATGGGACCCAGGATGGAGCCTTGCGGTACACCTCTTAGGAGTGGTTTAGAGGTAGATAGGTCACCTTCATTTTTTACCAGTTGTAATCTTCCGGAGAGATAGCATCTGAACCATTTAAGGGAGAGTGGGTCAAGGCCTATGGAATTCAGGAGGAGATTAAGTTCATGATCCACAGTGTCAAGGCCTTGCTTAGATCCAGAAACACAGCACAGGTATTATTCTTTTTGTCTAAGGCAGTCTGCCAATCATTTGTGACTTTTGCTAATGCAGAGATGGTGCTGTGCATTGATCTAAACCCAGATTGAGCTGGATTAAGGAGATTGTTGGTATCAAGGTAGGCAGTTAACTGAGAGTTTACCAGCTTCTCAAGCATCTTTGATAGTACTGGTAAGATGGAAATGGGCCTATAATTGTTGAGGTCCATGGGATCACCTGCCTTAAGTAATGGAAACACTTGAGCTGTCTTCCATATTGAGGGGATAGGACCAGTGACAAGTGACAGATTGAAGAGGTGGGTGAGGGGCGGCTAAGGCATGCAGTGCTACTTTTAGAAAGTAGGGATCCAGGGAGTCTGTACCTGCACTTTTAGTTGTGTCTAGCTGGAGTAGAAGGTCTTCTACTTCTTTTAAGAGTATTGATTTGAATGAGAATGTGGAAGCAACCTTTTGTCCCTCAGTAGATTTTTGGGGGGGGGGTCTGCCAGATGGTCACAGTACTGCTGGTCACTGTTGCTTGCAAGTGGTGGGGGCAGTCAGGACAGGCGCCCCTTCTGCAGAATGCTAGACAGAGCTAGTGCTGCTTGCAGGTGGGGAGGTGTGGGGGCCAGGACAGGCACCCCTCCTGTAGAATGATGTATGGGCCTTTCTAGCCCGTGTGTAGCCTTTTTTCCCCCGCCTCACTTCCAATTATAAAATTAGCCCTCAGGGCTCTAACATCAGCTGTGGTAGTATGACCCCTTGGGAGCCAACTGATACCCCCTGTTACTGCCTGCCTCCTGTAGGTTTTATACTTATGTATTTGCAGTGTCAGTGGCTCAGTAGGTAGCACACTCGCCTCTGAGGCCGGGAGATCAGAGGGCTGTGGGTTCAGTTCCCACATCTGGCACTTGGGTTAATAGAAACATAGAATTTGATGGCAGATAAGGACCGCTTGGCCCACCCAGTCTGCCCATTTCCCTACCTAATGGATAAGCTGCAGATCCTAGTTAACCAGCAGCCTACTTCTTCCTACCCCCACCCCCTAGAATTGCCTTATGACTGTCCCATGCATGCTTGAATTCCACCACTGTTTTTGACTCCACAACCTCCTCCGGAAGGCCGTTCCATGCATCCACAACCCTCTCTGTGAAAAAATACTTCCTCACATCACCTCTGAGCTCCCCCATCTTCAAATTGTGCCCCTTGTTCTTGCACATCTCTTTTTGAAAGATGCTACCCTCTTGGACTTTGTTGATTCCCTTGAGGTACTTGAAAGTTTCTATCATGTCCCCCCTCTCCCTCCTTTCCTCGAGGCTATATCCTAGTACTGACACTGTAGTGCAGCATGAGAGGGGTGCTGCACTTCTGACGTGCTGTCTTTCGGATGAGACGTTAAACCGAAGTCTCATCTGCCGGGATTGGTGGTAGTTCAGGTGGATGCTAAAGATCCCATGGCACTTATTGAAAAGAGTAGACGAAATTTTTATTTAATATTCAAAAACAAAACGTAAGGAATAACAATAGTGAAATCACAATACAAATATCATACAGCTTATATAACCCACCACACACTCCTTACTTAAAACACCCCAAACACAGTGCTCGTACCATCTCAATCCCTTAGTAAGAACAAAACATGACATAGATATAAAACAAGAAAGGTCCCATCACCAAATCACAGAACTATATTCCATATAACAGAGTCATCTTACGTGTAATGCTCTATGTAATTAAACCCAAAAAATATATCAAGGATTAACCCACCCACCCAACATTCTTCCATAACCTAGAACCCACAACTTGTCCTAATGTTCGGAATTCATATTCATAAATGTTATCAAGCTCTCCCTGAATGTTAAACAATACCTCCTGCTGTGTGATCTCTTTACCTTATAGAGATCTTTGGCATCTCGCCTGCCATAATGACCATTTTAAGCAAGCTAAAATCACACAAATAGAGCTTTTCGTCCATTTCAACCATGATATGGGAATTTGTCCCAATCTTAAAATATCATATGACATATGCTGAAAGAGATCTCACCACCAACCAGCTACTTCTTTCCAAAACCCTTGAACATGCACGCAGTCAAAAAATAAGTGCTGCATAGTTTCTATTTGACCATGACAAAGTATCTCCCCACAGCCTCTATCATCTAATTGCTTATGTTTCTGATTGCCCCTCACATTCAATTTTTGATGTCCACATAACCATATCAGATCTTGCATTTTAAGGGGAATCCTAGGTTCCACAATACTTTCCAGCCACAACTCTGTATTAATTGTAGGGGATACCTGAAATAAGGGCTCCTCCTTATACCATCTTTCTAGTATTACCTTATAGAAATGTTTCTTCTCATGTCCCAAAAACCAAGTAAACTCAATCTTCCAAGTCCTAATATATCGTAAAGTAGTCTGTAAATACCCTGGAAGAACTTTCTCTGAGGGATGCCATTTACCCCTACCCCATGCCGTCAAAAAAAGGGTCCCCCACAACCGCATGCATAACAATCCCATACCCTAGGATTCTACAACTAAGGGTCATATTGAACTAAAACAGAAATTCCCCAAAAAATATACAACAGGCTGAATCATATTCAAACCCCCCATTTTCCATGCCCTATATGTATGTACTCTCTTAACTGGATTCAACCTACTTCCCCACAAAAAAAGAAAAAAAAAGCCAAAAACTTTCGTGTGCATAGCAAAAGGCAGGAAATATATGAGAGACATATAAAATATATATGCTCTGAGCAAATAAACCCTCTTTTCCTAGTCATTTTCCAGGAAAGCCATGACATAACTTTCCGGTGAGCCATGTCATATACAGAGTTCCAGTTTTTGCCTTCTGATTCTCTAGTACCAATGAATAAGCCTAAAATCTTAACATCCTCCTTCGTCACAGAGATAGGAAACTCCTCCACAACCTGTGCAGCATCCAGAGCCAAAACTTTACTTTTCCTATATTAATCTTAATCCCAGTAGAATCATAGACATCTTCCATTTTCCTTAAAATCTGTTTACCAGATTCCAAATCGGCTATAATAAAAACACAATCATCTGCATAAGCAGTAACTTTCTGCAGAATAACCCCATCCTTATTTTTTATATATCTAATATCTGCTGCAGTTTCAATGACCCTTAGTATGGGATCCAATCCAAATACATAAAGCAAAGGGATCATCAGACAACCCTGTCTAAAACCATTTTTCAAACAGATTGGTATGCCGAGATGCCCATTCACCAAGGGGGTAACCTGCACTTCAGTATACAATGTCCTTAATAATGTTAAGAACAGCTCTGGAACACCATAGTGCTGTAACACCGGCCCGACATGCTCTTGCCATACAGCATCAAAAGCCGTTTCCTGATCAATGGTTAACAAATAACCTTCTAAATTCATACATAAACCTTGTGCCACCACTTCTCTGATGAAAATCAAATTTTGAACAATATTTCTATCTGGAATTGCACAGGTCTGCACAGAACTAATCACCTTTTGAGCAATTTTGGCTAACCGAACAGTCAGAATTTTAGTTAAAATCTTATAATCTGTGTTCAGCAAAGTCAAGGGCCTCCAATTCTTAACCCTTGAAGATCCCCCTTTTTATATAAACAGGTCATAATTCCCTCCTTCATACTTGATACCAGTCTATTTTCTTCCCAAATAGCCCCATAAATGACCTGCAACCAAGGAGCCAAGATATCACAAAAACATTTATAAAAATCATTAGGTATACCATCTATCCCAGGGGTAGTCCTTGGCGTTAGTTTAATAATAGCTTCCTGTATTTCTGTCATAGATATAGGGACTAATAGACTGTGCTCATCCTCTTTACTCAACTGTGGTATATCCAACTGTTGTACAAACAAGTTTGGCTGCCCTACCCATTCCTTCTGAAAAGTAGTTTTGATATGATTTTGAATTAACAGCATGAGTCCACCACTATCTTTTACAACAAGTACCATGTCATCCTTTAAAGCAGGCATAACCAGGCGTTGAGCCCCATGTACCCCTGAATCATAAAGGGTCACCTGCTCTTTTACTCTCCCAGATGTCTGATACTTTTGTTGTTGTGCTGCCCTATCCTCTGACACTTTCAAATACATATATATTCTGACTTTTATGGATTGTAACTGCAGCTTCACATCATTCTGCTGGTCAGCTGCCCGAGTTAACAACTGCATATGTTTTGCTCTAAGTCCCAAATACTCAATCTATTTTCCTTTAGCCCTGTCACTGGTAATACTGATGTAAAGCTTTTTTAGATCTCTCTCTCAGTATCTTCCCACCACTCTATAGGGCTACCATATATGAAGCAAGTATCAGCTCTCAACATCAAAAATTCTCTCACAGAATTCTGCATAAAGGCCTCCTGCAAAATAGCAACATTCATCTTCCAATATCCCCTCCTCATGGGAACCTTCTGCACCATTCCTAGTCGGATCTTAACAGCCATATGATCTAAAGTTTCCAAAGGAACAAGCACCACTTCCTGACAAGTAACTCGATCTGACATGAACCAAAAATCTATCCTTGTAGATAAATTCCCTTTATAAAAGGTATGTGTCAGAACCTGCTTCATAAGATCATAAATATCACATAAGTTATTAAACTTCAAGATTTTAAGTAAAGCATTTGTGTCGCTATAAATTTTGTTTGTAGCCCTCCCCCAATCCCTATGTGAGAGGCGACAATTAAAATCACCTCCCCACAGTACCAGTTTAGAAGTATGCAGGTAGGGCTCTAATCTCCTAAAGAGAGAAGACCTATCTGCCTTCACTTGAGGGGCAATATACGTCACATGACAAAACCGCATCCATTATCATGGCTCTCCCAGGCTGGACATCAAAAATGTGTAACACACGTACAGGCAGACCTGAAAATAAAAAACCTAACCCTGAACGAGATTCCTCCCCTAAGGAAAAAAAGGAGACACCCCATCTCCAATCCCTCTGTGCCCTCACCTCTGGTAATGAATGCAGTCTTGTATCCTGCAACAAAATAACTTGTCCTCTCCCTCCTAAAGAATAAATGCTATTTACATTAATTGTGAGAAGAGAAATATTTGCATTCATCAGAAAGAGAATAGAAATGAGAGAAAAAAAACGTAACAGCAAAGCATAATTAACAGTCAATCAAAGTCACTTTTTCTTTTTATGCTTCCTAGGTTTAGGCTTATCAACAGGCCCTATGACAGTGGTTACATCAGCCTGCGAAGAAGCAATAGAGGACAAGTCCGAATCAAGACTTTCATCTTCCTCTCCTTGTTCAAACAACAAAGCATGGCATTGTGTACAGGGAGGCCATCCAACTCCTTAGGCATGGCTGGAGATTCTATTAGGGGCTTCCCAGCTTTTGATCTAGCAACCCTGTGAAAAGCTGCCTCTTGTTGCATAGCATGAGGAGGCATGGAATTTTCTCCCACCACTATCTCCATACTCTGCTCTGAGTCTGCAATCAGGCCTTCTTGCACACAGGGCTCAATTATGTTCTGGGGAAGGGAATTCCTTAGATCGGCCTCAGCCATGGCATCTGCTTCATGCCTGGGTTCTACAAGATCGAGACTCAGGCGGTATCACTGTTTCCAGAGGTACTCCCTCAGTGGAGGCCTCATTTCATGGCCTAGATATTCTTTGGGGTTTCGGAGCTATACTGGGTGCAGATTTTAACAACTCCAGCATACGTAATTTCTCTTTTTGTGCAGTGGCTATATAAGCATCTTGCTCTACCCGAATAGCTAAATCTCTACTGTTGTGGGATGCCAAGGAACAGTTACGAAAATGTGTCCTTGTTCATCACACATATTATACCTCATGGGTTGCTGACAATGAGCCCCAAAATGACCCACCTCATCACAAAGGCCACACTTCTGCTTATCGCAGACATTACTTAAATGTCCAACATCTCCACATTTAAAACAAGCCCCGGGTTGCCCTCGATAGAAAATCACCCCACGGTCCCATCCTAGAAACAAACAATGTGGTAAGTGTTTAGTCAGTCCTTGTTCCAGTTTTAAAATAACCTGATATTTCCATCCACCAGTCCATAATAGTTCATCATCTAATACTGATTCCGGATATCCTTTAACCGTGCAATGCTGTTGTAACCAATAGGTGATGTCAGAAATTCACCCCCTCATTCCAAAACAAAACAGATATTTTCTTAGTCAGGGGTTTTGTCAGGTGGATAGCCAAAAATGGCTGTCATAGAGGAGAATGCTTCAACAGTTGGTACTGTTTCCAAAACCTTTCAAGGCCAGCTGGGTGTTTAAAACTAATATCAAACACAGAATCCCTGAGCACATGTATCAGGGCATATAACTCATAGGCATAATACTTCATGCTGTCTTTTAGCAAAGCCCGCCCCACAAAATGTCTGTCAGAAACATCTGAGATATTACCCCTATACTTTAAACATACAGCATTCCTTCTCATAGCTGGCTCTGATAAAAGCCTAGCGTCAGAAGGAAAAAGCTGATCCCTAACTTTATCATGCCATACATTATCAGGGGCCTGTAAAGTTTTTTCAGGGCCTATGTGTAAACTTAGGTGTAGCATCCTGATGTAAAGGAATTGTTTCAGTCAAATCCTCCACAGGAGCTATTAAAGGAGAGTCTGGTAAATCAGACACAGAATCATCACCTTCTAAATTTTTAATATCTTCCAATAAAGTATTAGAGGCATCAGGCTGTGTAGCAGTGACTTGCACCAAGGCAGAACGTTGCCCTGGCAGCAAACAAAAAACATCACTCAATTCAGAGGACTGGACAGAAATAATGAGAGGTTGTTCAGGAACAGAATCAGAAGCCTTTTTTACCTTGAAAATTAGCAGTCTACTCTGTACCAGTATCATCTTTTATCCACCCAGCAGCTTCCAATGCAGACAAGACCCAGTCTTCAGAACTAGTGGAAGGCTCCAATAGAGGTATATCAGAAGCTTCTGAACAAGACCAGGGGATTTGCAAATAACATCAGGGACCTGAAAACGCGTTTTTCGTCCCTTACCAGCTCCCTCCCTACAGAGAGACCTTTTTTCACCTCCCAAGGAGACTCCAATTGAAAAAATAATCGGGGATAAAGGCCCGTCCCTCCACCATCTATTTGGTCAGAATCAGTTACAGTAATCTGATGGACTTGATTCCCGAAATCTAGGGAAATCAAATTGTCACTAGCAGTCTGCATTTCCCCTCCGTTCACTCCCATCCGATGTGGAAACCACCATAACTTCAGTTACCTGCTTTATCGGAGAGCTAGGGAAGGCGATATCAGTAGTAGATAAAGGCAGATTCCCCCACATCTCTGGACTCCTCTGCGCACAAATTGGTCTCCAGTCTGTTTTGTACTGTATCCAGTTCCTGAGTTGCAGATCGCTCCTCCTGCAGCTGCAATTCCTCCTGCAATTTGTTTCGAGTATCCACAAATTGCTTTTCAGCCAGCTCCATCCGCAATTGAGTATCAGCTGCCTTTTTTTCTAACACAGCCTTCTGAGCGGATTCCTGAGCCCCAGTTCCTGACTCATCCATACAATGTAAGCCAGCATCTAAACCATCCATTGTTTCTGTAGCCAAAACAAACATTTCTTCTGAAACAGGTTCCATCTCCACAACAATCTCCAGATCCGGGAAGGCCGAGGAGGAGACCCGCTCCTCAGCCACCCACACGTCTTGCTTCACCATAATCTCCTGCATTCTGTTCACTTTCTCGCAGCAACGCAGCGTCTTCTAGCAAAAAGAGTAAGGGAACTTCCTCAGTGTCCTGGCCAAATTTCCCTCATTCACAAAAAATGCCACCAACAGCTTAATCTGGTTCAAGGTCAGTTGGCATTCATCTGTATCCCCCTCCCTAGGGTTGTGCCTGAAAATAGGCAGGATTTGTCTAGTGCACTTACCTGGTCAACAAAAACTAAATTAATAAATAAATAAAAATTTATGTTAAACTCATTTAATAATAGTATTAAGGACTACAGAATAATAAATGAGAAACTAAGGAGAGAGAAAAGAGTGCAGGGTTACTTTTTGCATGCAGCAGTGTGATTGGAGGGTGGTTCTGCCAGGATGCCAACCACAGGTGCTGTAGGGGGGGCAGCAGCCAGAAACAGCCCTTCCTGCAACACACACAGTGAAGTGTTACTTTCCCACTGCTAGGCAACTACGAAGGCTCAGAACAACCAGAGGATCATGGTTATTTTCACTTGGCTTGCAGTGGGTGGGTGGTGGTTAGTGATCGCATTCCGTGCCATCACTGGAAAGTCACAAAAAAAAATTTAAACAACTGTTAAGTATGGTATGACAGGGATTGACATGTCTCTGTAAAAGCAGTGGTTATATGACTGTTCTGTCATCAGCCCCTATTTTTTGTCTATCTTTTTGTATTTTTCCTAGCAATCATGTGCGACAAGAGGTCGAGGACACACTGACAAAACAATCATATAAAATAAAGGGTATATGCAGATGTGCATATTAGTCAGTGTTTTAGCCTTTAAAGGGACATGTTAACACCTCTTATACCATTATTGTCCACAGTTGTTTAAAAAAAAAATTTTGGCGTTCCTTTATGACCTGAAATGTTGTAGTATTTGCTGAGACAGCTAATTCTTTAGTATCTGTTGTTGTCTGCCATAATATTTGATGTGTCCACATGACATGAAAAAACAAAACCATCTTTGTTTACAGTCCTTATTCCTTTCCCACTGCATTCTTTCTTGATATTACCCCACCACCACCCCTCCCACACAAAAAAGACCACCTCCACTGCTGGCACAAGTTAAAAATGCTGACTGACCTAACCACACTTGTTTTATGTGTAGTTAGTCGTTTTCCAGTTCCTTCATCACACATTACACAATTTAGGAATGATTGCTAACAATAACAATTCCACACATCAATACAGTCAACGTCTCCTACAACATAAGGAATCGCTAGCCTAGTAAGTAGGCTAGCAATTCATTTTGTTGACAGAGAAGTTAACCGTATTAGTGTGTGGAATTGTTAGTAAGCATTCCTAAATTTTAGGAAGTGTGAAGAGGGAAGTGGAAAAAGACTACATACATACAAACAAAACAGGAAAAAAACAGAAGTGTGGTGATGGCAGCCAGCATTTTTTAACTTGTGCCAGCAGTGGAGGTTGGTTTACTAAATGGGTAGTGGGTCTGTCGTGTTCTGCTAGCCACTGCTCAATAGGTTTATTTGACACTACACCCTAGAACTGTGCACAGTACTATATACATAATAGCAATTAAAGGTTACTAACAAGGAAAGGCATTTAACCAAACAGACTGCATGACAAGGTAGTTTTAGACCCAGTTTGAAGTTTTCCAGTTTGCACCAGGGATACTAGCCGCATTAGTATGTTGACCAGCTGGTGACAGTGGGGGAATGGCTCTCTCCCTTATCCGTTCTTCAAGGTCGGAAGGGGTGGTGCTGTCTACTAGTACTGCACAGAATTATGTGTGCTGAAAATTGATTCCCTCTTTAAGATGAAATTCATACTACTAAGATGTTAAAGTAATAAACGATGTGCAGATACACACACTGACTCTTTTTCTCTAAACTGATCACTGATTGTTTTAACTGATGTAAGTAACACAATGAAGATATTAAACAGTGAACAATTACAGTTTCTTTTGACCCTGTTTATTACCTGTCTGTCCTACTCCTGAATTTTTGTTTTTAATCTGCATCTGTATTGTGATTATTTATCATGTATTCTGACTTACCTTTCTGTAACTGGAGTTGTATACTGTGAACCTTTTTTGTTCTGAATTACTGTATACTCATATGTTACCCATCCCAGGGCCGAACCTGGGAATGGGCTACTTTTCAGTGTGCTTTTCTCTGACTACCAAATTTTAAATAAATAAAAAAACAGCAAGAACAGATGACGTGTCATTATTTTTTAGGTATAACAGTTATAGTAGATGACTGTAATTATATGAAAATTCAATGGTGCACTTCTGTCATTTAGTAGGTAGTGGCTAATCTAGAAGTGGACTAAGTACAGTAGTTAGCTGATTCGATAAATGATAAAAGATACACAAAATATACGTGTTCAGTTCTTTACAAATTTCTTTAAAATAGAAAAAGTCACGTACAAAGAATGAGAACAATTTATCACTGCTGTAGCCTCTATCATTATTATGGCATTTAGCTTGTTGGGGAACAGCTTTATGGCCTCTAAAATCACCAAACGCACCATTTGACTTCAAATTCAAAATGTCCTGTGGGGGCATGCCCCCTGACCCCCACAGAGAGGTTTTGATTTTGTTTTGTGCCCCTCCAAAATTTCTGACTGCATGACGCCCCTGTGGAGGAGGACCGAAGAATCAGCCACCACCACCTGAGCAGCAGGCCGGGACCTAATCCACACAGCCCGCTACTAGTTCTGGAGCAGACCCGTCATGGAAATCCATGATGACCGCTATGCAATCCATCGATTGCAAGGTTGAGGCAATCCTCACAAGGCTGGGACAGCAAGATACTAAAATAGAGGTCGCAATGAAAACTGCGACTTCTGCAGAAAAGTCAGCAACCCAAGCCCTGGCAGCGACCAGCAAAATGGCGCAGATGAAACGCAGTTATGCCACCATTTAGAGGCCTTGGAAAATAATGTGAGACTGTTTGGGCTCCCGGGAATTAGGGTGAGCGGCCCCTCCAGTTTTTGAAATCCTGGCTGCCAGGTTCCCTAGGGTTCGATCCAGTCACTACTGCACCCAGTTTTGTGAAAGCCTACTGGATTTCTCCCCATTCGACAGGCCAGCAAGGGGCTTTGTCACAAACTATGCTGCTCGTTACAGCTTCAGTAGTGATTAGACCCCTCTGCCTGGCAGACACATCTACTGCTGCCGTGTTCCACAACTATGCTCCCTTGTGTTCTGCGTGTCCCTGTCAGGGGCTCCCTGCTCATGGAGAAGTGGTTTCTGATATGAGAAAAGACAAGGATAGGCTGGAGGCGGTATAGCACAGGACAACGAGGATGATTCAGGGCCAGCAAGGAAAGCCCTATGAGGAACAACTTCAGGCGCTGAATATGTATTCATTGGAGGCTGGGGGGGGGTATGAGACAAGAAAAATGATAGAGAAAAGGGAGAGGGGGCCGGATATGATAGAAACATTAAAGTTCCTGAAAGGAATAAACAAGGTGGCCACTGGAGAACTGTTTAACAGGAACACCAGCTCGACAACATGGGGGCATGACTGGAAACTGACAGGGGGAAGGTTCAGGAGGGATGTGAGAAAGTATTATGTTACAGAAAGGGTGGTGCAACTGTGGAACAGCCTGATGGCTGATGTGGTGGCAGCAGAAACTGGGGGTGGTTTCAAACATGCTTGGGACAGAATGAAGGTGATAGTCATCACTGGTATGGACAAGGATGAGGAAGGAGTAGGATAACCACTGGGGAAGGGTACAACTCCCACTCAACACCAGGTCACGGGGTTCTATAGAGACCTATGGGCAGAGTGGATGGACCACTGGTCTTTTTCTGCCATCACCGTCTATGTTTCTATTATGCGGAGTAGCTGAGATGGGGGGGGGGGGTGGAGACAGTGTGTTTGGGGGCAGTGGTGTGGGAGAAGCACCAAGGGTTTTCATCCGGCATGCCAAAAGGGCTTTTTCCTCTTTTCTGTTTCCTATGTGCCTTCCACAAGCATGCATGCAGCGACATCCAAGGAAGGAGCATACCCAACTGTGTGTTATCACCCGCAACGCTTATGGCTCTTGTACCAAGCCACTGCCAGGAGATGTTATCTTTATTTTAAAAGGAAAGGATACCTATATCATATGCATACTTATCTGCTAAAGATCACAGGGTATGCAGATCTTGTACTTTGTGATATATGTTATCAGAGCAGTGCAGCTCAGTCCTCCCATCCGTGAGGAAAGCCCCTCTCTGACGGCTACCACTGGTGACATCTTGGACTCGGGAGCAAGAACCAGGGATGCCAGCATACCAGTCCAGAGCAATCCCCCACCACTCAGTGCCACAGAGCCAGCTACTGTCAATCATTTTTAAAACAACACTTTCTAATTAATAAACACGTGCAATCAATTCCATCTGGGCTGAGCTCACTGCCCCTAGAACATAGATATACTATTATTCTCCAGTCACTACCCCTGATTACTATTGAAGCAATCTCTGTACTTAAGAATGTCTGAGTAATACTCAGCTAATCAGAGAAGCACTTGGGTATCCCATGTTTTCAAGAGCAACTTTTTTCTGACTAATTTCTGAAAAACCTGAGTACAGATTTTTTCTTTAGGTTGCAAGACATGTATTCGATTTCTGTTTCCATCTGAGCTTTTATTGGCTGCATTTGTGAAGAATATGTTTCTCTACCAGCTTTAAAACGTTTTCTCTCTGACTCGGAGATGGTGGATGGTGGGTTCTTTATGTAGTCCTGCTCAGGGGTCCAGAATCAGATCTCTGATTTGGATACCTGTCACTCCAAGCAAAATGCCTCCTGCAACTGTATTCCCAATGGTAAGCTTGCAACTTGACACTCATAGGGTGATAGGTTTACTGGCATCAGTGGCATCGGCTCTCTATTTGATTAGAACTGAAAATGGCTATCTGATTTGCATCTCTAAGTCTAAAATAAAGAATTTTCAAAAAATGCTCTCTTTCTTTCCAGGGCATAATTAAAACTTCAAAATAGTAGGATAAAATGTCAGCAAATGCAAAAGCAATATTCCAGCGTCCAGGAATTAACTGGCAGTCAATCAAAACATCAACATCTCATCTGTATGAATAAGTTATACAGCGGAGTCTGCCAGGCTGCAATGCAGAATACTGCAAAATTCAGCAGAGTTACTGCAGGAAACAGGGCAATTTCAATGGCAGGTAATCCCTTTTGTCAAGCAGGAATCTGTGACCTTGCACTGCATCCTGCTGAGTTCATTAGGTAGGTCACTAGCATCAAAACATAGGAAATAACAGATGAAAAAGGGAGTTGAGGTCCGTCAAGTGCATCTCCTGCCATCCAGACAGCTGCAGCTTTCAGTACCAAGAGATATACTGTAACCCTTTGGGAACCCTCCCGTCCCCAGTGAATTAAATACTGTAGTCAGCAATGCTATTCTTTCTGAGGAACTGATCCAAGTTGAGTTTAAAAGATTCAGCAGTTCTCATTTGTACCACTTCCTTCAGGAGCTTATTCCATAAGTCACCACTTTCAGGGTGAAAAAATGTCTCATCACATTACCCCTAACTCTAGCCCCTTTCAAGGAAAACAAAGCTATGTAGGTCCTTCACTGTCTGAAAGCCTATGAAAAGCTCTTTGAAACAAAGTATGGGGCTGATCTATAGATGTCAGCATTCTGGTGATATCCAGCTCTACAATAAGTCCACGCTATACTGTTTCAATGCAGTAAGCCTTTAATGGAACCTTGAGACAGGAAGTGATGCCATGTATGGGGAAGCTGTGCTTAGTAACACACAGCTTCCCCAACTGGGACATCACTTTCTTTCTCAAGGTTCCAGGAAATGGCCTCTGCCTCGAGTGAATATAGGGCAGATGTAGCTATGGCTATCTCCAGAATGCTGACACCTACAGGTTTGCTAGATGCCTTGTTTGAAACAGCGTTTCATGGGCTTTCAGTCTATGAGAGACCCTGCACACCCATGGTACCCCGCAAATGTACATTACACCCTCTAGTTCTACTGCCCTGAACAATCTTGAGAAATGTTTTTGATCCACCATATCCCTCTTAGCCTTCTTGGAAACCTACCTAACCTGTCTAAACACTCCCCTTAGCTTAACCTCTCAACTGACTTAGTTACTTTCTACTGCACCCTCTTGATTCCTGCAATATACTTTTAAAAAGAAAGTATCATTTATTGAATTTTTAAAAGTCTGATGCAAACTTTATCCCCAAAGGAAGTCAGATAACAATAAATAAACAGATTATGGGGGGGCGCTAATAAGCAGCCATCGGTGAGGACGTGGGCTCCCGCAGCGCCCATATCTGCTGTAAATAAAGTAAAAAATTTGGCAGATTTTGCAATTAAAAGCAACTTCTAAGGGTGAAGAACAGTGTAGCAATCACTATGGACGATTATTTGCTGCCGAATGGTGGGAAAAATCCGAGATCCGCCATTAAAGGACAAGTGAAGAGAGCAGCAGCAAAGGCCCCCGAGGCACCAGGCCCGATTTTGCTCTCTGCAGGCGAGGTGGCTCTATTAGGCCGTGAGGTCTCGGACCAAGTAATGGAGGCGCTCAAAGAGAAATGGACCAGCCTGGAGAAAAAGATCGATGGCAGGTTGCAAAACATGATGGAACTGTTAAACACACAGTCGGGCAGAGTTACTGAGGTGGAAGAGAGGGTGTCTAAGCTGGAGGACGAGGTGGATCCCATGGCTGCCCATGTGGTAAAGCTCGAGAAGGAACTGGCAGAGTTAATTGAGCAGCATGATTACCAGGAGACTATGCGAGACGTCTGAATTTAAGGATCAGAGGGCTACCTGAGGGGAAGGAGGGGTCTGATATTATGACTTTCTGTGCGGTTAAACTTCGAAATATGCTGGGAATGAAGCCTAAACATGGAAAATTGAAGTTGAACAACACAGAGCAGTCGCAGCTGGCTCCCGGTGGGGCAGCCTCCGAGGCAGATTATTTTTCGTTCCACAATTTCCAGGACAGGGAGGAGATGCTTCGCATATCATAACATGAAGGAGCTGCGATTTGTGGGAGAGAGGCTTTCCTTAGCACAGGACTACTCGAACAGGGTCCTGAAGAAACGTAGAGCCTTTGGCCCAGTGCTAGCACAACTCAGAGAGATGAAGGTGGAAGGATTCATGCTGTACCCAGCGATCTTGAAAGTCAAGCATGAGGGAGCAACATATACCTTCTGGGAGTCGGAGAGAGCGGCAGCGTTTGTGGAGGAACTTAAAAAGAAAGCGGCGTGAAAGCGGAGAAGTGAGGAAAGTGGCGGAGGTGGAAATAAATTATGCCAGGAAGTTAAATGGCTTGCAAAGAATAAAAATTTGTTGATGTTGCTGACTGTTGGAAATCGTGCCCTAATGTTTTAAGGGGCAGGACTTTGGACTTGGTTTGGTCTCCTGGTCTTAGAAACTCCTTGTTGTGACAAGTATCTCACAGAGGATTGTGTGAGCTCCTGATAAATGTGGATCTTGAGAGAAGAACCGGAAGAAAAGGCGGAGTGGAGAAGTGGAAACAGGAGGAGAGATGTTCAGCTGGTGGTGATGGACAGATCATGGAAGCAGCGGTTTGGCAGGAAGCTGCACAGGACTGTGTAAAGGGACTATGGTATCATGCTCCTGCCAAAGTAAAGAGGACTGATCCCCCTGTGGATACGATGGTGTAGAGGTTGGGTAAGTGGGGGGGGGGGGGTTGCTGGCGCTGCGTGTGTCTCCAGAGCAGGGCCGGCACCCCTGCTGCTCCTGCAAGCTCCCCGATATTTAAAATGTGGAGAGGTGGTTGAAAGAGGCTAGCAAGATTTGGTGGGGGGGCTCAGTAAGTGGGAAAGAAGCTATAAAAGATGCTGCTGGGGTAAGACATTGGTAGGGGCCAGTGGAGTGACAGAGACCATAACCGGGACCAAAGTTTATATGTTAAATGTTCTTTACCTTTTAAAGATGAGGGGAATCTTTGACTTGAAATGTGCAAATTCTGTTTATGAAGTTGAAGCGGGAGGGGCTGGGGAACGGAACGTTTGGTAATGTGTGGGGCGAATGGGTCATTCCAATCACCGAGTGTGGAGAGGGAGGGGGGAGTATGGATAGCCTACGAGGGGGGTGAGGGGGTTATTCTGTTGAGGGGAAGGGGGCAATATTGTGTGTTGGGGTATTTGTGGGAATGGATGTGTGTGTCAAATTATGTTGGGGTATGTCTTATGTTTCTGATCTTTGGGGAAAACACTGGGGTAATGGGTCATCTTATGGACGTCAGTCATTCGGGCTCACGGAGAAATGTTAAAATAAGGAGTAGGGAGAAGGGAAAAGTACTCGAAACTAATGGTGATAGGTAAAACTCTGGGGATCGTTTCTTGGAATGTAAAAGGGATCTTGACTCCAGCTAAAAGGGCCAGTGTATTAACAGCTTTACACCGCCAGGGTGCTCAAGTAGCCCTCCTTCAGGAAACACATTTAACCAATAGAGAGCATGGTAAGCTGGAGAGAGGATGGGTGAGCAGATGTTATGCGTCTCCCTATAAGGCTCATAAAAGAGGAGTGGCGATTCTGGTTGGGAAGAGAGTTCCCTTTGTTAGCTCAAGGGTGGTCGTAGATAAGGGAGAAGGTAGATACATATTTGTGGAGGGGGAGTTGTACGGGGAGGAGGTCTCCTTTGGTAGCGTTTATGCCCCTCAGTATTGGATCCAGCCTTTTACCAGGAGGTCCTTGATGTGTTGGTGAGGGAACAATTTAAAGGGTTAATATTGGGGGGAGACCTCAATGCGATTGTGCAGGAGGACCTAGACCACTCGGAAGGGAGAGATAGGTGGGCAGGTAAACTAAAGAGATGGCAGGAAGGGATGCTGGATCTGGATGAGGTAGATTGCTGGAGGACCGAACATCCGGGGGAGAAGGGTTTCACTTTTTATTCAAACCCGCATAACACCTGGACCAGAATAGACTATATCTATGTACCCAGATCTTGGTTAAGTAGAATACAAAAAGTCGAGCACAGCCCCAATAGGCTCTTGGACCATGCTCCGGATGGATGTGGAGATGAGAAAAAGCAGGGAGGACACCCCTCCGTGGAAATTTCCTAGGTATCTACTGAGGAGTGAAGAATTTGTGGAGTACATAGAACAGCAGTGGCAGTATTATAAAGAGACGAACGAGGGGTCAGTGGACTCCCCTGGGGTATACTGGGAAGCAGGAAAGGCGTATATTAGGGGATCCATTATTAGATATGTGGCCCAATGTAAGAGAAAGAAGGAAGCGACCAGAAGGCAGCTGGAGGACGAGGTGAAAAGGTGGGAAAGGGAGGTAGTGGAGAGACCATCAGGGGATGGAGGTAAGAATTTGAGAACTGCTAGGGAAGCCCTAAATGCCTTCCTTCTGGGGGAGGCCCGTTCGGCCAGCTTGCTGGCCAGGAGTAGGATGTTTGAGTGGGGCAATAAATCTGGCCCTCTGATGGTTAGATTGATAAAGGGTAGAAGGACCTGCATGTATATACCTGGGATTGGGGTGGGGGGAGGTTGGTTACAGACAAGGCGGCGATAAGAAATAGGTTTCAACAGTTTTACGAACATTTGTACCAAGCTGAATGTGAGGGTACAGCGGACATGGCTGCTAGGTTTCTTGAGGGAGTTAGAATACCTGGGTTGAACAGTACCGTAGGAAGGGTGGGGCGGGTGGTGCACTGGCACCAGGCACAACCCTCAGGATGGCGCAACTTTTAACTGAAGCTCATTTGTTTATTAACTTGCGATACTGCTTTTTTAAATTTATTTTGGCTTGGTAAACTGTAATTATGTCTGGCTGTCAGTAGGGGCGCATCTGCGGACCAAGGACGAGCAGGTTGGGTTCGGCGGGGGGGGGGTCACATGAGCTGCAGAGAAATAATCATGTGGTGTCATGTTGCTGCGATGAGAAAGAAAGAGAAACTGTGGGCGGGCCAGCGCCGCCCACTAGTAATAAAAGGTACGGGCGGTGAACATAGCACAGAGAGGCAGTTAAACTTGGAGTCGGAGACTGTGTTAGTGTTGAGAGTAGAGCCTAGAAATAGAGTGACTAGCAGGCAGCAAAAAAGTGATAGAGTGTATGTAGAGAGAGAAGACTGGGAGAGATGATAAAGAAGACAAGAGAAATCCATCTTGAAGATTTTTAAGCAAAGCGATGCAGCGCATCACTGTAGTAGTCTGTCTACAGTATGTACAAGTCCGTCCCAGCCGTCTCCCATGTATCTGTGTGATTCTGTATTCCATATTGTTTTAAAATGAAAATTAATTCTTCAGTTTGTTTACTGTTTAGTTGGTTGTGTCTGTGTGACAGTGTCAATGAAAGAGGTGTGTGTGTTATATGTGGCAGTGGCAGCAGCGGTGCTGCCGGGGGGGGGGTGGATTCTTGATTGGAATTTGAAAAATGCACTGCACTTCAGTGATCGGGAGGAAGGATTGGATCTGATTTTTAATTTGATTGTGGGACTGGGCTGAGGGACCCACGACCCAGGCCTGACTCAGGTGTGACAAGATAACTTAATAGTTCATGGGACTGGGATGGGAGTGAAGACTTTCTTGCCCTCCAGTCTGCTGCTTGTGTGCTGACTGACTGCCATGGTGTGGGTGGGCCACGGGCACCCTCACTCCAGCCCACCACATTGTTTTCTCTCATCTTGACCCGCGTTCCTCTTGCACTCCAGTTCCACACCAGGGAGTCTCCTCCAGTCCCACCCCAAGCTGTTTCCTTCTACAATATACAATATTCAGTTTTTAGAGGATTCCTCAGTAAGTGCATGTGTATTTCCTTATGTCTCAATTTTGAAGATATAGGAAATTCCTCTATCTTCAAAAGTGAGACATAAGAAAATAAGTGTACTGTGTTTTCCTAAGCCCAATTATCCCATTCAGATGTTTAGTATGCAGAAAAATAGTTTGTCACTCATATCCATGAATGCTACAAGAATCATGCATCTGCAGTGCATTGCTTTTAATAAAGAATCAGACTACCCTCCCCAATAGATTGACTCATTTCCAGGGACCACGCCCCAACCTAGACCTCAAAAACATAGCTGCAGTGCCCCTACTTAAAGTAAACAGTAAAGAAAATAAAAAAATATTGCCTGTCTAAATGTGCTTCTAGCCAGCCAAAGTCTCCTGGCTCAGTTGGTAGCACATCCACCTATGAAACAGAAGGTTGTGGATTCTCTGCCCACACCGGGATTGGACTTGCACCTAAAATGCTGGCATCAGAGTGCAGCAGTAGGGGGTGCTGAACTGCTGGGGTGTGCTGTCCTTTGGATGAGACGTTAAACCGAGGTCCCTTCTACCCATCCTGGTGTTGTCCTGGTGGGTGTCCAGGTGGAAGTAAAAGAACCGAGGGGCACTCTTCGCAAAGAGTAGGGGACATTCCCGGTATCCTGGCCAACATTCCCCTTCCCATAAACCAGTTCTTACAATTGTCCAGGCAGTGTGTGGGTGGTGATGTGCGATATGGCCGCCACCACACATTTAGTCACTTCACTACCAGTCTAGCATTGCGTGTAAAGCACTTTGGGATACACTGTATATGAAAAGTGCTATATAAATGCTGATTCTTCTTCCCACACCTCAGATTCATGGCAGCAAAATTTTCCCTTAAATAAGGGGTAGGGACCGACCATGTAGCAAAAGTGTTTTTTTTTTTTTCCTTCAAGAAAAGCCCCAAACCTCACCACAGAGCTGGAGCATGTAAACCCTCCAGAGCTTCTGGCTCTTTTCGGGGGGGGAGGCCCAAAATATGTCTGTTGCCCAGGGCACCCAAATGCCTTCCTACGTCTCTGGGGTTGAATGAACAGCAGCAGGAGCAGTTAAATGGGGAAATTATGTAATTGGAAATTAGACAAGCTATACAAAGCATGAAGCAGGGTAAGGCTAGTGGACCGGACGGTTTTCCCATAGAGTTCTATAAAAAATTTTCGTGACATATTGTGGAACCCCTCCAGAGGGTCTTCGCTGAGGAGGGGGTTGGGGATGGCCTTCCGACCTCTTTCAAGGAGGCAGCTATTTGTCTGGTTCCTAAGCCAGGGAAGGATGAGCAAGAATGCTCGGCATACAGGCCGATCTCGCTGTTGAACTGCGATGCTAAAATATTAGCCAAGATTTTGGCCGGAGACTGGAGCGTTTTGCTGGAACTGGTACACCCGGACCAGGCGGGCTTTGTGGCTGGTAGGTATTCATATCACAACATGAGGAAACTCCTTAACGTGATTTGGAGAGCAGCCCGGGGTCGTAAAGATATTGCGATGCTCACAATGGACGCTGGGAAGGCCTTTGATCGCATAGAATGGGAGTACCTATTCGGTGTGCTACGCAGGTTCGGCCTAAGGGAAAGATTTGTTGGATGGGTGGAAAGCCTATGAGGCCCCGTGGCAAGGGTTTTGGTGAACAGAGGTTTGACTGGGAGGTTTGCTCTCCAGAGGACTCGAGTAGGATGCCCTCCGCTTGTTATTCGCTAAGAAGCGATTGAGTCTCTGGCGTAGCTATCAGATGTTCTGCAGAAACATGCGGGTAGTTGGGAAGTCGGGGAAGAGCATAAGATAACGCTTATGCAGATGACATGCTGCTGTATGTCTGGGATCCGCCAGGTCTGTCTCATTGTTAGAAGTGATAAAGGAGTTTGCCTTATTTTCTGGCTATAAAATAAATATCCACAAATCTGAAATTATGTTGTGGGGAAGTATTGAAAGGGAACATGGGGATGTGGCTTGGGGCTTAAAGAAGGCAAAAATACAATTTACATACTTAGGAATCTGAATTGGACATGACCTGAGTCAGCTCTATAAATTTAATTATGGGACGATGGTTCAGAGTGTGGAGCAGGAGTTGAGAAGATGGAGAGGCCTTCCGCTGTTGTGGATGGGACGAATAAATCTTTTAAAAATGAATACCCTACCACGTATTCTCTACTTGATGCAGATGTTGCCAGAGGGCCTTAACATGAAGGATGTTAAGAGATTGGATAAGGCCTTCTCGGGGTTTTTATGGAATGGGAAGAGGCCTAGGGTGAGCCTTCGCAGGCTCCAGGCAGATTCAGATAGAGGGGACCTGAATTTTCCAGACTTGAGGAATTATGCACTGGCCATGCAGTATAGGTTGATAGGCGACTGGGTGAATAGACCGGCGGAGGCCAGATGGCTGGATCTGGAGGAAGAGAAGGAGAGAGTAAGGCTCTCAGCGTTCCTGAGGAAAGGAGGGAAGAAGGCGTACAGGAACCATTTAGATCCGAATCCTTTGATGGTCTCGGTATTGGAGGGGTGGAAGCAACTTCGAAAGTGGGTTGGGGTAAATACAAAAGAGGAGACGCTGCTGCTTCCCTTCAGTGGGAATCCTTAGTTTATAGTGGGGATGGAGGATACTGAATTCCTGCGTTGGGAAGAGAAAGGGGTACTGTGTGTTAAGGATCTGTGGAAGGAGCGAGGGGTAGGGGCTGGGGCAGAGTTAGGTGGGGGGATGGGCTTAGGTATGTTTCGTCTTTTTCAGGCAAGAGATTATGCCAAAACCATTGGAAAGAATCGGGAGAGGGACTCTCCTTTACAGGAGATGGAACAGCTAGTGCTTAGTACCCAGAAGGGGGTGAAGGGCATTATAGGTAGAGCGGCAAGGATGGCACGGAAATACAGGCCGTCTTATGTCTGTAAAACTAGAGCACTATGGCGTAGGGATCTGAAAAAGGAGATACCCGATCAATGATGGGAGTTGCTGTTACAACTACATAAGGGGCTTCTGGTCTGTAATAAGTATCAGGAGTCTTATAATAAGTTCCTGCATAGGATATATTGCCCCCCATATTTGGCGCATAAATATCGTCTGGAGATCTCACCCCTTTGTAAGAGGTGTAAGGGAGAGGTTGGTACCTACATACACTGCTTTTGGGAGTGCCAACAATTGGTACGATTCTGGGAGGGTGTTGCTATGGAAGTAGGCAGGGTGTGGGGGAGGCGAGTAGGGAAAAACCCATGTTTCTTGTTGTTTGGGGTAGATGACTCAGAGGAGGAGGAGTGGAAACCCCTTCTGAGATGGATAAGAATTTTAGTGGCAATGGCCAGACACTGTATATTAAATACTTGGATTTCGGGGGATGTTCCTTCCTTGCAACAGTGGAGGAACCTGTGCCTACAGGTTCTCGCATGGAAACTATATTATATGACAAGGAACAGGGAGGATCATGTTTTGGGGCAATGGGGACATATATGTTATCGCCTCTCTGGTTGAAAGGGGAATTATGGAAAAAGGATTGGAGAGCTAAGGGTGATGGCTTGGGGTGTCGAGAAGCTGGAGGACTAGCGGTGTATAAAGGATGAAAGGATAAAGGAATGTTTTGGATCGGAGGGTGAGCCCGAATTTGGAGACTTATTATCTTAGAGTCATGGTATATCTAGGGCCAATGGCATAGAGATGTCTGTAAGGGAAAAGGATGGAAGGTTGGCACGGAGATGAGAAAAGGAGTTTTTGGGGGTCGGGGAGGGGAGAAGGGTTGTCAATGGATCGATGTAAATGGATTAAGGCAAATGGAACATGAGTATGTATGCTTGGATGTATTATGAAAACCTAACAAATATATTATGCAAAAAAAATAAAATAAACAGATTATAGCAGGAAAATTTCAAGCTCAACTTCCCTGCCAGTTACAGCATAGGAGGACAACCCAGTATCTATATGGCATACCGGAATTACATATTTATGAGAATTTATGAGGCTGAAATAAACCACATGTTAAGTCTCATTTTATTCTTGTGGTTTACTATCGAAAAAAATTAGAAAAAAGTTTATTTTTCTTTTCAATAAAGACAATATTGTACCCCAGGGTGATGGGGGGGTGGGGCTACAGTAAAGGTGAAAGGAAAAAGAGAAAATATGCCATAAGCTTGGAAAGAGGATCCTGGATCACACAGTCAAAAAAGTAAGGAGAGGAGAGGAAAGAAAAGGAGAGGGGAAAGGATGGAAGAAAGGAAGGAAGGAAGGAAGGAAGGAAGGAAGGAAGGAAGGAAGGAAGGAAGGAAATGTTCTCCAGACTGACAGGCATAGAACAGGGCCCCCAGTGTAAACAAAATGTAACAAGGCAAACAACAAAAAAAAACTGTTTGTATGAGATGGGTGTAGAAGATACGCACAGTAGGGCAATGTGAAGGAAAGACTTAAAAATGTACAGAGGTTGGGGGTTGGGAGATCTGAGGTAAAGGAAAAAGAAAAGAAACTGTATTCCAGACTTGGGACAAGTATACACTGGGGGGAAAAATAATATTAATATTATTTTTTTTATTTCAAGATTTGGTCAGAAGAAAACATGCTGAGGACAGAGCAGCTTGTTTCCAGGTGTGTCTTGGGGATAGGGTGTGTGTGGCAGAATGTGTGCTTGCATGTATAATTTATGTATAATGTATGGTAGAACACTGTTATATGCCAAAATTCATCTGTTTACACCATTGTTATACCATTGATGTGACGTCACTATGTTGTTAACCCATCGATGGTACATCACATCAATAGTATAACAACAGGGATTGCTCTGTGCATGTGTGCTACCCGGAAGGACGGCCTTCCTGAAATGGCCGCGGCAGTGAGATTGTGTAACCATCTCGAGGTTACCATGGAGACGTAAACCTCTTGAGCTTCGCTCGAGGTTTACACAGTTGCCATGGCAACCTCTCGATGGTTAACAATCCAGTTACCGATATATGCCCATACATTATCCTCTATATGTATTTATGTATGTATGTATTTGTTTATTCATTTTTATTGGCCAGGTTGAGTACACTACACACCAAGTGCATTTATTTTCAGGTATGACCCCAGAGGTTACATGAAAGGTAATACAATACAATACACAGGACAGTATAAACCATGTGCAATATGAAAACAGAGACAATGAGAGAAAAGCATTACAACCACATGAAGCCCGAAACTGAAGTCAAATATTTAACAAGTAACACAGGTCAAGGAAATGAAAGTACAAATAACAGTCCAAAAATAAAGTGTGACAACAAATACACAGGAAGAATTATAAGAATTATGTGCACATACAACTGGACTTACGAGATAATGGGGTGTGGAAGCATGTAAGAATGTCTCTGTGTGATGGGGTGGACAGCATATCTGTGTGATGGGGTGTTTGGTGTGGTGTGGGTGGTGTGGTGTAACGTGTCTAAAGGGGTATACTAGCATCTATCTGTGTGTCTGTAGTTGGGGTTGCAAGCTTCTGTGAATGTCTACTGGGGCATGTGATTGTGTATGCGTAGTGGAGTGTGCAAGTATCTGTGTGTATAGCACAATTCCCAGGCATCTATGTAGTGGCGCGTGCAGGCATGCACCTGTGTGAAGTGCGGTGTACACATTTCTGTGTGTTGTGGGGTATGGGAGCATCATGTAGTGTGCAGTGCCACATGATGTTCGCAAGTGGGGTGTGGCATCTGTGTTTGCATGCCAATGAGTGTGTGTGTATGCCCGTACCTGTATGTGTGTCTGTACGTCTCACTGGGATTCTATGTATTTACATATATATACATACATGTATGTGTGTGTGAAAGTTTCTGTGTCACAGAACCAACAACAGCTGCTTCTACATTAGCTTACTGTGTAAGGTATTTTTTTTTTTTGCTCTATCATTTCAGTATAAGTGTGGGATTATTACATACAGAATAAACAATTGGTGACTGAGAGTTACAAGGCAATAATTCAATCGAGGGGTTTAAAGGGACACTGGCCACACCTTTGAGCCTCAAAGTGTCCCTAGTTTAAAAAACACATTACAACTTCTCACATTCTGTAGACGTTGCTAATGTTGCTGGTAGCTTGATTCTGATTCCTTTTTTTCTTTTTAAAAGTGAAGAACAGACTGCCCACAATACAGGTGTTACCACATAAAACATGATTGTTTACATTCCTCCCTCTGCATCTTTCCTGGACTAGGAACACCCCAACACAATGCAACCACTCATTATGCAGTGGGAGTAGAGGAAACTATTGCATCATGAGTGGCTATACAGTTTGGGGGTGTTCCTAACGTTCAGGAAATATGCAATATGAGTAGATCAGGGATTTGAATCAAAACAAGGCTGGGTATAACTATACATTAGCATGATTGTCAGTTCTACTGAGAAAGGAGGCAGATAAAACAACCAGCAACATTAATGAAATTTAGAAAAGGTAAACAATCCTAAAATGACTGCTTTTGGGCAGAAATAATATGATGTAGAAAGGTTGATATGTCCCTTTAAGGAACATGATATGAACATACGGCACTGCCAACAGAAAAAGGCCATTTGGTCTATTGAGTCTGCTCGATTTTGCAGGTAGCACCTCCTCTGCAGTTGCCCTCCCACCCCCTACCCTCCCATGACCCTCCTTTTCCCTATCCCAGCCCCTATTGAAGCATCCCATTGTTTTACATGCCTCCACCTCTGCCGGTAGTGCGTTCCACTCTGCTACCACCCTTTCCGTAAAGAAATGCCTCCTCATCCCCCTCCTAAACCTTCCGCCCTCCAATCTCATGTCATGACCCCGAGTGTCTCTCCTCACCCTCCCCTTGAACAGTCCCTCTGTGCCTGTCATGTTTATTCCTCTAATGTACCTAAAGGTCTCAATCATATCCCCCATCCCTCTTCTCCTCCAGAGAGTACATGTTCAACTCCCTCAGTCTAGCCTCACATGGTTACTCCCCCAGACCCATGATCATCTTTGTTGCTCTGCGTTGCACCCCTTCCAGCAATCTAATATCTCTCTTTAGGTAAGGGCGCCACAGCTGAACGTAGTACTCCAGATGGGGTCTGACCAGTGATCTGTATAACAGCAGAATCATCTCTCTCCTCCTAGAGGTTATACCCCTTGCAATACAACCCAGCATCTTGTTGGCCACTGCTGCTGCTTTCCTACACTGTGCTGAGTTGTTCATTGCTCCCGTAATGAGCACCCCCAGATCTTTCTCCTCCTCAGTCACAGCTAGCTGCACCCCCCCCCCCAGATGGTAGCTCCTCTTTGGATTCTTTGCCCCGAAATGCAGCACCTTGCATTTTTGGCATTGAAATGATAAACCAAATGAGAAAAGCTTGAGTGGTTTACTTGTTCCATAAACCCTGAGATTAAATTATTTATTTTATTTTACAATTTTGGGGCAGGAAAGACACATTAAGCCGAGGCTTGTTTCCAGGTGCATCCTGGGAGCACAGGGAAGTTAAGTGACTTGCTTGTGATCACACAGTAAGCAAGTGGTGGCTGTGGGATTCAAATCCAGTTCTCCAGGTTTGTAGCTCAGTGCTCTCAACCACTGCACTATATACTGTCTACCCTTGACACTCACAGTTTGGCTTTTATTTTATATAAGGCAGGTCCATCAAATTTGTAAAAAAAAAAAAAAAAAAACATCTCTAACGATGTTTTTTTGTAGCCCCCCCTTCCCCAAGTTTTGGGACTTACCTTATAGGGCTCTTCGAGACACCTCAACCCGCTATGACAGCTTCCATCATCACCGCTGGTCCCAGTCTTCACCCAGTTTGTGGTCAGCATTAGCCGAGCAACACACTGGGTATCGGGAAACACAATGGAAGCCATGCTTTGCAGACAGCTGGCACACTTTGATCTTTGTGCCAGTCTTACTTGAAGACATGAATGGGCCAGAAAACCATGTGTGTGTGTGTGTGGGGGCATACTCCCAGCCCCACATCTGGCTTTAGGCCCAGGAACTGAAACAACAGTGCATCTGGGCAACTGAAAAGCACAAAGTTAGCGGCACTGTTTAAAAGTAAGACAGGCATGAGGATTTCAAGTGGTTTTGATTGCTAGGGAAATCTCATTATTCACAGTTGGTCGTGAGTTAAGAACTTTACTGGTAACTGCAAAGTTTGAAACTGTGCCTTGTTTATGAGATACTGTCCTTATATATATATATATCATAATAATACAAGTAAATTACAATCAAAGTCACACATTAATTCTCTATACCTTATCAGATGAATGCATTAAAAGCCGTATTGACTCTGACCAGAAGTTACGGTTTATCTGTATGTGAACTGTTAGGTTGCTTTACACTGTTCACTGGGGCTGCTACAGAACACTGTAATAAGTTGGTTGTTTTATGTGTTTTTACTTAGGTGGCGGGCTTTCTCTAAATACTGTTGGGCAATTAATGCTCCCTTCTGTGTGCCACAGGGAACTGAGCGATGAGTGCTGTCATTCCCACTTTGTTTCCCTTCCCCAACCACTGTCATCTGCATTGTAATTAAAGTCAGATGATGTGAGTTGTTCCCAGGATTTTTCTATATGTTCTCACTAGTTTCTCACAAACAGTCTATGAATTGCAGTCCACAGTTCTTAATATAACTTTCTGCATACTGGAGCTTCTCTGTGTACCTTATACTGTGTATAACTCTTTCTGTTAGTTTATTTGCATTTGTTACCTAGCAGTGCTGAGGCTGGCCTGTGTGCACCTTCTCAATGTTCTTACGTGAGTTTACCACTTTTTTGGATACCCACCCCCAACAAGTGTGATGCATTCACTGGAATGGCAATGAACCACTTTGTTTATTCTTTGACTTGCCTGTTCCACCTAAGGAGCCTACTTTATTTCTCCAGAAAGAGAAACAATAAGAGCATTTAGAAAAAAAAACCCTTTCTATAATGTTAATGTGATTTTGACATCTTTTTTAAACATCTTATTTTATTGTTGACAATTTAAATATTATGTTAAAAGATACTGAATAATGCAAAAAGGGCAGCAGCTGCTAGAGAAATACCCAATTAGCGCTTTTAGCATTAAAAGAACATTTTTAATCACCATTCATGTATTTTATTTCAGTTTGAAAGATCCACGTCAACTGTCATGTCAGCCAAGCTGTGCGTAGCCATCCCGAACACGCCAGGCGGTTTCCCACTTGTGGGTTATGCCAATGAGGGCCACTAACCAAACGGCAGAGTTGGCAGCCCTAATTAGCATATTCTGCACACCGGAAGCTGCCTGGTGTGTGGGAAACAGTCGCTGGTAGCTCAGCTGACATGACAGTCAGTGTGGGTTTTATGAACTGAAATAAAATATGTGAACGGGAATAAAAACAAATTTTAATGCTAAAAGCCCTAATCGGGTATTTCTGCAGCAGTTGCTGCCGTTTTTGCATTACCCAGTGTTTTCCTTTAACATATTTTTAATATGCCATAGCCTACATTTCCAGTAAATTATACGGACAGCTCAGTACTTCTACAAAAAATGTCCAATTTTTGCAAAGTCTTACTGTATACCTTAGCTATCTTTTCAACAATTAGTATGACTCTGGACATGAAACAAACTGTATCACTGGCAATAAGCCCTGTATATTTTATTAAAAGAAAACAACCCATGAAATGAAATGAAACTTTATTTACATGGCGCCTTTCTTAAACCAAGGCACCTTACAGTAATTTAAAACAACAATCAATAAATAATAAACACAGGTCGATAAATACTTCATACTAACTCTGAGCTCCGTCACAATAAATTAATTTAAATTTATCTTTGACCATATATATATATATATATATATATATAGATTTACTGTACTTTTGTAGTAAAAACACAAAAAACTACCCAATTTTTTACACGAGGTGCTGAAATGGCCTACAGCAAAAACAAGTTTTAAAACACAAAATACAACATCCCATAGTGTTAGGCATTAGCTCAGATTATAGGGTTAGCAGTGTGAGTGACATGACTGGTGGAGCAGTGCCACCTGACCGTGCATTAATGCACCACATACTCACAGCTGATGTGAGCAGTTTGGACAGTAGATCACTAGGCAGAATGGGTATTTTTCTTGCCTCATGATCTCTTCTGTTTTGTTTTTAACTTTATTTTTTAATTAATTTAGCAACTGCAATACAGTTAAAGAGCAGCTGATGCCTTTGAAAAAACTTTGGAAAACCTAATAGCTGGCTACGATTCACTCTGTATGTCACATATCCAGGGGTCGATCTTAACATTATTTTACTAGCCCAAACACTAGTGCAAATTGACCAGGGCTAGTGCAGCCAACTCTCTACTTGCCCGTCTTGACTAGTGCAGATTTTCATGGCTGTTAATGAAATTAAAAAAGTCTCTACTTTAGCATTCTCTAATCCTCATGCTAATCTCTCTCAATGTTCCAGATGGCCAGGTGTGATTAACAGCTCATTAAGAGCTGCAATTATCTGGCAGTTCAAGAGAGGGATCCCACAAAAGACTCAATGTGAATCATCATCACTCCACTGCTAAGACTTTCAGTTAGGCCCTGTCCACACTACTCCTCTGTAACTTTACAGAGTGCCCAAACCGTTACTGCAACGGCTTGCATTTATACCTGTAACGTTACAGAAGGCATTTTAGAACCGTTGTTGAAACCACATATGAGGTAGTTTCAACAGGTTATGCAACCGATTACCTTAGGTAACATTACGGGCAAGAGGTAGGGATGCGTGCACTTGGTTCCCTAGCGCAGCATGAGCTGCATTATGGGACCGGTGCCATAAGTCTGACCGGGCGGTGCTGGTCTCGTAAGGGACATTGCGGTAGTAGATTAACACTGCACCGCTCCCTGGTTGTAACGTTTTCTATCTGTTACGGGGTCTGAGCGGTGCAGTGTGGACGGGGCCTTAGTGTCCAGGGTGTGATTAAGTGTAGAGTGCTGTTAAGTCACTAGGTTCCAGTTTTCTGATTGTGTCTATGTCTAACAATTTGTCCAATATTATTAAGACCAGTGTCCCTCATTTCTCTACATTTTGAGTGTTTGTATCCAAAATTTCAGTGACAAAATGCAAAGAGGCATACAGGATCGGCCCTGCAGCTGGTGGGTTTTATTCCAGCCTCACCATAACTTCTATCTTCCCACCAAATCTCTTAACTCTGTTCTTTCCCTGGACGCCACTGCATACCAGACTCTTAAGTGACCATCCATAGCTGCCATTACTGGCAAGTGTAGGGGGTCAATAGCTTTTCTAAATGGACCATGCCAGCTATCACCATCCGTACAATTCCACCCGTATCCCACTCAGCATGTCGTTTCAGCCTAAAAACAAAGCTCTGGATTATGTGTGGTACAAAAATAAACCTTGAAATAGGCATTCCTGGGGTGCATAGATCATCCTATACAGAAACAGAGGTAGTATAGCATTATGCCTGTGTACTGTTTCCCCTGGGCTGATGAAAGGACAATGTTAAAGAAAAATATGTTATTGCTGGGGCAGAGCAAATTAAAATCAATGCTTTTACAAATAAAAATGTCATAGTTTTCTATTTCCCAAGCCCCTTAGGGTTGTCTAGCCTTCACCCCAAAGAAACCTTAGATGTGCTCCTGGCTCACTTGAGACTGTACAAACACTTTCAGCAATGCAGGTCTCCAGTTGACTATAGGATGGGGGCTGAGAGTGTATTTCTCTGCCTGACTCTCTTCATTGCCCTGTGGGTGGTGGTGACAATGTGGTGAGGTGCATGATCATGTCAGTTATTGTGTGCACAGAGCTAGGACTGCTTGATTAACATTTGCTGTTGTGATGTCCTCTCTCTGTTTGGTGTGGTGGGGGGCAAAAAGAGGAAGAGAGGAGGCTATGGTACAAAACAATGGGGAGAGGGGCTCACTGTAATGGCATTGCAGTCTTTTTTTCTGCTGTGGAGCTGGAAGTAATGTGGGAGCAGGATAAATGTACAATAAGCAGAGTATTTCTTGGCTTTGCTTACATTGTTTCCTGTATAAGTGATCAAAATTTACCATTGTAATTAAGGGCTAGTGCAACCATCTGCGGGCTAGTGCAATTCTGAATCAACTTGCCTTGCTGGCTAGTGCAAAAAAGGTTAAGGTTGACCCCTGCACATATCATCTATAGATTTCTCCTCTTCCTTATTTATTACTAGAGACATTCCCACAAAAACAGGATCTTTATCCCTTAGAGCTCATCTGCCTTTATAATTTACTAAGCCAACAGCACATGAACGCTCCACTCTTAAGCCTGTGCCTGATTTAAAAAATGAAACTTAAACAGCAGAAAAATCGGCACCAGGCAACAGCACTAGTTTAAATAGTTTTAATGTGCAGAATGCAAACGAAAGCCGCTACAACATACAACAAACCGTGCAAAATATGCAAGCCGACGTTCAGCAGCAGAGCTCCCAACCAGGTTTCGCCCATGGACTTTTTCAAAGGATACTGGTCAATGGGGGAGTCACTATTTTAAAAGCTCTGTTAACCAATCTGATTTCAGTCCCCATTTAAAGGTGCAGTGTTCTTGCAACTGACATACAGTATGATGATACCTAAAGTGCTGTACAATATCTTACCCTAAATGCTTCGCTCATCTTTCACTGGATAGGTACAAAACTTAATAAAATTTACATTACAAAACACCAAATGCTTCCTGGCCAGCAGTGCTAATAACTATTACTTCACAAATTGATTTTCAAATGAAAATGACTGTTATTTTTCTCAAACAGTTAAGCTCTGCAGGCCATGTTACATTCTTAAGCAGCAGGTACCAGGGGTTCAAGAAGTTAGAACTGAGTATATATATTATTATTTTTACTAATATTATTTGCCTGCCACTCCTGATGGCTGGCATCTCTGGTACTCAGAAACTAAATGAACCACCACTAGGTTATCAAGAAAAAGAAAAAGAAAGGGAGAGAGCACAAGTTATACATACATTATAAATGAGCTATTATCCAAGTTTACAGTATAAATTCATTATCTACAATATTTACATTCACATGAAGCTGCCTAAGGGCTAGTTACTGCTCGGAACTCTAGTTTGAGCATTCTGAGAATAAGAATATATTTGAAGGTGCCTGTTCTGAAAACACCATGGTTTTTAAAACCATGAGTCTAACTATGGTTTCCTTCTCTTCTTTATGAATAGCATTGTGTCAATGCTGTCATTGGGGCCTGGTGAATAATACCCTCCCAACTGGAAAATCCACATGGATTCTCTTTCTAGTAAGAGGGTATCTAAATCTCACCCTCTTTTACTCAGAAATATCCATTCTATACCACTGAATTTGAATTCATGTTTCTCTGTGGGGGTGTGGGGGGTGGGGCTGTTTTTATGTGGGCTGCCAAAGCATTAGTTGAATCACCATTCATTATGGCCCTTACGTATTCACCAACTCTAAGATTCAATGTTCGGGTTGTTTTTCCTACCTAGAAGCTGCCATAGTTGCACCAGGCCATGTATACCACATTTATGGAGTTGCAAGATATAAAATTGCAAATGTCAAAGATATTTTTAGCAGTGTTGCTCTTAAAGTTGCTGTTTTTTCCATGTATGGACAATATATATATATATTTTTTTTTTACTGTATTTTATAGCCACCATATCCTCTAGCCCCGCCAAGGAACGGCTCGGCCTCGTTATGGTATCGACCAGACTGGGAAGCCCTCTGAGTAGAGCCGCAAAGCGGAAATGTCGAGGCTGAAGGGTCAGGCACCGCGCCTATCTCATACGTGGGGGTCAGTGATTTTTTGTAGGTTGAGTTCCCTTGCAGCTAGGACATGCAATGACACAAGGGTACGTGTGTCTGTCCTAGCTCCACTCCATGTCTCGGTGCGGCGCGTCTTGTCCCCCAGCCTCCGCTAGAGGGCAATCAACACCAGCACACTGGAGCCCCCCCTCCTGGAGAAGAAGAGCAGTCCTCCGGATGCTCAATCCTTCTCCTCCCCTGCCGACCCCCGATGACCCCTGCTCGTTCCCGAACACGGGTTGCCAGTGTGGCGCGAGGTGTGGTGTCCAGCGCCTCAACCCTCAGTGCCACCAGGCCGGCATGTATGGACAATATTTACAACATCCACACCTGTGGTTACCATTGGGCAACTGTGGCAACCAAGTGCCTAGCAAAGCGTGTGGCGGTTGGTAACTGTGTGTAAGGAGATCTGCCAGATTCTGACTCCTTTTATAGTTAAATCTGGGTGGGGTGGTTTTATCTCTATAATTTACTCCCTACTGGATATCATAATGCTCTGTTGTGACATCACAGTCTGTTGCTATAGGAATAACTGTGATGTCACAAGCACAGTATTATGACATCAGGTTGGGAAGAAGCAACAGGAGCTGATAACCCCTCAGGGAACAATTCTTGTGTTCATGCATCTGAGAAATAATGGAGATAAGAAATACAGAGCTGATGAGAAATATAAGCTACTTTGTGTCCAAATATTATGTTCTTCAAAGTTCTTCTTGAGGCGTCAGTGGCTCTTTAACATAGTAAGTAACAGTCTAATGTGATTTACTGTCTGGAGCTACGCCTCTTTAATCTTAGGAATACAATGCATCTGTTACACTGAGGTACATCATTGAGGGGTAATGCAATAAAATCAAAGATTCTTAAAGTTCAGTGTTTGCTAAGCTTGTGAGTCCATGAGCAATGTATCTTCAGAACAAGCAATAAAATGTTTTTAGTCTATCGAACACATGTCCCAAACACAAGGGATTAATGATGTCATGTTATATACCTCTAAATATTTTATACAGTGATTTGCAGCAGAAAAGAAACAGATCAATCCCAAAATTTATAGAAAACTGTGCAGGCTAAGTCAAGCACCATAGCAGGCAATTTAACTACATTTAAACACGGTGAGAGTCATAAACTGAATACACACATGAGGGAAAAAACCTTCAATGATATCAATAAGCTATTTCTGATTAACACTGTACTTCATTACCTACCTGGTCAATTATTAAGTAGCATGATTAAGGATACACTAGTTGGGTGAAGGAATTATATTCGGAAGCGTACGCCCCGTCAAGAGAAATAAAAACAATGAGTTCACATTACAACTCCCAAGATGCATATGGCCCATGTAGTAAACCAGAAAAGGGCCAATCGCTCCTAGTAAACCAGAAAAGGGCCAATCACTCCCCAGCATACTAATTTCCTTCCTAGTTATAAACCAACATTGCAAAATATTTAAAAGACTGCAATATAAACATTTTGGAATAAGTTGGGGAAAGAAATCCCCTGTTACTGCATGGATTAGGAAGGTAGACACAGTTAGATAAAGAATAATTGTAAAAGTCACAACTTGAATGTCCTCGATGTCTGAATGATGATTGAGCTCTTTAGTACTTCACTGACCCTCTGCCTGCACTTGAACAGCCTGTTTCCCAGCTTCAGCGGGGCTAGCAAAAGAGCAGCCCTTTCCTTCATGCACAGTTTGAAGTCTCGCTGGGTAAACCATGCAATGAGGGATTGCCACATCATAAAGAGTTTTTCAGAATCTGTCAAATTTGTTGTGGCACTGACAGGTGGCATAGCTGATGTTCAGGAATACACGGACCCACTGACCATCTTGGAGGAGTGGGCCATGCTGTTTTAACTGCAGAATTCAGTCCAGAACTATAGATGATTGCTGCCTACTGCATCAGTAATGCAGTAGGCCTTCTATAACCTGTGACAGGGAGCTCCTGCCACTCTTGAGGACCGACCTTTTCTTAAATCTGTTGCAACAGTTCTTCTATTTCTTAGCCTAATCTATCCTTTACAATTTCTGGTCCATGAGGTTGGCCACCTATGGGCACCCCCTTCCCTTTCTTGACTATACTATAGTGTCCTCTTCAATTTTCATTTTCCCTCTCAGGTCCTTGTACAGGGAGGTTATTGTGGTGACCTCCGAACGTATGTAAAACAACAGGCTGTGTTTATCATTGCTGGATTTAGTATGTAATAGCACTATACCATAAAATACTTTAATGTATATACCTTATGTGTATGAAACCTGTAAATGTTGAAAATACCATGGCACTAGGTGTTTTCAATAAAGGTAAAAAGTAATAGTTGACTGTATTATAAAAATCAAGTTATTTGTTCTATTTAAAATGCATGTAAATTGCTATAAACTGAGACAATCTGAAATGCCATGTAAACTGCTGTAAACTGAACAAGTCTGAAATTTCATGGTGATTTGCATATATCTCATCATGCTTTGCATCATGGAAAGTTGTATGATGTTGTGTTTCTTTGAAACCTGGCTTATTTTCAATGCCCTTTGGGGTAACCCATGTTTCAGTGCTTCTGCACTGAGATTCTTGGTCTTTAGCTTTTTTTTTTTTTTTTTTTTTTTTTATTTGAGCCCCCACCACCCAAGCAAACAAGGTCTGCATAAGGGTGGAGGCTGCATCTCAACTGTTACGTTAGATCAGTGAGACAGTAGGTGCTAGCTAAGTGCAGAGAAAGGACATACATAGTCTGTTGCTGCAAACTGATATACTGAAGAAGGGATATGCCATTGCTTAAGGTCATCTTCTGCATTTTGAATAAACATCACACGGAGATTGTGTGTTGAACCTGAAGTTTGGTGTCTGGTTCTTCTGTTATCCCACAACCCCTCCACAGAGACCTTTTATAGAAACGATGATTTGTTTAGCTTTGGTGGGCTACAACTAAGGAGAAAAGGAAACAGACTCCTAAGAAACACATTTTATGGTGCAATTGCAAATAATTTACACTGAATAAAGAGGGGATTAGGGTTAGGGAAAACGATACTATAAGGACTGAAACAAAGAAACCCCCCTCCCCCCAAAAAAACAGGCTAAATATACTAACACCGAATGCAAGAAGTCTGAACATAGTTAAAAAAGGCAAAATTAGAGCTAACAATGTCTTAAAGAGACATACAGTTAGTATAGCAGCCATCACAGAAACACGCTGGACAGAGCATGCCAACTGAAATAAAAACATTAAGAGGTACAGACTATACCAGAATGATAGAGTTGGGAATAGAGGTGGTGATGTGGCACTGTAACTAAAAGATGTTATTGACAGTAATGAAATCAGGGACTATAACACACCAGACAACAATAATGAGTTACTATGGGTAGAGGTAATGAAATGTGGATTGGGGTCTGAAATCACCCCCGGCCCCCAAATATCAGCGAACAAGACCATATAGGACTAATAAACAGTATAGCAGTGGTTGCTGATAGAGGGGATACCTTATTAATGGGGGACCTCGAACTCCTAGGAATTAACTGGACAGATCTGACAGTATCCAATATAAAACAGCAACAATTCCTAAACATGTTGTTAAATAATGGACCCAACCAAGTGGTCAACAGTCCTACATGAGGGAACAACATCTTAGACCTGCTGATTACAGGTAGAACAGATGGTATTAGAAATCTAAAGATACTCAAAATCTAGGGAAGAGCAGGCCCAGTGGCGCTGAGGGTTGAGGCACTGGATGCCACACCTCACGCCACGCCAGCGACCCAGGTTTGGGAACGACCTTGGGCCACCAGGGGTCGGCAGGGGCAGGAGAGGATTGAGCGTCAGTAGGACTGCTCTCCTCTCCTGGGGGTGGGGGGTATAGTTTGCTGCAACTTGGGCGACCTCTGTCGGTAGATGGGGGTGGCACATTGTGAGACTGAAATAAGGGGGTATGGGAGTGCTGGCGGACGTCCTGTGGGTGGGTGCGGGAGCGCGCCCATCACGCACTGGATGTCATTGCATGTCCAAGCTCCCGGGAACCAAGAAAAATGCTAAAAGCCCTGGCTCCCAGGTAGGCGAAGGCCTGCCTATCTGACTCACCAGCGCTCACAGTCGTGCTCTCCCATCCAGCCTCCGAGTCCTACGTTCCCCTGGCGGCAACTGTACCCTTCAGATAGAGCGCCAGCAGGAGTTATGGTGGCCCTTACCCGGGGGGGGGGCTCAAAGCAAGGAAGTCTGTCGCTGTGGAGCAACCAGGATGATGTTGGAGGTAAAGAGTGGGAGGTCTCAGATCCAGCGGTACTGTGGGTTGGACTCAGGCAGTGCTGGAGAGAGACCTAAGGGACCAGTGATAGGAGGAGTAAAAAAAAAATATACAAAAAATACAAACAGGGAACAGTGATCATAACATGATCCAGTTCTCTTTTTCTAATCAAAATATCAAAAGCTAAGGGACACACTCTTATAAATAATTATAACAAAGCAAATTTAACAAAATAAGGGGAGAACTACAAAACTGGGATTGGAAGCAAACATCCAAAAAAACAGAGGTGGAGCAATTCTGGGTCACACTCAAAGGCAAAATACTTGAATTAGAGAACATGCACATACCAGACAAACCACTCTAGATTAATAGAGGAAAAATACCACAATGGTGTGTACACATGGAGTGAAAAAACAACTACAAGAAAAAGGTCAGCCTACAGTGCTACGAAAAAGAAGCCAACGCACTTTACTATAGATATAGAAATGAATTAAAAAAAAAAGTAAATGTACGATAAGGAAGGAAAAAAAGAGGTTAGAATTAAAAACAGCACACAGTAAAGATAATAGGAACTCATTCTATGCTTACTTCAATAGTAACAGAGTAACAGATAGAAAAACAGGACTAATAAAAGAAAATAAATGAGAAACAAAAGACCCCAAAATATTAGCGAAAGTGTTTAACCAATATTTCTGTTCAGTTTTCACAAATCATAACACACCTGCAAATTAGGGTTCAAACCCTGGAAAAGAAGAATCATCCTCTGATACTGACTACAGTACCAAGATATAAATAAAACAGAAAGTCAAGAAACTAAGAGACAAAATAAAGACCAATAAAACTGCAGGTACGAACATATTACATCCTAAACTGCTAAGAGAAATTGGTGAACGATTGATAGAGCCAGTGACGGCACTATTCTATAAATTATTTGAAACAGGAGAGGCACCTGGAACCTGGAAAACAGCTATACATGTCCCTATATTTAAAAATGGTGATAGAACTAGAACATCGAATTACAGGGTGATCAGCCTGACATCAGTCTTGAGAAAACCAATGGAAATCATATTAAAGGCTAAATTAGATGCAGAAATTAATACTAAAAACTTGACTGATAAAAGCCAGCATGACTTTAAGAAAAATAGGTCTTGCACTACAAATACATTAGTTTTTTTTTTTATGAAAATGTCAGTAAAGCATTGCACACAAACACTCTGGTACATATAATTTATTTAGATTTCCAAAAAGCATTTGACCAAGTACTACATAATACATTAATTGAGAAACTGAAAACCATGGGTATAGACAATCAGTTCATAAGGTGAGTGACCAACTGGTTGCACAACAGAACTCATGGAGTGAGAATAAGAAGAATACTGCCAGAACCGAGAGAAGTCATTAGGGGGGATCCCCAGGGTTTGGTTCTGGGAACAGCACTGTTGTCGTTATATATTGGTGATCTAAACAAGGAGGTGGATGGTAGGTTAGTAAAAAATTTTCTGATGACAGTAAATTAGGAAGCCCAGCTGACACAACTAAACATATCAACAAAATAAAAAAGATCTTAAGATTATCAAGCCATGGGCCATTAAAATGGTATGTTATTTTATAGCAACAAAGGCGTAGTTATCCATTTGGGAATGGGAATCAGTTTTCAAAAATACCAACTAACAGAATAATCCTAAAGGAAGTGAATAGTGAAAAAGATCATAGGATATTATTCAATAAAAATCTAAAGTTCAGCAATCGTAATAAAGTAGTTGTGATGGCCAACAGATGGCTTGGATGCATTAAGAAATCATAAGTAGATACGCACAATGCATAATGCCACTGTATAAAATATACATAAGACCACACCTGGTACACCAGGGTGGAGTCAATACCTCAAAAGGGGCATATCAAATATAGAGAAGGTGCAACACCAGGAAACTAAATTGATAACTGGATTAAGGAACTATTCATATCAAGAAAGACCAAACAAACTGGGACTTTATACTCTGAAGGACAGGAGAAATAGAGATATGCTACAGATGTTTAAAATAACACAAGATCATGAACTAAGGGAGAGTTTAGATATATATATATATATATATATATATATATATAGAGAGAGAGAGAGGGAGACATATATACAGGTAAATCAACCTAAGGTGCCATGCCAAACAAATTAAAAAAGAGCATATGAAAAAAATGACAGAAAAGGGTTCTTCACCCAAACAGCCAGTGAACTATGGAATGCTTTACCTGGGGAGATTGTGGAGTCGAAAACGTTATCCATATTTAAGGCAAAGCTGGACAGCTACCTCCTTCCAGATCATTGCATAAAATGGTCCCACTAAGGTGGGAGATAGACATGATGGGCAAAAGCTTCCTCCTGTTAAACATCAAGTATATCAAAGGATACCTAAGCAACCTATTTTGACTAAAATGATTTTTAAAAATAGGACAGAGACCTAAAGTAAAGGCTGCTCTTTAATGCTAAAATTGCATTTATATAATTCATATAAATGCAGTTTCGTAGCATTTGAGAAATGTAAACAATCACCTTCCTATGTGAAAAACCCACCATCAGCTCTACAAAATGGTTAGCAGACGTCAAATGGAATCACATCATAGGAGTGAGAGGCACAGCTACACAGCAACCTGCAGTGCTAACTGGTACCTTTTATTTCCATTACAGTCTATACTTCTTTCAGAAAATAAAATCATGACTTGACTTGTATTATTATTATAAATACACATTAGGCATTGGTTTTGATTGTACTGTCAAGGTAAACCTGCCAAAATCTTGCTCTAATTCTGACTGTCTCTATATTGCCACATATATTGAATTGGTGAAATGCCTAGTGGTCTAGCGGGTTATGTCCCAATCTCTGTGTCTAAGCGCTGGTCTGGTCCAAATGACAAGGTACTTCTTTAACCACTCTTCTTCTGTAAGTCCCAAGATGAGTGTGAAAGGTGTACAGTGATGTGAGTGAGAATTATTGAGCGGCTCAATTTGAACGACTCAATAATACCACTCGTAGGAACAGCGAGTGGCGAACAATGTCGAGGAGTAGGTTAGAGCGAGTGTAGCAGTGAGCTGCACTCACTAGAAGGAGATATGAGGTATAGTTTGGCCAAATCCTGCTGAGCTGGCCATTTGGTATAGTGGCTAGAACCACCGCCAATGGAGTGGAAGGATCCGGGTTCAGGTCCTGGTGCGGGACAGAATTTTTGTCGTCCTGGAGTTTCTCTTTTGTTTTCTAACTCCCCTCCGCAGAGACGTAGGAAGGCATTTGGGTGCCCTGGGCAACAGATATATTTTATGCCCGAAAAGAGCCAGAAGCTCTGGAGGGTTTACATGCTCCAGCTCTGTGGTGAGGTTTGGGGCTTTTCTTGAAGGAAAAAACACTTTTGCTACATGGTCGGTCCCTACCCCTTATTTAAGGGAAAATTTTGCTGCCATGAATCTGAGGTGTGGGAAGAAGAATCAGCATTTATATAGCACTTTTCATATACAGTGTATCCCAAAGTGCTTTACACGCAATGCTAGACTGGTAGTGAAGTGACTAAATGTGTGGTGGCGGCCATATCGCACATCACCACCCACACACTGCCTGGACAATTGTAAGAACCGGTTTATGGGAAGGGGAATGTTGGCCAGGACACCGGGAATGTCCCCTACTCTTTGCGAAGAGTGCCCCTCGGTTCTTTTACTTCCACCTGGACACCCACCAGGACAACACCAGGATGGGTAGAAGGACCTGGTTTAACGCCTCATCCAAAGGACAGCACACCCCAGCAGTTCAGCACCCCCTACTACTGCACTCTGATGCCAACATTTTAGGTGCAAGTACAATCCCGGTGTGGGCAGAGAATCCACAACCTTCTGTTTCATAGGTGGATGTGCTACCAACTGAGCCAGGAGACTTTGGCTGGCTAGAAGCACATTTAGACAGGCAATGTTTTTTTTATTTTCTTTACTGTTTACTTTAAGTAGGGTGCACTGCAGCTATGTTTTTGAGGTCTAGGTTGGGGCGTGGTCCCTGGAAATGAGTCAATCTATTGGGGAGGGTAGTCTGATTCTTTATTAAAAGCAATGCACTGCAGATGCATGATTCTTGTAGCATTCATGGATATGAGTGACAAACTATTTTTCTGCATACTAAACATCTGAATGGGATAATTGGGCTTAGGCAAACACAGTACACTTATTTTCTTATGTCTCAGTTTTGAAGATAGAGGAATTTCCTATATCTTCAAAATTGAGACACAAGGAAATACACGTGCACTTACTGAGGAATCCTCTAAAAACTGAATATTGTATATTGTAGAAGGAAACAGCTCGGGGTGGGACTGGAGGAGACTCCCTGGTGTGGAACTGGAGTGCAGGAGGAACGTGGGTCAAGATGAGAGAAAACAATGTGGTGGGCTGGAGTGAGGGTGCCCGTGGCCCACCCACACCATGGCAATCAGTCAGCACACAAGCAGCAGACTGGAGGGCAAGAAAATCTTCATTCCCATCCCAGTCCCATGAACTATTAAGTTGTCTTGTCACACCTGAGTCAGGCCTGGGCCGTGGGTCCCTCAGCCCAGTCCCACAATCAAATTAAAAATCAGATCCAGTCCTTCCTCCCGATCACTGAAGTGCAGTGCATTTTTCAAATTCCAATCAAGAATCCACCCCCCCCCCGGCAGCACCGCTGCTGCCACTGCCACATATAACACACACACCTCTTTCATTGACACTGTCACACAGACACAACCAACTAAACAGTAAACAAACTGAAGAATTAATTTTCATTTTAAAACAATATGGAATACAGAATCACACAGATACATGGGAGACGGCTGGGACGGACTTGTACATACTGTAGACGGACTACTACAGTGATGCGCTGCATCGCTTTGCTTAAAAATCTTCAAGATGGATTTCTCTTGTCTTCTCTATCATCTCTCCCAGTCTTCTCTCTCTACATACACTCTATCGCTTTTTTGCTGCCTGCTAGTCACTCTATTTCTAGGCTCTACTCTCAACACTAACTTTGTCTCCGACTCCAAGTTTAACTGCCTCTCTGTGCTATGTTCACCGCCCGTACCTTTTATTACTAGTGGGTGGCGCTGGCCCGCCCACAGTTTCTCTTTCTTTCTCATCGCAGCAACACGACACCACATGATTATTTGTCTGCAGCTCATGTGACCCCCCCAACCCAACCTGCTCGTCCTTGTCCGCAGATGCGCCCCTACTGACAGCCAGACATAATTACAGTTTACCAAGCCAAAATAAATTTAAAAAGCAGTATCGCAAGTTAATAAACAAATGAGCTTCTGTTAAAGTTGCGCCCCTGAGGGTGGCGCTTGGTGCTGCAAAAGTGCACCACCCGCCCCACCCTTCCTATGGTACTGCTCCTCCGGGTTGGTAATCTTTAAGTTGGGGGGTGCAAGGGGCTTAAAAGTTTGTGTTTGATCTGTTTGTTTAAAGTTATTGATCGTCGCTGTTTGCGGTGGTTAATCTAATGCTGCTCCTCTAGTGATTTGGGGCAGTTTTTCAGTCGCTCATTTTGGCTGGCAACTTAAAAACTCATCCTTGTCACATAAAACCATGTGAAGTGCTCCCCCACACAGCCAGCCAGCATGCCTGCCACCATCACACACTGCTTTGCTTAGTGTAGTATTGTGTCAGATGGCCCCTCAGAATGATTGCAGTCTCTCCGGTCCTTTTGTAGTATTCCTCACATATATCATATTTTCCCCCATAGTCCATTCCACAGATCAATGTAGGCGGCAGCAATGGCCACACAAGACTAAGGGCAACAGTCTGGGTTTCCATACTGTATGTTACTGTCCTTCTGCTGTGCTGCCTTATTGAGCTGCACATTTCATTGGGGGTAATAAAGAAATGATGTGGATTTTGCACTTTTTTTTTGTGTAACAATTTTATTTGCATTTCCAAACACTTACAACAAAACAAGTAAAACAAATAAAGGACTCACTTCGCCACAGGTAAAAGGCCATGACAAATTAGCACCTTATCTACTTCATCACAATGTAAAGTAAACATCTAGCCTTCTCTTCTTTTTTTTTAAGCTTAACCTATAAACAGAGCATCCAGTGGCACATGCCATTTCCATTTCTTATATATAACCCCCCCCTTACCTCCCACCCCAAAAACCCCATTAACCCAAACACATTTCATTAACTATTTACATTGATCCACAGTCACCGACTCATAAATACTGCGAAACAGTCGGCAAGAGTCCTCCTTAGGTCACCAAGACAATGGAGGAGTTAATCCACAGGTGTGGGACCTGAGTATTATAAGGGAAGCTATTTGGGATCACGTGTCCCTACCAAGGCCTACATCCAATTATTCACATTTTTTCCACCCCCTCCCTCCCCTATACCTTCCAAGCCTACTGGGAGAGAACCGAAAGAAGCGGATTCCATACAGCTCCAAAGATCTCTTCTCTTTCTTGAATCTGATAGGCCCTCCTCTCCATAGCCAGAGCTGAGACTACCAGGGCTTTCCATTGAATGAGAGAGGGATCCTTTGCAGAAATCCATGTGTTTAAAATACATTGCCTGGCAATTGCTAAGGCCACCCTTACCCACTTCCTACATATACCTCCATCGCCTCCCTCCATCCATTCAATTCCAAACAATATATCTATCGGCTGTAAGGTTAACCCAGCCCCGCTTTCTCATTTAAATATTCCGACCTCCTTCCAGAAGCTCTGTGAGTGGGGGCACCTCCAGAAACAGTGAAAGTATGTGCCCTATCTCCTTGGCCATCTGGGACATACTTCTGAGGATCTCAGCGGCTTTTGTGGACCATGACCGAGGATAGAAGAGCCTGTGGACAAACTTATAGGCCGACTCCTTGTATTTATTGGATAACAGTAGGCCCATATGTGTTTCTACTATTAATTCCCAATTTGAGTCTGAAATTTCGATCCCAAGATCCCTCTCCCACCGTGCTTTCCTACTCGAGCTGTCCTCTATCAGTCCCTCCCTCAGGATCCGCACTACTGTGCCTATTATTCCTTTAGGGTTGCTCCGGGCCTTACAAATTGCCGCCTCTAAGTTCATCTGCCTCAAAGGCTGAGAGCCTGGTTCCCCCAATCTACGAGCAAAATCTCTTGCCTGCAGGAATCTAAATGTATGACTGCCTGGGATCCCCCATCTTGTCCTTAGCTCCTCTAGGGAGGAGACATGCGGGCCCTTATACAGGTCCCTCACACACTGAATGCCTCTTTCCTCCCATACTCTAAAGCCCGAGTCCTCAAGACCAGGCAAGAAAAGAGGGTTGCCACTCAGGGGAAGGAGTAACGTCTCCATCTTGTCATCCCCCACCCATGCCCTTATCTGTTCCCACCCCTCCAGAGTCCATATTACCAACCGACTGGGGCTTGGATGGTATGAGTATACCCTTCTGCCTCCCTTCCTCAGGAAGGCTGAAAGCCGGCCCTTTACCCCCTCCCCCTCCAAGTCCAGCCAACTTGCTGCCTCCGGCCGCGCCAACCAGTCTTTGATTATCCTTGCCTGTGAGGCTAAAAATAACTTTTAATATCTGGAAAGCCTAGCCCCCTCTTCTCGTCTCTAATTTCAGTCTCTGCAGGCTGATTCTGGCTTCTTCCTTGCCAGACATACCCGGAGAATCCCTGTCCAGTCTCCTCATGTCCTTTTAGTGACACCCAAAGGTAGCATCTGTAAGTAATATAAAATCCTGGGCAGGATATTCATTTTATGATATTCATCCGGCCCTAGCCATGTTACGGGTATGCCCTCCACCTTTTCATGTCCCTTAGCACTTCCTCGATCATGGGTGTATAATTCAATCTATATAAGTCAGCTAATGATCTTCCGATATTGACCCCCAGGTATTTCAAGGCTCCTTTCACCTCCCTCAGTCCCCATTTTTGTAGGTCCACTGGCTGTCCTCCACCCAAGCACATTGCCTCAGATTTTGTCAAGTTTATTTTATAACCGGAGAACAGCGAGAAATTTTCAATTAACTCTAGCACAGCAGGCAAGGAATCTTCTACCTGGCTCAGGTACAACACCATATCATCGGCATAAAGGGATAACTTATGCTGCCATGCCTACACCCAGAACACCCTACCCTCTCCACATTTGCCTGATGGCGACCGCCAAGGGCTCAAAGCGGTCAGAACAGCAGAGGAGAGAGGGGGCATCCCTACCGTGTCCCTCTAAAGAGTTCAAAGACTTGTGAGGGCCCCCACTCACGCCACCGCAGCTTTGGTGACCGATACAAGGCACCCACCATGTTAAGAAACCCCTGACCAAACCCATATCGCCTTGGCGTCCATATATATCCCACTCAATCCGGTCAAACGCCTTCTCGGCGTCCAGGGCCAGAACTAAAGTGGGCCCCGGACGTCGAGAAGAAACATGCACCACGTTCAGCAGTCTCCGGACATTATGATATGAGTGCCTGCCTTTCATGAAACCAGTTTGATCCGGGTCCACCAGGTTAGGCATCAGTGTCTCGAGTCTGCCTGCCAGGACCTTCACGTATATCTTGGCGTCCACATTCAGCAATGAGATAGGGCGGTAGGAGGCACACTCCCTGGGGTCTTTACCTTGCTTAGGGATCACACATATAGTCGCCATATCCATAGATGGTGGCAGGGACACCCCTTCTCCAGTGCCCCTGTATACTTCCCATAACAGATCCACTACCTGATGGCCCACCGTCTTATAAAATTCAATGGGAAACCCATCTGGGCCAGCAGCTTTACCCGACCTAATACCCTTAATGGCCTTCCCTATTTCCTCCTTAGTAATATTGGCCTCAAGAGCTTGTCTTTGCTGCTCAGATAGTTGCCTTAACCTAATCCCGTCCAGGAACTGTTCCATCTTGCCCCTGGTCCCCTCTGCCTCTTTTTGATATAACTTACTGAAAAATTCCCGGAACCTTTCCCTAATAGCCTGGGGGTCTCTCGTTACAGCCCCCTGCCTGTTCCTTATTTCCAATACCCTGGCTTTCCCCCTTCTACCCTTAATCAAATTGACAAGAAGTGGGCCAGGTTTGTTCCCCCATTCATAAAATCTCTGCTTCACTAGCCATAATCGTCCTCTTGCCTGCTCCTCTAGTACATTATTCAGCTCTCTCTAGCAGCCGCCAGCTCCGGTTCACTGGCTACGACCCCTTTGAGTACCTGACCCTCCAGATCCTTAACCCTTTGGAACAGGGTCTCATATTTTCTATTTCTTTCTTTTTTGTACCCCGACACAAAGCCAATAATAGCTCGGTTTTTGCACTTTAAAGATGATAAACAGATACAGTCACTTCGTCAAGTAAATCAATGTAGGCAACAGCTCCCCCACTTCACAGTCCACGCACCTGCCACCGCTGCATAATGCTTCAGTCCTCCAATCCATAACACACTGCCACCTCTCCCACGAAGATGAACATTTGATTAAATATCTTCTTCCACTGTGACAGCGTCTGTATTTACTGGCACGTTTACATTCAGGCTGGCACTAGTAAATGACATACATACTGTACACGCCATTATGCACTTGATTAACTAGTGCCAGCCGGGATGGAAGTGTGACGGTAAATGCATGTGCTCTCACAGTGGAAGAAGATATTTAATCAGGTGTTCATCTTTGTGGGAGAGGTGGCACTGTGTTATGGACTGGAGGACTGAAGCAGTGTGTGGTGGTGATGGCGGGTGGGCTGCGCAGGCAGGGGCTGCCATCTAAATCGATCTGTTTGATCTAGTAAATTTATCTGTTTATCATCTTTATAGTGCAAAGAAACACATACTTTCTTTATTACCGCAATGAAATGTGTGGCTCAACAAGGCAGCACAGCAGAAGGACAGTAACATACAGTATGGGAACCCAGACTGCTGCCCTTAGTCTTGTGTGGCCACTGCTGCCACCTACATCGATCTGTGAAGTGGACTACAGGTGGAAAATATGATGTATGTGAGGGGATAGTACAAAAAGGACCGGGGCAGCTGCATCCTTCTGAGGGGCCGGCTGACACTAAACTACATTAAGCAAACCAGTGTGCGACCACAGCACGCATGCTGGATGACTGCGGGAGTGAGGGGGGGAGCCTTTCACACTGATCTTGGGACTTGCAGGAGAAGAATGATTATGGACGTACTTTGTCATTTGGACCAGACCAGCACTTAGACACAGACATGAGGACATACCCACTAGACCACCAGGTATTTGAGCAGTTATGTTGTTTAGGGCTGGCTTTGGTTTATGTGGCAATGTAGAGACAGTTGGAATCAGAGCAAGAATTTGACAGGTTTAACTTGACAACATAATCAAAATCAATGCCTAATGTGCCTATTTATAAAAATAATGCACATTTTAAGTCATGATTTTGATTATTTTGCCGAAAGAAGTATAGAATGTAATGGAAAGGAAAGGTACCAGTTAGCACTGTAGGGTATTCTGTAGCGCTGCTTCTCACTCCTATGATGTCATACCGTTTGATGTCTGCTGATCATTTTGTGGAGCCAACAGGGCAGGTTTTTCAAATGGGTAGGCTACTGTTAACATTTCCAAATGCTACAAAACTGCATTTATTTTAATTATATACATGCAATTTTAGCATTAAATAGCAGCCCTTCTTCCGTCTGCGACGCTGGCGACCCGGGTTTGGGAACAGACCCTGGTCGAAGGATGGAGCATCCAGCGACAGCTTGCCTTATCCGGGGGGGAGGGTAAGGATGCGGCCCAGCACCCGCTGGCCCCTGACAAGAGGCCGGGTGCACAGCAGGACGTCAGGTTGCAGATGACTAGGGAGTGGCGGATGTCGGCATATGCCTAGATGTCTGTAGCACGCCACTCCCCAGGGAGAAAAGTGGAAATGGTGCCCTGGTTGATTGGGTGACAGCCTCCCCGGACCATCATCGCCGGACTCCCAGACCTCCATCTGCCGCCTTAGCAGCACCCAGGATCATTAGCCTGGCTGGAAGGCTTATCCTCTACAAAGGTAAGGAACCCTCCAGATGAAGGGATACATTGGGGTTACCTGGGCTAGCTGCGATGTGGGGTGGTGGGGTCAGGAGTAGCCAGGGTGAGCAGGTCCATGAGAGGTCTGAAAGAGGGATCGGCCAGGGTGCAGGGGGCACATAAAAAAAAAAAAAAAGCAGCCTTTCCTTTAGGTATCTATGAAGCCTGTTTTTAAAAATCATTTTGGTCAAATAGTTTGTTTAGGTGTCCTTTAAGGGAAGAGGCCACTTCCAATCAGGGCCAAGAACAGCGTAAAACAGTTTGGAAATATGGCTCACTTTGATACAGGCAGGCAACTGTTTATTGTAATCACAAAATAATCACAAAAAATAACCAGGTACATGGGTATGAAATACCACCACCTTAACGTTTTGGAGAAAATATCTCCTTCAGAGAAATCTGATTTATATCTAGGACATTAAAATATGCATATTGTCAGGCCAGCCCAGTGGCTCTGAAAGCTGAGGCGCTGGACCTCACATCTCGCTCCATGTTGGCGGCCCCTGTTCGGAAATAAGCAAAGGTTGCCTGGGGTTGTCGGGGGGGGGGGGGGCAAGCTTCTGAGGGACAGCTCTCCTCTCCAAGGGAGGGAGGACTGCTTGCTCTGCTGAATGACTGCCACCTGGTAGAAGCATTTTGGCAGTGCAGGATGGGAGCAGCAGACCTGAGTGATGCTGTGGAATCTCACAGCATGCACGTGCCGCTACATGCGCACGTTGATGAGCACGCACCAGCACAGTCATCACCAGCAAATTGTCTAACTGTCTATATTATATTATTCTTAATTTGAAATTAATATGCATATGGAAATAATAGGTGCAAAACTGTATACAACACTCACTTATGTTACGACAAAATACTGTCTCTTTAAGAACTGGTGCTCACTTTCCCAAAACTCTGTAAGAAATATATAGCACTGTTTGGACCTCCAGTAAAGATAACATGCTAAATTAATGGAATTCTGAAATAAAAAGCCTCCTTTAAACTGTTTACCTTACTGCCACTTTATAACTCCTTATCAAATATATTTTTCCAGAAACATATTTTTTAAGTTTGCACAAATACAAACAAACAAGTACATTTTACTCCTTATCAGTTTTAAACCGTGTTCAGAAACGTAATAGTGCAGCTAAAGCACTACAATATGCAGCATCTGCAGCATGTGGATCCTATCTGACTAAAGAGTACTGCCTACTACGCTAAAACCCCAAACCGTTCTTTTAGTCATCCCAATCCAATTTATCCAAATAAACATAGGACATGTATTCCACTGCAATCTAAGAACTGGGACATATACCTCAGAAGATCATCAGGGGCCGTACCTCCCCAACAGGTCCACTCAGAAAAGAAAAGTCAATCATTAACTCTACATTGGTACAGAGACTGCAGAATGAACAGCTAAAGTAAGAAGCAGTCTTATTAAGAAACACAAACTTTATTTCTTAAAACTACAAGTACATAGCCCTGTTAGTAGTTCAGTAATACTAACAAAAGCACTGACTGAGAAACTGACATTAAATGAACTGTTATTTATTTTTTTATTTTATTTGAAATATCAGATATATCTCTGAGCCAGAGGCTCTTTTACAGAGGCTCCACATTATACACAGAATACAGGACGTTGCAAAGGTATACACATGTAATAATGTAGAGTTACAACAATACAGTGATACAAAACGACATGACTACAAAACAGATTGAGGAGCCAAGATCCAGTGCATAGGAAAGGCTTACCCACTAACAGAGATGGTATAAAAATACAGTTCAAGTACATAAAGATTATATTTACAATCAAGTGCCATCAGTGGGCAGATAGGGTGCATCAGGAAGAGAGAAGAATCCTAAGGCAGTCAGAAAAAGTTAAGTGGGAGGGTGTGTGGATGAGGGGCAGAGGGGATAGGAGAGAAGTAAGAGAACAGTGAGTGGAGACAGTATGGAGTGGGGGAGAATTACGGGCAGTTGCAATGGTTCAGCAAGAGGAGGAGCTGGCGAAGTTTAGTTTTAAAAGGGCCAGGTTAGTCAGTGGCCAGGATATCATGGGGCAGGTTGTTCAACAGGTAGGGGGCCCGGTATGGAAAGGCACACTGCCCAAGGGTGGTTTTACAGAAAGGAACAAGGTATGAGCCTTTTAAGGTGCTCCTGGTAGTGCGCAGAGAGGGGGTTGGAGTCAGAAAACGAAGGATCGGTGGGAGTCAGAAAACGAAGGATCGGGGTGGGGGGGACTGGCAGGACAAGACTTTATTGGCTATTAAGCAAGTATGGAATGTTAGTCGACCTTTAAAGTCCAACCAGTGTGCTTGCTGGTAAAGGTCACAGATGTGGGTAAGCCAATGGGCTCCAAGAACAAGCCGGCAAGCTTTGTTAAGAGAGACTTTGATCCTGTTGAGGGCAGAGTCAGCTGCGGAGCTATAGATTACTATGAGGTAGTCTGCTATGGAGAGTACTGAGCTGGTGACAGCAAGATGGAGGGCACCAATAGTTAAGCATTTTTATGCCTGTACAAGAGGCCGATCCTAGTATTAACAGCTTTACAGACAAAGTCAACATGGCCTTGAAAGGAAAGGGTGGAGTCAAGGGTAACCCCAAAGTATTTAAAGGTGCTGACCTGTTCTAACGGTTGGAGTTGGTCATTAAGAATTGTGAGAGGGACACTTTTGTGTTTGTTTTGCGCGTTTGCAAATAATATAGATTGTTTTTTTTTTACAGTTTACGATAAGCTTGTGTTTAGGGAACCATGACTCTATCTCATAGAAATTAGCCTGAAAAGAGCGTTGTAGTAAGGACGGGTCTGGGTGACAAGTATAGACGACAGCGTCATCAGTGTAGAGTAATAGGTTACCAGAGCAGGCTAGAAGGAGGGTATTTAGAAAGAGACTAAAGAGGAGAGGCCCGAGAATAGTTCCCTGCGGGACCCAGAGCAGACAGGTAATGAGGAGGAGAGGGTGTTACCGATTTTCACTTGCTGGGAGCAACCATTAAGATAATTCGCAAACCAGGAGGTGGCTTCAGGGGAAAGTCCAACTGAATGGAGGGAGGAAACCAGGAGGTCATGGTTAACCGTGTCAAATGCCTTTGTCAGGTCAATGTACATGGATCCTACTAATTGACCCAGATCAAGAGCAAGGCTGGTATATTCCAAGAGAGCAGTTGTGGTACTGTGTCCCTTATGGAAACCATGCTGTTGAATGTGTTGTGATCACATGTTGAATACTATTAACTTTCTGAAGACAGCTTAAAGCTGATGAGTAAAATGCACTTGTTTGTATTTGCAGGAACTTAAATATATCTTTGGAAAAATACATCTGAGTAGGAGTTATGAAGTGGCGCTACTGTAAACAATTTAAAGGAGGATTTTTATTTCAGAATTCCATTAACTTATCACGTTATATTTACTGGAGGTCAGAACAGCACTATATATTTCTCACAAAGATTTGGGAAAGTGAGCACCATTTTTCAAAAGAAACAGTACTCTATTTTGTCATAACACAAGTGATTGTTGTATATGGTTTTGAACTTATTACTTCTATATGCACATTAATTTCAAATTTAAACTAAAAGTATATAAATAGATTGTATATATATTTTAATGTTCTAGCTACAAACCAGATTTCCCTGAAGAGGAGAAATTTTCTCTGAAATGTTGGAATTATGGTGGTGGCATTTTGTACCCATCTATCGGGTTAAATTTTTTTAGGTTCATAGGTGAATACGAAATTGAAGGGCTAGCCCATTTTGACCTCGCCACCCTTACCTTGGGTGGAAATAATATTTAGATGTTCCCATATATAGGTCCAATTTTTGTTTAAATTGTTGTAAGTTTGTGCTTTGCACTACCTCTTGCGGTAAGGAATTCCAAATTGGAACTACCCTGTGTGTGTAAAAGCAGTTTCTCTTAACATTCTTATTTATATTTGCCCTTAGCTTCATATTACGGGATCGAGTAATGCATACTGAAGGATGCCAGTCCATACATATAGTTTCAAAAAGGACCTTATCTCTTGTGGCATTATAAATTAGGCATAAGTCTCCTCTCAAAGAGTGATATTCAAGAGAGAAAAGGTTAAATTATTTTTAATCTATCTTTGTATGGAAGTGAGTTTATATTAGTAATATGTTTTTTAAATCTCCTCTGTACTTTTTCTACAGACCATTTGTCCTGCACTAGTGTTGGAGCACAGAAGGATGAACAGTAATCAAAATTTGATCTCACTATGCTGCTATATAATAATATTAATACCTCTGGCTCCCGACTCAACATTTTTAAAGATACAGTTTATTAAACGATGGCATTTTTTAACTGTTTTATGTGTTCTGAGAATTTCAAATTATTTGTGATATACACACCCAGATCTTTTTCTTTTTTTTTGTGGGCTCCTCCGCCAGTTATCCGCCCTGGTCTGGTCATGGCCCCAGTCTTCCACCTGCTGTCACTTGCTGGGACCCCCGGTCACCCCCAGCTTTCCCCCGGAGAGCGGGGCCACGGAGCTGGGACCCCCTATCCAGCCCCCGTGGAACCAGTAGCTAGTTGGGGGACTCCAGTGACAGTGGCTAATTGAAGCCCCGAGGAAGGCTTCACAGAGGCGGAGGTACCCTAATTTTTCCCCTCTTTTTTAGTCATTCCAAAGAGTTGGACGTGCAATGACGTCAATGCACTGACGTGCAGATGTCCGGCGACTCTTCCCCCAATGTAGATGCCCGCGTTCTGCCGAACACCCAGCCTCCGCTGGGTGTCAGTGCAGCGTGGCGCATGACCCTCACCCACCCCGAAGGAAAGAGAGCCATCGCAGGATGCTCAATCCTCCCTTCCCCCTGCCAGTCCCCGGTGACCCGAGTCCGTTCCCGAACCCGGGTCACCGGCATGGCGTGAGGTGTGGTGTCCAGTGCCTCAACCCTCAGCGCCATCGGGCCGGCACCCAGGTCTTTTTCAGAGCTTACCTTACTTAGCAGTGTGTTATTTATAACATAGTCAATCATTTAATTATTTTTCCCAAAATGCATCACTTTGCATTTAGAAAGATTAAAGTTAAGTTCAGTCATATTAGCACAATTAGATATACTATTCAGGTTAGCCTGTAGTTTTTGTGCTGAAATAATGTCATGAACAATGCCACCCAGTTTGGCATCGTCTGCATATATATTTAGCCACACTCCATCTGTGGTGGTCATACTGGAGATAAGGACATTAAACAAAATGGGGCCTAACACTGAGCCCTTGGGCACTCCACTAGTGATCTCACTCCAGGATGACTTGTACCCCCTTAAAGTGACTCGCTGATGTCTATCAGTTAACTATAAAGAAATCCAGATTATAATATTTTGATTTCATTTCATTTTTACCAAACATTCAATTAAGATTTTATGTGACACAGAGTCGAAGGCTTTTTCATAATCCAAGAAAATAACATCCACAGGAAGACCTAGATCCAGTGCTCACTCATTGGTTCGAAACAATTTATTAAATTGGTATGGCAAGATCTTCCTGGCAAAAATCCATATTGTGATATATCCGACTGTCCATGTTTCAATATATGAATACTAATTTTATGGGACAGAAGTTCTTCCATTATTTTACCTATGCAGGATGTTAGACTTATATTATAGGTCTGTAGTGCTTCACATCCTGCTTAGCACCCCCCTTATGTATAGGGATTACCAGGGCTTCCTTCCATTCTTTTAAAACCACTCCTTCAGAGATAGATTCATTGAATAGTAAAGTAATAGCCCCAGCTAGCTCATATGAGACTTCTTTTGGGAAAATAAAAAGGGATATTGTCAAGTCCAACTGAAGGAGAAGATTTAAATTAATAAATGGTTGAGTAAGTTTCAGCAACACTCAAAGCAACTACTGAATCTGTAGAATCACAAACTATATTTCCTAATGTTTCTTTTCTTTTAAAAATGCTAGCAAAATACTGATTGAATTTGTTTGCCATTAACTGTTCATCTGAAATTAAGTTTCCATTTATTAATAAAGGTCCGACCTTACACGTTGTAGTTTTTAAAGAGCCAATATAGTTGAAAAACTTGTTTGTATTATCTTTTTGAACAGTTACTAAGTTATATTCCATTTCTTTCTTGGCTTTTCTAATAGCTGATTTAGTTTTCTTAGCTTTTTGTTTAAACCTGTTCCAGTTGTCCTCGGTCCTATGTTTTCTATATTTACTAAAGGCCTTTATTTTGCCCTGACAAGTCTTTTAATTCCTGTGGTATACCAGAGTGGAAGCCTCCTATTATTTTTATATTTTATCCTTTCAGGTACCCAGTTTAGGACACAATAATCATTTTTTTCTTTTCTTTTAGCTCATATCTCTTCTACTGTAAGTTTATGTAACTCTTGTTGCCAGTTCCAGTTTGATAAATAGGCTTTAACTGCCTCATAGTTGGCTCTATGAAAATTCCTCATTTTAGTTATTCCTTTGGAATCCTGTTTATAATAATTTATGGACCATTGCATCATGCAATGATCGCTGTCTCCTAGTGGTTCCAATATGATTGGTGTTTCTGCCAGTTCCCCAATATTTGTAAGGATCAAGGTGCAAGATATTGTTGTTTTGTAGGTTCATGTACCAATTGATCAAGGCCTAAGTGTACTATAGTGTCAAGAAATTTTGTTTCCTGGTAATTAGCCCCCTCTAATGTATCCCATTTTATTCTGGGAAAATTAAAATCTCCCATCAATACAATATTATCCAATTGATTAATATTTTGTAAATAGTCCAGAAAGGAAGCATTTTTATTGGAGTCTAGGGATGGTGGATGATAACAAAGACCTAGTGTCATGGGGTTAGAATCGTAATTAAGTTTAACCCATATAATCTCAATACCAAGGGGTGGAGGGGTGTCAAATATTCACTTCCATGCAATCAATACCAATTTTAGTATAAACAGCCACTCCACCACCTCTTGAGGTGGTTCAATTCTTTTTAAATAGCATATAACCTTGAATTTCTTGTCCCCACTGTTCATCTGTGAACCAAGTTTCTGTTACCCCACACACATCAATATTTTGGGAGTGTAATACAATCTGGAGTTAATTTATTTTGTTTACTAAACTTCTGCCATTTAATAATAATGTTCTGAGTTTTGACCCTTGTGTTGGGGAGTTTTGTTCCTGTTGATTAGTAGGTATATTTGGTTCCATAATCCTATTACAGTCATTTACAAAGGGTTCAGAGGGTGTTTCATGGTTAGAAGTGATCCCCCCATTACTCGTTTAAAGAGGAGACAATCTGTGCATTAATACTGTTTCCCAGTAGTTCAGAGCCCTTTTTATTTAAGTGTAGGCGGTCTCTAGTATAGAGTTCCCATTTATAACTCAGTTGTTCCCAAAGGGTCAGGCACTTTAGATTTTGCTTTAAGCACCAACCACGTAACCAATCATTCATGTTTTATTTTATCCTCTGTATACTGATCTGCTCTTTGTAATGGTAAAACCTCTGATATAACAGTACTGGCTCTAATATCTACTAATATGTTTGTTATTCCTACATAGGCCTCCTTGATCTGTTGAGCACGTTGATTCCTAATATTATTTGTGCCAGCATGTATAATTACCAGGGGGTTGTTACCACTATTTTTTAAAATTTATTTAGTCATTTTTGTGATGTCTTGGATATTTGCACCACGGAAGCAAGATAGAGTTCGAGTAGCTTTGTTTATATCACATATTTGCCTATCCAAATTTGAGATCATTGAGTCTCCCAAAACAAAGATTTGTTTAGTGCAATCGTGGGCTGTAACTTTCACCTTATTCACTGTTTGGACAGAAAAATTAGTGCTTAATATTGGTTTAGAAAAACTGAGTAAATCTATCTGATCACTAGAATCAGTGCTGATGTGACAATGGGATCCTATATTTAAGTCACAGTCATTAGTTTGATATAGGGTCGATGAAACAGACGGATTTGCTGTGTTGTTATCTACTGTGGGGATGTTTCCTGTTATGTCATCCTCAAAATTTACTAGTAATGGATCAAATCTATTACGTAGTGGTATTTGGAAGCCATCAGCTTTCCTTCCTCTTTTTGGGAATTTGTTAGATTGAACAGTATACCACTCATCTTCATTTTCTGCATTCTCTACCTCCTGCCTAGGCCTCTTTCTTGTTGCTACATCACTAATAACTTTTGGGCTCATAGATATCTCATTTGTCATCTGACAATGGACTGGTACACTAGACAACTGGAGTCTCTTGGTGAATTCTATCTGACTTTGTTCCAAAGCCCTTAATCTAATGTCAAACAGTTTTATTTCCTCTTTAGCTCTATGTTCTTTAAACACTCTGTGCATGTATAAAGACAGTTATTTAACTTGTCTATTTCAAAAACTGTACATGTTGCACGTTATGTACAACGTGCCTATTCTCCCGTCTAATGTAGTTAAGACAGTGGCCATTATTATTCCCCAAACACTGTGTTACTTTGGGACTATAACTGGCCTGACACCACAAATATTCCAGCGATTAGGTAGTGCCGGCTGGTGAATGCCTGTCCGCCTAACACGCGCAGATGCGCGTGTCTTTGCATGCGTCTTCGTGCGCGATGCTGCATGCTCGCCCTGCCCGGGCTCACCCTGCTCACCGCAGGGCTAGTAGTTATAGCCCCTGGGTACCCAGAAGTGTTCTCAGAGGTCAAACAGAGCCCCGAGATAGTTTAGAAATAAATAATATGAGTCAGCTCCCCAAAGTTAATATTGCCACACTCTTTGGTTTAACTATGATTAAAGCTTCCTCCTCCTTGTATTTAAAACGAATTTAGAGTAAAAACACCTGAGGTGTAGTTCAGGAGCAAGTCTCTCTGAACTACAGCTTCCTCCACCTAGCTAGATGAACTTGCTAGGGTTCCAGATTGCACTGATTAGACATAGATATGGGTAATAATAAATTTGATTACCACCATTAAGTGGTGGCGAGTTCATAAAAGGCTCCCAAGCCTCTTGAACTCATTAACTCACTATAAAACTATGAAACTACTACCTGCATGTACCAAAGTTGTGAGTGGGCTAACTTTCCAGACAGTTCTGTGGTTCAGTATACAAACCATTTATTTTAAGTGCAATTGCAAATCCAGCATAAGTACACAAACTAAATTCAGAATTCACCAATACAGACACTGAAAACCACAGATGCCAGACACCCCCCCCAATTCTGAGAAGCCTTGACCCTTTTTAGTGACATTAATGATCTTGCTTAGCACGTCACTCAGATCTACGTTGTGTTTCCCTTTCCAATCATATTTCCAAGACATTCCATAATGCCAGTTATACTATTCCATTCTATTTGTCTAAATGGCCCGAACTGGTGTGGTTGATGTCGAAGAAATGTTCAAGTAGCACGAAAAGGGGTTGCAGTAACTGCTGAGGACAGAGAAGACTTCAAGGTAGTTGAAGACAGTAAAAAAAGGATTATGATTTCAACAAACAACAAGCCAAACATCTCAGATTGTAAGACAGACACTAAAAGAAAACCAGATGGGCATCTAAAGGTAGAAAAATGGCTTCCTATCACTTTTCAGATAAACTCTATAAATGCTGCTATATCATATCTCAGTAACAGCACATGGCCATGGCTCAGGGCCTTGCCAGCTGATTAATAACCATCAGGGAGATCTGCTAGCCCTGAATCAAGATTATTATTGCTACTAGATCCTGCTGTTAAAAGGATTTTGAGAGCGCTAGTTCAGTGAGAGGATGGGAGGCAGTGTGTTCATTTAAATCCCAGCATCCCATTCTGGGGCTCTCTGTAGGCTGGTTGTATCAAAGAGATGAGGTGTATGGCTCCAGGGGAGGAAGGGCACAGACAGCTGCCAGATATTCCTGACTCTCCTTGCCTGCCAGATAACCAATTAGCCACAATGGCTTTGATTGTGATGACAGCTGCTCACCCAGCCTATGTGAGATAGAGTGCAGCCATGGGGGTCCCACTTGTTACGGTAAGTGACAAAGGGAGCAAAGGAGGAAAAGGGGTGGGGATGAGATTGAGATAGAAAAATATACAAAATCTCCCATCTCAATTATATATTTTTATATATCTATGTCTCTGTATCAGAATGTTCAGCATATTATTATGCAGGACATTTTTCCATAACAGCAGCGTCAGAGGCTTAGCAAGTTGTACACACACCTCTGAGGCTGAAAGATAGGAAGGTTGTGGGTTCTAGACCTACACAAGAACTTGAAATGAAATCCCAGTATTGATACCGTAGTACAGCATTGGGGAGTGCTCACTCCTGAGGTGCCGTCTTTTGGATCAGATGTTAAAGGTGACCCACAAAGAAAGACTGCAGCCTGCTCCTGTTCCCACATACCTTAAAATGCTACTGCAGGAGTCTGGGGCTGCAGTGATATTCATTTTTAATCCAGCGTGTTTTTTGTTATAAAGTGCCGAAACTTTCGGCCGAACATGGAAGTGTCACGCGGTTCCCATATGAGCGGGTGCAGAGAGTCATAGGTATTACACCCATTTAGTGATGTTGCTGCCACCACTGTTCTTATTATAGTAGCAGTGGTGGTACTTTATTATGTTTAATTTATGGCTTCCAAGGGTGTCTTCATACATGTAATGTTACTTACAGCAACACCTGGACAGGCTGTTGCCGTAAGTATCATTCATTACATGTATGAAGACCCCCATATAAGCCATAAATTAAACATAATGAAGTACTGCCACTATTACTATAATAAGAGCAGCGGTGGTAGTGACATCATTAAATGGGTGTAATACCCATGACTCTGTGCGCCCGCTTATATGGGAACCACGTGTCGCTTCCATGTTCGGCCAAAGGTACAACTGGGCATGGTTGGGGTGCCGGCATTGGGTTAGGGGCATTTGGGGTCCCTGACATCAGTCCCTGTGGTACACTGTTCTCTGGTGTTAGGTCCGACAGTGTAGTCTTATCTGGTGTCAGCTTTTGTGGAGTGGTATCCTCCTGTCAGGCTCCCAAGGAGGAGGAGGAGGAGGAGGAGGTGAAGGTGGAGGGGGTGGCTCTTGGCCCTGGTTGTCCGCCAAGCCTAGCATCAGATCCCCTGACATCTGGTCTGTAGGCAGGGTTAGAAGCATGCCTTGTGAAGCAGATGGTGGTTTAGATGGTGGCATCTGGCCCAGCTCCACAGTGGAGTCAGAATGCGAGGAGGCCTGATGTTGGTCCGAAGCCTTGGCCAACAACCACCTGGAACGCGAGTGATGCTTTTTTTGATGCTCACTGTCCTGGCGCCTCCTGGAGATGTCAGACCTGGGTGCCCTGTCGGTCATCCCAGAAACTGTGTTCTTGCGGGTGGCAGGCTGTGACTTGTCGCTGGGCGCAGAGTGTGCCTGTCCAGCTGACTGAGACCCTAGTGTCTGTTTGTGGGGTTGGATACCCAGGGACAGGGGACCTTGAGAAAGGCTGAGCCCAGAAGACTCCCCGCTGTGTGCCTGGAATGAGGCTGGGGGCTTCCTCACTTATGACCCCAGGAGAGCCAGTCCTTGTCCTTGTGATGGTGTTTCCCACTCAATCTCTTCTCTCTGGGGGAGTCCTTCGTCGAGGAAGAGGATGAGCTGTGCCCCAACTGGGTCTTCTGCATGGCAGCCACTTGTTGTTCAAGGAGGTATATTTTCAGGATGCTCAGGCGGCAGATGCGGGTCCTCTGGTTGAAGCCTTGGCAGTGAGGGCAGTCATCCGGCCTATGGTTGGGGCCTAGGCAAAGCAGGCAAGCTGAATGGCCATCCTTCACTGGGATCTGCTTGCCACACACACATTTTGATTTCCGCCACTCTGATGTTGAGGATGGCTGGGAAGACATATATGATGAACTCGTAAATTGGTAGAAAAAAATCATTAACTGCGCAAAGCACGAGAAATGGTGGTCGACTAGAAGCAGGAGGCATCTGTAGAGCCAAAATGCACGGTTCTACGGCGGGAAATAAATGGAGGTGGTGCCGGGGGGACTGCCCCCTTTATACCATAAGTGACTTCGGGGGCAGGGCCAATGTCAGGGGGGCGTGCCCACCTCAGACTGCTAGCTAGAAATTTTTCTGTGGGGTCCTAGTGCCTGGCAGGCTAGTCCTAATGGTGCTACCTGCTGCAAGAGCGCTGTCTCGAAGTGAGATCTGCCTAGCCCTCCTTTCCCATTAGTGATAGAGAGATAGATAGATAGATAAATAGATAGATAGATAGATAGATAGATAGACAGACAGACAGACAGACAGATAGCAAAGACAGACAGACAAAGCTTTTTTCTCACTTGGCAGCTCAGGGGCTGTATCAGCTCGGTCCCCATCATCCCGACCCAGCAACCACATCCCTGGAACTTACCTGGACCTGAAGTTTCCCACAGATTCCCCCCATCCCATAGTGGGTCCAGAGGAGGGAAGGTCACCCCCCCAACCAGACAAATTTCTACAGCAGGGTCCAGGTGTCCCGGGTGATGGTGCGGTTCCAGGGCTGGCGGGTAGGGCTTAATGCATCTTAAGCTGCCATTTTCTGTTTTCTTCCTCTGGGTCCCCTGTCGTGGCAGAGACACTGGTGCATGCAGTGAAAAGGCACAAAGGCAACAAGTCAAACCACAGCTCCTCTCTCCATGCCACTCATGCCTCCATTACCACCAGGCCTCCGTCTGGTGGTAATCAAATGACGAGCTAGCAAGCCTTGCCTCCCCAGGAGTGACGACTAGTCCAGCGGACTTTCAACCCTCTCCCACCCCAGCCGACACCGAGCAACCCAAGCCCACTCCTGAACCCCGCTTGCCAGTTTGGCGGACAGTAGTGCTACTGCCCAGCCACTGGGCTGGCATTATGTAGCATTTTTCATTTCTTTTATATATTTAAAATTTGTTGACCGGAAAAGACACACTCAGCCAAAGCTCGTTTCCAGGTGTGAATTGGGGGACAGGTTTAAAAAGGATGTACAAAGCAGTGAGCATTACGAAGGGCCAAAAAGTGCATGACACAACACACAAAACAATGTAGAAAACGGAGCAGCAAATATGAGTACATCCTTAAAACACAAAAAACAGCACGGCACCATCATATAAGGATGCTATAAACAAAAAAATCTGGTCAGAGCCATAACAGCTGCTAGTGCATTAACCTGATAAAGGATACACGGAGCGTGCAGCGCCCATCAGGCCTCGACATGCATGTCAACCCCTTGTGAGGGAAGGCTCCCCAGCCCACCACTAGGTGTCATCTGTGTGCCAGAACACTGTCCCTGTCCCTCCCCAGGTTGGGCATGGTGCTGCAGCCCCTTCCCCCAGCCCATTCAGCGGGCTCATTGAGCTCGCACGTGAACTCAGGTCACTGACAGGAAGGCAGCGTGGTCCCCACTGGAACAATGCCCATCCTTGCAAACAACATCACTTCATAAATTTTTTTTTTTTTGGCACATTTTGACCCCCAATTTTCAACACAGTCTTTTCGTGACCCCACCCATCCCCTTCTGAACATGACAGGTGTCATTTATAAAATATTGGATGAAATGTCATTTTGCGCCACTAGTGTGCGAAAACACATTTTGGCTAGGATTTGAAAAATTACATCACTACTGACAACTTCTGCCGGCAGACTGTTCCACAGCCCCACCACTCTTTCAGTGAAGAATTGTTTCCTTAGATCCCTCCTGAAACTCCCCCCCTCAGGTTCCACTCGTGTCCCGTAGTCTTTGAGCTGGTGATTCTATGGAATAGCGAATCCTATGGAATGGGCTTGCAGTATAGCCTAGAGGTTAGAGGAATGAGGTGTGAACGAGCTTGATACATCCAGCAGACCAGACCTAAGTTTGATTCTCACAACCTCCACTTGCATACTGTGTGACTCTGAGCAAGTCACTTAACCGCCCCATGCTCCCAGGTTGCTTCTGAAAACAGACACTTGTGCCTAGTGGGCCTTACCTGGTACCAAAGACTAAAAAAAAAAATTAAAAAAAAAATTAACTCCTCTGCGTCTGGCACCTTGTTTATACCTTTCAGGAACCTAAATGTCTCTATCATGTCTCCTCTCTCCCAACTTGTTTCCTCCGAGCACATATTTAATGATGTCAGCTGATCTTCATAGGCGAGTCCCTGTAGACCCTGGATTATTTTTGTTGCTCTCCTCTGTACTTTCTCCAGTCTATCCCTGTAGTTCTTCAGATGTGGCCTCCAAAACTGAACACAGTAGGTGCGATCTTACCAGAAATCTATCGTGGAGGGGCGATCACTTCTCTATTTCTTTTCTTTTTTTTTTTTTTGTACTTTATTTTTAGATTTTCATATGTTCATACACATGCCATTTTCCATATCCAAGACAGTGCAGTTAACAAAATTGCACTAAAAATGGAAAGGAGACCCCTTCCCTTAATCAAAGGATGCATGCATCTCAGATATGTTGATACCACATTGAGGGGTATACTAAAAGCTATAATAGCAATGCTAAGTTATATCAAGATATAAGATGCAATATAAGCCCATGAGCAGTGTGTCTAATTCGAAAACACTTAAAAGTTCGTAAAAAGTCCAAAAGCTCACACCTCACCAAGAGGCTTGTGGCATCACACTATGCCCTAAAGGGAAGAAAACAATCTCCATTTTTAAATTTATAGGCAGAGCAGTATTTATGTAGAATGAACATGTCCAGCACATCATAAACCATATACTGTACTTATACAGAAAGCAATCCCCGTATTTTAACAGTGCACTGATTAACTGTAAGAAATAAAGCTTTGGGAAAATTCTGCCAAAAGCTACCTAACTAAGTTAGTCCTGTTACGTATAACAAGAGGACTAAAGAGCCCCTTGGGAGCCCTGGACATTAAACTATCAAACAGGTAATAGGGCTAAAACATCAACTATAAAGTAACTTAATGTCCCAACATTTAAATATATGGAGTCCTAACCAGTCTATGTAGCAATACTGAAGTAGAACCAGCCTTCCTCTGTCTCCTCGAGGTCCAGCTCACCATCACCCGGTTCTCTTCATTGGCTCTACAGTTGGTGACACAATGAGTAGCCCATTTACCCACTTCTCCAGGGTCAGAGAAAACCCAGACTTTTCCGTCATGGACAATTCTTAATCTGGCCAGTAGATCATGGTGTACACGATGCTGGCCTCCCTCAGCAGTTTCCTAATAGCATCAAACTTTTTGCAGCGTATTCTTGTGGCATAGCTGATATCACGGAACAGGTACACATTGCGTTCATCCTATAAAATTACACTTGCACGTCTAGCCAGATTCAAAATTTTGACCCTAGTATCAACGCCATCAGGGATCAGTAACAATGTACGTGGGACATCCAATGTCTCCCTATGGCCTCATGGGGTTATGCAGCATGCTTTCTAGAGCGTAAAGTGCACATTTTGTCCTTCAGGTACCAATTTCTCTCCAAGCCAGTCCTGTATAAACATGAGGGGGTGGTTTCCCTCAATTCCACAGGAAGCCCCAGAATCCTGATATGTGAGGAACAAGCTTGATTTTCTAATGTTTCCAGATACACTCAGAGATGAGCATTCTGTTTTACAATCATTATGGTCGTGGCCGCCGAGGACTCTGACTGTCTCCTAATGTCGGACATTTCAGTTTTTAATCCCACGACCTCCGATTTAACCGTGGTTACTCTGGTGCTGAAAGTGTCCATTTTATTATAAAGATCTGTGATTGATGAGATTATTCTCTGCAGCTTTACCACAATTGAGGCCATAGTTTCTTCCGGCTCCTACATTGAAGCGGCCTGCGCTTCATGGCTGGTCCGCATGGGCTGAGACATCTACCCCGATTTTCTTTTTTTTTTCTTTTATAATTTTTATTTACTACTTTTTGGTGCCTCCCACTGCCGGCATCATCTGCCTGGTCATGGACCCTTCAGCTGCGGCTTCCCATATTAACCGCCCTCCCTGTACGCCCTGGCTTACCCCCCCAGGGTGGGGTCATGGCACCTGACCCCTCTGAAGGGTGCCGTGATCAACAGAATAGGGCGGGAGTCGGCCTGGGAGCCGACTGCAGCCGGGGGGAGGGGGGGCAGGCATCATCAAGGCGGTGAGTGGCAAGCTTTTTCTCCCCTGTAAGCAGGGTCAGGAACATGTAATGATGCCAGTGTCCATCCCGCCCCTCAGATCCTTGTTGGTGCCAGTCGCTGTAGTACCCCCAGCCTCCGTCAGGGGTCCCTTGAGCACCAGTCACACACCGCACCCTCTCCCCGGAGAAGGAGAGCAGTCTGTGGAACGCTCGATCCTTCTCCCCTGGCCTGTCCTCCGATGACCCAGGTCCGTTCCCGAACTTGGGTTGCCGGTGTCACAAGCGGAAATCCAACCACTGCGCCGACAGGCCAGCATCTGTCCCGATTTTCCTCTGGCACCACCGCCTTTATCTTTATGACGATTTCCCATTTGCAGTTGTTGCAAATCCTCTTTCCGATGGTATAAAAATTATTTTTAGGTTTATACTAGAAAAGGTTGATTTTTAATGATTTAAGAATGAATTTAGGCTGGCCCAGTGGCGCAGAGGGCTGAAGCACTGGCGCCTTACCTCGAACCATGCCGGCGACCCAGGTTCAGGAACAGATTCAGGATGCCGGGGGCTGGCAGGGGAAGGAGAGGATTGAGCATCCGTAGTACTGCTCTCCTCTCCTGGGGTGGGTAGCGGGACAGCGTCGCTCTGTAGTGGCCTCCAGTTGAAGACCAGGAGCACTGCAGAAGCAACGCAAGGAGGGAACAACACAGAAAAAAATGGAAAACGCTCCACGATCAACTGGATGATGGCTACCGGCCCACCAATGCCCTGAAGGAGCCATTTCCACCTCAACAGCACCTCAGGGCCAAGTAGTTGTGCTGGCTCCCCCCCAGTGCCTTCCCCTTCGGAGGGGGGGACCCACCAGGTGAAGGGTTACGTCCGGGTTACCCTGGGGGTGGCTGCTATGTGAGGTTGGAGGCTCTGGAAGGGACAGAGTGGGTCACAAGGGACCTTAGTAAACCTCAAGGTGTGGTGGGTTGTGGAGCATGAAGGAGGGGAAAAATAAAAAAAAGAACGAATTTAGAGAGCTACATAAAAACGCTGCCGCTCAGCTAGGGCTCCACAGCGCCCCTTCCCCAATCACGTCTCTATTTCTACTATCAATCCCACTGCATCCCAATATTCTATTTGCCTTGATGTATGCTTTATTGCATTGGTGTGTCTGTTTGATGGTATCAGCAATGATGACCCCCCCCCCCAGGTCCCTCTCTTCTTGGGAGGTGCTCAGTCTGACCCCATTTTGCCAGTATTCCATCTTAGGGTTCCATTCTCCCAGATGCATAACTTTGCACTTCTTTGCATTGAATTTCAGCTGCCACAAATTAGACCATCTTTCCAATTTCTGGAGGTCCCTTTGTGGGTCCCTAACCCCTTCCTGGCTGTCCACCCACCCTCCCAGCTTGGTGTCATCTGTGAACAGGGCAAGCTTGCCCTGGATACCATCACCAATGTCGCCAATGAATATGCTGAATAGGACTGAGCCTAACACCTCACCTTTGCTTGATCTCACCCTGTTGATCACTACCCTTTGCCTCCTGTCCATGAACCAGTTACCCACCCATCTGACAATGTCCTTTGCGGCCCCTAAGTCCTCCAACTTTTTCAGCAGTCTTCTATGTGGCTCTGAGTCAAATGCCTTGCTGAAACTGAAGTAGAGAAGGTTAACTGCATGCCCCCTATTTAGTTCCCTTGCCACCTAATCAAAAAAAGCAATAAGATTTATCTGGCATGACCTCCCTGCCATGAATCCATGCTGGTTTTTGGCCTGGAGCCCATTCTCCTCCAGGTATTGCAAGAGGTCTTGTTTGATTAAGGACTCCATTAGCTTTCCCACAACAGAAGTGAGGCTAACTGGTCTGTAATTCCCCACCTCCTCCCTACCCCCTCCCTTGCAGAGTGGCACTACAGCTGCCCTCCTCCAGTCTCTCCCGGTACCGCTCCTGTTCTCAGTGAGCTGTTGAACAGGTGTGCTAGGGGTTTAGCTAACACTTCTGTCAATTCTTGTAGAACTCTCGGGTGCAATTTGTCTGGCCACAGTGCTTTGCTTTCTGTGCATTTCATTAATGCAACACTGGGAGTGGAGGTATATCCTGCAAACAGTCATGCAGAACCGGTGGTGCCGGTGTCACCAGTACCTACTGCATTGGGTGCTTTTGTATGGGCACCTGGGGACAGGAACCTGGCATAGCTACCTTTGGCAGCAGGCTAGTGACAGAAGCACCTCCCACAACACCTAGCTGGAGTGGGATACAGGGACATGACAGATCTTAGATTAATTTTGGATGTCAGAAGACCCTTTAGGGCTTCTTCCCCATCATAACCAAATAGCATTGTCCCGCTAAATGGGGTCTTTAAAGAGCCCCTGATGCTGCTGTAACAATAATAAAAAAAAAGCAACATTTCGACAGAGTTCTGCTTACATTTTATATTTTTTTCTGTAATTATCACCCTTACTTCTTTATTACTAAGCACATTTGCATGTAAACAGGATCACTGCCCTATCTGTTCTGGCTGCTTGCCTATACCCAACATCACAGTTCTGTTTATGACATCACACTCTGTTGCTGTGGAGATAATTATGATGCTATAAACAGAGGATTATGATGTCAGATGTAGGCAAGCAGAAACAACAGAAAAAGTGTAAGGGACAGACATCCTCAGGAATCCTCTTTCATACAACTGCTCTCAACAATAAAGAAAAAAAGTAAAGAATTATAGAAAATATATGAAATATAAACTGAACTGTGTATATAACTCACATTTGTTTTGCAGTTTTTCTAATGGTGTCAGGGGCTTTTTAAAACTGCTTGTTGCATATCATTTGCAAAATCAGCAACCCTGAGCCAAGAATATTGCCTCACACAAATGCCAGATGCACTAGCCTTGACAGAGGCATCAGAGAACTCAATAGTCTGAGCTGAGCAAAAGTTTGTAAGCCTCAGCACCAGCCACTGCAGTGTTAAGTAACTTATTCTTGGCAAAGCCTGGGCTGCAGCTTTTGCAGTTTTATGGCCTAGTAATGCAGAGGCATACATACACTTGCCCATCACCTTCAGCTTCCTAGATTCTTTACCAGGAGGAGAAGTACTCGTGTGTTTAAGTGCTTTAGACCTATCATGAGCAACCACTATGACTACAGAGTCAGTTTCTGACTGGTTAGCATAATAAGGCTTAGCCGATGGGTCTGGACACTGCTTATCAGCCTTTCTGGTACTGAAGGCAGTGAGTTTGGTCTGTACCATGAAGCAAAGATAGCATCCTCTAATTCAGGATATTTAATGGCTCAAGATTATATTCTACCTCATCGTCGACGTCCCTAAAAATGACGGGAACTGTAGTATGCTTCAGGGACACCGGTGACTTCTGAGATGGAGGATGCTGTAATGTGCTACAGTAGTAGCCACAGACATTGCCAGCTATTTCCAGATGTTTTGCTAAATTTCTGAAGAGTTTCTCTCTGCTACCCCTACTGTGGAAATACAGAAAGCAGGAGATATTTCTGGAAATATCACAGAAATTTCGGGAAATAGCTGGCAGTGTCTGTGGCTGCTAGCGTATAAGCATTTGTCGACAGTTATTTGAGAGCTCTGAGGCCCATCAACGGGTTAGCTGCCTGCATATGTAAGCAAAGCAGAATGTGTCATATCTCTGAAAACGACGCCAGCACAACTTGGAGTTGACGATGCCCTGGACAGGGGCCAGGACTACTTGTGTCGATGATGCGCCTTGGCCCAACGACAATGTTGTCATACCAGCCATAGTAGTACGTATGGCAGCGTGTAAGATAGACCCCAACCTTGGTGTCTCATCAACGGTCGGTGGAGGGGCTTTAGTTAACACCGCTGGAGTGGGCAATGATGCAAAAGACAACCTGCATCATAGACAAGCCGTAGCCCAATGACAATGGCGTCCTACCATCCATAGTAGGTATGGCAGTACCTAAACCAAACCCTGACTATGGTGTCTTATCAATGGTCAGGTGGGTTGTATTCAATGTCACCGGAGTGGTCAATGACTCAGTAGAATTACCTTGCCACACCGACATCAGGGACATTGCCAGCAAAGCAGAGTTCTCTTTATTGCTATGCTTATGCTGGTAGCCCAACAATGAGGAAAGTCGCAATGCCGATCATTATTTAACCCTGTCCTTTGACTTCAGCAGCCATTTTTTGGCCGATGGCGAGGATATAACTGGTTTTTGGACCCAATTTCTTCTCCAACTGTTAAGTTTACAGGAGAAGGTATTTTTTCTAGAGCTTTCTTTTGGCATCATCTTGTAGCTTGGTTAAATTTATGACAAATCTCACAAGTACTCCCAGTGTGAGAAAAGCCCACGCAAACCATATGTGTGTCTTTCTGAATTTTCTCTCTGCACTTTCAAAACTGAAATAAAAGGTCTCTGTACTTTGGCGATCTGGAAAGATGACAAAATACACTTATCAGAAAAGTAAATAGAATAAACGACAATGGCTAGTTGACAACATTTCTACCGACAGGTCCAACAAGGCTTATCAAAGGCGGTGAAAGAACTGAGAAGTGATGGGGCCACCCACATTTATACAGATGCTAAAGCATAACATCATCATGGGTGGCCGCCGGGTAGCAAAAGTTTCCACGTGGTCCTAGTGCCTGGTGGCTACAGTTCCAAAAGTGTGGACTAATGGAGGAGATATCCTCAAAGGAGATCTCTGTTGTTTTTTGATATTTGGGCCTCAAATTTTCAACATAGTCTTCTTATGATTCACCTCAAGAACCCGATAGGTGAAAATGTTCAAATCCCAGCCAAAATGTGATTTCGCAGATTGACTCCAATATCACCTTTTAGGCCAGATCTGAAAAATTTCACCTACCTTGTTCAAAAAAGCCAAGTTGAAAATTTGAGGTAAAAATATTAAAAAATGGCCAAGTTATGAGTAAAAGTTCAAAACACACTGAAATACATTAACTCATACTTGCCTGATTTCCTCAGTTCCCAGTCCGGCCTCGAAGAGTAAATACTGTATGTGCCTGTGAGCCAGAGAGGACTAGCACTGGACTCCCAGAAGGTAAGTAAAGGGTGGGGGAGTGAGGGGTGGAGTATGCTGAGTGGTGGGTCGGGGAGGGTGATTGAGAGGTCAGGGAGGGTGGGTGGGGGCCTGGCGACACAATGCAATGAGGGAGCATTTTCTTTACTTCAGGTTTAAAAAGATAAAAAAGACAAAGGTGCAAAGGGACAGTTTTTTTGCTGCAGGTACCTACTGACACTGGAGATTGGGCACCTCAGTGACAGATGGATATTTGGGGACACAGGTGGTGGGCACCCCCCTGTCCTTGACATTTGGGCCAGGGGGTGGTCTGCACAGGGAGGGAGGTTTCCCCACAGGACAATATGATTCACAGAAGGTAGGTAGGAATTGGGTTTCTTTTGTATGTGGAGCCAGGATGGGGTGGGGATCAGGAGGGAGGTGGGACATTCTGCAGCGGATGTTTTTTTTTTTTTTTTTATGTGGAGCCATTTCCCAGGTTGGGGACAGAGGGGGCAGGGGTAAATAGCATGCGAAGGGAGGGAACAGGGCTTTTTTTTCTTTGTTTACACTAGGGAGGAAGCATGTGGGGGAGAGAAGACGCGCTAATTCATGCATACTATATATGACTCAACTCCACCGGGGAGCACAGCATGGAGGAAACAATGTGATGTGTTCAGTAACTCTCACTCTCTCTCTCTCTCATCCTACCTCAGCAAAAAAATCAGCAAAGCTCTCGCTATGCAGACGTAAAAAGGAAAGACCTAGAAATGGGGAAAGGATGAGAGCATGACACTGAAAGAGAAGGGAGCAAAGAAAGGAGCTAAACACAAGAGCAGGGTTGAGTGAAATGAGATCGGAGTGTGTTGAGACAAAATAAAGGAATGATGAGACAGAAACGATGGGAGTGGCCAATGGACGTTCTGCAGTGTGGACTGAGAAAAGAATGATAGAGGCGTGACGAGAGTAAGTGCAAGGGATAGAGGGAGAAAGGAGGGAGGAAAGATAAGGAGGGAAAGAGGCAAACAAGAATTTTGACAGAAATGCAGAGCAATTAAGAGTCACCAAGACTCAAGGGAAGGGAAAGAAATGTAACAGAGGGAACAGTGATGGGCATGAGAAGGGGCATCCAGGGCAAAGCAACAAGAAGAGCGGAAATGGGCGATTTTAATATATTACATATTATTGTCATTATCTCACTTCTGACCCCCAAAATGCGGTGTGGCTTGGTGGTCGCAATACTGTGACCTGGGAGACCCAAAGTATAAAGGCTAACTCTGCAACCTTGAGAACGGCACTTAGCCTCACTGCGCTTTAGCACTTCCGGCAGTAAAACTGTATAAAAGCAGGATCTCACTAAAAAAAACACGCAAATAAATTATGCCCTGCTAAAGAATTTTAAAAAGCAGTTTTAATAATTTGAGATTTCTGGAGATTAAGGAGCAGCCAATCAGATCTATGGACTAGCTGTCAAACATTCCACTAAGAAATACTTCCCATTCAAAGCTGCAGAAAACTCTCCCCTTCTGTCTTTCATTACCCTCCTCCGTTCTGTCAGGCCTGACAGTTCTCAGCTAAAATCAGATCTCCAACTTAGCCCAACATCTTTCCTTTCTTTGATATTCTTCCAATCTGCAGAATAACTGATAAGAACTGCCTACAGTACAGAGGTTGACACTGCATCTGTCCATGTTGGGAGATAAATCACATTCAAAATTGAATTCTCTTCATTTTACAAGCACTCTATACATGAAGGTAACTTCCTGAGTGGCCTTTATTCTACTCCTTTTTTCTTGTAACATAAAACATATGGCTTGGTGCCGTTTGCCAATACCATGCTGGAGTGTTATCAATCTTGTTTAATGAGTGCACAAATCTCTGTTGATTCATTTCACAAAAATGGCTGCCTCCTGCAAGCAGGACTCCCAGTCCCTACACAGTGTGGTTTTGTGGTTGCCCTTTGCTTCTGCATGGTAAATGGAAAAATTCAATTCCAGACATCCTGTGCTAGACTTGGAATTCCGAATCTTGCAAGCTATCTGGGCACTGGGAGGTCACTCATCATCGAAAGGTCATCGTCTGAGACTCAGGCGGTCAGAAGAGGAAGTCAGCAGTTAAGAGAAGCATGTTTTCTGATTTTCTGGTTACTACATGATACCTATACATGCACATATAACATTTTCTGTTTATATAAATTTATAAAAGCCACGTACAATTGAGCTAAAAATAAAAAGCACTGCCGGGGTAGGAGGTATAATGATGCTGGGAGCTCCATAAGAGTGCCTCGCTGCCTGATTAGCAACTGTCAGATTTGCTGCCACCATGGTTGGAGTATATATCTAAACCAAAACTGCCCATGGTTGCTGGTGACCCTTGAGATGCCAGCTATAGTAAAATACCTCTCCTGTGACCCCTGAGTAGGATTAGAGTAGCCTAAAATCCCTAAGTTACAAGCAAGGCTTGATTAACCATGTTTCCCCATTACAGCACAAAACTAGTACAGTGCTGTGTACAGAAATGCACCTTGAGCTGGCAGGAAACGCACTTGTAGCTGGCAGGGTTTCCGTTGGACGTGTAAACTAGGATGCCTCAAAGTGATCATCTGTTTGCTGAATGCACAACACCCAACATCACTGGTATGGCAACTGGCACCCTGTGGCACCACACTAGAAGGAGGAGCATGTGTGCTTTCAATGCAGGTAATTAAGGGGCAGCAGATCAGGGCTCAGGCAAGCAGAAACCACTCCTGCCCCAGAAGAAAGCACAGAAAGAGGTTTTTTTAATGCAGACACTACAGGGGTTGCAATAAAGGACTCTAGAGAATCACAAATAGTATGAACAGTGGAATCAGCTGACTGTAGCTTAGAAACTCAGAGTGCAGCGTCTCTGTGCTGATCAGCTGCAACACCCTTCCGTAGCGTGCTTTGTAATTATGCTTCAGGAATAACAATATGTTAATGTTACAGTGCCCCATAAAATGTAAACTGTCAGACTTGCATGTGTAAGGAAAAATTTTCCAGCTCATATTTCTAATTTTTTTTGAGGTCTGGCCTCCCTACCCCGGCTGAGGCTCAGCCCCTGCCCAGCACGCTGCCCCACCATGCCCAGGCTGGGGCCACAGGAGCGGAAACACCCCAGGCGGACACTGGTGGCAGCAGGAACGGCGGCTGGGCAGGGCGTCATATGTGGGGGGGCCGGAATTTTGTTGATGCTGGATGTTCCCCTGGAGGCAGAATGTGCAATGATGTCCGGTGTCTGTCCCACCTCCAACATAACCTGGTGCCGATCATGTGGGTCCCCGGCCTCCCCCAGGGGCTGCTGACATGCCGAACACTCGCCCCCCTCCCCCCCAACCTGGAGAAGGAGAGCCGCTCTACAGGCACTCAATCCTTCTCCGCTCAGCTGGCCCTTTGACTCCCAAGTCCATTCCTGAACCTGGGATGTCAGCGTCGCACGCGGACACCTTGCCGATGCGCTGGCAGACCGTCCCCATATTTCTAACTTTGTTGCAAGGTAATCTGGGATGTAAGGACACTGCTAACATGCACCAGAACAGTAAAAGTTGCAACCTGCCCAGTAATGACTCCCTTTCTACGTGCCACTGAGTCCACAATGATACACCTACTCTAGAACAATATCTCAAAGAAGGAAACATAAACAGTAGCAAATAATTTTCTGAACATTTATAACTACTTTGTTGTGGTAAATGGTGTTTTTTAACTCATTTTTTATTTCAGTTAAAACATTTTATTGACTTTCAAAAATACAGTCATAACACATTTTCAGCTGTTACCACAGAATAATAAAAATATAAACATAAAATATGAAAAAACACAGAAAAAAATTAAATCAACTCACGTATGATTTGCATAGAACCATAGGTTAATACAAACCTCTTCTATCACAAAATACAAGCCCAAAGACCAGCAGTTGTAATATCATACACCACATCAACCACATCTGTGCTGGTAGGAACTACAGTATATCTCCCCTTACTGTTACACTGTGTACTATAACTAGTGTCAACTGCGACTGCAGAGAGAGGGTGTCCCCTGTATTCTAAAAGAAGGAGATGAATCGTCCCTATCTGACTGGTGTATGTACCGGAAGATGTTGAGAAAGGGGGCCCAAATCCTGTGAAATCTGTGAAGGTTAGTTAGAGTGTGTGTCATTCTCTCATACCCAGCTAATTTATATAGTGCTGCTAGCTATTCCTGTAAAGTGGGGGAGGCTTCAGTTCCCCACCTAAGGAGGAGCTGCTTCTAGGCTTCTTGGGCTACAGGAAGTAGCCAGGCCTTCCCTGCATTATTAACAATGTGCATGGCTGAGGTACTCCCTAGGATTCATATGCTGTGGTCTGCAGGGAGGAGTGTACCCAAGGTTTTCTCACAGTAATGTATGACTTGGTACCAGTACCCCTGAATAGAAGGACAGGACCAGCGTACTGGGAGGTTGCTGATTTGAAAAAGGAATTTTGGGAATGCCATCATTTTATTTGCTGAGACTTTTCTCCCCAAAGTGAGGTTAAGTTTTTTCCACCGGTAGAAATCTACCTCAAACTCCTTCAAAGAGGGTCTAGGTTAAGATCCATCAATTTCCACAAGTCCTGTGTAACTGTCATGTCAAGATAATGCGATCTGCTGCGGGGATCATTTGAGGTTCTATTGGAAATATATTGTTCTGGCATTTTGCATTCAGTGGCAGGACCTCCGTTTTTCCCTAGTTCACTCTTAATTCTGAGAGAGTGGTAAAGAAGTCTAGCAGGAGCATCACATGGGCCAAAGAGGCTTCAGGGTTGGAGAGGGTGAGAAGGTTAGCCACATACGTCAGTGTCCTCAATGAGGTCCTGTCCACTTGGATGACCCCAATGACCTCCATTTGTCTGATTCTCCATAACAGTGGTTTCATAGTGAGGAAAAACAGGAGCAGGGACAAAGGGTAACATTGCCGTGTCGCTCTGGCAAGAGGGAAGGGTTGGGAGACCAGGCCATTTGAGAGAATGAGGACAACATCATTAGTGTATAGTAGTCTGACCCATTGCATGAAGGGGGTGCCAATTCCCATGGCTGCTGTTACTTGGTAATAAATAATCCCACTCAACAAAGTTGAAGGCCTTTTCACTATCAATGCTCAGGAGAAAAGCAGCTTCCGGCTGCTGTTGACCAACCCATATAGCACTGTAAAGTGCCCCGAGATTGTCGATGGTCATATGACCATTCTTAAAGCCAGTCTGGTGATGGTCTACATCATGCAAGATCAGGGTTTGCAGTCTGAGTGGTAGGAGTTTGGCCAAAATGTTAGCATTAACACTGAGAAGAGATATGGGATGATGGTTAGTCAGTTCTTAGCGGTTTCGGTAGCAGAGTTATAAGGGCCTTAGACGGGGGTGGGGTGGGGTTGGAGCTGACCATGCTCCCTAGGTCTCCTGAAGACTTGCAGCAATCTATAACTGAGTTGTTCCTCACAGAGTTGGTAAAACTCTGCTGGAAGGCCATCAGGGCCTCAGTTTCTTCTTTGGAAGGGCCCTGATTGTGGATTTGATCTCTTGGGCTGTGCGTGGGCTGTCTAAGGATTCCAACTGGGTGTTAATGAGCTTGGAGAAGATGGATGGGCCAAGGAAGGAGGTAAGGGAGGGAAGGGAGGTCAGTTGGGATGAGTACAATTCTGCGTAAAAGTTTCTGAAGGCACCGTTAATTGCACCTGGGTCTGTTATCAGGGCACCCAACGGAACCTTAATACAGAGAATGTGTTTGGCTGCATGTCGGGCCTTCAGTTGGTAGGCACACAATTTGCCTTGCTTCTCTCCAGATTCCCAGTATTTATGGGCAGTGCACTGAATTGCTTTTTGGGCTGCTGTTTAAGCAATAATCTTAATTTGGTATTTAATCTGGAGAGTCTCCCATTTCAGTTGTGGGTGGGGGACATCCGAGTTACTGTACAGGGTTTCTTTGTTTTTGAGGTCCCTTTCCAGCTGTAGGAGCTAAGCCTGTCTTTGTTTTTTGGCATGGGAGGAGTAACTAATTATTCTCCCCCTAAGGTAGGCTATAAGGCATCCCATAGCATAGATCTTGAAACCTCCTGAATGTCGTTGAGCTCAAAGCATATCCTTATTTTCTGTACAATTCAAGGTCTGAATTGTGGATCTAGTTGTAAAAGGGTATTAAGGTACCATCTGGGTGTGTGGGGGAGTCTGTGATCTATGCTCACTGAGACTGCAACAGATCTAGTTCCTGTGTTGTGGACTGCGTGGAGCATATCAGACTCTATCAGGAAGTAATCTGTTCGACTACTTGTGTCGTGTCGAGCAGAACGGCAAGTAAAATCCCTGCCGGTGGAGTTCAAGTCCCTCCAGGCTCCACCAGTGTGAACTCAGAGGCCAAATAAATTAAAGCTTTCCTGGAGTTAATGCATGCTAGAGATGTCTATCTACGTCTGTCATCACAGGGTCCCATACTTCATTGAAATCCCCTCCGAAAATGCGCTGCTTTCCTGGTTGGTGCAAGTCGTAGAGGGCTTGGGCTATTTCAAGGAAAAAGATGCCCGTGTCTTCACTGGGGCCATACTCATTCCCTAAAAGGAGTGTGTTGTTGTCATTGAGTAGTCTGACTAATACCCATCAGCCTTCTTTACTGGTCCTTGTGTCAAATATTTGGATTTATGGGTAAGAATAGCTACCCCTCTAGATTTGATAGTGCCTGAGCTACCTATCACATGTCTCACCCACTCTCTCTGTAGTTTGCTAGTTTCTACAGGAAACAGGTGCGTTTTTTGCAAGAACGCTGTGTCACAATGGAGTTTTTTCAAGTGAGATAACACCTGCTTCCTTTTTATGGGAGAATTTAGGCACTTCACATTGTAAGAGAATAGCTATACATCATATGGTGGTGTATTCATTGCAAAAGATATGGGCAGTTGTGATGACCTACCAATGTGTGGACAGGAGATATACAGTAGACATGTACAAACAACTGCTACTAGAATAATGGAAAAAGTTATCAAAAGCCAAACCCTGTAAATCTAGTTGGCCATTAGAGGTCAGGCAAGGAAGAGTTCTGCTTACTGCATGCCCACATCTGAACTTTGCCAACTGACGTGGAGATGACTTATCTTAAAACAGTAGTGCTGAAGGAAGTGAACAAATCACAAAAAGGACAGTTATAGTAAACGTGATACAAAGCACTGCAGTTGGAGTAAGGATACGTATACCAATAAAAGACAGAAAACAACAAACACAATGATGTAACTCTCCACTGTAGTAGGGATTTCTGGGGTAGGATTAGTTGGAGGGGGCCTGAGGTATCTACTTAACCTGGGTGGATACCAGTAGTGCATAAGATCTGTAGAAGACCTACATCTCTCCAAGCAGCCATTTACCAGATCCTAAGCTTCTCTGCGAGTACACTAGCTCTTCTCAGGCATAAAGGAGGGAGCTTGAATCCAGTTATAACCATCGTGATTGGTTTGTAAGAACAGAAATATCTGTCCTGGAAGGTTAAATGTAGTTTGTGGTAGTGTGCAGAGACAGGAGCCAGAGTGGGGGTGAGGGAGCTAATTAAAGTGTCTTTTAGCTAAGCTGACTATCCGCAGTTGGGTGAGGTGCCTCCACGAAAAGCCAGGGGAGCATTTCTCAGTTCCCTGCAAGGTTTTTAGGAAGGAGGAAAGTCCAGGGTGGAAAAGAGGAGAAACGACATGTGGGGAAGAAGAAGAAGGGGGGGGGGATGCAGTTGGACAAGGGGAAAAGTGGTTGCGAGGTGCAGAAAGAGTAGAGGAGACCTAGGGCTCCATACAGATGTGGAGCTACCATAAACAGTACTCAGCATTACTGAAAGTGTATCCCCTTATAAAGGTTCCGTTCAGGGAATGTGTAGTCATGGAAAAATTGTACTGTGCTGCTCGGCATTGCCCAAACTGGGCTACCCAAAGACGAGGGCAGATAAGGCATGTCATGGGCGAGGTAGTAAAAGATCACTCAGACAAAATAGAAATATGGTTGGACACAACACAGGTGTGTCTAGAAGTATTAAATCACAAAAAAATAAAGAAATAAAAACATAACTTTCTTTAAATTCAGCAAGTTCAACAGTTCAGAAATTCAGCTGGTTCAGTAATTCAGTTAGTTCAGCAAGATCAGCAGTTTATCTTAATTACTTGCACCAATGATAAAAGAAATCAAAACAAAAGGCACAGCTCAGGGAGTTAAAAGTAACTGACTCCCCGTCATGGTTATGTGCTTGATCTCACTCTCAGAGATCCAACTCCAGGCAGACCTCACCTCACCAGGTTCAATCCCTAACTTGAACTGCCTGAGAGGTCCCTTTACCCACCTTAAATAGCCAGCTTGCTCCTCCCTTGCAGGCTGGATATACCCCCAATAATCTAAATTCCTACATTACACTTTAGATTTTTGGTACACAAACTGCTGGAACAGCAGACCTGATACTCTTTCATAAATAATCAATTCCTAATATTTGTTTTTATTTCCACAGGCAATACTCTTTAAAAGAAACCTTAATATGTGAAAAAAGGGAGTTAAATGAGACATGGCTCCTCCCCCACAAGGGTGACAGACAGCCAAGGTCTCTGCAAAAGGTGCAGCTTTGGTGTTGCTGTCTCCCTGTAGAACACCCAAAGCACCCAGCTAGGAGGAAGCATATGATTGTAAGTGCAGCACTTTGAGACAGAAATGGCTCCTTAGTTACTGTTTACCTTCTGTCTTAAATTCTAAGATTTCTACACATTTTTACACTCAGTTATATCCCAGACCAGTCTTATCTATGACCACTAGTCTTTTATTTCTGTAGCTTTGCTTTGTATGCATACTGGCTTTATGTTTTAAGCAATAGCAGTTCATAACACAGTGAAGAGCTGGAGAACAGGCAGACTCAATTTCATTTTCATACTTTATCACACAGGATTGCCTGTCTCCCTGTACACGTTTATATTTCCTACATGTTTTTTTTTCTGCTAACAGTGACCCGCTAACTCCTGTCCTACTCCTTGGGGGTGGGGTGGGGGGTTGAACGCAGCCGCAGAAGCCTCTACTACTGCTTCTTCTATTTCCCACTGTTTTATTATCCTTTCGTTAGGGCTGCAATACAGGCTTTAATTAAATACTGGGATACTACATTCATAGAGCCCTAGGTATTTCAACCCAAATTACACAGGCAACAATGTCTTAATGTTTCTCTACCCGCATATACAATGTGCACACACAAGTCTGGGTTTGTTTGAGAGAAAAGAACAGGTGAATAGGTTTATACCAATGCATAGCAGGTGGCCAACCAGCTATAACATGCAAGGGATAGCCAAATGTGAAAGAACATAACAAAATACAGAAATATAGAAAGAAAAAGAGTGCTGTTGCTCAACAGTCTTCAAAAGAACAGAATCAGGATAGAACATAAACTAAGAGATACACAATGCAGTACTGTCCGGGAAAAAAATCTCTGGAGAGGATGGTTCCCTCTTGCATGTTGCGGACGCTGTCAAATACCTAGGGGTAACCCTTGACCCGCAACTGGACTTCACCTTACATATTCGCAACATGTGTAAGACCACACACAGCAAGCTGGGCCTGGCCTACAGGGCTAAAAGCTGTCTCACTGCAGCTGCTCGACTCGCCTTAGCTGGGGGGGGGGGCCTCCTACCAACGCTCTGCTATGGGCTCATCTCTTTTGCCCACGTCCCTAAAACCAGTCTCTCAAAATGGGACACAGCTTACAACAATGTGTGTTGCTTTGTGTCTTCTGCTCCTCACCTCACGACCCGCTGTGAGCTATAATCCCGGCTTGAGTGGCTCCCCCCAGAAAAGCACCTCACTTTTGTCCTAGGCAACTTCATCGACAACACTGTCAGAACTGTAACCCCCCCTGCCCTCGCCCTACCCTCATACCTGCAACCCCCTCCTATCACTTAAGATTCAGAGACTCTCAGGTCCTCCTGGTTCCAAAAACACGTACCCAAATGGGTGACTGACACTTCACCGCTTATGCGCCCTGACTGTGGAATTCCCTCCCCTCAAACACTCTCTCCTCCCCCTCCCATCCCTGTTTCAAAGCCTCCCTATGGGGCTTCCTTACATCGGCCTCCACCTGTCTCTGCACTTAATTAACCCCCCCCGCGCCTCCAACCCTGACCAATTGGGCCGACAGAGACGCAAAATCACGGCTCGACTGATGAGTAGATCAGTCTCCTGACTCAGAATGCACTTTGTCCACTGGTGAGCACTACACTATCCGATGTGCTATATGCATTGGGTTCATTCTCTACCCAACTGTTCATGTAAAGAGAACTTGCACTAGACTATGCCATGTTTGCCTAGGTCTCTCTCCTACAAACTGTATTACTCTTGTAACACTTTACCCGTACCTACCTGAGGGTATGGCTGACCCAAGATGCTAATTACTGTTGTCAATGCCTGTACTATGATGTTAGCTACCTTCTTGCTTTAATGTATATGCCTGATGTTCTTGTATGTGCCTTGATATTTCCTGTTGTTTCTCCTATGTACCTTGTAATCTCCCGTGTCGCGCCTGAAAACAGGCACCTGGCTGTCTAGTGTGCTTACCTGGTAAACAAAAGCAAATAAATAAATAAATAAAAAGGGGCTTTTGTCACAAGGCAGTCATCAGCCATGAGCTGAGAAGGTAGTCTTGCCAGTACTTATATAATATCCACGATGGGAAGCAGAATAAATACATGTTTCCACGGCGCTACACAGGACCCCGTCCTGGAGGAGCCCTGCATAAGGGCTACTGGAAGTAACTAAGAACTCATGTGCAATGCTGTTTGCGCAGGTAGAGCTAGTTTATGTGGGTGTCCCGTTAAAAGGGCGAAGCAAAAAGAGCGCTTGTCCTTTGAGTGACCAGGTATTTACAGTGCTTGTCATTTTGGCAACCAATGGCTTTCTCCCTCTCCCTGAGTTGCACCGCCCTGGAGTTAGGAATAGTAAATCCACCCCCCATTCTGTCCCCCCACCCCTGAGTTCCATCCCCACCCCAGGTGACTCCTATCAGCGGGGTTCGCCGTGCTTGCTCAGCGCTGTTTTTGCATTTGCAGTTTCACCTTTCGCTGTTTTGAAATCACTGTTATCGACTGGCATGGTTTGGTGGATGCAATTATCACATGGAACTGTTCATGGGTATCCATGTGTACATTGCTTATTGATGTCCCTTTCTGTGCTTCACTGGGAAGCAAGCAATGCAGGTGCTAACTGTTAGGGTGCTGTACTATATTAGCTGGACTCTGAGTAGTCGAGAGAGGGTAAACTGAGCAGTGAGAAAGAAAAACAGAAACCACAGAATAAACAGCAAGAAAAAGAGGATAGTTGATCCTTGATCTCACAGGTAACCATGTAATTATGGAAATTTGGCCCAAGAGGGTGTATTTTAGAGACTCCACCTCAGCAATGTTGTAACGAGCTGCTTCATCTATAACTAAGGGTGGCAGACATAATTATGGTTGCATGTGCCCCTCTCCACCGTGCACCTGTTTTACATGGGAAAAGTTAGCCAGGAGGAGGTCCAGGTGTGCCGGGGTGTGTGGTGGGAGTACGTCAGGTCATAATTTTTCGCGTCAGCATGCTATGATGGGCTGATGTCTCTCTCCAGGCTATGAGCAAGGAGCCAGGGTCCTGTGGAAGCATTGCACCTCCAATTGCCCAGCAGGTACCTTTAATAGCTCTGATAGGTAATGCTGCACAAAATCATTCATGTTCTGACCCTCGGCCCCCTCTGGTATCCCTGTTATTCTGATATTGCTGCAGCACCCATGGCACTCTAAATCATCTATTTTATCCCACAGAAGGGAGATTTCATTTTTAAGCCTGATGATTTCAGAGTCCCGAGAATCTGCCTGCCAATCCAGCTGCCTGAGGGTGACTTCATTATTGGTGACACAAATCTGCAGCTTATCTACTTGTTGTTGCAGGGAGTCCATATTAGCCTTGACTCCCGTGAGCTCCTCTAATATTTTTTAAAATATTTGCGCAACTGTGGATGCGTCGACACTGAGTAAAGGTCCCAAGGTGGCAACAGCCATCTCTAAATGGCACAATTTCACTCGATTCTGAGGAGAAAAGAAATGTAACTCCCCTGTGGGAGCTTACCTTATTTGCCCAGTTCTGCCTCTTGATTCCCCAATTGCTTCACTTCCCCTGTCATGCACCACCACCTGACCCATGTCCACAGATGCCCTTAAGTCTCCATTTGGCCCCTGCTTGCTTGGAAGTTTGGAGTGGGGGCTGGAAGAGCAAATTTGTGAAACCACCAAGTTGCAGATGCATGGGTGTGTGAGCCGGCAGTCAGCGCATGCACAGTAGTACGTTTGTTTTTACCGCCATGGTGGTAAAATGGGTGGCTCTTTGGTGGTCCCAGTACACAAGTATGGCAGTACAGGGACCGGAGACCTGAAGGAGGTGTAAAGAAGTCTCCAAACATTTTAATTAAAGAGTGCCTATCAGCACTAGGTCCTGCCTCATGCATATTAATGAGCTTAGATAAATATTGATGTGCAAGCATGTCTTGTGCCTGGGGACTGTTTATTTTGGCACTAGTGACAGGCTAGGGACTGGAGCTGAACATTCAACTCTGTATCACTGCAACAGGGCACAGGGCCTGCTGTAGGACTGTGAGGCAAGAAAAAATTAAAAAGTACAGTTACGTAAGAACTTACTGTAACAGTAGCTCTTCGACAGGAGCTTTTGCAGCAGGCTGTAACCATTAGGACTAATGCCACAGGCCTTAGGACCCACCGGAAAAAACATAGCTAGCAGTATCCAGCAGGGACCGCCCCCCAATGTCGGCTCCACCCCAACGTCGGTCACACCATAAAAGGGGTTGGACCCCGACTCCACCTCAGTTCCCCCGCCAAGACCCGTGAATGGACCCTAGCAAGCGAACCAGATGAAGCTTGTCAAAGACATGCTGTAAACCTCACCAGTGGGAAGGAGGACAGAAAAGCAATGCCTGCTGCAAGAGCTCCTATGGAAGATAGTACAGTTATGTAAGAACTTACCATAACAGTAGATCTTCGAGAGAGGCTCTTGCAGTAGGTATTCATAGCTAGGACTAAGCCACTAGGTATCAGGACCCCATGGAAAAACTTCTAGCTAGCAGTCGCTGGTGGGGGACTGCCTCCACGTCAGGTGACCGTCATCAGACGATGTCCATATAAAGGGGCGGTCCCCCATGCCCGCCTTTCAGTTCTTTTCTGCCAAAGGCCTAAAGAGGCGAGACGAGAGCGAAGAGGATATGCCCCCATGGAAGAAAAAGAAAAGAAACCTATGGAGACAGAGGGCAGGAAGGTAATACCTACTGCAAGAGCCTCTCTCAAAGATCTACTGTTACGGTAAGTTCTTACATAACTGTACTATCTTACTTCGAGAGGGCTCTTGCAGTAGGTATTCACAGATAGGACTGAGTCCCAAGCAGTCTGGAACAAAGAAGAAAACTCAGGAGGAGGACTGTCATCCACAACATAAACCTCAAGGCTGGACAGGTCTCACGAAAGCAGACCCTGCAGAACAGCCAACCCAAAGCCTGCTCTATGGTGAGAGGCAATGTCCAAACTGCAGTGTTTCGTGAAGGTATGGACAGAAGTCCAAGTTGCACCTATGCAGATATCTGCCGCTGACACATTCTTGAAACAAGCCGTAGAGGAAGCTACTCCTCTAGTGGAGTGACCTCTGACCTGTCCTGGGAGGGTCTTCTTGTACTTGTCGTAACAGAGAGTGATACAATTCGCCAACCACTTTAGACAGACATTGCTTGGAAACAGCATTGCCTTCCCAATTGTGAGCAAAAGAAACGAAAAGCTGATCAGTTTTCCTGAGATCCTTAGTCCGACTGGTGTAGTATCTCAGGATTCTGTGAACATCCAGAGTACGTAAGAGGTACTCCCCATGATTGAAGTGTTGTGTAAAGAAAGCTGGTAACTCAATGAATTGATTCAGCATAGACTCAACCACCACCTTAGGAAGAAACTTAAGATTGGTGCGCATGGCCACCTGTTCCTTGTGGAGAATCAAATACGGGATTTTACACATCAAGGCTTGAAGCTCGGAAATACATTGAGCAGAGGTAATGGCCACTAGGAAGAGAGTCTTCCAGGAAAGGAACTTTAAGTTTGCTTCCACTGCTGGTTCGAAAGGGGGCTGTGTGAGCTTTTCCAGGATAAAATTTAAGTCCCATGGAGGGGCGGGATTGCGGATGGGTGCCTCAGGTAGAGAGCCCCTTTAAGGAAGGTCTTAGAGACTTTCAGTTGGGCAAAAGACTGGTCTCCAAAGGGAATGTGGTAGGCTGAGATAGCTGCCATATGGACGTTCAAAGAAGAATGGCTGAAACCCAGGTCGAAGAGGTTTCGCATGTAATCCAGGACTTTGTTAGCTGGGCACGAGATAGGCTCCAAGTCTTCAGTGCTCGCCCAGAGGGAAAACCATTTCCACTTCATGGCATAGGTGGACCTGGTGGAAGGTTTTCTTGCCTCCACCAAAATGTCCGCTACTAACGGAGAAACTCCGAAGTATGTATTAGCTACGTCTGAAGGAGCCACGCATGGAGATGAAGGGATTTGAGGCCTGGGTGAACTACGGTCCCCTGATCCTGGGTCAACAATTGCTGTGACAGAGGAAGAGGAGGTTCCTCTGAAAACTGTTGCAGAAGAGAGAACCAAACTTGCCTGGGACAGAAGGGGGAGATGAGAATCATTGAGTCCCTTCTGATCTGAGTTTGTTCAAGACTCTCGGAATCAAGGAAATGGGAGGGAAGGCATAAACACATCTGTCCCTCCAGCAGAGAGACAGAGCATTCCGCCAGAAAACATCTCGCCCTGGAGTGAGCGAGCAAAAGGCAGGAAGTTTGGCATTTTGGGGGGAGGCAAAAAGATCCACCTGAGGCGTCCCTCACTGCTGAAAAATTTTGTTTATGACTAGTTGGTCCAACTCCCATTCATGAGCCCTGGCTAAGGAGCAACTGAGCTCGTCTGCCAGGATATTTTCCACCCCCGGAATGTGAACTGCGGTCAGGTGAAGGTTATGTTGAGCTGACCAATATCAGACTCTCATTGCCTCCTGGCACATGGGATAGGAACATGTTCCTCCCTGTTTGTTGAGGTACCAGACTACACACATGTTGTCTGATTGGATCAGAAGATGACCGGGAAGAATGAAGGGAAGAAGAGCCTGTAGAGCATATAAGACTGCTCTCAGTTCGAGCATGTTTATGTGCATTTTCTGCTTGAAAAGTGACCAGCTGCCCTGAGTCCTGTGAGACCCTAGGTGGGCATCCCAGCCCTCCCCTGACGCATCTGTTGTCAGCATTTGGGATGGAGGGGCAATGCAAAACAGAACTCCCAGACACAGGTTCTCCTGAACTATCCATCAGTGCTAGTCCCTGATCATGGGCTCTGACACTAGTACCTCTTGGTTTAGTTCATCTACAGTTTGGTCCCACTGCGACCGAAGCATCCACTGAGAGATCCTCATATGAAGCTGATCGAACGGAACTGTCGGAATGGCAGCCGCGTAAGCCCGAGAAGATGGAGGACTGACCTGGCTCCAACCTGTCTGTGACTGGACATGAGACTAGCCTGAATTTGAAGGGTCTCAAACCTGTCCGGAGGCAAAAAGGCTTTGCTTAGGGTCGTGTCCAGTATCGCTCCTATAAACTGGAGGCATTGGCAAGGGACTAAACGGGACTTGGCCTGGTTGACGGTAATACCCAGGCTCGTAAAAAGCAGCACGGTAAGGGAAAGGGAGTGCAGGAGTTCCTCTCTGGAAGGGGCTGCCAGGAGCCAATCGTCAAGGTACGGGAAGACCTGCACACCCTAAGTATGCAGGTGGACCGCTGCCACTGACAGGCATTTGGTAAATACTCAGGGAGCAGAGGAAAGACCAAACAGGAGGGCCTTGAACTGGTGGTGGTCCCCATGTAACTAAAATCAGAGGTATCTGTGGTAGGAAGGGCATATGGGGATATACAGGTAGGCAACTTGCATATCCAGAGCACACAGCCACTGTCCTGGCCGAAGTAAGGGTAGAAGACTCTGTAAGGCAAGCATTCTGAAGCGTTTGTACTTCATGAACATGTTCAGGGAGCTGAGGTCTAGGATAGGCCTCAATTCTCCTGTCTTTTTTGGAACTAGAAAAAAATGGGAATAGTAACCCAACCCCCAAAGATGTGTGGGGACGGGCTCTATCGCCGCCTTCAATAGAAGGGATAGGATTTCTTCTAGAACCAGAGGAAGATGTTGTGCGGAGTGAGATGACTGAGGAGGGAGTTTCTGAGGAGGTTTTTGTAGAAACTCTATCGAGTGCCCAGCAGATATTAGCTGGAGCATGCAAGCATCTGATGTTATCCTCTCAAAACCCTGTAGATGGGAGGAGAAACTCCTCCCCACTGGTTCCTCTGGAATGGCTAGAGGCAGAGGGAGAGGCAGGAAGTCAGGAGGTGGAGGGCAGCGCACAGCCGATGCTCCTGCTGGTTTTTGCTCGGGAGTCTTGGTTGCTGAAACATAGAAACATAGAAGTTGACGGCAGATAAGGACCGCAAGGCCCATCCAGTCTGCCCATTTCTTTTTCTACCTTATAAATGTGCCATCGGCCTTTGCTCTGTCAGTGGCCTATCTATTCATACTCATTTGTATTGCTTCTTATGCCTATCCCATGCCTGTTTGAAGCCCTGCACTGTATTCATAGCCACCACTTCTTGAGGTAGGCCATTCCATGCATCCACCACCCTTTCTGTGAAAAAGAATTTCCTCACATTCCCCCTTAATCGGCCCCCCTCTAATCTCATGCTGTGTCCTCTTGTCCTGCTATTTTTCTTGTATTTAAACATGTTAGACTTTCACCTTGTTAATGCCCTTAAGGTGTTTGAATGCCTCGATCATATCACCTCTCTCCCTCCTTTGCTCAAGGGTATACATATTGAGCTCTGTTAATCTGTCCTCATATGTCTTCTGATGCAGTCCCTGCACCATTCTGGTTGCCCTTCTCTGGACTGCCTCAATTTGGTTAATGTCCTTGTGAAGGTGTGGCCTCCAATACTGCACGCAGTACTCCAGATGGGGCCTAACCAGTGTCTTGTAAAGAGGATTACCTCCTCTTACGACTTGTGATACTCCCTACTAATACACCCTAACACCCCCTAGCCTTTACCTACTGCTTTAGAGGTCTGCTTGATGATTTGAGGTCATCAATGATGATGATGCCCAAGTCTCTTTCTTCCTTTGTGACTGCTAGCAACTCCCCTCCCAGCCTATAGGTGGCTTCAGGGTTTCTCTTCCCTATGTGCATGATCTTGCACTTCTTTGCATTAAATCCCAGTTGCCACTCTTCTGACCATTTTGCTAGTTTATCCAGATCTCTTCTCATTCTGCCCACCCCATCTGGATCATCTACTCTGTTGCAGATCTTGGTGTCATCTGCAAACAGACAAGCCTTACCCTCTAGTCCATCTGCAAAGTCACTAATGAAGATGTTGAAGAGGACTGGCCCCAGGACTGATCCCTGAGGTACCCCACTTGTGACTTGCATCTCTTCTGACTGTATATCATTTACCACCACTCTCTGTTTTCTGCCCGTCAACCAGTTTGCCACCCAGTTGACCAACTTCGAGCCACCCGAGCCTACCCAGCTTATTTATCAATCTTCTATGTGGAACAGTGTCAAAAGCTTTGCTAAAGTCAAGGTAGGCGACATCAACTGCTCCCCCTTGGTCCACCACTCTGGTTACCCAGTCAAAGAAATCTATGAGATTAGTTTGACAGGACCTTCCTTTTGTAAACCCATGCTGTCTTGGATCCTGTGCCCCTATGGATTCCAGGTGCACTATCCTTTCCTTAAGGAGTGCCTCCATAATCTTGCCCACTACTGAGGTAAGACTGACTGGTCTGTAGTTCCCTGCCTCCTCCCTGCTACCACTCTTGTGGAGCGGGATCACATGAGCCCTTCTCCAGTCTTCTAGGACCTCTCCTGTGCTCAGAGACTCACTAAACAGTTCTGCTAATGGCTCTGCTAGTTCCACCTTTAGCTCCTTAAGTACCCTGGGATGTATGCCATCAGGTCCCATTGCCTTATCCACCCTGAGCTTAGCAAGCTCTTGTAGGACCCTTTCTTTTGTGAAGGGAGTAGTGCTCACCTCCCTCCCCCTGTGTCCATGGTGCTGAGCTGTGGGCCCTGCCCTACCTTCTCTTCAGTAAATACTGAGCAAAAGTATCTATTTAGGATAGATGCTTTCACATGGTCCTCCTCCTCACATGCTCCCTTTTCTCCATT